>OY728143.1:40690000-43675000 GCA_963277665.1 Viscum album | reverse complement strand
GTTCTTCAGAGAGTATGTGATAGACCTTAGACTATAGGAGGATTGACCAAGTGAGCATCCTCAGAGAGTTTCTAGACCTTGGGGATATAAGAGGGTTAGACCGTGTGATCTTCCTCCGAGAGTCCCTGACTACCCTAGACTATCAGGGGAATTGACCGAGCAAGATTCCCCAGAGAGTCTTATAATATTGTATGACCAAACTAGAGGGGTTAGGCTAAGTGCACTGCCTAGAGGGTTGTTGGTACTTTTTTGTATAGGACAAGAGGTATTACTGTTGAGTTTAGTTGTTTTCTTCACTACTGCTTACTGTTCTATGAATTGATTACTATTGCATATCATCCTATGACTACTTATTGATTACTGCCTGCTATTTACTGTTAGTATTTACTACTTATTGTATTATTACCTGTCATATGCTCACTGACTGTTAGGCACTGATCTTTGGTTGGTTTCCTACTAGGATTTAGTCTCACACCCTATTTGGGCCATGCTTTTGGGCCCAAGAAGACTATGTTGTGGTAGGTATAGACAAGGTCAAGAACCCTCTGACTTCGGGTGCTTGATTGCTTTGGATTAGGAGAGCATGGGACCAAGCTTAGGCTTGCAATGTTGTGGAGCTGTTTATCTTTTCTTTTGTACTTATTTCGGTACTATTTGTATTTCCAGCATTGTGACATGTTTGGTTTCTTTCCTAGATATGTATCATGCATCATTTTGTATATACATATGTGCTCTAGTTGTTTATTTTTTTAGTCTTCCGTTGTTTATTTTTTATGGATATTTACTGCTTCCGCTATTGCATGTTTTGTTTACTTCCTCTGTGTACTCTACCAATGAGGGCATAGTTTCCCCACTTCCACACCCAAGGCCCTCGCTGCTAGTCGGCAGCCTCTAGCATTAGGGGAAATGCTCTTGAGGCCATGTGACCAACCGGGTGCGGGGCGCCTCTGGGTAGCTTCTAGAACTGGGATGTTACAACGTGGTATCAGAGGAATTATTTTGTATTGACATAATGTTTGGAGCCTTTAGCCAGGGATTGGATAGATTCGGTACTGGGTAATAAGTTGTGCCCAGGAGTAGCTAACCCGTGTACAGGGAAAAGCCAATCTACCTCTTTTATTTTAGTTTTCTAGTTTTGAGATTTTACAGTTGATATGATTTCACCTTGATTGACTCACATGGTTTGTGTTGTTATTGTTGTTTCTATTGCGGTTCTATTTCTATCGCAACCTGATGAGATGAGGACATTCCATCTGATGCATCATATAGGAACTTGTTAGAAATCACATGCCATGCATTCTTTCCATGCCATTTAGGGTGCATTAGCGATTGCATGTTGTTTTGATAGACGTTGTGTAGATTATTCATGTTTTTGTGATAGATTCTTTGATAGAATCCATATAGTTTGATAGAGAAATTGTTTGTATTGTACCTTGCTTAAATAAATGCCCAATTTTTGTTCTTGATGAGTTGTGGGCCCTCATGAATCAGAACAGGGTGGATCATTGACTTTTTTCTCATGTATATGACTTATATAAGATGCCAAGATTTGATTCGCGAGGAGAATGGGACATCACGGATCATAATTTAGCACTTCCATGTTTGTTTTTCAGTGTTTTCTGGACTTTGGTGCAGTTTCTGGGATGTTGTCTAGAAAAACCCAGAATACATGGCGTGTAATTTATTTATACACACCGTGTAGTTTGTAATCCGTGTCACTGACTGTGTGAGCAGGAACACGGGGTTGTGAAAGGTCATCAGGAACACATCGTTTACGGTGGGTATACACCATGTAGTAGTGAGCCATGTACCCAGTCGTTTCACTAACAACACGGGTTGGGGAAGCTTGTGTACTACACACCATGTTTCTTATGAAAACGATGTGTAGCCTTGTTCTAGGTACCCGGCCATGTCACAAACAAAACAGGTCGGTGTTATCTTCTCCTATACACGCCGTGTTTTTGGAACACACCGTGTAAGGGTCAACTGTGTAGTTGGACATGTAACTAACAACTTGGGTCGTCGAACTTTGTCTAGTACATGTTGTGTCCTTAGTGAACACGTCGTGTATTCTAGGGTTAAGAGGACTGTGTGAGTTATCCGTGTAAAGAAACTTGGTTAGGGGAATGGATTTCAAGTACACGTTGTGTGTGAGGACAACACGTCGTGTAGTCTGGGGTGTTACAAGACCAGTTGTGGTAGAAGTACACGCCCATGTGAATAACCATAAGGAATGTGTCGTTTAGTTAGTATACACGCTGTGTAGTCCGGTTTTTCAAAACATGAATGTTTCTATTTCCTGTTCCCATCATGTACTCATGTGTTCTCAGTCTTTGATAATCCTTATCTAAGGTGTGCTTTTGATCTTTTAGATTTATGCCTCTGAGACATCCTTCGGTTGTACATCAGTTTCCCAATGGTGATTAGACGCTGGATATGGCCGATCAGGGACCTCATGCATACCCTCCTGTTGTGCTAGCCTTGGCACCAGCAGTTATACCCATTGTAGGCACCGATGCACAGTTTAGAGAGGACTTCCTGAGGTTGATGCAGACCTTTCAGAAAGCGCCACCTCCTACCCAGTCGATGGATTAGTTGATGTGGATTTTCTAGTAGCAGCATCCTCCTACTTTCATAGAGGATGGGGGACCCCATGGTGTAGAGTCTTTTGTTAGAGTCCACACTGACGATCGTTGAGAATCTAGAGATACCTCCAGAGAAAAGGGTAAAGCTTGGTACTTATATGCTCCAGGACACCGCCAAGAGGTGGTGGGAGGTGGTCTCACAGTTAGGGCGCCAGAAGAGTATGACTTGGTATGAGTTTCATCATATCTTTTATGATTACTTCTATCCAAATACCTTGAGGGCTGATCTAGCCTGGGAGTTTATGAGTCTGGAGCAGGGTACTCATTTTGTTATAAAGTACTCATCTTGCTTTTCTGAGCTGCAGCGCTTCACGCTGATTCCAGCAGGTGATTATTTGGTCCTTGCTAAGAAGTTTGAGGATGGTCTAAGGAACGACATCCTATTGCAGGTGAATATCTTCGGGTTGACTTCGATATCCTCTATTTTCAACAAGGCGCTGATCACTGAGCGCAATCTGAGAGATTCTAGAGTAGTGGGCCATGTCGGTTTGTCATCCAGAGTCGGTGTTCCTCCTACTGATGGTAGGAAGCGCCGCAGAGAGTTTTCTCGAGGAGATCGGGGTATGCGAGATGTTTCTTCAGGCAGTCAGGTTGTATGATACCAGTGTGTTAGGAGTGGGCATACTAGGCCTCAGTGCCAGAGAGACCCAATGGAGTGCCGATCTTGCTGCAATATGGGATATCTTTAGCATTTTTGTCAGATCTTATCACCTACAACTGGTGTTAGGGGTTCTTCTATGACCTTGCATTCAGGGAATGCATCACCAGTTTCTCAGCAGTCTGGGAACTGGAGTTCTTCCGGCCGTTCGGGCCAAGGTGGAGGTTGCGGCCATGGTGTTCTGTCACTAGGTTACTAATGAAAACAGAGTGGATCAGCTCAGGGTAGTCAGCCAGGGTCACAGGGCTGTGGTACAGGCTAGAATTTCACTGTGGAGCAGACCCATTAAGATCAGGATCCCAAACCTTCTACAGTTCGAGGTATGATCTTAGTAGCCTCTATTTTATCTTCAACCCTTTTTTATACTGGTTATCCGCATAGCTTTATCTCTGTTGCTATTGTGGAGAGCCTTGGGCTCTGTATCTTTTCCTCTATTGGTACTTTGACTCTAGACACACCGTTGAGGACTAGAGTGGTTGGCATACGTCAGTGCAGAGAGTGTCCTCTTGAGGTTGCAGGGTTTCACTTCTTATGGGACCTCTATGTCCTAGAGATGATGAGCTATGATGTCATTCTCGGGATGGACTGGTTAGTTCTCTTCTAGGAAGTCGTCGACTGCTATCACCATAAAGTGAGTTTTGTATCACCAGGGGTGAATCTTTTCTTCATAGAGGTGAGTGGGATGTCTAGGCGAGGTGAGCAGGACCCGAGCATCATGGTATAAGAGGAGTTACAGCCCAGATTTCTATTCTTTATCTGGTTGACCAAGGGACTTCATAGTTAGACTTTCCTCTAGTGGTAGACAATTTCAGAGACATCTTTCCATAGGAAATTTCATGTTTTCCTCTAAAGCGTGAGGTAGAATTATTGACTGAGCTCATGCCAGGAGAAGCACCGAGGTCCATTCCTCCTTATATGATGGAAACACCTAAGTTTCAGGAGATCAAGAAGCATTTGGAAGAGTTGAAAGAAAAGGTTTCCATCCGACCTAGTACTTCTCCTTGGGGTTTTTCTATCCTATTTGTGAAGAAGGCAGACTGCACACTTAGGCTTTGCGTGGATTATCAGAAGCTGAACCATTTGACAATCAAGAACTGATATCCTTTGCTGAGGATCGACGAACTCTTTGATCTTCTTCGAGGAGCCCAAGTGTTCTCAAAGATCTATTTGAGTTCTGGTTATCATTAGTTGTTCGTTAGACCATAGGACATACCTCTTACAGCCTTTAGGAGCAGGTATGGTCTATACGAGTATACGGTCATGCCATTTGGTCTCACAAATGCACTAGAAGCTTTTATGGCACTGACGAACCAAGTGTTCCATCCATACTTGGATTCCTTCGTGGTGTTTTTTGTGGAAAATATCTTGGTGTACCCTCACACTCAACATGACCATGATACCCATCTTGAGATCGTTCTGAGTACACTGAGGGACCATCGTTTATATGCTATGCTCTCAAAATGTCACTTTTAGATGGACCATATTCACTTCTTGGGTCATGTTATCTCAGATGAAGGAGTATCAGTAGACCTAGAGAAAGTGAGAGTTGTGGTTTCCTGGGATCATCTGAAGAACTTCTTTATGGTGCAGAGTTTTCTAGGGCTGGTTGGATACTACAGATGTTTCATACAAGACTTTTCATGCCTTTGGGCACCACTGACGGGTCTGACAAAGAATGGTGCAAAATTCTTATGGTCAGATTCCTGCGAGTCAGCCTTTCAGGAGCTGAAAGAGAGGTTTACTTCAGCCCCTATACTAGTCTTTTCAGAGCTGGGAAAGAGCTATAGTTTACTGGGATGCTTCGGGTATCGGTCTGGGAGATGGCCTTAGGCAGGGAGATGGAGTCTTTGCGTACGAGACTCGGCAGTTGAGGCCACACGAGATAAACTACCTGATGCACAATATGGAGTTGTCAGCTATTGTTCATGCCTTACGTTGTTGAAGACATTACCTTCTGGGAGAGAACTTTGTGGTTTTCACCGACCACAAGATTCTCAAGTACATTTTTACTCAGCATGATCTGAATCTGTGACAGTATAGGTGGGTCGAGTATCTTCAGTACTTCAACTTTGAGCATTCCTATACGCCGATAAAGGGCAATGTAGTGGCTGATGCATTGAGCAGGAGAACTCATATTCAGGTAGTTCAGGAGGCCAGCAGTGAGTGGAATCTTATGGCTCTATTCTCTAAGATGAATTTATAGGGGCATGACAAATAGGGGTATACTTTTCTATATTTTGTGGATATTACCTCTACTCTTCATGATCGGGTATGGATGAGGCAGTTATCTTACTTAGAAGGCCTAGTCCTACGGGAGAGTGTGTTAGGAGAGGACCCTCTTCCTGGATGGACAGTGGGTGAGGATGAGTTCTTGTGTTTCCAGGGATGTGTATGGGTGCCAGTAGACATACATGATGAACTGATGTGGTATTTTCATTCTTCATTTTGGGTAGTTCATCCTAGCATCACCAAGATGTATCATGATCTACACCTCTTGTACTGGTGTCCAGGTATGAAGAGGGATTTTTCTAGGTTCATCATGAGATGTTCTACTTGTTAGCAGGTGAAAGCGGAGCATCAGCGACTGGAAAATCTTTTACAGAAGTTAACCATTCTTGAGTGGAATTGGAACGATGTCATGATGGACTTCGTGACTAGGTTACCGAGGTCCCCTCGAGAGAGTGACGCAGTTTGGGTTGTCGTCGACAGGCTTATGAAGGTTGATCACTTCTTACCGATCAAGAAGACCTTTAGTGTTGATGATCTGGGATGATTGTACATCCATGATATTGTACGTCTGGATAGAGTTCCACACTCCATTGTTTCAGACAAGAATGTGAATTTTACTTCTCGGTTCTGGCAGGGGCTTCAATAGACTTTGGGTACACAGGTACTTTTGGGTACACCATACCATCCCCAGACAGATGGTCAGTCTGAGTGTACAATCCAGGTTCTTGAGGATATGCTCTGACCATTCATTCTAGTCATTGGCGATTCTTGGGAGAAGAATATTCCTCTTGTGGAGTTTTCCTATTAAAACATTTTTCAGGAGACTATTAAGATGGCACCTTACAAGTCTTTGTATGGTAGGCCATGCTGATCATTTTTGTGATGGTTGGAGGCAAGAGTGGCAGATTTGCTGGGACCTCATCTTGTTCAGGAGACCTCAGAGCAGATAGAGTAGATTAGGAAGAGGATGGCTACAGCACAGTCTCGAAAGAAGTCTTATGCTGATCAGAGGAGGCGACTTCTAGAGTTCGAGGTCGGGGATCAGGTTTTCCTGCATGTCGTGGGGAGGTTAGGACAGAAGAGGATTCAGAGATAGGGTAAGCTTTAACCATGGTACGTCGGGCCATTTGAGTTGTTGGGGAGAGTTGGGCTGGTTGCCTATTGGTTGCAGTTACCTCAGAGGAATTGGGCTATGCACGATTTATTTCACGTCTCTTAACTCTGACGTTACTTTTCAGACCTGTCTCATGACTTTCAGCCCGAGGAGGTTGAGTTCTAAGCGGATGCATCATTTGAGAAGCATCATATCCGGATTTTCGATCATAGTATGAAGGTTCTCTGTGGTCGGTCTGTTCCTTTGGTATGGGTGCTATGGCAGCACGGGCGAGTACAGGATGAGGCCTGAGAGAGGGAGGTCGGTGTACGATCGCAGTGGTCGGAGCTATTTGAGGTTTCTTCTTCTATGCCTCGCTTGGGAAATTTGGGGACGAATTTCATTAAGGGGGGAAGTTTGTAAGAACCCCGATCTTCATTTCAGGTATTTTTTTCCTTTTATGGTTGTTTTTTGAGAAAAAGAGGAGAATATGGAAATTTTCAAAGTACATGTCGTGTACATTATAAGTACATGTCGTGTACTTCGATGTCGGGAAAGGTCGTGTGATGGCCGTGTCTGGGCCACACACACGGTGCATAGGTGCGATGTGGAGGCCGCTCAATACGGAGTACAGAAAAGCCTAGTACACACCGTGTACTCCAGAAGTACACGCCGTGTGATTTCTTTTTTTCATTAACCGGACAGGGGTCACGCCAAATCGGCAAAATCATCTTTTTCTCCAGGTTCTTCGACCGAGAGCGACCCGTACAGCCGCAAACATCCTCTAATCCCTAGAGCCTTCATCCGTTCTCTGAATCGAATGTCATCAATTGAGTTGGAACTGCAGCAGTGATCTCTTCCTTCTTCTTGAGTTTCATTCCAGGATTTTCCATCTTTCCCAAGATATCATGGGTTGAGAATTTTGGATGTTTTCTCATATCTTCAACGTTATAAGGAGAATCAATCATCGTGGTTCAAGTATATTGATCTCCTAGCATCAAGGTTGGTGGTTTGTGCATTACCTCTAAATGTCTTTGAGTTTTATGTAAAAATTTCCACTAATACCCGTGAATGGGGTATTGCAAGTTTACCGTTTTTCCCCTTTTGTTTTCCTTCCTTTCTTGTATGCTTTTGTACAGGTAATTTGATCATGTTTGAGGATAATTTTTGTTCTTGGATGTTTTTCCCATGCCTTGTTCTATTTACAACATTTGGGTCTTGTTAGCCTTTGGTCGTTATACCTGTTTTCCATACCTTGTGACCGTAGGATGGAATGATATTCCCGACATACTTGTTATTCTGTAGACCGGTTAGCCAAGTAGCTTTATAGGTGTGCTATGGCCTTATAGAATTATTATGCACTGACTGGAACGGGACCGTGAGAACCTGGTGCTATAGACTACAGGAGGGTAGACCGATTGATCTTCCTCAGAGATTCTTGGACATTATATACTACATGGGATAAACTGAGTGAGCTTCCCAGAGAGTCATGGACATTATAGACTACAGGGTATAGACAGAGTGAGATTCCTATAGAGTCTTGGATATATAGACTATAGGAGGGTAGACCGAGTGAGATTCCTTAGAGAGTCTTTACTTGTTTGAATTTCTTTAAACCATTCCAGGATAGAGGAGGAATTGACCAAGGGAGCTTCCTCAGAGAGTCTATGATAGACCTGAGACTATAAGAGTATTGACTGAGTGAGCTTCCTCATAGAGTTTCTAGACCTTGGGTATATAAGAGGGGTTCGACCGTGTGGTCTTCCTTAGAGATTCCCTGACTACCCTAGACTATAAGAGGAATTGACCGAGAGAGCTTCCCTAGAGAGTCTTATAATTTTTTATGACCAAACTAGAGGGGTTAGGCTGAGTGCACTACCCAGAGGGTTGTTGGTACTTCTTTGATAGGACCATAGGGGTTCCTATTATGGTTAGGTGTTTGCTTCACTCCTTGTTTCTATTCTGTAGATTGATTATTGTTGCATATCATCATGTTACTGCTTACTGATTACTGGCTGCTGTTTATTGTTATTGTTTACTGCTTACTGTACTATTACCTTCCATATCCTCACTGACTGTTAGGCACAGATCTTTAGGTGGTTTCCTACTAGGATTTAGTCTCACAACTTTTTTGGGCCATGCTTTTGGGCCCAAGAAGACTATGTTGTTGCAGGTATAGAGAAGAGAAAGCACCCTTCGACTTCAGGTACTTGATTTATTTGGAGCATGAGAGCATGGGACCAAGCTTAGGCTTCCGATGCTGTGAAGCTGTTTATCTTTTATTTTGTACTTGTTTTGGTATTGTTTGTATTTCTAGCATTGTGACCTGTTTGGCTGCTTTCCTAGATATGTATCATGCATCATTTCTTATATACATATGTGCTCTAGTTGTTTATTGTTTCATTATTCCTCTATTTATTATTTATGGATATTTACTTCTTCCCCTATTTCATGTTTTGTTTACTTCCGTTGTGTACTCTACCGAGGAAGGCATAGTTTCCCCACTACCACACCCAAGGCCCTTGCTGCTAGTCGGAAGCCTCTGGAATTTTGGGAAATGCGCTTAAGGCCATGTGACCAACCTGGTGCGGGGCTCCTCTGGGTGGCTTCTAGAACTAGGACGTTACATCAGTTCTTTATTACTCTGCCATAATTTTCTAGAAATTAAGGAATTTTTATACGAGGTATGAAATCAATGAATTTATCCCTAGGCATCAATACAAAAATCTTAGATCCTGATACATCTTGGTATTCCTAGGTTTTATAGAACAAAAATATAAATATCATGTACCTAAAAACACTACCAAAAATTTATAAGAACAATTAACCTAACACATAAGTATGAAAACACTAATGGGAGACCGAGACCACTCACCTCAGGTCACCCACCATTTTGGATTTTACTAAAGCAATGAAACTCAGTTTTTGATACTAGTTCATGTTGAATTTGATCATCATATGAAAAGTAAAACTCAATGTAATATATGAATAATATCTTATCATCTTCTACCACTCCCAATATCATATTAGTTAAAAAAATCATCATAGATCACTCATCCACTTATTCCTTCAAGGATTAAGTTAGCAGTTTCTTGATCAAGGAATTGGAGACCACATTTCCATTTTAAAAGAATATAAATAATATAAAAAATAAGAGTCTAATGTTACTCAACCCAGAATCACTATCAAATTTTTATATCCTTATAATTAAAAGTATACCTAAAACTATTATGATTAGATTATACCATATATTATTCCTCGAAGAGATAGTGGTTCCATGTTTTGAGAGCATGTATAAATGCTTCTAAATTAAGATCATGGGTAGAGAAGTTCATAATATGATGGAATTGTTAAATATATCCATAGACCACCACTTTCTTTCCTAGTATGAAGATAACCCATGATCTCATACATAAGGTATCATAGTAAACATCTTAACCCAAAACCAATTTTGGAAGAATAATAATTGGAGATAAATTCAAACACTTCTTAAATTACTAAAAAGGTCACTAAATTATATTTACCATCAAACTTATCACCATGAAAAGACAAATTCATCATTGTAGAAGAAATCTATGAGAATTCCTAAAAACCCACATGTAAAAACTAGCCACGAAAACAGATCTCTGAATTTTGAAGTCATTTTTGGTATACTCTAATGAACTTTTCACTTGAATCTTTTAAGGATTCATTGAGACTCCCCTCTCATATATAACATAATCTATAAACATTACTCCTTGGATAAAAAATAAAACTTGAAAAAATACAGTATAGGATAAGTTCATTGATGATTCTATTACTGATATCCAAATGATCCTTGTAGCCCCCCATTAACAGGGGGTACCCTAAAATACCCTTAAAAACATGACAAGGAAATTGGATAATAACTGATGAAAAATAAAGTTCATCCAAACTATAAATACTATAATAAATGTGGTGAGACTAAAAGTCATAAATAGAAACTCGAAATTCCCATATAGTCATTTAAAACCTATCTTAGGAATATCCTATTCTAAAAACCTCAAATTGTGGTATCCTAACAACAATTCAATCTTAAACAACCAAGAAGCAGTTTGAGTTGATCAAAAAATCATCAATTCATGGAAAGGGATAATTATTTTTAAATGTCACCAAATTTAGTTTTACATAATTAATACAAATACTAGGGGTTCTATCTACCTTCTTAGAAAATAGAAAATTCCAAGGCCAAGGTAATAATCTAGGATGAATAAATACCTTGGTCATATGATCCACTAGCTAAAAAACCTTTAAATTAGTAAGTGTCATTTGATAATATGGAATTTACATGGACATTGTACTCGAAAACAGGTCAATATTGAACTCAAACTATATTTTTATTGGTAACAAAGAAAAATCACCAGGAAACACCTTAGGTTATACACTCACCATAGTAGGTGGTGAGTAGCCCAAGTGACAAACTACAACATCAAGGAACATATCTGAAAATTTACCTGAGATTTCTCAAGAAAAAGGAACAATATGCTCTTCTATCTTCGATCTTGAATCCATATATCCCTAGAAGATATGAGATACCCCATTCGAAAGATTGAAAATAAACATGAAAATGATTACATTTGATCTAGGAAATAATGTTGATCATCCCATCCTTCCTATTAACAAAGTAAAATATATCATGTTCAAGGACTAAGAAGTCCCACACCACATTAGGGATAGCTATCAACAACTAGAATGTTAAACATTTAAAACCATGCATAAATATCATTCCTAAAGGCATGGAAAGATCCAAATTTAATGAAATTAGTTAAAAATGTAATACCAACACATATATTCACATTGATGATATAATATATTGATTTTTACATGTATCAAATAAAGATAACACCATAATGTATGAAATAGAAGATATACATATAATAGTATCCATCTATGCTTTAGTTTCCTATAGGGAACACACTATTGTATAAAGATATTCGGTCTCAACTCCTCACATATCCATTTAACCTACATCAAAGTCACCCATGGCTTGGGATAAGACCCACCACCCTAGAAGGCATTAGAATATACCTAAAACCTCTTGGTGAGAGAGGATCCAAAATTACTACCTTGGGATATCGTTCTATAAAAACAATGACAATTACTATGTTTTCCAAAATAGAGGAAAGTTCATGTTTTTTCCATAAAATTATGTTTGGTATGACTAGGAATTTTACACTTATATAAAAAAAGTAAAAATTTATTTATTAATCCCCAAAAATATGTCCAAAAGATACTTGAACACATTTTTTCCCTTTTCATTCTAGTAGATACACCATGGATAACAACTAAAATAAATGAAACTCGACCTAAACACAATTTTCTATCTATTTATACCTATTTCGTAGCCACATTATTGACTAACCCCAATAAGGTTGTAAAAAAACAAGATAATATACAGTGATAGAATATATATCATCATGCCCATTTAAATCCTTGAAGATTTTTGCTCATAATTGGAAACAACTTCTGGTGCTAAGTGCACTAACTCAGTAAAATGGGTAGACTGCTCTAAAAATTAACACTCCCCTTTCTCAATGGTCATAAATTCTTGGGTTTCTTTTTTCACTTTATATTCCTCGTAATTGAATTTATGGTTGAATATATTAATAAAAATAAATCCATGTAAAGTCCTCATGTTATATATCTTTCATAATACTATCTCATCACTTTCTTTTTGGTCCTATACATAGATACGTAGTGAAACCCACCTCTGATTGTTATAGTGTTTTATAAAAATTAATGATCAGTTCAATCTAGTCAATACACTCTTATTATAATTGGGGTCCTTTTTCACAATAGAATATAAGTGGATTCTACAATTAAATTCTCATCCATGATACACTTTTCATATATAGTTCCCAATACACTCCTAAATAAGAATTTAAATAGTGCGGATAACTTCTTACACTAAATAGGGGTATACTAGAGGATTCAACTATGGAATATATCTCATATATTACTCTTCTAGATTCATAAAATATCATCTAGGTGGAATTTTAAAATAAATACAAAATAAAATAATCAATTAGCTTAAGGGATGTTCAAAAATCAAAGACCAAATTAATACATTTTAATAAATGACTTTAAATGACATTAATTTAATGTAATCATAGATTATTCTCAATGAAATAAAATCATCAAAAAATATTGGGATCATTTAAATAAACATCAGGTTTTTTTTATTTATATAACCTCAAACACCATGTCTTTGAATTGGGAAAAAATCACAGGCCACCTATTAAAACATGAGTTCAGACACCGAGGTGAGTTGGATAGGCACCCCCCCACACACACACACATACAACCATAATTATGATAGTATTAACTCATATTAAAAAAACATAAACCAAACCTAGAATGTGTCATAACACTTTCATATAGGTAATATGATTGATAGAATTTGATAATAGAGCTTCCCTAGTTGAATTGTCATGTCACCCATGTTGCACCATCATAATATGAATATCAATAAAATAATTAAATAAGTCTCATGAATAATTGAAAATAGATAAACAATCAAATAACTATGTGATGTAATGGGAAAACAATCTATGAGATATACAATATCAATCCAAATATTTTAGGCTAGAAAGTAAAATAATACAATAAACAACAGGTTCTCCAAGTAACAAACATTCACCCCTAAATCATCTCACTAAGAAGGTGATAATACCTAAGGGGAGCAGTGAACTACATCAAATCCCTCCCATTATATATATCCTAAAAACACATATACAAATGTTTGAAGTAAAAGTAGGGTTTTTGAAGAAAAATAATATTTGATTCCACAATACGATATATATATATATATATATCTAATACCATGAAAACATTAGCTCAATTTTTTAAAAAACATTTTATGAATTATATCTAAAAATAATAATTTTTTAAAACTGACTTTGGTTTTAAAAAAATATTTCATATCCTTAAAATCTATGAATATGACAAGAACTTGAAAGACATAATGAATCTATAAGGAAAACCCAACCTGAATACACCATATCATAAGCGGGGGATAAAACTGCCATGAAATATATTGTCATGTATAAAATGTGTATAAAAGACATAGAAGAAGATTAGGATCAAGATTTATATAATGTTTACTAAACGCATAAATAAACACTTAGAAAATAATAATGTAAATCTAACAAATATTTATACTTATCACAGTTTTTTATATCAATAATCATTTTTTATTACACCCAATAAAGTGACATAAATCCATTTCTCGATGCACCAAAGGTTGAAAATGTGATACATTTTCCAAAATCAATTTTAAAATCATGATAACTATTTATAAATTTTTTTTTCAACAAATCATGATTGATTATATGCTTGAAAACAAGTTATAGAATAAAACAAACCTTTATGTAATTTCATCTAATACATAGTTTCAACAAATATGTTTCTAAAGAAAACCAATTTTATGAAGAAAAAAATCTAACTAAAACACCTCCTTAATTTAAAATCAATTAATACCATTAAAAAATAAAATAAATATACAAGAACTACAGGTAATTCGTGAGTTAGAACCATTTAATATAGACACCTACCTTATGAATAGAAGAAAACTCATCACCATTGAGAATGGAAATTACGTACGATTAGATCAAGTCCTCATGAGTGAAGATCCATAAGAAAAAATTTAAACTCTCTATAAGACACCATAGATCTGGCAACAACATCCCAATCAGGTTCCCAAAAGACAAGGGGAGAAGATATCGTGTGAGGATATAATAAGAGGATATAAAACTGAATCAAAGACATTAAATAACTTGAAGAGATCCATCATGATTGAAGGAAGCCCATCATGAACCCAAGTGGAGAAGCCTCTGGAGCTTTGGGGAAGGTTTAGTTCTAGGGAAAAAGGTTTATCGGGTGATTAGATATAATATCGATCAAGGTAAATGAGGAAAATTCTAACATATAAATGTTTTGTTTTAGGGAACATGATATGGCTTTACATCTTAACAAATCATGATGAAACCATGTAAAGACTTTTTATCTTTGAAAAACAAGGTGCATGGTTACCTTAAGAATAGCCACCTGGTTTGGAAAAATATTTCTCATGTTGTAAGCCACCTATGGGAAAACAACAATACATACACATGATTTTTTGGTGAGACATATTGTTTAACAAACCATCCTCAATCCATGAAAAATTATTTTTTTTTACTCATAGTTCTATAGTACATGGTTACAGCATGGGTTGTGCTAATAGTGCATCTAAACCTTTATTCTAGCCTGTTTCCTCCAAAAATAAATGTTTTTTACCTTCGACTCATAAGATTATATAGAAATTATAAATTTAAAAACAATGATAAATCTAAAAAATACTTGTGACTGGGATGGAATCACACATTGGTACTCAAAATGACTAAAATGTTTTTTTAAACCATACATTATTTACTAGTTTGGTTTGTAATATTTCATTGACATGTACATTTAATTCAAAAAATTATAGATATTTTTATCTACTCTTAAATGTTTTATAATTGTATTTTCTATTATATATTACCTTCTGTACAAAATATTAAGATGAATATTTCCACATGTTTTCCATATAAAAGTTTTAACGCCTGCCAAATAAGAATCAAATATAATATCAAAGAAAGAAATACCTGAATATTGGTATTACCTTCCCTTCCATAGAAAAGGAATCAAGAAATGAAAGTCAGAAATATCCCCAAGGGACTCATGATCATGTGACTATTTCAAAGACACATGAAGACTCCACACACAATGCATAACCAGTGGTGAATCCTATAGATTAATCTTCAAAAAAACTTCTTACGCTTATGAAATCTCTCCAAAATACTGATGGGCAAATGATGAAGACAAAATTATTTCCCTCACACTTCTTGGTTTTTCCTTAGAAAGATTATGAGTAACCATCCAAAATATATCCAAAAATAAGGAGTTATAATATCCAAGAGGGGAACCCCCAAATTGTTGTAAAGATTATGCACTGTATCATCATTTTAAAGGATAAATTTATTAAATTATAACAAATAAAACTCATTAGACCCCAAAACCATTATAAAATAAATAAAAGAATATAATGGGTTGGAGGTGAGAGGTACTTGCGGTCAATGAATGACATGCAGTACACCCCTGGAGATCTAAAAGATGTAGAAAGTTCCTAACAATGTGTCTTCCTAATCTTACCAAGTCCCTTTGGCTTATCAGCAATTCGGCATAGAGGTCCTCAGGTATATAAAGGTAACTCTGAACTTACCCTTTTCACCCTAAGGAAAAAGTGTACATATTTCCATAAAAACATGTTCGTGCACCCCCATATGACCCAAATGGGTTATGCGATGCATAATCAGAAAATCAAGAAAAGTTCATTGAAATTACTCCTTAAAATTTGCATAAATCACATCCATTTTTAAAATCAAACAAATTGGATAATGGGGAGGAGGTGAGAGGTTCTTTCAGTTACTGAAGTAAAAGTGGTGCACCCCTAGATAAACCAAAAAATGCCAAAAGACCTTTGTGACATGTTTGCCTCATCTTGTGAGATCCATTTGTCTTGTTAGCCTCACATCATGGAAGTCCTCGATAATTTCTAGAAAACACCATGAATTATCTTCAGTACTGAATGGAAAACGAAGAAAATTTTTCATGAAATGATCTTATATAAAAATGATCATGGTAAAATATCTAAATTGATTATTTTTAAATATTTGGATTGGGCCTCATGGTTTTTTCACATGGTTTAAAAACCCCTAATTCAACTATGTGTAGCCCCTGAACCTTTTAATAATAAGTCACACAGTTACATATGTAATTGGAACATGGTTTTGGAAAATATTTCCCAAGTCATAAAGCACCTATGGACAACCACCCAAACAACTTCATGGTTTCATAGTGAGTCTCGTGGTTTTAAAAACTATGTTCATACTGAAAAACTACCTCCAGAGTCTCACAATTCTATATCACATCATTAAAGAATAGTTATTACTAATGATAATCCTAAATCATGTGTCCGGACTGTTTCCATTAAAGGTCCATGTTTTCAACCCCTGACTAGAAAAAAAACCCCTATAACAACTCAAAGGACAATATAATATCAATCTATTGAATTCTTGTGATCTAATTGGTGACATAATTATACACACCATTAAATAATTTTCTCCCAAAAAGGTTCTCAATATTATGGACTTCCAAAAATAGAAGTTCATTATTTACTCATAAATGATTTCTTATCCCACGTCATATGGATATCTTTCCTTCACATCCATTGTAGACTAGGTGAATAGTTTTATAGTGAAATACCTTTTAAAGATGGTCAAGAATTTGAACCGATTTCTCAACAATAGTGGTGTTAGGATCAATTTAAATATCATCTGATTAAATCACATGGGATAGGTCTTGTTGATACCTCATTATATTGAAAATGTCAAACATTTCATGAATCATTGTAATGAGAGATTGAAATACCAAACAATATTCCACATTTTTAATTAGTTCAATGATCTCAAAGGGCCCAAAAAACCGTGGTGGTAGCTTACCCTACATAAACAACTAATGTTATCCCAAGTGAGGAGGAAGTGTTTGAAACTACAAATAAAAAAACTATAAATTACAGAGAGAAGAAATTATTTCGTTCATATGGTTTATAGTGACTCAGATTAGTCACTAACATCCTCTGAATCTACTACACATTATTCATTTTATCCTCAACAAATATTTCTCTAACTAAGAACCATTCTAAAAACTCTACCCATCTAAAGGGAGATATATATGGATGCTCATAAAATTCTTATAAGGGAACCATATTGATCAATTCAATATAGCTATTATTATATGAAAACATGAATTGACGATGATTATTTTCCCTTGAACCCCCAAAATAAAGCACTAAAATTGAATGAATATCCTCAAGGAGTTAGATAGTTCACTTAGTCTTCGCATCCATCTATAATGATATGTCATACTTAATTTCAAATTGGAGACCATCACCCCAATAATACATTTCCAAAACCTATATGAAAACCATTGAAACCTATTTAAAATGGCTATAAAGTTATCTCCATGAATATTTACAACCAATTGGACAAACAAGCTAATGATATTTTCCACCTTCATCACCTATTTGATATGGGGGAAATGAGATGATTTTTTAAGTCAACAGAATATCAAAAAAAATTACATCCATCCCCTAGGAGTTTTTGGTAACTTAATGATGTAGTCTATAGAGACCTAATACCACTACTGTAATGGAAATAGTAAATGTTTTAACATCCCATCAGGAGTAATAACCCGAATATTCATTTTAGGTATGTTTTTCCTTTTCAGGTCGTTTTTGAGAAAAAGAGGAGAATCTACAAATTTTCAAAGTACACGCTATTTACTCTATAAGTACACGCTATGTACTTCGATGTCATGCAAGGTCGTGTGATGTCCGTGTCCAGGCCACACACACAGTGTGTAGGGGACATGTGGAGGCCGCTTAAAGTGGAGTACGGAAAAGCCTAGTACATGTTGTGTACTCCAAAATTACACACAGTGTACTTTCTTTTTTTCATTAAACGGACTGGGGTTGTGCCTAATCGATAGAATCGTCTTCTACTCCAGGTTCTTCGACTGAGAGCGACTCGTATGGCCGCAAACAATCTCTGAGCCCTAGAGGCTTCGTCCGTTCTCTAAATCGACCGTCGTCGATTGCATTGGAACTGCATCGGTGAGCTGTTGCTTCTTCTATAGTTTCATTCCATGATTTTCCCTCTTTCTCAATATATCGTTGGTTGAGTTTTTTGGACGTTTTCTCAGATCTTCGACGTTCTAATGAGAATCAATCATCTTGGTTCAAGTATATTGATCTACTAGAATCAAGGTATGTGGTTTGTGCCTTACCTTTCTATGTATTTGAGTTCTATGTGAAACTTTTCACCAATACCCATGAACGGGGTATTGCGTGTTTACCATTTTTCCCATTTTATTTCCTACCTTGCTTGTATGCTTGTGTAGAGGTAATTTGATCATGTTTTAGGATAATTGTTTTGGTTGGATGTTTTTCACATGCCTTGTTCTATTTAAGACCTTTGGGTCTTGTTAGCCTTTGGTTGTTATACCTGTTTTCTATGCCTTGTGACCATAGGATGGGATGATATTCTTGACATAATTGTTATTCTATAGACTGGTTATCTAAGTAGCTCTATAGATTTACTTTGTCCTTATAGAATTGTTATGCACTGACTGGCATGGGATCGTGAGAACATTGTGCTATAGACTACATAAGGGTAGACTGAGTGAGCTTCCTTAGAGAGTCCTGGACATTATAGACTACAGAGGATAGACCAAGTGAGATTTTCAGAGAGTCTTGGACATTATGGACTACAGGGGATAGACCGAGTGAGATTCTTAGAGAGTCTTGGATGTTTTAGACAATAGGAGGGTAGAATGACTGAGCTTCCTCAGAGAGTCTTCACTTGTTTGAATTTTCTTAAACAATTCCAGGCTAGAGAAAGAATTGACCGAACGATCTTCCTCAGAGAGTCTGTGATAGACCTTAGACTATAGGAGTATTGACCGAGTGAGAATCCTCATAGATTTTCTAGACCTTGGGGATATAATAGGGTTAGACCGTGTGATCTTCCTCAGAGAGTCTATGACTACCCTAGACTATAAGGGGAATTTACCGAGCAAGCTTCCCTAGAGAGTCTTATAATTTTGTATGACCAAACCAGAGGGGTTAGGCTGAGTGCACTGCCTAGAGGGTTTTTGGTACTTTTTGGATAGGAAAAGAAGGGTTCCTGTTGTGGTTAGTTGTTTTATTCACTTCTTCTTGCTGTTCTATGAATTGATTACTATTTCATATCATCCTGTTACTGCTTATTGATTACTACCTGCTATTTAATGTTACTTTTTACTACTGTTTGTACTATTACCTGTAATATTCTCACTGATTGTTAGGCATAGATCTTCGGGTGGTTTCCTACTAGGATTTAGTCTTACACCCTATTTGGGCCATGATTTTGGGCCCAAGAAGACTATGTTGTTGCAGGTATAGACAAGGGAAAGAACCCTTCGACTTCGGGTACTTGGTTGCTTTGGATCAGGAGAGAATTGGACCAAGCTTAGGCTTGCGATGTTGTGGAGCTGTTTATCTTTTCTTTTGTAATTATTTTAGTACTGTTTATATTTCTAGCATTGTGACCTGTTTGGTTGCATTCCTAGATATGTATCATGCATCATTTCTTATATACATATGTTCTCGAGTTGTTTATTTTTTTAGTCTTCCACTGTTTATTTTTTATGTATATTTACTGCTTCCGCTGTTGTATGTTTTTTTACTTCCGTTGTGTACTCTACCGATGAGGGCATAATATCCCCACTACCACACCCAAGGCCCTCGCTGCTAGTCAGCAGCGTCTGGCGTTTGGGGAAATGCGCTTGAGTCCATGTGACCAACTGGGTGTTGGGAACCTCTGGGTGGCTTCTGGAACTGGGACGTTACAACGTGGTATCATAGGAATTCTTTTCTCTTGACAAAATGTTTGGAGCCTTTAGCAAGGGATTAGATGGATTCAGTACTTGGTAATAAGTTATGCCCGGGAGTAGCTAACTCGTGTACAGGGAAAATCCAATCTACCTTGATTATTGCAATTTTCTAGTTTTGAGATTTTACAGTTGATATGATTTCACCTTGAGTTAATCAAATGATTTGTGTTGTTATTGTTGTTTCTATTGCAGTTCTATTTCTGTCACAACCCGATGAGATGAGGTCATTCCATCTCATGCATCATATATGCACTTGTTAGAAATCATATACCATGCATTCTTTCCATGCCATCTAGGGTGCATTAGAAATTGCATGTTGTTGTGATAGACATTGTGTAGATTATGCATGTTGTTGTGATAGATGCTTTGAATGAATCCCAACAGTTTGATAGAGAATTTTTTTTTATTGTACGTTGCTTAAATAAACGCCAAATTTTTTTTTTAGGAGTTATGGGCCCTCATGAATTGGAAAATAGTGGATCTTTGACTTTTTTCTCATGTATATGAATTATATAAGATGCCAAGATTTGATTCTCGGGGAGTATGGGCCCTCATGGATTGGAATTTAGCACTTCCATGTTTCTTTTTCAGTGTTTTCTGGGCTTCGGTGCAGTTTTTGGGCTACTGTCTGGAAAAACCTAGAATACATGGCATGTACTTTATTTATACACACCGTGTAGTTTGTAATCTATGTCACTGACTGTGTGATAAGGAACACAGGGTTGTGAAAAGTCTTCAGGAACACTCCGTGTACAGTAGGTATACGCTGTGTAATAGTGATCCATGTACTCGGTCGTGTCACTAACAACACGGGTTGGGGAAGATCGTGTAGTACATGTCGTGTTCCGTATGAACACGCCATGTAGCCATGTTCTAGGTACCCGACCATGTCAAAAAAATACGGGTCGATGTTATCTTCTCCTATACATTCTGTGTTTGTTCGGAACACACCGTGTAAGGGTCAATCGTGTAGCCGGTCGTGTAACTAACATCTCGGGTCATCAAACCTTGTCTAGTACACACCGTGTCCTTAGTGAACACGCCGTGTATTCTAGGGTTAATAGGACCGTGTGAGTTAGCCGTGTAAAGAGACTCAGGTAGGGGAATGGATTTCAAGTACATGTCGTGTTTGGGGACAACACATTGTGTAGTCTGGGGTGTTACAAGACCAGCTGTGGTAGAAGTAGACACCCATGTGAATGACCCTAAGGAACACTCCATATAGTTTGTATACACGCCCAGTAGTCGTGATTTTTAAAACATGAATGTTTCTCTCTCTCGTTCTCATCATGTACTCTTGTGTTCTCAGTCTTTGATAATCCTGATCTAAGGTGTGCTTTTGATCTTTTAGATATATTCCTCTGAGACGTCCTTCGATTGTACGTCAGTTTCCAGATGGTGATCAGACACCAGATATGCCCGATTAGGGACCTCCTACATACCCTCCTGCTGTGCTAGCCTTGGCACCAGCAGTTATACCCGTTGTAGGTTCCAATGCGCAGTTTAGAGAGGACTTCATGAGGTTGATGCAGACCATTCAGAAAGTGCCGCCTCCTACCCCGTCGATGGCTTAGTTGATGTGTATTTTCCAGTAGAAGCATCCTCCTACTTTCTTAAAAGATGGGGGACCCCAGGCTGCAGATTCGTGGTTAGAGGCCACGCTGATGATCTTCGAGCATTTGGATATACCTCTAGAGAAAAGGGTAAATCCTGGTACTTATATGCTCCAGGACACTACCAAGTGGTGGTGAGAGGTGATCTCATAGTCAGGGTGCCAGAAAAGTTTGACTTGGGATGAGTTTATGCACATCTTCTACGATTACTTCTATCCGGAGACCTTAAGGGCCGACCGAGCCCGGGATTTTATGATTCGGGAGCCGGGTACTCTTTCTGTTATGGATTACTCATCTCGCTTTACTGAGATGCAGCACTTCACGCCGATTCCAGAAGGTGATAAGTTTTTCCTTGCTAGGAAGTCTGAGGATGGTCTAAGGCACGACATCCTCTTGCAGGTGAATATCTTCAGGTTGACTTCGATATCCTCTATTGTCAACAAGGCGCTGATCAATGAGCGCAATCTGAGAGATTCTAGAGTAGTGGGCCATGGTAGTTCAACATCCAGACTTGGTGTTCCTCCTACTGATAGCAGGAAGGGATGCAGAGAGTCTGCTCGAGGAGATCGGGGTATGGGAGATGTATCTTCAGGCAGTCAGGTTGTATGCTACCAGTGTGGTAGGAGTGGGAATACTAGGCCTCAGTGCCAGAGAGACCTGATGGAGTGCCAATCTTGTGGAAAGATGGGCTATCTTTAGCATTTTTGTTAGATCTTATCACCTACAGTTGGTGGTAGGGGTTCTTCTATGACCCTGCATTCAGGGAATTCATCGCCATTTTCTCACATGTCTGGGAACTGATGTTCTTCCAGCCTTTCGGGCCAAGGTGGAGGTCGCGGACATGGTGGCCAGTCACCAAGTTACTAGTGACAGCAGAGTGGATTAGCTCAGGGTAGTCAGCCAAGGTCAAAGGGCTGTGGTACAGGCCAAAATTTCGTTGTGGAGCAGACCCATCAATATCAGGATCCCAAACCTTCAACAGTTTGAGGTGCGATCTTAGTAGCCTCTGTTTTATCTTCATCTCTTTTCGATACTGGTGCTACGCATAGCTTTATCTTTGTTTCTACAGTGGAGAGCCTTGGGCTCTGTATCTTTTTCTCTTCCTGTACTTTGACTCTAGAAACACTATTGGGGACAAGAGCGGTTGGCGTATGTCTGTGCAGAGAGTATCCTCTTGAGGTTGCAGGGTGTCACTTATTATGGGACCTCTATGTCCTAGAGATGATGAGCTATGATTTCATTCTCAGGATGGAATGGTTAGTTCCCTTCCAGGCATTCATCAACTTCTATCACCATAAAGTGAGTTTTGTATAACCAGGGGGTTAATCTTTTCTTCATAGAGGTGAGGGGGATGTCCAAGCGAGTCGAGAAGGACTCGAGCATCATGGGATAGTAGGAGTTATAGCCCAGATTGCTAGTCTTTATCTGGATGACCAGGGGACTTCACAGTTATAATTTCCTCTAGTGGTGGACCATTTCAGAGACATCTTTCTAGAGGAAATTTCAGGTTTTCTTCCGAAGCGTGAGGTAGAATTCTCGATTGATCTCATGCCAGGAGCGGCACCGGTGTCCATTCCTCCTTATAGGATGGCTACACCTATATTGCAGGAGCTCAACAAGCAGTTGGAGGAGTTGAAAGTAAAGTTTTTCATCTAACCCAGTACTTCTCCTTAGGTATTTCCAGTCCTGTTTGTGAAGAAGGAATACTACACCCTTAGGCATTGTGTGGATTATCAGAAGTTGAACCAGTTGACGGTCAAGAACCGATATCCTTTTCCGAGGATCGATGACCTATTTGATCCACTTCGAGTATCCTGAGTGTTCTTAAAGATCGATTTGAGGTCTGCTTATCATCAGTTGTGAGTTAGACCATCATATATACCTCTTACAGCCTTGAGGAGTAGGTATGGTCTATAAGAGTATAAGGTCATGCCATTCTGTCTCATGAATGCACCAGCAGCTTTTATGGCACTGATCAACCTAGTGTTTCATCCATACATGGATTCCTTCATGGTGTTTTTTTCAGAAGATATTTTGGTGTACTCTCACACTTGACACGACCATGATACCCATCTTGATATCGTTTTGAGTACACTGAGGTAGAATTGTTTATATGATAAGCTCTCAAAATGTCACTTTTGGATGCACTAGATTCACTTCTTGTGTCATGTTATCTCAGAGGCAGGAGTATCAGTAGACCCAGAGAAAGTGAGAGCTGTGGTTTCCTGGGAGCAGCCAGAGAACAACTTTGAGGTGCGGAGTTTTCTAGGGCTGGCTGGATACTATAGACGTTTTATACAAGACTTTTCATGCCTTGGGGCACCGCTGACGGGTCTGACCAAGAATGGTGCAAAATTCTTATGGTCAAATTCCTGCGAGTCAGCCTTTTAGGAGCTAAAAGAGAGGTTGGCATCATCCCTAATACTATTCATTCTAGATCCAGGAAAGAGCTATAATGTTTACTGTTATGCTTCGGGTATCGAGCTGGGATTTTTCCTTATACAGGGAGATGGAGACATTGCGTATGGGACTCAGCAGTTGAGGGCACATGAGATAAACTACGCGATGCACAATCTGGAGTTGGCAGTTGTTGTTCATGCCTTACACTGTTGAAGACATTACCTTCTGGGAGATCACTTTGTGGTTTTCACTGACCATAAGATTCTCAAGTACATCTTAACTCAGCGTGATCTGAATCTGAGATAGTGTAGGTTGGTCAAGTATCTTCATTCCATCGACTTTGAGCTTGCATATATGCCGGGAAAGGGCAACGTAGTGGATGATGCATTGAGCAGGAGAACTCAGATTTAGGCAGTTCAGTAGGCCAGCAGTGAGTATCAGCTTATGGCTCTGTTCTCTGAGATGCAGTTCGAGGGGCATGACAAACAGGGGCAGACTTTTCTATCTTTTGTGGCTATTACCTCTACCCTTCCTGATCAGGTAAAGATGAAGAAGATATTTGAATTATAAATCCTAGTCCTATGGGAGAGTGTTTCATGATAGGACCCTCTTCTAGGATGGACAGTGGGCGAGGATGAGGTCTTGCGTTTCTAAGGAAACGTATGGGTTCCAGTAGACATACGTGAGGAACTGATGCGGGATTTTCATTCTTCAGTTTGGGTAGTTCATCCTAGCCTCACCAAGATGTATCATGATCTACACCTCCAGTACTGGTGGCCAGGTATGAAGAGGGGTGTTTTTGGGTTCATCATGAGATGTTCTACTTGTCAGTAGGTACAAGCAGAGCATCAGCGACCGGAAGGTCTTTTACTACAGTTACCCATTCTCAAGTGGAAGTGGAATGATGTCGTGATGGACTTCGTGACTGGGTTACTGAGATCCCCTCAAGGGAGTGATGCTGTTTGGGTTGTCTTCGACAGGTTTACGAAGGTTTCTCACTTCTTGCCGATCAAGCATACCTTTATTGTTGATGATCTGGGATGATTGTACATCTATGAGATTGTATGTCTGGATAGAGTTCCAAACTCCATTGTTTCAGATAGGGATATGCATTTTACTTCTTGATTCTGGTAGGGGCTTCAATAGACTTTGGGTACACATGTACTTTTGGGTACATCATACCATCCCCAGACAGATGGCCAGTCTGAGCATACAATCCAGGTGCTTTAGGATATGCTCTGAGTTTTCATTCTATACTTTGGCAGTTCTTGGGAGAAGCATATTCCTCTTGTGGATTTTTCCTATTACAACAGTTTTAAGGAGACTATTCAGATGGCACCTTACGAGGCTTTGTACGGTACGCCATGCAGATCATTGTTTTGATGGCTGGAGGCAAGAGAGGCAGCTTTGCTGGGACCTCATCTTTTTCAGGAGACCTCAGAGCATATATAGTTGATTCAGAAGAGGGTGGATACAGCACAGTCTCGACAGATGTCTTATGCAGATCAGAGGAGACGACCTCTAGAGTTCGATGTTGGGGATTAGGTTTTCCTGTGTGTTGCGTTGAGGTTAGGACACAAGAGGATTCAGAGATAGGTTAAGCTTTCACCACGTTACGTTGGTCCATTTGAGGTGTTGGAGAGAGTTGGCATGGTTGCCTATCGGTTTCAGTTACCTCAGAGGTATCGGGCTATGCACGACGTCTTCCACGTCTCTCAACTTTGACGTTACTTTTCAGACCCATCTCATGTCTTTCAACCCGAGGAGGTTGAGCTCGAAGCAGATGCGTCGTTTGAGAAGCATCCTATCTAGATTGTCAATCATAGTACAAAGGTTATTTGTGGCCAGTCTTTTCCTTTGGTACAGGTGCTATGGCAGCACGGGTGAGTACAGGACGAGACCTGGGAGAGGGAGGTCGATGTACGATCGCAGTGGCCGGAGCTACTTGGGGTTTCTTCTTCTACGCCTCTCTAGGGAAATTCGGGGATGAATTTCTTTAAAGGGGGAAGTTTTTAAGAACCTGGATCTTTGTTTCAGTTATGATTTTCCTCTTATGGTCCTTTTTGAGAAAAAGAGGAGAATCTGGAAATTTTAAAATTACACACCGTGTACTTTATAAGTACATGTCGTGTACTTCGATGTCACGCAATGTCGTGTGCTGGCCATTTCTAGGCAACAAACACAGTGTGTAGCGGTGATGTGGAGGCCACTTAAAGAGGAGTGTGGAAAATCCTAGTACACACCATGTACTCTAGAAGTACACACTGTGTGCATTCTTTTTTTCATTAAACGGACCAGGGTTGTGCCAAATCGACAAAATCATCTTCTTCTCCAGGTTCTTCGACCGAGAGTGACCCATATAGACTCAAACATCATCCGAGCCATAGATCCTCCATCCGTTCTCTGAATCAACTGTCGTCGATTGCATTGGAACTGTAGCAGTGAGCTCTTCCTTCATCTTGAGTTTCATTCCATGATTTTCCATATTTCCCAAGATATCATGGGTTGAGCATTTTGGATGTTCTCTCAGATCATCGATGTTATATAAAGAATCAATCATCGTGGTTCAAGTATATTGATCTCCTATCATCAAGGTTGGTGGTTTGTGTATTAACTTTCAATGTCTTCGAGTTTTCTGTAAACATTTCCACCAATACCTGTGAACGGGGAATTGCATGTTTACCGTTTTCCCCTTTTATTTTCCTTCCTTGCATGTATGCTTGTGTAGATGTAATTTGATCATGTTTGAGGATAATTGTTGTGCTTGAATGTTTTACCCATTCTTTGTTCTGTTTACGACATTTGGGTCTTGTTAGCCTTTGGTTGTTATACCTGTTTTCCGCGCCTTGTGACTATAGGATGGAATGATATTCCTGTCATACTTGTTATTCTGTAGACTGGTTAGCCATGTAGCTCTATAGGTGTGCTACGGCCATATAAAATTATTATGAACTGACTGGCACGGGACCGTGAGAACCCGGTGTTATAGACTACAGGAGGGTAGACCGAGTGAGCTTCCTCAAAGAGTCTTGGACATTATAGACTACAGGGGATAGACCGAGTGAGCTTCCCATAGTGTCTTGGACATTATAGACTACAGGGGATAGACCCAGTGAGCTTCCCAGAGAGTCCTGGATATTATAGACTACAGGAGGGTAGACCGAGTGAGATTCCTTAGAGAGTCTTTACTTGTTTGAATTTCCTTAAACCACTCCAGGCTGGAGGAGGAATTGACTAAGCGAGCATCCTCAGAGAGTCTGTGATAGACCTGAGACTATAGGAGGATTGACCGAGTGAGCTTCCTCAGAGAGTTTCTATAACTTGGGGATATACGAGGGTTAAACCATGTGATCTTCCTCAGAGATCCTCTGACTACTCTAGGCTATAAGGTGAATTGACCGAGTGAGCTTCCCCAGAGAGTCTTATAATTTTGTATGACCAAACGAGAGGGGTTAGTCTGAGTGCACTACCCAGAGGGTTGTTGGTACTTCTTGGATAGGACCAGAGGGGTGCCTATTGTGGTTAGCTGTTTGCTTCACTCCTTCTTGCTATTCTGTGGATTGATTACTATTGAATATCATCCTATTACTTCTTACTGGCTGCTGTTTACTGTTACTATTTACTGCTTACTATACTATTACCTGCCATATCCTCACTAACTATTACGCACAGATCTTCAGGTGGTTTCCTATTGAGATTTTGTCTCACACCTTGTTTGGGCCATGCTTTTGGTCCCAATAAGACTATGTTGTTACAGGTATAGACAAGAGAAAGCGCCCTTCGACTTTGGGTACTTGATTGCTTTGGAGCGGGAGAGCATGGGACCAAGCCTAGGCTTGCGATGCTGTAGAGCTGTTTATCTTTTCTTTTGTACTTGTTTTGGTACTATTTGTATTTCCAGCATTGTGACCTGTTTGGATGCTTTCCTAGATATGTATCATGCATTATTTCTTATATACATATGTGCTCTAATTGTTTATTGTTTCATTCTTCCTCTATTTATTATTTATGGATACTTACTGCTTCCGCTATTGAATGTTTTGTTTACTTCCGTTGTGTACTCTGCCGATGAGGGAATAGTTTCCCCACTACCACACCCAAGTCCCTCGCTGCTAGTGGGCAGCCTCTGGTGTTTGGGGAAATGATCTTGAGGCCATGTGACCAACCTGGTGCGGGGATCCTCTAGGTGGCTTCCAGAACTGGGACATTACATTAGTTCTTTATTACTCCACCGTAATTTTCTAGAAAGTAAGGCATTTTGATACGAGGTTTGAAATCAATGATGTTATACCTAGGCATAAATACTAACATCTTATATCATGATACTTCTTAGTATTCCTAGGGTGTACAGACTAGAAATATTAGTATTATGTACCTAAAAACACTACCAAAAATTTTTTAGAACAATTAACCTATCACATAAGTATGAAAACACTAATAGGAGACCGAGACCACTCAAATGAGGTCACCCACCATTTTGGATTTTACTAAATCAATGCAAATAAGTTTTTGATACTAGCTCATGTTGAGTTTGACCATCATATGAAAAGTAAAACTAAATGTAATATATGAATAATATCTCATCATCTTCTACCACTCCCAATATCATCTTAGTTAAAAAAATCATCATAGATCGCTCATCCACTTTTTCCTTCAAGGATCAAGTTAGTAGTTTCTTGATCAAGGAATTGGCGACCTCATTTCCATTTTAAAAGAATATAAATAATATAAAAACTAAGAGTCTAATTTTACTCAACCCAGAATCACTATCAAATTTCTATATCCATATAATTAAAAATATACCTCAAACTATTATGATTATATTATACCATATATTATTCCCCGAAGGGATAGTGGTGCCATGTTTTGAGAGCATTCATAAATGCTTCTAAATTAAGATCATGGGTAGAGAAGTTCATAAAATGATGGAATAGTTGAATATATCCATAGACCACCACTTTCTTTCCTAGTATCAAGATAACCCATGATCTCATACATAAGGTATCATAGTAAACATCTTAATCCAAAATCGATTTTGGAAGAATAATAACTGGAGATAAAGTCAAACACTTTTTAAATTACTAAAAATGTCTCTAAATTATATTTACACTCAAAATTATCACCATGAAAAGTCAAATTCATCATTTCAGAAGAAATCTCTGAGAATTCCTAAAAACCCACATATAAAAACTAGCCACAAAAATAGATCTCTAAAATTTGAAGTCATTTTTGGTATTCTCTAATGAAATTTTCACTTGAATATTTTAAGGATTCATTGAGACTCCCCTCTCATATATAACATAATCTATAAACATTAATCCTTGGTTAAAAAATAACACTTGAAAAAATACAGTACAAGATAAGTTCATTGATGATTATATTAGTGATATCCAAATGATCCTTGTATCCCCCCATTGACAGGGGTACCCTAAAATATCCTTCAAAAACATTACTAGGAAATTGGATAATAACTGATGAGAAATAAATTTCATCCAAACTATAAATACTATAATAACAGCGGTGAGACTGAAAGTCATAAACAGAAACTTGAAATTCCCATATAGTCATTTAAAACCTATCGTAAGAATATCCTATTCTAAAACCCTCAACTTATGGTATCCTAACAACAATTCAATCTTAGATTACCAAGAAGCAGTTTGAGTTGATCAAAAAATCATCAATTCATGGAAAGGGATAATTATTTTTAACTGTCACCAAATTTAGGCTTACATAATTAATACAAATACTAGGGGTTATATCTACCTTCTTAGAAAATAGAAAAGGAAAATACCTAGGTAATAATCTAGGGTGAATAAATACCTTGGTCATAAGATCCGCTATCTCAAAATTAAACTCCTTTAAATCAGTAAGTTTCATGTGATAATATGGAATTTACATGGAAATTATACTCGAAAATATGTCAATATTGATCTCAAACTATATTTTTAGAGGTAAAAAAGAAAAATCACCAGGAAACACCTTAGGGTATACACTCACCACAGTAGGAGGTTAGTAGCTCAAGTGAAAAACTACGACATCAAGGAACATATATGAAAATTTAACTGAGATTTCTCAAGAAAAAGGAACAATATGATCTTCTATCTTCGATCTTGAATCCCTCTATCTCTAGAAGATATGAGATACCCCATTCGAATGATTGAAAATAAACTTGAAAATTATAACATTTGATCTGGGACATAATGTTGATCATTCCATCCTTCCTATTAATAATGTAAAAGATATCAAGGTCAAGGACTAAGAAGACCCACACCACTTTAGGGATAGCTATCAACAACTATAATGTTATATATTTAAAACCATGAATAAATATCATTCCTAAAGGCATGGAAAGATCCAAATTTAATGAAATTAGTTAAAAATGTAATACCAACACATATATTAACATTTATGATATAATATATTGATTTTTACAAGTATCAAATAAAGATAACACCATAATGTATGAAATAGATGATGTATATATAATAGTAGTCATCTATGCTTTAGCTTCCTATAGGGCATACTCTATTGTATAAAGATGTTCGGTCTCAACTCCTCACATATCCATTTAACCTCCATCAAAGTCACTAATGTCTTGGGATAAGACCCACCACCCTTGAAAGCATTATAATATACCTAAAACCTCTTGGTGAGAGAAGATCCAAAATTACTACCTTGGGATATCGTTCTATAAAAACAACCACAATTACTATGTTGTCCAAAATAGAGGCAAGTTCACGTTGTTTCCATAAAATTATGTTTGGTATGACTAGGAATTCTACACTCATATAAAAAACTATAAATTTACTTATGAATCCCAAAAAATATGTCCTAAAGATACTTGAACACCTTTTTTTCCTTTTCATTCCAGAAGATACACCATGTATGACAACTACAGTAAATGAAACTCGGCCTAAACACAATTTTCTATCTATTTCTACCTATTTCATAGCCACATTATTGACTAACCCCAATAAGGTTGTAAAAACAAGAGAATGTACAGTGATATAATATCTATCATCATGCCCATTTAAAGCCTTGAAGATTTATTCTAATAATTGGAAACATCTTCTGGGGATAAGTTTACTAACTCAGTGAAATGGGAAGAGTGCTCTAAAAATTAACACTCCCCTTTTCTATGGTCATAAATTCTTTGGTTTGTTTCACTTTATATTCCTCGAAATAAAATTTATGGTTGGATATATTAATAAAATAATTCCATGTAAAGTCCTCATGTAACATATCATTCATAATACTATCTCATCACTTTCCTTTTGGTCCTATACATAGGTACATGGTGAAACCCACCTCTGATTGTTATAGTGTTTTCCAAAAATGAATGATCAGTTCAGTCTGGTCAATACACTCTTATTATAATTAGGGTCCTTTTTCACAATGGAATATAAGGGGATTCTGCAATTAAATTCTAATCCATGATACACTTTTCATATATAGTTCCCGATGCACTCCTAAATATGAATTTAAATAGTGCGAAAAACTTCTTGCACTAAATAGGAGTATACTAGAGGATTAAACTATGGAATATATCTCATATATTACTCTTCTGGATTCATAAAATATCATATAGGTAGAATTTTAAAATAAATACAAAATAAAATAATCAATTAGCATTAGAGATGTTCAAATATCGAAGACCAAATTCATACATTACAATAAATTACTTTAAATGACATTAATTTAATGTAATCATGGATTATTCTCAATGAAATAAAACCATAAAAAAGGAATGGGATCATTTAAATAAACATCATGTTTTTTTATTTCTATAACCTCAAACACCATGTCTTAGACTTGGGAAAAATTCCCATGCCACCTATGAGAACTTGAGTTGAGACACCAAGGTGAGTTGGATAGGCACCCCCACACACATACAACCATAATTATGATATTCTTAACTCATATTAAAAAAACCTAAACCGAACCGAGAAAGTGTCATAACACTTTCATATAGGTAATCTGATTGATAGAATTTGATAATAGACCTTCCCTGGTTGAATTTTCATGTCACCCATGTTGCACCATCATAATATTAATATCAATAAAAAAACTGAATAAGTCTCATGAATAATTGGAAATAGATAAACAATAAAATAAATATGTGATATAATGGGAAAACAATCTATGATATTTACAATATCAATCCAAAGATGTTAATATAGAAAGTAAAATAATAAAATAAACAACAGGTTCTCCAAGTAACAAACATTCACCCTTAAATCATCTCACTAAGAAGGTGATGATACCTAAGGGGAGTAGTGAACTACATCAAATCCCTCCTATTATATATATCCTAAAAACACATATAAAAATGTTTGAAGTAAAAGTATGGTTTTAGAAAGAAAAAAAAAATTTATTCCACCGTACAATATATATATATATATATATATATATCTAATACCATGAAAACATTAGCTCAATTGTTTAAAAAACCATTTTATGAATTATATCTGAAAAAAATAATTTTTTAAAACTGACTTTGGTTTTAAAAAAATATTTCATATCCCTAAAATCTAAGAATATTACAAGAACTTGAAAGACATAACGAATCTATAAGGAAAACCCAACCTGAATACACCATATCATAAGCGGGAGATAAAACAGCCATGAAATATATTATCATGTATAAAAAGTGTATAAAATACATAAAAGAAAAATAGGATCCAAATTTATATAATGTTTACTAAACGCATAAATAAATACTTAGAAAATAATAATGTAAATCCAACTAATATTTAAACTTATCACCGTTTTTTATATCAATAATCATTTATTATTACACCCAATAAAGTGACATACATCCATTTCTTGATGCACCCAAGGATGAAAATGTGATACATTTTCCAAAATACATTTTAAAAGAATGATAACTATTTATAAATTTTTTTACAACAAATGATTATTGATTCTATGCTTGAAAACTTGTTATAGAATAAAACAAACCTTTATGTCATTTCATCTAATATATAGTGTCAACAAATATGTTTCTAAAGAAAACCGATTTTATGAAGAAAAAAATAAAACTAAAAGACCTCCTTGATTTAAAATCAATTAATACCATTAAAAATAAAATGAATTTACAAGAACTAGAGGTAATTCGTGAGTTTGAACCATTTAATAGAGACACCTACCTTATGAATAGAAGAATACTCATCACCGTTGAGAATATAAATTACATACGATTAGATCAAGTCCTCATGAGCCAAGATCCATAAGAAAAAAATATAAACTATCTATCAAACACCATAGATCTGGAAACAACATCCCAATGAGGTTCCCAAAAGACAAGGTGAGAAGATATCATGTGAGCATATAATAAGAGGAGATAAAACTGAATCAAAGACATGAAATAACTTGAAGAGATCCATCCTGATTAAAGGAAGCCCGTCATGAACCCAAGTGGAGAAGCCTTTAGAGCTTTGGGGAAGGTTTAGTTCTAAGGAAAATTTTTATCAGGTGATTAGATATAATATCAATCAAGGTAAAAGAGGAAAATTCGAACATATAAATTTTTTGGTTTAGGGAACATGATTGGGCTTTACATCTTAGCAAATCATGAGGAAACCATGTAAATACTTTTTTTATTTGAAAAACATGGATCATGGTTACCATAATAATAGCCACATGGTTTGGCATAATATTTCTCATGTTGTAAGACACCTATGGGAAACCACCAATACATACACATGATTTCTTAGTGAGACACATTATTTAACAAACCATCCTCAATCCATGAAAAATTATTTTTTTGCCTCATAGTTTTGTAGTACACGGTTACAACATGGGTTGTGCTAATTGTGCATCTAAACCTTTCTTCTAGCCTATTTCCTCCAAAAATACATGTTTTTTACCCTTGACTCATAGAAACCTATAAAAATTATAAATGTATAAACAAAGATCAATCTAAAAAATACTTGTGACTGGTAGGTAATCATACATTGGTACTCAAAATGACTAAAATGTTTTTTTAAACCATACATTATTTACTAGTTTGGTTAGTAATATTTCATTGACATGTCCATTTAATTCCAAAAATTTTAGATATTTTTATCTACTCTTAAATGTTTGATAATTTTATTTTATATTATATATTACATTCTTTACAAAATATTTAGATGAATATTTCCACATGTTTTCCATATGAAATTTTTAATGCCTGTCAAATAAGAATCAGAAAAAATCTCAAAGAAAAAAATACCTGAATATGGGAATTACCTTCCCTTCTAGAGAAAATGAATCAACACATGAAAGTCAGAAATATACCCAAGGGACTCATGATCATGTGAATATTTCAAAGTCACATGAAGACTCCACACACAATACAAAACCAATGCTGAATCTTATGGATTCATCTTCAAAAAACTTCTTACTCTTATGAAAGCTCTCCAGAATACTGATGGGCACATGATGAAGACAAAATTATTTCCCTCACACTTCTTGGTTTTTCCTTAGCAAGATTGTGAGTAACCATCCAAAATATATCCAAAAATAAGGAGTAATATTATCCAAGTGGGGAACCCCCAAATTGTTGTAAAGATCATGAACTGTATCATCATTTTAAAAGATAAATAAATTTAATTATAAAAAATAAAACTCATTAGACCCCAAAAACATTATAAAATAAATCAAATAATATAATGGGTTGGAGGTGAGAGTTACTTGCGGTCAATTAATGACATGCAGCACACCCCTAGAGATCTGAAAGATGCAGAAAGTTCCTAACAATGTGTCTTCCTAATCTTACCAAGTCCCTTTGGCTTATTAGCAATGCCGCAAAGAGTTCCTTAGGTATATCAAGGTAACTCTAGACTTACCCTTTGAGCCCTAAGGAAAAAGTGGATATATTTCCATAAAAACATGCTCGTGCACCCCCATATGACCCATATGGGTTATGCGATGCATAATCATAAAATCGAGTAAATTTCATTGAAATTACTCCTGAAAATTCACATAAATCACATCCATTTTTAAAATCAAACAAATTGGTAATGGGGAGGAGGTGAGAGGTGCTTTCATTTGCTAAAGTACAAGTGGTGCACCCCTAGAGAAACCAAAAAATGCCAAAATACCTTGGTGACATGTTTGCCTCATCTTGTGAAAGCCATTTGGCTTGTTAGCCTCACAGCATAGAAGTCATTAATAATTTCTAGAAAACACCATGCATTACATTCAGTTCTCAATGGAAAACGAATTTTTTTTCCATGAAATGATCTTATACCCCATATGACCCATATCTTTAAAAAATCACATACCCAAAAAATCGAGTAATTGTCCTTGGAATTGCTTACGAAATCATGCATGACTCCCAACCTTTATCACACAAAACAGAGATAATAATGGAAGGAAGAGTAAGAAGGTACCAGTGGTCATTGATATACAAGTGAATAACCCAAGAATTATGCATTGTTTTCACATGATACCCCTATAAAAATAATCTATGTCTCATGGAAAGCCCCTAAAATTCATCAAGAATATCACAAATTCCTTTCAATAGGATCCATAGATCTCATAAAGGCCTTTATGCATGTCTATAGGATAATATGAAAATTCCTTTCAACTTCCCACATGATTAAACATGTCTTCCTTAATTAGAAATAATGAGAGAAAAGAAGTGTTAATGAAAGAGACTTTTGATCGCTGAAAATCAGGCGATGCACTCAGAAAAACCCATTATAAAGACTTGGGAAAACACATGCAGCCATCCCCTTTTCAAATCCATCTTGGATTGGTGCAAGATATGCTGCACAAATTTGTGAACAATGAAGGTGGAGAGGCCAATAAATTCTCCACACCATCCTCCAAGAGTGGTTTGGATTTTTTTATTAATCTTGCAGATAGTCGGCTATTACGTAAAGAAAACTCTTGAGCCTAATGGTCCCAAGAATCGAAGAGGACTTCTCAAAGAAAATGATCATGTGACTGGACATCCTTCCACCAGGAAATATTTTGGTGATTAGAATGAGGATTAATGTTATAGGAAAAAGTCACTTCATGTGATCATTCATAGATCACATGAAGGATCTCTAGAAGGATATGTGAAGAATATCCTGTAGGCCCACTATATCTCACAAGACTCCAAATACACTAATACAAAACAATCCTAAGAAAATTGCAATATGAGGTATAAAACCAAGATCAAAATTTGAATACTTATATGATATACATTCTTGTTTTACCTCATTCACTTTTCTTGATTCATACAACGAGACACGATAGCACCATGATGTGTCACATAGACCTCACAACATTCATTCGGCATACTATTTAGGTCACATGAATTCATCTGGACATGTCAAATTAAGTAATAAGATCCCCCTAAGATCACTACCTTGGTCTTGAAAAACCTTCTGGTCCTATTACCAAATCATTTAGATGTCCTTCAGATACATCACCTGACTCATATAACATTTTTCACTCATATCCTTCAAGTCTCATGAAAGCACATGGTCATGACATCCAATAATTCATGATGTCCCTCAGAAATATTTGCTCGGACTTGCGATGCCTTGTAGGAATGTCACCCAAGACATGTGATATCCACTAGACCTTGTCTCACTGACTCTTGTGACACCTCCCATATATGTTAAGATAGGTCATGTGATGACTTCTAGGATATGCCAGTCAAGTCATGCAATGGCTTTCCGGAAAAGCTAACTAGGTCATGTGACACCCTCCAGGTAAGAAATAAGGGAATCCTAGCATTTTATAGCCTTGTTCATCCTTGGTGTGTGGGTCTGTAATATAAGAGAAATATCATTGTGTAAGCCTCAAAAAAATAACTATGATAACTTTGATTTCTATCATATTTAGGATACGTAGGACACCACTCCATAAGGTTTGGTCTCTATATTGATGACCCAGGGAAATCCTAGATTCTAAGTCCCTTATCCAAATCAATGAAAACTATTACTTCCTAACCCTCATTTATCACAATGAACATATCTCACATAAGCATAGGAAGTTTTAGTGATCAAAACATCATCACTATACACCACATGATTTCAATGGAAGCCTTGGTTCATAAGCCAAAACTACCGACATCATATGGTATGTCCATGATCAATTTGGTATACATCTTGTGATGAACCCATAGAATTACTAAAACCTAAAGGATGGTTATAATGTCTCTGAGTGTGATTATCCACTTTATACCATCAGCAGGTTACGGAATAAATGAACTAAGAGATATTTGATATCTTCCATAACCATGATACTTATGACGCATTTTCAATTCATGAGCTTTATACCAAAAAACTTAAGGATTTTCCCAACAAATAAGTCCCAAATATAAATTCCATGAGACTTATAATCTATTACCCTGAGTTTCTCAGACTGAATAGAGCTCACATAAGATTAGGGAGAAGAAATGGAAACCTCATTAGGAATCACAAACTTCCACTAACTAGGGGTGATCCAGCTATGTAAGTCCTAATGAGTGGCACAGTACGAAAACCCCTAATATAAGGGCATATACATTAAGGACAGCCCCAAGGGAATGATTGAGCTGTGATGACTATGATTCATATCATGACTAGGATACGTTGGATGTCTCCTTGTGACCCAACCTATATCTTTTTTCATCTCAGTACCCACACATATGTTCTCTCTACATGGTACTAAACTATATAGAATTAACAAACTATGTACATTTTTTTCCTCAAAATAACCATGATACGTAGGACACCTCATAATTTCTCAATCCACTCCTTGTAATATTAACAATCTCCCCCCATGGAAGCACAATCCGACTAATTTTTTCATGCAACTTTATCACATTAAGTGGTTATTCTCCACCAATGATATAGTTGAAGATCCACGGATATATATATATATATATATATGTGTGTGTGTGTGTGTGTGTGTGGATTCACTAATGACACCACACTCCCCTCCTTTAACCAATGGGTTCAATTTATTTGATTAATGAGATAATTAACCAATGAATAATTTTTTTTGGGTTACTATTCTAGTATCCAGATTAGGAATATAAACATGAACTTATCTTAAATATATAATATAGTACCTGAGTACACAATAATTTCCCTCCCCCAAATGGTGAAATGAGCCCAACCTCCCATCCTCTTGACTAATGCAAGTCCCTAAGAGTTTTTGGGACTGAAACTCCAGATGATTGAATTCCTTTTCAAAGCAAGTATGAGCCCAGTTACTGAGGGGGGAGGCATTGGGAGTTTCTAGGAAAATTGAAAATGGTTACCCAATGAGATAATCCCATTTTATGCCTCAAAACCTGACGAAACATACTCACTTTTTACCATTTTACAAAAGAATTAAAATAATGATATCTTTTTCATATACATCATGAATTTATTTTTTCATCATTAGGTCCTTTATACATCATTTAAATTACCTTACAAGTTTCCCTGGGGTTTAAAAAAATTATTGTTCCCATTATTTAGAGAATTTCTATTTTTTAAAGGTCTCCAAAATAAAAGTATATTTCAAATTTTTATAAAATAATATTTTTAATTCCTAACTAAAATTCATTTGCATATATATTAATGAAATTTAATGATTATTATTTTTTAAATAAGATATGAACTTATGATATAATACACATTTTTTCTCTAGATGGATTGTGGTGATTTTTTTGAAGAAATATTCATGAAACCTTTGGGAATGTGATAATTATGATTTGTAAATGATTTATCACCAAATCTGTTTCATTCCCATGAATTAATTTAGATTTTAAGTAATGATGAATGATTTAATATTCATGTGTCATATATATGAATGATTTTTATTAGGTAATGTGTGATTCTATTATATCTCTCTGACTAAATTAGTAATGTTTTATATTTTATAAGATCAAAGGTGTACATGGTTGATCATCCCAATCCCAATGGTATATGAATGGTGAGACCATGCACAATTTTTTATGTGGGTGATTATCAAAAGCTTATTATTTATTGAATTTCTTAGTGTTTATCCTCGATATATTATTTCTAGGCTTATTTTTATTCCTCGTTTTTATTTAAAATTCTTATTCCTATGATATGATCTCATTGATCAGTATTATTTGTTGATAATTCCAAACTCTAATGAATTGTTTCTTTTTTATTAAAATGATTTATTCGTTAAATCATGAATTATGATCTACAAATGACTATTTGTGGTTTTTATATATTATAATCATTTTCTGATAGCCATATTTTCATTTTTTCTCACTTCTGATCTTCAATTGATAATGGATATGTTTTCCCCTAGTGATAATTTGGTCACACTCTACATATGTTCCAATTTCCCTGAGTTATAAAGAATGATATTATGTAAGATTTATGTATATGGGTATCATGTGAGAAGATGTATTTTGGGATATTGTTAAGTCTTATTTTAGAATATGAAAATATGAGATTACTAGATAAAATAACCATTTGATTAAAAAGAAATAGGTTTTGGTACATAAAGGGGCTTTCTGAATTTTCCAAAACTATAAAACAAAAAGGTCATGGGTATTTATGTGAATCAATATTGGTTATTGATATTTTAATTATTCATTATTAAAATTGTTTTTCTTACCTTTATATCAATCACAACATTTAAAGGATAGGGTTTTAGCTCTTGGTTAAGGTTTATGGGTCACTATTTTTCTCAATGAACTCCCTTATATAGGAAATGTTTATTGAATGAATTATCTTGTTTTGGTTTTAACATTTCACATGTCACAAAATCAAAAACTATTTGGATCTTGTATTAAAACACATAAAATAACAAATTATTTAATTACTTTACTTATTTAAATTTCTTTTATCATTTACTTCATAAATACTTCACCATATTTCATCTAATAAACTTTATAAATAATGAAAATCATAACTATAGAGATAAACTAGTGATATAAAATATCATTTTTATATAAATAATGGTGAAGTATCAAGAATCCCAATATAATTCAAACCATGATATTGTGAATTTTACCTCTTTATGGTTCAAACATTAGTTCATATTTTCAAAAATATCCCACCATCACTAAATCATTCTAGAATTTATACAATACATTTTATCTATTTATGATTCAATATAAACTCAGGTTGACATGATTATCATGTTATCTCTATAAAATTTTGAAAAACTAATTGTACCAAAATTTATCATCATTTTTTCAGCCTAATTTATGACCCTACATGCCTTAATAGCTTTGAAAATATATATTAATTATATGAACCACTTTTGTAAGCCAGGAGTAGAATTTAGAATAAAAAAATTTCTTCTCAAGAAATAAACGGATTATGAATTAAATATATCAAAATCACTCATAATTTTATTGTAACATGTCTTCCTCATGATATATCATAAAACATTATATGCAAGATTATATTATCCATTTACCCAATACATAAAGTGACCACTTAATGTGGAACATTTCAATCTATTATATAGAAACTCATACGTTATTAATTTAGAAAATCATACTAAATAGTTTGAATGAATATTTCATATTTCATTCATCCAAGTTTTTGATCAATTAAAAACACTCAAATAAAAATAGTCATGAATTTATTCAGTCTATTTCTATTGGGGACCAAATAACATAATTTTTATAAATGATATAAAATATCAACTTGTTTAAACTCAACAAATGAAAAGATGAGAAACATATCCAAGAAACTCTGGATTATTTTATCACTTAGGTTTATTAATGGATACTATAAAATTATAATGTTTCTTATGATAATTATCTTTTCAAATTCAAGAAATGGAGATTCATATGAAGTATATTATTTTAATTATATAATTGAACATAGGAAATTTAATGTGACACAATTTATTAATCCAATAAAGATAATAAAATTTCACTTGTTATATAATAATTTTACTATCTATTATATATAATCTTTTTCTCATAATTATATTAGTGACTACATGATGATCGATGTTCCTTATCCCCATCCATCATGGGGCTGTTGCGAACCAAAAACTATCTAAAACATTATCATGTTTCAAATGGGGTTTCCCATATGGATAAAATGTGTTGGGAAACAAACATTATATCGAAACACAATTTTATCATATGGGTACATCAACATCATTCCACCCATAAAAAAAATTCAACCCAAAGGATTATAGTAAGCTTAAAATTTTCATTGTTTATCAGGTCCATAATCTGAGATAGTTAAATACTTGTTTCTGAAAGGTGAGTGGGAGGCCTTTATCTTGTATTTTCTATGAGTAAATATTGTCATTAATCTTAACCTAATATCCTTCATAATTCTACTATACTCATAGTTTAATGATAATATATCTATCTCAGAAAATGGTTTTGGTCATATGGTGTTGTTAAAAGATGGTCTTTATACTATTTCAGTATATTGAAATGATTCCATATTAAAAACTAATTTTTTCATCCCCAAGTAGCTAAATTGTACTCTATTTTCTCAGATATTATATTTATTTTTTCCTCTTAGTGGTAAAATAATTTGTCAACTTAGTCAATATTAATAATACTAGACAAGTTCTTAAGGGTTATTATTCACATTAGGTCTCCTAGTCCCCACTAATCTCATTTAAAAAAAATATTTTCATGGATCCTATTAAAAGATAATTATACATGTGGTGGAAATTTTTTTTATAGAAATAGTTCCATGATTATAGCTTATGGATTATTATTTGGAGAAGGTAACCTGATTATAACAGAATCTAGAACCTTTCTTATCAGAATTTTTATCTATAGATAAAATAGTATTATACTTTATGTGGTAGAATTAATTTCACTTTTGTAGTAAAATTTATGTAAGGTACATATCCCACCCATTTTTCCATAACATATATCATTTTAGAATAAAAAAATTCTCCCTCTTTAAAATGTGTAGATCCAACATACCTAGCATGAACACAAAAAAACTATCAAATATTATGGTTTCTAACAGAAATGAATCATAACCAATAAAAAACATCATTGGGATATTTTCCTACAATAATAATATAGTTGTAACTATGGATTTGATTTTCCTCCACCACATTAATCCACATTGAAAAATCCTTATTTTTTATTTCTCTTTATTTTCCAAAAAATGTATCTTTCAGTCTTTTAACAACCCATAATACTCTATGATGATAATTTACTAAGGATAAATCAATGTCATACATTCAGGTTTTTTATCATTTTGTTTTTTATGTAGAATATGTTACACATAAGAATAAATTATGAATAACTAGTTTCAGTATAATAAAACAGTGATTCATTAACATTGTTATACATAAAAATGGATCTAATATATTCTAAACCACGACCTCCCAATGAATCCATACATCACCACTCTTAAAGATTTCTCAAATGATATGGTATCAATAAATTATGTTTTTGATACTTTAGTTGTATCTAGGTTCTTTATATTAATCAGTAGATCCATTTTTTGACTCATTAAAGTTTAGGTACTCTAAAATGCCTTGTAACAACCCCATGTTCATGAACTTATTGATCCAAATATATTACTTTGTAGAATTTCATGCATTTATTTACACTACCACAGTTATCAAGCCATCTATAGTAGTTTTTCTACAACTTTTAAAACTAATAAATCTACTATTGTTTAAAAAATGAAACTAAATTGATATATAATAGAAACCTTGTAATTTTAGAAGACCTAAATAGTCTAAAATAATACACCAATCTCTTTCTTACCTAAAAGTAAATAAATGTCCTTTGTTATTCTCATATAATTCATGGTATTCTTCACATCAATCATGTTACACTTAGTGAGGTTATTTTAGTTTCTACTAGTTATAATTAATGTATTAGAGACATTAGGATGAGTATAAAACAAGAAATACATGACACCACCTATAGAAGAACATAAATAAATGTATCCATGTTTTATTAGATTTGGTTTCCTAGTACAAACTGCAATATAATTTTGATTACCTTCATATTTAATGGAATGAATATTAATAAATATCTTATCACAAGATGGGTGTTCTTATGTATAAAATTTATGTGAAAATTTTCTTACTATATCACTCTCATCGAATGGTCATAGTAGTTCCAAACTATGATGAGAACCTCTAAATGCAATGATAATATTTTTAAATATTTTTTGTATGGTCTAGTGAAATTTATCTTACAGGGAATAGATGATATAAGCTATTAGGTTTAGAAGTCTCATAAGTCATTGTAACGTATTCTCATGAAGTTTACACTTGGTAATCCCTAAGAGAGAAGTTTAGGAGAATTGATACACCAATTAGAATTCCATAGGTTAACGTTTAATTTGATATTAATATTTGTGGATGTTGATATCTATCCTTATATTTCATATTGGTACTAATGTATATCATGAATCTCATACTGTTATATATTACCAAAAAATAAAATGTCATATAGTCATGATAAGGTCGGATACATATTTTATTTTCATAAGGGATATGGCATTAATAAATATGTCAAGAAAGGATTTATCCTTTATTTGTAATGGAATTTGATATCTCTGGTGAATTAATCGAAATATAATTTTTTTTATTAACTCTATTTCCATGGTGTTTTATCTAAAAGTTATTTTTAGGATTATTATTGAAAGATATATCAAGTATATTGGCTGATAACACAAGTATCAAAATTTTCTTATGAGATATCAAGAAAAAAATATTATGTTACAATATAAGCCTCTATATTATGTTTTTGTCATTGAGACATTAAATTATTTATCTATGGGTTCATCAAAATATTTCTAGACATTGATCTTTAATTTTAGGCATGTTATCCTAATTCCACTAAGAAAGAGGCATATTGGTTCATGCACTATGTTTTTTCAAAGCCTTGGTTAAATTATTTTTAAATTTAATATTAGATTAATTATTATTCTCATGATTTAGGGATTTTAATTATTTTTTCCGTGTTGATTGTATAAATATTTATTTAATGAATAATAAAGTGATATTTATTTATTTAAACAAATAGATTTTATTCAAGAGATCAATAAATGCCAATGAGGATTGGAAGGATTAGTTAATAGTCTAGGTGAAATGATATTTTTTTATTTAATCTCCTATATATATGTGATATATATTTAAATATTCATTCTTTTATCACATGTAAATTAATCATAATAATATTATTACTATTATTAGACATTATGTTTAATTAAAATAATAATATTATCCAAGGGAATTTTTGAAGTTACTAATATCCAAACCAAAGTATAATAATAGATATGTGAAATTTCCAATGAAAAGTGTCTTTTTGAATAACACATTCTTCCGATTAAATTCTCTCAGGACCTAGTGAAATATTCTAATGATTACACTCAAAAAAATGATTCTTTTTAAAAATAATTAAGAATTATTCAAGTGGTTTGAATCATCCATGATAGCACATGGAGTTCCAATGGAATTATTTTGAAGTTCGTGGAACATGTGTGGATACCTCTAGAGGGATTCTACCCATTGATCCTTCATTATAATGATGATAAAATAACTAAATTCAACTAAATCATAAATGTAAAAAAATTGAAATAAAAAACATTTTTTTCTAAATAAAATAATTATATATTATATGTTAAAACAACCTCCCTTCAAATCATATAGTTTCATGTTGATTATGCTATATGTATTTACAAGAAATAAATAAACTAAAAAAATATTAAGCATGGATCATACCACTTCCATTATTTCAATAAACATTCAAGTGGTATTAGATAAGTGACTTCTTAATTTATTATTATTTAATATTTTTTATAAATTTCATAATATATATTTTAGCTTTTCATTTCCTATTTTTAAATATTTAATCCCAAAGTAAAGATAATATGATATTTCACCTTAATATGACCAATACCATTCCAATAATTGATAAGTAATATTCAAATATATCATTCTGATGGGTTGGAGATTCTGTCTGACATAGAGACACAACGTGTTTCTGAAAAAGTGCACATCATATACCCATAGTCAAATAGACAAGGATTAGTAAGACAACTCACAAAATGTTGTGTGGGAGAAAAATATTCATCATTTATACACATTTCATGTCAACAAGATAATTAGAACATGATTTGATAGGTTTAAAGTGTGTGTAACGGGAAAACAAACTAGTTAACCACACACAGTTTCCCCCCAATTAATCATGTAAGATGTGTGGTTAAGGTACATCTCATGTAATTTAACACTCCATGTATTGACTATTAGTCTATAAAGAAGGGATATTTGTTACTACACAACATTTAGTTAAAATGCACACTATATCACACACTATTTCCCCAGTAGATTACTCAAAGAGTATCTTGGAATGTTTTAAGTGTTTCAAGATAAATGAGTACACAATGTGTAGTTAGTCTTACATGTCATGTAACTTATACAAGTTCTTGTAGTGTCCATAAAAATACCAGTTGTGCCATCTTAATTAATTATATAAAATAAATATTAATTTTAAAATTAAAACGAAACTACATCGAATGAATCTACTGCACACACTATGTGACAACATTTTTCCTTGAATTTGACAATAAATTATTTTCAAAAGGTTATGTGGAATTAAATGGTTAGGTTAATAATTTTCCATGTTATTCAAGAACTATATGATTTTTATGGTCATTATAAATGTCGTGTACTTCACACACATTGTAAGAGACATTTGTTGAGTATATTAATGGTCCATAGTGTAGTTAATAATATCATCTTGAATGCATGACTTGACTTATATAACTACATTCCATATAATAATGCAATGTGTGGTGTGAGATTCATTTCGTGTAAGTACACAGAACATGAAAAAAACTATATAGAGCTTAGTAACAGACAATGTGAGTAATAGTACACACTATGTAAAGTTGATGGGTGCATGTCATGATTCCTAAATACTTGTTGTATTCATTTTAATCTAGGAAAACTTTAATTCTAAACAAGAGATACATGGTGTATCCCTTATTATTTCATTTTATATATGGATTATTATTAATTAAATGTATTTACTAATTAATAAAAATTTAAATAATATCATAATATCAATTATTGATTTGATGGATAATTAGGTAAAAAGAATCTATTAACTAATTTGATATTTAATTTACTAATTTACAAATTTTATCATAATAAAGAGATAATTGAAATGAATTATAGATTATTGTAAATTCATAGTTGTTTTATGTGTAGATGTTCATTATCATGAATGAACTACGTATGTGTTGCACTTATTTTAATTTACTTATTATTTCTAAGGCATTGAATAATAATTATTATCAAAATTAAAATGACTATATATTAATAATCTTCTCCTTATTATATATAGGCATGAATTTCCATGTTTTGTTTTTTTAACCCCAAACCCTGGTTGACCTCACCTGGGTGTGAGTAATCATATGTAATGGAAGGAGTTCCAATGTGAGATGATATAGGTCAAGGTAGAGTAGAGGTAAAACTAACCAAATGTTTCCTAAAAATCTATGTGAGAAATTATACCATAGGTTGTGAATTTTAGTTTATAGAAATTTAAACTTATAATTTTTTAACACCTTTTTATACTAAAGAAAATAAAAAATAGTCATCTGTATAAAATATATAATTTTCAGAGAATGAATCAATTAAATACTACACATTATAAAATCCATAAAAAAATGTACAGTGGAAATACAAATAATGTTTTATAAAAATATAAAAAAACATATAAAACCTCCCCAAAGTGAGTGATTCACTTTCACCCAGTGTAATAAAGATGTTTATAGGCCAAACATTGGGTACCCCTTGTTACGAATATATCAGAAGGTCATCCTTCCGAAAATTGGAATCTTTTGATCAACATTATTAGAAAATTCTTGGTCTCCAAATCCATTACAGTTCTTGATCAACAGAATCGGAAAAAAGTTTGTTTCTCAATTCCTCGGATCCCTCGATCTACATGGTTAGACAAAAAAATATTACAACAGAAAGACTAATTTAATTTCCAATAGAATCATTAAATAATATATGATCTAAGAAAATCTCTTTAAAGATTACAAAATGATGTTCCATAAGTAAAAAGTCATTTCATAACATTAACTATAAGTTTCAAATTCCATGTAATATTCACTTATTCTCCATGATATTATAGAGAAATTTAAAAATTTACCTGTAAAAAACATTCAATAGTTATAATTATACACTTCTTAGAATCATTTTCAATGGAATAAAACATGTCATATTTTTATTTCTATATATTCATCTTATCCATACGTTGTCTAATGGTTCCTATTTTCAGCTCCATTATAATTTTTTATGTTTGTTTCAAATATTATTAGTAAATAATCATCTGATAACATTTGTTCATATATACCTCTTGTAATTTTTATATCTTCTATTTTAATACAATATATATCTCTATCCACTATACTAGAATATCTTTGTCTAGTATACATTGTAAAATTCCATCAGGTATAGTTTGTATAACTCCTTCTAGAAAAATATAATATCTATGTCAATTGATTAAAAACGAACACCATATGATAAAATAAATTTCCACCATTTGGTAAAATTGAAAAATTAATAACTCTATGTATTCTTGCATACCTGTATATCTAGGAACAAATAATGATTTCAAATTGTAACATTATAAGACTGAATTGTGGTTTTCAAAAGTAAGAGTAAATATAGATATTTTGACTTAATGATATCCCCAATTTTTAAAATAATAGTACAAAAAACAAGTTAAATTTAAAAAAACCACTTTATATCTTATTCCCCTTTACATAAACATCTCATTCGTTCTCTACCTATCTCCCCATTTTCTAATTTCAATAATTAATTAAAAAGAATGAAAATTTTGGTATAAAGATATCCTAAAATGTGACTAAAAGGATTAAAATATTTTAATAGAGGTATATATGAATATAAAAATCATCAAGATATGAAATGTAAAAAAAAATTAAAGTAAATGGAGAGAGTTTAATTGTTACAATGATCAATATATTCAAAGAAATTATTCACTCTTAGTGAGTTTGATATTCTAGAGATATTTTTTTGGCTTCTCAATCTTTCTTTATTCCGAATCCAACTATATAATCCTTTCCAATTACAACGTCAAATTTTTCATCTATTGAGGATTGTCACTACCTCTTTGAATATAAAAAGAAACAAATCATAAATTTGCCATGAGAATTATCCAAATTTAGTGTTTATACTATCTACATGTTTTGAAACTAAAATTTTACCCCATTTTACTCCACAAAATTTATAATCTAAAAACAACTCAACATAATCATTTTGGTTCATTAACTAGTTAATAATTTTTAACTTTTTTAATTTCAATGTCAATTTTCATTACAAATTCTAAAACCCTACTTCAGTTTGAATAATAGACTCTCACAATTTCATAAGTGAATTGGAGAACATAATGTCTTCTTCCTCTCATTAAATGTATTTGAACCAAGAATTAATATAAAGAAAAATATCCATGAATATTTCAAGTATAATTATAACTTCATTTAATTTGTTAATTTGGTAGTTTTTTTATCTTGTTCTCATAAGATAATTATTGGAATCATTATAAACTTCAAGAAATATAATTTATCTAACATAAGGGGTTAAGTTTACTCTTCTTTAGAAAACATGGATTGAGAAATTTCATTAATCTCTACATATTTATCATTATCATAATATCATTCATCCAATAGTTTTAAAGTGGAATCTTTTTTTACTATATTAAGATTCTACTTATGAGGACCAATATATTTATTCACCTTTTAAGGATTGAGATTTCAAAATACAGAAGTGTGCACCAAAATTATTTTTTGAGAAGTATCATGTGGTTCAGATGATCTCTTTGAGTTTTTTTAAACTCCATAAAGTATTTGATAAATTTTATTTTGACAGAACCATCATGTCTCTCTCAATGAGTAGAAAATTTTTAGAAACCTCATCAACATTAAATTCTTTTTGTTTTATAAAAATATCAACAAATTTTATTCCTTTATCCTTTAATAATGAGTTGGTTACTTCATTCAATTTTCCCTTTTCAATGAACAAACCATTTTATATTTTTTATGAAACCTCATGATATTTCTTGATTTCTATATATAAATAATGTGATATTTTTGAATTCTTTTCCTTAATAAGATCTTTTTTCCTCTTTACATCTTACTTCATCGTTTTAAATAATTAATCTTTTAAAGAATTATCATCAACAAGATAAACACCAAAGATAGGATCACCATCCATCCTCTCCATTTTACTTTTAATCATTTAAGTAAAGGCTTTAATAGATTAAACCTTAAATTTCTTATGATTTATTTAAGTATTTTTTTTATAGGAATCATGATCCTTTATTTTTTTATAACATTTTTTTAGATATTAAATCTATTATTCTATAAAAAAAATTCAAATTTACAAACTACTTTTCTATATTAATGTAAAATAATATCATTCTAGAGATATTTTCTTATCAAAAGTGATATAATTTATATATTACGAAATAAGCCTCATTATTATTATTTTCCACTTCCATAAACTAATGAGGAACTCAGTTAACGAAATTATGATAAAAAAGATATTTTGCTAAACTTTATTTGTTCCAATGTATTCATTATAATTCAAAAAACAAGACAAGTTTAAACTTTTTCATGTTGTAGATAATATCATAGACATAAATATCTTTTACTTTTAAAGTATATATATACAATTTCCATGAAAGTAAAAACATTTAATGTAATGAAAAACAATTCTAGAAAATATTGATAAATGATGCATATTCAATATATTTTTATTTATAATAAAAAGATATTTTTTCCTGAGATCTTTCAAAATAACATACTAAATTAAGAAATTTTTGTGTTACAAACATGTCTTCCACATATAAAGCTAATCCTTCTAGGAAAACTATATTATTTTTATTTATACTATGAGTTTTTTAAAACATACTAAAAAGTATTCTTCAACATATCTACCTCATTAAAAATTGAATATATGTAGAACTCGCTAGTTATTCTAGGGTACTATAAATCATACTTACCACTTATTATACAAAAAATTTCACATCCTTGAAAAACAATTGAATATTTTAGTAGATATTCATACCAATCAAACTGAGTCCTACAATCATCCTTTCTTTCAAAATCTGTCAAATTTAAAATCACCATAAGAATACATAATATCTATTATCCAAACTCATATGATTCCATAAAAACTCTATAATATATCGGGAAGAGGTTAATCAAGGTGATATGATCTCTTTCTAAAATCATACAGTGATGAAAAATAGTAGATCAAATATCTCTATATATATAATTATTAATTTTGTTTTTTGAATTCCAGATGATCTGATGGCTGGGATTAAATATTCAAGCATTTAAATAAAAAATTATTCATGAAATTATTTATTTTGGACTTATCATTATTATAATAATAGTTTTTATAAATTTTGAGGTTAACCCAAATAATTCATTTTGTTATAACTTCAAAGTTTATTAAAAGACTTTTTTAAATTTATCCCACAAAATATTTATCAATGTGACAATAACATAGAGTCTGCAATCTAGAGAACATATGAAATTACTTATTCAAAATGTTTGTGTGGTTGTTTTTAAAATTCGGTATACATGATTGTTAGTTGAAAGTATTTTTTTTATAAAGAACCATAAGATTAACCTCATTCGGATGGAATAAAACAAAAAATAATAATTTTATAAAATTTGTATCCTGACATTTTATCAATAAGGAGGAAAACAAGGTAAAAATATATATATAAAAAATGTCTTACCCATTTGTCAAGTATTTTTTTCACTTTTAGGAGATAAGTAAAAGATTAAATAGATTAATGATAACAATATATTGATCATACCATTTTTATTTGGAATTAATAATTTTTTTGAATGAAGTGGTTTTCTAAAAACATCAGCAATTTGGTTTTGAATTACGATGAATTCATGACTAATATTTTCTTTTTATGTGTCATCCAAGAGGAAATGGTTTCTTATATCAATGTTCTTTACTAATGTGTAATTTTTTGGTTTCATAGACAAATAAATGTTACTTTTTTATCTCAAAAAATTATATTTTTACAAAAAACACTTGAGAAAATTAGTGAGTGTGTATTGCATCCAAAACACTTGAGAGCATTAATATCCAATTAAATATATACTACACCAATAGTAGAAATTTTTGTTTCTTTTTTTGTATTAAAATGAAGATAAAGATTCTCCAAAGAAGTGATATGTTCTAGATTTAATTTTTCTATCCATTTTACATCAACTAATGTTTGAATCTATAAAAAAATTAGTTTAAAATCACTTTTGAAAAAATAAAATATACTAATATTTGAAGTTCCATCAAGATAACAAAAAATTAAATTAAAAATTACACAATGTGGTTATTTATTATTTTCTTCAAAACATTCCCACAATAACATTGAAAATATTAAATTTGTTCAACTAGTTATGAGATAGAGTAAACATACAATAAACCTTTTACAATTTGTTATGATTAACTAGTTTCCCATATTCATCAAGATCAAGGATTTTTAATGTCATGGTAGATTTATATAAAATCCATTCAGTACCAAAAAAAATCATAAAAGTAAATATTTATTATAATTTATCTAAGATTATAAATTACCTATTCGTTTTTAAGAAATTATAACGCCTATAAAAAACATATTTTTCCCATCAGGCTACTCTAAAATTCTTATTGTATATGTTACAAAAGATAATTGGAAAGATATTTTCAAGTTAAACCCAAAATTATTTCATTTAAATAAAATTTGAAAAATGATTCTATATTTAAAAATATTATTTATAAAAAGAGTTTCATTATATTCTCCCTTAAAAAAAATTGGAAGTAAAAATCTGTTAAGCATATCACAAAAGATCCTATGGAATTATTTAAGTCTATAAAGTTACTTAGGATGTTTCAATACATGTTCCATAAATTTTATATTTTCCAAATTTTGATATTATTATATAGAAACATCTACATAAATATATCTATTAATAAAATAACACGTTACATCTATTTCATTAAGATTAAAATTTAGATATGGTTTAAAGTCTAGAACTATTTTAGTTTTTCATGAATTTCCCTTATCCAATAATCATCACATAAATTGTAATTAGGTATTTTATGTTCAAAATTATATATTAATTCATAATGCTCACATTCATTTATTAAGGAGAATGATTTTTTATTGGTTTATGTTCATGTAAAATGATATTATCACTGGTATGACTCCTTAAGATTGACCGATTTTGAGGAAAAGCAAAATGTGGTTCTTCAACAAAAGTTGAACTTATTCTTAATGTATAATTTCCATGAAAATTTCTTCCATTGTTATCCTATTTAAATAATTTTTCAACTTTCATTTAAAATGTGTTTTAAAATTATCCTATAAAGACATATATTCAAGATATTTAAAAACAAAATGATTGGTTTTCTCTAATATAACATGCATCGTTTACTCAACAGTGTCATTTTTTGGTTAAAAAAATTGAACTTTTGAGTTATAGAATATAAAATAAATATCCCCCCATTATCTTTTGGGGTAAATTTGTGTAAATTTTGTTCAGTATTCATAATGAACACTTTACATCCAAAAACTATGAAGTAATAATGTTTTCAATTTCATTTAGTCCATAAATTATAAGGTGTATTATTAAGAAAAGGTCAAAGTGAAACTTTATTTATACTATATCAAGAAGTAGTAATATCTTCATCCCTAAAATGTTTAGAAATTTATTATTCACTCAATATAGTTCAAGTAATTTTTTAATAATTCTATTTCCCTATTAAATTACCCCATTGTATTGAGGAGTTAAAGAAGATGAGAAGTTTTGTGCAATTAATTTTTACTACAAAAAGTTTCAAAATAAAAAATTTAAAACTCACCTCCGTGATAAATTAAAATATTAAACAGATATAGGTTTTTCTCATTTTTAACATGGGTTTCAAACATATTTAAAAATAATAATTTAATTAAAAGAAATTAGTTTCATGTATATCTAGTCTAATAATCAAATAAGAAATACACATAGTGCTTTCCTCTCATAATTTAATTTCTTATAAACTAAATCCCCGTGAACAAACTGTAATTCTTTATAAGTTGATATTTCGATAATAATTATAATGTTTGAGTTCTGTTTCATAGCATATTGAAAATGAACAAATTATTTTGAAGAAATAAACCTATGATTTAGTAAATCTATTACAAGTCCATCATTATAATGTTTATAAAAAATTATGACTTTATTTTGTTATAACCTTTTATGTCAATGTTGAGATAGATCTTCTATTTCACTAAAACAAGGTAGATCATTGTTTATAAGGTTTTATTAGTGTAAGGTGTAAATATTATCATTTTGATCAATAGAAAGAATAAACTTACCTTCTATACATTGAAAAATAGATTTATAATTATTGATGTTTTCAATATAACATTCATCACATAATTGAATTACGCTAATTAGATAGTACATAATACCTATAACATAATAAAAAACCATCATACAAAATAAACTTCATAATTTGTACATTAATATTATAAGCCAATCATAATAAATATAACATGTTATAATTAAATATTAACCCAATAAAAAATATTATAAACCATGCTTAAGCTATAAGAACCCCCGATGTGTCAATTTTATATTGATTAGAATTTGGAGGTTGTAAAAAAATAGAGACATAAATAAAAATAATCATCCAAAACACCAAATAATTCTTTGTCTCAATCCATTAATCTTTATATCTCATCTATTGACCAAAAATCCCCTATACAAGCATGTATCCATGATTTTAAATTATATATTCCTACCCTGGTGCATGTATTGGGTGTGAGTAATATAACTAAGTAGGAAACCACCTGTGATGTCATTAAATAAATGTGTGTGTGTGTGAATTCTCATTATCATATGGGAAAAGGCAATATTAACAATAAATATTCCTTAGTTATAAGCAAGACACACATTCCATGACCATACCTACTTCAACCGGTACTGATGTTGAGTATGAATATGTCACCCAATACATTGACGGTTAGTTTAGATTTAACTCGTAACCACATATCCAAGTAAACTGATATTCAATGTTTTCATATCTCCCTACTAAATACAATGTAAAATTTATGGTTAACATATCACCTTACCTATATACTAAAAAAGGGGAGTGATTATCCTTATACCCAAATAATATAACAATATGAAATTTTTAAGAATCAATACCAACCAAGATAATGAGTAAGAAACACGGTTAGCATCACAGATAAACTATTAACCAACTGATAATATAGTTGGCATCATCCCCAACCTTGATATCAAATATGATCAAGGTTGAAATTACACTGAACATAAGTATACTATAAGATAATTTTATGAATTACACTAAACCCATTTAACTAATAAAGACATAGGTGGTGTTCAACCCAGCGTACCAAAGATGATCTTGGATGGAATAACATCCAACCCATTTACCAAAAAAAAATGAATTACACAAAACCTATTTAACAACCAAGAGAAGTGTTTATAATCATCCCAATCATGCATAATGAATAAAAGATATGGCTGGAATTACACCTAACCTAAGCACCAAACTAGATGGATGGTTAACATCATAGATGAACTAAGACCAATTGATCTTCATGGTTTTCCTAATTCTAAATAATTATAATGAGAAATATTAATGGTTAGTCCAACCCCCAAACCAATTACCAATTTTAAAACATTATTTCTATTATACCCAACTTTGGAACTAATAAAGAAGCATGGTTGGCATTACACCCAACCTAATCACATTTTATTTTACTCATTCCACTCTCACTATGTTAATCTCACCACTATCCTCAATCTCATATATAATTCTTCATCATTGAAGAATTCCTTACAATATAACATAAAATCTATAAACTCTTACTAAATAATGCATACCATTCATGGATCCTATTCTAAGGCTTATCACCACTTTATACTTGGAGTATTTCCATCAATGATTTAATTAACCATCATTTTATTCAACATGTGGATAGTTTTTTATCAGTTTAATACATTATTTAATCTTAATAAACATGCACTTTGGCATAAATAAGGCTCTTGGAGCATTTGGGGATTATTTAGATCCTGAGGCTCTATGAAATAAGAAATAATTTTGGGATGTGTGGTTACCTGATGGTTAGTACTAACCATGTTGGGTGACTATATGGGGAACTAAGTGGCCTGTGGGATGACACTAGGTTTATCTGTAATTTTCTACCCCTAGTCACATGCTTGTGTGGGTTGTAGATGATTTTTTGGACAATGATATGCACCTGAATTGTTCATGGTTACCCAAATTGTGTGCCTATATCAGGTAAGGTCCTCCTTGGGTAGTGTCAAGGAACACGGTTGGCACACAAGTTGACCAGCCATGTGTAAAACCATGCACCCCTATCTATGTGGTTAAAATTACACTTTTTCCCTTAATGACATAAAATCATAAACCCTCCTCTTCTTCTCCCATTTTCTAGATAATGGGAGTCCTCCTCTTATCCAATGTCTCTTGCACAAAACTCATCTAGGTGATGTGATTTATCATATAATTGGACCCAAAATCAAGATCCATAAGAATTTTTAAATAAATAGATATATTCTGTCTAATATGATTGCTAATGTTCTTCATTATTATTTCTTTCTTTGGAGCTATTTATATGCAATATCCTTTTTCTTGTTTTCATATAATTGATCCATTATTCATTTTTCATCCAAACTACTTTGAATCTAAAGCTGATATAGGATAAAAATTCATCCACGATCCAAAGTCATGTGGTATAGTTTTCTTAAAGGTTACGTTGTTTTCATAGTTATGCCATTGTACCGCACATAATCTGTTTCCACATATTTCCTTGAAATACGTTATTAGATTTTAAATTGATGTTTTCCTGATGTTATGCTCCCATTGATACTTACTAATAAGTTATTGGATGTATACTACAACCATATCCACCCCTTTGTGAGTGAATAATGAGTTTTCATTTTTAATAAGGTTTTCTAATTAACCAGCTGACTTCTAAGTGTTCAGATCGTGTTGTAAATTGGATTTTCCTATTGTATGTTATTTCCTAATTGATAATAACACCTTTTAAAAATGTTTTATAACCTTGTGATTGATGTTTCATGCCTTGATTAATTAAAAAGATTGTATATATATGGAATGGATTTCTTCAAGATTATTTTCAATACTTAAAAGAATTAAATAGATAAACTAAAATGAATAAGAATAGGTGGAAATTCCACACTAATTGATGCATGCTTATTAATATTGATTGTGTGAATTGTGGAACCCTTTTTATATATTGGACTTTATGATTATGATAAAAATTGGTGAACCCACAAGATATTATTATTATTATGATTACTCCATTGATATTGTCTATGGAACGAGGGTTTAGGGACTTTCTTAGCATTACGTTTCACTCTCCCTTACATTGGCTGTTGAGAATGGAATCTCTCACCATTATACTATTATCTTGGTGAAGGTAATGACATTTCATGTTCCATATTTTAGGGTTTCGGGTATGAATACTCATCCCATATATCTTAAGGGATAAACAAGATGTCTCGCATTAATTATGAGATTTAGGGCATGTACCCTCTACTTGAGACTATCAACTCAATTAGACTGGTTACGGAAGCCTGAGTTATGCCCCAATCTATCTAGAAACTCGTATCCAGGTATATGACTACTTATTTATGCACATACATAGTTCATATTGGTGGATATATTATATAACGATATGATATATATATATATATATATTATATATATGGTTCTAGATTAGACTTATTTTGGCCTATTCTAAACCATGTAGAGCCTACCTGGTGTCCCTTGTAATCCTAAGAAGGTTGGTATTTATTTATCTGTATTTTTTATTAATCTTATTACATGCACATTTTTTCAATGTAGACTAGTTGGATTAAATCTAGACATAATTGGTGGTGGCCTACTAGGATTTTATCTCACAGTCTAATTAGGTTTTCTATGGTACATGAGTAGATTACTTGTCTGTAGGTATAGATAAGGGTTATATCCCAGCTATAAATGTTGGATTTTCATATATTATAGTTGGATAATGGGAGTAGGTGACCAAGCATATACTGAAAATGCTAGTTCAGAAATCTTTTTCATTTTTCTCATTTTGTATAGCAAGTTGTATGTGAATACACAATATTTTCATTTTTGTATGTCATCATACCAAGAAATCATCATGTATTTCTCTCATCCTTTTCGATTTTTCATACTATTATTTGGTTACATAGTTATCTATACTTCTCTAGTTTTATATTTTTTTCGTTGTATCTGTTTCTACATTGGCGGGTTTCTGGTCTAATAATTATATTTTATGTTTATATATATATGTTTGTGTGTACTGTATTCTATTATTTATTGTATTTTTTAAGACACTCTAAAAATAGGGTATAGTCTCTCTATTTTACCACCTTTATACCCTTGTTATTAGTAACCATCCAATAGCATTTGGGGAGGCATTATTGAGACCATGTGACCCACTAGATCGAGGCACAGGTTATGTGGATCCATGTTCGAGATATTACAAAGTGGTATCATATCATATTTTTTCCTTTTCTATTAATTTTTTGGTATTATACAAGAGTCATTGAGATTATGAAATTTGGTAATGAGCATGTTCTTGGTAGTAGCTAACCCACGTACAAGGGAAACCCAAGTTACCAGGGATGGGTATTTTTAGTAATTCATTACACCTATTATGGTTGATACAACTTCATCATTGGGTGGCGCATAATTTTTATGATGTTATTATTGTTGGAGTGATTGAAAAGAGTTTGTTTTACCATGGACCAATTAAATAAGTGAGTTCATTAAATCCATCATTATATGAATAATAATACTTGTTGGTCAGAGTAGATTACTCGAGAAGGGGTGAATTGAGTATCTATAAAACTTTTTGTTAAAAAGTTCACTTAAAAAGCATCTGCAATAAAGATGAATACAGCCTAGTTAATCAAGGTAATAAAATTATAATAGTTTTAATATTAAAATAAATTATCAAAAGATTTATTAATACTCTGAAATATCACTATGAGTTATTGATTATAGCTTTGAATCTATTATAGTAAGGCAAAATAGTTATAACTACAATCTAATCCTAAATATCAGAGTAATATCTTGTTTTTTATGAAACATTAAGTAAAGCTAACAAACAACCTAAATTAAATCACACAGTGGATAAAAAATTGGTTTAGTCTCAAGACGAGACCTAATCCACTCCACTTGGTGATCACCTACCACCAAGAAGTTTATATTAATAAACATGATGCACACCTTGGATCAGGGTAAACAATGGTTCAAGGGACTATCTAAGTCACACGACCTCTTCCATTGTTCTTCATGGTTATAAACTACCAGATCCCAAAAGGACCTATTCCACACTTATCAGCGGGAGTAGAAAATGTAAAAAGATATAAGAGAAAGGATATCTTATATCCTTTAGTTCAGTACAAAAGATAGTGTGTGTTTTAATACAGACACATACACACTACTCAAAATCTAAAAATAGTACACAATAGATAAAAGATTACAAGAAAGGGTTAGAAGTTATCTGAGTGTTATTCAATGCAGCTTTGGACTTGTAGGGTTAACTATATGCAAGTATCAAGTCCTCTTGTGAAAAAAAAATAGTGCATCACAAGTCTCGTGCTCTGGTTTTCAGCTTGATGGTATAAGCTTTCTATCTCATGTTATTCTTAGAGTTTCTTCTATGAATATGTTTTTGTCTCTGATCTATGGTATTCCAGCCTTCAAGAATCGAGAGAGATAAATATGTTCTTTGGTTGTTTCATGTTGCATGTATCAGTTCTCTTTTCAAACTCTCACTCTACATATCATATTGTTCTAGTGCCAAGATTATCCTTTTTCTTATAGAGTTCATGTGTTGAATCCAAAAGGATTCATGTATTCTACACCTCATACCTCATACTATTAGGTAACATGTCTATAAAGAAACATTAATTATGTTAGTTCGATTAAAGGACTTTAATATTATTGTTAGAAATTAAATTGAAAACGAAAAAACAGATTAAAGAATGTTTTCATAGTATGTCTTGAAACGGTATCACTTGGAAATGGGGTCACCACAAAATGGTGTCTTCTTCTTCGTTTATTTTGAGCGGTGAGACAGCCATGATGGATTAGTTGCATTGAGATTAGTGGCACAAATTTCATGTTAGGATCATGTTGTTTGGTCCTTTTCCAAACTTTGAATGGTGTCTTGGTGATGATATCAAGGAAATGTTGTTGCAGACTTCATGAGATCTGGAACAAGTTACAGTGTCTGGGTCACGGTGTCTGGGTCACGGTGTCTGGGTCACAGTTTCGTGGTCCTTTAAAAAAAATCAGAACTAGTGGATGAACCACAGTTTCTCATACTAATCCAAATATCTGTAAACACTCTTAAGCAGTAATATTCACAAAATTAATTAGACTTAATCATTCAAATATGAAATCATTATAGAAAAAAATTAAATATAGTTTATAATAATCAAACATGATTTATATGATTATAAGGATTTAGTTGAAGTTTATTTAAAGCATATTGAAACCAATTATCTCTAAACATGATTTGATATAGATTAAATAGGATTAACAAAATTTGTGAACATTAAAACATCATTAAAACATGAGGAGTCGAACAAGACTAATGTGACATGAATTTTTCCATTCAATTTCTACTTTCTGCATTCATTTTTCTATCATGTTTTATTAGTTCCTTGATTATTTTTTAGAAATTTGGTTATGTTTCTTATAGGATTGATAAAACATAATTGACACATAATTTGTTTTACTTAACCGAATAGTGATTCCTGGCATATGTTATACCAGACACCATGATCAGTTAGTTATGTCATGTTGAGCCATGGACCATTGGTGACAAGGGAAGTAATGTGTTATCGTTAGGATTACGTGGATTCCAAATTTAAATTTATAATAATTATGGTCCCTTATAAATTTAGAATAGTGATCCATCTATTTCTAAAATATAATGAGGATAAAATACCTATATCACCAAAATAAGAAAATGAATAAGACTTTTGAAGTGAAATTATTATCTTATAATTTTGACACAAGAACTTTACTTAGACTCAATATTAGTAGTGTATAAATTGGTGTGTCTCTTATGTTCTTATGGCCTGTTAGTTTATTTTTATTTCATCACCTAGTCTGGGATTTTGGAGCAAGAGAGTTTATCAGATCTGTCCATATGAAGGATTTTTACCTAACCTATTTATCGATCTATGATCTTCAAAAACTATTAAATTCACTTCTGAGGCATGCATACGAAATTATAGTGTCCTAAAAACATGAAAATCTCAATTCATTTTCCCTAAATATGGTGAAGACAGTGCACCAGAAGTAGCGACCCTTGAGATGTCGTCGATCTATCCTGCAGTGCCTCATGTGGCACCTCTTCCTATTCGTGATATGGGAACTGAAGCCTAGTACCATGAGGGATTTTTTTGAATGATTAGTAATATTCAAGGTGCCACTCGACCTACCCCAACTATGTCAAATATGAATCAAGAGATCCAATTGAAGAATCTTTAAAGCATTCATGGGATAAAATACCTCATGCTACTGAGTCTTGGATAGAATATATTCTTTCTATATTTAATTATCTGGAGATTACTTCCTAGAGGAGGGTCAAACTTGATTCATATATGACATTAAATTTGGCCAAGAGATGGTGTGATGTTATTACTAAAGAAGATTAAAATAGATATATGTTATGAGCTAACTTCCAAATGATTTTATATGATTATTTATTTCTAAATTATCTATGGGTAGGAAGGGAAAGAGAATTAGTAAACCTGAAATAGGGATAAATGTCTTTCAAGGAATATTCTATTTACTTTAATAAGTTATAGAAGTTCCCTCAAACTCTATCTGATGATGAGATTATAACTCCCAAATTATTTAAGGATGGACTAGTACACATAATTTTTTCATAGGTCAATGATTTTAGGATGACTGCTATTTCTAAGATATTCAACCTGGAACTTAATGTGGAGTGAAATCAAATAGAATCTAATAGTGGGAACTACGGTGGTTTGGAATTGAGATATAGAATTGTTTACTCTAGTGGATATAAGCACCTCTTCGAGGTTTCTCATGGGGGTTTCAAAATATAGACTCCTCATACTGATTTCTTTTAGATATATCAGTAGTGAACAAATCTAGGGCACATGGCACCCCAGTTCATATGATATCAATTAGAATGTAGTGGCGACGACAGGATGGTCCATGTCCATTATTTCTCCAAAACCTTTCAATTAGTGCCTATCATGTGAGGATCTACTTTTACTCCACATTTTAGAGCAGGTATAGTAGTATCTCTCTTGGAGGGTATCTAGAATAACACCAAAAGTTCATGACCAGGTGGTGGTTAGTGTAGAGGTAATCCGACATAATATTCTCTGTTCCAGTAGAGTGGGATTACTCTGGGCTACCGAATGGTGACTCAAGGCCATGGTACAGGCCAGTTACATCCAGTGATGTCTATGCTAGAGGAGTAGAATGTTGGTCTGTATACTATTTGAGGTATAATTTAGTATCCTGCACATTAGTGTCAACTTTATTTAAAACTAGTACTCGCATGTGCATTTTCATAGTAATACAACAAAATTCTTATGTTATGCATTCTCATGGTGATATGGTTCAATGATTTTTTTAAGAAGAAAATACAAAATATCAATGTTACTAATGAACATGAATATTCAATAGTTTGAAATCACAAAATATTGATACTTATTATTATAATACAATTGGAACAAATATGGATAATTAATTTTGAAAATAGAATAATTTTTGGATAAATACATTTCAAAATATGAAAAAGAACCTATAAAAAATAAGAAATTATTTTCAGCATAGAGATTTTAATTAAATGAAATGAAAAGAACATTGAAATTAAAAATTTTAATTCTGATAATTATGATAAATAATGTTGTAATTGAGGGCATAGTAATGTAAACAACAAAACATGGAATAATTGATTATATTGTAAAACATATAATGTTATAGTAAAATAGAATACGTATAACTGGAAGATAATATTGAAAACAGTAATCAAAATAATGAACAAATAATATTTATTGGAAGCCAACTCACATGGAAGTAAATTTGAGTATGAAGATCAGCAATACTTGATACAAATTAGAAGCAGAGACAAAGGTGCACATAATAAGTTCCTTTGGGAGAAAATATAGCCTTGAAAAATGACTAGAAAATAATCAATCATTTTCAATTACATGAGGGAGTACACTGTCACCATCATATGGATATTGGTCCGCGTATCAATACGGATAGTGATACCATGTACATGGATTAGTTGTTGGAGTCTTGACTAATGATGTAATTTGAACCAGTTGATCGTTCTTATTCAGTTTGAGTTGGTTTGTAATCCCCTATACATGGAATATTCATTGGAGTCAAGACTCGAGCAGCTATTGTATAACAAAAAATCGTATAGAGGTGCTCTCGAACATCTTGAAACAATTTTTTCATGTTACTCAAAATTCAATATTGTTGTAAAAAGTAGAAAGTATCTATAAAATGAAATGGTAGTATATTTTCAACATAACAAATAAAATAAATGAAGTATCATTCATATCAAAGAAGAATAATTAATACAAAATGAAACATTAAAATTGAAATTGTAGTTGTATAAGAGTTTATTTTGATTTGAACACATGGAAATAAAAATGGAATGTTTGGACAGATGGTTTATTTAGTAAAAAAGTGGGAGAAAATATTATAGAAATTGAATACATTAACAGCAGATAGTGTCCCATTTGAGTCAAACTAAATTCAGAAAACTATGCTAGTACAACCCTTCAAGAAGTGTGTTCCTATGGCATTGTAGTGGACAAGTACTGGTGGTTGCTGGTTGTTAGTAATCTGGTACCCTTATACAGGTTACTAAAGATGAGAAAATACTAGTAAATATGTAACCTGTACGTGATTTAATCAACACCAAGGGTCTAGTTGAGTCTTATAAATACACCTTTTCTGTATATTTAATATACTAAAGTTAATAGTCTAAGTAAAAAATGTAAATATAAAATATAAAATAACAAAATCAGTAATCTTTTTCAAATACCTTGCAATTATATCCCCACATTTCAGTCAATTTTGTCAGTCATCTTGTTAAAGTTTTCCTTTAAATGGGGATATAGTTCATGGATCATTGTTGCCTTAGAGTCTCGAGGCGTAAGATTTCATTGAACCACATCTTCAGTATCAAAATCAGTTAGTATATTTTTATACAAGAATAACTAACATCAATCAATAAGACAAAAAAATTACTAAGATGTGTAAGTCATGTAGAATGAATATGATGTTTTTGAATTTGAGAATTATATGGTCAAATATATTCAGTATTAATCATGCAAGGTAAATCGAAATAAAAAAAATATGTAATGTCAGCTCTAATGATGTAATGAAAATAAAAGAGAATGAAGAAAAAAGAAAACATTTACCTGATTTGTTTAAGCGGCCAGCTGGGCTTGGGTAAGAGTTACCTGGGGAACTGTTGACTTTTCGTTTAAAATTTCTTCTCTTCTAATCCTCCCCGCTTGTATCTATTTACTATTTTTCATCTCTCGTTAAATATTTGAAGGATTTCTTGTGTGTGATATTTATCATATTCCCAAGATATCTTCAATGGTTGTTGGTGGTGTGAAGAATCCTCATCTTTTCTATACCGACATTGTCTCCCTTGGGAATATATATAAGTACCAGAATAGTTAGTTTGTTCTCCTTCAAAATCATCCATGATCCATAAGAAAACACTATATTTTTTTATAAGGAATCAACCATGTTCGGAAAGATACCAAGGTCCCAAGAGCTTCAAATTAGTGAAACATACCTTTATGTAAGCAATGATACCTAGAACTTGTTCATTTACCATGACATTGAAAAAATAATCATGTTTCTCTAAATATTATATTATATCAACTTAAATACATTCATATTAGTGGATAACATTCAATGTATTCATCTTGAGTAAAAAATTGAAAATGAAATCATTAGCTAGCTGGGAAGATTACCCCTTGCATTTATCTTCTCCTTATTGCTTAAAAATTAAAAGTCTCATCACCATCTCTTCCCCTATAACCATTCCAAGATGATATGGAATAATATTGAAGATATATTTGAAATTAACTCCATTTAGTTAACAATGCATGATACATAATGTGAATGTGACCCCACCTGTAATCATATTGAATCTATATTTGCAGTTACCTTTTCATGAGACAGAATGTGGTTTGAAAGTAACACCATCTTATTGGTCAATATTCTTAGCAGAAAATAAACTTTGGTACCTTGGAACCTTTTATAGGGAGTGGGTGGGTGGACTTACCAAGTTGGATAATATATAGTTCATGGTTTGAAAGCATGTTATAAAGCATCATGTAGAACTTCATAAAAAACATCATTGTTTTTTATAGGTTTTCTACATAGATAATAAAGAATAAAATAGTATTACATCATATATAAATGCATATATTGAAAAGGTGAATAAATTATAATAAATAATCCAATAAAAAACTAAAAAATCATTGACCGATAATATATATAAAGTGGGTGAAAGAAAAGATAATAAGATAGGTATATTTGGAAATGAATATGATAACTATAATTCAAAAAGCTAATAATGACAGTTTCCTGACACTAAAAATTTAATTCTATAGAATATTTAAGTTTTATACTTTTATTTTATGTAATTGGAATTTTTTTTTGTGCAGAAAATGTACAGAAAAGTTTTATAATATAAAATGATAAGCTAAGAATCTGATTTAATACATGGAATCCTTTTTGTAAAGACCACATTCCCTTCAAAGTGTCTCAGATATGTAAAATTATTGATAAATTAGCTATAAAGCTCAACTTTTAACTTGCAACATTAGTTTTTCAATTTATAGTTGGATTTTTCATGCTGTAAGTTTCACATAAACTGAGAGAGAAAATGATAATGTTAGAAAATAAAAAGAATGAGTACCATAGAGCAGAGATTGAGGGCATATTAAAAGAACAATATTTAAAAAGATATTATGTATTTTTTTCTTATAGTAAGAAGGGTCAACCAATTTTGCATCAGTTGTTGCACCCTATCTGCATCAAACTGGAAAAGGTTTAGGAAGACGGAGCTAGAGGAAAATTTATATATAAGGGAGAAGAACGGGTACTATGCAGACACCGATTATTTGGCTTAGTATCAACCTGGGTCTTTGGTGGGAGAACGAAGGGGGAACCTGGGGTTATTTTCTTTTCCACTCATTCTTCATCCTCCAATTGCAATTATCATTAGTTCAACTTCAATACAAAAAAGCACCCCACTCAATGGGAACAGTTGGTCAGCTGGTGTGTAGTTCTTATGAATCAGCCCAACCCAAAAACCTCACCTAACTACTATGATTGAAAATTGGTTGTGTTTTACATGAGACTTTATTTGTTTTCATGCAACGTGTTTGTTAACATAAGGTGGTGTTTGTTTCAATGCACTATGTTTTCACACAAGTATTACTTGTATAGACTTAAAATAGATTTAACATAAACATAATTGGTAAATCTGACTATATTATAGTAAATTTCAAATGGATTCTAATGTGGAAAACATTGAAAACATATAAAACATGGAATATAAAATTGAAATCATGGAATATCTACAAAATTAAACATGATGATAGTTATATCTGCCACCATTAATTATGATGTCTATGGGATTGTGTTTTAATAAATAGGGAAAATTTTATATGAATCAGTGACTACATTTACACATAAACGAAATATCAATGGAAAATAGGTTGATTGAAAATGAAATCATAAGAAATAATCATGTTATTCATGCTAAAGTGCTAAATAGTGATATAGGATACAACATTATGTGTATTTTTTTTAGTAATATGTAAATCTAATTAATATTGATGGATAGATTGAAAGCAGTTAATAGGTATATAGATGTTCAAAAATGTGAAACATTTATATGAACTTAGAAAGACAGAAATATTTAAATTTTTAATGTACATTGTTGGGTGACATGTATGAAGATATCACCCATATTTAGTATGTTTAGTTGATTTAAAAAACAATTAAAGTTATTGAATTTAAACACAACATAATAAAAACCTTTAGAATTACCCAAATTCTCATAGGGAACGAACATAAGGACCGATTCTATGATGAACGTATAGGCCTTCTTGCTTCGAACACAAAAATACATTGTACATACTAAACACTTTTAGAATTTTTTTATAGAATTTGAAGATGAAATTTAAAAAAAAACATCAAAATTAAAGAACGTTATTACCTAGAATGCAGTACCCTAAGATAATATTATAGGGCCACTTTGGGATTGGAATAATCTTTATGCTTTTATCATATTGAAAATTTTCATTACAAATTTATGCAATCCCACCTTTATTGTAGAAAATTAATTAGAGTGTTTAGGATTGAAGACCAAAAAAATATTAATAGAAAGAATTATTGAATATACCATTATAGGTTCTGAAACTAACCTTGAAATGACCAATATCAGTTCTAATACTGATCCATATAACATATTTAAGCCAAATAGGGAAACTCCTATATTTAGTAAATAATTAAAAATATTCAAAGTTCTTGAATTCAAACACATGAATATCTTGTACATACAAAAAAAATACAAAATTACCCAAAATTCCACTGGGTGTAGACTTTATCCAGGTTCTATGGTGAATGTAGAGGCCTTATTGCTTCAGCAGCTTCTCAAATCTGACCAAATCATATCTCCCTTTGAGATAGTAATGCATAAAAAGTAAAACAGACAACAGTTGAAACAAATATAAATTTCAAAATGTACATGAAATAATGCATTTTTAGAAGATGTAGGAGAATAATGCATCAAAAAAATATTTATGTCAAACAAAAAAACAATAAATGAAACATTATGAAAATGAAAATAGAAATAATACGAATAAACAATTACCTTGAATCATTTATACCATTACACTCAATGGAAGGATATGGTGATAATTATACCTGAATCAAAGTAGATATGTAATGTCATTCGACGTCGTTTTAATTATCATTCAATGAAGAATCGAAGAAGAGATCAGGAATAATATTTCATTTAGAAGAATGTGCATCAAAGAGTGAATTGATGAATAAATACCAGATAAGAGAATGAAATAGATGGCCTAGATTGTAAGGGACAACCATTTTTATTAAACAAAATTATGGGGATTAAAAAATATGCCAATGCTTTTATGTTCCATGATGTTGTATTTCTCAAAAATCATGATATAGTAAATCATGTAAAATTGTATGCAGGTTTGAAAACCCACATTAATATACTATATTGAATATATTGAAAGTTTTAATTTCTGGTACAAAATCTAGAAATAAAAGTGGACTTCAAATATGAATATAGTCAAGAGAGTAGAAAGAATACCAGATAATCTCATTGTACCTTTTTACTAAATCTTCAACCTCAATATCATCCAATATAGTCAGGAACTTATGTAGTTAATAATTAAAAAATTTATAAAGATAATTTTTAAAAAATAGGGTAAGTACTAATGAAATATAACAATAAAAATGTATTCAAGACTTGTTAGATTTATTTCTAGACATAATACAAAGAGGAAAGCATCCTTAAAATGGTCCACCATTTGGGGGGAAAGAATATATAATTGTGAAAAGATCTATAGAAATATCCTTACCTTCCACATGCATTATAATTAATCCAATATGACTGATGTTGTGTCCGAATCTACCTGCCTTCTCATCATAATCTCCCATATGAACATACTCCCATCCCCTATGGGATATAAAACATAGTTACCACTTCTAGAAATAATGTGAGATGAAAAACATATTTGTCAATCCATATTAAAGATGGAATAGATAAAATCATGATATAGTAAACCATGTAATATTGTATGAATTTTGAAAACCCATATTAATAGACTCTATGGAATATATTAAAAACTGTAATTAGTGGTAAGAAATATAGCAATAAAGGTTGAATAAAAATATGAAGACAGTCAAGAGAGTAGAAAGAATATCGGATAATCTCATTATACCTTTTTAAAAAATATTCAACCTCAGTATCATCCAACATATTCAAGAACTTATTTAGATAACAATTGAAAAAATTATAAAGAAAATCCTTAAAAATATGGTAAATACTAATGAAATATAAAAATAAAAATGTATGCAGAACATGTCAGATTTATTTCTACACATAATAAATATAGGAAAGCATCTTGAAAATGGTCCACCTCTTGGGGGGGAAGAATATATAATTGTGATAGGATCCATTGAAATCTCCTTAACTTCCACATGAAATATAATTACTCTAATATGACTTATGTTTCGTCCTAATCTACCTACCTTCTCATCATAATCTTCCATAAGAACATAATCACATCCCCTATGGGATCTAAAATATAGTTACCTCTTCTAGAAATCATTTGAGATAAAAAAAAATTGTTAATCCATATTGAAGATGGCATAGAAGATCATTATATCAAGAATACTGAAGTCCAAAAAAAATTCATTGCCTATAACCACTATGCTTTCATTTAGAAATCTATGAACAAATCCAGCCATTTAAAACAATATTTATTAGGCACCATCACACCTGGGAGGAACTCCATGGTCAACCCCTTACTCGATATAAATTATTAATAAATAAAACAATATGATTTTTTTATATCAAGTAATGAATTAGAAAGAGTCAATTAAATCAAAATCATACCTATGATGGTCAAATACATTGTGCTCTTTATATTAGAAACTGATGCAAATTGTATGGAACATATGTGAACAGATGTGAATAGAACATATGTAAACATCACTAGAAAACTTATCATACAGAACATATGTGAATAGATGTGATGCAGATGCATTCAATAAAAAAAATTAGCAATAAATAGTGGTGGTAATTGAAATAAACCGTAGAAAAAGAGAAACAGAAAAGAAAATAATATTTGAGAAATAATGATAAAATCAATTGATAATAATAAATTGTAGATGATGGAATTAAAAAGTTCAGTTTAAGAATCCTTATAGAAGAAAGCATACAATAATAATGAAATTGGAGGTCGAATAACTATATTTCCCAAACCCCAAGGAATTTTTTCAGGATTTGTAGAAGATGCATGAGGGGGTTTTCATGCATGGAATAACAGGAGTTGGAGGACATGCGGTTGGAGGGTTTGGAGATGAACAAATCATGGTGTTAGTAGAAAAGAAACTTTGGTCCCTTCGAACCTTTTACAGGGAGTGGGTGGGTGGACTTACCTAGATGTATAGTATCTAGTTATTGGTCTGAAAGAATATTATAAAGCTTCATTTAGAACTAATTCATAAAAAATCATTATTTTCTACAAGTTTTTCTACATAGATAATAAAAAAATAAAATAATAGAACAACATATCAAAATGTATATATTGAAAAGGTGAATAAATTATAATCAATAATCCAATAAAAACCCAAAAAATCATGGACCAATAGTATATATAAAGTGGGGTGAAAGAAAAGGTAATAAGATATGTATATTTGGAAATGAATATGATACCTAAAATTCCAAAAGCTAATAATGATAGTTTCCTACCACTAAAAATTGGATTCTAGAGAATGTTTATGTTTTATACTTTTATTTTATGTAATTGGAAGAATTTTTTTTGGTGCATCAAATGTATGGAAAAGATTAATTATATTACAAGATAATCTTGGAATCTAATTGAATACGTGGAATCCTTTATATAAAGAATGCATTCCCTTCACAGTGTCTCAGATCTGTAAAATAATTGATAAATCAGCTATAAAGCTCAAATTTTAACTTGAAACCAAAGTTTTACATATTCTTGTATGATTTTTTTATATAAGTTTCACATAAACTAAGAAAGAAAATGATAATGTTTTCCAATAAAAAACTGAGTACCATAAAGCAGGGATTGTGCGTGTATTAAAAGAATAATAGCTAAAAAGATATCATGTATTTTTTCAGGGAGTAAGAAGGCTCAACCGATTTTTCATCGGTTATTATACCTTGTCTGCATCAAAATGCAAAAAAGGTTTAGGAATATGGAGCTAGAAGAAAATGAATATATAAGGGAAAAGAATGGGTACTATATAGACACAGATTATTTGGAATATTATCAACCAGGGTCTTGGGTGGGAGAATAGAGGGGGAACCTGGAGTAATTTTCATCTCCGCTCATTCTTCATCCTCCAATTTCAATTCTGGTTAGTTCAACTTCAATACAAAAAAATCACCCCACTCAATGGGAACAGTTGTTCAGCTGAAGTGTAGTTCTTATGAATCAGTCCAACCCAACAACCTCACTCAACTTCTACAATTGAAAATTGGTTGAGTTTTACATGAGGCTTTGTTTTTTTTGCATGCAACATGTTTGTTAACATAAGGTGGTGTTTTTTTCAATGAACCTTATTTTCAACAAAGTAGTACTTGTATATGATTAAAATAGATTTTACTAAAATAGCTTTATTGAATCTGACTATATGCTAGTAAATTTCCAATGGATGCTAATGTGGAAAACATGGAAAACATAAGAAACATGGAATGTCAAAATGAAATCATTGAATATCTACAGAATGAAACACGGTGATTATTATATCTTCCATCCTTAATTATAATGTCTATGGGCATGTATTTTAATCAATAGAGATAATTTTCTATAAATCAGTGACTAAATGTACACATAAAAAGACGATAAATGTGAAATATTTTGATTGAAAATTAAATCATAAGAAAGAATCATCTTATTCATGCTGAAGTGCTAAACATTAATATATTATACAACATCATGTGTATTTTTAAGTAATATGTAAATCTAATTAACATTTTTGGATTGTTTGAAAGTAGTTAATAGGTATATATATGTTCGAAAATGTGAAACATCTATATGAACATAGAATGACAGAAAGACATTGATGTTTAATGTACATAGCTGGGTGACATGTATGAAGAGGTCACCCATATTTAGTATGTTTAGTTAATTAAAAAATAAATCAAAGTTATTAAATTGAAACACAATATACTAAAAACCTTCATAATTACTCTAAATTCCACATGGAACAAACATAAGGACCGATTCTAGTATGAATATATAGGCCTTCTTACTTCGAACACAAAAAATATATTATACATACTAAACACTTTTAGAATTTTTTTTTAGAAAGTGAAGATGAAATTTTAAAAACACATCAAAATTAAAGAACGTAATTACCTATAATGCAATACCCTGGGATAATATTATAGGTCCAACGTGGGATTGGAATAATCCTTCTACTTTCATCATATTGAAAATTTTCTCTATAAATTTATGCAATCCCACCTTCATCTCAAGAAATTTAATCAAGTTGTTTAGGATTGAAAACCAAAAAAATCTTAATAGACTGAATTATTAAATAGACTATTATAGGTTATGAAACTAACCTTGAAAGGACCAATATAAGTTCTAAAACTGATCTAGATAAAATATTTCATCCAAATAGGGAAACCCCTATATTTTGTAAAGAATTAAATATAGTCAATGTTCTTAAATTCAAACACATGAATATCTTGTACATACAAAAAAAATCCAAAATTACCAAAAAATCCACTGGGTGTAGACTTTATCTAGGTTCTAAGCTGAATTTCTAGGCCTACTTGCTTCAGCATCTTGTCAAATCTGACCAAATCATATCTCCCATTGAGATAGTACTGCATAAAAAAGAAAATAGAAAACAGTTGAAACATATATTAATTTAAAAATCTACATGAAACACTGCATTCTTATAAGATGTAGCAGAATAAGGTATCAAACGAATATTGATGTCAAACACCAAAACAATAAATGAAAAATTATGAAAATGGAAATAGAAATATTAGTGATAAACAATTACCTTGAATCGTTGATAATATTACACTGAAAGGAAGCGGATGGTGATAAATATACCTGAATCAAAGTAGACAAGTAAAGTCATTCGACATCGTTTTAATTATAATGCAATGTAGACTCAAATAAGAGATCAGGAATAATATTTCATTTGGAAGAACATGAATCAAAGAGTGAATTGGTGAATAAATATTAGATAACAGAATGAAATAGATTGCCTCGATTTTAAGGGCCATCCATTTTCTTTAAACAAAATTACGGGGATTAAAAAATATGTCAATGCTTCTATGTTACATGATGTTTTATTTCTCAAAAATCATGATATAGTAAACCATGTAACATTGTATGCAGGTTCCAAAACCCACATTAATAAACTATATTGAATATATTGAAAGATGTAATTAGTGGTACGAAATATAGAAATAAAAGTGGACTAAAAATATGAATACAGTCAAGAGAGTAGAAAGAATACTAGATAATATCATTGTACCGTTTTACTAAAACTTCAACCTCAATATCATCCATCATAGTCAAAAACATATATAGATAACAATTGAAAAAAATTTAAAGATAATGTTTAAAGAATAGTGTAAGTACTAATGAAATATAAGAATAGAAATTTATGTAGGATATGTCAGATTTATTTCTACACATAATATATATAGGAAATCATCCTGAAAATGGTCCACCTCTTAGGGGGTAAGAATATATAATTTTGACCGGATCCATGTAAATAGACTTACCTTCCACATACATTATAATTACTCTAATATGACAGAATTTGTGTCTTGATCTACCTGCCTTCTCTTGATAACCTCCCATAAGAACATACTCACATCCCCTATGTAATATAAAAGTCAGTTACCTCTTCTAGAAATCATTTTAGATGAAAAAAATATTTGTAAATCCATATAGAATATGGCATATAGAAAATCATGATATAGTAAATCATGTAACATTATATGCAGTTTCAAAAACCCACATTAATAGACTATATTGAATATATTTAAATCCATAATTAGTGGTACAAAATCTATCAATAAAAGTGGACTACAAATATGAAGACAGTCAAGAGAGTAGAAAGAATACTGGATAATCACATTGTACCTTTTTACTAAATCTTCAACCTCAATATCATCCAACATAGTCAGGAACTTATGTAGATAAAAATTGAAAAAAAAAATATAAAGGTAATGTTTAAAAAATAGGTTAAGTACTAATGAAATATTACAATAAAAATGTATGAAGGACATGTCAGATTTATTACTAAAAATAATACATATAGGAAATCATCCTGAAATTGGTCCACCTATGGGGGGGAAAGAATATATAATTGTGACAGGATCTATGGAAATAGCCTTGCCTTCCACATGCATTATAATTTCTCCAATATTACTAATGTTGTGTCCTGATCTACATGCCTTCTCATCATAATCTCCCATAATAACATACTCCCATCGCTTATGGGATCTATAATATAGTTACCTCTTCTATAAATAATTTGAGATGAAAAAAATGTATATCAATCCATATTAGAGATGGAATATAAGATCATTATTTCAAGAATATGGAAGTCCAAAAAAATTTCATAGATTACAACCACTATGATTTCATATAGGAATCTATGAACAAATCCATCCATTTAAAGCAATATTTATAAGGAACCATCATACCTGGGGAGAACTCCACCATCAACCTCTTCCTATATATAAATCAAGAAGAAATGAAATTATAGGATTCTGTTATATAATGTAATGAATTATAAAGAGTCAAAGAAATAAAAATGCTACCTATGATGGTCAAATAAACTGTGATCATTTTATTGGAAACTGATGCAAACTGTACAGAACATATGTGAAAATATGTGAATAGAACATATGTAAACATCCCCCGAAAACATCTCGTACAGAACATTTGTGAATAGATGTGATTCAAATGCATTCAATAAAAAAAAATTTATCTATAAACATTGGTTCTTATTAAAATAAACCGCAGCCAAAGAGAAACCGAAAAGAAAATAAGATATGATAAACAATAATAATATCAATCGATACTAATAAATTGTAGATGATGGAATTAAAAGGTTCAGTTTAAGAATCCTGACGGAAGAAATCGTACAAGAATAATGAAATTTGAGGTAGAAGAACCATATTTCCCAAACCCTAGGGAATTTTTTCGAGATCTGGAGAAAATGCATGAGGGGGTTTTCAGGCATGGAAGAGTAGGAGGTGGAGGACACGCGGTTGGAGGGGTTGGATCCAAACAACGCACGGTGTGAGGAGTAATAGGTAGACCACCTGTAGATGTAGAAGTCAGAGGCAAAGCAGCCAGACAAAATAGTGGGGTGTCAGGCATGGAGCAGCCAAAGGAACAGAAACATGGGGCATAATAGATGGAGGAAGAGTAACCATATTCATAGGGGCCATTGGAAGAGGATTCGTTCACAGAGGATCTGGAGGTGGTGGAGTCAGTGTTTAAAACGCTGGCTACGGTGGTTTTTAAACTGTAGAAATCACATAGGAATGTCGTGATGGGAAGAGAGGTCAAGGTGAAAGATTTAGGGTATAGGGTTACGAAACTGTGGAGCGAGTTGATATGGGAGTGACACTTTTCTGGAAAAAATATTTCTTTAGTATACATATAGATATAGATATAGATTGTTACATCATGTTATTTTATATCTAAGATGATTATTGAGAGTATTGGACTCCATATATAACACATATGTGCTATGATGATGTTAGGTTCCCCAATAGGTATTTGATTAGACAGTGTATGCCAAATTTAGTACATTCCCCTTAAGATATTTAGATGTCTTTTCATATAGAATATCTTCATCCTTAACATGATAGGGATAGATTTAATCATTATGTTGGATTGGTTATTCCCCTATCAAGATCACATTGATTGATATTGTGGAAGGGTAACGTTTACATCACTAGAGGGTTGTAAGTAAATATATAAGGGATAATGGTATGTTTTTTAGACTTGAGAAAGACCTAAAAAACAGAGTCTGGATGGAGTGATATCTCAAATTTTCATTCTTTTCCAGGATGAGAAGGGGTTACAACCCACTATTTTCATTACAGTATTGATTTTTTTAGGCATTCCTTCACCCAGTGACTTTTTGGGATACTTATAGTGTGAGAGGTAGAATTAACTATTGAAATAGTGCTAGGAGAACAAAAGGTGACCATTCCTCCTTACATAATGGAATATATGGCACTTCTGGAACTCAAAAATCAATCAGTAGATCTGGAGAATGAAGTACTTATATGCCACATCACTTAAATTAGGGGTTAATTGGTTCGTATTCCAATAATGCAGATGGTAACCTTGGTCTTTTGGGGATTATTGGTAGCTTAACTCGATCATGATAAAGTACCGGTATAAATCGCCTTGAATAAAAATAAGCTCAACTTAGCAAGAGTGTTATCGATGATTAATTTGAGGTTTGGCTACTATCAGGCTCATTTCAGGACATCATACATACCTCGCATAACATGTAAGAGTAGGTATGGTCAATATGAGTACACAGTCTATCATTTGGTCTCATGAATAAACCCATATTTTTATGGCTCTAATGAATTGGGTTTTCCACCCATATCTAGATTTAATCCTGGTAGTCTGTATTAATGTAACTTATATATTCCTAATCTCATCATGACCATGCCAAACTTTATAATATCTAGATAAATACAAAATGGAAGTATTTTCGTTATGCTATGGTCAGTAAATTCCACTTTTGGATCGACAAAGTGCACTGCATAGGTCACATTATCTTGGAGTCATGAGTTTTAGTAGACCCATAGAATTTGAGAGTTGCAGTTTCTGAGGAATGTCCCAAGAACATTTTTGACAATTGTAGTTTCTTGGGGATGCATGGATATTAAAAATTCTTCATCAGGGATTTCTCATTCCCTGTAGTGATTCTTATGATCTTGACTAAGAAGGGTGTAAAATTTATATGTTCAAATGTTTTTTATGTAACATTTTAGGAGTTAAAGGGAATATTGAATTCGGTATCAATTTAGATTCTACCAGATCCAAGAAGAAGAAATACTATTTCATGTGGAACATTTGGTATTGGGCTAGAATATATTTTGATGTTGGATGAGAGATCATGTATGGGTATCATCCACTAATGAATCATAAGTAGATTAGCCCAATGAATAACCTTCATAAAGTTGTTTTATTTCATGTTCTATGTTGTTGGAAACAATATTCACTTGTATAAAATTTTTTGGTGTTAAATGATCATGAAAACATCAAGTAAATCATTACACATTGTGGTCTAAATATAATGCATCACAGATGGGTTGAGTATCTATAGTCCTTTGATTTAAAACTTTCCTACATGTCTGGAAATGGAAATTCCCTAGTTGATGTTCTGATTCAGAAGACTCAGACACAGGCTGTTCAGGATTCCAGTAGTGAGTGGATTCTCATGGAATTTTGTTTAGAGATATATATTGAGGTTCTAGAGGACTATGGGTATAAAATCCTCTAATAATTTTCAGTAACCTCTACCCTTATAGAAACTATGAAAATGGGGCGGTTATCTAACCACGAAGGCTTATCCTTATGGGATACCCTCTTAGATGATGACACATCATCAAGTTGGACCATGAATACAAATAATACATTATTATTTCATGGGAATTTTTGGGTTCCAAAAGACACCATAGATGACCTTTTGAAGGAATTTCATTTTTGTACTTGGGTAGTACGTCCCGAAGTCACAAAGATGTATAAAGATTTACCTCACCTATATTGGTGGCCAAGAATGAAATTGGATATTTTCAGTTTTATCACTTGATGTTCCACCTATTAATAGGTGATGTCATAAAAAAATCTAATAATGATACTTTTAAATATATTATCTATTCCTAAATTGGATAGGGATGATGTTTCTATGGATTCATGACTAGTTTACCAAAATCAACTCATATAAATGTTATAGTTTGGGTAAATGTTGATCATTTGAAAAAGATCATATATCTCTAACCTATTCGATAAACCTTTTTGTTAGATTATATTTGGAGGAAATATGTCATGGGGTCATAGGTATTAATGTAGATCCTTATACTATCATTTATGACCAAGAATATAGCTTCATGTCTTAGTTCTGGTAGGCATTGTAGAATACCTTGGATAAATAAGTTCCTCTAACAATGACCTATTATCCTCATACTGATGGATAGATAGAACATAAAATTAATGTGTTATATGATATACTATGTAAATGTGTTCTTGACATTGTAGGTTCATGGAAAATACATATGCCCGTTATTGAGTTCACTTATAATAAAAACATTCAGGATACCATCAGATGGGTCCTTATGGTGATTTACATGGTAGGACTTTATGTTCACCACTGTGATGGTTCTAAGTTGGGGAAGTAGGTTCTCTTACACCATATCTTGTTCAAGAGACTAAATAGTAAGTCCATTCGATCAGAAATTGAATAATTGTATCTTAGTCACGAAATATTTCATATTCCAATAAACGATAATGACCTTTTGATTTCATGGTTAGAGATTGGGTTTTCATATGAGTATAACCCAGGTTGTGCTATCGATATATCATGAGACAGGGTAGGCTCTCAAGTAGATTCATTGGATCCTTTGATGTTTTGAAATGGGTCAGACCAGTAGCCTATCAGATTTCCCTTCCTCATATAATCTATTATATGTTTTGTGTCTTTCATGTATCTCAGCTTCACTAATATCATTCAAACCCATCACAAGTGTTTCATCTTGATGAGGTTGATCTTGATATGGATACTTCCATTAGGGAGTATCCAGTTCATATTTTTTATCAGAGCATAAAGATAGTTTAGTTCTGGTTAGTTCCTTTGGTATGGGTTCTATGGTAGTAAGGTTGAGTATATGAAGAGATTCGGGAGCTGGAAGTTGATATACGAGCTCATTGGTCAAAGCTATTCTCTAATTATTCCTATTTTTCCTCAGACAGCCTACTCAGGGACAAGTTTATTTAAGGATTGGGTGTTGTAATGACCCATCCATATTTCATGGTATAGAATACTTTTTCAGTTAAATATTTATTTAATCTTTTTAACCATGACCTATGACCTATAGATGGTTATGGGAGTGTCAGGGGTAATTTAAGATCCTAGAGACTCAAGAAATGGGAACACAGTGTGTGATGCACAATTAGTATTAACTGTTTGGCTTAACTATTTGGGACACTCAATATCCTATAAGAGTTTTTATGATCTTTCAACAACCATGTAAAAATAATAGAACACCCTTTTGGGTTACAAAATATTTTTGGAAAGTGATATTTGCAGGGCATGAACACTATTACCCAAACTATGCACCAATCCCATGGGGGTCCACCTTGGGTAGTTCCATGGAACATGATCAGGACATGGTTTTTCTAACCATGAGGCCAAACTATGTGTCCCTTTTTATGAGGGTAAAATTCTATTTTTCCCTTAATGACTAAAAATCCTAAACCCTCCACATTCTCTCCCATTTTCTATTAGATGAGCCTCTTCTTCTTCGGCCATATCATTCACTCAATCCTAATCTAGGTAATATGATATCTCCAAGATATGTACACAAAATCACGATCTATCATAAGAATTGGATATATTGGAATATGACCTTTAATCTTATTAATTTCATTATCCATTCTTATTTCCATATTCTTTGCTTTTTATCAGCCAGATCTTTTACCCAATTTTTAGGGAGTTGATACAATATTTATTTTTCTTCCAAACTACTTCAAATATAATGTTGATACCAGATGCAGTGTCATCCATGTCCCTAAGTTAGGTTTTCTTGTTGTTTTCCCTATATTTTGAATGGTTTTAAATTTTGTTTCAATGTGCCGCATGTTGGGTGTTTCTGCACATTTCCTTAAAAATGTTTTATTTTTATTTTAAATAGATGTTCACATGATGTTATACTCTCGTTGAGCCTTAAAAGGTAGTTATATGATGTTTGCATCAACCATAGACACTCCTCTAGGTGTTCTGAATGAATTAACATCATTAATATAACTGTCTAATTAAACTAAATTCCTTCCAAGTGTTTTTCTATGGTTGTAAATGTGATTTCCCCCTTTCTGGTAACTACCTCATTGATAATAGTGAATTTTATATGTTATGTTTAACAATAGAATTGATTTCTCATTCCTTAATTAATTTAATGGGTTATAAATATATAATGAATTCCTTCATTATAGTTTTCTATGATTAAATAAATTAAATAGATTAATAAAAATAAATGATAATGGGTGGAAATTCCACACATATTGATGCATGCTTATCTATATAGATTATTTGAATTGTTTAACCATTTTTACATGTTGGGATTGATGATTATTATGATAAGTGGTAAACCACATGATATTATAATTATGATGACTAATATATTGATATTTACTATGGAATAATGGTTAAGGACTTTTCGAGCATAACTTTTCACTCTCCCTTACATCGACTATTTATCATGGAATCTCTCACCGTTAAAAATTATCTAGGTGATGGGAAGGAAGTTACATGTTCCTTAATTTATATTGTTGGGAATAGAGACACAACCCAATTATCTTGAGTGATGATCATCAAATTTCAAATTCATTATAATATTTAAGGAATGAAACCTTTTCTTGATCTTGTCAACTCATTTGGACTGGTTAGGGAGGCCTGAGTTATGCCCTGATCAAGCTTGCAACTTGTATCCAGGTATATTATTAAATAAATACTCGTAAACTTAGTGAATTTAGGTTGATATAGTTTATTAATATACTATATATATAATATTACTATATATATGTTTATAGATTAGACATATTATGGCCTATTCCAAATAGTAATGGAAAATTTACATACACCAATGGTTTGGAAGCATTGGTATAGGTCCCCAAACCATTGCTATATCCTATACCAATGGTTTGGGAATCCATTGGGTGATTTGGAATTGGGAAAGACCTATCCCAACAGTTTGGAGAAAAACGTTTGGAAAGACCTATCCCAATGGTTTTCCAAACCATTGGGATAGGCCTTTCCTAATAGTTTTGGGAAACCATTAGGATAGGTATATATATATATAAGTTCCAGTGGAGTTTTGAACCCACAACCTCCACGTTATATATCAATGACTTTAACACTATCCGTGTGTTTCCTGGGTGAATATATTTGGATGCATATATATTTATTTATTTAATTATTTGATGATATATGATAAATGTACACAAATAAAATTATGGAACATATCCCAATGGTTCTCAAAACTGTTGGGATAACAATTTCCAAATGGTTTTCAGAACTATTTGGATAAGTACCCAATACTTCCCAATGGTTTGGCCAAACTGTTGGGAAAGCCATACACTTTCCAAATAGTTTGGCCTAACCATTTGGAAAAGTTGCTCCAAGTGGACTTTTCCCAATGGTTTGGCCAAACCCTTGGGAAAGCCACACCCTTTCCCAACGGTTTTGGAAAACCATTGGGAAAAGTGCCCCCAAAGTGGCCTTTTCCAAATGGTTTAGCCAAACTATTGGGAAAGCCACACTCTTTCCCAACAGCTTTAGACAACCATAGGGAAAATTATCCTCAAAGTGGTATTTTCTCAATGGTTTGGCCAAACCATTGGGAATAGTTGCCTCAAAGTGGGATATTCCCAATGGTTTGGTCAAACCATTGGGAAATCCATACCCTTTATGAACATTTTGTCCAAGCCATTAGAAAATGGGACCTGTACCATTGGTTTTTACAAACCATTGGTATAGATGCATTGGTATAGGTCATATTTCTAGTAGTGAATTCATATAGATCTTTCCATGTCTTTTTTGGAAACCAGATCTAGCTTGTTTTTATTTTTTCGGAATTTTTTATAGTTCTTATTCCTTGAACATTTTTCCATTACATACACTTATTGGATTACATTAATATACCTTTGGGGTTAGCCTAATAAGATTTTATCTCACACCCTACTCAAGACACCATTGGTACCTGGGTAGATTACTTTTCTGTAGGTATAGATTGAGGAAACTTCCTTACTAAAAATGTTTTATTTGAATTACTTATATTTAGATCAGGGTAGAAGAGGATTGTGAATATTATTGAGAATCTAGTCGAGAATTATCTTCTCTTTTTTTTCTTTTTTATATCATGTTGTATACTCCTTTACCCTTTTTCCTTTTTGTATATCAACATGACATGAAATCATGTATATAACCCATACTTTTTGGATTTTGATATTATTATTCAATTTCTCATTTATTTATGCTTTTTAAGTTTATTATTATGTTTGTCTTATATATTTCCTCTATGGAAGGTTAATGGCCCAATCATTATATTGTCTATTTATATATGCTTCTGTTGTATTATCTAATCTTTTTTATATACTATTAAACTTTGATATGAGGGTATATTCACCCCATTGTACTACCCTTACACCCTCACTTATATTTGTCATTCTCTATCATATGGGGATTCTTTCTTGAGGGCATGTGACCTACTGGCTTAGGGAACATGTTGAGTGGATATCGGTTTGGGATTCTGAAAATTACCATATAATATAAGGTTATAACCTGGATGAAATTGATTCAATATAAAGTAATGGGAAACCTAAAAATGTCTAAATACCAAAATTAAGGGATTATAGATTGATATATATGAAATAGTGTAAGAGTGACATAATATAATTGATGAGATTATTAGATTTATCTCCATCATTCCATCAAGTTGAATGACATGAAAATAAGAGCATAAAAAGGGATAAATTAAAGGTTTATGGAGAGAAAATCAAGTGGGGGGTAAAGATAGAAGTGTGGTTGGATTAAATGGGGAAACCATGTTAAAAATATATATAATTTCTCAACTAAAAAATAATTTAAATCAAAATTTCAAAAATGAAATATAATTCCATCAAGTAATTAGTTTCCCTCAAAATAACCACCCATGGACCACTAAGTGGTTGGGGACCCACCCATTCCACTACCCCTTCTTCCTTAAACACCAAGAACCTAATATTTGATCATTAGTTATATTGTTTTATCTATCACTTTTTAATATATATTTTACTAATTCTTTTTTCCCAAATTCTATCCTCATTCATCTTCCAACCATTCCAAAAATAACAATTCATTAAAATACACATGGTTTGACTGAAATTTAATCAAATTAATTACTTAGTATTTTTGGTTCATTAAAAACACATAACCATACATATTCACTCCCTCTATATGTTTCACAGAAGCACTAAAAAAACACTCTATCCACTGCACTCCCACATACACTGACCAATCCGGGTAATTTTTTAGTATATCCATATACTACCCCTAATAATGAATGAGGGGTTCCATCTTCCATAAAAGGATTTTCCCACTCTAATTCACTATAAATATGTATTTTGACTTGAATGATGCATCATCCTCCAACTCAACATCGTCAAAATTGATAACAAGATAGGTATTTACATGAGGTCTCCAAAGGTGAGATATATAGATGACATACTATAGAACATTGTATATTTGAGGCATCACTCATCAATATTTCACAGTGATAATCCTACTGAGATCCTAGAACACACCCATGAATCATAGTGTTAACTTTTTCAACCACTATATCTTCTTATGAACATATCTAGATAACACTCTAATGAATACATGGTCTCATGCCCAAAACTCTTGAAGTCAATGTTACTGTCTTGTGTAAAAATATTCTTACTTTATACATTTTCCAATAGCTTTGAAATCTACCAGATACACTATAAAGATACTAACGTTATACTTGTTAGAATAATAGATGACTCCCTAACCACTATTCAGTATAGAGTTTAAGAAGATTTCCTACCAAAAAAATGTTCCATATAAATAGACACATGTTAACTATTTTTGTAAGAATATTCTAAAAAATTTACGCTCCCATAATTTACTATATTCAAGGAAAAAATCTCAAAGCATGACCTTCATCACATAAATAGTACTATCAAACATTCAATTAGTCTAATATCGGTACACCATTTTGATATTGATCTAAGTTCCAAATAATCGATACAATGCCAGTAATAAATTGTATATGAATCATGCATCTAAATCAGATAAAATTCTCATCAACCCTTCATTAAATAATATCATATTCAATATATATGTATATCTTTCAAAACACATCCTCTGACAAACCCTCCCAATTTAGTAGGTTATTATTCACTTTGGTTAACTAATCAACAACAATCTATAAATAATTTCTACTCTAAGGTGAACTATGTAAACCCATATTAAAATCTATACACACATCATTGCATTTCAATACATGAATGCTTAATGCAAAAAAGAATACCCATGGGTCTCTAGTTCTTGTCCTTTACCTACTTATAGGTGGAGAATTTTGATATGAAGCCTAATATATCATTATTTATTTTAGGTAATAAATATTTTTGATAATTTCATTGCATATATTGGTTAACCCCATGTGAGCCACCCATGTCAATGCTGGTGAATCCCATAAAACTCATTGATAGTTTTCATTAGAACAAAAAAACTAACTCTAAAATATTAGACCCCATCATTATCTTTAGTCCAATATGGTTGGGTATCCCCACCATATATTACATTCCTCATCAACCAAAGGTCTAAGTTGTATATACGACTCTCCACCACCCTATAAAGGAGTGAGGTGTTAATTCTTTGTATAGTGAGTGTAACCCCACCCTGAAACCCCAACACATCAAGATATAACTTGGTGAAAATTATAATCAACTAATAATCATTACTAACCTATTATACCACCTAGGTTACACTATATCAAATTAAAATGGCTAGTGTTACTCATACCAACTTTTATATAGATGGTTGAGGACATCACTAATAATATTATTTTGGTTAGTGTATACTATTAACTACTTTCCTAGTAGATATTAGCACCTATACTTTGGAATTTTCACTACCACTTCTAACTTCAGATCATGAATTAGGTAGTTTGTCTAATGTGACCATAGATTCAAATACCTATAACCTACTTATCACCTATCCTTCATCAATACCATTATAATGTAATCCCATAAATCATCACAGTATAATGTCTTTTATTTACTAAGATTAAGTTAGGTCATGAAAAATATAGTTATAAACCGCACTTTAAGCTCGTAGAAAAATCACTCATAATGATCAGACTATATGAACATTACCAACTTTTTTTATGAAATTTTTAATCAATTCTTGTAATATAGAGAAGAAATGAATAAATTATTATAGTACTGTATCAATAATCAAAAGCTATATATGTTAAATGAATTATTTTTATGCTTCTAATAAATATTATCATCGGCCTTCTTTGGTTTCACTAATGTACACAAATATGATATCATGAACCCTACGAATAATACCTTCATAATTAAGAAGTTATACCTCAAGTTCATGGTATAAAGTCTATTCCCTCCTTGTATACAAAAACATTATCCCCAAATATTGACCATTGTCCTCCCATGTCTAGAAGTATACCAAGATTTCAATGAAAAATAATACCATAGTTGAATCTAGGTATGGATAGAAATACCTATTAATTAAGTCTATAAACAACGTTGAAATTTTTTGAGAATAAAAGAAACAACAATGCACTCATATATTATATATGTTCTCCTCTTTGAAGTTTAATAAAAACCCAATGACATCACAAAAAGCTAATTATACCCCAACTATAGATCAATCTTAGATACCCATCACTCTACCCACAATTGGTCAAATATTTCATCTCTGAAAGGATGTTGATATCATATCTTGATTATAACTTAATTAATACAATAATAATATATATATAAATGTTATCTACCACCACCCTTCCTATAGAACCAAAAAATAACCCTAATGTAAATTGGTCTAGATAATAAATATCATCAAAACTATTATCTCATAAGGTTTTACTCGATATAGTGGAGTAGACATGGTATCCCTACCTATAACTGAAATGATGCTGAACACAACCTTCCAAATGGGTGGAAACCTTAAAACATTCTCATAGAATACATCCTAAAACCGATCCATGATAAATGGAAAGACTAGTTGTATCATCTACTCTACACTTACTATAACAATACTCGCAGATTTGGTTATGGTCATCTATATATACCAATGATCATGTACAAAATAGATCATCATTAAATCCAAATCCATGAAAAATGTTTTCAGATTTCCCGTATGGGGTGTTGAAGACACTCACCACTAATAACAGCTGATGTGTGATTGATAATGATTCACTTAATCTATCCCAATGATCACATTAAAGATGTACATCGTTGATATTAAGAAATACAAGAGATATCCCTAACTACAATTCATTACTATATATCATAAAAACCATTTTATATCCTCGTATTTCACCCCTAGGGTATATCAATGGTCATAAATTCATAGTATTCTTCACAACCAAATCCATATCAAAAACTAACTAATAATAAAAGAATGAGTGGGCCAAATGTTTAAAAAAATTGAGGTTAGGTAATACATCACTAAATTCACACATCATATTTTCAATGTCCCCTAACCATTATCAATTAGTTTCATTTCTATTAATAAAATATACTCAACAATTATGCACATGCCCTACCCTCAAATCACCTAACTACCCATAGGAGTACCACCCAACAACCTCTGCTAACACTGCCCTTAGAAACCATGTCCTTCTCCCTTTCCTAAGAAACAATAAGAACCAAAATTTCCACTCTGTTATATCTCCCCAACCATTACCACGATTTATGGGAATTCCTCTCACCTTAAACATAACCTTACTATGTTCAAATCTAGAAAAATTATTATATGTGTCCTATAAAAACACATTATAAGCACTCTATTAGTGGTTGATGAAATTTTGTTCAAATGTTCCCAATCCTACCACAGTAATAACACTCAAGAAAAATCATAACTCAAAGGGGAATAGATAAACCATGACTTCACATACTATATTTATCAATATCCTAGAAAAAATTTTCCAACATTATCTTCCTACTTGTTGAGGGAGATTAGAAATCCCAATAGAAGGGGTAAACTACCATAAACCATTATCCTTATCTAGGTTCATATCATCTATATGGACCTACATATTTTTATTTAAAAAATATACTAAGTAAAACAAATTTACTTAAACCTATGTCAAATATCTCAAACCAAGTTCATTTTTGCTAGCTCTAACTACCTCATTCCCTACTAGCATTAGAAAAAAAATTAAAAAATTGTGAAAAGTTTCAAGTAATCCATTACTATAATTCCATATTATTTAGATATATTATATAAAAATATATTAATTTTTCATGTTCTTGGGAAGAAAATACCTGAAAAACATAACCTATCATCCTTCTTGGACAATCCAACTTGATGACATCTCCCTCTGGGTGATATTTACAAACTTCTAAGCTCTAACCCTCTAATTTTCATGGTAAATATTTAATTATAAAACATAACATATAATTACTTCAATTAAATTCAAACATGGTGATCCAATAAGACCTGTTCTTTCCAATATTACTTAGCTGGTCCATGAAGCATACAGTTCACATGCTCCACCCTCCTCTCAAGGGGTGTCTTTATCAAATCAAAAATAACTTGTAATAACTATCAAGAATACCACACCTAATAGAACACCCTCACACATAAATAGGGGTGGATACATCATCTAATACTTAATAGTGAGATTACATATGTAATTCTCAAATCATAGATCACCATGATCTATAGACTATATATACTGGATCAAGCCTGTATCATATCAACCTGCATGTCTGACCATCACTCCTGAATCAACATGCCACAAACTTATGGAATGCTCATAATCACCATATTATAAAACAAATTGAAAGGGTATTAACATGAATATTGGGAATTATTTAACCTTTAAAAAAATTGAATAAATAATGGATTTCTTTCATAAATTACACTGAACATGTTTATAAATTTGGCTTAATGAGATATATGAAGAAAAAAAATGACTAAATTGAACCAAAAGGAAATAAACAATATACCCTAACAACAAATAACACCATTTTATATATAATATTATTTCAATATGAATGATATAGATAATAAATATAAATTCGTTGACTATATTGCCTATAAGATATACTCAACTTGGATAAAAAGGACTAATATCTCTATATTGAATATTTTTATGTTACATAATCATCATCACCCCATAATAAGTCCAATGGTTCAATCTTATAGAATAAGTTATCTTAACTAATTCATCTAAAAAACCTTAAAAACACTCTACATGAATAGATAATTTGTACATTCTAGGAGTGAGCACAAATCCAAGTTACATACCTATAATATTGTTTAATTTTCCTTCAAAACAATAAACGAATAATATTAGATTTAAAATAAATAAAATAACTATTATCTTTCTTAAAAATCTTATGAATAGATAACATTTCTTTAAAAAAATTACATTCTATTTAAGAAAAGCAGTTGTAATGTAGTTCTATCAATTATCCCATATCATCAAGAATAGGTACACATAATGTGATTTCTTTATCGGGATCAATGGAATAAATATTTGACCTATATAACCAAATCACTAACATCATCTATGATTTTAATCAAATAATAATCATAAACTAGTTGAATCGAAACAATCCAAAGAGAAATACTAAACTAGTATAGTAACTTAGATGGAAATAACTATAGTGTGATCCTAAATTAATCTATCCAAGAATGTGAATAATCTAAACTAAGGTTACCAAGTTATTTTAGGCGTCATATCACATGGTATGTGTATTTTTAAATGAAACCATCTTTATTCAAAAGGATTTCATATAATGTTTCTGAAATCCAAATTTATCATTATTTATAATATTACTTTTAATAAATCATTTTCCATTTTTAGTAATATTTAATAAAAAATAACTCTTTCATGTTAATATAAATCATTTTTCATGGGATAATTACACATTTATATGAACTAATAAAAGTTTCAATAACATCATGTATGTTAAACCAATAATAATAATATTTTCATGTAAATATAAAAAACTATAACCTTTAAATTTACTATTAAGATCATGATAATCCATATTTAAATAAATAAAGCATCCCATTATTAATAATAAATCCAATTACATCAAAATGATACTCCAAATTCAATTAATAAAAACACCCATTTATAAATAAAAGAATAATTTAAAATAATTTTAAAAATATATATGAAAATATATCATCAAATAAATTAGTTATTTCTAAATAATTCTCTTCTATTCATTTCCTAGAATTCTTGGTATGTGAAAACTAATCAGTGTAGATTTTTAAAATAAATTTCATTCAAATACACATTTTATATCATGTGTAAAACGTAGATAACCATAAAAACCTACCAAAAATATTTCATGTAAATTAAATATAAACTAAATATAAATGGAAATGAAATCTCTTATAGGAAAGCATCTATTTTTGTTTTAATAAATAGGGAAAGTAGAAAAATACCTACTGTTAGGGCCACTTTATAATTTCATTTGTTATTTTATATATAATACCCATCCATTTAACCTAATTATCCAAGAAAAGTAATTTATAAGCATCATAAAATCAAAATTGGATAATTTTTCATAGCCAATATAGAGGGAGCACTTACTAAAAATCACTAAGTAATTTGTCTCCCAATGGTGTGTGGATGACTATTTATTATCTTCCCGTTCATAAAACAAAAAAAAATATCCAAGGTTTTATATAATTTCTTCATATAACACTCCATGATTTCATAGTACGTTATCTCATTAATGTAATTCAATAGATTGTGCTACACACGACAACGAGTTCGAGTGCACCACAACTTACCAAACTAGCCGTCCAAAAAATGGTTATGAATTATATTAATTGAATTTTGAATAATATATACTATATATAATTTTTAAATCCATATTATGTGTTTCTTAGAGATAATATATGAACAAATCCATTGTTCAGATAAAATAAATTTTTTTCAACAAAAATGTTATTTTACCGCCTTTTAATGGAGAACCCTTTTTAAAACAAATATTTGACACTTTTATATATTTAATTAAATTAAATTAAAATTTTCTTTAAAATTAGGACCCAAAAATTTAGTTTGGATAAATTTTTGGAACTATTTTGATAACTTTCATAAATTGATGAATAGTGAAAAATACTATGTTTTTATTGAAAAAAACTTTTTTAATCGAAATAATTTATAGTTTTAAATTATACATTTGAGTGGATTTAAAGTATCATTATATTATATTTTTATCATTTAATATAATTTAATACATTTTATGTAAAATCACATTTAAACTCGGTATAAACAAGTGTCAATCTTTTGATAGTTATTATTTCTTAAAAACACGCTTTTTGTTTCGACAATGGGAATTAATTTAAAATTAATTTATCCTACTTGTGTGTTTTGAATTTGGAAAAATGGATTCCATATTTTTAATTAGGAGGTCCAAATTGTGTAAATATGTAACTTTTATTTTTAGACATTATGAATAATTACTTCGGTAAATATTTTATTTACCATGGTTAAAGGGTAAATCCGGTATATATGGGTAAACAAATAATATTATAATAATATTAAATAACCCTAACATGTGTCTTATTCTTATTTTTTGATACATTTCCTACCATGGTCATCCTTGGATCGATTTTGGGACCCAATGGAGCCACATGAGTGTGATAATGACACATTATATTATTTAATTTAATCTAAATACAAAAATTACATAAACATATATATTTTAGTAAAACATGTTTTACATAGGGTTATATAATTTTTATTTTCGAATATAAATACCTATCAGAAATATAAAACTAGTTCCTACATAATTATATTTTATTTATAATTTTTATACATTACATAATTAAATTTATTTATGATGCAATGATGATGCATTAATTACCTTATTAATGAATGAATCAAATAAATGGTATTGTAAATATGAAAATAAATATAATTTAAAATTTTTTATGCGATACTCAAATTTGATAGGGTAATGTGACATGTTAGTGTTTATTCAATTTATTTTTTTTGATGTAATAAAGTTGTTATGACTTTAAAAAAAACCCAACACTAAATAGTGTCATAATTGACAAAAATGAGTTTTTAAAACAAATATTATATTATTAAATTATATAATAGTCCTAAAAATCTAAGGTTCTTAAAAATAACTTATATAATGATAGTAATATTAAAAATTAACCTCATGGGGTTCTCTTGGTTTTTAATAGTAAGTTAATTAACCATATAATATAAAAATACAAAGAGACATGGTAAATGTCAAACTATTTAACTATGAGTTAAATCTAAAAGATACGACTAATATGGAGACCAAAACTAGTATAAAACCTATTGGTTGACATGTTTTCAACCCATACCCACCTTATCCTAGAAATAAATAATTTTTTATCCATTATAAACCGAAAATGATTTTATTATAAAATAATATTTCAATATTTTCTTAAAGTGACCCTCACCTCTCTTATAAAAGGGTATTTCCCCTTCTCTCAAAATCACACCTCCGAAACCATTTATCTCGGTAAAACTCTTCCCAAATCTCCTAAAAACTTTCCTCCCTTCAACCTATAGTCCTTTCTTCGATAAGAAAGCCAAACTAAGAGCCATTTTGATCAACTCAAATGGAAACACCCAAAGAAGTCGTAATAATTTCACTACCCTCTTTCAAGTTCTTTTCTTCTTACACTTCCTCTTTATTTGTTGTTTCCATACCGAAATAATAAATCCATTACCTTCTACATGATTGTATTTTATTATAAATATGGTACAACTATATTTGTTATTCTGTCCATCCTATAAATGACAAAGTCACCATAGGTGTGTACGTATGGCTTACCGTCTCCACGTCATGGTGTAGTTTGTTATTCAAACACTTCATTATTTGGATTGGTATAATAATGAGTATATCTGATATAAATAATTAATATAACATGTTAATTATTTTTTATATAAGATATAACATCCAATTACATAATATTTCATCATCAATATAATGATATTGTCGCTCGTACGTACGTACGGATTACCGTCTCCACCACCTGATGAGATTCCTTTCCGCGTTCACCATTCAAAAATGATTATAAAAATATATATGATTAATAAGTATTTAATATATTAAATAATAATGATATTGGATATATATATGTATGTATATACTTACATATATCATATTCACTTACTTTCATTCAATATGATGTGAAAATGGAAACAAAGTTTATGCGTACGTACGGCCTACTGTCTCCATAAACGGTGCCATCCATTTCATATATCTATCTATTATAAATATTTATATTTTAAATATATATTATATATAAATCAAGGTTTATATTTTTTAAGTATTAAATCATGATCTAAATGATACGATCAAGAATAAAAAGTTAAAACACATACGATAAAGAAAGTGATTATTACCGAAAATGTTAATTTAACATGAAAATAATTATTAAATGGGTAGTATAAAGTCATAAATGAATCATGTATGACATAATAAATATTAATATGGTTATGGTATGATTTAATTACATACTATGTTCATTATATAATAGGTTAAATATACCCTTGACCAAAGGAAAGTGCTTGGTAAGGGTTAATTCATAAATCTCATTATTATCCTAGATTTTTTATGTGTAAGATTTTACTAAGACATATTTATTATCTATGTAAATGTTTCATAAAATAGTTTTCAAAAATATTATTTTTAAGGGACTCTTTAACTAAAAATTCATTTTAAATGTTTTATAAATTTATTCTTCTAAACCATTCTCATTAATGTCCATGTTTTCAAAATGATTTTAAGGATTTATTTATATGAAAATGAATGTTTTAAAATTTTAATTCCTTTCAAAAGATTAAAAGTGGTATGGGATACTCTGATTCAAAAATATATTTTAAATTAATTATTTTATAAATTGGGTTCCTTTTAAAATGATTTCATGAAAAAGGGATATTTCTCTCAAAATGTTTTACTGATCATTTTCAAATATGATAACATCATTTACTCGATATTATAGTTGGTCGAGGTTGATTTATTATGGTAAAAATATTCCATATTGTATTGATGGTTTTGTGATTTGTTCAATTATGGATTTGTTTTTTTATACCATTCATGGTTTATGGATAATGTATTTACATTTTGTATGCTAGTTTTAATAGGAATGTTTAAGTTATGATTAAACCTTTTCATATGAGGAATGTATTGGACATAGTAAGTGACGGGTGGAGCCCGCTATAGCTTCTCGATGTATCGATAGGTCTCATGAGACAAACTAGTGTCTTGTAACAAGACTTTAACAAAATCTTATTTGTAGTCTTGGCACAAGTCCTTGACTATATGGTGATTAAGTCCGGCATTATGAAATCCATCATTATGAAATTAGCTATTGATATTGCATGTGATAGTTCTACTAGAAGAATATCCATGTGAATAATTAAATGAAATTATTTGACTTATATTGGTCATTTTATGTATACTTTTATGTTTAAAAGGATTGTGTTTTAGTCTTATACATTTACTTTAATGTTTTTGCTTATTTATAAATGTTTCTGCTATATTTTTTTCCTTACTGAGCATCTAATCTCACCCCTTTGTATGTTTTATTTTTCCAAATACGGGAAGAAGTATTATATGGTTGACCTATAGGGATAGGATAAGGTATATGAGTGTGTTCAAAGGAGGAAAATGTTGTTGTTGTTTTTATCACATGATGTAATGTAGAACTTAGGTATGTATCTATTACTTCCAAGACAACTTAAGTAATTGGTCTTTTAGGATGTGATTCTGTGTATCATTCCAATGTTATGTAATAATGCACCGACTCTGGGTAACTAGGGTTGGGGCGTTATAGTTGGTATCAGAGGAATTTTAGTATGAACCTTGGAAACTAGATTTAGAAAATCTCTAATTAGAGAACATTACCCTAATATAGACTTTGATGATTTTTATAGAAGAATTTCATTCAATTTTGGTAATGTAGAGATTTTGTGTATTTTTCAAGAAATACGTCCCTGTCTGGATATGAGCAGGTAGAGGCAGCTCTGTAATAGATATACCTAGGAGTGAAAACTCTGACAAGGAGTTTTGGGCTTGACTCGGGATATTCTGGTACACTACAATGGGCCTTGTTTCACTCTTGGTTACAACACTCCCAGGGGATATTCTTAGGGAAATTCACATATTCTTTACAAGACATTATAATGGATTTATGAGAAAATACTTCCTAAAAGAAAACATTTTTATGATTATTCATTATACTCATAAACTTTTCAATTTACGTTAGATATTGTACAAGTTTTGAATTATGAATTGTGATTCATAAACTAACCTAGTGTATTCCATTTTTTAGAAATGGTGCCTGGTAGATGGAATGAGAATTCCAGTAATACGCCTGATCGAAAGATTAAGAATAATTATATATTTCATGTTATTAATCCAAAATTTAAAAGGGAAATAGTCTCCCATGTATTCTCATAATATGAATAAATAATATCATTTGTTAATAAGATAAGTAAAAAATTATCTAAGTCCTATAGCTTTGAAGGGATGAAAGAGAAGAAAATGGTGTAAGAAAGAAAGATGGATAAAGAGAAGAGGGGAAAGAAGGATTTTCCCATATGTGATAACTGGGGAAAAATCTCCTTAATAAATGATTGAAGGGAATGGGAGTCTATATATTTACTAATCTTAGGTATATCTTCTTGCCATTTGCCCCTCCTAAAAACCTCCACACTACACATCGCCCTATCTTCCACGTATTCCCCTCATGTAATCCCCTCCACTCCACCCAGAAATCTGTTATCCTCTGTCGTTGCTCCTAGGGTTCCTGTAGACCACATCCTCAAGTCGTGACTCTGCCTCCGCATGCTCTGACGTCTACTTCTCCACCTCCTGGTGCTCCGCCTTCCCCTCTGCATTCCCCGCCATTACCTCCACATACTCCACCTTCACCTTAGCGTGCTCCGCCTTCACCTTTGTGTGCTCCTCCTTCACCTCTGTGTGCTCCACCTTCAACAACTTTTCACTCTTGTGCTTCACCTCCACCTCCAACAGGGCAATAGCTACGCTAACCCTACCACCATACGGTGGGTCTCCTCCCTTCCGGCTGAGACCACCACGATCTAACCACCCATGGACTGGATTCCTCCCTTAGTGGTTTTCTCCTCCACTGTGCCGCCCTTCATGAGCCCCAACACCTTATCGGCTTCTCTTCCCTTCCTCCTTTAGCTGATGATACGCGTGACCTCCTCTAGCTGAGAACCCTCTCCATGAAGCCATGCCTCGCTACTGGTTCCACTTTGAACTCACTCGACCAGCGTGTCCCCACACCAGATCCAACCTCTTCCGTCACGACTAACCCTATATCTAGATGGCACAGTCCTCTTCTGGGGACATCTTCGTGGGACGAGGTGTTCCAATGGGCGACCGACTGAGGAGCCTCCCTTCGTCGCACCAGAAACCCGCGTGCCTCCATAGTGGAGGGGACCAACCACCCACTGACAGCTTTGGTTTCTGCTTCCCAGAGCCAGAATTCACATACAAAATGTTATTGATTGATACTGCATTTCACATACAACGTGATTCCGATGATGCTTCCATCATAGGCAGTATGTAACCCTACATCCATCAACACCACAAACCACTCCCAGAAACCCTAAACTCATCCTCCAATTTTCATCTGGTATGATTTGTTTCTTCCAATATATTGTCTTCATTATTGTCATATTTTCTTTGATTAGGGTTTAGTTGTTTTGAATTATTTCATATGAGTTTATTTGATTTATTACTTATTCTTATTCGGTATTTTTGTTTCATTCATTTACTTTTTCCTCAATACCTTACAGCAATCCCCTCTTACTGTGGAATAATTTATCTATTTTCTACACATAATTTCTCTCCTTTGGTTAGAATATTTGAAACATTTTACATGAAGAAGATATTATAAGTAATTTTCAATATGTCATGTTACTATTTACCACACCAAATTAATTTTTCATCTATATGCATTATAGGATTACTATGAAGTCTAGTTGATGTAATCTATTATTTCTTATTTCCCATTCTTTTATTTACCATATTAAAATATCAAATTTAATTATATTTTTAAAATTACATAAAAATAGTTACATCACTTCATAATCATAACATCCAATAATAAAATAACATGCACATTTATTTTTATGAAATAACTATAATAGAATAAAATAATTTTCAGTTAATTATAGTTCATGTCAATGAATAAATTCATAAACACCTCATTGAGTTATTACAGAACATTTTTCAAGAACATTAATGGAAAAGAAGCGCATAAAAATATTGAAAGGAAGACTCAAAAACACTACTAAGGAAAAGATCCAAAATGGGAAGGAGAGTTTTCTACTTTCTGTTAATTTTATTTCCATGCTGCTTAAATCGTTCTACTAATTCCAAATTCTATCTAGACACTTATACAGGCATTGATCACACACACAATGAACTAGTTATCATTTACCACAGTCTGAATCCTTTTTTCAATTACATTTTTGAGTCTACAAACTAAGAGGATATGGGAAGGCATAGAAAAACACATCCATTCAGGACAAAACATGCATTAAATCATATTTATTCTTATTAATAATGGTAGCCCAACTTATAGTTCTCATATTTCAATATTCATTATTATTTATTCTAATTTTTAAACATTATTGTACAAAAATGGTTAAATATATAGAAATTGTACATAACAACTGAAAAAATCTCAGATGACCTACATAAATTGTTATTCTCCAATTTCATTACTATTTATCCTAATTTTCATACATTTTATTTCTAATTTTTTCAACTGTTGTGTACAGATATTGTTGAATGTGATAGGAATCATGATGTTGAATATTTAGTACAAAGGTACGATGTGATTATACTTTCTATTTTCTACTATTTTAGCCATCTTCATATTTAATATAATTTTATTACAATATTCTGTACCACTAATTTATGTATTCAATATATTTAATATAATCAATATTAATTCAAGGTTTTGATCCTTTGTAAAAGGGGACAATGTGAAGTAACACTAGATTATGTATAAATACACCATCGTGGATGGTACAATGTGATTATCATTTAAAAAACTGTAGCATTTGTTACCTTACATGCCCTTCTTTTCACAATTAAATAATTCTGTGAAAAAAAGCTGTCATATTTTGTTGGTTTCAAAACTATCTCCAATATGCTGACATGCACAATTACATTGTTCCAGTTTCAATGTTCATTACTATTAATTATTATTTGAATAGTCTATTCATATATATGATTTCTCAATAAAACAAATAAATTTGTATTAATTTTCCTATAAAAGATTGGTTACTACTATTGTGATGATGTCTTAGAAACTTCTAAACTTATTAATTTTAATTATAATAGTTTGTTACTTCATTCATAGGTTATTTTTTTGAAGAAAATTTAAAATTCACATATATTATATTAGATGTGGATGGTCTTGATCATACATACTAGGTCACATGGTGGATTCAAATACAATTTGGGGAAATACCCCATCATGTAAATGGGAGCACCAACAAATTTTGGAGCTGTGGATCTTCAAAAATTATTTACAGCATGGGTTAGTTTTAAATATATGAACATGTTTCAAACAAATTTATATTTTAGCATATATGTTACATCTCCACTGTACACATACTGGTTTAACAAATTATTCACTTGTACATTCAATATAAAAAACTGGAGACCTTTCTATGTTCATATTGGTAAGTTCATTTACTTATCGATTTATTCATTTCATATTAGATAAACATTAATTGTTTTCCCTATATTAATTTTCATTCTTTATTTCTTTTTTCAACTCTATGAATTACCATAAGGAGATCATATTTTCTATTCAGTGGTTTAAAAGAGAGAAACAACTCCTAATCAGTTTTAGGTATTTACATCCATCTTCCCTCCCTAAATGTAATTCTATTTTCATGTATTATAATCCATAATCTTTGTATTAATTTTTTCAATTCCTATAATGTCTTAGTCTTTCAATGTTTTTTTTTCAATACATTCATATTTAATTTTCATAATTTCTATAATTTACATTTTTTTTCTATTTCATTCACTTAACATTTCTATTTTATATACTCTTTCTGTGAGCACTGTGAAAACCCTAATTATAGAGCAATTTTTTTAGAACTTTTGGCTTGCAATGGACTTTGTAATATATATTCTCACCGAGATTCTTTAGTTCTAAAAAATGATGTATTTCACTTCCTCTCAATATAAAACAAAACCAATGGGCTATTTCTGGGTACTTAGGTTTCTGCAAGTAGTGTAACATTAATGTATTTTTAGTATGTTTATATGCATGGTCCAGATTCATGTGTCACATTTAAAAATAATTTAGAATAGCTAATTGTGTTAGATTTTTCTATTACATGAATAACAATAAGAAACTTTTTGGGTAGAAGCATTTTGTTTTAAGGGTGTCATAACAGGTTTAGATTGAAAGATTGTGATTAAAATGAACATATCATTTTAATAATACGTATAGATCCTTTTGAAATAGAAAAAACATTTCGTATAACTTAAACCCTACTCATTCATTAAGGTAGGGATGAAATAGTTTTTGTTTAAAGGGTGTCATAATAGGTTTAGATTGACAGAAATGTTTCCAATTTACTAGACTTAGAAGTAAGATTAATAGACTAACTTTTTTCAATTATAGCATATTTCTTCAGACCAAGGGCATGATAGAATAGGAGATCCTTTCTTGGAATGACCCCTCTCGATCCCATAATTCCATGACTTCATCTATCCAGATACTTTTTTTTCCAAAACCTACTCTACTATTAACTGTTGATTTAATCTATGTTTGTTCATTGATGTCCACTATGTTGTAACCAATGATTCACTTATAAAGGTGCCTACTATTTATGGGTTCTTGAGTACCATGGAATATGCATCTAATTTGTAGTTTCCAAATAACACATTTACCAGTTGATCATATTTACATATCTAGTAAATGTCACTGTTTTTTTGTTTCTCATTAAAACTAATTTCTCCATAAGTGAGAAGATTGACCATTAATAACATATTTATATTTGTATTTGAAGTCTATTGAAATGATGTGAGTGAATCTGTACAGGTGAATAGATTTACCATTCAACTGATTTTCCAATTTTTTTGACTAATGTTAGGGTCTTTCCAGGATCATTGTAATGTAAAAAAAATTAATCCAGTAATCCAGGTGAAGTGTATGTGTTAGTGATTTTGGAAATAGAATGTTTCTTGCTGATGCAATGTTTTTCCACCAGAATTCATGAGCAGCCCCCTCAAAATATATGTACATGATATTTAACTTGAATGAATCTCCACCAAAACACCTAAACTGCCCCTTTTAAAGGTACCTATTGTTTATGTGTTGTTTAGTACCATGGAATATGCATCTAATTTATAGTTTCCATATAACACATTTTCCTATTGAGCATATTTACATTTGTAGGAAATTTCTTTGGTTTGTTTTTGTTTCTCATTAAAACTAATTTCTCCATAAGTGATAAGATTGACCATTAATAGAATATTTATATTTGCAGTTGAAGTCTGTTGAAATGAAGTTAGTAAATTTGTACAGGTGAACAAATTTACCATTCAACTGATTTTCCAATTTATTTTGACTGATGTTAGGGTCAATTTTGGTTTCCAGTTTAACAGATTTACCAGTTTAATAGATTTATCATTACTGGATTAATTTTTTTCCATTACGATGCTCTCATATAGACCCTGCAATGATCTGGGTGACCCTTATATAGATGGGTATTACCAGTTATGTGATCCATGAAACCCTTAGGTGATATGTGATCTCTTTCACATAGGTTCGGATTAACCTTTATGAAACTCAATATGACCTTTACATTCCACAATAATGAGCCTTACATGAGTATTACTACCGTTACACGAATCAAGATTATCATTTATACAGCAGATGAAAACCAACCTTTACTCTTAAATAAATATATAATACCCATCACTGAGTTTTATTAGCCTCACATGATTCATAATTTTGATTTCATTAGTGGATTAAAATTGAGAATAACCTTTTCCTAACATATAGGACCCTTATGTGAGGCAGAGTAAACTCGCTGAAATATCAAATTTCTATTATCTAAATTAATTATAATCTGTATAAGACAAAATAAAATGAAAAATAAGGAAACTTACACAACCATAATATGTGTCATTATCTCACTCTATTCTAATTGTCTCTACTATTAAGATGTTCTATTATAGGTCTCCTGTTCCTTTTTCATAAAATTATCTGTCATTTACTCACATTCAATTTTAATTACATATTGCAGGGATCAAAATAGTTTTCTAACTGTTGGCTTTTGATATGTTGACTCTAATGAATAATCCATGTGAAGGGAATTTCTTTTTCATTACTGGATGTTGTGTAATTTCGATGGTTTCATCATCCAAGGTATATAATGATGCCCCACCTCCACTAGATTTGTAGGTTGCTTCATCAAGTGTGGGATCTAAATTTGAGCAGTGGTACTTGCTAAAGGTGGAGTGCTCAATTTTGAACTGTCCCAACTAAATCTCGGTTCCTGAACACTTGTACGTGTCATGCCTTCTTCCCAATAGACAGTAATGTTATCCATCCTTAAATCTCAAATTCTGACTGTAAATATTGGTTTTTATTTTAGTTATCTTGGTAGGTCAGTTGGAGTTTATATGATATCAACTTATTTAATTGAGTCGGCTTCGACCCCTTGATAAATAGGTTGAGTTGGATCAACTTATTTAATTAAATGGATAAACTTAGTAATGAGCATAAATGAATTCACAGAATAGTCAACCCGACAAACACCCAACCCATAAACCCAAACTATCACCTCCTCTACTACCAATAAATGATCAAACCGGGAATTTCTTAATTATTTCTATTTTAATTTTTTAAATATGTTTTCATTTATATTATATTTATATTTAATCATTATAAGCATCATAATAATATTTAATTATATTATAATTATAAGATATTTGGTGCTTCCCCACCAATTCCACCTTCACATCCTTTAAAGACACTTAAAATGCACCAAACAGGACAAGATAAATTGAAAAGGTGTGCGAGAGTGTGTGGGAGTAAGGACTGGGGGTTGGGGGAAACCAAAGGAAGAAGTAATAATGCAGATTGACATATGGTTCAAAATAAACAACAGTATAGGCATCTGTATACCTTTAAACCACCTGAATATCAGGGAATCTCATGGAAGCCATAGATCCCGGAACAGACCACACATTGATTATTCACATGCAGCCACTTGGCAGAATACCAAAACCTGGCACACAACAACAGCTCACCAAAAGTTGTCCAATTTGTGGTTAATTTGATTTCAATAATTCCCCCACTGTGTACATGGATAGAAAAATGAAAAACACTTGCATCATCAGTAGGCATTTAAAACAATGTCTACAAGCCCCTACATGGCACTTGAAAATGCAGGGAAGCATCAATATTATCCTTTTAACAGTAAAATCACTCATCTTGCCAAGGATTTGTTCTAAAAAACAAGGAAGAATCCAATTTTTAAATCCATTCCATGAATCCCAAAGTAAAAGTCTAAGTCATGAGTTCCAGAAGCCTTTTCCAATGTATTCTCCAAAAAGTGCTATACATCAGCTTTTAATCATAGAAGAGGATGATTTCAGACATTTTGAGTAATGTTGTGGAATTAGTACTTCATCATAGTTTTTATTATGTGATATATGACGATTTATTATCCATAATATTTTATGATTTCAAGTCCTTCCTTGGATTGATTTTTCCTATATCAGTCCACTACAGTTTTAAAACCTTGGAATGTTGCCACATCCTAACCTATAAGATATTCTATTTCTGGTATGATTACATAATGACTACAATTTATTTATTATTTATGTGCATATTCATACATTAATAACCTATATTCAGCTGTTATATTAATAACATATCAGTTTTAACACCAACCCACAATGAGAGTTGGTATTGACTATTTCATTTTCTGGTTGGAATATACACCTTCTATCATGTTACAGAATATGGGGTTTTCTAATATATCATTACTCCTTGACAATGAACACTATACCAAATGATATATTGATACTACAAACACACAACACTATCCAAACCTTCATTACTGATATTATTAACATATCAGTTTTATTCCTTGATTATGTATGTCATTTTTTTCAAATATTTTCAATATTAATATGAAATTATTCTCTATAAATTGTATTCTATTATTTATAATAACAATGAATTTATATTTCCGTGAGAATTCACAGGCGGAGTACTAGTTTTTTATAAGCGTAGAGAAAAAGGACACCAAGTACATGATTTCAAGGGTAATAAAAAGGTATCAAATGTACAATGCTTCATCTGCAAGGAGTTGGGACATGACGCGAATCAATGCCCAAATCATCATAGTATACCACAAATGATAATGTTGGATAATAATCAAGTTATAATATTACCACAGATGAATAGTATTGACTAGTGTTCTTATCTTGATATTAAATAATTATGTCATTAGAATATTGTATCAATGATGTACTAATTATAATAATTATGTAGTATAAAAGGATTATACTGTAGTACTTTTTCATTAAGTTCTCGAGATTGTTTGGAACCATGAAAGGTGACTCAATATCATGACAATTTTTTTTGAAAACATATGGTTGGGTGAAAGATAAACCATAATATGGGTTTAATACTGAGGTATTGATTTTGGAATAATATATGATTGATTTGGATAAATTATATTTGATATTCTTGACTACCCTAAAACTGATTAATGATTTGCATATTCCTTCATTGTTAGAGTTTACATCATTTTTGGATAGAAGGAGTATATCCAGTATTCTATAAGGAGTAAGGGATCATGAATTTAGTCAATAAGGTTTTGTGGTAATTCAGGTTGTTATAGTGTTTTAAAATAATACTTGATAAAGGTATTCACATGTTATTACATGGAAAAAAAGAACTTCAATGTGTTTTTCTTCCAATAAATTTTGGACTGTGAGTTTGGACAGAAGTATTTTGGATAAGTCTAAAGGTTAGAATCGATTATGTTTGAGTTTGTATACTATTTTAAATGTTAAATAATTTCTTTAGATTATTTTTTTTATTTTCATAAAATGGACAACCCAGAGGTCGGGCGACAACCAGTCGCCTCTGGTAAGGTCGTGAGACATGAACCCGCAACCGAAGGGTGATAAGGGTGGATCACCTTCCACTGGAATATATGATTTCAGGGTTTGTAAAATGTAGTTTTTTATAGTCTAAAAAATGAAATATAAATTTAATATTTTTAAAACCCTATACAATTTGGATAAATAGAATATTTTTTAATACTATTATCTTTTAGAGTGAAAGGTGAGTTTGTGGTAGGAATTAGTGAAGGATGAAACTCTACCTGTCATGTATATTTTCTCCCTCTTATTATATGAATAAATTATTTCTTAAACTTTAGAGAAAGGATCATAAAACCAAAAATGTTTTATCCTAATACCTTATGTTTTTTTGAACTGACGATATTTTAAATCATCATAGATTGATGGCTTTGAGGCCCTCAATTTTACACTTGTTTGTGATTGATGACCTCAATCACTCCCAATAAATATTTACATTTTTCCTCCAATTATGTGTCTCTAATTTCCACCAATGTTCTCTAAATCAATATCATAATTTGGTGGCAAATTTTTCATTTCCCTTTCACTCTTATTAAGACTAAATTTTACTAATCCAATTTCCGATGCGGATTTTTCACAAAAATATTTTTCTATTTTTAACCTTTTATTTTCAAAGAACAATTTCAAATTGTGAGGATTAAATTTATTAAAGTAGGGGAGTGAATTTAACACCCTAATATTTCATAGTACGTTATCTCATTAAAGTAATTCAATAGCTTGTGCTACACACGACACTGAGTTCGAGCGCACCACAACTTACCAAACTAGCCATTCAAAAAAAAATTATGAATAGTATTAACTGCATTTTGAATCTTATATACTCTATATAATTTTAAAATCCATATTATGTGTTTCTTAGACATAATATAAGAACAAAATCATTTTTTCAGATAAAAGAATCATTTTTCAAAAAAATGCAATTTTACAACCTTTTAATGGTGAACCCATTTTAAAACAAATATTTGACACTTTTATATATTCAATTTAATTAAATTATATTATTCATTAGAATTAGGACATAAAAATTTTATTTTGGATAAATTTTTGTTACTTTTCTGATAACTTTCATATTTTAATGCATAGTGAAAAATACTATGTTTTAATTGAAAACAACTTTTTTAATTTAAATAATTTATAGTGTTAAATTATAAATTAGATTGGTTTTAAAGTATAATTAGATTATATTTTTATTATTTAATATAATTTAGGTCATTTAATGTGATATCACATTTAAACTGGATATAAAAAAGTTTCAATCTTTTGATAGTTATTATTTCATAAAAACACGCTTTTTGTTTTGACAATTAGAATTAATTTTAAATTAATATCTGCCACTTATGTGTTCTGAATTTGTATAAATGGATTCCATATTTTGAATCAAGAGGTCCAAATTTTTTAAATATGTAACTTTTATTTTTGGACATTATTAATTATTATTTCGATAAATATTTTATTTACCACGGTTAAAAGGTAAATCCGGTAAATAGTTGTAAAAATATAATATTATAATAATATTAAATTACCATTACATGTGTCTTGTTCCTATTTTTTGATACATGTCCAATCATGGGCATCCTTGGGTCGATTTTGGGACCTCATGGAGCCACTTGAGAGTGATAATGACACTTCAAATTAAATAATTTAAAGTAAAGACAAAAATGACAAAAGCATATATCTTTTAATAAAACTATTTTTACATGGGGTTATATAAGTTATCTTTTTTACTATAAATACTAATTATAAATATAAAATAATTTATTACATAATGATATTTTATTTATAAATTTTAGACCTTAAATAATTAAATTTATTTATAACACAATGGTGATGTAGTAATTACCTTATTAATGACTGAAAATTCATTTTTTATTATAAAAAAACACTTTTAAGGACAATGTGAGAAACCACTATGACAACCAAACCAACAAAACCAGAACAACCCCAACATAACCAGTCTCTGTCTCACCCCATCAAATACGTCGTGTCAAAGACCATCACCAATGCCTGGCCAGACGACAAGCAGACCTGTGCGAAATGCACGGGCATGGAACTGATGGCCTTAGCCATACCCTCTCAAACGTCCATTCAACTGGCAAGCACAAGTGACGGCCACATGCACTGAACCCCATCTGACATAGAGCCAAGTAATGTTGGGTACCCAAACAATACCTCAAGCCACACAAAGATGAAACCAAAAGAAACTTAAAACTAACCCAACAGAATCCAACCCAGGACTAAAACCCTCAAAGTTATCAAGGGGCATTAAAAAGTAAACTGATATTACATGTACCTGTCTCCTTGAACAACTTCCATGAGATAGAAGTTACTTTTCTTGGAGACACCATCATCATATTATAAATCTCTGAGGCCAGCCGATCCCAAGATTTTATGTACTCCTCAATGCTAATCACCTTTCTGTTGAAGCCCCCAACCAGAATACTATCTTTCGTATCAACCCAAGTATATTTCTCCTCATTAAGGGATGTCCTTAAAGGTCTCCCCATCATTTTAGCTACCTCCTCTTCAGACGCATTAAGCATTAAGATCTGTTCAACCGCTTCCTCTTCACAGCATAACAAGATCTCTGAGCATTGATCCCCCCGAACCCCTGACCTCTGAGTATCTGCATCTTTAAGAGCTTCCTTTTTGGATTTTCCCTTTCTAGCCGATCAGGTCTCCAAAGGTGGAGGTAGAGAAGAGTGATCATTCCTACTATTCCCCCGCCTATTACCCCTACTGATTCTCGGACTTGCAGCTTCACCTGCCAAAGATCTTATATAATGATAGTTATATTATTAATTAACCACATGGTGTTCTCTTGTATTATTATGGTATGTGTGTAAACCATATAATATAAAAATACGAAGAGACATGGTAAATTTCAAAACTATTTAACTAAGAGTTAAATCTAAAAGATCAGTTTAATATGGTGACTAAAACCTGTCTAAAACCTATTGGTTGAGGGTTTTTAGACTCATCCCTACCTTATCCTATAAATAAATCATTTTTTAGCCAATAAAAAACGAAAATTAGTTTATTATAAAATAATATTTCGAACGTTTCCTAAAGTGACCCTCACCTCTCTTATAAAAGGGTACTTCCCCTTCTCTCAAAATCACACCTCCAAAGCCATTTGGATCATACAAACCCTTCCCAAATCTCCTCCCAACATTCATACCTTATACCTATATTCTTTACTTTGATCATAAATCCAACCTATGGTTCCCTTTTGATCAATTCAAAAGGAAACACCTGAAGAAGAGGTAATAATTTCACCACCCTCTTTCAAGTTCTTTTCTTCTAACACTTCCTCTTTATTTGTTTTTTCCATACAAAAATAATAATTTCATTACCTTATACATACTTTGATTTTATTATAAATATTTTAAAACCATATTCGTTATTCTATCCATCTTATAAATTGCAAAGTCACCATACGTGCGTACGTACGGCTTACTGTCTCCACATCATGGTATAGTTTGTTATTCAAACACTTCATTATTTGGATGGGTATAATAATGAGTATAACTGATGTAAATATTAAATATAAAATTTTAAGTATTCTTTATATATTATATACCATCCAATTATATATTATTTCACAATTAATATAATGATATTGCCGCTCGTGTTTACGTATGGATTGTCATCTCCACGACGCGATGAGATTCATTTCCACGTTCACCATTCAATAATGATTATAATAATATATATTATTAATAAGTATATAATATATGACATAAAAATTCTACTAGATGTATATATATATATATATACTTACATATATCTTATTCACTTACTTCTGTTCAATATGATATGAAAACAGAAACAGCGTTTATGCGTACTTACGGTCGACTGTCTCCATAAACGGTGCCTTCCATTTCATATATCTATCTATTATAAATATTTATATTTTAACTATATATGATATATAAATTATGTTTTATATTATTTAACTATTTAAATCATTATCTAAATGATATGATCATGAATAACAAGTTTAAACATGTATGATAAAAAAGCGATTATTACTCAAAATGTTAAATTAACATTGAAATCGTTATTAAATGGGTTTTATAAAGTCATAAATGAATCATGTATGATATTATAAATATAAATATGGTTATGGTATAATTTAATAACAGTTTATGGTCATTATACATGAGGTTAAACATACCCTCAACCGAAGGAAAGTGCAATGTAAGGGTTAATTCCTCAATCTCATTATTATCTGATATTATTGATGTGTAAGTTTTTACTGGGACATATTTATTATCCATGTCCATGTTTTATAAAATATTTTTCAAGAGGATTCTTTTTAAGAGACACCTTAACTAAAAAATCAATTTAAATGTTTTAAGGATTTATTCTTCTAAACATTTCCCATTAACGTCCATGTTTTCAAAATGATTTTAAAGATTTATTTATATGGAAATCAATGATTTAAAATGTTAATTAATTTCAAAAGTTTCAAAAGTGGTATGGGACACTTTTATTCAAAAATATCTTTTAAATGACTTCCTTTATAAATTAAGGTACTTTTAAAATGATTTCATGAAAAAAAGATATTTTTCTCGAAGAGTTTTACTGATCATTTTCAACTATGTCAATATCCTTTACTAGATAGTATTCTTTATTGAGGTTGATTTATTATGATAAAAATCTTCCATATTGTATTGAAGTTTTTTTGATATTTTTGAATGTGGATGTGCTATTTTTATATCATTCATGGTTTATGGATAAAGTGTTGACATTTCAAATGTTATTTTTAATAGGAATGTTTATGTTATGTTTAAAATATTTCATATGGGGAATGCATTGGACTTAGTATGTGATAGGTGGAGCCCACTATAGATCCTCAATGTATCATTAGGTCTCATGATACAAACTAGTGTCTTGGCAAAAGGCCTTGAAAAAATCTTATTTGTAGTCTTGGAACAAGTCCTTGACTATGTGGTTATAAAGTCTGGCATTAAGCATTCCATCCTTATGAAATTGGCTATTGATATTTCATGTGATTATTAGACTAGTAGAATATCCATGTGAATAATTAAGTGGAATTATTTTATTTATATTGGCCATATTATACAGAATTTTATGTTTTAAAGGCTTATGTTTTATTCTTATACATTGCCTTAAATGTTTATGCTTATTTGTGAATGTTTTCTCTATATTTTTATCCTTACTGAGCTTCTGAGCTCACCCCTTTCTTTGTTTTATATTTTCCAGGATGTGAAGAAGTATTTTATGGTTGACCTACATTGATAGGCTAAAACATATAAGTGTGTTCAAAGGGGACGATATGTTGTAGTTATTTTTATCTCATGATGTAATGTAAAAATTATGTATGTATCTAGTACTTACAATGATACTAAACTAATCGGTCTTTAGGGACATGATTCCTTACATCATTCCAATATTTTGTAATAATGCACCGACTCTGGGTAACATGGGTCGGGGCATTGCACTTCTTGAAAAGTGAAACTCATAAAATCAAGGAAACTGATATTCCAATGAGAAATAAGATAAATATAAGAGAAATAGAAAAATAAAAAATAAGATAAATAAAATAGAAGGAGACATACCTACATATTCATAGATAATTTGAGAGGAAATATCTAAAAATAGGGGATTTTCCCCTCACCTAACATGATTTGTAGACAAAATGGGGGAAGGATGAATCCCTCCTTTTCTCATATTATTATATTAAACACTATATAATAATTTTAACAAATATAGAATATTAAAAATTATTATATAACATTAAAAATAGGGAAATTAAATATAAATAATTATATTAATATATTCCCCATCCATAACCAGTTAATACAACCATCACTTCCATATCATGCATAATTTAAAAATTTTATATTTAGTAGTAACAATAATACAAAATAAAAATGAAACATAGTTTCATGAATACATTATTTAAGTATGAATTCAACATTAAAAACACAATTAATAATTTATTTTACCACTTAATATATACTAAAATATATTAATAACAATTTATAAATCAATTATGAATGTTATTGGGATGTATAGATAAGAATAAAAATGTTTTGGATAGTTTTTAAATAATTCATGATTAGTACTCATGGTTCAATAACCATATGTCTGAAAGATACCATATAGTATAATCATTTAACTAAGAGGGAGAGGGAGTGACTTAGTGATACCTTATGTTTTTATTTTTCCTTGCAATTTAAACAAACATTACCTCCTATTAAATATTTTTCCCCACTGAAAACAAAAAAAAACAAATTCCACAGGAGTACAAATATTTACAAGGTTCACTATTCAATAAGAATAGCTACGCCTTTGGTATGGTATGGAAATGGTCCAATACCACACAATCCATTAGAAATTTATCATTAGATTTCAATGAGTAGGATATAAACTTTCACATGTGTAACACTATGTAAATAATTTCAATAGTGTGTGTTCACCCACTTTGAAAAAATAGGGTAAAACAATATTTTTGTAACAATACATATTACTTTTACTTCTTTTCAATTCAAAAAATTTATTATTTTAAAATAATTCTTCAATTTCATACCCATAATTTGGTTAAAACATCATATAATTTCTTTTGAAAACATAGTCCATCTTTTCAATATGTTTTTTCAAGTATGATTCCATCGAATGTAATTATCCCATTATGATTCTTCCCTTTAATATTCTTCCCAGTACGATTCTTCCAAGAATGATTCTCCCCAATACAAAAAATATTACCTTGAAAGATCATGATAGATATGAATCATCACCACTTCAATTCTGTGTATAAAAAACTCAATACAATTAATTGAGTCTGAAGAACACAATATGAAAACATATAGCACTACTTGAGTGAACTTGAGACAATTAAAAACATTTTCCTTGGTCCATAAATACAAATATGAATATCCCCAATCCAATTTATCCAGCCTGATATGATTATGAGTCAAATACAATTAGGGAGAAGAATATGGTAATCAGTTGAGTATGATAATCTCTAAATATAATGATCATCAAAATAAAATTATGTAACTTGTATATACTCTTTTACCTCAATTCGTAAAAACTTTTTCAACAATATCTCAATACTTGAACTTCTTTTTCTCATTAAAAACTGATATATTCTCTCTCTTCTATGGTGATCAGTACTTTGGTTAAAAAAATTGCAAATTATGCTTCACCTTTTATAGGTAACCTACGAATGTGTTGTTGGGAATCCCAAAATATTTCCTACTCAATCAAATTCACCCAAATCTCTATTTCTCCAAAAATCTCAGGTGAATTTATAACTTCTTCAATGATTCTAAATTATTATAGAATCTTCTTCAAACATCATATCTTCTTCATATCTATTTAATTTATCAAAACAAATAACTTTATCAATTGATTGTAAATTTATAAATAAATGGATATCTCTCTGATTATCTATATACGATGATTTATATCAATTGAATACAGGTTTTCTTTTGAATTTAAAGCTCCCCTTGATAGTGTATTCATTAAAATCCATCATATCTATTCTCAACCCACTTCTCGCTATTTCAAATTTCTCTTTACCCACTAGAAAAATTTACTTGAAAAGAAAATAAAGTAATTCAATGCTTAACCAACTTGATGAGGACATTTGGAAACAAAATAGAGTTCTTCTATATCTTCCTTTATTAAATAATTCAAAAATATCAAATGGTTGACTACATTATTGATCAGTATTTTTCATTATGATTTTCATCAAATTCTACTCAGTTCCTTTTCCATCAGTCTCTATTGAAAAACATTCTGTCAGAGTATGATGAATGATGAATATGATGGACTCGCGTCAACAACTTTCATCTTATCCAACCAGTTTACTTTCCAACTTGACCAGAGTACAATTGTATAGATTATGGTCTTTATGAGTACGATTGGCCAAGATATAGTTTATCTAGGTAAGATTGGCCGGGATACAATTTTCTTGATAATGATCATCCTGGATACAGTTATTTTGGGAACAATCATTATGAGTAATATTTCTTTAGTATGATCATTTTCTTCCTCGTCCTCGCCAACATATTTTTCTCCTAAGATGGAATTAAATTATCCATAATTCATTTTACCATAATACTATCATTATATTTATTTCCATTTCATCTAGATCAGGACAATTTGAATGAAATCAACAACATATCTTTCACTCCATATTTCCTTCATCAAGATTGCATCACCAATTTTACCACTTACTTATGACTTATATGAAATAGAAATCAGAAATGTATTGTCACATTCAATTAATTGTAGTCATGAATACTCTGATTATTCATCAAAAAAATCACTTATTTCATACCAAATTTAGATTGAATCTGATGACCATTTAATTTCAGCAAGATGGATTTTCAATTCAACCCATTCATTCCGGATTCATTGTGAATATGATCAATTCCTTATTATTATCACCTCCCATTTTGGACCAATGGTGGGTTTGATTAGAACATTTTCCTTCAGCCAGATTCTTTTCTTTATGATATAATTTCCTTAAACAAAGTGGGTTTGATTATTTTGAAAATAACCACCAATACGTTTTTCACCAAATACAAACTAAGGTGATTTTCTTTATTCCAAAACATTTCATGACATCAAAAACAACACTTGAAAAAAATACATTCCTTATTAGATCTGTCCAAAAAATCTATCGCTTTTGATTTTGTTTTCAAATATATTTCATAATCACTAAACATAAGATCCTAAAACAATGGATAACATGTCAATAATTCCAATGTTATATGAGTAAACTCATTATATTAAATAATAATTATTGATAGAAAAACCATGTTTTACAAAATAGGTGATTATGTAAACATCTTCATCTTTCCTTCTCATCTTCTACACGTTCCAAGAATAAAAAACAATTCATTTCCTACAACATCTCTAAGAAATAGTTAGAATATTTCAAACAAAATAAAATGTTCAATTCACGGCTTACCCAGAACTCCCCCTTCTTACATTATTTTTAGGATAAACAAAAGAAATAATAATATTATACCCCTTGAAAACACTTTCCAAATATAAAATGAAAGACGTAATAGAAACACATACCTCAACCTTAATGAAAAAGAGGTTGGAAACCCACGTTTTACCTCAATTTAGTTAACAATTCCTTTGGTAAAGGTTTTGTGAAATAGTAAGAAACCTGTTCCGATGTTGGAACATATTTTAGTTTCAATTCATTCTTCTCCAAGTTTTATTTAATTAAATGATATTTGATATCAATATGTTTTGAACTATAATGTTAAATAAGATTCCTAGGGAAATTGAGTGTTCTTTGACTGTCACAACTAATTAAAAAAAGTAACTTCACTTTAACAAGTAAATCTTCTAATTTTGTTTTCATCCACAAAAGTTGAGTAGTGTCTTGAGTGGAAGAATATACTCTGCATCAATCGTAATGAGAGTTACTGAATTCTAATTCATTGAATTCCAATAAACAAAATTATTTCCTTGAAAGAATACTCCACCAGATGTGGATATTCTATCATCAATATTTCCTTTCCAATCAGTATCTAAATACCCAAAAAATCCCCACTTTCTAAGCTTCCATACCCTATTACTAATTCTATTACGCCTTTGATGTATTTTATAATTTTTTGTAATAGAATTTTTTATTATTCTTGTTCAGATATTATGATGTTGATCCCCAATGATATTCTATTCTTCTACTAGCTTCCATATCCTAGGATGAGATTTTTGAGTATCATCCTCATTACTATAAATAGATTATTCTGATTCTTCTACTTGTGTATGATTACAATTGTTTGTTTCCTTATCTGAATTATTTTCCTTATCTTACTCAACATCCTTTTTTTATGAGTATGTTTGTCTCTCTCATCTCTTTTAATTAATTTCAAATCAGAAGAATTGAAAATTCTTTTTATTTCTTTTTTGAAGCATCTGGATCCTCTTCCTTCTAGATCATAGCTAAGAAATATTCCATCATCACTTTTTGGCTCAAACGTTCCATAGTTCCACCTTTATTTTTTTAATAAATAGATTACCAAAAACTCTAAAGTATTTAAAACTAATATTTTTGACATAAAAAAATACTCATATAGAGTAATATTTGAATGAGGTGTATAGAAACAATGGTCATGAATATAAATAGTAATACTCATGTTTTTCCTCCAAAATTAATGAGAAAGTCCATTTTCAAAAAACATGGTTCTTCCCTTTTCCACCAAACATATATTATTTCATTCAGTAGCCCCGTTTTGTTGCATTTTATATAGGGAAGTATAATCATACCAAATTCTATACTTCCGAAAATAAATTTTTAATTCTTCACTTCTATATTCACCTCCATTTTCAATTCTTAATTTCTTTACTGAATAATAGCATTTCTTTTCGTCTTTCCTTCTCAAACATTAAACATTATCAATGCATCTGATTTTTGTTTCATATATATAACATAAGTAATGAGATTAAAATAATAAATAAAAGTAATTAAGTACTTATCGCCATTTTTTTGATTGATTTCTCATTGGACTGAACTAAACAAAATTAATCATCTCCAAGGGTTTTCTTGAAAAAATTCTAACATTCTTATGTATAACATTTTTAATGTTTCCTTTCTGAAAAATAGTGCAAAGCCAATATATTATTCATGGAAAATCAGAAATATCTCAAACACTAACTATTTGATATGAATTTATAATGTTTCTTTGACACATGATACCCTTAGTTTTATGCCACAATTTTTTCTCTTCCACCATAGTCATATAAAAATATATTGGTAATTTTCCAATCTGAAAAAAAAATAACTTTGTACATTTTCCCCATGTAAAAAACCTTCTATCTTCTTCATTTTTAACTAAAAAACCCATATTTTCTGAATATAATTTTGTAACCCTCATCAAAAAATTGTGAAACACTTAGAAAATTGTGTTTCATCCCATCAACATAAAAATATTTCTTGGATTTCAACTTTTCTATTCAATTAAGGGATGATCCAACATATTCTATTCTTAGGGATTCATCATTACCAAATGTCATTGTTCCTTCAATAAAATATTTCACATTCTTTAGAAATTTAAAATATTCTATTATATTAGAAGAATACGCACAATCAAGAATCCAAGGTCATTCTCATTTTGTATCTTCCATAGCAGTTTCGAAAACAAGATCCTTTTCTTATTCTTTTTCTTTCTTCACCATTAGTTTCTGAGAATTCTAAAGAATATTTTTTTGCACCGGTAACAAAAAAAGATATTCTTTTGCAATGTGTCTAGGTTTTTCACATATTTTACAAATAGTTTTCAAAGGATGGAACCTATTTTCAATTTTTACTCCACATTTCTCCAGTTACTTCAAAACTACCTTCTCAGACTTCTTCTTTTGAGAGAATTCACTCCCCCTCAACCTCTTTCATTTATAACCTATGGAATAATAGTAATATTGTTAGATAAACTAAAATATATTTTCCATATGTCCAATTCAACCACAATACCAGCAATAGGCATAAAAAGAGTATTTTACTCTGAATAACCTTACTGGGCAGAATTCTATGTACATTTCTCAACTAACTTCTTCTATTTCTTTTCAAGGCCACAAACCTTTCTATTATCAATCATAGTATTCCTTTTATTTTTAGATATATTATAAACAGAAGTAACGTAATCTTTTCAACATCCATATTATTTCAAAATATTTTAGGTCTCAATGTTCTTAAAGACTTTTAAATTTAAAAAAATTGTTTTGGGCCATATACATGACATTCCATTTCAGAAACAATTTTATCTTTCTTCCCAACATTTGAAGGTATCTTTTGTTTATACTTCTCCATATCTCTTTTCGATAACATTCACCAAGATCAGAAATATATTTTTAAAAACATTTATTTCTCTGTTAAACTTTGGTTAGTTTGTTTTGATAAGTTCCAAATCTTCTTATTTTTCATTCATCTTTACTTCTAGATGATCGTTATAATAATTTTCTTCCTCAATATATTTTTTCAGATCATCAATATTATTTTCCTTATTCACTTTATCATGAGAAAAACGTTTTTTATTGCATGTTGAAGATCATTAATCTTCCTTTGTTTCTTTTCATGTCTTCTAATCTTTCTCACACATACTTTGACCTATTATTTAAAATGATATTCAAGTTGAGTATATTCTTATTTAGAACTACTCCTTCCAAACTCTTCATAATTTATGGTTGCAATGAAATTATTTTCAATCCCAAACTCAAATTTTTTTTTGGATTCAAAATCACTACCTTCTTCTTCATAATCTTTATATAAGAAACTTCTTCTTTTGGATTTGAACAATTTTCTTTGTTTCCCTATAGAATACAATTTTCCTCTCCCTCTATGTTTCTTCCATGATCATCTTGTATTTATTTCTTCTTCATCACTATTCTATTATTTCTTTATTAGAGGACAGTTAACTACAAAGTGACCAGTACCTATACATTCAAAACATTTCAAGGAATGTTTCCCTGTGTATTTCCGTGTACCTTGTCAAATATTTTTATAAAATCAGAATAAAATATCATCAAGATTTTTTCATATAATATTTTTTCAGTCAGAATCACCAACTTCATCTTTATTAATAATCTAATTTAACATTTCTTTCTTAGATACCTTGAGATACATTTCTCAATCAAATTTGATTTTCTTTTTAATGTATTTCTACATTATCATTTAATAAGTAATGATAGTGATATGAAAATCATTAGAAAAAAATGTTTTAGGGCATCTATCTTCTAATAAAGAAAATTTTTCATCAATCTATTTGGGAAGGATTCTCAAGATGTTATAAATAATTATATATTCATCTAAATTTTCATGAATGAATTTTGTTATACTAACAATGTCTTTTACCCTAGTAAAGAAGTCCCCAACATATTCCTACTAACCCATATTTAAGTCTTCACACATAAATCTCTAGATTTGAATTTTTTTCTTTTTTCCACTTTTATATTTACTTAATATATGTTTTTCAATTTATCCCATATACTGTTAGTTGTAGAAACTCCTTTAACCCTTAGAAATTCACTTTCACAAAGTGATGATAATATATCATTCTCGTCCCTTCCATCATTCTCTGGATTCTTCTTTTCAACAGTTGTAAGAGGAGTTTTATAATCAATAAAAGGAAACCCATTTTTGTAGATTCAAGAACACCATATCCAATAGACATAACATGAGGAAACATTCTATATTTACAGATATAATAATTATTTCAATCAAAAACTAGAATACCATCACTATTCACATAATTCAAATTCTCCCTCAGTAAAGAAAAAGTAAACAGAACATGTACTTTGATACCACATGAAAGAGACCAATCAGGATAATTATATCACTGAGTGGGGGAGGGTTGAATCAATTACAATTTTTCTTTCTTTGTTTCCTTGAAATTTAAATAACCTTCACCTCCTATTAAATATTTCTTTTCCTATTAAATACAAAACAATCACACATCCATAGGAATGCAAGTATTTACAAGGTTCACTATAAAATAAAAATAGCTGCATCTGAGGCATGTTATGGAAATGATCCAATACCCCACAATACACTTAAAAACAATCCTTGGATTATAATTAGTTGGATATACTCGTTCACTCGTGTAGCACTATGTAAAAAAATTTAATAGTGTCTAGGAACCCTATTCACACAAATTGGGTAAAATAGTATTTTTGTAACAACGCAACTTACATAGGATTATTTTCAATTCCACAAATATATTTTTTAAAAAAAATTCTTCAATTTCTTAAAAAAAATATGGTAAGAACTTCATCGACTTTGTTAGGAAAAATATGTCAGATTTTTTCAGTACATTTTTTCTAGTTTGATTCCTTTGAGTACAATTCTCCCAATATGATTTTTCTTTAAAATATTCTTCCCGGTATGGTTCTCCCTGGTAGGAAAAATATGATCTTGAAAAAATATGGTACATATGACTCCACACCACTTCAATTATGAATACGAAAAACTTAGTATGATTCATCCAGTCTAAAGAACTCAATATAAGAAGATATAGCATTGGATGAGTATGTTTGAGACAATTCAAAACTTTTTATTTAGTCTAGAAATCCTAATATGGAAATATCTGATCCGATTAATCCATCCTGATAAAATTATTAGATGAATACAATTGAAGTGAAGAATACAGTAATCAACTTAGTATGATAATTACTAAATATGATGATCATCTGAATACAACATTATAATCTTTTCTCTTCTCTTTCACTTCAAACTGTCAAAAACATTCAACAGAATCTCAATACGAGAAATTATTCTCTTTAAAAACATATATATTCTATATCTTCTATGGTGAATAGTACCTTGGTCATAAAAATTGAAAAGAATACTTCTCCTTTTATAGGTGAACCATGAATGTTTTGGTGGAAATCCTAAAACATTTCCCACTCAATCAAATTCACCCAAATTTTGCTTTCCCCTAAAAGCTCAGTTGAATTTTTGACTTCATTAAGGCTTATAGATACTTATTGAATCTTCTTTAAACTTCATATATTCTTTATATCAATATGATTTCTTCAAAAAAAAAGAATTGTTTTAATTGAGTGTAAATATACGATGAAATGGATACCACTCTAATCTACTAAATTTGATGGTAAATATAAATTGAAAACAATTATTCTCTTGAATGTATGGACCCCCATTGATAGGATATCCAGAAACTCCATCATCTCTGATCTTGACCTAGTTCTAAGTATTTCACAATTTCTCTTGACCCACTTATGAAAAAATAATTTGAAAACAAAACAAATTAATTCACCTCTTGACCAACTTGATGAATACATTTGGAAACAAATATATTCTCATATATCTCTCCCTTCATTAAATCAATCAACAATATCAAATCGTTTACAAAATTATTGATTAGTCTTTTTCATTATAATTTTCATCAAATTATGCTCAATTAATTTTCTATAGGTCTCTATTGAAAAACAATCTTCTTAGGTATGATCAAATGTCGAATACGATGGACCAGGGTCAATAACATTCATATTCCACAACCACCTTTCTTTCCAACTCTGCATGTGTACAATTGTCTAGATTAATATATTTCTATGTATGATTGGATGGTATATGATCATTCTAGGTATGGTTGGCCTTGATATGATTATCCTGATAATGATAACTATGGATAATATCATTCTGGGTATGATCATTCTGAGTATGATTTTTTTAGTAGGAACTTTTTTCTTCTTCATTCTCACCAACATATTTTTCTTCATAATCCTTATTAATATTTTCTATAATTAATTTTTCATGAATACTATCACTAGATCTTGTTCCTTTTAATCTTGATCTAATCAATTTTAATGCAATCAACAACATCTATTTCACTCAATATTTATTTCATCAATCTTGCATTTTATGTTTTACCACATACTTATGATTTATATGAAATATAAATCAGTAAAGTATCATCGCATTTAATTAATCATAGTCATGAAGACTCTGATTTTTAATCAAAATAATCACTTCTTTCATATAGAACTCGTAGTAAATACGAGGAAATTTTACTACCAACAATATGTGTTCTCAATTCCGCCCTTTCATTATGGATTTAGTGTGAATCAAATCAATTCCTCGTTATGATCTTCTCCCATTCTAAACCCAAGGTGAGTCTGATCAGAACCTTTTTCTTCAACCAGATTCTTTTAATTACAATGGAATTTTCATAAACAAACTCAGTCCAATTATTTTCAAAAAAACCATCAATATGATTCTCACCAAATAAAAAGTGAGGTGATTTTATTTATTCAAAAACACTCCATGACACAAAAGAAAACACTTGACAAAAAATACCTTCCTCATTAGCTTGGTCCTAATAATGTCTAACCATGTGTTGCAACTTCCTCTAAAACCACACAACATTGTCAGTGAGACTGGACTCTAAGACAGTTTTCAAGGTATAAGAACTCATTAAAATTTGAAACCTCTTGAAATTTTTACCTAAAATACACAGATTATAATATAAACATAAAATACAGTAAATTATGGTGTTACATTTCTCCCCACCATAGCACATCACAACCATAAAAAGTTCCCGCCATGTTTTTTTATTTATAACTCATTTGGATTTAAATGTAATACAACATATGTTTAGAAAAATTGAAAATTATTTTCAAAAATATGCTTTACAACTATCAAAATATTTCTAAATTTCATATTATAGAAATTTATATTGCTTAAAAAATTGAAACTTCATTCAATAACTCCCTTGGAAGGTCAAATTTTTATTATATTCTCTATAAAAACACCCATACATTTCAGTAAAATAAAAATTATTATAAAATAAAACCCATTTCAAAACATATTTTTAATAACTATTCCCAAATATAAATATATAGAGAAACTATTTAAAAAATATATAATAAAGAAGGAATATCCCATTTAAACATATCAAATTATCTATCAAAAATGGTAATATTATAATTCAAATTGTAAGTCATTTTAATTGTTCTTATGAACCTATTTTTTATTTAAAACTATCAATTTGGTTCCTCAAATAACAATAATTGTAAATCCTTACACCAGATTCAATTTTACTACACTCTGATCCTAAATAGACATCTAGAGTACCATTTTCATCTATTTGATGTTAAATTATTTGTTTCAACTTCCACTAAGAAATTTATTCTGTCCAAGGACTTAACAAATCTTTTAGAGAGGCTTAAAAGTAAAAATGGATCCATTATCACAATTAACTATTTGTATGCATGGTTTTCCTACCATATTTCTGATAATGAGTTCATAAAACCCTCAAGAACCCTAGTGTATAATTTTTTAGCATGGTTATAAGAAACCATTTTCAAGAACATGCATCCTTATTAGATATTAAACTCACCATTCATGGTTCCATGGTACAGTAGGTAAGCCATTATAATGATCCTTGTAGAGTGATCTACAATTATAATAACAAAAAATCAACTACTTCATGAATAAATTTCAATGTTTTCAACTTTAAACTTCGTCTATAAATATTAAACATAGAAAGTCCCATATTAGAGGTGTAATTTAACTTTTGGAAAAAATATTTAATGTTTTCTACTCATTATGTACAATGTTTTTTATAGTATTTCATAAGTCTCATTGAAATGAAATAACTAAATTTTTTACTTTTATATTTTATAAGAAATAATAATAAAAACCATATTCAATATATCTATTTCGGAATATTTTTCATTTTTAAAACTTTAATTATCATTTTTTAATCCACAGATAACTCCAATAAATAAATTTCTACCAAACATCCCAAAATCAAACAAAAATAAATAATTACGCTCAATTTTCACCAACCAATCAAGTACTAACTCAAAGAATCATAATATAAATTAAAAAACACCATTAAATATTTTTTATATCTTTAAAAATCATGGAAAAATATACACAAATAAATAATAAAATCTTATAACCACACACTCACAATAATATCAACTTTTTTGAAAACTAGCTCTCACCTAAACGAGGATTTACCCATAAATGGGTCTAGAGTTTTCAAATAATCATTAACAAAATATACTTAACACCTAAAAAATAAAAATAACATGAAAAATATACCCTATAAACTGGTTTTCACATAAATAATTCGAACTCAATATAATTTCTATTTTAAAACGAAATCTATTTACTTAATGAAATTTACTACTTAAAAAACTTATAAACCCATTTTATTTAAAAAAAATCTCTCAAATACTACTCAAATAATAACTGAACCAATTATTTCATAAATTACATTTATAAAATTTCAAAATCTCACACTTAGGCCTATGCTTTAGCAATTCTACAGATGTACAACAATGGCCAACAATAATAAAATAAAAAAAATCATAAAAAATATTGAACATTCTGATTATAGTATATTTTAAACCTTATAAATAGGGAAAAAATATTCTAATTTATAACCAAATAAATATATATGTTTACTGACACATTTCTTAAAATTTATTTAGTTTTATTTTTCTTATAAAAAAATTAAAACTAAACTAATGATAAATAAAAAAATAATACCATACACACTCATTCATAGTGGATCAAAATTTATAAAATCAAAGACATGCCACATAAAAACATTATTTTATATACATCTATTAAACGAAACTAGTCCCTTATCAAATTACCAAAAATATTTAATTGAATAAATAATATTATAATCATATAAATACTGATCATTTTTTGAAAATATGTTTTATTTAGAGTGACACTACCCTGTGGTTTTCATAACCTACCTTAAGAGAAATTTTTTAAGTATTTTGAATTTCAATACCTCATTTTTCACCAAAAGTTAATGAAATACAACTAAAATCTGAACTCATAGGAAAAAATTAATTTTTAAAATGATGTTTTTAATAAAAATAGACATGTTCAAATCCAATAATGGATTATTTTAAAAATATAAAAAAATATATATTGGATACTAAATAAGGGTTTATGAATTCTTATAAATTACAATTAAGAAGTTCATTCAACTTATTATATAAAATATAGTAATAAATAAATCACATTAATTAATCTACAAAATGAAGTAGAAACCTTTTTACAATTAGGTCACCATCCAAACAAACTGAGCTGACCAAAGCATTATATACAAAAATACTAAAACATTTTTACATGGATATTACTTATATTTCAAAATAATATATTCTCCATTACTATTAAGGATTAGTGTATTTTAATACTACATACATAATAAAATTATTTCATAAAATATCATCAAAATATCTCGTAATGTACATATCATGTAGTACCATTATTTGAAATACCCCATTTAAAAAATTCTCCATAACCTAGGGAAATAGGAACATAAGAATGAGTGAACTCAAATTATTGGTAAGGGTAAAAATAGGAGATATTAGTTAATGATCATAAGTGATTATAAGATGAGAATAAATGTATGATAAAATGATCATAATTTAAAAATGTCATACGCAATTAGTAACATATAACTCAACATGAGCTTGGTAATAATCCCTTTTTATATCAAAAGACATAATTCATAAGAGTGAAGAATGATCAATAATCAGTTATGAGCCAAGAGAATGTATCATAAACACAAGACATATATCTTTGGCATACACATAAGCACAAAAAACCATTTACTTAGTTAGGTTTCATATTCAAAACTTTCATAGTGGACAAAGTCTCATAATTGATTGGGTTAACTCCCCATTAAATATTTTCTTTAGTCATTTTTCACTACTAATACTATCATAGTGGAAAAAAATACACAATGGATTGGGTTTAATCTCCAATACATAATTTCCTTAGTTAATTATCACTCCCATTACTAATTTAATATGAATAGTCCCTCAATTAACATTGTTAACTCTCCATTATAGTTTTTATTATCTCATGAGATATCAATATTTAACCAATGCTTTAGATGGTTAGATAATTATGGTTCTGCATATCACATAATGTGAACCACACATAAGTGTGTAATTAGATAAAAAGCATTCATCAATTCATCATTCCATAATCCATGGATAAAAGTGTTTCATAAAAATTTATTCATCACATAATCAAAAGTTATCTAAATAAAGGAACTAGATTGTATCATAAAAACACAACTTATTTCAATGTAACTTAATCACCTTGTGGGAAAGTAATATGTTTCATAGAATAATCCTGAAATCCTCATCATCATGACACATAAAAATAAAGAATTTGACAATTTCATGATATTATATCCCCTTTGATGCATATTAATATATAAAATAAGTTTTTATATGTGAAAAATGCCTTTAAAAAATAATTTGAACATTTCATTGATATTTGGTAAAATACAAAAAAAAATTGGTCTCTTAAAAAAATAAAAATAATTAGAATATTGAGAAAATTATTTTTTTTTAAAAAATATGCATACTTTTAATGTATTATTAAATTCAATTAATATTCATGATGGTAATAAATTTGTTCATTTCATATACATTATGAAATAACTTTCTTTTCACACTTATTTAAAAATTCATAAGTTATTCCTAGGTAAAACCTTTAAGAAGACTAATTTAAATAATTTATAAATAAATTCAATGGTAGTAAAAATAATCCTTCTAAAAAATTTATAAAGAGATAAAAACTCCCATAAAACATTTTTAATAACATGGAAACAGAAGAAAAAGTTCATCGAACAAAGAGGAAATAAGGTCGACAATTCTTAAAAACATTTTCTCATTCAATTTATGTACTTGAGGGTGGAAAATATTTCTAATACATGAAAAATAAAAGAATAAAAAAATTGGAGAAATTATATTGGGTTTAAAGACTAATTATTATATAATTTCCCTCAATTAAAATTTAACATAGAGAGTCATATAAGGAAATGAAATTGTATCATAAACTCTAACCACTCTGGTAAAGCTTCAATCTAAATGCCTTTGCAAATAATAACATCAAATAAAACATTAAATACCAATAAAATAAATAAATTCATGATATAATATGTAAAATCATAAGTATATACACCATATAAACACAAATGGTTGCATAACATGAATCATGTCTCAACAAAACACTATTTTGATGAAGAACCCTTACCTCAGGCCTTTTCTAGCTTCATATACATTCACAAATACTATAAAAATTTTATATTTATTATAAATTTAATCCAAACATAGATTCAAATATATATTTCTATATATTAATCTCTTAAAATTTCAAATTACTATATTATTAAAAAAATCATTAAAATCATTATTTTGGTGAAAACCATCCCATTTTCCAGGCATATTTCAATTCAAAGATTCCAATAATTAAATTTTAGTCATAAATTCATCATTTTTATAATATTTCTCAGGTATTAAATATAACATATATACATTAAATAAACATTTATTACAATCCATGTGAGGTGGGGATGAAAATTGAATTAAATCCCTTCATGCAGATAGTAGTTCGTACGTACGCAACAATAATGTTTCCACATTTCAATCAACGAAAAAAAAGAAAGGTAAATAATAACACAATTTTATGAAATAGTGATTATATCCTAAATATAAAATATATTAATTAAATATATCCTTATTACCATTCATGTAAATATGAAATGAAAATAATCATATCGCTTTTTATAATTGGTAGTGTGAACGTATGCACGAGCGACGTTGTCATTTTCCAATATATAGAATGGTAAGAAAGAAAAAAATATACCACACTTCCAAAATAATAATTATTTTTAAAAAAATCATTTAAATAAATTAAACTCTACTATATAATAGTTAAATAGATATGGTGATGAAAAATAAAATACATCACTTCATTGATTTGATAGTCCATACATACACATGAGCGATGTTTTTATTTTTCATTATATTAAATAGAGATAGATAATGCTTATTAAAATAAAATAGAAACATCTCAATATAGTAAAGATTAATATTCCATAATGTTAATATAGTTATATAATATTTTCTATGAGTTTTAATGAAAAATAAATTCAAAATAACTTGGTAAGAACATATACCTTTTCTTTGAAAATATTTCTTCGGTAAAGGTGGAATGAAATAGAGAATAATTAAACAAAAAAATGTAGAGTTAAGCCCTAAATATGTTCCAACTATGGTAAAGAAATTTCATAAAATGTTCTATAGGATCTATAAAGTGTAACCAATGTTGTATGTTTTTTCTTGGGGCTCATGAATATAACAAAAAGAGTCATGATTAATCCAAGAATAAGGTAATAGTTAGCCATGCAATAGTTATATGTTTGAATTGAAATGGGTTTGGTCATTAAAATAGCATAGTTTTTTATTTAGTTACTAAGGATTTATATTTTCAAGATTGAAAATCAAATTGTTTGGGAAAATCATTTTTTACTGCTATGGTAGATGTGGGGACATCTAAATAAGTGTTGATAGGTATGTTACTTATTTATTCAAATAATTTTGATTCCCTGTTTGGAAATAGATGATTATATTGATTCATTTCATAGAAATTTTCTAATAAAATGGTAAATTCACCTCATAAAAATAAGAAATAATTTATTTTTATAACTCCATGTGGAAGTATTAAAGAACTATTATTTTTATGAATATTCATATTATTTTCAGTGGAATTGTTTTTCTTGTAAATTTTATTGAACTACCCATGGAAGAGTTTTTAATTATATGGGGAATGGATTGTATTTTAGTTTATCATGATAAGATAGATTTTAGTGATAATAATGTTATATTCAATGATTTATTACATTTTATAACATATCTATAAGCTAAGAAATTTATTATAGGTGGTAGTTAAAGTAACCTAGCCCATGTTGTTGAAAACAAAGAAGTTTTTCAAATTAATGATGTTCTAGTACGGAATAAATATATGGATATTTTTATAGTTAATTTTCTTTTTATTTTTCTATATTGAGAGGTTGAGTTTATAGGTTATTTTGTTTCAGATACTAAAATAATTTCAAACCCCTCTGTGTAAATAGTATAAGTGTACCTTTTATAATTCAAAATAATGTTTTAGGTGTTTTTTATTAAAGGATTCGGTCAACTAATCATTTCAATACGAGGTGATCCAAATTTATTTGATAAAATTAAAGATAGTTTACTAATAATTCTCATTGATTATAGTTACTTTAATAACTTCACTATTATTAACTTACATATTTTCCCAAATATTGATTATTTTTTATCAACTCCAAGGAGCATGGTATTTTTAGAATGTTGATCTAAAATATCGATACTGTCAGTTGAAGATGAAGGAGGAATGAATTACGAATATAGAAGTTCAGACTATATATGGGAATTATGAGTTTCTGGTTATGTCCTTTAGTTATTCTAATGAAATATTTGTATTTTTGGATCTTATAAATTGAGTTTTCCAATACCATTTGGATAATATTGTTGTTTAATTTATTGATGATATTTCGGTATATTCTAAAACTGGTGAGGATCATTAAAAACACCTATTGATTTTTTTAAAGAATGTATAAATTTAATTTAGTAAATATGAATTTGGTTGAATCCAATTTCATTCCTCAATCATATTTTTTATACAGATGAAATAACTATTGAACCTTTTTAAAATAGTGGTTGAATAATTGAAAAATCAACCAAACGTCAAAGAAATTCATAGTTTTCTTTGATTAGATGGTTTCTAAATTTAATTTATTGAAATATTTTCTTGGTTATCTATCCCACTAAATATGTTAACTAAAAAATTATTTAAATTAATTTAGTAAAAAGTGTGTGATAATTTTTTCCATGAGCTGAAAAGATGATTAGTAAATAATCCAGTTTTGGCCATGCACTCTATAAATGGTTAAATTTTCATCTCAAATTATTCTCATTTAAAGGTAATTAGTTTTTTTATAATGATAAATGATCAGGTAATTTCTTATTCATCAAATCAATTGAAACCTCATGTGTTATATTAGCCAACACATGACCTAAAATTAGTAATTTTGTGTTTTTCTTCAAAAATATAGAGGGATCATTTATATAGAGTAAAGTGTTAAATGTAAACTGACATAAATGTGTGCAGTATATATTTTCTCATAAATATTTGATCATTAGGTAGAGAATATGTCTAGAACCATTAATGTATTATCATTTCACTATTTATTATGGTCTAAGAAAATAAAAAAAATTAATTAAACCTTACATTCAAAAAAATAAAACTTCATTAAGAATTATATATTTAGAACATTGTACTTTTTTAAAATATGAAATGAGTAATGGATTATAAATTATAAAATTATGAACAAATTTTGTTTTGTTTCTTGTTTCTTTGCAGTCTTATTTGTTAATCCAAATTAAATAAGTTCATAAGTAAGAGTTTGTTCTGCAATAAATGGTGGAACTAGTAAGGAAAGGTATGTTGCATTAATATTACTCTGAAAGGGAATTGTTTGAGGTTTTCAGAAAAAATATTGTATTATATATATACAAGATAAAAAAATAATTATTGATCAAATATGACTTTCCTTGTTTTTTGTTCATCCTAGTTGTACTAAGATGTGAAGAGACCATTAAGAGTATTAATTATGGGATTGAATGAAGAAATATATTATAGATCTCCCCAAGTAATGTTTTACATTTCATTAGTTTAAATATAAATGAAACCAAAAGATATTATTCTTACATTTATAATTTTTTAGTGGATGTAGAAAAATAAAAATATTGATTTCATGGTGTGATTACCAAATATATATTGAGTAAATAATGTGATTTGGGTAATTATTGATCGATTATCTAAACCTTCTAATTTCCATCCCAGTTGAGATATTATGTGTTTGGATCAACTTTCTTGACTTTATATTAAAAGGCATAACTGGATTAAATGGATTTCTTCTCTCTATTATATCTGACCATGATCCAATGTTTACTTCTAATTTTTTTAAAGGCCTCTAAATGTTTTTGGGTACTCCATTAAGTTAAACAATATATTTTAATGCTAGATATGGTAGAAATTCATAATGAAAAATTGAGAACTTGGATGACATTATATATTCTTATTCAATGGATTACTATGTTATTTGGGATCACATTTATTCATTAGTTGAATTTTTTTTTATAAAGAAAAAATCATTCGAGTATATAGATGGAATATTTTGTGGAATTATATAGAAATTATTGTCATACTCTTTTTTTGGAATACTATTGGTGGAAAAAATTTGTAATAATGTGAACATATATGTGGATACATCAAATCATCCATAAAAGCTATGTAGATAACTATATAAATATCTTCATTTTATGGTATTATATCATGTTTTTCTAAAATTATATCCATGGAAAATTATTATGCATTTTGTTATGAAAGTGGGGTTAATTATTAAATTAATTGGACAATATAAGATCCCTAAGAAATTTGGACTATTTTACTATCAAGTTTTCTTTCCTCTAAGTTTATCACAGGTACATGACATATTTCATATTTCACTATTAAGGGAATATTTGATGGATGCATCCCATGTTTTTATCCCTAATGTAGTTCAATTAGAAGGAAAAAAATTATTACTATGAATATCCTATATAGATTTTTTATCATGGATATAAAGTTTATAAGAATAAGTTAATTCAAAAAGACCCGTTTTTTATATAAAAATATTCTGGTTAAAGAAGAAACTTGTGAATTATAAAATGCAATGAAATAAAAGTTTCCCCACATGGTTTACTAATGAATAAAATTAAAAGAAGGAAATTTAAAAAATGAGGAGAATGTAGAAACCTAGGTATTGTTAATAGTAAATAAATTTGATGGGTTATTAATATTCTAGAATAAGGTTTTATATATTTAAATTCATTAATATTATATTAATTTACTTTTTTAGTCAAAAACTAAATAGTTTTGTTCTTATTAAACTCATTTTCATATATTTTAACGTCTTATTTAAAAGTTATATTTATAATTTTTATAATTTTAATTCAAAATAATGAACAACATCATTTAAATAATCGTATTAAAATTATATTTGGTTGAATTTTGGGGAATTTTATAAAATGTATTATTATTCCATTAATATTGAAAAAATCCAATTTTTATAAAATTTGAATTTATATTAATTATATAATCTCATTTAAAAGTTTAATTTAATATTAATGTGATAAAATTTTCATTTAATTTTAAATAATCTAATTAATAAAATATGAATCATCATAGTACCTTACTTATGTATAAGTTTATCTTTGGGCTTAAAATGCATTTTTCTATTAAAAAATCATTATGGTTTTTTTACTTAAATAAAGTTCTTACACTTATATAAATTTAATATTTAAAAATAAATTAAATAGTTTTAATAATGAGTTCAAAATTCTCCAAATATGTCCCATTTATGTTTTCATTATAATTATTAAACATAGTAAATATGTTCCACATTTGTAAGGTAAATAGGGTAACTAGAAGATCCATGGTACAAGCAAGTCAGCCTTAAAATTATTACATAAAACTTAAAGTATAGAAGCTAGTTATTACATGGGTTAGTACAAAAGTGGTAGTTTTTCACACCCCTCATCTCTTCATCCACATTCATATAACACAAATCTAGTATCCTAAAATCCCACATGGTACTCAGCTCCACAATTAGCTTCTTGGAGAGGGCATTAGTAACTTGATTAGCATCCCTGTAAATATGTAATACATATACACAAATATGTATTGTATTATTAAGGAAGTCAATATAGTGTGGGTGGAGTATCTAAGTCACATCTCTAGTATGTTATTTAAAAGCATTCACAGTGAGTTAGGAGTCCAACTCAATCTATAGGGGTGACCAGTTGTGGTGGACAACATACTTGATTTCGAAAATAACAGGCCAAAGTTCATCTTCATAATCAATACCTTGGCCAATAAATTATTGGAATCAGCCTTTATTTTAAGTTATAAATTTTTATTTGAAATATAAATGATAGTTCTTTATCACGAAAATTTCATTTTAATTTTTTTGTAACAAAATAATTACCTTAACTTGTTACGTAACCCCGACATAATTCTTATCCAAGAAGTATAAAAAGAATCTATATGATTTTAAAAACCATAAAAATAATTTGTAAAATTTATAGTTTTTAATGAATTTTATATATTAATACATAATATTTGGTATTTTTAAAGATTTTTTATTCTAATTTCATTTTTATATTTATGACTTTAATGTTAAATTAAATTAATAGCTTCAAAAATTACATTAGTGATAATTTATAATAAATAATTTATTGAAAAAATTAAAATTAATAAAAATATTATATTCCTTCATTTGAATTGGATATGTTATATAATATAAACCATGGTATATTTATGGGTCATGTGTACTTTTATAGTAGGTTTCTCGACTCATATAATGTAAAAAACATTGATACGATGGTCATTGTCAAAAGGGTAAACGGTGGGTTATAACTAATAGACAAGGGTAAAAACCTCACCTAAACATGTCTAAATTATATTGGATTAGAATATTTAGACACAAAAAAATACTATATTATAAATATATCAATTTTTCCATTTATACAAAAATATTAATTTATATGTATTTGATAATTTTCGTAACTCCAAGAGTACCCCTCCCCTTACTTATTAAACGGCTCTCAATCTCTTCTCTTCCTCACATTTTTTAGCACTCTATTTTTTAAAATCCTTGAAAAATTATCATCATAACATTCTTATGAATTTACTATAGGTATTAATTTGTTCATAATACCATCCTTGGAGAGATTATTTTGTCATGAAATGTGGTTGTCTAAACAAGAGGTTTAGCTTTTAACTGAATGTTTTAGTTTTATTTCATATTATACCTCCATCAACACTCATCTAAAATTTTGGATATTATAAACTAAGTATATAAAATATAAGGATATCTTATTATGTTTTTTTAATAACCTTTATCCGTCACCTATTCCATAAAATGGGAAATTAGACCATCGTTTATCTATACAACATATTATCGCCTAACAAAATGATGTAATTACTTTTCCATAAATGCCTCTAATGAATGGTAATAATTATGGATTTAATGTATATATATAATATTGATGAAAAAATTTCCATTATATAATGATAAAATATCATCTATTTTTCACCTTTCAATCCATTGAAAAATTATAACACCATTTGTGCATACATGTGGACTACCACCTCCATGAAGAGATGTGGTTCTTTTTTCATAACTACATCACATAGTTGGTATATTTAAATGTATTTAAATAAATAATATTTTATTTATTATATATTAATCCTTTTGGAAATATAAAATTATTCTTATCTTCTTTCTCTCATGTTTGTTAAAAATTGGAAATGCTGCTCATGTGTATGTCCAGACTACTGTCTCTATGTTGTAATGTAATTAATTTTTCCTAACAATCGTTACAGTTCAGTTTTAATTAATAAATAATTTATAAAAATTATAATAAAATCTTTTTTAAAATTTTTTTATGTTATTTAAAAATGATCTATTTCACCATATTCATCCCACTGAATCTTTTTCACAGTTATGAATCAAACGTCCAAAAAACATCCAACATAAACATAACAGATGAAGTAACTAACTAAAACATGGTCATAAATGATAAAAAATGAAAATAATAATGGAATAAACATGAAAAAGTGTAATGAAAAAGTAAATAATTAGGAAAATTATATTATTTGGGAAGATAAAGAACTTACATTATGAGTTTGACTCAAGGTAGGGGACTATTTTCAATAAAACCCTAATTTTAAATTTTTTAAAGATTTATTTTCCAAATAAATTTATTCCATTAACATGTTGATAAAATTATTTTTTTAATATATTTATATATACATAATTTAATTATACAATACATTATATATATTTTTACTTTCTTTCAATGTTTCTCAAATGGAATCATTTTACATATTTTTTAAGGAATATTTTGACATTCTTAATAAAAGTAAAAAAAAGCAATAATCTATTTTAATATACATGGATTCAATATAATTTCACACCACCACAATAATTATATTATATATGGATTTTTTTACAGGAATCAATTTTTTCTTCAAATAAAAAACCCTCCTTCCCTTTATTCTAGTAATTTTAGTTATGAAAATGGATTTTTAAAAGGATGGGTGCTTTGTTATTAAAAAATGTTTTTAATATGGGTCAAAAGGAGTTTTTCAAGTGTTTTATGATGAATATGTGAGAGATAAAAAAATTATGAAATTCTACTTTTGAATTATAAATGATGATGTATTGTCCAGATATAGATTATATAATATTTGATCGAGAAATATATTATACGATGGGTTATCCCAATCTAGATCTTTAATGCATTATGTAATGTTAAATATATTAAAAGGAAATAACTAAGGAGTGAAACAGGGGGGTTTCTCTGATGTGTTAAACTTGGATCTAGTTATTCGTGTCATGATTTAATATTAGATATAAATATAATTCACTAATTTTTTATAAGGGTTTTCTTTTTTTTCATTCTACGGGTTTAAAAGTTTTATTTGAGAAAAAGGTGAATTTCTCCATGTGGATAAGATTTCTTTTTTATGTTAGACGTTTAATGTGAAAAATATAAACATTTTATAGGTTTTTATTCTTTTCATTAGACTAACTTATTTCTTAATTTTATATTCTTTTCTGAAATTATTGTTCTCATACCACATTTTTAAAAAAAATCATAGTGTTTAAGGATGGGTTAGAACAAAGAAAAAGTAATTTTAAAAATCATGAAGATTTTTTATGAAATTATAACATGATTCACATTATAAGTTTTATGTTTTAGGAAAATTTAAAACTGATTAGAAATATACAAATTTCAATATGTGGGATTATTAAGGAATATTTATGTCCTAATACATTAAAACACTAAACTTTAAAATATCCACGAAATTTCAAAAATAGGTTTCTTAAGTAAAGACTCAACGTTATACCATTTTTTATTTTATCCTTATACGGGCACTAAAAAATTATTAGACTATTTCTAAAATTTGACATATCAAATAAAAACTACTTAAAATCAAATTTTAACATCCAAACAGCCTTCACCTAACTCTAAACAAAATTTTATGTTTAAAGAAGATTTATTTATTGGAATGAAAATAAAACAAAAGAACCATATAAACTTAATATCTTATACAAATCATATCTGTATTATTAAAACCTTATCAAACTCCTCCTTATTTTCAATAACCTTTCCTAGTTCATAAACAATCAAGATATCAACAACTTCTTCCTCTATATTCTCAACAAAATTCCCCTTTTCATTTTATTGTAAACAATTTTACATAAATCTATTTTATAACTATTTACAATTAGAAATGAATTATCATTAAATAATTCTAATCATATATGAGTTAACATGGTACAATAAATAATAAAATTTCATAATATTATCATTTTTCAATTAAATTGGATTAATTTTAATTCTTCACATATAGTTATATCAAAAGATGTCCACTTCCTAAAAAACTCTTCTTCTAATCCACAATTTTTTTTGAACCTATGGATGAAAAAATTCAAATACATACTAAAAAATATATGTTAAAATGGTTCCTAAATCCAAAAACTCACAAACACATGCTAAATTTACAAATTCCCCCATTTAAAAACTCCCCCTAAATATATTCACCCCCAAACTAAAATATATATTTTTTATTAGGTTAAATATATATCTTTAGATTCTTCCCCCATTATATTCTTCACATTTTTAAATACATTAGGGGATAAACATAAAGGTTTTTATTTTTTCATTATCAAACTTTGATGAAATGTATCCAAATAAAAAGTGATAGAGGTGATACATTCACCATTCCATAGCCTTTGATGAGTGAATTATGTAATTTTTTTTCTACATCGTTGCTTTGGTATTAAACTCCCTCTATTACTAAAAACCACTTTGGGCATGTAAAAAAATATTGAAATCCCATTTTATAATAAGAAAATTATTCTTCATATTCTTTCAAACAGTAGTATGACAGACTAAAGACGCTTTCTTCTTACTGCTCTTCACATCAAATTATTTTTTAGATCATTTTAATTATTATTCTAAAATAAAAAAATCTTATATATTTCTATGATATCTTATTATTGACATAAATAATTCAACCTTATTGTTCAGTATACTTGTTTCTGTGCTCTTTTTGGATTCATCAATCTCTAATGACTTCTCAACATATTCCCTATTCCTTTCGTGAGTTATATTATTTTCTACCACATCCTTTCACTTATCTTTTTTTTTTTAAATCCCATTGGATAATATTTTTATATCTACCAAAAAAATATTATTATGAGACTCTATTATATGATAGTAAATTGTTGATCGTATATCCCATACACTTTATTTAAGTTTTCTAAATTGTTCTTCGACTACTCAATTTGTTAATGAATTTCATTTTATTTGAAATTATCTTTTTTAAAGTATTGTATCCAACTAAATATGTTCATTAAATCACTCTTAATGGAAAAAATGTGATTCTTGTAAACAAAAACACCCATAATACTCTCTTTGCTTCTGTATAACCCAAATTTTCTATAAGAGTATAATTTTATTATTGAATTTCTATTTTATCCAGGAATAATAATTTTCTAAATATCAAAATTTTAAAAGACTTATTGACCTCTATTTGAAAAAACAAAACTCTTTGAAATTTTAAATGTGTTTTTATTTATTATATGAAAATCCCAATTTTATATATTCTCACATAATATTGTATTTTTCCTAATGTTTTTACTCTTTATATGAAAAAAGATTCAAATTTATCTTCCTATATGTGCTCATTTTCACTTTTCTCAACATCAATTGGAATTAAAACTTTTTATCTGGTGACATTATGAAATTTATGAACCTTTATTTAAGATCCTTGATGAGTATAACAATATTAAAGTCTCACTTCACCCTCCACACACTTCTCTTATTTCAAGTAATCTCTCAGACCATGCTTAGAATTGGAAAAATCATAACTAAAAAATTTATTATAATTTTATTTCTCCATTAAGACCACTTTAATATATTCATGTTCTATAAATAATTCAAGAATCTTATTTTAGATAGTAAAAATTTCATATTTCCCTTGGTGAGTATGTCTCTTAATTCCATAAAACATTGGTGTAATTCGGTTTTATTTTTTCCTAATTTTAAATTATCCAATTCTACCATATTGGATGCATTCTTCATTATACTGTTTTTATTCTCCGACTAAAAAATCATGGAAATTATCTTATTTAATTAATGTATTAACATTATCTAAGTTTTATATTCATGATACTCTCCGCTGATGCTTTATTAAACCTGTTCATTTTTTTCAACTTCCCTACTCAACTCTTTAAAAACCATTATTGAAATTAATGTATTATAACCTCTACCACTTAAGGAATATATGATATCATTTTTATCACTTTATTTTTCAATCTTCATAGTAAAATAATTCCTACTTTTAATAAAAATAATAAATATTTTTTAAACTCCTTTTTGATAACTTCTCTTATCTGATTTTCTTTGAATTAATCCTTAAATAATCATGAGAGAACTTCTCCTCATCTTATATTTCATATGTTTTAATAATTTGGAGATTTATTGAAAATTTTCCAATACCCCCATATATAAAACTCTAAAAAGGTTAATTTTAGTGAATTTTTAATTTTCCTCTTTATAAAACTATTAAGATGAGTGGAATTAACTTATTTAACATCACATAAACATATTGATCTGAATATAGACTTCCAATATAATCTTCATCTTCTTAATTAATTTTTATATATTTCCTATCTTAATGGATTTAGGTGAGATATAATTATTATTATAACTCTAATACTTAAAATAAAATTACTTTATTATCTTAGATACAACCAATATTCTTTTTAATTCATCCAAATTAATTTCTTCAAAATCACAATCTACAAGAGCCAAAACATTGGCATAAAATTTAATTTATAAGATACAAAGTATCTTCTTGACCAGAATTAAATCATTAATTGTCTCATTAAATCCAATAATGGTGCACACCAACTCAATAACTAATTTATTGAATCCATCAATATATTATACATCGTGCATAAACTTATCTCTATACATAAATCACTAAATTTTCATTGTAGCCTTTTTTACATAGACATTTACTTAATAGATATTTTGCATCTTTTCCCAATTCACATTCAAAATATTAATCCACATAAACTTTTAAAAATATCTTATTAATGACAATTGGATGAGATTTATTTCTTTCCCATCAATCATTAAATTCATTCTGGCATCCTGATCCAAAGTGTGTCCTTATGAAATAAATGTAAAACTATATTTCACAATGTATAGAATATATCTACCAAATGAAAGTATGTAGGATAGAATTATATTTTGAAAAACATTTCAATTCCTTTAATTGAATTTTTGAACTCCTTTGTTTTTCACTAATTTATTATTATTTATAATGGATATATAAATATAGATCATAACTCAAACTTCAAAGAATACCTTCAACAAAGAAACTTAATCACTATCTAGATTCATAAAGATAATGAATTACTCAAATACTAACTATGATGAATAATCTTCAATGTAGTATAATTACAAAAATTTTGATCATTATAGGAAACCCAAACTACTATGATAATAATTAATTGTCCACTTATACCCCCATACATGATACTTTCTACTCTAATTTCTTAGTCGTTGCTTTTAAAAGATTATTTTAGGGATAGGATTATCATATTATATTTATTCATCACCTAAAATAACCGCGTCACCCCATGTGGACTCAATGCTCGATCTCATGATGTGAAATGTTATTGTCATGGTATTATGCTTGTTAGAAACATGGGAGGAATTTTAGTCCCTTGTAATATACCTCAAAGTGTGCAATAATACTTTGTTATAATAGGAATATCGACCATGACTCAATGTACATCAACTCTTAACTTGTGTTTTATTAATTCACATCATAAGGTTTTATCACATGGGTGTAAAAATTATTAATAATAAGTTTTTTCATGAAAAATATACCTTTATCCTTTAAATTATTTAATAATATCATGATATTCCCTCTTTAATGGAATAATATATCCTATTATTTAAAATAAATACAATTATCTTATAATATAACTTCACTTTACTGTAAGATAAAAACCCTTTTATAATTTACAGAATTATTTAAAACCATGTGATCTACCTTTTAAAAATCTATAACATAAAATACCATAAAAAGTATTTATTTATTAAGAAATTTATTTTTAACATTTTATTTAACACTTAGTATGTGAAAACTACTCTAGTAATTATTTTAATCCAATTTTAATTGAAACCGTCATTTTTATGTCATGTGTAAAACATAGAAAAAGATATAAACCAATCACAAAACAATCATATAAATTTATCATAACATTAATTTTAATTATAATTGAAATTTTAAAATTCTTTTATCCTTATTTATATATATAAATAAATAGTGTATAAACATTTCTGCCTTAATGATTTCTTAATAATTTTATTAGGTATTATCTACATAATAACCTTTCTTTAAATGTTTATAATCAACATAAATAAATTATAAACATTTTAACATCAAAATTGCATATATTCCATGGATTGAAAAAAGGGAAATAACTTGATATAAATCAACATGAAAATTATATGACTCTAAAGAGGGTATTAATGAGAGATATAAGACTCTTCCATTATAAACTGTTAAAATACACATGTATTTGAGGAGGTTTTCATTGACCTGGTGAGACCCCCAACATCCATCTGCCCTACATGACATAAAAATAAAAGATAAATTTAAGGGTTAGAAGAAAGGGTTAGGAGAAGGAAAATTAAAGAAAATATAACTAGATCTTCATTGAGAATATTTTATGAAAACTATATAAGATGGAGGAGTATCCCCAATCTCAATATAGAATACAGATGAAATGGGGGAAATTAGGACACCCTCTTATTCTAATGTTATTATTTTGAATTATAAATAATAATATTAATAACTATAACATATTATTAATAATTACATAATATTAAGAACATGGTAATCAAAAAAATCTAATGATATTAATAGATTTTCAATCCATAACCAATTAATTCCAAAATCACAATAATCCCTTGTGAAATATAATTTAGCATAAATTTCAATTAATAATTATGATGTTAAATATACATGAAACATGATTTCATGTCAATCCAAATAATATTTTTATTTGAAAAATTGAGAGTAAAACAAGGAAAAAGATCTAAGGGGGTTGAAATAGTGCAAGCCGAGGGCATCCCCAATGACCAAATTCACGCCTTCGAGTTTTAGGAAATTATTAGGGATGGGTAGAGTGGTGATGGATCTATGGTCCTCTAATGAGGCCATATGATCTAAAACCATATTCCTCTCATTCCAGTTATGGTTAATTCAGATGTTGTCACCTATAAGGGATCTACATTTTCAAACAATGTATTCTATGGTCCTGGGAGGATATCTAATATCGTGGAGGGAATCATGTAGTATAATAGAGATGGTCTCCACCAGAGTAATGCCAAGGTTATTCTACATGCAAAGGGTGAGTCCAATGAGCATCGTGTTGGCCTCATCCATAAGGGAGGTGCCAATGTGATAGAACGAAGTGTAAGCCAGAACAACATTTCCCCCTAGTAAACGAACAACTCCCCCTCTGGTCATGGTGCCCATCTTACATGACCAGTACGAATTCAATTTGAGACGACAAATGGGATGGTACCAGCAGACCCATATTACTTGGAGGGAGGGAGATGAGGAAGGGGTATTGACCTGAAGAAGCATTAATGAAGGATCCCCTCAATAGTCTCTGATGATAGAAACCATATCTACCATCTAGAAGTGATTCCTTGTGATGATGGACAACACCGAATGAGTATGGACATCAAATCTAGCTTGGTTCTTGGCTTGCCACAGACACTAGCACCCAGCACTAAAAATCCCATCTTGATCCTTCCATTTCAAACTAGAGTCCTTCGATCTGTGGAACCATTGAATGAAAAAATGAGCATCTTTAAGGTCGAGAAATGAAAAGGAAGCAAGGCCACTAAAGACTGTCCACACTGCCTAATCCCATTTCCCTTCATTGAAAATATTATGGGAGATATCCTCTTACCCAATGCTATATTAATGGTACCTTGAAGCCAAACTAGTACCAACCTTCTCGAGATTATCTTTTGGGGCTATGGTCTGGTTCCTAATGCGCCAGGATAGAATGATAAACTTTGAAGGTATCGTATTGCACCACAGCACATCTTTCAAGTTATCTTGAGTGTTCTTCATGGAAACTATCCTCTGAAAATCCCTGGTGGAGAAGAATCTTGAGGAAGGACTGAACATGCATTTATTTGGTTCTGAGTTGAACTCGATAGGATCGAGGAGGCCCTATTTCTTCCCATCTAGAACCTCCATTGAGAATCTTTTGTAGATTCACACCTCCTTCACCGTGATCAGGGGAATATTACATCCAGGGAAAGAAATAACATAGAACACCTAGTTTCGGTTCCAGATGGAAATATCACCCGTGTCGACCAGCTAGTGGGAATTCTGTTGGAGAGTCTAAAATAGAGGGAAGATGATCGACCAGAAAAGAGAAGAATACCCTCTCATCACCTTCACAGTGCCTTCACATATATTATACATGGACTTACCCTAGAGAGCATGATCCTCCAGAATCTTTCATGAAATATTTGCATGTATACAATGGAATGTGCACTGAATACATCTCACATTGATTCCCCATCATGAACAGATATATCCAACCTATCCCATGAGGCCCAATTCCTCTTACTTTCCAACATTTATTACTATATAAAACATCAAAGAACCTTATCAATATTTATAATAACTCCACGTGGTATGTAGGAATATGCCAGCGTGTGGATGGGGATTGTGGAAAAGACATTGTTAAATAGGGAAATAAGACCCCCAAATGATAGGAAATGGTTCGTCCAGTTAAGAAAGCATTACATAATCATGTTAACAATTTTATGAAAGTCCCAAACTCAGATACTACCTAAAAAATATGAGAACCTAGGTACTCCATGGGGAAAACACCACGATGTATGTTGAGTTAGCTACACAAGGAGGAAACCTGCCTGGGAGCACATCTATGAGAGATTTCCCACTCCAAAAACAATAATCATCAAGTATTTTCATGATACCTCATAAAGACACCCTGCCTCCATTTGTGAAGATGGTCATATCATCCACAAACATTAGGTGATAGATCGATGGAAAGTTCATATTTCTTATATAGGGTAGGATATCTTTGTTGGATAAGCCTTAGATGATAAGGCGGATGAGAGTGTCCGAAGCTAGGAGAAAGAGACTTGGTGAGATCGGTTCCCCCTTTCAAAGGCCCCTTGTAGCATTGAATAATTTGTGGTTCTTCCCCAAGAAATAGATCTTTAGGCATGAAGAGATAAATATCCTAAAAAAGATATCTACTTCCCTATATGAGAACCCCAAAGAAGCAAGAACTCTGTTGATAAAACTCCATTCAGTCTGATCATAAACTTTTTTCATGTCCAATTTGATCACTAGGTTAAAAAAATGGGTCTTTAAATTAATATCCTGCATCACCTCCTGATCCAGTTTAATAGCTCCTTAAATAGAGCTCCCATGAACGAACTTGTGTTACTCAAGGGATATGCATTGAAGGATAAGTTTAGATAGTCTCTGGTAGATCACACTCGCTATGATCTTATAGGGAAAATTACATAAACTCATTGGTCTATAGTGTGAAATAGAAGAAGGTTCCTCGATCTTAGGGGTGAGAATTAGTGTGGTAGGACTGCCTACCTAAGGTTAGGCTCCCTCTGTGAAAATAATCTAAAATAGAATCAATTATATCCCCCTTAACTATATCCCACACCCCTTTTAAAAAGATCTTGGGAAACTATATGGTCCAGGTGTGCTCTCAGGGTTGAGTTTTATCAACGCTAAGTGTATTTCTTACCCATCAGGGATCACCCCCATACTCTCATTTTCTAGGCTTGACAATTCATAACTCAATCATAGAAGGTCTCTATAAGTTTAGATATGAAAAATTGAGTTTATTATATTTTCAATGGATGTATTTATAGTATTAATGTATTTTAATCATAAATTTAACCATTCATGAACAATTCCTAGTAAAACTATCATCCATAGTTCGCATGTATGGTCTCTATAACCACATACCTAACCATTAACCTCTTTAAAATTTTAAAATTTTCCAAATTTTCACTAAAAATACATAAATAATAATATTTACAAAAAATGAGAAATTTGTTATATTTTAAATCATTCCCCAAGAAAATCATCAATAGGATGTCCTATTGTTATAGGTGATTTTACAACTATATCTAGTAGGGCATTCTTATCGCCGCCCTCTTGGTTGTCAGCTAGAGGTTTCTTTGGGTGGAATATAACTAAAATTAAAAATAAATTCCTCAATACACATCTATCACAATTATTTATATCACAATTTTGGATAAACAATAATAGTAAATGTATCATCATACTCTATACACACCATAGTCAGATAATATTTTCATATAGCATGGGAATACCCTATCCCATCCTACTCACTCTCAGGGTTATGTAGGTAACATATATAAGATCTTCATATTTAGTCACTAAGTATAAGTATTATAATAAAAAATAAACATGGGTTTATAGAAATAAAGTTATTCATATATTTTATATATAAAAACAAGTTATACCTTATTGTATACAAATTAAACAACTAGACCCTTCCCCATAACCAAGTTATCAATCAAATAAAAGTATATGAATGTACAACAAATCCTAATTTATAAACATGACATAGGAAAACAGGCCATTTTGTAACCCCTGGTGAACAATAAAGTAATAAATAGTGGATCACACACCATATTCTTTTAAAACCACAATATTAAAACACACAAAAACCAAGGATGACAATATCAACCCAGGTGAGTTGAACTTTCCCCAAGCATGTGTTATCTAGGAAGAATCATAGTGTTTATCCAAATTGTTTTCCATTACAATCACTTAAATAGTAATATAAAATAAAATAATGTCTTATAATACAACTTTATACAATCCGTAGACTGATTAACCTAAATAGTTTCGGGTAAGAGAGCTACATAACCTCATGTGCACCACCACATATTCCAGAGACTATCTACTAGATGTGAGGGTATATTCATATTATGGGGAGATTTTACCTTATATCAGATAAATGTAAATAATAGTATAAATGATAGTAATCTTAATTCCCTAATTAATGGTATAATATAGAAATTACTTTGAAAATAAAACCATACTAAACATCACTTACTATAACAGAATATGAACCCATAGTAATGTCATACATGTCATGTGTAAAGTTTTTGATAACCTGATGGATCACTCAAATACAAAATAGAATCAAAAATATATAAAATAATATACATTAATAAAAACATGTGTTTGAGACTTCTCTTGGCCCAATTTCACAATCAAGTTTCCCATCTAACTCATCCAACAATTTTATAGACCTTGATCCTACCAATATCGTGGATTATAATGTTTTTACACCTACCAAGGATCATGTGAAGGGTGTGGGTAATATACTTAGTAGAAAATAACTAAAGTTATCCATAAATAAATCCATATATATATACACATTTGTCCCTCTATAAATTTAAAATGTGATATATTTGGAAAAAAATTAATAATAAATACTTTTTGGGTACTTGATTGTTAAATAAGTCACCTGGTTCAAGACTATGCCTACTTTTTCTAGTGTCTTTTTCATTTATAAACATATCACCAAAGGTGTAGTTTCTTAATATTATGTCTATCCGTTACCGCTTAACCAAGTATCATAATGATCTAGGTAGGCATACCGACCAACCACATTCCATGTAAAATATGTGATTGGTTTTTTACCTAAAATATATAATGAATAAGGAGAATATTTGGAATCATACTTGGACTACATAAAAATCATGGAATATGGTTGGAATCACACCCAACCTACACCCCATGTTATTACATGGTTAGAATCAATCCTTATAAAATTATTAAATAATATTATGGATGGTATTTGAACTAACCCAAGTATAGAATAAGATCATGGTTTATATTACATCTGACCTAGTTACAAAAAATTCTTAGTTGGATTAACTAAAGACCCCTGTGATGAATAAGATCATTGTTATCATTAAACATAACCATTATAGTAATAAGAAAAACTGTTTTTATTACACCCAACCAAAACATCCAAGAATAACAATTATTGAAATTACATCCAAACCCTTGAAAATTCATATAAATGGTTGGTATCTCCCAAAACTATGTAACAACGAAAAAAGATTTTTATAATCATACCAAAACTACATAAAACAATTTTTGGAATCAGAGTAGACATAAGTACCCAATAAGAAGAATTTATGGCATTACTCCCAACCTAATAACAAGTGAAAACATGGTAAGAATCACAGTCATTCTTTATAAAAAGAAGGAATAATTGTTTCCTTAATACCCAACCAAATTACCAATTTAAAAAAAATGATTGGAATTATGAAAGACCTAAACACCAATAAAATATCAGGTTTGTCCTTACCCCCAATGAAAAAAAACAATTTTTACCCATTCTGCTATTTTTAGGAAAATATCACTCTTGTCCCTAATCCCTTATTATTGAAACTATGGGTTTTATGTTTCATTTTTTATCATTTAATAGTGCACTTTTTTAAGATAATGGATAGTTCGAATGGGGTTGAATATAATAATATACAAAGGTGTATCAAAAATTCACTCAAAGGTGATATTATGGGAAGTGGAGAACATTGCAAAATATGAAATTTGAATATAAATATTATCATTTAAGGATCAAAATATGAATCTTATAAGTCATTATAGTTGTATAGTTATTACATGAAGTATGTAGGATTGTTAAATATAGAAATTATAAAGTGATTTTGGACAAGATTATAAAGACCAAAGATTCATTAAGGGAATAGAGATTTATTAGTGGATTGATCTAGTAATTAAAGGATTTTAGATGAGTTAATTATTTTTTTTATTTTTGATGTTTATATAATTTGATGGAATAGGAATATAAATGCTTTTATTTATAGTGGTCTAGATGAATTTGTGAAAAGGATGACGTCAACACATCATAGAGGTCACTTTCCCATGCATTGGGAAGTGAAAATGGAGAACCTATCATGGTTGAAGGTTTTTTTGGGATCATGGTATGATTTATATTTTTTATTAATCTCTAAAATAAATGATATGTATATACATAATATAACAGTGGTCATTGTGAACTGTAAAATGTGGTTGAAATGGTTTTGATAAAGGCATCATGGTCCTTGCATATGAGTAGAAAAATGGGATGATTGCGTGTAACACACAATAGTGGTATGAGTAGTTATTCAAATTCAAATAGATAATTTAAATTGGACTTAATAAATATTATACTTTGGAATGTGTGATGTAGTCTTCAATGTTAAAAAATTGGGAAGTAGATGTTGACCAAGACAAAAAAAAATCATGATGTATTGCATATTTTCTTATATTCCACAGAGAGACCAAAAACATGTGTTTTAGAAGTTATAGAAATATCACATATGATTAATTAAAATAGATAGATATAGATTTACCATTCCATAGTTGAACCAATTATTCATATTATGTATTGGTGGCATAAAATATAAATGAGAAATGTGACATAGAGGATACAAAAATATAAGTCACTTCATCTTGAAGTAGATTATATAATCGTATGGATATATTTATGTTTTATATGTTTACTACTTGGTCAAATTTAAAATTTAAATTGGTTAATGTTTTAAGGATATGTATTTGAACATATCATAGAATTTGAAGGTCATGGTTGAGTCGAATAGCTCCACATCATAGTTAATAGGTGATAACTCTATGGTGGTAATAAATAGGTAAAAATAATATTTGACTTGAATATTATATCCAAAATATATATATTGAGTCTTGTAGGTTGGAATTGATTTTTATTGAAATATTTGAAAAAATTTAATTATTTGGTACACATAGAATGATCCTATAGTAATTGAGGGTTCAGAATTCATCCCAGTCATATATCAAAGGGTTGGAAACATGGATGTCTTTATAAAATCTATTGTAGTAGTTCTAGGAAAATGGGTATTGATATTTCATATCCATCATTGACAAAAGAGAAGAAAATATATACTATGAACATAGAGTAGTTGACATATCTATTAAATATGAAAGAACAAAAGGCTCATAGAGATTAAATTTCATTGATCATATTAGACAAAATATAAAGTAGATAGAGTGAAATAAGATAATTCTAGTGTAGAATTATTCTTCCTCTTGTGGTTTTATTTCTTATTTTGTGATTTTTTTGAAGTCATGGATCTAAATTACCCATTAAGGGGTATGTATTAGTCTTTGAATAAGAAAAAAATAGTTTTAGAGGATTTCAATAGAGAATTAAAACATGAAACTTTTATGCACAAAATAAAAATTCTATATTCTAATATGAAAATACCATCATGATTATAATCAAATAAAAGCTTCCCTGAAGTTGTGAAAAATGATAAAGATAATGGAGTGACCTATAAAAGGTTTTTCATCATCCCAAAACTATTTTAATAGCATTTTACCATAGTGTGGAGTGACTATGAGAAAAAAAATTATCCACCTGGAAATTTTTGATGGTGTATCCTTATACATTGGTACATTTCCATGTGTATTCTCCATGAACATAGCCCTATCCAGGTAAACAAGGCAATTTATTTTTATTTTTGAGCTTTAAATTTGTGTATCTATTATTTTTTCTATAAGACACCATGAGGTAGGGATAGGTAGAATATTTTTCTTTAAATGAGTGAAAATGATCTAACATATGTGTGTTAAATTTTAAAATTAGATGAAAAAGTTTTAAATCTAGTAGCATATATATTTACCCCACACTAAGTTTTCATTAAGACACCAATCATAACCCATTATTCATAAAATGTGTTATCATTTCCAATAAGAACTAATTTAGAGTTTGGTAATCAATTTTATGTTTTTTATTTTTTAAATACATAGAATCCCTGATAGTGCCTCTTGTTTTTAATGGAACTAACATTTTGGTTAGAGAACAATGATGATTTTTTTTATATAGGCCAGTGGTGATGATATTTTTTGAATACATACTTAATGATTCATATTTTAGAAATCATAGTAAAATAATTAATGATTAAAAACACAAAAAAAAATATATTAATTAGAGTTATATCTATTTATTTATTAAAGATAAGGGTTCATAGTGATAGTGTATTTGATATATAGAAAATTTTGTAATAAATAAATATATATATATAATTGAAATAAAATGATTTGATGGTACCTACATAGATATAAATATAAGTATCCTATTATTATATGTTATCAATGTAAAAATTAGATGAAAATTACATAATACCAAATGTAAAGAAGAGGAGAAGCTATAAGAAGACACCTGAGAAGAAGAAAGCACCCTCTAAGTTATGTGTTAGTGACTTTCTGGGTAAATATATTACTGATGTTATTCTAGATTATGATTATAAATACATTATGTAAAAAATTTCAATGTAGTTTGAAGTAGTTTGTGTACCAATGGAATAAGTAAAAACGAAATTAATTCATTAGTATATATAATATTCTTAATGGTTTACCTAATCACTTAGATAGATATCTAGGAGAAGTTTATTTCACTCAGAGTCCTAAAGTTCCTAGGTATGTGTAGTTCCTAAGTATCTATAGGTCTTCACTGGAGATTTTTTCAAAGCTAATCATAGAAGGCTTAGGTTATTTTGGTGTGATTTGTGGTTTGGGGATTTCTTGTGATGGAAAATGCTATATTGTTATTGAATTCTTTTATTTTTTTATTAGAAACATGCTCTAGGGTGAAGAAAATGTAGTTATTGTCAGTCTTAATATGTGCAACAATAATAGTATTAGGATTTTGGTGTTGGAAACTGACTTCATGATCATTTTGAACTCCCTCTAAGGTAATACCCATACTCCATGGTCTATTAATTACCAATTTCATAGGCATAGTAACTTAATTAATGGTTAAATGATTTTTTCCCATACATATTATGAGGAGAATAAATCATCCAACTATCTTGCCTCATAACCTCATTAGAGGATTATATTACCTAATTCCCTAACTTGAGGTCCTTTCTTAAAGTTTGTACCCCTTTTTCATTAAATATGTCCTGAGGATGCATTACTAAAAGCCCTCATGACGTTATGTTCTCCTTCCAAGCCCCATTTTATTGGGTTGGGCTTCATTATTTTTAATAAAATTATAAATTTTGTTGCTATTTTGTAAATATAAAAGGTCAAATTCATTTACTTAATGAAGCAAAACATTAATTGGAATAAAACATTCCCATAAACAATATCCTTTAAGAAAACTTGATTCTTATGAAAATAAAACATGATGAGAGGATAAAATATTGAAAATAAGACTATTAAAGTATGTAGAGAATGTATACTAAAAATAAGGATAATGATGTTAATATTAATGAGTTTGAAGTAAGGTTAACAAACTAAAATGGGAATTCATGTATCCCTTCCATGGGAAACTCAACAAGTGAAGTATAAAATAGTATAAATATAGAATCAGTGAGTATATTGAATGTTATTTAAAAATAGTATGGAAATGGTTCTAAAACAAATATGGAATTTAAATTCAATTATTATGGAGTTGTTGAACACAACAGGGATGCATGTTTAGAAGCTAAAATATCAATCATGGAAAGATACAAGCTACATCATCTCTACTGAGATGTAAAAAATAAGGTATTAATTTATCAAGAGAAGTTTCATTTCTATAAACCATAGACATATGAAAATGTATTTTAGCGGGAGATGTGACATGGATGATAAGAATAACCCCAACTTTCCCCTTTAAAGGGAAGGCATGAATAATGGTTATCAAAATATATTATTGTGGAAAAAAATTAGTGTTTTAGGAAAGTGATTTTAAAAATCAATGATGGGTGTATAGTGAACCATTGGTTAAGATCTGGTAGTAACTTTCATGAAAGTAATTCAAATAGATATGGAGAAATAAGAATCCTTAAATTTGATAGATATGGATGTGAATCTCTATAAAAACTCTCTATGGGTAAAAAATTCCAAGGTGGTTATAATTCCAATTAAAGAGGACAAGTACAAAGCATGACTAATAATTCTTTCTTACATGTTAATATAATAAGAACATTTTGTTATTATAAGATTCCCTTTATGGTAAAGGGATCATGGATAAGGATGACATGATGATGTATCAAAAAAATATTTTATGAGTGGGATTAGTCTCACCTAAGAACCTAATCCCAAGATAAATAATATAGAGTATATAAAAAATAATAATTTTTAATAAAGTTTGTACAAGTGGTATTACTCGATGGATGTTCACTATAAATACTTGGACTAAAGTTGCATGAAAAGTGTTTGTTCATCCTAACCAACCTATTCATACACTAGAATATGTTTGGAAATTAATCCATTAATAATTTTTTTTATTATATTAATTTTTTTTATGATATAGCTTTAAGGGGGATATATAATACTTGGGGATAATCTTTTGAGAAGTTAAGATTACATTACAAAGTGATGAATGAATTGAAAATATATTAATATAATAATTTGTTTAAAACCTATCACATTCAGTGTCAAGTAATGATTTTAGTTTACAAGTTGTTTCATAGAAAATAAAATTAGTATTAAAGTCCAATCTAGAAAATTCAATTGGTTTCATGATAAATTTGTAATTAAATGTGGTAATACATAATTTCAAGTGATATTAATCATAATATAAAATTAAAGAGGTGTTAAATAACATTAATAATCTTAAATAATATAAATAATATTATAGATATAAAAAAGTGGTATTAGGTATGCACCAATTGATTTCAATTCTTAAAGAAAAGGGATAATTGTTTTAGGGGAAATTTACAATTATTAAGGAAGATTTCATCTTTTATTTGTGTTTTGATCCAAAAATAGGTTGTTATATAGTTGTTTTTCAAGATACAAATAGCTACTAAAAATTGACTCTCATGGTTTAAATAAATGTATTATTTACTGTCAATAGGTAGTGTAATTTTGGGGGAGTTTATGTCAATGTTTAATAATATTATAATCATTATAAGGAATATAGATAACCCCATTGAAAATGTAGAAATCATTTCAACAATTTTTATCTAACAGACAACTCACACAATTTTTTTATTGATATTTTGTTAAAAAAATTGAAGTGCGACAGACACCATTGGGAAAAATATTAAAGTATATTAGAATATCACATTTCATGGTTTTGTGGAAGTAAGTGAGTGTAATTTATTTCATTGATGTTTTTAACAAACACTCTTGTTCTATATTAAGTGATAGAACTTAGTAGGATTATAGGTTTTTTTTATGGCTCTATGTAAAGTAGTAATATAATTCACTAAAAATATGAGAGATCTCAGAAATAGTTAATGGTGTTATCAAGATCAAAATATATATATATAATTTTATTAAGGAATCATTGATATATCCCTTTGTAACACAAAAAGTGGTATCGATCATAGATAAATGATTATAAGTTATTTATGAATTTCCAAAAATGGTCTACAATGTTAAGGTTTACATAAGAAGTCTACTTTATAGTGGATTATAGATTATACTTTTCCATATGAGCTCAAAGTTTTGGAAGTAAAATAGAATGATGGACAGAGAAAAATGATATTATGGTGTTTTCAAAAAATAGAATATTATTTATTTAAACCTAGTTTTAGAGTTTTATTGATAATAGGGAGAATATTCTATAAAGATACACCTATAAATTAGAGTAATGTATGGGGGAACTTGGAAGAAAACATGGAGAAGGTTCCCATTAAATTTATTTTCAAGGGTGAGATAGATTTACGATAAATTTATACATTTCTTTGGATTATCTAGATATTTATTATAGACACTGATTTATGGTTGAATTAAAAATAAAATTCAGTGGTGTAAATTAAAACCAAAGGTTTTATGTGGGGTTTATTTTCAGTTAATAGTAGATTTTTTAAATATGATGGGTGGATTTCATGGTGATGAGTGGAATAATATCCAAATGGGGACCAAAATAAACCTAAATGTGATATGATGGAAAGTGGAGATCATTGAAAATAAGGAATTAGAGCATGATAAAAGGCATGGAAAAATTAAAATAGGGATCTTGAAAGTCAATAACAAGAAAAAGTGACTAAATGGAGTATGTTGTAAGGATAAATATTCCAAGGATAAAGTGAAGTTTACTTAGCTTGGAAATTCTAAAAAAATTAAAGACAATAATACGGGTTAATTGATTGATCTGGTTATTGGAGGATGTTAGATATTATAATCATTGTACTCATGGAATGTTATATCATTAAAGTATTATGAGCAAGAAAATTTTTATTTGGAGTTGTCAAGAGGAATTTTAGTGAAGGAGGATGCCACCACACTATAAGAGTGACTTGGACACACTATTTGTCGGGAAAATTTGGGAATGTGTCATGGATAATGTTTTTTGAGGACAGTGGTGTAAATTATATTTTTTATTAATATCTTTAGGAAAAAAGGATGGTTATAAATTCTGTTGCAGTAATTTTTGTAATGAAAATGATCATATAGTATGTTTTGATGGATTAATACATCATGGTCCTAGTCTATGAGTAAGATAAATGGGATGATCAGGTGTAATATAATATATTTGTGGGATTTGTGATAGAAATCAAAAGAGGAAGTTGAAATGGGATGAAATTCATAGTACAAGGGAAAATGGATATCATAAGCAAGAATGGTGAGCTAAAATGGAGAGTTAATATTCACCACCTACAAAATAGGTTGTGTTTCATTTTAAATTTTTCTAAGAACCACATGGAGACCAAAAATGGATGTTTTTTATGACATAGAATTCTCATATATTTTTCATTAAAATTTGATGTTTTATATCAGTAATTCCAAAAAGGAAACTATTTTGAATATTGGGTTGTAATGGACTAGGTAGGAAACCGGAAATATGTCATAGAGTATTCCATAGTATAAATAATTTCATCAAGAAGTAGATTATATGGTGGTCAAGATATGTTCATTCCTTAGAGGTTTAAGACATGGTAACTTGGAAATTTAAAATAACCATGTTTTAATGTATATGGATTTGACCAATTTGTGGCCTTAATTGGTCTAGGATGATAATTAAAAATACATATATTGGTGAATATGTGACCATTACATAATTATTAAAGACCTATGAAAACAAAATATATTCTTTGAATTTCAAATCCACATGACATGAGAAGAGAATTATATTTTTGACTTGGTATTTATGGATGTATTTTTCTACATTAAATTATGTTTCACATATGGAATGATCCTGGAATACGTAAAGGATTATGAGTGTTCCCAATAATTAATAAGAGGTAAAATTCCTTAAAGGATGGGTGTAGATATCTAAGAGTTGGCATGAACAAGTGTTGCCTATTTTCACAAAATTCAAAATTATTTTTAAATCCCTTTTTAATTTAACCATTTTTGTTCGTTTGTGATTATGGATCTATTCAATATTTAACATATAAATCATCTTATACATGAAATATAAGTAAATAATTAATTAATCACATGGTATTTAATAATTTTATGTATAAATACCTACTCCTTACATTGATTGTTTTTTCCCAAATCAAGTAATCTATCATATAATCAGATATTGATAATAATGGGTTGTGTTTCCAATTCCAACCCTGAGTCTCAAAGTGTTTATAATGCCTATAATTCATATTACTTTTCTTTCAAGATTCTCATTGGACTTCTTTAATATTTTGTCACTATGGTCACAACATCTCACCTATCTATCCTCATATACCATTAGTCGCAATGGTTCCGTAGAGTGGAATTATGTATACAAAAGTTCTCTCCCTATATTCCTTCTAGGAAGTGGATTTACAATCAGTACAATGATTTTTCTTGAATTCAAATAATTGGTTTGTTACTTATCACATGAATCTAATTACAATGAAATATGATCTTTAGGAATATTTTTATATCAGTCAGTACAACATTTAATGAATCTTTTCACCAGGATGATTGTCTCAATGGAAAATTTTGATCATAAAAACTAGTATCTCCTCATCATTGTTCAAGTTACTTGACACTGAAAGTTGAAAATCTACCCAATAGGAATCAATGTAGGTCATTTTACCTCTGATTTTCCAATTCAAATGATTATATGAAAATGGTTGTTGTAGGAATAAAATCATATTCTTTTTTAATACCTAGAAGACCTTTAGATTTAGTATAGTATCAGGTTCTCCTTTTCTTGTTATTTAAGAGTATTCTACAAAAATATCACATGGCACCATTGCACTAATTTTCTTTATTTTTCAAGAAAATCAATTATAAATTTTTTATCCTTTTACACATAGGTTATATAAAAAATATTCAACATATAAAAAATAAATCATATCTAATTTGTTTTGTTACCCAAAACATTTCTTATGTAAGATAATTTTTCATTACATGAAATGCTCCCACAATCTTGGTACTCTTTTTTCTCCTAAACCATTGTCTCTTGTATAATGGAAGGGGTTATATTTATTTTTTATTTCTCATGTCTCCCAAAAAAGATCAATTATACTAGATCCTTCCAACTACCTTGATTTCTATTATTCTTCTCTTCTTATCTTAATCATTATAAATGAAATATATCAATCTCAACTTCTTAATTTTATTAAATTACATAGCTATTCACAACACCACGAATATTTTCCAATAATTATACAACATGATCAAATCTATCATCATCTCAATATATATCTACTAAAATATTTAAATTTCATTTTCCTATTATATATAAAATATAAATAAAATGTTTCTTTCAGTTTTGAACACAATCTATAGTGTGAGACTTTCATAAAAATAGTATAGATTAAGTAACACAATTATTACATTGTAGTATTATCTTATCTTAAATCATATATTTTAGTAATGATTAAATTCTCATAATTAAATTTTAGTTCATACCAAATACATGAATATCCCTTGGTCAACTAATGTAGACAATTATTAATATCATATCAAGCACTGATGGTTCTTCAAATTCATTATTTATGAAAATGTGATAAATCCATTTTTAGTATCCATGAAAATATACAGAGGTTATTCTCCTTTGATATTATTAAAATAAGGACTCCATCGTGGCTTAAATAAGCTCCATTATTTTTCTATATTGAATCCACAACATAAACATAAATTGATTTTATTTATCATATAATCTATAATTTAAAAAAAATCAATATTATAAATAATTATGGAACTTTTATAAATAATTGATCTTATTATCCAATATATTGAACAACAAAAACTCAATTTTTATATCTTGAATCACATACCCTTTTGGGTGTTTGTGATATTGAATATAATTAAAACCATATCAAGTATCTTTAAAATTCATTTACTTTTTAGAATTTGTAATTTTAAAAATCCATATAATTTCAAACAATATATATATACAAAATTTAATTTCATGAATTCTACTGTGGAATTCATAAACATGATTATAATGTATATGGTTATCTTCATTTATTTGGTTTGAATGTGCATACATGGTTTTAGCTACACGGTATTCAACTATGTCTCTTTCTCAACAATGTGGAACTACATTTGGGTATATGATCTAGATTTTGAAACATAGGGTAATTTGGCTATGTGAATTGAGTATGTGAATCATTTTTCTAAAACATTGAACATGTATATAATGATCTTCATATATGCAAAAAATTTCATACATGGTCAAATTTAGATAGAGGGAGTCCGCTATATTTCTAAAATTCTTGTATGTAGTCATTCACATATATGGAACTTGGACTTCGGTGACTTTCCATATATCCTTCATTATGCAACAAGTATCCTCTAGGACATATCTAGCAACTATTAACTAATAAGAAAAACATTAAAAAACTTTTTAGAATTTATTAAACATTCTCACTCACTTAAAAAATATTCTTAAGTAATCTACTACAAGTAAAACTCTTCTATTTGTGTTCTTCAATTTCACATACTATATTCCTAATTTTATCCAAACCAAAAAATCATACAATATTTTTTTCATCATTAATATTAGTAATCATTTGTAGAAACACGCTAGTGTTTCCATCTTTAACTTCCTTATGTATTAAAACATGAATCATCTTTCCTTATTAACACACCTAATAAAATTCATTCATATTGATCATTGAATAGGGCACACTTACTATTCCAAACTATTGAATATAGTATTGGAAATCCATACTCAACTCTCTTCACATTAAAAAATGAATTTAGACTCATTCTCTCTTCTAATGTAATGGGTTGCTACTCAAATCTATCAAGAAAAATATTTAAGAATAAGCAAGTTATTTACTTAATCAACCATCATCATACGTATAGTCTTATCATTTATATTGGAAAACAACTCTAAAATTATTTTCCCATAAATCATGGGCAGACACTGTTTTCAAATTTTGGGTGGATACCTTAATCCATAACTGATATAAACTCATCATTGCTTTTATTAAATTTAAAAATATATAAAAATAAATACCAAACACATTTAGGTACTTCAATCCCCCCTATTTTGAATGTTTTCAATTATAGTAAGTAATCATTATCCAATTTAATTACAATCTACCTAATTTATAATAAATAAAAATGGAATAAAATTATTATCCCCCAAATTAACATTGTAGGATAGGTCTATTATTTTTATTTATTCTCCACAATCATTTTGTTGTACCACTTTTGATTGATACCACTTGAGAAATAAAACTAATTGAAATATGTATCCTCTTGAATTACCTATTGAGATGTCAACTGATTCTAATTGAAATATATAGTGAGGATATTCTTCAAATTACTCTCCCTATTGTGATTACAATCTGGGAGGATTTCACCAACATATTCTCTCCAAATTATTTTTCTCACCCTTTGAGATGTCCAATCAACTCTCACATTAGATATAGATTTTAGAATAATAATTGCTCAACTAGTTACAAATTATTTTAAGAAATACAAAATGGAAAATCATAATAATAATTAATCATGGAATCACACTTTACATTGAAATTTTTTATCAAAAAAATAAACTAAAAATCTATGTGGGTTAAAAAACTGTATCAAATAATAGTGAAAAGCTTAGAGAACAAGGTTGTCTAAATTTTAATTGGTGATACAAATATTTTATTTCTCATTTTCAGGGAAGCACATTCAAATATTTAATAAAAATTTAAGAACCTATAACTTTAGTTTTCTTAAAATAAGTCCAGAAATTCATATTTCTTGAGAAGATTGGAAAATTTCAATATACCCCCTCAAGGGATTCTTCCCATATATCTTAACCTAAAATTTCCATCCAAAAATAACATTACAATGATATCAGAAAGGGTGGATCGTACCCAGCACTTTATTTGAAACACTCTGAATGAGACTTATTTGTAAACCTAATGGCACATTTTATTAAAATTAGGAAATGTATTATTTTATTTATCCATTCATCCTATTTAGGTGTCCATATTTTTTTACCTTTGGGAAGAATGGTCTCCCTTGATTTCACATATTAATTCTTAGATGGAGTAGCTTTATTATCTTGGGCCAACATAATAGATTCAATTTTTTTAATATTTCTTTAACCTATTTTATTCATCTAGATGACTAGGAAATATGGTTAAAATGATATTTTTCTCATGAACCTCGTGCTTCTTTATTGTGAGCAGAATTTTTCTAGCAATTGATTTTTCAATAAATAGAAATGGTATATTCCCTTTGTCACTTTCAAAATCATTTTAACCATGTATGTATTTCATACACTTTTTGTAGTGTGGCCACGAATGTTTCACTTTCCAAACATGATTTCATTAAATTTGGATTTACCCTTATTAGGAACACTTAATCTAATAATCAATGCATTACTCTACCATTCTCATCTTTGTTTGTATCGCTTTGATTGATTTTTTTCAAGATTACATATTTCTTCTTCTATCATCAATTTTCATGCATAGATTAGAAAATGACATAGTGTGTACTCTCTTAACAAAATAGATTCACCTTATTCCTATATGTTTCATATCTTGGTTATCCATCATCACTGTGTTCTTGGGTGTATCACTCTTAAGAGTATTCTTCACTTGATTACTCCTCAAGGAATGGTTTTAAAATTTCTTTGTCTCTTCTATTGTTGCGAAAAATTACTCACTTCAGGGTAATATTTATCATTGTCTTTAATATACCAACATAAATAAAAATTGTTTACATATATGTTTAAAAATTTACAAAAATTATCAAGACACTCTTAACTATTCGTTAGTAAGAAATTCCTCTTGTTTTGTGAATTTAACTTCTATACACTAGGATTACATTTATTTTCATCTTTAATACCATTATTTCTTAACCTTATTTGACTTTAATATGTTAAGATATTATGACAACAAACTATGTCCATATTTATTAACCTATAGAACGCCAACAATTACCTGAAAATTATAATTTTATTTATTTTTAATCAAATATTTTTATAATTTTTTGCTTGACAACTTTACTATTTTTGAGTTGTTTCATCACTCTTTTTGCAACATCCCAAGTAATTAATGAATAATAGATATTTTTATCTATGTCTATTAATGATTAAGATAGTGTTTTAGAGGCTTAAAATGAAAATAAATCCAATCTTAAGCATAGAATACACTAATATTCTTAAAAGATTGTTTTACTGCCTTATGATGGAAAACCCTTTTTAAATCTATCTTTTGACAATTTTATAAACTATTTTTATCAAAATAAACTTATTCTTTGTGATTGGGACATCAAAATTTACTTTGTGTGAATTTTTGGTATTTTTCTGACAATGTTCATTTTTTAATGAATAGTGAAAAATACTGCATTTTACATCAAAACTGCTTTTTAATCTAATTTATTTATATGATTAGATTATCTTTTGAATTGGTCTTAATGTGTAATATGAATATATTTTTACCATTTAATCCAATGGTGGTCATTGGAATCAATTTCACTTTGAAATTGGACTCAAACTAGTGTCAATCTTTTGATACTTATTGTTTCATAAAAACACGCTATTTGCTCTGACAGCGGGAATTAATTATTAAATTAATTAATGTGACTTATATGTTTTGAATTTTTTAAAATAGACTTCATTTTTGAATTCGTAATATCAAATATAGCTTAGGGTGAATTTTTGGTAATTTTCTGAAAAACTTCAATTTTTGATGAATAGTGAAACCACTAAGTGGCACTTATAAAGACTGATTTTCCGTTTAAATGAAATTTTGCCATCATTGTGTTTTGAATTTCAAAAATCCGACATACATGGTTGTCATTAAGAAGTAAAATTTGGTTCAATGAGATTATAATAATTTTTTGGTGAATAGTAACTTATTAAGTTCTTAATCGCGATTAGTGGTAATTAGGGTAGTTTAAGGTATAAATAATGCTTTAATAATATGAAATGACCTAGACACATGTCCCAACCTTATTGGTTGTGTCATGGCCGACCAAGACAATCCATGGGTCAACTTGGGGACCCCATGGAGACACTTTGGTTGGGAAATAACATAAATTACTTTTTATTTAATGTAAAAGTAAAAATGACACAAACATAATATGTTTTACGAAAACAATTTTTACATGGGGTTATAAAGATCAGATTTTTGATTATAAATAGTCATTGGAAATATAAAAAGCTTTCCTACATCATAGTATTTTTTTTATAATTTTTAGACATTAAATAAATTAAATTATATATGACATAATAATGATGCAGCGATGACATCATTATTTGACGATTTAAATAAAATGGAAAGATAATGTAAAATCTATGAACTAAACATATCCAAAACCAATTGTATGAGTGGATTTAGAACCCTTATCACCTTATCCACGAATTATATCAATGTGGGACCTTTTAAAACCGAAACACAGTTTCAAATAAAGTAATATTTCTTTACTTTCCCAAAGTGCCTCTCCTCTCCTCTTATAAAAGGCCCCCACCTCTACCTCATTTCACACACTCCTCAAGCCTTTGGATCATCCAACCCCTGACCATTTACTCTCTCCACATCCCTCTCCTAATCCTAGAGGATTCCCTTTGGGCATAATCCTTTCAAAGGAAGCCTTTAGGCTCAAATCAAAAGGAGTTACACTTTTAAAGGTAATTCTTTCTCTCATGTTCATTTGTTTTATTTTGCTTCTCCAAACCCCCTAAACTCTTTTTATTTACTTATTTTGTAACAAAAACAGTATCTTCAATATACTAGGATGTTGGTATAAGATTTATTTGAGCTACACTCTCACACAACTACATCAAATGGTTAAAGAACATACGGTTTCTGTGGATGGCGAAATTCTTCCTCCCGAAACGATGATTGTTCAATACTCATTTAACACCTTCAAAGGTGGCCATTATGATGTCACTATTTTTATATATGATATATAATATGTTTATGTTTTCCTTAAGCTTCTGTTTTTTTCATTTTGGGCATACCTTTATGGTTTCCATTATGGGTAAACACGATATCTTCATTTTAGGAAGTGCGGACTACCGCCCCCTGAAAGTGATTTGATTCGTTAATACCATATGTGGGATGTGTAAAGGATAAAGTTAATGATATTATATATGTTATTACACTGTAATTATAATATACTCTTATATCATTATGATTCCATTCCAGAAAATACGAAATAGAAATGGAAGTAGCGTTCATGCGTACGTACGGCTTACCGTCTCCATGAACGGTGCATTTCATTTCTTACCTCTGAATGTGATGTAATATTATAAATACATGTATATGCTGAATATATATGATATATATGTTATCCAAATCATTAATATAATTCTGGATATAACGAACCTTTGACCAAATTAACAACATGTAAGTGTAAGAAGTCTATTTTTGACTTAAGAACCAAATACCGACAAAATGAACACTATTAACTTAAATGATTACATGATGTTCATAACATGGTATAAAAGGAATAATGAACTTGAAAAAGGTTCATAAGAAAGTAGAGATTAACTCAAGTTTATTATTCAGGAGATTAAAGAACGGTCGGGTCAAGTCGGATACGAGGTATGGGACTTCGTCTCAATCTCCTTTCATTGAGGCATATTTTATTTTATACACAACTTTCTTTTATACGGTGTATAAACCCCTTTGACTTATACGTTTATTCAAAAGGAATCTTTTTTATACGAAGCATTTACTAAACGACAAAAGGGAATGTTTTTGTCGTACGTATGCGGCGACAACGACTTCTCCACCGTCGTAACCGTTATTTGAGTTTCGGCTTCCTCTACAAGCCATACCTTCTTTTTAAAAGAAAAATAAATACCATGTTTTACTTTTCTTTTATTTTGGTATTGAAAATGGTTTTTAAAATGTTTTTGTGTTCTATTGATATCTTGTGATTGAAATGTGGAAATGTTATGTTTCCTTTATGCATGTTTTATGTGATACGATTATGTTATGGTTCTTGGGAATTATTATGAAGACGGGTGGTTCCGTGATAAACTAAGGGCGGGTGAGCCCGATATAGCTCTCCAATGCATTGGGTAACGCGAAGGAGTGAAATGTTAAGGTTTCTCCGAAGATATTTAGGGAATATACTGTGATGGGTATTCCAAACGTAACCAAGAGGGTTACTCCCTACGTAAGAATGTTATGAATGCCTCAAGTTACCTTTATGTCTTATGATTTCTATGATTTATTCATGATTTTATGAGGTATGTTAAAGTGCCTATGTTTTATGGGTAAAGTATGATTTCATTCTTATGTATATATGAACTCATGTTTCCTTTCCATGTTTTTATAACCCATACTGAGCTTTTTATGCTCATCCCAAGTTTTTTTTTTTGAAATGTTTTTCACAGGTCAAGGGAAAGGTACATGATATGATGATAGTGTCAAGGAAGTGTCAAGAAATAATCCATGTTTTATTTTAAATGTGTTTCCATTGATGGGAATGAAGAATACTATCTTTATGTAACCACTTTGTTTATATGTGGAATGTAATTCAAGTTTTATGATCTAATTATCTAAAACTCTAAACCCGAAAAGATCCTCAATGTGTAATCTTGTAATAACTCAAGATTAAGTAAGGTTTAAGGCTGGGGCCTTATAGTTGGTATCAGAGGTCGGTTTAGATAACTTTAGGAGTTATAATTCTATTAAATGATTATCCAAAAAAAATTTGAAATGATTTAGCATTTGAAGATTACCATGTTGCTTCATCTAAGACATGTTTGTTCAGAATGGTTTTCCGCAGAGGAAACAGGGAAGCAGTGCTAGGAAGGCATACAGAAGGAAATAACCTTCTGAATCAGCATCCAAAAATGGTCGGAATTGGAACTGAATAGTTTGTTGCAGTAATGGCGCAGTTGACTCAGGCTATAAATGGTGGTGGTATCCATGCACGAGATCAGCCAGATCAACCGCAGAGGAACATGTCAGTGGTGGAACATTTCATGAGGCAACATCCACCATAATTCAGAGGATCATCTGACCATGTGCTAGTTGAAGGGTGGATTAAAGCACTAGAGAAGATTTTTGATGTCATGGGGTGTTCAGGCAATCAAAAGGTTAGTCTTGTTATTTACCATTTGGAGGGTGAAGCAGATCAGTGGTGGTCTATGGTTAAAAATATCAGGGACGCCGATGAGATTGATTCTCTTGACTGGGATGAATTCAAAGGTATGTTTCTTGAGAAGTATTTTCCTAAGGCTGTTCGACTTAGGATGGAAAAAAAATTCATGGAATTGAGGCAAGAGGAAGACTCAGTGGCTGCCTATGATGAAAGGTTCACTCGATTGGCAGGGTATGCTCCAAATTTTATCCGAGACCTTGATAGTAAAATAAATCATTTTTACTCAGGATTAAAGCCAAAATATCGAAGGGCATTAGCTTATCGTGAGTTTAAAAGTTATGAAAAGCTTGTTCGATGTGCTGAGAAGGTGGAAATGGAGTTTTCCGATGACCAAGTGTTCTATAACAACCAGCAGAAGAAGAGACCGAGGTGGCAGGAGAAAGGTAAGAATTCTTCAAAAAAGTCTGATGGTAAGAAAACTAAGTTTCCAGTTTGTGATAAATGTGGCAAAAGGCATGCTGGGGAAATTCATCAAGTGTGAGTTTTGGTTGCAACAAATTTCTCTCCTTGGTCACATTGTTTCTAAATACGGAATAACTGTTGATCCTGTAAAAACAAAAGTTGTGGAAGAATGGCCAAGACCCACAAATGTAACCGAGATTTGTAGCTTCCTTGGTTTGGTGGGCTATTACCGAAGGTTTGTTAGAAATTTTTCACGGTTATCTAGTCCAATGACTAAGATAACTCGGAAGGGTGTTAAGTTTATCTGGACAAAAGAATGTGATGATTGTTTTCAGGAATTGAAAAGAAGATTGGTGAATGCTCGAGTTTTGGCACTACCTTCTAGGAATGGTGAGTTTGTTATATACAGTGATGCTTCATTGAAAGGACTTGGTTGCGTCCTAATGAAGAATGATCAGGTAATTGCTTATGCTTCACGACAGTTAAAAACTCATGAGGTAAATTACCCTGCACATGATTTGGAATTAGCTGCTGTTGTTTTTGCTTTAAAAATTTGGAGGCATCATTTGTATGGAGTAAAGTGTGAAATATATACCGATCACAAAAGTTTAAAGTATATATTCACTCAGAAAGAGTTAAACATGAGACAGAGGAGATGGCTAGAATTAATCAAGGATTATGATTGTACAATTCATTACCATCCGGGAAAAGCAAATAAAGTGGCTAATGCTTTGAGTCGAAAAAGTAATGCTTCATTAACAATGTTGCGTTTGGAACGTGATCCTTTGGTTAAGGATTTGATGAACTTTGGCATAGATGTTGTTGGTGCAGGAAGTCCTTCTGTTTTGTTTCAGGTATCAGTGAGATCTTCTCTATCAGATAGAATCAAGCAAGCACAGAAGCAAGACAGTGAGTTGCAGAAAAAGGTAGAGTTGGTTCAGAAAGGTAAGTTGCCTGAATTAAAAAATGATAATGATTGTGTTTTGAGATTTGGGAAGAGATTGTGTGTGCCTTGTGATTCACAGTTGAAGAGGGAGTTGTTATGTGAAGCTCATAGTTCTCCGTTTTCAGTTCATCCGGGCAGTACTAAGATGTATAGAGATCTGCGGGAGTATTACTGGTGGGATGGAATGAAAAGAGACATTGCTGATTTTACTGTAAAGTGTTTGACATGTCAATAGGTTAAAGCAGAGTGGAAGTTACCGAAAGGGATGCTTCAGCCTTTACCAGTGCCAGAGTGGAAATGGTAGAATATATCCATGGACTTTGTTGTTGGATTACTAAAGACATCTCGAGGTAATAATGCAATCTGGGTTATTGTTGATCGCTTGACCAAATCTGCTCATTTCCTTGCTATACGAGATACTTTCTCTCTTGATCAACTTTCCCGTTTGTATCTTAAAGAGATAGTAAGGTTACATGGAGTTCCTCTCTCCATTGTATCGGATCGTTATCTCAGGTTTACTTCTAACTTTTGGAAAGGCCTTCAGAAGTCGTTGAGTACTGAATTAAATTTTAGTACATCTTTTCATCCTCAATCAGATGGGCAGTTAGAACGAACAATCCAGACATTGGAGGATATGCTACGAGCTTGTTCTATGGATTATTAGGGAAGTTGGGACCAACATCTTTCTTTGGTTGAATTTTCATATAATAACAGTTTTCATTCCAGTATACAGATGGCACCATTTCAGGCATTATATGGGAAGCGGTGTCGAACTCTAGCTTTTTGGGATGAAGTGGGTGAAAGGAAGTTGATGGGACCAGAATTGGTAGAAGAGTTGGCAGAAAAAGTTCAGCTAATTCAGAAGCACATGAGAACAGCTCAGAGTAGGCAGAAGAGTTATGCAGACAATAGGAGGAAGGATCTCTCTTTCGAGGTAGGTGATCATGTTTTTCTCAAGGTTTCTCCATGGAAAAGTGTGATGAGATTTGGTAAGAAAGGAAAGCTAAGTCCAAGGTTCATTGGACCATATGAAATTCTGGAGAGAGTTGGATTAGTTTCATAACGAGTGGCTTTACCTCCGAGTTTATCTCAGGTACACAATGTTTTTCACGTTTCGATGTTGAGAAAGTATATGCCAGATCCATCTCATGTTTTGAGTCCAGAGGTAGTTCAGCTGGAAGAGAACCTATCTTATGAGGAACAATCGGTCTAGATTCTTGACCACAGGGAGAAATTGTTACGGAATAAGGTGATTCACCAGGTAAAGGTTTTGTGGAAAAACCACATGATTGAAGAGGCAACATGGGAATCTGAAAATGCAATGAGGGATAAGTACCCCCATTTATTCGATAAGTAAGTAAATTGCGGGGATGCAATTTTCTAAATGGGGGAAGGATGTAACATCCCAAGTAAGTAATGAATAATAGATATTTTTATCTATGTCTATTAATGATTAATATAGTGTTTTAGAGGCTTAAAATGAAAATAAATCCAATCTTAAGCATGGAATACACTAATATTCTTAAAAGATTGTTTTACTGCCTTATGATGGAAAACCCTTTTTAAATCTATCTTTTGACAATTTTATAAACTATGTTTGACAAAATAAACTTATTCTTTATGATTGGGACATCAAAATTTACTTTGTGTGAATTTTTGGTATTTTTCTGACAATGTTCATTTTTTAATGAATAGTGAAAAATACTGCATTTTACATCAAAACTGCTTTTTAATCTAATTTATTTATATGATTATATTATCTTTTGAATTGGTCTTAATGTGTAATATGAATATATTTTTACCATTTAATCCAATGGTGGTCATTGGAATCAATTTCACTTTGAAATTGGACTCAAACTAGTGTCAATCTTTTGATACTTATTGTTTCATAAAAACACGCTATTTGATCTGACAGCGGGAATTAATTATTAAATTAATTAATGTGACTTATATGTTTTGAATTTTTTTAAAATAGTCTTCATTTTTGAATTCGTAATATCAAATATAGCTTAGGGTGAATTTTTGGTAATTTTCTGAAAAACTTCAATTTTTGATGAATAGTGAAACCACTAAGTGGCACTTATAAAGACTGATTTTCCGTTTAAATGAAATTTTGCCATCATTGTGTTTTGAATTTCAAAAATCTGACATACATGGTTTTCATTAAGAAGTAAAATTTGGTTCAATGATATTATAATAATTTTTTTGTGAATAGTAACTTATTAAGTTCTTAATCGCGATTAGTGGTAATTAGGGTAGTTTAAGGTATAAATAATGCTTTAATAATATGAAATGACCTAGACACTTGTCCCAACCTTATTGGTTGTGTCATGGACGACCAAGACAAGCCATGGGTCAACTTGGGGACCCCATGGAGACACTTTGGTTGGGAAATGACATAAATTACTTTTAATTTAATGTAAAAGTAAAAATGACACAAACATAATATGTTTTACGAAAACAATTTTAACATGGGGTTATGAAGATCAGATTTTTGATTATAAATAGTAATTGGAAATATAAAAATATTTCCTACATCATAGTATTTTTTTTATAATTTTTAGACATGAAATAAATTAAATTATTTATGACATAATAATGATGCAGCGATGACATCATTATTTGACGATTTAAATAAAATGGAAAGATAATGTAAAATCTATGAACTACACATGTCCGAAACCAATTGGATGAGTGTATTTCGAACCCTTATCACCTTATCCACGAATTATATCAATGCGGGACCTTTTAAAACCGAAACACATTTTCAAATAAAGTAATATTTCTTTACTTTCCAAAAGTGCCCCTCCTCTCCTCTTATAAAAGGCCCCCACCTCTACCTCATTTCACACACTCCTCAAGCCTTTGGCTCGGCCAACCCCTGCCCATTTACTCTCTCCACATCCCTCTCCTCATCCTAGAGGATTCCCATTGGGCATAATCCTTTCAAAGGAAGCCTTTAGGCTCAAATCAAAAGGAGTTACACTTTTAAAGGTAATTCTTTCTCTCATGTTCATTTGTTTTATTTTGCTTCTCCAAACCCCCTAAACTCTTTTTATTTACTTCTTTTTTAACAACACCAGTATCTTAAATATACTAGGATGTTGTTATAAGATTTATTTGAGCTACACTCTCACACAACTACATCAAATGGTTAAAGAACATACGGTTTCCGTGGATGGCGAAATTCTGCCTCCTGAAACGATGATTGTTCAATACTCATTTAACACCTTCAAAGGTGGTCATTATGATGTCAATATTTTTATATATGATATATAATATGTTTATGTTTTCCTTAAGCTTCTGTTTTTTTCATTTTGGGCATACCTTTATTGTTTCCATTATGGGTAAACACGATATCTTCATTTTAGGAAGTGCGGACTACCGCCCCCTGAAAGTGATTTGATTCGTTAATACCATATGTGGGATGTGTAAAGGATAAAGTTAATGATATTATATATTTTATTATACTGGAATTATAATATAATCTTATATAATTATGATTCCATTCCAGAAAATATGAAATAGAAATGGAAGTAGCGTTCATGCGTACGTACGGCTTACCGTCTCCATGAACGGTGAATTTCATTTCTTACCTCTGAATGTGATGTAATATTATAAATAAATGTATATGCTGAATATATATGATATATATTTTATCCAAATAATTAATATCATTATGGATATAACGAACCTTTGACCAAATTAACAACATGTAAGTGTAAGAAGTCTATTTTTGACTTAAGAACCAAATACCGACAAAATGAACACTATTAACTTAAATGATTACATGATGTTCATAACATGGTATAAAAGGAATAATTAACTTGAAAAAGGTTCATAAGCAAGTAGATATTAACTCAAGTTTATTATTCAGGAGATTAAAGAACGGTCGGGTCAAGTCGGATACGAGGTATGGGACTTCGTCTCAATCTCCTTTCATTGAGGTATATTTTATTTTATACACAACTTTCTTTTATATGGTGTATAAACCCCTTTGACTTTTACGTTTATTCAAAAGGAATATTTTTTATACGAAGCATTTACTAAACGACAAAAGGGAATGTTTTTGTCGTACATATGCGGCGACAACAACTTCTCCGCCGTCGTAACCGTTATTTGAGTTTCGGCTTCCTCTACAAGCCATACCTTCTTTTTAAAAGAAAAATAAATACCATGTTTTACTTTTCTTTTATTTTGGTATTGAAAATGGTTTTCACAATGTTTTTGTGTTCTATTGATATCTTGTTATTGAAATGTGGAAATGTTATGTTTCCTTTATGCATGTTTTATGTGATACGATTATGTTATGGTTCTTGGGCATTATTATGAAGATAGGTGGTTCTGTGATAAACTAAGGGCGGGTGAGCCCGATATAGCTCTCCAATGCATTGGGTAACGTGAAGGAGTGAAACATTAAGGTTTCTCCGAATAGATTTAGGGAATATACTGTGATGGGTATTCTAAACGTAACCAAGAGGGTTACTCCCTACGTAAGAATGTTATGAATGCCTCAAGTTACCTTTATGTCTTATGATTTCTATGATTTATTCATGATTTTATGTGGTATGTTAAAGTTCCTATGTTTTATGGGTAAATTATGATTTAATTCTTATGTATATATGAACTCATGTTTCCTTTCCATGTTTTTATAACCCATACTAAGCTTTTTATGCTCATCCCAAGTTTTTTTTTTTGAAATGTTTTTCACAGGTCAAGGGAAAGGTACATGATATGATGATAGTGTCAAGGAAGTGTCAAGAAATAATCCATGTTTTATTTTAAATGTGTTTCCATTGATGGGAATAAAGAATACTATCTTTATGTAACCACTTTGTTTATATGTGGAATGTAATGCAAGTTTTATGATCTAATTATCTAAAACTCTAAACCCAAAAAGATCCTCAATGTGTAATCTTGTAATAACTCAAGATTAAGTAAGGTTTAAGGCTGGGGCCTTATACTTTTGGGATCCATTTCATGTAAATGTATTCTTAAATATTCTAATATCTACCCGAAATTATGTGTTAGGATTCTCACTATTTTTATTAACCCTAATTTTTATTTAATTTATGTACTATTTCAAAAGAAATATATTAATTTCATGCTTGTATTTTTGGACTATGGGTGTTTCTATTCTATTTTCTTGAGGTGGAATCTTCACCAAAACTTCTTAATCACTCTTTACCAATTATATGAGTCAAATTTGAGGGAAAAACTTCTTTGATACTTTATTGGTATCATTATTTATTTCTGATTTTTTATAAGGTCCATTATTAAATGATTCCATATTCTTCAGTTTAATCTCCTTCTCTAGACACTTCATATTGAGTAACTTTTTATTATACTCAAAAAATCTAAATGGATATCCTAGGAATTGTAAACCTTATTAGCCTACTTAGCATTCATCTATTGTGTATCAGGAGGCCTTTTATAAGTTCTTGCATTATTTTAGCTTTCATATTAAACTATGCATCCTTGGGCCACATACTTACCTTGTGTAGAATCTTTAATTCATATAGTACATTAGTGAAAACAACCTTGAACACTTCCTTCTCCACATCTATTCTTGGAAATTTTACATCAATATAATAAAAATTAATAGTTCAAATTGAGGTTGATTCACTCTTGGAATATATTAGTTTTAATAAGGTGGTTTATATTCAAACCTATTAATCTAATGAATTATTAATTGCAACATATTTTTCTTCTAGCTTTGATTTTTATTTAAATAGTTTCTTGAAAAAAATAGTTTGTATGAAATAAATTCATCTAATTCATTCTTGATAAATCCATTAAAATGAGAATAAATAAAATTTCATAAAATCTTAATTATCTTCATAATATATACAAAAGTAATCTAAAAGGATATCTATCAATTGAATGAGTAGATATTCACATACCATTCTAGGTACCTTCAAATAATGGTTCATTACTTTATATATTCAGAATATTTCATGTCTTATTATTCTATTTCCTAGTTGGGTTATTTAGAGTCTTTAAAGATACTTATGATGCAACATTAATAGTAGTGGAAACAGAATTATCCATATGAGGCATCTTAACTTCACACAAATCATGAAATATGTAATTCCATAATCTAAATGAAATTTAGTGTATCTTTATAATAGATCAAATTAAAATGTTCCTTAGTTTTGATAACACATAAAATTATATTTACTACCAATGAAGGCACATGAGAGGGGGTTTGAATCTTGTGTTGTCTTTTTTCACTAAAATCCAAACTATACTGAAACCCATTCAGAATTTAACCAACTTTACTCATTATTTCATATAGATCTATTTTCTAATTAACCAAAAAAAAAATTAATTACATGCAATGAATGTAATGAAATAAATAATAACATAGTACTTTAAATAGTTTGGTATAAATACCTACTCATTTACTTGATTGGTTATTTTCCATAAGAAGGATTCTAAACTATAATCTAATGTTAATTATAATAGGTGGTATATCTCAACCCATCCCTGAGTCTCACAGTGTTCATAATGCTTGTCTATAATAAGAATTTACTTAATAGGATCACAGTGGACTTCTTGAATAGATTAAAACTATAGTTACAACATTATATAGTCATTTAATTTCATAACTTGAGTTAAAAAAATAACTATAGAGTCTAATTATGAATGTAAAAGTGCTCATTTTTATTCCTTCTTTGAATATGATCTTTGATCTATATAAGGAAGTCTTTACATCAAAAAAATATCCTTTTATAATAATAATCTTCAATGAATGCTATGAGATTATAAAGAATATTCTAAAACTATATTACAACTCATAGTTCAATATATAATAAAATTTAGTGGATTAATTCACCATTCTATCTCACTTAATAATATTTTTTTATATTAAAACCCTATATATTCTCATCATTCCAAAAATTCTTGAACACAAACAAATGAAATAATACTCAGCAGGTCAGCCTGTATCTGAATGTATTCCTCTCAAACATCTACAATAATGGTTTTTATATGAATAACATATCCTACATTTTCTTTGATACCCATAATATCTTCAACCTCTGTATAGGCTCAGGATTCAACATCTTCTTATTCTTCAAGAGTGTTCTTCGAATATATCACACAGTGCAATAGCTTTCAGTTTTACTATTTTAAAAACTAATCCTCAGCTATTATATTTTTAGTTTTATATATAGGTTATAAAAAATAGAATTTCCAATATTTATAATATATAAAATCTTTATCTAATTCTATGCACTAATATTTTCTCAACTACTCTACTTTTTTTCTACATTGGATGCTCCCATGATCTTTTTATTCTTTTTCTCCTTGAACAGTTGTATTTAGGTTAATGGAAGGAGTGCCTTACTTTTTTCATTCTCATTTCTCTCAAAATGTAGAAAATATTATAGATCCTTATAACAGCCTCAATTAATCCAATTCTACCCATCACATATTATTCCTTCTCATTGAAATAGAATAATCTCATATTGTTCATTTTAAAGAAGTATGAAATTGTTCAATGATCCATGGATATTTTGATATTCTTCTATAGCAGTCTCAACTCACTAGTAATATCAAAATATCCCCACTAAAATAAATATCCTTCACTTTCAATAGCTATATAAATTATACAGATAATAGATGTTTTGGTGTTGAAAAAAAGCTCTAGTGTGAGACTTTCAATAAAAACAGTACTACCAAAATATTGATTCTGTACATAGTAGTTGCATCTCCACTTAAAAAACATCTTTAAATATTTAAAAAATTATCAAAATTTAATCTTAATTCCCCTAAAAACATCAATGTACTCAAGTCAACTGATATTGGTAATGACTAATAGGATCTTGAACTTTGACGACCTTATCTGCATTATTCTTGAAATTTTAAAAAATATATTTTTCATAAACAATAATATATACAGTGGTTATTCACATTTGATATTTATCAATACAGGCTTGTGTCATCGATTAAATTATATTCAAGTTGTTTTGATCATGAAAAAACAATATAAGCACCAATTAATTTAATTTTTCATTTAATCTAGAATTTATTCAACTAACGTTATTATTATACATAATTATAAAATTTCTCTATAGCTTTAATCTTCTTATCCCATTTCTCAAAGAACAACAAATAAATTTTTTAATCTTGAACAAAACCCCATTCTTGGTGTTTGTAATATCTAGAACCTTAATCAATAGATTCATCATTATCAAAATTCATTTTATCTTCAGAACAATTAATTTGAGAAATCAACTGAATTTCACCCAGTAAGTACACAAAATTACCATACATGAATCTCATTGGGTAATTTTCATACATTAATATATAGTGTGTAAGTATTATCACTAATATCGTCCAAATGTGTATAAATGGGTTCTACTAAATATCATTAGACTACATCTTTGGATTCAGCTACATGGAACATCATTTGGGTATGTGGTTCTAATTTCAGAAACATTGTTGAATTTAGCTAATTGAATAGCATATGGGGTTCATTTTACAATGATGTTGAACTTGTGTATATTGATATTCACATATACAAAAAAATCATGTTTGGTTGTAACGCCCCGACCCCAGTTACCCAGAGTCGGTGCATTATTTTAATACATTGGTATGATTACAAGGAATCAAGTCCCGAAGAACCGATCAGTTTAGGAGTCTTGGAAAATATATTACATAAATGAATGTTACATTACACTTTATAACATAGAAAACAACATAAAAAATCATTTATGAACCCCATTATTCCCTTGGATTAACCCTACATATCAATCATAATACACTTCTTGGAATCCTGGGAAAAATAAAACATAGAAATGGGTGAGCTCAAAAGATCAATAAGGGTAAGAAATACAGTGGAAAATGACATAAATATTAATCATGGTGAATAATTGATACCACATGCCTTTACCGATAATAATCATTAATACTTTTATGGAAATAATATGAGTTGAGTAAATAATTCCATAATAAAACATAATCATGGGTATTCTACTAGTCGAATGACCACATGAATCATCAATATTATTTCCATAATGAGGGAATGAATAATGCCAGAAATTCTAAAACATTTTTTCAATTCCTAGTCTAGGACGTCTAAAAATGATTAACGCCTCGGTCAAAACCATAAATCAAATTGGGAAAAAGGCATCGGCCAATTCCACGTCTAGTTGTCTCATGAGACCTATCGTTGCATCGAGAAGCTATAGCGGGCTCCACCCATCACTTACTATGTCCAATACATTCCTCATATGAAATTGTTGAAACATAACATAAACATTCAAATAAGAACTAGGGTACTAAATTTCAATACTTTAACCATAAACCATGAATGGTATAAAAATAACACATCTATAGTCAAACATATCACAAAACCTTCAATACAGTACGGAAGTTTTGTATCATAATAAATCAACATCAAAAAAAGTTTAAAATCCATTAAAGGATTTGACATAGATAGAAATGATTTTTAAAACTCTTTGATTGAAATATCCCTTTTCATTAAAACATTTAAAAGTCACGCAATTTAGAAAGGAATACATTTAAATACATTTTTGAATCAAAGTGTCCCATACCACTTTGAAACTTTTTAAATTAATTAACATTTTAAAACATTCATGTCCATTTAAATAAATCCTCAAAACCATTTTTCAAACATGGACATTAATGAGAATGGTTTTGAAGAATAAATATTTAAAACATTTAAATTGATGTTGACATAGATGAAATCAAGACTATTTGAGAAAAATATCTCTTTTTTTGAAATAATTTAAAAGTCACATGATTATAAAAGAAAGCATTTACTTTTAAAATATTCTTATAAGCTTTTAAAGGAAGATTCGATGATTTTATAATGGTGGAAAATAGCAGCATCTGCCGTATAAGTTAAAAAAAGACATTCTTACCTTAATTTTTTCGAAAAGGTTAAAAAGGACCTTGTTTGGAAAACGACGAAATGATTCCTTTATAAACATATTATAAAAGGTCAAAAAAGGGTATAAATGACTCTAACCCATAGTTTATAAAATAGTAAGAATTATTTGAAATACATTTTTAAGAATCATGGATGTGGAGGATAAGGAGGTCCTAGTAGATAATTAAATATAAACAACCTCGGATAATGAAGAGATCGTGAAATACACCCTTACCAATTTTGTAACTTACGAAACATACACCCCGTTAAAAAAGTATCATACAATGAATATGTAAATACACATAAATTAAAGTGTATTACATAATTAATACAATTATGGGCAGTACATACACCAACAAAAGGTAATAGTGGCAATATGGCATGAATCTCATGGGAAAAAGGAGTGAGATGAAAACCCATTAACTTGTACTTTTCCTTCGTCGAGGGTAGGTTTAAATCCTGTATAATGGTGAAATAATTTTTATTGAATTATAAAATAATTATATACATTAATATGATATCATATATGATCTTTTATCATTTATTTATTAATAATATCTTAGTATTAACGTCGTTACGAGTGTTAACTGATTCATTTTCCTTTATATTCTTTGTTATGTGAGACATATTTATTATAGTTGGGATGTATCTTATTCATATCCATAATTATATCATGTATCTAAACATTATTTGTAATCATCAAATGAAAATTAGTCTTGAATGGATACGATGGGGAATGAATCTCATCGCGTTAGTCGAGACGGTAGTCGGTACGTACGCACGAGCGACAATATCATTATTTTGATATTAAAATAAAATATAATTGGATTGTATATCATATATAAATAATAATTATCATGTTATATTTATTATTTACATAAATTAAACGTCATTATCATACCCATCCAAAAAATAATGTATTGAATATCAATTACACCATGACGTGGAGACGGTAAGTCGTACGTACGCACGTATGGTGACATGTCATTAAAAATATGGATAGAATACTGAATATGGTTGTACCATATTTATAATAACATAATATTATATATAATATTCTGGAGTTATTATTTTATATTGTAAATAACAAAGAAAGAAGAAGTGGAAGAAGAAAGGAACTTGAAAGAGGGTGGTGAAAACATTACCTCTTCTTCAGGTTCTTCCATTTGATTTGATCAAAAGGGATCCTTAGTTTTTCATTATTACCAAACTAAGGTCCCTAGGTTGAATTTAGGTAAGTTGATAATATATTTGGGCAGGGGTTGGCCGAACCAAAAGGCTTTGAAGGTAAGATGAATTGGTTATAAGTGGTGTCCTTTTATAAGTGGGGGAGGGGATCTTTAAAAAAAACTTAAAGTATTATTTTATAATAAACTCATATTCAGTTTATAATGGCTCAAAAGTGGATTATTCAAAGTATAAGGTGGGGATATGTTGAAAACAACTCAATAAATAGTTGTTTGACAGGTTTGGGTCACTTTATTAACCTTATCTTTTAGTTTTAACTCTTAGTTAATTAGTTTGACATTTACCATGTCACGTTGTATTTTTATATTATATGGTTAATAAACTTACTATATATTTCCAAGAGACACCCAAATGGTATATTAATGATACACATATTATTATATAATTCTTTTGGCAAAACATTATATTTTTAGGAATAGAATATCAATTAATAATATAATATTTATTTTAAAAACTCATTTATGTCAATTTTGACACTATTCCATAATTGATTTTTGTTAAAGTCAGAACAACTTTATTAATTCAAAAACAATTCATTTAAGTAGTCCTAACATGTCATATTAACCAATAAAATCAGTTTATGGCATCAAAACATTCAAATTATATTTATTTTAAAATTTATAATACCAATTATTTGATTCTTTCATTAATAAGGAAAATACTGCATCATTATTGTGTCATAAATAAATTAAATTATTCAATGTCTAAAAATTATAAATAAAATACCATTATGTAGGAAATATTTTTATCTTTATAATTAATATTTATAGTCGAAAATATAACATATATAACCCTATGTAAATAATTTTTTGCTAAAATATATATATGCTTATGTCATTTTTGTAATTACTTTAACTTAATTAATATAAAGTGTCATTATCACTTACAAGTGGCTCCATGGGGTCCCCAAATCGACCCAAAGATGCCCATGGTCGGAACTGTATCAACCAATAGTGTTTTTACACGTTTTATGGTAATTTAATATTATTATAATATTATTTGTTTACCCTTATTTACCGGATTTACCCTTTAACCATGGTAAATAAAATATTTACCGAATTAATTATACAAAATGTCTAAAAATAATAGTTACAGATTTACACAATTTGGGAATCCTGATTCTAAATTTGGAATCTATTTTTTCAAATTCAAAACACATAAGTGGCATAAATTAATTTAAAATTAATTCCCGCTGTCAAAATAAAAAGCGTGTTTTTAAGAAACAATAACTATCAAAAGATTGACACTTGTTTATGTCCGGTTTAAATGTGGAGTTATGTCCAATGAACAAAATTTAATTAAATGGTAAAAATATATTCTAAATATACTTTATAACCACTCAAATTCATAATTTATCACTATTAATTATTTCAATTAAAAAAGTTGTTTTTAATTAAAATTTAGTAATTTTCACTATTCATCAAAATATAAAAGTTATCAGAAAAGTACCATAAATTTACCCTAAGCTAATTTCGATATTAAGAATCCAAAAATGAAGTTCATTTTGAATTATAAAATGTATAAAATTTCAAAAAGTGGTTATTACTATTCATAACGGCAAGTTTGATTGGTTGTGGTGTGTGTTAGAACTCGATGTTAAGTACTACACATGTTACTATATTATTAAAAGAGAAGTGTACCATGGAATTTTAGGGTGTTACATTCTCCCCTAGTTCAATAAATTTCATCCTCGTAATTTATGCTCGGTATTGAAAACATAGGGTTGACATTTCAAAATATCTTAGTTGAAATCCCACATCAAAAAATGGATTAATGAGGTCTCTATTTAAAATAAAGAGTGGTAAGTATGAAGGTTACCGAAAATAACACAGACTAGGGTTCCATGTTGGAAACATGGATATGGAAGATAAATCTAACCATCAATATTTGATGTTGAGTGGTAGAGAACATGGCTATGAGAAGGCCAACAATCACAAAGCCATAAATTTTTGATGATATAAGGTACCATCTAGGACAACGTTTTTGTTATAAGTTCCTTTTCTTAATGTTGAGGAATTTATTTATGATATTGGATAAGATCATATGTATATATACTTACTTTATAATTAGATTTTTATCCACTAATAAATTTATACCACAAACTCATCTTTCACCCCAAAAGATAATACAACTCAAAAATACTCTATTTATCCTAATCGTATAGGGTTCCAAATATAATGAATTTATAATTCACATATCAAAACCTTTAATAAAACTACATTATATCATCCAGGAACTTCACGTAGTCTAGTGGTAGGTAATAAATCCCAATTGCACTATGGTTGTGGGTTCGATTCCCGTAGCTTTGTTCGACGCGATGGGTTGTAACACGGTCTACATGTTGTCCTTTTATAAAAATACAAAAATAACCTTTCAAACTTAATCAATTATAACCTTTAGACTTATCCAAAATACTTATATCCAAACTCACATTCTAAAATTTATAAGTAAGTTAAACAAAATGAAGATTTTTTTTCATGTAATAACATGTGAACACCTTCATCGTGTATTATTTTAAAACATGGTAACATCCTGAATTACCATAAAACCTTATTGATTGCATTCATGCTCCATTATTCTTTATAGAATACTGGATATACTCCCTCTATCCAAAAATTTTGTAAACTCCAACAATGAAAAATCATTAATCAGTTTCAAGGTAGTCAAGAATATCCAATATAATTTATTCAAATCAACCATCTCTTATTCCAAAATCACTACCACATTATCGGGACCATATTAAGGATTACCTTTCCTTCAACCATGTATTTTACCAAAAGTGTAGCTCACTATTAAGCCACTTTTCTTAGAACCATATAATCTCAAATCCTCAATAAAATAGTACTGTAGTATAATCCTTATTTATCTTCATAATTCATATAACCTGTATATTGTTGATACAACACTCAAATGAAATAATCCTATAATAACAACATAAGAACACTAGTCATTCATCTTCATCTATGGTAGTATCATAACTTGATTATTATCCAATATCATAATTTGGGGAACACTCTGATGATTTGGAATTGGTTCATGTAGTGTCCCAACTCTTTACAGATGAAGCATTGTACATTTGATACCTTTTTCTGACCCTTACAGTCACGTACTTGGTGTTCTTTTTCTCCACACTTATAACAAACTCTCATTCCCTTCAGGCAAGTTCCAGGGTGTTTCTTCCCACAGTTATCACATATGGTAAAATTCTTCTTTTCCCTCTTCCCTTTATCCATATTTCTCTCTCCCATCCTTTTCTTCTCTTGCTTCCCTTCAAAACCATAGGACTCAGAGAATTATTTACTTATCTTATTAACACATGATATTATTTATTAATATGTTGAGAATACATGGGAGACTATTTATCTTCTAAATGTTGGCTTAATACCATGAAAGATATGGTCATTCTTACTCTTTGGATCATACATATTGTTGGAGTTCACATTCCTTCTACTGGGTGCCATTTCTATACAATAGCATAAACTAGGTCAGTTTATGAATTTCAATGAATAATTCCAAACTTGTAAAATACCTAACATAAATTGAACGGTTTTTGGAGATAATCCATAATCATAAAGATGTTTTCATTAAGGAAGTATATACTCATAAACCCTTCATAATTATTTGTAAAGAAAATTAGAATTATCCTAAGCATATCCCTCGGGAGTGTCGTAACCAAGAGTGCAGCAAGGCCCGTTTTCGCGCACCAGTTCCCGTTCGAGTCTAGCTCAAAGTGGTGTTTTTGGGTTTTACCCCAAGGTACATATGTGCCAGGGCTGCCTCTACCTGCTCGTATCTAGACACGGATGTATTTTCTTGGAAAACTCACAAAATCTCTACATTACCAAAATTCCAGGAATTTCTTCTATACTAATCCTCAAAGTGTATCTTAGGTCTATGTTCTCTGATCAGAGTTTATCTAAATCTAGCTTATAAGGTTATTTATAAACTTCCTATGATGCCAACTGTAACTCCCCGACCCCAGTTACCCAAATTCAGCGTGTTATTTTAATACATTGGCTTTATTACAAGGAATCAAGTCCCAAAGGACCGATCAGTTTAGCAGTCTTGGAAAATAGATTACATAAATGAATGTTATATTACACTTTATAACATTCAAAACAACATAAATAATCCTTTATTAATGTCATTATTCCTTTGGATTAACCCTGCATATCAATCACAATACACTTCTTGGAATCCTGGGAAAAATAAAACATAGAAAGGGGTGAGTTCAAACGCTCGGTAAGGGTAAGAACTACAGTGTAAAAGGACATAAATATTAATCATGGTGAATAATTGATACCACATGCCTTTACCAATAATAATAATGAATACTTTTATGGCAAGAATATGAGTTGAGTAAATAATTCCATAATAAAACATAATCATGGGTATTCTACTAGTCGAATGACCACATGAACCATCAATATTATTTCCATAATGATGGAATGTATAATGCCAAACATTCTAAAACATTTTGTCAAGGCCTCGGCCAAGATGTCTAAAAACTATTAAATCCTCGGCCAAACCCATAAATCAAATTGGGAAAAAGGCCTCAGCCAATTCCACGTCTAGTTGTCTCAGGAGACCTACTGATGCATCGAGGAGCTATAGCGGGATCCACCCGTCACTTAATATGTCCAATACATTCCTCATATAAAATGGTTGAAACATAACATAAACATTCATATAAGAACTAGGATACGAAATTTCAATACTTTAACCATAAACCATGAATGGTATAAAAATAACACATCTATAGTCAAACATATCACAAAATCGTCAATACAATATAGAAGTTTTGTATCATAATAAATCAACATCAAAACAAGTTTAAAATCCATTAATGGATTTGACATAGATGGAAATTATTTTTAAAACTCTTTGATTGAAATATCCCTTTTCATGAAAACATTTAAAAGTCACACAATTTAAAAAATAAGACATTTAAAAGACATTTTTGAATCAAAGTGTCCCATACCACTTTGAAACATTTTAAAGTAATTAAAATTTTAAAACATTCATGTCCATTTAAATAAATCCTTAAAACCATTTTGAAAACATGGACATTAATTATAATTGTTTAGAAGAATAAATATTTAAAACATTTAAAATTATGTTGACATAGATTAAATCAAGACTATTTGAGAGAAATGTCAATTTTTTTGAAATCATTTAAAAGTCACATAATTATAAAAGATAACATTTACTTTGAAAATATTCTTATAAGATTGTAAGGGAATCTTCAAAGATTTTATAATGGCAGAAAATAGTTGCATCCGCCATAACAAAATCCATCGCTATCTACTCTTATTTACACACTGGGATAGGTAAAGACTGCAACATACCTACAAGTCTCTGATGCTCTGCTTTAACCTGCTGACAAGTTAAGCACTACGAGACGAACTTAGCCACCTTCCTTTTCATTTCATTCCACCAAAATTGTGCCTTTAGCGCCTTATACATCTTTTATGTACCTGGATTTACATCCCATATTGAATGGTGGTGAGCATGAAGTAGTTTTTACTGACAAGCCATAGGTACAACCATCCGATCTCTGAAACAAAAAACTGAACCCCCATTAAGTTTTCAGCCCTTAATGGTCTCTCCACCATTGAGTTTTGAACTCATCACCATACATTCTTCATCATATGTTTGTACCTATTTGACTATATTTACCAAATCAGGAACAAGCATAGCTGAAAATAAAACCGCAACATCAGCTCGGTCTTTTCATTCCACATGCATGTTGGCTAGGACCAACAACAACTGACATTCATCTGAAGCTTCTTTCACCAATTGAGCATATTAATTTCTACTCAATTCATCCACCGCTGAATTCCCTTTTCCTAGTGTATACATCAAGTCAAAGTCAAACATATGGAGATTCTCCATCCATCTACTTTGCCTCAGATTCAAATATAACTATGAGAAAATGTGTTTCAAGCTTTTTTGATTTGTAAACATAGTGAATTTCTCACCAAAGAGATAATGTCTCCAAGTCTTCAGAGCATGGACGACTGCAGCTAACTCCAAATCATGTGATAGGTAATTATTCTCATGCACCCTCAACTACCTTGAACCATAAGCAACCACATGGTCTCCTTGCATGAGAACACAACCCAACCCTAATCCCGAAGCAACATAGTACATCACATAGTTCTATCCTGATTCTAGAAAAATCAAGATAGGTTCCAATGTAAGAGAAAATTTTAGTTCCTGGAAAGATTTCAGGCTTTCCTCTATCCATTTAAATGGATCATTCTTCTTTGTCATAGTTTTCATTGGCGAAGCTAGTTGTGAAAAATCATGCAAAAATCATCGGTAGTAACCAGATAGACCAAGAAAACTTTGTATCTCGAAGACATTGTCTGGTGGTTGTCATGAGATAACAACTTCTATATTTTCAGTATCTATTGAAATGCCTTTCTCAGAAATGACATGGACAAGGAAACAAACTTCATGTATCCAAAAATCACACTTTAATAATTTGGCATACAAACAGTAATCTCTCAAGATTTGTAACACTGTTTCCAGGTGTTCCTCATAGTCAGCCCTTGTCTTTGAATACTTAAATATGTCTTCCACAAACACCACAACAAAAGAATCTAGATATTTCAGAAATATCTGATTCATCAAATCCATGAAGACCACTAGTGCATTCATTAGACTGAAATGCATTACTACATATTCATAGTGGCCATATCTACTTCTGAAAGCTGTATTTGGAATATGTTCCATCCAAACTCACAATTGGTGATATCCTTATCGCAATTCAATCTTAGAGAACCACTGATCTCCTCTTAATTGATCAAAAAAATCATCAATTCATGGAAGTGGATATATGTTATTTATAGTAACTTGGTTTAGCTTATGATAATCAACGCACAGCCGAAGATTTCCATCCACTTTCTTCACGAACAAGACCAGTGCTGCACATGGAGACATACTTGGTTGAATAAAACCCTTGCTTTCTAGATCCTCCAACTACACTTTCAATTATCGTAACTCTGTTGGTGTCATCCTATAATATGAAATAGAAATAGGAATAGTCCCCAGAAGGAGATCAATCGTAAACTCCACTTCCCTTATAGGTGGTAACCCTGAGAAGTTCTCAAGAAATACATTTGGAAATTGATCCACAACTACTATAAAAATAATTTCCTCAATATCTTCCATTGATGTCAAATTAAACACTGGAAATTGATAAGAGATCGTTCCCACCGTTGGTGCCAACAAGCTCTTTTCCCCTTTCTTTACCATCCTCTCTCCTCTGAAGAGATGTTTTATGTCGTCGTCAGTTGTGAAACTAACTGTTCTCCTATAACAGTCAATGTGAGCCTTAAACATTGACATCCAATCCATACCCAAGATTGTGTCATAGATATCCATGTCCAACATCGATAAGTTCCACTTTAACTCAGCTCCAACAACAGTCATATCACATGCTCGACACACAAAGTCATGACATTCTCTTTCACCAAGAGGAGTTTAGAGTTTTAAAAAAAAGGCAACATTTCCAAATTTAAACATAGTAAATCAATAGCATGAGAATTAATGAATTAATACGATACACTAGTATCGAAGAGAACTTGCATGAGGGTATAATTCAAAAGGATCATATCGCTCACTGTAAATGGTCTAGCCTGATCATCAACAATCATCTTCTCATCTCTATACAATTGCTTCATCACTGAACTGTTTCCCTTGTTTCTTTACTGATATTTCCCTAGTTGATCAGTCATGGTATTCCTAGAATCACCATGGTTAGCTCTACTTTTCTATCAAGACTGATTCTGCTATCCTCACCATATTGAAGCATACGATGCTGGCGATGCTTGAGAATTGTATTAAGCACCTGACCTTAAAGCATTGTGACAATAGTGCTTAAGATACCCCATATTTTTTTATTTATGACATGATCTAGGTTGTGTCGTGCACTATCCTTTATGTGGTCATGAAAACCACATTGGTAGCATCCTGCTTGGATCTTAGTTCATTGAGGAAGGTTCACAGATCCAGCCATCTAATTTTGATTTCCACTTCCAACTTGGAAATAGGTGTCCATTTTCCGCTTTATTCTAGAATTTGAGTTCCCACCATTCCCTATAGGTATCATCATACCTCCTCCCATAGATCCTGAGATATCACATTCAGCCACAGTCACTCTATTCACCATATCTGTATAATCCATAATACAAAGCATCGCAATCTTAGATCGAATCTTTTGCCTTAGTCCTAATTCGAAGATGTGTGCCTTCAAGGATACACTTTCTACGACTTCTGGTGAGATGCTCACTAAATTCATGAATTTAGCTACATATTTTGTGATAGAGAGATTCTCTTATTTTAGGATGAAAAAGTTTGTCGTTTTCTATATTTTGAACATATGTGGATAGAATTATTTGTTGAACAATTACTCAAAATCCTCCCATATAAGGCCTTCATCCAATTTAGCTTGCACCACTAAATCTCACCACTGGTGTGCAAGATCCTCGAGCACATACGTCTCCAGCTTGACCTTTAGCTCCACCGGTGTGCTAATGAACTCGAAGATATGATTCATCCTATTGAGCCACACCCCCGCCTTCTCGGGTTCAGCATCACCCCAGAAGTTAGGCAGATTTTTCTTCATGAACTGGATGGTATGATCCACATGTTGTGGCTTATTCCTCTGGTTCCCTGTATCCACATCTTGAAAATTCTGGACAATACTCTAAACCAGCTCTTGGTTCACTCATGGTTCAGGTGAAACCACATTCTCTGCAGCTTCTTTGGGTTGGTTTCGACGATGCCTACCAGGTGCCATGTTCTAAACCAACAACAAACTCTGTCATACTCACTCTCTGGAAACTGATGGATTAGCATTTCAAATTCTATCACATCAACTATCTCAACATTGTTTTCCAAAAAACAATATTTTTCCATGTTCAACCGTTTTTGAAAACTTTCAACATGCTTTTTTAAAATTAAACCATTTTCAAAATACCGTAAACATTTCCTTTTTCAAAGTCTTTCATTTGAAAACAGTTTCATACTTTTTCAAAAATCAATACGTTATACACAACATGAATCCTTACTCGAAATGATGTTTTCACTCCTAATAGGAAGTCATTCCTCTACAATACATGTCATGCTCTTCTCATTGGCTAAACCCATTACAGTGAGATTTCCAAATACAAGTGGGGGATGATTTACCCTTTAAGAAATAAACTAATAAATCAACAAACCATAACCCAACAATTCACTAAATGATGCATGAAAAAATGGAAGACAACTAAACAACTTCATGTCTCTCAAAACCACATCAATGTGTGCAATATTGGAAGACCAAACAAGTATCAAAGTACACAGTTGATAAACAATTAAAGACTCTCAAGAGACCTCAAGACTCCATGCTCTATAAGCTCCAAGATCCACAATCACTGAAAATCCCAAGTATCATATGGTAGTGATAAACACATGTGAAACATTACCTTTGCCCCTATCTCGGAAGATAGAAAAGCACCAAAGTGCTAAAGTAGGGGTGAGTATAAAACTCAATAGGTTTTCCCCAATGACTTCCCTAATCACACCACTAGGATAGAAAATTTAGTCACATTTATATAAAATATTCTATATAAAAAAATTTACCAAAATAGTTTATAACCAAATATAAACAAGTTCCAAAAACCATTTAAAACCAAGTGGAAATAAAACTAAGAGAAACCAATTTCCAGCAAGTTATTTTTCCATAAAAATAACTAATCGAAGCTTAAAACCAATTATTATTATCATTTGGAATACCCATTCCATAGTTCAACACACCCACACATGCATGCTTTGTTTGACAGTTCCATACTCATGAGCGGTCTCTCATTCAATCACCTTGTGTCCCAGTGAAACACGCCCCTGATCCAGGGTCACATTCCTTGTAACCCAATTGTACTCGTCCCTTATTAAGGTCTCGTTATACATAAACTCACACCAACACCATTTATTCCAAATATTTCCATTTCCAAAACAAACCACTTCAATAAAACTGTACTTTTATTGAAAATCAAAGCACAACCAATTTCAAAGAAACATTTAATTTCAATAAAACCTTCCCATTTTATTGAAAACATCTAATCCCATTCATGTTCCAACAATCCAGAAAATTTCCCTTTTTAAAATCCACATTTTAAAACCAAGAACCAAAACACTCATTCAAAATTCCCAATTTTTACAAATTTCACAACCATAACTCAAGAAGGTTTCCAACAAGTGTTAAAAAAACAAATCACAATAAATTAAATGCCAAAAATTAAATTTGAAATCATGAAAATCATTTCTACTAATTAGAGTCGATAAAGAAGCCTCCTACCTCAAAGGTTTTGACAAAAACCCCGACGAATAAATAATGCATAAGAAAACCAGGTCGATTCTCCAAGAACCCTCCTTGGATCTCTTCTTCTAAATAGATCAAGACCAAATATCATCATATTTTGAATCCACACACCTAGATATACCCATAAAGGGCATAGATCAAAGAAACCAAGAGAAGAGGAGAAGTAGATCTAAGTAGATCTAAGAAACCGATCATGAATGAAGAAGAACAATCCCACACCTCAAGAATCCTGATTCGATTCACTAAGGGAAGCCTTAATATCACCTTAAAACTAATGGGAGAACCTTCTTTGACCTTAGTAGAAGCAAAATCCCTCTTTAGATCCAGTTTGGGTAAAAAATGAGAGAGTTATGGAGAAAACAAGTGAGATCATATTTTTAAGGATCTCATTCTGACTCTGTGCACAGTTTGATCACACGGTTAGGCAAACCATGTGCTAACCATACAGTATCCATTACATGCATAGCTTCCCCATACATGGTCTCCCATACCATTCTCCAACCGTGCTGGAGCTACTGCCTCAAGAGGACTATTGTGCACAGTTTGGCTGCACGGTTAGGCAAATCATGTGCCGCCTGTGCAACTTCAATTTAGCCCCCAAAACACTTCCAAAGTTCTCCCAACTCTCTCATCCATCACCCTTACACTTAATAAACAAAAAAATCATCAATTATGGGTTACATACTATAAATTGGGGGTACTACAGTAATATATATAATAAGACTAGACTAAAAAAAGAATAAATAAATAAAAGACTCAACTCCTATAGGAAGCTCAAGTGCATGCTCATCCCTCATCTCCATAACAAGTCCTAGTCCATAAAGAGTACCAACAAAGAGGCACAATACATGGTCCTAAACTACAACCAAGAGGAATGTTCGAGTACTAAACAGCAACCAAAACATGGTGTGATTAAAACTCAGTAGGATGCCACTAACAGTGTCTAATGCATTCCAATCTGTGAATATTAAATAAAGTAGTGTGCAAGTGTATTAATGAGGTAGTATAATGAAATAAATAAAAGTAACCCATATCAGACTCAGATTCCTCATAGATACCTGACTGACTATACCTACTTTGGCTAAGCTAGATGTCTCTGAATAGATGACCATTAATTAGTAAAATAACTAAGGAGCATAGTCAAGGTCATAATGCATAATAATAATATAGGATTTTATATATGAATAAGGGGAATAAGACCAAACATCTAAATCAATGAAACATGGGGCATCATGTCCCATAATTAAATAGATAATGATAAGGGACACCATGTCCAATAATATTAAATAAATTAATATGGAATGTCATTCCTAGTAATTTTGATTAATAATACATAATGTCATTTCCACTGATTTCAATTAATAATGAGGATCATCATGTCCAATAGTTTCAATAAATAATGAGGGTAATCATGTCCAATAATTACTAATAAATAATTAGGATCATCATTTCCAATAATTACTAAATAATATGAGGATCATCATGTCTAATAATTAATAAAAAAATATGAGAATTTTCATGTTCAATAATTACTAACAAAATATAAGGAGCATTGTGTCCAGTAATTTGAATTAAATGATGTGGGTAATCATGTACAACATCCTAGACTAAGGGGTTATTTAAACCATTTTACAATTCATTCAATCTAATTTAGTCTTGGGTGTAATTTACAATTCCATAGGGAAAAATGGAATGGTCTTACCATTAATTTTCCATTTAATTCATTTAAACAAGTCAATCACCATTAACAAGTCAAACCCAACTTTGAAAGTGGTTTGGTAAAAAGGGCATGATAAAAATTATGTATTCAATCCATATCACATTTAAAATATCTCTATTTAATTATCCCTTTTTCAATAGATAAGACAGTGCGCCTCAAATGTGGTTTTATTATAAAATGGATGGATGGGTGTCATACCATCTCATTTAATTCAATTTAATGTTCTCTTTAATGAGGGATAACTCAACACACCTTAAAAGGTGATTTAAATCATTAGAAGATAATTACAATCATAATAATTTAAAACAACGCACCCTAAGGGGTGGTTTTTGTTGAGATAGACAAACTCCAAAGATGAAATTAGGTCACAATGACCAATTAAATCATGGTATTTGTAGGTTATAATCATAATGGAGGTGGTGGATGGGGCATGACCAACCCATATTTAAGTCATGATCGATGATTAATCTAATATTTACATGATGATAAGTTCCATGATCAACGGAATTGAATCAAAGAATATATATGATAGATAAATGTGGAACAAAAGTGTAGAATCATTACATATTATTTATAATTAATTTAAGCAATTAAATAATTACCTTACAAGAAATTATTTATTCATTGATGGATATGACAACATCTCTATGTCGTATCGGCGTTGCGTTGTAGGATTCAAGAATAGATTCCCTCCAACGGTGATTCACACATGTTCCACAAACCTTTGAACATAGTCGTAGGAATCTTTGGGTGCTAGCACAACATATCATAATTCTTATACCATTCACATTTGATCACCTGAATAATTTCTTCAAGGAAGGGTTCTATTTGATATCTTTATACTTGAGAGTGGTGGTGGAGGAGGATTGCTCTCCATTCTTGAGAGTGTTCTTGGAGAGGGAGTTCTCTAGGTCTTTGAGAGGATTATCTCTAGTTCTTGTTGTGCACAAGAAAAAAAATGAATTAACTCTCTTAAGAAAATAATATAATTGGGTTTATATACCATTGGGGTTAGAAAATAATAATTTCACATATGCCCTTATTATTTCTGTAAAGCCTAAAGAAGCCCATGTCGATAATAATAATAATAATAATAATATTTATTAACATGCACTAAACTTAAAATTTAAATTAAATATTATTTATTCAAATAATATTTAAAATATATTATTTATTACCAGAAAATTAAACTTAGTATTCCATTCCTCTATAATATTTATCAGTCCTTGAATAATGAATTTTTATTTAATAAATTAATATCACTACATTATTCTATAATAAATAAATAAATATTATATTCACTAAATAACAAATAAATATTTATTAAATATTCCGCTCATATAATGTTCTCTCAGATAACTGGTGATATAATATATACAATCAATCAAACATGAATAATTACTAAACCACATGAAGAAATAATATTTATTAAAAAATTTAAATAATAAATATTATTATTATTTAACTAATATTTTTGATACACTTAGTGTATGACCCTCTAGGCCTCTTTCTCAGCAGCATTAGGTAGAGCAGCCTAAAGTAAAAGGTTAGCGTCTAGAAACACGCCAAGAAACTCATAGAAAAATAATTTAATGTCACAACAACATAATACCACATATGGACACTTACTATGTACTATAATTCCTTTATTTTTGATATCTCTAATAAAGAAGGATTCATGTTGTTTCCATCAACCTATGTGCTCGATGCCTCTTTCTTTAAATTTTTAGAAACTGAACTTTCTTATAGAACACCATGGTCATGGATTTATTGAGGCTATATCATTTCCATCACAAATTCCCTAAGATATAAAATTACATTAAATAATGTAAGGGGAAAATCCTTTCTCACATTATTCATTAATGAAATATTACTTGTGGTGAATCTAACATATCCTACCTCACTGCAAAAAATATTTCATCATGGTTTTAATCAATACATCAAAGTATGCAAATTATAATACTCATTAATAATAATCTTAAATTCTAAGGATCAATACATGCATCTTAAGATTGGAATATCTAATGACACGTATAAATGTGGATTTCCTACTAGAGGGTCTCGTTCTCATAATATCCTACACTAGATATTACCAAGGGCATACACCATGAGAAGGTGTCTCAAAGTCTTATGAGTCTCCACCCCTGATGGATTGTATCATTTGTTTCCCTCAAATGATTTCATTTGAATATAGAACATATATTTAATAATACTATCATGGAACTTCTGGGTTCTCATCATAATGAGGAACTCATATGACCTTTCAGTGTGACGATTACTCTTAGGAAATTATCACATACTATGTTACACAAAATAAAAATCATGATATGATAAGTAGTTTATTAATATTCAAAAAATAATAATATAGGTTATCATAAAGTATATAGAAGTTGGTTCTATGGAACCAACTCCAACAGACTCCCACTTGCACTAGATCCAAATTCTAACAACCTTCAATCCACTAGCGCCCACATAATACTCGTATATTAGATGAGATAGGCCTTTAATAAAGGGTTACACCATGTTTTCTTCTATGGGAACTCTGCTTACTGCAAATTCACCCCTCTAAGTAAAATCCCTTAAGATGTGATACTTTCGGAGTATGTGATTTTTCTTTTGGCGTGACCTTGGCTCTTTTACAAGAGTCGCCACTGTAGTATTGTCACAATACAATTTGATGGGATATTTACTACTAGGTATCACATCAAGATATTAGACAAAGTTTCTAAAACAAATGGATTCCTTGGCTTCATCATAAGCTGCTATATACTTTGAATCCTCTATAGAATCAATGATAATTGGGTGTATTGAACTCTTCCATCCCACAGCTCCTCTGTTGAGAATGAAACCATATCCTGAATACGAATTCAGATCATTCTGATCTATTTAAAAACATGCATCAATATAACCCCTGATAACTAGATCCTTTTCTCATACATACACTAGGAACATATCATTAGTTATTCTCAGATAATTAAGGATAACGTCAATAGAAAACCAATATTATTCTCCTAGATCAGCTTTATATCTTCCTACCATGATCCATGCATAGGAAACATCGAGTCTAGTACATGAAATGGAATACATGATTCATCCTATCACTGAAGCATATAGGATCTTACTCATTATCTCTTTATCCTGTTGTTTCTGAGGAAATATTTTCTTAGAAAGATGTATACTATATGAAACTAGAACCAATACCCTATTGGATTATTCCATACTAAATCTCTTTAGTATCTGGTCAATGTATGTACTTTGACTTAGTCTAAGAATCCTCTTGGATCTATCATGAATGATATTGATCATTAGAATATAGAATGCTTCACCTAAGTCCTTCAAGGAGAAACAGTTGCTTAACTATTCCTTAACATACTGTAAGACTAGTATGTCATTTCCAATAAGTAATATTTCATAAACATATACTACTATGAAAATGGCCGCATTTCCAATAAACCTCTTATAAACACATGGCTCACACTTGTTCTTAATGAAACAAAATTATTTTATAGCTTCATCGAATCAAATGTTCCCTGAACTATATGCTTACTTCAATCCATAAATGGATCTATGGAACTTTCATAACCTTTTGGCATAACTTGAAGTCAAAAACCCTTCTGTTTGAGTCTTGTAGAAATATTCCTGAATGTTTCCATTAAGGAAATATATTTTTATATCCATCTTCCAAATTTAAAAGTCATGGTAATTTTTTATAGAAAGTAGAATTATGATGGATTTAAACATAGAAACTTGTGAAAATGTTTCATTGTAATTAATTCATTAACATTGTTTAAACACCTTAGCCACTAGCCTTACTTTATAGGTATTTACCTTACCTTTCATGCCTAGTTTTTTCATGAATACCCATTTACACCCTATGAGATTTACATCAACTGGCACATCAACCAGAGCCCAAATGTGGTTCTGATACATGGAATTCATTTCAAAATTCATATATTTTTACCATCTTGTGGATTCTAAGCTCTCTACTACCTCTTTGTAGGAGAGAGGTTCATCATTGTCAACCAATAATGAGTCTCCATCTTTGGTGACTAGAAAACCATATCTCTATGGTTCTATTACCTCTTTAATGCTCTTATCTAGTACTTGTTTTTTAGGAACTACTTCTTACATGGGGACCTGTGGAATTTGGTCCAATACCAACTCTTATGTATCTTGAGCATCAACTTTATCAAAGTCAATATTACTCCCACTATCCTTTTTAAGGAAGTTCTCCCTCTCAAGAAAGATGACTTATCTATCGATAGTCGCTTTCTTGTCTAAGGGGTTGTATAGTTAGTATCCATTTGTTTTCTTAGGATACCCGATAAAAATACACTTTATGCCCTGGGTGATAGTTTTTTGGATAGTAAGGCCTTAACAAACACCTCTCAGCCTCATACACATGTATGTGAAAAAATGGGTTTCTTTTCACTCCATTGATTGAAGGGAATTTCTTTTTCCACTTTATTTGGTACTCGGTTTATTGTGTATGCTACATTTTGTAGTACATATCACCAAAATGATAATGGAAGATCTACATGACTCATCATCGACCTTACCATGTCTAACAAGGTACGGTTCCTCCTTTCACTAACACCATTACACTATAGTAGGTAAGGGGGATTAATTTGAGATAGAATCTCAAACTCCCATAGATAGTTGATAAAATCTTGGTTAAGATATTCACCACCTCAATATAATCGAGTCTTGTTTATCTTCTTTCCAAGTTTATTCTCTAATTAATTCTTGAGTTATTTGAATTTCTCAAAGGACTTGGACTTATAACTCATCAAGTAGACATAGACATATCTACTCAAGTCATCAGTAAAAGTTATTAAGTAAGAATATATGCCTCTAGATTCTACTGGAAATGGTCCACACACATTAGTGTGTACCAATCCTAAAATCTCTATGGCCCTTTCACCCTGTCCACAAAATGGTGGTTTAGTCATTTTTTCTTATAAATAAGCATGACATATTTCAAGTAGTTTTAGCTCAAAAGAATCTAAATAACCATCTTGATTGAGCTTCACCAAGTGCTTCTTGTTTACATGACCAAGAAGGTGACGCTATATTTTGGTGTTATATGAGTCATGTGAACATGATTCGTTATCTATTTCCAATACTTGGTTTTCATAATTTAATACATAAAGACAGTTATTTAAATATGTCATACCATAACATATGTTGTCTTTATTAAATAAACAAATTTTATTTCCAAATTTGAAAATAAAACCATATGCTTCTAGGCATGATACAAAAATTATGTTCTTAGTAACAATTGGTACAAAATAACAATATCTTAAAACCAATATCATTCTTTTTGTAAATGAAAGGTGGTATTCAACAATGGATAGAGCAGTCATCCTCGCACCATTGGAAGCTCACAAATCCACCTCTCCTCTAGTAATCTTTCAGAATCTACTTGGTTCCTACATTTGGATACATATGTGAACACCTCAAGCTTTATCTAATACTCAGTGTGTAGATATTGAAATATTACACTCAATAACAAATGCATATTTATCTTCCCCTTTATTCTAGGTGAAGTCCCTCTTTTAGTGGCCTTTCTTGCCACATGGAAAACATACTACTTATTTTTCCTTTCCCCACCTCTAGATCTTCCTCTTATTGGGAGGATAGTGCTCAGGAGCTTTAGACTTATTATGAGTCTTGGGCCCCTTTTCCTTGTTCTTTATTTTCTTATTCACCATAAGGACCATGGGTTTGTCATTCCCCATGTCCTTGTCCACTTGGTGAATCAAAGTAATAAGTTCTAAAAGACTCTTCTCATTATTTATCATGTTATAATTAATAGTAAAATTAGAGAAGGAATTTGGTATTGTGGAAACTATGATATCTATGCACAACTCATCTGGTAATTTAATCCCTAAGTTGTGTAAGAGTTCAATATAACCAATAAGATTGACTACATGAGGACCATATAGCACTGACTCTCCAATCGTAGTTGTAAATAGAGATTTGGAGATCTCATATCTCTCTTGTCTCACCTTATCTTGATAGAGATCTTAAAGGCGAGACATCATGTTATACACATCCATGTCCTCATATTGCTTCAAAATCTCATTAGTCATGGATAATAGAATAAAACAATGAACATTTGTGGAATCATTCAAATGTTTCTCATAGAGAGACAAATATTCCCCACTAGCCTCTTGAACAAGCGCTTTAGGAATAGGTTCTTCCAATACATACAATTTTCTTTCATGGTGTATGATAACACATAAGTGCATTTTCCACTCTTGGAAATATATGCTGGTGAGAAGGTTATCCTTATAAAGTATGGATTGTATAAATGTATATTAAGTTAGGTTTATTTCCATTTCTAAAATTTAAATGGGCATAGTTTTAGTATTTTATCTAATAAAATTTAGAAAAATAAATAAATATTATATTTATTAATCTCCCATTATTTTATCAAAACCCAATTTACCTCACCATTAGCTTTGAAATATATTTTTTCTTGTAAATTATGGTGTAAAGGGTCCATATTACTCTTCTCATCAACCCGAAATTGGTCAATTAATAAATTTGAAGGGTTTTAGGTAGGCATTCAAAATTCCAATTTCATTAACTCATAGTTCCTTGATCTGTTGAGTGAACTCCCCAATCCTAAAATCCTAAAATTAGATTTTCTAAACCTTTTTATCTCAATTACTTCAAGTTAAGCTTTAGAAGTTATCCCTTGATGTGAATTAAGTTTAGTCAACCCAAAAATTCAAGTTAAAATTCCCCGATAATTGATAGCATCCCAATTTTATCTAGTCAAGCACTTTGAACTATGGTTCGATTTTAACTGAATTAGTGGAAGGCTATACCAACTTAATATATATAATTGAGGAATTTTATCTTTTATGCACAAATTTATCATTATTATCTTTATTACATGCCTGTTAATATTAAGTGGATTTAATTAATTGATTAACCATGTCTTAGATAATGTTTACACATAAGTTAGTTTATTTTCGTTCTACCTTGAATGCTTATTAATTCATTATTTTATGTGATTTCAACAAAACATCCATAATGAAATAACCATGCATATTGAAAGAAATAAAATAATAAATTGGTATGATCATGAGATTTTATTAATGGTTAGTTTATCTAGTGAATGATAAACTAATCATCAACCTAGGGGAAAAACACCTTGAACCATTTATGGTTCATGTTGTAACTTTCCACTTGTCCACATATGTATATCTCTTGGATTGGTTTCACCTCGGCTCCAAACTTAAACCACCTACACTATCATGGGATCTATATCCAATACATATGTTTTTACTCACACACGGGTGAGGGGAACTAAAGTATTGGTTAAGGGATTTACATAAAAGAAAACATGGACATGTAGGACCTTACATAATGAGAGGAGGGGTGACATGAGGCCAACAATTTAATTTAATAAAAAGAAAGTAATCAAATAAAAATGTCTAGTCTAGGCTCATGATCATCCACATTCATGCAAATAATTATGCATTTAATAAAAATATCATTCAATTCTAATCATTCTTATTTAAGATAAATCATGCTCGAATCAATTAATTACCTTTTTTAATTAATCAATTCTTTTATCTCAATTATCATCTGAATTTTCTTGAGATTCTCATCCATTGTAATTTTAAACAAATTAAATAAATGTATTTAAAATTAACTATATATAAAAAATGTATCTTGGAGGAAGCACGGTGAGTACCCATCTGAACTACCCAATATGTATTCTACTCATATATTGTTTACTCTTGCGACATGTGGCATACAAAACTTATCATGTAATTTTATGGTGTGTACTATCAACTTAATTACCACATGGAGCTCATGGTATTTACATAGTGTGTAATGATTAAATGCACGTAGAGTAATAACTATAATATGACTTATACATGATATGCAGATCCAAACATTACGCATAAATTAATTAGACATTTATATATATATATAAATTTTCACATGGAATGTACTATCAAATTAATAACCACACAGAACACATGTTGATAAGGTTTGAATAGTATAATAAATTAGTTTTTAATTATGAATAATTTGGTAAAATTACATGGTGTGTACATCACAGCTGCTTGTTGTGTATTATTCTCACTATCTATCTGTGATACGCACCTAGGGACTCAATGTGTAACCATGCCATAGAAAATATTGGAGTACATGATGTGTACATGGGATATATGTTGTTTTCTCTCTGAGTTACATGTTCACCAGTCATGTACACTATGTAAGAGGATACACAACCCGTCTGTGACTAAAGAACTACCCATCGTGTATGGAAGCTACACGATGTGTACTCTGGATGACCTTATGTCAGTTTGTCCCAGTCAACACGCAGTGTGTAATTAAATTCACCACATGTAATAAATACACATGGATTGAATTAATTATAAATTAATTTAGGGTTCATTAAACATGGGTACATGGTGTGTACCTTTGGGTTACATGAAATGTACTCTTGTGTTGTCCGTCCAGACTCCTCGGCACCTCTAGATGAGATCTTCAAATTTATTTTGTTCATAAAATTAATCAATTTTATTATATTTGTGATAAATGAAGAAGAGGGAAACAGATTTCTCAATTTGGATTAAATAATGATTAAATTGAAATTGAAAAATAATAATAAATGTGTAAATCAATCAATAATCTATAAATAATTATAAATAATTATGTGGCCCCTTTGATACCACTTCTAGGTTCTGAGCACAGTGGAAGCGACAGATAGGGCATGCACAACTTAGCTTTTTGTCATGATCAATGATTAATCTAATATTTACATGACGATAAATGTTGTGAACAATGAAATTGAATTAAAGAATATAGATAGTAGATAAATTTTAGAACAAAAAAACAAGATCATCACATATCATTTGTAATTAATTTAAGTAATTAAATAATCACCTTGTGAGAAAATATTTTTTCATTGATGGATCGAACAACGACTCTATCTCATACCATCATTTCATTGTAGGAATCAAGAATATATTCCCTCCACTAGTGACCCACACATGTTCCACGAACCTCCAAACATCGCCATAGAAACATCCAAGTGCCAGAATGATAGATCATAATGTTTGCATCATTCACCTTTGATCGCCCCGAGAATCGCTTCAAGGGAGGGTTCTATTTGATCTCTCTAGACCTGAGAGTGGTGGTGGAGGAGGATCGTTCTCCATTCTTGAGAGCATTCTTGGAGATGGATCTCTCTAGAGATTTGAGAGGACTCTCTCCATATCTCATTATGTACAACACAAAAAATAATGGGGTCTCTTAAGAAAATAATATGATTGGGGTTATATAACGTTAGGGTTAGAAAATAATAATTGCACATGTGCCCTTATTATTTTCATAAACCATTCAGAACCCCGTGTCTATATTATTATTATTATTATTATTATTATTATTTGACATGCACTAAACTTGAAAATTAAATTAAAATATTATTTATCCAAATAATATTCAATATATATTATTTCTCACCAGACCATTAAACTTTGTCCTCCATTCCTCCACAATATTTATCCAGTCTTGAATAATGACTATTTATTTAATAAATAAATATCACTAAACTATTTTCTAGTAAATAGATAAATATTATATTCACTAAATAAAAATTAAATATTTATTAAATATTTTTCTCACATAATATTCTCTCGAATAACTGGTGACAAGATATTTGTAATCAAGAAAATATGAATAATTATTAAATCACATGGAAGTATAATATTTTTTAAACTTGTTAAATAATAAATAATGTTATTATTTAACCGAGATTCTGGATACACTTAGTGTGTAACCCTCTAGGAAACTTTCTCAATGACATTAGGTGAAGCAGCCTAAAGTCCAAGGTTAGCGTCTAAGAACATGTCAAGTGATCCATAGAGAAAGAAGTTAATGTTGCAATGACATAATACCTCATACAGACGCTTAATGTGTAATATAATCCTTTTATTATGATATCTCTAATCAAGAAAGTTGCATGCTGGTGTCATTAACCTATGTTATCAAGGTCTCTTTCTTTGACTTTCTGAAAATCGAACTTGTCTATAGAACACCATGGTCATGGATTTATTTAGGATATATCATTTCCATCAAAGGGCCTAAGATATCCACTACCATTAAAGAATATAATGGATAAATCCTTTTTCACGTTATTCATTAATGAAATATTATGAGTAACGCACTCAACGTATCCTACCTCGCTGTGAACATATGTCGTCACAATTTTCATCAATACATCAAAGTACTTAACTTATAATACTTATTAATAATAATATTAAATTCCAAGGATCAATACACACATCCACATATAGGAACATCCAATGACACATATAAATGTGGATTTCCTAATGGTGGGTCTCGTTCTCATAATATCCTACATTGGATATTACCAAGGGCGTACACCATGAGAAGGTGTCTCAAATTCCTATGAGTCTCCACCCTTGATAGAATATATAATTTGTGTCCCTCGAATGATTTCATTCGGATATAGAACATATATTTAAGAATACTATTGTGACACTTCTGGATTATCATCACAGTAGGGAAGTTCTATGACCTTTTAGTGCAACATCTACTCTTAGGATATTATCACATACTATGTTACGCAGAAGAACAATCTTGATGTGATAAGTAGTTTATTAATATTTAAAACAATGAATGCATGTTATTATAAAGTACACAAAATTTAGTTCTAGGTCACTAACTCCAACGATATTAATAGTTTATTTAATTATTTTCTCATTTAAGGGGTGATGCAGAGAAAGTCTGGCGCACAACACAATAGTGAAAAATCATAAACACAAATACCATTAGGTAAAAGAAATAAATAACCTAGATCATGCTTAGGAAGCTTCACTTGTCTGTTATTGAGATTTTATTTGAGCCAAAATGAGAGAGATCGAAATAATATACAAATGCCCTGAAAATAAGGCATATGAGCTTGCATGGAAATAACATCCAATACTGAAATAGGAAAGGAGAAAAGAATTATTGGGAATTGTAGACTTACTAAGGGTGATCAAACGTGACCGATGACATTCGATTATGAGTCCGGATAGGGGATATCTCACCAAACCATGAGGGAGAAGAAGAGGGTATCTCAAGGAGAGGGGTTGTTGTGCGTGAATGGGAGAGAAAGGAGGGTTAAGGATTAAAAGGCTGGGAGGGAAAAAATGTAAATACATCACTTTTTAAGGGGCATGCGGTTTGGCCGCACATTTTTCCAAATCGTGTGTCAATCGTGTGGCTCTCACTGGCCATGGGACACACCTCACATAGTTCATGTGCATGGTTAAGGAAACCATACATCAACTGTGTCTTTGGCACTATTTCAGATCCCTCACCTCGCATGGTTGCAGCGCATGGTTAGAAAAATCATGCGCTAACCATGCGATTCCCTCTGTGTATCTGCACTAAGCCACATGGACTACTGGGCTCCTTTAAAAGGTTTAGACAAATTGCGTGTCTATGCATTTAGGATGTACGATTTGGGAAGCACAATTAGTAATAACCATGTGTTAATCGTGTGTTAACCGTGCGAGTACCTCTATGCACCTGCACTAAGTTTCACATCCTACTGAGTTCCCTCGCATGATTTAGACAAACCACATGCCTATTCATTTAGGCCACACGGTTTGGGTTGTGCGGTTAGCACTAACCATGCGCCAATCGTGCACCCTGAACTGTCTCTCCTAAAAATTAGTTTTCAAAGCCTGATGCCTCTAAAAATCATCTGGGATTCCGATACACCTATCGGTCCTTAAACCCCATCTAAAAACAATAATTTTAAGTAGACTAACTCTCAGAATTACATTTCAAAGACTGATTTAAAATTTGGCCCGCCCAACAAATGAAAATTCAAATTCCCTTGGAATTTTCAACTTGTTCAAAACATGGGATCTTACATATATGGCTGTTACAAACGGGTGACAATGAAAAATATGAACCCTATGTGGGTTGGGGGAGGTGGGGATACGACTCATCCTACATCAGTTGTGACATGATAGTATGGTTGTTACTGGTTCCAACAACTGCATTGGACCCTATGTGGCTTGGGAGGGCATAGTTGTGGTTTATCCCACATCAATTGTGATGTGGTGTTTGTGTGTGTGCTACAATTTTACAAATATGGAAGGAATGGAAACACATGACATTTTTCGTTGGGGCGTGAGAGCAACAGACCAGTGGAAAAGTGGTGTGGGGTACCTTCTTGAAATATTCTTTTGATATTATGTTATTATGCTTGGATGCAATATTGGGTGTGTGAGCCTCGGTGAGGTTGGGTAATAGATGACCTGATAAGTGATTTTTGGTTATGTTGTTTATTCGTCGAAGCATTGGTAGGCTTCTTCCACATTTGAAAGAGAGATTTTGAGGAGGATCATACTGAGTATACATGTATGCTCGCCCCTATATATAGACAAAACTATTTTTCATATTTCCAAGAGGGATCTGGTGACCGAGATGGACATTGCCAACTTAGAGCTTGGAGATGTTGTTGGGGTCGTTGTCATAAGAGTTTCCCTTTAGTGTTTCACTTTTGGAGACTCATTTTTGTATGACATTTGCATGTATTATGAGATATTGACTTTTATTTTATGTTATGGAGTTGGTTGATGGATTTTTTTTATATGTTCCTGGTATTTATGGGAGTAATGCCTTCCATATGTATGTTTCATACCCTTGGTGATAATGGTCAACCTGTGGTCTATTGAAGGCAGACTTCAGGGGTCAATCTCACATTCTTTGTTGGCCTAGGAGGGGTTCCCAGCGAGGGCGGTTTGTGACACATAAGAAATTGTTCAATGCATAAGAACCTATTTTCTATGTGTAATATATTTTTCGAGTGAACGTATGGTAAAGACAATGCGTAAGAAGTATATTTATTACACCATATTCAATACTCATACGTAATATACTATACTTCGCCAAAATTTTAAAAATCAGATTTCAACTCAAAAATTATAGAATTACTTAAAAATTGATATAAAACCTCTCAAACATTCAATGCTACTAGAAAAACATTCTCAGGCACCTTCAACACCTAAGAACAACAAAATAAGGGTTTGGGAAATTTGGGACCCTTACACATTGTTCATACCTTACGAACCCTAGCTCGAGGGAATACAATGACAAAATTGTACTGTTGGCAATTGGTGATCGACCTTTCTTCTGAAGCGTGACCATGTTTGTAACACCACAGGTAAATAAAGAATATGACATTTTCATATTTATCCATATTTGTGAATAAAATATTAATATTACTTTAAAGGGTATGTTATGCTCGATGGCGACCCAACACGCAACAACGAGTTTCTTGGGAATCTTATGTTGCACTCTAATAATAAAATAATATTATTTTAAATGGTAGTTAACATGTAGCCGTTGTATTGGCGGGAATGGATAGAAATAACTAAAATATGATTATATATGTTTTTAAATGTTTTTACATTTATCCAATAAAAGATAAAGGCTTAAAATATGGAAAGAATTCAATTTTAGGCGTATATGCCCTAGTTTTCACTAAAGGTTCACTTATCGCCTTTTGATGGTGAACCGTCATTAAATATAGTTTTGTTCACTCTTATACATTCTATTGGACCAAATAAAACTCTTCTTTAGAATCGGGACATCAAAATTTACTTTGTGTAAATTTTTGGTATCTTTCCTATAAAGTTCATTTTTTTAATGAATAGTGTAAAATGTTGTATTTTAATTCAAAACCGCTTTTTAATCTAATTTATTTATATGATTAGATTATATTTTGAATTGGTTTTAAAGTGAAATTAGTATATATTTTTACCATTAAATCCAATAGTGGTTGTTGCAATTAATTTCACTTTGAAATCAGACTTAAACTAGTGTCAATCTTTTGATACTTATTGTTTCATAAAAACACACTATTTGCTCTGACAGCGGGAATTAATTATTAAATTAATTAATGTGACTTATATGTTTTGAATTTTGTAAAATAGAATTCATTTTTGAATTCATAATATAAAATATAGCTTAGGGTGAATTTTTGGGATTTTTCTGAAAAACTTCAATTTTTGATGAATAGTGAAACCACTAAGTGGTACTTATAAAAACTGATTTTTCCGTTTAATTGAAATTTTGTCATCTTTGTGTTTTGAATTTCAAAAATCCGACATACTTGGTTGTCATTAAGAAGTAAAATGTGGTTCAATGGGATAAAAAAAATTTTTGGGTGAATAGTAACTTATTAAGTTTTTAATCGCGATTAGAGGTAATTAGTGTAGTTTAAGGTAAGAATAATGTTTTAATAAAATGAAATGACCTAGACACATGTCCTACCCTCATTGGATGTGTCATGGCCGACCAATACAATCCATGGGTCAACTTGGGGACCCCATGGAGCCACTTTGGTTGGAAAATGACATAAATACCTTTTTATTTAATGATAAAGTAAAAATGACACAAACATGAGATGTTTTACTAAAAAAATTGTTACATGGGGTTATACAAGTCAGAATTTTGACTATAAATAGTAATTGGAAAGATAAAAAGATTTCCTACATCATAGTATTTTTTTATAATTTTTAGACATTAAATAAATTAAATTATTTATGACATCATGATGATGCAGCGATAACCTCATTATTTAACGATTTAAATAAAATGGAAAGATAATGTAATATCTAAGACCTACACATGTCCAAAACCTATTGGATGGGTGGATTTAGAACCCTTATCAACTTATCCACGAATTATATCAATGTGGGACCTTTTAAATCCGAAACTCATTTTCAAATAAACATTTGCTTACTTTCCAAGAGTGCCCCTCCTCTCCTCTTATAAAAGGCCCTCACCTCTACCTCCTTACCCACACTCCCAAAGCCTTTGTCTCGGCCAACCCCTGCCCATTTTGTCTCTCCACTTCCCTCTATTACTCCTTGAAGCCTCACTTTGGGCATAAGTCTTCCCAAGGAAGCCTTTGAGTTCAAACCAAAGGGAGTTACCCGATTTTAAGGTAATGTCTTCACTTGAGTCCTTTTGTTTTATTTTGCCTCTCCAACCCACTAAAATCTTTTTATTCATTTATTTTGTAACAACTCCAATATATTCAATATACTAGGATGTTGTTATAAGAATTATTAGAGCTACACTTACACACACCTACATCTAATGGTTAAAGAACATACTGTTTCCGTGAATGGCGAATTTCTGCCTCACGAAACGATGATTGTTCAACACTCATATAACACCTTCAAAGGTGGCCATTAAGATGTCACTATATTTATATATGATATATAATATGTTTATGTTTTACTTAAGCTTCTGTATTTTTCATTTATGTCATACCTTTATGGTTTCCATTATGGGTAAACGTGATAATTTCAGTTTAGGAAATGCGGACTACCGCCCCCTCAAAGTGATGTGATTCGTTAATGCCATATGTGGGACGTATAAAGGATGGATTTAAAATTATTATATATGATGTTATACTAGAATTATAATATACCTCTATATCATTATTATTTCTTTCCATTAAAGTATGAGATAGAAATGAAAGTAGCGTTCATGCGTGCGTACGGCTTACCGTCTCTCTGAACGGTGCATTTCATTTCTTATCCCCAAATGTAATGTACTATTATAAGTACATATTTATAATGGATACATATAATTTATGTTACATAAAAATGATGAATATAATTCTGGAATTAAAATATACATACCTCTCATTTAGTTTTAATTCCATTAATATGACAATGAAATGAAAGTAGCATTCATGCGTACGTACGGCTTACCGTCTCCATGAACGGTGCATTTCATTTCTTACCTCTAAATGATTATGTAATATTATAAATACATGTATATTCTGGATATATATGATATATATGATATCCAAATCATGAATATCATTCTGGATATAATGAACTTTTGACCACACGAACAACATGTAATTGTAAGAAGTTCACTTTTGACTATCGACAAAACAAACATTATTAACTTAAATGATTACATAATGTTTATAAAATGGAAATAAGTGATATAAAAGGAATAATGAACTTGAAAAATGTTCTTAAGGAAATATAAATTAACTCAAGTTTATTATTCAGAACGTTAAAGAACGATCGAGTCAAGTCGGACCCGAGGTAAGGGATCCTACTCCACTCTTTCTTTTTAAGTACACTCTTTTATGTCATTTCTTTTAAAGCTCATCTTTCTTGTTATTGGGATGTTATTTTATATTAATCTTACTGTAATTTTTATTTTCATGTGATGAGAGACCCTATTCTCTCTCATCAATCCATTTTAGAAGTTTTGAGTGGCGCCGTTAGGCTGCCAAATTTTCGTAAGAGATCTAACCTCTCTCTTTCTTTTAAAGTACTCTCCTTTATGTCACTTCTTTTAAGCTCTTCTTTGTTATGTTGGGGGATGTTCTTTTATATTCCTCTTTCTGTAAACTTTATGTTAATATGATTAGAGACCCTATTTGATCTCATCTATCCATTTTTGTAAGTTTTATGTGGCGCCGTTAGGCTGTCGAGTTTTCGTAAGGGATTTTTCATCTCACTTTTATTCCCGTGAGATTTATGCTACATTTTCCACAATTTCCCTTGAGTGGTGTATGTACTGCCCATTATTTTACTCATTTTGTAATATAATTTCATTTATGAGTATTTACATCAATGTTGTATTTTCCTTCTTTCACGGGGTGCATGTCTCGAAAGATACTCATGTCGGTAAGGGAACCTTTCACCCTCCTTTTTTTTAAAAGACTTCTTTTGTTGCGTCTTTTAATTCACATACTATTTTGTTGGGATATGTTCTTCTATATCCTTATTTATGTAAATTTTATGTCCAAGTGATGAGATCCCCTTTATCTCTCTCATCAACCCTTTTTGTAAAATTTTATGTGACGCCGTTAGGCTGTCGAATTTCACCAAGGGAACTTCGTAACCCAATTTCGATTTCTTTGGGTTCAACATGTAGTTATTGAATATGTCATCCTTTGAATATGTGTGAATGACCTTTGATTGTTTTACACTTAATATCCACTTATATTGGGTGTATTTATATTTGTCACACATAATTATGAGATTGAATTATCCTTAATTTAAGGATACCTTCTTTATAATGGATTTCATCTCATTTTACATTTCTTTTGAGACTTCATTGTTGTTATGCACCAATTCACTCTTATATGGTGTTTATACTGTCCCTTGACATATTATATCATGAATCCCTTTATTCTCATGATATTATAAAGTTCGGATTAAATGTTATTCTGCAATTATTTGTATTCAAGAGTCTCTCATTTTGTTAAAAACTCTTTAACAAAAATATCGTTTTAAATGTTTTAAAGATTTATTATTCTAAATATTTATCTTTAATGTCCATGTTTTCAAAATGTTTTTCAGTATTTATTTATATGGACATTAATGTTTTAAAATTATAATTCCATTAAAATCTTCAAAGTGGTATGGGACACTTTGATTCAAAAATCTATTTTAAATAGTTTTTGAAAATGGATTGATTAATACAATATATGGGAATTACTTATTGTGATTGCAAATGAAATGTTGTTATTGAAATGTTTATATTTTCAATATTTTATGTGTAATAATGGTACTTGGACATTATGATGGGTGGTGTCGTGAATACCAGGACGGGTGGTTACGTTATAACCTCCAATGCATTGGGTATGGAAGTCGGTCGTATGGCTATTCCATTAAGTATGTTTGGAAGTTGGCCGAATGGCTATTCCATTAAGTGATATGTGTGGAAGTCGACCTTATGGTTATTCCACTTAAGTATGTTTATGTCCCAAGTTACCTTTATATGTTATGTGATCTTTATATGGGTTTTATGGTAATCTTTTGGTTACAGAAGGGTAAGTAATGAAATTTTATTCAGCGAAGAGTTTTTACTACTTAAAAAAGGTGAAAAGTATTACTTTGATAAAGTATACTTGGTTTACTTGTTTTTTTGAAAAACTAACACTTTTCATTCTTTATGTATCCCTTACTGATCTTTTTATGCTCATCCCAAATTTTTGAAATGTTTTTCACAGGACTTAACGTGGAATAGGGTCAAGGATGGGATCAAGGGAAAGTCATGCTACCTAAAACATGGAACTATACATGTTTCTTTTTAAGAGTTTTTATTTTATGGAAACTTAGTAGAAGTTTCTACTTTGTAATCTTTTGAGATATAATAGTTGTGTCCTAATTCTCTAAAACTCTAAACCTGAAAAGATCTTCAATGTGAATTATTCATTTAATTCAATATTATGTAATGTTTAAGGTCGGGGCCTTATAGTTGGTATCAAAGGTCGGTTTAGATAACTTTAGAGGTTAGGGTATTCTTTAAGCATAAGTGACATTACCATATTGGCTAGGATTTTAGAAAGTGTCATAGTTTTTAGATAAAGTGAATGAGTAAGTATATCTTAGTGTTTATCTCACTCATTAGTACATGATGGTTATGTTGATATACTCACACTGACCTTTCTATTTTTAGTGAATGGATGGATCTAGCAGGCACCAAAGAGACAACAGGTTTGAAGGAAACTGTGGTGGTTCTCTGTTTATGATACTAGATAAAATGGGGGATTCAATGAGGAAACTCATGGTTTTTCTAAACCAACTATCAAGGAGTCATGATCAACCACTTGAACCTTGGTATGTTCTGTAATGCATCATGTACGAGATGACCAATCGATGTGGAAGTTTTGGTAATAATTATAAAGGTAACCATTAGAGTTTATATGATCCTTACTTTTGAGGTAATTATGGGTTACTAAATGTTATGATGGAAGTGAAAGGCATGAGATAAAATTGAGGTTAAATTATGTTATGGTTATTTTTGATGATTTTATCTCTTTTTGGGGAATGATTTGAGAATTATATAGTTTTGGAAAAAGGACAACACGCAGACCGTGTGACTACCCGTCGCGTTGGACAAAGCTGTGGGAATCGAACCAACAACCAAAGTGCGACTGGTATTTATCGCCTACCACTGGACTACGTGAAGTCCCTGGTTAGTTTGACTTATTCTTTTTAGTTAGATGATTTTATGAATTAAGAGTAGGTTTATTTGGGGTTATCTATAGATATTTATTAACCTATCATGGAGGATATGTGATTAGGTTAATTACTTTTCAATATGAGACATTAAGAGCAACTGATGTTGTTTGGAGATAAATGTTACGATTTAACTTGGAAGAATATGTGACTAAATCCCTCAAATATTTGGGTTTCAATCTTAGTTTGGTTTACTTTGAAGAATTTTATGGACAAATTGATTATCGAATGGTCCTCGTTGAACTTTGGGTTTTGTTGGACAAATTTTGGAGATTAAGAATAGATTTTCTCTTTATAAGGGGTTATCCTTTTCTAGATTATCTGATCTTGTACTAGCCTTTTTGGTTTTGGTTTTGGTCTAAAGACATGGGAAGTGTATAGTTCTCTTTTTTGGATTAGTTGATTCTCTAGAAGTTGATTATAGTACTCTTAATGTGAACAAGTCTTCCTAAATACTCGTCTTTTGGAGAAAATATGAGTTTGTGTAAGGAATCTAATAAAAGTTGAAAGTCAACAAGATAAGTGATTATGTTTCCTTATGAATAAATTCCTCAATAAAAATTAACTTAAAACAAAAATGTTGTCTATTAACTTTTACTACTGGAGAATCAAATACTGTTTAACCCATCACAAGTTTGTGATTTTCTTATGGTTAACTTTCTCCTAGACATGTTTACTATCACTCTCCCTCAAGAACATGACCCTTTTCTTTTTCTTCCATGTACATGTTTTCCTACACAGAATCCTATTATGGGTTAACTCGGGTGACCTCTATACTTATCTTTCTTTATTTTAAAGTGATTGTTTTACCGACTCTTGTTCCGATGTGGGACTTTTAAGGACGTTTCCAAGCTCAATTTTAAAAATTGCGAGGACGCAATTCTCAAAAGGGGGGAAGGATGTAACACCCCAGGTAAATAAAGAATATGACATTTTCATATTTATCCATATTTATGAATAAAATATTAATATGACTTTAAAGGGGACGCTATGCTCGATGGCGTACCCAACACGCAACAACGAGTTTCTTGGGAATCTTATGTTGCACTCTAATAATAAAATAATATTATTTTAAATGGTAGTTAACATGTAGCCGTTGTATTGGTGGGAATGGATATAAATAACTAAAATATGATTATATATGTTTTTAAATGTTTTTACATTTATCCAATAAAAGATAAAGGCTTAAAATAAGGAAAGAATTCAATTTTAGGCGTATATGCCCTAATTTTCACTAAAGGTTCACTTATCGCCTTTTGATGGAGAACCGTCATTAAATATAGTTTTTTTCACTCTTATACATTCTATTGGACCAAATAAAACTCTTCTTTAGAATCGGGACATCAAAATTTACTTTGTGTAAATTTTTGGTATCTTTCTGATAAAGTTCATTTTTTTAATGAATAGTGTAAAATGTTGTATTTTAATTCAAAGCATCTTTTTAATCTAATTTATTTATATGATTAGATTATCTTTTGAATTGGTTTTAAAGTGAAATTAGAATATATTTTTACCATTAAATCCAATAGTGGTCGTTGGAATTAATTTCACTTTGAAATCAGACTTAAACTAGTGTCAATCTTTTGATACTTATTATTTCATAAAAACACGCTATTTGCTCTGACAGCGGGAATTAATTATTAAATTGATTAATGTGACTTATATGTTTTGAATTTTGTAAAATAGAATTCATTTTTGAATTCGGAATATCAAATATATCTTAGGGTGAATTTTTGGGATTTTTCTGAAAAACTTCAATTTTTGATGAATAGTGAAACCACTAAGTGGTACTTATAAAAACTGATTTTTCCGTTTAATTGAAATTTTTCCATCTTTGTGTTTTGAATTTCAAAATTCCGACATACATGGTTGTCATTAAGAAGTAAAATGTGGTTCAATGGGATAATAATAATTTTTTGGTGAATAGTAACTTATTAAGTTTTTAATCGCGATTAGAGGTAATTAGTGTAGTTTAAGGTAAGAATAATGTTTTAATAAAATGAAATGACCTAGACACATGTTCTAACCTCATTGGATGTGTTATGGCCGACCAAGACAATCCATGGGTCAACTTGGGGACCCCATGGAGCCACTTTGGTTGGAAAATGACATAAATACCTTTTTATTTAATGATAAAGTAAAAATGACACAAACATGAGATGTTTTACTAAAACAATTGTTACATGGGGTTATACAAGTCAGAATTTTGACTATAAATAGTAATTGGAAAGATAAAAAGATTTCCTACATCATAGTATTTTTTTTATAATTTTTAGACATTAAATAAATTAAATTATTTATGACATCATGATGATGCAGCGATGACCTCATTATTTAACGATTTAAATAAAATGGAAAGATAATGTAATATCTAAGACCTACACATGTCCAAAACCTATTGGATGGGTGGATTTCGAACCCTTATCACCTTATCCACGAATTATATCAATGTGGGACCTTTTAAATCCGAAACTCATTTTCAAATAAAGTAACATTTGCTTACTTTCCAAGAGTGCCCATCCTCTCCTCTTATAAAAGGCCCCCACCTCTACCTCCTTACCCACACTCCCAAAGCCTTTGGCTCGGCCAACCCCTGCCCATTTTGTCTCTCCACTTCCCTCTATTACTCCTTGAAGCCTCACTCTGGGCAGAAGTCTTCCAAAGGAAGCCTTTGAGTTCAAACCAAAGGGAGTTACCCGATTTTAAGGTAATGTCTTCACTTGAGTCCTTTTGTTTTATTTTGCCTCTCCAACCCCCTAAACTCTTTTTATTCATTTCTTTTGTAACAACTCCAGTATCTTCAATATAGTAGGATATTGTTATAATAAGGATTCGAGCTACACTTACACACACCTACATCTAATGGTTAAAGAACATATTGTTTCCGTGAATGGCGAATTTCTGCCTCACGAAACGATGATTGTTCAACACTCATATAACACCTTCAAAGGTGGCCATTAAGATGTCACTATATTTATATATGATATATAATATGTTTATGTTTTACTTAATCTTCTGTATTTATCATTTATGTTATACCTTTATGGTTTCCATTATGGGTAAACGCGATAATTTCATTTTAGGAAGTGCGGACTACCACCCCCTCAAAGTGATGTGATTCGTTAATGCCATATGTGGGACGTATAAAGGATGGATTTAAAGTTATTGTATATGATGTTACACTGGAATTATAATATACCTCTATATCATTATTATTTCTTTCCATTAAAGTGTGAGATAGAAATAAAAGTAGCGTTCATGCGTACGTACGGCTTACCGTCTCCATGAACGGTGCATTTCATTTCTTATCCCCAAATGTAATGTACTATTATAAGTAAATATTTATAATGGATACATATAATGTATGTTACATATAAATGATGAATATAATTCTGGAATTAAAATATACATACCTCTCATTTAGATTTAATTCTATTAATATGACAATGAAATGAAAGTAGCGTTCATGCGTGCGTACGGCTTACCGTCTCCATGAACGGTGCATTTCATTTCTTACCTCTAAATGATTATGTAATATTATAAATACATGTATATGCTGGATATATATGATATATATGATATCCAAATCATGAATATCATTCTGGATATAATGAACCTTTGACCACACGAACAACATGTAATTGTAAGAAGTTCACTTTCGACTTAAGAACCAAATATCGACAAAACAAACATTATTAACTTAAATGATTACATAATGTTTATAGAATGGAAATAAGTGATATAAAATGAATAATGAACTTGAAAAATGTTCTTAAGCAAATATAAATTAACTTAAATTTATTATTCAGGACGTTAAAGAACGATCGAGTCAAGTCAGACCCGAGGTAAGGGATCCTACTCCACTCTTTCTTTTTAAGTACATTCTTTTATGTCATTTCTTTTAAAGCTCATCTTTCTTGTTATTGGGATGTTCTTTTATATTAATCTTACTGTAATTTTTATGTTCATGTGATGATAGTCCCTATTCTCTCTCATCAATCCATTTTGGAAGTTTTGAGTGGCGCCGTTAGGCTGCCAGATTTTCGTAAGAGATCTAACCTCTCTCTTTCTTTTAAAGTACTCTCCTTTATGTCACTTCTTTTAAGCTCCTCTTTGTTATGTTGGGGGATGTTCTTTTATATTCCTCTTTCTGTAAAATTTATGTTAATATGATGAGAGACCCTATTTGATCTCATCAATCCATTTTTGTAAGTTTTATGTGACGTCGTTAGGCTGTCAAGTTTTCGTAAGGGATTTTTCATCTCACTTTTATTCCCGTGAGATTTATGCTACATTTGCCACAATTTCCCTTGAGTGGTGTATGTACTGCCCATTATTTTACTCATTGTGTAATATACTTTCATTTATGAGTATTTACATCAATGTTGTATTGTCCTTCTTTCACTGGGTGCATGTCTCGAAAGATACCCATGTCGGTAAGGGAACCTTTCACCCTCCTTTTTTTTAAAGACTTCTTTTGTTACGTCTTTTAATTCACATACTATTATGTTGGGATATGTTCTTCTATATCCTTATTTATGTAAATTTTATGTCCAAGTGATGAGATCCCCTTTATCTCTCTCATCAACCCTTTTTGTAAAATTTTATGTGACGCCGTTAGGCTGTCGAATTTCACCAAGGGAACTTCTTAACGCAATTTCGATTTCTTTGGGTTCAACATGTAGTTGTTGAATATGTCATCCTTTGAATATGTGTGAATGACCTTTGATTGTTTTACACTTAATATCCACTTATATTGGGTGTATTTATATTTGTCACACATAATTATGAGATTGAATTATCCTTAATTTAAGGATACCTTCTTTATAATGGATTTCATCTCATTTTACATTTCTTTTGAGACTTCATTGTTGTTATGCCCCAATTCACTCTTATATGGTGTGTATACTGTCCCTTGACATATTATATCATGAATCCCTTTATTCTCATGATATTATAAAGTTCGGATTAAATGTTATTCCGCAATTATTTGTATTTAAGAGTCTCTCATTTTGTTAAAAACTCTTTAACAAAAATATCGTTTTAAATGTTTTAAAGATTTATTATTCTAAATCTTTATCTTTAATGTCCATGTTTTCAAAATGTTTTTCAGTATTTATTTATATTGACATTAATGTTTTAAAATTATAATTCCATTAAAAGCTTCAAAGTGGTATGAGATACTTTGATTCAAAAATCTATTTTAAATGGTTTTTGCAAATGGATTGATTAATTCAATATCTGGGAATTACTTATTGTGATTGCAAATGAAATGTTGTTATTGAAATGTTTATATTTACAATATTTTATGTGTAATAATGGTACTTGGACATTATGACGGGTGGTGCCGTGAATACCAGGACGGGTGGTTACGTTATAACCTCCAATGCATTGGGTATGGAAGTCGGTCGTATGGCTATTCCATTAAGTATGTATGGAAGTTGGCCGAATGGCTATTCCATTAAGTGATATGTGTGGAAGTCGACCTTATGGTTATTCCACTTAAGTATGTTTATGTCCCAAGTTACCTTTATATGTTATGTGATCTTTATATGGGTTTTATGGTAATCTTTTGGTTACAGAAGGGTAAGTAATGAACTTTTATTCAGTGAAGAGTTTTTACTACTTCGAAAAGGTGAAAAGCATTACTTTGATAAAGTATACTTGGTTTACTTGTTTTTTTTAAAAACTAACAGTTTTCATTCTTTATGTATCCCTTACTGAGCTTTTTATGCTCATCCTAAGTTTTTGAAATGTTTTTCACAGGACTTAACGTGGAATAGGGTCAAGGATGAGATCAATGGAAAGTCATGCTACCTAAAACATGGAACTAGACATGTTTCTTTTTAAGAGTTTTTATTTTATGGAAACTTAGTTGAAGTTTCTACTTTGTAATCTTTTGAGATGTAATAGTTATGTCCTAATTCTCTAAAACTCTAAACCTGAAAAGATCCTCAATGTGAATTATTCATTTAATTCAATATTATGTAAGGTTTAAGGCCAGGGCCTTATAATGTTCTTTGGTATTGAGAATTCAACGCTATTAACATTTATATATTTTGGTTTCTTTGATTCATCTATATTATTTTGCTCTAATGATGTCTATTTTCATTTTGTGTGCGCCATGTGAATCTGTTCGTATGAGAGTGTATGTTATCTCATCAGGAAAGAGTTGATCACTACCATTAGTATAGAAAATAACTCCATATAGGATGGTTTTTTGGTCTTTTTTAATCATTCTTGTCTTTGTTGTTCTGTATTGTGTGTTTGTTTTCTTTGTTCTTGAATAATAAAAATCTTGAGTGTGGTGATTCCGTGATGCATGTAGGTTTAAATCGAGCCAAAGCACATAAAATAATCGTGTCCACTTCTTTATTCTTTATGTTTAATCGGTCGAGCACACTATTTTGTCATTTTTATCATTCACTTGTTCTCATTAAATTGAACTCATTCCTCATTTCATCTTCTTTGAGCTATTCCAATTTTTGGTTCAAAAACTATCAAGATAATTTGTGTACTCAAAGTCTATTGAGTATAGATGCTTTGTTATGACCAACAACATCTCCTAACAATAATCTTGTGGAACATAATGTTTAGAGAGAGGACATCTCTAAGAGCTTTTTATGGTTTTGTATAGTAGAAGAAAATTACAAATTTCTATGTTGAAATAGACTTATATTTTGCAATTGATTTTGGTGACAATGATATTTCACCACCCCCTCCCAAAGGTATGAGGTGTCAATGTTTTTGTTAAATAGAAAATAAAAACAATTAAAAACAAAATAACACCTCTCATCAAACAATATTTTTCATTTCGTGTCACTAAAAACAAAACAAAACACACACATAGATATATATATATATTTATTCCAATGATTGACACATCCAAATGTATTTATAATTAGATACATAATATATAACCCATTCATTATAATAAAATTACAGTGATATTAGATTCACATTTTTGAAGAAAAAAACTCAGAATATTAACTAAATGATTAATTAATCATATAAAAACCATATTTTAAGCCATGTTAAATAAATTCAAATTTTAAAATGATTGAGATTCGATGAGGTTTGAATAACCTATGCAATTTGGAGGATGCAGAGGATTGATCCAAAACTTTCAGCATCAACAAGTGGAAACCTGTGGAAAACCAGAGCGAGATGGGGGCCTTGCATCGAAGCACCATGAGGCATCATGATTCCGCCTCGCTTTCCCTGAATATTGAAAAAGAGACCTTCCTTTCCCGAGAGCAGCCATCATCACCCTCCCCATCGTTTGTCATATTCATCCTCCATTTTCATTCGGCATCCCAGGCGAAAATGGGGGAAGCTGTAAAGCTCCTTTTCTCCACCGGCAACCTGCCACGAGCAGGGGGCATCGATTGCGTTTTGGCTTCTTGCTCGCCGGACGCTATAGAACTGTAATTTCCGGTCAGGATTCCCTGTCCTGTTCGACGAGCATCACCAATGTTAATGAAGCTCTGTTACAGCACACTATGCGCATGCGGTCTGAATAGCTTTCCCCTGAGTCTGCTGCATATTTTGGTTGCTTATCCGATTTTCTGAGTCTGCTGGTGACTACTCAGCCTCGGCCTTCACAGGAACGAGGGGGACAGCGACACAGGGACAGAAAGGCCCAACTTTTTCCTTCTGTCCTTCCCTTTTGCCATGCCTGGCCATTAGAGTTCAGGTTTCAGATCTCTCCCTCTCTCTCTCTTACCTCCCATCCCCGAGTTTCAAAAAAACAGTAGAAATAGCACTGTTTTTGCTTTCGTTTAAAGAAATCGATTTCTTCTTATTGACAGCAAAGCAGTCCCATCCCACGTTTTGTTTCCCGGCCCTTCTTCTTCTTCTTCCTCTTCTTATTCCCGGTGTGATCACGCGGAAAACCATGGCTGCAACGGCGGTGCTATTGCTCCAGTTGTGCTTCGTTCTGCAAGCCGGCGCCGGAGGCGCCCCCTACGTGTTCGACAAAATTACCGCGCTTCCAAGCCAACCCGCGGTGGGTTTTCAGCAGTATTCCGGTTACGTGGCCGTGGACCCCAAGGCACGACGGCGGCTGTTCTACTACTTCGTCGAAGCAGAAACGGATCCCGCCTCCAAGCCTCTGGTTCTCTGGCTCAACGGAGGTCTGCAACTCGAAATTTCCGAAGGAGAGCGATGTGGATTCCATTTTCATGAGCCGTGTTGTTGTTTTGATTTGCAGGACCGGGGTGTTCTTCGCTTGGGATTGGAGCGTTTTCCGAGAACGGGCCATTCAGGCCTCGGGGCGACGCTCTGGTGCGGAACGACTATAGCTGGAATAAAGGTGCTGTGAGTGAGCCCGTTCAATAGATACATGGGTTCTCTTTCATTTGAATGAAAGGCCATTTTGTTGCTTTTGCAGTGGCAAATATGCTGTACTTGGAAACCCCAATTGGCGTCGGGTTCTCCTTCTCCTCGGCAAACGTCTCGGCTTACGAGGGCGTCAATGACAAGATCACGGGCAAGTGAATTCCCAGAAAAAGAGAACTTTTTTAGTCTTTACAGACAGCCCTCACTGACAAGACTTAGGCTGCTGTCTAATCCGTCTGTGTTGTCTCTGTTTCCGTGTTTCCCATCTTTTCGCAGCCAGGGACAATCTCATGTTCATGAAAAACTGGTTCGAGAAGTTCCCACTGTACAGGAATAGGAGCCTGTTCATCACGGGGGAGAGCTACGCTGGTACTTTTTCTGTTCTTCCCTGTCTCACTGATCTATCCATACTAACCTTTCGTGGGCTTCCGGGCAGGCCACTACGTCCCACAGCTCGCACAGCTCATGCTTCGATCTGGAAACGCCGAGTTGTTCAATTTGAAGGGCATTGCAGTGCGTAGTCTCGTAACAGAAGATATCATATCAGACCCCCTCCTTCTTCTTCTTCTTCATTTATTGTTCTGTGAATTTCAGCTGGGCAATCCGGTGTTGGAATATGCGAAGGATTTCAATTCGCGGGCAGAATTTTTCTGGTCGCATGGGCTCATATCGGATTCCACGTACAGATTGTTTACGTCTGTCTGCAACTACTCCCGGTACGTGGGCGAGTACTACAGAGGCTCGGTTTCGTCGGCTTGCTCCATGGTGATGGGGCGAGTGAGCAAAGAAACCAGCAGATTCGTGGACAAGTACGACGTCACCATCGACGTCTGTCTCTCGTCCGTGCTCTCCCAGAGCAAGGCTCTTCGCCCACAGGTATTTCCCGCCATTTTCGCCTCTTCTGAAACTCTGTAACTCGCCCGCGCCGAGCTCATTTAGGCGGGGGTGTGGTTTCTTCGTTCCGCAGCAAGTCCGGGAGAATGTGGACGTGTGCGTGGAAGACGAGACTGTGAATTATTTGAACCGGCGGGACGTGCAGAGGGCTCTCCATGCCCGTCTTGTTGGCGTCCGCCGATGGAGTGTCTGCAGCAGGTATTTGCCATTGCTGCTTTCTTGGTATTGCAACTGAGCCGACTCTTTATTATAATTCCGTTGTTGGAAACCTGTAACTCTGCACTTGCTGGCGGCAGCACATTGGATTACGAGCTGCTTGATCTGGAGGTGCCCACCATTTCAGTGGTGGGTGAGCTCATCCAGGCGGGAATTCCAGCACTGGTTTACAGGTATGTCCCTCCAGATATCGAGACCATTAGCTTTTGCCCATGTGGAAGGTTTATCTGTCTTTGAAGATGATTCATTTATCTTGTCTTCTAGTTATTGTTGCAGTTAGTGCGGATTGCATAGAAAGATGTGACTAATGGGGACCAAAACTGCATGTTTATTCCAATAAACGACCCAACTAATTATTTTTCTGAATGTGTTCATAATTGACCGAGTATTTCATTAGAATAAACTTGCAAGGGATGTGTTTATAATTGATTGAGTCTTTATTTGGAATAAACTTATAGTTCTGGGCATTTTGTCATTTTTTCTAGAAAGAATGCTGGGCTATTGCTATAAATACTAGGTCGATTACATCCGTCACCGCGGAACACAACACAAGGAAGAAAACTGCAGTAAATCGCAGGTCCGGGGATTTGACCCCGTGACCTGCCCCTCTAGATTATAATACTTATCAATTATGTTGAACAGTCTGAAAAAATAAGTAATGTTCGTTTCATTGCACTTTGATTCCTAAATAAAATCGCTTAAACAAGTGATGAGCCTACAAGTAAAGGAAAGAAGAACCCATAACCCATGATCAATTAACCAGAACATCACAATCAAGACCACCAGTGAGAACGCATTTTAGAGAAGTGGGGAGTGAGAGTGATAAAAATCCTAGAGGGTTTTCACCATGAAGTTGTGGAACTTGGATAACAAAATTTGTGTGGAAATCATATCACACGTTTTAAACTTCAGAAGGATTCATTTCCATTGAGAGAAGGTTCAATTTAAAACTAAGAACAACTCTCTTGGCATAGGTGAATGTACATCTCGAATTCCACCCTAATTCTAACATTGAGAACTCTATTTCCCATGATAATTAATTTCCCTCCTTCCCACGGTACAATTAAGACTTGGGAAAATGAAAACTAGTGATCAAAATTGCATGTTTGTTATAATGAAGGATTGAACCAGTTTTTAACACATCCAGAAAAACAATTGGTGAAGTCCTTCATTGTAATAAATTCACAGTTTTGATTCTCAGTTGTCCTTTTATGGGAAAATGATGTCGTCCCTATGTATGTTTGGTTCATCAAATTCTTGCCTGAGAGTCAAAATTGATGACACCTAATCTTGATGACCGAAATGGGTTTGGATGAAATTTTATCTTTGGACAGTTGGAAAAAACAAGTAGTGTTTGTTCTGTTTCTGAAAACACTTTCAATAAGCAATCTGGAAAGTGTTTCAATGGCAGTGGGGATCAGGACTCGGTAGTCCCCTTGACAGGCACTCGATCACTGGTTCATGGGCTGGCGAGGGAGTTGGGGATGAACACGACGGTGCCATACAGAGCTTGGTTCGAGAGGAAGCAGGTAAGCAATGGATTGGCTGGGGGTTTGTTGTAGAAGAGGGATTTACATGAATTTGGTGTGGTTTATGTTGTCAGGTTGGGGGGTGGACGCAAGTTTATGGGGGCATCCTTTCCTTTGCCACCATTAGAGGAGCATCCCACGAAGCTCCCTTCTCCCAGCCGGAGAGATCTCTAGAGTTATTCAAGGCTTTTTTGCAGAGCAGGCCGCTGCCCGAGGCCTTCTAAACCAAGATTCAGTCTTTGATGATCTTGAATGAAAATATAATTTGTTTCTCTTTATGCCCTTTGTTGTAAAAAATAGCCAAAAATTCCCCGACCTAAATATCTTTCATGTGATTTTCTGTGATTTGAAACTCATTCCTGGTCTGGGGTTATGAGTGTTTATGGCATGAAATTCAGTTAAATATAAAGCTACTGTTGGTGTATGCATTTATCTGTAAAATGAAAATTTTGAGCTTGTTGATAATTAACTCTTGATATAATTTTCAAAATTATTTTTTATCTTTTTTCCTATTTTTCATTTATTTCATCGCTTACCCTCTGAGACACCTTTTTTTTAAATGTTTAATAAAAATATGATATAAGATTAAAAAGATACTAAAATAATATATAATCAGGTCAAACCTCATTTTATTTCATAAAAATCTTTTAGTTGTGTATATTTAATATATGCACACTTCGTGAATGTACATGACTAGGGGTGCATATTTAATATACTCCTCCAAGGTGTTGTAAATCATCAATTATGTATAAATATCACCAAATGTCCATTGGTTAGGGTATATTGTTCACTTATCTTGTTCTAATGGCATACTTAAAACTCATTCACCAATATCTTTTAGAAGGAAATAAGAAAGAATGAAGAACATAAAATAAGACATTCATTCTATCCGGTGGTCCTTATCATAGACGGTTGATGATGACCATTTTACTATAGTCAATAGATTTTTTCCTCCAAAAAAACAGTTTTGGAAAGGGCTTCAAATTTCTAAAGCTGTAATACTTCTCCCTTCCATTTAAGAAACGAGGAAAGATCTTCAACTACTATATCATATACCAGTCTCTTTAGTAATGAGTGAGTCTATTTGAGTTTGAGCATTTCACAAATGCTTGACTAACACTCGAGCATGTACATTATATATTTGTAATGTATTTTTCATTTAATTCAACCGGTCGTTAAACTCTTCAACAATCAAATATACGTTACACTTCAATATATACATCATCACATGATATATAAGCTAGAAATATGATAGTTTATGTGGAAGACGCACAAATATGCATTACCAATGATATACTATATCACATATATATCACTCTATGCAATCCATATCACAGACAACAATATAATCCATTTTGTTGCCTGCAATATGGGGCTTGTAACACCCTCAGTTTCAAATATTTTATCCTTTTATTATGTATTTTGAAGTTATATAATACTTGGGTTTAATTTTAGGAGTTCCTGAATGGTTTTGAAAGAGTTTTTAAGAGTGCACAGTTTGAGCATGGTTCGGAGAAACCGTGCAACTTCTCCAAGAAACCGTGTGTAGTACCCCCGGTTTGAGGTATTTAGCCTTTCTTTATGCCTTTTTATGTGTTTAAAGTGCATGAAATGAGTTGGGAAAAGGTTGTGAGAGTTTTGAACGGTTTTGAATGAGTTTGGAGGTTTTTAAAGGGGCGCACGGTTTGAGCACGGTTAGTGTAAACCGTGCGGATGTTCCAGGAACCGTGCAAAGGGAGGCAGTGGGCTTCGCACAGTCTGCGCACGGTTTGCCAAACCGTGTGAGGAAACCGTGCGGGCACTTGCTCTCGAGGCAGTGGCGTGCGCACGGTTAGCGCACGGTTTGCTAAACCGTGTGGGCTAAACCGTGCAGCCACTTAAAGTTGGAGTTTTTAAGTTCGGGCTCCCTCGGGCTTGACCTAAAACACTCATCTCTTCCTCTCACTCGAGCCTCACTCGGGATTTTCGGTTCTCAGGGGCTAGAAGGGCTCTCCCACTCATTTTGGAAGGGTTTTGAAGAGGATTCAAGAGGGTTTGAAGGAGATTTCTCCCGGGTAAGTCTTCTCCCATGGTTCCATGGTGTTTTCCTCTAGATCTGCTCTTCCCTCCTTGGTTTTCTAGATATACACTTGTTGTGTGTAGATCTAGGGTTGTTTTGGCCTAATATGCTAACGTTTGGGCCCGTTGATGTTAGGCAAGGGTTTCTAAGGAAGTTTCGAGGAGGCGTTCTACCGGATTGGGGTGCGTTTGGGAGAAATGTCGATTTCGCCAAACCCTAAGAGGTAGGTGACTTCTCTCTCGACTCCACTTGGTGGAATTGTGTGGTGCATTTACAATTAAATTATTTGTTTGAAGTTTAATTGGTAAATCATGGGGCAAATTTGTGGAAATTTATGGGAGATGAAATTGGGGATTTTTTTTGGCATGAAATTGGGATTTTGGGAAAAATGAGTTTTGTTGGAAATGGATTCAATGGGATGATTTTAAAATGTGGATTTTAAAATGACATTGAACTTGAGCGTGATAATGGCATGTGATGGTGATTGCAATAATGGGTGATTTTGTGTGGCTTGTGCTTGTGTGGATATGAATGTGATGTTTTATTGCAATGTGTTGTGATATTGTGGAGTGGTCGTGAAAGTGCCACTATAATCCGGGAGATGGATGGATAATGGTCGGAAGGGCCACCATCAAGCAAGTGGCCGAGAAAGTACCACTTGTCGGGTTGTGAACGGGTTGGGCCGAGAAAGTACCCCCATTGTTGGTTGATTGTTTGATTGTGTAATGTTTGTGGATGGGGCTTGTGAGTGAAATATAAACATGGTAACCGGCGTGTGTCTTGATTGTGGTGGTTTTCCCTTGTGTGGCATGTTTGGCTTTTGTAATCAGTTTTGCTTTGGAATTGTTTTATATAAAATGTTTTATATAAATGTGCTAACGGTTTATCCTAGTGGCGTGTGTAGGGAAGTCATATGGGGAAATCCTACTGAGTAGTTGTACTCACCCCCTGCTTCGGCACTTTGGTGTCTTTGCAGATGTAGTATACCGGGACGTGGGCAAAGGTAAAACATCTCCATTTTTAGCGGTGCCTCGTGATGCTTAGTGGTGCATGGAGCTTGGAGCTGGGGTGGAGCTGTGGTTGTGTCACAGATTGTTGTGGTTGCCTTTTGGTTTCCGTTGTACTCTGATGCTTTGGAAATATCCGGTTGTATAAACCTTGGGTTGTTTTGACATGGTTGGTTGAATTGAAATGCATGCATTATAGTTGTTGGTTGTTGGTTGGTTGGGTTATCCTCTTGAGGGAAAATCGTTCCCCCCCTTTTCTTCTGAAGCCCTCAGCATTTATTGCCAGCCTTTGGCGCCTTGGGAACGTCGCTTAAGGCCAAGTGACCCTCACCACCTCCTCAAGCCAATGAGGTAGGGGCGGGGCGTTACAAGTGGTATCAGCTTGTTCGGTCCTTTGGAGTTGATTCTCAGATTTGGAGTTGACATTCATTCTTGGTTATTCCTAGAGTCGGGATGGTAGCAAGGCGTAGGACTTTCGGAACATGGAACGTATAGCATAAAAGGACGCAGCTAACCCTTTTATACTGAACTTCAAGTTACCAGTGAGTTGGGTACATAAGTGTTTTGGAGACACTTATAGGCATTGGAAATCTCATTGTCATGGGTGTAGCCAATGAGATGAGCATGACATGTATGATAGAAATGAATTCCCTCTAAGATGCATATTTCATTGGGTTTAATGATTTATGGGCTGAATTGAAAAATGTTTTTTTCAAATGTTAGAACCTGAAATGTGAATAAACATGGTATTTTGAAAATGGTGGATTTTCAAAAATGGTGCAACATGGGAAATGTGCAAGAATGGAAAGCCTGGTTGTGATTAATTGTTATGAAATGGTATTTGATGTTATTGAGTCGTCATGTCTATGGTAGCGAGCCTTATGCTTGTTTGTTATATGTTTATAGAAATGGCACCGGGTCGGCGTCGTAGAGACCAACCAGAAGTGGCTGATGAGAATCTGGTTGCACCTGAGCCCCAGGTGAACCAGCAGCTAGTGCAAAGTATAGTCCAAGCTTTCCAAGCGGTGAGAAGTATAAATAGAATGGAAGAGCCCAAGCATGTCGACTATGTGGCTTAGTTTCAGAAGCAGAACCCGCCCATTTTTAGGGGTGATGCAGACCCAGAAAGGGCAGAGGCATGGCTGTCCCGAATAAATAGAATTTTTGAATTCTTGGGAACCCTGACCGAGCTGAAGGTCAAGCTAGCAACGTATAACCTGGAGGATCTTTCCCTTCAATGGTTGGAGCTGGTAGTCCAAGCGGGGATGGACCAGGGTATGACGTGGGAAACCTTTGAGGAATTGTTTAACAAACAATTCTACCCTCATACGCTCAAGATTCAGCGTACAACTGACTTTTTCAGTTTGAAGCAAGAACAGATGTCGGTAATAGAGTATGTCGCTAAGTTTATGAGCTTAGTGCGATTTTCACCCGAGGTGGCGGGTAGCACGTCGCTAAAAGCAAGGATTTTCAAGGCGGGCTTGAGGCAGGAAATCCGTTCTAAAATAGCGGTGCTGTGTATCAGGGACTACACAGAAATGGTAAATCGAGCCTCGGTAGCTGAACGAGATCTGTTGGGAACTCCGGGCGGAGAAAGCGTGGTGATACCCATAGGGACTAGTGGGAACTCTAACGCCGGGTTCAAGCGAAAGAGGGACACATATTCCCAAAGTGGGAGCACGACACAAAATGTGACGACGGGATCGATGAACCTTCCTCCGAAGCCCCAGAGTAAATTGGGCTGTTTTCAGTGTGGCTCCTCACCGCATATCAAGTGGGATTTCACAACACAACCCAGAGCATGTTATAGTTGTAAGCAGATGGGGCATCTCCAGCGCTATTGTAGGAATGCTCCAAGGACCGGTGTCTGTGACACTCCGCAAGGATCGTAGGTGTCCTATGCTTCAATGGGACGGGGGCAGCAGCATACCCCTCGTCAGCAGGGTAAGGTTAGTCATGGTGATTCTCGGAATACCATGACGCCTCAACAAGGAAATAAAGAGCAGAGTGTGACAACGAAGGCGTTGTTCGGAGCTGAGCAGGTTGTGATGGATGATCAGTCAGGACCATCCACGGTGCGAGGTACGATTCTTTTAAATTATACCTGCATGTAAGTGTTGTTTGATACGGGTGGTTCACACTCTTTTATTGCCGCCTGTGCTGTTGAGTTACTGGGTTTAAAGGTAGAGATGATGCCCTCGGTTTTGAAACTTCAAACTCCTCTTGGTCGAAGAGAGTGTCGAGCCTTCTTGTGTAGAGCATGTTGTATCGTTGTGGGAGAAATTGAGATAGTGTGAGATTTCTCAGTACTTGACATTGATGGCTATGATGCAATCCTAGGCATGGATTGCCTAATAGCGTTTAAGGCCCACATCGATTGTGATGCGCAGACAGTCAGTTTTACGACACATGATGGCATTGGACATCTCTTTAGAGGGGAGAGGCATGAGAAGCAGGTTTCAGCAGGCTTGTTGGCACCGACAGTTGGCACGTTATCGTATCAATTGGCAGTCTTGTCATTGGAATCAATAGAAGATGTTGAGCAGAGTATTCTTCCAGCAGTGGTGGATCAGTTCATGGATGTTTTTCCTGAAGAATTCTCTGGGTTACCTCCTATAAGAGAAGTGGAGTTTACGATTGATCTCCTTCTAGAGACCAGTCCTATATCACTTCCATCTTACCGGATGGAACCTACAAAATTGAGGGAGTTGAAGGTCCAGTTGGAGGAGTTAGAAAATAAAGGCTTTATCTGGCCTAGCACATCTCCGTGGGAAGCACCGATGTTGTTTGTGAAAAAGGAGGATGAAACTTTGAGGCTCTGTGTTGATTATGGTAGACTTAACCAAGTGACGATAAAGAACAGATATCCACTTCCACGAATTGATGATTTGTTCGACCAGTTGAGGGGATCCCAATGATTCTCCAAGATCGACCTGAGGTCGGGATATCATCAACTGTGAGTAAGGAAGGAGGATATCCCTAAAACAGATTTTAGAAGTCGATATGGCCATTATGAGAATGTTTTTATGCCCTTTGGTCTAACGAATGCACCAGCGGTGTTCATGGCATTGATGAATCAAATATTTTAGAGATATTTCGATTCATTTGTGGTGGTGTTTGTCGATGATATTCTGGTGTATTCAAAGACAAGGGAGGAGCATGAGCAACACTTGGCGATAGTGCTAGAGATATTGTGAGATCATCGGTTTTATGAAAAATTTTCAAAGTGTGACTTTTGGATACAGGAAGTCCGTTTTCTTGGCCATGTGATTTCTGAAAGGGGTGTTTCAGTGGATTCGGAAAAGATAGAGGCCGTTATCTCATGGAAACCACCAAAGAATCTGTTTGAGGTATGAAGTTTCCTCAGTCTAGCTGGGTACTACCACCGCTTTGTTCGTGATTTTTCACGTCTGGATTCACCAATGACAGCATTGACAAGAAAGAATGTTCCATTCCAGTTGAACGAGTAGTGTCAGCAGTGCTTCGAAGAGCTGAAAAGTCACCTAACATCAGCACCAATTTTGGTTTTTCCAGAACCAGGAAAAGGGTATGTGGTGTATTGCGATGCATCAAGATTAGGGTTGGGGTGCGTTCTCATGCAAGGAAATCATGTGCTTGCGTATGGCTCACGACAGTTGAGGGTGCATGAGAAGAACTACCCAACTCATGATTTGGAGTTGGCGGCAGTGGTCCATGCCTTGAAAATGTGGCGCCATTATCTATTCGATGAGAAATTCACAGTCTACACGGATCATAAGAGTTTAAAGCACATTTTCTCACAAAGGGATCTGAACTTGAGGCAAAGGAGATGGATGGAATATCTCCAGATGTTTGATTTTGACTTAATGTACACACCGGGTAAGGGAAATTCGGTGGCGGATGCATTAAGTAGGAAATCATATGCTCAGGTTGTGAAACAGGCATCAGACCAGTGGCAGTTGATGTCGGTTATAGCCGATATGTGGTTGGAATGTGAGGACCAGGGTGATAGAGCGATCTTCTTTCCGGTTACGTTGATTCCTGACTTGGTTGGCCTGGTTAGAGAGGCACAGATATCCGATCCTGAATGTGTGACCATGGGGTCGAGACTCAATGGTGGGGAGACCATTGAGGGTTGACAATTGAATAAAGAATCAGTTTTGTGTTTCCAGAATCAGATAGTTGTACCGGTGGCTTGTTAGGAGGATCTTCTCAGGGCGTACCATCATTCCAGGTGGGATGTCCACCCTGGAATTCAGAAGATGTATAAGGCATTAAAAGCGCAGTTCTGGTGGGTTGGAATGAAAAGAAGAGTGGCTAAGTTCGTTTCACGATGCTTGACTTTCCAACAGGTCAAGGCAGAGCACCAGAGGCCAGCGGGAATGTTGCAGTATTTACCTATCCCTGTTTGGAAGTGGGAGCAGACAACGATGGATTTTGTCATAGGTCTTCCAAGAATGGTCAGAAAACATGATGCCATTTGGGTGATAGTGGATCAACTAACGAAGTCATCCCATTTCATCCCAATTCGTAAATCTCATATGGTGGATGATCTGTCCAAGATCTATATCCGGGAGGTGGTAAAGAGGCATGGTGTTCCAATTTCGATCGTATCAGATAGAGATCCGAGGTTTACATCTCGTTTCTGGAAATCTTTACAGCAAGCCCTTGGAACAAAGTTGACCATGAGTACGACATATCACCCTCAGACAGATGGCCAATCCGAGAGGATGATAAAAACCTTGGAAGATATGTTGCGAGATTGTGTGATGGATTTTGGTGGATCAAGGGAGGAGCAACTGTCCTTGGTTGAATTCTAGTATAATAACAGTTATCAAGCATCCATACAGATGGCTCCGTTTGAAGCATTGTATGGGCAGCCATGTCGTTCTCTACTATGTTGGATGGAAACGGGTGAGTCTTCGATGGTTGGAACGAGTCTTGTCCAGGAGACTACAGAAAAGATCAAGTTGATCAGGAAAAGGATGGAGACGACTCAGAGTCGTCAGAAATTTTATGCGGATCATCGTCGACGACCATTGTCGTTCGAGGTGAGTGATCATGTTTTCTTGAGGATTTCTCCTCGGTTGGGACATCGTCGGTTTGGGAAACAAGGGAAATTATCTCCGAGGTACATTGAAACTTTTGAGATTGCAGAGCGGGTTGGTGAGGTGGCTTATAAGTTGGTTTTTCCACCTAGGTTCAGTGCGGTACACAATGTATTCCATGTGTTGTAGCTGAAAAAGTACCAGCCAGATCCGAGCCATGTTATTCGATGGAATCAGGTTGAGTTAGAGCCGGATGCTTCGTTGGTGCACGTGCCAGTGCGGGTTATGTATAGACAAGAGAAAGTCTTGCATGGTAAAAGCATCAGTCTAGTTCGGGTTTTGTGGCAACATGGCCAGATCTAGGAAGAAACTTGGGAACGGGAGAAAGAAATGGCCGAGTAGTGGCCCGAGCTCTTTCGGAAAAGGGCGGGTGCACTACTTTCCAAGGATGGAAAATCCAATGGTGGGGAGAATGTAGTACCCCCGGTTTGAGGTATTTAGCCTTTCTTTATGCCTTTTTATGTGTTTAAAGTGCATGAAATGAGTTGGGAAAAGGTTGGGAGAGTTTTGAACGATTTTGAATGAGTTTGGAGGATTTTAAAGGGGCACACGGTTTGAGCACGGTTAGTGTAAACCGTGCGGATGTTCCAGGAACTGTGCAAAGGGAGGCAGTGGGCTTCACACGACCTGCGCATGGTTTTCCAAACCATGCAAGTAAACTGTGCGGGCACTTTCTCTCGAGGCAGTGGCGTGCGCACGGTTAGCGCACGATTTTCTAAACCGTGTGGGCTAAACTATGCGGCCACTTAAAGTTGGGGTTTTTAAGTCCAGGCTCCCTCGAGCTTGACCTAAAACACTCCTCTCTTCCTCCCACTCGAGTCTCACTCGGGATTTTCGGTTCTTAGGGGCTAGAAGGGCTCTCCCACTCATTTTGGAAGGGTTTTGAAGAGGATTCAAGAGGGTTTGAAGGCGATTTCTCCCAGGTAAGTCTTCTCCCATGGTTCCTTGGTGTTTTCCTCTAGATTTGATCTTCCCTCCTTCTTGGTTTTCTAGATCTACACTTGTTGTGTATAGATCTAGGGTTGTTTTGGCCTAATATGCTAACATTTGGGCCCCGTTGATGTTAGGCAAGGGTTTCTAAGGAAGTTTCGAGGAGGCATTCTACCGGATTGGGGTGCGTTTGGGCGAAAGGTCGATTTCACCAAACCCTAAGAGGTAAGTGGATTCTCTCTCGACTCCACTTGGTGGAATTGTGTGGTGCATTTACAATTAAATTATTTGTTTGAAGTTTAATTGGTAAATAATGGGGCAAATTTTTGGAAAATTTATGGGAGATGAAATTGGGGTTTTTTTTGGCATGAAATTGGGATTTTGGGAAAAATGGGTTTTTTTGGAAATGGATTCAATTGGATGATTTTAAAATGTGGATTTTAAAATGAAATTGAACTTGAGTGTGATAATGGCATGTGATGGTGATTGCAATAATGGGTGATTTTGTGTGGCTTGTGCTTGTGTGGATATGAATGGGATATTTTATTGCAATGTGTTGTGATATTGTGGAGTGTTCGTGAAAGTGCCACTATAATCCGGGAGATGGATGGATAATGGTCGGAAGGGCCACCATCAAGCAAGTGGCCGAGAAAGTACCACTTGTCGGGTTGTGAATGGGTTGGGCTGAGAAAGTACCCCCGTTGTTGGTTGATTGTTTGATTGTGTAATGTTTGTGGATGGGGCTTGTGAGTGAAATATGAACATGGTATCTGGTGTGTGTCTTGATTGTGGTGGTTTTCCCTTGTGTGGCATGTTTGGAATTTGTAATCAGTTTTGCTTTGGAATTGTTTTATATAAAATGTTTTATATAAATGTGCCAACGGTTTATCCTAGTGGCGTGTGTAGGGAAGTCATATGGGGAAATCCTACTGAGTAGTTGTACTCACCCCCTGCTTTGGCACTTTGGTGTCTTTGCAGATGTATTATACCAGGATGTGGGCAGAGGTAAGGCATCTCCATCTTTTAGCGGTGCCTCGTGATGCTTGGCGGTGCATGGAGCTTGGAGCCGGGGTGAAGCTGTGGTTGTGTCACGGATTGTTGTGGTTGACTTTTGGTTTCCGTTGTACTCTGATGCTTTGGAAATATTCGGTTGTATAAACCTTGGGCTGTTTTGACATGGTTGGTTGAATTGAAATGCATGCATTATAGTTGTTGGTTGTTGGTTGGTTGGGTTATCCTCTTGAGGGAAAATCGCCCCCCCCTTTTCTTCTGAAGCCCTCGGCATTTATTTCCAGCCTTTGGCGCATTGGGAACGTCGCTTAAGGCCAAGTGAACCTCAACGACTCCTCAAGCCAATGAGGTAGGGGCGGGGAATTACACCGTGCAAGAGGTTTTGGGCAGGTGCATGACTGATGCACGATTTTTTCCAAACTATTCACCTGTCAAGTGAAACTGTGCGGCTGGAGACAATTAGAGAAGCACAATTGACACACGGTTTTTCAAACCGTATGAACTAACCATGTGAGTTGATGGGTGCACAGTTTGCCAAACCGTGTGGCACAATCGTGCGGATTCCTGGGTGATGTGTAGTAGCATGCAAACAATTGGTGAATTATTTGTTAAACCATGTGACCTAACTATGTGACATGGATTAAATACTCCAAAAATTAGAGTTTAGCTCAGATTTTACCTCAGAAACTCTCCTTTTTCTCTTATTCTCCCAGGCTCTTAAACTCATCTCCTTAGGTTCTCTTTGTGGTTCTCTTTGATCTGGTGACCGATTTTCACGAATCAAAGTGCGTTGGATCCCTAGAATCAACGGTAAGTCTCTGTTCCCTATATTTCTCCTTAGACATGCTCATCTCCCCCCACTTAGAATGTTAGATCTAATTTGTTATAGATAGATGTATGATCCATTATGTGTTTTGATAAGATCTTGATTGGATCTATTGAAAGAAAGGGGTTGTGAGCCCGAATCTAGAAGTTTTTATGTGTCGTTCTTCATTATCGTCATCCGTTGAGAGGTAGGTGGCTTATCTCTCTTCTCCAATTATTCTAGAACTTGACTGCTTGGGTTTTATTAAATGTTGTTCTTGGATTTGAAAAGGAACTGTTGAATGATTTCCTGACAGAAACCATTTTTGGTTTATGATTTTGAAATATGGGATTTTGAATGACATTCAGAAAACACCTTTGATTTATAATTTTAAATTGTGATTTTGAAATTATGGATTTGGTTTAATTCAAGCAAGATGTTCTATGATTTTTTCAAAGGAAAGAATGGATTTGAGGAATGGATTGATTTGTGGTCTTGACATACATGGTTGGTATGAGTTCATTTTCATTGAACGTGGCCCTAAATAAGGGGGTGTACCATTGGGTCACCTGGAGATTGGTCACTTTGTGATGACTTGGTGGATTAATGAGTAACCACTCATGAGTATAGAACTATCACTTAACATGCATGTGTGTGTGTGTGTGTATGTGAGAGAAGCATGGAATGGGTATTCCAAGTGTAAATGAAGGAAGAGCAAAGTGTTTTAGTTCAAATTTTATGCTTAATCTATTTTCTTATGGATAAATTGTTCCTCTTTCAATTTAATCTGTTTTAAATTGAATACATTTTTTGATGTTCTTATTTTGTCATAAATTATGTTTTAAACTATGTGATAACATGTTCTTATTCTAGTGTCATGAGTTGAGAAGTCTGTTGGGGAAAGCCTACTGATTATGATTACTCACCCCCTCTATATGCACTTTGGTGCATATATAGATGTTATTCTTCATATCACATGTAAAGGAAAGGTCCCGTGTTTCTCTAGTAGCACATCATGATGCTACTTTCTCAAATTGGTGTTTGGAGATTGGTGGTCTCTCTTGGTGTTGTGGGAGTGATGCGACATCGGTGTTGCTACATCATATTGTCTTCTAGTTTTAGTTGGATGTTATATTTTACTTTTTCATTGCTACTCTAATGTTTTTGTTTATTTGGTTTTCATTTCAACTGTATCATTATTAATCATGCATCAAGATAAAACACAATTTTATTGAATATTTTATTGATAATATATGATATAATTTCCTCACATTATGCTAAATATGTTCAATTATGAAATATTTGGGATTAGATCATTCATTTGCAAATTTGATGAAAATTCCAGTTTTACCCTTGTAAAATTCACTGTAGTATTTCAGGCATAAATATTTTTATGTAAATTATTTTGAATTAAAATTTTGTAACTGTGTTCCTGACTTAATGGGATACAAATTCTATTCAGGACATGTGAGCTGGATCGTGCATTTGAGTGGAGTAAATGGGAAATGAAGACAAAGATAGACTAAACTATCCAGATTGGACATCACTTCACCATTTGGGCCGTATTTTCTTCATCCAGGCTTGGATTGGGCCCAAATTTTGAGGGAAGTTCGGGGACATATTATTCACAAATCATCCTTCTAGAAGGCTAGTCAATTCATGTGTTTTGGAGGTCAACTAGGCGGAGAAACTTGGAATAAAATATTTGGCCGAGTTTTCATTTCACAGTTAAAAAGTTATGTAACCCCAGCCCTCACAAACTCTATTTAAAGAGAGTTTTCACTCTTTGGGAAGGCTGTTTGAGGCTTTGGTAAGGTGTTTCAGAAAGGGTGTCTCTTGGGAGCCCCTCACAACTCTTGGAAGAAGTGGGGCTTTGTGCAATCCTCTCTTCCAAAAAGGCTCTCCTCTCCCACCTCCTCTTTATATTTCTTTTCTTTCATGTTTGTATCTTGAATTTTTCTTCAATTGATCTTCTGTGTTCTTCCCTTTTCTTCTTCTATTAATATTCCTAATTGGGTTGGAATCAAGAGTGGAGATGATATTGGGTTCTACCCTTTCAATCCTTTGCTCATGCAAAACGTCTCCACGATGACCACACCGCCCATGGAAGAGTAATTTTCTTAGTGATCGATCTATCTTCTACCCTCTTAATTTAATTATTTTGAATCATTAAGATAATTTAATTCAATTAATATAATCCATGAATTGTGTTTTTAAATTATAAGAAACTAAGCAAGTAATTTAACAATTAACACAAAAATATGTGAAGTCGAGATTTTGTGTAAATTGTGAGAGCGCGATCTTAATCGGTAATACAAGACCACACAGGATAAATTTGTAGAGTTAAAATATAATCCCTAAACACAATTCATCCCCATTTCCAGAATGTATATGTGCTATAATTAACCACTGACCATAAGATAACCATAGAACAACAATCAAAGCAGGGTGTTGCGATTACGTGTTCCGAAGCTAGCCTAGGGTTTAATTAATTTCATCTTTGTGGTTAAGTTAACTCTTGTAGGGTTCGAGGGTTAACAAATTAGGGGATCATAATTAAGTGGATATTGATTTAAATAATAATTATTAATAATTAAATGAATATGTAGAGTTATATCGATTACACTTTCTAAAAATAGTTTTCTAAAAAAACATCTTCTCGTTGTGCTTTGTTAATTAACTTACATTTCAAAATTAAAAACAAAAAAAATACAATCTTCTTCCAGAAAACTTCTTATAGATTTATAAACTATAAACAACCCACATCTTTTCAAGTAGTATTTTAATTCTATTCTATTTTATTTTTATAATACCTTTAAGAAGTTGTTTTAATTTACTTCCTCCTTTGAGAAACGACCTTGGTCAGCCACTCTGCTGCACCTAAGTACCCCAAAAACCATTAATCATTTGAGGGTGACCATGATAGAACCTTTCAAATTGGTGCCATTTTTGGGGAGGCAAGTAATTATTTCAACCAATTAGAGGTATTTATTTTATTTTATATTTTATTCTCTACCTCTTTTCTTTCTTCCTTCTTTAACCAATCTGATTTTTTTCCTTCTTCATTTATTTTCTTCTACTTCTTTTTAGACCATCAACTCAAACTTCTAATTTTTATTTTACTATGGTAAAATATATTTCTTTTCATTTTTATTTGATTTATGACATGAACTAATCCTGAATATCTCTTAGATCTTGACCCTGAGATTGAACACAACCTTAGGGCTCGAATCAGACATTCTCAGTCTGCGGGAAGTTTCAACATTCAAACAGTTGGAGAATTTCTCCACTCCAAGAACATTGAAATTGGAAACACTTCTAATTCCAACATAAAAGAAGAACCAATAGCTGAAAATAATGGAAATTAACTTAATATAACTATTCGATAATTGGCTGCACCGGATATTAACTATCAACCAAATTGTATTGCATACCCGAATCTCGAATCGGACTTTGAACTGAAATTTGGGTTAATTCATCTTCTTCCAAAGTTTCATGGATTGTCTGGTGAGGATCCAAACAAAAATTTTATGGAATTTAATGTGGTTTTCTCAACCCTTAAACCCATAAATGTTTTTGAAGATCAAATCAAACTAAGAGCATTCCCATTCTCACTTTATGGAGCTGCGAAAGACTGGATGTATTATTTACAACATGAAGATGTAACTTGTTGGAACAATTTGAAACATCTTTTCTTGTAGATATTTTTTCCAGCATAAAGGACCACTTACATTCATAAAGAGATATCATGGATTAATCAAGCCCAATGGGAGTCAATGTATGAGCATTGGGAACAATTTAATAAGTTGTGCGCAAGCTGCCCACATCACCGAATCAGTGAGCAACTCCTCATACAATACTTCTACGAAGGACTCACACCTATGGAGAGAAGCATGGTGGATGATGCGGCTAGAGGAACATTGGTGGACAAGACACCAGCAGCTGAACATGCATTGATTGAAAAAATGGACCAAAACTCCCAACAATTTGGTGATTGAGGTACACCACATGTCAGGGGAGTACATCAGGTAAGTCCATCTTCTCTTGAAAGTCATTTGATTGATACCAAGTTGGAAGAATTGACAACTATGGTGAGTAAGATTGATTTGGAACAAAAGACATCCCAACCCCCTCCTTCAAGGCCTTGTGGAATTCGCACTAAGATAAGCCACCCAACTGACTGTTGCCCACAACTACAAGAGATAGAGGATTGCACAGTAGTATTACCAGGGAGACCATATCAGCAGCAACAACAGAAATACCCCCAAAAGAAGTTTGATTAATTTGTGCTAACATAAAACCAAGGGTGAAAAGATCAACCAGACATGAGGTATGGCTCTGGAAAACAACAAAGGCCCCCTTTTCAACAAAACTTCTAGCAGCCTCCGCCTTACCAGCAGGGTTTCCAACAACCCCAAAGGAGATTTAAATCCCAAGCATCAAAAAACCAGTAACAAGGTAATCCCCCCCAACAAAGGTAGATTCTAACACTGATGAAATTTTGAAGTAAATTGTTCTTAATCAATAGAATGAGTTAAAGAGTCAAGGTTCAGAGATAAGGGAGTTGAAGACTCAAATGAGCCAGATTGCCACTGCCCTCCATGAACTGGTAAGTAAGAATTCTAAAAATATACCATCCCAACCTACACCAAATCCCAAGGGGAATGTCAGTGTCATCACATTGAGAAGTGGGAAGCAAACAACTGATACATCTGCAACTATTGTTCCACCTGGATTCACCTCAAATATGGAGAAGCCACATTCTATACCAACTGATGAGAAATCCAAGGAGAAATATAAAGGTAAGAAAAAGATTTATGATGTTCCTCCCAAACCCCTTCCTTTTCTAAATAGGGTTGTTCAAACCAATAATATAGCTGAAGAAGCAATGCAAAAGGAGGTTTTGGACACATTCAATCATGTATAGATCAACATTCCTCTACTTGAATCCATTAAGAAAATTAAAAAGTATGAAAAATTCTTAAAAGAACTTGGCACCAATCGAAGAGGACTCAAGGGAAATGAGAGGATCAATATTGGAAGGAATGTGTCAGCACTCATTACACCAACTCTAGCAATGCCGACAAAGTGCAAGGATCCAGGGACATTCACCATCCCATGCACCATAAGGGATTTTCAGTTTTTTGATGCACTTTGTGATTTGGGAGCTTCTATAAATGTGATGCCTCACTCTGTATTATCTTCTTTGTAGGTTGGTGAGCTGAAACCAATGATAGTAGTGGTGTAGTTGGAGAATAGAGCTACGACATATCCAGCGGGAGTCCTTGAGGATGTACTTGTCCAGGTAAGAGACATGATCTTCCCAGCAGATTTCTACGTGCTTCACATGGAGGACGATCAGGTAAGTTCTCATGCTCCCATTATCTTCGGTAGAACATTCCTCAAAACAGCAAAAACTATCATAAATGTCAATGATGGTACAATTTCCATGGAATTTGGGGATGAATTTGTGATATTTAATGTTATGGATTCCATGAAGTACCCCTCAAAGGATTATTCTGCATTTGTTATCTCCCATTTTGAACCACCAAATAAAAAACCCATAGAATTTGATTGTTCTATGCTTAGGGAGATTATGAGTATTGGTTCTAGTTTGATGTCTAAGAGTACTTCCACACTTATTTCTAATGAAAAAGACTCTCTTAGATTTGATTTTGAAATGGAATAATATTCTGATTTTGATCATGTGAACTCTGATTATGACATGGCTTTTGAGTATGCTGATGGATTTGATGCTTTATTCTCTGATTTTGATGATGTATATTCTGATACTGATGCTCTTTGTGCACATATTGCAGTTCCTTCTATGTCTTCATCCATAAACCACCCCCTATACTGGAACTCAATCCATTTCCACCAAATCTAAAATACTCATACTTATTTAGTGGTGAGAAATTACCTATTATCATTGCTAACAATCTCCCTTTTGAACATGAAGAAAAACTTTTGAATCTTTTGAGGGAGAACATTAGGGAAATCAGGTGGACCTTGGATGACATATCAGGTATCAGCTCCTCCATTTTCATGCATAGTATTTTTTTGGAGGATGGGGATAAACCAGCAAGGTGACCACAAAGGAGACTCAATCCAACACTTTTGGAGGTTGTTAAAAAAGACGTTGAAAAATTGCTCGAGGCAGGTATAATCTATCCCATTTCAGATTCCCAGTGGGTGAGTCCTATTTAGGTTGTGCCTAAGAAAAGTGGTGTTACAGTTGTAAAAAATGATAAAGAGGAGTTAGTTCTGATGAAGGTACAAAACAGTTGGCGTGTGTGTATTGATTATAAGAAACTAAATCAATCTACTCTCAATGACCATTTCCCCCTCCCATTTATTGATCAAATGCTTGAGAGACTCGTTGGGAAGACACACTATTGTTTCTTGGATGGATTTTATAGATATTTTCAGGTTCCTATAGATCCATAGGATCAGGAGAAGACTACATTCACCTATCCCTTTAACATGTTTGCTTACCGAAGGATGCCATTTGTACTTTACAACGCCCCAGGTACCTTCTAGAGATGCATGGTGAGTATTTTTTTCTAATTTTATCAAGACCTGTATGGAGGTATTTATGGATGATTTTACAGTTTATGGATCCTCATTTTATGAATGTATAAGTAGTTTAGGAAAGGTGTTGAGTCGTTGTATTGAGAAGAATCCGGTCTTAAACTTTGAAAAGTTTCATTTCATGGTAGATCATGGCATTGTCTTAGGGCATGTAGTGTAAAAACATGGGATAGAGGTTGATAGATCCAAGGTAGATATTATTTCATACTCACCATATCCTTGATGTGTGCATGATGTTAGATCTTTCCTAGGGAATGCATGATTTTATCGGCGCTTCATCAAAGATTTTAGTAAGATTTCTCTTCCTATGTCACGATTACTTCAAAAGGATTCTGATTTTGTGTTTGATGATTCTTACAGGACTTCCTTTGATGAGCTAAAGAAGTGTCTGACCACTCCACCGATCATACAGCCCCCACGGTGGGAGATTCCTTTTGATCTTATGTGTGACACCTCCAACTTTGCGGTTGGAGCTGTCTTATCTCAGGGGGTGGAGGGACGTTCACATTTGATTGCCAATGCATCGAGGAAACTGGATTCAGCCCAATCAAACTACAAAACCACAGAAAAGGATTTTCTTGCTGTTATATTTGCTTTACATAAATTCTATTTATATTTATTAGTCTCTAAAGTAGTTGTTTTTTCTGACCATGCAACTCTGAGGTACCTCTTGAAGAAGCTAGAAGCAAAGCCTAGGCTAATCCGATGGATGCTTCTTATTCAAGAATTTGACATTGAGATAAAGGACAAAAAGGGGTCAAAAAACTTAGTGGTAGACCACATGAGTAGGCTTACTCATACACCAGAGGATGAAACCTTGGACCAGGTACCACTTCGGGTCACTTTTCCCGATGAGCATCATTATTCCATCTCAGGTACGCATCCTTGGTATGTAGATTTAGTTAAATACCTTGTTGCCTCTGAAATCCCTACAAATTTAAAGAAACATCAAGTCCAAAAATTAAAGAGTGAGTCAAGATTTTATGTGTGGGATGATCCCTACTTATGGTGCATGTGTAGTGACCAAGTTATTAGGAGGTGTGTTCCTGATCATGAGTTTTAGTCTATTTTACATTTTTGTCATACACTTGCTTATGGTGGAAACTTTGGACCCTAACAGACAGCTAGGAAATTTTTGGACTCTGGATTATATTGGCCTAGCTTATTCCATGATTCCCATGTGTTTTTTAAGTCATGCTCTCATTGCCAACACACTAGGAACATTTCTAGGAGACATGAGATGACCCAACAACCCATACTATTCTGTGAGATTTTTGATGTATGGGGAATCAATTTTATGGGTCCTTTTTCTAGTTTCTTTGGTTTTTTGTATATTTTGGTTGCTGTTTATTATGTGAGTAAATGGGTGGAGGCTAAGGCCACAAGGACTGATGATTCTCATGTAGTTGTGGACTTTGTCAAAGCACAATTTTTTTGCAGGTTTGGAGTACCGAAGGCCACCATCAGTGACCAAGGGACACACTTCTGAAATCGGAATTTGGATTCCCTCCTTTGGAAGTATGGGGTGACACATAAAACATCAACACCATACCACCCCCAAACAAATGGCCAGAATGCAGTTTCAAATCGTGAGTTGAAACAGATTTTAGAGAAAACTGTGCAGCCAAATAGGAAGGATTGGAGAAAGTGTTTGGATGATGCATTGTGGGCTTATAGGACAACATATAAGACACCCATTAGTATGTCCCCATTTCATATTGTTTTTGGGAAATCGTTTCATCTCCCCGTGAATGTTGAGCATCAGGCTTAATGGGATATAAAGAAATGCAACATGGATTTGGCCCAAGCTGGAATCCAAAGGAAGTTGAAAATTCAAGAGCTTGAGGAGATTCGATTGTCTTCACATGAGAACTCAAGGATCTACAAGGAAAGATCGAAAGTAGATCATGAAAAAATGATTCAACAAATGTAGTTTCATGTTGGAGAGAAAGTCCTTCTCTATAGTTCACGACTGAAGCTGATGCCTGGTAAGTTGCCTTCCAGATGGTTGGGTCCTTATGTTGTGACTAATGTTTTTCCTTATGGTGCAGTGGAGATCACACAAGAGGACACAAGAAGGAGATTTACAGTCAATGGAAAAAATTTGAAGAGATACATTGAGGGACTTCCTACTGATGTAGTGGATTTTATCACACTGCATGACCCCATCATCACTTGAGCATATCAGGCTATTCCTAACCCTTTAACTTTTTTATTATTTTTCATATTTAAAATTATACATTTCATGTGCATATATCATCTCATGGGTTCACATTGAGGATAATGAAATATTTTAAGTGTGGGGGAGGAAACCTTTTAGTTTATTAATTTCAATTGTTTTCCTGTTAAAAAAAATTGTGCATTTTTTAAATTTTGTGTGTTTATTTTTCAATTTTCTATGAGTTTTTGAAACTTTTGAGCTGAAATTATTCTCATCACCATTTGGAAATCCATATCAATAAGTGAAACAAATTATCCCTTGAAACTAAGATTAAATTAATGTTTAAATGACTTTGTTTCAAGTTCAAATATTTAGTAATTTCATGAAAAGTACACTGAATTTTGAATCCCATGCCACATCTCACTGTCTTTATATTTGAAATCACTTTCCTGTGAGGATTATAAAACATTATTTTAATATTATTTATATTCAACTCACTTCTTTATAGAACCAAACCATGCTTGATTTAATCATAATTTGATTTATTCTTGTCAAAACTTGAGGGTTTGGGGTACTTATGTTTAAATGATTGAGGCATTTTTTTGGTATTAAAGCCCCTATTTCAAAGAATCCTTTTTTTATAATGGCCTACCTTGAACATTTAATCCTTGTATCCCTTATAATCCATGAACAACCTATTAGTTTAGCCATATTACAATCCAATTTTCCATATCCAACGAATTCTTGAAGTGAAATTGCATAATCTAGTTGAACTTAAGTGTGGGGGAAACTGTCTTGTGTTGTGCTACCACATTTTGTGATACTTTGGGTGAAAAATTAAATTATGAAGAGATGTGTTTGCTGTTGAATAAGATAATTATATTTAAATTTGTGCCTTTCTGGAGCTTTCATGATAAAAGAAGTTATCCCTTTCTGGAGCTTCAAATAGAGGGGGAAAGTTGTGCCTATCTGGAGCTTTTAAGAAAATCATGTTTGAGAAGATGAACATTTTTACTACTGAAATGTTGAATGGTGTGAAAATTCCTTTATTTTTCATGATGATGAACATGAATCAATGCTATGTAGATTGAGGAGGAGACCATATTTAAGTAAAAATTAGATTAATGCAATTTTTCTTCAAAAAGAGTCAAGCCCTCCTCATTCAGCCTCAGAATTTTCCACATCTAAATCCTACAAACCGAAAGCCACAAAACAACCATGAAATGTTATCATGATAAAAATATGTCCTTGACTCACATAGGGTGGTGATTTAGGAATTTATCAAGCCTATGGTGACCCTTTTATGAGTTTGGATGAGAAAGACATTGCTAAAAAATTGACATTTGTGTGATAAGAGAAAATTCAAGTGAGGTAAGTGTTTTGTGCATGGGAGGATAAATGAAGTGGAAATATATTGAATGATATAAAGGAAGAACTTGAAATAATGGTTTTTTATGAGGCATGATATCTTTTGTTTCTTGGTGTGGAATTGTTGGATCTTAAGGATATGTGTTTTAAAATTGGTTTCGATTTGATATTGATGTTTACTTGATATGAGGTTTTGCCCAGGAGTGAAAAAGGGTAAGTGTGGGGGAGTTGATAAAACATAATTTTATTGAATATTTTATTTATAATAGATGATATAATTTCCTCAAATTATGCTAAATATGTTCAATTATGAAATATTTGGGATTAGATCATTCATTTGCAAATTTGATGAAAATTCCAGTTTTACCCTTGTAAAATTCACTGTAGTATTTCGGGCATAAATATTTTTATGTAAATTATTTTGACATAAAAGTTTGTAACTATATTACTGACTTAATGGGATACAAATTCTATTCAAGACATGTGAGTTGGATCGTGCATTTGAGTGGAGTAAATGGGCAATGAAGACAAAGATAGACTGAACTATCCATATTGGACATCACTTCACCATTTAGGCTGTATCTTCTTCATCCAAGCTTTTATTGGGCCCCAATTTTGAGGGAAGCTCAGGGACATGATTATGAACAAATCAAACTTCTATAAGGCCGTCCAATTCACGATTTTTGGAGGTAAAATATGCGTTGAAACTTGGAATAAAATATTTGGACGAGTTTTTATTTCACACTTAAAAAGTTATGTAACCCTAGCCCTCACAAACTCTATTTAAAGGGAGTTTTCACTCTTTGGTAAGTATGGTAGAGGCTTTGGTAAGGTTTGGTAAAAAGGTTGTATCTTGGGATCCCCTCACAACTCTTGTAAGAAGTAGGGCTTTGTGCAATCCTCTCTTCCAAAAAGGCTCTCCTCTCCCACCTCCTCTTTGTATTTCTTTTCTTTCATGTTTGTATCTTGAATTTTTCTTCAATTAATATTCTGTGTTCTTCCCTTTTATTCTTCTATTAAAATTACTAATTGTTTTGGAATCAATAGTGGATACTATATTGAGTTCTACCCTTTCAATCCTTTGCTCATGCAAAACGTCTCTACTAGGACCACACCGCCCATGGAAGAGTAATTTTCTTAGCGATCGATCTATCTTATACCCTATTCATTTAATTATTTTTAATCATTGATCTACTGTAATTAAATTAATATGATCCATGAATTTTGTTTTTAAATTATTAGAAACTAAGCAAGCAATTTAACAATTAACGCAAAAACACGCGAAGTCGAGATTTTGTGTAAATTGTGAGAGCGCGATCTTAATCGGTAATACAAGACCACAAAGGACTAATTTATAGAGTTAAAATATAATACCTAAAAAAAATTAATCCTCATTTATAGAATGGATATGTGATCTAATTAACCACTGACCATAATCTAACCTTAGAACAACAATCAAAGTAGGGTGCTGCGATTGCGTGTTTTGAAGCTAGCCTAGGGTTTAAGTGATTTCATCTTTGCGGTTAAGTTAACTCTTGTAGCGTTTTAGGGTTAAAAAAATCAGGGGATCATAATTAAGTGGATATTTATTTAAATGATAATGTTTAATAAGTAAATGAATAGGTATAGTTAGATCGATTACACTTTCTAAAAACAGTTTTCTAAAAAAAACATCTTCTCGTTGTGCTTTGTTAATCAACTTACATTTCAAAGTTAAAAAAAATACAATCTTATTCCAGAAAACTTCTTCTAGATTTATAAACTATAAAAAACCTCCATCCTTTCAAGTAGTGTTTTAATTCTATTCTATTTTATTTTTATAATACATTTAAAAAGTTTTTTTAATTTACTTCCTCCTTTGAGAAACGACCTTGGTCAGCTACTCTGCTGCACCTAAGTACCCCAAAAACCACTAATCATTTGAGGGTGCCCACGACAACACCTTTCACATCATATATTCGGTTTGGTGGTTTTTATTTTATCTTTTTAGATTCTTTTTGTTCTTCAGGTAAAATTGTCCCCTAACGTTTTACTAATCCCTTGAAATCTATTTCCATTCTTTGTTGTCTTATGGATGTCACCTAAGGTTTTTAGCACCACCACCACTTCACAAGACAATGGATGAGGGGTGAGATGTTACAAATGGTATTGTTCTTGGTTGGTCCTTTATCTTGGTATGGTAATAAGGTGATAAGAATGATGTAACTTGAGATGTATAACGTAAAAAGGTGTAACTAACCTCTTTACGATGAACTTCAAGTTATTAGGGTAGTTTGAGTATAAAAAGTATTCTAAGACACTTATAGGTTATCGTTGCCACATTTTTGTGGGTTTAACTGATGAAAGTTCTGTATCATGCATTAGTAAAAAGGATCCCCACTAGGATGACAAAATTCATGTGATTTTTGATCAGGGATTCTTTGTAAAGGGTGACATGATAACCTTATTTGCTAACATGGGTAAGTATACTTCGAATGAAATTGAGAGTTTCTAAGAGATTGTTTTGAGAACATGGTAAGTATTATTTTCCTTTGTGTTGTGTATTGATTCTTTTTGGCATTGAATTGTGTTTATAACATATTTTTGTTTTATTATCTAAAGGAACATGGAAGTTGTATGGAACTTGAACCTAAATTAGTAATGAATTTAATTGGTAGTAATTAGATAATATGTAATTAGAATCCATGTTATGTTAATATATTTTACACCATTTTAGATTGAGTAATTAAATTCATAATCCCCTATTTAATATTTTTCTTTTTGTGCTTAGTAACTATTACCATGTTAGTACCGTACAAAACCTTTACACCCAATTGAATATTTTGTATTTAGTCTATCATTTTAAGATTTTAATGAAACAAGATGTGTTTATTTAAATTTATTGATTTTAAATTTTGATACATCTTACATATGATTAGACAAAAAGAATTATAAAATTTTGACTTCTTACTCCCTTGGTTAATTTCATTATAGGTTAAAAACAATTTCATCCAGTTGTTATTTCTTGTTATATTTGAAATTAGTAAAGCATGTCTAGTACCATGAATATCTCAACACATAGAATTGTTATCTATCAAATGTAATAACCTATTGTAATGTTTTGTTTTGGATCTAATACACTTATTAGATCATGGGCCATGAAATCATGCTAAAAATGTAACTATTATTGGTCAATTTGAAAACCAAATAAAGAAATAGCATTTTAATATTATTTCCGGTAATGTATGTAATTAGAAAATTCTGTGGGTTAAAAAAAATAAAGTTATGATATGTTAATAGGGATATTCCACTGTAATGTTTTAATTGTTTTTCAAACCTTTAAATTAATAATTTTTTGGTTATGGAAGCATGTTAAATTTATGATCTATTAATTTTTTTGTTGAATTTATCACTGAACATTGTTTTATTTTCTTTGTTTGTTTATAATTTCATATGTTTAAGATTATTGGCACATAATGTAATTTTTTTCTTGTATTAAATTTGTGTATTAATCATTGATTAATAAAAAATTTTGCCACCTTTAAATGTATATGAGATGATTAGTGCATGTGGTGTTGCTTATTGGTGGTTAATGGATTTGGTTACTCCTACTGATTTTATTTGAGTTGATGCGACATGTTTTGATGAAAATGAGTTTATTAATTTGTAGAATGATTTTAAAAGACTTTATTCAATAATTGTTTTATGGATTTACAATTGGTTTTACAAAAAAGGATTTTTTGGAATGTTTTATGAATAATTTCAAACATTTTCGATTCGATTAAAAAAAATTATGAAAGACCCTACTTTAAGTGGACTTTGGGGAAAAGGGTTGCACAAATAGAAATATTTTCAGGTTTTGAAATGTATAATTGTATAGTTTTTACAAAGTTTTGTTTTATAAAGATGGCACTATTGTATCTTGGTTTTTAGATAACTTTTATAAAACTAATTTCAAAATGGTTTTACTGGTTCTTAAATTTAAGAAAATAATGAAAGTGTTTCTTTAAATGGTATTTTGAACTATACCTTATCGATTTTTTTTTGGAAACTTGATAATTTTTCATGTGGTTCTTAGAGAATGTTGTTACATTTAGAATTAATGGATAGAAACCATGTTGGTGTGTTATAATGGAAAATAATGAGTTATTGTGACTGGGAAATATGTGGTTGGATATTTTCCTTCAGGAATGGTGGTCCTGACTATGGTGTCTATGCTACCTATTCTCGTTTTCTTATTATGTTTAACTGTACTTCTTGTGCTTGTGCTTCTAAGAATGCTTGCATGTAGGTTCTTCTTGTTTTTGTAGTTATGATTATACATCCTCATCCTTATTGTATTGGTTATGCTTCTTTCTTGATGATATATGTAATGAATGGAATAAAAATAATAGTGTTATGTCTCATGGGATGAACATATGTCTTGTGGGTAATGGGATAACACAAGACCTGAAATTTGTGACCATGCACTTTTTCCTTTCTTGAGGTATATCTTGGGTAGAATTCACTATATGCCTTGTCTCTTGGTCATTATATGGGAATATCATGGTTACTTGTATTCAATGGTATATTGATTGCTCTGTTTGGAGGGTTACTATCACATCTTTTAAGAAAATGTTTATCTTCTTCATGTTCCTATCCCATGACTTAGCAATGAGAGAGCTTATTTATTAGATTTCTCAAGGAATCATACCCTCAATGTTTGGTGGGTTATCTAATTGTTGCTCATGTTTCTCATGTTTGGTCTCACAAATGATTGCTTCAACCACGTATCTTTTTTTATGATCGGTTGGGTATTGGTTGTATGGTCTTGCCAGTATTTGGGAGATAATTCATAAAATATTGGATCATGAATAGTTCATAGATTAAATTGCTACCATGAACTTGGTTTTTACAGAAAAGATGATGTCATAGTTTCCTATCTGGAGGATTTCATTCCTATTTAGGGTAACCAAGTCGATGAGTTTTTCTTAATAGACTCTTTATAGTCTTACCATTAGGTTAAACCTTATGGTGGGGAGTTGTAAGCACTGGTCAGGGGAAGAACATTTTCTATTTAGTGTATCGGCCCAAATTCGGGTTCCTCCTTGTGTTAGGAAAACCTTAAGTATATTGCCTATCCATGTGTAGGGAAGGTACACATGGCAGATAATGTCACACACTAATCGATGCACAAGTTACAATGATTACCTAAAACTTTCCTATATGGTGGGTGAATTCACATACACTTGGAAACCAATTGTCTTAAGAATCTCAATGTCATAAAAGTCAGTATTTTTCGACTCATTGAGTTGATGTTTTTATTTCATGATCGGGGAATCATGTCAGTGAAGTTTAGGTTGGAGGTATATTTGATAACTAAAGACCTTGTATCAAGTTTTAATTATCCTTTCGTTTTTCTAAAACCTTGTTTCTTTCTAGGTTAACAATTAATGCACTGAATTTTGGAATTTGGGTTATCAGTGAATACAGGATACCATCTTCATTCAAAGGGAGAAATTGAGCTTATCTTTCATCTAGGGGGACTATATGATGAACTTTAATAGTTCATGAAAGGATATCTTGCCTATGAAAAGCTTTAATAGGTTTCTATTACTCTATATATGCTTCACATGACCCTATTGGGAGCATCATACCATCATATTTACTGATTTCGAGTTATCCACATTTTTTTTGTTCTGTCCCTCCATTGTTAGTCAAGTAACTTGTGTTCTTCATGTATTTTGGGTGTTAATTTTTTTTCTTCTGACTAATCAGAATAAGTTAGTTCTATGGTGGATGGAAACTTTCTAGTTCTAAAACTTTATCCATAGAATTTTCCATTGGGTAGTATCACATTCTTGATTCAATGTGGTGCACCTCATTTTTTATCTCATTGTGGTCTTTCAGTGAGTCTGATTTTAGTTTCTGTTTTCTTGTGTTCTTATCATTCATGAGCCAATTGAACCAATCCATTTTCTCTAGAATTTTTACCTTGGTATGGACATGATAAACTCATGCTTGATAAATGTTTACTTTTTTCTATTGCAGTAGTGCTAGTATAGGTGAATCTCTAAAAAATGTAGGGGTTGACATCCTTTATATTGGACTACTGGTTTGACCTTGTGCCTCTTCACAACTAGCCTATAGATTTCTAAGGACAAAAACCCTTATGATTTGGAGAATGTAACACCTACAAATTTTAGGTAATTTAAACTTTTATTATATATTTTAAATTTATATAATACTTGAGTTGAGTTTTAGGAGTTTTTGGATGGGTTTGGAGTGTTTTAGTATGGGTTTAAGGGTGTATGGTTTGATCATGGTTAGGATAAATCATTAAACTTCTCTAGGAAACTATGTAAGAGGTTTTGGGAAGGTTCACAATTAATGCATGATTTTTCCAAGCTATGCTAATGCTAGGAGAAACCATATGGGTAGAGATAGTGGGAGAAGTATAGCTGGTTCACAGGTTGTTAAAACATTCCAACCAACTAAGTAAGTGGATGGTTTGGAGACAATATGTATCACATGGTTAGATTATGGTTTTCCAAACAATGTGACGCAATTGTGTGAATACTTTAGTGATGTTTAGCAGTATGCACATGGTTGGTGTAGAGTTTGTTAAACTGTGTGGCCTAACCATGTGACGTGCTTTAAATTCATTGAAAATTAGAGTTTAACTTAAATTTTACCACAAAAAATATCATTTTGTCCCATTATCCAAGGATTTAGAACTCCACTCCTTCCTTAGGTGTTATTTGTGGTTCCTTTTGATTTGGTGATCAGTTTTGATGAATCAAATTTTTTTGGATCCTAGAATCAATGGAGAGTCTCTACTTCCTCTCTTTCTCCTTAGATCTTCTCATCTACTCTCACCTGAAATGTTATATCTAAATTTTTATGGATAAATATATGATCCATTATGCGTTTTTATGATATCTTTATTGGATATATTTAAGTAAATGTATTGTGAGATCGGATCTAAAAGTTTCTATGTGCTGTTCTTCTTTGTCATCATCTGTTGAGAGGTTGGTGGCTTCTCTCTCTTCCAAAATTATTCTAGAACATGAAGGCTTGGTTTTTATTAAATGTTGTGCTTGTATTTGAAAATTAAATATTGAATGATTTATTAAAGGAACCCCTTTTTTTATTTCTAATTTGGAAATATGGAATTTTGGATGACATTCAAAAAACCAATTTGATTTATAATTTTAAATTTTGATTTTAAAATTATGGATTTGGTTTAATGGAAGAAATATGTTCTATGAAATGTTTTATAGGAAATAATGGATTTATGTGTAATGAATTGATTTTTGATCTTTTCATACATGGTTGTAATGAGTTCATTTTCATTACATGCGACCATGAATAATTGGCGTGTGCCATTGGGGCACCTCAAGATTGGTTAGATTGTGACAACTTGGTGGATCGATGAGTAATATCTCATGAGTATGTAGCTATCACCTGGAATGAATGTATGTGTGTGTGTGTGTGAGAAACATGGGTATTACAAGTGTAAAGTAAAGAAGAGAAAATTGTTTTAGTTAATATATTATACTTTAACTATTTTCTTATGGATATATTTTTTTTCTTTCAATTTAATCTCTTTTTAAATTGAATAATTGTTTTGATGTTCCTCTTTTGTTATAAATTACGTTTTAAACTGTGAGATACCATGTTCTTGTCCTAGAGGTCTGAGTTGGGAAGTTTGTTAGGGAAATCCTAATGGTTATGATTACTCACCCTCTGCATATGAACTTTGGTGCATATGTAGACGTTATTCTTCCTGTTACAGGTAAAGGAAAGATTATGTATTTCTCTAATGTCACATCATGATGCTACTTTATTGGAATGGTGTTTTGATCTTGGTGGCCTCTATTAGTGTTATGGTAGTGATTACACATTAGTGTTTCTATATCAGGTTTTCTTCTAGTTTTAGTTGGATGTCATGTTTTACTTTGTCACTACTAATATGATGTTATTGTTTATTTGGTTTTTATTTCAGTTGTATCATTATTACTCATGCATCATATAGTTGGGTTAGTGGTTTGTATTTTATCTTGTTAGGTTGTATTTTTTCTTTAGGGAAAATCATTCCCCAATGTTTTAATAAGCCCTTGGAATTTATTTTCTACCTTTGGTGTCTTAGGGATGTCACCTAAGGTTAGTGGAACCTCCAACTCATCCAAAGACAATGGGTGAGAGGTAGGATGTTATTGGGATTTATTTCATATCTTTTAACATGGTATTAAGAGCCAATGGTTAGCTATTATTAACAATAATTCTAAATATCATATAACCCTCTTCAATAACCACTTTCATTTCTCTCCATTTTTTGTGCTTTTTCATGCCATCAAATCACTCTCTTTGGAGCTTATATAGAGATATCCATTGTCATATATGACATATATATCAATAAATACACTTTCTCTAACCACTTTCCTTCCATCTAATTATGTTTAAAGACCCGTAAATTTCAAAGGAATTTTTTTTCCTTAATTTTCCTTGGAATTTTACAAGAACGCAGTTTCTGACGGCACGTGATTCCGAGTCCTGGTGTGCCTGAAATCATTTTCCGAAGTTTGGCTCGGGTACGTTCGGTGAACGGACGAGCGGGTTTTTCTAACTTTTCAACCGGTTCTTGGAATCAAATTCCGAGGGCACCGATGGAATCACAGCGCCGATATTTTCTTAGAAACGCCTCTTCCGGAGTTGCGTTTTCTCGGGTGTGGTTTTTAAATTTTTGGGCTTTAAGTTAAGAAATAAAATAATGTGGTACGACAAACTTTATTTTATTTCACTTAAAGCCGGTTAAAGCCACTTAAAGCTGATTAAGCTAAGTTGAAGCGGATAGGGTGGAACCCAAAATATCATACCCTCTTGGTAGGATATTTTTGAGGTGGGGCCCGCACGAGCCCCACCATTTCTTTTCCGCTAAGTAACGCACCCGCGAAAACCCCTATTAAATGAAAGTCAACTGACGCGTTTTCTAAATTCTTAACGCCCCTATTAATTGGGCGGTTAGTTCGTTGCAATTAATTCTATGAATTAATTGTTCGTTACTTATCTTTGTTTTTCAAATTCTTTAGTTGATAATAAAATAAGATGAGGACTTATTTTATTATCTGGTTGTTGTGTTAAACCTTTGGAGAATCTCTAAAGATCTTCATCCTCCTATGCGAAGAACGCGAAGAACGCAAAGAACGCGAAGAACGCGAAGAACACGAAGAACGCGAAGAATGTGATGAACGCCGGCCTCCGACGAAGGGCGACGAAGAACGCCAGACCTCCGGAGATCGACGCGACGCGACGCCGACGCTTCTTCTGCGACGTTCCATCCCCGCGACAATCTTCGATCGACATCTTGAGGTAGGGGATTGCGGTCCTTTTAATTCTTTGTGGATTATAACATCAACATGGATTTAATTGTTATAATTAAATATGTATGTCCTTGATCCTCAGAGTTTGTCTACACGACGTCGAGTACCGCGCGACAGCGACGCCATTCTGCGACGCGACGATCCTTTTCTTCCGCGACGGTCAATTCCGCGACGAACTCGCATCCGACGACGACGAAGGTAGGGGTCGTTTTGAAAATGATTTTACCTATGTTTGTTTTCCTCCAAGGCAAGAACACAGATCAACCAATTAACAAGTTGGCCCGCGGATTATTATTGCGGGTCGAGGTTTATCAATTGCTGGGATTTATGGTCTTGTTTCAAACCGCTAATGCGGTGGGTGCGGACCAACGGACAAGTCCGAACCCACCACCCTTTTGTTTTTGGTGTGCGGAACGGCGGACGACGACAAAACGGGCCGCAGAGACAATTTGTTGTTTCCGCAGTGAAGAATGGGACCCGGGCTGAGCTACGGAGAAGAAGGAAATGAAATCGGACCACCGGAGCAACTCCGGTGGCCCGCGGACTCCACCGGCGGCGTCGGCGGCCGAAGGTGGCGGCGCCCCGGCGCGCCGCTGGACGGACCCGCCGCGGCTGAAGCCGCGGCGGCAGCAGCGCGGTCCCGCGACCGCACGGGACCGGAGGAGCGGGACGCGGCGGCCCGGCCGCGTCCGCTGGCGAGGGCGGCCCCACGCGGGGCGGCGACTTTCCTTCACGCGGGGGCAGCGCACCCCCGCCGCGGTTTCCCTCGCTCGGCCTCTCGGCCGAGCTGAGCCGATCCGACCCGCCGGTTCGGGCCGGGCCACGCCCAGGCTGGGCCAGGTCGGACCCGGACTTGAGTCGGGTCGACCCGGTTCGGGTCGACCCGGGGGGGGGGGGGTTGGGCCGGGTCGGTCCGGGCCCAGACCCCCCGTTTCCGGACCTTTTCGATCTTTTTCTCATAACTTGAGCTAAGGGCCTCTGAATAACGTGCCGTCAGCGGTGATACAATCCTTGGATCGAGACAGTCGTTTCAGTATATCACACTCAAGTTTTCGGAATACTTTGGGTTCAGCCGGGTTGGTTCGTACACGAAACCAACTGGGCCCTCAGAGCAGAAACGCTTATATCTTGAGCTTCAGACGTCCGTTTGACGTGCCGTCGACTTTGTTGAATTTCTCTAAGTGAGACAGATATTTTGGCTTAATCCGCCCAAGGTTTGGACGCAGGTGGAGTACGGTCAGGTTGGTTTTTCCTTAAAAACCAACCGGTCCCCTGGGACGAAAAAACCAATAACTCTCAGACCGGGCGTCCGATTGACACACCATCTGCAACGTTGAGTTCCTGTTGACGATACAGAACTTTTGGATACATCAACTCTTGACTATGTGTCAGTTGATGTATCAGCCTCTCGGCTCGGGGAGCGGACCCTCCCGAACGAGCTTGCTGTGTGCGGGAACCCTAGAGCTGGCTGCGACTGCTACTGTGACGACGATGACTGTACAAAGATCCTCAGTGGATTCGACGGTGACGACTACAGCACTCAGCGATCCTATGTGGGTCAGTGCTACCGATCCTGTGTGGGTCCGATCCTGTGTGGGTCAGCGCTCAGCGGTCCTGTGTGGGCCAGCGCCTACAGATCCTGTGTGGGTCTTTGCGGGGGTTAGTTACCTATCGATCCTGTGCGGGTCAGATCCTTTGTGGGTCATTGCGGGGGTTAGTTACCTATCGATCCTTTGTGGGTCAGATCCTTTGTGGGTCATTGCGGGGGTTAGTTACCTATCGATCCTTTGTGGGTCAGATCCTTTGTGGGTCATTACGGGGGTTAGTACCTATTGATCCTTTGTGGGTCCGACAACTTAGATGAATCAGTGGAAATATCTGGTCATCTTTATCATCATACAAAGAAGTATACCTGTGTGAGCTGTATCCCTTTTTCTTTCCTTTGTGGATTGTGTTGTGTTATCCTGTGTGGATTTACGTTTTGCTTCCCTGAGTGGACTGGGTTGTACTTGGGCTCGGATTTTGGAGCCGAACGAGAATTGAAGACTTAGGTATATGTATGGGAATATATCTAAGCAGTGTCTAATGTTACTTCATGATTGTATCTTTCCTTTGTGGTTTATCCTTGGTGGATTATAGGAGACCTTCGGGGGTCTCAGGGTCCCTACTGAGTAGCTTATACTCACCCCTGCACGGGCTATGCCCGCACTACGTTGTGTTGGTTGCAGACTATAGACAGCGCTGATCGTGGTTGAGGCTTGCAGAGCAGGATGGTACTTGGAGGTGGACCACTGGGCGGGATGTACTCGGAGCGGTCGTCTGGACCCGAGGAGCAATGGAGGCTATCTGTACCCACCCTTCAGGTGGGATTTCCAGTGGACTGCTCGACGTTGCGGCTTTACTTTTCAGTTGTTGTTTTTCCTTTCTAGTTGTACTTTACTTTCAGTTTGGGTTTGTATTCTGGCCCACTTACTTTTCCACACTTACTATTGTACCAGTTTTTACTTAGTGTTTACTTCTGCCTGCTTGCTTTGTGGTGTTTGTGGTTTAATTTACAAAGGCAATGCCTTCTATTTTTCTGGGATTTACGCCTTGGTGCTAGTCGCCAGCCCCTGGCCTATGGAAGGCGGGCTTGGGGTAGTCATATCACGGGCCCCGAGGACGGGTCGTGAAAAATTGGTATCAGGGGAGTTCGGTTCTACCGCAGACTCTGATCTTTCTTCTATGTGAAGTAATAGTGTTAAGCGTATTGAGTGTGGTTATCAGTCCAGGGAGCCCAGTGTTGGTGCGGCGGCCGACGAATCCGTACACCAGGACCCTGACTTCTGATTTCCGACTTAATGCACGAAAACATTGATTGCATGTGTGTTTCAAGTTTTCTTTGTGATTACTTTATGTCAGCTCACCAGGTATACTGTTCTGACCGCGGCACACTTGTTTCTTTTCAGGATGGACCCACGACGACATCCAGCTAGGGTTCCGAGAGTTGTACGTGACGACAGCCCGCCGAGCGACGAGGCCTCGGTACAGGGCCCTTTGACAGCAGAGGCACCGGCGGTACCTCTACCCGCTGAGCCACTGATGCTTCCAGCCCCAGCCACTGACGATGCACGTCGCCTTAGTGCACTGCATGAGTTCCAGTGCCAGTGACCGCCCAGGTTCAGCGGGGAGACGGACCCCCAGGCAGCTGAGGACTGGCTGGAGGCAGTTGTACGAGTTTTCAGGCTAGTGAGGACACCAGCAGACCTCATGGTGATCCTCGCAGCGAGCCTACTACACGCAGCAGTGGGCCGATGGTGGAGCTTGATGCTCCAGGTGCACGATGAAGCATCTCTTCTCTGTACAGACATTGAGGGCCTCTTCTGCTCAGAGTTTGTCCCGGCCACCCTCCGTGCGGTGCGCATCCAGGAGCTTCTTCAGCTGCGGCAGGGCAGCTTGACGGTCGCCCAGTACTCGACGAGATTTACCGATCTCTCGCGCTACTTGAACGACATGGTATGAGACCCATTCTTCTGGGCCCGGACCTTTGAGCAGGGATTGAGACATGAGATTAGGGCATCGCTGATCTCCCTCATCATTCCGACTCAGGCAGGAGTACTGGAGCGAGCCCTTTTGATCAAGAGCTTTCTTGCTGAGACTTCTCCAGCGGCGAGACCTACCGCGGGGCGACATGTAGCAGAGTCTTCCCCAGAAGGCAGTCGAAGGATGACTCAGGGGTTCAGGCAGACTAGAACCACATGTAGACGACCTTAGGACACTGGCTCAGCAGTGCGGGGCACACAGCGCAGATCCAGTCTTTCGAGAGGCAGACAATGCTACACATGCGGCGGACAGGGTCACATGGCTCATGACCGCCCGACCCACCGTGCCGAGGAGTAGCAGACGGTTGAGGGGCCACCCAGGTAGAGGCAGAGGGTCGACCGTGGTGGTCTACAGGGAGGAGGTGGATGAGGCAGAAGAGCTGGCCGAGCAGCAGGTGGTGGGCGACGCTTTGAGGCTCTACCACTACCACCACCAGGAGGTCCACCACGACCACAGGGAGTTGGCGGGCAGAGACAGGCACAACTCCAGGCAGCGGAGGCCTACGACCAAGGCGCGCCCGAGATGATTCAAGGTACTATCTATGTCTATTCCACCCTTGATACAGTTCTTATAGACACAGGAGTGAGTCACTCTTTCATAGTCACTGCCCTTGTTCAGAGCTCGGAGATTCCGACAGAGCCGTTGGCTCGATCCTTACGGCTAGAGACTCCTACGGGAGCAGACTCGACAACTATGCACTGGTGCCGGTAGTGTGAGATTACTCTAGGAGGCGAGAGCTTCGGCTGGGATCTTCTTGTAGCAGCGTCGATGCCTTACGACGTCATCTTGGGCATGGATTGGTTATCTACAGTCCATGCACAGATTGACTGTATTAGGCGCAAGGTGCGATGTGTACGCACCGACGGGAGCAGGTTCACCTTCACCGGCGAGAAGGGAGCCTTTGCAGCACATGATGGACTCTCGCAGAGGAGAGGACAACCCATCACTCATCAGTTGGCTATCCTCATACTAGGAGCAGTTGACGTGCAGAGTCCTAGTTTCCCTGCAGTGGTGGATCAGTATGCGGACGTCTTTCCCGATGACGTTCCAGGACTACCTCCTCGCAGAGAGGTAGACTTTTATATTGATTTGTACCCCGGGACAGCCCCGATATCCACTCCATCATATCGAATGGCCCCCGCTGAGCTTAGAGAGCTACAGGTACAGTTGTAGGACTTGCAGGGCAAGGGATTTATCCGACCCAGTTTTTCACCCTGGGCTTCCCCGATATTGTTCGCCAAGAAGGCGGACGGAAGCTTGCAACTTTGTGTCGACTATCGTCGCCTAAACCAGGTGACGGTGAGGAACAAGTATCCGCTACCGAGGATTGATGACCTCTTCGATCAGCTTAAGGGAGCACGGTGGTTCTCGAAGATAGACCTCAGGTCAGGCTATCATCAGCTCATATTTCGGGACGAGGACGTGTAGAAGACGACCTTCAGATGTCGGTATGGCCACTATGAGTTCTTGGTTATGCCATTCGGCATAACCAATGCTCCAGCGGTGTTCATGGGCCTCATGAAAAGGATCTTTCAGCCACACCTCGATCGATTTTTCGTATTCTTCATTGACGACATTTTGATATACTCGACGACTGAGGAGGAGCACGCATGCCACTTGCGGGTTGTACTAGACACACTCCGAGAGCACCAGCTTTATGGAAAGCTCTCGAAGTGTCAGTTCTGGATATGCGAGGTCCACTTCTTTGGGCACGTCATCTCTGAGGTGGGAGTTGCAGTGGATCCTGCGAAGATCGAGGCAGTGCTAGCTTGGGAGCCACCCAAGAGCATGACGGAGGTGCGGAGTTTCTTGGGACTAGATGGATACTATCAGAGATTTGTTCCAGACTTATCCAGAGTTGCGGAACCACTCTTAGATTTGACAAAGAAGGGGAAACCCTTTGTGTGGTCAGACAGATGTCAGCAGAGCTTCCAGGAGCTGAGACAGAGATTGACCAGCGCACCTATCTTGAGGTTGCCTGAGGAGGGAGTAGGGTACGTAGTCTACTGCGATGCATTAGGGACCGGACTCGGATGTGTCCTGATGCAGGAGCGGGAAGTGATCGCCTATAGATCACTTCAGTTGAGGCTGCATGAGCAGAACTACGCTACCCATGACCTGGAGTTAGCAGTAGTGGTCTTCGCTCTGAAGACATGGCGACACTATCTGATGGGCGAGCGCTTTACAGTCTTTTCTGACCACCAGAGTCTCAGGTACATCTTTTCTCAGAAGGAATTGAACCTGAGACAGCGGCGATGGCTCGAGTTCCTCCAGGACTATGACTTTGAGATATTCTATACTCTTGGGAAGGGGAACGTGGTAGCTGATGATCTCAGTAGGAGGACAGGCATTCAGCTACTTGAGGAGGCGATAGAGCGGCTAGCTGCCTTGCAGATATCCTTCGTGGATAGAGATGGCGCAACCTTCCTTCAGTCTATCACAGTATCTCCTCCACTACTACAGTAGGTCAGAGAGGCACAGCATGGGGACGTTGACTGTGAGACGCGGCGTGCACAGATATCCTCAGGTCAGGCACCTGATGGTTTCTCCCTTGGAGAAAAGCACGATGTCCTTTTCAGAGGACGTACCTTGGTACCAGTTGCCTTACGGGAGGAGGTGATGAGAGAGTTTCACACTTCTCCTTTGGTGGTACATCCTGGAGTGGCGAAGATGTACCAGGACCTCAGACGACAGCACTGGTGGCCGGGCATGAAGAAGGCTATGGCAGAGTTCATTTCTCGATGCCTCACCTGCCATTAGGTGAAGGCGGAGCATCAGGTACTAGCAGGCTTGGTACAACCCTTGGAGGTCCCGGAGTGGAAGTGGGACGGGATATCTATGGACTTCGTGACTGGACTTCCACGCACTTCCAGAGGTCACGACTCCATTTGGGTGATTTTCGACCGACTCACCAAGTCGGCTCACTTCTTACCCATCAGAGAGCAGGGCTCAGTGGAGAGCTTGGGGCGTCTCTACGTTCAGGAGATTGTATGGATTCACGGTGTGCCATCATCTATCGTCTCTGATCGAGATGCTCGCTTTACTTCCCAGCTTTGGAAGGGGTTGCAGGAGGCGTTCGGGATGCAACTACGTCTGAGCACCGCCTTTTACCCTCAGACAGATGGTCAGGCGGAGAGGACCATTTAGAATCTCGAGGACATGATCCGCGCTTGTGTCCTCGACTTTGGTCGCAGCTGGGAGGACCACCTACCCTTGGTGGAGTTTGCGTACAACAACAGCTACCACTCCACCATCGAGATGGCACCATACGAGGCGTTGTACGGCAGACCTTGCAGATCTCCTTTATGCTGGACAGACCCTGGGGAGTCAGCACTTGTGGGACCAGATATGGTCTGGGCCACGACAGAGAAGGTCCAGGTCATCCAGGAACGGATGAGGACAGCTCAGAGCCGGCAGAAGTCTTATGCTGATAGGAGGCGGAGGCCACTAGAGTTCGAGGATGGCGACCACGTCTTCTGGCGTGTCTCACCTCGACGTGGATTATGGAGATTTGGCCGAGGCGGAAAGTTGTATCCACGCTTCATCGGACCATTCCAGGTCCTCAGCAGGATCGGCGAGGTGGCTTATCACCTGGCTCTACCACCTCAGTTGCACCGGGTGCACGACGTCTTCCACGTATCTCAGCTGAGGAGATATGTGCACGACCCGACGCATATCATTGACCATGGGGAGATGGACGTTGATGATGGGGCGACTTTTGCGGAGGTCCCGATGGAGATCGAGGATCGACAGGAGCGGGTCCTACGTGGACGATCGATTCCTCTTGTGCGCATCAGATGGCAGCACGAGAACCTCCAGGAGAGCACTTGGTAGCGGGAGGCTCAGATGCGTGCTCAGTACCCACATTTGTTTCCCTAGCTTATGATGTATCTTTACGAGGACGTAAATCCCTGAGGTGGGAGTGATGTAAAGACCCGTAAATTTCAAGGAAATTTTTTTTTCTTAATTTTCCTTGGAATTTTACAAGAACACAGTTTCTAACGGCACATGATTCCGAGGCCCGGTGTGCCCAGAATCATTTTCCGAAGTTTGGCTCGGGTACGTTCGGTGAACGAACGAGCGGGTTTTTCTAACTTTTGAACCGGTGCTCAGAATCAAATTCTGAGGGCACCGATGGAATCGCAATGCCGGTATTTTCTTAGAAACGCCTCTTCTGGAGTTGCGTTTTCTCGGGTGTGGTTTTTAAATTTTTGGGCTTTAAGTTAAGAAATAAAATAATGTGGTACGACAAACTTTATTTTATTTCACTTAAAGCCGCTTAAAGCCACTTAAAGCTTCTTAAGCTGAGTTGAAGCGGATAGGGTGGAACCCAAAATATCCTACCCTCTTGGTAGGATATTTGTGAGGTGGGGACCGCACGAGCCCCACCGTTTCTTTTCCGCTAAGTAACACACCCGCGAAAACCCCTATTAAATGAAAGTCAATTGACGCGTTTTCTAAATTCTTAACGCCCCTATTAATTGGGCGGTTAGTTCGTTGCAATTAATTCTATGAATTAATTGTTCATTACTTATCTTTTTTTTTCAAATTCTTTAGTTGATAATAAAATAAGATGAGGACTTATTTTATTATCTGGTTGTTGTGTTAAACCTTTGGAGAATCTCTAAAGATCTTCATCCTCCTACGCGAAGAACGCGAAGAATGCGAAGAATGCGAAGAACGCGAAGAACGCGAAGAACTCCAGCCTCCTACGAAGGGTGACGAAGAATGCCAGACCCCCGGAGATTGACGCGACACGACGCCGATGCTTCTTCCGCGACGTTCCATCCCCGCGACAATCTTCGATCGGCATCTTGAGGCAGGGGATTGCGGTCCTTTTAATTCTTTGTGGATTATAAAATCAACATGGATTTAATTGTTATAATTAAATCTGTATGTCCTTGATCCTCAGAGTTTGTCTACGCGACGCCGAGTACCACGCGACAGCGACGTCCTTCCGCGACGCGACGATCCTTTTCTTCCGCGACGGTCAATTCCGCGACGAACTGGCGTCCGACGACGACGAAGGTAGGGGTCGTTTTGAAAATGATTTTACCTATGTTTGTTTTCCTCCAAGGCAAGAACTCGGATCAACCAATTAAAAAGTTGGCCCGCGGATTATTATTGCGGGTCAAGGTTTATCAATTGCTGGGATTTATGGTCTTGTTTCAAACCCCTAACGCGGTGGGTGCGGACCAACGAACAAGTCTGAACCCACCACCCTTTTGTTCTTGGTGTGCGGAACGGTGGACGACGACAAAACGGGCCATAGAGACGATTTGTTGTTTCCGCAGTGAAGAACGAGACCCGAGATGAGCTACGACACAGACGGAAATGAAATCGGACCACCGGAGCAACTCCGGTGGCCCGCGGACTCCACCGGCGGCGGCGCCCCGGCGCGCCGTCGGACGGACCCGCCGCGGCGGCAGCAGCGCGGTCCTGCGACCGCGCGGGACCGGAGGAGCGGGACAAGGCGGCCTGACCGCGTCCGCTGGAAAGGGCGGCCCCACGCGGGGCCGCGACTTTCCTTCACGCGGGGGCAGCGCGCCCCCGCCGCGGTTTCCCTCGCTCGGCCGAGCCGAGCTGAGCCGACCCGCCGGTTCGGACCGGATCGCGCCCAGGCTGGGCCGGGCCACCCTGGAAGGGCCGGGCCGGGTCGGACCCGGACCCGGGTCGGGTCGATCCGGTTCAGGCCGACCCGGGGGGGGGGGGGGGGGGGGGTTAGGCCGGGTCGGTCCGGGCCCAGACCCACCGTTTCCGGACCTTTTCGGTCTTTTGCTCATAACTTGAGCTACGGGCCTCCGAACGATGCGATGTCAACTGCGATGAGATCCTTGAATCATGACGGTCATTTTGGTATATCACACTCAAGGTTTTGGAATACTTTGTGTTCAGCCGGGTTGGTTCGTACACGAAATCAACCGGGCCCTCGGAGCGGAAACGCTTATATCTTGAGCTTCGGACATCTGTTTGACGTGCCATCGACTTTGTTGAATTCCTCTAAGTGAGACAGATCTTTTGTCTTACTCCGCCCGCGGTCTGGATGCAGGTGTAGTATGGTCGGGTTGGTTTTTACTTAAAAACCAACCGGGCCCCTGGGACGAAAAAGCTAATAACTCTCAGACCGGGCATCCGATTGACGCGCCGTCTGCAACGTTGAGTTCCTGTTGACGATACGGAACTTTTGGATACATCAACTCTGGTCTATGTGTCAGTTGATGTATCAGCCTCTCGGATCGGGGAGCGGACCCTCCCGAATGAGCTTACTGTGTGCGAGAACCCTAAAGATGGCTGCGACTGCTACTGTGACGGCGACGACTGTACAGAGATCCTCAGTGGATTCGACGGCGACGACTACAACACTCAATGATCCTTTGTGGGTCAGTGCTACCAATCCTATGTGGGTCTGATCCTGTGTGTGTCAGCGCTCAGCGGTCCTGTGTGTGCCAGCGCCTACAGATCCTGTGTGGGTCCGATCCTGTGTGGGTCTTTGCGGGGGTTAGTTACCTATCGATCCTGTGTGGGTCAGATCCTTTGTGGGTCATTGCGGGGGTTAGTTACCTATCGATCCTTTGTGGGTCATTGCAGGGGTTAGTTACCTATCTATCCTTTGTGGGTCAGATCCTTTGTGGGTCATTACGAGGGTTAGTACCTATCGATCCTTTGTGGGTCCGACGACTTAGATGAATCGGTGGCAATATCTGGTCATCTTTATCGTCATACAAAGAAGTATACGTGTGTGAGATGAATCCCTTTTGCTTTCCTTTGTGGATTGTGTTGTTCTATCCTATGTGGATTTACGTTTTGCTTCCCTGTGTGGACTGGGTTGTACTTGGGCTCGGATGTTGGAGCCGAACGAGAATTGAAGACTTAGGTATATGTATGGGCATATATCTAAGCAGTGTCGAATGTTACTTCGTGATTGTATCTTTCCTTTGTGGTTTATCCTTGGTGGATTTTGGGAGACCTTCGGGGGTCTCGGGGTCCCTACTGAGTAGCTTATACTCACCCCTGCACGGGCTATGCCCGCACTACGTTGTGTTGGTTACAGACGACAGACAGTGCTGATCGTGGTTGAGGCTTGCAAAGCAGGACGGTACCTGGAGGTGGACCACTGGGCGGGATGTACTCGGAGCGGTCGGATGGACCCGAGGAGCAGTGGAGGATATCTGTACCCACCCTTCAGGTGGGATTTCCAGTGGACAGCTCGACATTGCGGCTTTACTTTTCAGTTGCTGTTTTTCCTTTCCAGTTGTACTTTACTTTCAGTTTGGGTTTGTATTCTGGACCACTTACTTTTCCGCACTTACTGTTGTACCAGTTTTTACTTAGTGTTTACTTCTGCCTGCTTGCTCTGTGGTGTTTGTGGTTTACTTTACAAAGGCAATGCCTTCCCTTTTTCCGGGATTTATGCCTTAGTGCTAGTCGCCAGCCCCTGGCCTATGGAAGGCGGGCTTGGGGTAGTCACGACACGGGCCCCGAGGACGGGTCGTGACGTGATGGATCCACTGTGATCAACACACAATTTAATGTTCATCTTATATTTCTTCCTTTAATATCAATAGTTCCTTCCCAATAGTTAATTGAGAATTAAAAACCTTTCAATACTTTTATTATTTGGTCACATGATTCTTCGATCAACCCCCAATGATTTTTGGATGAGGCATATTTATCTTAAGCACATCAAGCATAATTCCCTTTTTCAGTATTTTCTTCACTTGAAATTACTATCTCCCAACTTGTCAATTTTTCTCTAATAACTATCTCTCACAACATGACTAATATATTAAATATTTTCAATGATTATATGTGGTGTATTAATTATATAGATCCCTTTATATTGGATTACAATTATCTTAGATTCATTGATGATACTCTTATTTTCCCTCATATATCAATTTTCAAATCAAATGAGTTGAGTTCTATTAATAAAAACTTTATCAATTGTAAATGGGTTGATCAAGTTATTTTCTTCTGGATTACTATAAATCTAGATAATAATTTTTTTTAGCACTATGGCCCCAAGAAGTGATGGGTGACTATTAGAGATAGTAGGTGGGAGTGACAGTTGAATGATGTTGAGTAATTTTTTTTTAAAATTATCTTCTTCAATCACTCTTTTTTTTATTATATTTTTCCATTAATAGAAGGAAAAAATAATGATTTTTTAATATCACAATAGGCATAACATTAAAAGAAAGCATGCACATGGACACAAGAGATTTACTTGGTTCACTTTCCAATATAGAGAGACTAATTTAAGGTGAAAAAACAACAATGTGTTTGTGAACATAAATCAATAACTCACTATTAATGATTATCAAACATTGTATCTATTCACTAATAAGCTCAAAGTTCACTACCAATTTCTAATTTTCACATACTATTTGGATTAGATTAATAATAATTTTTGGATTTTCCTTTATAAAAGATGAATAAAACAGTATTAACACCCAAACCATTTTATTGTTTTAGTTTTTCTCTTGATTCATAATTTTTTCTCATTCATAGGAACAATATATCAATTTTTAGTTAGGATAATTGAATGCGATATTTTAAATTTTAATAATAATAAAGTTTTTCCTATAAATATCAAACTTTTATAATGTCCTTAACCATTTATAAACTCATATAAAAGATTATTATTAATTATCATTAAGAATGATTCTTCAAGATTTCTCAATGTGTCTACCACATTAAAAACTATTCATGAACCATAAAATTAATTTAATTAATGAGCTCAAATATGTTCTAAATATTTCTATATCTTTGTAACATACCGGCTCAACTGAACACTAAATCAGTAGCTGGACCGGTGGGTCACATGACCTCGAACACATATCCCCAAACACTAGAGGATTATGACTAGTAGAGAGGAACTAAGGCATGTCTATGAGGAGACTATTCCCTCATAAATCAGAGTAACATAACATTATAATAGAATAAATAATAGTCAAATAGAAAAATCAGTAACAAATAATTGATGAATCAGTGAAAGACAAATAATAATAATTTAATAAATGTGGCCAATGCCCATTTACAAAAATGCATGCATGTCCATGTGGTGCTACAAGTTACACTATAATTAAAGAAAAAAAACCAAAGTAAAAACTCCAAGAGCATCCCAAGTACTAGATCAGTCCTATGCTCCCTAGCTCCCAAGTACACAACACAACACAAGAAATCAATCCAAAGACCTGCAAACATATAGGACTGCTCGTGTACCCTAGTGCAATGGATTCCCAAGAAGGGTGTGATGCATAAATATCAATAATCCATCACCACCGATGTCTAACCCAATCTAGCCAGTTCAATATAAATTAAGACAATGTTCTATTTATAGTAAGTTCAAAGCAATAACAAATGAAATGACCGCACCTTGGTCCGAGCTCCTAAATGAACCCCTGTCCCATACCACCTACTTCGGCCTAATACAGATATCAAAAAGGAGGTACATGTTCAAGTAATAATACATATAACATGTTCCAATGTAAACAAGGAAACTAAAAAAATCATGCCCCCAAGCCTATGCTCTAGCTTGGGGTCTTATATCCATGTCAACACATGAGCAAGAAAAAGTGCAAGCAATAAGTATCAAGAAATAGAAAAATGGTCTCATAACAATAATGAAAGATTCATCTCATAAGTGCAAACAATCAATCACTCAAATCTATCAAAAACTAGTGGTGGAGTCCTATTACCATCCAAGGTGATCTAAAATAATCCTAAGTATCGCAATAAGATCATCCGATAATCAAATACCACCAAGACCATCCAAGGCGATTCAAATAGAGTCCCTTGTATAACTATGAGACATGGTAAATTCTAAGTTCATCCACTACTAGAAAAGGAGGATTTGGAGACCCCTTACATGGGAGATCTCCATTAGTGGTTTCAAGGTTTCAAAATAAAAAATCATCGGTGCCCCCCTCCCCCCACCCTCACGCCCGATCCTGAAACCCTACCCCCCACAGCCGCCCATCCCCTCCCTCGCTGCACCGCCTCCACCAACTATCCCATACCTCACTATATCAACAATTCCACACTGCCTCTATCTACAGCTCCCCACCGATTCCATTTCCCATCCACTCCCTCACCGCACCGCCCATCCCTTCCCTCACTGCACTATTTCCACCTCACCGCCTCCTCCTCCGGCTCCCCGCCATGGCCGCTGCCCATCCCCTCCCTCACCGTACCACCTATGAATTCGACATCCCTTCACTGCCCCTCCTCTCCCCTACAACACCACCTCTGGCTCCCCTCCCTTCTGGATTTTTTGTGCTATTAGGTATACCCTAATTTCTGTTTTAGGGTTTTGATTTTGGGCAATTTATAGAAAAACTTTGGCATGCATGAAAATTATATTAATATTTTGTGTGAATAAAAAGTGTCGAAATGTAAGTTCATGTGTATATGGGCTTGTGTGTATGAATAATTATGAAACAATGCATGTTGAGAGTGTGTGTATGAGAAGACTTCACACTTTACTTGAGGTTGAAAGTTACATAAAATGTATAATCCATGTATATGTTGACCGGATTGATATTAATTTGTGTTGTTATTTTATTTATACCATTCTTGAGTTTATCACATGTCTCTCTTTCTGTATGTGTCCCATAAGAAAATGTGTGAGGTTTGAACACATGTGTGTGTTTTCATAGCCCATTATACCCATGTTTGAGTTTGATCACATGTGTGTGTTTTGATACTATATGTTATTATTAATATTATATGTTGTTCCTCTATATGATATTCCATGTTTCAATGTGATATAATTTTTATATTTTATATTGTGTTGTTCTATGCATGGTACCAATGTTACTGGTGTACTCATCATGGCTCAGTAGCCCTTAACGGGGAGCATGATAAGATGATGTATGTTCCATGAATATTGGATTGAGATAGATTATGGGGTATGTTGTATTTTTTTATCCTCACATAGGGTCACAGTAGACTTATGTGATCTGAACCTTAAGGTGACAATGGGTCATGATGGTATTCAAGGACATGACTTGAGACGTAGTTTTTGGATACGAAGGCCTAAGGGAGTGTACAAATGTGTTGGACTTATGGATTAACTGATATAGAGATGGGTCTTGATGACCTTCTATGGTTTGAATTGATACTCTTACCTTTTTTATGTTTTGGAATACATGACGTGACATTGTGGTTGACTAAGTTCATGAATTTTGTTATAAATAAATTTCCATCATGGAGCCAAAGTTTGTTTATCACATGACCACTCTGAACACGGTTGTGTGTTTTATTTCATGAACATTTATTTATTATCACAACATAAACTCTTATACCATTTTACATGTGTTAAGGAAAAATTGGTTGTTTCCTACTACTTTCATATTCCCACCACGCATGGGCATCTCGATGCATGTGAAGAATTCATAGTATGGGATACAAGAAAGGGAAAGGCCCTGATGACATGGGCTAGGATATGGAGAATGTTGTTTAAAGGTAGAATTGGGATGGAATTTAGAGTGATGTATCATTATTTTTTCACATTCTTGTTATTTACCACACTTTTATTAACCTAACACTTTGGGGGTATTTGGGTTTTTACTATATGACTTGAGATACCTACCATGGATTATGATTTTTCATTGTTTATTAACTCTATTATGTTATTGTTTATCCTTTTATTTATTGATACCTAGGGTATATTTTCTGCACTGATGACATTCGGACCCTTACTACTAGTAACAAACATCTTGCATAAAAGGATACCTGCTTGAGGCCACGAGGAACACTGTCTTGGACCCTGTGATTTAGCATGGGGCATCAAATTCATTATCCCACATATTCTCTAATAATAACATAAGTCAAAATAGATTTTTTTTGTTCTGTAATTGTATATATTTGATGTTATCTTTGATATATATTAGTTAGTTTTCCATAAATTAGAGATTGATTTCTATATTTTATGGTTAATCTTTACTGCCACTAATGGCACAAAGGCAGTGTGAATCCAAGAGGCAGTTAGACATTATTTTTACAAAGATACAGTTTCTATGAGTTTGAGAAGACGATACATATTATTGCATGAAGTATTCACTGTTTGATCAAGATTGAAAAAGGCACATGGTTTGAAAAGGTATCATGCATACTTATTTAGGTTAATGCACAAGAAAGAGGCTATGCACACATAAATTTAAATGTGCATTGAAAATTATAAGTGGACAATGTGTTGATTTATTGGTAGGCATTAACTTAGTCGCTAAGGTTGATAGTTCAAGATTGGTATTTGATGAATTTTTTCATGTACCACATATGCATGCAGGTTATTATGTTGTGTTTCATTTTTTTATTTAGCATTTGAATTTCTAAAGTTATAGTTGATTTATATGTTTTGATTATAGTATATCAAAATTTATGCATTATGATATTAGTGTACCATAGATTTCTTATTGTTCATGTTGGTTTGCTATTTTTTAGTATACCCAATATATAATATATTCTGTTTCTTAACTTATCAACTCCCCCACCCATCCGATCAAAAGAGTTAAGTAATGTCATTATATATGACCCATGATCTATCCAACTCCATATTATGAAGAACAATATATTGAAGGGAACCAATGATCATGTTTACAGGAGGAGAATATGATAAGTGTGAGTCACTTTATAGAAACACATTTGAGAACCAAACCTGAAATTCACAACTCAATGCTGAAAAGATTATTGTGGATGACCCAATCACTTACCTTAGGATAAAAATTAACCAATTATTGTGAAAAATTAAATAGTTGTGAAGAAAAATTAGTATATAAGATGTTTGAATAATGAGCTGCCATAACTATAATATTTCTTTCTTGATTTTTTTTTACTCTATAGAATTATAGACCAAATTCATTCTCAATATAGTTTTTTCATTATACATATTTTCATCTAATCTTTCAGGAGTTATGAAATATTTAATTTTCATTTTTTTAAATTTTTAATCAAAATATGATTACGGACTCTTGAATATAGAATCATCATTAGATTTACCATACCAACATGGTGGTGATGACATGGGATTTCATTTCCATTTCATTATCTATTCTCTTGTTTATTATTCAGAGATATAAATTGTTTATTTTATCAATGGTTTACATGCAATTGGTCAGTCTTTATTTTAAATATATTTGATATGAAAATGCATGTAATATGAAGTCTTATGTAAATGTTTTTTATACAGATATAATTATGGATAAGAGTTGGATTGATCTTCCAAATCGAACATTTAGGGAATATTTCAAGGGCATTATGTAGTTTATTGATTTCAATAGAGGATTTCAAAGTGACTATATTAGTTGTCCATATAGAAAATGTGAAAATATATATCGATTCACATGAGATATTGTAAGGGAGAACCTATTCTTGAATGGATTTCTGAAAAATTATAAGAGTTGGACTCATCATGGAGAAGAATATATTCGTTTTCAAAATACAGATATAGTTCAGATGGATATTTATGCAAGGATGAATGATCCAATGCATGAAATGATTACTAAAATGATACGTGGGTTGACTCTTGAAGGCATTGACATCTAGAATGTTGAGACTGGTGAGATAAATCTACGCTCTGGTGTAGATCATGATTCGAGGAGGTTTTATGAAGTACTTGATGATGTAAAAACAGAATTATATCTTGGATGTACTGCTTACAATAAATTGTTATTTATCATGGAGTTGTTACATTTGAAGAATTTGAATCAGTGTCCAGACACATCATTCAACATGCTGCTGGTGTTATTGAAAAAGGTTATTCCTATCGATGCTAAGATTCCTGAGTCATATTACCATACTTTTAAGTTGACAGAGAACTTAGGTTTTACATATGAGACCATAGATGCATGTGCAAACAACTGTATGTTGTTTAGAAAAGAAACTGACCATTTGGATATTTGTATGGTCTGTGGCGCTTCTAGGTGGAAAGAGAACAAGGGAAACTTGACTCATCAAATTCAAACTGTGAAATAGGGAAAACTGATTATTGTAAAGCAAATGCGTTACTTTCCCCTAAAGACTAGGTTGAAATGATTTTTTATATCATCTAAAGTTTCTAATTTAATGAGACGGAATGCAGAAATAAATCAAAAAAGTGATATGTTAACCCAATTGGTAGACTCTTGTGCATGGAAGGATTTTGATAAGAGACACCCCGACTTTGATAAAGATGTTCGTAATGTCCTATTGGGTTTTACAGTAGATGGTTTCAATCCATTCAAGTATATGGTTGGTGCAACTCATAACACATGGCATGTGGTGTTGGTTTCATATAATATTCCTCTATGGATTTTTATGAAGCAACAATTTATATTACTTTCCACTCTTATTGATGAACATAGAAGTCTGGGGGATAAGATTGATGTTTACCTTTATCCATTGATTGATGAGTTGAATGAATTTTGGGGCGATGATGTGATGAATTATGACTGTGAAAAGAATGAACTCTTCAAACTGTAGGCTGCTTTATTGTGGTAAAATCAATGAATTCCCAGCTTATAAAAATTTATCAAGCTGGAGTACGAAAGGGGAATTTGATTTACTTTGTTTCAATAAAAGTAAAAAATATTTATGGCTTAAACATTCTAAAAAATGGGCATACATGGGTCACAAATTTTTTCTCCCCCCTCAGAACAAGTTCAGAAAGGACAGAGTGACATTTGATTGTTCTAGAGAGTTCAGCCTTGCACTAAAGATCATGATAGGAGTTGAAATATTATCACAGATTGAGGAAGAAAACATTCGCATGGTATATGAATTTCATGATTTGGTGGATCATCCATTACCTAATATTCATGGTGTGGGTAGATAGTGCAGTCACAATTGGAAAAAGAAAAGTATTTTTTACAATCTCCCATATTAGAAAACTAACATGCTAAGGCATAATTTGGATGTCATGAACATTGAAAAAAATGTTTGTGATAATATATTGTGGACCATTTTAGGTGTCAGTGTAAAATCAAAGGACCATGTTAATACACATCATTATTTAGAAGAAATGGGTATAAAGAAATAGTTGCATTTACAGCTAGCTGAGGGAAACAAGAAATATATGCATGATGCACAGTATACGATGACTACAAAAGAGAAAGAGACATTTTTTTCTATTTTGAATATGCTCAAGGTTCCAGATGGTTACTCTTATAATATTTCAAAGTGTGTGAATCTGATGAGTAGGAAATTGTAAGGGTTGAAAAGTAATGACAATCACATACTACTTCAGCAGTTAATTCCAATCGAAATTTGTGATTGTTTATCCCCCAATGTTGTTCAACCATTGACTGCGATGAGTAATTTTTTAAGACTGTTTTTTTAAGAAATCAATGAATGAGTGATTTAAAAAGTTTTCAGGACCTAATTGTACTTATGCTTTGTCACTTTGAGAAACTATTTCCCCCCTAATTTTTCAATGTTATGGTTCACTTGACAGTGCAACTAACTGATGAAGTAATGGATACTGCTTCAGTGCAATTCAGGTGGATGTATCCTATTGAGCGGTATTTGAATACATTGAAATGATTTGTATGCAACAGAGATCGTTTGGAGGCATCAATAACCAATGGTTATTTGATGGATGAGTGCACTACTTTTTGTGCAGAATATATTATGGATGTTGAAAAAAAATTAGATAATACCTCTTGGATTCATGATGGTCTAATTGGAGAAGGAAACATATTTGATATGGACAACATCAAGTGGATAAAAGAACATCAATATATCTTATTCCATACTCCATCAGTTGCACCATTAATGAATTAAGTGTCTTATCACTTTTATTGTTTAACTTTTACATATTTTGTTTGTATAAGTTGATAATTTAAACATCACATTATCATTTACCGGAAACACATTAATGATCTAAAAAAAGAGATGTATCATGCGATTGAGTATCAAATTCAACAATCTCATTATGCATCATTTCATGATTAGTTCAAGAATTTTGTATGTATAAATTGATTTTTATTATGAGTAAAGTATTATAATAATTTATTTCTGTAGAAATAATAATTGAATTTTGTGAATTGTGTAGGTCCATTACCCGAGGAAGTTAGGTGACCCCATGCTAACTGAAGAATTTATCCTACTAGTTGAGGGTCCATCTATAACATCTCATCATTATAAAGCTATAGATTCTAATGGATTTCAATTTCACATTAAATACATTGACGACAAATGAGAAACACAAAATAGTGGCATCAGTTGTCCATTCATCAATTCTGGTTATTACTATGGTCAATTGAGAGACATAATTAAAGTTTTATACGCACATGGGTTGAAGTACATATTGTTAAAGTGTAATTGGGTTGATCCAATGCGTGGAAGTAAAGTCAATCAATATCAGTTTACATTGGTGAATTTTAACAATATGTTATACAGAAATGAATGAGTTGATAATGAACCTTTCATTTTGAAATCACAAGTGGAAAAATTATTCTTTGTTACTTTGCCTTTGAGTTCTAATTGGCAAGTTGTTGTGAAAATGTCCCGATGAGGAGTGTTTTTATTTGAACAAGATGAACCCGAGACTGTTCCCTTTGTTACCAAATAGCTTGATCAACATACCTTATTTCAACGCGAAGAAGATATTTATTGGGTTAGAGTGGCCGTTGAAGGAGAAATGGTCAATTTTAGTGTTTAATGAAAGGTATAATTGTTTTCTCACTCTTCAGTTTAAATACTTTTTTTTAAAATTTTTTAAAACAACACAAAACTAATTTGTTACATAATCATTTTTATTTATTATTAGTCAAAATCAACCCCTCCACCTGGAAAACCCCCCTCCACCACCCCCAGCCCCTAGAAAACCCACCCTCCCCCAGCCCCTCCCCCTCCACATGGACAACCCCCACCCTATCCCAAGACTTCCCCCACTCCCAACCCCCCTTGGACAACCCCCCAGATAGACCCCCAAATAAAACTCTTCCCCGGATAGCCCCCTGACATCCCCCACACCCCCCTTGGACAACCACCCCTCAAAACTCCTCCCAGATAGCCCACCCCCACCTGCACAGCCCCTCCCCCTCCACCTGGATAGCCCCCCCAAAAAAACTCCCCTCGGACATCCCACCCCCCAAAACTCCCCCAGATAGCCTCCCCCACCTGCACAGCCCCCCCTCCACCTGGACAACCCCCCTCCTGGACAAACCCCCTCCCGGAAAACCCACCCCCCAAAACTCTCCCCAGACAGCCCCCACCCCACCTTCATAGCCCCTCCCCCTCCACCTGAATATCCCCCCAGCCCCAAATAACCCCCACTCCCAACCCCCCCTTGGACAGCCCCCTCAGACAACCCCCCACCCGCACAACCCCCCCTCCTCCTAGATAGCCCCCCGGATAGCCCCACTCCAAACCCCTGCAGCCCCCACCCCCACCCTAACCATCCCCCAACCCCTTCCCCTTGGACAACCCTCTCCCAACCCCTGCATCCCCACACCTACCCATGATAAAATAATTTTTAAATTCTTACTATAAAATTAGAAAGATATTTCTACTGGAAAATCTAAGAAGTATTTTATTATATTAATATTTAATAACTAGGTAAAATAGTCCACTATAGTAAATCACTTCACGTTAAAATAACCCTCTAAATACAAGCCTTTTTTTGTACATAATTTTATTTCTGTTTTATTAAGTTTTTTATTTTTTAAAATTAATTTACAACTAATTATTCTATCCCTTTTTGTTTTATTAACAACTATAAAAGTTTTATTTTTTTAAAAACAATTAAATTTATCTTTTAGACACTTTGGATGGTCCCCTTACTAATGTTTTCTACGACTACAAGCATGTTAGGGGAACATGCAACAGATCCACATCATCCATTTGAGCCATCTACGTCTTAGGGTCAAGGTATGTTTGAATGTAACTATGTTTATTTTTTTATATAATTGTGAAACACACACACACACACACACACATATATATATGAACATTTGTCAAATTATGTATAAAATTGTTTTCAATAGGATCAGACTCGACCTCTTCTTCCTCTCGCAAGAGGGGCCCTAGTTGTGGCATTTCATCACTGAATTCCGACACGACCTTTGATGTTTCGTTTGATGAGAGATTTCATCCTGTGGGAATGAATGCCCATGTATTTATTTGTCATATGGGTCATATCATATAAAACTCATATCGATTTCCATTCACTACATGTGACTGAGATTCTATCCCTCAGGATACATTAGATCAACTTTGGAGAGAATTTCAGGTAAGAAGACCATTTTAGTTTATTTTCTATGTTTAAAAAATACTAACATATGTGATTTTTTTCTTAAATAGAATAATCTGAAAGTGTTACCTGATGATTTTTGGCTAGTTTTTATGGAAAAATGTCATAATATTTGGAAATAATATAAAGACAAAGTCAAGAGGGAGCACTGGGTACCAAATGTGGGTGCCCCGGAAATTCTGGAAAAAGTCTCAAGAGGTGTTCTCCCGTGTTAATGGCATGAATTAGTTATATATTGGTCTACTAAGGCCATATTGGTTAGTATATTTATTTTGGTATATATATTTTCAAGAATGTGTGACATTATATTTGTTTTAAATTTGAATTAATTGAATTTAGGATGTGTTAACACACCATTCTGAGAATCGAGCATTGTAGGGACCACCTCACAGGCTCGGGACTCGTCATGTGTCTCAGATCCGACATGATGAATTATTATTCAATTTTTAATTTATTATTTAACATGGTTTTGTGTTATATTTTTATATTTTATTGTTATACAGTAATGGGAGCAAGGTGCACTAACTGATAAAATGTCGGTGTGTATGAGAACTCGTGATCGAAATGATCCAGAGGCTGCAACTCTTATAGTAAGTGCTTGTACTCATTACCAATACTTACATGAATTTGTATATAAACATATATATGTATATATATTTAAATATTGCACAATATCAATTTGAAGTTGAGTTAAAACAACTTCCAGAGGACCAGCGATAGCTTCCCATACGAAGGGATGAGATATTCCATCGCATTATTGGTCGTGATGGGAATGGATATAGTTTGACCTATGGAATGGAGATTCCTCATTCTATAGTATCATGCATTGAGGTTTTCAGTCCTGTTGTTGCTCGGATGACACAACATCTGTCAGATTTCGAGGCACGGTTGTGCACTTTTGAGAAGGTAAATGCACAATTGATCACTAAGGTTAGAACACTGTGGGAATATGTGCGTTTGGGTGATGGTGTAGGGGATCATACGACGCAAGTTTATATTGAATTTATTTATTTACTTTCTATTATTTTTGTTATTAAAATATTTATAATATTTATTTTTTGTAGGCCCCTGGCACACCGGATGAAGGTAGAAGCCAAGACCACGCATGACACATCATATTCACGAGGTGTTTTTATTTTATATTTGTTATTTAATTAATTTTATATATTAATTTAGACTTTAAATGTAGAACTTTTTGAGTTTAGAACAATTTATGTTTTAAAAAAATCTGAAGTTTTTTTAATTTTAAGAGTATGATTAGTAATTGGATACTTTATTGTGATAGATAATTTCTTAGAATCCCCATTGGAGGATATAAATTAGGCTAGGTGGACCAAGAGCCTAATGGCCTATTGGCCTAAGGACTTAATGACCTACTATTTTTTTAAAAGCAAGCAGAAGGCTTAGTATTATTAAAAGAAAAGGTTAAAAGAGTCGGAAGAAGGGAAATTTACATCTATCACATTGAAAAATGTTCATCATCTCACCTAGAATATTGAAGTAATGCTTGCAGGTCCCTTCCAAGGATCCTTTATTGGAAAGAGAACCAGCAAGTTGATTTTCCTCCCGGTAGGTGTGCATGATGATATAGATCATGGAGGCTAGCATTGTAAGGAATATATTCCATTTAGTAGTAATCTTCCAGGCGAGATGTATTTGACCTCGCCGCCCCGCTTGAACAATTATATTTGAGTCACTTTCAAACCCAACATGATTCCATCCTCTTTTCCGAGTAAGATCAATGGATTTAATAAGTCCCTGCATTTCGGCTTCAAGTGCTGTAGCATGACAGCATGAGCCATGCACCCCCTCCAGAAAATCACCATTGTGATCTATGAATGTAAAACCATATCCAGCAGGACTGGGGTTTCCCCTCGAGGATCCATCCGTGTTTCATTTTATCCATCCAAGAAACAGAGACAACAAGAAAAATTCAATGGTTCGAAGAGGTTTAGGGTAATTACCTTGAAGGTGTATCTTCCTAAGGACCACAAGATCCCTAAATGAGTTATGACAACAATCATCATGCAGAGAAATGGCTTGTTGAGCCACAAATAAGATGACAGAAAGAGAGTTTTTTGTGATTAATAATGGGTTCACCATGCTGCCATTTATTTATTCTGTTCCAGACAATATGGAAGACCTCTACACATGTAGTCAGAAAAAGGATACGGACCTGCTTTGATAGCTGGACAACAAACAGGTCAAGCAGAAATTGAGAGAGAGAGAGCTGGTTGCGGGAAGTGTAGATCGAAGATATCAAACACTGAATTCCATAGGACTGTAGATGTATTACAGGAGAGGAAGAGATGGTTGATGTCCTATCGGTGTTTCTGGAAAAGAGAACACCTGGAGCATAAGGAAATTCCCACCCACTGCAAGTTCACATCAACTGGGAGTCTGTTGAGTTGGAGGCGCTAGAGAAAAGTAAACCACGATAGCATCAACCATTTTTTGTTGAAGGCCTCTAGCCCTGAACTCCCACCATGGATAAGGTGATTATAGTTTCCCTTCGAGTCCAGAATTCCATCAGAGCTAGGCTCCCACAAGATAAGATCATGATTGTCCAAGAAATCATAACTATCAATAATTTGAGCAATGTGAAAAGGAAGGTCATTAAGATTTTCAATCTGGCTCTTGATGGAGGAATCAAAATCACTATTCTGGTCAGAAGTGCTGACTTCGTCAATCAGGGGAGCCCCAATACAGTTATGCTTCTAAAATTTGAGGGAGGAATGAGCACTAACCATCCAGTGAGAGTGGAAACTGATATTCTAGAATATTTTTTTCAGGCCAGGCTAGATAGAAGATTGAAGATAGGACACATTGCCTTCTATGAGTCTTTTAAGTAGTTCGGATCTGAGGAAGTCTAGAGACTATTCCTTATTATTGATGAGCCTCCAAATGAATTTTTCCAGCAAGGATTGGTTAAAGATCCCAAGGTTCTTGACTCCAAGACCACCTTTATCATGAGGCATACAACATCTTTTCCAAGAGGCAGTAATAGATTTCCGTTCAAGGATACTGCCGCTCCACACAAAGTTTATCATGATGGAATTTGGAGTCTTAATCACCAAATCAGGATAGTAATACACCATAAAAGAATAAACAAGTTTCGAGATGGCCACATGTTTGACAATGAAAATCCTTCCTGCCATTGAAAGCATCTTTCCCTTCTAGGAGGAGAGTTTTCTTCTGACTTGGCTAAAAACTTCAACAAAATGAGAAGAATGAGGTCGACCAAAAAACATAGGAACTCCAAGATACTTGAAGGGAAGAGTCCCTTCCTGAATTCCCATGTCACTCATCATGCTATATTTTCTTGTGGAAGTAATATTTTTCCCAAAATAAATAAAGGATTTTATCCAATTAACCTCCAATCCCGAAACATGTTCATAATGGAGAATGGACTTCTTGAGATTTTGAATATTTTTCTTGTCACCCTAAGTGAAAATAATGATGTCATTAGAAAAGAGAATATGAGAGGGTTCAGAGATACCTATAGCCGCTCTTATTGTTTTGAGTTCACTCGTGCATGTCATTTGTAGAAGGAGTCTACTAAGGTAGTCTTCGGTGATCACAAAGATAATGTTAGAGAGTGGATCACCTTGACTAACACCTCTGGAACACTTAAAGTAACCCTCCAGGGATCCATTAATGAGAATGGAAATGTGGGAAGAGATGATAAGGGTTTTGAACCATTTTATAAACTTCATATGAAAACCAAACTCATGGAGAATATGACCAATGAATTTTCAGTCAATTGTATCAAAGGATTTTCTGATGTCCAATTTAAGAGAAATATTTCTGCCCCTTGTAGATTTTTGGAGTAGGTTCACACACTCAGAGGAAGTGAGAAGGCAGTATTTAAATTTTCACCCTTTGACATGCCCTAGTTGATTCCAAGAAATGATATTTCTAGAAATGTGAGCAAGGCGAGTGGCAAGAATTTTTGTGATGATTTTATAAACTGTGTTGACAAGTGAAACTGGTCTAAATTGAGCAATATCACTAGCATTCTTCACCTTAAGGATAAGGGAAATAAAATGGGAATTAAACATTGAGAGAGAGAACTATCAGTGAAGAAGTGATTAACTAGTTTTCTAACATCAAAGCTGATTATATACCAATATAACTGAAAAAGTGATTTTTGAAGCCATATGGACTAGGAGAACTTCCCTTATTGAGAACAAAAACAGCATCTCTAATCTCAGTGTCCGGTGGGACAAAATTAAGAGACCGATTATCAGATTCAGTGACCAGCATGGGGATGATGCCATCTATAATGCCCCTAGTCCTCTCAGGACCATTGAAATGGTTCATGTAATAGGGAACAATATGATTTGAGAGACTTTGTCTATCATCCAGAATAGTATCACCATCTTTCAATATAGATAAGGGCCTATTGGATTTTCTAACTCTTTTAAGGGCATTAAATAATCTGGTGTTGCAGTCTCCCTCTATAAGACATTAACTTGAAAGAGTTCATTTTGAATGTTATCCTTCAGTTTGATAAGGTAATTCAGTTCAGATGACACATTAGTCTCATGGGTGAGCTCTCTAGAGAAGTTGTCTTTGGTAATATCTTCCTGGATGTCATGAAGGTAGCTCTCGAGAGCATTGATTTCCTGATCAAGAAAACTAAATTTCTGCTTACTCCACTGTTTCAGCCTAACTTTAAGAACCTTTAGCTTGAAAATACAAGCAAGAGGATTGTTATTATAATCTTTCATGTTCCAAGTATCTTTCACAATATGCGATCATTCTAGAATAGTAGTCCATACATTATTAAACCAAAAGGGTATGGGTTGACTATCTCCCTTATCAATGAAGGTTGTGAGAATTGGGTGATGGTCAGAATTATGCTTCGCAAGCATGATACATGAGATGGTTTTACAACAACCAAGAAGAGCTTCATTGACGAAAGAACGATCAATTCTGCTTTCTCTCATTCCACCTAGATGCCTCTTGTACCAGGTGTATTTGGTACCAATTAGCTTGAATTCGATCAGGTTGGATGCCTAAACATAGGCTCTAAATTCCCACATCAAAATAGGACTTGAGGCATGTCCTAGCTTCTCATCTGCATCGAGGATGGCATTGAAATATCCCATGAGAACCCAGTGTTCCGAGATGGTATGTGATAGATTATTGATAGTAGTCCACAGTGGTCTTCTGCCAATGTAACTATTATGTGCATAAATAAAAGAGCAGAAAGAGAGCTGACCTGAGTTGAGGAATATGTAGGTGAGAATTTGTTCATCCAATCGAACCATAGTTGGATTTCTAATACTATAATGGAAGAAAATGTAGAGTCTGTCTAGGGAATAAGCGTTTTGTACAGGACTGAGGAGGGAGTAGCCTATTGGTCTAATGGTCGAATGTCTGAATAGCCCAACAGCCTAACGACCCAAATGTCCAAATTCCCCAATGGCCTAAATGGCCTAACACCCCAACGTCCTAACGCCCCAATGGCCTAATTCCCCAATGGCCTAACGCCCCAACGGCCTAACACCCCAACAACCTAAGTCCCCAACGGCCTAACGCCCCAACGGCCTAATGCCCCCATGGCCTAATGCCCTGACAGCCTAACAACCCAAATTCCTAACGCCCCAACGACCTAATGCCCCAATGGCCTAACGACCCAACAACCTAATGACCCAATGGCCTAATGACCCAATGACCTAATGGACTAATGGAAAATTGGCCAAATGGACTACTGTTTTAATTACCTAATGTCCTATTGGCCTAATGACACATTATCCTATTGGCCTAATGACAAAATGGCCTAATGGAATATTAGACTATTGGCCTAATGACCAATTAGATAAATGTAGACATGACCAATTGTCCAAATTCCCAAATTCCCAAATGGCCAAACGCCGAAATGGCCAAATGCCCAAATGGCCAAACACCCAAATGGCCTAGTACCCTAATCGAATAATGCCCTAATGGACTAATGCCCTAACAGCCTAACACCATAACTCCCTAATGGACTAACAACCTAACGGCCCAACGGACCAACGACACAATGTCCTAACGGCCCAATTCCCCAATGTCCCAACGCCCTAATGGCCCAAAGCCCCACCGACCCGATGCCCCAACGGCCGAACGCCCCAACGGCCCAATGGCCTAACAACCCAACGGACTAACGACCCAATGGAACAATTGGAAAAATGGACTAATGTCCTAATTACCTAATGTTCTATTGTCCTAATGGAATATTATCCTATTGTACTAATGATCAAATGACCTTTTTCCCAAATAAAAAATGGCCTAATCTTCTAATGGCCAACATTGTTTCTTTATACCATGATAACAGTTTTCTTACTGTTTTGCTAGATAGTGTACTATATATACTATTATTGTTAGTATGTTTTGTTATGTAGTGGATTATAATATTGTTCTTGATAGAAATTAATAAATAATGTAAAGCCTGAATTGATAGATAATTAATTGTATAGATAATTAAGAGTCATGTTTACTGAATATGGTGTTGGTTACAATTTGATAATAATAAAAGTGACACATTACAGATGTGTAATTGAAAATGAATCTGCTGTTGGAGGCTATAGGGTGGAGGGAGAGGGACTATGCAGGTGAAGGGGCTGTCTGACGAAAGTTTTTTTTTGGGGGGGGGGCTATCTGGGGAAAGTTTTTTTGGGGGGGGGGGGGGGGGGTTGTCTAAGGGGTTGGGGGGGTTGTCCGGGGGGGGGGGGGAATGGGGCTATTTGGGGGGGGGCTATCTAGGGGGGTTGGGAGTGGGAGATGGGGGTGCTGTCTGGGGGGGCTGTTCGGGGGGGGGGGGGTGATGTCATGGGTGGGGGGGGGGGCTGTTCAGGGTGGGGGCTGTCCGGGGTGTGTGTGTGTGTGTGTGTGGGGGGGGGGGGGGGTTGGGAGTGGGGCTGTCCGAGGGGGTGGGGTGGGAGTGGGGGCTATCCAGGGGTAGGGGGGAAGGACTGTCTGGGGGGAGTTTTTTTTGGGGGGGGGGGGTGTGGGGGATATAGGGGGTTGGGAGAGGGACTGCATAGGGGGGTATTCAGTATTGAACTTTACTCTATATAGTTCAATGTTGAGAAAACATAGCTGAATGGTTGTCCAAACCTCTTTTTAAACCACCTCATCGCGTACGATCAACATAGTAGGTCACTAATAGAGTAGAGTAGTGAGCCTAATGGCCTAATGGACTAATGGAATAATGGACAATTGGATAAATGGAGACTTGGCCAATTGGCCAAATTCCAAAATTCCCAAATGGAAAAATACCCTAATGGCATAACGCTTTAAGGGCCTAACGCCCTGACGGCCTGGCGGCCTACCGGCCTAATTGGCTAAATGGAGACTTGGTCAATTGGACAAATTCACAAATTCCCAAATGGCCAAACAACCTAACAACCTAACTCCCTAATGTCCTAACACCCTAACGTCCTAACACCCTAATTCCCTAACGGCCAAACGCCGTAACGACCAAACGCCCTAAAAGCCAGACACCCTAATGGCCTAATGTATTAACAACCTAATGGAACAATGACTTAATGTCTAAACGACCTAATGAACAAACGTCATAATGTACCAATGACCTAATGGCCCAACGAACTAATGGCCCAATGGCCTAATGACCTAATGGTCTAATGTCCCGATGGACAATTGGCCAAATGGACTACTATCCTAATTACCCAATGTCTTATTGGCCTAATGTCCCATTAGGATATTGGCCTAATGGCATATTATCCTATTTCCTAATGACCAAATGGCCTAATAGAATATTAGCGTATTGGACTAATGGACAATTGGCTGAATGGAGACTTGACCAATTGGCCAAATTCCCAAATGCCCAAATTTCCAAATGCCCTAACGCCCTAACGCCCTAACAGCCTAATACCCTAACACCCTGAAATCCTAATAGAATAATGACATAACACCCTAATGGACTAAATACCTAAGGACCTAATTCCCTAATTCCCTAAGGCTCTAACCCCCTAACACCGAACGCCCCAACATCCCAACGACCCAACGACCCAACGGCCCAACAGACCAATGACCCAACAACCCAACGACCCCACATACCAATGTCCCAATGGCCCAATGGCCCAATAGACCAACGGACCAATGACACAACGTCCCAAAGACCCAACGTCCCAATGACCCAATGACCTAATGACCCAATGGCCTAATGGCCTAATGGATAATTATCCAAATGGACTACTATCCTAATTACCTAATGTCCTATTAAATTAATGGAATATTATCCTATTAGCATAATGAACAAATGTCCTAATGAAATATTAGTCTATTGGCATAATGTCAGATTGGCTAAATTGAGGCTTGGCCAATTGGCCAAATTCCCAAATGAAAAAATGGCCAAACACCCTAAGGGCCAAATTTCCTATGGGAAAAATGCCCTAATGGCCTAACACCCTAATGCCTTATCATCCTAACACCCTAATGGCCTAACGTCGGCCTAATGCCCTAATGTCCTAATGCCCCAATTTTATTATTATATATATATAATAACCGAATAAATATGTCTAATTTTCATTTGATTTGTTTAATTGTTTATTTTGTATCTTATTGTATGTTTATTGAAGCATAATATTGGAATGGATTGGAGCTGTTTGGATCACTGAATATGTGAAGAAGTATGTATGTTATTTTTTTTGAGGATCCTAGTGTTTCTACTATTTGGAATTGTTTTTTTTTTCTGATTTTAGCTATGTTTCTGCTGTTTGAGAAGTAGCACTGTAATTTTTTTAAAAAAAATTTCCTAGGTTAAAGACCTCCTATGGAGGTCGCTAATGGATGGATTTTTTTCCTGAGTCCAGTGACTGCCATTGGTGTCCACTATAATCTAATTTTTAGGTTACCTATAGCGACCAACATTGGCGGTTGCTATAGCTCAACCCAATAGTGTCCACTATTCACCTGAGCATTAGGTCACCTACAGAGATCACCATTGGCGTTCGCTATAGCATTATAGGGACCAACCTAATGAAACCACCATTAGAGGCCTCAAGTCAGTCTCTATAGACCATTAGAGACTGCCAATGGTGGTCACTAGTGGTCCAATTTCTAGTAGTGGTCCCAGGTATCTCACATAGGGGACCGAGTATCACCCAAGGAATGACGTAGCCATCTTTCCAAAATTCATATCCATGGTTTCTCCCCTAGGGAACTGGTATCACTAAGGATTATAGTAAACTACCTAGGAAGCCCTTTCTTGGCAAGCCAAAGCATCTCCCCTAGTGAATTGTGGTATAACCACCCGAGAAAAGGAGTCCATCCATGAATCCTTAATACGAAACCCATGTTTTCTCCCAGCCTGCATCTAATGAACTATAGTAGCCAAGATGCATTTTTAGGAAAACATCAATAAATATATCACATGAAAAGAATATGTATAAATCATGATATCAAAAAATCACCGTGATCCACAACTAATCAAGATATCAATTAAAAAAATCCAACCCATCAACATGGAATAAAGAATTTATCAAAAAAGTAACCCAAGGCTCTAAGAAAGATTACCGGGTAATAATAAATAGACATAAGCAAGGTTCATGAAAGAGGATTAGAAACAATTAATAAGCTCTAATAATGAAATGCAACTAGAGTCACATGGAATTAGTACAACTTCAACAATATGTAATGAATGACATCTTGAGGTCTCAAGCTATCAAGATTTAGTTTATACAACCAAGAAAAACCACTTTGGCACAACCAAAAATGCATACACAAGAATATGTATAGGAAACAAGGAATAATGTCATTTAATATAAGACCGTGACATTGGCAAGGAGGTGAGAAAATTTATATAGAAAGAAGCAAAGGTATAAAACCAAATTGAATAGGAATTTGTATATAAGGAATTCACATGAGTTTAGAAGTGAGGTACAAGGCTCAATGGTCACTCTCCTAGATAACCATTATCCTTAATTAAATTAATAACGTAAGGCATTTAATCAAAATAATCTCTCAGGTGGTGATTTATTATTTAAGGCATGGTCATTTAAGTCCATTTAGAATAACACACCCAAAGGGGTATCCAAGAGACAAGGAAAACATCCTAAATGGGTTTATCCATAAGATAAGGTCACAATGGACATAATAGAACAAACCAAACAATTTAGTACGCCATAACAAGGCATTACTAGAAGGTTTTAGTGAGAGGCACAATGACGCGACATGAAATAAGTGAAAAAAATAATAATAAAGGGAAATATGGTAGATGATCTACACTGAAAATACCTATTTATTAAACAAGATAAACCCTTAGAAGGATATAGGTTTGATAGTCATTTAGGTTTTGTCGAACATGCACTTAGGCAATGCAATGGTAAATGAAACATTTTGATAAAGAGAAATCTCCATTCACTAATATGATTGAAGGTCATGTACAAGATTTACATATAACTAAAAAAGATAGCAAAGAATGGATAAATAATTAATTAAATAAAGATAAATAAACTTAAATTATCACTGTGAGTTTTCTAAGACAACACACCTCTGTTGGAGGGGCTTTATTATAAAACCATGATTTGTTTATCAAACAAAAAATTTATCATAACTAAACAATTATTTTAAAAATCAAGCGGCATAAATAATATACAAATTAAGTGTAAAAGTGATTAATTTAATGAATTCTTAAATTAAAGGCAAAATATAGGGATCCTACCTCACACAGATGACCAAGCTGAACACATTAGAACTATATGCTTTGAGCAGCGACTACTCGAAGCTTCTCCACACTTTCACCCACATACATTACCTCCACCTACAATGGCCCAAATGCCTTCATTTTTATTGAATTTTGATAATACACCTTTCAAGGGGTGAGGTGGAACCCTTATAAGGCCCATAAGCATAAGTATTACATGGCCTGTAGGAACTCAGAAACACTGCAAAAAGGTTTAATTAACCTAAAAAAAATTACCAGAACAAAAAAATTATGAAATCCTAAAAAAATAAATTTAGTGACAACAAAGAGCGATGGAAACCTTACCTGAAATTGATGATGGGTAGTCTAAGGAAATATGAACTGCTTCTGCTTCAGTGGAGGTTTCCAGAACTCACACCAAGGGATCTTGGGAGAGTCATTTCATTCCCTAAGAACAGAAGAAAACCAAAAATTGGGTTAACCTAAGCCCTAGGGTTTCGACTGAAACTCATCAGGTGAAGAAGAGGAAAAAAATCAATCCGAAATAAAGAGGATAAGTGAGATTAAATAATACCTTAAAGAATCGAGTAGAAAACATAGAGAAACTAGGTGGAACTGGTGATCAGAGAGAAAGCTAGAGGGGGGGGGGGTGTCACTTACTGTAGGAGAGGAGAGGAGGGGGGAGCACCGTGCACTGCAGAAGAGGAGAAAAACCCCCTTTAGGGTTTCTTTAAAACTAAACTTAAAATAATAATAATAATAATTATAATAATAATTATTATAATAATCATTATAATAATAATAATAATTATAGTAATAATAATTATATATATATTTTTTAAAATTTTCTTTATTTTTACTCTCCATTTACTTTTAATTTCATTTTAATTTAATTTATTTAATTTTTTTAAAATTGCACTAAAGTGACTCTTAGAAATATGTTTTGAATCGGTCTTAAAAATGGCTCATCCCGTAACCTCAAAAATTAAAAAATACCCTTAATTTTACCTCGGATTTAAACATGGTCCATTACAATCTTCATAAGAGTAAAAACAACCTTTTGATAAAAAAATATCATAACCACAATGTGATCAGCTACCACAACGTGGTTTCCTTAAATCATATGGTATCCCTATAATTAGATATATAATCCACAACTATCCCAAAAAGAACAATCTATTTCTATATTCATATTTCAAACACCATTGTGTGGTTTTACTTTCTATGGTGTTATTCTACTTCTCCAATAAAATATATTCTTCATCAAACCTTCCACAACCACAATAACTGATGTATAGAAGCATCATCATTAATCTGTAACTTTACTAAATTTAAATTTTTTAAGTATGTGACCTTATTATCACTAAACTATAAAGACTTAATAAAGTGAATAATCTAGAATCAATAATATAAAGAATAATATTTCCAAAAGTATTTGTTATGACTCGACCTTGGTGGGATTCCACCTGATTTGACAATGAGTTTGAGTGTGACCATCAAATCACATCTTAATAGGACACATGTTGATGATTATCACTAAGGGTATAACATCACACATATATAGAAGGAATTTCCATTCTTAATGGAAAAATCCACATCACAATGAACAATTCCAATTCATTTCCCAACTATAGTACATGAATAATGTACTAAATAGTGCAGTTCATGTCTTAAAAGTCCATACCATAAATAAACAAATAAAATTACAAACTAACCAACTCCTTTATACCTCTAACAAGATATTACACAAAAAATTATATAAATAGTCTCCCATGTCTATAGATAAGTTTTTATGACACCACCAGAGTAATATGAAAATCAATATATATAAAGTAAGGGTGTGCATATAAATACACTCAATAGTTTCATCCTAGAAAATTTCATGTGTCTATGTGAATGAATAATGTTAATGTATCCATGAATGAATAAAAAAAGACCATAAAAAACATCACTAAATTATTCTTCCAATACATATCTATTCCATACCGCCATGTAATCACCCTTATCAATTCAAAATAATAAAAAAAATTTAGAAAAAAAATTTCACCTGTAATTCACAAAAAAAAGAGAAGTTATCCACCCATAGATACTTTAATATAAAATAACCAAGAAACCATAAACCCTCAAATTACTCACTATAAAAACTCCAAGAATTTTCCAACCCATATGAACCCCACTATAATATATCCAAGTATTTGTGCACCCATAGGAACCTTGCTATAAAATATCATGGCTATGAGGTTTTACACCCACAAGGACTCTCATAGTTACTTTATGTCCACCCTCAGGGACTATCCCCACATCAACATACCGACATTGAAATATATATATTGGTTAGGTCACTATCAACCTGCAAGGACTCTCAATTTTTAGGTTTCCACCCTTAGGGACTCTCCCTACTATTATCTAGATCATTACCACCACACATAGCATATCACTACTATAACATCCCGACCCAAGTCACTGGGTCCAATCTAGAATGACACATGACCTCATTCACATCTCCTCATATGAAAGAGGCTTCCAACTATCAGCGAGGGCCTGAGTTTGTCAGTGGGGAGACTATACCCTCAATATCATGTCATATGATCAATAATAAACAATAAAAATATAATAAATAATCAGAGTAAACATGTGGAAAAGTAAAGATGACATACATATAAAATAAATAAAGCAACTCCCATAAGCGGAAAGCATGTCCACATGAAATAAATAAGATAAGGTAAATGAATAAACAATGGATCCTCTAGAGTTTTTCCTGGTCTACTACCAGATCCACACTCCTCCACTCAACTATCCACCACATGGACATTTCCCTTCACTAGATCCCTCATGCGATCTATAAGCACATCGAAATGCCCGAGTAGGGTGTGAGTACAAGACTCGGTATGAAACCACAAATGTGTAATTAACATGATATGATCTATTATAACAATATATGATATAATAATGATCACTGTGTAACAAGTATAAAAATACAATCTAAAACCGAGCAGTTGTGTACTAACCAAGCTGCCACAAACCCCTAACCATACCTTCTTAAGCTCTATGCCAAAAAACATCTCAACAATTATGGGAACATCTCAACATTAAATCTAGCCTCAAGATGCTTGATAGCCATATGATCCCTAGGGATCTAGGTCAGACCACACCAAGAAATCATGCCCCAGTGCTATATATATATCACAACAGAGCTAGAAAAAAGCTGCTCAATAGCCATACAAGACCCATGCCTCCAGGTCAGACCACACTAGTCCATCATGCCCCATCACTATCTCTAATTCAGGTCACATAGAACATCATTTACCACTATTTCCACACCACTCTAATAACTAATGATCATCATGCCCTAAAAATGTCATGAACCATCCCAGGTACCCTGATAACCTGATAACTGAGCCGACCCTGACATAGCTCGAAGGGCATTCTCGATCCCCACAGGTCTGCGACTAGCACCTGGCATCACACAACATGCATGTGGGAATAATTTTTCCACCAAAAATGTTGAAGAAAAGAATCAGGACAGTATGAATAACAAAAGAAACTCCACTGGGAGTAATGTACCAGAAGTCAAAAAGGTATAAACCATCCCAAAGCACTACAACCAAAGTACCAAAATAGGGAAAAAACCCAAGGTCCTGAGGAACAAAACTCACTAAACCCAACACTCAACAGCTAGATCCACCTCCGAGAGATACTGTCCCATTTCTATGACCTAGAAGGAGAAATTCTACAATCACCTGAAGGAAAAATTAGGGAGTGAGCTAAAAATCCCAGTAGGGACTGACCACAGATTCCATAACAGATGCTAACAATTGATTAACCAAAGGAATTATTTCATTTTTTAAAGATAAACAAGTTTGAAATTTTAAATTATAATTAAACAAATCATGATATACAATTCAAATGATGGAAAAATACTTTAAGTAAAGACTTTACAAAATGATTGAATATTTCGAAAATAATGGCTTAAATAAAACAGTTACATAAAACAGTTTAAGTAAAATCAGAAGGCATGTAAATAAATTCAAAAGAATTGACATAAATTTATATCTCAAATATAAATAAACAAGCGAGCAAAAAGGTCATATGCCAAAAGGTAGGATAGTATTAACCAACTATAGGATTCTGAACTCTCTATATGAACTCAAAAAAATGTGTATACAAACGTCCCTATGACACTGACCAAAGAAGACTCATCACTAACCCGTCGAGGATGTGACCCGCCATAAGTATGTTTTAGAACATTGTCATAGCATAGAGTGTATCCAAATAACTCACTAGCTACATAAGGCTTTCATGCACTCTTACATGATGGTTGGACTATTTTAAGACTGCTTAAAAATATGATCAATCCCATTATTCCATTTCAAAAGTGCCAATTTCTTTCCATTTAAAACCAAAACAGGTTTTATTAAAAAACATACCTTTTTCACAAGATATAACCACTGGGTTTATATAAAATAATTTTAATCCATTTTCACTAGTTTGAAATCCATTCAAAACCAATTCCATCATTACACAATTTATTTACACAATTAAATTCAAAAATTTAATTGAAATAATTTTAATCAAATCTACAATTTAAATTAAACATTTTAAATCATCCAATTTCTATAAACACTCCCAATTAAATGGAATTGGAGGTTTTCCAAATTCCCATGACAAAACCATTTCAAATATCTCAATTAACTAGAATCGTGTTTTTATCAATTTAATTGAAATAAAATTTGAGCAATTTAATTTAAATCAACAATAGAAATAAATTAAGCAATAAAAGGATAATCAATTTGGATAATTGGAATGGAACCACCTACCTCAAGGTCATTGATGTCAGTAGAAAATATAAACCACCCTGTGTGGTTCAATACACCTCCTCATGACCTTATTATCACAAGCATATACACACAAAAGGTTGACGTTTGTCAAGGGTTCCTAGAACCAAAACACATATTTTATTTCATAAGGAAATAAAATATTACATGTGATAAAATTTTATCTCTCATGGATAATTTCAAATTATCGATTAAAACATTACATGAAAAAATATTTTATCTCTCATGGATAATTTCAAATTATTGATTAAAATGTTACATGGGATAATATTTTATCTCTCATGGATAATAGTTAGATTATCAATTATGTCAATGTATGTGTTTGAAATTATCCTTCAATAGTTCATGCAATTACATGTTGATAATTTTATATTTAATAAAAAATATCCTTAACTTCTAAAGTAATTATAAAAAATATATATCTAAATATATATATATATTTTGACAATCAAAATAAACAATATTAAATAATTTTAATAAATTATCCCAAGATGTTTATCGATATATATATATATATCTTGATTATCATTCGATAATCCAAATAATTATCATTTGATAATTTTAAACAATTATCCATTTAATAATTTTTTGATAATTATTTTGGATAAAACATGTCATTGACCTTTGATAATTCAAATCAATTATTTTATGACAATTTTATAAGTTACATCTCAACAAAACAAAGTGATTATCCTTCAATAAAATAATTTAAGAATTATCCCACATAATTTCATTAAAAATTTTATTTGATAAGATGTTGAAATTATTATTTGATAATTATTAAAATTATCTTTTGATAAATTTATTTAAAAATAATCATTTAAAAAGTGAAAAAGTATATTGAATAAAACACTGCTACCTTAAAATAAAAATTATGATTTAGGTTATACACATCGAGACTATCCCAACGACACCAACGATGCGTAATTCCGACCAATAACATAGGAGTTATTGAATTTAGAATAATGGATAATAATAATAAAAATAATAAACAAAAAATAAATAAAGATAAAAACCTATTCTCATAGGGAATAAGGGAAGAGAACCCCCCCCCCACTCCATCGCTGTAAGAACACCCATGAGCTAGGGATTTCAAACCGAAGGCTAAGAAGATCCCCCACTACAATTAGTCTTGGGTTCACATGGTTTTGATATGATCGATCCAAAAACCGAAGGAGATGGGCCATGAAAACCTCAATGCATATCTCTCCGACATTACATTCAAACTCTCATTTTAAACACCGATTCAATCTAAAAATTATGAAGTCATTGATTTTCTTTTATTAGGTCGTTTCTATTTTAATTTCAGTCAAAATAGTGGTAAAATGTATGTATGAAAACCTCTGATGGTTCAAAAATGGGGTTTACCCGTTTAATAAAATGATTGAATAGAAAATTAAATTTTTAATTAAATTATTAAACTCAATTATTTAACCCCAAAAATAAAATATAACAAACGCCTATTGCACATAAAGTTTATACCTCATCTAGGGTAAAAATCATGTTCTAAACCCAACAAGGGTCTCAGATTTCTCATACGACACACTGTTTGAGAGATGTTAACGTTTTATTAATTAAAAAATGGAATAAATATTTAATTAAAATAAAAATGGTTATTTTTGTGAGTGAGACATCCAAAAACTCGACTCTTACCAATGTTATACCCCGTCTAGGTTAAACCCATCATTCCAGACCCATCCCTGGTCTCCGATTTCCCATACGATGTACCATTTGGGAGATATTTAATTATTTATAATAAATAATATATTAAATATTATTTAATAACTTTAACTCATGAGAAAGACATCCAAATGTCCGGTGCCTTCAAATGTTATACCACTCCTAGGGTAAACACCATATTTCAGACATAACTGTATACTTAGATTTCTTATACGATGAACTGTTTTGGAATTATTAAATTATTTTGAATAAATTTTCCGTGCTTAAAATAATATATTTAATATTTTTATCCCGTCCTCCCCGATGCTTTTTAGACATCATAAAATCATACTTACTTAGTGTTTAACTCAGAAAATATTTACTTGAATATTCCGGAATATTAATTGTGCATTTCACCATTCCGCAACATGTTTAACAAAAACAAAACTTTTCATTGATAAACCATTTTTTATCATTTAAGTTAATAACAATTTAATACAAGAAGGTTTATAAATACCTAAAACAGTAACAGGATGTTACAACGACAATCACATATAGGTCTAATTACTCATGATCATCATGCCCCTAGGTCAGGCCACACCCGACCATCACGCCCCATCGTCCTTCTCGGTCCCATCATCACGTCACATGTAGCATCTGAACATGCTCCTCCTCTAGGGATACCAAACCACAATGTTTCCACTAGTCTCATAGGTACCATAAACAAGAAAACATGGAACAACATATACCATACATATCTCAAGGAAATTATAGCATCCCGTCTTTTTATAACATAACTTTTCATTCCATTACATGGAACTGAGGATCTTTAAGGTTTAGTGTCTTGGAAACAAGGAACATAAAACATGAAAAAAAAAACATTCTTCTTAAACACTTGAAAGGCTTCTCCTCATGTTCACCCTAGGCTCATTACTGCATCTCATAACCTGGGGACATACATCAAAAGGAAGGGTGAGCAGAAGGCCCAGCAAGGGAGACAAGTGAAACATTTTACATATGAACTTGAGATACATCAATAAAGTCATGAAAAGAACTTTAATGCATGAAAATGAAATCATGAGGCATATCATAATAAAAATAAAACTTTTTCATAACTTGAAGACGTGGCTACATCATTTAACATAGACAATCATGAACATATCACCAAGGTCCATCCCCAAGGTGTCATTTTAAAATTACCAAGGTTATTCACCAAGGTATCGTGAAAATTGTAATCTCTAGTGGTTACATCATTACCCAATGCATTGGAGCGCTATCAGGACGCACCCTTAAATTTGCCTTTATTATCATGTGATCCACATATATCATCATCAAACATTTCATAAATAACCCATATAGCATAAAGGAAATGGGTTTCATTTCATAATCATAACTTTTTAAAAACTGCTTTAAAGACATGATCTTTATATCACTTTAAAACCCACAGAAAAGGAAGGTGGGTCTCATGTATGTAAATCCCAGAATTTAAAATAGAACATTTTGGTATATATGTGAATACCCCTTTAGAAGAAAGAGCTTTGAGTATTCACTTAATAAAATAAAAGGACTTTAGAGAAAGAGATAGACATTTTTGAGACAGAAATTCTGCAGCATAACGGCAATGTTCCGAGGTTTTAGAAGACATTAAAAGAGAGGTAAAATGGGTCAAACATTCATAAATGACCCATAAAATAGTACATGGACAGAATAAGAAGGATACATGATCATGGTAATGAAATTTCAAGGACATACCATTTGAAATGAAAAACATGGAAGGAAGAAAAAAAATTAGATTTCTCTTATGAAATTTCGGCAGCCTAACGACGTTACTTAAACATCAACAAAAATGATTTGAAAAGATCAAATAGGATCTCTCATCATGTGAACATAAGAGTTCAGTATGATAGATATAGAGATAATTCCCCAACATAACAAAAAGGAACTTGAAATAATTGACATGAAAGTAGAACTTCAAAACGAGAAGGGTGAAGAACCACTTAAAAATTCGGCAGCCTAACAGCGCCACTTAAAGCATCAAAATACTGAATTGAAGAGATCAAATGGGGTCTCTCATCATATGAACATAAGAGTCCAGTATGATATATATAGAGATCATACCCCAATATAACAAAAAGGAACTTGAAATAATTGACATGAAAGTAGAACTTCAAAACGAGAAGGGTGAAGAACCACTTAAAAATTTGGCAGCCTAACGGCGCCACTTAAAACATCAAAATACTGAATTGAAGAGATCAAATGGGGTCTCTCATCATATGAACATAAGAGTCCAGTATGATATATATAGAGATCATACCCCAATATAACAAAAAGTAACTTGAAATAATTGACATGAAAGTAGAACTTCAAAACGAGAAGGGTGAAGAACCACTTTAAAAATTCGGCAGCCTAACGACGCCACTTAAAACTTCAAAATACTGAAATGAAGCGATCAAATGGGGTCCCTCATCATATGATCATAAAAGATCAGTATGATAATTTAGAGATCATACCCCAACATAATAAAAAGGAACATGAAAGACTTGAATGAAAATAGAACTTGAAAACGAGGAAGGTGAAGGAATCCCTTAAAAATTCGGCAGCCTAACGGCGCCACTTAAACATTCTTAAAACGAATTGATGAGAGCAAGGGGGGGTCTCTCATCATATGAACATGAAATAGGCAGTATGATGAATATAAAAGAACATCCTCCAACATAAGAACATGGAGTATAAAAGAAAAGACATAAAAGAGATTACTTGAAAAGAAAGAGAGAGGTCGGATCCCTTACCTTAAAATGTAACTCTTAAACCTCAAAGGTTGGGACCTTGAGGGCTTGGGGGCACCTTGGGAGGACTCCTTGGGAGGTAATGAGACCAGAAATTCGTTGGGAATGAGTGGGGAGTCGAATGGATGAGAGGAGGGCTTGGTATTTATAGGGAAAGTGAGGGGACAAGGCATTAATGGCCAAGGGACACCTCACATGTGCTTTTCTCAAACCCATGTGCTCTCCCTTGTCATTTATCATGGAGTTAGGCCACATGGGGCCCCCAAAACAATAATTAATCACCCTTGGCCGGCCAACCCTCAAAAGATCTCATGACATCATCATGACACCGTTATGATGTCATTAAACATACCGAAACCCTAAAACTGTATTTTTACTATTCACTGAATATTCAACTTTCTCAGAAAAATCCCAAAATTTCACATTAACCAAATATCAATGCTCTGATTTCAAAAATGAAATCCATTTTATAAAAATAATTTTCTAAATATTTTTAATTTAATTTTTAAATAAAAACACTATTCATCGAAAATTCATTTTTTTCAGAAAAAAACCCCAAAAATTACCATAACATAATATCGATGCTCTGAGTTCAAAAATAAAGTCATTTTTATAAAAATAATTTTCTAATTATTTTTAATTAAATTTTTAATTAAAAAACACTATTCACCCGAAAAAACTAATACTTGAATAATAATTAATGAAACCGTTATTTAACTATTTTATTGAATCACATTACTTAATCAAGGTGCCTAGATTATTTTAAAACTTTCTTTAAGTGAGATTACTAATCCATTTGGTCATATTACTAATCCTAATCATAAAATCACTATTCATAATTTACTATTCATCAAAAATCAAGTTGATCTTATTAGTCTCTAAATTTAGTACTGAACATAATTGCAGAAGACCATTTTTTGAAAATCATTACACATTTTTAATTATTTAGGGCTTACATAAACATATTTAAAATATCCTTTTTCTAAAATTCATCAAAAATATGCATACTATATTTATCCGGTCATTTCAAAATTCATAAACTTCATCATAAGAAGAAATCCCAATTTTTATTTAAAACAAGGATTACACGAGGTAGTTACGGTCTCGTTACATAACCCCTTATAATACGAACATAGGACCTAAGAGTAAGGTATGCTAGGGTGATAGAGGCTTGGGGCGGCTCAGTCAACATTGCTCGAGTAGTAATTTCTATCAGTTTGAACTTCTCACGAAGGCGATTTCGTTCCAGCTTCACATGATGAAGTTTGGCTTGGATTTGATCCAGAGCAAAGACCAGTGGTGCTACCTCCTTCCCAAGCTCTGTTAGATGGGCTTCGATCGGTCCAAGACTACTAGGTGAGGCCATCGAATCTTCTTTCTATAATAATTAACCAAGATTACTTATATTTAGAGACAATAATCAAAACATTTTGTTCAAAACGGTCATGTTGACCGATGGTTATATAATAGTCAAAACCCACTATTCTCATTTTAATTATAATCATGTTTATTAAATAAAACATTTTTGTTGAGTATAACAATAACACATAAAATTAGGAAACAAAATTTATTTAAAAATTTCGGGTCATTACAATCTTCCCCCATTAAGAAATTGCGTCCTCGCAATTTTAAAATTGGGTTTTGAAATTTCATTGAAAGTCCCACATCGGAAAAGGAGTCAGTAAAACTATTACTTTAAAATAAAGAAAGGGAAGTACAATGGTCACCCGAGTTAACCCACACTAGGGTTCCATGTAGGAAAACATAGACATGGAGGAAAAAACAAAGGGTCAAGTTCTGAGGGAGAGTGATAGAGAACATGATTAGGAGAAAGTTAACCATGAGAAAATCCCAAACTTATGATGTGTGTAAACGGTCTTTGATTACCTAGTAGGAAACGTAAACCAACAACATTTTTGTTTTACGTTTCTTTTCATAATTTTGAGGATTTCATTTACTACATAGAACAAAAACATAAGAAAATATACCTACCTTCAAGTAGAGTTTCATCCTTTAACAAGTCCCTACCAACACTAATCTTTTCTCCAAATGATGAGAATTCAAAAACACTTGGTCTCATAAAAGCACAGGAATCATCTTCTGTAGAATCACATAATCTACAAAAGATTAACTATCTATTTCTTCTATCTTTAAACATTATCCCAAAAATAGAAAGGTTAAGGTAAAACAACTCTTCAAAAAGAAAGAATCCCATAGGAATGGAAACTACTTTTAAATCATCAAAGTTCCATGGTACTACCCAAAGTTCATCATAGACCATTCCATAAATAACGGTCCTTAAAATTCCTCAAAACAAACCAAACTAAGATTGAAACCCAAATACAATAAGGATTTGATAACATAGTCTTCCAAAACAACTTCATTGTTCATCTCCAGACAACATCAACCACTCCTAACATCTTATAAAAAAGTAGCTAACCTAAACATATTTTACCCAAGATAGGTTAGTCATTCCCATAAGTAACCTAAATTACTATAAGTTCACCTTAAATTCATTGATTCTTCAAAATATAAGTCAACCTTACTCCTCAATTAAAATACCATAGTAATCTATTTACCTCGATCAAATATGGTTCCCAAAATAATGAACGTCTTCCAAAATAATAATCATATTTTAATCCCCTAATTATCCCTGTCATATTAATACGAAAATTGTCGCATTTCCTATCACATTGGTTGTCGGAACATGTTCTTCCATTTCCCACCATTAACTAAGAAGAGAAAGCATAATTAGGGGCTTAAGTACTTAGCAAATAATCATGAAAAGGAACTGAAAGCATATAAGGATAACTTGTATATGAAAGGTATACCCTAACTTGTGATCTCCTAGGTTCCCATCTAGGTTATGAATGATCATATATTCTTATGTGAACCTTTATTTTATTTTATCTTTGTTCCTTTAACAATGGTTCATACCAAGCTTATGAATTTACCAAAGCATATCCCCTGGGAGTGTCGTAACCAAGAGTGCAGCAAGGCCCGTTGTCGTGTACCAGTTCCCGTTCGAGTCTAGCTCAAAGCGGTGTTTTCGGGTTTTACCCCTATGTACATCTGTGCCAGAGCCACCTCTACCTACTCGTATCCAAACAGGGATGTATTTGCTTGGCAACCCCTTACTCAATACTCACCAAAATACCAGGAAGATTTCCTATATTAAACTTTTCTATAGGGTTCCTCCTAGAGTTTTCATATCCTAATTTCTACAAATAACTAAACCATCATTTGATACCAACTATATCATCCCGTCTTTTTATAGCATAACTTTTCATTCCATTACACGGAACTGAGGATCTTTAAGGTTTAGTGTCTTGGAAACAAGGAACATAAAACATGAAACAAAAAAAAAACATTCTTCTTAAACACTTGAAAGGCTTCTCCTCATGTTCACCCTAGGCTCATTACTGCATCTCATAACCTGGGGACATACATCGAAAGGAAGTGTGAGCAGAAGGCCCAGCAAGGGAAACAAGTGAAACATTTTACATATGAACTTGAGATACATCAATAAAGTCATGAAAAGAACTTTAATGCATGAAAATGAAATCATGAGGCATATCATAATAAAAATAAAACTTTTTCATAACTTGAAGATGTGGCTACATCATTTAACATAGACAATCATGAACATATCACCAAGGTCCATCCCCAAGGTGTCATTTTAAAATTACCAAGGTTATTCACCAAGGTATCGTGAAAATTGTAATCTCTAGTGGTTACATCATTACCCAATGCATTGGAGCGCTATCAGGGCGCACCCTTAAATTTTCCTTTATTATCATGTGAGCCACATATATAATCATCAAAAATTTCATAAATAACCCATATAGAATAAAGGAAATGGGTTTCATTTCATAATCATAACTTTTTAAAAACTGCTTTAAAGAAATGATCTTTATATCACTTTAAAACCCACAGAAAAGGAAGGTGGGTCTCATGTATGTAAATCCCAGAATTTAAAATAGAACATTTTGGTATATATGTGAATACCCCTTTAGAAGAAAGAGCTTTGAGTATTCACTTAATAAAATAAAAGGACTTTAGAGAAAGAGATAGACATTTTTGAGACAGAAATTCTGCAGCATAACGGCAATGTTCCGAGGTTTTAGAAGACATTAAAAGAGAGGTAAAATGGGTCAAACATTCATAAATGACCCATAAAATAGTACATGGACAGAATAATAAGGATACATGATCATGGTAATGAAATTTCAAGGACATACCATTTGAAATGAAAAACATGGAAGGAAGAAAAAAAATTAGATTTCTCTTATGAAAGTTCGGCAGCCTAACGACGTTACTTAAACATCAACAAAAATGATTTGAAAAGATCAAATAGGATCTCTCATCATGTGAACATAAGAGTTCAGTATGATAGATATAGAGATAATTCCCCAACATAACAAAAAGGAACTTGAAAGAATTGACATGAAAGTATAACTTCAAAACGAGAAGGGTGAAGAACCACTTAAAAATTCGGCAGCCTAACGGCGCCACTTAAAACATCAAAATACTGAATTGAAGAGATCAAATGGGGTCTCTCATCATATGAACATAATATTCCAGTATGATATATATAGATATCATACCCAAATATAACAAAAAGGAACTTGAAATAATTGACATGAAAGTATAACTTCAAAACGAGAAGGGTGAAGAACCACTTAAAAATTCGGCAGCCTAACGGCGCCACTTAAAACATCAAAATACTGAATTGAAGAGATCAAATGGGGTCTCTCATCATATGAACATAAGAGTACAGTATGATATATATAGATATCATACCCCAATATAACAAAAAGGAACTTGAAATAATTGACATGAAAGTAGAACTTCAAAACGAGAAGGGTGAAGAACCACTTTAAAAATTCGGCAGCCTAACGGCGCCACTTAAAACTTCAAAATACTGAAATGAAGCGATCAAATGGGTTCTCTCATCATATGATCATAAAATATCATTATGATAATTTAGAGATCATACCCCAACATAATAAAAAGGAACATGAAAGACTTGAATGAAAATAGAACTTGAAAACGAGGAAGGTGAAGGAATCCCTTAAAAATTCGGCAGCCTAACGGCGCCACTTAAACATTCTTAAAACGAATTGATGAGAGCAAGGGGGGGTCTCTCATCATATGAACATGAAATAGGCAGTAGGATGAATATAAAAGAACATCCTCCAACATAAGAACATGGAGTATAAAAGAAAATACATAAAAGAGATTACTTGAAAAGAAAGAGAGAGGTCGGATCCCTTACCTTAAAATGTAACTCTTAAACCTCAATGGTTGGGACCTTGAGGGCTTTGGGGAACCTTGGGAGGACTCCTTGGGAGGTAATGAGACCAGAAATTCGTTGGGAATGAGTGGTGAGTCGAATGGATGAGAGGAGGGCTTGGTATTTATAGGGAAAGTGAGGGGACAAGGCATTAATGGCCAAGGGACACCTCACATGTGCTTTTCTCAAACCCATGTGCTCTCCCTTGTCATTTATCATGGAGTTAGGCCACATGGGCCCCCCAAAACAATAATTCATCACCCTTGGCCGGCCAACCCTCAAAAGATCTCATGACATCATCATGACACCGTTATGATGTCATTAAACATACCGAAACCCTAAAACTGTATTTTTACTATTCACTGAAAATTCAACTTTCTCAGAAAAATCCCAAAATTTCACATTAACCAAATATCAATGCTCTGATTTCAAAAATGAAATCCATTTTATAAGTATAATTTTCTAAATATTTTTAATTTAATTTTTAAATAAAACACTATTCATCGAAAATTCATTTTTTTCAGAAAAAAACCCCAAAAATTACCATAACATAATATCGATGCTCTGAGTTCAAAAATAAAGTCATTTTTATAAAAATAATTTTCTAATTATTTTTAATTAAATTTTTAATTAAAAAACACTATTCACCCGAAAAAACTAATACTTGAATAATAATTAATGAAACCGTTATTTAACTATTTTATTGAATCACATTACTTAATCAAGGTGCCTAGATTATTTTAAAACTTTCTTTAAGTGAGATTACTAATCCATTTGGTCATATTACTAATCCTAATCATAAAATCACTATTCATAATTTACTATTCATCAAAAATCAAGTTGATCTTATTAGACTCTAAATTTAGTACTGAACATAATTGCAGAAGACCATTTTTTGATAATCATTACACATTTTTAATTATTTAGGGTTTACATAAACATATTTAAAATATCCTTTTTCTAAAATTCATCAAAAATATGCATACTATATTTATCCGGTCATTTCAAAATTCATAAACTTCATCATAAGAAGAAATCCCAATTTTTATTTAAAACAAGGATTGCACGAGGTAGTTACGGTCTCGTTACATAACCCCTTATAATACCAGCATAGGACCTAAGAGTAAGGTGTGCTAGGGTGATAGAAGCTTGGGGCGGCTCAGTCAACATTGCTCGAGTAGTAATTTCTATCAGTTTGAACTTCTCACGAAGGCGATTTCGTTCCAGCTTCACATGATGAAGTTCGGCTTGGATTTGATCCAGAGCGAAGCCCAGTGGTGCTACCTCCTTCCCAAGCTCTGTTAGATGGGCTTCGATCGGTCCAAGACTACTAGGTGAGGCCATCGAATCTTCTTTCTATAATAATTAACCAAGATTACTTATATTTAGAGACAATAATCAAAACATTTTGTTCACAGTGGTCATGTTGACCGATGGTTATATAATAGTCAAAACCCACTGATCTCATTTTAATTATAATCATGTTTATCAAATAAAACATTTTTGTTGAGTATAACAATAACACATAAAATTAGGAAACAAAATTTATTTAAAAATTTCGGGTCGTTACAATCTTCCCCCCTTAAGAAATTGCGTCCTCGCAATTTTAAAATTGGGTTTTGAAATTTCATTGAAAGTCCCACATCGGAAAAGGAGTCAGTAAAACTATTACTTTAAAATAAAGAAAGGGAAGTACAATGGTCACCCGAGTTAACCCACACTAGGGTTCCATGTAGGAAAACATGGACATGGAGGAAAAAACAAAGGGTCAAGTTCTGAGGGAGAGTGATAGAGAACATGATTAGGAGAAAGTTAACCATGAGAAAATCCCAAACTTATGATGTGTGTAAATGGTCTTTGATTACCTAGTAGGAAACTTAAACCAACAAAATTTTTGTTTTACGTTTCTTTTCATAATTTTGAGGATTTCATTTACTACATAGAACAAAAACATAAGAAAATATACCTACCTTCAAGTAGAGTTTCATCCTTTAACAAGTCCCTACCAACACTAATCTTTTCTCCAAATGATGAGAATTCAAAAACACTTGGTCTCATAAAAGCACAAGAATCATCTTCTGTAGAATCACATAATCTAAAAAAGATTAACTATCTATTTCTTCTATCTTTAAACATTATCCCCAAAATAGAAAGGTTAAGGTAAAACAACTCTTCAAAAAGAAAGAATCCCATAGGAATGGAAACTACTTTTAAATCATCAAAGTTCCATGGTACTACCCAAAGTTCATCATAGACCATTCCATAAATAACGGTCCTTAAAATTCCTCAAAACAAACCAAACTAAGATTGAAACCCAAATACAATAAGGATTTGATAACATAGTCTTCCAAAACAACTTCATTGTTCATCTCCAGACAACATCAACCACTCCTAACATCTTATAAAAAAGTAGCTAACCTAAACATATTTTACCCAAGATAGGTTAGTCATTCCCATAAGTAACCTAAATTACTATAAGTTCACCTTAAATTCATCGATTCTTCAAAATATAACTCAACCTTACTCCTCAATGAAAATACCGTAGTAATCTATTTACCTTGATCAAATATGGTTCCCAAAATAATGAACGTCTTCCAAAATAATAATCATATTTTAATCCACTAATCATCCCTGTCATATTAATACGAAAATCGTCGCATTTCCTATCACATTGGTTGTCGGAACATGTTCTTCCATTTCCCACCATTAACTAAGAAGAGAAAGCATAATTAGGGGCTTAAGTACTTAGCTAATAATCATGAAAAGGAATTGAAAGCATATAAGGATAACTTGTATATGAAAGGTATACCCTAACTTGTGATCTACTAGGTTCCCATCTAGGTTATGAATGATCATATATTCTTATGTGAACCTTTATTTTATTTTATCTTTGTTCCTTTAACAATGGTTCATACCAAGCTTATGAATTTACCAAAGCATATCCCCCGGGAGTGTCGTAACCAAGAGTGCAGCAAGGCCCGTTGTCGTGTACCAGTTCCCGTTCGAGTCTAGCTCAAAGCGGTGTTTTCGGGTTTTACCCCTATGTACATCTGTGCCAGAGCCACCTCTACCTGATCGTATCCAGACAGGGATGTATTTGTTTGGCAACCCCTTACTCAATACTCACCAAAATACCAGGAAGATTTCCTATATTAAACTTTTCTATAGGGTTCCTCCTAGAGTTTTCATATCCTAATTTCCACAAATAACTAAACCATCCTTTGATACCAACTATAGCATCCCATCTTTTTATAACATAACTTTTCATTCCATTACACGGAACTGAGGATCTTTAAGGTTTAGTGTCTTGGAAACAAGGAACATAAAACATGAAACAAAAAAAACATTCTTCTTAAACACTTGAAAGGCTTCTCTTCATGTTCACCCTAGGCTCATTACTGCATCTCATAACCTGGGGACATACATCAAAAGGAAGGGTGAGCAGAAGGCCCAGCAAGGGAAACAAGTGAAACATTTTACATATGAACTTGAGATACATCAATAAAGTCATGAAAAGAACTTTAATGCATGAAAATGAAATCATGAGGCATATCATAATAAAAATAAAACTTTTTCATAACTTGAAGATGTGGCTACATCATTTAACATAGAAAATCATGAACATATCACCAAGGTCCATCCCCAAGGTGTCATTTTAAAATTACCAAGGTTATTCACCAAGGTATCGTGAAAATTGTAATCTCTAGTGGTTACATCATTACCCAATGCATTGGAGCGCTATCAGGGCGCACCCTTAAATTTGCCTTTATTATCATGTGAGCCACATATATCATCATCAAAAATTTCATAAATAACCCATATAGCATAAAGGAAATGGGTTTCATTTCATAATCATAACTTTTTAAAAACTGCTTTAAATACATGATCTTTATATCACTTTAAAACCCACAGAAAAGGAAGGTGGGTCTCATGTATGTAAATCCCAGAATTTAAAATAGAACATTTTGGTATATATGTGAATACCCCTTTAGAAGAAAGAGCTTTGAGTATTCACTTAATAAAATAAAAGGACTTTAGAGAAAGAGATAGACATTTTTGAGACAGAAATTCTGCAGCATAACGACAATGTTCTGAGGTTTTAGAAGACATTAAAAGAGAGGTAAAATGGGTCAAACATTCATAAATGACCCATAAAATAGTACATGGACAGAATAAGAAGGATACATGATCATGGTAATGAAATTTCAAGGACATACCATTTGAAATGAAAAACATGGAAGGAAGAAAAAAAATTAGATTTCTCTTATGAAAGTTCGGCAGCCTAACGACGTTACTTAAAAATCAACAAAAATGATTTGAAAAGATCAAATAGGATCTCTCATCATGTGAAAATAAGAGTTCAGTATGATAGATATAGAGATAATTACCCAACATAACAAAAAGGAACTTGAAAGAATTGACATGAAAGTATAACTTCAAAACGAGAAGGGTGAAGAACCACTTAAAAATTCGGCAGCCTAACAGCGCCACTTAAAACATCAAAATACTGAATTGAAGAGATCAAATGGGGTCTCTCATCATATGAACATAAGATTCCAGTATGATATATATAGAGATAATACCGCAATATAACAAAAAGGAACTTGAAATAATTGACATGAAAGTAGAACTTCAAAACGAGAAGGGTGAAGAACCACTTAAAAATTCGGCAGCCTAACGGCGCCACTTAAAACATCAAAATACTGAATTGAAGAGATCAAATGGGGTCTCTCATCATATGAACATAAGAGTCCAGTATGATATATATAGATATAATACCCCAATATAACAAAAAGGAACTTGAAATAATTTACATGAAAGTAGAACTTCAAAACGAGAAGGGTGAAGAACCACTTTAAAAATTCGGCAGCCTAACGGCGCCACTTAAAACTTCAAAATACTGAAATGAAGCGATCAAATGGGGTCTCTCATCATATGATCATAAAAGATCAGTATGATAATTTAGAGATCATACCCCAACATAATAAAAAGGAACATGAAAGACTTCAATGAAAATAGAACTTGAAAACGAGGAAGGTGAAGGAATCCCTTAAAAATTCGGCAGCCTAACGACGCCACTTAAACATTCTTAAAGCGAATTGATGAGAGCAAGGGGGGGTCTCACATCATATGAACATGAAATAGGCAGTAGGATGAATATAAAAGAACATCCTCCAAAATAAGAACATGGAGTATAAAAGAAAATACATAAAAGAGATTACTTGAAAAGAAAAAGAGAGGTCGGATCCCTTACCTTAAAATGTAACTCTTAAACCTCAAAGGTTGGGACCTTGAGGGCTTGGGGGCACCTTGGGAGGACTCCTTGGGAGGTAATGATACCAGAGATTCATTGGGAATGAGTGGGGAGTCGAATGGATGAGAGGAGGGCTTGGTATTTATAGGGAAAGTGAGGGGACAAGGCATTAATGGCCAAGGGACACCTCACATGTGCTTTTCTCAAACCCATGTGCTCTCCCTTGTCATTTATCATGGAGTTAGGCCACATGGGGCCCCCAAAACAATAATTCATCACCCTTGGTCGGACAACCCTCAAAAGATCTCATGACATCATCATGACACCGTTATGATGTCATTAAACATACCGAAACCCTAAAACTGTATTTTTACTATTCACTGAAAATTCAACTTTCTCAGAAAAATCCCAAAATTTCACATTAACCAAATATCAATGCTCTGATTTCAAAAATGAAATCCATTTTATAAAAATAATTTTCTAAATATTTTTAATTTAATTTTTAAATAAAAACACTATTCATCGAAAATTCATTTTTTTCAGAAAAAAACCCCAAAAATTACCATAACATAATATCGATGCTTTGAGTTCAAAAATAAAGTCATTTTTATAAAAATAATTTTCTAATTATTTTTAATTAAATTTTTAATTAAAAAACACTATTCACCCGAAAAAACTAATACTTGAATAATAATTAATGAAACCGTTATTTAACTATTTTATTGAATCACATTACTTAATCAAGGTGCCTAGATTATTTTAAAACTTTCTTTAAGTGAGATTACTAATCCATTTGGTCATATTACTAATCCTAATCATAAAATCACTATTCATAATTTACTATTCATCAAAAATCAAGTTGATCTTATTAGACTCTAAATTTAGTACTGAACATAATTGCAGAAGACCATTTTTTGAAAATCATTACACATTTTTAATTATTTAGGGTTTACATAAACATATTTAAAATATCCTTTTTCTAAAATTCATAAAAAATGTGCATACTATATTTATCCGGTCATTTCAAAATTCATAAACTTCATCATAAGAAGAAATCCCAATTTTTATTTAAAACAAGGATTACACAAGGTAGTTACGGTCTCGTTACATAACCCCTTATAATACCAGCATAGGACCTAAGAGTAAGGTGTGCTAGGGTGATAGAAGCTTGGGGCGGCTCAGTCAACATTGCTTGAGTAGTAATTTCTATCAGTTTGAACTTCTCATGAAGGCGATTTCGTTCCAGCTTCACATGATGAAGTTCGGCTTGGATTTGATCCAGAGAAAAGCCCAGTGGTGCTACCTCCTTCCCAAGCTCTGTTAGATGGGCTTCGATCGGTCCAAGACTACTAGGTGAGGCCATCAAATCTTCTTTCTATAATAATTAACCAAGATTACTTATATTTAGAGACAATAATCAAAACATTTTGTTCACAACGGTCATGTTGACCGATGGTTATATAATAGTCAAAACCCACTGATCTCATTTTAATTATAATCATGTTTATCAAATAAAACATTTTTGTTGAGTATAACAATAACACATAAAATTAGGAAACAAAATTTATTTAAAAATTTCGGGTCGTTACAGAAATAGTGACATCATTTCAAGGCCACATATTAAGGAACACATATCAAGGCACACATAATGATAAAGTATAACATCACCATAAATACAAAATTTGATTTGAACATTAACATGTAATCTAGATATCTTAACAATTATCATGGGGAAAGGTTATACAGTTTCATAGGACACACTCACACCCACAATCAGTCACAAGTCTATCATGGATATCAAATATGCTAACATGATAACCGTACCATGGAACCTGTATAACGAGAGACTAAGAAGGAAATAAACTTATTACATCAAAATTAATCAACTTTAAGGAAAGGAAAAACCAACCTGTGTGGTTCGATATCTGGAATAGAACATCAACATTCAAGAACACCTCTTCATGGTCTTATTATCGTAAATATTGGCACGTCAAAGATGGAGGTTCTTGAAGGGTTCCTAGAAGAAAAAATATTTGTTTTATTTTAAAAATAAATAAAATATTACATTTGATGATATTTTATCCCTCCTAGATAATTTCCAAATTATCATAAAAATATCACATGCGATGATATTTTCTCTCTCCTAGATAAATTTCAAAATATCATTTAAGTAAACACATGTGCTTACAATATTCTCTTAAAAAAATAAATGTCTCTTCATAATTTCTCGTAAATTATCTATTTATAATTATCTTATGATAATTTATCATAAATTATCTTTTGATAATATAATACTAATTATCCTTTTATAATTATATTTTGATAATTTCTCATAAATTATCCATTTATAATTATCTTTGATAATTTTATCCCAAATTGTCCTTTTATAATTATCTTTTGATAATTTATTATAAATTATATTTTATAATTAACTTTTTATAATTTAATACAAATTATCTTTTTACAATATAGAGACTATTGACTAATAGTTCTAATAATAATCCTTAATAATCTTGATAATCTTGCCACGTGATAATTACCTTAAAATTATCCTTTAATAAATTGAATAAAATTATCTTCAATAATTTAATGCAATTATTCTTTGATAGTTCGTTGCAATGATCACTTGATAATTTTATCTAAAAATATCATTTGATAATCTGGTGGAATTATAATTGATAATTCGATGAAATTATCCTCTGATAATTTTTCATAATTATCTTTTGATAATTTAATGAAATTATCAATCAATAAATTTATTTATCCTTATCTTCCAATAATTTTGTGCAATTATACCTAGAATATATAGTGTAAATATCATTTTATAAATCTTATAATTATCTTTGATAACCTGTTTAAGAATTATTGTTTTATAATATAAGAAAGTTTTCCTTGATAATATAGGTTTTATCCATTTATTTTAATTTGAACCATTTTTTCTAGATTTTTCGATGGAATAAGAAAATGGAAAAATAAATTAATAAAACAAAACCAACCAGTTACATCCCACACACAAAAAATAAAGAAACATGGAGGGAGGTTCACACCCAGATCTAGGAATAAGAATACCATTGGAGTCTCACTGACCACGCGTAAGGGCATTTGAGGTTACCCTAACTCAATAGGATCTTCCAATCCAAATATTAAGTGATTTAGGTATTTCAAAATCCATGTATCATTCCATAATTAAAACCCCGAATTCAATCTTCCGTTTTCAAATGAGTTTCAACAAAAAAAATTAACATGGAGTTTATTAAATTATCTCATTAAGATGTTTCTAATTTTTAACCGATAGAAAATACATTCATTTAATGTATTGAAAATCAAGTCGTGTGAAAATGGAGTTTTCCAGCGTAACCTAGGGAAGATGAATAGTAAAATTAATTTTAATTAAATTAATAAATTTAATTATTTAACAAAAATATCAAATAAATTAATTTAATGAGTGACCTGACCAAATACTCATTTCATATAAAAGTTATACACCGCTTAGGGTAAGCCCCACATTCCGGACCTGAGGGTAGTCTCATATTTCTCATACGACACACCATTTGAGAGATATTAATTATTTTTTGTTTAAAAAATGGAATAATATATAATTAAATATATAAAAAAGTATTATTTCATGCTATCTATACAAATGGATGACACTCATAAAAGTTATACCCTGCTTAGGGTAAACCCCGCATCTCGAATCTAACAGTTGTCTAAAATTTCTCATACAATGCACCGTTTGAGGGAAATTAATTATTAATTATTTAAAAATGGAATAATATATAATTAAATAAAAAAAGTATTATTGTGTGTGATCTATCCAAACATCTAACACTCACAAAAGTCATACCCTACCTAGGGTAAACCCCACATCTCATACCTAACGGTTGTCTCATATTTCTCATACGATGCACTGTTTGAGAGACATTTGATTATTTTTTATAAATCATGCATGTATAGTTTATTATATTTAATATTTTTATTCCTTTGATGCTGAGGATCTATGGGCCTTAGAATCTTGCACTTACTCAGTGTCCGACTCAGAAAATATTTTATAGAATTTTAAAATGTGTTAACTGGACTTTTAGCCTTATACAAAACCTTGAAAACATTTTTTAAGTGTTTTTTATTGAAAATTTTCATTTTCACATAAAAGCACTTAAAATTATCAACAAGACAATTTTTATTATCTTTTAAAAAATAAAGATATTACAATTCTTTCCCTCTATCAACTTCTCATACTCGAGAAGTATCCCTAATTGTCTTGCTTGAACAACTCATGCCACTAAGCTCGAACATCAGACTCATGCCCCCACATCTCCTCCCAAATCCATCCATGCTGCCACAAAACCTAGACTAGTGGTACCATATTTCATTGCAATGCCTAATCAATTTGATCTTTGATCCGCACCAGACACTCCTCATAAGATACATCATTCTTTTGATCAATTTCTTCAAAATCTATAACATGTGAAGGCACTAGTACAAATTTTTCCCTTAACAGTGCTAATAAAAGGGCTTTATCGGTGCTATAGAAGCACTAATAATGAAAGAAATGTTAAATATTTGGCTTTAAGAGTGCTCACAAGAAGCATTGATAAATTCACCCTTTAACAACGCTAAAAACTGGCTGATAAATGGGGCCTTTATCAGTGATTTTTTAGCATTGTTAAGAGATGTAATTATCAGTGCTAAAAAATCACCATCAAAGGCCCCCTTTATCATCACTTTCCACCCACTTTATCAGTGCTTTTCACCCACTCTCCTATGCACTTCCCCCCTTTTATCATTTCTTTATGTAATTTCAGACTCCTGCGCGTGCCTAAATTTGATCCATGTACCACTCCTTTGTAATTTGAATGCCTTTACCACTGCATCAAATTGTTTTATTATCTATTTTACGATATTTCTGTCTATTTATATATATATTTACACACATATTTTTTATTCATAATTTATATAATTATTATTAAATATATATATAAAATACATGTTTGTGTGTGTGTGATATATATATATACTTATATTTATTTAAATATATTATATATTAATATTAATTTATATAAACAGGAATATAATATAAATATATATTCATTTATTAATACACACATATATGAATATATAAATATTATATATATTTTTTTTATAATGTAAAAATATGGTTAGATATTGTTTTAAATACATTTTTAGAATTTTTCTACACACACACACACACTATATTTAGATATAAATTTTATAAATTAATACATATATATTTACATATTCACATATAATCGTATATTTACATATAATTTTTTTATAATGTATTTATAAATATTTACTATAAAATGAATTTATATACTATATTTAATGTTAGTGATAATTATTTATTTATAAAAATACATTTATATATGATATATATGCATAATATACAGACACACACATATTAACACACACAAGTATACATTTATATTTCTCACATACACATAAAAATATTTATATAATATTTACTTATTTAGATATATTAGAATATACCTATACATATATTTTTTTTTATTTTCACACACATGTTTATATATAAACATTACCTGTATATGTTTATATATACATATTAATGCATTTGTATAAGGTAAATATAATGGATACTTTTTTACATTAAATAAAATGTATAATAAATATTTATTTTATATATTTTAAAATACATTTTTACATAAATATGTTGATATATGTATTTAAACATGTGATTTATTATAAGTAAATATAATAAAATATTCATATATTTAATTATAAATAAAACTACATTGTGAAAAATGATAAAATTTCAAAACCATAATATCAATATGAATGTAATACATAGGAATAAATTCAATCCCCACTGAAAAAAGACAATAATACCCCCTTAAATGAGGCTAAAATTCCATCGAATGTTAAAAAATTAGGATACCCTAACTAAAAAATCAGTTTTGGAGGCCTTATGTGTCTTTTTTGGCCTTGAAAAACATGACCAAGGGTTCCCCCAATTTATTAGGGAATATATCTCTTCATATGCTTCAAATTGATATATGGTAGAACTCAAATGGACACCTGAATCAAAAGTTATAATCATTTGAAGTTCAAGTCATGTTTTCAACTTATCTTACCCCATTCATTAATTCATTTAAATTTTCAGTCATCCAATTATTATTAAATGAATATTACTTGATAATCATTAGAAATTTTTTAATTAATAATATTTTTTAATTATTTTATGTTCCATTTTCACTAAATATCATATAAATTAAGCGTGAATGTGTATTTAGCCTTATCTAAAACATATTTAAAAAATATATATTATATTTATATCAATATTAGTATTGATAGACCAATTAGGTTAAATATCTTGAGAGGGGGGTGAATCAGGGTATGACAGATTAAAACAACTGCCCCTTCAGATATTGTTTCATTGTAAAAAAACATGATTCTCTCCCTTTCCCATGGCAATTTATGAAAAAAATTGAAATCAAGTACGAGACACAATAATTTTACTTGGTTCACCCTCACTAAGCTATATCCAAGGAGAACAGAATGATGATGTGCTGATGTACCAAATCCATTAAGGCTCACTAACAAATTACAAGGTTCGGGCTAGATCACTTCTATGCCCACACTCACTGACTTTACAAGGTTTATGGTCATTTCACTACTTTACCAAGGTCCAGTCCCTGAGTCTCTTTCTCTTGATCACTGCCAGTGGAAAGAATCACATTCTTCCACTTCTTTTTCTTACTACTCTTGGAATTGATTCACCCATAGTTTATGGTCTTGTAGGTCCCTTAATTATCACTATTTAATACATCTTTAGTTATAGATAGATGCTCTGTTGAAGTCTCACTTTCATCCAATTGATGAATACCAATTCGCCACATATTTACTAGGTAATATCTTTCTAAACACTTTAGCGATGATCACTACCTCTGTGAAGCTCACTTCTTTTATGAAGCTAAAATATACTTTGTGAAGCAACCTCCTTTCATGAAGCTCACTTAGCCTTCAAGAAGCACACAAATTTTAGTTGGATTTTTGTATCCTTAAGAAACTACATTACTTTCACGATGACAAAAATTTTTATTTGGTATTTATAGCCTTTGCGAAACACATTCTTTCGCAAACATTTTCTCAAGGAAAACCTTCATGAATCACCTTCATGAATATGAAGCCATAAGATCTTGATTAAGTCTCGATTTTTTTTTGAATGGGGTAAAGTCTTATTTATAGGTGTTTCCACCAATTCTAGAATCTTCTAGCCATGTCATCACCATTTTGTAATGATCCCTCATTTCATTCATGATACTCCTTATCTCACAAATCTCCAAGAAAATTTTCCATCCATGAAGTTCCTGTTAATCATAGAGATCACTGTTAATATTTTTTACCTTAGTGAAACACCCTTTATGATCCCTAATATTCATGAAGCTCATGGATTTTCCATATTTTCATAACGACTTTAGGGAAATCCAACTTTTGCGCTGCTATCCATCCTCCAAATTTTAGACCCAAAAAATTTGGAAAACACTGGGAAATGAAGTCACCTTGTGTACGTAATTTTATTTACCACTTATAGGTAATCCATTCCTTTGTCTTGGATATTTTTCAACATTACTAGTCAAAAATATATCTGTACTTCACAACATACCTTGGAAACCCAGTTTTTCAACAAACATAATCAACCCAAAAATGCTTCAATGTTACCTTGAAGTATTTTTTCCCAGCAATCTCCCCTTTGGGTTTGTTTATAATTCTTTATATTTTGATACCTCATTGAATATTCATCTATATACTACCAATATTCACTTATTGAGATTTATATAGTGATCAAAGATTTACTTAACACATACTCTAATCCCACATGAGCCATGCTCAATGTGAGAAACAAGAGTAGAATGCAAAGTTTATCAATGAATCAATTAATTATAAAACCACTCAACTTGTTTCATCATGAACCACATATTTTATGGTATATAACCTTTGATTGATCAAATTTATCATCTTCAGATTTAAAACCCCTCTGCTTCACTTTTTTGGTTCTCATGCTTTGGAATGATTAAAGATGTCAAAGCTAAGCTCTGATATCCATGCTTTGGAAAACTTGAAGATATCCAAGATAAGCTCTGATAGCTCCCTCTACATCACAAATCCCCTTGTAAACTTCTCCCCCTATCTTGATTAATACATTTTCTCCCCTTTAATATCCATAATTTCTCCCCCTTTGTCAATGAACCTAAAGGTCACTTCGTTATGGCCTGAAATACAGTAAATAACATAGATCATCACATTAGGGAAAAAACACACCATACCTTGGGAAGAGGGGGTCCCATATCCAAACTTTTTCAAGTGAAGGGAATCTACTAAACTCCAAGAGATATTCAATGATATTCAAATTATTCTTTGGGTAAGGCCTTTGTCAGAATGTCGACAACCTATAGTTCTGTAGGCACATACTCCAACTTCACAAGCCCTTGCTCCACCTTATCCTTGATAAAATGATACTTTATTTCAATGTTCTTTGTCAGTGAGTGATGGAATGGTTTTTTATCAGATTTATAGCACTTGAATTATCAAAATAGATTCTGATAGGATACTTCACTTCAAATCCCATATCATCAAGCTGCTGCTTCATCCACAATAGCTATGTGCATGCTTGAGTGGCCGTAATATATCCAAATTCTGCAGTGCTAAATGAAATTCAATCTTGTTTCTTTCTTATCCAAGAAATACACAATAATCCAATATATAATTCACCATCTAACTTTGATTTTCTATCATCAGTTTATTTAGCCCAATTTGCATCTATATATCCCAATAACTCTTGCTGAGATTTTTCATTGTACAAAAAACCAAAATCCACCATTCCCTTGATATAACAAAGTATTATTTTCACTGAAAGTAAGTGACTTTATTTGGGATTTATTTGATACTGTGCTACTTGGTACATGGAAAAAACAATACTAGGTCTTTTCTCTATCAAGTACAATAGACTAACAATGATTTTCCTATATTCAGTTATATTAACCGCATTGCCTTCATCATCCTATGATAGTTTCATCCAGGTTGCCACTAGAGTATTCATCTCCTTGGAATTATCCATTCCAAATCTTCTCAAAACCTCCTTCGAATATCTATATTGATAAATAAATATGCCATTCTTTCCTTGTTTCACCTTTAAACCAAGGAAAAATTCTAGTTCACTAATCATTGACATTTGAAATTTACTTTTCATGAATTCCATGAACTAAGTGTACTAGGATTCATATGATCCACCAAATATTATTTTATTGACATATACCAACACCATCATCCTTTTATTACTATCACTATTTACATAGACAATGTAATTAACTCCACCACATTGAAAAATGAGCTTCTTCAAAAACTGATCTAGCCTTGAATACCATGCTATTAGGGCTTTCTTCAACCCATATAGAGCCTTATTTAGCTGAAAAACTCTGTTATCATATTCATGAATGAGAAACCCATCTGGATGATCAATATAAACTTCTTATTAAAGAATCCCATTCAGAAATGGGGACTTGACATCCATCTGGAAAACTTTGAACTTTCTTTTCACTACTATAGCCAAGAGTAATATGATTGTATTTAGCCTTGAAACAGGTGAAAATGTTTCACCAACATCGATACCCTCTTTTTAGGATTACCCTTTTCACACTAGATGTTCTTTTTTTTGAATCACTATGCCATATTCATTCATCTTATTATGAAAGAATCATTTAATCGTAATGACATTATTATCTATTGGTCGCGAAACAATCTCCCATGTATGTTTATTCTCAATTTAGTCAACCTCTTCATTCATAGCCTAGACCCAGTTTCCATATCCAGCTTCTTCCTCAAAAAATTTAGGATCTACCTATGATAAGAACAATTCTTACTGTAGAGTCTTCATACTTCTTGTCTGCACTGGTGATTTATAATCATTGATTATGTTCTTTTTATCAATTTTAGATCTTCTCTTCTATCTTTATGAAAATACTGGTTTGTGATCATCCTTCTTGTTATCTTAATCTTCTTCTGAATCAGCCTATAGAATTGGAACATGCCCTAATCGCCTTATCTATTCATCACTATCCTCCTGATATTAGTCTTTTATTTGCTGAAGATTATTCTCATTCTCTACTATAGTCACATCATGGCTTTTAACTATCTTTCATAGCCACTTTTTGAAGCATTTATATGATTTTCTTTTCTTTGAGTATCCAAGAAATATCCCTTCATCTCCATGGGATTCAAAATTCTTATGTTTATCCTTATTGATAATGAAACACTTACTTTCTAAGACTCAAAAGTACTTCAATGTTGTCTTCTTTCCATACCATAACTCATATGGAGTCCTCTCTTATTTTAGAAATAATAAATCTCCATTTGATGTGTATACTGATTTCATCACTACTCCTTTCCAAAAAATTATTTGGAAGGTCTTTCTCAATGAGAATTTTTCTAGTCATGTTGTTAATAATTTTATTTCTTCTCTCAACTACTCCATTCTGATATGGAGTTCTTACTGCTGATACTTGGTGCCTTATCCCATGTTTCTCGAGATAATACTCTACTTGGATATTTATGAACTCTGTTCCATTATCTGTACAAATCTTCTTAATTCTCTGACCCAATATCTTTTTAAATTCCCTTCAATAAGTTGTTATGAAATTGAACACCTCAAATTTGTGGGTGATGATTGAAACGCACGACATTATTCTAAAATCATCAATGAAGAGAACATAATATCTCCTCCCATAAAAAAATCTTCGTGAAATAGATCCGCACACATCAATATACACCAACTCAAGAAATTTTGTTGAAATTTTCTCTTTTTCCATATATGTATTTTGCATGATATTCCATTCTTTACAAGAATCACATGTATGAGTATGATCACATGATAATCTAGGGAGGTCTTTAGAAGTATCATATTTCACCAGATCATCCAATGATGTTTGGTTTAAATGACTAAATTGTTTATTCCATAACTTGTTTTCTTCTTCCTTGAAAAAAAAACACATATATTATTCTACACTTACAAGGTAGAGATTTTCTTTCATACACTTTCCCAAAACAACCACTACACCATATTTTACCTTGATGACACATAATTTCTTGAAAAATATTATGGCATGTCCTAAGTTTTATAGTTGACTGACGCTAACCAAGTTATGACTCAAACCTTCAACAAATAAGATATCAACACGGCTCATGTATCTTCCCCCAAACTTGAATTTTCCTAATCCAATAATCTTCAGGCCTTCATCATTACCAAATATTATGATACCTTGCTTATCATACCTAATTATGGTCACTAGATATTTATTTCCTATCATATGAGAGGTGCACCCACTATCAATGATCCATATTCTAGTGTGATATTATGATTTAAAAGAAATATCTTCCACCACTACTTATTCATCTATCTTATTTTTGATCCATGTCTTGAATTCATACCTAGTATGGATTGATGATCTTGATCTTACTTGAAGTATGATGAACTAGATTCATATTTCAATACTGCAAACTTATTGTTCATTTTCAGCTCATTTGATGATACATTGAATTTCTTCTTATCAACACATTTATTATACTTCAAAAAATTTCTGTTTATTGTCAATAAGATGTATCTTTCCATGTGATAGAATCCTCCACACCTAAAACAGTGAAAATAAAATGATGTTCTAGAATATTTAGTTCTATATGGATGCTTATGTTGTTCATTTTTTCCTTTAATACCTCTTGGATATGTAACATACATTTTGTGAGAATCCCATCATTCCATAACAATAACATCTCATGCATGGTGCATTCCTATGTGGAAATAATTCACTAATAATTTCCCCATGGGTTATATGAATCTTTTTATTCTAATTCATACCCAAATCAATATTCAACCATAGAGTGGGATCTTTTGATCTAACTTCAACCATTACCGCTTTCTGTTTATGATCAATCCCCATACTAGCTGTAGCATTCTAATCAATCATTTTACTTTAATGAAACTACTTTTTCTATTTCAATGGAACTTTGAATTCTAATTTTACCTTTTATATTGCCTTTGTATCCTACTTTTATGATATCATGAGTTTCTCCTGATCTTTTAATTTCATTCTCATACTGACAACTTCCTCTTTAAGCACTTTGATACATTTGATTTTATCTTTTCTAGTATTATTCAAACTATTGTTCTCTCTTTTCTATTCTTCAATTTTTATTTTGTACTCAATAACCTTTTCTGAGTTCTTTGGAATTGAAGATTATAGTCTTTTAATTTATTCATTCATCTTAGAATTCTATTTTTCTTACTACTGCATATAAGATTTGGCATCCTGAACCACTTTATTGTATTTCTTCATTTTGGATCTGCAAACATATATTTCCTCAAGTGAAGCTTCTAATTCAGCCTGTATATCAAATCTTACTTTGATTTATTATTCATCACTATTACTTTATTCCCTTTTCCTGGAGCTACTAAAAAGCGCAACCATAGTATCCACTTCATGATCCTTGAAGTCCTCTAGTTCTTCAACCTCATATTATTATGAATTTTCATCTTATTTTGAAATAAGATTCTTCTTTTTGAATAAATTTTTCTTACACTTTTTCTCACCTTTCACATAGTTTGAAGATTTCTTCCTGGGAATTTCAAATTCATCCTCATCATTTTCTTGAAACTTATTAGGGAGCCTCACAGTAAGATGTACAACCTTTCCACAGTAAAATCAATAAATTGGGAGTTTCCCTTTGAAATTTACTTTTCCTCTTTTCAATTTTGATGAAAGCAATGACATGAATTCATCTATCTCTTCTATATCCTTCCCATATTCAATAGTTAACTTCTTTATGGCCTTGAATGCCACTTCTTTATGCTTCCCCTTTTTCACAGACTCATTATCATCATTTCTAATCTCGTATGCAACAAGAGTACTCTGTAAGATATACAATAACATCTCCTTTGGATATTTATCCTACAACAAAAAATTTTTTAGATTGAATTAATATGGAAGTATTCTCAAGATACACTTAACAATATTTACATCTTTGATAATTTCTCTAAGATCGCACATTTCTTCCATAACAACATTAACCCTATCAAATAATGCATCAACAGACTTATTTGGGTGCATTAAAAGATCCTCATACTTATTCTATATAACTTGTAGCTTTTCTTATCTGACTTTTGAGTTGCCCTCATAAATATTTAACAACTTTCCCTACAAATAATGTGATGTTTTACATGACATAAACTTTGTATATATTGGATTGGATAGAGAACCCCATAAATCATTGATTACTTTAGCATTAGCATTCAATTCCCCTTTTTCATCTTCTGATAAAGAAACACTGTCAATACTGGATGAAATATCATACATTATTGTTGTAGATACATCCATTCCTAAATATCCGAATTAGTGTTGCATCCGATTCTTCCATAACTGAAAATTATTCCCATTGAAGATCGGAACCCCTTTGTGATTGACAACCTCCATTAAAAACCTTGAAAGAGAGATAATGATATTAACCTTACCCTATGATACCAATTTTTAGCCCAATTAGGTTAAATAATCCGGGGGGGGGGGGAATCAGGGTATGAAAGATTAAAACAACTTCCCCTTTAGATCTTGTTTTATTGTTAAACAAAACACTCTTCTCTCCCTTTCCCATAGCAATGTATGAACATAATTTAAATCATGAACGATACACAACAATTTTAATTAGTTCACCCTCACTGGCCTACATCCAAGGAGCATACAAAGGAAATGTGATGTTTTACCAAATACACTAATGATCACTTCCAAATTACAAGGTTCGGTCTAGATCACTTCTATGCCCAGGATCACTACCTTTACAAGGTTCAGGGTCAACTCACTGCTTTTCTAAGGGTAACTAATTGAGTCTCTTTATATGGATTATTACTGGTGGAAAGGACCACCTTCTTTTTCTTCCTTTTCTCACTACACTTAGAATGAATTCAACCATAGTTTATGAACTTATAGGTCTCTTTATTATCACCAATGAATACATCCTCAGTTGTAGATAGATGCTCTATTAAAGTCCCACTTTAATCCAATCGATTAATACCACATTACCACAAATTTACTAAAAAATATATTTTTGAACACTTTCGTGATGATCACTACCTTTACAAATATCACTTCTTTCATGAAGCTCAAATATACTTCACAAAGTAACCACCTTTCGTGAAGCTCACATAGACTTCGAGAAACACACAAATTTTAGTTGGATTTTATAGCCTTTTCAAACTATATTAATCTCACAATGCTCAAAATTTTTGGTTGGCATTTACACCCTTCACAAATCACCTTCCTTCATGAACATTTTCGCAAGGACTACCTGTGTGAACCACCTTCTTGAATCCATATCCTTAAGATCTTCATTAAGTATCACTTCTTTTATAAAGGGTCTAGAGGCCTATTTATAGGCATTTACACCAATTCTAGATGCTTCCGACCATGTCATAACCATTTCTCAATGATCCCTAATTTCGTTCGTGATGCTCCCTATCTCAAATAGCTCCAGGAAAATTTTCCATTCACAAAGCTCTTCATAATCAAAGAGATCACCACTAATATTTTTTCACCTTTTCAAAACACCCTTTGCGATCCCCAGTCTTTGTAAAACTCATGACTTTTTCATATTTTTAGAAGTATTTCAAGGAAATAAAAATATCATGATGCCATCTATCCTCCAAATTTTGGACCCCAAAAATTTGGAAAACACTGAGAAATACTGTCACCTTGTGTATAAAATTTTCTATACCATTTCCAGGGTATCCATTCCTTTGACTTGGATCTTTGTCAACATTCCTAGTCAATATATCTTTGGACTTCACAACATACCTTGGAAAACTATTTTTTCAACAAACACAATCAACCAAAAAATGTTTCAATTATACCTTGATATATTTTTTCACAACAAGTATATTTATATATTAATATATTATTTTTAATTAAATATTTTTTTGTATAAAATATATCCTTTATCAGTGCTTTTTTTAATTATAATAAAGGGGGTATTTATCAGCACTTTGATCTAGTGCTAATAAATCCTAGCACTAGATAAACCCAATAATATAGTATTGAGGGTTAGGTATGTAACTTCTAAGTTGTGAAAAATGGAACAAATCATGTATACCTTGATAGTGATAGGGGAGGTCTAGAAGATATTCCACTACCCCTATCCACTCGATGATCTCAAAGGGTCCAAAAAAACATGGTACTAGCTTGACCTGCTTTCCGAGATATATGTTCCCTAACCAATGAGTCACTCTCAAGAAAACCTGATCTCCCACAAAAAACTCCAAGGGTATCCTATTATGGTTGGTATATGATATTTTTTTTACTAAGTGGAGATCAAACTCTTTAATATTATCTTCACTCTTTGAGAGGTCTCTTGAACCATGTTGAGGCTAACAACTATTGCCACACCCGTCTCATGCTAACAGAGTAGTGAGTGACATAGCCTCCTATAAAGATCCTCATAAGGTGTCATCTGCATCGAATCCTAGTAAATGTTATTGTATGAAAACTAAAACAAGGATAGGTGATCATACCAAGCTCTACCTAAGTCTAACACACAAGATTGAAACATATCCTACAATATGAACATAGTTCACTTATACCATCTATCGGCCTGAGGATAGTATGCTGAGATCAATATCAAATGATATTATAGAGATTTTTTCAATCCTTTCCAAAAGTTTGATGTAAAATGTGCGTCTCTATATAAAAACATACTTAAGGTAACTCCATGAAGGTGTATGATTTCTCAGACATAGATCTTTCCAAGCCCCTCCACTGAGTGAGTCTCTCTGATCGGTAAGAAGTGGCCATACATTGTTATTCAATCAAAAAACACCCAGACTACATCATGACTCCTCAGGATCCTGAGTAACCCCTTCACAAAGTCCATCATGAAGTCCTCCCATTTCCATATAGGTATTGGGAGTGGTTGAAACAACCCACTAGGACTCTAGTGATTGGTTTTCACCCTCTGATAGGTAAGGCATCAAGAGACAAAACCAATAATGTCTCTGTTCATCCCTATCCACCAGAAATGCCGCCTAAATTCACGATACAACTTGGTCACACCAGGATGTACTTACAATCTAGAGGTATGGTACTCCCTCATCATCTTCTCTCTAATATATGTAGGGATTACTACTCTTCTATTTACCAAGATCACACCATTGTCTTCCATCGAATATCTAGGTATTGATTCATCACCATCTATTTGTTCCCTTATTAAAACACGCTCTAAGTCTCGCCTCTATTCAGCCTTTACTTAGTTCAACTTATGGTAATAAATTCATAGGTGAAGACTACCATCCACTTTCTTGGCAAACAAAATAGGTGCACCCCATGGTGAAGTACTAGGTTTGATAAGTCCCTTCCTCTCTAAGCCATCCAGTAGAACCTTGATCTCCTTCAGCTCAGTTGGCACAATATGATATGGGGTATCGAAATGAATGCATTACATATGTGAAATAAATCTCAACTTAACATGTCAATCCTTAAAATTCTTAACTAGGTCAAATATTTCCAAAAATATTTCAACCCATTCTTCAGCTCTTGAGAGCCTCCAGTACTTTGTAAGGATGAAGAATACTAGAGTTGAAAATCATGGCATACTCGAACATAGTTATGAACTCCTATGCCTAGGAAATATATTAATAGAAAGACTTATGGTTTAAGTTTTCCTTATACCTAAACCTAAAAGAAAGTGTGGGATCAAGCTCATATTTATTCTCTTACATGTTCAGTGGTAATACTGAAACCACCTCCCTTGCAGAATTATTCCGGCCTACTTCCCAGGTAGTTACATAAATTACATTATGGTGACATGTTTTTTAATGTGAATGAAACACTAAAAAAAAGAAAAAGTCACTAGGATAAACCTCAATCAGTCTATGGGATCACACAAAGGGTTTATCTAAACTAGTCTATGGGATCAAACAAGGTTTTCCTAGGAGTCTACCCTTAACCCAAGGTATATCCTTTCTATCACTAACCCTTTTTTCCATCCCTGCATGTTAGTCATAGTCACTGTATATATATTAACATAACAACATGATTAGTTAAACTAATTAATTTCAATAAATATATATCACAAAACATGGAAACATAGACCAATCACATAATAGAAACTATCCCGAACAAATAGTACAAAAACAAGACATTTAATTAATGAACTACTATGCACCACAAAAATAGTATATATATGTCATGTGAACCTATGTGTCTAGTAATGATGCATGAACTCACTCAAAATTTCATAAATCACATATAAAAATTATGTTCATTAACAAAGGTGAATTCAATCAATGGTAACAAAAAAACATAATTTCTCATTTAGGGAAACTTGGAGGTCCACTATGCAGTGCTGAATAGGCACTTTCATAGCTCCCCTACCCAAATCCCAACCGTCCTATCTCCTATCCAACCTATCCCAAACCAAGGAAATAGAAGAAATAAGTTTTTGAGTCCCAATCCTATGATACAATTTTGTAACATCCCGACCCGATTCACTGGGTTTGAGCCAGAATTCCACGTGACCTCATGCATGTATCCTCATACACAAGTGGTTTCCCACAATTAGTGGGGGTCTAAGTTCGTCAGTTGGGATAATATACCCTTAATAACACATCATAGAATCAATAATAGACAATGAACAAATATAATAAATAATCATAGAAAAAAAGTGGAAAAATAATGATTTCATACAAGTAATACAAATAAATCATCTCCCGTATGTGGAAATTATGTTTGGAGGAAATAAAGTAGATCAAGTAAATAAATAAACAATGGATCCCTTAGAGTTCGTCCTAGTTTACTACTAGCTCCATTCTCCTCCGCTCATCTATCCACCATAGGGCCCTTCCTTTTTTCTAGATACATCATGTAATCTATAAACGCATCGAAATGACCTAGTAGGGTGTGAGTACCAGACTCGATGGGACACCACCAATGTGTCCTTAACCTAATGTGCTCAAGTATAATAGTGTATTCCATAATAATGATCAATGTATAATGATCATAAATATACAATCCAAAACTAAGCAGTTATACGCTAACTAAGTCACCAAAAACCCCTGACCGTACCTACTTTGGATCCATGTTGGAAAACATCTGAATAATCCTGGGAACATATCAACATTAAATCCAACCTCAAGCTTCTTGATAGAAGTATATACCCTAGGCCTCCATCTCATACCACACTAAGGAATCATGCCCCATATCTCTCTCTCTCTCTCTCTCTCTATATATCATAATAGAGCTATCCTAAAGCTACTTGATAGACTTATAGGCCCCATGCCTCCAGGAAAGACCACACTAGGCCACCACGCCCCAATACTATCTCTAACTCAAGTTAGATAGAACATCATGCCCCACTATTGCCATGCAGGTCTGATCACTCATGATTTTAATGTATCACATTCATCACATATAGTTCTGATCACTCATTATCATTATGCACCTAGGTTAGGACACACTAGGACACCATGCCTCATCATCCATCTCAGTCTCATCATTACATCACATGCAGCACCTGAACATTCTCCCCTATAGGGATACCTAGCCATGACGGGTCCACTCGTCTCATAGGTACCTTGCACAAGCAACAACAACACAACATATTCCAGACATATCTCAAATAAATAATGATATCATATTAAATACATGTATCAAGGAACACATATCAAGGCACACATCATGATAATGTATAACATCATCATAAATACAATATGTGAATCAAACATCAACATGGAATCTAGTTATCTTAACAATTATCATTGAGCAAGGTCATACAGTGTCACATTCTACACACCCACCCACAAGTAGTCACAAGTCAAGAATGGATATCAAATTTTCCAAAATGATAATCATACCATGGAAACATGTATAAAAAGATCCTAAGAAGGTAAAAAACTTCCTACCTCAAAATTCTTTGACATCAAGGCAAGGATAAACCACCATGTGTAGTTTGATAGCTGGAGTAGAACATCAACAGTCAAGAACACTTTTTCATGACCTTATTTTCATAAATTTTGACACATAAAGAATAAAAAAACTAGTGGTTAGCGACAATTATAATAAACAATACGAAATAAATCATATAAAAAATTTTATAATATAGTGGTGGTTTTAGTAAACTGTCGCTATATATATATTATTTTATCAATTAGCGGTGGTTTTATTTAAAACCCTACTAATTATTTTAAAAAAACCCTAAATTCATACCCCCTCCCTCCTTCACCCCAAGCCACCACACTCCCCTCTACAACCCTCGACCCCAACCCTCCCCCCGACCTCCCTCTCCCCTCCTCGGTGACGCCCCCCCAACATCTTGATCTCCTCATTGACGAAGATCCCCAACCCCGACACCCCATATTGTGCTACCCTTGGAAGCAGCCCCCACCTCCCTCTCTCCCTAACAGTGACCCCTAGTCCCGACCCCCCACCTCACACTACCCTCAGCGGTGACCCCCCCACCTCACGCTCCCCTCAGTGGCGACCCCTGACCCCCACCCCCACCTCCTACTTCTCTCAACAATGCTATGACCTCGACCCCTACTAATGACTTCCATGACCCCAAAACCACTTCTAGTGACCACCATCACCCTGAAACCCCTTTCGGTTAATAACGTGACCCTGAACCCCCATTTCGGCGACCACTGTGACCCCGACTCCCCTTTCTAGCGACCACTGTGACCCTAAACCTCCCTACTTTCTACCGCTATGACCCCGAACCTGTTGTCAGCAACTTACGTGACCCCAAACTCCCTTTTGGATACTACTGTGACCCTGAACCCCACTAATGGTGATCTCTATGACCCCAAACCCCCCTGCTGGTGACCGTTTTGACCCTGACTCCCCCTGCTCCTCGATGATGACCCCAAAGGATTTTCTTCCCATTTTTCTAGTGATTACGCCCCCCGAAATCATTGAAGGTGTGATATATTGAATTTTTATAAGGGTTTTAATTTAATTATATACAATTTTATGTAATCGAGTGTTATTTATGTTTTTAATGTTGGATTGAATCATTTTTATGTTGAATTTGTGTTATGTAGAATCAAGACCCTACCCTAGTCAATGACAAAGTTGGGTGATGTTCAATTTTGACAAAACCCATTTGATTAATCATTAATATATTTACATATGAATGTATAGGGATAAGACAATCCAATACTTATGGATAAAAGTTATATTAATTTACCTCGAAACACACCTTGGTATGCTAAGGTTTTATAGGAATTTTTATATTATGTAATTACAAACAAATCAATGGATTATAGAATAAACTTTCTGTGTTCTAATTATAAATTCAAGAAATGGTTGAATAGAAACAAAGTATATAAGGATTTGGTATTGATATAGTTTCCTTCATGATATGTATTTTTTATTTGTCTTAGTGAATCGAATGTTATGGAAAGTTAAAATAATGAAAATACTGTCAATGAAACACAAAGTGACCCAGCAGAGGAGAATTCAGTTCAATTTTTTTTAAATGAAACATTTTATTTTTTAGAATACAATGTACAAGATTTTAGTAGACCAATAAACCTTCAGTTGGTCCTGAGAAAATTAATTTTTCTCAGAACTTTAGTGACCAAAAAAATGTGTTTTATGAATTAGTTAAAGACAAACAATAATAATTGTATGAAGGGTGTGCCAAGTATTCAAATTTGTCTTTTATAATTAAGTTATATCATACCAAGAATCTTTATGAAATTAATGACACAATAATGTCCATGATTTTTGAGTTGCTTCATCATGAATTTAGTGAATCTAAGATCCCTGAATCTTTCTATGAGATGAAGAAAGTCATTAACAAATGTGGACTTGATTATAGAAAGATACAAACATGACCTAATGATTGCATACTTTATTAGGGAGAAGAGTCTAATAAATAATAATACAAAATATGTCATACAAGAAGATGAAATTCAATGAACAATGATGAGAGTATAAATCAATGCAACCCTAGGAAGAAATAGAAGGAGAAAACTCCTACAAAGGTATTGAGTTACTTTCCTTTGAAACCACACATGAAAATATTATTCATGTCATCTAAGACTGCATATGACATGAAGTGGCATGCTTAGAATAATAATGATGGATTAAAGAGACATCCAAAATATTCAACACATTGGAATATGTCTGATTCATTATATCCACATTTTCTTCGAATCCTAGGAATATATGTTTGGGATCGGCTTCGGATGATTTTTACCGTTTTGGTAATTTAAGTTCTAATTATAGAATTTGGCCAGTTGTTTTGATCCCCTATAATCTACCTCCAAGGATGTGTATAAAGAAGAATTATTTCATTATTTCTATGATTATTCCTAAAAATGAAACACATAGAAATGACATTGATATATACCTTCAACTTTTAATAAAACAACTGCAAGAATTATGGGATGGTGGCGTGAAAACATACGATGCTTCAATGATACAACTTTTCAAAATGTATGCTACTTTAATGTGGAAAATTAGTGACTTTCTTAGACCAAAAAATTTATCTAGTTAGAGAACTCATACTAGTTTGGCTTGTCTAGTTTGTAATTTTTATTTTGAACCTCAATGATTACCTCATAGCATAAAATGATGTTTTATGTTTCATCATCAGTTTCTTGATGCTTCTCAAAAATTCAATTTCAACAAGACATGATTAAATAAAGATATTGAATTTATAAATCCACCAAATGTGTTATCTGGTTCATAAATATCAGGACAATTAATGAATGTCACTGAAGAATTTGGAAAATGTCATCAGTTTAAAGAAGGGGAAAAGGGCATGAGGTACAATATCTGAAGCAGATGGAACACAATAATTGAAGAAAAAGAGTATATTTTTCAAACTTACTTATTGGGAGTTTAATTTTATATGTCATAATATTGATGTAAGGAATATTGAGAAGAATTTTTGTGATAATGTAATATTTACATTACTTAACGAGCAGGGTAAATCGAAGGATCACCTTAATGCTCATAAGGATTTGGATTCAATGAATATAAAGCATGGTTTGTGGGAAAATGATAATGTCAAGTATCCTTAAGCTATTTTTAAAATGAAAAATCATAAGAAAGATGAATTAATTTTAAATTTAAAGAATTTAAAATTTCCAGATGGATATTCATGTAAAATATCAAGGTGTGTTGAATTAAAACATCAAAACTTACATAGATTGAAAAGTCATGACTCACATATTCTGATGAAGTAGTTATTTCCATTGGCATTGTGTAATACATTAACTCAAAAAGTAATCGCGGTTCTAGTTCAGATTTATACATTTTTCAGAGAGTTTTGTGGAAAAACTATAAATCAAAATGATCTTGATAAACTTTAATAAATAATTGTTTTGACACTTTATCATTTGAAGATGTTATTTTCCCACTCATTATTTATATTCATGATTCATTTGACTGTTAATTTTGTTAAAGAAGATAAACTTGGTAGACCAATAAGCTATCAATGGATGTATCCAATTTAGAGTTATGCTCATATTATTTTAATTTCATTGGTGAATTCAATTTTATCAAATCATTATGTAAAATTATTTATTACATTTATTATTTTTTTCATCAGGTACTCAGGTCATTTGAAATCATATGTGTAGAATAAATCTCAACCAGAAGGCTCTATTGCTGAAGATTACATAGATGAAGAGTGCTTGACCTTTTTTTCTAGGTATTTGGATGGGATTGAGAATAGATTAAATCGTGTTGGACGTGTTGATGAAATTTCAACTAATTATCATTCTAAAAACCAGTCATTGATATTTCCAACTATTGGATGACCAATTGGAAAGAGGTAAAATTTTAAACCAACTAAATTTGAGTGATACAAGCACATAGATATGTGCCACTCAATAGTTTTATTGCAGATTAATTTTTTAAAGAATTATGATTACAAATAAAGAGGCGACTAAGGGTTAAAGTTTGAAATGATTTGAAATTAAAAATATTTTTTAATAAGGAGATTGTTTAATGGTTATCCCATCATGTAAGTATATACTCATATTCATATTATTTACATGTAGTTATTTTGTTTATGTTAAAATTAACACCTTATATATTTTTGTATTGATAATGGATGTTGAGAATTGAGTTTAAATATCAAATGATTTGAATTTTTTGGACTGAGGTTATCTTAGGAAGGCTAAGAGATTCAATGACTACAATATTCATGGCTTCAGGTTTTATACAATTTATCATGCAGAAGACTTCAAAACTCAAAATAGTGGTGTATTTACACTTGTAGAGGTGGGATACTATGTAAAATTTAATGATATAATTGAATTAAACTATCATGGTCAGTTTTCAGTTATCTTATTCAAATACAAGTGGTACAACATTGATAGGGGTATAATGAACTATTCATTACATTTTACTTTTTTCGACGTCTATCGCATGATCCATACCGATAAGTGTGTAGAGCATGGTCCAATTATATTTTATTCACAATAAAAGATGGTTTGTTATTTGGATGATGAAATACATGAAGGTTGGAGTGTTGTTATACACTTAAAGCAGAGAGACATATATGATATGAGTGATGAAGATCAATTGGTACTTTATGACTGTGAACCTCATCAACCAAAAAATATTGAATAGTTTTTTCCTGAAAATATAGAAAAAATAGAACTTGTAAGAGAGGGTGAAAATGAAGGACTCACTAAAATGGAGGTTGATAACAATGAAGGAAATAAAGATGAAGATAATTGAGCACAAGATCCTCATCCCAGTTGGTGAGGACCCGACAAGTGTATCCAAGAGACCCGAGTTCAAAACCGGGCAGAGACATATTTTTGGGTCACTGTAGAAGTACTGTAGTAGACACTATTTGGTACTGTAGCGTTGGAACCATTCATCTGTTTGGGATTTCAGGTCCTCAGTTTGGGCCTCAGGTCCTTCAAGGCCTTCGGTCCACCCAAAGACTTTGGGCCAATAAGGATTTTGGGCCACCTCAAGGCCTTTGGGCCACCTTAAGGCCTTTGGGACTCCTCAAGGCCTTCGGGTCACCTGAAATTGGGCTTAATGACTAGATAGACTCTACAAGAAGCATACTCCAGATGAGGATTTAGAGAAGGTGCATTAACCATAGAAAAAGCTTAAGCAGATTTTTCAAAAAGAGAGGGTATTTCATTTTCCATCGGGACCATCCTGTGCTTACACAGGAAGCCTAGTCGAACTAGCCATGCGAAGGTGAAGAGCTGACATCACAGTGAAGAAGCTGGGGAGGAGTAGTTCTATGTAGTTATAGCCTTTATATTTTCTAAGACCTACGGGTCATGTAATCTCTTTGCCTACGGGCCTTGTAAGGGTTCCCCCTCATCCCTTGAAAGGAGGGTTATCAAAAATAAATAAAAAATAAGTCCTTCGGGTTATTCGGGCAAGATGAAGATAATTGAATGTATATATTTTTAATAAAAATATATTAAAATTTCTCATTGATAATTGTTTCTTACATATATATTCACTGTTCTAGTTTTTTTTGTAAAAATATTTTAGTTTTGAATTTTTTATACATTTAATATATCTGAATCATTTAAATTTCAAGAATGCTGAGAACAAAAAACTTTCAGGATCCAAGATGATCAGTATCTCAAAGCACGCCGCCACTATCATTAGATTCAGTGGATATAAGTGATTCTATTGTACCAGAGACTAATAGTGAGCCAAGAATTTCCCTATATGTCATTGGTAACCCAACACCTAATTTACCTCATGTGATTGAGCAGTTTGTCACCCATCTATCTAGGATATATTAGAGAGTTACCGTTACTGTCATATATGTTATTGTATAAGACAAAATATATATTTTATTAAAATTTTAATGAATTTTTCAAATAGATAATGAAAAACATAGAATGGATATAAGTATAAACACTAAAAATGTATGATACTTGAAGGAATTTAAGATTGTCATCCCATTTGATGAGTTTAGGGTTCCTATCAGTGATGTTGCTGGAATATATGGGAGGATTCTTAGGTATCTTTCTTGCGAGATGGTGAGATTTCCAATTAATTATAAATATTGGAGGTATATTCATAGATCTTGAAAAAATGAGGTCTTTGATAATCAAGTAAAGGTAATATTAATTTAATATCCCTTGATAACTAATTTAAAATATATGCGTAAATTTTTTTAATATACTTATAAAGTGTTGTGTTTTTTTATTTCCAGATGTTTTTTCATTTTGATGTCCCTGACTCCATTTCACACCATGGACTATGAAATTTTTTGGAATGAAATGGAGATATTTTCAATAAATATTATGGAATGAGATTAACAACACATCTCTGAGCTCATGAAATATGTATGAGAAATCACCTTAAGGAATTTCTCATGAGAAATAGAAGATCTTTTTGATATTAACAGAGATGAATCTCATAAGGTAATTTCATATTTTACAGTATCTTAATAACATAAACACAATCAAATTTTAATTTTTATTAATGTTGATATTTTTTTTATGAATTATCTAAAAAAATATCATGAATTGTGAGAATAAATTCATTCCTCACATTTACGTGTCTTAGATTTTTTAGAGAAAAAGAATTTTTTTGGCAGGGAGTCATAATCCATTATTGCTACACCCGGTGGGGGTTTGAGTAGTTCTGTTGATTAGGAATCATAAATAGAAATTTCAAGATTAAAAGAAAAAGTGAAAGAACAATAATATTATAGAAAAATAAAAGATAAATGGTGTCCAGAAATGGAAAATGATTTAGTTTCTATATTTTAGTGGTTGATTAACATGATCCATGAGGAAATTTCCATCCTTATAGCTCATCCTGCTGAGGTAAATTAAAAATTCCATAGACCATTCACACATTTGTAAAGAACACATACAACTTCCATAAATAAAACTAAAATGAAACTTTTATATAAAACACACCAATTTTAAGTCATACTAAAAACATATTATGCCATATTGATGTGTGGTTGATTTATACATATCAAAAATGAATTATAGATTATTATCCATAAGTTTGAAAATAATATGAGCTCGTTTTCTCAGTTTTTACTTATAAAAAAATTATTAAAGGTACCAAATAATTTAAAAAAATGTGTTGGGGGGGGTCAAAACCAATAAAATGATGTCACATTGCCTTGAAATTAGAGGAAAATGACCATATATTTATTTTTGAATTTTAGGAACGAACAGAATGCCATTCCGAGTTACGGTTTTCCCAGGACTTCTGTAAATACGTTTTTAGTGTTTTAGAACACTTAAATGTGCATGTAATGGTCAAAATCATATAAAAAGACATCATATTGAAATTAAATCATGGTAACACAACTTTTGAGTTATTTTTTACTTGTGCACAGATATAACACATCAATCCAATGCACGATGTGGTTGAAATGACTCGGTAAACATGTTTTAAAGGTACAAAATCCTTTAAAAAATGTTTCAGGGGTCAAAAATAATAAAAATATGATTTATTACCATAAAATCATAGGATAAATACCTTAGATTTATTTGTGAAATGTAATAATTAAAATATCATCATTCCGAGTTATGACTTTCCTAGAATGACCATAAACACATTTTTAGTGTTTTAAAACACGTAAACATGCGTGTAATGGTCAAAACCATATAAAATGACCTTATATTGATGTGTAATCATGAGAAAAACACTATATATTTATTTTTGATATGTAACCACATACAAAACGTCAATACAATATGCGGTGTGGTTGGAATGACTCGATAAACACTTCTTAAATGTACCAAAGCCTTTAAAAACATGTGTCAGAGTGTCAAAACCATGGAAAAAGACATTGGATTTACCTAAAATCATAAGAAAATGACCATAGATTTATTTTTGAAATTTAGGAATTGATAGAATGTCATTTTGAGTTATTATTTTATCATTATGGTTATAAACATGTTTTTAGTGTTTTAAAGCATTTAAACGTGCATGTATTGGTCAAAACCATATAAAACAACCTAATATTGACGTGAAATCATTGGAAAACCACTATTGAGTTATTTTTGACATGTAATCATATAAAACATGTTAATAAAACATGCGATGTGGTCATAATGACTCGATAAACACTTTTTAAAGGTACCAAAGCCTTTAAAAACATGTGTTGGGGGGGGGGAACTAGGAAAAAGATGTCATATTTCCCTGAAATCATAGGAAAATTACCATAGATTGATTTTTAAAATTTATAAACTGAAGACATATCATTTTGAGTTATAGTTTTCCTAAGATGTCCATAAACAAGTTTTTAGTGTTTTAAAACTCTAAAACAAGCGTGTAACGGTCAAAAACATATAAAGGGAACTCATATTTACATAAAATCATGGGAAAACCATTTGTTGAGTTATTTTTGATGTGTAAACATAGAAAACATGTCAATATTTTATGTGGTGTGGTTGGAATGACTCAGTAAATACTTCTTAAAGGTACAAAAGCCTTTAAAAACATGTGTCAGGGGGTCAAAACTAGGAAAAAAATGCTGGATTTCCCTGAAATATTAGGGAAAAAACTGTAAATTTATTTTTGAAATGTAGGAACTGATTACATGTCATTTCGAGTTACGGTTTTATCAGGACTATTGTAAACATGTTTTTAGTGGTTTAAAACACTTAATTGTGTGTGTAACGATTAAAACCATATAAAAATACCTCATATTGATTTGAAATAATAATAAAACTACCATTGTGTTATTTTTGATGTGTATTCACATATAATGCATCAATATGATGTGCGGTGTGGTCGAAATGACTTGGTAAACACTTTTTAAAGGTACCAAAGGCTTTAAAAACATGTTTTAGTTATTCAAAACTAGACAAATGATGTTATATTTTCCTAAAATCATAGGAAAAAACCATAGATTTATTTCTGAAATGTAATAAGTAACAGAATGTCATTATGATTTACAGTTTTTCTGGGACGACCATAAACATGTTTTTAGTGTTTTAAAAACTTAAATACACATGTAATGGTCAAAAACATAAAAAAACTCATATTTATGTGACATTATGATACAACCACTGTTGAGTTATTTTTGATATATACCCATAGAAAAAACGTCAATCTGATGTGTGGTGTGGTCAGAATGACTCAGTAAACACTTTTTAAAGGTAGCAAAGCCTTTAAAAACATGTGTTGGGTAGTCAAAACCAATAAAATAACATCAGATACCCCATACATAAAATTAAAAGGATTGTATATAGATTTTTGAAATGTATGAACCAACGAAATGTAATTTTGAGTTACAGTTTTCCCAAGATGACCATAAATGCATTTTTAGTGTTTTAAAACACTTAAACATGTGTGTAATGGTAAAAAACATAAAAAAGAACCTCATATTGATTTTAAATCATGATAAAAAAACCATTGAATTATTTTTTATGTGTATATATAGACAACATGTCAATATGGTGTGCAATGTGGTTATAATGACTCTATAAACACTTTTTAAAGGCACTAAATCCTTAAGAAACATGCGTCAGGGGGTCAAAACTAGTAACATGATGTTTGATTTCCATGAAACTAAAGGAAAATTACTATACATTTATTTTTTAAATGTAGGAACTAAAAACACATCATTTAGAGTTACGATTTTCTCAGCATGGTTGTAAATTTGTTTTTAGTGTTTTAAAAAACTAAAATGTGCGTGCAATGGTCAAAACCATAGAAAATGACCTCATATTGATGTGAAATCTTGGAAAAAACACTATTGAGTTATTTTTGATCTGTACACATAGACAACATGTCAATTTGATGTGTGGTGTGGTCCGAATGACTTAATAAACACTTTTTAAAGGTACCAAAGCCTTTAAAAGCATGTGTTAGGGGGTCAAAACTAGGATAGCAATGTCAAATTTCCCTAAAATTAGAGGAAAATGACCATAAATTTATTTTTTAACCGTAGGAACCAACATAACATTATTTTTAGTTATAGTTTTTCTAGGATTCATATAAAAACGTTTTTAGTGTTTTAAAATACTAAAACATGCGTGTCATGTTAAAAATAAAAACAAATGACCTTAGATTGAAAATAAATCATGGAACAACCATAGTTTAATTTTTTTAAATTATGGGGCATGTGGTAATATCAAAGTCTTCAATTTTTTTATTAAGTAAATTTCAAGCACACCGTACATCGGTTTAAAAATTAATTAGAATATTTACTTATCAATCCTTTTTAGTTTCATGTGTTGAATCATATATTAAATTGGAAAGTTTATATTTTAAAAGTGTTTTTAATTATATATTATTTATTTTATTTTAAAATGTCTTTTGATTAATTAAAAAAACAACAAATTTTATGTGCAACATTCTGAATATATTCTGTATGTTTTCTCTTTTGTATTTATTTTCTTAAATTTTATGCTTTTTATTATAGGTGACATATGCTTGTTAGTAGGTTGAACATTAAGATCCACGACATTATTCAAAAGGTAGCCATGACAGTTCTTAGTTTCTGTGGTATGTTTAAATTTTATCAATGATTTTACTGTAATTCTGATTTATTGTGTTAAGTTTTAATTTCTGTTTTCTTTTTGTCACAGTTGATGAGATGATGTGGTTGGATTAAATTAATGAGATGATGTGGAGGCAGAAAGATACAGTGGAGGTTGTGTGGTGGATGCATATTAGGAATGAGTTGTTGTCAGACATATTTTATATGTATATATTGATGACTGAGTTATGGGTTAACTGAGGTGTATGTTGACTGAGGTTATGTTGATTGTGAATGTTTTTATATATAAATTTGGATATATGATGTATGTATGATGTATTTTTCATACATTTATGTTTTAGTTTATTACATTCCATTTTTTTATATTTATATTTTTTATTAAATATTTTAAAAAAAATTAATTGTAATATTTAGTGGGCAGTTTTTAGTAACCATCACAAAGTAATTTAATGAAAATTATAATTCGCGGCAGTTAAGTTTAACCACTTCTAAAGATAACCGCCGATATTTTATTTAAAAGAATTTAGTTTCATTTAATCCATTTTGGGCTATTTTTTAATAAAAAACCACTGCAAAATAAATAAAAAATCGCTGATAAATAGACAAAAAATGACACATATAGAAACTGCCGCTAAATTAGCCAAATCATCACCAAATGACTAGCGATCGTCCAATACATGACAGTTTTGATAACTATTTCTATATTATTAAATGAAAATTTAAACCGCCACCAGTTAATAAAAAACACTACAAATTTCCACTTTTTTTTTGTAGTGAAAGATGAAGGTTTGTGAAGGGTTCTTAGAATACAAATCAGTTATTTTATTTCAAAATAAAAATAAAAATAAAATACCACATATAATGATAATTTCTCCCTCCTAGATAATTTCCAAATTATCATAAAAATATCACATGAGGTGATATTTTCTCTCTCCTGAATGGATTTTTAATTATCATTTAGGTCAACTCTTGTGCTCATAATATTCTCTTCAAAAATAGTTATCTCTTGATAATTTCTCATAAATTATCCATTTATAATTATATTTTTATAATTTATCATAATTTACCCATTATAACTATCTTTTGAAAATCTAATACAAATTCTCTTTTTATAATTATCTTTTGATAATTTCTCATAAATTATCCATTTATAATTATATTTGATAATTTTATCCCAAAATATCCTTTTATAATTATCTTTTGATAATTTATCATAAATTTTATTTTATAATTACTTTTTGATAATTTAATACAAATTATCCTTTTATAATCCAAAAACTATCAATTAATAGTTCTAATAATTATCCTTGATAATCTTGATAATATTTCCACGTGATAATTACCTTAAGATTATCCTTTAATAAATTGAATAAAATTATTTTCAATAATTTCATGCAGTTATTATTTGATAATTCATTGCAATGATCATTTGATAATTTTATCTAAAAATATCATTTGATAATCTGGTGGAATTATTATTGATAATTAGATTAAATTATCCTTTGATAAATATTTATAAATATTTTTTATAATTTGATTAAATTATCATTTGATAATTTTCTTTATACCTATCTTACAACAATTTTGGGAAATTATCCCTAGAATATCTAGTACAAATATTATTTTATAAATCTTGTAATTATATTTGATAATTTTTCTAAGAACTATTATTTTATAATATAATAAATTTTCCTTTGATCATATAAGTTCTATCCATTTATTTTAATTTCAACCATTTCATCTAGATTTTTTAATGGAATAAACAAAATGAAAAAATAAAACAATAAAACAAAACCAACCTACTACATCCCATGCATAGAAAAGGAAGAAACATGGCGGGAGGTGCACACCTGGGTCTATGAAGAATAACACTATTGGAGTCTCACCAACCACACACAAGGGCATCCAGGGTTACCCTAACTCAATAACATCTTCCAATCTAAATCCAAAGTGATTTGAGTATTTTGAAACCCATGTCGCATTCTGTAATTAAAAAACTAAATTTAATCTTCTGTTTTAAAATAATTCTCAATAAAAAATTAATGTGGAATTTGTTAAATCATCTCATTAAGATGTTTCTAATTTTTAACCGGTAAAAATGTGTTCATTTGATGGATTGAAAATCAAGCCGTATGAAGATGGAGTTTTCCAGTATAATTTTTGAAAGATAAATGATAGAGAAAATATTTTAAATAATTTTAAACTGAATTTAAATGTTTTAAATCCCACCAAAGTGTTATTTTCTGTGAAATTTCCATATTTTATGATTTTAGTGGTATTTTGAGCTTAATCAGAAATATGACCCATTTTGGATTTTTAACAGTTTTAAATTATTTCTAAATTTTGGCCACAACATTTTCTATACTGATCCAAATCATGAAATTATTATTTTTAGGATTCTATACATTCTTATATTCATTTAATTATTCTGTACCCAAAGCTAAATCCACCATATGGAAGCTTAAAACTGGTTCACAAGTTGGGTCTTAAAAAATTTTCACAAATCTGGTGATTTTTTTATTGGCCCATATCTCATGATTGAATGACCCAAATAATCGAAATTTTTTTAGGGTGGATGAGAAAGACATTGTGGAACAACTTTCATGAAGGCACCCACACATGAATCGACCGTTTTCAAGGACATTAATGCATGGGAAACCAAAGATTTGGAATATGGAGTGTCTTCCTGGGAAATTTTTTTTATCAAATTAAAATAAACATAACTTTATCGAAACATGGGAAAATATTCTTAAATTTGGAGGCGAGATGTGAAATACATTTATGAAAAACTTTTATGAAGTATTCCATGTGTGAATCAACCATTTAATGGGGATAACACACATAAACTTTGTGGGAAAATATTCTAGATCAAAAATCTCTTTCCTAGCCTATAAAAGGAGGTGAACCCCTCCTTTCCAAACCATCTAGGGCACCAAGGAGGAGATCTCCACCAAGGGAGGCTGACTACTAAAACCTTCTCCCATATTTCTTTTTCTTCTTCATTTTTTTCTTTACTATTTTTAGTTTTCAATTATAATTTATATTTTTAATAAATTCATACATTCTTAACTTTATTCCACTATTTTCTTCTTATTACTTTCATTCTTATTATTTTAATTATAATGTTAATAATAATTATTAAATTATTATTTTTATTATTTTAAAATTCTTTATAAATTATATATTTTATTTCTTTTCTTATGTTTGTTAAGTTTGTGATGGGTAAGAGTAATAGTGCACATGTGTGGAGATCATCCACTAAGAAACTGATCTCAAACTCATTTATATTATTTTATTAAATCTTTTCCCTACCTTATACTAGATACAAGATCTTCATACAATAGAGTTGATCCATTCAGTAGATGAAATGAAATACGATGGAGATAGGTCTTGGAAGATTCCATACACTTGATCGAGGTGTATCATTAACCTTGATTATAGGAGGAGTTGAAATTAAGATTTCTAAATGAATTCAAGATTTCAAAACACTAAATAAAAGAATAATAATTCATCAATGAGGTCTCAGAATTGAATTATCAAACTTAATTTAAACACCAACAAAGAGAATGATGGAATCCATAAACCAAACCATAAAGTCCAATTTCATTCTTCACTAATTACATTTTGTCATTGCATGTTAGTTTTATCTTTTATTTCATTTAAATCCTATTACTTTCCTAGATTAAATAAAAATAACCAAAAATAAGTATTTTAGGTGAATTAGATTAAGTGAGTAAACAACTGAGAAAGCTCTTCAAGTGAAATAACCCTATTCAGCCTCATTACTTCATTAGGAAAATAATTTGCTTTTCCTATGCCCTATAATAGGCATGCATCAAAACTGGCACCGTTTTCAGGGATTTAATAAGTATTTTAATTATCTTTTTCTATTTTTACATTGTAGATAGATTGTCATTATTTTTCTTTAAAAAAACAAAAAAAATTATTTCCATGACGTTTCCAAACTTTTATTATTCTGCAAGGAACAATTAATCACAGGTTAAATAACAAGAAACCTACTACACTAAGGAGTCCCTCCAACAAAGTGCTGATGCTCTAATGATAATGGTAAAATAGATACAAAGAGGTTAAGAGAAATGGATCTCACCTCAATATTGGATGAGATTAATCAGTCAACTCTGTATTAAGTTGGAAAGGTTCAAGGCTAAGAAAGAAATACCACTAGTCTTTCCTAATTCATTATCACCACATGCAATAAATTAAAAAATAAAGTAAATCAGATATAATTTTACAAGGTTCAACCCCAATGATGGAACTTACTTCTTATTTTTCTCATAACATAGGATTCATATATTTTACACTATAATCAATAAACAATTACAATGGCATGATAAGGGATCAAAATTTACCGTAGAGTGTATCCTGAATATAAAGTCTCTCGATAAAAGATTATATTGGTTCCCATTAGTTAATAATAGTTGAATTATCTTCTGAGCTTCCTAAATAGTAAATAAACTTCTTCTCAAAAGTTTCAACCTTCATAACTTTATTCTTAAGGTAAAATCAACTATGTGAGATCCTTATTATGATGAATGTAGGTTGGATCCTCAAAGATATTTTACAGTCAAACAATCTTAATATTATCAGCGATAGTTGCAGATTGAGTAATAATATTTTACTAAATAATGTCCCCCATTAATATAATTATACTTTATTCAATAAATATAGGGAATGTGTTGGATTTGATTTTTAAAGCTTCTCTCAAATCAAGTATTCAGTCAACAAAATTAAATAATTTCAAATATATTGAAGTTTTTAATTCATCAAAACCTCTAAAAAAACATTATGGAAACACCCTTCAACTCATATATAGATCTTGGATAAAATCATGATATTTCCCCCCATGAATCATGAAATTTGAACATCTAGATCAATATCATCATAATGAATGATGTTTTATAATAATTATAAAAATATACTTATAATATTATGGTGAAAGTACTTCTGGTGAACATACTTCTGATGAATGTACTTATGATGACTACACTTCAAGTGAATGTACTTTTATATAATTCACTTCTAAGGAATGTGCTTCAAGTGATTGTACTTTAAGAGAATGTACTTCAAGATAATTTACTTTTGGGGAATGTAATTATTGTGAATGTACTTCTAGAGATCCAAATTCTACAAATTGAATCACTATTAGTATTCCACCAAAGTTACATACTTCTATTGATCAAATAGTACAACATCATCTAACTTATCTACTCAAGTATCCCTTTGATACAATTACAACTCTTCATGCTGCCATGAACTTCTAGTGAACTTACAAGAAAATTCTGTCTTAAGTTTTTTCATATATCCAAACTTTATATCCAAACCCAAAAACATTCTCTCAAATGGTTTTGAAAAAAGGAAATACATTTAAAGACCAAGGGGATCTTCAATACCCCCTTTAGATTTATTAGAAACACAACTCTTTTACAAACTTAAAAACCTTTTCTTTTCATCTAATCAAAACCTTTTATTATGGAGAAAAATATCGACATCACACTATTTGAGAAATAATGTTTTTGATAAAAATTCATCAATCGGTGATAAGAAAATTTTGGCCAAGTGATTTTTATATACCCCCCACAATTCACCCACTTTACTTTTTCTCCCTATTTTTATGATAAATCCAACCTTAGATCAATAGAAGATGAAAATTTAGTATAATAATCATATTGAAAAAGAGTTTCACTTCTCTCCCCTTTTGTAAACATAGTCCAAGGCACAGTGGGGGTGATATTTTGAAAATTTATTAATTATAAGGATAAATATGAACATGAAGTTTTAACCTTAGTTCTTAAAATATTTCCATTAGAATAACTTTAGTGAAAATATCAAAAAATTGATCCTTTTTTGAAATATGATCAAGCTTAAATTCCCTAAAAATAAAAATATACTTGATGAAATTGAATATTATATCAATATGTTTTTATCTAGATAATTGAACTAGGTTATTTGATAGATCAATTACACTTTGATTATAACTAAAATTTTTCAATGTATGTTCAATATTCACTTTCAATTATTTCATATAAATTTTTATACACATCATTTGAGTTCAAGAATGTGTGGTGGTGACATATTATGATTCTAATATACTCAAAGTCATAAGGTTTTTCTTCTTACTATGCCAGTATACACAACTTTATCCCAAAAAGAATGTGCTGTTGGATGTTGATTTATAACCATTGGAATCACCATCCCAATCAGCATCGGTGAATCTGAGTAAGTTTAACTTATCATTTTTCTTATACATCAATCCAAATTTCAATGTTAATTTGACATAAAAATTATTTTAATATAAATTAGGTGGGAGTATTTTAGGTCACTTTGATATTTTACACACAAATTGATTTCTTACACTATGTACATTAGAGATGCAATTAGATAGAGTAAACTTCCTATTAACATCTAGAATTTTTTTTCATTGAGACTCTTACTAGATTTACTTTTTCTCAAATTTACTCCAATAAAGATTATAGTAAAAACTTCATTAGAATATTCCATGTTAAAATACCTTGATAGATCCATGGAATACTTTTCCAATGATAGGAATATATATGATTTGTTTTGTATAACCTATAGCATAAGAAATAAATTTATCTTCCCAAGCATCTAAATTTCAAAGTATTTTTTCATTTGTTCTGATAATTCCTTACATGAATAATTATCATCACCAAAAAATATTATTTCATCAATGTAGATGATGAAAATAAAAGTTTCTAAAATTTCTTTAATCAAATATAAATTTATATCAAAATTTATTTTAGATAAATTCAATATCTTTATGAAGCTATCATGTTTAGAATACCATACACATAGGGCATATTTCAACATATATAAAGATTTATTGAGTTTATATAATATAATTACATCCTTATAAAGTAATAATCTATTTGATTATTCAATTTTAACCTTTTCTTTAACTTCACAATATAGGAATGATAACTTTACATCCATCTAACGAACCCTATAATTTTGATGTGAAGCTACTAATAAAAAAATTCGAATGGTCTCAAGTCTTGAAACCAGAGAAATTGTTTCTAAAAAATAAAAAAATTTCACCAATTAGTATCCCTTGAAAACTAAAATTTCTTTATTTTATGAAACTTAACCCTTTTTATTGATCTTGTTCCTAAAAAAACTTAGTTTTGATGATTTTTTTCCTCTTGGTCTCTAGACTAGTTTTTAAGTGTCATTATTCTCAATCTTATCTAATTCCTTATTCATAGATTTTAACCATTCCTTGTGATCAACTGCTTCTAATACTGAATGAGGTTTAATATGAGAGATATGATCCATTTTATTATTTATTATCATATTTCTTCTTATTTGAAGTGTAGATTTACAAATTTTGATGGTATTACCTGGTTCAAATTTCTTTTTTAATGCCTAAAATTTTAATTTTATACTTATGATAGATTCCTACTTATCACTAGATTAATCAAATTATGTTTTTTTGATATTGTAATCAAGAATTATTCTTCTTCATGAGTGTTTTTAGAAACTTTTATGACACTTTTAATTTATTCATTAGATTCAACTTTCTCTTTTTTTATTGGTCTGGACTTATTTTAAATTAATTTAACATCACATGTTTTTATAATTTTATGTGACTATTTTTTCCAAAACCTATACCTTCTTTCATTGGTTGTGTAACCCAGGAAAATCAATTCTTTATATTTTTCATCAAATATTACTAAGTTTTAATTTTTAATCTTCATTAAGCAAAGAATTCAAAACACTTTAAAATATTTTACTACTGGTTTTTTCTTATACTATTACTCATAGTGGGTAATTTATATTCGTGGTGTAATAAGACATATATTTTTTACATGTACAACTAGATATATTTATTATCTATCAAATCACTTAAGAAGTTTATATTCTTCAACCATGGTCCTTACCATTTAAACTAAACTTTTATTTTTTTCTTTATGTAACCCCATTTTATTGAGGAGTGTTGGGAGAACTATATTTAGTCTTTATTCCATGTTTTGACATACAAGATTCAAAATAATTACAAGTAAAATTCTTTCCATTATCCACTTTTATCTATTAAATATGTGCACCAATTATTTTTTCAACTTCCCTACTATAAAAATTTAATATTTCCACATCAGAAAATTTTTGTTTCAAAAACATAACACCAACCATTTAGGTGTTTTCATCATTAAAAGTGGTAAATTAGAAGTCATTCTTATTGGATTGATGCCTCATCTATCCACATACAATAGAATGTATAAGTTCAATTGTTTCATTAGATTTAATTTATATTATACTATGTTTTCCATTAGTTATCATCCATTTGTGATAGGCATTACAAACAATGGTTCTTTCTCTTTTTAGTAGAGGTATATATCTGATAACCTCTTCTTTTGATATTTTATCACATTTTGTTGGGAAATATTTACCATCCTTCTATGAAAAAACTTATTCTCATATTTCTCAGTTAGGTAACATGAATTATCTCAATTTCAAATCTGAAAAATATTTCTTTTAGTTCTTACTCATTCATAAATAGTTTTTCCATCCTTTTAGCATGAGATGATGCTATAGTTTATCTATAAGTTAACCTTGTTTCCATAATCCCCCAACTGAATTACACTTAGTAATTTATGTTTAAGTCCATCCAAAAAAGAAATTCCTTGGATTTGAACTTCTAATAATCTATAATGGTTATGTGACTTCCTTTGAATTTTAAGTAACCATTATTTCCAAAGGTAAAAAATCCAACATTGTAATATTAAATTTTTATTAGTGTTTTATCCTCCCTAGTCACATGTGATGGGAATCCACTATCAAGAATCAATGATTTCTCTTTTCGACTATCTTTTAAAGAAACTTCAGCAATTATGAACTTTTCATTTGTCTTTTTTCCCTTCCCACTTTCTCTTCTATTGAATGGATCTTCTCTTAGAAGATTTTAATACATTCTTTATCATAATGAATATTCTAATCACATATTAGATAAGTTTATTCTAGTTAGTCAAAATTATTTCTTATTAAAGAGTTCTAAACTTATAATTCCATATTTTGATAGATATCCACTCCCATATTCTGACTGATATTTTCTTTTTTGAAAGTTACTCCCTTTCAAATCGAGCCTTCTTCCTATAAATGACATGTTTCTTCCTAGTTATAGTATTTGTGCACATATGTTTCACAAAACTAGCTATATAAATTGAACCTCCACCTTCTAAATGATAAAATATCTGATTATAGAAATGTCATGGAGGTTTATCGATATATTTTACTTCCTTATACATTCATTACAAGGAACACTATTTTTTAAAGTTATGTATAAATTCTATTGGTTTAATGGAAGTAATTTCATTTTTATTATTGATCTATACTTTCTCAATTTAGGTTGAGAAACCTAAATTGTTAGTAGAAATAAATTTATCATTTTTTAGTAGAAACAAATATTACATGTTTTTCCTGTATATACTGTGAATATTCATATTTAACTTCCATTTCTTTGATCATATTACAATTTTTTCATAGTTACTTTAACTTTAAGAAATACGGATTGTTTATTTACCAATTCATATTTCTTTATAGCAAGCTTATAATTTTTATAATTTTGTAATTTACTTGTTTGAACAACTTTGATTTGAGGTTATTGATTTTCTTAATGTATGCATTCTATCTTATGAGATACCCTTCTCCACCTTCAATTTTTTTTCTCCTTTATTTTTCAATAAGTGTATTTATTTCTTGAGTTTAGTATTTTGATCAAGATAGGTTCAAGTTATAATTTTAGTAAGTGTTCCAAGTAGGTTACTTAACCTCCTTCTTCTTCACTTTAGGTTTCCTTCAGTTTTACATGATATATAAATTTTACAAATTTAATTGGAAATTATTCATCTGATGATACAACTTACAATGATTCCATTTGCTCTTCCTTGAAAAGAAAACTTCTTTTATTGTTCTGAGTATGATTATTTTTTTTCCTTTAGATATTTTTATACCTTCCTTTGTATCCCTACTCCAAATCTTCATTTTAGGATTTTCATGAGTCTCATCTTCTTTACTTTTAATAATTTTATTTCTAGGGAAATCGATAGAAAAGTGCCCAACTCTACCACACTCAAAACATTTCAATGAAATATTACCTTTTATATTTCCCTTTACCCTTTCTAAAACAATGAGATATAAGATAAATTATATTGCTATTCTCCTTATAATCCTTTCTATAATCTTCTATTTCATCCAAATATTCAACTTATGGTGCATTAATTTTGAGTTTTACCATCACTTCAAAATCCATATCTTCATTAGATATTTTATTAAATGCTGGATCCTTCCTCATTTCATATTCCAAAAGAATATTTTAAAGTTCATCTAGAGATAAATCATATTTATCTTTAAGGGATGATATCTTAGGATCAATTATATCTGGTAAGTTCCTCATTAACCACTTCACAATAGTTGATTAAGTCACAGTTTCTCCAAATCCTATAATGCTATGGACAATTTCGTTGAATCTTATAAAAAAATCATCTATGGTTTCTTCATTATCCATATTTAGGTCCACTAAATTAATTATCTAAATTTTAATTTTTTATTCCTTAAATTTAAAATTACCTTCAAATATACTTTCCTGATTTTCCAATGTTTCATTATCTAATTGAATTCCCATTACCTTTCTGTACAAATTATCTATTAAAGTCATGAGAATTTCATTTCGAGCCTTAAAATCAAGATCCATATTAAATTTTTATAGTAAAAATTATAGGTGCATCTTTTTCCTTAGTTAAAATATTTTTTTAGTAGCATACACAAATTTAAATCCATGTTATAGGAGAGTTTCTATCATCTTATTTTTCTATGCATGAATATTTTTACAATTAAAGGTTAGAATACCATTATGATTAACAAAATTTATGTTCTCTATTCAATCAAATGGATATAACATAGGTAACCTACTCTAATACAATTGTGATGCCTAAGAAAGGGTTGATCCACTTAGAGGGGGGGGGGAGTTAAATTAGTTGTTCACTTTATATAACTTTATTTAACTTGATGTTAACCTCTGAAACTTTTTAATGTTATGATCTATTCATGAAAAATGACTCATTATATCCATATTTAGTAAATAAAACAATAAATTAAATCACCCATAATTTTACAAAGTTCTTCTCCAATTAGGAAGATTACTACTTGCTTTGATTTGAAATTCTAACTCATAGATTTTGATCTATGATAAATTAATAATTAGAGTGGAATCAGAATCAATAAACCTTTACCCAACAATGAATCCCTCATAGAAAGAATCCTAAGAAAAGATTATATTGGTTTCCACCAGTTTAAAATAGTTGTATTATCACCTTTCCTCATTTACTTATTTTGAATATTTCTTCCAACCTGAAATGTTTGTGGAAAAATATTTAGAAACATGAGTACAAGATGGTATGGATGGAACCTAAACCTTCTATGATACTTGTGATAGATCAATGAGTGATTTCATGATTTTATTATCACATTTTGGAGGTATTTAAACCTTATAATCCTATAATAAGTATTTAGTTCTAGTAGAGATTGTCTCATTGTTTTGTAAAGTGTCAATATAAGTCTTCTCAGGATTGGTCAAATAAGATCCCACTTCTATACATTTCATATTGGGGATGATTTTCTGATATTCATTCATAATCATCTTCTATTCACATAACTTATTTATTATTTCAATTTTATCTTCATGAAACTTCAATTTGTTTTGTAATAAGGAGTCAAGTTACTTGATATTCTTAGAAGTTTCTTAAAAATATTAACCCTTGAATTTATTTCTCTTCTTCAGCTCATATTCAAGTGAATGGATATTTCATTCTAGATTCTTATTGGCTCCCTCTTTATATTCAACTTCCTCGATCCATTTTGAGGAGTTTATTTCAAATTAATTCTTTGTTTCTTCAATGGATCCAACCTATCTAGATAGATTTATACATTCAAATTTTTTTTCTTGCAATAATTTTTCCAAAATATTAGTTTCTTTTTCCAGTTGAGATATATCTTCCTACATGCATTGAAATACTCCACAAACCTGGGATACACTATCTTCAGGAATATTATTCATAATCATTCTTAATCTATCAACTGATAATTTTTAAGATTTGTAGATTGATCACCACCACTTGTGCTATTATTTTCATCATGAGAATAATTTCCAAATTTAATAACACATGCCTCCTGATCATTTTAGGTTGGAAGGTTATCCATCTTCTTGGTGGAAACTTGAGCCACATTCTCCTTACTTTCCAAGACTAATGTGTTCTCATTGTTAGTAAGGTATGGAGAACCAGATATTTAATCTTATTTAGATAAGAGGGAATTTTTCTTCAACTTCCTCTTGTATTTATTTTTCCTATTCATCATGTTCTTGGTAGATATAGCCTTCTGATCAGAGATAACTTAATCTTTACCAAAACCACACTTCATTATTGAATCAAGAAAGAAACTAAAGTATTCAAAACAGAATAGCTACACTATAGAGAATCCAACAGAGGTAAACCTAGCTCTGATACTAATTTAATAGACTAGTTTGGGATATTCAAAACACTGAGAGGGGGTGAATCAGTGTTGTAGAATTTTTAAACTAATTATAACTTTTTATACCTGTACTTGTTGACTTGTTAGGTTCTTTATTCTCTTGTTATCTTTTACCTATCACATGAAATAATATAAATGCAGTAAAAATAACACATGATATTTTTACAAGGTTCACCACTCAATAAGAGTAGATATATACATTCCATGTATGGGTAAAAATAGTACATGTATTATACACTATAATTCAGTAACATGTTATAGTGGGTTGGCTTAGAAAACAATCCTTAAGCTAGTGTGAGTCCCTACACTTTAGAGGAGGGAATTAAAAAATTCTACTTACCTGAACTGGTGGTGACCTAGTCCAAATTTCAGCTCCTTATTAGTCATTTAAAATACATCCTAAGATAACATTCTTCCTTTTGAATAGGTTTTGTAACACCAATAGAGTCTTCTACCTATTGAGACTTGTTGGATGTCATAGTGCTGCTTGATATTCCTTTTTGCACTTGTTACTTGCTCAGCAGCATCCAAGTAACCAAATTATTATTCTTTATTCTTATTTAGTGAAATAAATAAATGCACTAAAACTTCTTCTTACTTTGTATATAATCACAAGAACCTATGTTATTGTTCAAACAATGAGGATCAGCTTATTGGGAATCATTATAATCAACTTAATATTCTTTCTTCTCTTCATGTATGCATGAAATCATGCATGTAGCATTTGGATGAGCTCCTCCTTTTATCTTACTTCTACACACATGCACCAATTGTCTTGATTCTTTATTTAAATGATTTCATGTATTCATGTTCATAAAAGAGTGCTTGAATGTGATGTGATGTATTCTCAAACAAACTGAACACACATTCCACTTCTTCTCTCTTATGAACAAACCCTAATGGGTGTAAGCCTTTGCACACACACAAACTACCTCTTCGCTTCTTCCATTTATATTCTTTTATTTTCACTTGGTTTGGGTGTCTTTAATTCAGGCACATGAGTTAATGCATGTACATACTGCCTATCTTCATGAAAACTCATTCTTATTCAAAACAAACCCCTACAAACAGTATAGTTTTAATGTACAAACATGAGGATGTTTATCTTAATATAAACCATGGGGTTCATGGTTATTCTTTGTGCAAGAGGTGTAATATTATGTGTCTTTTCAAGGCATAGAAATGGTGATCTTACACCTGTTTCATGCCTGTGGTATCTTCTTCAAAAATCATGATGAGGTTTTGGCTAAACATGTTGCGTGTTCACGATTATCCTTTGCATAGAAGGTACAAATATTATTCCTGAAACCAGATGGTTCATGGTTATTCTTCTTTGAAAGATTCCTCAAGAGTGTGTTTCACTTTTTGAAGGCCTGTGTGACTCACCTTTCCCTTTGTGAAATGGTAATGAAGATGCTCTATTTTTTAAAACAAGAGATCTCAGGTGTATAGGTGGCAACCCCTAGCTCAGCGTCGAGGCTTCTCTTTTGATAGGAAAAGATCAAAGAATTTCCATGTTCAAATCCTTCAATATATGCCGTGAAGATCATCCCTTTTAATAGTCGAGATCCTTAGTTTTTAAGATCTTCAAACTGTATAAAATATATGTTGAAAATCTTGAATATATCCTTTTTCAAGAAAGCTCCTCTTCAACGGTGAACAGATCACGTGCATCTGATTAATATTGCTTGAAATCTTCATTTAAGTTCAATCTCAAATCATCAACGTGGCCTTGGGAACTTCGTTTTCCTCAGTCTAGACTTTATCTTTGAGATATCCTCATGCATGAAATAAGTATATTGCATTCATGGTCTTGGTTTGATCCTATATCCCTTACAATGTTGAAATGATTCCCCTTTGATAGCCAGAGATTGATTATAGTGATCAGAATTCTTCACTGATTAGTGGAAGTGGTGGTGTTGTGTAGTGGAGGGAGGAAGACGATGAATCTGGATAATAAAGATTCTGTGGGAGATTTATGGTCCTAGTTAAAAATGTTGAGATGCGAGATCAAATGGATGAAAATGATCGTATCTGGAAGCCTAACAAATTCCATGGGTGATTGGACAGTCAAGTGAGGCATGATATGAGATGGATGAACTTTATTGAATAGATACCACCCACATAAAAATGAAGATGCATATTAGCCTCCATTTAAATATCAATATACTCCAACCATCACTCAGATTACTCCTTCCCCCTCCCCAGTACTACCTCATACCAAATTCTGTGGGCGCACTTTGCGCCCACCCTCTCTGTGGGCCTCTGGACAACCAATGCATAAGCTTGCTCTTCATACACTCCAACAAGATTACACATAGCCTACATGCCACCTATGGGCTGTCCTAGATGGACTCCCTTGAGTGTGGTAAACCTAGCATACCACATGTGCCCTTGTTTGAGGCTTTAATGTTTGGATTAGTGGGATGTCCATTTTTTAAGTAAACCACATAAAAATACTTGGTTAAAAACGAAGTGTTCATTTTAATATCAATTGCATGGCCACCTTCATGCTTATAACTCCAAGACCATGTGTGGCCACCATTTATCTTTCCCTCTTCCTTTTATTTTTGTAACATGGATTCAAAAGCACTTCAATCATTCTCAAAGGGATGATACTTCACCCATCTTCATTGTTGTAAAAATTGTGTCACCTTTCACACAAGTTCTTTGAACTAATGATCAATGCAACAATTTTTTGATTTAAAAAACATAGAGAATTTCCCAAGCATGGAATCAAATGATCTAAATCCATAAAAATTCTATAAGAATCATCACTTCAACTAACCAATCTCCATAAACTTTATAACTCCTTATTTATATTGATCATCATTGAAAATATTTGAAAATCATTGACAAAAAATACAACTCATTCAAAAAAGTGGTCCCAACATAGGGTAACCCATATAGGCGTCCCTTGTATCACCCATGGAATTGTGAACTCTGATTATGTACCAAGTAACCCATATAGGGGACTGGGTATCACCCATGGAATGGAGTATCCATATTTCCAATGGGTCCATCCCCGGTTACTCCCTTAGGGAACTAGTTTCACTCACAAGTATTCATAAACCACCTGATGAGCTCATGCATGGCAAGCCAATGCGTCACTCCAGGCATCCTTAAATTAGGACCCGTGTTCTCTCCTAGCCCATAGAAGGTGAGAGATAACAATACACATGAACCTCACAAGACATAGAATATATATATAATCACATGTCATCAAAAGTCATGGAAATATCACAAGATAACAACTATCCATGTCATACAATTTAATCCATCAAACATGGAATAAATCATTTTACACAAGGCACCAAGAATAATCATAAGAGATGGAAATAGGAAAAAAGTACATGGAATAATACATTTCATGAGGCAATGTGACATGAAGCATAAGGCACAACCACATGATACTAAGCAATATGCTCAAATACAAGGCACATTACATAGTATAAATCATAATTAGAGATAAGGCAATACGAATAGAAATCCAATAAATATGAATAAGTAATTAAGCATGGGAAAGGAGTATTAAATTAATAATCAAGATATGAGGGTCCACCCAAGGCCTAGAAATTTATCTCAATTGATTTTATTGGATTAAGGCATGGAAATAAGGAAATTCAAGAAGGAAAAACCCAAAGGGGTGGCTAATGATAAGAAGAACACCCCACATATGGGTTTCACCATATGGTAGGGTCAAAATGGACATGGGAAACCAATTTAATTAATTTATTTAACAAATTTAAAACATCACTAGAAGGGTATGATGGTCGACACAATGACGCATCATTTAAAAAGTGATTAAATGAGTAGAAAATACCTAGACCACCTACCTTGATGTAGTAGTGCTCCACTGATCTGTTTTCGAGGCTTGATTCAACCTAGAATGGAATAAAATGAAGAAATCATCAAACAACCCAAAAATAGGGAAAAATTGGTTGCATCAATGAATCCTAATTATGGTTATGAAAATTTTGGTAAACATAATTTAAGTAGAGATCATAGATATAAATGACCATCACATCTTGGTAAAACAACTAGAGTATCTACTGTAGCCTGAAACATCCTTACCAATCTCACATGTGGTTAAGGGAAACCATTCAAATTAAATTTAGGTCAACAAAATATGAGAAACTAGATAAAATATCACAATTCACATGAAACAAGTGTAAACTATAGGGATTGGTTAGGGACCACCTACCTTAGTCCATCAAAAGCTTTCATATTGAACAACTCTTGATGAATCATCTCTAATTGGCAGGTTTTAAAAAATCTAGAAAAAAATATAAATTAGGGAATAAAAAATGAAATATATTTAAAAAACATGATACAAATGGAAAATGTAAATGATGAATCTTAGCCTTACCAGTGGTGACCTCCTATAATGAATGGATAGAAGATTGGGAAAGAAACCAAAGATATTTGACCTTGGAAGGGGAGAAAACAAAAGAGAATAGGGGGAGGGGTATGAACTACCACTAGGTGAAGAGGGGGAGAAATACCCTTTTAAAATAAATTCTAATTAATTTTAAACAATTAATTATAATTTTAATAAAAATACCTAGGTTTCTCAACATAACTTGGATGGATACCCACTGAAAATCTAATGGGTTATCTAGTGATGTAGTTCCATTAAAAGGGACATTGGAACTCCGATGGCTACCCAATGGGGTTATGATGGGAAATATACCCATGATAATATTTCTATAGCATGGGTGTATTTCATATAAATGTGATCCCAAATCCTATAATTTCACGTAATTTCTGTATATATTTTTTTAAAATTTTATGGAATTATTTTGAGACAACACGCTTTGACAACACGTGATTCTGAGGTCTGGTGAGCCTAGAACAGAATTTTGAACTTTTTTTTAAGTTTATTTAAGTAAACGAGAACAAAATATTTTAAAACATTTCAACTGGTTTTCAGATAAAAAATCATAGGGCACCGTTGAAATTATAACTCCAAGATTTTACTAGAAATGACTTAACTTGGACCGGTAAGGGTCGGATGAGAAAGTTAATTTTTCAAACATTTCAGAAAATAACAAATTAACTTAAAATTTTGTTTTATTTTGTTTTATCACTGTTTAGAAACAAATGATAGTTCTGTAGTATGGAGATAAGGATCATTAAATGAAGATCATTAATGGATCATTTTTTTGAAGCGTAATAGATACACTGTTTTATAAATGAAATAGTGTAACGGTGCGACGTCGCAGTGTAACTGAAATGATGTGACATGTTTTCTTTTAATGGGTTACCACGTTGGAGAGTTGGAAATCAAAGGGTATTTTATTCTATTATGAACCTATGACAAGGATCCCCTCCAACGACGAATGACGAACTCCAATAGGATCACTAGTAACATCGACGCTTTATGATGAACGAGACTGAGAAGTGAAGAATTCCAACAGAGCTTGAATCCTTAAGGGGGGATCACTTCAATGTCAAACACTAGAAAAATTTCTAGAAATGTTGACACTTTGTGAAGAATGGAACTAGAAAGTGATGAATTCGAAGAAAGATTGAATCCTAAAGGGTGAAGTTCTTCAACAACAAATGTCGATCGAGGTAGGGGCTGTTTGAGTGATTTCCTTTCCCTGTTATTTTTTTTCTAAAGTGAAAAATGCGGGTCAACCCAAGAACAGGTTAAACTGCGAATCGTTCGTCGATGCCGGATGGTGCCCTTTCTCTTGGGGATTTTTATATCAGTATTTAACCTTTGTATTTTATAGAACATCATCCCCAAACCTCTCTCTACATTAAAACTCTAACACTGAGGGCGCGGGCCGGCACCAACAAGGCCCGAGCCCCTCCTCTTGTGAATTATTCATGGCCAAGCATTCAAAAAGGGGATTCAAGGTGGATTTGGGGCCTTCGTAGGGAATATGACACTCCACGGAGGTCAGAGGCATAGTTAAAATGAAGAACAGACCACCGATTCAGACTCGGTGGCCCATGTATGTAGCCACGGGCGGGTGGTGGCATGCCACGATGGTGCGCCGTAGTCAGCTACTGTGTCCGGATTGGGCCACAGATATAGGGGGAACATGGTCACTGACCGTGTGTGGGGAATCCGACCAGCCAAGTTGGCTGGCCGTGTGACAACAGGCCGCGGTCAACTGAACACAGCTGGAGGTGTCAGCCCCGCAGATGACCCGCGGGGTGAGGGGAGCTGGACGCAACTTCCAGCCGCATCCCAGCTAGGCCAAAGGCTAGTCCACCTATGTCAGACTAGGAAAGGCATGTTTTAGGCCATAATTGTGACCCAATGGACCGAACCAGGCCGAACCCAGGGCGGGTTGGGTTTGGGTCAGCTCAGCAGACCCCGGGTTGTGTTGGTGGACCCTAGGCTGGGTTAGGTCAGGTCGGTCCGACCAGGTCCGACCGGACCTAGACCCAACCAACCCCTTTTGAAAAAACACCAATATCTTTCAAACCAGTCATCTGATTGATGAGACATTTGTAGTGTTGGAACCCTCATGATGAGGCAAATCTTTTGGTATACTCTATAGAGGATTTAATAAAAGTTGAAATTTGATAAATGGATTAGGGATTAGTTTTCCCAGATCAATCTTTCTACCCACAGAAACCCTACAGTTGGCTGAGACCTAAAGACTGCTGACAAGATACCCTTTGTGAATCATATACTATGGCCTAGTGGGAAGTGACTTTTGTTTCACCAGACAGTCCCATGGTGGGGAGCGATTTCTGTGTGACCCAGAAGATCCACGATACTCGACAGGAGGAGTACCTCAGTATGGACATAAGTGAGAAGTAGCTTCTATGTGACCTGAAATGACCATGATGGGGAGTGGATTCTATGTGACCCAACATACCCACGATACTCATCAGGGATGTGTACCTCAATAGTCTTTGTTTAGTGGGAAGTGACTTCTGTGTGACCCAACATACCCACTTTACTCATTATTGAGGAGGAGTTCTCCAGCAGCCCATGATGTTCGACGATATGACTGATGATCCTACTTTCCTACTCAAGAATATATCTGGTTTGATATGTCTTTCTTCGTGATCATGCCTGGTGATTATGGTTTGTGGTTTTTTTGTGGATTGATTTGTGGTATTTTTTTATTTGTTTGGGGTCCTTAATGAGTAATTTGTTACTCACCCTTGCATGGTCTTCACCCGCACTTGTTGTGTCTGGTGGAGACAACTGCCACCTTGACGGAGGATTTGGTGGCCCAATATTTGGTGGTGTCTAGTGAGACCAGGTAGGTGGAGAATACTTTTACGACTTCCAGTAGTTACTATGAACTTACCCATCAGGTGGGGGTTTCAGTGGATAGATTTTAGAGTTTTCCTTATAATTTCCTATTTTCAGTTTATATTTTGTTGGGTTTTTATTCTGGACCATTTGACCTATAGTTTGTAATTTTACTCGGTTATTGTTTAGTGGCATGTATGTTTACTTTTTCAGCTTTGGGATGTGGTTGTGTGTGCATGCTTATAGGTACTTAGGAAAATGCCTCCCACTTGTAGGTTGATGCCTTTGGCGCTAGTCGCTAACCCTTGGCCTTAAAAAGGTGGGCTTGGGGTATGTCATGGCATTGGACCTGGGGGATGGGTCGTGATAAAGTGGTATCAGAGTTGGTCGGTTCTACCTTAAAGATTGAGATTATATTTTTTTGTTTTTGGGGAAACAGTATTGAATGTTTCAAGTTTGAATTTCAGATTTGGGGAGTCTAGTATTGATCTATTTTAGGATTCCTCGACACAGACATCCAGCTAGGCTTTTGATACGTGATTATGTGGACAACCCTCCCAGAAATGAGGAATCAGTTCAGGGACCAGTACTAGAGATGGCCTTACTAGGTGGTTCACCGGTGTTTCCACCACCCAATGATCATCAGTTACTTTCGACATCACTGGTAGAGTACGTACGCAAACTCAGTGCCTTGCATGAGTTTCAGAGATAGAGACCTCCTAGGTTTAGGGTAGAGACAAATCCTCAGGTCACCGAGGACTGGATGGAGGAAGTGATGCGGGTCTTCCTCTTAATGAGGACACTACTTGACCAGATGGAGATCTTGGTCACGAGCCTTTTGTAGGTCTTGGCAGGGATATGGTTGAGCTTGACCATCCAGACGCATGATGAGGCAACCCTTACCTAGATAAACTTTGATCAGCTTTTCCGGGAGGAGTTTTTCCTAACAACCTTGTGCTCTGTGAGCATAATGGATCTACTTCACCTATAAAAGGGTAGCATGCTTTTGGATGAGTACTATATAAGGTTTACAGACCTCTCTCAATACTCCACAGACATGGTGCGAGACCCTTTCTTTAGAGCCCAGACCATTGATCAGGGACTCATACAGGATATCAGGGCATCCATGGTGTCTCTTAGTATCCCCACTTAGGCCAGAGTGTTGGAGAGAGCCCTTTTTATAGAGAGCTTCCTAGCAGAGCAGACACTGATAGCCAGAGATACCATTAGACCTTAGGCGGCAGAGTCTTTAGTGGTGAGTAGTAGGCAACATACGAGGGGACCCAGGTGGGTCAGATATTTTAGGGGACAACCCTAGGACTCGGGTTCAGTAGTGCGGGGATCCGATAGAAGAGGGAGTCAGTTGAGAACCAGGCTGTGATTCACATGTGGTGGGTAGGGACACATGGCTCATGATTTCTTGACCCGCTTCATAGACGATCAGAAGAAAGTCGAGGGACCACCATGGTAGAATCGGAGGTTTGAGAGAGGAGGTCCATAGGGCGGTGGAAGTGGCAGGGGATCAGTCCATATGGTAGGTGGTGGATGGTGGTTCGAGGTTCTACCACCACTACCCATAGGTGGTCCACCATGGGCTTAGAGATCCGACAGATAGGGGTGATTTTAGCTTTAGGAAATGGAGGCCTATGACCATGGAACTAGAGAGATGATTAGAGGTACGATCTATGTATTCTCCACCTTAGCTGTAGTTCTTATAGACACAGGTGCTAGTCACTCTTTCCTTTCCACAAACCTCTTTCAAGGCTAGGAGATTCTGATGGAGCTATTGGCTCTATCCTTATGATTAGAGACTCATATAGGAGTAGATTATATGATTACAAACTTTTTCCAGCAGTGTGAGATCACTCTAGGAGCCGATATCTTCAGCTGGGATATCATAGTAGTGGCGTCAAGGCCTTACAACATCATGTTGGGTATGGAATAGTTATCTACTGTCCATGCTCAGATCAACTATTTTAGGTGCAAAGTGCGGTGTGTCCGTGAGGATGGGACTAAGTTTTCCTTCACTGGCGAGAAGGGAACTTTTGCAGCACATGATAGACTTTCTCAAAGGAGGGTGAAACCAATCACTCACCACTTGGTGAGCCTCACCCTCAGTGTAATGGAAAAGATGAGTATGATATTTCCTGTATTGGTGGATGAGTATGAGGATGTCTTTCCTGAGGATCCAAGACTACCTCATAATATAGAGGTAGAATTTATCATCGATCTATACTCGGGGATGACATCGATATCCATACCAACATATCGTATGGTTCCCATAGAGCTTCTTAAGTTGAGGATATAATTGGAGGACTTGTAGAAGAAGGGGTTCATAAGGCCCAACGTTGCACGACGGGCAACCCTGGTGTTGTTTTCCAAGAAGGAAAACGAGAGTTTGAGGCTATGCGTGGACTTCTAGCACCTGAACCAGGTGACTGTGAAGAACAAGTATCCACTAAAGAGGATATATGACCTCTTCAACCAACTAAAGGGAGTTAGGTGGTTCTTGATGATCAACCACAAATAAAGATATCATCATCTTTAGGTATGAGATGAAGACGTACCGAAGATAGCCTTCAGATTCCAGTATATTCACTACAGGTTCTTGGTGATTTCCATAGGCAAGACTAATTCCCTAGTAGTGTTCATAGGAATCATGAACAAGATATTCCATCCTTACCTCAATCGTTTCATGGTGGTATTCATTGATGACATATTGGTGTACTCTACGTTGGAGGAGGAGTATGCTACACACCTACGGATAGTCCTAGATACACTCTGAGAGCACCGACTTTATGGTTATCTTTCGATGTGCCAGTTATGGATTCGAGAGGTCCACTTTATAGGACACATCATCTCATAGTATGGAGTTGTAGTGAATTCGGTGAAAATAATGGTAGTTCTTGATTGTGAGCCACCTAGGATCATGGATGAGGTGTGAAGTTCTTTTGGGTTAGTTGGATACTACCAGAGATTCATGAACAAATTTTCCAGAGTAGCAACACCATTATTAGCCTTGACACAGAAGGTACAACCCTTTGTGTGGATGGAGAAGTGCCAATATAGTTTCCAAGAGCTAAGGCAGAGACTGATGAGTTCCCTCATATTGAGACTACTGGAAGAGGGTGTTGGGTATATAGTTTTTTGTAATGCATTAGAGACCAGACGGGGTTGTGTCCTAACGTAGGAGTGAGTGGTGATCACCTACGGATCACAACAGTTGAGGAAGCATGAGAATAACTACACAACCTATGACCTTGAGTTAACAACAATGGTCTTTTCCTTAAAGATGTGGCAATACTACTTGATGGGTGAACATTTTACCTTATACTCTGACCACAAGAGTCTCAGGTATATCATCTCACAAAAGGAACTAAAATTGAGAAAACGATGATGAAAAGAGTTCCTCCAAGTCTATGACTTTGAAATAGTCTATAATTCTAGGAAGAGGAACATAGTGGTAGATGCGCTCAATAGGAGGTCTAGTTTACAGCTGTTGAGTGGGGCTATAGAGCAGCTAACTGTGATGCAAATATCCTTCCTGGATAATGATGGATCATCTTATCTTCATTCAATGACTATCACTGCCCCACTCTTATGGAAAGCTAGGGAGGAACAACTTGTGAATGTTGACTGTGAGGCCTGACGTGCTCAACTTTCCCTAGGACATGCTCTTGATGGATTTTCAATATGCGGGGAGCACATTATGATTTTCAGAGGATGCACTATAGTACCAGTGATGTTTCAAGAGGAGGTGTTGAGGGAGTTTTATACACCCCCTTTGGCAGTACATCCCAGTGTGGCGAAGATGCACCGGGACCTATGATGTCTATATTGGTGTCCATGGATGAAGAAAGTGGTGGCAAAGTTCGTTTCACTATTTCTCACTTGTTAGAAAGTGAAGGTTGAGCATCAAGTACCAACAATCTTGGAAAAACCACTTGAGGTACCAGAATGGAAGTGGGATGGTATCACCATGGACTTCATGACGAGGTTACCATGCATGTCTAGGGGACATAATTCTATCTTAGTGATCATTGAATGACTCACCAAGTTGGATCACTTCCTACCCATATGGGAGTAAGGATCGGTAGAGGGATTGAGACACCTCTACATTCACAAGATAGTATGTCTTCATGGGGTGCCTTTGATGATCGTCTCAAAATGTGATGCATGATTTACATCCTAATTATGGAAGGAATTGCAGGAGGAGTTCAGGACTCAGCTATGCATGAGCATAAATTTTCACCCCCAGACAGATGGTCAGATAGAACAAACCATATAGACCTTGGAGGACATGCTTCATGCTTGTGTCCTTGATTTTGGTCGTAGTTGGTAGGACCACCTACCACTAGTGGAGTTTGAATACAAAAACTGTTATCACTCCACCATTTGCATGGAACTATTTGAGGCCTTGTATGGGAGACCATGCAGATCACCTCTATGCTGGACAAACCTAGGGGAGTCAACACTCGTGGGTCTAGATTTGATACACGCTACCACTAAGAAGCTGAAGATCATCTAGGAGAAGACGAGGACTGCATAGAGTAGGAAGAAATGATATGTTGATAAGAGACAAAGACCCTTGGAGTTCGAGGAGGGAGACCACGTGTTCCTTCGTGTCTCACCCCGATAGGGATTGCAGAGATTTGGCTGGGGTGACAAGTTATCTCTGAGGTTTATCGGACCTTTTTAGATTCTCAACAGATTTAGAGAGATGGTGTACTACCTAGATCTTCCCCCACAGATTCACCAGGAGAAAGATGTTTTTCACATGTCGTAGTTGAGGAGGTACATGTGTGATCTGTCTCACATCATCGACTAGGGCGAGATGGACATTGATGATGGGGTGACATTTGTAGAGTTCCTGGTGGGGATAGAGGATTTATAGGAGTGGGTGATTTGTGGCTGGTTGATTCATCTGTTGTGCGTTCAATGGCAGTACAGGAATCTCTAGGTGAGCACATGGGAGCAGGAGGCTTAGATTTGTGCTCAGTACCCCCATTTGTTTGATTTTCCATTGTTTTGGATTTCAGGGACGTAAATCCCTAAGGTGGGGAGAATGTAATGTCCCAGAATTTTTGTATAATTTTTTTTAAATTGTATGGGATTATTTCAAGAGAACATGCTTCGACAACACATGATTTTGAGGCCCAGTGATCCTACAATGGAATTTTGAACTTTTTTTAAATTCTTTTAAGTAAATGAGCAAGTGGGTTTTTATAAATTTTAAACCGGTGCTCGGATAAAGAATCTAAGGGCACTATTGAACTCAGAACACCAAGATTCACCTAGAAAGGAATTAACTTTGACTGGAAGGAGTTGAACATGAAAGTTAATTTTTCAAACTTTTCAGAAAATAATAAAATAACTTAAAAATATGTTTTATTTTATTTTCTCTCCGTTGATCGGCAGACAACGGCATGACAGTACGAAAAAATGGTTCATTAAATGAAGATCATTAATGGCTTGTTTTTGTGAAGCCTAATATCTATGCTGTTTCATAAATGAAACAACGTAAGGATGCGACGTCGCAGAGTGATAAAAGCACTGCAATGTGTTTTATTTTAATGGGTTAATGCATTGGAGAGTTGGGAATCAAAGGGTGGATTATTATATGATGAACCTATGATGAGGATCCCCTCTAATGAAGAATGATGAACACTGAATGAATCACTAGAAATGTCGACACTTTATGAAGAACGAGACCGGGAAGTGACAAACACCAACAGAGCTTGAATCCTCTAGGGTAAAGTGCTTCAACAAAGAACGCCAGAAGAATTTATAGCAACGGTAACACTTTATGAAGAAAGGGACTAGGAAGCAATGAATTCCAATGGATCTTGAATCCTTGAGGGTGGAGCGTTTCAATGATGAGCGTCAGTCGAGGTTGGGGTTTTCCAAGTGATTTTATTTCCCTGTTCTTTTTTTTCTAACGTGACGAACATAGGTCAAACCACAAACAAGTTGACCAGTGAATAGTTTGTCGATGCAAGAGGGTTCCCTTTATATTGGGGATTTTTATATCGGGATTTAACCTTTGTGTTTGGTAGAACATAATCCCCAAATTTCCCCCTATTTTATAACTCTAATGTGGAGGGCACGAGCTAACATAAACAAGGCCCGAGACACTTTTATTGTGCGTTCTTCATGGCCGAGCATTCAAAGAGGGGCGACAAGGAGGATTTAGGGCCTTCGTAGTTAAGGCGATACTCCATAGAGGCTGGATGCATATTCAAAACTAAGAATGGACCACAAGTGAGGATTAAGTGGCCCGTAGAAATCCAGCGGTGGTGGCCGTGGGTGGGTGGGTGGTGGTGGCCACGGGCGGGTGGCGGTGCGCCATGATGGTGAACCAGAGTCGACTGTTGTGGTCGGATCGGGCTCCAGCACAGTGGGAAGATCCAACGGCTAGGCTGGCGGTAAGGACGTGACCCCTTGGTCGCATCGGTGGAGCGAACCGCCGCCACAAGCCGCAAATATCAGGGGCACGCAGTCACTGACCATGTGCAAGGCATCAGGCCATCTAGGTTGGCTTGTCATGTGGCGACTGGAAGCTGTCAAAAGACCATGGTGGGAGGTGTCGGCCCTGCCGGAGACTCGTAGGGCGAGGGGATCTGGACGCGGCTTCCAGATACGCCAGGCTGAAGGACTATCCGCCTATGGGGGACCAGGAAGGGTGTGGGCCAAACCTGCGACCCAACAGACTGGACTGGGCTGGACCCAGTCTTGGTAGGGTCCGAGTTGGGTTGATCTAACCGGGTCGGACCAGACCCGGACCCAACCAGACCCTTTTTGAAAAAATGCCAATATCTTTCAAACCAAGCATTTAATTGACAAGAAATTTGTGGTGTTGGAACCCTCGTGTTGAGGTGGATCTTTTGGTATACTCTATAGAGGATTTCATGGAAGTTTAAATTCAATGAATGGCTTGGGGATCAGTTCTCAGGAGATCAAGTGTGCTATGTGAGGAAACCCTATGGTTGGCTGAGACTTAAAGACTACTGACAAGAGACCCTATGTGGATCATATATTATGGCCTAGTGGGAAGAGGCTTCTGTATCTGGTAGGCCCATAGTGGGGAGTATCTTCTGTATCAATTGACAGACCCACGATAATCAACAGGAGGAGTACCTTAGTATGAATATAGGTGGAAAGCGACTTTTATGTGACCCAACATGACCATGGTTGGGAGAGGCTTCTGTGTGACCTAGAATACCCATGGTACTCATTAGGTATGAGTACTGAAATAGTCTTAGGTTTGTGGGAAGTGGATTATGTGTGACCCGGCAGGCCTACTCATTGAGGAGAAGTTATCCAGCATCCCACGGTGTTTGATGATATGAATGATGATCCTACTTTCCTACTCTAGAATATAAATGGTGTGAGCTGTCTTGATTCATTGTCATGTCTGGTGATCATTATTTGTGGTTTGTTTGTAGATTTCCTTGTGGTCTTTCCTTGTTTTTTTGGGGTCCCTACTAATTATTTTGTTACTCACCCCTACATGGGCTTCGCCCGCACATGTTGTGTCTAGCGCATACGACTGCCACCTTGATGGAGGATTTGGTGGCCCAGGATCTGATGGTTCCCAGTGAGGCCAAGTAGGTGGGGAATACTTCTACATATTTTAGAAGCTACTATGTACTTAACCATTAGGTGGGGTTTCCAGTGGACAAATTTCAGATTTTTCCTTGTACTTTTTTGTTTTCATTTTATCTTTTGTTGGGTTTGTATTCGGGCCTATTTGACCTATAGTTTGTACTTTTACTCATTAGTTGTTTAGTGGAATGTATGTTTAATTTTTCAGTTTTGGGATGTGGTTATATGTACGTGCATACAGGTACTCAAGCAAATGCCTCCCACTTGTAGGTTGAAGCCTTCAGCGCTAGTCACTAACCCCAGGCCTTCAAGAGGCAGGCTTGAGGAATGTCATGGCACGAGCCTCGGGGGACGGGTCTCGACAAAGCCCCTCTATCCATATGATAGTTTAACCCCACTAAAATACACATGCTTCAACAAAAAATGAATAAAAAATACCTCAAAAAGGTTGGGGAGTTTCTTATTTACTTATCACAAAAGAAGAAAGACATGGTATATTCACATATATTAATTTAAATGATGAGAGTATCAAGAAACCTTACTCAATTACATAAAAATAATGATTTATTAATCACTATTGATTTTTCATATATAACCATTATTGTTCCACCAATATCACAGATCTACCATGATATATGAGTTTAAAAGTGATTTCATTCTTGATGGAATAAAGAAAATGATTGAAATATCTATGGTGGAAAGAAATATCATATTAAGATATACTTCCCCACAAAATAATTCTATTGAAACTTTCCTTAACCACCATTTAATTCCATTCAAAATATCTCATAATTCACTAACTGGATGACTGCACATGTTATTAACTTAATAAAATATATACTCTCTACTTAGAAAAATATTTCTATAGAAATCCCACTATATGAATCGTATTATTTATTTTTGAAAAATATAATTTTAAAAATGAATCACTTAAATTAATAAATAAATAAATAAATTAACTTATATTGATACAAACATTTATCAAAATTCAAACCACCTCAGAAATTACCCAAATATGACATAAGGTTAAAAATCGCATCCCAAATATAGGACTTGTTCAAAATTTCATTATGAGACCATATAATTTTACCAATCCATAAATATCAAAAGAATCTTATAAATTTCACAAAATCCTAAACATAAAATTTTATAGTCTCTATATTGTTACATTGATTTAAAAATTTGAATTACTAATTTCAAATTTACTTATCTAAGGAAAAAATAAATAAAATTTATGACCATAAGTCTTCAAGAGTTACAATCACATAATATTTAGTATCATGATTGAGTAGATATAAAATAAATAAATAAATATTTAATTATTGTAGAAGAAAAATCAAAATCAGTTTTTTATATGACACTTATATAGAGTCCTCACAATATATCCCACTATATAAAGAGTGTGGGGGTGAATTAGTGTTGAAACCGATAACTTCTCAAATTTTATGAAAAAATATATTAATTTTTTTATAAATTATATAATGTTAATAATGTTATTTTAACCTTCATTCACATATAAAAAACAAACCAAAATATACAAAAAATACACAAAAATTTGAGGAGTTATTCATTCCATACTAATGACTATATCCTTGACATGATTTGGAAAAATCCATAACCACATGATTCACTAGAATAATCCTATGTAAACAAACAATTGGAAATTATCCTTGAAATTAATATAATAAAATTATTACAATTTTATTAGTTATCCCACACTTGTATACAAATTTAAATTTAGATTCATCACAAAAGGTAGTATTGAATTATTATTGAATCCCAAAAAATCATAAAAGAAAATTTAATATTAATGATACTTCATAGAAACAGATGAAGTGCCTAAATATTCAAAGAATATGAAATTCATCTACCTTGTTCATTGTGTTTGGTGATTTTATTGAATCACTTATCAATATAACAAAGGATATGCCATAAAATATTCTTTTTTTATCCTTATTATTTATATGGATTTAAATTGATAAAAAACACATTAAATTATTCTTTTTTTTCTTTATTATGTGTCTCTATCAAAAACACAACACATAAAATTCTTCTTATTCTCCTTATTCTCTCTCCATATCTTCCATGTTTCTATGTATTTATATCAATGAACCCATACATAAAATTTTTCTTATTATTTATCTCTCACTTTATTTTCTTGATAGTCTCTCTCTATATTTCCATCTCTCTATTTTTTGTTTATTTCTCCTGATACAAAAATTTATCAACTTCTTATTATTCCTCTCCCTCTATCACATCTCTCTTAATACTTATATTCCCCCATCTCTTATATTCTATTTTTTTATCAGAACATACATATGCATTAATTTCTTCTTCTTTTTCTTATTCATCTTTTTGTCTCATTTGTATATAGAATTTCATATTTATAGGTTATAGTAGTTACTTCTCAAATTAAAAACCCATGGATACTCATAAATGGTGAAAACTATTTTATCTTTGACTATTTATGTTTCTTTATTGTTTATATAATTATTTTATGATTTTGAATGAAAAAGGCTAATGAATATTGGTGAAAAAATAGGAATAATATAAATCCCATGATTCAAATAAATTCAATATTTAATATCCTTAAAAATACCATTCAATATCCAAAATCCTTCATTCAATATAACATAGAATTTAAATCAATTTCATATATCATGTGATTCAATAAAATCATTCCTACGAAATTTTTGTAACTATTAGGTCATTTTTATGAAACCTTTCCATGGATTTTGATATCATGTATCTTTTAAAAAATCTAGTTCAACCTCACACAACTCCATTTTATGAGTTTTAATATCACATAAGATTTAAAAATCCAAATTCAAATTCACATGATTCTATTTCACAGAGATTCAGCCTCACTATATACATTTTCTATGTGTTTTAAAATACCTTTATCTCACATATTGATGGAAAAAAAGTCCTTTAACACTAATTTCAATCATATTCAAGGAATTGAAATTGTACTAAGAATACTATTACCTAAAATATATATCATAACCATCAAGTTTAAATTTATTAAAAATTCAGAATGACCCTTCCGTATGACAAACATAACCAAAACTCGTAGATATAAAAACACGGATATAAAAGTTAGTCCCATAGTACCACAAATAAAAGTAAAACATCCCACATGATATACATCAATATGAAATATAGAAACAAAAAAAACATACAAAACAATGAATAATAATCAATAAGCAGGGTTTTCAATTGGTTTATACATACATGATAGAATAATTGAAATAAAATATAATGGCCCATGGTCCAACTCACATGATCAGCTCTTAATAAATCTTCATCCTTCATAACTATTCATCCTGAGCCATACATAAAACTATAAGTTGATACCTATATATTCCATGACATATAATTTTTTATCCATGTACATTGAAACCCATTCCATGTATATAGGTAAGGGGTGACTCTAAAAATCTAGTAGGATTCTCCCACTATCCTTGACATAATGAGTGCTAGTGATCATGTGGATTCATGTTTAGGTTTGCAATGAGTTAAAATCAACCCACCCTAAATCATAATCTATGAATTCTCAAAAAAATACATACTTACATGTCATCATGGATATAAGATACATGAATTTCAATCACTTATATCAGTGTTACTCAACTCAATATAGATCTCACTTACCTGTAATCAATGAATCATATACACTCATATCCTAATGAGTTATACAACACATACACTCTCATCTCATTAGACACTATAATCAATAGTTCACTTGATAACCCCAATTAATTTCTAATTAGAGCCCTACCTAAACCATCAAACATCTTATTTCCATTCAATAAAAAAACTGAAATATCATGAAAAAATAATGACAATGTTATGAAATACTATAATAAGAAATCAAATACATCCCATCCATCAATAATAACTTTCAAAATACTATGAAAACTAAAAATGGATATCAAAGAAGTCTTAAATACAAAATTATTAATTGAATCACAATCCCATGATAAAAAAACGAAAAAAATAAAGAATGTTTCCTAACCACATGAAATAATAATCCCATTTCTCATGCCATGATGCATCTAATATCACTTGTTATTGCCAAATATATCTACAAGACTACCCAGAAATAACCTAAAAATCTTTCCCATATATTGAAATTCATCACATGTTCTAGTTCATACTACATGATACTAAAACACTTCAACTACAAATTAATCCCATGGAATATATTTCAACATCACTAACAAGTGTGTTCCATGGACATGGTATTAATGCAAGTAGAACCTTTGAAAAAGAAATTCAAAAATATCCTATATAGCTAATAAAACTTCTAAATCACCCTTAACTATCCCTTCTATATCATAATATGTTGAATTAATGTGTCTAGACTATCAATGGAGACATCACCATTATATTGATTCTAAAACTCACATGGTAATATAATCAACACACATGACCTCACATAAAAAAGTAGTAACCCCCATATAGCCAAATATTAAACATTATGGTCATCCAAGAAATCACCTACCATAGGGTTAATATCCCAATAAAGAGATCTATTATATAAGTATGACTACCTCATAGGCTATGTTACTATTCTATCCATCTCACATTATCGTATTCCAGCATCACTTAGGATAGATCCACACAATCCTATAATCAAAACACCAAGTTGGGAACCCACTCATATCCTAATATCATATCTAGATCCATGATAAGGATTTTCACAACAATGGGACTACTTAACATGTGTATAGACTTAGATATCAATCAAAATAACCCATAGAATATCTCCCACCTCTACTACTAAGGTCAATCAAGTGGAACAAATCTAAAGAACCAAGAGGCCAATCACACATTAATAATTCCAAACACTAGAAATACAACATACCTTTTTGAATCAAATTTTAAAAATAAGAATCCATTTACTCTAAAAATCTAACTCACGCCACCATATGATCCATAAAATAGGCCACTGAATCCTTTTTGATAAAGGTTCTACCAAAAAAATCATTTATCATTCTATATAATAATTTATTAAATATTAGGATGATGTGGTCTCATCCCATTTATGGAGGTATCACACACCATATCATATAACCATACACATCATAAAAAATGTAACACTTAGGAATATAATAACCCAAATGATCAAAATACTTAATTCATAATGAACAAATTCCTTGTATCATGATCCATTTAAATAATCCTAGCTTGTACTGACAACTATTAACTCCAAAAATCACAACTAACTCCTTAATAACAATTATAATTTAATAAATAATTAATTTTAAATTAAAACACCATATTTTCTTAACTAATTTCAATCTCACTAAGAGAATATATTACACAAAAACCATTAGAAACGAGGTAAAATCCACTCTTAATTCACACATGATCCTATGATACAAAAAATAAACAACTTATAATACTAAATTAAATATTATTTTTATCTCATTGCACCAAATACCCAGTTAAATTCATCAGGAACCACACCTCATCCAAAACAGTGCGTGATGACTATAATCTATACTTTTTTAGCCTCCTTTATACTCTTTATAAGAAATCACCATCATAGAGTCATGATTCCACCAGGACATTGGATAATAACTTTCAAAATCCCTAACCAATCTATCAAAAGTTAGGGAAAATACTTGAATAAGAATAAATTAAGAAAAAGGGATAGTATTACCTTAGATTCAATGTTCCAAAACCCCGAGATCACTTAGAATCAAAGGGGGAAAGAGGAACAAAATATGGATTCTCCATTTATTTTACCTGGATGAAGGCCAAAGATTCCAAGGGGATAGGGGATAAAAAGAATCCCCTCAAAAATGATAAAACTACCCCTCTAAAAATACGAATTGAACTTACTAGGTTCTTGGTGAGACTCCATTGGACTTCTAGTGGCTCAACTTTTAGGACAACCTAATTAGTTTCAACATTAGGCACCTAATGGCATTCTATTTGGCACCCAACGACTATTGTCTACCACCTCCATTATCATTTTAATTACCAAATACCCAAAAAATTTCTTTATGTATTTTAAACTATCTTATATTTATGAAACATATTTTGAAATATTTTGAACATTTCCAAAAATTCCTCCCTCTTATCCAATTCAAATTTCCAAAATTTACCTATTTAATAAATCTGTTTAAGTCTAACTTCCCTTACATTCCAATGATATAAAAAGTTATGGGTTGTTGTAATCTTCCTACCATAACATTTCACATCATAGAGAATCCTCAATGGTTGTTAACCAATAATTCATATTCTATCATAGTGATTAATTTATCATTTGTTCATTTTCTTTCACCCTAAAACACTAATCATGCTTCCACTTTGAAACCCCAACACTAAATTTCACTATTCACTAAAATCCATGACATCTTCTCATCAATAGTATCAATAATCCCACTAATCACAATCTGATCACTGACATTACTTTACACTAAATTATCCATGCATTCTCTTACACTGTAATCTAGATCACTTAATAAACCTACTTATATCAATTATCCTGAAAAAAAAATGATTCATAAATTCACTTGATGATCTAGAATCAGCAATGAAAATCCCATATTTTTCCTTATTCTACCCCTATCTTTAAGGTTAAAATACTAAAATGAAATTCCATCTACTAATGCTCCGCACATTAGAAATCACCTATAAAAAATTCACCCTATGTGGTCCAATCCCTGAAATAATCAATTTAAATATCTGGATACTTCATCATTATACCAAAAAACTATACATAGACCCTAAATAACATGCATATATATTTATTCATGCAACCCAACCCAACAAACACAATTCAAAACACCAAATTCACTCCCAGTCAAAAAATTGATAACTAGACAAACATAAGTGCACAACATAAATTAATTGTTTTGAAAACCATATAAAATAATTTTACCAAAACCAAATCACTCAATTGATCAAAAAACATCTTGAAATTCAAGGGTTTTCATAAATACTGTTGATCATAGTGTTTCATTTGTTGTGAATAAGGTGTCAATATGTGTATGAAAAGGTAATGATTGAAGTTGTGATCATGATTGAAGTAGTGATTCTTAAAGTAATTTTTTTGAATCAGTAAAGAGACCACTTTTATTATGATGAAGTTGTTCCACAACTAATGTAACTTAGAGAATTACTATTTGAAATTGCATGTCATGCTTGATCATTATTCATAGCAATTTAGATGATTAGTTTAACTGATCTTAAGTTCCAAGACATTTGTTAGTGAATAACACTTTGTTGAAACATTTGAAGAAAGCCATGAAATTCTTTATTGGATGATGGATTTTGAAGATACATCCACAGGTTTCTAATTGTATAAAGTGTTTGAGAAAATTGTGTTGATATGAAATGTCTAAGTGTGGTGCCAAAAATAAAAGAAGAAGAAGAGGGATGTTGATTGAGGATAAAGATGAATGGAATTATAAGTATGGTTCATATCATGTTGAATTACTTATATGTATACATTGGTTTCTAACCATGTGTTTAGATGGGGTTTATATATAAAATATGAACATTGGATAGCCAATCCAACTAGTCAATCCAGGGAAGCGGCTCACACCATAGAGTTGGTGGCTGAGCTTGATCCCAGCCATCCAGCTAGTAAGGACTGGCCGAAGTCATGCACATGGCGTGCATAGAAGAACACCCACAAGGGCACATGAGAGATCCAGTGAAGTGCACCACCATGCAGGGAGGCGCAACAACAAAGAGCATGGGTTGGGAAGAAAGTGCTCCTGTAGAATGGTACAAGGTGGTACTGGGAGGTGGAAGAAAATTAATTGATTAAGGGATACCATGACTTGATATTTAAACTATGATGAAGCCGCATTTCCATTTTGATATGGGAGGAGTTTTAAAAAAACACAGTTGTAATCACAACTATCCATATGATCTCGCGAGAGATCATGGCTGCACATCACATCCCATGTACTGCTATCAAATATGGACCACTCATCATCCTGTACCTCGCCAAGTTGAATGGAGACCGTCTGATGATCCGTAGCCACATCGTCTTCAACATCCGGATCACCCGACACCACTGTACGCTGGTGAAGAAGCCATACCTCCTTGATCAAACTCTATCCACCATTTTTAATAAAATCTACAACATGAGTATCATAATAACGTCATGAACTCATGCATGCAATTACATTTTCATGGATCCAAAAAAATTAAAAACTCATGTAGTCTGAGGAAAACGTAGTTGCCGAAGGCCACGCCATTTCGGGAAGATGATTTTCATGAATTCATAAATGTATGAATGTAAGGATTACACCACAAAAATTAAGATCCCATGTTGAAAAGAAACAAACCGAGAGATTCATTGTATCTATTATCCCACTTTTAAAAATAGAAGAAGTCGAAGATCTTAGGCATTAAAATATTTGAATCCCATGGAATATTACGAGGTATTTAAATGCATATCGAGGCTCCCATCCTCACCTATAAATAGAGATCCCTTGACCAAAGGGTTAGTTGTTAAAGATATTTATAAATCTCTTGTTTCTCCATAGAAACAGAGAACCGATAAGAGGGTCTGTGTATATTTTCTACGCGAAGGAGCAGAGGTCCCATAGGCATTAAACAAGTGAAATGAACTCTTGAACCGTCCTTGCAAAGAAGTGAGAATGCACCCTCTGTGCAAAGGTAAATCACATACACACAACAGTTTTCTAAAACCCTCACCTATTTTTCATGAAAAAGATCACGCAGACACACAATCGGTGCTTATTCACCCTTATTGTGATTTTAGAAGGCAGAACCTCGAACCACCCATGGTTCTATTATGGATATATACACACACTCTTTTCATGAATTAGAATAACTGTTCTCCTCTAGTTTCCATGAAGAATAAGATTTCTGAGACCTTAATTTTCAATAAAAAAGAATAAATTCCTCAGGTTTGAACACATGTACAATGGATTTGAGTAATCCATGTGACAGTGTACACACACTGCCTATTGAGAAGAAGAAATCTAGTGCACATCAAGCATTGTGTGTGCACACATAAAGAAGGAGTTTCCATATTTATGAGAAGAAGTTGTTTGCATTCACGTATGTGCATCCTTTGAAGAGTGGAAAATATGAACACATGAAAGAATTCAAAGAAGAAGGAATGAAGATGGGACGTATACATACACATGTATATGCATTATTTGAAGAAGACTAAATTGTGATTGAAAAGTGGATAGTGAGAATCATCAAAAAACAAAAGTGCACGGACATTCATAACACACATAAATTGAACCCAAATTAAAGAGAACAAGTGTGTGTGTGAAAAATAACTAAAGAAAAGGAATTGCGTGCATATTGAAAAAGAAGGAATTTAGTGGATAATACACATGTAATTGAATGACCCACACACATTGAAACTAAAAATATTGATACAAGTGAAAATTGTGTGCTCAGGTTGACAAGCAATATATTATATGTGCATAAAATCATGAATAATCACATTCACTTGTGAAAATTCTTTGAGATGACCAAAAAAAGAAGTTTGGATTCCATGAAATCCATGCATGAGGAGGAGTTGAATTTAGACTAAATCCGTGGTAGAGTTAAATAAGATCTTATAACCGAGTTGATAGTGATTGAGTATTCATGACAGAAAAAGATGACATAGTGAAAGATAATTCTTTACTATCAATATTATTGAAGAAGTTCTGTGTATCATTTGTACACACACAAGTGAGGATAAGTCTTCATTAGAAGAAGAAATAATTTCCCAAGAATTGTTGCACCAAGGACTGATTAGAGACAAGTGATCATAATTATTGAGCAAGGCCAACAGACCTTACCAAAGGCTGTTGAAGATTATTAAAGAGATACACGGGCATGTGTGATTAAAAAATCCCATGGGTAAAGATCATAATATCATCTATAGTGAATCAAAATAATTCAAAGAAGTAAGCTTCTCATGTGACTCGAGAGCTAGAAGAACCCTGTGTGATTCATAGAGGAGAAGAAGTCTTTAATGGGATTCTAGAGCAGCCTAATGGATTTTGGTAACACTGTGGAATACAGTACAAAGAACCTTCTATGGGGATCAAGAGAGATACAATGCTACTCTATATCAACCATTGTAATTGATAATAATATTATAGTGTAGAATCTGTGTTGGGGGGAATAACCAACACAACAAGGAGTAAGTCTTTGAACCGAACCTTGTAAATCCTTGTGATCAATGCCTTTATATTTACAGCATCATTCGAGTTAAGGCTGAGAGAAACAAGAAGAGTGGATCAAGGAATTAAACAGCCATATATATTTAATTGAAAAGAATAAATTTGTAAAAAGTTGAAAAAGATCACTGATTCAACCCCTCCCCTTCTCAATGATTCACACTGATCTGGGCACTTCAATTGGTATCAGAGGGAGGTTACCTCTAAAGATCCAAGGGAGTATTTATGAATTGAAGATTTCAGGAAATGAATGAGAAACCTCAAATAGAGATATCTTCCAAGAATCAGAAGAGTAGAAAGAAGAAATAGGAAAGGAAGTCGAAGAAGAATCTCACTATTAATGGGGACACACCTTCTACTGAAGGTAATCTTGAAGGTACAACATGTGATAATTATTTTTATTATGAATCTTCTGATGAATCCTAGTAAAGATATGATGATGATAGATCAATTAGTGATCTTAATTCTATAATCAAGGAACATATGATGAATATTCATAGATAAGTGGTAATACATATTATTGCAAGCATTAATTCTCTTCAAGATGAAAAATTACAGCTAGAAGAAGAATCCAATTCCATGGAAGAGGCATTGACTAAAAGGGTTGAAATATTCAACACTCTAACAAAACTTGTGATGAAAAAGGAATAAAAAATTTATATTTTCAATGAAATACATGCTCAAGTTATTGAATAATTGAAGGGAAGTATTTGTGAGAAATAATTCTTTGAGATGGTATTTTTAGAATCTTTCCATCCATTTGAAAAGTTGCAAAAACGTTTCTATGGTTGTAAAATATTCTCAAATAGAAGACAAAGCTAAAAAGATAAAGGAGCTTGAAATTTATTTTTAGGAATTAAAAAATTTCGGTGAAGAACGAATGATAAATCTAAATAAGAATTGGGAAAGTAAGATGAGGTCAGTTTAGGATGAGAATAATCCCCTCAACAAGAAGTGTTTAGCGCTGGAGGTGAAATTGAAGAATCAAAAATCACTCTAAGATGGAACTTCCAATATAGATGGAATAAGAGATGATTACACTTAGGTTTTCATTGAGAAATATGATTCCAATAGGAGTATTAGATCATTTTCTAATATAATGGAAACATCCTCCAAGAATAAGGTACCCCATAACCTAGTTATTTCTGTTTCTACTAATTCAGTTTCATCTACACATATAAGTTCAAAGTTAAAAGTTGAAAAGATGTGGATTGATAAAAATGTTGATAGATCCATAAAAATTTCAAGTATGGATACTATAATTATTAATAAGAACAAATCTCAAATGGATACTCCAAATAAAGAAAGACAACTCCAGAAACAACAAAGCACCGAATCTAGCCAGACTAATACTACAAGAAAAAGAATAAGATTTATTGGATACTGTTGGTGTTATTGGAAGTTTGGGAATTAGGCCAATGGTTACTAGAATAATTTTTCAGCATATGAAAATAATGGAAGATCTACATATAGGTAAAGTAGATGTAAATAAATGATGCATCTTGAAAAGCTAAAGCAGAATACATAGATGAAGAAGAATCTTTCTATCAAGAAAAAATTTGAATATCTTGAAGAATTTTGTAATAATTTCAATAGAAGTGGTCATAGTTATGATGAGTGCTGGTTTATTCGAACCATGAAGAATGAATATTTTGATAAGAATAAAATGCCACAACAAATTCATAATAAGGGAACAATATTTGGAAAATCATCCATTGGGAATATGAAAAATAATGAAGTCAAGAAAATAGTGAAAGAAACCATTCCCAAGAATAAGTTTAATCTAGATTCCAAGAATGACATACCAACCAAGAAAATATGCTTCTAATTTGGAAAGAAATGTCACACCATGGATCACTATAAAAAATCCATGGAAATGAATGGAAGTAAGTTGAAATTAAAAGGAGAATCAATCCAAGAAAAGATGGTATTGATTGAAGACATTCCTAAAGATAATTTTGATAAGTTTATTAATAAAGGTGACTTGAAAACATTAAAGAAGCCATGTGGAAGCTCCAAACCAGAATATGTTAAGAATAAGTGTTTATTTATCTGGCCTAATAAATTGAAAATTGCTAGAGAACTGCAAAAAGATTAAGATGAAGTACTAGCTAAAGAAAAGGAAAAGGGAAAACATATCATTCCACTTGAATTTGAATTAGAATTTAATGAGAGTTTTTCCTCACATGATAGTAAAATTGTCTAAAAAGTACTATGTGGAAGGTTTAAGCAGACTTCACATCATGAAAACAAATTTAATACTGTTTCACCAGGTTAAATGGAGATGTTGAAAATTGAAAAATATTAAGCAGTGGAAGCTACTTCACTATTGGTATAAGTAACGAAAAAAATCCACACAAGTTAAATGTAAATGGATGTAAAGGGTCCATGATGAAAATGAAAGATCAAACTATAAAATGGGGAGGAGAAACTGGCATGATGATGACTAGACACATTAAAGCTACAAGGAAAGGAGTTCTTGGGTTGAGAGAAAATTCTCAATCCTGTTGCTCCTATTAAGAAGCTCACATGTGTTCCATATTATTCCCTTATATTTTTGTTGTATATGCATGCTTACATTGTAGGTAATTGAAGGTGAAGGTCATTATCAATATAAGAATGGAATGAAAAAAGTGGAGAACAACAAGTTGGACTCATTATTCATGATTTGATAATTACTTGAAATTTTCCATAGTGAAAGATTATCAACATGAATATCTTGAATATTATTTAATGATATTTTCCACTAGGGTAAATCAAAGGGATTTCACCCCTTTATGGGGAGAAAATATTAGGGAGATGATATCAAGGATTATTTCAAGACAAATCTTGAAATTCATATCATCTCAAGAAGTTTCAAATTTATTTATTCCAATCACACTTTAATCCCTTATTCTTAATTGTATTTATAATGTCAATTAAGAGGGAGTTCTTGATTGATGAAAAGATGGGATGAAAGGTGGAGCTTTATCTTTTCACTTGAACTTTTTAATACGTTTGGTGAATTATGTGCATGATTTAGCATTTCATTGATAAATCTAATTATCTCCAACACCTTGGTTAAGAATCGATACACTATGAGCATGATTTCACATGTTTGGTTCTTTATGGACAACATTAAAAATCTGGGTCATATCTCTCTTGTTTTCTACACCAGGTTATACCAAGTATACTTAGAGTTTATTAACTAAAGGATATTTTCTAATTTAACCATGTGACATTATCCCTCTCTCAGAAATATTCAAGAAGACATTCTTTAATGGGAGGAGAAAATGTTTTTGAACAAACCCCAATAAACCTTTGTTTTTTGTTTCCAATAAGGGGGAGAAAATATTGGAACACATATTGAACCATACAAAGTGTCCATAGGTGATATTTACAACAAAATACAATGGGAGAGATTTTTGAGCATAGTGTTGCATTTTTTGTGAATAAGGTGTCAATATGTGTATGGAAAGGTAATAATTGAAGTTGTGATCATGATTGAAGTGGTGATGCTTAAACTTATGTTTTTGACTCAGTAAAGATCCCACTTTGATTATGATAAAAATTTTCCACAACTAATGGTACTTGGAGAATTATTATTTGACATTGAATTCCATTCTTTATCATTATCCATATCAATTCAGATGATTGGTTGAAATTATATTAAGTTAAAATTATTGTTTCAATGAATGAAACTTTGTTACAAAATTTGAATAAAGACATGAAATAGTTTATTTTATGATGGTTTTTAAAGATCCATCCATTGGTTTCTAATTGGAAGAAGTGTTTGAGAAAATTGTGTTGAACTGAAATGTCTAAGAGTGGTGCCAAAAAGAATAGAAGAAGAAGAGGGATTTTGATTAAGGATAAAGAGGAATGGAATTCTAATAATGTTGAATGTCATGTTGAATTACTTATATGTATAATTTGGTTTCTAACCAAGTGTTTATATGGGATTTATATAAATAATATTGAAATTTGAGAGCCAAGCCAACTAGACAACCTAGGGAAGTAGCTTGCACTACAGAGTGGGCGGATGAGCTTGACCCCATCCAGCCAGATAGTAAGGACTAACTGAAGTTGTGCATATGGCGCACATAGAAGCATGACCATAGGAGAACATGGGAGATCCAGTGAAGCACACCACCATATGGGGTGGCATGACAACATAGAGAATAGATTGGGTGCAGTGTGTGCCCACAGAATGGTATGGGGTGGTACCGGGAGGATGAAAAGAATTAATTGATGAAGGGATGCCATGACTTGATATTTAAACTGAGACGAAGTCGTGTCTCCATTTCGATGTGGGATGGTTTTTTAAAAACATGGACACAATCGTGTTCGTCCATCTGATCTTGCGAGAGATCATGGATGCACATCACATCCCACATCCTGCGATCAAATCTGCACCATTCATCATCCTGCACCTCACCAAGTTGAATGAAGACCATTTGATGATCTGCAACCATGTCTTATTTAACCTATGGATCACCTGATGCCTTTGTACACTGATTAAGAATCCATACCTCCTTGATCGAACTCCGACTAACATTTTTGATCAAATCCACAACATGAGTATCATCTGAACGTCACGAACTCATGCATTTAATTACATTTTCATGCATGCGATCCAAATGAAGAACACGAGTGGGATGAGGAAAACATAGTTGTTAGAGGAAACTTCATTTTGGGAATTTTATTTTCATGTGTTTATAAAAACATGAACATGAGGATTACACCACAAAAATCAAGATCCTGCATTGAAAAGAAACAAACTAAGAGATTCAGTGTATCTCTTATTCCGTGTTTTAAAATATTTGAATCCAAAGATCTCAAGAATTCAAATATTTTAACCCCACGACATATCAAGAGGTATTTAAATGTTTAAAAAGTCTCTCATCCTTGCCTATAAATAGATATCCCTTGACCGAGGGTTTAGTTGTTTAAGATATTGAGAAATCTATCATTTCTCCATATAAACAGAGCATCGATTAGAGGTTCCATGCATCTTTGCTTCATGAAGAAGCAAAGGTCCTGCAGGCATTCAACAAGTGCAATGCACTCTTGAACCATCCTTGCGAAGAAGAGAGAACACACCCTCTTTTTGAAGAGAAATAAAAAAAACACGACAAGTTTCTCAAACCCTCACCTATGTTTCGTGAAGAAGATCCCTCAGACACACAATCTGTGCTTACGCACCCTTGTTGTGCTTTGAGAAGATAGAACCAGAAACCACCCTCGATTCTATGAAGGAGATCCACATACAACCTTTGCATGAAGAAGAAGAACCATGCTCCTCTATTTTGCATGAATAAGAAGATTCATGAGCCCTTCTATTTCATAAAAAAAATAACTCCCTCAGGCTTGATCATATGCGCAGAGGCTTTAAGAAATTTGTGAGATAGTGTACACACACTACCTATTGAGAGGAAGAAATCTAGTGCACATCAAGCATTATGTGTGAACATGTGAAAAAATATTTTTCATGTCGATGAGAAGAACTTGTTTGCATGCACGTATGTGCATCCTTTGAAGAGTGAACACTATGCATGTGTGAATGCTTTAAAAGAAGAAGGAATGAAGATGGGTCGTATGCATATACATGTATATTCATTATTTAAAGAATACCAAAATTTTGAGTTAAAAGTGGATAGTGTGAAGCATAAAAAAGAAAATGCATTCACATGCATAACAAACATACATTGAACCCAAATTAAAGATAACAAGTGTGTGTGTGAAAAATTAATAAAGAATAAGAAATTATTTTCATATTGAGAAAGAAGGAATTTAGTGGATAATATATGTGTAATTTCATGAAACACACACATTGAACCTAAAAATATTGATACAAGTGAAAAGTGTGTAAATGGGTTGACAAAAAAGATATTATACATGCATTCAATCATGCATAATAACACAAAAGTGTGAAAAGTATTTGAGATACCAAAAACAATAAGTTTGGATTCCATGAAATCCATGCATGAAGAGGAGTGAAATTGACACTAAAGACAAGGCAAAGTTAAATATTATATTATAACCGTGTTGATTGTGATTGAGTATTCAAGATAGACAAAGATGGCATAGTGAAATATTATTATTGCCTATAAATATTTTTAAATAAGTTGTGTGCATAATTTGTACACACACAAGTGAGGCCGTGTCTTCATCATAAGAAGAAAGAATTTCCTGAGCATTATTGCACTGAGCATTGATCATAGAAAAGTAATCTGAATTATTGAGCTAGGCCAACAGACTGTACTAAAGAATGTTGAAGATTCTTGAAGAGATACATGGACAAGTGGGATTCAGCAAGCCCATGGGGAAAGATCATCAGATCATCTATAGTGAATCAAATGAATTTAAATAAAGAAACTACTCATGTGAATTGAGATCTAGAAGAACGATGTGTGATTCAAGGAGGATAATAAGTCTTTAGTGGGACTCTAGAGCAGGATATAGGATTCTGGTAACACTATGGAATACAGTATAAAGGCCCACCTATGGGACTTAGGATAGACAAAATGGGACTCTGTATAGACCATTTTAATTGACAATATGATTATAGTGGAGAATCTGGGTTGGGGGAAATAACCAACAAAATAAGGAGTAGGTCTTTGAACCGAACCTTGTAAATACTTGTGTTCAGTGCCTTTATATTTACAACATAATTCGAGGTATGGATGAGAGACACAAGAAGAGTGAATCAAGGATTGAACCAGACATAAAGGATTAAATGAAAAGAATCAATTTGTAAAAATTTGAAAGGGATAACTAATTCACCCTTCCCGCTCTTAGTGATTCACACTGATCTGGGCACTTCAAATACCAAAAATCTAAAAACAATTCTTATGAAGATTATTTTAATCTGAAAAATGTTCATGTTTTCAAAACTGATTTTGAAATATGATTTTGAATATTTTTCCTTTATTTTATATATATTTTTTCAAACACTTGGCCATTTTGGTCTTTCTATCAAAATGTAACCCATAAATCCATTTTATATACATGTTGTTTAATCACATGAATTTTTGTTTTTAAATAAATATTTTCTTCAAAATACCAAATAGTTTTACACATGCCTCATGCCACTGTATAAGTTTTTTTTTCAAAATTGGGTTTTTATAACAAATCCAAAAGATGTAAAACCATTTACCTATGGGGCATAAACAATATTAACAAATCAGTTATATAAAACAAGAAAATTATATTGTATATATTAATATAGTAACCCCTTATAAGATATTTTAGAAATCATAAAGTATATTATTAGTTAATTTAACTTAATTATAGAATACCTTGAGGTAATATATCAAACTATAATGCCCATAATCATGTATACCAATCACTAAGAATTCCATTATCATGATGCATGAAAAATGAAAATGCCACTTCACTAATCCCTATAAAACAATTTGAGTCTTTACCATCTTAGAATTCCAAAACTGAAACATAAAAAAACCTATAGTGACCACTCCAAACACAAGAAGTACCTTGTTTACTTGGGTTTCAGTCATATCTATGTAAGAAACTACTGCTCATAATCTAATTCCCATGTCTTTCTATCCTATATCCACCCATAATTGAAATTATCCCAACCAAAATGATGATTTAATAACTTTAATAAAACCTAATACTGGGTTCCACAAATGGTTTTAAAGATATACCTTCACCGAACCTAAGAACCCATACATTTAAACAAAAATATGCTTATTAATGGAGAGGGATGATGATAGTAACTAAGTGAGAGAACACTACCAATGAGAAGGTTGAGTGAAATAGTGGTTACTAAAACACCAACTCTAAAACAATTATTCTCATCACCAATTATTATATATGATCATGAGTAAAACAAAATGATGATGTGATAAAAAGAGAGATTGAAAGTGCATGAAATAATAGTTTTTATAAGGTTCAAACACTCTTTATGGATTGGATGATCCTTGGTGTCCAATAGTTGTGATCCCAATGTCTAATTTCTTATATTATTATCAATAATAACATGGAATAAATAATAATATAGACATGAAATCCAAGTAAATGAAAAATATAGACAACTATCAATAAGTTAATCAATCTCCTGATTCCCTTCTCAAGTGCCTCTAAGTGTGGATCACATGAAAATATATGTTCTTCACCTAAAATTCAACTTAATCCTCTCTATAATATTTTTTATATTTTAATGCTTCTTCATAATCAACAAAGAAAATCACAATATATAAATAAACTTAAGTTCACCACTTCTTGATGGGTTTTGTTATAATGTAGTCTTATTGATGTAAGTCAAATCTAAAATCCTATAGTTAGATATATTTTTTATCTTCATATTTTATATTGGTCATATTTTTCCTTAAATATATCTTATAATTACAACCATGACATAGTGAATCTTGTAATGGAATAAATTCTCTCAAGTATGAATTGAAAAAGTCATCTCTTCTATCTATTTTCTACTGTGAGTGGTACATAAGGAATTTCTTTCTCACAAGGAGATATCATTTGTCTATTTTTCTACTAATATTGACATGCTTTTCATAGTGAGGTACGAAAGATAATTTAATTTTCCTAATGAAAAAATGGATGACTAGGGTTATATCTCTCTAGTATCTTTGTTGTTGGTTGAATCACTAACTCCAATTCACCTAATCTTTTTCTTTTTAGGTTTTTTCTTTATTTTATTAAAACAATAAAATTTTGGTTTTTTGGGTTCTATAAAAACAATATTATGAAAATCTAAAACCTAAATGTATATGAAAAATATAATGAATGAAGGTTAAAATAAAGTTCGTGGTCTGTATGGATTGGTTACATAGGCTCCTTCGTTATTCATTATTATTGATTAATTCAATTTGAGAATCCACCCCCTCATACATGGATTACTACCCTCTAATTTTGAGTGTGAAATTTATCATGCCTAGGAAATCTATTTGGTAAACCAAATCACACCTCATCCAATATCCAAGTAGGATAAACACCTAGATCAAGAGGGAAATTCATAAAAGACTTAGCTATATTTGAGGCCATTTTATCCCTTGAGCACCCTAAATTCCATTGTATGAAGAGGTTACCCAAGATAAGGGAGGTAATAATGATTTGGTAGATAATAAAAGCGATTTTGAAAGTAGTATTGTGTTGGATTATTTTTGTACCTATACACTTCCCTCTCATTCACCAAAATTTAAATTAAAAAATTTGAAGAATTAAAACATAGAAATTTAGGAATGCCGTGAAACCTCCCTGAAGGCCAAGCCTCAGGTTAGTCTCTTTCCATCTTAAAGTGTAAGAGATCATGACAAAATATGGGAAGAGATAAAGAATTAATGAAAGAGAGTGTATGAACAAAATATAGTTGAATTAAAATTTAATGTATGATTATATGATAAATTAAATAAAAAAGAAAAATATAACCTAAAGTAGAACCCTAACAACAACACATTAGAAGATCCTCTCTATCCGGTTCCATCCTATTCCAATCCATACAACATCTTATTTATAGGCCAAATCACATCCTCAGGTTCCATAATTGGGTAATTAATGGGTATTGGGATGAGTTAGGTCGTAATGGCGTCATTATAGTATCGTTAGAAATTAATTACTTCAAATATTCCATTTTTGAGCCAGGGAAATATTTTTACAACATAAAATTGTGTTTTACGCCATAAAATCATTGATCCATAACCCTAGGAGTGTTTTATGACTATAAGAAAATTAAGGGACCGTCATAATGTCAAACATATGTTTCAAACCATGACACATGTTATCATTGACCATAATACTTTTTCCCCTTTGATCCTTATATTTACACATTGAATTCTTCAAGTATTACATCATAAATTACTATTTATGATTTAAATGAAGGTTTTCCTATAATTTTTTCTCTATTTTTTTCAAGTTTATTTATTTTGAATCCTTAGAGTTGGTCATTTTCCTATGGGATGTTGTAGAACATCATTTTCATCCTGAATTATTTGTATTTAAGCTTGTTTTCACACAGTCACTATATCCTGACATAAAACATAAAAATAATTAAATATTGGCATGATTAATTAATTAATAAACATAATAATCATGTAAAATATGGTTTTTTCAACTCCACATGGGTAACCTTTAGATTACCCCTTTAATTTTCCAAAACCACAACGAATCATAACCTAGATGTTTCTACCTTTATACATGACAAAGAAAAACATCACAATTCCCATTTGGATCCTCATAGTGGTCTACCACCAAGTATTTATTAGACCATGAATTCCAAAATGGTCACTTCTCATTTAATTTAACACAATCCATTTTTGATCATTCGCTATACCATGTTTAGTATTGCACCTTAATATAAAATTTTTTCCTCAAAATTTATTCATTCATTCACTTCCATATTTGCACCAAATAATTTATTAGACATCCATCAGTATGTTATCAATAAATAAAATACCAAGTCACCTTAAATGATCATGAATGAGTAATCTCAGGAAAAAATTTATAGTAATATTCCATCATGTAAGTTATATAAATTCCACATCATTGGGATGAATGATGTTTTTGAGAGTTCACCAACTCTCAATGTAAGGATCAATACTATATTTTCCACGTTTCAATTGAGATTAACTAATAACCCCCCATTTTTAGTTCAATTCATGATAGATTTTAAAGACCAAGCTCTATCATCCTTCTTAATCATAATGGGATCTTAAATACCCCCTTTTTATTTTTTTGTAACATGTGAAAAACATATGAGACCATAAAACTCTAATATTAAAAACCAAAACCTCATTTATCCCCTTTTAAGGGAAAAATTATTATATTCTAACCCTTTAACATCACATGCCAAAATAAATTATACAACTATCCCTTTTCATAAATCTCTCCTTTATATTCTTCCAATTTTTTAACAAATTCAAAGGAATAAAAAAGATAGAATAAAAAAATGATTTTTTTGAATTTCAGTTGAGAATACACTCATAAAAAAAATCTCAAGTACTATATGACTTGCTTTGTTAGGGTATTTTTCATGATTTCCAAAACTTTCTCCTTTATAGAAATATATTCCAATAAAACCTCTAAACATTCCACCTTTTCTATGATGAATTAGTAATTAATATCAATATGATTTCACCAAAAATGTTGCACTATTTTTTTTTGAAAAAATGATTTCACTTGGATTATCACACCCAATCACTAATAGGTATAAAAATTCTAGCCACATATATTCAATACATGAATTAAACCATATAATTTGTGTTATTACTCATGATTATGAAACATAATAAACTTCCATTATGTTTAATGTGATTGAATATTATTTTTTAGAGTTCCAAAAAATGAACTTCTCTCCGATAATGAATAAACTTTTTGAAGATGAAATTCAATCAAAAATTTCACCTCTCTAATCCACATAAAATAACAATAAATATGTAAAGATATATTTTTATACTTCAAGTATTAAAAAATAGTTCCTTCGATGTAGTGAAAGATCCAATTCACCACCATACTATGTGTGACCTTACAATAACTTTGGAGTCATGCATAAAGAGTAACCACAAATACGTTTTTTAGTCTTAACACTATCAAATGGAGTTGACTACCAACGATTTTTAAAAAATACTTCTGATAAAAACTCATTCCTTATTCAATTAAGGAAAACTTGGTCCCAAGTGTAATATAATCAGATAACTTTCTTTATTTTTCCATTCAAAACCTCTTTAACAACCCACATGTATATTTTTCTTATAATAGACAAATTCAACTTAGTATATTCATTACTTACAGTACCAAAAATAGTACCATCTCACCATTCCTTGAAATATAAAATTGTTTCCTCGTATAGATATAAAATTCCTTATATGGTTCTTCTTTTTTAGGAAAAATAATTTCATTAGCTTAAATAATAACAACTAGTGAGTTTGTTTCATCTATTTTAAAATAGATATTACTATCCACCTTGAATTTCTTGAAATTCACGCTCTTTAAGATATTTTATATATTTAAATATAATGTTCATGGTGCTTTCTTAATAACATAAATCTCTTTATTGATCTTTTGAACTCAATAACCATCACTTCTAAGTATAAAACCTTATGGTTGTTCAATATAAACCTCTTACTCAAGTTTAATATTCAATATCGATGAATTTAAACCAATTTAGAATAAATAATAATTACTTTGAGAATATATAAAAAATATTCAAATAGTTCATAACCTTGAATCATGAGAAGAAGTCTCTTCAAAATATATATCTTCAATATGGGAGTATCCTTTTCACACAAGATAAGATTTGTTCTATGCCACTTCCCCATTATCATTGAGTTTATTTTGTAAAAACCAATTTGTATGAATGAAATTATTATATTTTGAACTTGAAAATAAATATTTGGTTTGATTATTACCAATGTAATTCATATCTTTTTCCAAAATTATTGTCCAATCTTTATGTATCAATGCCTATTTAACACTATTTGGTTCAACCTGCGAACCCAAGATGGTAGGATTGGAATTTATCATATTTATTTGGATTTAAAAACCCCTTATAATATCTCAAAGGATTTTTTAGGATCAATATAGTTTCTAAGTATTTTTCACTTTGATTATATTTTATCTAGGCCTTCATCATCACTATAAATTCCAAAATCGATATTATAATCATAATAGTCTATAGTTGCGTTCAAATATATCATGTGATATTAATTAATTTATCTTTGATCTTTTTCAATATCATCATAAATATGACATGATGTTTGTAATAATTTTATGGGTTTTTTAAATAATATCATCAAAACTTTAAAAAACATTCTTTAAATTAATATTGCAACACTGGTAACTCCGTCCACCAGGTGTATATCTAATTAATATATTCTTCTATAGGATCTCTCATCTAGCTTACTCAAATTGATACCTTTTATTATGATGTAACATGAGGTGATGGGTAAATTTAATCTTTTAATGTTTGCATTTTTCCCAAACCTCAACTCATAAGTTGTATTCCTTGAATTTGGTAAAAGTAAGAAGCAATTAAAAAATAATCATATGTTGTGGTAGCTTATCACTAAAATAATTTCAAAGTTACATGCTTTGATAAAATGGCCCTTCCCATATCCTCAAAACTTTGTTCCTTTCACTTAGATACTTATTTTTTTGGGGGTGTATATAGAAAATTATATTCCTGACTTATTCCATTCCTTTCAATATATGTCTATTTTTTTCATTATTTTATTAAAATACATCATCAAATTAAAATATTTTGATAGAAAATATAGTTTTATTTTTATCACATTTTTATAGTTCTTAAAGCTATAAAAAGGTTTTTATTTACTCTAAATAAAGTAAATATAAGTTATATGAGTAAAAAAATAAGAAAAAGTAGTGAAATACATATATCCATTAGTTGAATTTAAGATTATTGAACCATTCACTATATTTTTTTTTGATTTTTAGAAATTAAACTTTAGGGTTTATTGTAAACTTGATACATGCTATAAGTCCAACAACCCTAAACCTACAATTAAAAAAAATAAATAAAAATTTCAAAAACCCGAAGAAAACATATTCTAACTTTTAGATTTGGGAGTTATTTTTCTAAAACAACTACAAATAATTAGACCACAGAGAAAAAGACCAAAACATTAAAAAACAACCTTAAGATATTGAAACTATGATCCCTTTGAAGACACCATTCAAAAATAAATTTATCCCATTCTGGATCATCATGGATGATATCTTCAAAGAGTGGATCCATCTTACTGTAGGTTTTTGAAATAATCTTATAGATTAATCATCACTTAATTAAAACCATGGAGAAAAATAAAATCTTAGGTGTTGATCTAAGATAATTGTTTTTTATTAGTATCAAATTTAAGTATTCTTTCATACATCCCATCAATGTATTCCTTTTAGAGATAAATAAAAACTACCACATCCACTATCCTCTACTTGGAGTGCATAATAATGTATACTAAGTATATTTAGTTAGTTTATTATTTCTCCATCCTTTACACAAAAACTCAATTATTAAACTAAAACTAATCCCTGGACTCCATTATATCTTCTTTCCCTATTATGGGTTAATTTTTGTGAATCTTAAATCCAATTACCTTAATTTTTTATCTTATCATAATCAATTTAGGTAAATTAGAATAGTCTTTTTGATGACTAGTTTTCTTACCATTTTTTAAAAAATATTCCCAAAAATCAAATACAACTTTAATCTCATTATTTGTTTCTAAAAAAATATTATTGATCCTATATTTACTCATCATAATCTATAGAAACCGGGAATAGATCATTAAATATTATGTGTTCATTAGTAGATTCATCAAGACCCTATACCCTTGGACTATCCTCTATAAGGCTAACCTATAAGGTTTTAGACTAGAATTTCTTCCACATATAGCTGAAAATTTATACTTCCATAACTCATTTTCATTATATCCTATAGTATTTTTACCTAAGTGCTCAAAATTATTATTTAGTTTAATTCAAAATTATGTCTCCATCTCAAGTACATGGGATTCCATTTTAACTATGTATGTAAAATGATACTCTTCTTTAGTATTCACTATATAGGTAGTCACTAAGGTAGATGTTATCATAGAAACATACTTTGTGAGAGAATTTAACTGAAATCCAGTATCTACATCCACCTAAATCATGACCAGATGCTTTCTAACACAATCAAAACTAACCCTTGATCTTATAATTGCATGGGGGTGAGTGTGAATATAGATTCAACACCCTCATGCATAATAGAAGGGTTTCCATGATACCTTTAACATTATATGATTCTCACTCCAATAGATTTTAAGAAGAATACTTTTTAATCTCCCTATGAGGTAATGATAATTATATAAGATCCTCCATTATGATGAGTATAAATCTTAATCCATGATTTCCCTAAGGATTATTAAGTATTCCCAATAGATAAGGTATTCAAATCAATATTCATTATTGAATCTCTTTCCGTTATCCTTTCCATTAGAGGATAATAATAACTTAATAAAGGATATGAGTTTGAAAGAAATCTTGTGGTAATGTTTCTGATAATATATCATTTTAGTTAATCCATGTTCTCATCCATGTAATATATTATGATACATATAGTAATATCATGACTACTTTAATGAAATCTCTGATACAAATTCCCTTACTATTTACACTTCAGACATAACTCATACTATGATTCATAACATACCTCCTATGTAACTATACTAAACTTTGATTTCAATCCATAAAAAAGTTAGATGGTATTCCAAACACTAACCTTCACATAGATGTGAGGGCTGACTTAATGACACAAATATTGAGTTCCTTGGTCTAAGAAAATATAAGTACCTATTATATTTATGATCATTTTAAGTATAAATGAGTTTTGGAAGGGGAGTTTATGACTAAAAAGACTTACCCATTTTATTGAAGATGGTGAATCATGATTCATATGAAAATAAAAATATAATCGGAGTATATAGAGGTAGAATTATTTGAATAAACAAGGAGATCCAGACCATGCATAAATCAAGTCATATTTATAAGAGTAATGAATTAAGATAATATAAGAATCTATTAGTCCCTCCACTCAGTGCTTCTATAGAATCACAGTTTCATTGACAAACATATTAAAGAACATCAATTTAAGGTAATTGGAATTAGAATCAAGAGATTAGTTAAGAAGGTATGATTCTTTTGAGAACTTTGAAGGATCTTATAGTGGTGAAGGAGTACTATTGAATAATTTAATTACATTAGGTCATAGGGAAATAGCTTAAAAGTGAAAAATATATTTAGCGTATGTGAAGGGGAAGAATATATGAGAATGAAAATCATGAGGAAAAGGGGAATTTTTTTTGAGTCTCCTCTCATGAAGGGGAGGGATCAAAACAAAGACCATCCAAAACCGCTATTAAAACCCTAGGTTGAGATCCATGATAGTGACACCACTGAGTGTATCAAATTCATAGGGCTATTGCTTTTAATATTTACCTTCTTATTACTCTTGTTCACCATATTACCTTTGTAATTCACTTAAAAATGATGCATTTTTCAAGATTTGGCTTCGATATATTCCTCATAACTTAATATTTGATAATATAATCCATAATATTTTAACCAAAATGACCAAGTATTCTATGTTGATTGTCATTTACCCCATTCACACTCATGAAACAATTATTTTTATCATTAAAAATTTAGAATAAATTTTCTCTTATTTTTAGTCCATTCATAATGAATATTACATCCATTATTTTTCTTATGACACATATATTATTAAAAAATATCACCACATTACCATTATCACAGAGTAGATAAAAACTTAATAAATTTTTCCTCAACCTATATATAATGATAAAATCACTATATTCAAACATATTTTCACCAATTTTGGGGATTGAAACCCCTTTCACATTGAGTGATCTATCTTTGTTGAAATTAAAAGCTCCTCCATCATACTTGTAGATATATTTCAAGAGTTATTTGTTACCAATAATGTGTGAAAAGAAACTACTATCAAGTATACAAGGATATCCACCTTGCAGTAATTTATAATCCACATCAACCATTGATTATTTTTATTGATTATTCCCACTCTTGCTAGATTTAGATTTTTCATTCCTATTAAATTATTTCTATTGTATCTTGAGACACTTATTGGTGGTGCATTCTGGTTGATCACACCTCCCATAGCCCTCCTTAAGAGAATAAAAAGTATTATATATTTTTACCTTCTCTTTAAAATGTTGTCTCAAATGTCCTAGAATAACTTTAACTAAAACCCCCTAATTTAATATCCTATATTCAATTTTAGGATTTATTAATTGTATCATCACACATAGGTTCTTTTCCCATGGACTCCATATAACCAATATCTTCCATAAAAGATGAATATCCCCAGTTTTGAATCCGGTTCATCTAAATTTTCTAACTGATGTTACTTTCAATTTAAAATCATCTAATTTCTTTCATCTTTCTCATTTTTATTTTCTCTTTCAATTAGGATTAGCCTCAAGTTATTTATATTTCTAAACATTATGTGTTTTTGGAATTCTCCACACCATAAATTATTTTTTCATTATTGAATTATCCTTCTCTAATGAAGTAATCGTTATCTTCCCCTTATAATTACCATTTACACCATTTTGAATGTGATCTTGAGTGCCCCAAAAATATGTTAACAAAACCATATAATAATAAAAAAGTGGCTAGGTATTATAAATTTTTTTATCATTATATTTATAACTCTCAAAAAATTCCTTGATAGAATTTTTTAACTCCACCTTCTTTAATTATTTCAATTAATTTTCATTATTATCCAATTTTTCCTTAAGGGACTTCAATTCCTTATTATTAAAAATAATATTATCTATAGTAATATCAATAATCTTGTATGATTATTTTAGGATTGTGTTGATGTCACCAATATTTCATGATAACTCTATTTCTATCGCAAAAATATCCTTATATTTTGATTCATAAATAGATTTCATTAATGAACTATTTTCATTTTTCAATGGTTTCTTCTCTCTCTATCTTTATTCCTATTTTCCTTCAATACCACTAAGTAGTTTTTCCTTAATTGAAACTCCTTTATTGTCTCACCATAACTATTCTCCTCTTAACTACTATATTATTATTCACCATAAGGATCAATGGACTACATTAATTTAACTATAAATCTCTAAGACCTTCATTAAATGATTTATATTCCTCCATTTCACTTTCCTTATCATAGAATTAAGTATCACATTTTAATTAAAATTTCTTATTCATGGAATAATTTTACTTTATTTTTTCCTTAAAATTACTTTCCTCTATTATGAAAATTTTTATTCTAGGTTATTTTATAGGTTGATCAACATATTCCAATTATTTGTCCTTATTTGGGAAAATAACTAAAAAGTATCTAATATTTACTCGAATAAAATAATAAATGAATTTTACCCATGTATTTACCTTTTCCCAACTACTTACCTTTTAAAAATAATAAAGAAAAATCATTTAAATTCATGGAGTCATCTGTAACATCATTTTACGCCTTATAAAACTTATTATTTTCAAGATATTTCAAACATTTTGAAGTCTTTAATGTGGTCTCCTTTTCAAATTTTCATTTCTTTTTGAAGGATATACCCCTCCTCATATCATAGGTTAACAAAGATTATTGAGCTTATAAATGGTCCACTAATACAAGTCTTGATCATAAAGTATAAATATATTTACATCAAACTTATCTAGGATAATTATTTTCAAATTTATTACCACCATAGAATCTTTAAGAACTTCTCTATAAATTTAATTGAAGATAAACATTTTGTTCACCTAAATGAATAAATCATCCAATTTTTCATCTTTTACCATTCAAATATCCTCAAATTGAGCCTGAAACATTTATAATCATGTCTCCTTGACTTTATTATCTACTTTATGGGTATCATGAAGTTTTATCCAAAATAAAAATCATTGTTTTCAATCCAATAACTCATGTCAACTGTTTCTTCAAGAGAGAAGAAAGTAACACATTTCATTCTCTCTCAACCAATTTAATATTCTTCTTATCAAGAAAAGTGTAGGCTATCATAACTTCAAGAATATATACTACATTATTTCCATAGATTACTTGGATCAAAAGATGTTATAAATAAATAAAAAAACTCACATCCTCAAGATTATATAAAACCACTATTATGAAGATCCTTTTATTAGATTTAATATATACTAAATTTAAAGAATAATTGGCTTCTTTGATGGAAAATTATAGGCCTTGAGTGAGAGAATACAACCACTTGGAGGTGTGTGTGTGTGTGTGGGGGGGGGTGGGGGTGGGGGGGGGGGGGGTTGAATTAGTGGTTATTGAAACACCAACTATCAAAAAAACATTCTCATCACTAGTTAGGGTTTTAGATCATGAATGAATATAACTAATGATATAAGATAGATAAATATATAGTGATTATGAAAAATATACTTTATAAGGTCCACACACTATTTTTATCAAGTGGATAATCCTTAGTGTCCAACAGTTGCAATCTAGATGTCCATATTTTTATCTTTTTATCAAAAATTATAAGTAATACAACATTAAGATGGTATTTAACTACAAGTATAAGAAAAATATAGTTGATTGTAAATAATTAAATCAATATCCAAATTCTCCCCTCAAGTTCCTCCAAATATAGATCACATGAATGTATTCATTAATCTCTCCATGTTTATCCTAATCCACTCTAGATTTCTATTTAGAATATTATCAAAATATCTCAATGTTTTATGATACCCAACGAAGAAAAATAAATCATATAAATAAACTTATTTTCACTATGGCATGTTATAATTGTATATAGAATGGTCTTGTTGAAGTTATAATGATATCAAATCAATAACGATATATATTGTATTTATCCCCATTTTTTGTGGCCATTTTACTCACTTGATATATCTTAAAGTAACTATTATGACACAATGAATCTAACCAAAACATAATGTCCCTTAGGTTTGAGTAAAAATGGTCAACTCTTGTAACCATTTTCCTCCTGGGTGTGGTAAAATATTTTACTTCTCAGCATGGGATGCACTATGTCTATTTTATCTAATAATACCCATGGTGAAACTTTAATAAAATAGTATATATGATATGCATCAATATAAAATAGAGAAAAAAATAATATGTAACATAATTCATAAAAAATAAATAAGATATATACTTGGATAATATATATGTGATATAATAATTGAAATAAAACACCATGTCCTTTATCCCAAATCACATGGCCTACACATGTTGAGTCCTCAACCACAATATCCCTTGTTTTTATAAGCCATAAATATAGCTCCAAGTTGATAACCATATATACAATGAAACATAATGTCATCCCATTTACATCAAAATCAATGCTATAAATATAGTTAGGGAGTAATTAAAATGTCCCAAATAGATTCCCCAATACCTTGTTTGGTATATAAAATAGAGATAGAAGCACTAGAGTGACTCTAAAACTCAACTACAAAAATAATCTATGCATACAAACCCACTAGTAAAATTAATCACTCTCAAGAAAAATCTCAAACCATGAGGTCATATTTGACATCACATCCCATAGGTATTTCAACCTAATCAATATGTCCATTATTCTTGTACCAAATACCTCATAGTCTATGTTTCTAGTCACTCTGTATCACACTGGCATTGGAAAACGTCACTCGAGATGGATCCAAAATCTCATCCTCTCACAAAATTATGTCTGGAACCCACTCACATTTTAATTGTGTATCTTAATCCATACTATGGATTTTGACTACACTAAGACTACCTCTCTTGAGTTTAGAATTATCCATCTATTGAAAAATCACAGGGAATATCTCCCACCTTCACTATTGTGGTACATCCAGTAGCTCTATTATAAAGAAATAAGGTTTATAATAAATCATTAATAATGAAAAACATTTTAAAAATACTGATATTTAATAGTCTCACCCATCACTCAGTCAATATAGTGTCTCACACCTAAATGAAGGGTTTCACCATGCCTGGACTACATCTCACATGTCATCACTATATTAAACTCTCATTGAACCCCATGAACTAGTCCAAGAATTCATGGTAACTAAATTATCCTAGATTCCATGACTTCTCAAATGGTATATTAAGATTCATATGAATATACATTAAAATGAACATACTCAATATCTCAAAACAATATAACAGAACCATCACCCCAATGGAAGGTCATAAATATTGTTCATATGCTATCATGAATCATAGTGAAAAAATATATAAAATATAAGTAAAATATAAACCAAGAAGGCTCACACAAGCACAAAAGCTTCGAAAAATAGGAACCCACCCTCATGAGGTAAAATAGATCAAATATATTATCAAAATAAATCCTCTATACATTAATTTAAAGTATGTGTCAAAATACTCTTTATAAGAAATTTTTAATGATATAAAATTGAAAAATTACCCACACAAGGTACTTGGTGAAAATACCGATGAAAAACCTCAATAGAAAACAACCATTTTCTAAATCTCAAATCTATGTAAGCTATAAAAGGATCCAACAGTACCCATTCAATCTGGGTACCATGAAACAACTATACTATATATTCCTTTGGTGACTACTAAGTTGATGAGATACCATCCCATTTATAGAGGGATCACATATAATTCTATACAATCAAAACCATTATAATAAATATAATTAATGATAATATAATAAACCAAACAACAAAAATTCTAAATGTATAAAAACATACACTTTATATCATGACCCATTTAAATAATGTCATCAAATCTTAGCTACCATTAACTCCAACAAACAATATCATTTTAATAAGCATCATAATTTAATATTTTATTCAATTTAAATCAAAACCCCAAATTAGTATAACTAATTCCAAAATCATTTAGTGAAAAATTATATCAAAACCATGAGAAATAAGAAGAGTTCTACTCCTAATACACACTCGAGACAAATATTCATATAGCACTAAAATTATAATGCCAAATTAATCATTGATTTTATCCCATTATAAAAAATTAAACATTTAATACATATAGAACCATAATTCAACCAAATCATAATGTAATGGAAAGAAATATCCTTATAAATTCTCTACTATATTACACATACAAAATCATTATTAAATAAACATAATTCCACCATACTTTAGTGAAATCACTGTCAAAATACCTAAATAATAGATCACTAATTAAGTAAAATAGAAAAATAAATAAATAAATAAATAAATAAATGAGACTATTACCATGAATTTGAAGAAATAAAACCCCCTATATAACCTAGTATCAAAGGGAGAAAATAAAGCACAAATGAGGTGAAAAGAAGGGGATTCCCTTTTATTCTGTCCAACTAGAGAGTAACGAACCTAGGGGGTGGGGGGTTAAAATGGAAACACCCCTTAAAATGATTAAATTGACTCTCTAAAAAAGAGGAACCGGGGCTACTATATACCTAATGAGACTCCACATACCACTTAGTGTCCCAAAGAATGGGACAACCCCATTGGTTTCACCATTGAGTACCTGGTAGTAGTATACCAATTACTTAGTGGTGAAAACCATCCACCTCACTCCTTATTTTAGTTAGTGACTGTTGATAATTCATTTTAAGTATTTACACCTCTAAAACATCCATTTATATATATATAATATGTATAAAACTTCCTACATCCAATCCAAATCAAAATTCAAAAATCACTCTATCACTAAATTGAATAGAGTTAGATCTACCTTTCATTATATAGATATTAAAATGAATGAGTCATTACATAAGAGATACTATTTAGTAAAAACTACTTCATAGAGCTATCTATTATTTCCATAAACTTCTTAAGAATTTTATGATAACAAATGACAATATATTGAGACTATATACCCAAAAATATCCTCCACATGGTCCCAATAATACCCCTTTGGATTTTATTATCAACCTAACAATAAATATTTAAAATATCTATGTATAAGCACTTTATACTTATTTAACACATCTTAACTCAAGTAACACCAAATTAGATGTAAATTGATACCAATTAAAAATAAAACATCAATGTTAATAGAAAATCATTACATTTTTATATTTTCATTACATATAAATTAACTATCAATAAATTAGCTCAAAATTTATATATGTGAACTCATTGTAGATAATGAATTTTATATATTAATATTAAAAACCATTCCATAAACAAAAATAAAAATAAATATTTCTATTTTAACTTGTCATCACCTGATGATATTGTTTTATTAAAAAAACCTCTCCTTTTATACATGGCACAAATACCTTCACATATTCTTGATAAACATATTAAAAACCACCACTAACTTTTCTTACTAAAATCATAGATTTACCCTTTGATTGATCCCCATTTATAAAAAAATATTTACTACATTTTTATTTTTTTCATTATATCTCATTTAAAATAAGAATCTAAATTAGAAAGGGAAGTGGAATAAATCATACATAGGTAATATATGATGTAAGAGAGGTTGAACACCTACAATAAACCTTAATTTCAAAAATTCATTATTTAATAGAGGTTTTGGGAAAACATAAACCAACTTTTCTTTTATTTGAATGGATTATAACTTCAATAATCATTTTTCATCATTTTATTTTGTGAAGTGATAATTGATATCTATTTTATTCTATAAATAATATCAAACCAAATTATTAAAAATATTGATAACACTTTGATTATCACAACCTATGATAAAATATTTATTCACCTCAACCAATTTACTTTAATAATTTTATTTATACACATCATTTGGGTTATTTATTGGGTTAAAGAAACATAATAAGCTTAGATAATTCTTAATATTAAAAAATTATAATTATCTATCCCCCACACTACATAACATTCTCCCAAAGAAAAAACATCTCTTAAGGTCAGGTTTAAATCATAAAAATTTTCATCCCAATCTGCATTAACATATCTAAAGAAAAAAATATTACGTTTATTATAATAATTAAAACCATAATTAGAAGTTCCATTCACATACCTTAAAATCTACTTAGATTATACAAAATGATATTATTTTAGTATACTTTATAAGTGAGATCATAAAATCACAACATAGAAAACAATCATTCTAGAAGCCATAAAGTATACGATCCTTCCATTGAGTCTTTTAAAAATTATTTAGTTGAATTCATTTCCATTATATTATTTTGGATTTTTTATCACTATAGTTGTTATAGAAATACCTAATGTTGAACCTTTTCAAAAACTCTTGGGTATAATTCTATTTATATAATATAGTGTTCTCTTTTACTTAAGTAATTTAAATATTTTAGAAATAATTCAACTATCCATGAATGAACATAAGACAATTTTCCTTCAATTTAATATAAAATTTATTGTAAACATTTTCTTCCTTACCTTTCAATACAATATCATCCACATTGATGAATATGATGAGTGACTCCTTGATTTATATTTTTTTCCACTATTAATTTTATAAATTAAATAAATTGAAACATGTGTCTAATATGGAAGACAAAAATATTGGGTATTTATTTAGATTATAAAAATCCTTATATAGTATAACAACACATGTATTATTTTCTTTAATAATAAATTCACTGAGTTTCTAAATATGAACCTATTCTTCAAGTTCACCCTTATAAAATGAATACTTTACATCCATTTGAAATATCGTATTGTTAATTTTAGATAAAATAAAAATAATTATTATGATTATTTCAAATATTCCCAACTGTGTAAACTCTTCATTTAAATAAAACTATTTTACTTGAGAATACCCATTACACACAAGTCAAGATTTCTTTCTAGACACTCCGCCCTTCTCATTCAACTTATGTAAGAACACTAATTTTGTTCCAATAATATTCATATTCTATATATTGGTCACAAATTATCATTTTCCATTCTTTTAAATTTGAAAAAATTCCTGATTTAAAAATTCAAACCATTACTTGTGCTTCAATGCTACATCAATAAAACTCGACTCACCCAGAGGAAATAACAAATTTTGTGATGTTTTCCTCTAATATATTAATGTTTAAACCAATTATTCATGGCATCCAATGATTTTTTAAACCTTAACATGATTATTTAATCATTAATAACCTGATTTTTGTTTTTTTGGCATTATACATGAGAAAATAATCATTTTCCACTTGATCTTAAACTATAATTTTAGAACATTTTTAATTTTTTAATTTTCAACTTACTGTCCGAGAAATTCTACAATTTATTCAAATTTTTTAATTATACTTATTTTACACTCCCACTTTTTGAGTTTTTATTAACATTAACATATTCAGAGTAAAAACTAATTCAAATCCTCTTATTTATATAGTGAAAAACTATTCCATTTGGTGGATATCCTAGGAAGATACCATCATCAACTTACTGCACAAAATTTTGATTATTGGTGACTTTAATATTCATAAGGCATTTTATTAGAAACATAAAAAGTGAATCAATATCATATTCTTCTTTTAGTACATTTAATATGGGTAAATGTGTACATATATATGAATAAAACATCGGTTTCTAATGTCAACCATTATAGTAATTAATTATCTCTAGAAATAATAAGAAGTCCCATGTTCTACAAAGATTATGCTTTATATATCAAAAATATTTAAATTTTTATATTTATAAATACTATTCCACTATTTCATATAAGGAGATCAATAATCATGATAAATTTTATGATTCTTAATCTAATAATTAAACTTTTCAATTTTATATTCTACATCATTATCCATTTGATGTTTTGTCAATGAAGAGACACTAGATTTTTTGAACTTCATTGATTTTTTTTTGAATTTTTTAGAAGCTTTGATTTATGTTTGAAATATATTATGAAGGTGATTAAAGTCATACATAAATAAAATAAATTTCATATATTCAGTTATTTAATTTGGATTTATTACTTCATAAAATTTATAATTAACATATTCTAAATGATTTAATATTTAAATCTACATCCTCCCATGTGATGAATTCACCGACTTTCCTTTTTTAACAATTTTTTTATAACCAAACATCTTTGCATTTTAAAATTGGAAATATCCTTAAAAAATATTAATAATTAAGACAATTCATGTTTCTTTGTACAATATAATCATGTATTTGATGTTATAAAGCATTCTATTATTTCATGGTTAAGTTAGATGAATTCTATGCTTCTCATATCTAAAATAGATTTCCCATTTCTTGCTAAAATTTATTCAACATAAAAATATACTCCAAAATCTTCACCAAAAATTCATATACCCTAAACATGCGACGTTCCTTTAGAAGGTCACAAAAATAATATGGGGATGATGGGGGTATAAATTAGTGGTGTTTGATCTTTTATAATTTCTTTCACTCTGAAATTAATCTCTGTTACTGGTTAAAAAATGATCCTTTTAAATAATTAACATAACCTTACCTAAATAAAAAATAAATAAAATATATAAAGGACTAATAATATTTTAAATGTTTTCTCTTGATGTGGGTTACTAAATCCTTGTTTTGATAGGAATCATCTGGGTCATAGATTTTACATTATAATATTTTGATAAAATACAATAAGGTGGGAGAAGTATAATCCTATAGGCCAGTGATTCCCAACACATACAAGAATCCTACTAATAAAACTATAACTCAATAGTTTTATGTGAGTTTAAATGTATTTAAAAATATTAACAGATATATCCAAGATTCTTTAATAAATATGGATATAGATATTCCTCTTTGATCCTCTAAATTGATCTGATTAGAATATACTCACATATTAAAAAAAAATAACTTTATATAATATTAATTAATAAAAATAGACTATTCAGTTCATTCCAACTTCATGAATATTAATTTTATAATATTTGTCTCAATCTAAATACACTGAATGCCTGGTATATTGTATGTTTTATGCTTTTCACAAGGATTTGTATTCGTTTTATCATAGTTTTTAAATGCACTATGATAGTATACAAAATCATCCTCTCTCTCATTAATTATCCCACTTATTAGGGGATTTAAAAAAAATTATAGAATTAATTTTAACTATATAAATTAATATGAGTTTATATTATATATTATTCCCACAAAAGTTTTTATCCTTTATGATCTTTTTTTTGTTTCTACATTCAATGGTTCATGTGGGTGTGCTCCCATGATCAAAGAATATCTTAATATATATTTAACTACTATCATTAGTATAATTAAAAAAAATACCATTCTTACATTTTATCTACTAGTAAAATAAAGAATATTCAACAAAAAAAATTCATTTATGAATTCTAGAAATACTCACAAGTTAATTCTTCTTTATTCAATTGGATTAGCCTCATTCCTTATCTTTTTTATCCTTATCATAATATGAAGTGGTTTATTAAAAAAAAATCTATTGATAACTCAATAAAAAAATATTTTAACTCTTCAAATATCTTTAAGAATCCCTATAATAGCATTTTCATTCTATTAAATAGTTTAGTATCTAAACAATATCTTTACAGTTTCATTTCGTAAATATTTTCTGAATATTTTACTTAAAAAAACTCAACTTTACTTTAATTTATCTTCATTATATTGTTCAAATGGGTGATCTTGTCATTCATGATGTAAATATAAAAATATCATTAGAAAACATGAATCAAAATTCAACTAATATTATTTAATCATTTAAAAATAGTTCGAGCATCATCTGGTTTAATTTTCTTCAGAATATACAATTTTGGAAATCACAGAATTTTTAAATTTTAAGTCATAAAATATGAATAACATGGTTCTTACATCGATAACTCTTATATGACTCTATAAAACTCTTAAATTTATCATAATTATATGTTTATGAATCATATGTGAACCACTTGTATGAGAGTCACTCATATGTAAATTATTCATACATGCTTCACCAATATCAGGAACTTCTACATGCTTCCTGCCTATACCAAATCTACAATATTAAGAGATATAACTCTTACATTGATCACACATAAATGAATCCTTGGGTAAATTAATATTACATAGGTCACTCCTACGTGCTTCTTACCTTTGTGAAATTCTAATCTATGTATAAGGAAATGACTCTTACATGCTCAACATTCACTTCAATTCCTTTTCCATTGTCCACCTCAATAGATAACTTTTATATCAATTCAATCGTATATAAGTCACTTCTATATTGAATATCATTTACTATTTCATTACATATGCCTTTTCCAAAATCTCATACTAACATAGTCCATGTATGAGTCTTTTCTTTGTGAAATTTTCTGATCCAGTTCATAATTAACAGACTTTTACAAATTACATATAAGCTTATAAATTTACTCCAAACTATCCTCAATATGTTAAAAAAACTAGAAACATATTTCTAACTATTCTTAATACCCTCTAAAAAATGTTTTTTAATAAATAATACCCCTTAAATAATTCCTTAGGGTACTCCAATGACCCTTTTGGATTTGTGTCAACCTTTATTAACCCTTTCCAAAGGTCAAATCATATAGGATTCATAAAATCATAGTCTATATCACATGAGATACTTATTGAAATCACACCAAAGGATAATTTAGTGATTTTGAGAGAATTCTATTTTTGGACCAAGGAATTTCATATCTATAAATAGAGTCTTGTTTGCGTTTGTTGTCAATCCACACTAGGATGATCGATGAATTTACAAGGAAAGTGATCTTATAGTACAAGCTGACTATAGTGTTAAAGGTGGCATCATTTCCCTATGCTTGTCAATTTTTTTGGCTCAAAATCAGGAGGATAGAGCAAGCTTTATGAAAGGTAGTTTTTTTGAATTGACTCTTATCAAATATAGTAAACTCATAAGTTTCATGATAACTAGGTTTCACAAAGATTGGGTTTCACAGTGATCGGGTTTCTAAAAAAATTTATCTTTGAGAAGAAAAATGGATTCATGAATATGTGACAAAAATATAGAGTTCTTCATGACTATGATAAGCATCACAAGTGCATGATAAGTTGACTATATTCTTCATGACTATGATAAAGATTCACAAATGGATTTAATTTCACTAGAGAATCATGACTAAATGAGATTAATGAACTCGTGTTTAGACCCTCACGAAAGATCCACTAGAGGTGTGAGATATTTGTGAAGGACCGAGCCTATAGATAGGTGGTCACCCTCAATTAATTTGAGATGATTTTTTTGGATAAAAGTTCAAATCGTTCTGAATTCATGAAGGATGAAATATTTGTGAATCAGGTTTTTATTGTGAGACTAAGAATCATAGAAAGATTGTATTAGTATTAACCAATGACTAGGTATCTGGAAAAAAGGGGTTTTTCAATGACTGGTTATTCTCTGAAGATATAGTGTTCGTTGAATGCAATTTTTTTTGTGAAAGTTGGAGCTTCATCTAGGAGATTCAAGAAAGAGCTTCACAAACAATATTTTTGAACATAAGGTTTAAGTGAATAGTTATTTCATGTGTATAAACACATTATTTTAATGTAATCAGAGTCTCATTCATGTTACAAATAAATTATTAAATGAAAATATATTAAAGAAACCTACAAGTTTTTAACCTAAGTAAGACTTCACCCAAATAAATGATCTAGGGGGATTCAGTGGAAGTGTTCTGAGGGAGGTATTATGATATCTCTAAGTTCTTTTATAGGTAGTGTACCTAGAAAAAAGTGACTATTTCTAAACATATGTATTCCATAACTAGTAATGATTAATGTATTTAGGTTTAACCGACACACTATTGGTATATGTTCCTTGGACTAGCCCTTAGTGGTGAACCAAGTAAAACTATTGTGTTGTATATTGGAATGTAAATTTTTGACTATTACACAATTTCATTATATAGGTTTAAAAAGTTCCGAACAATGTGGGAAAAAGATCCATCACTTTAATAGAAAAAGTTGACACCATGATCCACCCCTCCTTTATTAGGGTGTTCTGAGGTCCTACAAGTGGTATCAGATGGTACACGTTACTAGAGTTAAATATTTACTCTATTGTTTTCATGGAGAATTTAGTAAATGTTAGAGGATTCACCCTGTTTGATGAAATAAACTTCCATATTTTTAAGAAAAAGATGATATCTCATATAATATCACTTGGGATTGAATTTTTTTACACTACCTAAGGGATTTAGGTAACTGATGAGATAAAACTATTTATGATTGAAACATATAGGAAAACTCTTGATATAGATGCCAAAGAAAAAAATACCCTTACTATGACTCTATCTGGTCAAATTTATTTGAGGGTGATGAGTTTCACTTCAGCCAAGTCTATGTGGAGAAAACTTGAAAATATATACGAAGGTGACAACAAATTGAAAGAGTCCAGAATCCATGTTTTTCATAATAGGTTTGATGATATGAAAATTCATCTTGATGAAAATGTATATACCTTTTTTAATCGAATTACTAAAGTTATTGGAGAAATTCAAGTACTTGGTGAAAGAATTAATTATATTAACATTGTGAAGAAAATTATAAGAAGGATTCCACCTATATAAAATGAAAAATTTTCAGCCCTTAAGGAAAGGGATATATTTAAACTTTCTCTTAATGATATTCTAAGAATTATGGTGGATTATGAAATGAGAGTCAAACTAAAATATGCTACAACTTGAGTAATAAAGGAAATGACATTAAAATAAATGGATTTTTTTTGGTTTTCAGAGATAGTGTTGATGAGTATAATGATGAATATGAACTTATTTTTCTTTTTTCTAAAAAATTCAAGAGAGTAAAAGGGAGTTTTGAAGGAAATCTTCCTCTGTACTTTTTTTGATGTGGTTGAGTTGGGAAAACTTCCTCTTGATTCTCAAGGAAGTTTGATGATGAATAAAGTGAAGTAGGAATCATGAAGAAGTCTTATAAAAATTTTCCTCAAAAGGGAGACCTCATATTAGAAAAGAAATCACACAGTAAAATTTTCATTTATAAAGAAGAAAAATATGATAATGACTTTCTAGAGGATGAAGAACCAGAGTTCAAATATGAAACCCAAGATTCCATGATGGATACAGTTGAAAATTTAAAACCCTCAAAAAATAAAGATAATGATAATCAATTGATTAGTGTTGTTGATATAAAAGTGGATCTTGAGGATGCTCTTGATAAGATTGAAATTAAAATAAAGCGAAATATAAAGATGAGGCCCATTCTAGAAGAGTTATCAAATTATTTTGATCATCCTGAAGTAAAAATGGATCAATTTAAAGTAAGAGAAAAATAACATTACAAAATTCTTGAAAGCTCATAAGAAGTTATGTATTTTAAGATCAAGATTGAAGATTAGGAAAAATTCATCATTGGACTTACATAAAAACTAGAGTGGAAGGCTATGATAGTTTAGGGAATTGAAGAAGAAGTTATTACTCAAGGGAGTAAACTAGAAACTTATTCAAATTCAAGTGAAATAAAGAAGAAGTTATATTTTGGAATATTCTCAGATGTAGAACTGTTAGAAAGAGTTTAATGTGGTTAGAAAGTATAAGATAAGGATTTGAATGATCATATATCCACATGTATTGGAAAAAGTGGAATTTGATGTGATTCTGAAACATCAATGTCTAGAAACAAGATGAGTCAAAATAAATGGTAGCAAAAACTTGGACATAACACAATGGAACCTGATGTCCTAACAAAGAAAGCTTCAAATCAAACATAAAATAGAGATGAAAATTATCCTCAAGTATCTAGAAATGATTTCTAATCAAATAATTTTACAAAATAAAGGGACATGAGGCAGAATGTAAGTGATAAGACATTTCATCTTATGAAATTTCAATTCTTTGTCTTTATAGGATACACCATGTCATACAGTGAAGAGGTAATGAACTATCTAAATTGGGAAGTGCTTAGAATTCAAAAATGGAGAATGAGACCATATCCTTCATCATTTATAGGAAATAATTTATATGTATATTGTTTTCACCATTCTAAATATGGATACAAATCTATTCATTATAGGCCAAGGAATGATAGGAACATTAGCTACATAGCTCAGATAAAAGTCAACACCAACCAACTAGGCAGAGTTTCTCTTGAAAATATGTACTGACCTATGGAATAAAAATATGAGTGTGATGAACCCATTCACATCAAAAAGATATTATAAATGCCATATTTATCCACCATTCAATAAAGTATCTCTTGAAAGGAAAATAATAAAATTAAGAAATCCAACTTTACGTAAATAGCTCTTAAATCTACAAAGAACAGTAGCACCTGGATTCTCAATAGAAGATTATCATCCCATATTATGGGAAATTAATATTTATTGAATAATGTTAAGAAAATGGTTTATGGAATATAAAGGTTTGAAAATGAAGGTTCTTTGAAGATCAAATGTAGTGAAAGTACTACATTGGAAAATGAAGAGCTGAGGAAACCAAAAGTTCTCTATATGGGTGGTTTGCACCATAATATCTTAAGTGTGAGTCAACTCTATTAATTAGGACTGATAATTAAATTTAATCAAAAGTATTGCACTATCAAAATAAATAAAGTCAATTCACTCATAAAAGGATGGAAAAGATGGTATTTTATACCATGTTGAGAGTAAAGAGAACATTTGTTGCTTAACACTTGAAGAAGAAAACAACTTGTGGTACTAGAGGTTGGGTCACATTAATAAATAGAGCACAGAGAAAATATATAATATGAATATACTAATTTATATCCCCTATATGAAACATTAATGATAAAATACATGTGATGATTGCATGCGAGGAAAAATGATGGGGGATTCATATCGTCTAAAGAACAAAAGGGTATCAAATCTACTTGATCTCATCCACACAGACGTATGTTGTGAAATAAATGTGTATTTCACATATGGAGAGTGGTTATTAATTATTTTTATAGATTTTTATAGTTGAATTTTCTATGTAGTGATAATTTAGAGTAAACAACAAGTGCTTGATTTCATGATGCGTTACCATCAAATTGTTGAGAATGAAACTGACCACACAATCAAGATTTTTTGATTTGAAAATAAAAGAGACTACACATCCATTTAATTTAAAAATTACCTAAAAAACATAGAATAAATAATGATTTGGATATAGTGATAACCCCACAAAAAAATAGAGTTTCTGAACATAGAAATTGAAAGGTGAACAATATGGCTAGATCTATGATGATTGAGAGTCGTATTTCTCATCATTACTAAAAATAGGTTATTCAAGTTGTAGTGTACACCCAAAACAAATAGGGATATTTTGGGGAGAAACAAAGACACCATAATAGTTATAGTATGGAATAAATCCCTATTAGAAGTATTTTTGTGTTTTTTGAAGTAAATTTTTCATTCGAAACAAAGAAGGAAATCAAGGAAAGTATGGTGATAATGTAGATGAGAGAATATTACTTGTATATTCAATGAATATTTAAGCCTAATTTTTTTATAATAATCATATTGGAAGAATTTTGGAAAGTAGTAATGTAAATATCATTGAAGATAAAAACAAAAATACCCTAATGAGCTCATATGCTGATATAATATAAGATGAAGAAGAAAGTGGACATAAGACAGATCCAAATGTAGAAATAGTGGAAGGCTTGCAAAAAAATTCATGGATAAAAAAACAAAGATGATTTAGAAGAAGAACTAGAAGAGAAAAATATGGATGAAGAAACTCCATTTGAACCTCATAAGAGAAATGGAAGAGCATAAATTGATAAATCCAATATTATAGTGTATTAGACTACACCCAAATAGTTAAGGATAATGAGGAATGATGTACATTCTACCTTTATATCAATTGTGGAACCAACCTCATTTGAATAATAATTGAAGGATGAATCATGGGTTAAGTCCACGAATTAAGAATGTGATAAAATTGATAAGAACTGGACATGGGATCTTATAAAGAGTCCCAAAAATCACTACATTATTGAAATAAGGTGGATCTATAAAAAATTTGATGATCATAGAAATGTGATAAAAAACAAGGAACACTTAGTGTGTAAATGTATACACAGATTCAAGGTATTGATATGGAAGAAAATGTTTCTCAATTAGCTAAACAAGAGTAGACCGAGATTTTCCTTATCATGGGAATTCAAAGAGAGAACAAAGTTCATCAGATGGAGGTCAAAACAAATTTCTTGAATGGAATTCTTGAATAGTAAGTCTACATTAAAAAAACAATGGTATTTTTGATTAGAAATGATGAGACTAAGGTTTTCCGATGAAAGAAAGTTCTCTATGGTCTGATATAGGCGCAAAAATCATGGTATTCTCAACTAGATGCTTATATGAAGAAGATTGAATTTATAAGAGGATGTTTTGAACATAATATCTCTGTGAATAATTCTCAAAATGATCAATTTATACTATTGGTGTATGTGGATGACATTATTGTTGGAAGAAGTAGGTAGAGATCAGTGGAATAATTTTCTAATCACATGAAATTAGAAGTTGAAATGTATATTATTGGTGAAATCACATACTAATTCTGGATATAGGTGATTCAAAATAAGGACTACACCTTCATTTCTCAAAAAAATATGCAAGAGAGATTATGAATAAATTCAACATGCGTGACTCCAAACCAATGTTGGCTTCAATTGTGGTTGGTTCAAAACTTGGAAAGCATGAGGATGAGACTTATATGGATTCCACCCTTTATAGGAGAATCATTGGAATCTTAATATACATGACTAAAACATGGTTAGATATCATTTTTAAAACATGCTTAGCAGCCTGCTTTAAAAAAAATATGAACGAAGAGAATTTGGAAGCATTTAAAATAATCATGAGATATATTCAAGGTAGTGTCAATTTTGGATTATAATTTTCTACAAGAATAGATAATGAATTATCAACATTTTATGATTCTGACTGGGCTGGTGATGTGATGGATAGAAAGTCTAAAAGTGGTATATAATTATTCATTGTAAATAAATGTGTGGGAGGGTGGAGAAAGAAACAAGAAAGCACTTCTCTTAGTATGGATAAAGTAGTGTATATCTCATCCAAAAATATTTGCACTCAACTATTGTGGATTAAGTAAAAACTAAATAATATTGCCAATGAAATGAAACAGCTGGTGGTGATCCATTGTGACAATAGGAGATCGATTGATCTTATGAAGACTCTAGTTCAACACTCTTATAAAAAATATATTGAGATCGTATATCACTTCATCAAGGAAGAACTTCAACAAGGTGTGATTAAAATGGATCATGTGGGAATTGATGACCAAGTAGATGGCATTATTAATAAGCCTTTGGCAGAACATGTGTTTAAGAAAAATTTATTGAACTTAGATGTTCAGCCACCTTTGAGTGCATTAGGAGGTTATGATTGGTCCCCTCTCCCCATTTGTGTTAAATGTTTTAATCTGTTTGTGGAATTAATGAAGGTTTATGGGGGAGATATGAACCAAGGGAGTCTATTTTAAGCTATAAAAATACAAATATAGTTTTTTAAGTTTATTTCCAAAGGTAGGAATGGATAAATTCAATGTTATAAAGGTTTTCATGTTACATTATTTTGAAAAAACATGCAATACTTCTGTGACATGATGATAATTAGTTATTATGAGGAAATAATTCATATTTCTTAGAGATTATCTTGGAAATTTTTAACCATTCCAAAGAATGAGAACCCAATTCATGATTCCCATTTTGTTTTCTACACCAATATTTTCTCATGTATACTTAAAGTGTTGGATGAGTTTTCTCTTACCTTTCAGGTCTTTGTTAGCGGCTGGTGATTTATTGAATTTATCTATAGATTTCCAAAAAACCCAAAGGGGGAGATTTTTGGAGACAAGTAATTTTATAGTTGAAAATGGAGTCTTGTTTGTGTTTTTTGTAAATCCACACTTGGATGACCAGATATTTTACAAGGAAAGTGATCTTACAATACAAGCTGACTAAAATATTGAAGGTGTCATCATCTCCCAGTTTTTCCATTTTTTATCTAAAAATCAGGATAACGGAGAAAGCTTCATGAAAGGTAGTTTTATAGAATTTAATATTATCAAATTTGTTAGAGGCATAAGTTTTATGATGAATGGGTTTTATAAACACTGGGTTTCAAAAAAGTTTGAGATTTGAAACGGCATGGAGCTTCCTGAATGCGCAATTAGAAGATGGTGTTCTTTGTGACTATGACAAGCATCATGAGTGAACGATGTGTTGATGGTGTTCTTCATGGCTATGATAAATATTTGATAATGGTTTTAATTTCACTAGATATTTTTAAATTAAGGATATTCCAAAAATTTTGTTTATAGGTTCATGAAAAATCAACTTGAGGTGGGTGATATTAGCGAAGGGATAAGCCTATAAATAGATGGATACCCACACTTAATTTTAACTGAAATGTTTTGAAGAATCTAATAAATTGGTTTGAATTTATGAAGGCTTAAATCTTCATGAACCAGGTTTTGATTATGAGCCTGATCATCATGAAAAGACTATCTTAGTCTTGAATAATTAATAAGTATCTTGGAAAAAAGAGTTTTACAATGACAAGTTATTCTATAATGAAATAGTGTTCTACAAAGTCAGTTTTCTTCATGAAGGTTGTGATCTTTGTGAAGGATATTTGAGAAGAAGATTCATGAAAAATAGTTTTGAACATCAGGTTTAAGTGAATAGTTCTTTCAAGTGTATCAACATAGGACTGTGGTGAAATTAGAGTCTCGTGCTTGTCAGGGAAGAATACTTAAATACCAATATACATAACCAACCTTCAAGTTGTTAAAATGAATAAGACTTTACCCAAATAAGTAAGATAGGGGATCCAAAGGAAGTGTTCTGAGTGAGGTAGTGTGCTATCTCTAAAATATTATAAAGACAGCGTGCTAGGCACAATATACCCATGTCTTAACTTCTATATTCCACAACTAGTGAAGATTAGTGTATTTAGGAATGCCCAACACATTGTCAATGTATGGTACTTAGAATAGCCCTCAGTGGTGAACCATGTAAAAATGTTGTGTTGTCTCTTTTCATGTGAATGTTTGATTACTAATTGGTTTTATAAGATAGGTTTAACAGGTTCATATCAGTGTGGGAACAAGATCCATCACTTTAAAAGAAAATTTTGACACCTTGATTCACCCCACCCCTCTCAGGGTGTTCTGGGGTCCTAAATTCTACCCCTAAATGACAATAAATTGTGTCCAATTTATATAGATGAACTCCCCTCAATCTAGATTTACAATTCTCACATCTATATATCTTCACCATTTAGAAATATCAATATATTTATATTAAAATTTTTAAGGAATGACCACCCCCTTTGGTATAGAAACACTCTCCCTTTAACAATGAGAGTGTCACTTGATAAGAGTTGTGTACCTTCTCCCCCCTTTAACAACATAATCCAAAGTCTTATGGAGGGTTCTTTTTAAAATTCATTAAGTGTGAGGATAGGGATAAATATAGATCTATAGCCTCAATTATTGAAACTTATCTCCTAGAATTTCATTGGTAAAAATATCTACAATATGATATTTAGTGAAAATATATTTAAATTTGGAATCACTATTTTCCATTTTCTAATTAATGAAATGAAATTTGGTATCGATCAATTTTGATATAAGGTGTTGAACTAGATTCATTAACAAATCAATGGAACTTTGGTTTCCATAAGAAATTTTTAGTGGTCTCCCAACATTTACTTTCATATCTTCCAACCGTAACTTCATATATTAAATTTGAGTATAGGAAATATTTAAGATACATAATATACCTTATTTATGCTCAAGGAAAATTAGTTTTTCTTCTTGTTGTTCCAGATCATGTAGCTCTAATTAAGAAAGAATGATCCACCAGATGTGTATTTCTTGTCTGTACAGCCTCATACCCAGTCCGCCTATGTGAGTACATACATGTTTAATTCATGTTCTTTTCTATAAATCAACCCAAAGTTTAGTGTGACTTTGATATATTAATTTTTTTTAGATTTTAGGATTTGATATCCGTTTGGGTATCTATGAAATATTTCATAAAGATTCAAAAAAATGTTATATCTAGACTTGAATATATGAGATAAAGTAGAATCCTAATTATTTTCATGAATTATTTTTGATTCAAAGAATTTACAGATTCATTTATACTCAACTTTGTTCCAGCTTCTATAGAATTGGATATTTTTTAGAATCATCCAGGTCAATTTTTTTCAACAATTCCCTATAATAATTATATTGATATAAAAAATTTTACTATTATTTTGAGTTATTTATAAGCCTAAAAAACAATTCAACTATCCTAAAATATAATCTCAGAGTCCCTTTTAATATTATCAAAAAAAAATTCATTAAGACACTCTTTATAACCATAAAATATGTTATCATCTACAAACACAATGATAATTAGAGTACCCATGGATTTTTATTTCATATATAGAATGCTGTCATCCATTCCATTTGGAAATTGAATCTATTTCAAGTAGCCATTTTACTTTAAGTACAAGGCTCTAGGATCTTATTCCAATCCATAAAATTAATTTTTAATTTTTATAAACCTTATTCCATATTTTTTATAGAATAAATCTATCATGTTATTCAATAAAAAAATATTATTATAGATCACCATTCCATAATGTTGACTTCACAATTATCTGATATACTTTGTAATTTCTATGAGGAACCACTATAAGAAATATTCTGATTGTTTTCATCCTTTCCACTAGTGTAAAATTTTCTTTGAAATAAATACCTTCCATCCATGATTATCATTTTCAAACTAGTTTATACATATTTCATATAACATCAACTTTTTTATTCAATTTGTTTCTAAAGACCCACTTTGCTCTAATTACATTTTTATGATTTGGTCTTGGAATAAGATCCCAAGTGGAGTTATTATCAATATAATGAAGATCTTAAATCATATCATTGATCAATTATTCATACTCAAATTATTATGAAATAAATTTTGTTTAGACTTGAGAAATTAGTGATGTTTGGTTTTCAATTTTCAAACTTCATCTTGTTTGAACATGATCCTCTTGACTAAAAATGATGTTTTCTAATTCAATATGATTTTTAGTATCCGATGAATATGGTTTTATTACTCCGAAACATCATATTCATTTTTGGACTATTTTGAATTAATATCAGTATAATTATACTTGTTCTATCTTTTTCATCATTCCCCTTTTCTGAAATATCCATGTTGTATTCTTTAGATGTTTTTGAAAAAACTTCATCTGATATACCAACTATATCTGAATTCATAATCACTTTACTATAAAATGATTCAAAAATTTCATTTATACATTTTTATAGAATTTATATAGTTTTCTATTTGATAGGTATCCCATTAAAGTTTATTTTTTTTTATCTTTATATTTAAATTTTACATTGTTTGAGTTATTGATCATCATATAGCAGGGACTTCCAAACATTTTGAAGTATTTCACTGTTAGTTTTTTTGAAACCACATATCATAAGGTGTAAAATGTGTATAAATTATCTATAAAAAATATATTTTATATGAATAATAGTACAAATTTATTCTCTCTAAAATAATTTAAAGAGTTTATAATAAACATTTGTTTCCATCTCCACAAGACTACTAATTTTCCTATCAACAGTACCATTTTATTGGGTTGAATATGATGCAATTTATTGATGCTTGATTCCATTTTTTGAAAGATAATTTTCAAAATCATTGCAAGTATACTCCCATACATTATATGATCTTAGTTTTAAATTGTAAAAAACCAAATCCTTTTCATCCTGTCTACAATAGATCTTGAATATAGAAATCACCTCAGATTTGTGTTTGATAAATATAACATCATTTAGTCATGTGAAGGCATCAATGAATGTAATGAAATAAATATCACCACTAGTATAATTTTTTCTCATATTCCTTTATAATTTTGTATGAATTAACACAAGTGGACATGTAGATAAAAAGTCCACACTTTTATGGGTAACTTGGACCATATTACCCCTTTTTGAATCTCTTACATAAAACTAATCTTTCTCTATTAAACTAGGGTAGTTTTATTACCACTTCATATTTTGAGGTTTTATTTATATTCCTTTAGCCAATGTGATGAAGTCTCATATTCCAAAAATTATTCTCATCTATGGAACTCATATAGAACATATTGGTTGGGTCACCAATTTGGAACATGTTTCCACTATTTGTTTTCACATTTGGTGACCAACATTCCATATTTTGAATATATAATGATATATGAATTATTATTAAACAAATATTTATTCCCATCATCACGTAACACTAAAAATATTAAGTATTAATCCTTTTACATAGATATAAATATTTTCATTTCAACTATTGAGTTTTAATTTTAGTAATTTCAACCCCTTTTATTTTGATTAAACTATTACTACCAATTGTTATAACTCATCCATATTATTCTTACACATTATTTTGTAAATTTTTATCGCATATAACATATGAAGAACAACCACTATCAATAATAAATGGATCTCATTTCATACATGAATTTATAGAAACTTACATATGGTGATATTTTTCTTCTTGCTTCATCTTTTAAATTCATTTCCCTTTTCACTATAAAATATCTTCCCAGATAAACTTTTTATGCATTCCTCAGCATTATGACCCTATTGGTCACACCTATAATATATTTCTTACAAGAATTTATATATACTCTATGTAGACATATTTTATGTATTTTGTGACATAAATTTATTTATTTTTTAAGTTCTTATTACTTTCTTAGTTTTCCTCCCCTAGATTATTTCTTTCTTTACACTAAATACATATTATGTTTGCATGAATAATATTTGTAACCATAAAGTACACATCACTAGTAATAACCTTTGAATTTATATCTCATGTATTGAGAAATATCACACTCAGAGTAACACTTCATTTTATTTTCAATGCTTTATATTACTTCATTATAGGGGAGGATGATGTTTATAAATAATCTTATCTTCATTTTATACAGAAGATGGATTCTCATTAACATTATTGTACCAAACATGACCAGACTTAAAATTTGAACCTATATCATCAGTAAAAATAGGTTTATTAAAATATTTTACATGAGAATATTTGAACTACTCTAGTAGGATCACTAATTTGATATCATTTAATGATCCATATTTTATTTAAATAGACTTGTTTAAGTCTTCTTTTATCATTCTTAATTATATTTAAACTGCAAGACATTTTTATTGTGTCCTACAATGCTCTTATTTTTCTATTTCATATTTTTATCCAAAATATTTAATGATATTATCCCACTTAACAAATTTTAATTTATATTTCTTGATTTCATCAATGAGTTTAGTTTATATTTTAAGAAACTCTTTATTTACTTGATTTTTATTTATGTCTCCTTTCTTTAAAAATTTTATTTCCTTATTGAGCTTGATAATATTCTCAATTCATGCTTCTAGTTTATCCTTAAGAATATGATATATATACATGTCTTCACATCCTTATTTTATTATCCATGTAAATAATATAATATTTATTATTATAATATATTATTTTCATGTGCTTCATTATTAATAAACATATTTTTCGTGTATTTTACAATTTGAACATTATTTCCCATTATAATTGTAATTCCTTATTAAAATTCACTATTAGATGGTACATTTTTGAACACTTACTAAAATTACCAATGGTATTGAATTTATTTTAATATTTTATTTTCATGTATCCCATACTATGTGGAATATTATATTATTTTAGATCTATTAGAGTTTTATTTTGTTTGATGACCAATTGGTCTTTGAACCTAGGAAATTTTGGTCAAAGTGAACTTTACATTAGCCCAATAAAATAAATGTAGTGGCCATGATACAAGACCAATGATGATAAAATTTTAATTTGATATATATAAAATCATGGGGAACATTTCATTAAATATTTTAGAGATATAATTTTGATTTTTCAATGGATTTATAGGATGAACAAGTTGAATATAAAATTCTGGGCCAGATTCTGTGGCCTAGAATGTCAGCCCACCATTTTGGTCATATCTATGAAACTAAATGTACAATTGGATGTAAATTTTATAAGATGTTAGGGAATTTTTTTTATTTAATCTCTTATTCTATATAACACTCCAATTCAGCCATCTATATGCTCATTTGGACACATCTATCAGAGGCATGCAAGCTAGATCCTATTTCGGGTAAAGGGTGGAAAATTCCAAATTCCACACACTTTCCACCACCCTAGGACTACCATAATAAAGTGTAAAGACTTGGAATACTTTGGGATTTACCCAAGGATTACAAATTACTATTTAATTTAGTGTTTTTTAATGATTTAGTGGACTCTTGGAGTTTTTTTAATTGTAATGTTATGCTGTCACTTGGTCTTTGTAATATTCTTCTTTAAATTTTATGTTATTTGAATCACCTTAGTGTATTAATAAAACTTCTTATTATAATTTTCTATTATTTTTGTTAATATGTTGATACTAATTCCTCAATGTGAGAACTTATTCACACAAACACTTGTGAAATTATTCACACAACAATAGAGTGATTATTATTTCCCTATTTTTCTTCTTCAATTCTTCCCTCATGAGTCAACTTACAAGTTACATTAAGAGAATAGAATCAATAGAGGGATAAAAATATTATGGTTTTATCCAAGGGATTAGAAAGGGGATATATAGGATTTCATTTCTCACTCTATTAATGTCTAATCACTTCATTTAATTGATAATTTTGTTTGATGATCTTAATAATTTTTCGTCCTTATTAAATTTTAAGGCCACACACTTCAAGTTATAATAAAAACCTTTACCTTGGAGTTATCATAAAAATGATCCTCTAAGTGTATAAGTGATTATAATTATGTTTGTGTTGGTATTAAAATAATAATTTAATATTTGTTTATCTCTTTAAATGAATCACTCTTGAGTCTAAGAAATTGAAATCGTTAAAAAGGAATTTCATCTAATCCATCCCTTGTAATAACCTAGGATTAACCGTTACTCATAAATTGAATTCACTTAGGTATATTAGTATTTTTGTAACCCACATAAATTAAACCCAAATTTTTTCCACTTCATATCCAAAATCTATATCTATAGAATGTGTATACATAGGTTCTTCTTAGGACTCCTAGGATTCTACAACCCAAGATAGACTACAACAAATCACTTTGAATCTAAACATGGGTAAATTTAGGTGAGACAAAATTGTGGTGCTGTTTTCAGGGACCCGAGTAAGTCATCTAGATACTCATTATATTCTCACACATTTCTCTTTTCTCACCTCAATTTTTTTTTTATCTTTTCCCCTTTCTTTTTTTTCACTTTTATTGGTGCATGTTTGCCTATACCTATGACCAATCAAACCAACTTGTTAGGGTGGAAAGTCCTTGGGATATGGAGTCAAGTACACCTAGGGTCTCTTTTCTTTAGATACTAATCTTCCTAATACTCTAGATTCAAAAATTAATCCCATTCTAACGGATCATATTCAATAAATCAACTCATAAAATAGGGTATGAACCAAAATGGAAATTCAAATGATGAAACCAATAACTTGGGGAATGTAGTAAATTAAATCATGAATGACTAACTCACACCAACCTATATCAATTAACCCTATTGCATTAGAAATTACTCCCAAGGATAAGCCCATTGTTTCTTCAAATGTATTGTCCTAAACCACCTTCCAACCTTCCATGGGATGGAGTCAGAAATTATATACCGTTATGTCAAGGAGGTCAATGACATTGTTGAAACAATGTGGCCACAACATAAACTCAATTAAGATAAGATTAGTATATTTCCTTTCTCACTAAAGGATCAGGAAAAGAATTTGTTAAACAATTAGAGACCTACATCAATCCACTCCAGGGACCAATTACAAAGAGAGTTATAAAAAATAATAATTTCTCAATCATAAAAAAATTACACTTAAAAAGTGTATCCATTTTTTTAGAAAAATAAGGGGAGTAATTTTATGAATAATGGGAAAGGGTTAAATAAACCCTCAATGTGGTACCTCAAAATAGATTTTTAATCCTAGAATAAGTTCAAATCTTTTATGAAATGTTGGGTCTGGGGAATAAAAAATTCATTGAAATGATGTGTAATGGAACCTTTAAAAACAAATCCCCAAATGATGCTTATGAGTATATGGAAAATCTAGATGAAAAAAACAAATATTAGGAACATCACATTACTATGAGAAGCCACCCAAATCTGGTGGAATTCACACACTTTGGGAAGAAGAAAAACCTAGGAAAAAACTTTTCTCACTCATTAGTAAGGTCGAGGTGATCGATCTTAGGAAGGTCCCTAAAATCCAAACTATTGACCCTGTAGCAGTTTTTGAGTAGGTATTGTAGAAAATATTTTTTTGGTAATATAGTAGATAGAACTATTCACCTTCAAGACATTGGTTTGGTCCTCGGGTCCTTCAAGGACTTCAGGACACCTAGGCCTTCAGTTCAGTAAGGCTTTTAGGCCACCTTAAGGCCTTTCTGCCACCTCAAGGCCATTGGGAAACCTCAAGGACTTCGGGCCACATGATGTGAAGATGCAAACCACAAAGATTCTATAAGGAATCTATAGGAGGATTTAGAGAAGGTATATTCACCAGAGTAGAGCTATCAAATTTGGAAGACTGAGTGGGTATAGAAATTTCCATCGGTACAAGGCCTATATATCTCTACAAAAGATAGCTAGCCAAATATCCATATGAATGTGGAGATCTGAATGTGATGCAGATATTGGGGAGGGGTGGTTCGAAGCAGTCATAGTTTGGGATGAATTATTCTAATACCTTCGGGTCATATAATGGCTTGAAGACTACGATCCATGTAAGGTTTCCCCTTCAACTCTTAAAAGGGGGATTATAAAAAATGAATAAAAATTTAAGGCCTTTAATCCATTAATGTTGGAATACATAGTACCAAAACACTTTTAATCCAAGGTATAATGACCATCTACAATTCCATAATAAAGATAACCAAAAACCCATCATACAAACCAATCAATGAAAAGGACCAAACCCCTACCATCCATATAATATTTAAACCCCTAATCAATTATAACCAAAATCAATCCAATAACAACATCTTCCAGTCCCATACCAACAACTTATCTAACAACCTATTTCATAACCAATCCAAAAACCAAGTATTTTCTTGGGATAAACCAACCTGCACAAGAGCCTACCTAATCCGTACCTCTCCCAATACTTGAATAGTTGTGTAAAAAATTTATAAAATGAAATCAGAAGTCTCATACATTAAGCATGAATTGAAAACCATTAAAATTGGAAAGGTACCCATGACTTCTCTTGCTATCCCATCCCTAACCTTAAGGAATGAATCTTGTTACACACAAACCTCCCATAAACTACTAAAAATAGTGACTATTCTAATAAGTATAAAATCCGTTAAAAAAAATGAAAAAACCATTAAAAACCATTAAAAGCTTTAAAATGGCATGAAAATGAGGAATAACCACCCTCATATTCTGAAAAAATCCAATGAGAATGTGAAAGAACCACAACCACACCAGAAAATCAAACAAAATTCTCCCTTACCTCAATGTATGAGAGGAAAATATAAACTAGAAATAAATTAAACTTTTAGGGAAATATTATCTCAGGTTAAGTTGAGAATTCCCCTTCTTGATGAAATCAAAACCATTAATGCCTACTCAAAGTACCTTAAGTATTTGTTCACTTTTAAAAGGAAATTTTCACATAAAATCCAAGTATTTTTGGCTAATAATGTGAGTTCTATCATTCAAGGGGCCATTCCTCATAAGTTGAAATATCTAGGATGTCCATACATCAACATTGAGTTAAGAGAAAATAAAATTGTCAAATACATTTATGATATAGGATCTAATGTGAAAATTTTTCCATATTCCATGAATTTTCAGTTAGGGATTGAGTAACTCTTCAACTTGTTGACTGGAACATTAGAGTTCATAATGTGATCTTAAAGAATGTTTTGGTCAAAGTTAAAAAATTAATTTACCCTGATGAATTCATATTCCTTGAAAATCACCCAATATTAGGTCATAGGTAGAAAAACCCCCCATCATTCTTGGTCATCCCTTCTTAGAAAAAATCAACGTAGTCATCTAAGTTAGGAATGGTAATATGAAAATAACCCTTAGAAACATGAGCCTTAATCTAAAAATTTATAATGAAAACTCTCAAATTGGGGATGATAAAGATATCAATAAAGAAAATTAGATTTGTAGTATTGATAGTAAACCAAATTAGTATAAAATAATTATTGAAGGATGTTTAAGTCAAGGTGATATTTATTTCATTTGTTCGTATGAGAGAAATTTTTATCCTTGGCTTGAATCTATATCAAATTAATCATTTAATGATTTTTTAGGATCAATAATAAATTATACCATTGCAAAAATAAAAAAATTGAGTCCATACCCATTCCTAACACTGATATGGCCAATGTGATGGATGGAAATTATGTTCAAAAGAAACAAATTATGTCAAGAAATTTGGAAAAAGAAAATAGGTTCAATGCAAAGACCATACTTATTTTGAAAGTGTTAACCAACATGATCTCGAATTTAAGGTTCTACCTTTTTCACTGAAGTATGAATTCTTATGGGGAATAGAATGTTCCCATTTTTCATTTATTCATATCATTAATTCAATCAAGATACGATGCTTTTGGATTTCTTAGTAAATCATAAGAAAGTAATTAGATAGACCCTATTTTATATTCTTAGGATTAGACCACTCATTTAAAATCATATGATTGTTCTAGAATCTGAATCCAAACCATGCCATCAAAATCATTAGAGAATCAATCACAATCTTATGGATTTAATAAAGAAGTAACTTATAATTTTTTTGAAAGCGAGTATCATCTACCCCATTGTTGTGAATGAGTGGGCAAGCCCAATTAATGTTGTTCCAATGAATGTTGGAATCACTATGATTATCAATTATGATGGTGATATTCTTCCCAAAAGGGTTATTAATTGATGGAGAGTGTGTATTGACTATAGGATGTTAAAATCATGCACTAAGTAAATCTATTTTCCCTTTACCCTTCATTGATCAAGTCCTCGAGTGAGTGGTGGGTCATCAGTTATACTGTTTCTTAGATGGATCCTCAGGGTACAATCAAATTGAGTTATCATTAGATGATCAAGGGAAAACAACCTTCATCTATCTATTTGGAACATTTTACTTCAAGATTATTCCATTTGGGTTATATAATCCCCCTTGGAAATTCCAATAGTTCATGATGGGAATCTTCTCTAACATGGTGGGGGATTTTTTAGATGTCTTTATGGATGAATTATATATATTTGGGTATATATTTGATGGATTCCTTATAAATGTTGATTTTTTTTTCTATATGCGAGGATAAGAATCTCATCCTAAACTAGGAAAAATTCCATTTTATGGTAAAGTAAGGACTTTTTCTCAGCCATCTGGTCTTTAATAGAGGGACTGAAGATGATAAAGCTAAGTTTGATATCATTAATCACATTACCTCTCCAAAATATTTCAAGGAAGTGTGGTCCTTTTTAGGACATGATGGTTTCTATAAAAAGTTAATTAGGAATTTCAACTCCATTTCTTGACCAATTTTGCTGTACTGGTGAAAGATGATCCATTTTTATGAATATAAATCTATGAGGAATAATTATAGACACTCAAGTCATCTATTACCTATACACATAACATGAAATCTCCCAATTTTAAACCTCTGTTCGAACTCATGTGTGATGTGAGTGACTTTTATGTAAGATTTTTCTTTGGAAAATGTTGTGATAAAACTCTATATTTCATTTCTGATGCCTATAAATAATTAAAAGATTCACCTATAAACTATAACACCACTAATAAAGAGTTACTTGATATTGAATTTTCATTATAAAATTTCTGGTCCTACCTATTAGGATCCCCTATCATTGTCTTAACTAACTATCCATCTTTGAAATACCTTTTACAAAAACAATATTCCATGGATAAATTAATTATAAGGTTACTTATTCTTTAATAATTTGAAAAAAACATTAAGGATAAAAATGGTGATGAAAAGTTGTAGCGTATCACCTCTCTAGGTTATAATTCCATGGTAAATTATTTCATCTTTCTATTTTTGATTAATTCCCTAATGAGAACCTATACTCAGTGAGTGATTTCCCATGGTATGCAGACATAGAAAACCACTTGGTTATGGGGTCATTCTAAAATTCTTTGTGACCCAATATAAGATGATATTCCTTTCTAATGCCAAAAACTATGTGTTTTATGATCCATAGCTCTTCAATTTCTATCCTGATCAAGTCATTAAGAGATGTGTTATCAATTTTAATCAAGAGTCCATTCTAAAATTTTTTCATGAAGAGGCATGTGGATCCCAATTTTCGACAAATAAAACCACTACAAATTTCCTCATAATGGGATTTTCAGGCATACCCTTAGTAAATATTCATTCAAATTCTTCCAAATTTGTCCTCAGTGTCAACAATTTGGATCCACAACTAAAAGGAATGAAATTACCCTTACTCCCATTACGATCATCATTTTTTTTGACTATTGGGGAATTGGTTTCATGGGACCCTTCCTATATTCTAGGGTATATATATATATATCCTCTTATATTTTGATTATGTCTCAAAATGGGTAGGGTCCATTTCCACCTAGTCCAACAACCATTATGTTGTGATCTGATTCTTAAAATAACACATCTTTTCTAGATTTGGAATTTCTAGGGATATCATTAGTGATTGTGGAAACCATTTCTACAACCTTCCCTTCTTATTAGTCATGTATAAGTTTGATAATTCTCAAAAATTTCCCACTTCCTACCATCATAAAATAAATGGTAAAGTTGAGTTGGAAAATAGGGGAATTAAAAAAACTCTAAAAAAACTATCAATCCCTTTAGGAAATATTAGTATGAGAAAATCTTGGATTCCTTTTGGGAATATCGTACTATGTTTAAAACAATTCTAGACATGTCACAATATAGGTTGGTTTATGGAAAATATTGCTATTTACCTATTGTAATTTAACTTAGGGCCTTTTGGGGGATTTAAAAAAATGAACTTTGACATTTATTTGGGAAAAGCAAAGAGGAAATTAGACCTTAACTAACTTTAGGAACTTAGGACAGATGATTATGAAATTTAAATGATCAATAAAGCTAGATTTTAAGTCTACCAATCTAGGAATCTCAAATTAAAATGATTTGAATTAGGAAAACTTTCACTCTTATATAGTTACAAACTTTATTTACACCCAAGAAAGTTAAGGTTTAGATAGTCAGGTCCTTAGACAGTGCATTATGTGTACCCCTATGGGGTAATAGATATTCAAGATACCACTAGTGCCCATGCCTTCAATTTGAATTTTCATAGCTTAAAAACATTCACTGATTCATTCAATAAACAAAACATAGAGTAGAATTTAGCTGAGCCAACCTATGAACCAAAACAAAGATGATATATTTAGGGTGCATGTGAAGATAACATCATTAAAAAAAATTCTTTCCAGGAGTAATCCGAAATTTTACCTATACCTTGAATTATAGTTTTGGAGTTTCAAAATAAATAGATACATTTTTTAATCCTTTTTTTGTATTTTTTGTTTTTAATTAATGTAAAATCAAGGGGTTTCAATTGTGATTTAATTATGTTATTGTGTAATATTAAAAGGATGATGTGGTTGATGTATTTTTAGGAAAATCATATTTCTTCTAAGATCTCAAACACAATATTATGTCATTGATGAGGTTTCTATTAGTGTCACAGAGATCAAAGTAGTAATCAACAACATCGTGAACTTCAAATTCAACCACTAGATGACTTTGTTCCATTTTCTTATTTCCATTTCCTTTTATAACTCATCTAATATTCCTATACCCCCTTGTTTATTTTATTTTATTTAAACATTAGGGAAAATGTTATTTTAAGTTGGGGGGTTAAAAGAAATATTATTTTTCCACATTAAAGAAAAGTTTTAGTGCATAAGTGAAAGAAAAATTTTCTTTAACCTTGAATATGATAATACACATTACATACTTTGAAAATAAATATAAAATAATTTTTCATTCCTTGATTCTGATTTTAATCCACATCTAAGTTCATAATAATATATTTTGGAATTTTTTTTTTATCTAATGTGACATTTCACCATTTATATTTTCATCCATTTAAAAAAAATTTATAAAAAAGGTTTTTTGGATTGTGGGGTATTAGTTTGATTTCTTGGCATCCCTCAATAAATTACATAGTCTTGGTGATCATTTTAATTTTAAAATGAGTATTAAAAAAATATAATTAAAAAATGTAAAAAAATTGCGTGTAGAGAAATGGATTGAACAGATAAATTGCTTTCAGCATTTTGGGAACATGACTCAATAGTTTTATTCCCCAAAGTTGGAAATTTTATACTTATTTTGGTAATTTTTTTGATTAAGTTAACTTAAGATGATGCCTGAGTGTGTGAGCTTTACTTGGTACCCTAAGGTCTTTGAGCCTGAGAGTCTTCAGTGAAGTCTCTCTATAGGGGTTGACTTGATTGAATTCAATTTAAATTACCATGAAAAAAGCATGAATACACATATTAATGTTAAAATATGATTCCACATAGTGATTCCATATTTTCCCCCTTGAATAAAAGTGAACCCCCATATCTTTTGTAATTCACAACACATCATCATGCTTTATTGTAATTAGATGAAATACAGTGATGACTTTGAACAAAGTAATGGTATTGGGCTTGGAATATTCTTTTGGACCTATCTCGTGTTAAATGAATTTTATGGGTTTCATAATTGTTTGTTATGAGGGATTTTGGTGAGTATTGTATGTTAAAATTATTTTGTAAAATGGAATTAAATTTCATATTTTTGAGATAATTTTTTTCCTAGGACTAGAAATAATCAAGTTAAGAGGTGTGATTAACCAAGGTAGTAACAATGGCATTAATTGGATGTTATTTCTAAATCTATTAATGTTTTAATAACTTATTTTAATTAATAGTTTCATTTGATTATCTTAATACTTATTTATTTTTATTGAATTTTAAGGACACACACTTCAAGTTATAATATGAAAATTTACCTTAAAGTTATTCTAAAAATGATTCTACAAGTGTATAAGTGATTATCATTTGGTTTATTTTAGTATTAAAACAATAATTGATGATTTTGTGTTTGATATCTTTAAATGAATAATTCTTGATTCTAAGAAATTTAAATCATTAAAAATGAATTTCATCCAATCCATCCCTAGTAATAACCTAGGATTAACCCTTTATCATAAATTTAATTCACTTAGTTATATTATTCTTTTTAATAAACATAAATTTAACCCTAAATTTGGAAACTTCATATCCAAAATACATCTTTATAGAATGTGTGTCTATAGGTTCTTCTTAGGCCCTAAGGATTTTACAATACAAGTGACACTAAAAGTGACCAATTAGACCCTAAACATAGGTAATTTTGGGAGAGACCATTAATATTCAATGATTTATGATTATTCATGATTATAAAAATGATTCATGAATATAGCAAACTTTTTAGGAGTCTCATACTATAAATGGTTATAAGATAAAGAGTTTCTTCACCTTCTTTACTCATAAAGATTTTTCTTTTTCTTCTTAGAAACTTATTTATACCTTAACTTGTTTTTTAAAATATTTTAAAATTTTACTCCAATAATTATTTTTAGGTATATTAATTTTTTTCATTTGCCTTATATTTACAACTCCCATACTTTCGGAAAATTAATGGAAAAGTTTCCAATGACACCATATTTGAGTAATTTAAAAATTTTCTCATCTGCCTCAAATTTACTGTTCTCTCACTTTGGAAAATTTATAGAAAAGTATCCAAAAACACCAAATTTGAGGAATTTATATGGAATATTGTATATTTATTTTCCTTTTTAATTTTTAATATTCCCAAATAAATGAGACAAAATTATCTTATAATACTTATCCTTATCTTATTCATCATCAAAATCACTACATTCTTCAACTTCTTATTCCCGGATTTTCAACATTCGCATAGCATCAAAATCCATATATTATTTATCATTTTGTTGAATTTTTATATATTTATCATTTCATAATCAATGATTATGTTATGAAATTCATCAAGTGTGAGATAATATTTTCCTTTAAGTGAATATATTCTAGGATCAAATATGTTAAGAAAGTTCCTCATTAACTTTTTCATAAATATATAACTCTACAAATTCTCACTATATACTCTTTTATCCTTAACTATTTCGTTTACTCTTTTAAAATAGTCATCAATGATTTATTCTTTTCTTATTTTTATATCTTCAATCGCACTTCTCAAAACTTTCAGTTTTGAATCTTTGACTTTGACATTCAATTCATAACTTATTTAAAACCTTTACTAGATAGATTTTTAGTTTTAAGCCCCATCATATTAATATAAAACTTTTATAATAATAAAATAATAATAAAATTTCTCACTTTTCCATCATTTTTCTTATTATTCTTATAAAAAATGATATTTGATCACTTATTTCAATCAATCAAAAACCAAATATTGATAAATTAAAAAATTATAGGTAAATAAATGAAAATTAGGGAAGTATTATATTATTCAAACCATGATAATTATTTCCTATAGGGTGGTAACTCCTCAACTATTAAGTTAGTTAAAATTTTACATCCTCACAATCTATGGATCTAATAGACACAATCCATATTATATGATACTAATTAATGTGCCCCAAGTGTGTACACTATTGAGAAGGGGGAATAAATTAGTTGTGATTTATATTTTATAATTTCATTCACTCTAAAATTAACCTCTACTACTAGTTAAATCATGATCCTCTCAAATATTTAACACAACCATACTCAAATGAAATATAAAATAAAAGAGTGATTTTTTTATAAGGTTCTCCCTCAGCATGGGTGACTATATACTTATTGTAATTATTACTATATGAGTTATATATTTTATTTTATAATATTTTTATCAATTACAATGGGGTAGGAAAGATATCATCCTATAGCTACATGCTTCCCTATATATACAATAATCCCCCAAATAATACTATCTCCCTAGAATAGAAAATAAGTATGAATATAATTGATAAATATTAACCTATGGATCTGTGACACTTAAATAATTATAGATATAGTTCTTACTGTTTGATACTCTAAAATGATTTTATTATAATATTCTCACCTCTTCAAGAAATTTGAATTTAGATAATAAAGGTTGATGAAAATTGATCATTCGGTTCTTTCTCCCTTCAAACAAAATTGGTTTATTAATATGCTTCTCATTCTTAATACACTTAATTAAAGAGATCTTCCACATTTTATGCTCTTCACCAAGCTCTTGTTTAAAAATAATTTTTTCTCAGTTTTTTGATACACTATGACAACTCAAAAAACTTGTCTATATCTCATGACTTTTATCCCTTATTAATTAATTTGAAAAATTATTGAATTAATTTAAATTATATAAATTAGTTTCAGTATATATTCTTTAGGATTACTATAACATATTTGATCCTCTATGATCCTTAGTTTGTTTCCTTAATTGACGGTTCATGTGGGTGTTCTACCATGATCAAGGAATATTAAAATATCTATTAACTAAAATATCCAATGTATTTTCACAAACACCCTTATTATTTATTATCTATTATAATAATAATAAAAAATTAAAAAAATTATTTTTGAATTCAAAAAATACATATCATTGATTTGTTATTCATTCAACAAGATCAAACTTTCTTCTTATCCTTTTCAAATTTCTCATGGAATGAAGAAACTCATTTTGGAACAAAATATGTAAGGAGATGACCATAAACATTACATGATCTTGAGTTTTATTCAATAAATTACTTTCTTTTACTTTGAGTATGTTTTCAGGTTTAGAGTTTGAAATAATTATCCCATAACTCATGAATAAAAAAACCATAAAATAAAAGGTGGACACTTCTGATTATTATCCATTTTTTCCATAATATAAAACTTTTAAAATAAATAATTATTTCATTTTATGGAAAATATACATGTCTTTTAACTTGACTTCTTCCTTTTCCATACCCATCCTTAAACCCTATGAAAAATGTTTTCAAAACTTTGGATGAGAATAAAATCTCAGTAAGGGATATAAAAATAAATGAAATTTTTATTTCAGTAAAAACATGAAAACCCATGGAATATTTACTTTTACATAAATTTTTTTTGAGTGAAATAAATAAAAAAATTCACAAGAAAACACACACACTTTTTTATCAAATAAATCCTTTAAAACCCATAACCAATAATTAATAATCCTTTTCGATGACTTAGAGAATAATATTCAAAAAATATTTCAGAAACCTTTTAATTGGAATAAACATATAGATATATTACAGTATAATAATTACCAAATTAATTGGATAGCTATAATGGGGATCACCGTTCATATAATCTATATTGGGATAACCTGTTTTTCATGAGAATTAATGGGGATCAACCCTTCATATAAGCTATATTGGGCTCACATATTAGCTATAATGGGGATCAACCCTTCATTTAAGCTATATTAGACTCATCCATTTCATATAATACTCAAGTAGAAAAAAAAAATTAAAATCAATCCAAAAATTAAATAATGTCCACAGTGTTGGAAGAGTCATTGTTTCTCTGTACATTAAGAATCGAACATTCCTGTTACCCTTTGTCAAAAAATTCCTTACAATACACGTAAAAAGATTCATTTTGAAAAATTTAAAAATAATGTAAAAAGATACATAAAATTTAATTTATTAATATTTTATATTTATATTTTTTTTCATAAAACCATTTTAAAAAAATGGATATGGAAAATAAATAGTTATAAATAAAATATTAAATGGGATTTTTTTAAATAAAATTCTCTTATCACTTTGAAAATATTTAAATCATATGACCCATGAATGAATAACATTAAAAAACTATACATACCCTAATAATAGAGAAATTTAAGATATAAAATATCAAAATGGGACTGTTTATACACCTTATAAAATATTATATGTGTATAACATCAAAATATGCCTCAATGAAAGGAAATTGAGATGAAGTCCTTTACCTTGAGTCTGATTCACTACATATATCTTTATCTTCCAAAATAATAAACTTATATTAATTATTTACTTTATTGAGAACACTTTTCAAGTTTATTATTAATTTTATTTAACTTTTTAAAATTTTTATACAATTACTTAATCAACTAGGTTTACATGAGATGTTTTGACTATATCTGGATTATGCGTCGAAATCAAATTCGGTATGTTGAATATGGTCAAATAGGTCATTATCTAAACATATATAGAATAATAATAACGAAATAATTATCATATTTATTAAATAATTTATAATTTTTAATCCAATCATGACTTATGGTTAGGAAAAATGAAGTACATTATGATCATAGAGATGATAGGCCTTACATACGCATGAGAAACATTTCCATTTTTCAATGATCATTATGGAAAGAAGGTAAGTAATATTTTATATTTAAAAAATGATAATTATATCATAAATACTATAATAATTAATTATATACACTTATATATATACCATTCTTGTGATGTGGTGATGATAAAAGGAATCACACCACTTCGTGGAGGCGGTAGTCCACACGTTCATGAACAACATTATCATTTCTCTGTGAGTGAAAAGGGTAATAAATAAAATGGTATATTATATTTATATAATGATAAATATGACATGAATATAATACATATTTCATGAATATAATATATATTAATTATATTTACTCTCATTACCTTCTATGTAATGCGTTAGTGAAAAAATCATATTGCTTCGCGAGGCGGTAGTCCCCCATACACACGAGCGACGCTATCATATTCTTTATGGAATGGAAATTAAAAAGGTATATATGATATAATTAATATATAGGTATAATTATTGTATTAATATCATATATATATATATATATATCATCCTACCCAACTGTGAGATTTGGTAATAGAAAAACAAATAACATTAGTTCACAAGGCGGTAGTCCTCCGTACACATGAATGATAATTTCGTAACCCATTTGATGGAAGAGGGAAATGATTTAGGTTATTGAATTAAAATAATAACATCTAAGTATATGTAATATTACGAGGTTATTATATAATCATGTTTTAATAATAATTTAATGTGGTGGAGAAATAAATAAAACGAAAAATGCTCATTGATATACATTACATCATCTTTGGGTATCCTTCTTAGGATTGTACAAAAAACCTTACTAGGTTGAATTTATGTACAAAATAAGTCTTATAATATGAGAGGATATAATTTGGGAAGTTATTTTGGTAGGGTTTGGTCAATCAAAATGTCTTGAGATGTGTAAAGAAGTGAGGGGAGTGAATGACTTTTTATAACGTAAAAGGAGTGAAATTCTTGTAAATACCCAAAAGTATTCACTATTTGGAGGTCAAAATTATCTAAAGTGACTTAAAAATTGAATAATAATGGTTTTGAGGGTTTATTTGGTCTATAAAAACTTCTACAACACAAAAATAAACACATTTTTTTATCATTTTATTCCTTAGTCTTTAAGTTTACTAAATTTTACCCTTTTAGTTTTTACCATAGTAACTTGTATCTTTTTATTTACCAAGGTAATTTATCATCTAATAATAAAATTAAAATTATATTAATTATATAATATTAATATATATATTATAAATTTTAAATACAAATTATTAAATAAATATTCCGTTTGTGTGTAAAAATATTTTTAATACAGATGCGTGTAATTTGAAAAACCCAATTTTTTCCTCAATCGCAAAAATTAATTTTATCTATTTTCACTAATAATTATGTTCAAAAATTAAGTTAAACTTATTAGATAATATAAATTAATATTATTAAAAATATGGAATTCATTTTTCAAAATTCAAATAACTGAATTGATAGAATTTAATTTAAAATCAATCCCACAAACACGATGACAAAGTTGTTTTTGAAAGAGAAAATTTTCAAAGGGTTCCAATGTTTTTATATCAAAATTCAATATGAAAATGATTATAATAAACTAAATTGGTTTAATTGATATAAAATTTATCTAATTTTACTTAAACTATAATTAAAAATATAATCTAACATTATAAATTATTTAAACGAAATTTAATTTTCAATTAAAATTTAGTATTTTTACTATTCATAAAAAATGAAACTTCTTATAAAAATAACAAATATTCACACTAATATAATTTTGGTATTCTAATTAATTTTTTTTTCATATTAATTTTCTTAAATTTTTAAAAATTAATTTTCAATTATGTGCACAAAGAATGATTATATCGTCTTTTAGAAAAATATAGTTTTTTAGAACACTTATTTTTATTTTAAATTATTATTATTTTATTTATAATAAATAAATAACCATAATAATAATAATTTAGTTTTTTTGATTTACAGTCTCCATTAAAATGGCTAGGTAATAAATATTATATTAAATAACAATATTATAATAATATTTCACATATCGTTTAAACTTGGTGTTGCGTGTCATGTATGCCATCAAGAATAAAAATATCTGGATTTCATATAACAAAAACTATTTAAGAGATTAAATTTATTAATAAAGGAATATATATTAATGTATTAATGTTTTATATTCTCTTCTAATCATTGTTTTTCATTTTGTTTATGTTATCGAACATAATTTTTTTCTTTGAAAATATCAGGGTGTTATATCCTCCTCCCTTTTAATAAATTGGGTCTTTATAATTTGAGATTTATCTCAGTAATCAAGGTTTTGACATTTAGATATATCATTTTTTAAAAACACAAATTGTAAAAAGGGTTAATAAAATATCCTCTAAATAAGAGAGAAAGGGGAGTACAAAGGTTTTATAAAAATAATACATCTATAGGTTTCCAAATATAAGAACAGAGGTGGGAAGTGAAGATTTGGTCATAGAAAAAAATCATAAATAATTATAGAGAGTGATTGAGGTCATTTATCTTAAGAAATTTAATGATCATTGAAAAATTATGGTCTTAAAAACCATAAATTCGTGATGATCTAAAATACCATTTGATTCATCAGATATAAATGTAATAGGATAACATTTTTGTTTCAATATTCTTTCCCTAATGTTTAGGAATTATTTTATTGTCTATGAATATAAAGAATTATACTTAATTAATAAGTTTCTATTTAACAATACCTATTTCATCCTTTGTTTGTGCTTCAATCATCTTCCAATTCATCCCTTACACCAATAAATGAATATACAAAAATTATTTTTTATGCATGAGGCACTAAAATTCACTTTGAATAGATCATAAGATCCATAAAAGAGTGAAAATTCTTTTTATATATATTTAACTATTTTCCCAAAAACCAATATGGTTATCAAAAGTTGTCTAATATAATAAACTCAATCTATAAACCTCAAAAGTAACCCCAATGGTTCATCATTAATATTATTTTTCAAATCATTTAACTAAGAACAAGGTTATATTAACCCTAAAGGTTATCAATAAATTTAAACTTATGTCTATAAAATCTAAAGTAAATTTTCCTAAAATAAATCTTACACTAAAAAATATACTTTATATATGAATAAAAACTAAATAAATGTCTCAAAAAGTAATTCCATTACTTAAAACATCAAAATAGGGGTGCTTAAGACATTCAACATATGATCAAAAATTGAAAAATATCATTCTCCCTAGAGCTATCACCACCTCACCAGTTTTTCAACATCCATTGTTGAACTGGAAAATAATTTTTCACCCCATTTTGATTTTTATCATGATGATTTACACCTTAATTAAGTAACTCTAGACCCACATTAGCATAACTGTCCTACTCATTGAAGCTAAAACATCACACTGTTGACTAACTATCTATTATCTCATAATTGGATTGTTCATAAATATTTTCTTTATAGTCACAAACCTTGTGAAAAAACTTACCACAATATTAAAACTTCACATATTCTGACATATATTCCTAGAAATGTATTTTACTATACTTAAAACATATTTGGGGATTACCTCCAGAATTCTTAGTTAGTTTATTCTCTATTTCCTTCCACTTTGACCATTTCTTAATATTTTCATATCATGGAATAAAAGTGTCAAAAAACACCATCTCAAATTTATTAGAACAATGAATAAATTTCTCATAACTTTTAATTTATCATGTGTCCAAACTGCTTCTCAAGATTGGTTTTAATCATGAATAAAATCTACTAATTTTAAAATTATTTTTCCAAACAAAATTCAGTACCAACCTACGCAACCATGTAAAATTCACTTCATATGAGGACATTGAATCTTCATCATTTTTCCTTAATTCTAATAATTTTTTCTGTATCCTATGATAAACAACCTTAGGGAAATATTTATCATGGAAAATATTCTTAAATGTGTCCCATTTCATAGAATCAAGATTATCTTTCTCCTAAGTATTCTTAACCAAAGATCACCATCGATCATCTTTACCTTTAAAATGATAGATGGAAAGAGTTTCCTTTTGATGCTCCAAGCATCCCATGACTTCAAATATCTTCTCCATGTAATTAATCCATACTTATGCTAAAAATGGGTTAGATAATCCATTAAATTATGGGGAATTTTTTCTTATAAAATGCACCACTATTGAAATGTTCCTTCATTTTAGATTGAGTTCCTCTCTAGCATGGATACCACCACCATTTATAACTTGTATCAATTGATCCATCACTATACCAAACTATTATTTTCCAATTCCAAACATCTTAGGATACTGATTTGGAAGGATATTTTCTTCTTGGTGCCTTACACTCTATTTTTATTGTTTCCTCTATAGAAAAATATTCTAAATATATATAGTTTAGTTGAAGAAAAATGGTAATATTAAAAATCTATATCATTTTATCCTAACCATAAAGGAAAATCTTCCAAGAAAATTATACTAACATTATCCTAACATATAGATTTTTCTAAACCATCCTTTGATACCAAATATAAGGACCCACCCTTAAACATTACATGATATTGAGTTTCATTCAAGAAATTAATTTCTTTTATTTTGAAGATCTTTTTAAGTTTAGAGTTTTAGAGAATTATGTCCTAGAACAAAAATAAAAAATTATAAAATACATGGTGCAAAATTCTAATTAATATCTATTTTCCCCATAATATAAAACATTTAAAATAAATCATTATTTCATTTTATAAAAAATCTCAACGACTTTCAACTTGACTTCTTCCTTTCCCTTACCCATCCTTAAACCCCGTGAAAAGTGTTTTCAAAACATAGTATGAGAAAAAAATCCTTGTAAAGGATATTAATGGAAAGGAAACTATTTTTTCAGTAAAAACCTAAAATCCCCTTACATATTTACCTTTGAATTAATTTTCTTTGGGTGAAATAAATAAGACATTTTCATAAGAATACACACACAAATTTTGCTCAAAGAAATCCTTTAAAGCCAATATATAGAAATTAAAACTCATTTTTAGTGAGTTAGATCATCATATTCATAAAAAAATTCAAAAAAAAATTTAATTGGAAAAACAATATATCCAAATTACAATATAATAATTACCCAATGCACTAGAGATCTATAATGGTTATCACACCTCATATAAGATATAATGGGCTCACCTATTTTTTATATGCTATAATGGGGATCAACCCTTCGTATAAACTATATCTGGCTAACTCATGAGCTACAATAGGGACAAATTTTTTATATAACACGTTTTGGGGTCACCTAATTCATATAATTATCAAGTAATATATCATTAATTAAACACTTTCACTATAAACCCCTTTGAAAAACTCTTTTAAACTCATATAAAAAAACTTTTAGATAAAAATACCCTTTTGTTTTAAAACCAATTTTTAATACTGAAATACCCAAAAAAATATAAAGAGGAGTTTTAATTGAATAAAAAATGAAATATTTAAAATAAATAAAGAAATAAAATAATGTTCATGATGGAAAAAAATTCATTGTTTCCATGTACATTAATAATAGATCATTCCTTTTTTCATCTGTCAAAACATTTCGTATAACACGCATAAAAAGATTCCTTTTTAAAATATTTTCAAATAAAATAAAAATATACATAAAATGTAATTCCTAAATCTCTTATGTACATATAAAATTTTTCATAAAATAATTTTAAAAACATGGACAAGAAAAAGAAAGAGTTGGAAGGAAAACATTAAAATCGATTTTTTAAAGAAAAGTCCCTTACCACTTTGGAAATATTTGAATCATAAGACACATGAAAGAATAAATTTAAATAAAACAATAAATGCCATGATAATAGATAAATTAAAGATATATATTGTCAAAAGGGGGATATTAATTCACCTCATAGATTAGTATATGTGCATAACATCAAAATATGACTCAATGAAAGGAAATTGAGATGAATTACTTTACCATGAGTCTGATTCATCATGTATGTATTTATAATTTTGAATAATAAACTTATGTCAACTATTTACTTTATTGAGAACCCTTTTTCAGTTTATTATCACTTTTATTTCACTTATGATGATGTTTGTATACAATTACTTAAATGTTTTTGGAAAATAAAAAATTAATTTTCAGTCAGTCAGAGTATACAATTACTTAATCAATTAAGTTCACGTTAGATGTTTTGAACATATTTGGCTAATTTTTCAAATTTTAATTTCATAGGTTGACTATGGTCAAAGAGGTTATTATTTAAAAATATAAAAAATAATAATCATGAAATAATAATCATATTTATTCTTAAATTATACTTTTAAAACCAGTCATGAAATATAGTTAGGAAAAATGAAGTACTTTACGATCATGGAGACGGTAGGCCTTACGTGCACATGAGCCCCAACCCAATTATTGGGGACTATTCAAGTGTATCCATGAGACCCAAGATCAAATCTGGGTAGAGACATATTTATAGGTTAATGTAGTAGTACTGTAGCATGTAATGTTTAGTACTTTAGCAGTTAGAATTATTCACCTCTAGGACACCAATATGCTCCTTGAGTCCTTCAAGGCCTTCAGGTCATCCAAGACTTAATGTTAGTAAGTATTTCAGGACATATTAAGGTCTTTAGGTCACCACAAGTCCTTTGGTCCACTTTAAGGCCTTAATTATACATGATGTGTAGACTCAAACCTGACAGATTCTACAAAGAAGAAGCTCTAGAGGATAATTCAAAGCAGGCACATTCACCAAATCAAACCTATCAGGTTTGGAAGAAATAGAGGGTATGTAAATTTACATGAGTACCATGACTATTCATCCCTACACATGAAAACTATTTTAACAACAATGTAGAGGTGGAGAGCTAATCACGATGTAGATGCTGGGGAGGGGAGGTTCCAAGTAGTTATAATCTAGGGTGAATTCCACTAAGATCTTTGGGTCATTAATTTCAAAAAACCTAAGAGCCATGTAAGGGTTTTACTTTATCCCTTAAAATGGGGAATATAAAAAATGATTAAAATTTTGAAGGCCTTCGGGCCATTTAGGCCGGTAGTCCATACGTACGCATTTGTAACATTCCCATAATTCAATGATAATTATGGATAGAAGTTAAGTAATATTTCATCTTTATAGAATGATAATTATACTATAAATACCATAATATATAATTATATATATATATCATCATTGTGATGTGTTTATGAAAAAAGGAATCACACTGCTTCATGGAGGCGGTAGTCCACACATCGAAGAATGACGTTATCATTTATCAGTGAGTGAAAAAGCTAAGAAAGAAAATGATATATCATATTTATAGAATGATAAATATGTCATTAATATAATAAATATTTCATTTATTCACATATATTCATTATATTTACCCTTATTACCTCTATGTAATGCATTAGTGAAAAATGAATCACTTCGCTTGTAAGGCGGTAGTCCCCTGTAGACACGAGCGACATTACCATATCCCTTATATAATGAAATTAAAATTTTATATATTATATAATGACTCAATAGGTATAATTAAGTTATGAATATAATATATAAACTTTATATCCATCCCCATACCCAACAGTGAGAGGTGGTAATGGAAAAACGAACGCTATTAGTTTGTGAGGCGATAGTCCGCCACACAGATGAATGATGATTTCATAACCCATTTTATGGAAGAGAGAAATGATTTAGGTTATGATATTTACATAATAAATTATTATTATATTTAATATAATTATGTTACAATGTAATATTGGTTTAATAATACTTGAATGGGGTGGAGAAAGAAATAGAACAAAAATGCTCATTGATGAAAGTTACCTATTCTTCAGGTATCCTACTTAGGTTTGAAATGAGGACCTTCCTAGGTTATATTTATGAAGAAAATAATGTTCATAGTATGAGGGGATTTAATTTGGTAGGTGATTTTGTTAGTATTTGGTCGATCCAAATGGATTGAGAGGTGTGAATAAGTGAGGGGAGTGAATATATTTTTATAATGGAGGAGGAATATCATTCTTGTAAATACCCAAAATTTTCACTATTGGGAGGTCTCCCTTACATAATGTGCCTCAAAAAGTGAATAATAATAAATTTAAGGGTTTATGTGGTTGATAAAAATCTCATCCACACAAAAATAAATACATTTTTATAATGTCATTCCTTAGTCTTTAATTTTACTCAATTTTACTATTTTCATTTCTTCCATGAAAACTTATATTTTTATTTACCTAATACAATTATAATGAGAATTATTAGATAATTTATACCCAAATATTATAAATATTAAATCCAACTTATTATAAAAATATCTTATTTTTGTGTAAAATCAATTTTAATACAAACATGTGTAATGCGCAAAACCATGATTTAACCTTAACCGCAATAATTAATTTTAACTATTTTCGCTAATCGTTAAGTTCAAAAATTTATTCTACCTAATTATGTACGATAAATTATTCTGATTCCAAATAATTAATCCATATTTCCAAATTCATCAAAATTAAGTGGAAGAATTTAATTTAAAATTAATCTCGAAGATGTGAGGGGAAAGCGGGTTTTGAAAGAGAAAATATTCAAAAGTTTACAATTTTTTTATATTAAAAATCAATATAAAAATAATTAAAATTGAATAAACTGGATTAATTAATGTAAATTTTATTTAATTTTAATTTAAAACAAATTTATAATATAATTTAAAATTATAAATTACTTCAACAAAACTAAAGTTTTCAATTAAAATTCATCATTTTTCATTATTGATCAAAAATTGAAACTTCTTAGAAAAATCCAAAAAATTCACCCTATAATTTTGTTATTATTATTTAAAAAAAGAATATTATTTTTTTAAATAAATTTTTAAAAATTTATTTAAATCAATTTTAAATTATGTGTGCGAAGTGTGATTAAATCGCCTTCTAGAAAAATACAGTTTTATTTTCTGAAAAAATTTCTTTTTCTTTCATATGATTGTTATTTTATTTATAACAAACAAATAAATAAAATTTTAATAATTTAGTTATGACTATTCATACCCACCATTCCAATATCTAGGTGGTAAATATTATATTAAATAATAATATTTTAATAATATTTCACATTTTGTTTAAACTTGGTGTTGCGTGTCTTTTATGCTATTGAGAGTAAAAATATTGGGATTACGTATACCAAAAATATATTTAAGAGATTAAAATTATTAATAAATAAATATATCTTATTTTATTGGGGTGTTACATTCACTTTTAATCTTTGTGTTTCATGTTTTTTACACTATCAAACATAATTTTCTTCTTTTAAAATCTTGGGGTTTTAGAAAATCTCCTCATAACTCAGAAATAAAATATTTCTCACTCTTGAAATATCATATTGTATCACTATAATAAAAGTTTCTTGTGATTAAATAATTTAATATCAAAAAAACATAAACACATTTTCATTCAAAAAATATTTTTTGAATATTCTCCTTAGATAGACTCAACTTCATTTTAATTTATCTTCATTTAGTTTTTTATAGGGTGATATTATTCTTCATGTTGTAAAGATAAAAACATCATTAATAAAAATGAATCAAAATTAATTTTTGATGATTTAATAATTTAAAAATTAGTTTATTATCATATGATTTAATTTTATTCAGAATATAAAATTATATAAATATCTAGATTTTTAAATTTTATAAGACATCATGTAATAATAACATTATTCTAATGTAGATAACTCTTACATGAATCTATATAAACCCTAAATAGACCATAATTGTATATTTATGACTCGTACATGAACCAATCATATAGGATATACTAGTATATAAATGATTCTAATGTGATTCACTTTGATATCAGTCACTCCTATGTGCTTCCTACCTTTACCAAATCTCAGAAAATAAGAGTTATCCCTTGTACTTTTATCACTAAAACATGAATCTTTGAAAAAGTTCATATTATGTAGGAAAATACTATATGATTCCTACCAATGTTATATTCTCAAATATATAGGAGGAAATGACTCCTACATGCTCACCATGAATTACAACACCTTATTTATTTTACACCTCAATAGACGATTATTATGCAATCCATGTATAATAATTTTCATTATAAGCTTTTTAAATCCATCTCATAATTATTATTATTTACAAAAAATAGTCACATATTCTCTTGAATTCACTCCCAACCACCTCTATTCATCTTAAAAACACTTTAAACATATTTGTAAACATTTTTTATAGAATAATTATTTTTTGAAAATAAATAAAACTCCTTTAAAAATTTCACAGGGTACATCAATTTTCCTCCATTAAAATCATTAAAAATATATGATACTGTTGGATGATAGTGAAAAAAATATCCATGAATAAGGTATTCTTTGAATCCATTCTTTTCTCTTAAATTTCATTTAAACCAATTCTATAATCTTAAGAGGTACATAATTTATAAAATTTAAATTACCTTATTTTTTTAAGATAATTTAAATAACTTTAAATCTATCATTATATGGAATGAATTACCACTATCCAATATCCATGTATATTACCTTTGATATCCCTTCAATACAACCTCTATAACTTGAGAAAATTCTTTTGGAACAAGTTAAAAATTTATTTTTTATGTGAAAAATATAAGTACGAGACTAATGAAATAATAAAATATAAAAAACTTGTAATTCCTATACCACATAAATCATCTCTCATACAAACCATAAAATAGTTTAAACAACAATGAGAAACTTCCTTTACTTTCATCATTTTCTAAATGATTTTAGTTTTATATTTCATATTCTACTAATATGGAAAAATACTGTAAGACTCACTAAATACATGAATCAATTAGTTACATCATCCACACAATTAATTCAATGATTGGAATTTATTTTACAATTCTATTTTCAATTTTTCAATAGGCTATTGAACTTGCATTCTTGTAAAATTTTTCTTTCCCTCAAGTATTTTATTTATTCTATTATAAAAAGTTTTAAACAGTTTATTAATGAATTTATATATATTTTTCATGTTTTGTAAACTTTTACAACACTAAAATTAGTAATATAAATCACATTTTATCATAAAACAATATATTTTTCTAATGGAACATCTTACAATTTTCACTCTTTTTTGCACTACGTTGAACTAATTTTTTTTGATAAAAAAATATGAGATATTATATACTTCTTTATCTATATGGTGGATGTGTTTACTAATTTTTTGGTTTTCCAATTATAGTAGTTTTCGCTTAAAATTCATAATTTCTAGATAATAAAAAAATCAGAGTTTTATTAAGGTAACAAACCCCATTTATTTCTTCTCCAACTAAATTATATAGTTGTTTTCAACAAAAATAAGACCTCATTTTTCAATTTAGTATGTTATTTTATAATTTATAGAAAAATAAATACTTCTTGAAAATTTATCTATTATTCAATTTTGTTTAAATTTCTAAAACATATTAAACTAAAATTTTAAAACTGAACTTGAACTTCTTTAGTTTATTTTCAGCAAATAATAAATTATTTGGTGTGTGATTTAAAGTTCTTTCTCAATGGAATTATTTTTATCGCCAGTAACATTTTTTTACTTTATTATCCTAATAAACATTGTTAACATTTTAATCTTATTCAAAAAAATTTATTCTTTTTCAATAATAATAACTTCATAAACATTTAAATATTTTATGATTTCTTAATTTTTTGTTATCCTTTTACAATTTTTATATATTTTTAGTAAACTCATTCAATTTATTCTTCAACATGAATATCATTTTAGGTTCATCATATTATTCATTTCTATAACTATATTCATCACTTATGAATTATTCTTTAATTACCCTATCAATGAGTATCTTATCATATTATTCACTACAGAAAATCTATCATTCTTTTCTATGGAAAATGAATTTTCCTCATTGTACTTTTTTGATTACCTTATTAATAATTTTCTTGAGAAATATAATTTATCATATTTTTCCTCTTCATTTATGATAACAGGATTCATTATAATGTTTCCAATGTAACCATAATTGAAACACTTTATATCTAAATTAACTCGATATTTACCTTTTAAATTTAAAATATTTATTAAAATGTTAGAGAACATTTAGTCAAAAATTAAATCAATATGAACTTCATTATAATCTTGTTTTTTTATAAATTTATTTCTTCTTATCCTTTCACAATATTTTTTCCTTAAAATAAATATCTTTTTTAGAATTACCTTTATTTATTAATTATTTTCCATTTTACATTTCATATTATATCAAGAAACTATGAATATAAACTAAATGAATTTCATATAAATCACAATCATCATGATCAGAACCTTTGAATCAATCCTATTAGGAAGATTTTGAAGTATATTTTTTATAATTATTTATTTTTCCAACATATCTCTAAAAACCTTAATAGATCTTAAAATTTCATTTACCCTCATGAAATTCTCATCCATTAATCCATCTTTAAGAATATGAACATACTTGAAATTTGTTCACTAAATATGTAACATCATTTTCATGCCTTTTTGACTCCCTTGTATGTGTTCTTGAGAATCTCTGAAATAATTTTTGTGATCTTGATTCTCATCCCCTTAGAAATCTATTTTTATAAAATTCACCATCAAATATCATTTCAAGATCGACTATCACTGCCTATTTCCTTTTTTTGGTAATCATAATTGATGCACCCTCTTCCATCGATAAATAAATCATAAGAATAATACCAATAACATCAATACATAATGATATAAAATATATAAGTACACATACTTTCTATATGTAATAATTATTTCCATTTAATGTGGGAAATATATTGTTATTTATTGAATTTATATGATTTATAACAATAAAAAGCTACAATAATCAGTTAAATATTCAAACTAGATAATTTTGAGTAATCTATCAATAAATATTAAAACTTTCCCTTTGAGGAAGAATCTCAACATGCTCTGACAACTATTATAGAGTCTCCAAGTGATATTACACAACACTGAGAGGTGGGGTGGGGATAAATAAATTCTAATTATTATAACTTCTCAAAATTAATGATCACGTCTATTCAATATTTGTTTCATAATTAGAAAAAGTGGCTGTTATTATTTCCTACTGTATTTGCTTTTTGATCTAGAAAAAAAATCCAGTGAGGACACATATCATTAAAAATATTTCCATTATATTTTAGTGACTATTTAATTAACATGACCTGAAATAATCTATGACCACACAATTTACAAGAATAATCATATTAAAAAATTAATAGATTTTTTCCTTTAACTTGATATAATTAAATTATTACCACTTTATAAGTACCACCATGCATTTAGAATGATTTAAATTCAGTTTCATAACCCAATTCGATCTTGAATTAATATTAAATCAATAACAGTTATAGAATAACATTCAATATTAATGAATATTCATGGTTATACATGATATATATATATATATATAGAATATATAAAAGTAATTTATGTTTTTTAAAGAGTTTATTGATATAAAAAAAATCTATTCTCAATATCAAAAAGGATATGTCATACAAAATTATTATCCAAAATTTTATTATTTTTATACTTTCTATCTCTTTAAATTTATACACACATGTACACAAATTAAATTCTAATTTGTAACACCATAGACCATACCTCTAAACAGACACATAGTCTTAGATGATAAAAGAATATACAATCACTTTCCTATATTTCAATGGCCATTGACTAGTGGTGGTGTGCTAATTCATATGATGAGGAGACTTTGAACAAAATATTAAAATAAAAAAAAGAACTAATAGAATCATCAACAATAACAAAATAAAGGAAATATCAAATAAAAACATAAATAATACTATAATATGATATATCCATAATCACATTATATATAGTTACAAACCAATCATAATTAATATAAAACACTTACACAAAACCTCACGACTTGACTTGTTCATGATATACAAAATGAATTGAAATATATGTATAGAGATTTAAAAATTTCTTTTATGCACTTGGGTATTTTTAATATGTGTTCCATGGACCATGTAAATTTAATGTAAAAAATGGTTAGTTATGTGATTTAAATAGTGAATTTTGAGTATGTGATGTATTCAAAATGACGTGTTTACATTTGGATTTAATTTTATTGAGAATATGTATTATTGATAGATGTTTTGAGATGTTTTTATAATTTTTTATAGCTAGATACATATCTAATGGACTATGTATTCATGGAAAATAATTTCAACCTAGGTTCAGCTTGATTATATGTGTTTGGGTGTATTTGATATGTCAAAGGGGCCAGTGAATGACCGAGGTATAGTTTTAGGAAGGAGATCCCAATGTTGGAACTTTTATTTTAATGAAACAAGCCACTAAGTACCATATAGAACTGTATTAGATAATAATTGGGTTTAGAAGGATGAGAGAAGCTTTGTGAGTTCCACCAACCTCATAGAGGATTCAGAGTGGGTTCTCATTGGGTACTTGGTACACGGTGGGTACTTGGGAGTTTTTTAAAATAAATAATTAATTTTATTAAATGAGGATAAGTATTATTTTTTTGTTAGAAATTAGGGATCTTGATCTCATTTACTACCCTTTATTATTCTCTTACCATGTGGGTATTTCAATCATTTATCACCAATTCTTCAATAATTATAACATAGAGAGTTGTTGTATGTATGTATTGATTTCCTCTATTGACCATTTTGTGTTCATCATTATTAAAATAAGTTTTTACTGAAATTACTATTTTAGATATTTTCCCATTATTTTTCAATTTCTTATAATCAATGTTGAATCGTTTAGTGATAATTGATGTGAAGGATCCTAACAATACTAGGTAGCTGGTTCCTAGATATTTCCTTTTTTATACATTTGTTTAAATTTTATGTGATTTATGAACATGAGTAGGTTCGTGTGTGCAACTGGAAATAGTACCACTTTTATTTTTTATTTTTCACGTGAGATACTTATGGGTAGCCTCATGTGGTTATTAACGGGTTATTACACATGTGTAACTTGTTTTTTACTTGATGGATTTGGTGTTTGTTTTGAAAGTCATTGTGTGTGGTAATGTGATGATTATTGTGATGGATTACTTGGTATGTTTCCTTAGGAATGAAATGAATGTTGATTTTGCAGCCTTGGGATGATGTGGTTAACAATTATAACATGGATGGGGATAAACACTACCATGGGTATTGATTGAAGTTCACTGTATGTGGTGTGGTTATTGAATGTTTGTGTTTCTACTCATTGTGGGGTTGAGTTTATTGGGATTTTTTGCACATGGAAAAGGGCTCATTAGGGTATTTTGACCATTTGTTACTTAGTGATATACTAAGTAGATGGTAATATTAGGGTGATGGTGTTGACCATAAAATCATTAGAGGTATATATTGTAGGTGTCCATGGAAACCCAAGATTATTATTATCATTGATTAGGAGAAAATGATTTCCATTGTTTTGGATTTTTGGTGGTTGATATTCCAATATTGTTAAGGGAAATGTACATTCCATTATTGGATTGTTTTTCTTTGTTGATATGGAGTGTTTAGTCATGGTTGTGGAACTTGTTTTTGTGATGCTCATTCACTAGGTGGCCATGTGGATGAAGGTGTCATATTTTAAGGTTATGAGATGAGGAATGATGTATCGTTCTTTCTGAGGGTTTCTTTAGACCATGTGAGCGTTGTCCCACACTATAACTTCCCAAAATAGGTTAAGTGTGCACACATGGATGGTTAATCACATAGCAGAGTCGGTTGTTCATTTTTTTTGTTTCTATTTTTTACACATTGAATATAATCATATATAATTGGATATTATCTATGGATACCATTTTTAGTGGATGATTGATTTCTTACTCTCACCCAACACAAGCCCTCTATGACATATGTAGACTTTATTGTTCATGAAATAGGAAAGGTAAAGGGCCTTGTGATTAATGTATATCTATATAGAGGTTTTTTGGATACATAGGAGAGACATGGTAGGATTTTTGAGGAATGGGTGGATCCTTAATGCCGAGATGGGTTCTATTTTGGTTTTTATGTTTGTATATAATTATAATATTATCAATCTAATTTAGTCTTTTATTACAACACCCTAAGATTTTTGAATATATTTATATTTAATAAATTTTATGTGTTTGAAAGCTTGTGATATAGAAAACTTATATGTATAATAATTTATTAAAATATAAATCAAAATAAATTATTAGATAGTTAAATGAAACTATAAAGATAATGAATTGTGTAAAAATGGGTAAAATTCACTTAAGGAAATACCATTAATTCTTGATAAACTATTTTAAATTATTTTCTTGAATTATGATTTTTTTTAAATTTAATACTTTTGAGGAATTATATCCATAAAAATTATTTATATAATTAAAGTAATAATTAGTAAAATCAATTAATTAAAACCATGAAATTATTAAATAATGATAAGAAATAATAATATAATAATTCTTAGTTAAAGGGAAATGTATTGTTTTTCAATTGTTTATTATATTTGTTTTATCTAAAAGTAAATTTATATTGTTTAGAGTATTAGAATTTTTATAAAATTATTGTTTCTATATATATAAAAATTAATTATCATTCATACATTTATTTGAAATATATTATAAGTGAAGATAAAATAATTTTAATCTAAAAAGAAATATTTTTCAAAAAACTATATTTTATGAACATAATTTATTTTATCATAATATATTAAAATAATAATTATTGATAAATTATTTTAATAAAATATATGGATAATATATTTGATAAAATAAATTAAAATTCATCTAATGGTTGTTATTAGGAAATTAATGAGAATAAAATAATTTCTATACTTAAAGATACTATTTTTATAAAAAAAATTTATGAGTTTTGTGTGCGGATATTAGAATCAATATCTACCACCTTTAAAAAAAATATGATAAGATGGATTCTATATTTTAAATTGTCATGTACATATTTTTTATACGGTTTATTTTGTTTTTGTTAATAATGAATAGTTACTGTGGTAAAAGTTAAGTTATCATGGTAAAGGTTAAAATAGGAAAATGGGTTAAACTAAAGGATATTGATTCTAATATCACAAAACCTTGTATTGATTGGATTATTTCAGTATATTTATAACTCCCCTAACCTTATATTTTAAGTTTTTTTATTTTTAACCACTTTAAAATGAAAACTATTTTATATTATTTTAAATTTAAGGGTATTTACAAGGCTTCCACTCCCAACACTTTTAAAAGGTAACCTATTTTTCCTAATTTCTATAAATATTTTGAGAACCTAGGATCAACCAAGATCTACCAAAATAAATTTCAAAATATTATCCCCATGTAATAGAGTTTCTATTATCACTAAAAGACTAACATAATAAGGATTATGGTTTAATCCAAAGGATAATACCCAGGTAAGAGGAGTTTATATCATGTATGAAGAAAGTTGGGACTTGAGGTAAGGGTTTATGTTACAACATCACTTTTTATCAAAGATTTTATATTTCAATTTACATTTTAAAAAACTTTATTATCTTTATATCCTAAAACCCATATATTCTTAACCCGATGGTTATTTCTGTGGTTTTCAAGTATTCCTTATATTTCCCACTTTATTGGCAATCAAAAATACTAAAAATAATTCTTTAATAAAATCCAGACTTATTTCTTATTTTTTGGATGGAAAATTTTTATCCTCTATATTCATTTTTATAACAATTATTTTAGGTAGTTCTTATATACTTTTAAATGATATATAATGCTATTTTTATAAAATATTTAAATTTCTTTACAAATGTTTTAAATTAATCTTCTTGTCATTTTCTAAATGGGTCATTTTTTTAGTTTCTTTATAAAATTAAGAAAATAATTATTTTAATATTTATGGCATGAATATATTTTACCATAATAATTTAATTTCATCATAATGAAGCTTACCTTATAATTTTCCATGTTTTTTTCAAAGAGAATAATATTCTCATTGTTTAAGGAATATTTTTTTTAAAAGTTACAAAGAGAAAATGATATTTCTTCTTGTTTTTCAAAGAATATTTCTAATTATTTTATAAAAGTATTTTTCATCTATGTAAACATACTTTAAAGATTTTTATGCTTCACTAAGGATATGATATTATGATACCATCCACCTTATTTATATGGATGACTTATGATGATGGTGTTTTAAGGATGTTTTTATAGAACTCTTCTCATTCAACAAGTTAATTAATCTATAATAAAATAATGAATGTTTTAATGATATTTTATTATACATATGTACCATTTATCATTATGTGATGGTGAGATTCCTTATAAACCTATAATTAATTTGGTAATGTTTTATATATTATGATCTCAAAGGGTACACAAGCAGTTATTCCAATCCCACGAGGGTATATGGGTCGTTAGCCCAAGCCCAATAAGGTACACAAGTAGTTATCCCAAGCCCTAAAAGTCACAGATGTGGTTATCCCAAGGCTACTACATGATAAATATCTTAGAGAGTAGCATTAAAATATGATTTATATAATTAATTATATTCTATAAAAGTATGTATTATGTAATTAAACACACATTTTTAGCTCATTACATTTTAGAAGAATTTAAATTTTGAGTTTGGAGAGGGGTTGTTTTGATAATTGAACATCAAATTAGTATTTTGAGTGTTTTAATATCCTGAAAAGGTGATTTTGGAAATGCTTTCTGTATTTTTGGATGCCTCAGGAGTTTTAATGAATGTTAGAGTAGTGGTAGAGTGGATCAAGGTACTTAAAACTACAATAGTATGCCATTCATGATGTGATACGTGGTGATCACACCATGAAATTTGGGGGGGGGGGGCTTTATAGCCATGAGTAATGTTTATGAATGAAAATTCACCTCAAGAACCTTGGTTCACGCCATGAATGGGGTTGAATGAGTGAAGGGTCCCTCTTCCTTGAGAATTTTAGGTCATGAATCGAGGTTCATGCCATAAAATGTGTAGTCTATGGGGAATTCATTCCATGAACTTCTGTTCACCTTGTGAATTGTACCTGAGCATATCTTTCTTGAGTAAAGGTAACTCTATATTTTCTATGTTAGGTATTTTTACAATTTATGGGGTTGGAGATGTCAGGAGGGGCCATTTTCATGTGTTCCTTTCCTCCTATATCCCTACATTGAGCCCCTTGAGAGGGGGCACCTCTTGGTGAATTTCAACAATGATTAATGGTGAGTTTGTCTATTCTTCCTTCATTATTGATTCATTATTTCTAGACCTCCGATTTGATTCATTTTTGATCTATATTTTGGCCTCGATTCCATTAACGTATGATGGAATCAAGTGATGGAGATGGGGATTTCATGTGAGGTGGTTTGAGGAAGTCCTAAGAAGGTGAACACACACCATATATGCATATATCATTATTTTGGTATATTTAAGTTACTACCCAAATTTATTTATTCTTTTTTCCATAAATTAAATGAAATTAATTATTGAACTGGTGAGATGTGTTTGATATTTTTCTTAGGATAGTGTCAGGAGAATTCCATGAACCTTCCGTGTGCGATTAGTTAGGGTTTCGACATCGTGGGGATGACTAGTGAGTTTTTTGTAATTTATTCATCTTTATTTTAAATTAAATAATTACGTATAAGGATTTATAAATAATTATCTTTGATTTATTTCATGATATAAGAGATTGTTTGATAGTACGATCTTATATGAGGCATTTACGAGCTTGGTCGAGGCTAGAAAGATTTTGGTAAGGATGATAACTCCTTAATGGAGGTAGGTGGTCCCTTTATTACAAATCCATATGACTATTTATGCATGATTTACTACTTCATGAAAGTTTTATGGGTTTGGGTTCAATAATTAGGGATTGAGAGTGTCTGGGTAAAAGTGGAAGGATGTCTATGAGCCTCTTAGAGGATAGATAAGTGCTATTAAGCACTTTAGGAGTATTATGACAAGATGATGACCATGTCATTAAGGGGTAAAAGTTTAAATTGAAAAGATGAGATAACTTGGGTGGCCTTGATATTTGGTTTACCTAGGTTGGATTCCTAAGGCCAGTGGGTCGTAAAGATAGAGGCTTAGAAATATTGAGAAAGGTAGGATTGCCATTTATTTCACGCTTAGTGAGTAAAACCCTCTTGAGGGCAGTTTGAGGCTTGGTGAGTGCCATGAGAGGGATTATCTATCTAGGGATTGATGTATGTGATTAATTGGGGTTTCCCCTAAGTGGAAGGTTGAGAGATATCCCATAGGATATATGATATGGGACCGAATTGGGGGTCATGGGTTTATTTAGAACTTTGAATTTGGATTCCAAGGGGCTTAGAGTGTGATATACTGGTGGTGATTACTTGGTAGTGGGAACAAGAGTGTTAAAGGATTTTTTATAAGGTTGCAATGACCTCTTTAGTTTTGTGTTTGATAAGCCTTCAAAAAATGTTGTCACTGATGGGTGACAGAAGTTAGAAGGTATCAATGAGGAGAGACCATGATGGGCCTTGAGGGATCAATGGATGCCTTGAAAGGAGAGTTTATATTTTTTCAAGGAAGGGGATAATTTTGAGTGACTTGATCTTAAGTGATGAGGTGGTGAATTTGTATGGTGGGATATGAACCTATTTGATATTTCATGCATGAGATTGAGTGTGTGCTTTTGATAAGAAACACAACCCATTGGGGGAGAGGGTCCTTAGAACTAACCTCTCCATGAGTGATATAACATTAAAAATACTTCTATGTGTGTGTTGGAGTCCTTATGTACTTGAAATATGGGCCATAACTTGAGTGAAAATGTAGTGGTTACAAAAGGGTATTTTAATTAATTAAGAATGTGTGGTAAACCATTTCTTGAGTGAGAAGACATGAGTTTATTTATGGATGAGAAATTTACCTTCAGGAGGCATGGGTCATGTTTGAGGGACATTCCTCGAGTATGATTAGATCAGGATAGTGGACTACCCATGAGTGGTTTATTCATGACGTGATTTGAGATGTGTATGATGGAACATACCTTGAGTGATAATGAAGCTGTCAAGATGTGGATGTATAACCTTCCCATATTCCCTCTGGTAGTGGGTCTAGGTTTTAGATGCTTCCCTACCCTAAGTCTTTTGGTATGATATGAGGAATAAATACTAGGGAACAAGATGAGTTAAAGATATGGATTCAAATATGCATTCAAAGTAGGTATGAATAGGTGACATGGTGGCCAGGTTAGCACATGATGACCAAATGTGCAAAGATTTATTATGGAATGGTTAGCATGTGTTGTCTGATACACTTGTGTGAAAAATTTAATTTACTCAAGAAAAAATTTATATGATGATATATATGAGGGGTGCTTGGTGATAACCTATCTATATATATATTTTATAACCTTTTCCAGCACCTCAGTGCACGTTTAGACTTTATGTCTACTTTCTATGTTGACCATAATATGTTTAGTGGATAAGGTTGGAAAAAATATGTCGGTTTTTAGATAAAATGTATGGGGTGTGGCTTGAAGATGTTACTTACACCGTGTGCATGTATTTTATTCCTTTTGTTTATTTTTTATATTTGATTAGATCAATGGGAAATTAGTTGTATTTTTTTATGACTGTGTGTCTATAAACCATATTAACTTTTTATAGATTTTTTTTTATGAATAATGTGATTATAATTTGTATATTTTAGTAATTTAAATTATTGTATGACTGCGATTGAATTGAATAGTCTCCCCATTTTATTAATTAATCCCTCACCACAATTTGGCATCCTCTGGCATATGAGGAGGCACTAATAAGGTCATGTGACATTTTAGATCATCCAATATTTTCTGAACAGGGAATCAGAAAGTGGTATTGTAACACTCCAAGATTTCATAGTAATTTATATATTTAATGTAATTCAATAGCTTATACTGCACGCAACACTTACTTGGCTTGTCTTATACACAAGATTGAGTTTCTGCGAAACAATACATTAGTATTATAATTATTTAAATGATATATTTATTTATCAATTAAATATTGTGTTATTAACAGTAAAAAATAAATTTTTATTTTTATTTATAATTTTTCACATAAATAAAACATATTTATAATGAAATGTATATGTTTTGTTAAAATAGTTATATATTTAGAAAAACTATTTTCTTAAAAGAACTACTTTTTATGTCATTTTATGAAAAATACTAAAATTAATATTAGACACTCATAAAAATTGAATTTGGTAAAATATAATTCATTTTTGGATTTAGAATATCAAAATTAGCTTTGGGTGAATTTTTTGTATTTTTCTGAAAACATTCAATTTTTGATGAATAGTGAAAAATACTGCATAGTACATAAAAAATGACTTTTTATTTAAATAATAATTATTTAAATTTAACTTTATTTTAAATTAAAAATAGATACATAATACCTATATTAGTCCAATTAAATTCATTGGAGACATTTTATAATAATATTATATATATAAAATTTTATTGAAATTTTTAACGTCTTTTTCCCACCTTCTAGGCACATTTGCAAATTTGCATAAAACTTAATTTTACCACTTCTGTGAATTGAATTTCAAAAATAAGAGACACACGGTTGACATTAGTAAGTGAAATCTGGTTCAATAGGATGAAAATAATTTTTGGTGAATAGTATATTTTGAATTTTGTTTACCACGGTTAAAATTAAATAGGGTAATTAAAGGTAAAAATGATATTATAATTACCCTAACACATAATAATTCTATTGGATAAGTATATTTATACCAAAATAAACCTTAGGAATAAAATATTATCCTCTTTGATCCACTTGGATTAGATTAGTACATTTATTATTATTTTATTTAAAGAAGAGTTATAAGTGTTAAATTCATCTTTTAATAACTAAAACATTTTTAATATAGGGTAATACATAAGATAAATTCAACTATAAATATTAATTAGAAATATAAAAATATTTCCTACATTATTTTATTTTATTTATAATTTTTAGACATTAAATACTTAAATTTATTTATGTCACAATGATTATGCAGTAATTACATTATTAATGAAAGATTAAAATAATTGATACTATAAATATAAAAATAAATTTAAATTGAGACTTTTGATGTATTCCACTAATTTTATAGGTTAATATGAAATTTTAGGTTTTATTTAATGTATTTGTTTCGAAGTAATCAAGTTTTTTTGACTTAAAAAAAAACAAATACTAAATGGTATCAAAATTGACATAAATGAGTTTTTAAAACAAATAATATATTAATAAATTATATAATATTCCTAAAAATATAAGGTTCGGACAAAGGGATTATATAATTATAGATATTTAATTAATGAACAACTTTAGGTTCTCTTGTAATTTTATAGTATGTTTATTAACCATTTAATATAAAACTACAAGAAGACATTGTAAAAGATAAACTATTTAACTAAGAGTAAAATCTAAAAGATAAGGTTAATATAGTAACCTGAACTTGTCTAAAACCTATTTTTGAGAGGATTTAGAACCATACCCACCTTATACTTAAAATAAATCCATTTTGAGCCATTATAAATCAAAAATTATTTAATAATAAAATAATATTTCAAGCTTTTCCTAAAGTGACCCTCACCCTCTTATAAAAGGGTACCTCCCCTTCTCTCAAAATAACACCTCCAAAGCCATTTAGATTAGCCAAACCCTAATAAAATATCATCCCAACTACCCAAAAATTATCCTATAGGCCTCACTATGATCATAATCCATCCTAAATATCCATTTTGATCATATCAAATGGAAGCACCTGAAGAAGAGGTAATATTTTTATCACCTCTTTCAAAGTTCTTTTCTTCTTCCACTTCCTCTTTCTTTGTTGTTTCCATACCAAAATAACAACTCAATTACCCTATACATACTATGATATTATTATAAATATGGTACAACCATATTCATTATTCTATCCATCATATGAATGAAAAAGTCACTATACATGTGTACGTATGGCTTAGCGTCTCCACATCATGGTGTAATTTTTTATTCAAAACTTCATTATTTGGATGGGTATAATAATGAGTATAATTGATTTAAATAATAAATATAACATGTTTATGATTATTTATATTTAATATACCTTCCAATTACATATGATTTCACCATTAATATAATGATATTGTCGCTTGGGCGTACGTATAGATTACCGTCTGCACGAACGCAATGAGATTCATTCCCCATCGTAACCATTCAAGAATACTTTTCATTTTATTACATAAAATAATGTTTAATAACTTAATATCATTCTGTATATGAATCATATACATCATATCCACAACAAAATATGACTTACATAACAAAATATATAAAGTAAAACAAATCAGTTAACACCCAAAACAATGATACTACTGAAGTGTTATTAACAAAGTAATATTAGAAGATCATATATGATATCATATTTATGTATGTGGTTATTGTATAATTTAATAAAAATGTTTTAACTATTATACAGGAGGTTAACATACCCTCCACTAAGGAAACATACGAGTTAAGGGTTAATTTTACGATCTCTTTATTATCTGAGGTTGTTTTTACAAAAGTATCTACTGGGATTTCTTTATCATAAAAATTTGTGTTTCTTAAAAATGTATTTCAATTTTTTTACTATTTACTATACTATGGGTTAAAGTCATTTATACCCTTGTTTGAATTTTTATAAAATGTTTTGAAAGGAATATTTCCATCGCTTTCCAAACAAGTTACTTTATGAACTTTTTGAAAAATTAAGGAAAGAATATTTTTTTAACTTATACGGCAGGAGAGGCTATTTTATGCCGTTATAACACCTTCAAAGATTACCTTACAAGCTTATAAGAATATTTTCAAAATAAATGTTTTATTTTATAATTATAATATTTTAAATTATTTCAAAATAGAAAGATATATTTCTCTCAAATAGTTTTTATTTCATCTATGTCAACATCCTTTGATGGATTTTACACTTGTTTGAAGTTGATTAATTATGATACAATCTTACATATTTTATTAATAGTTTTGTGTTATGTTTGACTATGGATGTGTTAATTTTATAACATTCATGGTTTATGGTTAATTTATTAATATTTCATATGTTAGTTTTAATATTAATGTTTATGTTATGTTTAAAACTTTTCATATGAGTAATGCATTGGACATAGTAAGTGACTGGTGAAGCCCGCTATAACTCCTCGATGAATCAGTAGGTTTAATGAGACAAACTAGTGTCTTGTAACAAGGCATTAAAGAATCTTATTTTTAGTCTTGGAATGAGGCCTTGACTATGTGGTTATGATGTCCGACTTTATGCATTCCATAACTATGAAATTAACTATTGATATTACATGTGATTATTCAACTAGAAGAATATCCATGTGAATAATTAAATGGCATTATTGGATTTTTTCTTTTATATATTATGCTGAATTTTAAGTTTAGAAGGCCTGTGTTTTTGTCTTATAAATTGACTTAAATGTTTATGCTTATTTATGATAGCTTCCACTATATTGTTATCCTTACTGAGCATATGAACTCACCCCTTTTTTATGTTTTCTTTTTCCTAGGATGTGAAGAAGTATATTTTGATTAACCTTCATGGATAATCCAAATGATATGAGTGTGTTCAAAGGGGACAAAATGTTGTTTTTTATTTCATTATTGTAATGTAAAACTTATATGTGTATCTAGTACTTCCAATGCTACTAAACTAATCGGTATTTCGAGACTTGATATCTTGTGATAATTCCAATGTTATGTAACAATGCACCCACTCTGGGTAACAAGGGTTGGGGAATTACAATTGGTATCAGAGAAATTTTAGTACAAACCTTGGAAACTAGATTTAGAAAAACTCTTAATAGAGAACATTAACCTAAGATAGACTTTAAAGATTAGTATAGAAGAACTTCCTAGAATTTTGGTAATTTAGAGATTTTGTGAATTTTCCAAGCAATACATCCCTGTCTAGATACGAGCAGGTAGAGTCAGCTCTGGCATAAATGTATCTAGGGATGAAAACCCAAAATAATTCTTTGAGATAGACTCTAATGGGAACTGGTACACAACAACAGGCCTTGCTGTACTCTTGGTTATGACACTCCCAGGGGATATGCTTAGGATAATTCACATTTTTTTTACAAGCCATTATAAACGATTTATGAGTAAATAATTTCTCAAAGATTTTTTTAGTATTATCAATTATATACATAAACTTTTAAATTTATGTTAGGTATTTTACAAGTTTGGAATTATTCCTTGAGATTCATAAACTAACCTAGTGTATGCCATTGTTTAGAAATGGTGCCCAGTATAAGGAATGATAAATCTAGTAATACACAAGATCCAAAGAGTAATAAGGACTATATCCTTCATGGCCTTTAGCCAAAATTTAAAAGGAAAATATTCTCCCATGTATTATCATCATATGAAGAAATAATATCATGTGTTAATAAGATAAGTAAATAATTATCTGAGTCCTATGGCTTTGAAGGGAATCCATAGAAGAAAAGTATAGTAGAGAGAAAAATGGATAAAGGGAAGAAGGGAAAGAAGGATTTTACCATATGTGATAACTATGGAAATAATCACCTTGGTAAATGATTGAAGGGAATGGGAATTTGTTATAAGTGTGGAGAAAAAGGGCACTAAGTACATGATTTCAAGGGTAAGAAATATGTTTCAAATGTATAATGATTCATCTCCAAGGAGATGGGACACTATGTGATTCAATGTCCCAATCATCAGAGTATAACACAAATGATGCTATTAGATAATAATCAAGTTATGATACTAATGTAGAGACCCTAAGATTAACTTACATGGACATTACATTGATTTTGCAGAATACTTAGTACATAACAAAATTACACACACACAAGGACTGTAACAGTTTAGTGTCTTTGGAAACTCGGAATATAATCTTCTAATCGTGGTGAAAGATCTTCAACATCTCCCATAAAGATCTTACTTTTTTTTACCTAAAACCTTTATTTATATCCTGGGGAAAAGAAAACATAAAAGGGTGAGCTCAAATGCTCAGTAAGGGTAAACGAAATAAATAGCAATCACATCATATACATAAGAACATAACTTTTGGAAATCTTAACCTGCAAAAGAAATCATAATTTCATAACATGGGATAAATCATAGTAGTGAAATGTAATCCCAATAATCATAACATAAAACATGAAACTTTGTGGCATACACACATAATCATATAGAATCATTTCTTATTAGTCAAGACTCATTGCCAAGACTATCTTAGTGGACAAAGTCCATTTCTGAACCGAGTTCACTCCTAATTTCAGTCTTGTTTCACTGAACCGGTTTAACCTGCCATTCCAGCCATATCTATCTCATGAGATATAAAATCTTTACCCAATGCATTTTAGGGAGATATAGGTCCCAACCATCTCATAATGATACCATTCTTATGTGTGCCACAAAATCATAAACCATACATCATAGCATAACCCATGTAATAAAAATGGGATTCTTAAACAACATGACATCATAAAACAATTCATATAAGATAAAGGAATTCATAAAAATAATTCCATCACAACATAATCAAATCAATGTAATAATAGCGATAGAAACAGAACCCTATATTATCTTAGATGGAAAACAATTTTGATAAAACACTTGAACTCCATTCTTGAGGAAAATATCCTTTCTACTTCAAAAACATTTTCCTTTCTTAACATGTCATACAAATTTAAACTAAAAGAAGTTTATTTAAAATAAACATGAAAACTTGTAATGGAATTTTCTTGGAAATAATGTTTTAAAAATCCATTCATGCCGTATAAGTTAAAAAAACATTCTTCTCGTACTTTTGTCGGAAAAGTCAAAAAGTACCTCATACGAAAAGTGACAAAAGATTCCTTTCATATCTTTTACTAAAAACTCACCGAAGGGTAAAATTGGATATAAACTATTGTAGAAGGAAATAAATATTACATATTTAGGAAACATGGATGTGGATGATAAAATACACCCCAGTAAATACCAAAGTATAAACAATCTCGGATAAAAATGAGATTGTGATATTTCCCTTACCTTAGGTCCGATTTGCCTCGTAAGTGTCCGAAACTCCTGTATAATGATTTAAATAATGTCATTGACTTATTCCAGAATCATACTCATTGTTATGATATCATATACGGTCCACTTATGACTTTATTTTACCTGTTCTTTTGTAAATTCCATGTTAAAGAGCGTTTTGGGTAAAATCGTTTCATTTGTCGTCCGTGTTTTGACTTGTAATTATTAATATGATTACTTAGATCATGATTAATTAATTCCAGAATATAAAGCATGATTTATATATAATATATATTCAGAATATATATATATATAACAGATCAGTAAATGGAAAGAAATACACCGTTCATGGAGACGGTAGGCCGTACGTACGCATGAACGCTGTTTTCGTTTCCTTATTGAATTGAATGGAATTAAGTAGATGAAATACATATATATACACATAAATCCAATATCATTATTATGTCATATATTTCATGATTACTTATTATATATACTTTATAATCATTCAAGAATAGTTAACGTGGAGAATGAATCTCATCACGTCGTGGAGACAGTAGTCCGTACGTACGCACGAGAGATGATATCATTCTCATGATCATGGAATTGTATTGGAGTGTATGTATACTATTTCAGAATCAATATCAATTTAAAATAATCATATATAGTTATTATGTACACCATTATACCCATCCAAGTAAGGTGGGGGTGGAAAATAGATTACACCACGGCGTGGAGACGGTATTCCGTACGTACGCACGCGCGGTGATTTCATTTTCCGTAGGATGGATAGATGGTTAAATAAGGTTGTTTAATACTTATAAAAACATATCAGTATATTATTGATACTGATGTTATTACTTCATAATGAAACAACCTAAGAATAAGAAGTGGAAGAATAAATAAAGTTGAAAGAATTGGTAACAGACATTACCTCTTCTTTGAAGCGCCTCTTTGGAGATCTCCTTTTAGGGCACTAAAATTGGTCTTTGAGGATGACCAGAACCTCTAGGATGTTTCTAGGGAAGTGGAGAACAGAATTTTCTAGGATTTGGCCGATCTTGAAGGCTCAAAGTGGTGTGAGGAAGAGAGGGAGGAGGTGCCCTTTTATAAGGGAGGAGAGGGGCACCTTTGGAATAACTAAAAATATTATTTTATTATAAATCCAAATTCAGTTTTAAATAGCTCAAAATTGATTTATTTAGAAGATAAGGTGGGTATGGGTAGAAATAATCTCATAAAATTGAATTTATACAAGTTTAGGTTCCTATTTTAAACTTATCATTTATAATTAACTTTAAGTTAGATAATTTTACTTTTACCATGTCTTTTTGTGTTCTTAAACTATAAGGTTAATAAACTTACTATAACAAGCCAAAAGAACCCCAAGTTGTTTATTATTAATATATATAACCTTATCTAAGTAATTTGGCCGAAAATTAGATTTCTAGGAATAAAATAACAATTGATAATATAATATTTGTTTTAAAAACTATTTTATGTCAATTTTGACACTATTTAGTAATTGATTTTTGTGAAAATCATAACAGACTGATTAGTTTAAAAAACGTTAATTATATCAATACTCACATGTCATATTAACCTATAAAATTAGTGTAATTTATAAAAAGTCTCAAATTACATTTATTTTGGTATTTATAACATCAATTATGTCAATATTTCATTAATAAGATAATTACTCCATCATATTTGTGTCATAAGTAAATTAAATTATTTAAGGTATAAAAATTACAAATAAAATACAATTTTGTAGGAAATCGTTTTATCTTTCTAATGAATATTTATAGTCGAATTTATCTTATGTATAACCCTATATTAAAAATGATATACTTATTAAACCTTGATTTTAACTATTTTAACCCTTCTATAAATAAATTAATACTGAATGTCCTAATCTAATTCAAGTGGGCCTAAATGGTCATATTTTATTCCTAAGGTTGTTTTTGGTCTAATTAAACTTATCCAATAGAATTAGTATATGTGTTAGGGTAATAATAATATCATTTTTACCATTAATTACCCTATTTACTTTTAACCGTGGTAAAAAAAAGTAAAAAGTTACTATTCACCAAAATTATTTTCATCTCATTGAACCACATTTTAATTACTGACATCAACCGTGTCTCTCGGAATTTTGAAATTCCACTCAGAGAAGCGATAAAATTAAGTTTTATGAAAAATTCATTTTTTTTAACTACCACTTAGTGGTTTCACTATTCATCAAAAAATGAAAGTTTCCAGAAAAATACCAAAATTTAGGCCTAAGATATATTTGATATTTTGAATTCAAAAATGATGTCTATTTTACCAAATTAAAAACATATCAGTTCCATTAATTAATTTAAAAATTAATTCCCATCGCCAAAACAAATAGCGTGTTCTTAAGAGATAATAACTATCAAAAGATTGACAGTTGTTTATGTCTGTTTTAAATGTGAAATTACATCCAATGACCAACATTGTATTAAATTGTAATAATATATTCAAAATATAATTTAAAACCACTCAAATTAATAATTTATCACTATTATTTATTTCGATTAAAAATGGTTGTTTTTAATTAAAATTTAGTAATTTTCACTATTCATCAGAAAATGAAAGTTATCCGAAAAGTACCAAAATTTCACCCTAAGCTAATTTCGATATTCCGAATCCAAAAAATGAAGACCATTTTGAAAATAAAATTTACAAAATTTCATAAAGTGGTTATTACTATTCATAATGGCTAGTTTTAATAATATTTTAATAGCATATCATTGTTTAGTGAAACTCGGTATTGCGTACTACACACGCTATCGAGGAAAGTCATGATTGCGTGTAATGAAAGGCAAGTCAAGGATGCATGTTGTGCAAGCTTCTTTTGGTGTAGCGTACAACACAAGACATTAATGAAATTAAAAAGAATATTTTTCATAAAATCTCGGTGTGTTACATTCTACCCCCCTTAAATGAATTTCGCCCTCGAAATTCTTCGGGGTTATAAATAGTTTACTACTCGAAAGTTTCTTTAATAGAAAACCACATCGTAAAAAGTAATACCAAAACTAATATTTAAAAACAAAAGTATGAAACATAACGGTTACCCAAATAAACTAATCACTGGTTTTCCACATAGGTGAAATATGGATATGGAAGAGAAATCTAACCATCATGTTCTGATGGAGAGTGGTAGAGAACATGGATATGGAAAATCCAGCAATCACAAAGCCATAAATTTGTGACAATCTAAGGTACGATCTGATTCAGCAGATATAAGAGCACTAGGACAACATTTTTGGTTTTCATGATAATTTCCCTAAAGTTGATGAAATTGGAATTAGAAGAAATACTTTCGTGATTTTGGTATAGTCTCACCGTTGGTCGTTCTTTGTACAATTTCCACTTCATCTCTTAAAAAAATGTATTTGAATTTTTCATTCATGATGTGTTAGCAGATCATGTGATAGAATGATGGGTCATTCCATCTGTCTCAAACAAAAGGTTAGAAAATTTATCAAAACTTACATAAGTTCATCTATAGTGAGATTAATCATATATGGTTCCTAAAATGGACTTATACTTCATATATCATACTTATTAATATAATAAAACTAGTTTCTACTAAACAGGGACTTCTTATAGGCCATTGGTAGGCGATAAAGGCCAGTCGTACTTCGGTTGTGGGTTCGATTCCCACAGCCTTGTCCGACGCGATGGGTTGTCGCCCGTCCAGCAGGTTGTCCTTTTTATAAAGCTATATTACTATAACATCCCATCAATAATATTGAAAAAAAGTTCTAACCTAAAACAATACTAACTTATGTCCAACATAATCCATTCCAATCTTTAGGCTTATCTAAAATACTTCGGTCCAAGCTCATAGTATAAAGAAAACAATTACTTGAAATGTCATCAACCAAGCATGTGAATACCATCATTTATCCCCCATATATCTTATTGGTCACATTCCAGTCAAGTGAATACCTTAATCATGTATTCTCTTGAAAAATGAATACCCATTAAACCATAGTGAAAACATGAATGCTGTCAAAAGTTAACTCTTTCCACATACCAAAATCAAAAAATTCTATATACTCAAACCATGATATAACTTTCTCCTAATACCAGTCATGAGCTCATGAATACTATCAAACATTTAATTTTCTCCTTATCCCTTCATTATGCGCATATCATCTATATTCCAAAAATATATAAATAACCTTTAATGGATACTGGTACCATTAATCATACACTTTAAATACTCAAGGAAAGACAACAGTGTAACAATCCTTAAATGTCTTTTTATTCCATAATACCATGAGATTACTTATACAACATTACACTTGATAAACATGTAATCATTCCACTACCTTCTTAAACCATTGATCGAGCTTGAAAAATTCTTTCATCTCACATATCATTTGTAGTCTCTTCATCATCATCAACATAAATACTACCCATACGACTGTACTGATTCTCTTCATGAGACTTTCCCTTAGGGCATTGGTTTGAATAATGCCCGTACATTCCACATTTAAAACATTTAACCATTGTTGATGTCATAGCAATACCATTATCCTCATCCATGGTGTTAACTAAAACTTTTCCTTTGCACTTACTGGCTTTGTGTCCTTCTTTTCTACACCCAAAGCATCTTCCAGTTCCCTTGAAACAATCTCCTCGATGCCTCTTCCCACATGATTTACATGAGGGAAATTGAACTTTCTTTCCTCTATGATTATCATGAAACTCTATCTTTCTCTTATTATCTGAGTCGGGAAACTTACCAAAGTTGAGATTATTGATCATAATATGATATTGCTGATTAGGCATAATAACGATGTTTGGACTTCCAAATCCCGTTTCATTTGGTTTCTCATGAAGAATATCATTCCATTGTCCGTCATATCCTCCATTATCATGAATCTTCCTGTTTCCAACCATTTTCTAAAACCCAAAAAGAATAGTGTGAGAGGCAAAAATCATGCTAGGGAAAACAACATAGTAAATGGGGAGCACCCTCAATATCTAACATCTTAGGTTAAATTCTAATATCGTTACCTTAGTTCTAGGACTATATCCTATTCGTATACTTATCCTTAGGGACATCCCTAGACATACCTTAGAAATATCTCTAGGGATCTCTCTAACATTTTCGCTTCCTAGTTTCCAAAGGTTGACTAAACCTTTCCCCTGATACCAACTGTAGAGACCCTAAGCTTAACGTACCTGAACATTACATTACTTTTGCGGAATACTTAGTACATAACAAAAACACACACTCACAAGGACCGTAATAGTTTAGTGTCTTTGGAAACTCAAAATATAATCTTCTAATCGTGGTGAAAGATCTTCAACATCTCCCATAAAGATGTTCCTTTTTTTACCTAAAACCTTTCTTTATATCCTGGGGAAAAGAAAACATAAAAGGGTGAGCTCAAATTCTTAGTAAGGGTAAACAAAATAAATATCAATCACATCATATACATAAGAACATAACTTTTGGAAATCTTAACCTGCAAAGGAAATCATAATTTCATAACATGGGATAAATCATAGTAGTGAAATGTAATCCCAATAATCATAACGTAAAACATGAAACTTTGTGGCAGACACACATAATCATAAAGAATCATTTCTTATTAGTCAAGACTCATTGCCAAGACTATCTTAGTGGACAAAGTCCATTTCTGAACAGAGTTCACTCGTCATTTCAGTCCTGTTTCACTGAACCGGTTTAACCTGCCATTCCAGCCATGTATATCTCATGAGATATAAAATCTTTACCCAATGAATTGGAGGGAGATATAGGTCCCACCCATCTCATAATGATACCATTCTTATGTGTGCCACAAAATCATAAACCATACATCATAGCATAACCCCTATAATAAAAATGGGATTCTTAAACAACATGACATCATAAAACAATTCATATAAGATAAAATAATTCATAAAAATAATTCCATCACAACATAATCAAATCAATGTAATAATAGGGATAGAAACCGAACCCTATATTATCTTATATGGAAACTAATTTTGATAAAACACTTGAACTCCATTCTTGAGGAAAATATCCTTTATACTTCAAAAACATTTTCCTTTCTTAACATGTCATACAATTTTAAACTAAAAGAAGTTGATTAAAAATAAAATTGAAAACTTGTAATGGAAGCTTCTTGGAAATAATGTTTTAAAAATCCATTCATGCCGTATAAGTTAAAAAAAACATTCTTCTCGTACTTTTGTCGGAAAAGTTAAAAAGTACCTTGTACGAAAAACGACAAAAGATTCCTTTCATATATTTTACTAAAAACTCACCGAAGGGTAAAATTGGATATAAACTATTGTATAAGGATATAAATTTTACATATTGAGGAAACATGGATGTGGATGATAAAATACACCCCAGTAAATACCAAAGTATAAACAATCTCGGATAAAAATGAGATTGTGATATTTCCCTTACCTTAGGTCCGATTTGCTTCATAAGTGTCTGAACCACCTGTATAATGATTTAAATAATGTCATTGACTTATTCCAGAATCATACTCATTGTTATGATATCATATATGGTTCAATTATGACTTTATTTTACCCGTTCTTTTGTAAATTCCATGTTAAAGAGCGTTTTGGGTAAAACCGTTTCATTTGTCGTCCGTGTTTTGACTTGTAATTATTAATATGATTACTTAGATCATTATTAATTAATTCCAGAATATAAAAAATGATTTATATATAATATTTATTCAGAATATACATATATATAATAGATTAGTAAATGGAAAGAAAAACACCGTTCATGGAGACGGTAGGCCGTACGTACGCATGAACGCTGTTTTCGTTTCCTTATTGAGTTGAATGGAATTAAGTAGATGACATACATATATATACACATAAATCAAGTATCATTATTATTTCATATATTTCATGATTACTTATTATATATACTTTATAATCATTCATGAATGGTTAACGTGGAGAATGAATCTCATCACGTCGTGGAGACGGTAGTCCGTACGTACGCACGAGCGATGATATCATTATCATGATCGTGGAATTGTATTGGAGTGTATGTATACTATTTCAGAATCAATATCACTTTACAATAATCATATATAGTTATTATGTACACCATTATACCCATCCAAGTAAGGTGATGGTGGAAAATAGATTACACCACGGCGTGGAGACGGTATTCCGTACGTACGCACGCGCGGTGATTTCGTTTTCCGTAGGATGGATAAATGGTGAAATAAGGTTGTTTCATACTTATAATAACATATCAGTATATGATTGATACTGATGTTATTACTTCATAATGAAACAACCTAAGAAGAAGAAGTGGAAGAAGAAATAAAGTTGAAAGAATTGGTAACAGACATTACCTCTTCTTTGAAGCGCCTCTTTGGAGATCTCCTTTTAGGGCACTAAAATTGGTCTTTGAGGAAGACCAGAACCTCTAGGATGTTTATAGGGAAGTGGAGAAGAGAATTTGTCAGGGTTTGGCTGAGATTGAAGGCTCAAAGTGGTGTGAGGAAGAGAGGGAGGAGGTGCCCTTTTATAAGGGAGGAGAGGGACACCTTTGGAATAACTAAAATATTATTTTATTATAAAGCCAAATTCGGTTTTAAATAGCTCCAAATTGATTTATTTAGAATCTAAGTTGGGTATGGGTCGAAATACTCTCATCCCATAAAATTTAGACAAGTTTAGGTTCCTATTGTAACCTTATCATTTATATTTAACTTTAAGTTAGATAATTTTACTTTTAGCGTGTCTTTTTGTGTTCTTACACTATAAGGTAAATAAACTTACTATAACAAGCCAAACGAACCCCAAGTTGTTTATTATTAATATATATAACCTTATATAAGTCATTTTCCCGAACATTAGATTTTTAGGAATAAAATAACAATTAATAATATAATATTTGTTTTAAAAACTATTTTATGTCAATTTTGACACTATTTAGTAATTGATTTTTGTGAAAATCATAAAAGACTTATTAGTTAGAAAAAAGTTATTTATATCAATACTCACATGTAATATTAACCTAGAAAATTAGTGTAATTCATAAAAAGTCTCAAATTAGATTTATTTTGGTATTTATAACATCAATTATGTCAATATTTCATTAATAAGATAATTAATGCATCATCTTTGTGTCATAAATAAATTAAATTATTTAATTTCTAAAAATTACAAATAAAATAAAATTATGTAGGAAATAGTTTTAGCTTTCTAATGAATATTTATAGTTGAATTTATATTATGTATAACCCTATATTAAAAATGATATACTTATTAAACTTTGATTTTAACTATTTTAACCCTTCTTTAAATAAATTAATACTAAATGTCCTACTCTAATCCAAGTGGGCCTAAATGGTCATATTTTATTCCTAATGCTGTTTTTGGTATAATTACACTTATCCAATAGAATTAGGACATTTGTTAGGGTAATAATAATATCATTTTTACCCTTAATTACCCTATTTACTTTTAACCGTCGTAAAAAAAGTAAAAAGTTACTATTCACCAAAAATTATTTTAATCTCATTGAACCAAATTTTACTTACTGACATCAACCGTGTCTCTCGGAGTTTTGAAATTCCACTCACAGAAGCAGTAAAATTATGTTTTATGAAAAATTCATTTTTGTAACTACCACTTAGTGGTTTCACTATTCATCAAAAAATGAAAGTTTCCAGAAAAATACCAAAAATTAGGCCTAAGATATATTTGATATTTTGATTTCAAAAATGATGTATATTTTACCAAATTCAAAACATATAAGTTTCATTAATTAATTTAAAAATTAATTCCCGTTGTCAAAACAAATAGCGTGTTCTTAAGAGATAATAACTATCAAAAGATTGATAGTTGTTTATGTCTGTTTTAAATGTGAAATTACATCCAATGACCAACATTATATTAAATTGTAAAAATATATTCTAAATATACTTTAAAACCACTCAAATTAATAATTTATCACTATTAATTATTTCGATTAAAAAATGTTGTTTTTAATTAAAATTTAGTAATTTTCACTATTCATCAGAAAATGAAAGTTATCCGAAAAGTTCCAAAATTTCACCCTAATCTAATTTCAATATTTCGAATCCAAAAAATGAAGTCCATTTTGAAAATAAAATTTAAAAAATTTCAAAAAGTGGTTATTACTATTCATAACAGCTAGTTTTAATAATATTTTAATAGCATATCGTTGTTTAGAGAAACTCGATATTGCATACTACACATGCTACCGAGGAAAGTCGTGATTGCGTGTAATGCAAGGCAAGTCAAGGATGCATGGTGTGCAAGCTTCTATTTTTTAGCGTACAACACATGACATTAATGAAATTAAAAATAATATTTTTCATAAAATCTCGGGGTGTTACATTCTACCCCCCTTAAAATGAATTTCGCCCTCGAAATTCGTCGGGGTTATAAATGGTTTACTACTCAAAAGTTTCTTTAATAGAAACCCACATCGTAAAAGGAATACCAAAACCAATCTTTGAAAACAAAAGTATGAAACGTAACAGTTACCCAAATAAACTAATCACTGGTATTCCACATAGGTGAAAATATAGATATGGAAGAGAAATCTAACCATCGTGTTCTGATTGAGAGTGGTAGGGAACATGGCTATGGAAAAGACAGAAATCACAAAGCCATAAATTTGCGACGATCAAAGGTACCATCTGATTCATCACATATAAGAGAACTAGGACAACATTTTTGGTTTTCATGATCATTTCCCTAAAGTTGATGAAATTGGAATTAGAAGAAATACTTTCATGATTTTGGTATAGTCTCACTGTTGGTCGTTCTTTGGACAATTTCCACTTAATCACTTAAATAAATGAATTTGAATTTGTCATTCATGATGTGTTAGCAGATCATATGATAGAATGATGGGTCATTCCATCTGTCTCAAACAAAAGGTTATAAAAAGTTATCAAAACTTACATAATCCATCTATAGTGAGATTAATCATATATGGTTCCTAAAATGGACTTATACTTCATATATCATACTGCTTAATATAATAAAACTAGTTTCTACTAAACAGGGACTTCCTGTAGTCTAGTGGTAGGCGATAAAGGCCAGTCGCACTTTGGTTGTGGGTTCAATTACCACAGCCTTGTCCGACGCGATGGGCTGTTGCCCGTCCTGCAGGTTGTCCTTTTTCTAAAGCTATATTACTATAACATCCCATCAATAGTATCGAAAAAAGTTCTATCCTTAAACAATACTAACTTATGTCCAACATAATCCATTCCAATCTTTAGGATTATCTAAAATACTTTGGTCCAAGCTCATAGTATAAAGAAAATGATTATGTGAAATGTTATCAACCAAGCATGTGAATACCATCATTTATCCCCCATATATCTTATTGGTCACATTCCAGTCATGTGAATACCTTAATCATGTATTCTCTTGAAAAATGAATACCCATTAAACCTTAGTGAAAACATGAATGCTGTCAAAATTAAACTCTTTCCACATACCAAAATCCAAAAATTCTATATACTCAAACCATGATATAACCTTCTCATTATATCAGTAATGAGCTCATGAATACTATCAAACATTTTATTTTCTCCTTATCTCTTCATTATGCGCATATCATCTATATACCAAAAATATCTGATTAACCTTTAATGGATACTGGTACCATTAATCATACACTTTGAAAACTCAAGGAAAGACAACAGTGTAAAAATCCTTAGATGTCTCTTTATTCTATAGTACCATGAGATTACTTATACAACATTACACTTGATAAACATGTAATCATTCCACTACCTTCTTAAACCATTGACCGAGCTTCAACAATTCTTTTATCTCACATATCATTTGTAGTCTCTTCATTATCATCAACATAAATACTACCCATACGGCCGTACTGATTCTCTTCATGAGACTTTCCCTTAGGGAATGGGTTTGCATAATGCCTGTACATTCCACATTTAAAACATTTAATCATTGTTGATGTGGTAGCAATACCATTATCCTCATCCATGGTGTTAACTGAACCTTTTCCTTTGCACTTACTGGATTTGTGTCCTTCTTTTCCACACCCAAAGCATCTTCCAGTTCCCTTGAAACAATCTCCTCGATGCCTCATCCCACATGATTTACATGAGGGAAATTGAACTTTATTTCCTCTATGATCATCATGAAACTCCATCTTTCTCTTATTATCTGAGTCGGGAAACTTACCAAAGTTGAGATTATTGATCATATTATGAGATTGCTGATTAGGCATAATAACGATGTTTGGACTTCCAAATCCCATTTCATTTGGTTTCTCATGAAGAATATCATTCCATTGTCCATCATATCCTCCATTATCATGAATCTTCCTGTTTCCAGCCATTTTCTAAAACCCAAAAAGAATAGTGTGAGAGGAAAAAATAATGCTAGGGAAAACAACATAGTAATTGGGGAGCACCCTCAATATCTAACATCTTAGGTTAAATTCTAATATCGTTACCTTAGTTCTAGGACTATATCCTATACGTATACTTATCCTTAGGGACATCCCTAGACATACCTTAGAAATATCTCTAGGGATCTCTCTAACGTTTTCGCATCCTAGTTTCCAAAGGTTGAATAAACCTTTCCTCTGATACCAACTATAAAGACCCTAATCTTAATGTACATGGACATTACATTACTTTTGCGGAATACTTAGTACATAACAAAAACACACACACACAAGGACCGTAATAGTTTAGTGTCTTTGGAAACTCGGAATATAATCTTCTAATCATGGTGAAAGATCTTCAACATCTCCCATAAAGATCTTCCTTTTTTTTACCTAAAAACTTTCTTTATATCCTGGGTAAAAGAAAACATAAAAGGGTGAGCTCAAATGCTCAGTAAGGTTAAACAAAAGAAATATCAATCACATCGTATACATAAGAACATAACTTTTGGAAATCTTAACCTGCAAAAGAAATCATAATTTCATAACATGGGATAAATCATAGTAGTGAAATGTAATCCCAATAATCATAACATAAAACATGAAACTTTGTTCCACACACACATAATCATAGAGAATCATTTCTTATTAGTCAAGACTCATTGCCAAGACTATCTTAGTGGACAAAGTCCATTTCTGAACCGAGTTCACTCCTCGTTTCAGTCATGTTTCACTGAACCGGTTTAACCTGTCATTCCAGCCATGTCTATCTCATGAGATATAAAATCTTTACCCAATGCATTGGAGGGAGATATATGTCCCACCCATCTCATAATGATACCATTCTTATGTGTGCCACAAAATCATAAAACATACATCATAGCATAACCCATGTAATAAAAATGGGATTCTTAAACAACATGACATCATAAAACAATTCATATAAGATAAAGGAATTCATAAAAATAACTCCATCACAACATAATAAAATCAATGTAATAATAGGGATAGAAACAGAACCCTATATTATCTTAGATGGAAAATAATTTTGATAAAACACTTGAACTCCATTCTTGAGGAAAATATCCTTTCTACTTCAAAAACATTTTCCTTTCTTAACATGTCATATAATTTTAAACTAAAAGAAGTTGATTAAAAATAAAATTGAAAACTTGTAATGGATTCTTCTTGGAAATAATTTTTTAAAAATCCATTCATGCCGTATAAGTTAAAAAAAACATTCTTCTCGTACTTTTGTCGGAAAAGTCAAAAAGTATCTCGTACGAAAAACGACAAAAGATTCCTTTCATATCTTTTACTAAAAACTCACCGAAGGGTAAAATTGGATATAAACTATTTTATAATGATATAAATATTACATATTGAGGAAACATGGATGTGGATGATAAAATACACCCCAGTAAATACCAAAGTATAAACAATCTCGGATAAAAATGAGATTGTGATATTTCCCTTACCTTAGGTCCGATTTTCTTCGTAAGTGTCCGAACCTCCTATATAATGATTTAAATAATGTCATTGACTTATCCTAGAATTATACTCATTGTTATGATATCATATATGGTTCACTTATGACTTTATTTTACCCGTTCTTTTGTAAATTCCATGTTAAAGAGCGTTTTGCGTAAAATCGTTTCATTTGTCGTCCGTGTTTTGAATTGTAATTATTCATATGATTACTTAGATCATGATTACTTAATTCCAGAATATAAAACATGATTTATATATAATATATATTCATAATATACATATATATAATAGATCAGTAAATGGAAATAAATACACCGTTCATGGAGACGGTAGGCCATACGTAGGCATGAACGCTGTTTTCGTTTCCTTATTGAGTTGAATGGAATTAAGTAGATGACATACATATATATACACATAAATATAGTATCATTATTATTTCATATATTTCATGATTACTTATTATATATACTTTATAATCATTCATGAATGGTTAACGTGGAGAATGAATCTCATCACGTCGTGGAGACGGTAGTCCGTACGTACGCACGAGCGATGATATCGTTCTCATGATCGTGGAATTGTATTGGAGTGTATGTATACTATTTCAAAATAAATATCACTTTAAAATAATCATATATATTTATTATTTACACCATTATACCCATCCAAGTAAGGTGGTGGTGGAAAATAGATTACACCACGACGTGGAGACGGTATTCCGTACGTACGCACGCGCGGTGATTTTGTTTTCCGTAGGATGGATAGATGGTGAATTAAGGTTGTTTCATACTTATAATAACATATAAGTATATTATTGATACTGATGTTATTACTTCATAATGAAACAACCTAAGAAGAAGAAGTGGAAGAAGAAATAAAGTTGAAAGAATTGGTAACGGACATTACCTCTTCTTTGAAGCGCCTCTTTGGAGATCTCCTTTTAGGGCACTAAAATTGGTCTTTGAGGAAGACTGGAACCTCTAGGATGTTTCTAGGGAAGTGGAAAAGAGAATTTTTCAGGGGTTGGCCGAGCTTGAAGGCTCAAAGTGGTGTGAGGAAGAGAGGGAGGAGGTGCCCTTTTATAAGGGAGGAGAGGGGCACCTTTGGAATAACTAAAAATATTATTTTATTATAAAGCCAAATTCGGTTTTAAATAGCTCCAAATTGATTTATTTCGAAGATAAGGTGGTTAGGAGTCTAAATACTCTCATCCAATAGAATTTAGACAAGTTTATGTTCCTATTTTAACGTTATAATTTATATTTAACTTTAAGTTAGATAATTTTACTTTTACCGTGTCTTTTTGTGTTCATACACTATAAGGTTAATAAACTTACTATAACAAGCCAAACGAACCCCAGGTTGTTTAGTATTAATATATATAACCTTATCTAAGTAATTTTGCCGAACCTTATATTTTTTGGAATAAAATAACAATTAATAATATAATATTTGTTTTAAAAACTATTTTATGTCAATTTTGACACTATTTAGTAATTGATTTTTGTGAAAATCATAATAGACTGATTAGTTCTAAAAACGTTAATTATATCAATACTAACATGTCATATTAACCTATAAAATTATTTTAATTCATAAAAAGTCTCAAATTACATTTATTTCGGTATTTATAACATCAATTATGTCAATATTTCATTAATAAGATAATTACTGCATCATCATTGTGTCCTAAATAAATTAACTTATCTAATGTCTAAAAATTACAAATAAAATACCATTATGCAGGAAATAATTTTAGATTTCTAATTAATATTTATAGTCGAATTTATCTTATGTATAACCCTATATTAAAAATGATATACTTATTAAACTTTGATTTTAACTATTTTAACCCTTCTTTAAATAAATTAATACTAAATGTCATAATCTAATTCAAGTGGGCCTAAATGGTCATATTTTATTCCTAAGGTTGTTTTGGTCGAATTACAGTTATCCAATATAATTAGGACATGTGTTAGGGTAATAATAATATCATTTTTACCCTTAATTACCCTATTTACTTTTAACCGTGGTAAAAAAAAGTAAAAAGTTACTATTCACCAAAAATTATTTTCATCTCATTAAACCAAATTTTACTTACTGACATCAACCGTGTCTCTCGGATTTTTTAAATTCCACTCATAGAAGCCGTAAAATTATGTTTTATGAAAAATTCATTTTTTAACTACCACTTAGTGGTTTCACTATTCATCAAAAAATGAAAGTTTCCAGAAAAATACCAAAAATTAGTCCTAAGATATATTTGATATTATGAATTCAAAAATGATGTCTATTTTACCAAATTAAAATCATATCAGTTTCATTAATTAATTTAAAAATTAATTCCCGTCGTCAAAACAAATAGCGTGTTCTTAAGAGATAATACTTATCAAAAGATTGACAGTTGTTTATGTCTGTTTTAAATGTGAAATTACATCCAATGACCAACATTGTATTAAATTGTAAAAATATATTCTAAATATACTTTAAAACCACTCAAATTAATAATTTCTCACTATTAATTATTTCGATTAAAAAAGGTTGTTTTTAATTAAAATTTAGTAATTTTCACTATTCATCAGAAAATGAAAGTTATCCGAAAAGTACCAAAATTTCACCCTAAGATAATTTCGATATTCTGAATCCAAAAAATGAAGTCCATTTTGAAAATAAAATTTACAAAATTTCAAAAAGTGGTTATTACTATTCATAACGGCTAGTTTTAATAATATTTTAATAGCATATCGTTGTTTAGTGATACTCGGTATTGCGTACTACACACGCTATCGAGGAAGGTCGTGATTGCGTGTAATGCAAGGCAAGTCAAGGATGCGTGTTGTGCAAGCTTCTTTTGGTGTAGCATACAACACAAGACATTAATGAAATTAAAAAGAATATTTTTCATAAAATCTCGGGGTGTTACAACTACCATAGATGAAGATGAATAATTAGTGTTCTTAAATTTTTTATTAATGAATTATGTCATTTGAGTGTTTATCAACGATGTACTGGTTGTATTAATCATGGAAGTAAATAAAGATTGTACTGTAGTACTATTTCATTAAGGATTTGAGATTATATGGTACTAAGAAAAGTGAATCAATATTAAGTTAAATGTTTTTGGAAAATACAAGGTTGAAGAAAAGATAAACCTTAATATGGTCCTAATACCGAGGTAGTGATTTTGTAATAAGATATGGTTAATTTGGATAAATTTTATCGGATATTATTGACTACCTTGGAACTTATTAATGGTTTGTTTATTCCATTATTGTTGGAGTATTCAAAATTTTTGGATATAAGGAATATATCTAGTATTATATAAGGAATAAGGGAGCATGAATAAAATCAATATAGTTTTTTAGTAATTCAGGGTGTTACTATGTTTTAGGAGAATACAAGATGAAGGTACTCACATGTTATTATGTGGAAAAAGAGATCTTAATTATGTTATTTTGACCTTATAATTTTTTGGACTATGAGTTTGGACACAAGTATTTTGGACAAGTCTAAAGATTGGAATGGATTAAGTTGTACATTGGATATTATGGTTTAAGGTTAAAACATTTCTTATGATTATTTTTGGATTTTTTTTAAAAAGGACAACCTGAAGGTCATGAGATAACCCGTCGCGTTCGATAAGGCCATGAGACTTGAACCTACAACCGAAGGGTGACAAGGGTGCATCACCTTCCACTGGCCTACGTGATGTCCTAGTTTGTATAATGTATTTTTTTAAATGATCTAATAGATTAATTATAAATTAATTTTTTGAAACACTATATGATTAGGATAAATAGAATATTATGGAGTTCTATTATCTTTTGGAGTGAAAGATGGTTTTGTGGTAGAATTTACTTAAAGGATGGAACTCAACTTGTCAAGTATTTTTTATCATATTATATGAAGAAATTAATTATTAAACTTTAGGGAAAGAATATTAAAACCAAACATGTGTTATCCTAATACCTTATGTTTTAATGAAACAATGATAATTTAAGTCATCATAGATTTATGGCTTTGAGGCCCTCAATTTTCTATTTATTGTTCACTTGTTTATGATTTATGACCTCAATCACTCCCTATAAATATTTACATTTTCCCTCCAACTGTGTTTCTCAAATTTCCACCAATGTTCTTCTATTCTAAATTCTAATTTGGTGGTGAATTTTTCATTTCTCTTCCCATCTTTTTAAGACTAATTTTTTTAAGCTTATTTCTGATGTGAGTTTTCCACAAAGGCATTTTCTATTTTTAACCTTTTATTTTCGAAGAACAATTTAAAATTATGAGGATGCAATTTATTGAAGGAGGGTATAATGTAACACCCCAAGATTTCATAGTAAGTTATATCTTTAAAGTAAATCAATATCTTATACTGCACGCAACACCGACTTGGCTTACATTATACACAAGATTAAATTTCTGCAAAACAACACATTAGTATTATAATTATTTAAACTGTATATTTATTTATCAATTAAATATTGTGATATGAATAGTAGAAAATAAAATTTTATTTTTATTTATAATGTTTTCACATAAATAAAACATATATATAATGGAATATATATGTTTTGTTAAAATAATTATATATTTAGAAAAACTATTTTCTTAAAAGAACTAATTTTTATGTCTTTCTATGAACAATAATAATATTAATATTATACTCTCCTAAAAATTTAATTTGGTAAAATAGAATTCATTTTTGGATTCAGAATATCAAAATTATCTTAGGGTGAATTTTTGGTATTTTTCTGAAAACTTTTAATTTTTGATGAATAGTGAAAAATACTACATTGTACATAAAACTGAATTTTTATTTAAATAATAACTATTTTCATTTAAACTTATTTTAAAGTAAAAATAGATAAAAAATACCTATATTATTACAATGTAATTTATTGGAGTCATTTTATAATAATATTAGATATAAAAAAATTTATTGAATTTTTTAACGTCTTTTACTCACCTTCTAGGCACACTTGCAAATTTACATAAAAAGTAATTTCAACACTTTTGTGAATTGACTTTAAAAAATCCTAGAGACATGGTTGAAATCAGTAAGTAAAATGTGGTTCAATAAGATGAAAATAATTTTTGGTGAATAGTAACTTTTGAATTTTATTTACCACAGTTAAAACTAAATAGGGTAATTAAAGGTAAAAATTATATTATAATTACCCTAACACATATCCTAATTATATTGGATAAGTTTTTTTCGACCAAAATAAACCTTAGGAATAAAATATTACCCTATTTTATCTACTTCGATTAGATTAGGACATTTATTACTATTTTATTTAAAGAAGAGTTAAAAGTGTTAAATTAAACTTGTAATAACTAATTTTTTTAATATATGGTCCTACATAAGATAAATTCAAATATAATTATTAATTATAAAGATATAAATATTTTCTACATCACGGTATTTTATTTATAATTTTTAGATATTAAATAATTAAATTTATTTATGACACAATGATGATGTTGTAATTACCTTATTAATGAATGATTAAAATAATTGATATTATAAATATAAAAATAAATGTAAATCGAGAGTTTTGATACATTAAACTAATTTTAAAGGTTAATATGACATGTTATTGTTGATTTAATGATTTTTTTGAAGTAATAAAGTTCTTTTATCTTTCACAAAACCAAATACTAAATTGTGTCAAAATTGACATAAATGCGTTTTTAAAACAAATACTATGTTATTAAATAATATAATATTCCTAAAAATATAAGGTTCGTCCAATGGACTTATATAATGATATATATGTCATAAATTAACCACTTGATATTCTCTTTTAATTTTATAGTAAGTTTATTAACCATTTAATATAAAAATACAAGAAGACATTGGAAAAGTTAAACTATTTAACTAATAGTTAAATATAAAAGATAAGGTTATTATGGTGACCTAAACTTGTCTAAAACCTATTGGTTTAGAGGATTTAGACCCATAAAAACATTATCCTCAAAACTAAATCCATTTTTAGCCATTATAAGCTGAAAATTATTTTATAATAAAATAATATTTCAAGCTTTTCCTAAAGTGACCATCACCTCTCTTATAAAAGGGAACATCCACTTCTCTCAAAATCACACCTCAAAATCCATTTTTATCGGACAAACCCTGCAAACATATCCTCCCAAATACCATCAATTCATCTTATCTGCCTTCCTTTGATCAAAAGACATCGTAAAGAGCCCTTTTGATCAAATCAAAAGGAAGAACCCGATGAAGAGGTAATAATTTCACCACCTCTTTCAAAGTTCTTTTCTTCTTCCACTTTCCCTTTCTTTGTTGATTCCATAAAAAAATAATAAATCCAGTAACTTATACATACTATTATGTTATTATAAATATGTTACAACCATATTAATTATTCTATCCATATAATGAATGATAAGTCACAATACGTGCGTACGTACAACTTACTGTCTCCACGGCATGGTGTAGTTTGTTATTCAAACACTTAATTATTTGGATGGGTATAATAATGAGTATAAATGATGTAAATATTAAATATAACATATTAATTATTCTTTATATTTGATATACCATCCAATTAAATATGATTTCACCATCAATATAATGATATTTTTGCTCGTGCGTACGTACGGATTACCGTCTCCATGAACGCGATGAAATTCATTCCCCATCATAACCATTCAAGAATAATTTTCTTTTTATGTTTAAAAATAATGTTTAAAAACATAATATCATTATGTATATTAATCAAATACATCATATCCATAAAAACATGTCTTACATAACCAAACATATAAAGGAAAATGAATCAGTTAAAACCCGAAACAATGATATTAATGAAATATTATTAACAAAGAAATATTATAAGATCATATATGATATCCTATTTATGCATTTGGTTATTTTATAATTTAATAAAAATTATTTAACTATTATACAAAAGGCTAACATACCCTCGACTTAGGAAATTAACAAGGTAAGTGTTAATTTTACAAACTCTTTATTATCCGAGGTTGTTTTTATGAAAGTATCTATTAGGACTTCTTTATCATCCACATATGTGTTTATTAAAATTGTATTTCAAATAATTTTTACTATTTATTAGACTATGGGTTAAAGTAATTAATACCCTTGTTTTACTTTTTATAAAATGTTTTGAAAGTAATCTTTTCGTCTCTTTCCAAACAAGGTACTTTATGACCTTTTCGACAAATTAAGGAAAGAATGTATTCTTAACTTATACAGCGTGTGTGACTATTTTCTACCATTATGACACCTTAGAAGCTTCCCTTAAAAGATTATAAGAATATTTTCAAAACAAATGTTTTAATTTATAATTATTTGACTTTTAAATTATTTCAAAATAGGAAGATATATTTATCTCAAATAGTTTTGATTTCATCTATGTCAATATCCTTTGAAGAATTTTACACTTGTTTGAAGTTGATTTATTATGATAAAATTTTCCATATTGTATTGAAGGTTTTGTGATATGTTCGAATGTGGATGTGATATTTTTATACCATTCATGGTTTATGGTTAAATTATTAACATTGCGTATGTTAGTTTTAATTTGACTGTTTATGTTATGTTTCAAACTTTTCATATGAGGAATGCATTGGACTTAGTATGTGACGAGTGGAGCCTGCTATAGATCCTCAATGCTTCAGTAGGTCTCATAAGACAAACTAGTGTATTGGCACAAGGCCTTTAAAAAATATAATTTGTAGTCTTGGAATGAGGTCTTGACTATGTGGTTATGATGTCCAACATTATGCATTTCATCATTATGAAATTAGCTATTGATATTACATGTGATTATTCGACTAGTAGAATATCCATGTGAATAAGTAAATGAAATTATTTGATTTATATTTTTCATATTATGCTGAATTTTAAGTTTAAAAGTGTTGTGTATTTGTATTATACATTTACTTAAATGTTTATGCTTATTTATGATAGTTTCCGCTATATTTTTATCCTCACTGAGCATTTGAACTCACCCCTTTATTATGTTTTCTTTTTCCCTGGATGTGAAAAAGTATATTATGATTAACCTGTAGGTATAGACTAAAGGAAATGAGTGTGTTCAAAGGGGACACAATGTTGTTTTTTTATATAATTATGTAATGTAAAACTTATGAATGTATCTATTACTTAGAAGGATACTAAACTAATTATTCTTTAGAGACTTGATCTCTTGTGATCATGCCAATGTTCTGTAATAATGCACCGACTCTCAGTAACTAGGGTCAGGTATTTATTGGTATAAGAGATTTTATTTTATTAATGATTTTGGGAGATTATATAAATGTGGTCTAGGAATGTTTCAGAGCTTTTGATGGACCTAAAACTAGAGTTTCATGAACTCATTTACAATTGGATTTCCTGGTTACTGGGGTGAGGATATTTTTGTTCTTCATTTGTCTTTTATGGAGGAGATGTTTACAGAATTTTACGGGTTTACCAGATATGTTATTTATGGTTTTGGATCTTGTTTTGTTAGTAATATTTCATATTCATGCATTATATTTGGAATTTAGGACTCAAATGACACATTAATACTTGTGTGTGATTGGATTTTATTATGGGGATTCAATTATTTAAAGTGTCAATAATAACTTATATAATTTATTCCGATATAACGTTTTAGTGGTATTATACTGAGATAAACAACAATATATTTATATAATGGCTGTTCACATGGATCATATGAAAGGTGGTTCTTTGGTGATGAAAATGTAGTCCCTTGATCAATGGAAGTATAGAGACCCTTAGTGTTCTTGTTTTATAAATTTTATTCCTGATAAATGATTCAAAGATGGGACTGGGTTACCATGAAGAGGGGTTTTAGTTACCTAAACTTTCAACAAAAACCCATATTGTCACACTCTATTTTTCATGTTTTGGTGTATGTTCCCATTATATGGGAATCCTAGTATTTTCTTGGGTTCCAAGTGTGACAGGTGTTGAGTTTTGAAGTGTTTTCTTTGTATAGTATTTCCCTCATGGTTGATCCTTGGTTTGTATTGGGGGAAAGTTTTATGGTGGAGAATTTGTGACACCCAAAGAGTCACTATATTGTGTTAACATCATTAAAGGATCTTTGGGTGGGATTCCCTAATGTTTGGGGTGTAATTTAAGTGTTTTGGGAGAATTTTTGGGGTCATAAGGTTTGAGTATAGTTTTCCCAAACTGTGCAACCTAAACCTACAAGTTGAAAAAATTTCCCAGTAGTATTCACACGATTGGTGCATGATTTACAAAACCATGCAACCCATTATGGGATTAATAAATTTTTACCAAAAAATCAAATTGGAGTGATTACACCTCCCATTTGAAGCCATATTTTTTGGATATCTACTAGAGAGAACCCCCCTTCATTCTGCTTAGTTTTTGGAGACTTTTTGGGTGATTCTTCACCAAATATTGGTTGTTTTTTCTAAATTTCTTCATCAAATATTTCTCCTTTCTCTTCCTTCTTCATTATCCTCTCATTTCTTCTTGAGTTCCTTTACTCCCATAGTCATGTCGACCTAGGGTTTTGTTTTATCATTTTTTATATTGGGGGTTTTGTCCTTTTAGGGTTTATCATGGTAGATATATGGTTATGGAACCCTTATAAAGCATTTTCGATGGTGTATTGTCATTGCCCCATAGATATGAGGCAGGTTTCCCATGCACTCACCCTTTTTAATTTAAGAATCATTAGTTTCATGATTTTTTTACCTTTCTTAGTTAATAAATATAAATTTATGATCCTTGGTTTTGGTGTGAAAATGGTGTGTTATGCCTTGTTATTTTGAGAAATGGAATTGTTATGATAAATAACACACACTATGTATTCGATGAAATTTCGGGTTGGATATTATGATTAATTTGTGGTATAAAAATCATGATTTAGTTTTGTTAATAAATATGTAGTATGAGGAATTATGAATTTGTGTTTCTTGAAAGAGTTTTAAATGGTTTTATGTTAAATGAAATGTGTATTTGGATTTTAAAAATCTTTTGTTATGCAAAGATGAATTATGGAACGGTTGGAACTTTCATGGAAAATGGTTTTGTTTTAGAAGTGGGGTGGAAATGTTTTGAAGGAGTTTAATAAATTTATTTACATGTAAGTGGTGTGTTTAATACCACTTTGGAAAGATTGTTTTCATTATGATAAATTTTTGTTTTGTGTGTGAAATTTTTAAGATCCTATTTTGCCACTTTGTGAAAATGATGAAAAACATTTTTTATAAAAACATTCGTTGGATGTTTCTCATGCCTTGTCTATAAATAATGGATAGGATTTCCTTGTTGAGGAATCCCCAAGTTCCATTATCAGGTTCCTAGGTGGGAAACCTTTATGATCTAATTATTTTGAGGCATGAGAGTAGTCCTTGGTGAGACTCAGGGTGAGACCTATTGTGGATTATTATTATACATATATGTTGTGATTGGATGCCCGCTTGACATTAATTAGATCAACCCCATTATATAGTTGAGACATAGGAACCTAGAATATTGAGGGAATAGTCTGAGAATGATTTCTGCGTTGGTAGTTCAAATACTAACCAATGGCCCATATTAGGTGAATATATTGGGTTTATTGTTGTGGGATTTTCCCTTGATCTATCATAAGAAAGGGTGGCTGAGTGTATTGAGTGTTTTGATTCCATCATGTGTGGAATTCTACTGTGGATGGGGTCGTAGGTATTGGTGTCTTATAGGTTTTTCTTGATCTCCTGGGTTCAATTATGTCTATTGGATTTTAGTTTCTTGTAGTGATGATTGGGGTGCTTGTATTTTTATTTCCATTTCCCTTATTGTTTGATTACTATCGTGACTTTGTGTGTGTTGGTTTTATTAGAAATTAATGTGTTGGTTTTAATAATTCTTATAATTTTTTTTAAATAAAAGTGTTTTATACTATTTGTGAAACTTTAAAATATAAAAATCACTTTACACTTGGAAATACTAATGAATCACTAATGAAATGAACTTGGTTTTGTAAATGGATAAGAGAAATGAGTCATACTTTGTTTTTATGTTACCAGGAAGAAAAGAATAATTTTATATATTTTAGTTAAAATTTTGAATTTAATGTTTATTTTATTTTAAAGGAAGTGAATTTGGAATAGATTATTAGGAAATCCTATTAAGTTTTAATACTCATGCCTATAGTTTTTTTCTTCTGTTTTTAGTCTCTATGTAGGTTCATCTTGAGTTTGATCACCTTCAGAGACATTTTTTGTTGTTATGGAGAGTGAACCATGGGGTCACATAGAGCCAGTGTAGATGTTTGGTTCATTTATTTCTTTTTTTATAGATGTTGTACTATTTTTATTCTTGTTCAAATGATGTTCGTTTCAGTTTTATTTATATATATAGTGGGATGTTTGGTATTTTTTTGCTATTTTTATTGTTTATTTGTTAAGAGAAATCATTCCATTTGACTATATTGATGACCTTGGTTCTTATTTCATGCTTGGGAGGATCTGTAATTCCTATCAGACCTTGTTGTGAAGTGGACCGAGTGATTAGTTCAGGTTCGACCTGGGATGGTTCATGAAAAAATGATATCAGAGTATGTCATCTCTTAGCATAACTTGTTTTTTAGAGTGCCCTTTGTTATTTGGGGAATTTCAATGTAGATGGTTTAGGATTTTCGGGACTCTAGGGGTAGGTACGAGAAGAGTGTCATGACCTCTTGCTCATATCAAACCTTTGGTTACCATGGGATGTCCATGTTTTTCGGTGTCTTTGGTTATTATGGATTGTTTGGTGTTGAGATATGATAAGGGGAGCTGGGAAAATGGTCTCCGTGTTCTCATAGGGCCTAGAAATCCATGTGGATTTGGGACATGGTCCTAGAAGGATTTATGTGATAGAGGTTTGTTTGTCATATGGAACCAACCATATGGTCAGGCCACCTGCCAACAGTAGTTCCCTTTTTTGAGTTGTTTTGAGTCTTCTTTGAATTATGAATTTTTTTAAATAGAATGTGTTAAATTTATGAAACGTTTTTTAATCAGATAAATTGGTTTTTGAAAATGTTTGTCTTAAATGGAATGAGTTTTAAACCAAATGGTTTTGGTGAAATAAGATTCATTGAATTACTAGAAAAATGTTTTGAATGATATGAAAATGATTTTGATGGAAATTTATGGGATTTCCTTTTTAAGCATGGTAAAATGGGTTGATGTTGGAAATTTGAAAATGGTTTTTGACTTAGTGGTTAGTGTACCTTGGGATGGTACTTGTTTTTTTGAATTAAGTTGAATGGTTTGTTTCGGAAAATGTGGTTGTTTTTCTTTAGCCTTTGGTGCTTTCATGGGTTCCCACATGCATGGATTCATATGGGAATGTGGAAAATTCTTAATATGGCATGATTAGATGGGTTCCCATGGTGGAACAGAAATGAAAATGTGAGTGAGATTCGATGGAACACCATTGGTGAGTGAGAAAATCCACCAAGTTTGATTTGTTTCATTTTACAAAAGTGTTTTAAGCTGGAAATTGTGGTATTTTTGTTAGATATTGTGGTTTCCTGATTTCCATGTGTTCTCCCCCATAGATATGTGATGGATGTTGTGATATAGATACAGATGGTTCTCTATGGGAAATCTTTCTAGTTGATTAATCTAAGGAGTTCCTTTTCGAGTTTAAAAAGTTATATCCACCTCCTTGAATGATGTACCTCCTATTGATAGAATGAAGAGATGTATGGGATCGATTTGAAGTGTTTTTTATATTATGACAATCCTCTTAGTTATAGTGGTTATTTTTAGTGATGTTTGATATGTTTCTCCATGTTCATTTTCCATTATACTCATCATTCAGAGTGAGGTAGAATGGTGTTTCATATCCTTAAGTCCCTGTTTGGGTAAAAGTGTGATGTTTAAGAAAGTGAGTTTAATGGTGTGTCATAATCCTCTATTTATTCCTAGGAGTATTATGTGGCTTCATGTGGTACTAGAAGAAAGGGTTCTGGTTAGGGATTAATTGCTCCTAACTATGAGGAAGTGGATGCTCATACATCATATCTCCATCCATAGGTCCTGGAGTGATGTTGGCATGTAGTCAAGAATCCTGAGTGATTTAGGAGAATGGATAAGTTTGTTCCTTTACTATTGTAGTGATGTAGTTATAGAATCTTCATTCTGTTTTCTCTTCCCTGTGAGTTTTCTCTTATCAAAAAGAGCACAGTGGACTTACCACTCACGTAGTGTCTATGATTATGCCTTCTTGGATGTGAGTTCCTGATCAGTGTTTTTGTGTGGACTACCCATGTGAATCGAGTGCGGTCCTGGATTTTATTCTTCCATAGGTGAAGAGTGGTGGGTGGTTTTTGGATGTGGTTTTCGCGGTCCAATCATTCGGCCCCTTCCCTCCTCTCCCCATGTGGTTGGAATTTTTGGTCAGTGCGGGAAGTTTTGGATCAGTTATTGTCCCCTCTATTTGGGAGTGGGTGGTTTAAATGTTCTTGTTGCGTTCCTCTTAGCTTGGGTTGGTAGGTTTTTGTAAGCGAGTTTTGGGTTGGCCGGTATGGAAAGGGCATGATTTTGGATCATAGTGAATTTATTGTCTGGTCATCGATAATTGGTTCTGAATGGTGTGGAAACACACCACATGCCTCACTGAACATTATTCTAAGAATTTTTATAATATGAGTTGTTTTCTAATGGTGGGGAGTCTATTCGGGCCTCCCATCTCATGGTGATATATTTCTGGTTTGGTTTCAGTGTTTGTTCAGGAGAAGTATATTTATTTTGAAGTTGTTGATTTATCTATTTCCTCTTTTATTTGAGTGAGCATTGGGTTTCTTAGGAGAAGTCCCAATAGTCCTTTTCTTGGATTGGTTGGGGATGTGGTGGAATAATCCTTCTATTGATTCTTGATAAGTGGTTGTGAGTTGTAGTTTTGTTTCAGGAAAGAGGCTTAATTTCCATTCTTGGTAAGTGATATATTCATGGTTTAGGATATTGGATCATGATGATGTGGAATCTTTAGGCATTGATCAATCATCCAAAAGGTTTTATAGATTTGTGGGAGTAGAAAGCATTAATGGTGGGGAGAATTGTTAGACTTGGTTTTTCATGTTTTGGTTTATATTTTGCTTCGATGGGAATCCGGGATTTTTATTAGGTTCCAAGTGTGGTGATTATTGAGTTTTGATGTGTTTTTTTGTATAGACTTTCCCTCATGGTTGATCCTTGGTTTTTTTTGGGAGAAAGTTTCATGGTGGAGAGTTTGTGACACCCAAAGTGTCATTATATTGTGTTTAAATCATTAAAGGATCTTTGGGATGGATACTCTAGTGGTTGGGGTGTCACTTGATGGGTTTTGATCCAATTTTTGGGGTCTTATGGTTTGAGCATGATTTTCCCAAACTGTTCAACCAAAACCTGCATGTTGTAGATTTTTTCTTGTAGCATTCGCATGGTTGGGGCATAGTTTGCAAAACCGTGAAACAAAACCACACAACACATTATGATCTTAATAAAATTTAACATAAAAATTCAATTTGAGTGATTCCACAACCCATTTTAAGACATAAGTGTTATCTATTGACCATAGGGTTCCTATTAATTGTCCTTTGTTTTGGGATACTTTTTTGGGGATTTCTCACCAAAGGTTAGTGGTTCTTCTAAAATTCTTCATCCAATATTTTCCTCCCTCTTCCCTCTTCCTTCTCCTCTCATTTAATATTGAGTTCCTTTTCTACCATGGTATTATCAACCAAGGGTTTTTCCCCTTTTTTATGTTGGGGATTTTGTTCTTTTAGGGTTTATATTGGTAGATCTAGGGTTGTGGAACCCTTATGGAGCATTTTCGAAGATGCGTTGTCATTATTCTATGGACCCAAGGTAGGTTTCCTATGAAATCGACCTTTTGAATTTAATAATCATTAGTTTCATTCTTTTAGAACAGTTATTAGTTAATAAATATCAATGTATGATCCTTGGTTTAATTTTTTTGTGAGAAAATGATGTGTTATGCCTTGTTTTATGAGAAATGGAATTGTTAGGATAAATAGTGCGCACTAAATGTTAGATGAAATTCTTGGTTGGATATTATGAGTAATTTGTGGTATGTAAAGCCCGATTTAATTTTTTAATAAATATTTAGTATGGGGAATGATGAAATTGGGTTTCGTGAAAGAGTTTTCAATGGTTTTAAGTTAAATGAAAAGTGTATTTAGATTTTGAAAATGGTTTGTTATGTAAAAATAAATTATGGCCCGGTTGGAACTTTCATGGAAAATGGTTTTGTTTTTGGAAGTGAGGTGGAAATATTTTTAAGGAGTTTTATAAATGTCTTTACATGGAAATGGTGTGTTTAATACCTATTTTTAAAGATAGTTTTCATTTTGATAAAGGTTTTTTTGTGTGTTTGAGAAATGTGTAAGGGCCCGTTTGGCCACTTTGTGAAAATGATGAAAAGTGATTATTATAGAAACCTTCATTGGATGTTTCTAATGAATTATCTACATGGAATGAATGGTATGTCCTTATTGAATAATCCCCAAGTTCCATTATCATTTCCCTTAGTGGGAACCCCTTGTGATGTAATTATTTTAAAGCATGAGAGTAGTCCTTGGGGAGACTCGGGGTGAGTGCTGTTGTGGATTCTTATTATACACATATATTGTGATTGGATTATAACATGGAATAAATTGGATCACCCCCATTATATAATTTATATATAGGAACCTATAATAATGAGATAATAATATGATAATCATTTATGCCCTGGTAGTTCACGTACATACCAGTGGCCCATAGTAGGTGGATATATTAGGTTTATTACTATGGGATTTTCCCTCGGTCTGTCATGAGAAATGGTGAATGAGCATATTTAGGGTTTTTATTTCATATTGTGTGGAATGATACCGGGATGGGGTCTCAGGTATTGATGTCTTCTATATTATTCTTGATCTTATGGGTTCACCTAGACATTAGATTTCATTTTCTTGTAGTGATGATTGGGATGCTTGTATTTTTATTTATATTGCCCTTGTTGTGTGATTACTATAGTGACTTTGTGTGTGGTGTTTTTATTGGAAAGTGATGTGGTGGTTTTAATAAGGATTATGAAATTTATTTTCAAAGAAATGTGTTTTATCCTATTTGTGCAAATTTACAATATAAACATCACTTTCCCCTTGTAAATTCTATTGTATCACTAATGAAATGAACTTGGGTTTGTAAATGGATAAGGGAAATTATTCATACATTTTTTTTATGTAACCAGGAAGAAAATCATACTTTTATATATTGTAGTTCAAACTTGGAATTTAATGTTTCTTTTATTTTAAGGGTAGTGTATTGGGAATAGATTATCAGGCTATCCTATTAAGTTTTAATACTCATTCCAATAGTTTCTTTTATATTTTTAGCCCTTATACAGGTTCAACTTGAGTTTATTGCCTTGAGAGACGGTTGTTTGTTGTGATGGAGAGTGACCTATTGGTCCAAATGTAGCTAGTGTGTATGTCTATTTAATTTAGTTTTTTTATAGTTGTTTTACTGTATTAATTCTTGTAAAAATGATGTTTAGTTTAGTTGTATTTATATTTATAGTGCACTGTTTGGTCTTTTTTCCACTATTTTTATTGTTTATTTATTACGAGAAATGGTTCCCTCTTACTATATTGATTCCCTTGGAACTTATCACTAGCTTGGGAGGATTGGGAGTGCCTCTCGGGCTATATCGTGGAGCGGCCTGGGAGACAGGTTCTGGGTTGGCCTGGGCTAGTTCGTGACAAATATGATGTTTTCCCATATTTCATATTGGTAAACAAACCCAAATTTTGAGGAAAGACATTGGAAATTACATAGTCTTTTAGAATGTGAAGCAGTTGGGGAATTTATGGTATCAATGATTTTTTTTAAGGGAGGGATCCATTAGATGCCTACCCTTATTGGTTTTGGATGCAATTTTTATGGAATAGTGTGAGTGTGGGTAAACACCAGTGGTTTTGGAATGATGACCATGTGGATTATGACCATGCAGTTATCCTTGGAATGAGAAGTATGCCTTAGGCTATTAGGCGAGACTGACATAAATGTGGGGAATGATTAGTTGGTTACGTACATGAGCCTAAGATTGGTGAGATTAGTCTCATGAAAGCTTGAGTTGTGGTGTATGAATGAGTTATATAGGAGCCTACAATCATTGGGTTTGAGTGAGACTTAGTAGTATCATTAGTGGGAAACTATGAGAGGTTTCTTAATGGATCCCTCTACCTTGGGAGGAGGAGAGTGAGGATGGAATGTATATTTAGGAAAAGGTTTTTATGTGTGAGGGTATGTGCATGATGGGTACGCGTGGTGCATTTTTGATTTGTTGGTCAGTGGAATGGTATGCGTACAAGTATATTAGGATTTTTTTAGGTTATGGATGAACTAGATCAATGTTGCAGTACTATCGAATTGGTAAGAAACTCAAGATCATGGTGAACTAGGGTTTGGTGAGATGAGATATGCTCCTCAGTGTGTGACATCAAAAACGGACCAGGGTTCCATGGTATGGTCGGCCTAAGTAGGTGCCTTCACTTGAGCTATCCATGAGGTTTATAGATGGGAGTCATTTGTATTTGTTCTCAAGGAGTGAACTAAGGTAATCCATATGGTGAGGAGCACACTATTGGCTATTGGAGGATGTTGTTCTCGGTAGGTTAGGAATAGAAAATGTTGGCGTTTTTGATGGTTTTCAGGTATGAATTTGATGGTCATGTTCAATCATTATGTTTAGTGATGATCATAGTGTGTGCTATGAATATTAGTGTCTAGGTTCTACTAGGAAATGATAATGATACTTCTATAGTGTGGATAATTGTATTGGTCATTGGAAAGTAACCCTAATTTTGAAAGGATCATGGGAATAGTGAGACTAGTTGGTGGACAATCAAAGAGGCATCGGGAAGTTCAGATGTGATCTGGTTCCCTGAGAAATACTAGATTTTATGTTTGGATGTGATGTTGGGTGGAGTCAGTGCATTAGAATCTGGCTCAATGTACTTTTTGTGTGATCTTAGGGTGAGTAGGAACAACAAAATACCGATGATTGGGGTGAGAGAATAAAGACTGTAGTAGGTGGTTAGTGATCCAACCGTGGAAATACACCATGTTTCAGGTTTAGTATTTAGTGTGGGTGTTTGAATGATCTTGTTATTCCTCCATGTGTAAGGGAATAATGATCCAGTATGGTGGTAGTGGATATATAGGTGAAACAATTAATTTTAGTAAAAAATCATCCATAGGAGGACTGACTGGTGCTTTTCTCACAAATATGGATATAGTGAAGTGGAAGCCACATCAAGAACACTATTTAGAATGCAATTAGTAGGTAGGTGGATTGCTGATGAGTTTTTTCAATAGGTTATTCCTTTGGTTGAGAAAACTATGACATGGAATTATCCATCATGAGTAGAGTCTTATAGTGGGAATTTTTATAAGACTCAAGGTGAATCGGTTAAAAACATTACATTGTGTTAGGAGAGAAGGGTGTGGTGAGAACCATATTGATATTGGCATAATTGGTGAGTGAGTGCCTCAACTTCTATTTAATAGTGTGTTTGGGGATTGGAGTTTTATAAAAAAAGAATTTTTAACATTAAAAGATAAAATAAGCTGAGATATCAGTGAATCGAGGAACATAATGGGTTTGGAGAGTGGTTCAAGGACTAACACAACTTCTTAGGGAAGGGAAAAATTATAGTGGGGATCTTTTAACACCCCATAAATTCACAGGCCATTAGATTTTGAAAAAAAATTAATTTTGATTTTGGAAAAGGGTTCGTTTTGAGAACTAGGACATAGATTGGGATTTTGAGTGTTGATAAATCATTAAAAGGTATTTTTGGATGTGTTTTACGGATCAATAAATTCCTTGTATGTTTGAGTAGATGTCAAAGAAATGGATGAGTGGAAGAGCTACTGAAAACTATAGTAATGGTCCATTCATAGTGTTACTGGTGGTCATCACTCTATAAATTAATTTCATGTGTGTGTGTGGGGGGGGGGGTTTCAGGTTGTGAATGATGTTTATACAACACCATTCATGATGTGAACCTTGTTTCACACTCTAAATTATGTTTATCATGGGAAGGGTACCTCTACCTCAAGTATTCTAGGCCATAAAATTAGGTTTAGGTCCTGAAATTTTTAGGTGACAAGACATTCACTATGTGAACCCCTTTTCCCACCATGAATGAAGGATGGGTAGATATTCTGGTTAATGTAATACATTACACCAATTTATTTAGAGTTTTTTTACTAAATTAAACAATTTTAATAATTGATTGGCTATCAGGTTTTATGGATTTTTCTTAAGATTTTCAGGGGTATACCATAGAAGTTTTGGGTGTGGTTGGTAGTGGTTTCAGCATCATAGTGGTGCCTGATGAGTTTTCTATCAATTATTCTTCCTTAGTTTAAATTAAATAATTACTTATAATTATTTTTAATTAATTACATATGTTGTTTGGCATGATATAGGACATTGAGTGGAAGTACGATCTTGGATAAGGTATGTATGGGCTTGACCTTGGCTTAATGGAGCTTGGAAAGGATGAAAAGTCCTTAATGGAGGTTGGTGATCTATTTGATACAAATATTTACACCAATTTATTCATGATTTCTTGATTCATGCTTGTTTCATGGGTTCATGTATAATAATTAGGGATAGAGAGTACCCAGGTAAAAATGGTAGTGTGGTTATGAGACTCTTAGAGGTTTGACGAGTTCTCTTAAGCACTTTAGGTGTCCTAGGATACCGAATACTATGTATCTAATGGTATAAGGCCCTAGTTGAGCTAATGAGAGACCTTGGGTGGCCTCGAGATGTGAGATGACACATGGTTCAGCTGGATTGATTTCCTAGGGATAATGGTAAAGCTTAAGAGGGACTTAGGCCTTATGGGAAGGGTGGGATGAATATTCATCTCATACTTGGTGAGTGCCACCATCTTGAGGGTAGTCTAAGGATTAGAGAGTACAATGTGTGGGAAAATCCCTTTGGATATAGATGTATGTGATAGAGGGGGGTTTCTTCCTTGGTGAAAGTTTGAGAAATTTTACTTAGGAGATGTGAGATGGGACCTAGGTGGGGGTTGTGGGTTTTTTCGTGACTTGTTATTGGGATGCCTAGAGGATAGTGTAAGATTTCCCAGGACGATCCCTGGGTAGTGGGACTAGGATTTTTGAGGGGTTTTGATGTGGTTAGACCAACCAATCAAGGTTTGGGTAAGAGGATCCTACAAGATGTGTTGTCATTAAGAGGTGATGGGTGTGTGTTGATATCAACGAGCATAGAGTATGATGGTTTTATAGAAACAAATGGATGTATTGACAAGCAAGTTGATATATATTTAGACAAGGGTCTAGATTCGAGTTACTAAAACTTAGGTGATGAGTTGGTGAGATTTTGTGGTGGGATTCAACTTTATTTTTTATTTCATGCATATATTTGAGTGAGTGCTTGTGATTTGTGATAGTGTCTGGTGAGAGAGAGGATATTGAGAGCTATAATATACATGAGTGATATGGAACTGGTAGGATTACCATTCATGAAAGTGTACCAAAAATCTAGACCACACCTTGAGTGATAAGGTAGTGGTTGCTGAAAGGGCATCGACTTGTGTGAGAAGTAATGATCAAAAATTAATTAAGTGAGAAAATTTAGGTTGATGTATATATTATGATATTTCTTTAAGGGGTATTGGGTTATATTAGAATACCTTTCCTTAAGTAGGACTGGGTTGTGAAAGTGGACCATCCATGAGTGTCTAGTTCATTACGTGATGTGAGACATGGATGATGGACCCTAGACCCTACCTCAAGTGATAAGGTAGTGGATTGATATATGGATGTAAGGATATGAAATGTTACCTTGGGTAGTGGTTTAAGGTTTTGGACATCATTCTACCATGAGTCTTAAATAATAGAATGGGAATTAGATACCATAGAATGATATGAGAAAATGAATTGGATTCGAATAAAGTGTCGAAGCAGGTTTGATCAAGTGTCATGGTGAAGTTGTTATAACACCATGACCTAATACATATGGAGTCATGGTGACAAGGTTAGTATGTGATATCCAACTTACTTGTGTGACCTTTTTACTTTCCTCATGCATATACATATATTATGGCATTTACTAGGGGAACATGGTCAGACCCTACTATGGTGCAATTAACACACCCTTCATAGGAACCCCAATGTACATGTAGATCATATGTTTTATTTATGGTTAACAATGGGTTATCTAGTGAATTGAATTGTGAAAACATGATGGGTTTATAGAGATAAGTCATGGGGTGTAGCCTAGGGATCGATGTAGTGCCAGTTTGTCTCTATTTTGTTCTTTTTTTTATTTTTTAAATGTGATCATCCTGATGGGAAATTAGTTGCATGTTTTCATGACCATGTGTTTTTATGTGAAATATCACTTATTATAGAATTGTATTTATTTTTTATGTATAATTTTATTATGGTGTGTATGTTTTAGTAATTTCCATTATTGTATGACTATGATTTTAGGGTATAGTCCCCCAATTGTATAGATTAGACCCTCGCTATTAGTCTCAAAACTTTAATGAAGGGAGAGGAATTCTTGAGGTCACTTGACACTCTATCTTACAAGGGATTTCTAGGCTGGGGAATCACATATTATTCTTATGATATTCTCTCAAAAATCTTGAATAATTATTGATGATTCCACACTCTTATAACTTATGTATTTTGTTATGAAAAATCCTTATACCATGACTCATGATTTATGATCTATGACTTTTTGGGTATGGTTTCTTAAGTTATGATCATGTTCTCATACCCATATGCATATCTTATTATCACTTGTGATTGTCGATTGATATCTCTTATGTTTACCATTACTAATAATTTGAGCTCACCCATTGTTATGTTAATATTTCCCCAGGTTATAAAGGAATTTATTATGTATGATATTTATAATATGGGTAATATGTGAGAAGAACTTTGTGAGTGATGTTAAAGATATTTCATGAAATAAGTTTATTTTCTATCTAGTATCCAAATTCAATGAACCTTTATGGTTATAAGGAATGTATTAATCGGTATTTTTAATGAATAATCATATAAAATGATGGTTTATGTAAGCATGTTATGATCAGGTCACATCAGTTGGTATTAGAGTAGGATTTAGTTATTTTTAGATACTAGGTTATGAAAAATGAGTTGATAAAACATATGACAACCTAATATAAACCAATGTGTTATAGGATGATCTAAATGTGTCATATGTTGATAATATTATTTCATAGTTGAGTACATATTTGGAATGATTTTCATTACTATATGACATATTTGTCTAATTAATATTGATTTAAACTAACAATATTTTTAGCATAATAAAATGATAAGAAAATGAATAAAAAGGATAAAGGTATACTTATTATGTATTTATATACATTAAATGTTTTATTTATCTATGGATCTACCCACTATTTTATATCTGAATAATTTTATAAGAGTATCACATTGTCACATGAATGATTAGATATTAAATTATTGGTGAAAACACTTAATGGTATGATGATTTAATTTCAATTATATAACTCTGATCCAATTTATGTTCATGGGAATATTCTTCCTAAAATTATTTTTATTCTCCCTATATTTGAATTTTAAGTGATTTTGGTCATGGGCCAGATCTCTCTTTATAGATACTGTATCAAATTTTAAGGAAGGTAATTCACATTTCATATTTTAAATCAACCTATGATCATCTATCAATGTGAGGATAAACATGAATTACTAATAGAAATTAATTCCATTATATGGGTCTTTCTACCCATTCATGAGGGGTATTTATAAAAAATGGTTTTAGAGAAAATAAAAATTGTATATACACCTATGTTTTAGAAATATGGTGATGTATTTTCTAAATAGTTTTCTAGTCTTACCCTTAATGATTAAGTTGAGTTTTCAATAGAACTCATATTTGGTGCTATACTGATTTCAAATACTCCTTATAGAATGGACCCAATTGAGTTTCAATAATTTAATATAAAACTATAGGAGAATCTAGAAAATTTATTCACACTCACTAGTGCATCAACATGGGGTAAAACTATTCTTTTTTTAAATAATAAAGATAGATTAATGTATATTTTCATTGATTATCATAATCTTAACAAGATCGCTATCAACAAAAAGTGTCATCTACCCTATATTAAGGACTTGCTTAGCCATATATATGGAGATCAATACTTTTAAATTATTTAACTCTGATATGGATATCATTATCTAATGGTTAATAGGGAGGATATACCTAAAAAAACCTTTCCATATAAGGTATGTACACTATGAATTTATAGTTGTTTTATTTGGACTTGTTAATACCTCACAATCTTCATGGATTTAATGAATATATAATTTAGAGATTACCTTGATAGATTTGTAGTAGTATTTATAGATGATATTAATATATATTCTAAGATAAAAGATGTTCATAAAGATGATTTTAGGATTGTGTTTAAGACCTCGAGGAAGGAGATTTTGTATTACAAATTTAAAAAGTATGAGTTTTTTCAATAGAAAGTATCATTATTAGGTCATGTAATAAAACGTTAGGTATATATGTGGATCCTTTAAAAATGGTGGTTATTGCGAAATGGACCAGAGTAACCCCTGGGAAAAATATCTATAGTTTTCTTGGATTGTTTGGATACCATCAATGTTTTTTTATTAATTTCTAATGACTATCAAATCCACTAAACATGTTTACATGGATGGGATCCAAGTTCCTTTGGATAAATTAATGTGAATAAAATTTGAAGGTTCCAAAGAGAAGGTTGGTCAGTGAAACTATTCTTACACTACCTTATAATGGATAATGGTTTGTCATATATAGTGATACATAAAAAAAATTAATTGGATGTATTTTTCTTAAAAAATGACATAGTATTAATGTATAAATCACAAAAATTAAAGGTTGATGAGAAAAATTATTCAAATCATGATTTGGTACTGCTAACGATATTTTTTGCATTGAAAATATTAAGTCATTATCTTTATAGTCAAATGTATGGTATATATACTCAACATACAAGGTTGAAGTATATAGTCACATAGAAAGAGTTAAATAGGTGACAATAGAGATGGTCTGAGTTGTTTAAAGACTATAAATTATCAATACATTACCACCCTAGGAAGGAGAACAATGTGGTTAATGATATGAGTTGGAAGGAACATTATTGTTTTCTCAAGATCAGTATTTAAAGAGATCCAATACTTATGGATTTAGAGAATATTGACCTTGAAATCGCAATGAAAGAGTATAAATATGAATTTTCTTATATGATTGTTCAACTATATATCCATATAAAGATTAAAGTGAAATATAAGGAGGATTTGGGACTGAAATAGAATGTAAGTATTGTTCCAAGGATCAACCATAACCATAGTTGAATGATAATATTTAGGAACTAGATATGTGTCCATTCAATACCAGAATTGTAGAAAGATATACTGAATGAAGTAAATATCTCTTTATTATCTATCCATCATAGAATAATAAATATGTATAAATATCTCAAAGAGTATTTCTAGTGGGACAACATTAAATGGAAAATTTTGGAGTATGTATATCGATGCTTGGTATGTCACCAAGTTAAGGTAGAAAATTAAAATTCTAAGTCAATGATGCATCCATTACCCATACTTGTATGGAAATGGGAAAACTTCACCATGTATTTCATCATAAGAATAACCAAGATATATAGAGTTCATAACACCATTTGGGTTATAGTCACTCACCTTATGAATTCAAAACATTTCATTACCATCATAAATGATTTATAACTCGAAAAAATTGTTAGGATATACATTAAGTAAGTCGTAAGGTTTTATGGAGTAACACTCACAGTTATATCTAATTGAAATATGAGGATTACCTTTAAGTTATAGAGAATTATTTAGTAAGAATTGAATACAGATTTTAATTTTATCATTATATATTATACTCACACAGATGATCAGTCAGAGATGACCATTCAAACCTTAAAAGATATGTTTAGTGCTTTCTTTATGGATTTCAAATATGTATGGGATTGAATACCTTCCTCTAGTATAATTTTATTATAATAATAACTTAAAGTAAAAAATTCATATGAATCATTATTAATCCATAAATGGGAAAAAGTTACGAACTCAAACTGTAACAACTGGGCCCAAGTGACAGCACAGACACCCCGCCTTAAACATGGTGGTTGGGTCCTGGCCTGCCAGGTACCACCAGTTGCCCCGCAAACACGTGGTCCCCACCCTGGGGCCCACCTATGTGCCAGAACGGGTCATTTGACTAATGATAGTCCCCCAGGCCAACACATGTCCTTTCCAGTGTGATTTGTCCTCACTCACACACATCTTGAGAAACTTCCCAGAAGGTCACCCATCCTGATCACTACTCCAGGTCAAGCATGCTTAACTGTAGAGTTCTAATTATGTATGCTTCCGAAAAGGAAGATGCACCTTGTTTCCATAAGTCATATTATTTAGTCATTTAACGTCCTCGTTTTGAGCCCTACATCTCAACCTAGGTAGTGCACCACACTTAAGTCTGGGTACCACCTCTAATACCAAATGTAATAACGGGGTCGTGGTGATAATACAGACACCCTGCCTTAACAAGGTTGTCGGGTCCTGGCCCACCAGGTACCACCAGTTTCCCCGTAGACATGTGGTCCCCACACTAGGGCACACCTACATGCCCGAACGTGTCATTTGACTAATGATAGTCCCCACAGGCCAACACATATACTTTCCAGTGTGTTGTGTCCTCACTCATGCACATCCTGGGAAACTTCCCAGAAGTTCACCCATCCTAATCACTACTCCAGGTCAAGCACGCTTAACTGTAGAGTTCTAATCAGGTATACTCCCGAAAAGGAAGGTGCACCTTGTTGACATGAGTCATATCATTTAGTCATTTAATCCTTTATCATTTTGGGGTGTTACACAAACTTACTAGGATGATGTTATTGAATGTATGCTATTGGGACCACAACTACCTGAGGAAATGGAAGATATGGTTAGAGTTATTTGAAACCTCCTCAGATAAGCTCATAGTTGATAGAAAAGTTATATGAAAAACTTACGAAGAGATCTAAATTTAAAATTTTGAAACAATGTATTCCTTTAAATATCTCTTTATAAGAATGTAATGAGATTTGGAAATAAGAGGAAGTTGATCCCCAAATATATCAGTCCCTATGAGATTCTTGATGGTATTGGGTCGATAGCTTACCACATGGTACTTCCATTGAACCTCTCTCAAGTACATGATGTGTTCCATGTATCTCTTTTGAGGAAGTATATAACTAATCCTTCAGATATACTAAAAATATAGACTATATAGTTGGAGCATGATCTTTTATATGAGGAATAACCAGCAGAGATTCTGAATTGAAGAGATAAAGTGTTTCATAACATGACCACTCACCTAAAAAAAGTTTTTAAGGAAACCATAAATTTTATAAAGATACATGGTAAACTAATGATGTAATAAAGTAAAAATATATTCAATTTTTTTCATTAAAGAAACATAATTTTGAGGTTTAAATTCTTAAAAGGGGTTAGAATATAACACCCTAAGATTTTAGAATATATTTATTTTTAATAAATTTAATGTGTTCGATAACTTGTGATGTAGTGAAATTAAGTGAATAATGCTTTATTAAATAAATTATTTTATATTTAAATAATATTGATAAAATAAATGAGTTTTTAAAAATGGTGAAATTCACATTAGGAAATACCATTAATTTTTGAGAAACTATTTTTAACTATTTTATTTGAATTATGATTTTTATTAAATTTAATACTGTTAAGGAATTATATCAATAGACATCATTGATATAATTGAAATAATAATTAATAAAATAAATTAAGTATATCCATTGAATAGTTAGGTAATGATAAGAAATACTAGTATAATTATTCTTGGGTAAATATAATTATCATATTTATAAACATTATTTTATTATATATATTTTATTTAGAAGTAAATTTCACTTATTTAGAGAATTAAGCTCATAGAAAAGTATTTTTTATACATATAAATTAATTAATGATCATTTATAATTTTTATTAATTGGTTATAAAGGATAATAAAATAATTTTAAAGTACAATTATATATTTTTCAAAAAAACTATTTTTTATATGCATCGTGTATTTTATCTTAATAAATTAATTTAATTACTATTGAAAAATTATTTTAATAATTATTAGGTAGATAATATATTCAATAAAATAAATTAAAATTCATCTAATGGTTTATACTAGGGAAGGAATGATAATAAAAAAAATTTATTCTTAAAGATACATTTTTTTTTCTAAAATGGTTTTTACATGCTTTGTGTGCAGATAATAAAATTAGTTTTTAACACCATTAAAAATTTAATTTAATAAAATAGATTATATTTTTGGAATTATCATGTCCAAATTTGGTTATAAGGTCAATTAGTTTAGTCATAATGAACATTTTCCAAGGTAATAGTCAATTCATCATAGTAAAGGTTAAAATGGGTTAAACTAAGAGATAAAGCTTCTAATATCACAAAAAACTTATCAATATTTTATTGACTAAGTGGATTTCAACCTTCCCTAACCTTATAATCTAAATTTGGATTATTTGGTCCTATTTCCCTTGAAAATGACTTTATATAATTTTTAAAGATAATGGTATTTACAAGGGTGCCACTCCCCTCACTTATAATAGGGAACATCCTCTCCTCACTTCTATATACACTCAGAGAAACTTATCTAGACTAATATCTTCCAAAATAACTTATATAATATTCTTAAAACATCCTATATATTCTTTTATCACTAAAATACCAACCTAATAATGCTTAAAGTGTAATCCAAATGAGGATACATGAAGAACATGTGGTTAGATTGTGCACGAAGTAAGTCAGGAATTGTGGTAATGGTTATGTTAGAATATCACTTTTTTATTGGGATTGTTATGTTTAAATTTACATTTAGGGAAAATATGTTTTATTTATCCAATAAACCTAATTTATTTTCTTATAATTTTGTTATTTACAGGTTTTTCATGTATTTTGACCATTTTCCCATTCCTAGGTACTCAAAAAAGCTGAAAGAATGAATTAAAGAAAAACTTCCCTTATTTCTTCTTTTTTGGTAGAGGATATTTTCCTTACAAATATTTGTTCTAAAAAATTGTTTTATATAAGTTATTATCTAATCTTAAATTATTTATAAAGGTATTTTATACCATCTTTGACTTTTTTACTTATATTTTAAAGGGATATTGTTTTTCTTTTTTAAATGGGTCAATTTTTAGTTTCATTACAAAAGTGAGAAAATAATATTATATTTAATGATTATGGAAAGAAATTATTTTCCCAACACGGTGTCCTTTATTCCTCATTATTCTTAATTCATAATTTTACATTGTTTTCTTAAGGGAAAAAATATTTTAATTCTTATGATATTTTTTATTTTTTAAAATTTACAAGAGGAAAATGATATTTATTTTTGTTTTTTAAATAATATTTTTAATGTTTTTATAAATGTATTTTTATTCTATGTCAACATCCTTTAAGGATTTTTATGCTTCACTAGGGATATAATCTTATGACACAATACACTTTATTTCTTGGGATGGATTATGATAATAAAATTTTATGTTTTTTTTCATGAAACCCATTTATTTCTATGGGTTAATTAATATTTCATAAAATGATGAATGTTTTTGTGATCCTAAGGAATACATATGTATTTTTATTAGTATGTGATACTTGAGTATATTATAAACCTAAAATTAATTATTTAATGTTATATATTTCATGATCTCATAGGTTACATAATTAGACCAATCTAAGGAGGGTATACTGGTGGTTAGCCCAATAATAAGAGGGTACAAGGTTGGTTAACCTAAGATGAAGAAGGTACACATGTGGTTATCCTAATCCTACAATGTGATGAATACCTTAGTGGATAGCCTTAATATATGATTTCTATGATTAATTGTATTCCAAAAACTTATGATTATGATATTCTCTCATAGATTATGATTGATTATTGATAATTTCACACTATTACGACTTATGTCAATTTTTATGAAAAAGATTTATTCAATGACTCATGATTTATGGTCTATGAATTATTAGGTATATTTTCTTAGGTTATGATCATATTATTATACCAATATTCTTAACTTATTCTCACTTATTATCATGAATTAATACCTCCCATATTTACCATTATAAAGCATCTAAGATCTCCCTTTTTTTATGCTTCAATTTCTCTGGGTAATGAAGGATGATATTAAGTAAGATATATCTAATAAGGGTACTATATGAGAATAAATTTGTTTCAAATATTAAATATATTTCAAAAAATAGGTTTATTATGTGTCTAATCTCCAAATAAACTAAATATTTATGGTTCCAGGATCTGTATTAATTAAGAGATATAATGAATAATCATCTAAAATGATAGTATATGTTTATATGTTATTCTTTATTCACTTATATTGGTATTAGAAAAGAGATTAGTTATTCTTATATATTAGGATATTTAGTAATGAGAGGATAGAACTTATGAAAAACTATTCAATAATAAAGTTATATAAGATGAAGTTAAAGTGTCATAGGTTGATAATAAGGTTTCATAATTTATAACATCTTAGGAATTAAGTTCATTAACCTATGCTTAACTTATGATCACTTATGATCATGAATGGATGTCTCCCATATTTACCCTTATAAAGCATCTAAGATCACCCTTTTTTATACTTCAATTTCCCTGGGTGATGAAGGATGATATTAAATAGGATATATCTAATAAGGGTACTACATGAGAAGAAATTTGTTTGAAATATTAAATATATTTTAAAAAATTAGTTTATTTTGTATCTAATATAAAAAAACTAAATATTTATGGTTACAGGATCTGTATTAATTAAGATATGAAATGAATAATCATCTAAAATGATAGTATATGTTTATATGTTATTCTTTCTTCACCTATATTTGTTTTATAAAATGGATTAGTTATTTTTATATATTAAGTTATTTAGGAATGAGAGAATAGAACCTATGAAAAACGATTCTAAAATAAAGTTATATAAGATGAAGCTAAAGTGTCATAGGTTGATAATAATGTGTCATAATTAAGAACATATTAGGAATTATGTTCATTATCTTATGATTTCATACTCAGATTAAGGTTTATTGGTACTCAAACTAACATTTTTGGTGTAATAAAATAAAGAGAACTTGAATAAAATGGAGAAAGGTATGCCTATTATACATTCAAGGAATTTATGTGTAATATTTATATATGGATCTACACACTCTTTATATATATAAATTATTTTGTAAGTTTATTAAATCACCACCTCAATGATTAGATATTGAACTATTAGTGAAAACTATTACTGATATGATGATCACATCTAAAGTATATAACTAATCACTGACAAAAAATTGTGGGAATTTTATTCTTGATAATATTATTATTCTCCCTATAGTTGAATTTGATGTGATTTTGGGAATATATTGGATCTATATATATAGATACAACACCAATTTTTGAGATGGTAAGTCACATTTCATATTCTAAATTAACCAATTATTGAATATCAATGTGAGGATGAACATTAATTATAATAGAATATACTTTAATTATATGAGTCTTACTACCTATTAATGTGGGGTATTTATATAAAATGGTTTGGGAGAAAGCCAACATTTAAGATATACCTATTGTTTTGGAATATGATTATATATTTCATGAAGAGTTTCATAGTCTTTCCCCAAATATTGAAGTTGAGTTTTCAATAGAACTCATAGTTTTTACTACTCCTATTTAAAATAATCCTTATATAATTACCCAAATTGAGTTCTTAGAAATAAATAAGGAATTACAAGATAATATAACAAGTGGATTCATATATCCTAGTGTGTTACTATGGGGTGAAATAGTTATTTTTCTTAAGAATAAGGATGGGTCAATGCTTCTTCACATTGATTATTTAGAACTTAGTAAAATCACTGTCAAGAAAACATATCCTCTTACTGATATTGATGGCTTGTTTAACCATCTGTGCAAAGGTCAATACTTTTCAAAGAATAACCTTAAATCTAGATATCATCAGTTAAGGGTAAAATAGAAGGATATACACATTATATCTTTTCGTACAAGGTATATACATTACAAATTTATAGTGATTCCATTTGGACTTACCCATGCCCCAATATCTTCATGGATCTAATGAATAGTGTCTTTAGATATTACCTTGATCAATATTTGGTTTTATTAATAGATTATATTCTAATATATTCTAAGAGAAAGTAAGAGTATAAATACCACTTGTTTATTGTGTTGAAGACCTTAAAGAATGATAAGTTGTATTTTTTTATTTAAAAATGTGAATTCTATCCACAAAAATATCATTATTGTGTTATATAATTATAATTGTGGGTATATATGTGGATACTTCATAGATATAGGTTATTTAAAAATGTTTCAAGACAACCAATTAGATTGAGATCCATAATTTTCTTGGTTTGGATGGACAATATTGATAATTTTTTAGAAATTTCTCTTCCATATCAAATCTACTAACTAATTTGATGTAAACGGGATGAAAGTTCTATTGGATATATGAATATTAAGAAATTTCAAGGATTTAATTAGAAGGTTGGTTAGTAAACCTATTCTTATAATACTTGATAGTGGAGAAGGTTTTCTTGTATACAGTGATGCATTAAATAAGGGACCAGGATGTGTTATCATGTATAATGAAATGATAGTAGTGCATATATCATGAAAATTAAAGGTTCATGAGTAAAATTATATGGATCATGATTTGGAGTTAGCAGTGGGATTTTGGGAATTTAAAATATAGATTCATTATCTTTATAGTGAAAGGTGTGATATATATAATGGTCATAAAATCTTTAAGTATATATTTACACTAAAATAGTTTAATATGTTCAAAAGGAGGTGGTCATAGTTGATTAAATATTACATATACTCAATACATTATCACCCTGGGAAGAAGAAAATTGCGGTTAATGGTGTGTGTTGGAAGGACCATGCTAGTTTTTCCTTGATGAGGATTGATATAGATCCAATAATTATGGATTTTATGTATATTGAACATGAAATAATAAGAAAATGGGATAAATATCACCTTTACCAGATGATAGTTCCACCATAAATCCATATGAGGATTAACGAGGTGCAGAAGGAGGATTTGGAACTATGGAAGAAGGTATGGATTTTTCCAAAGTTCAAAAGTGACCATAATATATTGATAAGATATAGGAACCAAATATATGTCCCTTAAAAAGTATAATTTAATAAATATCTATCAGATTAAGAATATTTCTTTTAATTCTCTATCCATCCTAGAATCACAAATATGTATAGAGATCCTAAAAAATATTTCTGATGGGACAACATGAAAAAGGTATATTGCATAGTATATATCTCGATGCTTGGTATGTCAGAAAGTTAAGGTTTAATGATATAAATTTAAGGGGATGAATCAAACATAGCCATATGAGTATGGTAATGGGAAACTATCACCACATATTTCATGATATGATGACTCAAGATAGCTAAAGTATATACCACTATTTGGGTTTTAATTGATTTTCTTACAAAGGTAAGTGTATATTATTTCTATTATAAATGATTTATCTCTTAACCAACATTATATAATATACATTAAATAAGTTTTAATGTTTCCTATAGTTACCCTCACAATTGTATATGATCAATATTCAAGGATTACCTCAATGATTTAATCAGAAATAATTGAATATGAAGTTGAAATTTAGCACTAAAATTCATCCTCAGTAAGATGGTTATTCTAAAAGGACCACTTAAACCCTATAAGATATACTAATATATTTCTATATAAATTTTAAATATTTTTTGGATTAATACCTTCATGTAGTTAAATTTTCTTATAACAATAACTTTCACGAAATCTTTCAGATAGCACCTTATGAATCCCAATATGGAAAGAAGTTTATAACTCCAACATACTGGGATAAAGTTGGAGAATGTAAGTTATTAGGACCTAAACTAGTTTAAGAAACGACAGAGAAGGTTTTATCCATTAAACAACACATCAAATTAGAATAGATTTAATAGAAAAGTTATGATGACAATCGATGAAGAGATCTAGATTTCAAATTTAGTGATAAATAATTACTATGAATATATACTTGGAATAATGTTATGATATTTGGAATGAAGGGTAACCTAATACCTATATTTATCCATCCTTACAAGATTATAAATCAAATTAGGATGACATATTATCACTTGTAATTTCAACTAAACCTCTCTCAAGTACACGATCTATTATATGTATCACTTTTTAGTAAGTACATACATGATCCTTTATATATAATAAACATAGATGTTGTATAAATGGAGCCTGATCTTTTATTTCTGGTAAAACTGGTGGAGATTTCATATCAAAGATATAAAGTGATTTTGAACCTAAAAACTTACTTAGTTAAAGTTTTATGGTGAAACCATAAATTTACAAAATCTATATGGGCACCTGAGGATATAATAAGGTAGAAGTAGCCTCAATTTTTTTTCACCAGAGTGATGGAATATCTAGGAAAAAATTGTATAAGGGAGGGTGAAATATAAAAACCTAATATTTTATAATATATTTCTATTTAATATTTTTTTGTGTTTGATAGATTTTTATGCATAAAAATTAATTGAACAATTATTAATTAAAATATAAAATTAAAGAAATTTTCAAATAGTTAAATGAAAATTTTAAAATAAATGACTTTGTAAAAAAGGTAAAATTGAATTAAGGAGATACCATTAATTCTTAAGAAACTATTTTGAATTGTATTGTTGAATTATGAATTTTTATTTAATTTAATACTATTTAAGAATGATATCAATAAAATTATTTAAAAAATTAAATTAATAATTCATAAAATCTACTAAGTACATCCATGAAATAGTAATGTTATAATAACAAATACTAGTCAAATAATCCTTGGTTAAACAATTTTTTTTTATTACAAACATTGTTTTTTTATATATGTTTTATATAAAAGTTTATTTATTTTATTTTGAGATTTAAAATTATAGAAAAGTAATGTTTATACATTTATAAAAATGAATGATCATTTATAAATTGTTTTTTATTTTTTTTTATAAATTTAGATAAAACCATTTGAGGGTAAAATAAATATTTTTCAGAAAACTTTTTTATTCTCCACAATGTATTTTTATCATAATAAATTAAATTAATCATTATTGATTAATTATTTTAATGAAATTTGTAGATAATAAAATCAATAAATTAAATTAATATTCATCTACTGGTATTTACTGGACAAAAAATTATAATAATTTATTTTTTATTCTTAAAGATAATATTTTTCTAAAAATGTTTTTTATATATTTTGTGCACAAATATTAGATTAATTTCTAAACCCATTATAAATCTAATATGATAAAATGGAATCTACATTTGGAATAATCAAGTAAAATTTTAGTTATAAGGGGTTTTTTATTTTTAGTCACAATGAATAGTTACTATAGTAAAATTTAAGTTATCACAATAAAGGCTAAAATATGTTAAAAGGGGATAAACCAAGGAATATGGCTTATAATATCACAAAAAACTTATATTTATTTAGTTATATAAGTGTATTTAGACCTCCCCTAACCTTATCTTCTAAATTGGTCATATTTTGTTCCAATTTACCTTGAAAACGACTTTATATTATTTTAAAATTAAGGGTATTTACAAGGGCGCGACTCCCCTCAATTATAAAAGGAAACCGTATATTCTCACTTCTCCACACACTTTGAGTACCATAGCTCTACCAAGATATGTCAATATAACTTACAAATTCTCCTCTCCAAGTTATAAAGGTTCTATATTCACCAAAATATCAGCACAATATATCTTAATATGTAAGCGAAAAAGGATACTTGAGGAAGGGGAGGTTAGAGAAAACATGAAGAAAATTGGGACTTGAGGTAGGGTTTTATATTAAAATTTCATTTTTTATCAATATTATTTATGTTTCAATTTATATTGAGATAAAATGTAAGATGTTTATCTCTTAAAACCCGTCTATTTTTTTATCCTCTAGTTATTTATAATGTATTGATGTATTCTTTCCATTTCCCCATATTTCAGCACTCAAAAACTGAAATCATTTCTTTAAAAAAGATGACATTAATTTTCCTTTTTTGGTTAACATTATTTTTTATCCATATACACATTCTTAAAAACTATTTTATAAAAAATATTATCTACTTATAAATTATTTATAGAGGTATTTTCTAATATCTTTGACTTTGTTTATAAATTTTTTGAAGGAATGTTGTTGTTGTTTTCTGAACATATCATTTTTTATTTTCATTAAAAATGTGAGGATTTTTTTTAAAAAAATTTAAGAAATGAATTTATTTTCTCACCTTCATGTAATTTATTTATAAATAATACACATTTACATATTTACATGGTATTTTCAAATAAAATCATATTCTCATTGTTTGAGGATTTGTTAATTTTTAAAAGTTACAATGAGAAACATATATTTATTTTTATTTTTCTAAGAATATTTCAAATGATTTTACAAAAGTATTTTTAAAATATTAAAATACCCTTTAAGGATAATAATGATTCATTGAGGTTATTATCTTATGAAACAACCCAAATTCTTTCTCTCAATTTATTATTATGAAGTTGTTTTAATGATGTTTATATGTAACCTATTTCTTTTCACGAGTTAATTAGGATATAACGAAATGATGAATGCTTTTTATGATCTTCTTGTATACATATACATATATATTATCATTATACTATAGTTGAGTCCATTATAGACCTCTAATGTGTTGGTTACTATTTTATATCTCATGATCTCAAATGTTACACATGTATTTAGACTAAGACCAAGATGGTACACAAGCAGTTAGACCACACCCAAAAAGGTATAAAGTAAGTTAGACTTAGCATAAGAAGGTACATAGGTGGTTTTCTAAAGTACACTATGTGATAAATTCCTTGGTGGGTAGCCTTGACATATGATTTCTATGCTTAAGTGGTTGACACAAACTCATGTATTATATTTATGGCATTCTCTCATGGATCATGATTGATTATTAATAGTTTATCCCAATTATGAATTATATCTTTTTTTATGAAAATAGATTATCCACAACTAATGATTTATGGTCTATGACTTGTTGGGTATGTTTTCGTAAGATATGATCACATTTTCATAACCTTATGGTTATCTTATGCCCACTTAGGATCATTGATTTATATCTACCATATTTAATCTTATCAAGAATTTGAGATCGCGTTATCTTATGTTTCTATATCCCAAGGTTTTGAATGAAGGTATTAAGTGGGATATATCTAATAATGTTACTAAGTGGGAAGAACTTTGTGGGAGGTGTTAAACATGATTCATGAAATAGGTTGATTATGCATCTAGTCTATAAGGAAACTAAAAATTTATGGTTTTGGGGTGTGTATAATTTTAGATATGTAATGAATAATTGATGCACATGGATTTTACTGAAATTTTTATAGTTTTATAACTTCATTCCAATGAATTAGCTTATAAATTTTTAATATTTTCAGTTCATTTCATAGTTTTGTAATGTATTTATTATTTTTAAATTTTTTAGTTATTAATATTTTAATATTAGCAATTTAGTATTTAATTAATTTAATTTAATATTTTATTATTATTATGTGTATAATTATCAATTTAATTTAACATGTAACACTATTTTTTAATTATATATATATATATCTGTGTGTGTGTGTGTAATTCTATCTCTTTAACTTTATTAGTTATTTATTATTTTTATTAGTTTATATAGGTTTTATACATTAATAACATTTACTGTCTACCACTTTTTTTATTTTTTTTGTAGTTTAATTTATATTACTTTTATTATTAGTTTTTTATTAGTAATTATATTAATTTTTTATATTAGTATTTCATATTTTTGTTTTTCATTTTATTATATTTATAGTATTTCTAAAATTAGTATTAATTTTACTAGTTTATTATTTTTATTGAATTATATTAATATTTAATAGTACTACTATAATTATGTGTATAGATTAAAATTTTATCTAACTATTAATTTTATTTTTTTATTTATAATCTTTATATGCTTATATATTTTTATGTAATCTAATTTATTTTAGTTGACTAATTATTTACAAAAGTATATTTTTATTTTTATTACTATTATTTTAATTTAACATTTGTTAATATTATAAAATTTTAACTCTCTTTAATTGTTTTTTACATTATTATCTATTTAATTTAATATTATAAATTTAGCATACCCCTCCTTAGATATAGCAACCCAGGTGCCTCCTCCTCACTATTTCATGGTCACCGCATCTGCTAGAAAACCTACGCTATAGAAACCCAAGCCTTTTATATATAACATTACATGATTTTAAACATAATTATAAAATAGATTAAAATCCAAGGATCATTAAGTATAATGTCTTGGATGACTAGGTACATAAAACATAAAACATGGCTTTAGTATGGGTCAAGGCTAACTGCTAATCCCATTTTCCATTTTAGTACGGGTCAAAGCTATCCGCCAACCCCGTTTCCCATTTTAGTACAGGTCAAGGCTAATCGCCAATCCCGTTTCACCTCACAACTCATGAGACTTAACTTTACCCAATGCATTGGAGTGATATTTGGGAACACTCATCTCAACATTTTCAAAAATATTCTTCCACATAAATAATCATACATAATCAACCATACATAAACATAAGGATACCCATAAAAAGAATTGGGTTCCACAATCATGACATAGAGAATAACCAATGAGCGTATCATAAAAGTTCCCATGAAAGAATAATATTAGAACACTCATAGACGTTAATAAGGTAAAATAGGAATATAACATGGTAGTTGGTGTCAAACATAAGTGACAACATATAAGAAATGTATTTGAGAAACATTATAATTAAAACATTTATGTGTGGTTTTAAGGAAAATTCTATAGAGATTTTAAAATATAAAAGAGGAAAATATTTTATATAAAACCAGAATTTACCCAATAATGTTTTAATAATAAAAATAATGATTTTATAAAGAAAATTTTGGATTAAAATATAGGATAGAGTTCACTTGAAATTGGGTACAAATTCGGGAAGTTCCCTTAAAACAGTTTTGCTTATCGGAAAGTTCTAAGGGGGAATATTTAAAAAAACATGTATATCCCCAAAAGAGAGTGATGAAAGGTTATTAATAAATGAATTTTGTAAAACTATACAAAATTTATAATTTTTTCATAAATAGATAAAATAACTCCATTTTGACATAAAGAAAGATAAGGCAACTCGAAAGAACAAAAAAGGTTCGAGTAGAATTCATTACGGTTTATCGGCATGGTATCAGGTGTAACTAAGAGGGATTGATGAGATAAAAAAGTGGTTCATCATCACTTATACATCAAGATATAATTATTGGGGAGTTTCATAAATGTACCACATCATTAGGGATTATACAAAAAATGGAATATCATAGAGGAAAATCTTGATTTAAGAGTGAAGTGAAGAATATCCCTTAACTTAAATCAGTTTGTGTTCTCCACTTGTTATTAAAGACTTGGATAAACAAATTAAGTTTATTAATTAATAATTAAAAAACCTCTTCTATACTTAATTGGTTTAGTATAATCATTTTAGGTTCATTTATACTTGTTTTTATTGGTTGTGAGGTTCAATTTAATTTTTTGGGCTCGTTTGTTTACCTAGTTTTAATGACCGGTTCGCTTATATTCATGTTTGGAGAAACATGAAAGATGAAAGTGGTTGTCTAGAATTGAAGTTATATGTTATTAGTGAACATATAGGATATTACATGGTTTTAAATTTAATTTGGTTACTTAGAGTGAAGTAGAATTATTATATAAAACCATAGTGACAATCATTTTTGTTAATGAGTGGGTTTGATTACAATGAACATGTTTTGATTTATAAATTAATAACATTTTTACTAAAGGATTAAATAAACAAAATAGGATATATTAATTATATAATAATCTGGTTCAACCATAATAAAAATGGTTTCATAACCAAAATTAAAGATGATAATAGAAATTGATAAACCGCTGTCCTTGAATGTGCTAAATTAGTGCATCTCAAATGGTACTTTCATTTATTTAAAATAGAAAGTTAGGGAAAGGAGATAAGATAATGAAATATACCATTAGAATAATTTTTTTAGTTCATGTATGTTACTGTAGTTATCATACTATTTGGGTGAAGGTAGGTGAGGAAAGAAACAAAAAGAAAATAACTTAAAAGAAATGAAGAAATTTGAAAGAGGAATTTACCACTTGAGACTTCCTCCTTTGAGAAACTCTTAAAGAGAGAGGTTTTGGTATTCTTAAGAGGCTAGGGAATTTTGTACATGGGGTAGGAGCTTGGAGAGATATTTGGGCAGAATATTGGCAAGGCACAAGTCTTGAGAGTATTGAATAGAAGAGGGAGTGAGGGGGGTTTTTATAGTGGAGGAGAGGAGGGATTTCATAATATTATAATCATTAATTTATTATTTCTTCACAAGATAAGGAATAGTAATTATTCCATGACCAAGAATAGTAATAAATTCATGTGAATTCGAACCAATTTCTCTTACAACAACAAATCATCATCAATGACTCAATAAATCCATTATTTAGCATTTATCGTAAATTGTCGTATTTTACTATTCATAAAAAATTCAGGTATTTGAGAAAAATATAAAAAACTTTCCCTAACCATTTTTCGACGTGTATAATCCAAAAATGAAATCCATTTTTCAAAAATAATTTTCTAAATATGATTATTTTAATATTTAATTAAAAGAATAATTTATTATAAAAAACCAGTTTTAAAACATTCATTTACTTATTCTAAAATATAGGTATATCATAATTTCAACCTGAATATTATTTAAATATTATCATAGGTAAGGTTACTATTCATTAGGGTATATCACTATTTATTAGGGTATGTTACTATTAAGAAGGGTATGTTACTATTCACCAATAATTAATTTTTTCTTATCGGACTCAAAATAACTTACTAATCACAACTATGTATATCAAATTTTCTAAATTCCAAACAAAAAAGTGAAAAATTTAAGTTTAAAGGTCACTTATCACTTAGTAGTTCATTATGTTGTGTTTTAATGTGATTTTATGACATATTTATATGAATATAATTTCCATTGAAAAGTATTAGGTCATTACATTCTTCCCCCATTAAGAAATTTTTCCCTCGAAATTTTATTTTACATTCTAGACCCAAAATAGGTGGGGGTACTTTTCCTTCATTGATTCCTCCAGTTCCCATGTTGCCTCATTGTACTTATGGTTTCACCATAGTACCTTGACCAGATGAGTAGTCTTGTTGCGTAGAACTTTGCCTCTATGATCCAAGATCTTCACTGGCTGCTCCTCATAGGAAATATCATCCTCCAACTGTACCACCTCTGAAGAGAGTACATGTGAAGGGTCTAGTATGTACTTCTTTAAGAGGGATATATGAAAGACATCATGTACTATTGACATGATTGGTGGAAGTTCCAGTCGATAAGCCACAACTCTGACTCGATCAAGGATCTTGAAGGGGCTGATGTACCTGGGACTTAACTTCCATTTCTTTCCAAACCTCATGACCTTTTTCCATGGAGATATGCATAGAAATACCATTTATCCAACTTTAAACTCAAGGTCTCATCGATGACTGTCTACATAATTTTTCTATCGAGATTGGGCTGCCTTGATATGTTGCAGAATGATTTTCACCTTCTCCACCATTTCTTTGACCTTTTTAGGTCTTGGAAGCTTACGCTCACTAACTTCTTCCCAACACACCGGTGTTCCGCACATTTTCCCATAAAGGGATTCATATGGTTCCATTTGGATGCTCGATTGGAAACTGTTGTTGTAGGAGATTTCAACTAGTGGAAGATGTTGGTCCCATACTCCTTTTAATTCTATAGAACATGCTCTAAACATGTATTCCAATGTCTGAATAGTTTGCTCAGATTGACCATCAATTTGAGGATGATAGGCCATACTGAAGTTCAGTTCAGTACTTAGATAATGTTAGAGACTTTTCCAGAACTTCAAGGTGAATATCAGATCATGATCAGACACAATAGATAGTGGAAATCCATGCAGCCTTACCACTTATTTGATGTAAATCTATGCAATTTGATCCAATGATAAGTCCTCTCAAATTGTGATAAATTGAGATGTCTTTTTAAGATGATCCACAATGAACCATATAGCATTATTTACTCTGGATGTACTTGGATGTCTAGTGATAAAATCAATGGTAATGTTCCCCCACTTACATGCTGGTATGGGTAGTGGTTGCATCATCCCCTTAGACTTTTGCCTCTCAGCCTTCACTTGCTGACATACCAGGCACTTTGATGTATATTCATCAATCTCCATTTTCATATTGCCCCACAAAAAGTTTTCTCAGAGATCTCAATACATCATTGTGCTCCCTGGGTGGATAGAGAAGGTTGAGCTATGTTCATTATTCAATAGATCCTTCTTTATCTCTAAATCGGATGGTACACATAATCGTGTCCGAAATCTTACAACTCCTTCATCATCAATTTTGAAATCAAAGGATTTCCCATTTCTGATAGCTTCCACCCTTTTATTAATTTGCACATCTTTTCTTTAATCATCCTTTATTTTCTCCAATAGGTATAATTGAGCAATAATTGATAAAGGATTAATGATTCCCCCCCCCTTAATGATTCCCATGTCCATCCTTTGTAAATCTAAGAAGATCAGATCCTTTTCAATTACCATCATTGATAAAGATGCATGATCATTTCTACTTAGAGCATCCACCACCTTGTTTACCTTACCAAGATGGTAGTGGATTGAGCAGTCATAATTCTTAATGAGCTCTATCCATCTTCATTGGCCTATATTAATCTCTTTCTGTGTGAATATATTTTTGAGACTCTTGTGGTCGGTATATATCTCACACTTCTCCCCATAGAGATAATGCCGCCAGATTTTCAACCCAAAGATCATAGACACCAGCGCCAGATCATGCGTGGTATAGTTTTACTCATGGATTTTCAACTTTCTTGAGGAATATGCTATCACTTTATCAATTTTCATTAGCACATAGCCTAATACCTTCTTAGAATCATCACTATACACTACAAAGAGTTATACACTTGTAGGGAGTGTGTGTAATGGTGCTGTGATCATCCTCTTTTTCAACTCCTTGAAACAATCTTCACATTCCTGTGTCCAGAAAAACTTTACTCCCTTCCATGTCATATTTTTCATTGGGTTTGAAAATTGTGAAAAGTTCTTCACAAATCATCAATAATACCTATCTAGACCAAAAAATATGTGAATCTCCATTACATAAGTTAGCTTGGGCCACTCTTTAATTGCCTTTATCTTGGAAGGGTCCATAGATTTCCCTTTGCTGGCGATAACATGCCCCAATAATGATACTTCCCCCATACAGAACACACATTTACTGTACTTTTCATACAACTTCTCCCATCAAAAATACTTTAAAACAGTATTCAAATGCTCCTCATGTTCCTCCTTGCTTTTGGAGTATATCAAAATATCATCAATAAAGACTACCACAAATTTTTCAATATAATATATAAATAATCTATTCATTAAATCCATGATTTTTTTGGAAAATTAGTGAGTCCTAAGGGAATCACTATGAACTCATATTTTCCATACCTCATTCGAAAGGACGTCTTGGGAATATCTTCCTTCCTGACCTTTAATTGGTGATATCCCGAATGAAGGTCCACCTTAGAGAAATAACTAGCCCCACGACGCTAATTGAACAAGTTATCTATCCATGGAAGGGGATACTTTTTATTTATCGTGATTTTATTGAGCTCATGATAATCAATGAAGAGGCACATTGATCGATCCTTCTTCTTGATGAAGAGGATTGGCGCACCCCACAGTGAATAACTCGGGCATATAAAACTCTTCTCCATATTCTCCTATAAATAATTCTTCAGGTCTTCCAGCTATATGGTGGCCATTATATAAGGTATCTTTGAGATAGGCAGATATCCAAGGATAATTTCAATTGAAAACTAAACCTCTAGGTTATGTGGAAGACCAAAAAAATCTTCAAGGAATACATCAGTGTATTCCCTCACGATGAGAATGTCTTCAAGCATGATTCTATCCTTTGTCTCAATCATTTGAGCTAGATATTCCTAGTCACAAGACAACAATATCCACACTGGAGATGATGATTCTAAAGTAGATTCATTACTCCTTACATTTTTAAAGAATTGGAGGATGCTTTGGGATGTGAAGATTGATATCCCTTTCCTAAGAGTTGATGTTGGCTTTGTATAAAGATAGATAATCTATGCCCAAGATAGAATCAAACTCTACTAAAGGAAGTATGAAAAGATTTTTATGGAGGTTCAGTCCACAAATGTTAACCATGGAGGAGTTATAAACCATGGACATAATAATTGCCCTATTTTCTATTCTCATAGATAAATTTTCCTCCAAATTTTGTGGTGGTGATTGAATAGTTCTACAAAACTTCCAAGATATGAAAGAATGCGTAGAACCAAAATCAAATAGTAAATTTTCTATTTTTGAATGAATAAATAGAGTACCTGTCACCACATCATTGTCTGGATCCACCTCAACAATAGTGATAACATAAGACCTTACTTTTTTCCTTGGAGATTGTTGTCAATTGACTTCGACAACCCTCAGCTTAAGGAAATTTTTTTCATAATGCCCATGATCCTTTTAGTTGTAAAACTACACTGTAGGCTGATTATTTCTCTGAACCTTCCTTTATTCTTCAACATTAGTGGGATTTTTCATACCCCTTTGGCAGTTCTTGGCTAGATGAACAAACATTCCACATTTGAATCAATTCTTAGTTCCCTTCAAACAGTTACCACGATAATTCTTCCCACAACTTTTACAAGGGGAAAAGTCAGGCTTATTTCCATCATGGGATTTTTTTGATGGACCACCCATGTGGTTCTATATTTTCTGTTTCTTGTCACTATGCCCAAGATACAACTGAGAGTCTACAATCTCCATTTCAACCTTGAGGAAAAAATAGACAATATCCTCATAATAGTCAAAGTCTCGAATCACCAATGCTTTTTTTAGACTCGTCTTTAGTCCGCTAAAGAATCAATAAACCTTTCTTTGGGTGTTCATGACAAAGAGAGAGGAGTAGCTTGCAAGCCTTGTGAAGTTTGGTTCATACTCCCCCATGTACTCATCTTCCTTCCACTTGGGTCCAAGGAACTCTCTTTCCATATTAAGATACAGGGTTCGAGGAAAATATTTGTTAAAAAACATCCTCTTGAATTCCTCCCAATCCATGGAATCAATTTCCTCTTGGGAATTTGTATTCTTGATCAGTTTCCACCACTAATTAGCTTCTCCATCAAAACGATACAATGCCAGAACAACCTTTTCCTCTTTTCAACATTGGAGGATGGAGAATATCTTTTCAATGGAGTTAATCCATTCTTCCACGAGGAGGGGATTAGAAGATCTGCTAAACATGGGAGGCCTTTGCTACATGAAGGATTCTATGGTAACTTGATCTTTACTTAGAGGTGGAGTGTGTTCTATATGATTCAAGTTATTATTCATAACTCAAGCCAGCTGAGAAAGTACTATCATGATGTTTTGAGCACCCACTTTCATCATATCAGGCATATCATAAGAAAAAGCTTCACATTGCCTATTACATTGGTTTTTGGAACGTGTTCTTATATTTCCTGCCATTAACTAAGTAAAAGATTGTACAATTAGAGGTATTGAATACTTAGATATTGAGTATAAAAAGGAAAATTTTAACATAAAAGGATAATCTTAAAAAGAAGAAGTATATCCTAACTTGTGATTCCCTAGGTTGATATCTAGATTATGCTCGATCTATTTCTTAACTTATAATCTTATGGGATTTTTTGTCCCTAAATAATGGTTTGTACTAAGATCGTGAATCTACCAAAATATATCCCATGGGAGTGTTGTAAAAATAGTGTAGAAAAGCCCATTGTCGTGTACTAGGATACTCTGGTACAAGCCCGAATCTCCTTGTCAGAGTTTTCATGCCTAGGTACATCTATTCCAGAGCCTCCTCTTCCTGCTCATATCCTAATAGGGATTTATTTTCTTGATAAACCACTTACTCAATACTCACAAAAATTTTGGACTATTTTCTTATTCTTAGTCTAATCCTTAAGGTTCTCACTAAGGGGCTCTATTCCAAATCTCCAAAACAACTAGACCATCCTTTGATACCAACTATAGTGACCCATGCCTTTTATATATAACATTACATTATTTTAAGCATAGTTATACATCAGAGTACAAGCCAAGGAATGTTAATTTTAGTTTATTGGAATACTAGGTAAATAAAACATAAAACATGGATTTAGTATGGGTCAAGGCTAACTGCTAATCCCATTTCCCATTTTAGTATGGGTCAAGGATAACCACCAATCCCGTTTCCCATTTTAGTACAGGTTAAGGCTAATCGCCAATCCCGTTTCACATCGCATCTCACAAGACTTAACTTTACCCAATTAATTGGAGCGCTATCTAGGTACACCCATCTCAACATTTTCATGAATATGATTTCCACATAAATAATCATACATAATCATCCATACATAAACATAAGGATACCCATGGAAATAATTGGGTTCCACAATCATGACATAAAGCATAACCAATGGGCATATCATGAAAGTATCCTTGAACGAAAGGGATTAGAACATTCATGGATGTTAATAAGGTAAAATAGGAATATAACATGGTAAGTGGTGTCAAACAGAAGTGAAAACATATAAGAAATGTATTTGAGAAACATTATAATTAAAACATTTTTGTGCAGTTTTAAGAAAAATACTATAGAGCTTTTAAAATAGAAAAGATGATTTTTTTATATAAAACGAGAATTGAACCAAGAATATTTTAATAATAAAAATACTGATTTTATAAAGACAATGGTGGCTTAAAATAGTGGATATAGTTCACTTTAAATTGGGTAAAAATTTGGGAAGTTCCCTTAAAACATGTTTTCTTATCGGAAAGTTATAAGGAGGGAATATTTTAGAAAAACATGTATATCCCCAAAAGAGAGTGATGAAAGGGTCTTTGTAAATGAATTTTGTAAAACTATACAGTATTTATAATATGTTCATAAATATATAAAATAACTCTATTTTGAAATAAAGAAAGATAAGGAAACCAAAAAAATGGTTTGGGTAGAATTTATTACGGATTATCAGCATAATATCTGATGTAACTAAGAAGGATTGATGAGAGAAAAAATGGGTTTATCATCACTTAGAAAAAAAGAGGGTAGTATTTTGGAGGTTCTTAAACATAACACATCATTAGGGATTACACATAAAATGTCATAACATAGAGGAAAATCTTTATTTAAGAGTGAAGTGGAGAGGATCCCTTACCTTAAATCTGTTGGTGTTATCCACTTGTTATTAAAGACCTAAATAAAAAAATTAGGAATATTAATTAATAATTCAAGAACCTATTATATATTTAATTGGTTTAGTATAATTATTTTAAGTTCATTTATAATGCTTTTGATTGGTTATGAGGTTCAATTTCATTGTTCGGGCTCGTTTGTTTACTTGGTTTTAATGATCAGTTCGCTTATATTCATGTTTGGATAAACATGTAAGATGAAAGTGGTTGTCTAGAATTGATGTTATATGTTATGAGTGAAAATACAGGATATTACATGGTTTTAAATTTAATTTGGTTAGTTAGAGTGAATTCTAATTATTATATAAAACCATAGTGACAACTGTTTTTGTTAATCGGTGGGTTTGATTACAAAGAACATGTTTTTCTTTATAACTTAATATCATTTGTACAAAAGGATTATAGAACCAAAATATGATATATTACTTATATAATAATCTGGTTCAACTATAACACAAATCATTTTATGACCAAAATTAAAGACGATAATAGAAATTGATAAACCATTGTCCTTGAATGTGCTAAATTAACACATCTGAAACAGTGCTTTCATTTATTTCAAATACAAATGTGGGGAAAGTATAGAAGATAATGAAATATCCCATTATCATAAAAAAATTCTAGTAAATGTATGTTACTGGAGTTATCATACTATTTGGGTTAAGGGAGGTGATGAAAGATACAAAAATAAAAGAAATTAAAAGAAATGAAGGAATTTGAAAGAGGAATTTACCTCTTGGGACTTCCTCCTTTGAGAACCTCTTAAGGGGAAATATTTTGGTATTTTGAGGAGGATAGGGGATTTTGGACATGGGGGAGGAGCTTGGGTAGAGATTTGGGTAGAATATTAGAAGGACACAAGGCTTGAGATTAGTGAAGAGAAGAGGGAGTGAGGGGGGAGGGTTATAGTGGAGGAGAGGAGGGATTTCATAATATTATAATCATTAATTTATTATTTCTTCACAAGACAAGGAATAATAATTATTACATGACCAATAATAGTAATAAATGCATGTGACTTCGAACCAATTGTGATTACATCAGCAAATCATCATCAATTACTCAATAAATCCATTATTTAGCATTTATCGTAAATTATCGTATTTTACTATTCATATAAAATTCAAGTATTTTAGAAAAATCTAAAAAATTCACCACAACCATTTTTAGACATGTATAATCCAAAAATGAAATCCATTTTTCAAAAATATTTTTCTAAATCTGATTATTTTAATATTTAATTGAAATCATAATATATTATCAAAAACCAGTTTTAAAACATTTATTTACTTATTCTAAAATATAGGTATATCATACTTTCAACTTGAATATTATTTATATATTATCATAGGTAAGGTTACTATTCATTATGGTATATCAATATTTTTAATGGTATGTTACTATTAATAATAGTAGGTTAGTATTCACCAAAAATTGATTTTTTATTATCAGACTCAAAATAACTTACTGATCACAAGTGTGTTTGTCGGATTTTCGAAATTCCAAACACAGAAGAGATAAACTTATGTTTAAAGGTCACTTAGCACCTAGTAGTTAATTATGTTGTGTTTTCATGTGATTTTATGACATATTTATATAAAGGTAATTTCCATTGAAAAACATTGGGTCATTATATATGCACAACCCCTCTCCAACTTATTGCTGCACATCACCACTAGCGACCCATATTGCTAGCCACCTCCCATCTTCTGCATAGATGAAACCCCTCCTTCACCTTGACACTGAAACATACTAGGAGATATACACTAATCCACACAAAATCTCTTCTTTTTGGATGGAAACCCTACAACACCTCCTCCATTAAACCAGGCACCTCCACCATCTTCTCTATCAACTCTAAGTCACACACCACTTCTATGCCCTATAGACCTAGGCTGATCCCATCCTAGATTGATCTCCCATGGCTGTAGCACCACCACCAAGGAAGGTAGCCTCACCTCTTCCCTCCTAACTATCAACACCACCAGTGCAACCCCCCTACCATGCACCTTTTCTCATCCGTCGGTACAGTAGGCCCTGACCAACCATCATCCTCACTTCAAGAACAACATGCACCACCTCTCCCTTCTCATCAGCCAAATAAAATCTACCAGACCACATAGACCCCCTAACTTCATATGTTAGTGTAACACCATGACTGGAAACCGCACATCCTCTATTCTGGGTTCAAAACAGTGGTTCGAGCATGAGGTCAACATGTGAATAGAGGTTCACTTGCATTCAGAGATCGGTGAGTGAGGTTCATGGTAATAGTGCAGACCGACACAATCATTTTTTGGTAACACAGGTACAACTTTAATTCATTATTATTTTATTTATATGTGTATTTTTTTAATCATGATGTAAAGGTATGTTTTTTTGTGTTGAGATGTTAACTTAATAATTTAAATTTATAGGAATTACATCCTGTTGTATTTATTTTATAGTTAATTTTAAACTGAATTTATTTTCATTTGAATTTTTATCCACTTTAATTATATTTTCACTAAATTAAGTTCCAAAAATTAAAACTTTCCATTTTGATTCATAGTCGGCTTAGTGATTTTGAGAAGGTTAACCATTTTGACCAATTGTAGTGAAAATAGCTGACACAACTTTGTGAGAAATGAGCTGTATCATTTCACCATTTGGTTTGATACTTAAACACATGTTCTAATTTATTTATAACAAAAGATAATGAGACTCTAAAAAAATTAAAAGATATAAAATGAGTGCCTAAAAATGATTATGTTTTTAGATCTTTCTATAATTAAGCTGAATAAATATTTAATCATAGAAGAAAATATTTTTCATGGCTACATAGTAATTTGATTATGATGTCAGCATACCAAACACATCTTACTGATAAAATTCATTATCATTTTTTTCTATTTAATTTTATTTTGTCTTGTATGATTTCTCAAATTATTTATTTTATTAAAATAGTTAAAATAATAAGAATTATCTCAAGTGATTTTCCTCCTAGACATTGTGTAATGAGATAATTTTAGTGATGTAGAACCCATGATATCTGTGGTTTGACCTTAATTTCACTTTTACATTATTCATTTGGTTATAAATTTTTTTAAATTGGAAACAGTGTGATGAACATAGAAAAATTATGGTGCCATTTCCGAGGATCATGTGAATGACTATAATTAAAATAATTCTCAAGTAAACCTTTATTTAGTTTTTTTTCTCCTAGATTTTGAACACTCGTAATTCGGATTCGTTGAAAAAATGAACCACCTCCTGTTCAAGAAAAATAAATTAAAAGAAAAGGGAAACCTGTATTTGGTAGTGATTCTGAAAACAAAATGCATAAATGTGAGGAAATCATTGAGACTCAAATTCCAAAGTTTCCTAGTAAACAATTCTAACCCCTTTTCCAAAAATTTATTGATAATCAAAGAACTTAGACTACAATGAGACTGGAGTTGATACCCAACATAGTTAGAGTCATATTAGAAATTATAAGACCCAAAACTCAAGTGATACATTTTGAACTAAATATTTGGATGATAAACCAGCTCTAGAAACATGAAATAATTTCATAGATTAACAGAAAATGTCCCTTATATGAATGTAAAAATATTTATCAAAGTTTGTGACACATTTAAATATAATAGGGTTACCAATGATGTATTTATCCTAAGATAATTTATATTCTCATTAAAAAAAATCTAAAGAATGGTTGGAAAGTCTTGACATAGATACTGTCTTCACTGGGGAAGTGTTGAGAAAGAAATTTCTAGATCAATATTACACAACTGCAAAAATTTTGAAAAAAAATAGAGACCTTGAATACTTTTTCTAAATTGAATATGAATCATTAGATGAATCTTGGGAAAGATTCAAGTACATGTTATGGTGTTGTCCTCATAATGTGATGAAGTTGGAAAACCAGTTTCAAGATTTATACCATGGACATCAAAACGAGAGTAATTCACCAATTAACACAACTACTAAAAATACATTTGTGAAAATGGATCCTGAAGATTTTTATTTGCTAATTTAAAATATAGAAGAACATAGTTTCCAGGGGAAGAAATATTTTTCATGAAGAAAATTTTGAGTACACCAAGTTGATTCTCACACATTCGTGGCTAAAAATTTGAATCTTTCAATAAGAGGATTGAAAACTTGTCACTAAGTCTGCCTAATCTAGTTCCAGTCCATGTAGTTCTAGATGAACACTTCCCACACAAGGGTGGTACTCATGATTATACCTTGTTCCCATATAACACATTTGAGAATAATATATCATAAGATTGTATTTTTCAGCTATAATGGAGGAAATTATGGAATCAATTACAACAAAAACTAGCAAATAAATAACTAAAATCTAGTTTGGAAGGAAATAGTGGCTACCCAGACAATGAATCAAAACATGGGTCTACTTGGGTTCCCTATTCGACATTCCTTCATACCCACCATACAATCACAAGAGAAATGATCATAATAGAAACAAAAACAATATAAATAGAAAAATTAAACAATAGACTATTCCCCTACTACAATGAAAGGCCAAAAATATTGGGTTGAACTATAGAAATATGGATGATGCATAATAAATAATGGTTTGACTCAAAAGATATGGAAACCCAAAATATTCAACCATCCATTTGTAAAATTGAAAATAAAGTTGGTCAGTTAGACAAACAAATAAAAAACTAACAACATGGGACTATATTGGGTAACACAATAGTAAACCCAATAGAAGAGGAAAAATCTATCACATTACATAGCAGTACATAATTACCAGAGCACTAAATTCCTAATCTTGAACCAATAAATGAGACACATTTACCTTCCATTTAGGAAGGAAATTCAATACACAGAGTGATTTAAGTTGAAGATAAAGAGGAATAATATCTAAATGAATTTGTAAAATTAAAAATCCATGAAAATAAAAGGAAAATGAGGTACTCAATAAAAGATTTAAATATCACACACCCCCACTTCCATTTCCACAAAAACTAAAGCAAATAAATTTGGATACTCAATTTTTGAAATTTATAGAGATGTTAAAGAAGCTTTATACAAATATTAATTTTTATGAATCCATCACACAAATTCCCCACTATACTAAATTTATCAAAGATATTAAATAAAAAATAAGAAAACTAGATGATGTGATAACTTTCATAATGTAGGAGGAATGTTCACCAGTCATACCCAAATCCATACCTCATGAACTAGAGACAATGGTAGTTTCACTATTCCTTACAATATTAGAGGATGCTAATTTGGGAGAGCATTGCGAGACCTCAGATCATGGGTAAACCTCACGAAATCTAGATTTATTGAAGAACTGGAAATCATAGAATTAAAACCAGTGAGGTTTTCCTTGCAAATGAAAGACCTATCAGTGGAGTATCCTGCGACAATTCTATAGATCTTACTAGTCAAGGTTCATAATTATTACTTCCCTTATGATTTCATTGTCCTTGATATGGAAGAAGATACAGACGACCCTATTATTTTTGTTAGACCCTTATTATAAATATATAGAGTGATAGTTGATGTCTAATAGAGAAAATTAATTTTTATAATTAGATAAGAAAACATAAAATTCGATGTCATGAAATCTATAGAGAATACCTATACAACTAACTGTCATATATTGGATATGATTGAAGAATGGGATGAGTTAGTGTGGGATGTGTTGAATCTTGAGGATTTACACAAGGAAAAAGAGGAATTAATTGAATCAATAGAGGAAGTATAATTCCTCATAAAGATAGTTGATCCTTCAGATAGACAAGAGTTCACCTCACTGACTCCATCACTTAAAAAGCCTATAACACTTGATCTTAAGCCTCTTCCATGAAACTTGAGATACAATTACATAATATATTTAAAAACATTTCAAATCATCAAAAATTATAATATTTCATGTGACAAATAAAGAAAATTATTCAATGTTTAATCACAACAGAATCCAAAAATAGGTTGGATGATAATTGATTTAAAATATATAAGTACTGCTATATTCACTTATAGAATACATATGGTAGATAATTAAAAACCCTCTAGGAAACAAAAAAGATGATTAACACCACCAATGAAATATATAATCAAGAAATATTTCATTAAAATTATTTATTATAGTTTAATATTACCTATCTTTGATAGTCAGTAGGTCATACCATTGAAATATATACCAATAAATGGTGGGATCATAGTGGTTGAGGATAATAAAGGAGAATTGATACCCACAAGAACAGTTTTTGGATAGATAGTTTTCATTTATTATTGAAAATTAAATGATTCCACTAGAAAGGATCCCAAACAATTACCATTTATTGATCAAATCCTTGAATGACTAGAAAGAAGAGATTAATATTTTTTCTAGATGGATACTTAGGATATAATCAATTTGTTGTTACACCAAAAGATCAAGATAAAATCACTTTCACGTGATGTTATAGTACATTTTCTTATCAGTGAATTCCCTTTGGAATGTGCAATGTGCTAGAAATATTTCAATAATACATGATGAAAATATTTCATGAAATGATTTAAGAGTTTTTGGAAATATTCATGGATGAATTCTTTGTTTAGGGGAATTCTTTGGATTAATTTCTTGAGCACATGGATAATGTTATGGTGATATGTGAAGAAAATAATGATGTTCTCAATTGTGAAAAATATCACTTCATGGTAAAAATTGGGAAAGTTTTAGGTTATAAAATTTAAATAAACAAATTAAAGTTGATGCTAATATCAGTACAATCTCTAAGATACCCATTATTTTATAGGTTAGTTAAATTCAAGGTTTTATTAGGTATGTTGGATTCTACTGATATTTTAGTAAGTATTTACTTGTTATTGTCTCCCCCCTTACCACTCTTTTAGGAAAAGATTTCATATTAAACTTTTTTCTTGAATGTTAGTAAGAATTTAAATTTTTAAGGAAAACTTTGGTTCAATCAATGATAATGATTTCACTATATTGAGAGAATTAATTTGAATTAACATGTGATTCTAGTGAAGGGGAATTTGGTTCTGCCTTGGTGAAAAGGAAATAAAGGATATTTAGAATAATATATTATTCTAGTATCACTTAAATGAGGCTAAACACAATTAAACAATAACCAAAATAGAGTTTCTAGTAGTTTTCTTCACATTCAATAAATTATGATATTACCTGCTATTTACTAAAGTCACTGTGTATACATATCAATCTTCCTTATGGCATATAATGATAAAGAAGGATGATAAGTCTAGACTCATTCAATAGATATTGATACTTCAGGAATTTGACATTGAATTCAAGGACAAGAAGGGCACTAAGAATTGCATTACCAGTCAGTTATCATGCATAGACCATGGAACAAATTAAATCAATGTGGAATTAATCAATGAAGCATTTCCTGATGAAAAACTCCATGCCTTTGAGACAATCACACCTTAGTGTACTTATTTTAGTAATTAATTACCATCAGGTGTAGTAATATAAGATTTATCAAAGGATAAGAGAATTGTTTTTGAATGAAGCACAACATTACTAATGGGATGATCCATTACATTTAAATGACTATACAGATGGAATGATTAGAAGATGAATCCAAGATAAATAAGTTAATAATGGTTTTAATTTTTTCGATGCTGAGACGCTGGAGGATACCATGGGATTCATTAGAAAATTAGAAAAATGCTAAAATGTTGTTTGTATTAGCCTACTATACACTATGATATTCATGAGTTTTTCATGAATTATAATAAATGCCAAAGAACTGCGATTATAAGCTGGTAACATGAGATGCCACAACATTTAATCATGGGTATTGAAATTTTTGACATATGGGGAATCAAGTTCATGGTTCCTTTTCTAAAATATTTTAAAAAATCATACATTATTGTCTATGTTGACTATGTATCAAATTGGGTGGAAACTGAAGTGTTTGTGGAAAATAATACGTGAATGGTCATTAAATTATTAATGAAACACATTTTTATCCAGTTCAGAATTATAAGGATCATCCTTAGTGAACATGGTACCCAATTAAATAATGATTTGTTCCAGAAGCTAATGACTCGCCATGGATATTACCACTACATGAGTACCCCATACCATCTATATACCAATGTCCAATTTGAGGTTTCAAATAGATATATCAATGTAATTTTAGACAAAATTGTGAGTACATTTTATAAATATTGGGCTTCTATGATAAACAATTCACTTTTGGATTACAAGAATATATATAAAACACCCATTGGAATGTCCCCATATCACTTGGCCTTCAGAAAAACTTTCCATCTCACTTTATAATTAGAAAAAAAGCTTACTGGCCTATGAAGAAACTGAATTTTGATTTGAAATATTCCCAATAAAAGTGGTTTCTTTATATGAAGGAATTAGATGATATGTGGAGGGAATCATAGGAAAAAAATTGATTTATAAAGAGAAAACTTGAGTCTAGAATGATAAATAGATTGAACAATAGATTTTTTTCACCAGGTGAAAAAGTTATATTATTCAACTCAAGACTTCATATCATTGTAGGAAATCTCAAATCAAATGTCCAGGTCCTTACACTATTACAATTGTTTATTCCCATGGTGGTGTTGAAATATCGGATGGGAGGATGCATCCATTTATGGTTAATGGTCAACACTTCAAACTCTATCACACTTCAGATACAATAGGAATCATTGAATAATTACAATTACAATGAGAGTTTGTTTGTCTGGATAAAGATGTTAAACATAGAGCTTAATGGGACACAACACATGTTTCATTTATTTCCTTAATTTTCATTTATTATTTTAATTTGTTTTAGAAAATAAACTTGGAATGCGTGAAATATTTTATGCTACTCATGAATCTTTTTTCACTTGTTACTCTCCAAAGTATCTTCTTTAATATATATGATCTTTGGTGTTGTCATTATGATATGATGAAGTTATGTGATATACATGTATAGATTTTATAGGTATATCATTTATTGAGATTAATCTGATAGAAGTAGCCTTACATCATCTTTCTACACCAATATAGGGAAGTGTTTTATTTTCTATTACATTTCATGCTTCCAAAAATACCATGTAAAATAAATAACTACAAAAACTAAAAAAATGAAAAATTAAATTAAATACTTACATTCCTATCATTTTTGAACCCACTTGAAATATGTTGTATTTTTTTCATAACCAATTCGGGAACATACCACTTATATCCCTGGGTAGTTTAATTTTTTTATTTGGCATGGTTTGATCCTTGATCTCATAAATTAGATGAATACTGATATTATTTAATCTTTTCAAAATGATTGTCTGAAAATAATTTATTTTTTTGAGACACCTTTTAGAAATCAATCTCATATGTGTTGTACAATATCTTATTCCCATACCCATGAGGATTATAACCCATTTTTACATTATCTAATTTTTATAATTTTCTTGAGGTAATATACACCATGTTATGCCTTCTAAAACTTTCAATTTTTATTAAAGTGATAGGATCTTTAAAAAATTTAGTGAAATTAATGAGAAATTTGTATGATATAATTAGCCCCTTTGACCCACTAATCCACCCTCACATTTTTCCATTATATAGACCGTAGAAACCATGAATAATAATTTTTAGGATAATCCCATAGCTAATTCCTTTCCATACCCATTTCTTGACTATTTTCATGATAATTTTTATCTAAGTGTGGGGGATAGATTTATTCATGGAGAGGGTAGTTTGAGGGATTGTGAGTCATTTACTGTACATGGATCGACATTATATTATGATGACCATATGTGTTATTTTTCCTAGTGGCCACATTAATTAAATGGATTTTTCTATGTCTATATAGATTGTTTTTGGTTCAAAAAATGAGTACATCTGTGGTTATTGAGTGGAAACCCTCACCTTTATGGATACCTATAAAAGTGACGATTCATTACTCTAGAAGTTAGAGAGTTTTTTATATAACCCACTTTCACTGAGATGCTATAGGGTACATGATACTTGTGTAAATTTTCTTAGAAAATTATCATATTTTTATTTCATGGGGCTTTGGGAGCTGTTATTCACATGTTTACTTGTCTATTTTGTTTGAGTGATTTGAATCCCAAAAAATACAAAGAGAAAAAAAAACTGAAAAAAAATCATATTTTAGAGAGGCATTGTGTTATCATATGCTTAGAGACAAGAAATGTTTTAAGCATAGGGGATATACAATTTGAGGGAGAAATTTTTATTGACACTTATAATGTATTTATTTCATGTTTCAACCCATATTTTTCCAAAATTATCCATTTTTTATAACCCACTATCCCATAGCCTTAGAGACATTTGAACCTAATGTGAAATCCTTGAGTTTGGTGAATTCTTTTGATTTCCACAAGTGAAAATGTGAAATTCATATCAAGCATATAGTAAGAATGCATATGTTTGAGAATTGACCAAAGCCTTGATCAATTTTTTTGAGTGATAAGAGTTATAGCTAGGTAGGTCACCTGATGCATGAGTGTAGATTTTGTTTTGGAAATAATGTAAGTGGAAGGGAGAATATTTTTGAAAATTGAAATTTTAAATGAAGCATGATATTTTATGGGTAAAATGGATTGAAAAATTTGGAACTTTTAATTTTGATGTTTTGACTTTTCTATGGGTACAGTTGTGTATTTTTTCTAATTGTTTTTCCCTAGAGTGAAAAAGCTTAAGTTTGGTGGAATTGATGCACATAGATTTTACTAAAATTTTTATAGTTTTATAACTTCATTTTAATTAATTTGTTTAACCATTTTTAATATTTCTAGTTTATTTCAAAAAAATTCAATTTATTTATTATCTTTATGATTTTTAGTTATTTATATTTTAACATTAGTAATTTAGTATTTTATTAGTTTATTTTAATTTTATATTTTACTATTTCTTTGTGTGTATAATTATTAATTTAATTTAACATGTAACCCTAATTTTTAATTAATTATATATATATATATATATATATATTTCTATCTTGTTAACTTTATTAGTTATTTATAATTTTAATTAGTTTGTGTTGATTTTATAAATTTTTAACATTTAATGTTTAACACTTTTTTTTGTTTCATTTATATTAGTTTTATTACTAGTTTATTAATTTTTGTTAGTAATTATATTAATTTGTTATATTAGTATTTTAATTTTTTAATTTTTTAATATTTCTTGTATTAATAAAAGTAGTATTAATTTTATTAATTTATTATTTTTATTAAATTAGATTAATATTTAATAGTATTATTATTATTATTATGTGTATAAATTACGATTTTTTCTAACTACTAACTATATTTTAGTATTTATAAACTTTATGTACCTATTTATATATGTAGTCTAATTTATTTTAATTTACTAATTATTTACATGAGTATATTTTTATTATTATTACTATAATTTTAATTTAATATTTATTAATATTATAACGTTTTAACTCTCTTTAATTGTATTTTCCCATTATTATCTATTTAATTTCAAATTTAAATACAACATTATCCTCCTTAGTTATAGTGACCTCGTCGCCTTCTCCTCATTGTTTCATGACCTCCATATCCACTGGAAAACCTATCTGCAACACCTCTCCACCTTGTTTCTGTGGATCACCATCAATAGCCGACACCACTAGCCACCTCCATTCTCTTATATAGTCACAACCCCTCTTTCTCCCTCACACTTCTATGCACTAGGAGATATCTACTGGTCAACAATCTCTCTCTTATATTTGGATGGAAACCCTATAGTGCCTCCTCCTTCAAACCATGCACCACCAACCTCTACTACAACAACCTTAAAGTGTGCACCACCCTCCTCTGCCATACATATCTAGGATGCACCCCTCCCAGATTGAGCTCTCTTAGATGTTCCCCCATGCATAAGTAGGAAGCCTCACCTCTTCCCTTCTGGTCAGCAGCACCACTGGCGCAACCAGCTACTATTTTCCTTCTCTCATCCACTGGTGTAACAAGCCATGACCAACCATTTGGATCCCTTCCAGAACAAAAATCACCACATCTCTCTATGCTCCAGAAAAAGAACATATTCTAGACCACACTGACCCCTTCCTTCCTCTACTAGTGCAACACCATGAGTGGTTTCCACGAATCCTCTATTCCGTGTGTATAGTGGTGGTTTAAGAACGAGGTCAGTGTGTGCATGGAGGTTCTCTTTCATTCAGATATCAGTGTGTGCGGTGTGTGATGAGAGTGTAGACCGACAAAATCATTTTTTGGAAACATGATTTTAATTTTAATGCATTATTATTTTATTTATACATGCATTTTTTTTGTTTGTGATGTCAGGGGAAGTTCTTATGTGTTAGGATGTTGAATGAATAATTTAAATTGCTACGCATGTTAGAATGGTGTTTTAATTTTGTGGCTACGTTTAAATTGAATTTATTTTCATATGAGTTTTTATCTGATTGAATTATATTTACACTGAATTAATTTATAAAAATTAAAAATATCTATTTTGATTCATAGTCAACTCAGATATACTGAGAAGGTTAACTGTTTTGACCAATTATAATGAAAATTGGTGGCGTATCTTTGTGAGAAAGAAGCTGTGTCATTTAACCATTTGGTTTGGTACATGAACACATCTCCTAATTTATTTATAACACCAAATAACATGAATTTTAAAAAATTATAATATATAAAATGAGAAAATAAAAAATGATTTTTTTTTTGGAATTGGTGATAATTAGGAAGAATAAATATTTAATCATAGAAGAAAATATTTTTCATGAGAATGTAGTAATTTGATTACGACATTAGCATCCCAGAAATATCTTGCTAATAAAAGTTCATCATAATTTTTTTTCTATTTAATTTTATTTTGTCTTGTTTTAATAAACCGACCTGGGTTACCCTCAAACCTAGCACCTAAACCGATCCTCCACATACCCAAAGGGAATTACTAATCCCCACAGGCAGGCAAAAAGAAACTGAGCATCGAATAATGAACTAGAGGGAATGATTTCTCCCAAACTAAACAACCACATGGCATATATATACTAACCAAAAAGGAACAAAGGAATAAAAAAGATTTATATATATATATATTCCATAACTATAAGAAAAACATCAGAAATAGAAAAAAACAAAAGTTGCTAAAAACTCTAAAGGACAATTCCGTTTACAAAGGAACCAAACCAAATAACTACTACAAATGATGTCATGGAAAAAATACAACCATCTCATCACCAGCTACCCAACCAACTAACGCAAGCCTCACCACCTCACTATGATGCCTTGCCTTTCCCATGTACTGGTATATAAATAATGGCATACACACCACTGAAGAGGTGCATAGGGTGTGAGCTAATAGGCTCAACATGATCCCACCTAGGTGTTCTATGACAAGGGACTATACAAAAATTCTTGTATTCTCATTTTAAGTAAAAAAATCACTTGATAATATTTAAATTGGTTTTATAGAAAACATGGTAAACATTTACCTTTTTCCACAATTCTAAACAAAAGAAAGTATATCAATTTAAAATCACATTTTCTATATAATTTTTCACAATAAAAACATGCATATCAAGGCTAAATTAGAAATCCAATTAATATAAAACAAAATCACATGTATAAAAAAACCAAGGAATACTATAGGTCCAAGTCGCAAACTAATCGTACCACAATAATCAAGTGCACAAACCGGTTTCTAGAAAAACATGACTAGGAAGTAGAGTAATACCCCATGAATAAACCCCCAAAAAATTTCAATATCGATCCCCTAGAACAAAAAGCCTAGAAAATAAAGGAAATCCCTAAGACAAACCTATTTGATAATCACAAAACAATTTAGGATGGACTCAAGCTAAACCTTCAACCTAAGCACCAAAGGTAACCCATGTGATATTTTTTATAGTGAATTTCAATGATTTGAAAACCATTTCAATTTTCATTTAAATGCTTTGAAAATACCCCTATTCCATTTCATTTATCAATAACCATGGAGAAACCATTATTCATTGAAAACTCTTCTAAACACACACAAAAAATCATACCAATATTTTATTATGAATCAGTTTGTAAGGAAAAACAACAAGATCTATTTTTATAGTCTAGAGATGGAACCACCTACTTCAAAACTCTGGTCGCACATGCCCATAATATAATCAAATCAACAAAACCCAACATCGTCAAAAAAGACCATAGATTAAAATCCACACATATTAGGATTGATCCAATTTAGAAAACATGGGGTCAGAAGAAATGGAAAACACCACATAACTCAAGAATGGATGTCTCCCGCACCACAACTAACCAAGAAACTGCCTCCGAAACAAGATCTCACAACATACCAAGAATAAGAAAATAAGTAACATACAACATAGATAAAAAATTTGATATCATAATGCTTGTTTTATACTAAGATCACATGAAATGAAGAAGCAGAAAGATCACTTACCCAAAGGGACGCATCACAAGTGAAATGAAGATCCAACACCGAATAGATTGATCTAGATGGAGATGAGTCTCTTAAAAATTCCTAGGAAGAACTTTAGGTTGAGAGCCAAGGGCCTGGAGAAAAGAACTTAAGCCAAAATAGATGCTTTATTATTTTAAAAACTGTATGCGGGCTATTTCATGACGTGTAATAAAATTATACACTGTGAAATCCATAGTGCACAAGTACTCCAAAAAATCCATCACCTCAGATCAAAAATATTTTATTTAAAATATTCATGATCTGAATCTACTCTTCACGATGTGTAAAACTTCACAATGTGAATATCCTTTCATTTATTATACACAATAATAGTTACATGGCATGTAACCCAGTTACACAACGTGGAATCCTTCTGCACCCTGTAGAAAACACTGGTTAAGGTGAAAAGTCCAAAAAATATCTGACTCCAGCATTATAGGGATCCCCCAATCTTATAGGAGGGGGAAACCACAACGAGCTTAAAGACATACCCTATAAAACAGTAACGGGATGTTACAAATTCCCCACCATAAAGACTTTCCATCATCAAGAAGTCATGTAGAAGATGTATTCCATAGAAAAAGGTAAGCCCACTGCTCCCCCATCAATGACTGGCAATCCCATGTCTCATGAGAATATGATCCTTTTTTCTATATAACTTTGACCAATGGAATTGAATTCCCATAAAATACTTTCACTTAAGAGTCAAAGATCTCAACTAGTTTCTCCAAAATAGAAACATCTGGCTCTAACCCAATTTCTTCCCAACTCATAACATGAGCGGGATCAGGATGGTATTTCTTGAGCTGAGACATGTGGAAAAAAATCAAGAATACTTGTAAACTAAACTGACAATTCTTACTGATAAGTAGATTTTTTGAGCCACATAGTGACCTCAAATTGTCCAACATATCTTAGATCCAACTTTCCATATTTTCCAAGTTGATAGTGACCCAAATGAGGATAAACTTTCAAGAAAACCCAGTCACCTGCGAAAAACTTTAACGGTCAAATCCCCTAATCTGCATATGATTTCTTTCAAATTTGGGATTTTATCAGATGTCGATGTACATATTGAATCTTCATAGAAGTCTCTTGAATTAGACTTGGTCCAACTAGAGAGACTTTTCCCACATTATCCCAACAAATAGGTTATCTAAATGGGAAACCATACAACACATTGAAGGGGGTAATTATTATGAATGATTGATAATCGTTTTTATAAAAAAACTCATCCGATCCCAGATGGTTATGCCATGATCCTCTGAAATCCAAGGCAAAGACACAGAGCATATCCTCTAGAATCTGAATCACACGGTCCATCTGACCATCTATTTGTAGATGATAAGCTGTTTTTGACTTGACCCGAGTTCCCGTTGCCTCTTGAAGAATCCTCTAGCACCTCAAGGTAAACCTAGGATCCCTATCCTAAGTTATGGCATAAGGACTACAATGTAACATCAAAATCTATTGCACATACAGTTTACCCAGATTTTTATCTTTAGTGGTTTATTTGATCTGAATGAAATGATAATACTTTGTCAACAAATCAATAACCACCCAGATAGCATTCCTCCCCTAGGGAGTCCTGGTAATCCAATAATAAAAATCCTTGGATACCACATCTCATTTTCATGTTGGCACCATAAGAGGATGAAGTAAACTAGAAGATTTTAAGTGCTTTGACTTTATCCGTTGGAAGGGGTAACAACAAGACAAAAACTCCATGATGTCACACATCATACCCAACCACCAAAATTTCCACCTCATTTCATAATATATCTTAGTAGTTCATGGATGAATGACCCATGAAGAGATGTAAAAATAAAACAATACTAAACTCCTCACAGATACTGGGATGAAAACCCTTTTCTCGATGTGAAGTATACAATATGAAGAGATAAACCAACCCAAAAGATATCCCCACTATAAAGTATTTCTCAAGTCTTTTGAAACTCATCATCCTGCTACTGGATCTTCAATATAGAATTCGGGAGAGATACTGATAAATGAACACCGAACAAAACCATACCTGAAACATCCTACTGTGAATCTAGATGAAACTAATAAAAAATCCCTATAAGGTTACACTCCTCATTCGATTATAGAACATACTGTGATGGTAATTTCCTCCGAAGAGCATCTTCAACGATATTTCCCTATATTGAGGTGTAGAAGATATCTATGTCAAACGTCTAAAGTTATTCCACCCATTGTCTCTCTATGATATTCAAGTCTTTATGAGAAAATATATAGCTCAAAATTTTATGACTAGAAAGGACCATGAAACTTTCCCCAAAAAGATATTTCCACCAACATTTAAGTGCATTCATAGCTATGAAAAGCTCTAAATCATGAGTGGGGTAATTATTTTCATGCAGTTGAAGCTGACGAGAGTTGTAATCCACCACATGGTCATCCTGAATAAGCATGTGTCCCAAACTATCACTAGATACATCGCAAAACACCACATACCCTTTACTAGGATCAGGTAAGATCATAATAGAAGCCGATGTTAGAATCCTTTTCAATTCATTGAAAGAATACTGACACTTTTCATCCCATGTGAATTTCACTACTTTAATGGTGAGAGCAATGAAAGGTGACATCAACATAGAGAAGTCCATGAAAAACCATCAATAGTATCCAGTAAGACCAAGGAGGATTTGTATCTCAAAGACATTACGTGGTTATTTACATGAAAAAATAACCTTTACCTTATCTGGATCAACTGATAATCCATGATCAGAAATTTTGTGCCCCAAGAACTTCACTTCTTGAATCCAGAAACTACATTTTTAAATGTTTCCATACAAATAGTGAATTATCAAAATTTTTAGAACCAAAATTAGATGGTTCTTATGCTCATGCTCGGATTTTGAATAGACCATAATCTCATCCCTAAACACTACCAAAAAAGTGTTATGATACTGATGGAATATCTGATTCATCAAATCCATAAAAATTGTACGTGTGTTAGTTAGACCAAAAGGCATCACAATATATTCACAATGGCCATACCTGATCTTAAAGGATATCTTTAGTATATCAGACTCCCAAATTCTAAGATGACGATAACCTGAACGAATATCAATCTTAGAAGACCAATTTTCTCCCTTTAACTGATCGAAAAAATCATCGACATGAGGCAAAGGATATTTGTTGTTAACCATTACCCGGTTCAACTTTTGATAGTCCACAAACAACCAAAGTGAACCATTTGATTTCATGGAAAGTAGCACCATGTATTCTGAAGGTGAAATCCTAGAGAGAAAAAAACCTTTTCCCAACAACCCGTCTAACTGAATCTGGAGCTCTTTCTACTCTTCAGGTGGAATAAAATAAGAAGGTATCGATATTGGATACCTACCTAGAACCAGATCAATCATAAACTCTACCCCTATCTTTAGAGGAAGACTGGAGAATTCATTTAGGAAAATGTTAGGAAATTATCAAATAGAAATAGGATGATGAGCAACAGAAGAGACGTCATTGAGCTCAAATGCAACAAAAACCAAAAATACCCTGAGTTATGGGTGGGAAGGTCCTGTACGACTAGACCTCTGGTCCCACTCCTCCTAAAAAATATGAGAGCTCCCATCGATAGCAAGAAAAATATATACTGATGATAATAATCAACCTCATATTGATGAGTGACAAGCCATTCCATACCGATAATGAAGTCAAATATATCCAGACCAAGAATGAGAAAACCCCATACCAAATATGTACCAACTATCATTAATGAACAAGGACACCTGAACCAATACTCCTTACTCTTACCAAGAGGTGTCACTAACTCCATTTCAAATGACATAAGTTCCATTAACAGTTTAAGAATATAAAAAACATGTAGATATAAATGAGTTGGAGGCACCAATATCAAATAAAGTAGTTTATAATTAATATTCGATTTGGATAATACCTCTCACTATTACCAGACCTATATCAAATTCCACTGGACACTCATTTATTACGTGAAAATTATTCACTCCTGAGGCCTGTGTCTAGAGACCTGTAGTCTTTGATGCCTTTGACTACACTACAGTAGCCTTTGGAGATGATGAACCCTGACCATAATGAGGTATAGTGATCGCCTGAAAAATAATCGTAGATGACCAAAACGTCCACAATTGTTTCATGTCCTCACAAGAATACAACAAGAACACCTAGGGTGTCCAATGTTTCCACAATTATAGAAAGTTATAGGCACATTACCCACTATAAAAAATGATGTAGAAAAGGCTCACTACTGAGACCCACCTCCACTGCTCCTGTGACGATCTTCCACTTATTATTCTTCCCGTGTGCACCACTGAAGCTGCCACCCAATGGAAGAGAAGAGGTGGAAAATCCATCCTTGATTGACATATTCAATTTTTACATCATATCTCTATCTACTGTATCTGAATTGGTATAACGTTTCAACATGAAAACCTGTGTTCTGATATCAAATCACAAACCCTACAGGTACATCTGAGCCTTCAACTGGTTATTCTTCACCAAATCTGGAAAAAATAGATAAGTTCAAAAAACATATTGATGTATTCCAACACTGAATTCTCTCCCTGTTGTAAAGGAAGGAACCCCAGAGACTTTTCCAACATTAGAGACTCTATAAAAGCTACTAAAAGAATAAGGTTTTGGAACCCTTCTAATCCAAGTCCACATGTCTATCTGCCTAGACCATAGAATACCACAATAAATTAATGAAACCTTCATGACTGAATGATGTTAACTTTAACCCAATATTCTCAAGTGTCTCTAAAAATTCAAAAAATTGATCAATCTTTTCCAACTAGTCCTTTGCCTCTTGAGGTTCAGTTATCCCTTTAAAGGATGGTGGCTTCTCGTGCAAGAATTTTTGTGATCAATCTCTTTCTCCTCCAGCTTCTGGATGTACCTCAATAACTTCGTTATGAACTTGTGGTAAATCATAGTTGACCATATGAATTGACCATACGATAGTATCAATATTATTTTGATCTATATGTGAATTCCCTTGAGAAGCATCAGCTGAACCCTCTTGAGGAACTCATGGAAGATGTCTCGGAGGCATACTGATGCACACCAAAACATGAGAATTACTAGACAACAAATAAAATCTTAATTCAATCTAGAAAACCCATAATTAGAAACTGATATTTAAAACCAAACCCAACACTAAAGAAACATATACCTAAATCCCATGGAAACTAGAGTCTCTTTATGATAAGAGTTGGCCAAGCACGTATCACAACATACCTCTCATGACCTAAAAATACTATCTCCAGTCTAATAGACATCCCAAGATAAGGAATATTGAGGAAAAACAATCTTATGATACCAAATTGTAACATACCAACCTCGGGTACCCTCAAACCTGGCTCCTGACCCGATCTTTCAGATACTCGAAGATTGTTCCCGATCCTCATGGGCTGGCGACAAGCACCTGGGCATCGAACAACAAACTAGAGGGAACAATTTTTTCTAACCTGAATAGGCCAATGGAATATATATACTAAAAAAAGGAACAATGGAATACAAATAAGATATGTATATATTCCATAACTATAATAAATATAATGGAAAAAGAAAACAAAAAAAGTATCTAAAAACTTCAACAGACAAGTCCAACTGTAAAGGAACCAAACCAAATAGCTACTCTAAATGATGGAATGGATAAACTATCATCATCACACCAGCATCTACCCAACCAGCTGACACGAACCTTGCCGACTCACTACAGCGCCTTTCCTTTCACTACATTGGAAGACAAAAAAAGGTCTACACACAAATTAAGAGGTGTTCAAGGTGTGAGCTAATGAGATTAGTAGGATCCCACCCAGGTGTTCTATAACAATCCTTGGTATAATAGTTCATGTATTCTCATTTTATGTAAAGAAATGGAATGATAAGAAATATAGTTTTATAGAAAACATGGTAAACACTTCCCTTTTTCCACAATTCTAAACAAAAAAGGTATATCAATTTCAAGGAACATTTTCAATATCATTTTTAACAATAAAAATCATGAATATGAAGGCTAACTCAGAAATCTAAGAAATAAAATATAGAATCACAGATATCACAACCATAAGGAATACAATAGGTCTTGGTTATAGACTACCTGTATGACAATAATAAAGTTCAAAAACAAGTTTCTAGAACAATAAGCCTAGGAATTAGTGGAATACCACATGTGTAACCCACCAACAATGTCAATATCGGTCCCCTAGAATAATGATCCTAGGAAATAGAGTAAATCCACCAGACAAAGATCTATGATAATCACAAAACAATGGAAAATGGCCTTAAGATAAACCTTACACATAACTACCCAAGGTAACCCATGTGTTATTTTTAACAATTCATTTAAATTCATTGAAAACCATTTCAAAACCATTTCAAATTTCATTTCAATTCTTCAAAAATAACCATTTTCCATTTGATTTTTTAATAACTAGGGAGAAACCATTTTTCATTGAAAAATATTCTCAACGCATAGAAAAAAATCAATCCAATATTTCATTATGAATAATTTTTTAAAGAAAAACAACAAGATCCATTATTATAGGCTAGATACAGAACCACCTACCTCAAAACATGGGTCTCACATGCTTGTAATGGAATCCAAAATATAAAAAACCCAAAAATATCAATAAAGACCCTAGAATCAAATAACCAATTCTTAGTATAGATCCAATTTAGAAAAAAATGGGGTTGGAGGAAAAAGAAAACACCATATACCTTAAGAAATGATGTCTTTTTCACCATAACTAACCATAAAACGGTTTTCAGAACAAGATATCACAATAGATCTAGAAAAAGACAAGAAGGATTATCCAACTTTGACAAACAGATCTGATACCTTAATACTATGGTTCTACCATGATGAATTGAAATAATGAAGTGGAAATATCACTTACCCAGAGAGACACAACGCAACTATAATGAAGATCCAACAGAAAATGGATTGATCTAGATAGAGAAGAGTTTCTCAAAAACACATGGGAAGAGCTCTAGGTTGAGATCTAAGGTCCTAGAGAAAATAACCTAATCCAAAACACCTGATCACATGTTTTAAAAACTATAAACGGTCCATTTCACAACGTGTAATATAGTTACACACCATGAAATCCATGTTGTACAAGTACGATGAAAAATCTATTACCTCCGATCAAAAATACATTATTTAAATGATTCACGATGTGAAACCACTCTTCATGACATGTAAAATTCCACAATGTGAATCCACTTTCACAGGTTATACCTAGAAACAATTACATGGCATGTAACCAAGTTACACAGTGTGAAATCATTCTATATCCTAAAGAAAATGATGGTTAAGGATGAAAGTCCAACAAATACATGAATTCACCATTATATGTATCCTATCAAACTCAAAGTATGGGTAAAACACAAAGAGGTTAAGGGATTACCTGATAAAATAGTAATGGTATGTTACACTTGTTTTCTTTTTAAAATTATAGTTTTATTAAAATAATTAAAAATAGGACTTCCCTCAACTGATTATCCATTTGATCGTTGTACAATGAGATAATTTTAGAAATCTATACCCTTTTCTCTCTATTTCTGGTCATACTATCTATTTTTACGTTGTCTATTTGGTTATAAAAATTTTCAAATTGGATGTGCTATGATGCATGTACAAACTATCATCTAAAATTATGGTATATGTGTACATGTTATGCTCTATTCATCCCGTTTTTTTCTCATATGAAATTTTATATATTTATTTTTCCAATGATGTGATGGGTTGAATATTGGTATGTTGATGTTTTATTTCGTTTTTATAATTTTATTTATTATTGGTATGTCATAGGGTATAGTTTCTGAACTCTCACCTCCTAGACCCTAACTACAAGTCAACAACCTCTGGTGTATGGAGTGGTGTAACTGAGGTCAGTGTCACTTTGAATTATGTTATATTCTAGTGATATTGGCCAAGGACACCAAAAAGTGTTATCATAGTGAGGTTGTATAATGTTATACTTAAGAGGGTTTAAATTTTTTATTTAATGTATGATAGATATAGTTTTAAGGATGTTTTTGGACTTGGGAAATATCTAGTATAGTGTTGCTGTCAAATAATAGTATGGGTTTAAGTCCAAGTTTCCTGAGGAACCATTATTTTTATTTTGATTTTCTTGATTATGGTGGAGTTATTTGATCTAGATTAAGATGGAATTTTGTTATTTATTTATTTTTTTGAATATTGGGAATGAGAGGAAATAACAGGTGCCTATGTATCATTATAGTCATGTAAGTGTTGTATGACATATTCATGTCTTCTTGTGATATCTATTCTAGTTCTCGAAGGAATTTTACTATTTAAATTCTTAACAGAGACTATATTCTATTTCCCATATAGCTTCTTGGTGTTATTATGGTTAAAAAAATTGAACTTGTTACAAATGGTGTATCAAATATGTAGATTATATGACGGTGAATTTTGTGTTATACCAGACACTGTAATGTGTAGGTTGGTCCATGATGCCAGATGATATGAGACTTGGGTGTGGGATGGGATGTGTATGGGTTATTGAGATGTGTTTCCTATTACAAATTTCCCAATTTGTGATATATTGACTATTATATATGTGAATTGAGTAGGTTATTTGGTTCTCAGTGATATTAAACCTGAACTACCTCGAATGGTGTTTCAAGAGGGAAGAGATATCTTACAACTAATCCATGATCTATTTGTGTCCCCAAAGGATGAATATAAACATGGGATATATATAGAGATTCCAAGTAAGATATGTTAGAAAGTACAAATGGATGATCTAGTGTAATATTTTGATGAGTAACTATGGGTGAGTCTACTATTAGTCATTCATGGAGTTAACTGAGGGAATCAGTGATTCAATAAATATATGTAATATTTTATTGGGTAGTTTTAGTCTCAACATCCTCACTTATGTCAGGGAGAAGGAAAATCCTAGGAAACCAGGTATTGTATCATATAAGTTCAGACCATCATTGATCAGATTGAAAAACCATTTGGGTAGAGGGTAAAGATGAAAATTTATATGTTGAATGGGATAGTGAAATAATGATCGGATGAATAAGTATAAGTTTGAATACATTAAGGTATGAAATTGAATTATTTTGAGTTGAGGTTCTTAGATAATTTTTTCTCTAAGACATAGAGGGAAGCCTGAGCCTGTGAGTTTATACACTTGGTTTAGGGGGATATATCTTTCATAGATTGTGATAATCGATTCATCAAACTTTTGGTTTTTTTACTGATGTTAGTGGGAGATGATAATTCTAAGGTTAGATGGTTTAAGGATGATCTTCAACATGTTATAAAGGTGAAAATGAATATTTTTAGGTTGAACTCATTTACAGAGGTGGTAAAAAGGCATTAATTGTGAAGTGAAACTATACTAATGAAAGTACACATATCTAGATAGCAATGTTAGGTGAGATAGGTAGTGGGGATACATGTTGTTAAAAGTGGGCCCTAAGGAGACCCAATAATGTGATTGGAGCAAGGGATATTTTTTTTCACATCTGGGTGGTTCATCATTGAGATGTTACCAGTGTTCGTAGATATATCACATTTGAAATTAGTGTGATAATAAAACTATGTAGTTATAAGATTATGATTAGATGGATGATTTAGAGTGGATTTTCTTGATGATCTCATATTTTTTAGGAGGTTGGTTATTTGATAAGACTCAAGATTCTGAGGTAGGAATGAGAGTAGTGTCGACAGGTAGTATTTGGATTTCTTCTACACATGAAGGTCATGATAGAGGATGAGATTTTTAGTAGTGTGGGTATTAGATAATGTAGAGAATTAATTTTTTAGGGAGGTTAGACATTAGGATGTATATACTTGGTAAATTTCATGTTGTGGAACTAACATGTGATTCCCATAATTGGTTCACTCATAATTAAACAAACTCGATTGGCCATATGGCCTCAAGATCACCTCCCCATATTCTAGAGGCTATAGACTAGCAGTGAGGGTCTATAATGGTATGTTGGGGAGACTATACCCTCACGATCAGAGTGACACAAATTAGTGATAATAGATAAATCATTGGAATCATGATAAGGTATTATAATATAAAAAACATAATTAATGAACGATAATGTAAGTATACTATCTAGATAAAATAAACTGACATAATAAATATCCACTGTTATATAAAAAATGATGATTCCATGATGCTATAAAAAATTTGAAAAAATAAAAGGGATATAGAGTAGTAAGAATAAAAACAGTCTGTACAATAATAAAAAAAATACCTAAGATACATCTCCAATAGAATCACGAGTATAATATCGATCCTTTTCTCCCATACTCTATCCTAGTATAGAAAAATATTAGGTGACCATAGTCTGATGCTTCCCGTTCTCCCAATATACATCCATAGAGTCTGTCGATGTACCAACTGGTGGTTTGAACATGGTGTGAGTGAAACTCAGTGGGCTACCACCAATGGTGCCTATCACTATCCAATATTTGAGTATGTAATGAGAAGTGTGCAAGTAATAATCAATGGAAAACATTAAATAAATAAACATGTTGATCTGGGTTCCCTGTGGGACTCCTATCCAACACTATGTACTTTGGCCTAAAATTAAGTGTCTCTAAGAACTTATCATTATTAATTTACATTTATAAGGCTTATAACCAAGTTATACAACCAAGGTTTCCATATAAACTAATACCCTTGTTAATTCCCCTTAATTCAATGGAATTAATTTTTATAAACTGAGTGAAATCTATATGGGTGCACCTTTAGTAGTTTATTTTAAGGATAATAGTGCTACTCATTCCTTAGGATCATGTCCTAGGTAGTATCAGTGCTAGAATTAAACATATCCTGAGTTTGTAACCAAGGAATTCCATAATATCAAGTCAAAACCAAGGAGAATAATCCAAGGAAATAAATTTATTTAATTTTTAAAAATATTGGTGGAACCATGGTACTGAGTTGGGGAATCCAAATCTAATACAAGGATATAATCGAAGTGCATCCATTCAACTATAAGACACATAAATGAATTAGTGGTATCCCATGATCCCATCCAAGGAAAATCACTGTAGGAGTCCATGTATCACTCAGGGCATGCCTCAACATTAAGACAATTCTTGGTTTGTGACTATAATCAAGCATGATATAATTATTCATCAACCATTCATAATCATAATAATAGACAGTATCACACTTAATAATTAAATAAGGGATATGTGACATTGTATTACCATTTACCATTCATTTTAAATAATTAGCCACTTCATTAATATAATGCAAGGAAAAATCAACCCACCTTAGAGGGTGGCTAAATTTCATTTCGTAGACTTAGAGGGCCCCAAAAAGAATAAATTAATTACATTAATTTAATTAAAAAATTTAATTTATAAAATAAAATTTTACACACCTCAAAGGAGGTTTAATAAGATTTCAAGGAATAATGTTCAAGGGCCTTTAAAATTAAACACCCTAAGGGGTGGCTCATATCAAGGTAGAAATCCTTCAACGGTGCTAGTTAGGGTGAAAGGTTAAACCATTTAAAGGGTTAAAAATCTATTTAATTTAATTTAACATTTAAAGGGAATAGTATGGAAGGTCTGGCATGTGGAATAATAGTGCAAAATATAAGCCTCAAAACATTTAGTAAAAAATGGCTAGACTACCTACCATTGACTGGTGGTAGACACCTATTTTTTCATTTTTCATTTACTTAGGCTAAAACAAAATAAATTGGATAAATACAAAAATACCTTCAAAATAGTGAATTTTATCTCATAGGGATATATAATTCAATATAATTATATAAAGGGAGAAAAGAATCAATAGGATTAAAGAAATTACCGATGGATATCCAACATGAAAAATGGTGAGTAATTCCAAAATCGGATGAAGAGGCTAGCTCAAAGTATAGAATGAGAGGAGGAGGGAGCTCTCAATTATGGTTTGAAGCTACTGTACGATTTTGGGAAGAAAAAAGGAGAAAACACTTATATGGAAGTAGAGGTAAAAATTTAATTTCACCTATTTTTAAAAGGAGCACAATTTGACTGTTTGGTTGTCCAAACCATGTGCTAACCTAGAGAACTCACTTACTAGGGTGGAACCCCCTTAAATGAATAGGTTCATTGTTTGGAAAACTATGTGTAGCCCATGAATTATTATTGTCCAACATATCCACCCCCTCGCATGGTTAGGCACATAGTTAGAAAAACCGTGCTTCTACTATGAGTTTCATCTTTTCAACATGTATTCACCATTTTGTATAAGCCTGAAGCCTCCCTCTTATTGATTTTCAAACTATGCTCCTCCTATTTTTGGTTGTATTATTGAGTCGTATAGTTACCTCTAACCATGTACTAACCATGTCACTTACACTATTTCTCCAAAAATTGGATATCCGATATCCAAACAAGCCCCAGTTTCTCTAGAACCCTTCCTTAAACTATTATGATCTTTCATATAGGTAAAAATATAAGTTTAAAATGAAATTTAAAGGGCCTATACCTCATGAGAAAAATTGGGATTTTATAACCTCTCCTCCTTAGAACAACTTGTCTCTGAGTTTCCCTTCTAATGGTGGTAAGAAAGTTTTTAAGAATGACTCTAACCATTGAGAATGAATGTCTGTATCCCACTCATAGGTATCATACTATACATGGTTATACTTTCATAATACCTGAAATAAAGGAACATTCATTCCTCATAGGTCCTTCATGCTATGATCAATAATATGTATAGGATACTCCTCAAAATAATCATCATCATTATACTCATCCTCATTAGGATGAAGGAAATTAGATGGGTGTAAATGATAATGATGCAACTAAGAAATGTAAATGATATCATGCATATAAATTTGATGGATTCCTATCTGATAAGACACTAATATGATTCTCTATAAAAGCTCAAAATTCCTGATAAAATGAGGTGATAACTTACCCCATCTATTGATTTTTTATTCCCTAGTCTAGGCGAGACACAAAAGAATACTCGATCCCCAACCTCAAACTCTACAGTTCATAAGTGGTGATATACATAATACTTATGAATAGAATAAGAACCATACATATTCTTTCTAATAATATGTACTTTCTCTGAGGTCTCTTAAATGAGACGTGGTTCCATTAGCACTACCTATCACGCCTTTAAATAGCACATCGGTGAATGGAATGACCTATCAAAAAGGGACTCATAAGGATCCATCTATATGGTCTCTTGGAAACCTTTATCATAAGAAAACCCAAATAGAGTTATATGTTTCTCCTAATACCCCCCAAATCATGGACTTATTCTCATATCATGGCCACTAGCACGTTATCATATTCTTGGATTTCTTGTTGGTCTAAGGGTGATATAATGTGCATAGAGGCACCTATGAACCTAGTTACTTCTAAAAAACCTTCCAAAACAACAATGTAAAATGAGAATACATATCTAAGATGAGGGTATTTAGAACTCTTTGTAGGAATATTGTTTCCCAGACATATTTTATCTCTAAAGTTTCCACTAAAAAGGTCTTCTAAATTTTCAAGAAGTGGGAGAATTTTTTAAGTCTATCAATGATCATCCATATTTCATCACCACCTTAAGGGGATCTTGGAAATATTGAAAAAAATCCACGGTGACATCATCTAATTTCCACTCATCTTTCAGTAAAGGTTTTAAAAGTCATGTTGGTCATTGGTGTTCCATTTTCACTAGTTCACAAGTGGAACATCAAGTAAAAAAACTAGCTATCTCCCTATTCATACCAGACCACTAATAATGGAAGAAAAAATTATGATACATATTTGTAATACTAGGATATACTAACTAAGAAGAATCATGATAGTCTAACATCAATTCCTCTCATTATTATATGGGTACCCAAACACATCCATGAATGTTCAGGATCTCATCCCCATCAATGACCCTGCTGGGTGGTGTGTCCACACCTGAAATACTATCCCATAGGACCAATACATCAAGATCCGAAAGTTTCCTTAAATTTAATATATTAAGAAGTAAATATGTCACTAATAATTATGTATGTGAAAGGTTCATGAGATGTTCCAACATCTCTGAAAATAAGGACATCGGCTGCCATTCACTACTAGCCTGTTGAACTGCTTATGTCTGAGTCTTCCCGCCCAGAGCATCAACCACTAAATTTCACTTCCTAGGTATATAGGTAATACCAAAATTAAAATAATATAGGTATTTAAACCATATTCAATTTATAATATACAAATAAAACTATTTAAAGATGTGTTTGGGGATTTTTTAGTCCATGTACACAATGAACCACTCTACTAGAAAGTAGTTCCTCAAACAACACAGGGCATGAACATTTGCTTCTAATTCAATATCGTGCATTGAGTAATTAAACTCTTGAGGTATCAAATGGAAAGACATGTACACCATGACTTAATTTACCTACATCATATTGGATCCAAGCTTGATGCAAGATGAATTGAAATAAACTGTAAAGCCTCTTCCTAGATTAGGTAAAATCAAGATTGATTCCAAATTCAATCTTTATTTTATTTCTTGAAATTTTTCCTCACAATATTCAGACCATATGAATTTCACAATCTTTGTCGAGACCATAATAGGTGATTCAATGCATGAGAAATATTAAATGAAATTTCTATAATATCTAGCTATACCTAATAAACTCTATATGTTAAAGAATCTATTGAGATGATACCAAGAAACTATGTCTCTCACATTCCTTGGATCCATATATATTCCTAATTCCGATATGATGTGACATAGGGAGTGAACATTATTAATCCAAAAGTGGGATTTTGTGATTTTGGAATACAACCAATGCTATATCAGGGTGATCAAAATGATTTCAAGATGTTTTCATGATTTTATAGAGTCTTTGAGTACACCAAGATTTCTTCCATAAAGAATATCACAAAATAATCTAGATATAGATGAAAAACCCTTTTCATTTGGGCCATAAAAACATCTGGCTTATTCATGAGACCTAATGACCTAACCAAATACTTATACAAACCACATCTACTATGGAATGTTTCATGTGGTATATCCAAAGGCCTGAATCGTACATGATGGAAGCTCAGTATCAAATCAATTTTTGAGAATACCCTCACTACTTGGAGATGTTTGAAATGGTTTTATATATAAGGTTGTGTATACTGATTCTTAACCATAAGATTATTCTCCTAATGTTAATCCACAAAAATCCTAAGGGTCCCATCCACCTTCTTGGAAAAAATAATGGGTAAACCCCACGATGAAGTACTGGGTCATAAAAACCCATCAAATTATAATTATTCCAACATTATCTTGATCTCATGTAACTTAGAAGTAGCCATCCTATACAGATGAATTGGTATTGGTGGTGCTCCTGACACTAGATCAATGGTAAAATCTACCACCCTCCCACTTAAGAGGTATTCCAGAAATGTATTCAGGGAAGATATACCGAAAATTATCCACTATAGGTGGAATATATATACATTTTATCCCCCAATAATTAAGATAAATACAAGTAATTATGGTTATTACTTCACCTAACACATGATTCTATGGAATATCTCAACTCACCAGGACATCCCATTATTCTTTATTTATATAGATACTACCCTCTGGTGATGTGAAAAACACTCTAATAATTGCAATATACATGCACACCATTCCATACCGATAATGATGTCAAATCTTATCATCGTGAGGAAGAAGTGATTCCATACAAAATGATAGACACCTTTATCAACCGGAAATCCTTTCACTGGCTTAAAATTTATGATTATACCCCCAGTGGAGTGTCAAGTGTTATCACTCCAAATAAATACTCAATTTTAAGCCCATGCATTTCCAAATTTTTTATAGATATAAAGGAATGAAGATCACCTATGTTAAATTGAACAAAAAACAAAGTAGAGGTAACTAAAACTATACCTCAGATATACAAGGCCTGAAACTCTACTCCTTGGGTGTCAGTTATACTGCATTTCTCTATCCCGATCCACGACCTTGAGATATATCCTGACTTCCTCACACATTTCTAGTCTTCTAGAATTATACAACTCATATCTACCACCCTCAAATATGACTACCTCCTCATCCTATTGGTCCATTAGTGGTCCATCTCTCAGTATGATGTGAATCTACTAATCCCACTCTAGAACATGGATTTAGTGAAGACCCACTCTTACTAACCACTAAAAGAAAGATTATAAAAACCACTAAATATGACCCATCATAAAAAATCATAGAATTTGAATGGGTCCTTACCAAAATGAGGATTCATGTATCCCAACCTAACAAACATTGGTGATAGATCACATGGATACCCTGACACACACTCTGGTTATTGCTTCCTCCTCAAGGAAGCTCAAAATGATGCTTCCTATTTCTAGATAAACTACTTACCTATTAAGGGACTAAACCACCATTCCCCATAACTTTATATTCTCTAATGTTACACCTAGTGATAAGGTATTGGTTTACTATTTCAATGATAGTCCTCAAAAGAAACACATAAACCTATGATCGGATAGAATATAGGATTTGATCTTCAAAACATCCATCTATAGAAAGATCAACAACAAGGGGAGTAGGATAAAAAATCTAAAGATATATGAAATAAGATAAGTAATACATAACCAATAATGTTCCCTAATAAATATTAATAAACTCATTGGATCGATCATCTCTCTATGTTTCAGGAAATATGTAATCATAGAAGGCTGTCTATAAATCTCTCCAGACCTTTTCCTGATACTGGTCATCCTGGGTCAAAACATCCCAAAATCTATTGGATAATCCTATAATCATATATTTTTTAATATTAAACATCCTTTTGGGTGGAAGAACTAGATATTTTAAGATAGATAAAATTCCCATTATTTATGAATCAATAGCATGGTGACCGCCTTCCCTTGAAAAATTAGGAGGGTGATGCTATTGGAACTCCATAGTAAATTTTTCCATAGAAGATGCATGTTTTTTAGATCCTTATATAAACTTCACTTGTCATAATAAACCCTCTTGAAAATGACCATCGGTTCCCAAACAAATAATTACATAAGGTTCCAAAAGTAGCACTAAAGGAGGTTCTACTACTGGCTTAGGGACCACCACTTATAGAGCATGGTCATCACCACCCTCTTAGAACACTAATAAAGGACATTATGGCTACATATATCTATAATTATGACCAAACACCTCTAAAAAGTATTTTCTAATATAAATGGTCTTTGATAAAAGAAAAGGATTAGTAAAAAACCTTATTATATAAGATTTAACACCCCTTTTCCTGCTATTAACGCCTGGTATAGGTGATATAAATGATCACAAGGGTTATAATAGACCCTCTGTACTACCCAATATTGAAGTTGAATCACAGTTAATTTCTCTATTTTACTCTAATTTTTCTAATATTTAGATTTTCAATTTAAAGTTATAGAGGAAAACACCATTTAAGTTGAAATATTAATCCCCATTTAATGATAACCATTTAATTTAAGAATTATAATTTAGTAGTATATATATATACACTATGGTTCATTTAGATGTTATACCATTTCCAAGTTATAAATTCGTTACTTTGTAAGTTACATTTGGAAGATCATGTAATTAAAACCATACCTATTAAATCTGGCATTAAGATGAAAAAGTACATATAAAATGTTTTTATTGGATGAATCACCATTCTCAGTTTATAGAAATAAATGTTTTATAAATTAAAATTTCCATTCATGTAATCAAAATCAATTAACGTTTTAGCTCTTATAACCATGGATAAATAGATCTAACATGTAAAAAATATTTAATTAAGGTACCACCCTCAAACTATATGGTAAAAAACATTTATATTGTGGATGGAACTTTAAAAACCAATTATTTATCCCATCCCTATAATAAATGTTAGTATAATTAAAATATATCAGTCAATGAACCATAACATGCTATAGGAAATTTATGCAGTAAAGTAGACATGTCATATAATATTCATGTCATTTTAATCCTCAGTTTCTTATAACGATTCATGAAAAAATACTTCCTTTCCATACTGAGCCAAGGATATAAGGTGAATATGTAATAATAATAATAATAAAAATAATAATAATAATAATAACAACTTCCCCAAATCATGTGCATCACCTAAAGGTGAAATCAGTACAACGATAATAGTAACAATCCAAAATAACAAGTCCCATCCTAGAAAATTTGTATTTATCCTTAGAGGTGGGTTAAATATTCATTGTAACATGATCAATACCAAATTAAAACATATTCCTAGTCTTTTTTATAGCAACATAAAATAGTAATATAAAAGGAAAAATTAATTTAATACTACTTTATGACACCTGAGACCTAGTTCACTCATAGGATACTGAACTTGGTAGGCCACATGGCCTCAAGAATTTCTCCATGTATACCAGAGGTTTTCGACTAGTATTGAGGCACTGTAATGGTACGATGGGGAGAATATACCTTCATGATCAAAGTGGCATGCAATAGTGAAAACAGATAAATCAGTGGAATGATGATAAGGTATTATAACAGTGAAATAATAACAATTGATTGAAAATGGATGTAAACCATATAGATAAAAGAAGCTGACACAAGTAATATCAAGTTTCATATAAAAAATTATGATTTTATTATGTTATACAAAAAGGGGGAAAACACAAGGGACATAGAGAATACTAAATATACAATATTATATAAAAAAATACCCAAGATATATATCCAATAGTATCATGAGAATAATCTTGGTCCTCTGCTCTCATACTCCATCCAAGTAGAAAAAAAATCATGCATCCATAGCTGGATGTTTCCCATTTTCCCTACCTTCATCCATGAATTTTATCTGGGTACCAATCGATAGCCTAAGCATGGAGTGAGTAAAACTTAGTAGGCCACCACCAACAACATCTTTCACTATCCAATATATGAGTATGAAATGAGAAATGTATAGGTGATAGTTAATGAAAAATAGAAAATAAATAAACATGTCAATCTGAGTTCTTTATGGGACACCCATCCAACACTACCTGATTCAGACTAATTTGGGTTGCCTCTAAGATGTTATCATTTTTAATTTATATTTATATAGTTTGGTTGAAATTTATAAAACCAAGGAATCTATATAAACTGATAGTCATGTGAAGTCCCATAATTCTATTGGAATTAAGTTGTATAAACTGTGTGACATCCACATGGGTGCAATATTGTAAGTATAATATAAGGATAAAGGTTCTACATAGGCTCTAGGAATATGTCATAGGTATCCTTGGTGCTAGACTTGAAATGATCCCAAGGTAGTAACCAAGGTGTTATTTAATATCAAGTTTAATCCAAGCCAAATCATTAAAGGCATTCAATATATTTAATTTCCAAAAATATAGGTGGACCCCTAGTAATATTTCATGGAATCTATATCTATGAAAAAGATTAAGTCCATGTTTGGTCATTCACTTAGAAAACACATCAATGAATTAGTGGTGTCCAATGAGCCCATCCAAGGAAAACCACTATGGGAGTCTAAGTATTGATCTAGGCATGAATCACCTTTAAGATAATTGAAGATTCATGTCCATAATCAACCATGATATAATTATTCATCAAGCATCCATAATCATAATAATAGTTATTGGCATGATTTCTAAATAAAAAAGGGCTAGGTGACATGGTCTTACCATTCACCTTTCATTTTAAATAATTAGCCACTTTATTTATATATATGCAAGGTAAAACCAAACCACTATAGAGGGTGGTTTAATTTCATTTCCTAGCATTATAGGTCCTAGAAAAGTATCAATTCAATCATTTAATTAATTTAAACCATTTCATTTATAAAATCAAATTTAACACACCTAAAAGGTGTTTTAAAAAAATTTCAAGGCGTAATGTTCAAGGTTCTTTAAAAATAACACACCTTAAGGGTTGTCTCATTTTGAGGTAGAAATCCTCTGATGTTCCTAGTTAGTGTGAAATTTCAAACCATTTTAAGTGATAAAAATTTATTTTATCTTATTTAATATTTAAATAATGTCACTTTAAAAGTTTGATGTGTGACACAATGACATCCAATATATACATCAATACATTTAGATAAAAAGGGATAGACCACGTACCTTAAATTTTTGGTAAACTCCTCATCCATTATCAGTCTTTAACTTGTGTTATAATGGAATAAATTATAGAAATATACAAATATCCACAAATTAGTCATATTATATTGAAAATATTATCATTCCATATGGTGATATAAACAAATAAAATAAGTAATAGGATTGAAGATATTATCATTGGTTATCTATCATGACAAATGGGGAGTGGTTCTAACATCACATAGAGAGGCCATCTCAGAGAAATTTTGAGAGGAAGAGGGGTCTCTCAAAGATGGGGAGGGGCTACTATATAATTTGGGGAATAAAATAAGGGAGAAAAAATTTATACATATGGAGGTGTAAAAACCCAATTTTACCAAATTTGAAAGGTGATAGAGTTTGGAAACACGGTTGGCCAAACAATACACTAACCATGCACACTCACCTTTGAGTGTGGCACTACCATCACATGGATATGCACATGGTTTGGAAAACTATGTATAGATTGTGAGTTCTTAATTTAAAAATTCTCCACCTCTTCATATTGTTAAGAAGACATTTAAAAAACCATTCCCAACCATACATTTCAGTTCTACAACATGTTTTCTCCATTTTTTATGGTTTTACAACATCCTTTGCATGGTTTTTCAAACAGTGATCCTCCTATTTTAGGCTGCATGGTTGATCTATATAGTTATTACTTACCATGCACTAACCATGTGTTTTACACTATTTCTCCTGAACACCAGAGATCCATGCTCCAAAAAAGACTCAGATGCTCCTGAACCCCTCCTTAGACTCTTAGGAACTTTTATATAGGTAAAAATAAAGGTTTAAACTAAAATTTAAAGGATCAGTATCTCATGGAAAAAGCAGGATCTTACATAACATATTTGGAGTAGGACATGGGTTCGTTGATAGGTAGAGGTATGTAATGATCATGCTGATTCTTGTTTTGTATGAAGGATACTGGTGGATTATGTGCACATTTGGAGAAGGATAAATTAGTTACTAGCTGAGGCATGGGTTATTGGGGATATTGTTTAGTCAATCGACCAGTTTCTTATCCTTTTTCTTAAAATCACAATACATTTAATTTTATTTATAAACTTACTTAAAACATTATTTGAATTTTTTTTGAATATGATTAACTTTAGATTATCATAAATTCCATTTAAATGAATAGATTAATTTAATAGGTAGAGTCTCACTAATCATAGAGATCTGAAAATGAACAATTACAAGGGAAGCTAATAGATTTACAAAGACACATCACACAACATTTTCTCATAGTAAAACTCATAGAATAAAACTAGAAGTTCTCAATGCATCGAGATGATTCAAACTTCAAAAATAATTTTAAAAAGATCATCTCCATTATCTCTCTTCCTATTCTTAAAATCCCTTGGTTGAATTTATAGATGATAAAATAAAAAATATAAATGATCATAATATGAGAACTTTGAGTTCTATTGAAAATTTCTCAGAAGAATTATATATATTTTGATGAATGTAGGATTTAACTCTATATTCTGATTGTAATTCTATCACAATGGTTCAACACATATTCACTAAGTTCTTTTAATTCGGTGAATCTATTCAGTTCCTCTAAACTTAGTAGAACTATCAAATTAACAAAACATAATTTTAACTCTACCAGAGTCCATGAACCTCTAAAATATGGTAAATAATGAAAATCAATATTGAAAACAATTGGCGAAATATCAAGTTCAATATATTTATAGTTAGCACACATAGACCTTTTGAACCTACAAAAACTACAAGTAATAGAGTAAAACATTGTGTATATCTTAGTTTATGATTACATTAGGTATAATTAGACTTAATGTTTTGCACTTAAATCAAAATCAATCTCTATTTTTAATATTTTTGCTTTTATTTATTAAAATTTGAAAAAAATTATATTTTTTACTATCAAGAGTGATTACAGTGGAGGGTTTTAAAATTTCTATTTTGAAACATTTTGTAGTAAGAATTCATTACTCATAATTTCTAATCACCAATATCTTTACAATAGAATATTGTAGTTTAATGAAGTAATATAATCATTAATAAAATTACTAAATATATGTTGTGTGAATATTAAAGAGTAATTTATCTTTACGAAAATTCAATGAATATAAATTACTACACTATAAACTGATTTTTTCTTTGTACAGTTTTAGGTAATACATGTTATAAATTGTGGAATTATAGGAATCCTAAATTTTTTACTTGAGAGTAATTGGATGAAAATAATTTATTTTTAATACTAAATATCACCTTTATAAATTTAATCCAAAGTTTGATGAATGAATTTTTCTTAGATAATACAAATTTAGATTATTAAAGAAATGATAAATGTTATGTTTGATGAAAGTGATCCTTATGAGAAGCTAAAATGTCCAAAATATATTTATCTATATTTTTTTTGAAACCCCTTTAGTTTTAGTATGGAAGATGAAACACATCCATAAAAAATTATTTTTTTCTTGGAAACTGGTCTAATGAAAACTATTATACCAAAAATTAGTTCAATAGATGATAATCTACTCGTAGATAAATAAATACATTCATTTTTACCCAAAAATAAGATGATATTATAGAATTATCCTAGTGATAATATCGTTAATGATGAATTTCAACCAGCCAAAACAAGAAATTCCTTATGAAATGAACGTGGTCATATTTCATTACTATCTCATCTTGAACATGAAATAAAATATGAAGTCTTAGGTGATGAAAAATTGACAATAACTGTACAATAATATTTTAATCCATTTTAATGGTATAAGGTTTGGACCTTGGTAGAGCACCCTAAGGATCATTCAATTATATGAGTAAAATGTGTATTCTGAAATAAATGTGATGAAAATAGAGTTATTATTAAGAATAAAAAAATATTAGTTTCTATGGGATATAAATAGGGAGAGGTAATAAATTATAAAGAGAATTTAACTTTGGTAGCCAGGATCAAGTCCATTAATATTTCACTATAATTCATGGATTACACTAACATTACTCTATTTCAAATGGATATTAAGAGTTCCTTGTTTTTCAAATATGTTTAGGGGAAAATTTTTATAAAACAACCTCTTAATTTTGAAGATATTAATATTCCAAAAGTTTTATTTAGACTTGAAAAGGTAATTTATATATTTAAACAATATCCAAGAGCCTGATATGATCAACTATAAATATTCTTACTACAAAATAATTTTGTACATGGAATAGAATATAAAAATAATTTCATCAATTAATTTTTCAAGGAAACCATCATTGTTAAAATACAAATCGATGGAATTTTCTTTGGATCAACTCAGAAAACTCCCATAGATAGTTTTTTCAAATCACATATAGACTGATTTTGAGATGAGTATAATGAGTGAACTTAATTTATTCTTTAAATTCCATATAATTCATGGAGTACATGGTAAACTATTAACTCAATATAAGTATATAAAATATTTACCTAAATTTTTTGGTTTTGATAATTATTTTATTATTAGTACTCAAGTTGGAACCTCATGTAAAATTGACCTTGATGAATATGGGAAACTAGACGATCAAAAAATTTATAGGGATGATCAAAATATTACTATACTAGAATACTAGTTGATTAGACATCATATAATATGTATAATTTTGTGTGAGTTTCTAAGAGAATTTTATAGAATATAATATTAAGGTATTAAAATAGATATTCTATTATCATAAATGGATATAATTAATTGACTCTTTTATTACCCCAAAACCAAGTTTTTTTCTTTAGATTTATTCTGATATTGATTTGAATGGTTGGAGAATGGATCTAAAGAGAACTTTTGTAACTTTTCACTTTCTCAGTGTTACATTAGTTACATGGTCTAGAATGAAACAATATTCAATTTCAACTTCCATTGGTGAAGTTGGATATGTTGTAGCTAGAAGTTTTAATGGCCATTTTTTATTATTGCATCACACAATCACTTATTCCAGTTTGACTTTATTTAAAATTTAGATTTTTTTTGATAACATGAGTGATATTTTATTTTCTAGAAACACAAAAAACAATTTAAAATACAAACACATAGACATAAGGAACCACTGACATTGGGATCACATGAAAAATAAGATATTATATTCAATTTTATTATAATTGAAAATAATCTTTCTAATTAAATTCAGATAGATTTTAATATATTAAACCACAATTAGATACAATCAATGTTAAGTGATCATAATTTTTTCTTTTTTACTATCTCATGGCATTGAAAAACTCCTCATGAAAGGAAGAGTATGTTTTTTTAAAACCATGAAAAAATTCCTTGTAGGTACTTAATATTAATTATAAGTTCATTAAATATTAACTTTTTATAAGTTCTTGAAACATCTTTTGTAACTACTACCAATAGAAGTTACCCTTAACAGTTGAGTTTAACGGTAATTATATTTTAGAAGGTATAATTTTCTTTATTAAATTTATATTTTTTTGTTTATTAACACCCCTAATTTTTCATATTTTTCTAAATTTACCATTATGTTTGAATAGTAATTTAATAATTACCCATATATATGTTTTCATTATTTTTAAAAATTTTGATACATAACCATTTAACTATTGTGAAATGTGAGAGTTGTGTTATCCTTATTTTCATATAATTACATTATTTGATTCTATGGAAGATAATATAATTAATATAAAATATATTCCACAACCATATTTATTAAAATAAGATCATCCATAGACATTAAAATATAGCTTTCAGAAGTCTCAATATTTTTAATATTATCATCTATCAATTAATATCACCAACTCCATCTAATTATTTCTTCCAATCCCTAAGGGAGAGAAAATTTTCATCATTATTTTTTTTTGAATTTTCATTGGGGATAAATGAACATCAGAGAGATAAATTTGATGTTTTGAGGATAAAAGGAATTTATATTTATGAAAATTAAAAGGGAGAGTGTGGTTTCATTGTAAATACTTAGGGTGTTATATATTTTAACTTTAATCATAATTTGTAATTATTTAAAATTCAATGACTCTTCCTCAAATTATTATTTTTTTAATATAAATTTACTCTTATTTTTGAAAATCATAGAGGGGGAAGATTTGAAGAATGTTCAATAAGGTTTCTTTTAAGTTTAGTGGTCTTGTAATTTTTTCTTTTACAAATTTTTTATCATAAAGATAGAGATCCAGTGGTTTGTTTTTTACCAAGGATCATTATTTTGGGGGAGATATTTTTTTAAGGGGGATACCTATTTATTTATACTAACCCTATGTATTTCCTAAAAGAAGGATTTTTTATCTCACATATGTTATATCTATTGCAGGATTTATCATATGATATATGGTGTTATTTTTTTACTTACCTATAAATCCTACCTTTTTCATTTTTATCTCATGATTATTAAAAATTTGGAGATTTTTGAGTCAATCGACCAATTTCATATTTTTTTTTTAAATCAACAAAAAAATTATTTCATTTTTGTGCTAACTTGAAAATTTTGTTTAAGTTATATTTGAATAGGATTAAAAAATTATTATCCTAAGTTATGATAAACTAAAGAGATTAATCAAATTTCAAAAACTTACTCAAGATACACTGGAGTAATATAATGGAAATATCATCAAAATATATAGTTTAAACCTACATTCCTTAGAATATAAAACAAGATTCTGATTCTATTAAAAATAAACATGAAGATCATAGAATATGAACATTGATATTTTTTATTCCATTGTATATAAAATAAAATAAGGGATTCAAGTAATGGGTGATAGAGAAGTATGTTGATATTTTTTATTGTCATGTTGAAGTTTTCATCAAATCGATACTTTTAGTAATTTTATTGTAATTTTACTTTTAGTGAGTTTTTCCCTAAAAACTACTATTGTGTGAGGTATATTTGTTAATATCTTAAATTACCTTTTAATTGTTCATTTTATGATCTTTAAATTAGTGATATTTCATTATGTAATCTATTAATTTCAATCAAGGATATCAAAGATATTATAGGGAGTGGAAGCGGTATCTTCAAAACATTATGTTCAGTGTTGTCTAGGGGATTGAACTTTGTTTTCATTGAGGATGGATCAAAGATGATATTAGGAATAGGGATACCTATTTTTTACTTTTTTCAAATAATTATTAGTTGAAAAACTTTGACTAATAAATATATTAGTAGATTAAGTTCTAGTGTTTGGGACCTAGATACCTTGGATTAGGTATACTAATCAACTTGATTATTAGTTTTAAAAGCATAAACTTCCATTATTGAATGTATTTAGAAAATAGTATACTTTAAAGGGTATTATAATTGTTATTCATTACTCTATACGTTTTTTTACTTTTTAATTTTATTTTATATTGTATTTTTTGTTTTATTAGTTAAATATTTAAACTTCAATATCTTTATTTATTGTTCATTTATATTGTTTACTCTAATTTGATTGAAATATAAATTATTTAATCAATTTAATACTAAAGTGAGATAAAAATTATAAGTCATGTTTGAAAATAATATTCATCCCACCTCTAGTATCAATCATATTTTTTTTTCTACTGGGAAAAAATGGGCATCGAATATGATGTGTGATGACTATTTATTGATAGATCGTACATGTGGAACTTCAGGTGAGGGTTTGGTATGATACCATTAGTGTATGAATTAGTTAGTAAAAATTGACTATGTAGGAGAATCATATATTGGGGAGTTACCATTTTTGAAATTGGAATTAATTTATCTATTGTACATAGTGATTATAAGTATATAGATGTGATTAATATAATCTCAATATTTCAGCGGTGTAGTGAGTGAGATGCTCATGTTTTAGTTAGAAATTTCTCAAGTATGATATTTAATATGACGGGGAGGTTTTAATATACTTGGTATTTAGGGAGGTAAATTTGTGCATTTTAGCTTGATCACATGTGATTGTGAATATTTGAGATGTAAAAAGGGCCAGTGAAGGCCTGACAAATAGTTTCATGAAGGAGGTCCCGGTATCAGGACTACTTTCTTGAAGTTAGAAACCCCAAAGTACCTAATAGATTATTTCCATGTACTTTGTGGTTCTTTTATAATTGGGGTGGATCTATTAGGTATTAAAAATATTCAATGTGACCACAATGGGTACCTAGTGAAACGTGATTGGGTATCCGGTGGATATATTGGTGGTATTCTTACTTTTTTCAATCAATTAATTAATTTTCTTAATTGAATAAAATTAGGTTGAGCCAAATTTGTGAGGAATAATGTAGGGATATTTATATCCTATCCCAACCTTTTTTATTATCTTTATATGTGGGTATTTAACTTGTTTCTCTCTAGTTTTTAAGTGGTTTTTCAGAATCATCTGTCAACTATATTTGGTTTTGTAATTGTTGTATCAATTTTCATATATAATAAATATCTCGGATATTTTAATTTTAGTTTCTAAATTTCTTCAAATTAAAGTTAAATTGGTTAGTGATAATCAAGGTATAGGAACATTTTAATACCAGGTAGTTGGTTCATATATATATATATATATTTGTTATATGTGTAATTATGTTTCTCGTAATTTACTAGTGTATATAGGGCCTTGTTTGTGACTATAAATTGAACCACTTGTTTTCTTAGTGTTTGTATGAGATTCCTAAGAATAGTATTGTGTGGGTATTGATGGGATATGCCATGTGTATAGAATTTTATTATTTTATGTGTTTTGGCATTATTTTTAAAATCATCACATGTGGTAAAGTGATGATTTTTGTGATGTCTTTCTTGGTATGGTTCCTTGGGAACAAAATGGGTGTGGATTGTGTGACCATTGGGTGATTTGGTTTACTAGTATAACATAGGTAGTGATGAACACCTCCATGAGTTTTTATTGAGTTTCTCTATATTATTTGTGGAAAAATGATTTTTTTGATTCCACTAAGCCACGGGTTGTGGCCATTGGGGTTATATGGACACAGGAGAGGGCTCATGAGGTAGTTTTGATCACCAATTGTTCAGAGATATCTTCTATAGATGAGTATATTAGGGTGATATTATTGGACATAAAACTAGAAAGGGTAGATATAATAGGTGTGCATGGGAATTCAATGTGATTTTAATCACTAGTTGAGATCAAAGGCTCACTGTTGTGTGGGATATGTTGGGGATAATGGGTTAGGCTTGGTAAGGTCAGTGTGCTCACCATGAATAGAATATTTAGGGTTGTTAAGTTGTGGTGTGTAGTGATGGTTATGGAACTTCAATTAATGATTTTTATAAACCAGGGGGACATGGGTATGGAGATACAGTGTCATATGGTTATTAGATGAGGTTTGATGCATCATTCTATCTTAAAGTGTGTCTAAACCATGAGATAATCGTCCTACATAAACACTCGATGAAGTAGGAAAAGTTTTTACCCATGGATAGTGGATAATAAAGTGGACTATTTTGTTTATTATTGTAGTTTTCATTTATCACAATTTTTATACACTTATATATGTATAGATATTATTCAAGGACACCATTAGTGGTGGCCTATTAAGTTAGTTAGTATAACCTATATAGGATCTATAGGATGTGTATAGACTTTACAGTTCTTAACACGAGAAAGGTTAAGGTCCCTGTGAGTAGTGTGTAGTTAGCTAGAGGTATAATAAATACTCAAGTAAGATGTGGTTGGATTTTGGAGTAGGATTGTGTGGACCCTCAATGCCATGACGTTTTTTCTTTTATTGATTTTTGGAAATTTTGTATATTACTTGCATATGGGAGATTAAGTTTACTCTATTATGTCTCATGTGAAATTTTAAATATTTATTTTTCATACTATATTATGTATTATGGCTTGGTAAATTCACTGTTTATATTTTTTCATCCGTTTTTTGTATATATTTATTATATTCGAGGTTATAGTCTCCCCAAAATCACCTTTTAGACCCTTTATACTAGTTGGTTTCCTCTAGAATATTGGGAGGCACACATGAGGTTAGTGAAAATCTAGCTCGTGTGTCATTTATGAAATTTAGGTCATGGTAATTATAGCATAGTTATGGAAACCATAAAATTTTCTCATGAATTACATTTTTTATGAAAGTAGATAATTCATAACCAGGGATATAATTTATATCTCTAATACATTCTATATTTTATGGAAGCGTAGAATACATTATTTCTTATATTTTTAAATAGGTAATGTTCATAAAATAAGCATACAAATATAAGTTTTTTAATTTTACATTTGAGCACCTAAAAACCCACATTTAACACCCTAAACTAACCGTAAATGACTACTATGATATTTTCAACATCATTGAAATTTTTTTTAGTTCTATATTTAGAGTATTAATGTTTTGTTAATATTATATGACCAAATTATTTACAGATTATTGGTACAATAAAAAATAATAATTTCAATTTCATCACTCTATCATCTAAGTTAGAAATATATATGTTTTGGATTAAATCTACAATTATGAAATATTAGAAATTTATTTGGTGGTATTTATTCTAGTTTTAAAAATTTATTTTACTGTTTTCATTATGCATGTGTGGAAATCCATTGACAAAAATCTTGACATACATTAAGGTAATTTGATATGATGAATTGAGCTAGGTGATCTTGGAGTCTTATTTATAATATTGTATTGATGGATTTGGAATTTTTTTTCATGGATAGATGTATTTATGTTTTTTATCTAGTTAATATGGATGGGTATATGATTAAGTGAGATGAATTAATGAATCATTGATTATTTACTACTTAAATTATAATTATTTTTTTGAGTAATGTGAATTAGAGGGGGAATAAATTTGTGGAAGGATCTATATTAAATGTTGTATTCAAAACATATTTAATTGAGTTTCATATCTTAAAGAGGTAAATAAATATTATTATATATGAGTTTCAAGAAAATCAGAATTAAGAGGGTATTCAAATGTTATAATAAAAAATATTCATGGTATGCACTGGCTTTGTATAATAAAAAATATGTGAATGAGTATTGTATTATAAATTAACAATCAAATGTGGTATTATAATAAGGTTTTCATGACATGGAATTAATAAAAGGTAATTATATATCTTATTTTATAGAGGATGATTGGGAAAAGTACTATAATAAAAGGGGAAGTTAAGATATATGAAAATAATAATTTTATGAAATGAAAAATTGGGAATGGTTATGCAGATTAAGTGTTGAGGTAGAGAATAAATTATTATTTGTTTACTTAAATTACAAAGATATGTGAACCATATAATTGAATTTTTATATTCCCTAGAAGTGTGAAATAAATATTTTTTACTTATTGAATTGACTAAATGCATGGGGTAGATGAAATGGGATTGGTAAAGCTATGAATGTGAAAATATAAGACCTAAGTTGTAATTTTTTAGTATATCATTATATATATATATATATTTTTTATTTTAGTTATGATTGATGTTTTATTCCCTATTTTATACACAAACACTAATTTAGTTTGATTACACATGATGCAATGTCCATGTTATATTAGATTCACAGGGAAACCTAACATACATGCTATATTGGATGGCAGTTTACCACCAACTCATATTACTCATAGAGGAATTCATATTCCCATCAAGGATTTCTTAATTGAAACACATATATAGGATATTTTATTCCTTTAGTGATTTTTCATCCCGATAGAGATAGATTCGGTAGGAATTTATTTTACAGAGCCATTTATTATATCTTTATTTATATAATTTTATTATATTTATATATAGTGTTTTGGGTGAGTATGATTGTGTTGTCATAATGGACTAATATGGACCTATCTTGGGATGGTATGTATTATCTTATTTTTTATATTTTATTCATAATCACTTATAAATAATTTATCAATATTGAAACATGTTGAACTACGTATTAAAATTCCACACTAAATCCTTTATCATTTTTAAATTTAGAGTATGGTGTAAGTGGTGGTGGTAGACTGTAGTAGTTTATAGCACATGGAAGTTATCTAGTGTGGGAGGAGTTTCATTCTAATTTTTTTCTATTTTGGGTATTTTTGAATGTTTTACTTATAATTTATTTACTACATATACTATTTTATTTTTTAAGTTGTTCGAAATACGATATTTATTCTTCAATGAAGATATTGTTCATATGATTTCATTATGTGTTGGAGTTTTGATGAAATTTGACCACATGGTTTTTTAAATAAAAGGGAAATACCTACAATATAGCGATCCTTAAACCCTTGGTGATAGTTTCCACCATTTATCTTAATGAAGGTAGGATTTTAGCATCATTTATAATTTTATCACTTATTTGAGAATATTGTTAGAAGATATGGGTTGTAGTGAAATGGAATTAGATAATGGTTTAGGTTATAATATGGAGTTGGAACTATAGAGGATTTCATTGTGATGGTATGTAAATAGTATATATTAATTTTTGATAGAACTTAGATAAAAGAAACAAGTTAAGTGTATAGATGCTAACACATTCATGTATAAGGAGCTTTATTGTTTATATACTATACACAAGGGATGGTGTTCCATTTTCATGTTATTATGTTAGGGTTTATATGTATCATATAGTATTAGGTCATTATGCTTGTGAATGTTGGTTGATATAATGTGGTAAAACTAGAAGAAATTCAAACAATTCATATTCGTGGGATTAATAAATTTTCTTCTAACTATATGTTGGGAACCAAATAGTTTTCAAGGAATTGATCTTGGTAAGGTGGTACAACAATTGTATATTATTGAAAATTTGAATTTTTTTGCTTGTATTTTTTATATCTTCACATGATAAGGGTAAAATAATAATTTTGGGATTCATTGAATGAATTTTTGGGCACATATCTAGATTCAATACATGACATTTCCCTTAGAGTGCTAATTTGGAAAAAAATTTATAGGTGATTGTTTTTTATTTTAAATGTTGAGTGGCACTAGAATTTAATAATTTAATAATTATTTAAATAATTAAAAATCTTATGGATTATTTTTATAAAATTAAATAATGTTTATGGTGATGTATTTTGTGGTGGATGTGATATGGAGATATCAAAAGATAATGAGTTAGATATTTATGTTGATAAAATGATAAGTTAGAGAAATTAAAAATGTGTTTTTAATGGGAGGTGTTAACTGGGAAATTCAATAGAATACTTAAAGAGCATTTATACAAAAAATGAAGGGGGGTTAAAAAATTTATTCATGAAAATATTCATTTTCCTATAGTAAAAATATTTCACCTGTATTATTTTCTCTCAAGAAATTATTTGGGAGAGAATTGTAGTTTTGTGGATATATATATAGAAGAATGAAGAAAAATATTGTAGATGAATGATTATTTACTTATTAGGGATTAACTTTTATCATGTAATAGTTGTAAGTAACTCAAAATTATCATCTTTTAAAAATCCTTATGATTCTGTAATGTTTTTTATATTTTATAATGGGTAGGAAATTCATAATAATATTGAATAATTAATATAATTTATTTTAAATTGGAAATTATTAATGAATATGAAATTAGTGGAATAATTATTCTGGTTGAAAAATGGAATGTTATGAATTATGAATTGGGGAATTATTTTTAAAAATGAAAAATGGTAAAAATTGAGTGTTGGAAATTGTTTGAAGTATAATTATATGATTATAGAGTTTTAAATTAATAGATATAGAAGTATTTGAACTATAAAAAATAAAATAAATTTTATATGATTCAGAATTAATAAATTATTATTGAATATTATTTGAAATTCATATATAAATTATTTGATATTTTTTTATAGTGGGAAATTTTTGTTGGCTATTTATTATGAATATTTATGAAATATTTCCAAATTCATTATATTGATCTAGTTTCCATAATAATAAAATATATCATAAAATAGAATAATAAGTATAAGGGGTGGAACTAATTGTTTTCACATGGGGTTTATGAAAATTAAGTAGGGGTTGTGGGAATTTAGCATAAGGGCTATTCCACTTTCTAGAAAAATGTATAGATGTATTGGTAATGGTTGGGGATGAAATGTAAGTGAGTTAAACATTTTAGTTTAAATATATGTGGGAAAGAATATGGAATGATATTGAAGATGATGTTTCTTTATTTAAAGTAGCATTTGATATGTATTGGTTAAGTTATGGGGTGTTAGAACTCATGGATGCCCATTATATAAGGAATGTTTGTGTTGTGATGAATTATTCCATATGATCCAGTGGTGGATAATCTTGGTGGGAGCATTGTATATATATGTGATTTAATTATATTACCTATTTATTTTATAAGTGAAATGACCAAGGTAGATGAATAAATGGATTGTGGGATTTTGAATATATTTTTAATGTTTGATAGTGTTGTGGAATTTATGACTAGTGATGCAGAAGTGGTTATTATATTTGTTGATAATAATGATTAAGATAATAGTGATGTTTTCATGTATTATATGGTTAACTAAAGTAGATATGTGTGGTACATTTATGATAATGTAGGTTAAGGAGGTGAGACTTCCTATGGGTTGACACCTAATAATACAATGAGTGTCCTCATAGATGGAAAACTACCCAACTTATGTACTTTGAAGACATGGGATATGAGATGGTGAAAATGTTGGTTGTAGAGGGGAGAGTTCGTAAGGGTGGATACCAAATAATAAAATTAAAGTCCATAATGGTGGATACCTACCTAACTAATTAATATTGTGACGGGGAGAGTCCCTAAGGGTATAAATTCATAAAACCAATGAGAACCCCTATAGTTGGATAATGGACTAACTAATGGATGTTGATGTTTAGTGAGTTACCCATATATTTATAACTATTTTATGATAGAGATATTATATATATTTCTTTATGAATGGATAAATTCTTGATCAATGTGATATTATAGTGAGTTTCTTATGAATGGATAACATTATGAGGATATAATAATGAGGTTCCTATAGATGAAAAAATATTGGTTCTTGGATGTGGATCAGTGGTGGTTATTATTGTAGTGGTGGTTGTGTGATGAAATTTAAAGAAAATATGATGAGTTTTGAAAAATTATAGTGTGTTATGGAAAATAAGTGGTTTCATGGTTTTATTTCTTGGGATTCTTATTGGTTTTTTGTTTGTTTTACTTATTCCCTACAGATATTTATAAGTATTATTTCGTGAGGCATAAGCGTGATATTTTATAGAAGTAAATTAAAAGTATATTTATATACTCACCATTAAATTATATAAAGAAATTTTCATATTATCTTGATAGAGTTTTTGGTTATATAGGGTGACCTTAGATTTGGATATAGGATACTTTCTGGAGGTGGATGTTACATTATACCTTTCCTAAGGTATATAAGAGATGACAAAATTGTGGTTAATTCCCATTACAGCTTATATTTTTATGACTTGATTTGAATTTTTATATATTATTCATGTATTATTGTTGAAAAATTCCTTATATTACTCACAATGATTTTTATTTTTCATTTATAATGGTTAATTCCATTATATATGTGCGATGATATACCCTAGTCATTGTTATATAACCTATGGTCCATTGAAGCTAGTATTTGGGGCCCACTATCAAAATAAATTCTAAATTAGGTGGAGACCAAATGGAAGAGAGTCATTATAGTGTGGAATTAAAGTGAGTATTTTTAATGCATATTTTTATGTGGGAGCTAAATAGGTTTTCATAGGTGGTAAGACAATAACATTTGTTAATCCTAGTATGTGAAATACATCCAAGAAACTATCTTGACACAGAATGGAACCCTATTATATAATAAAGTATTCTATAACTTGTAGATCAATAACTAGGGAATAATATAATGTACGTATCATATATATTTATACATCATGTTTTCCTAATCATTATGATTATGTACATTATTTATTTTGGGTGAATTTGAATATAGGAGTGAATGATAGAGTGGTTTAATAAGACATTTCTGAAATATATATATCCTTATAAAGAGATTGGTTGTTGAAATATGTGGTTTATATCACTAGTCATGAGACTGATCATTAGTTATCGGAGGTTGAGATGGATTTTTTTCTTAATATAGATGGGATAGGAATGTTATGTTCCGCTAGGGGCGAGTTTTTTTGTGAAGTTTGGAATGTTAATGGTAGGTTCTACACATGATATATTAAGATGTTTGTATGAATATATGAAATCAATTTTGGGAGTTTCCTAGGTAATAATTTCTATTGAAGACTATTAATCTCAATAGGTAGTAGGATATATTGGTAATATAATATTTCAGTTCATAAATTATAGGGTTTTGTGATTGGTTTATGGATTTGATGTGATAATATCTTAATTTTATAAATCATGAGAAATTGAATCCTTTTATTTTTTTTAAAGAAATAAAGCCTATGATGTAAGGGTAGTTAGATAACTTTTCTATAAATTACTTTGCAGATATATTACAAAACATTGAGATGAATAATAGTTTATTGCTAAAGATGATTTATTTTCTAGGAAGTACCCAAAAAAGTGTTTTTTATTGGGGATAAAGATGAAAGTTATTTATTTTTTAAACAATCAAGGTTCAGATGAGGCTATGGTAGTTGGTATCCAGTGCGATCTCATTCTCTAGTATGGGTAATATGTAATCATTTGGTGGGAAACAATGATTTTAATTATTCTTTTATGGTGGAATGGGATATCACTAATCTATATGTTTATTTTTTTATGTTTTCCAGGGGATTCATGAATAGAGTGCGACTATTGATGGATTATCCATTCAGTTTTGTAATCATTCCTTATAATAGTTTTCACCAAAATAATAGGACATATGACTATTGATTCATCCATAACAAGGTGGATCGATAATATGATATTATATAAGATCCCATAAGATATCTAATCATAGAATAGGTTGTGGAAAACAATAAGGATGAAGGGATGTAAGAGTTAGAAGAGGAAAAATCTAGGCTGTTGAAGTATATGAAGTGTAAATACCAATGGTGGTTTGAGTTATGATTCTCATTTACTATATTTTTACTTATTTTTTAATTTATACTTGTGTTTCATGTTCATTTATAACCCCTTACCTAGTTTATGATTTAAAAAACTATTAGTTAAGCATTAGTGAACATTGGAGTTGATTAATTTAGTCAGAGGCTAGGAAAGGTTGGGAAAAGTGTGTTATTGTGAGTTATTTCAAAGACAGACAGTTAATTTTGTTAATTAAAAAAGAAAAAATAGGGTGATCAAAAGTGGTGACGTTTAATGTAATACCATGGGAAAATGTTAATATAATCCATGGGTAGATATGCATTACTCGAGTAGATAATCGACCTCTTTGTATAGTCACATGTTATATCCAAAAATGGGCCTTGATATTCTCCTCATGCCAGGTGTGTATAATCTCCACATTTTGATGAAGAATTTTTCTATAAGATTTGATAATATAGGTGATTATCTAAAGACTGGGGTTGTCACAAAAAATAATTGAACTCCACATATGAATTTGATTCAACCACTGAGATTTTGAAATTATTTATAGTATAAAGAGAGATTTTAGAAACAATTTCTTATGGTTAAACATGAATATAAATGACCCCCATAGAAGGTTTAGAAAGACAAGATAAATAATCCTCAATAGTACCTAATAATACCACTACCATGCATGGTACTTTGGACACATGAAGTATATGTTTTGAGTTTAATCCCTTGATTTGTTTCTTTTTGGATAACCTATAATCATTGTCACCCCGAAATCCACTATCCCACTTATCACTAAATGTGGAATATGATTCTAAAAAAATGAGATAGGTTTGTCTCTTGTATATAAATTTTAGGTAAATAACAGGGAGCACAAATTTAAATTTAAGTAAATTTAAACTTGGATTCTATCCTTGACAACAAACAATATTTCAGGTCTCAGAAATCAATAAATAGATATCCTAAATGATAATTCAGTGACTGTAAAGACCCGAAAATTTCAAGGATTTTTTTTAAATTCTTTGGAATTTCACAAGTCCACAGTTTCTGATGGCACCTGATTCCGAGGCCCGGTGTGCTCGGAATCATTTTATGAAGTTTTGTTCGAGTACGTTCAGTAAACGTACGTGCAGGTTTTTCTAGCTTTTGAACCGATGCTCGGAATTGAAATCAGAGGACATCGATGAACTTGGAGCACCGACATTCACTCAAGGAGACCACTACCATAGTTGTGTTTGGTCGAGAATGGAAGTTATAAGTTGGGGTTTCTATTTAAAAATTAAAGATTAAATAAAAATGTGTGTTTAACACTTTTTTATTTTAAGGTGGTTAATGTATTTGGGTGGTGGTTATTTTCTCCAATGGGAAGTTGGAGGTGGGCCCCACCCCCACATAACCTCCCATGGGAGGATATTGTGTGGTGGGGCCCACACGACCATCTAACCCTTTAACTCCCCTTGAATCCCTTTAACTCCCCTTGTCTTTAATGAGCCAACCAATTCTTCATTTATATTGGGTGAACTCTCTACCTTCCTCCTCATATTAAGTGTGCCAACAATTTAATTAATGAATTGAACTTAATCAATATAATTAATTCTAGATTTTGAATTTTGAAAAGCTTTTCAGCAATAAAATAACAGGAGAGCCTATTATTTTAGTTGGCGGATGGAACTTTGAGAGGATTTGGGGAGTAACTCTTTGAGAAATATTATTCTGTCAACGAAGAACGTTGTACATCTCGAAGAACGTGAAGAAACACATTCTACCTTCTTCAATCGGAACAAGGAAAGGAAGCATCATCGTCCATGAAGTACACCGACAGAGTCAACTCAACTCAACTACACCGGGCTCTATTCCCTCCAACGTTGATGGAACGACGTCTGTCTTACACAATGCCCATCTTTCGTGGCTTGTCAATGTGAAATGTCGAATATGAAGTAGGGAAGAATTTGGATTATTTATTTTTATACATGTGATTTATACCCTCTTACTTTGGTGATTATATGTTGAATTACTGTACGAGCCTCTAACACAGAGGGCACGAGCTAATGAACATGTCCGGATCCTTCTCCAATTCATTCTTGATGCGTGTTCTATTGGGAGATGGGTGAATGGAAGGGAAACCTCGATTTGAGGCCGTTGCGGTGAATAGCAGGACCCGAGGAGGTCGTAGGTGCAGGCGGGAGGCAAAATGGACCACTGGAACGACTCCGGTGGCCCGCGGACGAGCGTGACGGTGCGGGTCGCCGATGCGGTGGCGCCCCTTGCGCGCTGCCGGTGGAAGGCCGCTGCGGCACCGGCCACGAAGGTGGAGCGGAACACACGTGCGGGTTCTGGGGAGGCCGGACGGTGCCATCTGGCACCACCGTTACAGGACACCAGGAGGCCACCCCCCTTGCTCCGTGTACCAAGTGCGAATGTGCTCGGCCACATGCCTTGTGGGCTAGGCCTCCCTCGCGCGGGTCAGGCCGGACCCAGATCCGGGTTGGGTCGACCCAGTTCGGGATGACCTAGGGTGGGTTGGGCCGGGTCGGACCGGACCCAGACCCCCCTCTTCGGACCACTTTTGATTTTTCTTCCATAACTTGAGCTACGGACCTCAGATCGATGCACTGTCTATTGCATAGGATTCCTTGGATAGAGGCCGTCGTTTAGGTATATCACACTCAAGGTTTTGACGATGTTTGCGTATGGCTGGGTTGGTTCTAATCCGAAACCAACCGGGACCTCGGAACGAAAACGCTTATAAATCTCAGACCGGGCGTCCAATTAACGCGCTGTCTGTCGCGTTGGGTTCCTTATGATGAGACAGAACCTTAGGATACATCAACATAGGTGTCACACCCCACCCACAGACACCCATGTTTTTTTATTTTATTCTTTATTTCCCTTTCTTCCTCTTTCTTATTCACTTTTTTTCTTCTCCCTTTTTCTCTTCCACGCGGTGCTGTCCCCCCTGTCCAGCGCGCGACCCGCTCCCCTGCCTCTCTTCTCTCTTTTTTTATTTTTCACGCTGCACTTGCAGCACCGCTCCTCCCCGTGTCCTGGCCTGTCGTCGCTCGACGCCTCCTGTCGCTTCATCCTCCTTCCTCGCTGCTTCCCCGCACAGCAGCCCGCATCCCGCCAACCTGCGCTCCTACAGCCCACCTCCGCCGCCCCTGAAGCACCTCTCTTCTGAAGTGCATGCGCTCCCGCTACCCGCCTGTAGCAGCACCCAGCTCCGGCTCGCCCTCCTGCCTTGCACACACCATCCCTCTGCCAGCGCCTCCCTGCTTTCCTCCTACTACATCAGCGCAACACCCCAAGTCCCACACCCCCTTCTCTCTCTCAGACTAAAGAGCCTCCCCTTATTGCGGCGACCTCCTGCCGCTGCTCCACACCATGTCTCACCCGCACCGCCCTCGCACCAGCCCTCCCTCTCCCATTCCAGCTGCACTTCTGTCGTGCTCCACTTGTGCCTCCGACCTGATGCAATGCCCTTGCTCTTTATCGTAGCTGCCTCATGCTCGCTGCCCCCTCCTACCATCTATCCTCGGTTGAGCATCCCAGTTCTGCCACCGGGACAGAAATGAATTTGCATGCCCATCCTTCCAGCCCGGTTCGGCACCCTCCAGCTCGCAACAGCATCACCCGAGCAAGTTGCCTCCCATTACTGCTTTCTCACCCCGCTGTCTGAAGCGCACCACCCCCTCCATCCCGAGCATTCCGTTAGGAGGATATTACCGCCACCACCCTATCCAGGCTATGTGCCGCCCTCCGACCTACCTGTGCCCGATGTGCTTGCGCCGCCGTCCGCACTCCCACTGCCTGCCTGTGCTCCCCACCGCAGGCCACTTCACCGGAAATGCACCCAAGGCCGGCCGACCAGCTGCACGGGCCCATCAATTTCCATCTGCACGCTGCCACCAGATCTAGACTCACCATGTCATCTAGGCTCACTGGTCCACAACGCTTCGCTGGATCCATGGGACACAACCATCACTTCTCAGTTGGCCGCGCCACACTAGAGTTTCTCCACAGGGCCACTGCTTTAGGGGTTTGCGGTGCCCAGTTTCAGTTCCTAGAACCTTACTAGGATTTCTGGTGTTGGACCTCCTTTATCCTACAAGTACCATCATGGGGGTGACACTGTGCTGGCTGCGGACACCGCGGTCATGCCACAGAACATCCCAAATCTGAAACACCCCGTTGTAGATCGCAGTCCAGCATAACTCCTCCGACCGGCTGCACATCCCTCCCGGCCGTGCGCCCCCCCTACTAGTGACTTTTTCGGCACCATGCAGCCCCTCGCTGAATATCCAGGGTGGAACGACCAGCTCCGTCGACTCTCGTTTCACCAGCCGTGCGCCATGTTCGTAATTGGGTGTGCGACGAACGCCGCCGCCGAAGGCGAGCGGTTCGAGCTCACCCCGTTGTGCCTGCTCCATTATTGAGGTTAGTTTTGTGCTATTTATTCATTGTATATTTTGAAATATATGAATATGGGTTTTTATTATTTTATGATTGCTATGAAATGTTGGCAGAGAAAGTCAGCGATACCACGATTAACCGGTAGCGCGTGCTTATGCGCCTGTGCGAGGCATGCCGCATCGTCGTACCCGAGCTGTAAGTCAAGGTAGGTCCCCCACTGCACTTTCCTTTAGATTTAGAATTTATTAATTTCTTGATGATTTATTAATTTTAAAAAAATTGGAAGTCATACGGTATAATTAATTTTTATATAATTATTTGGGGTGAAAAGAGCCGTTTATTTTATACCGCACAATTGAAACATTTTCTTGACAATCGGACACCCAGTATTGAAAGAATGCACATTTGGCCTTTAAACATAATTCATGGAATTTCAAATGTACTTATTATTTTAAAGATAAATGATTTCTTCAAAATAAGTGTTTTGGGTTTTCTTGAAAATGTGGTTTTGCTTTAAAATTAGTGAAGTTCTGTTTGACACTTTAATAAAATAGATTATTTTGGAAAACCCATTTTGGGGTGATCTTTGGTGTGTGTTGATTTCGTGAGATGTATGTGATTTTTGATCATCGTGACTGATTAACTTACATTGTGGAAACACCCCTTTTTATTGCTTGTGTTGACATGGGAACCTGGCATAGTGAGTGAATCTTCTGAGAACGATTGCTGCACTAGTTTAGATTACGCACTGGATAGTGGCCCCATTGTAGGGGCATACTGAGTTATTGCTGATATGGGGATTGGGCCCCTCGGTTAGGCCATGCAGGGTTATCCCGGGCATTAGGACGATATGACGTCATCGAGTTAGGGCATGCCTTCAGGATGAGTCAGATGTATAGTACGTTCTGGATTGTTCACGATCTCCTAGGATCGACCCATGTTTCTTTTATTTTTTATTTTTATGTGGTGGATGGTTGAGAGGTCTAGTTCGGTTGCTGGCCCCTATGTGCCACATTTTCCATTGCCCTTGGTGTGTGTTGTGTATTATGTGTAGTTTTCCTTTTTGGCTAATAACTGAAGTTTGGATTTCTAAATGGTTCATAGAAAATGATTTGAAAAGAAATATACATATTCCTTTCAAACATTAAATTTATTTTTAAATTAAAAAGGGAAATGGACTGATACTTGTTTTATAAATTAAAGTGCGTGTGTGTGAAAAACCAATATTTTTTATATTTAGTTCAAACTTGTAATTGGTAAATTTATTTATTTAAAGGTAGTGCATTGGGAATAGATACCGGGATAGCCTACTGGGTTTTAATACTCATGCCTATAGTTCTTTTATGTTTTTAGTGTCTGTTCAGGATACAACTTGGGTGCATTCGCCATGGGTGATGTTTGGTCGTGAGTTGGAGAGTGACCCACGAGGTCACATGGAGATAGTGGTTGTTTCTTTTGGTTAGTTTGTTTTCTTTTGTTCTTGTTAAGTTAATTTACTCTATTTATTTTATTTTGTGCTGCTCTGTTTTATTTCAGCTGTTCTAATTATTTATTTATACTGGTCAAAATCATTCCCACAGCCTCTGTTGATGCCCTGGCGCTTGTCGCCAACTCGGGAGGATCGAGAACGCCTCTTGGGTCATGTCGTGAACCGGCTCGGGTGACCGGTTCAGGGTTGACCCGGGTTGGTTCATGAAAAAATGGTATCATAGCAGGTCATCCCTTAGTGGACCTAGCTTTTTAGAGTGCCATTTGTTATTTGGGATGTCTGGTAGATGGAGATTAGAACTGTCGGGGCTCCGGAGGTAGGTTTCGGGTTGATGCCTGATCACCACTGCTCGTGATGAGACCTGAGTCAACAGGGTTAGTTCGAGATTTGATACTTTTTTCTTTGGTTTTTTTGGACTGAGGAATGACAATGGGGGCGAATCGGTTCACTTGGAAGCCTCACATGGGGTGGTGACCCATGTGGACTCCGAGTGACCGATTTAAGGTCCTTTTAGTGATATGCCTTACTTGGGGCATGTCTCACCACCATGTCACTAGGTCAGACATATGCACTAGTTCCTCATTCCAGTTGCTTATTATAGCTTGTGTTTTGTTGATTTGAGTGTGCGTTAAAAGTGAAATTGGTTTTTAATTGAAAAGGTGTTTCTTCCAAATTGTTTTTGAAATTACAAAAGTGTGTTTTTAAAGAGAAGGTGTATTGGTTTGGAAAAACTTGTTGTGTGTTTGGATTTGGTAAGGAAAAGAAGTGTTTGAACCTTGGCACTCCTTATGGAGGGTCACACATGCGTGGGTATGTATAGAAGTGTGTGGGAGCACTTGTTCACAGATGATGTGAGCGGGATTGAATGAGAGAACGTGTGACGGTTCATAAAGTACCATAGGGGAGTTTTGAAAATTTTAAAGAAATAACGGTTTTCGAAAATTGATTTCTCCTTGTGTTGTATATGGTTGGATTATGGGCCTATTTCCCTTGGCTTGTGTTGTTTCCTAGATTGAGTTTTGGCTTGATGCCGGTTTCGATAGTGTTTTTCGTGTTGTCATGAGTATGCCGCCCAGAAATCCTCCCAAGGTTTTCAATAAGTTATTCTCATTTCTCAGTTCCATTTGTGTGTTTCTTTCTTATCAAGGTAGTCGAAGTATATTAGAGGTAGTTGTATAGTTCTGAAATATTGTGTGTCTTCAGGTTGTTGGGAAATCCCAGGATAGTTAAGGTTCGTACCACCATAGAGTTATTTGAGGGTTCAGTTTTAGACTAGTAAAGATGAATGGTCTCATCGCCATTAGAGTTTTGAGTGTGATTAATGGTGGTCGACTTCTGCGAAGGTTCCCCACCAGGAAAGGAGTGCGGGCCGGTGGAACCTGTCTCCATGAAATCATCCTCGTCGGTACCAGTTCCTAGTTCGTCAGACCGCTCTCTTGTACACCACCAGTATAGCCTTTTCGAACATCCTAAGTCATCATGTTTCATCCCTTTGAAAATGTACGACCATCGTGGTTGTTGGAATCATCGAACAGAAGAAGGAGTTAGAAACCGGGAGATGAAAATGCCTGACTGTGAGGCAGGAGATGCTTCAGCCATCAGGGCCCCGGCCAAAGGTCTCAGGGTGAAGCTCGCACGCAGTCAGGAGTTTCCAAGGGTGTGTGGAAACTCGGTCTAGATAATTTCTTTGGCTTTAGAATGGAAATATCAAAAATTTCCCTTGTTCTATTCTCATCACAGTCGTAAGATCATCCTTGTTGTGGTGGCGTGATGAGCCCATTTCCCCACAGTCCAAGTGGTCTTATCTGCTCTCAGTGTGGTTCTTAAGTTTTTTAGTCTCTCTGAATGGTGTGGGCCCGTGAATAAATTGACCTGTTATGTTTTTGAGTTGGTCCTAGCTGTGTTTGATAGGGGAATGTTCATTTCGTGAAGTTGATGGGAAGTTTTGAGTTAATTTCTTATCCTGAAGTTGCTGGATTGTTCAGTATCAAGCTTTCCGTCAAAGTCTCAGGTGTGTTGTCCAGCCCATATGGGGAAAATGAATGAGTTTGGTTTGAGAGTTCATGTGTTCTCCCCTGGGGGTGGTTTGTTCGGGTTTTAAGGGTTTCTGTGTTAGTGAATTCTTGTGGTGGGGAGAACCCCTCACATTCTCCCCTAAATCTCGGGCGGTGGTTTTTCTTGATTTGGTCGGGTGTGAAGTTTGTTGGGAATGGTTACCCCGAAGCTCTCAGTCCTCTATGATTTTTTTTCTGGGAATGAACACAAGTTGTGTCAACTGTTGGCTTGGTGACTTTCTGGGGGCATAAAGTGTCTGTGGTGGGGAGAATTGTCACACCCCACCCACGGACACCCATGTTTTTTTATTTTATTCTTTATTTCTCTTTCTTCCTCTTTCTTGTTCACTTTTTCTCTTCTCCCATTAGCTCTTCCATGCGGTGTTGTCCCCCCTGTCCAGTGCGCGACCCGCTCCCCTACCTCTCTTCTCTCTTTTTTATTTTGCACGCTGCACTTGCAGCACCACTCCTCCCCGCGTCTTGGCCTGTCGTCGCTCGGTGCCTTCTGCAGCTTCACCCTCCTTCCTCGCTGCTTCCCCTCATAGCAGCCTGCATCCCGCCAACCTGCGCTCCTGCAGCCCACCTCCGCCGCCCCTGTAGCACCTCTCCGCTGCAGCGCATGTGCTCCCACTACTCGCCTACAGCAGCGCCCAGCTCCGGCTCGCCCTCCTGCCTTGCTCACACCATCCCTCTGCCAGCGCCTCCCTGCTTGCCTCCTTCTACATCGGCGCAACACCCCCAAGTCCCGCACCCCCTTCTCTCTCTCTCAGACTGAAGAGCCTCCCCTTGTAGCGGCGACCTCCTACCACGGCTCTGCACCATGGCTCACCTGCACCGCCCTTGCGCCAGCCCTACCTTTCCCATTCTAGCTGCGCTTCTGCCCTGCTCCACCTGCACCTCCGACGTGATACAATGCCCTTTATCCTTGCCGTAGCAGCCTCATGCTTTCTGCCCCCTCCTACCATCTGGCCTCGGTTGAGCATCCCAGTTCTACCGCCGGGACAGAAATGAATTTGCATGCCCATCCTGCCAGCCCGGTTTGGCACCCTCCTGCTCGCAACAGCATCACCCGAGCAAGTCGCCTCCCATGCCTTCTTGCTCACCCCGCTGTCTGAAGCGCACCACCCCCTCCATCCAAAGTATGCTGTTAGGAGGAGCTTACCGCCACCACCCTATCCAGGCTATGTGCTGCCCTCCGACCTGCTCGTGCCATATGTGCTTGCGCCGCCGTCCGCGCTCCCTCGGCCTGCCTGTGCTCCCCACCGCAGGCCACTTCACCGGAAACACACCCAAAGCCGGCTGACCAGCTGCACGGTCCCATCGCTTTCCATCTCCACGCTGCCACCGGATCTGGACTCACCGTGTCATCTAGGCTCACCGGTCTGCCATGCTTCGCCGGAGCCACGGGACGCAGCCATCACTTCTTAGTTGGACGCACCACACTAGAGTTTCTCCACAAGGACACTGATTTTGGGGTTTGCAGTGCCCAGTTTCTGTTCCTAGAACCCTACTAGGCTTACCAGAGTTGGACCTCCTTTCTCTTGCAAGTACCATCATGGGGGTGATGCTGTGCCGGCTGTGGAAACCGCAGTCACGCCACAGAGCATCCCAACTCTGAAACACCCCGCTGTAGATCGTAGTCCAGTGGAACTCCTCCGACCGGCCGCACACCCCTCCCAACCGCCCCCCTACCAGCGACTTTTTCGGCACCCCTAAGCCCCTCGCTGACCATCCAGGGTGGAACGACCAGCTCCATCGACTCCTGTGTCACCAGACGCACGCCAGGTTTGTAATTGGGCATGCAACGAACGCCGTCGCCGAAGGCGAGCGGTTTGAGCTCACCCCGTTGTGCATGCTCCATTATTGAGGTGAGTTTTGCGCTATTTATTCATTTTATCTTTTTAAATCTATGCATATGGGTTTTTATTATTTTATGATTTCTACAACATGTTGGAAGAGAAATTCGGCGATACCACGTTTAACCGGTTGCGCGTGCTTGTGCTTCTGTGCGAGGTGTGCCGCGTCGTCGTACCCGAGCTGCAAGTCGAGGTATGTCCCCCACTGCACTTACCTTTAGATTTAGAATTTATTAATTTCTTGATGATTTAATAATTTTAAAAAAATTGGAAGTAATACGGTATAATTAAATTTTATATAATTATTTGGGGAGAAAAGAGCCGTTTATTTTATACCGAACAATTGAAACATTTTCATGACGAGCGGACACCCAGTATTGAAAGAATTCCCGTTTGTCCTTTAAACACAATTCACGGAATTTCAAATGTACTTCTGGTTTTAAAGATAAATGATTTCTTCGGAATAAGTGTTTTGGGTTTTCTTGAAAATGAGGTTTTTCATTAAAATTATTGAAGGCCTGTTTGGAACTTTAATAAAATAGATTATTTTGGAAAACCCATTATGGGGTGATATTTGGTGTGCGTTGATTTCGTGAGCTGTATGTGATTTTTGAGCATCAAGACTGATTGAATTACATTGTGGACGCACCCCTTTTTATTGCTTGTGTTGACATGGGAACCTGGCATAGTGAGTGAATCTTCTGAGAATGATTGCTGCACTAGTTTAGATTACGCACTGGCTAGTGTCCCCATAGCAGGGGAATACTGATTTATTGCTACTATGGGGATTGGGCCCCTCGTTTAGGCCATGCAGGGCTATGCTGGGTGTTAGGGCGTTATGACGTCATCGAGTTAGGGCATGCCTTCAGGATGAGTCATATGTATAGGACGTTCTGGATTGTTCACGATCTCCTAGGTTTGACCCATGTTTCTTTTAGTTTTTATTTGTATGTGTTGGATGGTTGAGAGTTCTAGTTCGGTTGCTGTCCCCTGTGTGCCACTTTTTCCATTTTCCCTTGGTGTGTGTTGTGTGTTATCTGTAGTTTTCCTTTTTGGCTAATAACTGAAGTATGGATTTCTAAATGGTTTGCAGAAAATGATTTGAAAATAAATATACCTATTTCTTTCAAACATTAAACTTGTTTTTAAATTAAAAAGGGAAATGTACTGATACTTGTTTTAGAAATGAAAGTGCGTGTGTGTGAAAAACCAATATTTTTTATATTTAGTTCAAACCTGTAATTGGTAAATTTCTTTATTTACGGTAGTTCATTGGGAATAGATACTGGGCTAGCCTACTGGGTTTTAATACTCACTCCTATAGTTCTTTTCTGTTTTTATTGTCTGTGCAGGCTATAGCTTGGGTGCATTCACCGTGGGTGACTTTTGGTTGTGAGTTGGAGAGTGACCCATGAGGTCACACAGAGATAGTGGTTGTTTCCTTTAGTTAGTTTATTTTCTTTTGTTCTTGTTTAGTTACATTACTCTGTTTATTTTATTTTGCGCTGCTCTGTCTTATTTCAGCTGTTCTAATTATTTATTTATACTGGGCGAAATCATTCCCACATCCTCTGTTGATGCCCTGGCGCTTGTCGCCAACCCGGGAGGATCGAGAATGCCTCTCAGGTCATGTCGCGGACCGGCTCGGGTGACCGGTTCAGGGTTGACTCGGGTTGGTTCATGACAATAGGACTTCATGATAGTTGATGTATCAAACCCTTTTTCTTGAGGAGAAGATCCTCCTGGAATCGAGCGCACTGTGTGTGAGAACTCTAGAGCTGGCTGCAACTGCGATGACTTCTGTTCTGGAATCCTCCGTGGGTTCAACGACGATGATTGCTGTACCAGAATCCTGTGTGGGTTCCACAGTTTGGAATTCTGTTCATGTATCCTATGTGGGTCCGACAGAATAGCTGACTTGTATCCTGTGTGGGTCCGACAGCTTAGACGAGGTAGCTGGCCTATATCTTGTGTGGGTCTGACAGCTTAGCTTGTCTTGTATCCTGTGTGGGTCCGACAGCTTAGATGATCCAGTGGCTACATCTGATCATCAATATCTATCTACTATTGTGCCATACCTGTGTGAGCTGAGTCTTGTCTTTCAATCTTTGTCATCGATGTGATTGACCTTACATCATGTGTGGACTGGGTTGTGCTTAGGCTCGAGAGTTGGAGCCGAACTGTGATTGGTAACTAAGGTATATGTATGGGCATTTATCTTAGTAGGGTTGGTTGATACTTTGTGATTGTATCTTTCTTTTATGGTTATCCTTCATGGATTCTGGGAGACCTTCAGGGGGTCTCGGGGTCCCTACAGGGTATCGTTATACTCACCCCTGCACGGGCTATGCCCGCACTTCGTTGTGTTGGTTGCAGACGACAGACAACACTGATCGAGGTAGAGAGTTGTAGAGATGGACGGTACTCAGAGGTAGACCACTTGGCGAGACATACATGGAGCAGACAGATGGACCTGGGGTGTTGAGGAGTCCATCTGTACCCACCATTCAGGTGGGATTCCTAGATGATGACTCAGTGGTTGTGGTTTTACCTTTCTGCTATTGTACTACCCTTTCAGTTGTTTGTACTTTACTTTTGGGCTTGTATTTCCATCCCCTTTCCTTTCATCACTTTCTTTTGTATACTACTTTACTTTTTGTTTACTTCTAGTGGCATACTCTGTTGTTTTTGTTTACTTTTAAAAGGAAATGCCTTCCCTTCTTATCGGGATTACGCCTTTGGTGCTAGTCGCCAGCCCCTGGCCTATGGAAGGCGGGCTTGTGGTAGTCACGACATGGGCCCCGAGGACGGGTCGTGACAAATTGGTATCAGAGGAGTGGGTTCTACCATAGAACTCAGGACTCTGATCATTCTTTTCAATGAAGCAATAGTGTTAAGAGTATTGAGTGTGGTTTTCTGTCTAGGGAGTCCAGTGTTGGTGCGGTAGCCGACGTATCCATACACCAGGACCCTGACCTCTGATTTCTGACTCAGTGCACAAAAACACTGATTGCATGTGTGTTTCTTTCGAAAAAGTTTTATTTGTGATCACTTTGTGTTAGCTCACCATGTATACTGTTTTAACCGCGGTGCACCTGTTTCTTTTCAGGATGTCCCCACAAAGGTATCCAGCTAGGGTTCCGAGTTATGAACGAGATGGTAGCCCACCGAGTGATGAGGCCTCAATGCAGGGCCCCATCACAGCGGAGGTTCCAGCAGTACCACTACCCGCTGGGCCACCGATACCACTACCTCCACCAGCAAAGAGTGCACGCAACCTGAGTTCGCTGAACAAGTTCCAGCTCTAGAGGCTGTCGAGGTTCCGGGGAGAGAGACCCACAGGCAGCTGAGTATTGGCTAGATGATATCATGAGAGTTTTCATATTGGTAGGGACACCAGCCGAACTTATGGTGATCCTTGCCGCGAGTCTCTTTCATGCAGCAGCAGGTAGATGGTGGAGCCTGATGCTCTAGGTGCATGATGAGGCATCATTACTCTATAGAGCCTTCAAGAGTCTCTTCCTCTTGGAGTTTGTTCTAGACACCTTTCATGTGGTGTGGATTCAAGAGTTACTACATCTGCTGTAGGGAAGCATGACTGTAGCTTAGTACTCAGCGAGGTTCACTGACCTCTCATGCTACTCCATGGATATGGTGTGGGACCAGTACTTAAGGGCCCAGACCTTCGAGTAGAGACTTAGGTATGAGATCAGGGCTTCGACGATTCCCCTCAGTATTCTAACTCAGGTGGGGGTACTGGAGAGAGCCCTTCTAGTGGAGAGTTTTTTCACAAAGCAGTTACCAGCGGTGAGACCCACCACAGGGAGACACACCACAGATTCTTGTACAGTCGGCAGTAGACAGATAACGCAGAGGTCCAAGCGGACCAGGCCATCATGTGGGTGACCCCAAGATACGAGTTTGGTTATGCGGGGCACATGATACAAAGTAATCTATAAGAGGAGCAGGCAGTGCTATGCTTGCGGTGGGTAGGGCCACATGGCTCGTGACTGCCAGACCCACCATGAAGATGAGCAGCAGACAGTAGAGGGACCTCCCAGGCAGAGGCAGAGGTTCGACTGTGGTGGTCCACTAGGAGCAGGTGGACGACGTAGAGGAGCTGGCCGAGCAGTGGGTGGTGGACGACGTTTTAAGGCTCTACCACCACCACCACCAGGAGGTCCACCCCGACTATAGGGAGTTGGCAGACAGAGGTAGGCTCAGTTCCAGGTACTCAAGGCCTACGACCACGATGCACCTGGGATGATTCGAGGTACTATTGTGTCTACTCCACCCTTGATGCAATACTCATAGACACAGGTGCGAGTCATTCTTTTATTTTCTCTGCCCTTGTTCGGAGCTCGGAGATTCAGATGGAGCTGTTGGCTCGATCCTTACGGCTAGCGACTCTTATGGGAGAAGACTCGACGATTACGCACTGGTGACATAATTGTGATCTTACTCTAGGAGGCAAGAGCTTCGGCTAAGATCTTCTTATAGTGGCGTCGAGGCCTTACGACGTCATCTTGGGTATGAACTGATTATCCAAAATTCATGCTTAGATTGACTGTATTAGGCGCAAAGTGCAGTGTATCCGCACGGATGGGACCGGGTTCACCTTCACCGGTGAGAAGGTAGCCTTTGTAGCACAAGATTGACTTACGCAGAGGAGGGGGCAACAGATCACACATCAGTTGGATAGTATCATCCTCGGAGCGCTTGATGTGCGGAGTCTGAGTTTTCCTATTGTGGTGGATTAGTACGCAGATGCTTTTCTTGACGATGTTCCAGGACTACCTCCTCACAGAGAGGTAGACTTATATATTGACCTGTACCCCCGGGACAACATTGATATCTACTCCAGTATATCAAATGGCTCCCATTGAGCTTTGTGAGCTGCAGGTATAGCTGGAGGACTTGCAGGGGAAGGGATTTATCCGACCTAATGTTTCACCTTGGGCATCTCTGATTTTATTCGCCAAGAATTCGGATGGGAGCTTGCGACTATGTGTCGACTACTATTGCCTAAATCAGGTGACCATGAAGAATAAGTACCCACTCCCAAGGATTGACGACCTCTTTGATCTGCTCAAGGGAGAACGATGGTTCTTGAAGATAGACCTTAGGTCAGGCTATCACTAGCTCAGAGTTCGAGAAGAGGATCTGCAGAATACGTCCTTCAGGTATCGGTATGGAGACTACGAGTTCTTGGTTATTCCCTTCAGCATAACCAATTCTCCAGAAGTGTTCATGAGTCTCATGAATAGGATCTTCCAGACTTACCTTGATCGATTTATCGTAGTCTTTATCGAGGACATACTGATTTACTCGACTACTGAGGAGGAGCATGCCTACCATTTGCAGGTAGTTCAAGATACACTCCAAGAGCCCCAGATTTATAGTAAGCTCTTGAAGTTCCAATTATGGATTTGAGAGGTTCAATTCTTGGGTCACGTCATCTAGGAGGATGGAGTTGCAGTGGATCTAGAGAAGATTGAGTTAGTGGTTTCTTGGGAGCCACCCAGGAGTGTGACGGAGGTTCCTAGTTTTCTGGTACTGGATGGGTACTATCATAGATTTGTTCCAGACTTCTATAGAGTTTTAGCACTTCTTTCAGCATTGATTAAGAAGGGTAAACCCTTTGTGTTGTCAGATAGATTCTTGCAGAGCTTTCAGGAGCTGAGGCAGAGGTTGACCAGTGCACCCATCTTGAGGTTACCAGAGGAGGGCGTAAGGTACGTAGTTTACTGTGACACATCAGGGATTAGAATTGAGTGTGTCCTAATGCAAGAGCAAGCTATGACCTCATATGGTTCATGACAGTTGAGACAACATGAACAGAACTATGCTACCCATGACCTGGAGTTAGTGGCAGTGGTCTTAGCCTTGAAGATGTGGTGACACTATCTGATGGGCGATCGTTTTACAGTCTACTCTGACCACCAGAGTATCAGGTATATCTTCTCGTAGAAGGAACTGAACCTGAGACAATGACGATGTCTTGAGTTCCTCCCGGAATATGAATTTGAGATAGTATATACTCTTGGCAAGGGGAATGTTGTAGCAGATGCTCTCAGCAAGAGATCAGACATTCTGCTGCTAGGAGAGGCGACAGAGCAGCTGTCCGCGTTGCAGATATCATTTGTGGATAGAGATGGAGAAACCTTTCTTCAGTCTCTCACAGTCACTCCTCCGCCTCTTCAGCGAGTTAGATAGGCACAACATGGGGACGTTGACTGTGAGATGTGACATGCTAAGATATCCTCAGGGCAGGCACCTGATGGATTTTTTTAAGGTGGGAGCACATCATTCTCTTTAGAGGATGTACCATGGAACCAGTTGCACTACATGAGGAGGTGTTGAGGGAGTTACACACTTCCCCTGTAGTGGTAAATCCAAGAGTGGAGAAGATGTATCAGGACCTCAGACAACAGCACTGGTGGAAAGGTATTAAGAAATCAGTAGCATAGTTTGTCTCTCGATGCCTCACTTGTCAGCAAGTGAAGGCGAAGCACCAGGTTCCAGCAGGCTTGGTTCAGCCCTTAGAGGTTCCAGAGTGGAAGTGGGATGGGATATCCATGTATTTCATGATGGGACATCCACGTACATCTAAAGGACATGACTTTATCTGGGTGATCGTAGACTGACTCTCCCAGTCGGCCCACTTCCTACCGATCAGAGATCAGGGCTCAGTAGAGAGCTTGGGATGCCTCTACATTCATGAGATCATATGGATTTATGGTGTTCCATCGACTATCATCTCTGATCGAGATGATTTTTTCACTTCCTTTCTATGGAAGGGATTATAGGAGGCTTTTGGGACGCAACTTCACTTGAGCATCGCCTTCTATCCACAGACGGATGGTCAAACTGAGAGGACCATCCAAACTATTGAGGACATGCTCCATGCATGTGTCCTCGACTTTGGTCGCAGGTGGGAGGATCAATTACCCTTGGTGGAGTTTGCGTACAACAACATCTACCACTCCACCATCGAGATGGCCCCTTACGAGGCATTGTACGACGGACCTTGCATATCATCTCTATACTGGACTAACCTAGGGGAGTCAGCACTTATAGGACCAGATATGGTGCAGGCTATGACGAAGAAGGTGCAAATTATACAGGAGTGCATGAAGACTACACAGATCAGATAGAAGTCCTATGCTGATAGGAGACGAAGACCATTGGAGTTCGAGGATGGTGACCAAGTCTTTCTATGGCTCTCACCCCGACGAGGTCTGTGGAGATTTGGTCAGGGTGGAAAGTTGTCTCCATGATTCATCGGGCTATTCCAGGTCATCAGCAGAGTAGGCGAGGTGGGTTACCGCATGGCCCTTCCACCTCAATTTCATCGGGTGCACGGCGTCTTCCACATATCTCAGCTGAGGAGAGACGTGCACGACCCATCTCACATCATCGACCATGGGGAGCAGGACGATGATGATGGGGAAAATTTCATAGAGGTTCTAGTGGAGATCGAGGATTGACAAGAGTGGGTCCTGTGTGGATGGTCGATACCTCTAGTGTGCATTCGTTGGCAGCACGAGAACCTCCTGGAGAGCACATGGGAGCAAGAGGCTCAGATGCATGCTCAGTACCCCCATTTGTTTCCCTAGTGTGTGTTATAGCTTTAATGGGACGTAAATACCGGAGGTGGGGGTAATGTAAAGACCCAGAAATTTCATGGATTTTTTTTAAATTCTTTGGAATTTTATGAGTCCGCAGTTTCTGACAGAGCCTGATTCTGAGGCCCGGTGTGCCCGAAATCAATTTCTGAAGTTTTGTTCGGGTACCTTCAATAAACGTAATTGTAGGTTATTCTATCTTTTTAACCGGTGCTCAGAATTGAAATCCAATGACACCGATGAACTTGCAGCACCAATATTTTCTCAAGGAGACCTCTACCGTAGTTGTGTTTGGTCGAGAGTGGATGTTATAAGTTGGGGTATCTATTTAAAAATTAAAGATTAAATAAAACTGTGTGTGTAACACATTTTTATTTGAAGTTGGTTAATGTATTTGGGTGGTAGTTGTTTTCTCCAATGGGAAGTTGGAGGTCGGGCCCACCCCCACATAACCTCCCATGGGAGGATATTACGTGGCGGGGCCCACATGACCACCTAACCATTTAACTCCCCTTGTCTTTAATGAGAAAACCCATTCTTCATTTATATTGTGTGAACACTCTACCTTCCTCCTCTCATTAAGTGTGCTAACCATTTAAATAATTAATTAAACTTAATCAATTTAATTAATTATAACTTTTTAATTTTGAAAATCTTGTCAACAATAAAATAATATGAGAGCCTATTATTTTAGTTGGCGGATGGAACTTTGAGAGGATTTGGGGAGGAACTCTTGGAGAAATATTATTCTCTCAATTAAGAATGATGTTCTTCATCGAAGAATGCTCCACGTCTTGAAGAATGTGAAGAAACACTTTCTACCTTCTTTAATTAGAACAAGGGAATCACCATCATCCACGAAGTACACCGACGTATTTGACTCGACTCAACTACACTGGGCTCTATTCCCTCCAACATTGATGGAACGACGTCAGTCTTCCATGATGTATGTCTTCTGTGGCTCTTCAATGTGCAACGTCAAATACGATGCCGAGAGGAATTTGGAATATTTATTTTTATACATGTGATTTATACCCTCGTTCTTTGGTGATTATCTGTTAAATTAATATACGAGCCTCTAATACAGAGGGAACAGGCTAAAAAATAAGTCCGAACCCTCCACCAATTCGTTCTTGATGTGCAATTTGTTGGGAGATGGGTGAACGGAAGGGAAACATTTATTTTAGGCCGTCTTAGTGAAGAGATAGACCCAACGAGGCTGTAGGAGAAGACGAGAGGCAAAATGGACCATCGGAACGACTTCGGTGGCCCGCGGAAGAGCACGGCGGTGCCCCTCGCACGCCGCCGGAGGAAGGCCGCCGCGACACTGGCCACGATGGTGGAGCGGAACCCGTGTGCGGGTTCTGGGGAGGATGGGCAGTGCTAGCTGGCACCACCGTTATAGGACACTGGGGGGCCATCCCTCCCCTCCCCCCCACCCACCCCCTGGCTCCGCGCGCTCAGCGCGAACACGCTTGGCCAGCTGGCCGAGCCACCGCCGGCCACCAGGTCGGGCCGCCTACCGCATAGGCCAGGACGTAGCCTCTAGGCCGTACCATGTCGCGCCCTACTAGGATGGACCCGGATCCGGGTCGGGTCGACCCGGTTCGGGCCGACCCAGGGCGGGTTAGGCCAGGTTGGTCCGGACCGAGACCCCCCTCTTCGGACCACTTTTTTTTCACCCATAACATGAGCTAAAGACCTATGATAGACAGACCATCAGTTGATTAGTATTTCTTGAATCGAGATGGTCGTTTCGGTATATCACACTCAAGGTTTTGGTGAAGTTTGTGTATGGCCGGGTTGGTTCGAATCTGAAACCAACTGGGCCCTCTGAACGAAAATGTTTATAACTCTTAGACCGGACGTCTGATTGATCCACCATTGGTCGCGTTGGGTTCCTTATGATGAGATGGAACTTCAGGATACATCAAATCATGACTTCGTGATAGTTGATGTATCGACCGCCTTTGCTCGAGGAGCGGACCCTCCCAGAATCGAGCAAGTTGTGTGCGGGAACCCTAGAGCTGGTTGAGACTATAACGACTTCTGTACTGGAATCCTCCATGGTTACAACGACGATGACTACTATACCAGAATCCTATGTGGGTTTGACAGTTCTGACTTCTGTTACTGTATCCTGTGTGGGTCCGAAATAATATCTATCCTATATCCTGTGTGGGTCAGACAGCTTAGATGAGATAGCTGGCATGTATCCTGTGTGGGTACGACAGCTTAGATGAGATAGCTGACCTGTATCATGTGTGGGTCCTACAGCTTATCTAGTCCTGTATCCTGTGTGGGTCTGACAGCTTAGATGATCTAGTGGCTACATATGATCATCTATATCTCTTTACTATTGTGGCATACCTGTGTGAGCTGAGTCTTGTCCTTTAATCATTATCATCGATGTGATTGACCTTACTACCTGTGTGGAATGGGCTGTGCCTAGGCTCGAGAGTTGGAGCCAAACTGTGATTCGTAACTTAGGTATATGTATAGTCATATATTTAAGTAGGTTTGGTTGATACTTCGTGATTGTATCTTTCTTTTGTGGTTATCCTTTGTGGATTTTGGGAGACCTTCGGGGGGTCTCGGGGTCCCTACTGAGTATCGTTATACTCACCCCTGCATGGGATATGCCTGCACTTCATTGTGTTGGTTGCAGACATTGGACAACACTGATCAAGGTAGAGAGTGGTAGAGCTGGATGGTACCTGGAGGTAGACCACTTGGCGAGATGTACACTGAGTGGATGAATGGACCTGAGGTGCTGAGGAGGCCATCTGTACCAACCCTTCAGGTGGTATTCTCCGAGGATGACTCAGTGGTTGTTGTTTTACCTTTCTGCAGTTGTACTACCTTTTCAGTTGTTTGTACTTTACTTTTGGGCTTGTATTTCCATCCCCTTTCCTTTCATCACTTTCTTTTGTATACATCTTAACTTAGTGTTTACTTCCAATTTCATACTCTATTGTTTTTGTTTACTTTTTAAAATTAATTCCTTACCTTTTTATCGAGATTATGCCTTTTGTGCTAGTCTCCAGCCCCTGGCCTATGGAAGGCGGGCATGGGGTAGTCACGGCACGGGCCCCAAGGACTGGTCGTGAAAATGACACTTGGATTCAAAATTCACACCACCATATACATCGAAGCATGTATGAAGGAAAATATTTTAGAATCATAAAATTTATTAGCCCCCAAGAGACCCTTGATAAAATAAAAAATGCATCGTACCTATTTGCTTTTAGAGTAAAAATTATGCTTTGATTATTTATTTTCAATATCACAACATATACCTTTGAAGGTAATAGGAATACATTTTCTTAGGATGTTCAAATCCATTGATTACAAGGATGCCACATGATAATGTTAAATTTAGAGGGGAGATATTTTCACTAAATATTACTTCCCATGGAATCTGTACTCTACTGTATGAAAATATTTTTTTTCTGAATTTTGATTAGTTGAAATTGTCTAAATAATAAGATATGAAAACACATCAATCAAGTTCGTCGATAAGCTCAATAATTTTATATAATAACAATTGTTCACTATTAAAGACCACTTATATGAATGTGAGATCCTAATTGTCATACTTTAAGGCGAGCTATGGGATAATACAACATGTATAGAAGAGAGGAGATCCCACCCAATTATCTTTCTATAAATAAACATTTCCTCTACTAATAATCTAGTGAGACTTGTCAAGAATAGTTCATATGTTACCATTCAGAAAGTTCCATAGATGAAAACTATAAAGGCCTTTAATCCAGTCGATTGGAGATCTTAAATAATTCTTGTTGATGAAATTGAAATAATATGATTGCCTCAAAATTCTCCCCCAAATAAACTTATCTTGTATATATTGATCATTTCCTCAATTCCCGAATGATCAACAACCCCTATAATAATCAGTTTGGAAAGCTGAGACCAGCTGGTCCAATGGTATCAACCCTCTTAATGGGAGTCTAAATTTAATTCATTGATGGTGTCATTTATGCTTTGAATAATTGACTTTAGGGTCTATAAAAATGAAATAACATTAATAGGAATAGAATAAAGAATGATATTCCTCAGAGAGATCCCACCTCTGAGAGAGAGGAAAATACGTTTCCAAATAAGAATACTTTCCATGATTCTATTGACAATACCATCAAAATGATGGATGTGAGTTATTGTATTATATAAGAGAGTTTATATAATCCATTGGAAAAATACTTTTAGAGGTTTCCAGTATCACCATAGTATATTTATGTAACCTTGTAGTGTATTTGTTTTGAAATATAATTTCTTCCTTTGGATAAATTAATCCACTGGATACCCCTACCACAATATGAATTCAACCATAATATGGAATCGTTATAATGGTTTGTTTTTACTTCATTAAATATTCTATTTATGGTTATCAATTGAGATCATGTGGTATTTGTTGGTTAAAAGTAATTTTATTTGGGATAAAGATAGATTAAGCTACAAGTATTTCATTATAGCTGGAGATCTTGATGTTTTGTGCATCCAATGTGGGAATACATATTTTTCCTTGAGTTTTCAAGTATTGTTATTATTTTTTACCTAATGAGGCTACATGTTAATTTTTCGGTGAGATATTGCGTTTGTAATCAATCTATATTTAGGTGTTTCTCCTATTTTTATGGAAGATTATTGTAATAAATCTGTATAGATTTGGGATTTGATGATTAATATTAATTATTTTTTGTAGTGAGTAATTATTTAACATAGTCTATCTCTAAGGGATAGTATATTATTATTTAAAAATAATAAGGTTAAGATATTGAGATTATATTTATATTACCATTGTATGAGTCATGTGATGGTGAATAATCAACATTATTTTTCTAGGATAGATTTTTTTCTTGACTAGTTGAAAGGTGAGAGTTTTTTTATCTAAGATCTATTTACTATATAGATATCACTAGATGACAGTTATGGAAGATTTCATCTTTAATATAATTTTTTATTCTAGTACATACATTTAAATATTTTAGTGATGTCATTTAGAGTTATGAATGCTTCAATAGATTTTATAAGGATTATAAATAGAGTGTTATATTTTTATATTGATTTATTTGTGGTCATATTCGTTAATAATATTTGTATTTAATTTAAGAGAGTGGATTATCTAACAAATAATATAATCAGAGGGTTGGAGTAGTTTAGGGAGCATAATTTGTATGGAAATACGTCTAAGTTTTGGTTTTGGACATGCGAGGTGAATTTTCTAGGTCAGGTTATTTCAGAGTGTGGTCTAATTGTGGTTGCAACAATGATTAAGGAAGTTGATATAGTGAATCCAAAAAATAATGTTTCTAAAGTGAGATGTTTCTTAGGATTTGCTGAATATTATTAGAGTTTTGTATTAGGTTTTTCTTAGACTATGAATCCATTATCATTCTTGACTAAGGGAATGTTCTTTCTTAGATATATGGGTGTTAGGATTCTTTTGAATATTTAAAGAAGAAGTTTAAGGTTCCTCTAGTTCTTTAATTACATGTGGAGGGTTCTCTTTATAAGGTTTATTATTATGTAAACCATTAAGGTTTTGGATGTTTCTTGATGCAATAAAGATAACTAATTTCTCACATGTATAGATAGTTATTTAATTATGAATGTATCTATACCACCCATGATTTGGTGATTATGACAATGTTTTTAGTGCTTAATATATAAAGACATAATTTTATTATAGAATATTGTAATATTTTTTTTATATCATAAGATTTTTGAGATATGTATTTTCTTGTAAGTACTTGAATTTTTGGTAGATAATGTGGGTTTAATTTCACCAATATTATGATTTCGATACCATATATAATCCTGGTAATGGTAATGTTGTGGTTGATGTTTTGAGTAAAACATATTATGGTGGGGATGCTCAGTGGATGGATGATAAATTGAATATAATGGTTTTCTACAATATACTAACCTAATATAAGGAGATATTAATAATATATCATGTAATTATCATTTATTTGTGAAATATTCATTGGCATAATAAGTAGAGGAGTCTCATCTGGGTGACATTGAGATGGTAGTTTCAATAGATTTTAAGTGGTTTTTGGTGAGTTATATAGTTTATATTTAGTTGTGTAATCGAGTATTAAAAATATGTATCAAAATTTTAAGAGGTAGTTTTAGTTTCTTGGGATAGTGATTGAGATATATGAGTCTTTTTAAATTTCTTTTTTGTTAATAGGTGAAAACCATGCCTCATATTTTGGAAAGGTTATTTCATCCTTTAGTGATTCCATAGTGGAAGTTGAAGGATTTTTATATGGATTTTGTAATGGATTTACGTCATGCCTTAAAAGGGTTTGATTTCATTTGGGTTATCCTATATTGGTTGATGAATTCATCTAATTTCTTATGGATTATGGAATTGAGTCCAATGGATAGTTTTTCAAAGATTTAAATGGTGGAGGTGGTGAGGTATAATGGTATTCTGAGGATGATAGTAACTAATCACGATTCTTATTATTCATGGTTCACAAAACAAATGTAAAAGGTACTATATCATGGCTTTATTACATAGCGGTGCCTTAACCTAATATTTCTACTAGAGAAGAAATATCTATTTTCATTTTTACATTGGTAAAGAACCTTATGAGGATTTATATGGGATACATTGTTTTCAATACTATGTTTTATAATGTTTTATTTGGCTATAATGGTTTGGCTAAAGATGGATTTGGATATAACAGAGAATGTTACTTATATTATAATTCAAATGAGGATAACTTAGAGTTGATAGAAATACTATAAATTTTTTTAGAGGAGATTTTATAGTTTTTACTTGATTTTTAGGTGATTTTTCTAGTTTCTCATAAAAGTAGGTAGTAATGGTTTGGAAATTATGTAAGTTTTCATATAAACTTATTTACCCTTTCAAGGTGTTGGAGTGAATTGGAGAGGTATATTATAAGTCGATGGTACCTCTATCATTGGAAAAGTTTTATGTAATATTCCATGTTTCTTAGAATTTGAATTATTATTGTGACCCTTCATATAACAAACCAACCTAGGTTAACTAGACAAGACACCCAAGCCAACCCATCATGGTGGTGAGGTGAAACAAGATAGTAGAAAAAAGCCTTAAATATAACAAAAAATACGTACAAATAGTTTACAAAGTGGAATGAAGAGATACATCCAAGATCTATACAATCTAAGGAAAAATGAATTTACTATAATGTATAATAAGAAAATACCAACAAGTCCCCATGTGACCAACTTTCACCTCCAAACCATCCCAAATTGAAGTATTTATCAATAAGAGAAGCTAACATGATTCAAGATGCCCTTACCTTCACTCGAATCCTGGAAAACAATATCTATAACCACACAAATAAAAAAGTAGGGTGTGAGCACACAACCAATAGGATTACACAACCGTGTTTATACAAGGTTTAATATCAAGAATACAATAGTTCTTGTTTTTAAAATAAAAAAAATTTACAAATCATTTTCATAAATCCAAACCCATTTGTAAATCATTTTCCTTTGGGTTTTCATTAAACCATTTCATAAACTTAACATTAGAAATATGAAAATTATAATTAAAAAAGAAATAATTCATATCCATACACCATAAGGTAAACATGTAAACACATGACCATGATATAATTCATCATGAAAATCCATGTGAAACAACATCATGTCAAAACTTGTGAGATATTATCCACGAAAAAAATTAATTTTGTGATAAATAAAACATAAATGAAAAAGAAAACCATATTGGGACCTTGCCTATGCGAGTATGTACTATACATAAAATATCTTAAACCAAGAATATGTTGGTACCAACTAGTATCGAGCCCTACCACAATCCATCAATATCTCAAAAGTAATCCCCAGTGGTTCCATGCACATCAAGGTCACCTATGCCCCTTTCCTAATACACCCAAGGTTCCTAATGTATAAATTTTGTCAAAATCGATTTTAAAACCATTCTCAAAATTTATAAAATAATTTTAAATCTATTCCAATACACTTTAGTGTTTTAAAACCCATTTCCAAATCAAAAATCACCATTTAGGTATTTAATCAAACAGTTAGTGTGAAAACCCATTTTTAATGGAAAACAACTTTAAAAACTTGTATCTTTTTAAGAAATCCCTTGAAACCAAAGATCACTACATTTCAATAAATAATAAAAAGTAATTTTACAATAACAATAACAAATTCATATAATTAATCCATTTTATAGAAACATCTACCTCAAAATAGAGGTAGAACAAGTTTCCTTCAAATAAGAAGATTGAGGAAAAGTATATTTGGTCCTCATGATCCTAGATCCATAAGAAACAATTTCACTCCTCTATCAACCCCATTAGATCTGACATCATAGCCCAATTTTTTTGCAACATGACTAGAGTAAAATAGATCTAGTGTAGATCTACAAAGAAGAGGGGAAACAGATCAAAAAATTAAACATACCTCAATGAAATCCATAAATAATGAAGGATTTATACAAATAATCCCAATGTAGAAGCTTCTATAGTGATAGGGAAGGTTTACAATGATACTAATGAATATTAAGATAAACGTAGTTATAAAAATGATCAATGGATGGCAGGTAATTTCAAAATTTTTAATGGTTCATAAGGACTTAAATGTTTAGGAAAACCTTTCACCAACCATGTGTGCCTATTGTCTATTTAAAAGACAACAACACTATCTCCAAGGATAACCTATATGGTTTGGTCATACCAAGCAAACCACTTGTAGAATCACCTAGACCCTACATGGTTTTACATAGTGAGCCAAAAAATTTACATAACCATTATAAATTAGTGAAAATCCATATATCAACACATATATCCATACCACATGGCTATTTATTGGTTAAACTAACCATGATCTAACTACGCACCTTGCCTACCTTCTTCAAAAATATCCATTTAAAACCCCCATTCCTCTAAGACCACTAGAACAACTACAAAAATAAACCAATATTAAATTAAAAAATATTTGATATCCAGTGGGTGCTACAATTATACCCCCCATAAAAAATTTATATCCCTATAAAGTCCCCAAGATTCTAGACACTCAAAAAGAGAAGTCTAATAGTTCCTAATCAATAATCCCCACTCCCATGTCTAATGGTTATCCCATTTAAATTTTCATAGTACCCAGATTAATGGAATCAGTTTACCATAGAGTACCTTGTCTCGGTGATCCATAATCTGAATTGGATACTCAAATACATTTGTATTAGGATCAGGATCAACATCCTCCTATTCGATAACTTGGAAAGGATCTGGGTGATACCTCCTCAATTGGGAAACATGAAACAAGTCATGGATCTACGTCAAATGAGATAGTAATTTTAACCAATATTACACATTTCCAAGTCATTCCACGATATAAAAATGGGTAAAAGATCATGGATACAACTTACCCTATTTACCAAAAAAATAATTTCCCAATCACGGTGATACTTTTAGAAAAACCTGACCACTAAAATCAAACTCTATTAGTCGATGATTATGGCCCACATAAAATTTATAATTGCTCTGTAATGTGATAAGTCTCTTCTAGATCAACTAAAAATTTTCTATCATCTCATGAATGATACTCATCCCAAATAAGGACCCTCTCCCAACTCTTCCTAGCACAAGTGATATCTAAATGGACACCCATACAACGCTTAAAAGGGAACTGTTTTTATTGAATCCTAATAACGATTATTATAGTAAATTCGAACAGAGGAAAATGTTTTTTCCATGATCCACTAGAATTAGGCATTCAATATTGAAGTATAACCTCAAGAACCTAGATATCTCTCTATATTTTTTCACCCGTCTGTGAATGATAAGCCCTGATAAATTTAAACTATGTACGCATCACCTCTTGTAAACCTTTATAGAACTATTATGTGAACCACTGTTCTTTTTTCATAAAAAACTTTGGAGGGAACCCAATGAAGTCTCGAAATCTCTCATATGTACAATCCTCCAAGTTGTTCTACCATTTTCATCTCCTTAATAGGTAAGAAATGGGTCAATTTAGAAATTAAATCAATTATCACCCAAATCACATCCTTCCAACTAGACATTCGTGGAAAAACAATAACAAAGTCCATTGAAATATCATCCCACTTTCATATTAGAATGAGAAAAGGTTTCAACAAACCAGTAGGTCTCTAGTGTTCCAAAATAATTTTATAATAGGAAAGACACCATGAAACAAAATCTATAACTTACCACCTCATCCCTGGACAACAATTCCAATATCTCAAGTATTGATACATCTTAGTAACGCTAGGGTATATGGACCAACATGAATTGTTTCTACTATCCATCAACTCCCACCTTAATGAAAACTGAACAACCAACTTGTTAAGGAAGAAAAATTCTCCACTAGGAGACCCATAACACTCACCTGAGTTATCCACACCAGAAATGATTTTACTAAATTATTAGAACTCAATGTATATCACCTTCTTGAGCTAAAATCAATCATCAAAAAATGAGTCATATTTCATCTAATCTAAGAACACTTGTCCACCAAATTCTTCACTACCAAGATCATCTCAGTAAAAAAACTCATCAGATACCACTCCTCAACCAATTACTTCATGGATTTTATTGATAAATTTATACTCAAGGCATCGAAAACCACATTACCTTCACTAAGAGTGTATGAAATGTCAAAATAAAAATTCTGAAGATACTACACCCATCATCTCTGTCACAAGTTTAGATCCCTTTTTGTAAAAACATATTTTAGGATCTTATGATGAAAATAAATTATGAAGTACTCCCCAAATATTTAGTGACACCACATTTTGAGTTCATGCATAGCTACTTCCAACTCAAGATCATGGGTGGGGCCATTCTTCTCATGAAGGTGTAATTAGAGAGAGTCATAAGAGACCACTAGTTTCCCCTACATCAAGAAACATCTCAAACCCATACTAGGAGAATTGAATAATACATCCTAACCCTAACTCAATTATAGAAGAATAAAAACTGCTTCTTAAGTCAACCTCAACTTCAACTCCTCAACAGATCTCTAAAATTTTTCATTCCATTCAAAATTTACACCCTTATGGGTTAAAGATGCCATCAATGATATGAGATTCGAGAAATTCAAAACAAACTGCCTATAGTAACTAGACAAACCCAAGAAGCTATGGACCTCAGAAACATTTTTTGGATTCTTATAGGTCATAACTAATAGTATATTTTCATGATCTAATGATATGGCCCTCTTATATATCACATTGCCTAATAATTTCACTTCTTGAATCCAAATCTCTCATTTTTAAAGATTACCACATAGATAATGTTCCTTAAAAGTTATAGGAATGGTATAAAAATGGTCTATATTCTCCTCCTCTATCTTAGAGTACAAAACAAATATCATCTATGAACATAAAAACAAATGAGTTCAATAATTGAAGAAATATTTGGTTTATAAAACCACAAATATCATTGGAGTATTGGCGAGACTAAATGGAAAAACTAGGAACATGAAATTTCCAGACTAGATCCTATGAATTTTGTTAGGTATATCCTCTTCTTGGACTCTCAACTAGTGGTACCCTAATCGGAGGTCAATATTTGAAAACCAACATGCCCCTCTAATATGGTCATAAAGATCATAAATCCCAGGAAATGGATATTTGTTCTTAACTGTCACCTGATTCAACTTTTGATAATCCACACAAAGTTTGATAATTCCATCAACTTTCTTAGAAAATAACAAAGTTGAATCCTATGATGGCATGTTAGGATGAATAAATACCATATCCTATAGGCCCTCAACCTGTAATTTACGTTCCACAAACATTGAGGGTCGCATTAATTAAGATTGAATATAAATGGGAATCATACTAGGGATCATTTCCATAGTAAAATTGACCTATCTCTATGGAGGTAAACCAGAAAAATCATCCAGAAAGACCTTAGGGTGAACACACAAAACTACATGAAGTGGATTAACCAAAAAGGGTAAAAAAAGGAAATATCCCTGAAAATTGTCACAACATTACCCCAGGATAAGGAACAACATACCATTCCCTTCCCAATCAAGATTCCCACTCACCCAAAAAAACATGAGTGACCCCATTAGAAGATAAAAACTGAACCTAATAATGATAATAGCCTATATAGGACTTCATGTTTATCATCCTATATATGAAAAATATAATGTTTAAGTATTAAATATCAAGAACTAAAAATTCATATATCACCTCATAGTTAGCTATCATCACCCAACACACAAGACACTTGAAAATTTGTTCAAACATCTTTCCCAATGGCATAAAAAGATCAAAAAATTATGATATAAGTTTTTAATGTAATAACAAAACATCAACTAACCTTTTTGATATAAAAGAATAAGTATCACCTTTATCTAAAAAAATATCACCATAGAATAATAAATAAATATCATACCTCTAATAATAGATAATACCACTTTAGATTCGTCTATCACATACTCTGCTGCTTAAATTCCTCCAGTTTTACGCACATGAACACCACCCCTGGATTTATGATTATACCCAACACCATTAGAAGCATCAATATGCACCCAAAACCCCTTTTTGAGTTTAGATAATTCCTTACTAACCTAGGATATCCTTTCACAAAAATGATTTAGATGTACTAATAATATAAAAAGATGAAAAGTATTAAAAGCCTCCATATAGTTAGGATTGGTATGACCATTCATTAAACACTAATAGTAGATAAATTTCTATTGTCCTGATGAATCCCATGAAACTAGTACTAAAGATAAATGACCACCCTCACGCTTCCTTTTCTAGCTAGAAGACACACCCTGGATAACGACTACACTAGCCAACGCTCCACCCAAACAAGTCTTTCCAACTATGTCTTCCTCATCCAAAGATTCATTTTTGAATACCTATAGAAAGGTAAGAAGGAACCTGAGAATCAACATTGACCAAATATAAGGCTTAAGTCCCACTTAAACCTTTATGTCCTTAGGTACTCATTAGTAACAAGCTCTGGTGTCACATGCACCAGCTCAGAAAAATGGATGGAATACTCTATAATAGTAAGATCGCCTTGCACCAAGGGTGGAAACTCCCAGGTCTTCACTTCAAGTAACATCAAAATTATAACTAAATATTTTCTTTAAATAACTCCAGTTAAGATCCTCATACAAGTTAACTTTCATGATGGATTCCCACCTTATCTTTCCTAGTCCTTTGAGCATATACATGTTGAAACCCACCATATATTCCTTAAGAGTCTTCAAGAATTTCAAGATACTATCAATATTCTCAAGAAACTCCTCATATTACTAGGGTCCCTTATCAATATGAAATATGAGTGGTGCTACATAATTAATTCAGATCCATGATCCACCACACATCCCAAATTCCCAACACCCACTTGACCCATGTTTTAATTGTATAGATTAAAGATTAAACCAAAGATTGTTCCACTGGAGGATTCACCCAGTGATCATGTCTTATAACTTCATCTCTCTGATTTGGAAGAGCTCTTCAAGGTTAATATTTTATTAAAAATAAATCAATGACCAATCATATTTAAGAATATTCCAAAGTCTTAGGTTCAACTTCAAAAATTCACATCTATGCTTTAAAACATCTAGAATTTAAAGCAATAATAAACTACATGAACAAAAAAATTCTCTAAGAAGAAACAACTACATTTAAAAAAACTCTCCATACAATTAATTCAAAGAACTAGAAATTCCAAGTCTTAGACTTGGTAACAATTTTATGACAACCCATGGTAACTTGAGTTTAGAAATGGATGTGAGTTGTCTAGGAAGCCTCTATAAGGCCCTAGCCTTAAATGTTATATAATCATGAGTTATGTCAAGAATTTATATTGAGGATCTTTTCTGGTATATATCTTTAGATAATTAGGCCATAAATATTACATAAAAAAACATATAAATATAAAGTGGACACTTCCAATAGTATCCATTTATTCCATAACATAAAAAAATTTAATAAGAAACATGGTATCTTTTCATGTTTAATCATCATAACATTTCATTGATTCCATCCCAAACTCTATTCTCTCTTAAATCCAGTGAGATCATTTAAAAACTTGTGATGATCACAAAAAGTTGAGTGAGGGACATAAAAATAAAGAAAAATAATTAATCTAGTTAAAACCTGATATCCCATTCCATGTTCTCGGAGTGGATGAAACAAAACATTTTTATATGACTAACATTCATACTTTTTGCTCAATGAAAAACACTAAATCCAACATCAATCAATTAAACCACCATTAGGTGACTTAGAGAATCATATAAACAAAACCCTTTCAAACATATTTCATTTGGAATAACTATATGGTTGACTTCCAAATTGGAGATCTATAATGGTGATCACCCTTCGTATAAGCTATATCGGGCTCACCCCTGAGCTATAATGGGGATCAGCCCATTGTATAAGCTTTTTTGGCACTCCTATAATCTATAATGGGGATAAAACCATTACATAAGCTATATCAGTCTCACCCGTTTCCTATAATGCTAATGTACCATTTCATGAATAAAACACATTCATCATAAAACCCATTTTCTAAAATATTCTTCAAATACCATATGAAAAACATTTCCATATAAAAATAACATTTTCATTTAAGAACCCATTTTCAATATCAAGATACCCAAATAATGGAATAAGGTATTTAATTTCATTTTAAAAGACATTAAGGCTTATAGAGGAATCCAAACATAAAATAACGGTTATGGCGGCATGTTTCCGAAAATTTTGTCGGGGTGCACAGATCTGTCTATTTCGGAGGAGGACACGCTAACTATTATCCAACATTCCCACTTTCAAGAGGCAGGCGGCATCCGTCACTTTTTCATGGAAATTTTCTCCTTGATCAAAACGAGATGATGGGATGTCGGTTCCTCCTTCCGTGGATTACTCCTAGAAACTCATTTCATAATCCGGGTCCCCTTATAGACTTAAGGCATTGTTCATGAAACTCTTACCTGTGCCATGTCTTCCTAGATGCCGATTAATTTCATTGCTTCTATCAGGACATTCCAAGGGGTCCGGTTAGGGAAGAAATATTTGGTCGGGGTAGTAGTCACATTGGACATCACTGGCGTGTTTGGACACTGGAACACTGGCACATCTGGGTTTCTTCCCCTTAAGATAGGGATTCTCGAGGGCACAAAATCTCGAGGAATCCCACATCGAATGTGGGAAATTATATGTCATAGGATTGTCTTTGAGTTTTCCCCAGCTTCCCAAGTTTAACATAGGGTATGCTGCAAGTTTAACGTCTAGTGAAGACGGATTGGACAGATCAGATCACTAACGAGAGTAGATCAAATGGGTGCAACCCCTGGAGGGAATAGTGATGATAGGAATAACATGTGGTTAGGTACCTAATTACTACTAGGTAAAGTGAATATGTGGATGATGTGATCTCACTGGGATGTGGTGGCCCGGGTAAGAATCATGATGGATATGGGTTGTTGAGGGTGGATGGAGAATGATGTGGAACCGATGCAAGGGTGACAATGATGTTGGGATTGAGCCTCGAAGAGACTTTCTACGTATCCATGTGTTATGGAATCAAAGTTCGTGTAGTTAGGCGGGGCGATGAGACACCTGAGTAGGTAGCCTGTGAGAATGGATGCATGGATGGTACCCGGGGAAGTGGAACCACTGGGTTGGGGCATGACCATCCAAAAATACATATTCTCGAGGGAAAGAAGCCAAGATAAGACATGGGTGATGGTCTTGAACCTCAGAGAGGCTTTCTACGTATCCATGTGGAAGGGAATAAAAGTCCATGCAGTTCAGGATGGGGTATATAGTTTGGGTGTGCACAGAAAACAGTGACACGATGATATACTAGGGCTTAAGCATGGTCAGTAGCCCAAGTCGGTCTGGCACTCGAGGGGAAGACCCAAGATAAAGGTCCCAAAATAGGGGAATACAGCGGACTGCCATCGAGTGATAAACACAATAGATTATTGTCGATTGGGACACAATGTCTTACCTTCATATGGGGGTCACAATGGATTTTCGCTGGATGGGTTCATAACAGCTTACCATTGGATGGGGTTATAATTACTTACTGGTGATTGGGGTACAACAGATTACTATCAATTGGGGTTGAACCTCAAGGAGGATTCCTACGTACATTGTCTAGGAGACAAGGATAAAATATCACATCGTTTGAATGGGTACAATTTAATGTCTTGCAGGATGAGGGTGAACTAATATGAGGAGGTTGGGACCGATGGTTGTATTGGGATTTAGCCTCAAGGAGGCTTCCTATGTACCTTTCCTTGGAAAGTATTAAAGTCCACGTACTTTGGGATGTGTTTGGTGAACTGATGTTAAGTGGGTCAGGACCAATAGGTTTTGGTCTTGAACCTCTAGGAGGCTTCCTACGTAGCTTTCCTTGGAAATGATTAGAGTCCATGTAGTTCGGGATGTGTTTGGGGCTTACACTCAAGGATGACCCAATGGGGATGTCACGTTCAATGCTTACTCTAATCCCACGTGAGTCATTATTGGTGTGAGAAAGAAGAGGCAACAAAGACTTGGCGATCACATCATGAAAGGTGTGTCTGTTGGAAGTAGTGTGGGAGATTACACGTGGTTAGAGGCCCAAAAAGGAAACATGGGCTTATACGTGGTTCATATCATAGAGAGGAAACTAAGGATTACACAAGGTTTGCAGCCCATGGAGATAGAGATTGGGACATACTCCAGGATGAAGGCCTGATGGTGACAAAACCCAAAGGGAGAGGGATGGGGTAATGAAGGTCCTGGTACCCATCTCTTATCTAGTCTTTGGCATGAAATCAGAAAGGAGGAGTTGTAGTACTACATCCCACAAGAAAGTATAGGGGCTTACACCAAGGTGGTTTCCCTTCCCCGCGTACAGACGTCGCTCTAATCAAAGAGAATCTCATTCCACGTGAGGAAGATCTCACTCATATGGAGACGAGCGGTCATGGAGAATGTCCAAGGTGGGGGACCCTATATAAAGTGCACGAGGTGAGGTCACAGTTTAATGTCATGTGTTGACAATGATGGTGCTTGGTATTTTAACGTCCTATAGCTCAGAAAAACTGTGTTCACTCTGTACCCCCTTGGACTTATAGAACCGACACAATTTAACCCACAGTGAAGGGAAGGAACCGACAATGCCATGGTGAGGGGGTGTCATGGAGTGATCCATTGAGGGGACCACATTATTGTGGCTATGAAAAAAATAAATAGCTGTTAGCATACCTATGAAAAGAAGCATAAGTCTAAGAAATGCAACATAAAACACCACCCAATGGGCTTTGAAGTCACTTCATATGAACCTGGAGGGCAGTACGGGAGAAAGGATCAAGGGATAGGTGTGTTGTGCATAATAGGGGCTCAAAAATGGTGCCTTAGGGTAAGAACGACACATGAAACATAGAAGGAAAGCCACATGAAAGATGAGGGGGTGCACGTAATATGGATGGTTGTGTGCAAACGGAAATGACGCGCACAAAATATACCTGATGTAGGGAGAAAATTGTACAAAAGACAGATCTTTTGTGTGGAAAGGACTTTGTGTAAAAGGAAATAGATGAGAATCATGCCCAAGAGGGCCCACCTGAAAGAGGAACCTTGGGGGACCTTTCATGCAAGATCCAATATGTTGAGGCCATAGTGTTTTTCACGCATTTGTGGATGATGTTTTTTTCACGCAACATAGCATCACTTCATCTTCTTTCACCATCCCGAAGGGTTGGGGGTTCATTTCAATTTATAGACAAAACCCCCGGAGGAGGCACATAAGGGGATCGACATGCAAGAGATCATTTGACACCACATTGGGTGCGGAAGGGTTTGCACACTAGTAGGTACCTTGCACACACGTGCTTTCATGGACCTCATGCCTTAACTAATTTTTCGAGCATGCTGCCGCATAAGGGTCCCTTTGAAGTTGTATTAGACGCGCAAGGGATTGCGCACATGAGGAAATTTTGCAGGCCTCCCTGGAAACTTGTGTGTCAGTGCCTTTGGTGGTTTCCAGTGGGTCACCGTAAAAGCCTGCTGTTGACATCGCATTGGGCGTGCAAGCATTTGCGTGCTGAAGGAACTCTTGCGAACATCCCCCCTATACTTGCGTGCACCTGCCTCTTGGGTCGTGGAATTTTCTGGGCACCCTCCAAATTCCTTTTCTGTTCTTTATCATCCCAATCCTTTCCCTATCTAAAATTTGGCGTAAAAAAAATCCCCCCCTCAGAATCCGAGCTCAAGGGAGGACCTGAAGGTTGGATTCTGAGGGTCACACTGAAAGGTAGAGAAGCTCCTGTGAGGTGTGTGTAAAAACAACATTTGGGTTTGAAAACTACTTTCACATTCATGGAAGTCGCATTTTTCACTTATAAATATGGATCCCCCCATAGGTCCCTACATTTAATTTTTCTATATAATAGGGCCTTTGATATCATAAACGAAGAAAATCTCTCGATCCACGTGTAAGTTTCTACGTCCGATTTGATGCTTTGCACATGTGTTGTTCACTTGCACGCTGTGTCATTTGTTTCGTGCTATTCAATTCTAGAGGTATTCTTGCACACACCCAACTGTTTTTCACACCGGTTTTCAATCTTTTGTGAAAAAACCTTGGTGTTTCAGAAAGCCCGACAGAAATGGTTTCCCAACAGACTGATGTCGAGAGGGAGGCCACTGTAGTTGCAAGGAGGACTCATATGATAATGAACCCCCAAATTATTCAAGAAAGGAGGGTTGTGTCGGATAATTAGATTCTTTTTAATGATTATGCAATATCAAAAAGACTATTTCCTAAGTGATAGCCTACCGTTATGGAACTTCAACATTCTGGAGGAGGTGTTGATTCCTGGCTTCGAAACAGATACGCCACAGTCATGGGTGACCCGTGAGGATAGACGCCCACAATTATTTATTATGAAAAATAGCCATACAGCTAGGGAAATGAAGAACATAGACATCTATGTCCAGAATCCAAAGACCAGGACCGTCGTAAGGAGCAACCTGGTCACTGAGGAATACCCATCTCTTTATACAAGAACCTTTTGTAGCAGTATTTGTAACAACCCAAACTTTCATTAATGGAAATTCCTCTTGATCTAATTAAATGTTTATTATGGTTATATAAAATGTGAACTTCATTGGTTTTATGTTTTTGGATCTTAAAATACTGTTATGAATTGTGACCATTGCTAATATAGCCATTGAACAATGATCACATTATTAGTATAAATATAGGGCTTTAACAAATCCAATTTACTTAGACAAAGGAAGCGATGACCTCATATAGTATAATTTCCCCGCACGAATCCCATTTGTCGAAGCTTGGAAAGGAGATGACATCATTGGGATTCACTCTTGACCAAGACCAAGCTGATATTGAACACGTTAATCTTGAACAAAACCAACTACAGGAGAAGTGGAAGTTAATAGAGATTACCACCCGAGCGATGTTATCTAAGCCACCCCAAGAGTCTGTCACCATCACACACCTTATCCTTCAGTCTTATGTGGGTGTTATAAGGGGTTATTTAACAATACCCTAGCACTATGACTATGAACAATATTTTTGTATAAAGAATGTGCATTCATTTTATTATTGTTACTTTGTAAATAGTTTTTAAATAACAAATCGTATTTTTAGTTAATATTCAACTACAAAATCTATTTTGATGAATTAATGGATTTTTGAGTTAAATAATATTTTAATAAAATATTACTATTATTAATTTAATTTTTATTAAATATAAATTATCGTATAATTTTATGAATGCAATTGTAATTTTTATTAAGGTTTGAAAGTTGTTTTTGTCAAAACCCATTAATTTTCGATAAATGTCAGTTTTTATTTTAAAAGTCAAAATTCACATATTTTGAAAATTATTTAGATAAAATGAATATTATTTTTGGAATCAGGATTTTGAAATTATCCAACGGTGAATTTTTCATAATTTTCTGAGACAATCGAATTATTGGGTAAAAATTAAATACCATTTAAATATATAATGTGTTTTATGACATCATAATGACCCAATTGTGATGTAATAAAATACTATAAACATTATATTTGGACAATATATGTTTTACCATTAATATAATGTGATTTTGGGTTTGTTTTATTTATTTTACAAAGCTTTAGTGGACCCTTCAATGCTTATAAAAATTTTGTCTTTTTAAATTGTTGTCGTTGAGAGTGTGACTCGCCTACACATAAGCAACCCTATTATTTTAAGAATTTCGACCATTTTTCTTATAAAATACTGTTTTCCCCTCTCATTTGGAAAAAAACATGGGCAAAAACCAAGGGATGGTTTGTTGTTTTGATTAGTTTAATGTGAGGTCTCCCAAACCTAAATAATAATGAGTTCCCTCTCCTTTCCAATATAAACCCACTCAAGCTCCCACTTCCTCTTCACTCAATGCCTTTAGAGTTCAACCAACCCCTAAACTATTCTCTCTAGAATCCTCCCAAGGTGCCCCAATCTCCCAATAAGCCTCTCTTAAGCCTCTCCCATGCCTTTGGGATCACACATCCAAGTCATGGATTTCTTCCTTTTTCATTTTTGTTCAATTTCCTTTAAGTTGTTATGCCATTTTTTTTAAATTAAAAATGTTGGGGTAAGATTTCTCACTGCCATCATACTACCCTATTTATGTTTGAGTGATGAGATACCCCTTTATCTCTCATTAAATTCCTCCCATGTACAGCCGTTACCATGCCGAAATTTCGTAAGGAATTTCCCTATCCTCATTTACATTGAAGTAATTATTTTGTATCATGAATCTAAAATCCATTTCAATTGTTGGGACGCATATATATATATATATATATATGACCACCTTACTGTCCATTTAATGTAAATATTATGGGACACCCCTTTATCTCTCATAATTTTTTTTATTAATTCTTATGTCACACTGTTGTGATGCCAAAATTGCACCGTGAATTTCCAAGACAATGTTATTGTGTAGTGAATGCCATTCCCATTTATCTATCAAGGGTATTCAGATTTATACACATTTACTTATTGTTTAAATAGTTTAATGTATGAATTATACACTCCTTTATTGTGGAATAAATGATTATGTTTAATGAATCCATGTTTTATGATCCATGTGGCACACTTATGCATGAAATGAAACGATTAAGAAGGGTGTGCCCTGATAGCGCTCCAATGCATTGGGTAAAGTATAGTATCCTGATACATCATGTGCAATGAGTGTTGACTCATGATAATTCAAGTGTGATAAGGGTTTACTCAAGATTCATATTCAATGAGGGTTTAATCATGCTTCATGTGCAATGAGCCTTGGCTCATGCTAATTCCATGTTAAGTGTTGTTTCCATATTTCCATGTTATGATTATCATGCTTTATCATGCCCTTATGTTCATGTTTCTATTGTGGTCCATTGATATGCCTATTTTCTAACATTTATTGTATTCTTCATGTTATTACATGTTTATTCCCATACTGAGCTTTGTAGCTCACCCTTTTCGTATGCATGTCCTTAGGTTATCCCATGCAATGCTAAGTACGACAGAATGTAGTGGTCATGTAAAGGACGTTTTCAATAAACATGTTGTGTTTTTTTGTGTTCTAAGTTGTTATGTAATGATCCTAATCCCCAAAAAAACTAGAAATATCAATATTTTATGTTTTATATAGTGAATATTTTATGAAATAAATTAGGTTTAAGTGCATAATAAAAAGCAGGGTTGTTATAGGTGGTATCAGAGGATAGGTTTAGTTATTTTTGGGATTAGGATTAGAAAACCCTAGTGAAGACTTAGAGACAATAATAAGAATAATAAAAACATCCCTAATTATTGGTGGGTATTTATTAAGTGGTTTATCAAGAAAATACCTCTCTATTTGGATACGAGCAGGTAGAGGTGGCTCTGGCAGAGATGTATCCTAGGGGTAAAACTGAAAAACAACGCTTTGAGCTAGACTCGAATGGGAACTGCTGCATGAAAATGGGCCTTACTGCAATCTTGGTTATGACACTCCTAGGGGATATGATTTGGTAAATTCACAAGCTTAGTATGAACCCTTATTGAGGGAATTAAAATAATTCCCCTAAGAATATATGTTAGGAAGTAGATCATGAATAACATAGATTGAAGCCTATGGATTCATAAGTTAAGAAAATAAAAGTTATTTATATTTCATCAGTTTTTTCCTTGGATTAACCTTTATGTGTTACCCCTAACATTCCGTTTATTCTAGCCAATGGCTGGTAATAGTAGGACTTGGGATAACAATGATGTGAAGATCAATGTGATGACTATGCTAATGATATGCCCAATCCAATGGGAGTAGGAATCGTGAAATTTGTCACACTTATCTCTCAGTTAACTCAAGATTTGAATAGAAACATGGGTCAAGAGGAACATTCAACCCCCATAATAAAGAACAAGTTTCTATCCAGAGCTTCATGAGACAAAGGCCTCCTACTTTTAATGGATCATCTGATCCCTCAATCACCAAACAATGGATCAACTCCATTGAAAAGATCTTCTCCGTACTTCAATGTTCTAAAAAAGAGAAGGTTCTCTTGGATTATTATCATATAGGGGGTGAATCCGATCAATGGTGGACATTGATAAAAAATATGAATCCTGAGGTGGAGATTGAGGCATTGGAATGGAAGGATTTACAGAAGATTTTTTTCGATAAATATTTTCTGTGCACTCTCAGACTTAATATGGAAAGGAACTTCCTTGACCTCAAGAAAAAAGATGATGAATATGTCAGAGCGTACGAGGAAAAAATCACAAGGCTTGTACGATACACCTTCAGCTTTGTCATTACCCCTAAATTCAAGGTTGACCACTTCTTTGGTGGGATGAAACCTAGCCTATAGAAAGTGCTGGTGATCCATGAATTCAATAGCTATGAGGGAATTGTTCGATGTTCCTTCAAGGTCAAAATGGAGATTGGATAATCACAGGGGTATCATGGGGATAAGAAGCATAAGGCAGACTTCAATGTTGGTAGTCCGATGGATAAATCCAATGGTGCTAACAAGATCCATCACCCTACTTGTCAAAGGTGCGGAAAGAAGCACCCCAGAAATTGCCTGAAGGGGATGTGGAAATGATTTAGGTGTGGAAGAGAAGGGAACCTAGTTGTTAACTGCTGACAAGAAAAACCCGAATCTAAAATATAGGAGAGGAATGCTCTGTTCAAACCTCAACACATTGTTCATTTCTACAACTACAAAGAACCAGGGAATCTTACAAATTAGTGCCATACGCCAAGGGTTTTCGGAGGCAAACCAACAACCTCCAAGGTAGCAAGGGAGATCTTTTTCAATCAGTAATGCCAAAGTGAGCCCCAAAAACTAAGTGGTAATAGGTATAATAGTTATTAATTAAATAATAGAAAATTTACTTTTTGATTTAGGTTCTATGCATTTTTTATATCCCAAAAGTTTAGTAGAACAATCCCAGCACCACCAAAAATCATGGAAGTAAAGATGTCGGTGAGTACGACAAATGTTTCAATAATTGAATACCATGAATATATATCCTCCCATGTCATAATATGTGGATTTAATTTCTTGAATGACCTTATAATACTCCCTCTGGTGGAGTTTTATGCAATTATTGGAATGGATGGATTTCTGTATATAGAGCCAACATAAATTGCAGTGGGAGGAAAATCACCCTCCATATAAAGAATCGACCCCTGATTCTATACAAATGAAAGGAGGAATATGAATCTTATTTAGCTCCATAATCTCAAGAATGGATATTACTGCCCTATGAGCACATGTATCTGGCTCAGATGATTGAGTCTAAGGAGGAAACCATCCTTGAAGACATGCTTATTCTGAGGGAATTCGCTGAAGTGTTTCCCAAGGAATTTCTTGGTCTTCCTCCTAGAAGAGATGTAGAATTATCAATTGATCTTATAACTAGGGAATTTCCAATATCCATGTCTCTGTATATAATGGATATTTTGGAGCATGAGGAGATAAAGAAACAACTACAGAAGAATCTAGATAAAGGATTTATTTTCCAAAGTGCTTCACCATGGGGTGCACCAGTCCTCTTCGTCAAGAATAAGGATGGGTCAATGAACCTTTGCATCGATTATTGTGAGATTAACAAAATCACGATAAAGAACAAGTATCCTCTCCCATGAATCGATGAATTTTTCAATTAGATGTGTGGAGCACAAAACTTCTCCAAGTTGGATTTGTGGTCATGATATTATCAAGTAAGGTTGAAGAAGGAAGATATCCCCCAGACTGCTTTTCGTACAAGATATGGGCACTATGAATTCATAGTAATGCCTCTCAAAATTTTTAATGCTCCATAAATCTTCATGGAAATGATGAATATAGTCTTTAGGTATTACCTCAACAAATTTTTGGTAGTCTTTATAGATGATATTCTAATATACTCCAAAACCAAGGAGGATCATGAGGAGCATCTAAGAACTATACTAGAAACCTTGCATAAGGAGAATCTGTATAAAAAGTATAGAAATTGTAAGTTCTGGTTGAAGGAGGTCTCATTATTGGGCTATATCATCACAAGCAATGGGATATTTGTGGATCCCTCCAAAACAGATGCAATTGAGGGATGGCTGAGGCCAACATCAGTAACAGATATCCATGGCTTCTTGGGTTTAGAAGGTTATTATCGAATATTTGTGAGAAATTTCTCATGATTGTCCAACCCTCTTACCAAGCTAACTCGGAAGGGAGTAAAGTTTTCATGGAGTGATGAATGTAAAGAAATATTCAAGGAGTTAAACAGGAGGCTTATCACTGTGCCCATGATCACTTTACCCATAAGTGGAGAGATTTTTGTGGTATTTAGTGATTATTAAAAGAAGGGCCTTGGTTGTGCGTTGATGAAAAATGAAAAATTCATTTCCTAGGATTTAAGGCAATTGAAAGTTCATGAGTAGAATTATCCAACACATGATCTAGAGTTGGATGCGGTGATCTTCAATTTAAAATTTGGAGACATTATCTCTTTGGGGAGAAGTGTGAAATACATAAGGACCCCAAAATACTAAAGTATATATTCACACATAAAGAGTTGAACATGTGACAACGAATATGATTAGAGCTGATCAAACACTATGACTGGTAAATCAATTACCACCCTGGGAAAGTGAACAAGGTGGTAGATACTCTAAGTATAAAGGACCCAAAAATTCAATCATTGATGAGAATTGAGAAGGATCCAATCTTCTTAGACTTGATAAAGATGGACATGGGAATCCTAAAGAAAGGAAAATAATCAATCCTTTCAAAAATGATTGCTCAACCGTCTCTTTTGGAAAGGTTAATGGATTATCAAAAGGATGATGTGGGAATTCAGAAGAAAGTGGAAGCTATAAAAAAAGGAAAATCCTTAGAGTTTAATGTCAATGAAGAAGGAATTGTGAGATTTGGGAAAAGACTATGTGTTCCATCAAGTCCAGAGATGAAGAAAGAACTTTTGGATGATTCACGTAGTTCAATTTTCTCTATTCACCCAGGAAACACAAAGATGAATCGGGATCTCTGAGATCATTTTTGGTGGGATAATATGAAGAAGGAGATCACTGAATATACATAAAAGTGTCTAGTGTGTCAGCAAGTGAAGGCATAGAGGAGGAAGTCTAAGGGGATGATGCAACCATTTCCCATACCAGCATGGAAATGGGAGAACATCACCATTGACTTTGTCACCAGAATTTCAAAGACATCCAAAGGAAACAATGCAATCTGTGTTGTTGTGGATCGTCTTACAATGTCTGCACACTTCATTCCAATTTAGGTGGATTTCTCATTAGATCAACTAGCATGAATATATATTAGGGAAGTGGTAAGGATGCATAGAGTACCACTATCAATTGTATCTGATTGGGATCCAAGATTAACCTATATGTTTTGGAAGAGTCTTCAACATGCTTTGGATACTAAACTGAACTTCAGTACGGTCTATCATCCTCAAACTGATGGCCAATGTAAGTGGACTATCCAAACACTTGAGGATATGTTGAGAGCATGCTCAATGAAATTTGAAGGAGGATGAGATCAACACCTTCCTTTGGTTGAATTCTCCTACAATAACAGTTTCCACTCAAGCATATAAATGGCACCTTATGAAGCCCTGTATGGGAAGAGGTGCAGAACACTGACATGTTGGGATGAAGTCAATGAGCCTAAGCTGCTAGGACCAGAAATGGTCGAAGAAATGGCGGAGAAGGTGAAAACCATTCAGCATTATATCAAGGAAGCCTAGATTCGATAGAAGAGTTATGAAGATAATCATCAACAATACCTTGAGTTTAAAGTTGGAGACATGATATTTCTACACATATATCCATGAAAGAAGGTCATGAGGTTTTTAAATAAAGGGAAGTTATGTCCATGTACATCATCCCCTTCGCGATTCTTGATCATGATGGGTTGTGGCCTATCGACTATCACTTCCAACTACCATGGCCAAAGTATATGATGTCTTTCATGTATCCCTATTAAGTACATACCAAACCCTTCACATGGACTCTCTTCATAAGTAGTACAACTATAAGATAATCTTTCTTACGAGGAGGAAATAGTGAAGATCGTAGATCGTAGAGAAAAAGCTTTACGAAATAAGACAATGCCCCTTGTCAAGGTGTTGTGAAAAAACCACAAGTTTGAAGAAGCGATGTGGGAATTGGAGGAAGTGATGAAGAAGAGTTACCCACATTTTTTTTAGAGTGGGAAAATGAAATTTCAAGGGAGAAATTTCTTAAGGGGGTAATATTGTAATGACCCAAACTTTAATTAATAGAAATTACTCTTGATCTAATTAAATATTTATTATGGTCATATAAAATGTCATCTTCATTTGTATTATGTTTCTAGATTTTAAAATACCGTTATGAATTGTGACCATTGCTAATATATCCATTGAAAAATGATCACATGATTAGTCTAAATATAGGGATTTAAAAAATCCAATTTACCCAGACAAAAGAAGTGATGGCCTCATCCAGTAGTCTTTCCCCATACAAAGCCCATTTTTTTTGAGCTTAGAAAGGAGGTGGCATAATTTGTCTTTTCTCTTGACCAATACCAATATGAGCTTGAATATGTTAAGCTTAAGGGGAACTGACTAGAGGAGAAGTGGAATTTAATAGAGATTACCACACCAGTGATGTTATCTGAGCCACCCTAAGAGTCTGTCACAATCACACACCATACCCTTCGGTCTTATATGGGTGTTATAAGGGATTATGTAACAAGACCATACCACTATGACTATGTACACTATTTTTGTATTAATAAAGTGAATTCATTTTATTATTGTTACTTTTTAAATAGTTTTTAAAGCACAAATAGTATTTTTAGTTTATATTCAACTAAGAAATTAATGGAATTTTGAATTAAAAAATATTTTAATAAAATATTATTATTATTATTATTAAATTAATTTTTATTAAATATAAATTATCATATAATTTTATGAATGAAAGTGTAATTTTTATTAAGGTTTGAAGCTGTTTTTTGTCAAAAACCATGAATTATCGATAAATGTCAATTTTTATTTTAAAATTAAAAATTCACATATTTAAAAAACTATTTAGATAAAATGAATATTTTTTTGAATCAGGACATCGATATTATCCAACGGTGAATTTTTCATAATTTTCTGAGACATTCGAATTTTTGGGTAAAAATTAAATACCATTTAAATATATAATGTGTTTTATGACATCATAATGACACAATGGTGATGTAATAAAATACTATAAACATTATTTTCATACTATGTATGTTTTAACATTAAAATAATGTGATTTTGGGTTTTTTTGATTTATTTTATAAAGCTTTAGTGGACCCTTAAAGGCTTATAAAACATTTTGTCTTTTTAAAATGTTTTCCTTGAGAGTGTGAATCACCCCCACATAATAAACCCTATTATTTTAATATTTTCGCCCATTTCCCTTATAAAATATTCTTTTCCACTCCAATATGGAAAAAACCAAGGGCAAAAACCATTGTATGTTTTGTGGTTTTGATTAGGTTAATCTGCGGTGTCCCAAAACTAAATAATAAAGAATTCCCTCTCCTTTCCAATATAAATCCACCCAAGCTCCCACTTACTCTTCACTCAAAGCATTTGGATTTAGACCAAACCCTTCCCTAATCTCTCTATAATATTCCCAAGGTGCCCCAATCTCTCAAGAGGCCTCTCTCAAGCCTCTCCCAAGCCTTTGGGATCACACTTCCAAGTGAGGAATTTCTTCCTTTCTCATTTCTGTCCAAATTTCATTAAGTTGTTATACCATTTTTTTTCAATTAAAAATTTTGGGGTATGATTTATCACCTCCCTCATACTTCCCACTTTATTTTTTAGTGATGAGAGATCCATTTCTCTCTCAGTAAATTCCTCCCATGTACACCCGTTACCATGCCGAAATTCCATTAGGAATTTCCCTCTCCTCATTTATATTCATGTAATTGTTTTGTATCATGTATATAAAATCCATTACAATTGTTGGGACATGTATATATATGAACCTCTTACTTTAAATTTAAATTAAATATGATGATACACCCCTTTATCTTACATTAATCATTTTTATGAATTCTTATGTCACACCGTTATGCTGCCAAAATTGGACTGTGATTTTCCAAGCCAAAGTCATTGTGTAGTGAATACCATGACCATTTCTCTATCAAGGTTATTAACCTATATGAACATTTACTTATTGTTTAAATATTTTCTTGTATTAATTCCACACTCCTTTATTTTGGAATAAATTATGATGTTTAATGAATCCATGTTTTATGATTCACGTGGAACACTTATCCATGAAATGAAATGATTAAGAAGGGTGTGCCATGATAGTGCTCTAATGCATTAGGTAAAGTATAGTATCATGATATGTCATGTGAAATGAGTGTTGACTCATGATAATTGAAGTGCAACAAGGTCTTACTCGTGCTTCATGTGTAATGAGGGTTTACTCATGGTCCATGTGCAATGAGCCTTGGATCATGCTAATTCCATGTCAAGTGTTGTTGCCATGTTTCCATGTTATGATTATCATGATTTATCATTCCTTTATGTTCATGTTTCTCTTATGATCCATTGATATTCCTATTTTCTAACATGTATTGTATTCCACACATTATTATATTTTTATTCCCTTACTGGGATTTATAACTCACCCTTTTCTTATTCACGTCTTCAGATTATCCCACGCAATGCTAAGTATAAGGGAATGTAGTGGCCATGTAACAAAAGTTTTTAATAAATATGTTGTGTGTTTTATGTTCTAAGCTTTTATTGATTGTTCCTAATCCCCAAATAAATTATACATATTGATCTTATATGTTTTATCAAGTGAATATTTTATGTAATAAATCATGTTTTAGTGTCTAATAAAAAGATGGGTTGTGTTACCGATGAGACAAAGGGTTGGAAGGAGTGGGATTTTAGGTCAGGAGGTAACTTTACCAGAAAATGGGCCTGGGAGTACTGGGTAAGGTAGACATGCAAAGAGTTTGGGCCATAACTGTTGTTTCTGATGCTTTTTCCGGGGTGCACGCATCCGTCCGTCCGTGGGGTAGGACGCGCTGTGCTTGTTGCCCCATGTTCCCGCTTTCCAAAGGTGAGCGACATTCGCTCCTTATTCAAGGACGTCTGCTCCTTGATCGAAACGGGATGATGGGATGTCGGTTCTTCCGTCTGTGGATTCCTCCTCATAACTCGTCACCTAGTCCGGGTCTCCCTCATAGATTTAATACGTAGTTCATGAAACTCTTCCCAGTGCCATGTTTCCATGGACGCCGGTTAATTACACTGCTTCTATCGGGACATTCCAAAGGGTCCGGTCAGGGCAGCAACCTTCAGTCGGGGGAGTATTCACGTTGAGGAATCAGTAGCGTGTCTGGATGCTGGGGAACCTGGCATGTCTGTCTATTATCCCTGGTCACAGGGCTTCTCGAGGGTGTGGAAGCCCGAGGCATCCCACATAGAGTGCGGGGAATTCTATGTCATAGACACATATCTGAGGTTTTCCTCAGCTTCCCATGTTTAACACAGGGTACGCCGCGAGTTTAACGTCCAGCGGAGACAGATCAGCCCGATCAGAGCATTAGCTAGAATAGATCGGATTGAGGGATTTCCCTTGAAGGGATGCCGATACCGGGACCAGCCCATAGGCGGCTGTGAAGAGGAGCGTATCGACATGGTATCACCGAGATATGATGGTCCGAGCGAGAATCAGGGTGGGTGATAGGTGGATGAATGGAGTGGAGGGGGAACGAAATGGGACCATCGCAAGGGTGATAGTGAAGTTGGGCTTGAGAGTTGAAGGGGCTTCCTACGTATCCTTGTGGCAGGGAATCAAAGTCCGCGTAGTTCGGGATGGTGCCGTTGAACCGACGTGAAGGTGGACCTTGGCCCGATGAATGTCGTCAACGAACCAACGTGAAGGTGGACCTTGGTCCAATGGGCATCGTCCGTGTACCGACGTGAAGGTGGACCTTGGTCCGATGGGCATCATCAGCAAACCGACGTGAAGGTGGACCTTGGTTCGATGAGAGATGGGCTTGAACCTCAGGGAGGCTTCCTACGTACCATGCCTTGACACAGATCAATGTCCTCATAGTTCGGGGGGTTTCATCGGTGAACCGACGTGAAAGTAGACCCGTGGGTCCACTCGTGGTGGGCTTGAACCTTGGGAAGGTTTCCTACGTACCATGCCTTGACATGGATCAAAGTCCTCGTAGTTCAAAGGATTGATGGAATACAGTTTAACGTCATGCAGGACGATAGTGAACCCTGGCGTGAATAAACGACGGGCGATGGGCATCAGTGAACCGACGTAAATGAGGGACCTTGGTCCGATGGGAGATGGGATTGAACCTCTGGGAGGATTCCTACGTACCATGCCTTGACATGGATCAAAGTCCTCGTAGTTCGGGTGAAAATGGGGGGGGGGATCTTGGTACACCAACAAGGAGACGGTCTGGGCCAATGATTGTTGGGCCTGAACCTCGGGGAGGCTTCCTACGTACCATGCCTTGACACGGATCAAAGTCCTCGTAGTTTGGGTTGTGGAATAAAGTTTAACGTCATGAGGGATGGGGGTGAACCGACGTGAATGAGGTCGGAACGACCGGATGGTGGGTTTGAACCTCGTAGAGGCTTCCTACGTACCACGCCTTGACATGGATCAAAGACCTCGTAGTTTGGGTTAGTCACAACGGCCTGCCGTCAGACTGGAATGCAGTTTAAAGTCATGCTGGACGAAGGTATAACTCGACGTGAATTGGATGATGAGTGGGCTTGAACCTCGTGGAGGCTTCCTACGTACCATGTCTTGACATGGATCAAAGACCTCGTAGTTCAAATGGGTGTGCAGTTTAATGTCATGCGGGACGAGGGTGTGCAGTTTAGCGTCATGCTGGATGAGGGCGAAACTCGACGTGAATGAGAAACCGAGTAATGTGTCTTAAATCTCATAGAGGATTCCTACGTACCATGCCTTGACATGGATCAAAGTCCTCGTAGTTCGCTGGGGGTGGGGGTCAGGGTCGGTGCTCACTCTAAGCCCACGTGAGTCATACTCGGTGTGAGAAACAAGAGGTTGCAAGGCCCTGACGATCACGTCGCGAATGATGCGTCCGTGAGAAGCGAAGAGGGTCTTACGAATTAGGCGACCCATGGTGTTGGGGATTACTCCAGGATGGAGGCCCGGAGTGCGACAAAGCGCGACGAAAGAGGTACTCGGGACCAATGATGGGAGGTGCCTCATTCCTTGTCACGCCCTCCAATGACCTTGGTAGTGGGGAAGTACGGAGATGCAGGGGTGCAGGCATCCATTGGGGAACTAGGGTCGCCCTTCTCCTGAGACCATACGCCACTCCCAAAAGGAGGATATCATCCCTTGTGGATGGGTGATTCCACCCCCGTGGAGACGAGTGGCGTAAAAAATGTTCGAGCTGGGGGGACCCTTCGTGAGAGGCACGAGGTCGGGTCACAGTTTAACATCATGTGTTGAAGACGTGGTGCTTGGAATTTTAACGCCCTGCAGCTCGGACGAGGTGGGTTCACTCCGCACCCCTAGGACTTACATAACCAGTACCCTCTGGTCCTTGGGGAAGGGAAGGTACCAGTAAGTCCATGGTCAAGGGGGGTTGTGGAGAAAACCATCAAGGGTTCCACATTAGTGTGGCTATGCGAAGAAGCAATAGCCGTTAGCGTGCCTATGCGAAGAAGTATTAGGCGAAGCAACGCTACGGGTGGTATTGTCCATGGGACTTTGAAATCACATCTTGCAAACCTGGGGGGTCGCACGGGAAGAGGAATTGCTAAGCAAAGGAGTGTACTTCATGAAATGGAGTTCCTTGGCCTTAGCATGGGGCATAGGTGTGAGTGGAAGGTGCTTCGCGAAGTGGAACAGTGTTCGCAGAGCACTGCCTCATGAAGAAGAGGTGCCTCGCGAAGCAGGGTCCTGCAAAGCAGTGTGCTTCGTGATGTGTAGCGATCCTGCCTTAGCATAGAGATCACTAGTACGGGTTGGGTGTTTCGCGAAGCATAAATGCTCCATGGCTGCCCGGGTTCCCTTGGGAATCCCCTTCCTTCGCGAATTCCCTTGAGCTTCGCGAAGGGCATCCCTCTCGGAAGAGGGGCTCAAAACGAGACAAAGAAAAGGCGTCTCGCGAAGTAGAAGTACCTCGCATAGCTCATGATTCCCCGGGCAAAGAGTGCTTCGCAATTCGGGAGAGGAGAAGACGAAAGGTCGGATTGTCCATCCCGGGGACTCAGGGGGAGTCCAGCATTTATAGGGAAGGGGCGCCGCGAAGCAGAACTCGTGCGCCGCCTCAAGTGCTTTGCGGCGCGCTCGCGAACATCAACGGCGTACGCGAAGAGTTACCGCCTCTGGAGCTTCGCGGCGGGCTCATGAACGTCAAATGCGTTCGCGGAGAGTTACCGCCTCTGGAGCTTCATGAGACCGCGATGCTCGGGGCGCTTCGTGCCAGTTCTTCGTGACGGTGCTCCGCGAGGCTGCGTGCCGGCCTTCTTTTTCATCTTTTCCTTTTGTGAAATATTTTGGTGCCAACAAATGCCCCCCCCCTCAGACTTGGAGCGACGGAGGGTGAAGGGTCGAAGTCTGAGGAAAAATCGCCAAAATTGTCGGCGGTTCGCGATGCGGCTTCGTGAAGGGGGCCCGCGGTGCTGACCGGGGCCCCGGATCCGGACGCGCCACGATGCTCCGCGCGGGTGTGGCGCGCCGCGATGCTCCGGGGTCACCACCTATAAATAGGGGGGTCGACCTCTTTTGTCTTCATGTGGCTTCCTTGTCTTTTTGTGCTCTCGACTTCGCGAAGCTCCGCGTACTCCGCGACAGCCCTCCGCGAATCGAGCTTCGCGGCGAACCGCGGGTCTCCGACTCCGCGTCCGCGCCAAGCGAACTTCTGCTTGTCGGCCTCGGCCAGACTTTGCGGCTTGGTTTCGCAACCGACCATCGCGATCCAGCTTCGCGATACAGCTTCGCGATCCAGCCGAAAAAATTCTTTTCTGAGGGCTGGAATCGAAATGGCCCATCAAGAGGCTGTATGGGGGGTGCTTGCAGATGCTGCCCGTCGGGATGAGATGGCCAACTGTCCAGGCCTTGGGGAGATGGTCCGAAGCCATTCGGACCTCGCTTCTTTGACAGATCTGTTATCGGAGGTTCAGAAGAATTATCCACAGTGTAAGAAGCTTCCATTGTACGGATTCGGGTTGAGGGATGACGTCTTCATCCCTGAGGCGAGTAGGGACGAACCAGCTTGCTGGTTCAGGAGTACACCATGACAGCACCAATGGTTCAGGGCGGCCGATGGTCACGCACAGGAGGACTTCACACCTGTCACCGCTGACTGTCTCTACAACCATTTGAACGATATTGACGGGAGGCCACTGCAACCGGAGACGTCCCCTCCTCTCTACCGTACCATGCTGAAGGCAGCTTTGCAGGATTTGAAGAAGGGATGGTCCGATGAGTGGGACCTACGCCAGGGTGGAAACTTTACTGACGACTGGGCCTACTGGGTAGGCGCCTCATGCGAGGAGTTTGGGGCCGAGCTGAGGAGAGTGGGGTTGTATGAGGCGGCATGGGCCTCCCAATTGCACATTTACCAACCAAAGCAACTGATGCCTGAATTGCTAAGCAGATGGTCGTCTAGGACCAATACCTTTCACCTGCATCACGGGGAGGTGGGCATTAGCCTGTGGGATGTCCACCAGATTTCTGGGGTTCCGATCTTGGGGGACATGTATGACGATTTCCTCCCCATCATCAGTGCGTGGGAGGATATAGAGCAAATGCCGTGACTGGCGTCAGAACTGATGGCGCTCGTCCCTGGAGAGGACAAGGAGGCAGTGAGGGATGTCCACTTTAGGAGATGGTTCAAATGCTTCTTGAATTTCCCAGAGAATCGAGAGTTCCCTCTGAGGCCTCGAACTTTTCCAAGGGCGGCCCAACGGGGCAAGGGGCACTCGTATTGGCGGGTCTTGGAGGACAGCCAATGGAAGACTTGGGGTTTCAGTGTCAGCATTGAACAAGAGACGATAGTCAGGCTGGCGGCGTTCATCGTGGCTCTCATCTGCGGTTGGATCCTACCGATGAGGGATACAAGCATGGGGGTGCGGCCTAGCTCATTTATTATGGCGTCCATGTTGGCCATGGGGAAGCGGATCAATCTGGGGATTCCAATGCTCGCCAAACTGTACAGAATGTTGCGGCACATTAGCAAGGGCAAGAAGCCGCTGAGGATATGCGGGCCCTTCCACCTCCTGTATGGTTGGATCGCAGCGCACATCAGGGGAATTTACGAGTATCCAAACCCCATTTCACCGTCGGGATCGAACTTCCGCCCCTCCTTCCTGAACGCGATCGGGAGCTTCCCATTCAAACTAGCTGTGCCGATGGTGCTGAATCGAGTGTGGAGGGCGGATGAGTTTAATTTCCACCCCTTCCCATTGCCGACGAGGATACTTACTGATGACGGGCGGGGAACGGAAGAACATCGGGCTTACCTCCTGGACTTTTGAGGTGGAGTTTTGGTGGCACAGATAGATCATGAGCCACTCTGCGAACCGTACACCCACATCGATTTGCGAGGCAGTTCCGGTGCCTCCAGCGGCTGACCCCGCAGGTCTACTAGGAGGTGCGTCATGAGGAGCACCCATTTGTGATGAGGCAGCTGTGGCTCATGTTCACACAGGAAGATGGGAAGATGCGGATTGCATTGCCTCCATCCACCGCCACTTTAGAATTGGTGAGGGAGTATGCCATTAGTTGGGAGGTTGCTTACCCAGGGGAGATACTGAAGCAACCAACTATTCGGGTCAGTGACGGTGGGCCTCATCTATCTCGAGGTCGGGTTCGGAGGGCAGCTAGGGCTACTCGCTGAAGCGGGGCTGCCATGGCGGCGAGACCCGCACCGGCCGAGGGTATGGCAGCAGCGGTGGATCTGGTGATTCTGGAAGAGCAGGGCCATCCGGAGGGGCAGCCACCGAGGGGATTTCATAGGATATCTACTCAGGCTTCGGGGAAGCGCCTGCATCATATCGACATGGAAGAGGATGCCGTATTCCCGGAAGCTTGGGACATTTGGGATGTCAACCGGCAGTTCCTCAACCCACCCGAGATATGGGCCCACCTGAATCGCCTCGGGATGGAATTACCGGGCATAGGCCCAGTCCGGGCTGGATTCATGGCATCTCCGGTGGAGGAAGAACAGTACCTAGATGAGCTAGAGGATTACGTCCACTCCAGTGGTGTCTCTCTCCCAATGACAGACTGGGTGAGGGTACTGTTGAATCAGACGGTCCCCCCATAGTTATCGGCTGCCGATCTGAGGGAGCGCTTCCCCCTGCCGGAAGAATCAGAGGACTCCTCTCGGGAGGATGAGGCTGGAGGAGGGAGCCCATTGGAGGAGGGAGAGGTCAGAGATCAAGGCTCAGATTCCGACGAATTCGTAGAGGCTCTCGAGGTAGCATTCCGAACTTCTTTCCTTACGATCCGTTCTTGGGTCACTATGAACTTCTCACCAATGTTTGAGCCATGTAGGAGGAACTTGTTCGCAGGCCTCGTTCTCGCCCCTCGGCGGGTGATGATGCGGGACCTTCAGAACCCGCGCCTATGGCTGCGTCCAGTTCCGCATCTGGTGGGACCAGAGCACCCGAGGTGGCTCCTCCGGAATCTCCAGACCTTCCAACAGTATACGGAGGGCCTCACCTCGGGGTCCCATTAGTACCGGCTCAAGAGCAACGCCAGGAGGTCGATCTCCGTAAGTCTCCTCTACCGGTTCCCCTGTCGTCATATGTAGACTATGCCCGCCAACTAACGTTTATGTCCCTATCTGTCGTACAGTTCTCCGATTGGCGTGGGCTGCTGCGGCAATACTGTTCGGGATGTCTGGTGGCGTCCCTCCTAGGGGCATGCCCGTGATGGTGGCGATAGTCCCCCCATATCCTCGAGCTGCGACGCACATCATCACTGGCGGGACCACCAGCAGGGTCGCGCCTGAGGTCATCGAAGTGGACTCCGATGAAGAGGATCAACCGTTCGGTCCCAGTCCTGTCACGCCTGCTTCAGTGCCAGGTGCCGTACTAGATTCAACACCAGATGTAGATCCTTCCGAGGATTTCTTGCGGGCGTATCCCGCGTATGAGCCCGCCAATCGCGCAGACTGGGACTAAACGACCTCCGATGAGGAAGACAGCAGCATAGTCCGCCGCCGGTCGTGGAAGTTGATCACACGCTTCATCAAGGACACCCCCAAGTGCAATGGCTAGCCAAAATGGATAGACTCCACTCACGGTTGCGCGAACTGTGCACTGGGGGAGTAAATGACCAACGTCCTCACGCACTCATCCGAGATCTTATGGCTGAGAAGATCCGAGAGCATGATCGTGGGCTCAGCGTGGGCTGGCAGTGGAGGAAGGTGACCAACATCAAGAAGCTCCCAGAGGCTGAGGACGAGGTCCAACAGATGCAAACCCGGGCAGATGAGCTTTCAGCCTCTCTTAATGCACAATCTGAGCTGGTCTCACAGTTGAAGGCCCAGTTGGCAGAGGCAGAAGAGCATATGAGGCAGACCTCTGGAAAGATGGATGCCGTTCAAGCTGGCATAGAGAGGGCCAAAGCCAGGACTGAAGAACTGCGCCCCGCTGCTGCTGAGGAGAAGCGGGAGCTAAGTCAATGGCAGCAAGCCTTGGACGCCACAAGCCAACGAGTGGCGGAGCTGCAACACTCTTTTGACAGGGTCAACTCGTCCATGGGGGGGGGGGGGGGGTTGACCCCCGGGTATTGTAACAAACCAAAAACCTTATATTGGTACTTTTGTGCTTCAATTTTTCTTTCTTTATTTTGAATGTCGTAGCGCACACGATTTCCTCTATTTGAATCGCATTGTTACATCCCTACAATGTTTGCGGGACGTTCGGCGACAATTCCCCAAGCCCACGTGGGTCGAGCCTGATGTGAGAAATAGGAGATAGTTTCCCTCTCATCCCACCTAACATAGGAGTGGGGACCATGCTCCGAGCATCCGGGATTCGGATTATCAGTCCAGACTTCTGAAAGACGGGAGAGGCTTGATTGAAGAAGGAACTTTCAGGATAACCAAATTATCGTTTCTTCAGCGTGCTCTTATGCACGAATGGGGCAATGCCAGGGGCGTTGAAATCGGTCCAAACAGATGAAAATGGGAAGTGTGAATCACGGTACCCAAGATTCGGAACACTGTGGGGACGACATGACAATAAGGGACAACTGTTAACCTTGGAGGAGAAGCAGTATCCTTAATGTGTTAGCCTGTAATGGGGACAACAAATGAGGGTCGACCGTTGACCATGTTCGAAACACGAGACCATGTCACAAATGTCGTCGATCAATCCTTCAGGACGTTGGCCCAGGACAGTTGGCGGACCATAGGTCAAACATGCATACTGTTAGGGGGTCCTTCCAAACATGACCCGTCTTCCTGAACGTTGGCCTAGGACGGTAGGTGAGCCGATGCGGCATGAGACAAGGCCGTTAGGGGGTCCCGTGAGACATGAAAGTGGATGAGGGTCCGAATAAGGGGCACAAAAAGCATGGAATATGGAGTGATGGTTTGTCCAAATAGAATCCAACACTTAGGTAGTTACACCACCGTGGTGGGAGTACACCATATGGGCGCATTGGTTTGATCATGGAACATTCCTTATTTCAGACAAGGCCTCTCTGGCGAGGGGATCTGTCACTTCCCAATAGGATCTTGGGACATCCTGAACTTGTTCAGGGTAGAACCGCAGTTTAGTGCCATGCGTTGAGAACACATGGACTCCTGTAGTTTAACGTCATACGATAGGACGTGGAATAAAAGGGAAGATCCCAGGGAGCGTGCGGTGCGGTAGATATGAAACCACCGTGAATAAGGACTTGGAGTCCAAATCACACCACGTACCCTCGGAGGAAACTCTTCAGGTCGAGGGACCAAGAGTGAGGATTGGGCTGGGCCCGAAGTAGAGTGGTCGGGCGTTCCTACATACCCCATGAGAATGGGAATCAAGCCATACATAGTTATGGAAGTGCAGTTTAACGTCATGCAGGACGATGAGAAGCCTGACCGTGTTGGTACACATCCTGCCAAAACTACTAAGCCCATGTGAGTCATGCTCGGTGTGGGAAACAAGCAGTAGTGGTGGGAATTTCCCGAAACAGAAAGGGGCAGGTTAGGGCAAAGGGACGCTCGGTGAATACCGGCCCAATGACACTAACACGATCATTTAGCGCACCTAGATGCACGAAGAGAAAGAGCTGAGTATGATGGAATTCCACTTGAACATGAGGAAGTGGAAATGTGTGAATCATGGAGCTCGAGATTCAGATCACGATGATGGCGGCGTGACGATGGAGGATAACTGTTGACCATCGCGGAAACCCAACATCCATATCACGTTAGCCTAGAATGGGGACAAAAAAATGTGGGTTGACCATTGACCATGTTTGAAACACGGGACCATGTCACAAATGTTGTCAGATATCCGTAGGGACGTTGGCCTGAAATGATTGGAGGGCCCTTAGGTCCAGCATTCATGGAGAGCCCTTAAGCCTAGTATCCATGTCGTCTGAGGGTCCTTTTGGATGTGGAAGAAAATGAGGATCCAAATAGCGAGCTCACGAAGCATGGTCATGGGATGAGGGGGATGTCCCTGTGGAAATCCCACACTTCAGGATCTTTGTCTAAACACATCTAAATACGACAACGAGACGTATTAGATAGAGGGAGAAAATTTCTTTCCCATAGGGAGATCTTAGTTTAGGGTCGTAGAATTCGGACCATGGATGGGAGGAGACATAAGAGGCACATGGAGGAGTAACTCAAACACTTGGCGTAAATGGGAATAGGGGGTGTGTGCGGTGTGATGAACAACCTGACGTGAATGAGGACGTAATCCCATATCACATCGCACGACCCCTTTGGGAGAGGTTTTTGGTCAAGGGACTGAAAGAGAAAGTTAGGCTGGGCCCGGGGGGAAGTGCCCGGGCGCTCCTACGTATCTCATAAGGATGAGAATCAAGCCTCACGTAGTTCTTGATGGACCTTAGACCATGAATGGGTAAAAGGAGCAGGGGACGCATGGCATCAAGACCCAACATGAAGGAGGACCTAAGCCCTACTTACCATGCGTTCTCTGGGGAAATTCTCGAGTCAAGGGACCGAACACAAAGGTTAGGCTGGGCCCGCAGGGAAGTGTACAGACGCTCATACGTATCTCATAAGGATGGGAATCAATCCTTATGTAGTTCTGAAAGGTGACATGGTAAGGTACCAGTGCCAGGGGAAAAGGGGAGTGCGGTTGTGGCCCTTTCACTAAAAGAAGCGGAATTTGATAAATCTTGTTTGTTATTTAAGGTGAGTGGGTTTTTTTGTGAAGCGACAGGCCTAGAGTAGTAGGCCGTGGTGTCGCCACAAGGATCAAGCTGTGATGGGCGTTGACAAAAGGCATGGCACATGACCAATACCCAACGTGATGTTATCTACAACGAGGTCACCATAATGCAGTTCCGTTTTTCGTCGTGCGGCCGGGACGATAATGTCCTAGTTTAGGGTCGTATGATAGGACCAAGCATGCATTTTATCATCATGCAGCGTAGACGTAGTAGAGATGATCCTAGGCGGGAAATGTGCGCAATGTTATAAAACACAATTGACGGAGACATGATCCCACATCACATTGTACGCCAATCGGAGAGGGAGACCTTAGGCCGATGGGCCTATATAGAGGTAAGAGGTGAAACAAGGGGAGAGACTGGTTCCCTAAATGGTTTGTACCCGAAGATAGGGCGTCCGGGTGGTCCTACATATCCCATGAGGATGGGAATCGAGCCGCACGTAGTTCTGAAGGGTGCCTTTTAATGTCATGATGGAAAAGTAATAGGAGGGATAACTCTCAGAACAGGGGTGTGTGTGGTGCAACCATTGCAAACCCGATGTGAATGAGGACATAATCCCGCACTACGCCACGCAGTCCCGTAGTCGGGGTCCTGAAGGCAGGACCAGAGAGGTGAATTTGCTGAACTCAAGCTGGACACAAAGACAAGGGGTCTGGGCATTCCTACATATCCTATCAAGATAGGAATCAAGCCGAACGTAGTTCCAGATGAGAATCTTAGTTTATGGTCTTAGACCTCGGACCGTGAATGGTGACAACTTCCCGAGTAAGCACAGATGTCAACCCGATTCCTAAGCCCACGTGAGTTAAACTCGGTGTGGGAAACAAGGGGGGTATCCTCATCGCAATACTTGGGGTGAGTCAAACGGAAGTTGGTAGAGAGCCCAGAAGGACACCTTTGACACGGATTGTTCCCCCAGCGCGCGGACGTGCATGGAGGAAAAGTACCAAAAGCTCCGAGACTCCACTTGGACACGGTGAAGTGATGAAGGGTGTGAATTGTGCACCCGGAATTTTTTGGCCTAATGGGTTGGCGTGGCGATAGAGGAAAACTGTTAACCGTGGTGGAGGCATAGTGTCCATATCGTGTTAGGCTGAGGTGGGAACAACAAATGAGCATCGACCGCTGACCATATTTGCAACGCGACATTTTATCGATTTGTTGTCCAAAACCCTCGGGGGCGTTGGCCCGTAACGGTAGGAGAGCCCTTGGGCGTAGTATCCAGGCCAATCCTGGGGGTCCCTCCAGGTGTGAAAGATGATGAAATCCCTGATGCAGGGATACACAAATCCTGGAAAGCGGGTGCGGACGTGTCCGTGTAAAGCTTGGAATTCCAGGTAATAAACCAGAGTACTCTTAGGCACATCGGTGAACTGCCGAAAAGGGATCGACGAAAAAACTCAGGAGGGAGAGGTACATGGCGTGGTCATTACGAGATCGACGTGAATGAGAAAATAACCTCACGCCACACCATACACTCATATAAGGGAGGACCTGGGCCGTGGCCCGGAAAGGCCAAGGGGCCTGATGGTTAGGCATTGGTTAGGAAGGCCTGACCTGCTTGCAGTTTAATGTCTTGCAATGAGGACGAGGGTCGGGGACCCGAGAAGGCCAAGGGGCCTGAGGCTGGGCCTTGTAATGGAAGGCGTATGGCTTGGTACATGATCCCGATGTGAAGGAGGACGTAGTCCCACGCCACACTGTACACCCCTTTGGGGAATCGGGGCCGTGGGCCCGATCGCTAGCACCACTCGGGGGGAAGTTTGTCACTTCGGGATGGGGCAGAACGAATCACTACACTCGCTGTCTGGGACATCTTGGGGTGGGACCGTAGATCCAGGACACTGTTGACCATGTTCAAAACACAGCATTCCTTTGGTGACCCGATATGGGAGCAACAAATGAGCGTTGACTGCTGACCGAATTCGCAACGCGGGACTTGTATCGGCTTGTTGCTTGAAAACCCTCGGTGGCGTTGGCCTGTTTCGGTAGGAGAGCCCTTGGGCATGGTATCCAAGCCGTTCTTGGGGGTCCCTCCGGGTGTGAAAGATGATGAAATCCCAGTGAAGGAGTGGGTGAAGCATAGCTGTATCCATCCACGAATGAGGCAAACATCTCCAGGGGGATGTGCAGCCGGGTCGAGGATTGCTCGATGTGAGTTAGGGAAAAGTGTGCACCCTGCCATATCTGGACCCGAGGGGAAGATTTTGGATTTTGGGCTGGGCCAACGGACGAAATGCCCGGGCGTTCCTACGTATCCCATTAGGATTGGAATCAAGCCATACGTAGTTCTTGAAGGCCACGCAGTTTAGCGTCATGCGGTGAGGATGTGGGTCGGGGATAGAAGAACGGGAGTGGGCACATGGTGCGACCCTTACAATCCTTGTGTGAGCGGGGTTGTATGAGCGGGGCTAAGAAAGCCTTCCCCTCGCTACACAAGGATCCTCCGAGGAAACTATTCCTAGGGGGAATAGTGGAAGAGAAAATCTTGGGGATGGGCTCAAGACGAGGTGTCCAAGTGTTCCTACGTATCCCATGAAGATGGGAATCATGCCACACGTAGTTCTTGAAATGCAGTTTAACGTCATGCGGGACGAGGAGCATCTCATTTGGGGATATGTAAGGTACGAAAAGCAATCCGATGTGAATGAGGACGTAGTCCCACACCATACCGTACAATCCCGCAAGGGGGTAAGTTGGGGAAAACCAAGGGGCCTGAGGCCGGACCGCGGTCAGGGGGACCTGACCAGCTTGCGGTTTAACGTGTCGCGGTGAAGACGGGGGGCCAGGGGCCCGAGGAGGGCAAGGGGCCTGAGGCTGAGCCTTGGTCAGGAAGGACTGACTGGAATGCAGTTTAACGTCTTGCAGTAAGGATGGGGGCCTTGGGGCCCGAGGAGGCCATGGGGCCTGAGGCTGGGCCTCGGTCAGGAAGGCCTGACTGGCTTGCAGTTTAACGTCTTGCAGTAAGGACAGGGGGCCAGGGGCCCGAGGAGGCCAAGGGGCCTGAGGCTGAGCCTCGGTCAGGAAGGCCTGACTGGCTTGCAGTTTAACGTCTTGCAGTAAGGATGGGGGGATATCTTAGTTTAAAGTCATAGAGCTCGGACCATTTTGTAGTTTATCGTCTTGCAGGACGAAGATGCAGTTTAAGGTCGTGCAGGACTTTACAGTTTAGGGTCGTATTGGACCATAATGTGCAGTTTAAGGTCATGCGGGACCATTTCACAGTTTATTGTCTTGCAGGACGAAGATGCAGTTTAAGGTCGTGCGGGACCAACTTCCAGTTTAGGGTCGTGCAGGACCCTTTTGCCCTAGGCAAAGTATCGCTTAAGGAACTTGGCATTGGTGGGAGGGGTTATACGCTCTCCATCCGTGGTCACCAAGGAGTATGCTCCATTGGGGTAAACCTTATGGATGATATAAGGCCCTTCCCATTTGGGTTCTAATTTGGGCGGTTTCCTACTGGGAATCATTGGCGCTCGAAGGGCCAGTACTAGGTCGCCTTGTAGGAAAGAATGGAGACAAACCTTCTTGTTGAAGGCCCTCGCTATCTTATCTTGATGCCTTTCCAGATTGTGCAGGGCAACAAAGCCGATTCTCGTCCAGTGCTTCTAATTCAGCTAGACGGATCTCGGCTACCTCATCTGATGTCTGGTGATCATAGACTGCAGTGCGTAACGATGGCAGCTGGATCTCAATGGGTAGGACGACCTCAGATCCATACACTAGGGAATATGGGGTCACCTGGGTAGAGTTGCGAGTCGTCGTCCGGTAGGCCCAGAGGGCGTTGGGGAGCTTGTCCGGCCAACTTTTCTTGTTCTGACCAACCATCTTCTGCATAATGTTAGAGAGGGTTTTGTTGAACGCCTCGATCTGTCCATTTGCCTGCGCATAGTAGCGGGAGGTATGGTTCGACCAGATGTCGTACATGGCATACAATTTTTTTAATTCAGTTGCTCGTAAGTTGGTGCCGTTATCGGTGAGGACGGCTTGAGGGACCCCAAACCGGTGGATAATGTTGGAGCTCACAAAGTCAACGATGGAACGGGCCTTGACCTATTTGAGCGGAACTGCCTCTACCCACTTGGAGAAGAAATCTGTAGCAGTCAGGATGAACCTACACTGGCGGGCTGTTGCCGGTGGACACGATCCCACTACATCAATTCACCGTACCGCAAATGGCCAAGAGTACTTGGTGGGGTGGAGGGGCTCCGACGGCCGATGCAGGAAGTTGGCGTGAACTTGGAACACATGGCATCTCTTGGAATACCCAATAAAATCGTGGATCATAGAGGGCCAAAGGTACCCCAACCTCCGGATTTGATGGGACAGCTTCGGCCCAGCTTGATGGGAGCCACAGGAACCGGCATGAACCTCTTGCATAACTTGAGGTATCTCTACTCCTTGGATGCAACGGAGGAGGACACCATCGAAACTCCGCTTATAAAGGATCTGTTCAATACTGGGGCCGCTTTGGAGGGTAAATTGCAGTGCGCGGCGTCGGATTCGCTCGCGCTCAGCCCGGTCGTCTGGGAGGCAACCATTTTGGAGGTACTCGACAAAAGGCGCCCTCCAGTTGGGAGTGACTTCAACCACTATGCCTGACGAACCCGGGACCCCTGACGTGGAGGGTCCGGCGGTGAGATGACCTACCCGCAGGCCCTCATTGTCCTCTTGGGTGACGGGGGAAATGACTCTCCGGTGTGCCACATGTATGATTAAATCGTCTTGATCGGGCTCTGCGAGCGATGCAGCCAAGCCATCCAAGGCGTCTGCTTGAGCGTTCTGTGACCGTGGGACATGGGTAACCTCTGGTCGAGAAGAGAACTGGGCCATCAGGTGGAGGGTGTACTCCAGCAACGGTGCAAGCTCCGGCTTCCTGACGACGTAGTCGCCATTAACCTATTTTATTAGCAGCTCGGAATCTCCCTTAACATGTAGATGGGGCACATGGATCTTAGGGGCCAACTCGAGGCCGGTGATGAGAGCCTGGTACTCTGCCTCGTTGTTCGTACAGCCTTCTGACAACAGGAACGAGTATGGCAGGATGGCTTACGCCGGGGTAATGAAGACAATACCCAGGCCCACTCTGTTGAGCTTGGGATCGTTGAGATGCCTACTGGTGGGGCTCCGGGAGGCGCCGTCGAAATGCATTTGCCAACACGGGACGGCATGATCGACTCAGTGGATCGTCTCATCAGGGAAATCCAGGTCCAGGGATTGACCCGCAGAGGTTGGATGGGCAGCTAAAAAGTCTGCCAACTCCTGTCCCTTAATGTCCTTCTGAGGTATGAACCTGATATCAAATTGCTGGAGAATCACTGCCCACCGTGCTAGTCGGCCAGTCAGCATGGGGCGGTTCAGGATGTACTTCAGTGGGTCTACCCGGGAGACCAATTGCACCTCATGGTGCTGCAGGTAATGTCGCAACTTCTGCACGGTGAAGACGAGCGCAAGACAGCTCTTTTCGATAGGGGAGTATCTGACCTCCGTATCGAGAAGCATGCAGTTGAGATAGTAGAGAATGTTCTCAGTACCCTCGTTATTCTTCTGGGCAAGCAGGGCACCGAGGGATCTTTCCAGGGTGGTCACGTAAAGGACCAGCGGCTTTTCGGAGGCGGGTGGCATCAAGAACGGAGGTTGGAGCAGATACTGCTTGATTTCCTCGAAGGTGGTCCGACACTCCTCATCCCATTCGTAGGCGGCACCCTTCTTCATGAGCTGGGAAAAGGGATTAAACTTGCCGACCAGATTTGCGATGAATCGGCGTATATATGCTATGTGGCCTTGGAGGCCTTGAAGTTCCTGAATGTTGCTCGGGGGAGGCATTTGGCTGATGGCCTTGATCTTCCCATGGTCGATCTCGATACCTCGATATCTGACAATAAAGCCCAGAAACTTCCCATAGGTGACCCCGAAGGCACACTTCAATGGGTTCATCTTTAGGTGACGGGAACGGAGAAAACTGAACAATTTATCGAGGTATTTGAGATGGTCCTGGAGCTGACATGATTTGACTATGAGGTCATCCACATAGCATTCCACCAATGTCCAGATAATCGACTTGAATATGCGATGCATGGCCCTCTGATAAGTGGCACCTGCATTTTTCAAACCGAATGGCATAACCTGGTAGCAAAAGGTACCTTGGGGAGCCCTGAAGGTGGTGGACTCCTCGTCTTCGGGGGGCATCCGGATATGGTTGTACCCGGAATACCCATCCATGAAAGAGAGGGCTTGGAATCCGGCCGTGGCGTCAATCAATAACTCCATCACTGGGAGTGGGAAGTCATCCTTTGGGCAGTGGCGATTAAGATCGTGGAAGTCGATGCAGACTCTGATCTGCCCATTCTTCTTCCTGACTGGAACAATGTTGGAAAGCCACTTGGGGTACTGGACTTCCTTAATGAAGTTGGCTTTGATAAGCTTGTCAACTTCGGCCTCAACCATAGCACCATGAGAAGGGTGCATTTTCCTTGGGGGCTGCTTAAACCCACGGTGTTTTGCCGGGAGGCCCAGACGGTGAACGACTACCTGGGGATCTAGCCCTGGAATCTCATTGTAACTCCAGGCAAACATGTCATGATGTTGTTTGAGGAAGTCTATGTACAGCTGCCGCTCCTCGGGGAACATGGCTGCACTGATCAATGTGGGTTTCAGATCTGCCTCGCTACCAAGGTTCACCTGTACCATTTCATCAACCGTGGTAGAGACGCCTTCCTCAAAGGCGGGGGGAGCATCCTCCAGGTCTTCCTCCCCACTCGTGGGGGGATTTCCCGCGAAGGGAGGTACTTCTGGGCTATCAAAGCCCGAGGGGCAGCTGGAGCCGGCTCGGACAACAGTGGTCACCATATCAGGAGAATCACTTCTATTGAGACCATAGCAATGAAGGTAGTCGATCCTATCCCATCTGGCCTTCAGCCTAAGGGGACACGTTTGATGACATCAAAGCAGTGGTGACATGTCGGCCTGAGTCGGTTAATTCCAGCCCGGCGGAAGAGACACGTATGGCGCACCACCGTTGTCATAAGCTTGACGTCCCGGTACCGTACAGGGTTAGGAGGTTCCGGGATCACCTAAGCCTGGTTTATGTAGGTGTACGAGGTGATTTTCCTCCGTCGCTTGGACATGGGAACATGACATCCTTGTGTACCTGAAACAACAAAACATTGCCCCATGTCAGGGGTCGTGGCCTCCAATCGGTGGATCAGGAGGATGTAGGAGTCATCCATGCTTACCCAGGGATCACTTGTGACCGGGGCAGGTTCATCCTCACTTACTAGGATTTGATTATCCTTAATTTTTTAATAACCATCATGCAGATAACGGGCCTCACAAGAAGTGAAAGGGGATGCATCTCCTTGGAGCACACCTACTCGACCATTGAGTGAGTATTTGAGGCACTGGTGATACGACGAAGGGACCGCTGCATGCAGATGGAGCCATGGCCTACCCATCAACGCGTTATAGGCAGTGTCCTGAGAGACGACCATGAACTCAGTGCTGGAAATTAAGCCACCGAACTGAGTCTTCAGGCGGATCTTGCCGACCAGGGTTTGCTCGGTCCTGTCGTACCCTTGGATTCTGAGGTCATAGGGAGTTAAATCAACTTCAGACAGACCCAGCTTCCGCAACGTCCGAGTTGGAATTAGGTTGATTCTGGAACCTGTGTCAATGAGGAAATGGAAGACTTCCACTCCATTGAAGTGGCCAGTGATGTATAGCGGGCGAATGTGCCTCTATAAAGGAGGGGCCTCATCTTCACTGGAGAACGAGATACCCGCCTGACATTCAGTGTTTTTAATCGTCTCGGTATGGAAGGCTTATGAAGCTACTACCTCTGTCTCAAACTAGAGGGGGCTCCTTAGGACCTCAGAAAGTGCCTCACGCATTTCGGATGACAGGAGAAGGGCATCAAGGATAGAAAGCCTTGACGGAATGCCGGCCAAGTGCTTCAGGACATCATACTTTCATGCCAAACGCGAACCTCTGCCTACAGGAGGTTGTTCGGCATTTGGAGGCATAGCGGGTCCTGCCGGTTGAACCGGTGATCGGCTAGTACTGGGTACATCCTGCTGCCTGCTAGTTGAAGCCTAGAGAGTAGTCGCCGGACTAGGATTGTACAGTGGAGGCTGGCCTGTAGCCGGGCAAGACTGACTGTGATATGAACGAGGCAGCTCTCCCTGATCCAGTAGCACAAATGGTGGTGGAGGTAGAGTCGAGAGCGTTAGATGGGGTTGCACGTTCTATGCTCTGCGCTGAGCCTACTGTCTGGTCTCAGTAGCGTGCACAGATTGGCTGAAAGTGCCCACTGACATACCTCGATGACTGGCATGGTTGCGATTCCACTGACGTTGACATCGGCTGGAAATGTTGGGGAGGTCCGCCTGGCGTTCCCCCTCGTCGGGGGTCATATAGGGCTTTACCAGCTCCACGGTATTGACCGAAGCGTACCCCTGGCTGTTCCTCATGGAGTCATCCACCGCTGGGTGGATTCTGGGAGGAATCCCTATTTCAGGGGGCATAAAGTCGCCGAGAGTGCGGGATGACGACAACAACGGTGGTGCGTGTTGCTTCTTCTTGCGTCACCGCTGCTTGCCCTTTTGGGAAGAGGTCGACTGTGAAGACGGTGAGGAGGTACCAGATACTTCTTCTGAAGGTTCCGGCTGCTTTAGGCACGCCCGGATGATACCATGGGCATGGACGACAGTTTTTCGAGCCATACAGTCGTCGTATTTCCGGGATCCGTGACTGGGAACCTGCTGCTGCTCGCCTTCGCTGTCGCTGCTGATCTCTGATCCTACAAAGACACCCCCCACTTGTGCTAGTGTCGGGCCCAACTTGACTATGTTGTTGTTGACCTGGTCTTGAAGCCAGTATTTAAACACACAGAATTGCTTGAGGGTGTGCCCTAGAATTCGATGATAAGGGCAGTAGTTGGGGTGATCGGTGAGATTCGCCTCTGTCGGCCTTCTGTACTCGGGCAGGCACATAATCCCTTGCTCTAGAGAACTTCGGAAGTATATAGGGACCTAATTTTCGTTAAATTAATAATTCTGGTGCCTTCTTTCCGGATAGGGGGGCCTGGGGGCCTGACCCTGACGAGGGGCCGGAGGGGCCTGCCGAGGAGGCAGCGCCTGATTGTCTCGCCTGGGTGTCGGTGGCGCATTGCGCGGGGGAACCTGTCGGTTCTGAGGCGGTCGCTGCTGGGCAGGAGCCTGTGCTTGAGATGGAGGACCTCTGCGGGGTTGCTGGGATGGTGCCTCCGATAGTAATTCTAGCTGCCTAGGGGCTTCTATTTGGGCCACCGTGGCGGGTTCAGCCCTGGCGGTCCTCCTGGCTGGGATCATAGGGGGCAACGAACGTGCCTGACTAGCCTGTTGCAGAGCTTCCTCAAGTTGCTGAGCCTTATCTGAGAAATATCTGAACCCTCCAGGGTAGTTCTGGGTAATTAGGGAGGGTACTAGCTCCGTTTTGACGTTCCCCACACACATCGTCAGTAACTGCTCCTGAGTCAGTGTCATATCGAGGGAATACGTAAACCCCTTCCACCGGGCGATGAAATCTGCAACCCGCTCATCAGGCCTTTGCTTGCACTTGAAGAGGTCTACAATGCTGGTCTTCTGCGTGGTGGAGCTGAACTGGTACAGGAACTGCCGGCGGAGGTCCTCCCTACTGGTCACCGATCCGATAGGGAGCTGGCTATACCAGACGAATGCTGGACCTTCCAATGTTTGTACGAAACACCGGAGTTTGGAAGCTTCTTGCTGAGCCGGGGTCCCCAGCATGGGGCCACACCTGGAAGAAAAATGTGCCAAGTGCTGTGGTGGGTCCCCTGTCCCGTTGAAGGGCGAGAAAGTGGGGTTCCCAAAACCTGGAGGTGCAGGCATATCATCCACCCACGCGAGATAGGGCTTGCCATCCGGTGGGACCGCCACCTACCGCGTTTCCAACGCTTCGAGGTGGGCTATGAGTTCCGCAATAAGATCATCCGGGTAGGGGTCCCTGTCTTGATGGGGATCCCTAACCACAAGTGCATTGCCAGGCTCTTTAACACGGTAGATGGCTTCGACAGCTCGTGGGTCAACTGGCAGAACGACCTATGGGGCAAGTGGGGGAACCCGGACTGGGTTCTTCTGATTGCCCCGTCGCTCGGGGGGGTTTGGCGAGACGTATCGCGACCTCTTGCCATAAGCTCCGGCTTCTGCCCTGTTTGTAGGAGTAGCATGATAAGGGTTTTCTGGAGGCATCTCACCGGGGGGAAATTGTTCCTGCCCCTGTTGCCCCGGCCTGGGATTACCATATTCGGGTCACCGCTCTGCAGCACGCTCTGCCAAGAGTTCGTCAACCAGCCTCTTCTGCTCAGCAAGCTGCTGGCGTAACATGGCCTTCTCGGGGTCTTCGTCCGTTTTCTGCACAGAGGCAGATGGGTCGGAGTGCTTGACAGTTCCAACGTGCTCCTTACCCTTTCCGGTATTTCGACCGAGTACCAACGACTCGGTGGGTACGGGGAGGCCTAGCAGGTTCCTCTGCTGACGGGTAACCCTCCCTGATGGGTCCAGCAGTGGCGGTACGCCCTCGGGGGGTAAGTTTCCATCAAGGAATTCAATCTCGTCTTCCTTGTCCACTACGTCATCCATGTGGACCGCGACCCCTCTCGAGGGCATGTCCTTGATGTCGCATAGAGAATTGGGTTGTCGTCGGATAAGGTCGAAGAGGAGAGTGACATAGTGTCCCCAACCACGGACTTGCACATGGGGGGTAGCTTCCCCGACGATTCTGTGGAGTGCTTTGAAACTCTGAACACATTTCCGTTGAAGGGTACTCTGACGGCCTGAAGACTCGCGGTGCTGGGCCACAAGGAGTGCGGCCGAATCGATCAGGCGACATTGCTCGCTGATTTCTTCGAAGTGCTCTCGACTCCTGGGGTATTCCACCTGCTCATAACGAAGGCAGAAGTGTGTCGCCCATAGGGTTCGACAAAAACACCCCAATTCTTCAAGGGTAAGGGACTCTGGTGCGTGAAAATTCAGCACCGTCGTCGGCCAGAACATCTCCGGGAAGTAATCCGCTGCAAGAATACTCCAAAATCTCCTGGTCTTGGACTTGGGGTCTGGTCTTGTATTGCCCCACTCGTCAACCGGGGGCGGCTGAGGGACCGGTAGCAGTACCGAGGCGGACCTCTAGGATAGTAAACTCGGTGGAGGAGAATACGGCGAACGAGCTGACTGGCCGCCGAATTCCGAGTCATCCTCTGAAGAGTATGGTGACCTGGAAACGATGTCACGATACGATGGGCTGATAGCCACAGCTTCCGGCACAGGAATCACGGCTACCGGCGACCGGTCATGTCGTCGCTCTACTGCCGTTGGCCCCCAAAATAGCTCTCCGTGATCTCTAGTAGAGGTAGAGGGAGCTTCTGGTGAAAATGGCGGTGATTGCGCGGTCGATACGTGCAGAATTACCAAGATTTCTTCCTCCTGGATGTACCTGCGGAGAGAGATGGGAATCTGGTGGACCTCATATTCCGGGAGAATGAGGCTAACGCGTCTGGTTCCTGCCCTGGTCCTTGATACAGAGGAGCAGGGAGAAGGTTCCCTCGCTGAGTCGCATTCCGCTTCAGAGTCGGAGAAGCGGGCAGGTTTGATCTCCACCCGGCCCTTCCTAGGATTCTTCTTGTGGTGGCGACGACCTGCTCTCCTGCCCCGGGGTGGCTCTTCGGGACAGGGTTGATCCCTATCATGCAGTCTCGGGGCGACGCTGGCACCGTGGCGGAGAGGGCCCCCACTCGAGATAGCCGAGGTGTGAGGGGAACTGGGGAAAATGTCGAAGGGTACATAGGGAGGACCTCTATGGACAACACCCATGTGGGCGGAGCCTCTGTTGGAATCGGCAGGAGCATGGGGAGGACCTCCTGGTCGATGCGGGTGGAGCGAGACTGACCTTCACTCCTCGAGTTGCTGGGGCGAGGAGGACCTTCGCCAGTTGTAGAGAGGACGTAGGGAGGGCCCCCACGTTAGACAAGGACCGGATGGACGGTGCCTTTAGATCAGCGGTCGGGGGTAGGAGGATGAACTCCATACCCTGTATAGTGGGCGCGGGAAAGGTTTCCGTGTCGAGCTTCACTGCCGCGGGGCAGGTCTTCCTTCGGGATGGGGGTAGCACGAGGCATACCTCCATGACTAGCTTCGGAGCGGGGAAGGCCCACGCTCTGTGGAGTAGTGGTACGAGGAGGGCCTCCATACGGGGTGACATCACCGCGGGTTAGTCCGCGGCGATCACCACTCGGACCTGCAACCCGGAGAGTCAACCCAGCCTGCCCGTGGGGCGGTTGGGGTCTCGGTCCTGGTTGGGTGAAGGAGTGACCCTACTCCGTGTATGCAGGGACTTCATGATGCACGTTGGCGGTGGCGCGGGCCACTGTAGCTATTGACGTTGACGCATCTGGGCGAGCGTCCTCAGCCCGGGCCCAGCGCTGAGGTCGGGTCAGGCGAGCGGGTGCAGGTGGTGCAGGGGCATGGCCTGCCTGCTCTTTCTGCGAAGTCGGACGGCGGCGCTGACGCAGTCGGGCGGGAGCTCTTTCCTGGAGCCCTTGGGTCGAGACCCTGAGCGGGCTGACCCGGACGACGCCCGCCTCATCAGCATAAGGCGAGGAGTCGTCAAGGCATTCCGGGGACAGGTTCCCAAAACGATTGAACGTTGGGGTGGGGAGCAGGGGCTCCCTGCACGGCCTGTTAGGGCGACGTTGACAGTGGGGACTGGATGCCTCCAGGTCTAGGCGGGCCATATCCCGTGTTGGGATGACCCATTCCTCCTCGTACCTGTGCACGAGGTTGTTGATAACCCTTCGCTGGATGACCTCTAATGGGGAAAGGGGACATGGGCGCCCCATATTCCGTGATGTGGCAGCCGTCGTGGTGGTAGAGGCGCCATGTGGGGTTGCTGTGGCGATGTTTCCCCTACCCCTGCATAGGCTAGCGGCCGGTGATCGCGTCTATGTAACAACAACCTGGTTCCTGAGAAACGAAGGGATCAACTCATCAGCACTGAGAGGGAAAGGATTGACAGCCAGTGCCCCAGCGTCCTTCCATTCTCCACATTTTCAAGAATGATCCACGCCAACACGTTGCATAATGGAGTGCCCCACGTTCTACTGCCCCGACTTCCGGTGAGTTTCACGACAGGCCCGCTATTTTATTGACGGGACCAGGCGCCGGATATATGGATCCGGTGACACGTCAATCTACTGGTGTTTTGAATGCTACTAATCTCCATATTTATGAGAAGAATTTCATGTCGGGTTCACCATTTCTATTTTCAACGCTTTCACCGGGGCACGCACATCCGTTCGTCCGCGGGGGAGGATGCGCTGCGCTTGTTACCCCGCGTTCCCGTTTTCAAAAGGCGGTTGGAATTCACTCCTTATTCAGGGACGTCTGCTACTTGATTGAAACGGGATGATGAGATGTTGGTTCTTCCTTCTGTGGATTCCTCCTCAGAACTCGTCACCTAGTACAGGTCTCCCTCATAGATTTAATACGTAGTTCGTGAAACTCTTCCCAGGGCCATGTTTCCATGGACGCCGGTTAATTACACTGCTTCTGTCGGGACATTCCAAAGGGTCCGATCAGGGCAGCAACCTTCAGTCTGGGGAGTAGTCACATTGAGGCATCAGTAGCATGTCTGGATGCTGGGGAACCTGGCATGTCTGTCTATTATCCATGGTCACAGGGCTTCTCGAGGGCGTGGAAGCCTGAGGCATCCCACATCGAGCACGGGGAATTATATGTCATAGACACATATCTGAGGTTTTCCTCAGCTTCCCGTGTTTAACACAGGGTACGCCGCGAGTTTAACGTCTAGCGGAGACAGATCAGCCCGATCAGAGAATTAGCTAGAATAGATCAGATTGAGGGATTTCCCTTGAAGGGATGCCGATACCGGGACTAGCCCATAGGCGGCTGTGAAGAGGAGCGTATCGACATGGTCTCACCGAGATATGACGGTCCAGGTGAGAATCGGGGTGGGTGATAGGTGGATGAATGGAGTGGAGGGGGAACGAAATGGTACCATCGCAAGGGCGACAATGAAGTTGGGCTTGAGCCTTGAAGAGGCTTCCTACGTATCCCTGTGGCAGGGAATCAAAGTCTGTGTAGTTCGGGATGGTACCGGTGATCCGACGTGAAGGTGGACCTTGGCCCGATGAATGTCGTTAGCGAACCAACGTGAAGGTGGACCTTGGTCCGATGGGCATCGTCAGCGTACCGACGTGAAGGTGGACCTTGGTCTGATGTGCATCGTTAGAGAACTGACGTGAAGGTCGACCTTGGTCCGATGGGCATCGTCAGAGAACTGACGTGAAGGTGGACCTTGGTCCGATGAGAGATGGGCTTAAACCTCGGGGAGGCTTCCTACGTACCATGCCTTGACACGGATCAAAGTCCTCGTAGTTCGGGGGGTTTCATCGGTGAACCGACGTTAAAGTAGACCCGTGGGTCCACTAGTGGTGGGCTTGAACCTTGGGAAGGTTTCCTATGTACCATGCCTTGACATGGATCAAAGTCCTCGTAGATCAAAGGATTGATGGAATACAGTTTAACGTCATGCGAGACGATAGTGAACCCTGACGTGAATAAATGACGGGTGGTGGGCGTCGGTGAACCGACGTAAATGAGGGACCTTGGTCCGATGGGAGATGGGATTGAACCTATGGGAGGATTCCTACGTACCATGCCTTGACATGGATCAAAGTCCTCATAGTTTGGGTGAAAATGGGGGGGGGGATCTTGGCACACCGACAAGGAGACGGTCTGGGCCAATGATTGTTGGGCCTGAACCTCGGGGAGGCTTCCTACGTACCATGCCTTGACACGGATCAAAGTCCTCGTAGTTTGAGTTGTGGAATAAAGTTTAACGTCATGCGGGACGGGGGTGAACTAACGTGAATGAGGTCGGAACGACCAGATGGTGGGTTTGAACCTAATAGAGGCTTCCTATGTACCACGCCTTGACATGGATCAAAGACCTCGTAGTTCGGGTTAGTCACAACGGCTTGACTTCGGACTGGAATGCAGTTTAAAGTCATGCTGGATGAAGGTAGAACTCGACGTGAATTGGATGATGAGTGGGCTTGAACCTCGTGGAGGCTTCCTACGTACCATGTCTTGACATGGATCAAAGACCTCATAGTTCAAATGTGTGTGCAGTTTAATGTCATGCGGGACGAGGGTGTGCAGTTTAGCATCATGCTGGACGAGGGAAAAACTCGACGTGAATGAGGGACCGAGTAATGTGGCTTGAACCTCATAGAGGCTTCCTACGTACCATGCCTTGACATGGATCAAAGTCCTCGTAGTTCACTGGGGGTGGGGGTCAGGGTTGGTGCTCACTCTAAGCCCACGTGAGTCATGCTCGGTGTGAGAAACAAGATGTTGCAAGGCCCTGACGATCACGTCGCGAAGGATGCGTCCGTGAGAAGCGAAGAGGGGCTTATACATTTGGCGGCCCATGGTGCTGGGACTTACTCCAGGATGGAGGCCCGAAGTGCGACAAAGCGCGGCGAAAGAGGGACTCAGGACCAATGATGGGAGGTGCCTCATTCCTTGTCACGCCCTCCACTGACCTTGGTAGTGGGGAAGTACAGAGATGCAGGGGTGCAGCCATCCGTTGGGGAACTAGGGTTGCCCTTCTCCTGTGAACATACGCCACTCTAATAAGGAGGATATCATCCCTTGTGGATGGGTGATTCCACCCTCGTGGAGACGAGTGGCGTAAAAAATGTTCGAGCTGGGGGGACCCTTCGTGAGAGGCATGAGGTCAGGTCACAGTTTAACGTCATGTGTTGAGGACGTGGTGCTTGGAATTTTAATGTTCTGCAGCTCATACGAGGTGGGTTCACTCTGCACCCCTAAGACTTACATAACCGGTACCCTCTGGTCCTTGGGGAAGGGAAGGTACTAGTAAGGCTGTGGTCAAGGGGGGTTGTGGAGCGAACCATCAAGGGGTCCACGTTAGCGTGGCTATGTGAAGAAGCAATAGCCGTTAGCGTGCCTATGCAAAGAAGCATTAGGCGAAGCAATGCTACAGGTGGTATTGTACATGGGACTTTGAAATCAGATTGTGCAAACCTGGAGGGTCGCACGGGAAGAGGAATTTCTTAGCAAAGGAGTGTGCTTCGTGAAGTGGAGTGCCTTGGCCTTAGCATGGGGCATAGGTGTGAGTGTAAGGTGCTTTGCGAAGTGGAACAATGTTCGCGGAGCACTACCTCGCGAAGAAGAGGTTCCTCGTGAAGCAGGGTCCTACGAAGCAGTGTGCTTCGCGATGTGTAGCGATCCTTCCTTAGCATAGAGATCACTAGTACGGGTTGGGTGTTTCGCGAAGCATAAATGCTCTGCGGCTGCCCGGGTTCCCTTGGGAATCCCCTTCCTTCGCGAATGCCCTTGAGCTTTGTGAAGGGTATCCCTCTTGGAAGAGGGGCTCAAAACGAGACAAAGCAAAGGCGTCTCTCGAAGTAGAAGTACCTCATGGAGCTCATGATTCTCGGGGCAAAGAGTGCTTCGCGATTCGAGAGAGGAGAATCCAAAAGGTCGGATTGTCTGTCCCGGTGACTCAGGGGCAGTCCAGTATTTATAGGGAAGGGGCGCCGCGAAGCAGAACTCGCACACCGCCTCAGGTTCTTCGCAGCGCGCTCGTGAACATCAACGGCGTCCGCAAAGAGTTAACGCCTCTGGAGCTTCGCGGCGGGCTTGCGAACGTCAAATGCGTTCGCGGAGTGTTACCGCCTTTGGAGCTTCGCGGCGGGCTCGCGAACGAAAAATGCGTTCGTGGAGATTTACCACCTCTAGAGCTCCGTGACACCGCGATGCTCGGGGCACTTCACGCCGGTGCTTCGCGATAGTGCTTCGCGAGGCAGCGTGCCAGCCTTTTTTTTGTCCCTTCCTTTCGTGCAATATTTTGGTGCCAACAACTGTGATCTATTGAGATCTTCGAAGATTTTTGGAAATCCCAATTTCACTTCTACCGGCAGCAGGGCCTGGTGCCAGAATTGTTCAGTTGTTGGTCCCCCGAAACCAACACCTTCAACCTCCACATGGGGAGGTAGGCATTAGTCTGGGGGACTCCCACTGTATTGGGAGAATTTACTTGGATGGGTACCAGTATGAGGAGTTACTCCCAATAAGGAATGTCCGGTGGGATAGGACGCATACCCCCATTCTGTCATGGCACCTGCTGGAGATCGCTAAAGAGGATCTGAAAATAAAATATGTTCAAAAATAAATATCTTATCCTGGATGGTTTAGTCTTTTTATGATGTATTAAAAGACTGAAAATATTCTAGGCTGAGGTAAACAATTCCCGGACACATCTTAGAGGGGGAAAGTGGGATCATACTAGAGGGTCCTCGAGGTAGGAGAGTACCGATCATGGGGATTTGGCATAAATGAAAGTCGGGACCCAAATGTACGATATGCCGGGTTTCTTTCTGCATTCTTGAGAGGGTGGCTATTTCCAGTGAGGGATACGAGGATGGGGGTTCACCCTGGGACATTGGGGATGGTCGGGATCATGGAGGTGAAGAACAATGTTAACTTAGCGTACCTGTATTAGCCAGGCTATACAGCCTTCAGGGGCACATATCCGGGGGAAGTATGCTTAGAAGAATATGCTGGCCGTTCTATATCCTTCATGGTTGGGTTGCAGACCACTATGGGGGGGTATGACTTTACAAATCCTATTCACCCTCCAAGAGACGATATGTGGCCATCCCTCTTGAACATTGATGGAATTCACCCACTGACACTCAGAGAAGAAAAGATCAAGATCATGATTGGCAGCCACACCCATTTTGACTTTCACCCATTTCGGATTCCATTTTGTCAAATGGTAGATGATGATTGGTAACCCTTGTAATAGAGGGAGTATTTGAAAAGCATCAGGGGTGCTATGTTGGTAGCCCAAATTGATGGAAAAATCCACTGCGAACCGTATGTGCTAACCAGGTTCGACAGGCAGTTCGGGTGCATGCAACGAATTACAAAGAAAGTTTATACAGAGGTTCAAGAAGAGATAAATCCTTTCATCCTTCACCAAATGTGTCTTATGTTCATGACTTCGGGCCTATGTGAATTCATAACTCTCCCCCACTGATATCAGTACCTGCCTATCAATAGAGTATGTCGAACACTGGACAAAAATGTATCCTGATTTGATTCTTCAGAAATGCATCTGGAAAATCAAGGTGGATAGTGCAGAGCCCAAAGAGCAAGGATGTAGATGAAGTTCCATGGGAGTGGATAGAATACTAATGGGCCAGCTGGAAAGCATGGCATAGGATGGCACTTCATTGGTAGGAGAATCACAAGTTGGGGACATGCCTCCATTTTCAAAGGGGTGGTCCCATAGGATACCTCATGGGTCAACTAAAGAAATTCATAGGAAGCAGATCAAAAACCTTATAAAGCCAACTTCTAATTCTATCATCCCATCTCTCTAGTCTTCCTAAAGGATTCTGTAGTAAACTATGTCCATCTAAGAACTATGACAGAGGCTGATGCGTAATGGGATCGACCTTCCAGACATAGGGTGCATCCGGGTGGTGGATAGGGTACATTTTCATAACCGGTATGCATACCTGATGACCTTGGATATGTACACATGCCAGTGGGGGTGATATGAAGAGATGAACCTCCTGGTGAAAGTGATTCTCAACCAGGAACATGACTCAGAAAATCTTCCATATGAAGACGAGGTTACAGAGGAAGAAAAGAGGGAGGGGAAGGAGAGAAAGAATATGAAGAAGAAGATGATGAAGAAGTTGAAGAGGAGGAAGATGTTGAAGGCCTCAGTGGTGAAGGACCTTTTTAAAAAAACTACTTCTAGTGAATCCCCCATGAGAGTGGAGAGGTTGCAGGATCTAACATAGAATTGGACGAGTAGCTTGAGGTGAGTTTAACCTTTGTCTCTGCTGGCCTTTCCCTTCTCACAATCTTAATTTATCAACCAAACATCATCCTATTTAAGAACATATGGACGATGATGTTCCAAAAGCCTACCCTATAGAGGGTGAAGACGTGCCCATGGAGGCAATAGGACCTTCTTAGGAACCTTTCCTCGAAACAGAGCAAGGTGGGGAACCAACTATGAGTGGGGTAGGCAGAGAAGAGTCAGTAGAAAGGGGTGAAATGGAAGCCTCTAAGTTCATCATCATTCCCACCATTCAGGAATAACCGGTGTTGGTGATGGAACTTACAAGTGTTGAGGGATCTCATGTAGAAGAATCTCCAACCATGACTCAGGAACTAGATGCTACTATGCTTGGTTCTTGTAAGTATTTATTCTTGTCGGCTGTCAACTTTTATCAGGGAGCTCAACTAACTAAGATATTGATTACCATTGTAGTAACTGAAAGGATGGAGGCACAAAAGGTCATTGACTCAGGAACATCTGCAGGATCCATGCTAGTGATCACACACACTCCTGCAGAGCTAACCATTCAAGATGACCTCACTGTAGAGCTCACAAAGCTGGGAGCTATAGTCATGGGCGATAATGTTGTTGGGGTGGAGTTTCAGGTCAATGAGGGTGAACCTACGAAAGAAGAAACAATTCTGGAAGGAGACCCTACCGCTGAAATCTTTATTTCCATCCTGGAGTATAGACCCGTAGACCCTAAGGATATGGATGAATTTGACCCAAACACGGCTGAGGAAAAACACATGACATGTCACAAGGTGTGGAAGTGCATCAAACGTTTTCTCAGCTAGTCACATACAGAATGGCTAAGCTGGATGGACTCACTTCACTCCTGGCTACACTTTCTCTGCACTGGGGGATGGATGCTCATCATCTTCATATAATGATCCGAAATTATATGGCTGAGAATATATGGGAGAACAACCAATGATCTGACATTAACTGGTTCCAAAAGGTGTTAGTTAAAACCCAATAATTCCTTTGAGATGATCTAGAAGTCCGACACCTCAAAGAGAAAGCCAACGAAAGGAGGGCGTTCATCACCACCTGCTCTGACCTCATTGAATAGTTGAGGACCTATATGGCAGATGCTGAGGGGTAGGCATTGTAGGTGGGTCACAAAATGATTGAGTTCCAGGACAAAAAAGTGCGAGCACAGGCTAGGGTCAATGAGTTACACTCCATAGCCACTAAACAAGAGAAGGATCTTAGGGAGCAGGAAGCAATATTGGATGCCACAAGACAGAAGGTGTCAACACTAGAGAATTTAATCAAAGACGCTGATCCCTAAGGGCCCTATTGTTTTCCAAACTCAAAAACCTATATCTTTTCGATTTTTTCTTATTTCTAACTATGTGCATGGGTGAACTACTCACCTATTTATTTAAATGTATTCCGACCACAATCATGAAACAATTATCAATCCATCCCTAACTCACATGGGTTATTCCCCATGTGAGAAACAGAGGATGGTCTCTTTGTTACATTGTTTTAATATGGGAGCACCCACAAGACTTTTATGAATCCTGGGTATAAACGACCCATCAGGGCTTCCGAGAAGAAAAGAGAAGGCCTGACCGTAGATTGAATCTCTTAGAACAATAGAATTATCACTTCCCTAATGTGATCTAGTGCACGAGCGGGGTAATGCCAGGGGTGTTAGAATCAATCCAAACATAGGGGTGTGGAAATTGTGAATCATGATACCCAAAATTCTGAACATTGTGTGTGTGTGTGGGGGGGGGGTGGCGTGACAATAAAGGATAATTTTTTACCGCGTTTGAAACACAATACCCTTATATAATTATCCTAAAATGGGGTTAACAATTGAGGGCCGACCGTAGACCATGTTCGAAACATGACTAAAAATGTTATCCATTGGTCTTCTAGAACATCAGCCCAGGATAGTAAGTGAGCCATAGGCTGAGAATCTGTATTATTAGAGGGTTTCTTTAGACGTGAAAGAGGATAAGGGTATGAATAAAGGGAACATAAATCATGGATGGTGAAGTGATGGGTTGTTCTAATGGAGTCCAACACTCTTGAAATTATGCCACTGTGATGAAAAAACATTAGGTGAGAACATCAGTCTTATCAGGGATCATACCTATTTTCAAATAGGAACTCTATGGTGAGGACTAATAATGATGTGTAGTTTTACATCATACGGATACAGACAATGAATGAAAAATTTTAACATCACATGACCTTGACATTGCACATAGCCTTGAGGTTGTACTGCTTGGACTGAGGTTGGGACCAAGGGTCCAAAAGGACTAATGACCCTGGGGTTAGGCCCAAGGAAAAAGGACTAGATGTCTCTACGTGCCCCATGCAGATGAGAATCAAGCTAGACATAGTTCTTAAAGCACGACGTGGTCGGGGACCAACACTGGTAGAGGGAATCCTCTCTGGTGATGACACTGGCACTTCCTATAATCATTATAGGGAATCCCAAACTTGTTTAGGGTAAACATGTAGTTTCATGGTTACCCATTATGGGAGCATTTAGCACAGTACATATCCCAACATGGATGAGATCCCAAGTGGCACTCGTCACACAACACATTCCCGAAATAATTTAGGCCAAGGGGCCAAAAAAGAGGGGTGGTAGTATTTAAGATTCATGGGGTTGGACCCAAATACGAGAGGTATAGGCATTATTATGTATCCCAATAGCATGGGAATCAAGCCAAAAGTAGTTCTAGAAATGGCATGGTAATGTACTAGTTCCAGGGATAATAAGTTCGTGCAGCTCTGGCCCATGCACCAAAATAAACGATATTTGATAGATCTTGTTTGTCCTTTAGGATAGATGTTTTTTTGTGAAGAGATAAACTGAGGATAGAGAATCTTAGTGTCACCACACAAATATATCCACATGCAGGAATTGAAAAATGGCATGGTGAATGACCAATACCCAACATGATGTCCCCCCCGAGTGGGGGCATCACAATATAATACCATTTTTTGTCATGCGGCCGGGATGATAATATCATATTTTAGGGTCTAATGATGGGACCAACCATGAATTTTAACATCATGTAATAAAGACGCAATAGATTAAAGTCATGTGGGACCAATCAACATAGTTTAGAATCACATGGATTGGACACGTACAGGAGAGACAAGGTCTTAGTGGGAATGCACATGACGTGATAAATCATACCTGATGTGAATGAGGGAGAGGTCTAAAATACAACACACATAATTCTAGGAAAAAACCTTGAGCCTAGGGACCAGAAAAGGTCATAGAATATGGGGATGGACTTGCAGATGAAATTTCTAGGTGTTCCTACATATACCATGAGGATGGGAATCAAGCCATACATAGTTATGAGAAGGAAGTTTAATGTCATGCAGGACATAAAAGTTTGAGGTCATGTAGGACCGTATATGGTTTAATTTCATATGGGAAAACATACAGTTTAAGATCATGTAGGACTAGAGGTGGGATAAAATAGCTCTTAGAAGGCGAGTACGTGGTGAGGCCATTGAAATACTTGACGTGAATGAGGACATAAGACCACACATGCCACACCCCTGAATCCTATAAGAGTCGGTGCCTAAAAGGCTGAAGAGAAGAGATAATTAGTGGAACTTGAGTTGGAACCAGAGATAAGATGTCTAGGCTTTCCTACGTATCCCATGATCATGTGAATCAAGCTTGACGTAATTCTAAGGGGAGGACATATAAAGAGATATTAGTTTAAGGTCTTAGAGCTCAGACCATGGAGAAGCGAAACTCTTCCAAGCGAGCACATACCTCTATCTAATCCCTAATCCCACATGAGTCAAACTCGATGCGGGAAACAAGGGAAGAAGAGGTATATGAAACACATGGGATACACATAAATGGGAAATCGGTGTAGAGCCTTGAATGATGCCTTACCACAGCTTTTCCCTCCTAACATGAAAATGTGCACTCAGGGATAGCACCAAGAGTATTGAAATTGCACTTGGACATGATGTGGTGGAAAATGATGTGATTCATGAAACTGAAATTTAGGGTACAATGGGGATGGCATGAATACTTAGGATAACTATTTACCATGTTCAAAACATAGTATACTTATCATGTGACCTGAAATGGGAATAAAAAACGAGCGTCAAATGCTAACAATATTCGCAACGTGGGATTTGTATCAATTTTTCATTCAAAAACCCTCAAGGATGTTGGCCTAAAATTGAAGGAGAGCCCTTGGTCCGAGTATCCATGCCATTTGGGGGTCCTTTTGGATTTGAAATATGTTTAAAACCGAAATGAATGAGACAAAAAACCTGAAAAATGTGCAAGGGTATGTCTAGGTAGAATCTGACACTCTAGGTTATGAACCAGAGTACTCTTGGGAACATTGGTGAATCACCGAAGAGGGTCAACGGGCCAACATAAGAGAAGTCGACTCGAAAATATGAGTATAGAACATGGGAGTGAAGGGCTCTTAGGATATATAAGTACATGGAGTTTTTGTTACAAACCCGACGTAAATGGAGATATAAGCCCGCACCAAACAGTATAAACATCCATTATAAGGACTCAAGCCAAGAGGCTAAAATGATTAGGAGGTTTCTAAGAGATGGGGATGGACCCAAAGAATAGATGTTCAGGCGGTCATATGTATCCCATGTGGATGGGAATCAAGCCGTATGTAGTTATGAAAAGGCTATGTAGTTTAACGTCGTGTGGTGAGGACAATGATGAGTGACAACCTCAAGAAGGGGGACACATGGTGCAATTATGATAAACCTGTTGTGAAATGAGGGCCCGAGACCACACTACACCATGCATTTGGGGAGGTATCTAGGACAAAAGGCTGGACCAAAGGGGGTGATCTTTGAAGCTTGGGGCTGGGCCTACATACAAAAATATTCAGGCATTCTTACGTATCCCATGAGGATGAGAATCAAGCTGTATGTAGTTATGAAAAGTCCATGCAGTTTAACATCGTGCAGTGAGGATGAGAGAGAATTGAAGAATGAGAGCAGCACATGGGGTGGTCATCATAAAACTGGCTCCAACAGGGCTAAAGAAATTTATGCTACACCATGCAGGATCCTCCGAGAGAACTACACCCAGGTGGTAATAAAAAAAACTGTGGTTGGGCTCGAGTTCGAGCGTTCCTACGTATCCCATGGGGATGAAAATCAAGACATACATAGTTCATGGAGGTTCTATGAAATTTAAAGTCATGTATCAAAGACATTGGATAGTTTAAGGTCATGTGGGGCCATCAACAATTTAGCTTCCTGTAGGATGAAATGTAGTTTAAGGTCCTGTAGGACCGTAATGGTACCTCTGCCACTCACAGTTTCACGTCTTACAGGATAAATGCTGAATAGCTTTACATCCTTCATTTCAAAAGAACCACAAATTTTAACATCTTTTGGTATGGAAGGAACATTTTAAGGTCACGTGGGACCAGGTACCATTTAACGTCCTGCATGATGACATACAATTTAATGTCATGTGTGACATGAGAGTTTAAGGTCATGTAGGACCCTATTTGCTCAGGAAAATTACTTCTTGAGGAACATGGAATTGGGTGGAGGATTTATATTCTCATCATACATTGTAACCAAGGAGTATGAACCATTGGGATAAACCATGTAAATGATATAAGGTCCTTCCCATTTGGGCTCCAATTTGGGTGGTTTTCATCCAGGTATCATTGGTTTTTTCAAGGCCAACACCAAGTCACGTTGCATGAAAGACTGGAGGAAATTTTTTTTTGTTGAAATATCTAGCTATCTTATTCTGATTCCTCTCTAGATTGTGCAGGGCATGAATTCTATTATCTTCAAGGGCTTCCAATTTAGCCTGATGGACTTCAGCTACTTTAGCTGGTGCTTTCTGATCATAGACAACTATGCATAATGAAGGAAACTGAATCTCGATGGGTAGGAAGACCTCTATTCCATATACCAGGGAGTATGAGATCACCTGTGTGGAATTACAAGTCATCATCCAATAATCCCAGAGGGTTTTGGGAGATTTAATAGACAACTCCTTTTTTTCATTACCAACCATCTTCTTCATAATGTCAGAGAGGGTTTTGTTAAATACCTCAATCTACAAATTCACTTGTGCATGATAGCGGGAGGTATGGTTTGAATGGATGTTGTACTTGGCATAAAATATATTCAGCTCAGCTGTCCAGAAGTTCATGTTGTTATCAGTGAGGATGGTGTGAGGGACTCCCAAATGGTAGATGATATTGGAGCCCACAAAGTCAATGATAGAACTAGCCTTGACCTCCTTGAGTGGGACTTCTTCTGCCCATTTGGAAAATAAATCTTTTGCGGTCAGAACAAACCTACATTGGCAAGATATTGCTAGCGGATATGGTCCCATGAAATCCTATCCCCAGACCACAAAGGGACAAGAGTACTTGTTAGTGTGGAGAGGCTCTGGAGGTCGATTAAAAAAGTTTGCATGAATTTGGCATGCATGGAACCTCTTGGAAAACTTGATATAGTCACAGATCATGGAGGGAAAAAATACCCCAGTCTTCGGATCTGATGAGATAAATTTAGCTAAGTTTGATTAGCCCTGTAGGAACTGGAATGAACCTCTTGCATGACTTGAGAAATCTCAGCTGGTTGAATGAAACAGTGGAGAACCCCATTAAACCTGAGCTTACAGAGGATTTTCTCTAGACTCAGGCCTCTCTAGAGAGTAAACTGAAATGCACAGTGTTGGATTCGCTGTGCTCAACTCGATCTTCTAGGAGACTGTTGTGCTGGTGGTACTTAGTAAATGGAATCCTCCCATTAGGAGTGACCTCCAACTCTAAAACTGGGGTCCTAAGGGCCCTGACATGGAGGCACCGGTGGTAAGATGGCTTAACTATGGGCTATCATCATCATCTGGAACGACGGGGGGCGAAGACTCTCCGGTGTGCCATGTGGATAATCAAATCGTCCTATTCAAGATTAGAAAGTGATGTAGCTAGGCTGGACAGGGATTCCACTTGATCGTTTTGGGATTGAGGGACATGGGTAACTTCTGGCCGAGATGGGAACTGGGCCATCAACTAGAGGGTGTATTCCAATAGAAGCATGAGCTCTGTCTTTCTGATGACATATTCATCGTTGATATGCTTGATTACTAGTTCGGAGTCCCCCTTCACATGCAAGTGGGGAACATCAATCTTGAGGGCCATCTCAAGGCCAGTTATGAGAGCCTGGTACTCCATCTCATTGTTGGAGAAACCTTATGATAGTAGGAACAGATACGTCAGAACGACTTATGCTGAGGTAATGAGGATGATACCCATTCCTACTCTGTTGAGTCTGGGGTGATTGAGCCTTATGCTAGTAGGGCTCCAGGAAGCACCATCAAAGTACATTTTCTATCATGGGATGGCTTGGTCTACCGAGAGAATTTCCTTATCGGGAAAATCAAGGTCCAGGGACTGGTCCGCATGAGTTGGATGGGTGGTGAGGAAATTTTCAAATGATTTCCCCTTAATTTCCTTATGAGGGAAAAACCTGATGTCGAACTGCTGAAGTATTACTGCCCAAAGAGCCAGAGGAACTATCTACATTGGGCAGTTTAGGATATACTTCAGTGAATCCACCTGGGACACCAACTGTACCACATGGTGTTATAGGTAATGCCACAATTTCTATATTGTGAATACCAGCATAATGCATCTCTTTTAGATAGGGTAGTTTCTAGTCTACATATTGAGGAGCATGCGACTAAGATAATAGAGAATATTCTATGTTCCCTCATTGTTCTTATGGGAAAGAAGGGTGCTGCGAGATCATTCCAGGGCGGTCACATAAAGGACCAGTGACTTTCCAGAAACTGGTGGCATTAAGATCTAAGGATAGAGAATATACTGCTTTATTTCCTTGAAAGGAGTCTGAAATTATTTGTCCCACTGGTAGACAATTCCTTTCTTCTTGAATCGAGAAAAGGGCTTACACTTGCTAGCCAAATTCACGATGAATCTGCATATGTATTCTAAGTGGCATGGAAAGCCTCGAAGCTCATGAATATTTCTTGGGGGAGACATCTGGCTAATGGACTTGATCATATCTGCGTCGATCTTAATTCCCCTGTATCTGACAACGAAGTCAAGAAACTTTCTAGAGGTGACCCCAAAGGCACACTTAAATGGGTTCATCTTTAGATGGTGGGAACGAAGGAAGCCATAAAATTTCTCAAGGTCTTTGAGATAATCCAGAAATTGGAAAGATTTGACCGCCAGATCATCCATGTAACACTCCACCAGTGTCCCAAGGATCAGCCTTAATATGCAATGCATATCCCGCTGATAGGTAGAACCTTCATTTTTAAAACTCAAGGGCATTAATTGGTAACAAAAAGTACCATGTGGTTCCCTAAAGGCTGTAGATTCCTCATCCTCAGGAGCCATTCAGATATGGTTATACTCGGAGTACCCATCTAGGAAAGAGAGGGCCTGGAACCCAACTGTGGCATCAATTAAAAATTCTATCACAGGGAGGGGAAAATCATCCTTCAGAGAGAGACAGTTGAGATCCTGAAAGTCGATACAGACCCTGATATGTCCATTCTTCTTCCTGATGGGAACAATGTTGGCTAACTATCTGGGGTTATAGACCTCATTGAAAAAATTTTCTATGATGATCTTATCAACTTCAACCTCGACCATGGAACCGTGACAGGGGTGAAAGTTTCTGGGAGTCTTCTTAAACCCGCGGTGATTTTCCGGGAGACCGATGCGGTGGACTAATACCTGGGGATCTAGTCTCAGAATTTCGTTATAGCTCTAAGAAAATACATTATGATGTTGTTTTTGGAAGTCCACATATTTTTGTTTCTCTTTGACAAGCATAGCGGCACTGATCAATGTGGGTTTCAGATCCGCCTCGCTACTGAGGCTCAGCTGTACAAATTCTTTGACCATGGTGGAGATTCCCTCTTCAAAGTCTGGAGCAGAATCTTCTAAATCCCCTTATTCACTTATAGAGGAGGGATCCTTAGTGGGAGGAGTTTCATCTGAGTCAATAGATCCTGATGGGAGATTGTTACCAGCCTTAGAGGCGGTGGACACTACACCTTGGGACTCTTGTGCAGCTGAAACCAAAGCGATGAAGGTTGTTGATCTGATCCCATTTGGTCTTTGTACCAAGGGGCCACACTTGATAATATCAAATAAATAGTGACGTGTTGGCTTGATCCAGTTTATCTGAGCCTGGTAGAAAAATAAATTACGACGTATTGCTGTTTCAATAGGGTGGACATACCGATATCTTATGGGTGTAGGGGGTTCTGGGATCACCCGATCCTGGTTCATGTAGAATAATGAGGTGATCTTACTATGTCACATAGACTTGGGAATGTGATCTCCCCTTATTTTAGAAACAGCGAAGCATTGTCCCATGTCTAGAGTTGTATCCCCCAATCAGTGGATTAGAATGATGTATGTATCATTTAGATCTGTGCACAGGTCAATCACATCCATAGCATTATCAACCTTATTAGCCTGAATCTGCTTGTCCTTGCTCTTGTAATAGTTGGTATCTAGGTAGCGGGATTCAAAAGAGGAAAAGGGAGATGTGTCACCTTGAAGTATGCCCACTCGACCATTAAGGGGGTACTTGAGGCACTGGTGATATGATTAAAAGACCACCACATATAGGTGGAGCCATGGTCTTCCCATTAAAATACTTTAGGCGGTGTCCTGGGAGACAACCACGAACTTGGTGCTGGCTACCAGACCACCAAACTAGGTCTTTAGGTAAAGTTTGCTGACCGATGGTTTTTCCGTCCTATCATAACCTCATATTTTCAGTTCAGAGGGACTTAGATCATCCTTAGACAACCCCATTTTTTGCAGTGTCTGAGTCGGGATTTTGTTGATCTCAGAGCCGGTGTCGACAAGGAAACGAAGAACCTCCACACTATTAATATGGGAAGTGATGTATAGTGGGTGGATGTTACCACTTATGATTGAGATTTTATCTTCTACAATTAATGATATTATGGCCAAACATTCAGCATGCTCGACTGCCTCAACATGAAAGGCTTCTGCGGATACTACCTCCATCTCAAACTGTAGGGGGATTCTTAAAGCCTCAGTGAGGGATTCATGCATATATGTCGATAGGAGAATGGCCTACAGGATTTAAATCCTTGATGGAATGCTGGAAAGATGTTTGAGGAAATAATATATCTATTTCAGGCATGAGCTTCTTCTAACATAAGGTTGCTCTGTGACAGAAGGTATGGCGGGCCCTAATGGCTGGACCGGTGACTGACTAGTGCTGGGAACGTCCCACTGCTCTCTAGTTGAATCCTATAGAGTTACCATCGGATGAGGGCCAAATGACTTATATCGATCCATAGTAGAGCATGGATTATCATAGAGTGGTCGAGGTGGCTCTACCTTATCAAGAAACATAAATGGGGGTGAAGGAAAATATGATGACACCAGATGATAAGGATGTGCATGTTGGGAACTGCATTGGGCTTTCTGTCTAGTTTCTATGGAATGCACATCGTGGCTAGAATTATTGAATGAGGAACTCTGACAACAAACATTTCCACGGATCCATCGAAACTGGCAATGACTAAGAGCATTGGGAGGATCTGCCTGGTGCTCCTCACCATTAGAAATCATGTAGGGATTTACCAGCTCTATGATGTTAACTGAGGCATACCCTTGACTTCCACTTGAAAAATAATCCACTACTAGATGGATTCTAGGGGGAATCTCCATCTCTGGGGGCATGAAGTCTCCGAGAGTATGGGATGCCGACGATATTGGCAGCGGGCTTTGTTTTCGCTTTCACCGCTGATGCTTGCACTTCTGGGAAGAGGACAACAAAGTTGTTGATGTAGTGGTACTAGATGTGGGTGACACAACACATTCTAATGGTTTAGGTTGATTCATATGTGCATGAATAATACCATGGGCACAGGCGAATGCCTTACAATCCATCCAGTCATCGAACTTCTGGGACCCGCTGTTGGAAACATGATTCCACTTGCCTTCACTATCACTACTACTATCGAGATTCATGAACACAGACACCACATGTGCTGAAGTTGGGCCTAACCTAACTACGTTGATATAGAACAGGTCTTGAAGAAAGTCCTTAAACACATAGCACTGTTTGAGGGTGTTCTCTTGGATCCAATGATATGGGCAGTAGTTGGGGCGATCAGTTAGATCCTCCTCTTCTGGCCTCCAAATTTTGGGCAAACAAACAATCCCCTATTCCAAGGCACTTAGTAAATAGTTCGAAACCTGAGCTTTGTTGAATGAGTAGGTCAAGTTTCAATTATATGGGAAGGGGTCTCTGGGAGCCTAACCCTGAAAAGGGGCTAGAGGATCCTACCAAAGAGGTGGGACCTGGTTATCTTTCTTGGGTGGTGACAGTGTATTACACAGGGGCGCCTTCTGGTTCAGGGATGGGTGCTACTAGGTCGGAGGCTGTACCTATAGTGCCGGGCCTCTGCGAGGCTATAGAGGTGGCACCATCAGTAATAATTCCAGTTGTCTGGGGCATCTATTTGGGATACCACGGTTGGATCGGCCTTGGTGACCCTTCTCACGGGAATTTTAGGAGGCAACATACATGCCTGGATGGCCTGATACAAGGCTTCTTCTAAGCATTGTGCCTTATTATGGAAGTCTCTAAATCCCCTAGGGTAGTTTTGGGTGATCAAATAAGGGATCCGTTCTATCTTGAAATTCCCCACACATATCTTCAGCAGTTTCACCTGAGTTAGTGGCATGTCAAGAGAGTATGTGAGCCATTTCCATTAGGAGAAAAGTCTATGACATGATTGTCAGGAATTTGTTTGCACTTGAAGTGGTCTGCAATACTCCTCTTCTGAGTGGTGGAACTGAACTAGTAAAGAAATTGACTACGGAGATCTTCCCATCTGGCTACTGACCCAATGGGTAGATGTCTATACCAGAAAAATGCAGGTCCCTTTAATGTTTACATGACACATCAGATTTTGGAAGCCTCCTACTACACTAGAGTTCCAAACATGGGTCTGTACCTTGAAATGAAGTGTGCCATATGCTTCATCGGGTCACCCGTCCCATTAAAGGGAGAGAATATGGGATTTCCGAAACCCGGGGGGTGCTAGAATATCATCCACCCATGCCATATATAGCTTTCCATTAGGAGGGATTTCCACCTATTTCATTTCTAATGCCTTGAGGAGAGCAATGAGCATTGCCATGGGATCATCTTGCCAAGGGTTTCTATCTTGATGGGGATCCATGACAACCAGTGCGTTTGTGGGTTCTTCAACATGATAAACCAACCAAGCGGCTCATGGAGTGGCTGGTGGGATGACTTGCGAAGATGTTGGGGGAATCTGAGCTAGGTCTTGGGGATTGTCCCGCCGCTCTGGTGGGTTTGGAGACACATACAACTCCCTCTTACCACAATTTCCAGCCTCTACCCAATTTACGTGGCCAGGATGGTCATGTTCACCTGGAGGCAATTCACCGAGGGGATATTGTTTTTCCCCTACTGCCCCGGCCAAGGACCATTGTAGTCTGGATGTCACTCCGCAAAACACTTAGAAAGGTGGTCATTGACCAAATTCTTATGCTTCATGAGTTGTCGATGCAACACAACTTTCTCAGGATCATCCTATATCTTTTGTACTTACCCATACGGGTCGAAAGGTTTTACAGCTTCGAGGTACTCCTTACCCTTATTTAGATTTTGGTTGAAGACCAATTCCTCGATGGGTAAAAGAAGACCTAGTATATTTCTCTGCTAATGAGTGACCCTTCCTGATGGGTCCAAAATATGTGTTGGTACCCCGCGGGGGGTAAGTTTTCCCTAAGGAGTTCTTTCTCTGTCTATTCCTCTGATAGATCGCCCATGTTAAACGAAACTCTACCTAGAGGAATATCATTGATATGTCTTGGAAAGTCGGGATGGTGCTGGATAGAACTGAAGTGGAGGTAAGAATACTGCCCCCAACCCCAGATCTACACCTAGGGAGAAGCCTCCTTAATTATCCTGTGGAGAAATTTAATGCTATGGATGCATCATTCTTGGAGGGTCTTATGGCAGCATGGCGACTCAGGATGCTGGGCCATGGGGAGTGTGGCCAAATCAACCGGACGACATTGTTGGCCAATGTATTTGAAATGTTCTTGGATTTTTGGGTAATCCAGTTGCCGTTGACGTAGACAGAAGTGAGTCGACTAGAGGTTCTGGGGTAAGCATCAAACCTCCTTCTGGGTGAGTGATTCCGGTGTCCTGAAATTTGGTGCTAAAACTTGCCAAAACATCTCCATGAAATGGTCATCCACAATAATGTCCCAGAAACTTCTCAGACCGAACTCGGGGCCTGACCCTTGGTTTCCCCACTTGTCAATTGGAGGCGATTGGGGAACCGATAACAGTACTGAAGTAGACCTCCGAGATGGTAGGCTGGCAGGTGGAGAATACGGTGAGTAGGCTGACAAACCATGACATCGTGGGATATCATCCAAAGAGTGCAGTGACCTGGTGACCACATAATGATAAGAAATGCTGGCGACCGAAGCTTCCTGCATAGGGAATACATATGTTGGCGATGGACCATGCCATTTCTCGTCTGTTATCAGTCCCCGGAATATCTCTTTGTGATCTCCGGTCGAGGTGGGGCATGCTCCTGGTGATGATGGTGGCGATTGCATGACTGAAACCTGAGGAGACACCAAATCATTTTCCTCATGGATGTATCTGTGGAGGGAGGATGGGATTCGGTGGACCATGCATTACAGAAGTACAAGGCTGATATGCCTTGTTCCTACCCCGGCCTTTGACACGGAGGATCATAGTGAGGGTTCCATTACCGAGTCATATTTCACCTCAAAATCTGAGAACAGACAAGATTAATCTCGTTCATAATATTCCCAATTTATTTTATGGTGCTGATAACCTGTCTTCCTTTACCAGGATGGCTTGTTGGGATAAGGTAGATTTATGGCTCGGGGAGGTCCTCCAACTAAACTAGTGCTGGTATAGACAGAGATTCCGCTTGAGTGGGCTGGGGTGTGACGGACACCTAAACATATGTCAAAGGGAACATGAGGATGAACTCAGTTTCCACTAAACTATGTGTAGAGGTAATCTTCAAGGAAGATGATGGAGCAGATATGAGCATGGGTAGGGCCTCCAGGTTTATTTCCCCTAGCAGCGTCACTACGAGGAGGGTCCTTGTACTAGACAAGCTGAACACAGGTAGGACCTCTGTGCTAGGTGCCGATGAAGCGAGGATGACCTTCACTCCTCTGATTGCTGGGGTGATGAGGACCTTCTCCGGCTGCTGTAAGGACATGGGTAAGGCCCCCACACTAGATATTAACCAGATGTGTAACATATCCATGTCGGCGGCATGTGGTAGGAAGAATGACTCCATACCTGAATTCATAAGCGTGGAAGTGGCTTCCGTACTGAGAGTCACTACTGTAGGGGGGACCCTCATTTGGATTCAAGGTGGCATGGGGAGGACCTCCACACTGATCTTACAAGAGGGGAGGACCCACATTGTTAATGGTGGTGGTACAGAGAGAACCTCCGTATTGGGTGTCATTGTCATGGGTTGGCCCACGACGAGCACTACCTGTGCCGGAAACTAGGACAATCGATGCAGCCTAACTGTGGGGCGGTTGGTGCCACTATCTGGGCCAGGTGTATGAGTGCCCTTGATTGGTGTTGAAAGAAAGCTGATCGTATGTGTTAGTGGTGGCACATGCCATGGTAGTTTGTGATGTTGATGACCCTCTTTAGGAATCCTCTTCATCTTGCACCCGATGTTGGCATCGAGTCAACTAGACTGGGGTGGGAGGTGCAGTTGCATAGATTACCTATTCCTCACCCCGTGGGGATAGGTGGTGGTGCTGGGGCGGCCTAGTGGGAGACCTCTTTGGGATTCCTTGAAATGGGACCCCAGTCGCACTATCCTGGATATCCCCCACCTCATCGACATAGGGCAGGTAGTCATCGAAGAGTTCCTGGGAGAGGCTCTCGAAACGATTGTGTTTCAGAGTGGGGATAAGTGGATCCCTGCGTGGACCTTGGGGGGAAAAATGGTGATAAGGTGCAGATGCCTCTATGTACTGTTGGGCCATGTCTCTGGTATGGATTATCCCCTCCTCCTCATACAGTCAGACGAAGTTATTTATCAGCCTTCGCGGGATGAACTCAGATGGGGAGATGGGGCATATGTTCCCAACCGCTATAGACGTAGAGGACTCTATGGGTGATATGAGGCCACACTAGATTTTCAAAATGACGTTTCTCCTACCCCTACATTAGTAGGTGGGTGGTGATTGGTTTCCTGGTTTGATAGCTTGGGGATTAGAAGGCAGGGAGATTAAACCATTAGTGTTCAAACAAGGAAATTGAAACCCAATGCCCCAGTGACATTCCATCTTCCATGGCTGGTAAGAAGGATCCATGCTGACAACGTCACATACCGGGATGTCCAACATTCAAATGCCCCAACTTCTGTTGAGTTTCACGCCAGGCCCACTATTTGGTTGGTGAGACCTAACGCCGGATAATTGGATCTGGTGACATTCTAGTCCACTGATGTCTTGAATGATACTAATCTCCACATTGAGGAGAATAAATTCATGTCGGGTTCACCATTTCTATTTCTGATGATTTCTCTAGGGTGCGCACATCTATCTATTTTGGAGGACGAAATGCTAACTGTTTCCCCACATTCCCACTTTCCAAAGGCAGATGACATTTGTTGCTTGTTCAGGGACATTTTCTCCTTGATCAAAATAAGATGATGAGATGTCAATTCCCACTTCTATGGATTCCTCCTAAAAAATAGTTGCCTAATTCGGGTATCCCTTATAGAATTAAGATGTTGTTCTTGAAACTCTTCCCAGTTCCATGTATTCATGGATGCCAGATAGTTACACTGCTTCTGTCAAGAAAATCCAAGGGGTCTGGTTAGGGAAGCAACCTTCAGTCGGGAGAGTAGTCATGTTGGACATCCCTGGTGTGTCTGGAAGCGGGAACACTGGAACATCTAGATTTCTTCCCCTTATGACATGGATTATCGAGGGCACAAAATCTCGAGAAATCCCAAATCAAATGTGGGGAATTATATGCCATATTCATGTCTCTGAGTTTTTGTAAGCTTCCCATGTTTAACATAGGTTATGTCGTGAGTTTAACATCTAGAATAGGTGGATAAGACCGATTAGAACACTAACAAGAGTGGATCATATGGGTGAAACCCCTGGCGGGAACATTGATGCTAGGACTAACGCGTGGTTAGGTACCCGATTACTACTAGGGTTAGTGAGGTGATGGATGATGTGATCTCACTGGGATGTGATGGCCTAGGTAAGAATAATGATGGATATGGGTTGTTTAGGGTGGATGGAGAATGATGTGGAAGTGACATGAGGGAGACAAAGATATTGGGATTGAGCCTCAAAGAGACTTCTTACGTATCCCCGTGGTAGGGAATAAAAGTCTGTGTAGTTTGGCTGGGCGATGTGACACCTGAGGAGGAAGCTCGGGAGAATGGATGCATGGATGGGACACAGGGGAAGTGGAACCTCCAGGTTGGGGCATGACATTCCGAAAACACATAGGCTCAAGGGAAAGAGGTCACAATAAGACATGGACAATGGGATTGAACCTCAAGGGTGCTTCCTATGTATCCCTGTTGTAGGGAATCAAAGTCCATGTAGTTCTTGATGGGGTATAGAATCGGGGTGTGCGCAAACAATTGCAACCCAATGATATACTGGGGCTTAGGTGTGGTTAGCAGCCCAGGTTGGTCTGGTTCTTGAGGGGTGAACATAATATATGGGTCCCAATAAGGGGGACTACAACAACTTACCATTGAGTGAGAAACACAATGACTTACCATTGATTGGGACACAACAAATTACCGTTTGACGGGGTCACAAGGGCTTGCCGCTGGATGGTGTCATAATGGCTTACCGCTGGATGGGGTCATAAGGACTTACTATCGATTGGGGTACAATGAATTACTGTTGATTGGGTTTGAAAGTCAAGGAGGCTTTTTACATACCTTGCCTTGGAGATAAGGATCAAATCCCACATAGTTCTAATGGGTAAAGTTTAATGTATTGCGGGACGATGGTGGACCGATGTGAATTGGTCGGGACCGATGGGTGTGTTGGGCTTGAACCTCAGGGATTCTTCCTATGTACCTTTTTATAGCAAGGTTCAATGTCTACATAATTTGGGATGTGTTTGGTGAACCGACGTGAAGTGGGTCAAGACCAATAGGTGTTGGGCTTGAACCTATGTGAGGCTTCCTACGTACCATGCCTTGGCAAGGATCAAAGTCCATGTAGTTTGGGATGTTTTTTGTGCTTACACTATAGGGAGACTTGATGGGAATGTCATGGTCAATGCTTACTCAAATCCCACGTGAGTCATGCTCAGTGTGAGAAACAAGAGGCATCGAAGACTGGATGATCACATCGTGAAAGGTGAATTCATGGGAAGTGGAGTGGGGCATACACGTGGTTAACAACCCAAAATGAATATAGGGCCTTACGCGTGGTTTTTATCCTATAGAGGAAATAGGGGCTTATGCATGGTTCATAGCCTAAGGAGATGGAGATTGGGACTTACTCAATGATGGAGGACTGGTGGTGAAAAATCCCAAAGGGAGAGGGACGAGGTAACAAAGGTCCTAATACCCATCTCTCCTCTAGTCTTTGTAATGAAATAATAAAGGAGGAATATGGGTACTACCTCCCAAAAGAAAGGCTAGGGGATTAAACCATGGTGGTTGCCCTTCCCCGCAGACAGACACCACTCCAATAAAAGAGGATCTCATTCCATGTGAGGAAGATCAGACTCCCGTGGAGATGAGCAGGCATAGAGAATGTCCAAGGTGGGGGAACCCACATAAAGTGCATGGGGTGAGGTCACAGTTTAATGTCATTTTCTGAGGACAATGGTGCTTGGTAGTTTAATGTCATGCAGATCAGATGAAGCGACCCTTGGTTAAGGGAAGGCACCGACAATGCCATGGTGAGGGGGTGCCATGGAGTAATACATTTATGGGACCACGTTATCATGGTTATGTGATGAATCAATAGCCGTTAGCGTGTCTATGGGAATAATCATATGTCTAAGCAACACAATGTAAAACCCCACCCAAGGGACTTTGAATTCACTTCATACAAACCTGGAGGGTCATACAGGAGAATGGTGTGCGAGATAGGTGTGTTTCACATAAGAGGGGCTTGGAATTGGTGCCTTAGGGTAAGGAAAAAACAAGGAGCATAGAATTAAAGAAATTCATAAGATGAGGGGGTGCACGTAAGATGGAATGGTAGTGCTCAAACCGGAAAGATGCACGCAAAGTAGACCCAATATAGGGGGAATATTTCATGCAAGAGGGATCTTTTTCACACAAAGGACTTTGGTTAAATGTAAATGGATTAGGATCAAACCAAAGAGGGCCCACCTAACATATTAAACTTGGGGGACCAGTCATGCAAGATCTAATACCTTGAGGCCATAATGTTTTTCATGCGGTCGTAGAAGATGTGTTTTTCGCACTACAGAGCATTGCTTTGTCTTCTGTCACCACCCCGTAGGGTCGGTGGTTCATTTTAATTTATAAATGAAACCCTTGGATGTAGCGTAAAAAGGGATCAGCATGAAAGGGTGTATTTGAAACCACATTGGGCGAGAAAGGGTTTGCGCACCGGCGGGTACCTTGCACCGAGCGCTATCGTGGTCATCGTGGCTTAACTAATTTTTTAAGCGTGCTGTCACACAAGGGTACCTTTGACATTGTATTGGGTGTTCAAGGGTTTGGAAACATGAGGAAATTTTTCATGGCCTCCCAGAACCTTGCACGCTAGTGCCTTTGGCATTTTCCAGTTGGTTGTCGTAGAAGCCTGACATTGACGTCGCATTGGGCGAACACGCGTTTGCGCTCTGGAAGAACTCTTGCACGCATCCCCTCATAGATGCGCGCACCTGACACTCAGGTCACAAAATCTTCTCGGCACCCTCCAAATTCTTTTTTTGTCCTTTATCATCCCAATCCTGGCCATATCTAAAATTTTGCGTCAACACAACAGAGAAATTGTTGTCGCCGTAGACGTTAAAAAGAGATTCCTTTTTTCATTTTTAAATAGAGTAAAACAATTAAAATAAAAACATTAAATTTGGATTTTATTAATGAAATTAAATATTGACATAGATTTTATTATATATTATTTTTATACCCATACAAATAAATATATATTTTAATTTTAGGAAGAAAAATATTTGATAATAAAATATTTAAATGTTCAGGGTGTCCCATACCACTTTGAACATTAAAATATTAATCTCCCTGATTTAATAAATAACATAATTATAGATAAAATATGGTTATTAAATGTCATAGTGTATGTATATACACCTTATAAAAGAATAAAGGTGCATATTATCAAGAATTGCCTTAATAAAAGGAGATTGAGATGAAGTCGCTTACTTTGAGTCTCACTTGTCTTGTTCATTCTTTAATTTTATGAATAATAAAAATAGGTTAATTTATACTAGCTTTAGACATTTTTTAATGTTAATTATTCATTTTATATCACTTATTAACATGTTATATAATTTTTTTAATTATTTTAGTTGATATCAGACATTTTGTTGATGTTCGGTATTTGAGTAAAAAATGTACATGTTTTGATGCAAATGATCCACATGATCATAAGTCCATTATCTCCAAAATATTATTCATGACTTAAATATCATAAATATACCATTTATATGTATTTATAATTTCCCATAATATTTGGATATAATAAATTAAATGAACCATTCATGGAGACAATAGGCCGTACATACGCATGAATGCTACTTTCATTTCATTTTTATATTAAAGGAATAAAAAATAACATATACATAGGTATATTATAATTACATTATAATATATATGTTATATATGTTACATAATTTTACTAATTCTATCATTTATATGTTCCATGGAGGGCATGAATGAGTCATATAACTTTGAGGGGGCAGTTGTCCACACTTCCTTAAATGAAACTATCATATTTACACACAATGGAAAGAATAAAGGCATGTTTTAAATAAAAATTACAGAAGGATAGATAAAATATAAATATAATATTTATAACATATAAAAGTAATTTCAACATAATTTCCACCATGATAGGTGGTAAGAGAAAATTTAATAATTATCGTTTTGTGAGGCAATAGTTCACCTTACATAGAAACAATATGTTCTATATCCATTAGATGGATTTTTGTGTAAGTGTAGGTATAAAACTTAACATAAAAACATCCACGGGGGTGGGTGTGTCCATAGGGGTGTGGGGGGGGGGGTGTCCAGGGGGTTAGGGGCTATCATGGGGGTAGGGGTTGTCCCAATGGGGTGTCTGGGGGAGATGGGGGGTGTCCAGGGGTGGTGGTGGAGTGTCCAAGGGGGGTGGGCGGGCTATCTATGGGGGTGGGGTGGGGGGGGGGGGGTGTCCAGGGGGTACGAGGTGTCCAGGGGGGTGGGTGGGCTGTCCATAGGGGTGGTGGGGCTATCCAAGGAAGTAGGGGATGTCTAGGGGGTGTGAGGGTTGTCCATGATGGTGGGAGGGTGGGTATCAAGGGGTTAGGGGATGTCCAAGGGGGTGGGGGGCTGTCCACTGGGGTGGGGGATGTACAAGGGGGTACGAGGTGTCCATGGGGTGGGAGGGCTGTCCACGATGGTGGCGAGGCTGGCTAGGGGGTAGGGGTGTCTAGGGGGATGGGCGGGCTATCCAGGGGGGTGGGGGGGGGGGTATATAGGGGGGTAGGGGGTGTCTAGGGGGGGGGGGGGTGGAAAGGCTGTCCACAGGGGTTAGGGGTTGTCCAGGGGGTCAAGGGTGTCTACGGGTGTGGGGCGGGCTGTCACGAGGATGGGGGGGGGGGGTGTTCAGGGGGTGTGGGGGGGGGGAGTCTAGGAGTTAGGGGGATATCCATGGGGGTCGAGGGTGTCCAGGGGGTTGGTTGGGTTGTCCAGGGGTTTGTGTTGGCTTTCCACGGGGGTGGGGATGTCCACGGGGGTGGGGCGTGTTCAAGGGGGTACGGGGTGTCCAGGGGGTGGGCGAGCTGTCCACAGGGGTAGCAGTGCTGTCTATGGGGTTGGGGTCTCTTGGGTGTGTGCAGTCTATCCACGGGGGTGTGGGGCTATCCAGGGGGTAGGGGGTGTCCAGGGGGGGGGTGTGGAGGCTATCTACGGGGGTGTGGTGTGGGGGGGGGGGGTATTCTAGGGGTAGGGGGTGTCCAGGGGGTGGACATGCTCTCCACTGGGGGGGGGGGGTTCTGTCTAGAAAGGGTAGGGGGTGTGGAGGGGGCTGTCTGGGGGGGGGGGGGGGTTCTATGGGAGTGGAGGGCTATTTAGGGGGGGGGGGGTATTTTTATGGGAGTGGGGGGGGGGGGGGAGGGGGCTGTTTAGGGGGGTGGGTGGGCTGTCTACGGGGGTGGTGGGGATGTTCAGGGGGTAGGGGGTGTCTAGTGGGTGGGAGAGCTGTCTAGAGGGTTGGGGGTGTCCATGGGGGGTAGGGGGATTTCCATGGGGGTGGGGGTGTCCAGGGGGTTGGGTATCCAGGTTGTGGGGTGGTGTCCCGGGGGGTAGGGGGCCGTCCAGGGGTTGGGGGGTGTCCAAGGGGGTAGGGGTGTCCATGTGGGTTTGGGGTGTCCGGGGGAGGGGGGGGGGGGTTGGGGGGACTGTCCAGGGGGTGGGGTGGTTGTCCAGGGGGGGGGGGTGTCCAGGTGGTGTCTAGGGGGTGGGGGTTGTCCAGGGGGGTTGTGGGCTGTCCAAGGGGGTCGAGGTTGTCCATGGGGGGTGTCAGAGGTGATTTGGGGGGGGGGGGGGGTGAGGGATGTCCTGGGGTGGGCAGGCTGTCTATGGGGGTGGGGGATGTCTAGGGGGTTCGAGGTGTCTAGGGGGTGGGTGGGCTATCCATGATGTTGGAGGGGCTGTCCAGAGGGATAGGGGGTGTCTAGGGAGTGGGAAGACTATCCACAGGGGTTGGGGGTGCTGTCTAGGGGGTAGGGGTGTCCATGGGGGTGGGGGGGGGGGGCTTTCATGGGGGGGGGGGTGTCCACAGGTGGTACAAGGTGTCTAGGGGGTAGAGGGGTTGTCTAGGGGGTACAATGTGTCTAGGGGGGTGGGCGGGCTATCTCGGTGGGTGGGGGTGGGGGGCTGTCCAGGGGTAGGGGTGTCCAGGGGGTGGATGAGCAGTCCACATGGGTGGGGGGGGGGGGGGTATCCAGTTGGGTGGGGGGGGGGGGGGCTATCGAGGGGATTGGGGGATATCCAAGGGGGTTGGGGTTGTCCATGGGGTTGGGTGGGCTATCCAGGGGATTGGGCGGGCTGCCCAGGGGGGGTGGGGGAGGGGGGTGTCCACAGGGGTGGGGGTGTCGAGGGGGGTGGGGGTGGCTATTCAAGGGGTTCAGGGGTGTCCAGGGGGTGGGTTTGTTTGGGGAATGGGGGGGGGGGGGGGTGGAAAGGCTATCCATAGGGGTGGGGGTGGGTGGGGGGGGGGGGGTGTCTAGGGGGTATAGGGTTCCCACGGGGGTTATGGGGCTGTTCAGGGTGTAGGGGGTATCTAGGGGGTGGGCAGGCTGTCCACGAGGGTGGCGGGGGTGTCTTGGGGTTTGGAGGGCTGTCCACGTGGGTGGGGGGTGTCCACGGGGGAGGGGGTGTCCGAGGGGGGGGGGGGGTGTCCAGGGGGTGGTGGTGTCCGGGGGGATGGGGGGTGTCTAGGGTTGTGGCCAGGCTGTCCATAAGGGTGGGGGGGGGGGTCCTGGAGGGTATGGGGTGTCTAGGGGGTGGGGGGGGGCATGGCAATCCAGGGGGGTAGGGGGTGTCTAGGGGGTGTGCGGGCTGCCATGGGGGTGGCGGGGTTGTACAAGGGGTAGGGGGTGTCCAGGGGGTGGGTGGGCTGTCCACAGGGGTGGGAGATTTCGATGTTGGTGTGGTGTCTAGGGGGCTGTCCAGGGGGTTGAGGTGATATCCAAGGGTGTCGGGGGTGTCCAGGGGGTCAGGCGGCCTATCCACGGGGGTTGGTTGGGCTGTCGATAGGGGTTGGGTCCACATGGGGTGGGGGGTGTTCAGGGGGGGTGTCCAAGGGTTTTGGGAGTGTCCAGAGGGTGGGGGTGTCCTGGGGGATGGGGGGTGACCGAGGGGTGGTGGGGTGTCCAGGGGGTGGGTGAGTTGTCCATGGGGGTGGGGGCTGTCTAGGGGGGTACAAGGTGTCCACAGGGGTAGGGGTTGTCCAGGGGTGTATGAGGTGTCCATGGGGGTGGGGTGGGGGTGGGGGGGGGGGGCTATCCAGTGTGGGCGAAAGGACTGTCCAAGGGGGTGGGACTTTCCATGGGGGGTAGGGGGCTGCCCAGGGGGGTTGGGGTGTCTAGGGGTCGGGTATTGTCCAGGGGGTTTCCTAAGGGGTGGTTGGGGGTGTGCAGGGGAGGTGGGGGTCTATCCAGGGGGATGCGGGGCTATCCTTGGGGGTGTCTGTAACATCCCAAGCATCCATGGTGCACTTCTCTTTTAATAATACTGTAGCGTGTGTTGTACGCAACTTCGAGTTCTAACACACACCAAAACCAATCAAACTAGCCGTTATGAATAGTAATACCCACATTTTAAAATTTTATAAAATTTATCTTTCAAAATGGACTTCATTTCTGGATTCGGAATAACAAAATTAGCTTAGGGTAAATTTTTGGCATTTTTTCGAAAACATTCAATTTTTGATGAATAGTGAAAAAACATTGAGTTATAGTTTAAAAACGATTTTTTATTTAAATGATTTTTTATTTTATTTAAATTTAATTAAGGTCAAAATAGATACATAATAACTATATAAGTTCAATGTAATTCATTCAAGTTAGTTTAGAATAATTTTAGATATATAATTATTTTTTGAACTTTTCACCGTCTTTTACCCACCTCCTAGGAGAATTTGGAAATTCACATAAAACATAATTTTACCTCTTTTGTGAGTGGAATTTCTAAAATATGAGAGACATGGTTAATATCATGGAGTAAAATGTGGTTCAATAAGATAAAAATATTTTTTTTTGTGAATAGTAACTTTTTTAATTTTATTTACCACGATTAAAAGTAAATAGGGTAATTAAGGGAAAAAATTATATTAATATTACCCTAACACATGTCCTAATTCTATTGGACAAGTGTATCTAGACCAAAAACAACCTTAGGAATAAAATATTACCATTTAGGTCCACTTGGATTAGATTATGACATTATTATTATTTAATTCAAAGAAGAGTTAAAAGAGTTAAAATCAAAGTTTAATAACAAAAACATATTTAATATAGGGTTATACATAAGATAAATTCGATTATAAATATTCATTAAAAATCTAAAAATATTTCCTACTTAATGATATTTTATTTATAATTTTTAGATTTTAAATAATTTAATTTATTTATGAAACAATGGTGATGCAGTAATTACGTAATTAATGAAATATTAAAATAATTGATATTATAAATATCAAAATAAATGTAATTTGAGACTTTTTAATGAATTACACTAATTTTCTAGGTTAATATGACATATTAGGATTGGTCATATAATTTTTTTGAAGTAATAATGCTGTTATGAAATTATCAAAAACAAAATACCCAACAGTGTCAAAATTGACATAAAAGCGTTTTTAAAACAAATATTATATTATTAATTGATATTCTATTCCTAAAAAATAAGTTTCGTCTAAAGGACTTATATAATGATAGGTTTATCATTAATGGACCACTCGGGGGTCTCTTGGAGGTATATAGTAAGTTTATTAACTATATAATATAAAAATACAAAGAGACATGGTAAATGTCAAACTATTTAACTAAGAGTTAAATATAAATGATAAGGTTAATATAGTGACACAATCCAGTCTAGAATCTATTGGTTGAAAGGATTTCAACCCATCCCCACATTAACCTTTAAATAATCCACTTTATAGCCATTATAAAATGAATATGAATTTATTATATAATAATATTTCTAGTTTTTCCAAAGGTTCTTCTCACCCCTCTTATAAATGGGAACTCCCCCTTCTCTATAATTTACACCTTCAAAGCCTTTTGGCTCGGCCAAACCCTGCCCAAATATTCTCTCAACTTCCCTCACTTCAACCTAGAGGAATTAGTTTGATCATACATCCAACATAAGGAGCCATTTTGGTCAAATCAAAAGGAAGAACACGGAGAAGAGGTAATGTTTTCACCACCCTCTTCAAGTTCCTTTCTTCTTCAACTTCTTCTTTCTTTTTTATTTCCATTATAAAATAATAACTCCAGTATCTTTTATATAATGTGATGTTATTATAAATATGGTACAACCATATTCAGTATTCTATCCATCCTTTGAGTGACATGTCACCATACGTGCGTACGTATGGCTTACCGTGTCCACGTCGTGGTGTAATTGTTATTCAAAACATTATTATTTTGATGGATATGATAATGATGTGTAATTCATTTAAATAATAAATATAACATGATAATTATTCTGTATATATGATATACCATCCAATTATATATTATTTTAATATTAAAAGAATGATATTGTCGCTCGTGCGTACGTAAGGATTACCGTCTCCACGAACGCAATGAGATTCATTCCCCATCATATCCATTCAAGACTAAATTTAGTTTGATGATTAAAAATAATTTTTAGAGACATGATATCATTCTGAATATGAAAAATATACATCCCATCCATAATAAATATGGCTCACATAACAAAGAATATAAAGGAAAACGAATCCGTTAACACCCCAAGCGATGATAATACTAAGATATTATTAACGAATCAATGTTAAAAGATCATATATGATATAATATTAATGTATATGATTATTTTATAATTTAATAACAATTATTTAACCATTATACAAGAGTTTAACCTACCCTCAACAAAGTAAAATTACAAGGTAAGGGTTTATTTCACAATCTCTTCATTATCTGAGGTTGTTTATATGTAATTATCTACTGGGACCTTTTTATCATCCACATCCATGTTTCCTAAAAACGTATTTCCAATCCTTTTTAATATTTTATAGACTATGTTTTAAAGTCATTTATACCCTTTTTTGACTTTTTATAAGATGTTTATAAAGGAATATTTCCGTCATTTTCCAAACAATTTCCTTTTTAACCTTTTCGACAAAATTAAGGTAAGAATGTCTTTTTTTAACTTATTCGGTGGGCGTGGTTATTTTTTTCCATTATAAAATCTTCGAAGCATCCCTTACAAAATTATAAGAATATTTTAAAAGTAAATGTTTTCTTTTATAATTATATGACTTTTAAATGTTTTCCAAAAAATAGATATTTCTCTCAAATAGTTTTGATTTCATCTATGTCAACATCCTTTGATGGATTTTAAGCTTATTTGAAGTTGATTTATTATGATACAAAAATTCCATATTGTATTGAAGGTTTGTTGATATGTTCAACTGTGGATGTGTTATTTTTATATCACTCATGGTTTATGGAGAAAGTATTGACATTTCGTATGCTAGTTTTAAAACAAATGTTTATGTTATGTTTAAACCTATTCATATGAAGAATACATTGGACTTAATAAGTGACAGATGGAGCCCGCTATATCTCCTCGATGCATCGGTAGGTCTCATGAGTCAAACTAGTGTCTGGGCACAAGGCATTGAAATAATCTTATTTGTATTCTTGGCACAAGTCCTTGACTCTGTGGTTATGATAGTCCGGCATTATGCATTCCATCATTATGAAAGTGGTTATTGATATTGCATGTGATTATTCGACTAGTAGAATATCCATGTGAATAAGTAAATGGAATTATTTCATTTTATTTTTTCCATATTATGCTGAAGTTCAAGTTTAAAAGGCTTTTGTTTTAGTTATACATTGCCTTAAATGATTATGTTTATTTATGAAAGTTTCTGCTATATTGTTATACTTACTGAGCATCTGAGCTCACCCCTTTCTATGTTTTATTTTTCCCAGGATGTGAAGAAATATTTTATGATTGACCTGCAGGGATAGTCTGAAGGGGATATGAGTGTGGACTATGGAGACTATGTTATCGTATTTTTTTCACTTTATGATATAATGTAACATTTATGAATGTATCTAGTGTTTTCAAGGCTACTAAACTAATCGGTCTTTCGAGACATGATATTTTGTGATCATGCCAATGTTATGTAATAACGCACCAACTCTGAGTAACTGGGTTCAGGGCGTTACATTTTCTATTAGAGGAAGTTTAGTACAAACCTTGGAAGCTAGATTTAGATAAACTCTGATTAGAGCACATAGACCTAAGATGGACTTTGAGGATTAATATAGTAGAACATCCTAGAATTTTGGTATTTTAGAGATTTTGTGATTTTTTCGAGCAATACATCCCTTTATGGATACGAGCAGGTAAAGGCGGCTCTCGAACAGATGTAACTTGGGGTAAAACCCAAAAACACCTCTTTGAGCTAGACTCTAATGGGAACTAGTGCATGACAACAGGCCTTGCTGCACTCTGGTTACGACACTCCCAGGGGATATGCTTAGGATAATTATCATTTTATTTACAAACCATTATGAAGGGTTTATGAGTATATACTTTCTAAAAGAAAACATTTTTATGATTATGGATTATATCCATAAATTGTTCAATTTTTGTTAAGTGTTTTTCAAGTTTGGATTTATGTATTGAGATTCATAAACTAATCTAGTGTATGCCATTGTTTAGAAATGATGCCTAGTGGATGAAATGGAAACCGTATCATTGCACACACTCCATGTAGGGATTCCCCTCCTTCTAAAGATAATTATAGTGGAGTTGGTGATGCAACTGGTGCTGACCAACTAATCACCATACTAGGAAAACTCACTCAGGTTATGAATAATAACCTTAACCGTATGGAGAACCCTGATCCGTAGCATGGAGGATCAATGTTAGATCACTTCATGAGGAAAAAACCACCAACATTTAATGGGAGTACAAATCCATTGGTAGCTGATCAATGGATAAGTTCCCTAGAAAAAATATTTCAGGCTTTGGGGAGTAGTGAAAGGGGAAAAGTTATCATGACAGTTTATCGCCTCACTGGAGATGCCAATCAATGGTGGCCATTGATTCAAAATACAAAGGAAGACGATGAAGTATAAAATATGGAATGGAGGGAGTTTAAAGGTCTTTTATAAGAAAAATACTTTCCTCGTGACTGTCGAGCAGATATGGAAAGACAATTTCTCAGTCTGAGGCAAAAGGAGGATGAGAATGTCGCAAAGTATGAGGATAACTTTACAATGTTAGTAAGGTATGCTAGAGATTATATACGTAACCCAAGAAGTAATATTGATCATTTGTTTGATGGGTTAAAACCATTTCTTCATCGAGCATTAGTGTCAAAATCCTTCTCTTCGTACGAAGATATTGTCTCATGTGCTATCAAGATAGAAAAATAATTCTCTAAGTCTTATGAATTTAAAGAATAGCAAGAGAAGAAGAGATATTCTAATCACTCTAGAAATGGAAATAAGGGGAATAAGGGAAAACTTGAATATCTATCCTAGAGTAAATTTTGGAAGAAACACCCCGGTACTTGCTTGAAAGGAATGAGTGTCTATTACAAGTGTGGTGAAAAGGCCCCCAATCTCATGATTACAAGGGGAAGAAAGAAGCTACCTAGGTTCAATGCTACAACTGCGGGAATATGGGACATTATGAAAATTAATTTCCTAAGCGTCAGGGGAAATTACCTCAGAAAAGGAAAATGGATCAAGTCCAAGCTTATACTATCACTACTGTTGGGTAGAAGCTCCGAAAGAGGTGGTGGCAGGTAATTTAATGGTTTCCTCAAGTTTAGCCAATACTTTACTTGATTCCAGATCATCACATTGTTTCATATCTTCCCATTTTTCTAAGAAAATTAGATATTTCCAATTTTATTTAACAAGGGCGTTGTCAGTTAAAACTCTTAAGGGAAGTATCATTGCAACAATGTTTTGTGAATTAGTCACCATTAGAGCACATAAATATTTTTTATCCACTGATCTCATCATCATATCTATGATTGAGTTTGATATAATCCTCAGTATGGATTGGATTTAGGACCATGATGAGAATATTTATTGTAAGAAGCAGAAGGTTACGATTTTTTGATGATGATGATAAGGAACACCTTATCATTAGAGTGGAATAACCACCACCTAATTCTTACCTATATCCACCCCCAGTAGCTCAACTAAATTCAATTATTGGGGAGGAAGAGAATGAAATGACTATGGGTGAGGAAAGGAATGTTCAAATAGAGGATGTACCTATTGTGAAAGAATATGTAGATGTATCTTCAGAAGATTTACCTGGACATCCTCCAGAATGAGAGTTTGATTTTTCCATTGATTTAATTTCTGGTTCAAGGCCTATATCGAAGACCCCTTATAGAATGGCCACTGTGGAATTAGTTGAACTAAAGAAAAAACTATAGGAATTGATTAATAAGGGATTTATTCACCCAAGTGTTTCTCCATGGGGATCCTCTATCCTTTTTGTTCAGAAGAAAGATGGATCTATGAGGTTATGTATCGACTACAGGGAAATCAATGCTATAATAATAAATAACAAGTATCCCCTACCTCGGATTGAAGATTTATTTGACCAACTCCATGGAGCTCAATACTTTTCAAAGATTGAACTTCGATATGGATACCATCAGTTGTGTGTGAAGAAGGAAGACATTTCGAAGATGACATTTCGAACCAGGTTTGGGCATTACGAGTTTACAATAATGCCTTTTGGATTGAATAATGCACCCTCTGTATTCATGGATCTAATGAATAGAGTTTTCAAGGAATACCTCAATGATTTTGTAGGGATATTTATTGATGAAATCTTGGTATATTCTAAAAGCTAATAAGATCATGAAAATAACTTCTTCATTATCCTGAATACTCTTAGAAGAAATGAATTATATGGGAAGTTTAGCAAGTGTGAATTCTGGATTCAGGAGATTTCTTTTCTTGGCCATATTGTCTCCAAGGATAGAATCTCAGTTGATCCTTCTAAGACCAAGGCAATCTAAGAATGGCCAGCACCAACGAGTATAACTGAGGTATGCGGTTTTATTGGTTTATCATGTTATTATCGAAGTTTTGTCCATAATTTTTCCCGATTGGCTAACCCATTAACAAAGCTCACACATAAAGGTGTTAAATTTTTTTAGACAAAAGAGTGTGAATAATGTTTCGTAGAAATGAAGAGAAGATTATACAATGCTCTTATATTGAATATACCATCAGGGAATGATGGGTTCATTATTTATAGTGATGCATCGAAGAAAGGACATGGTTGTGTCCTTTTGCAGAATGATAGGGTTATTTTCTATGCATCACAACAGTTAAAATTTCATGAGAAAAACTATCCTACTCATGATATCGAGTTAGTAGAAGTGATATTTTCTTTGAAGATATGGAGACACTACCTCTATGGTGAAAAATGTGAAATTTATACTGATCACAAGAGTTTCAAGTACATTTTCTCACAGAAATAAATCAACATGAGGCAAAGGCGATGGCTTGAACTACTCAAGGATTATTATTGCATGATACACTACCACCCGGGGAAGGAAAATAAGGTGGTAGATGCTTTGAGCAGAAAGGATCATGGAGTTTTGAACAAGATGAGAGTTGAAAAGGGTCCTATATACATGGATCTAGTAAAGATGGATATGGGAATCACCATGGAAGGTGAAACATCAATTCTTTTTCAAATTGTTTCCAAACCATATTTACTAGAAAGGATTATGAGTTATCAGATTGACGATGAAGAATTTCAAAAGAAGATTAATGCTGTGAATAATGGGAGATTGGGAGACTTTGTGTATGAAGAAGGAATTTTGAAATTTGGGAAGAGACTTTGTGTTCCAAATATACCTGATCTAAAAAGGGAATTGGTGGATGATGCTCATAGTTCCAATTTCTCTATACACCCTGGGAGCACCAAAATATATAAGGATTTGAAGGAACATTTTTGGTGGGAAAACATGGAGAGGGAGATTGATGATTTTGTGTTAAGATGTATGTTTTGTCAACAAGAGAAAGATGGAAGGAAACAACCTGGAGGAGTCATGCAACCTCTTCCCATACCTGAGTGGAAATGGGATAATATTATGATGGACTTTGTCATGGGAATACCAAAGACTCCTAGAAGAAATGATGCAATATGGGTCATTGTTGATCATCTTACCAAGTCAGCACATTTTCTTGCTATAAGAGAAGATCTACCACTTGAACGTCTATCAAGAGTATATATTAGTGAAGTTGTGAGACTTCACGGAGTAACCCTATCGATTGTTTCTGATCATGATCCACATTTTAATTCATGATTCTGGAAAAGTCTTTAGAAAGTCCTGGATACTGAACTTCATTTGAGCACTGCCTACCACCCCTAAACTAATGGACAATCATAACAGACTATTCAAACCTTAGAAGACATGTTGAGATCATGCTCACTTGACTTTCAGTTTATGTGGGATCAATATTTACCTCTGGTGGAATTTTCCTATAATAATAGATTTCATTCAAGTATTCAGATGGCACCATATGAAGCATTATACGAAAAGAGATGTCTCACACCAACCTGTTGGGATGACGTTGGTGAAAGAAAACTTGTAGGCCCAGAACTGGTGGAGGAAATTATGGAAAAGGTAAAGGTAATCCAAAACCACATCAAAGCATCTCAATGTAGGTAGAAGATCTATGCCGATAACCGAAGGAAGGATTTGGAATTTTAGGTCGGAGATCATGTTTTCTTGAAGGTATCTCCATGGAAGGGAGTTATATATTTCGGTAAGAAGGGTAAATTGAGTCCCAGGTACATAGGACCTTTTGAAATTCTAGAACGAATTGGGGCTATATCTTGCCATTTGGAAATGCCACCAAGTCTCTCCAAAGTTCACAATGTGTTCCACGTATCACTGTTGAGAAAATACATGCCTGACCCAACGCATGTACTCACTTACGAGGAATTAGAATTGGAACCCAATATGTCTTATTGCGAAGAGCCCATTAGGATTCTTGATACCAGAGAACAAGTGCTGAGAAACCGAATGAATCTTATGATAAAAGTTCTATGGAGAAACCATAAGATGGAAGAGGTAACATGGGAACCCGAGGAACTTATGATGAAGAACCACCAGAGTCTTTTTATGCAGAAATATTCTAGAAAATTTGAGGATGCAATTATTTGAATGAGGGGAGAATGTAACACCCCAAGCTTCCACGATTTGCTTCTCTTTGAATAATACAGTAGCATGTGTTGTGCACAATTTCGAGTTCTAACACACACCACAACCAATCAAACTAGCCGTTATGAATAGTAATACCCACATTTTGAAATTTTATAAATTTTATCTTTCAAAATGGAATTCATTTTTTGATTCGGAATATCAAAATTAGGTTAGGGTGAATTTTTGGTATTTTTCTGAAAACATTCAATTTTTTAAGAATAGTGAAAAAACACTGAGTAATAGTTTAAAACTGAATTTTTATTTAAATAATTATTTATTTTATATAAATTTAATTAAGGTCAAAATAGATACATAATACCTATATAAGTTCAATTTAATTCATTGGAGTTATTTTAGATAATTTTAGATATATAAAAATTTTATTGAACTTTTCACCGTCTTTTACCCACCTCCTAGGAGAATTTGGAAGTTCACCCAATTTGTTTTACTGCTTTTGTGAGTGGAATTTCGAAAATCCGAGAGACATGGTTAATATCAAGGAGTAAAATGTGATTCAATAAGATAAAAATAATTTTTGATGAATAATAACTTTTTTACTTTTATTTACCATGGTTAAAAGTAAATAGGGTAATTAAGGGTAAAAATGATATTAATATTACCATAACACATGACCTAATTCTATTGGACAAGTGTATATCGACAAAAAACAACCTTAGGAATAAAATATTATCATTTAGGTCCACTTGGATTAGATTAGGACATTTATTATTATTTAATTCAAAGAAGAGTTAAAAGAGTTAAAATCAAAGTTTAATAACTAAAACATTTTTAATATAGACTTATACATAAGATAAATTAGATTATAAATATTAATTAGAAAGATAAAAAGATTTCCTACGTAATTATATTTTATTTATAATTTTTAGACATTAAATAATTTAATTTATTTATGACACAATGGTGATGGAGTAATTACCTAATTAGTTATATATTAAAATAATTGATATTATAAATATCAAAATAAATGTAATTTGAGACTTTTTAATGAATTACATTAATTTTTAGGTTAATATGACATATTAGGATTAGTTATATAAATTGTTTTCAAAGTAATAATGTTGTTATGAAATTATCAAAAACGAAATACCCAATAGTGTCAAAATTGACACAAAAGAGTTTTTAAGGAAAATATAATATTATTAATTGATATTCTATTCCTAAAAATCTAAGGATCAGAAAAAGGACTTATATAATGATAGGTTTATCATTAATGTACCGCTTTTGGGTCACCTTGAGGTATATAGTAAGTTTATTAACTATATAATATAAAAATAAAAAGAGACATGGTAAATGTCAAACTATTTAACTAAGAGTTAAATATAAATGATAAGGTTAATATAGTGACCCAAACCTGTCTAGAATCTATTTGTTGAAAGTATTTCAACCCATATCTACATTAAAATTTAAATAATCCACTTTGGAGCCATTATAAACCGAATATGAATTTATTATAAAATAATATTTCTTGCTTTTCCAAAGGTGCCCCTCACCGCTCTTATAAAAGGGCACTCCCCCTTCTCTCTAATTTACACCTTCAAAGCCTTTTGGATCAACCAAACCCTACAAAAATATTCTCTCAACTTCCCTCAATTCATCCTAGAGGCCTTATTTTGATCATAAATCCAACCTAAGGATCCCTTTTGATCAAATCAAAAGGAAGAACCCGAAGAAGAGGTAATGTTTTCACCACCCTCTTTCAAGTTACTTTCTTCTTCAACTTCTTCTTTCTTTATTATTTCCATTATAAAATAATAAATCCAGTATTTTTTATATACTTTGATGTTATTATAAATATGGTACAACCATATTCATTATTCTATCCATCCTTTGAATGAAATGTCACCATACGTGCGTACGTACGACTTACCGTCTCTACATCGTGCTGTAATTGTTATTCGAAACATTATTATTTGGATGGGTATGATAATGATGTGTAATTCATTTAAATAATAAATATAACATGATAATGATTCTGTATATATGATATAACATCCAATTATATATTATTTTAATATCAAAACAATGATATTGTCGCCCGTGCGTACGTACGGATTACCGTCTCTACGAACGCGATGAGATTCATTCCCCATCGTATCCATTCAAGACTAAATTTTGTTTGATGATTAAAAATAATTTTTAGAGAAATGATATCATTCTGGATATGAAAAATATAAATCCCATCAATAATAAATATGGCTCACATAACAAATAATATAAAGGAAAATGAATCCGTTAACACCCCAAACGATGATAATACTAAGATATTATTAACGAATCAATATTAAAAGATCATATATGATATCATATTAATGTATATGATTCTTGTATAATTTAATAAAACTTATTTCACCATTATACAGGAGGTTAAAATACCCTCAAACAAGGAAAAGTACAAGGTAAGGGTTTATTTCACAATCTCTTCATTATCCGAGGTTGTTTATACGTAATTATCTACTGGGACCTTTTTGTCGTCCACATCCATGTTTCTTAAAAATGCATTTCAAATCATTATTACTATTTTATATAATATGGGTTAAAGTCATTTATACCCTTGTTGAATTTTTATAAGATTTTTATAAAGTAATCTTTCCGTCATTTTCCAAACAATTTCCTTTTTAACCTTTTGGACAAAATTAAGGTAAGAATGTCTTTTTTTAACTTATATGATAGGTGCGATTATTTTCTACCGTTATAAAATCATATAAGCTTCCCTTAAAATCTTATAAGAATATTTTCAATGTAAATGTTTTCTTTTATAATTATGTGACTTTTAAATGATTTCATAAAAAGAGATATTTCTCTCAAATAGTTTTTATTTCATCTATATCAACATCCTTTGATGGATTTTAAGATTATTTGAAGTTGATTTATTATGATAAAGAATTTCCATATTGTATTGAAGGTTTTATGTTATGTTTGACTGTGGATATGTTATTTTTATACCATTCATGGATTATGGAGAAATTATTGACATTTCTTATACTAGTTTTAATACGAATGTTTATGTTATATTTAAACCTATTCATATGAGGAATGCATTGGACTTAATAAGTGACGAGTGGAGCTCGCTATAGCTCCTCGATGCATCTATAGGTCTCATAAGACAAACTAGTGTCTTGGCACAAGGCCTTGACAAAATCTTATTTTTAGTCTTGGAACAAGGCCTTGACTATGTGGTTTTGATAGTCTGTAATTATGCATTCCATCATTATAAAAGTGGTTATTGATATTACATGTGATTATTCGACTAGTAGAATATCCATGTGAAAAATAAATGGCATTATTTCATTTTATTTTTTCCATATTTTGTTGAAGTTCAAGTTTAAAAGGCTTTTGTTTTAGTACTACATTGCCTTAAATTTTTATGTTTATTTATTAAAGTTTCTTCTATATTATTATCCTTACTGAGCATCTGAGATCACCCTTTTCTATGTTTTATTTTTCCCAGGATGTGAAGAAATATTTTTTGATTGACCTGTAGGGATAGTCTTAAGGGGATATGAGTGTGGAATATGGAGACTATGTTATTGTAGTTTTTCACTTTATTATGTAATGTAACATTTATGAATGTATCTAGTGTTTACAAGGCTACTAAACTAATCCGTATTTCTAGACTTGATCTTTTGTGATCATTCCAATGTTATGTAATAATGCACTGACTCTGGGTAACTGGGGTCAGGGCGTTACAGTTGCGGGGTGTCTAGGGGGTGTGCGGGTGTCCGGGGGGGGGGGGGGGGTTACAAGGGGGTGGGGGTGTCCACACCCAAATTGGGGTCATAGAATCCAATATTTATCCAATTGTAGCATGATTTCAAGCCAATTATAGATGAATGAGAAGACTCTTGGTGTAAACCATGAATATCATACATATAAATCATAACATACCCAATTGTAAACACACCGCCAAATATCATATGTGGATAAGATTTTATGAGCCATGTTTTGATGGGAAACTACTCATGGGAGTATGAGCCTTGTTATATCAATAGGTGATATTGAGTTGTACAAATATTAAATTTGTATGATATCAATTAGGATAGTGGATAAGAACCTGAGTGATATTTATTTGAAGAGATCACTTATTCTTGTAAGGGTAAGAGTTTGTGTTGGTATGGAACTTCAAGAAAGGTCTTAACGTGTGAAAGAAACTATAAATTGGTTATATGTGATTCCAATTTTTTTAGAGTGTTGGATTGGACAACCCACCCCCTCCCTGGAAATCCCACAGCACCCACACCCCTGCAGCCTCCCTACCCCCTACATCCCCCACTTGAATAGCGCCCACCCACCCAGACACCCCCAACCACACCTAGACAGCCCACCCCTCCTCCCTAGACAACCCACACTACCCTCCCCCACCCCCTTGGATAGCCCATGCCCCTTGACATCCCACACCCCTTCCCCACCTGGATAACCCACCCACCATCACCCCCGGATAGCCCACCCCCTCCCTGGACATCCCACACCCCTACCCTACAGCCCCCTAATCCTTGCAGCCCCCTGGACAACCCACCCCCACCCCACCCCCACCTAGATAGCCCACCCCCTTCTTGGACATCCCATACCCCCTCTCCCACTAAGATATCCCCCCCTGGACAGCCCACCCCCTCTTTGGACAACCCACACCCCCTCCCCTACAGCCCCTACCCCCTAGATAGCCTACCCCCACCTGGATAACCCCCACCCCCACCTGGATAGCCCACCTCCTCCTTAGACACCCCACACCCCTCCCCCACCTGGATAACCCACCCCCTAGATAGCCCACACCCCCTCCCCCACCTGGAAAGCCCACCCCACCCCTAGACAGCCCACCCCCCAGGAAAGCCCACACCCCCTACCCCATCTGAATACCCCACACTGAACCCCTTGGATAGCCCACACCCTTCCTTGGGTAGTCCATACCCCCTACCCTTGACTGATGTAGCCCCCTACCCCCTACAGCCCCTACCCCTAGCAACCCACCCCACCTGGACAACCCCACACACTTGGACAACCCCCTACACATCCTGCAGCCCCGCTTAGGGTAATTTTATTTAAAAATATTTTATTCGTTAAGAAAGGAAAACAATCATGAAATATCTATTTCATTCCAAAAAACCCATTCAATTTATCAAAACATGACAAATTCAATTTTTCAAAACATGAAAAATTCAATTTATAAGGCTATATGGGTAACTTAGGAAATTTCCTTGGGGAAAGGGGAAATCATCCACTTTGTTAATTCCAATTTAAAAATTGGTCCAAGAACTTAGGAGGTGCAGTGGTGTCTATGAGGTGGGGTGGTGTCCAGGGGGGTTGTCTAGGGGGTGGAGGGGCAGTTTACGGGGCTGGGGGTGTCCAGGGGGTGGGGGTGTCTAGGGGATGAGGGTGGTGGGGGGATGGGGGGGTGGCCTATCCATGGGGGGTGAGGGGTGTCCATGGATAGTGGGGGTGGGGGTGTCCAGGGGGTGGGGGGAGAGAGTTACAGGGGGGTGGGAGGTGTCCAGGGGTGGGTGGGGGTGGGTGGGGGGTGTTCAGGGGTGGAAATACCCATATAATTCCTTAAAAATTACCTATACCCAATCCAACCAACATCACAATTCTTATCCATCACCCAACCAACAACCAATTCATCCTTAATATCAATACCCTTCCCATTATTACTTGACGAAAAACTATAAATACAAAATCCAAATCCAATATTTAACTAAATTAAATTCCATAGAAACTACCATATCACCTCACTAAATAAACCCTTTACCATGTTTGATGTTTAGAACAAAAAAAAATAAAATCAAAGGGTTCAATATTCCACAGTCCTCAGTAACTATAATTTAGCCCAAATCAAAATAAAAAATAGAATAAAATAGAGCGAGAACATTAAAAATAAGGTAACACATACTAATTTGAAGTGTAAAAATAAAAAATTAATTGATTGAAGATGGATCTATGGATATAAGGTGTTTCATGGACGAGAAACCTTTAGGAGGAGATTTGGATTAGGGTCTACAATCGGGTAGAGTGGGAGTTGGGTTGCTTTGTATTTGGGGGAAAAATTTCCCAAGAGTTTTTAAAAACCATTGGGAAAGCCTCTCATTACCCAAGGTTTATTAAAACCATTGTCATATCTTAGAAGAAATAAATATTTCTTAAATGTTTTTTCATACCATTGGGAAATCTTAACTATATTAACACATTGCCAACAGTTTGAACAAACCATTGGAAAATGTTGCCTTTTTAAAGTTTACCAATGGTTTGAAGAAACTGTTGGTATATATATGTTAGAAAAACCTCTATTTCTAGTAGTTATTGGAAGGCTTCACATGGTTGGGAAAAATATGAACCAACTATGCATGACTACTCTCTATTTAAAAGAAAATATTCAAAGTATCTAAGGAAAAGACACATGGTTTGGTTAAACCATGAAACTCCCTTATACAATACACCTCACTAGAATTGTTTTACCTAGTGACAATAATGATTTAATTAACTATACTAAATCCATGAAAAACCCATCTCTTAAAAAAAGATCCATACCACACAGTTATCACATGGTTAAACTAAGTAAGTGCTATTTGTGTTCCTTGCTTGCATTCTAAAAAACTCTCCATTTTAAACCCCCATTCTTATGAAGCCTCTAGAATGAATTCAAAGAAAATTCAAGATTAAATTAAATTTAACTAAGATCCAATGTATTTTATACTTTACAAATTTTTGATTTTAATAATGTGGATATCAATGATAATGAGGCTTTTGTTGAGTATTGACTAAAAATTCAAGATTGTAAAGAGAAATTTTTACATGGATGCATTATTATCTTAGTGTATGTCCTTTGGAGACATGATGGTGTAGATAAAAGAATCTAAAAGTGATAATCATAGATAATTGTGTAATATTATAATTATGTTATTATTTTATTATTTCAATTATTTTATTTATGGAAGTTGAAAAAATGTGTTTTTGTAGTAGTTTCACCCATTTATGATTATTGAAGAAGTTTTTTGTGTATAAAATGTTTAAACTATTTGTATAATATAGAGGCATAGGAATTTTTATTTTATATGTATATTAAATTTTAAATATTTTCTACTAAAAATGTTATAATGATATTTTTTTGATTCTCAAAATTATATTTTGAGTGTATATTTTGATTCAATGCATACTATTTTTCTTAGGGTTGTAATTTGATAATTTTTTACATTTATTTATTTTTACTATAAATTTTAGAAGATAGTAGAAATTTATATTTATTTATTCTTTTAAATAATTCATATTTTTATGAATTATATTTATAATAATAAATATCTTGGTGGAAATTTTAGGGCAATATTAGAATCTTAGGAGTCAAATAATAATTTTGACATCATGGAAAGTCAAATAAATTTAAAAATTGGTTTTTAGAAGAAGTAATTAAATAAAAAATTTAACATATGAGTTAAATAGTAGTTATACATAGAATAATGGGGGGGGGGATAAGGGAATTTTTTGGGTGAGAAATTAATTTTTTACTATTTCAAATATTTCTTCACTACCATTTCAACTTAATATGTTCTTGGTGAGAATAGTAATTTGTAGCAGTTGAGATAAAGGAAAATTAATAATGGGATTATAGAAAAATGATCATTAAAATATTAAGGATCAAATTTAATTATGGAATAAAGGTAGGTGACTCAAAATTATCATATTTTAATAATCCCTATGAATATACCATGTTTTTGATTTCTTATGATGGGTAGATAATCAAAAATTGTGATGTACCATATTGGGGAACCCATTCCGAAGACCCAATCCAGGATTGATAAAAGGACTTAAGTGTGTTCCCAGATCACCAAAGATAGAAACTTGTTCTAATGGATAAACATAATTTCTTGAGGAATTATTTAACGTTTAATTAACAAACAACCACAAGATACATAATTAAAATTTTGATATAAAGTCCAAATACAAACATTAAAACACCATTTAAAGTAAAATTAAAACCAAATAGAGTAGAGTGTAAAAAATATAAACATTTATTAAAAGGATGTAGTGACTAAAAAATTACTACCATTAAATATGGATGGTCCTACTCCTCTTAAAAAAATGACTTAACATTCTCACATCCACTATGAATATAACACATAGGATTTATTTCCAAAGAACACTTGATCCTTTCCCTAAATTACATCATCAAATAAGAAATTTATGTATACTCCGAAATGTGAGGATATTGGTGGGTATAAAAATAGCCCATAATTTTCCCTAGTAATATCATGAAATCCCATCAAATACCTATTCTCAACAATCTAAATAATTCCTTAGAAAATCGGTTAGAAAATTTTAAGAATAAAACTGTTATTTTTTATAACAATGAAAAAATAGCATTAGATAAAAATAAAAGAATTATTATTTTATAAAATCAAGGAAACACTTCTTTGTTCCAACCCAATATACATTTATTATATAATGACTATAATATAAGAAGAAATTTGAAATAATAAAGTACAAATCGCAAATTCCTACCTGTAATAACCTGTAATTCCATGATTTTTGAAAATTAAATAAGATTATTTCGAGACCAAGATCTGAAAAAGTACATAATTATGAGTCCCCAAGAGGATGTAATGTATTTTTTGAACTTTTTTAAGGTTTATTAAATAATCATATGAGCTGGTTTTTCTATCTTTTAAACCCGTGCTTGGATAAAAAATTTGAGGGCACTGTTGAACTCAGTGTGTCCGGATTCGCCAAAAAGGGCCAAATGTTGGCCAATGTGGGCTGACATTAGAATTTAGTTTTTGGCAGTGAATAAAATAATTAGTAATTATTTTATTTCCTAATCCTTATAACTTCTAAATAGTAACTCATATTGGAAATGTGACGGTACCGTTGAGCTCGTGAGGGTGCGTTTCCCTTAGGCAGATCTTAACCTTGACCAGCGCGGGTCGATGATGGTAGAATTTTTTTGAATTTTTTTTAAGATAATTAAAATGGCGTGCGTGCACAATTTTGGAAACTTATAAGTTTGTCCCTAAATCAAAAATTGGAGGGCACCATTTCGTCTGAAATGGAGAAATTACCAGGGAATGGACCTAACCTCATCCGAAACAGGTCGAGAGAAAAAATTAATTTTCAAATGTTTTAAGAAAAATAAAATATATTTTAAAAAAATTTAATTTATTCAAAAATTATTTCTCTCCAACACAGCGATGAGCCGACTATTTCATTACATTAATGAAATCGAAAATCAACCCTTTAGTTGTAGTGTAATAGAAACGATGTGACATGTTTATCTTTTAATTAGATAATAGAGTTGTAGAAACAAATCTAGATCTGGAATTCCTCTAACGAAAAATGAAGTAACCCTCGTTAATGATGAACACCGGGGAATCAAAAAGCAGCAATGGCACCTTTGAATAATGGTTCCAGGACCTTAGGTTGATGAATGAAAGTGGCTTCAAACAGATAATGAATCCCCATGGATGGGTTTCCACCATTAATGTGCCTTCCCTCTAACCAAATATTCTCCATGTAGGGCTTTATATTTTTCAGAATTTGAATGCCCCATTCAACCCACGAACAGGTTGATCTACTGGGCACTTATTCCTGAAAGAGGGTGTTTTATCTTGGGGATAACATTGGGGTTATTTTTTGATAGAACCTTAATATTATCTTCCCATTTTTAAAAAACTCTACCATGGAGGAATCAAGACTACAAGAACAAGGCCTCTATTTCTCAGTATTTGGGCATTCTTGTTATCTTCATGACCACACCTCCAAACTAGCAGCAAAGTGAACTTGAGGCTGTAGTAGGGAAAACATCGACCCGAATAGTACGAGGGGTAGATGGTTTGATAAAAAGGCCACCATAGAGGACCTGGTGGTCCACATAAGATACCACTGGTATTCCACTATGGCATGCCGAGGCCGAGGCTACGACCAGTAGTGGCCGCATCGGTGCAGTAGGGGTTGCTGGCATGGAAACTGCAGAGTTCAGCTGGCATGCAGGCAACAACGTGTAGTTGTTATGCGGTGCCAGTTGGACCGTGTGTGGTGGGGAGGCGGCTGGCCTCAGCCAGCCACGTAGCTGCTCAGACTGAATTCCAGTGTGGCAACTAGGAAAGGGGATAATTGGTCCACCGATGCGGGATGGGTCAATGTGGAAAACCAGGCTGTTAGGTGGCCCAATCTGGATGAAACCGGGTCACTGGGAGACCCTGTGTGTTGGACTCACAGTCAAACCAGGCTGGGTCTAGCAAGGCCTATTGGGCCTAGCCTAGAGGTTAGGACAGACTGAGCCGGGCCATACCCAATCGCTTTGGGTCAGGTCGGTCGAACCATGTTGGGTCATGTGGGACCCCCAGGTCGGGTTGGTCGGGTCGGTCTGACCAGGTCTGATTGGGCCCGGACATAAGAGTCCCATGTTTACTAAAACCCCAATATCTTTTAGACTGGTTATCTGATTGATGAGATGTTTACGAAATTAGAACCCTCTAAATGAGGAAGTTCTTTTTGAATTCTCTATGGAATATTTATTGAAAGTTGAAATTCGATGAATGGCTTGAGGAGTGGATTCTCCCAGAATCAAGTGCACTACATGTGGGAATATTACGGTTGGATAAGTCCTCAAGACTGCTGACGAGTTAGTCTAAGTGACCTGTGGGCCTTAATGAGAATCATTCTTGAATAGAACAACACCAGGAATCTCTATCTAAACCATCTACAAGTAGGGATATGTGAACCAACTATAAGCGGCCTTGTGTGGACCAGCTATAAGCGGCCCTATGTGGACAAGCTATAAGAAGCCCTGTGTGGTCCATCTATGATGGCCTAAGTGGGGAGTGGATCTGTGTGACCTGGAAGAACCATGGTCGGGGCAGCTCTATGTGACCCAACATACCCACGATACTCATCAGGGATGATTACCTCAGCAGTCCAAGGTGTTAAATGTTACGACTGATAATCTTGCTTTCAATACATTGGGTTATACCGAGTGTGACCTGTATTTTCTTTGAGATCCTGCTATATGGTCTTCTTTTGTGGCCTTTACCTTCTATTTTTGGGTCTCTACTAATTATTGTGTTACTCAACCCTACACGGGCTTCACCCACACATGTCGTGTCCTATGAAGGGGATCAATGCTTCAACGGAGACCTTGGTGGTCTGGGACCAGGTGGTGCTTAGTGAGACGGGACAAACAGGTGCTTCAACGGACACCTTGGTGGTTAAGGACCAGGTGATGCTCAGTGATACTGAATGGATGGGCGTATTTATATGGCTACATGCAAATTTCCTTCACCAACCCTTCAGTTGGGGTCTTGAGCCGATGGAACATGGATGTTGTACATTCCTTTGTGCTTTTGGTCTTGTATTCTGGCCTCGTTGTACTTTCAATTTTCACTATAGTTTCAGTAGTTTTCTCAGTTTATGTTTTGGTTTAATTTTTATTCACTTTCCTCAATTTGAGCTTTTTGTGTGTGTTTAGGTTTAAAGTCAAATTCATTCCCTTTTTTGGATATCCCTATTCAGTACTAGTCACCAGCCCCTGGCCTATGGAAGGTGGGATTGAGGTAGTAATGGAATGGGCCCTGGGGGACGGGTCATGACAAAGTGGTATCAAAAGAGGTTTCTTAAACTATAACAACATAGAGTCTATAAATATTTTATGGGGAAATAGTGTTAAGCATGTTGAGTTTGGATTTTAGGCCAGGAAGTCCAGCGTGGGTGTGGCCACCAATGTATCCATACACTGGGAACCTGAAATATGTTTTCTGACCCAGTACATGAAAAAATGGTTTCATGCATCCTTTATTGTTTTCCCATGATCTTTTTTGATTTAGAGTCATATCACCAGGTATAATAAATTGACCATGGTTCATATTGATTCTCTTTCAAGATGAATCCATGCAAAAAACCATCCAGGATTTCAGTGTGTGACCATGAGGATGGTCCATAGATTGATGAGGATTCGGTACATGGACCGTTTCTCAAGATGGGTCCTTCTGGCAGTGTCCCAGTGTTACCACCGCCCATTGGTTAGCAGTTACTATCAATGCTACTAGTAGAGGATTCATGTAGGCTCAATGCCTTACATGAGTTCCAGAGATAGGTAACTCATGGGTTCAAGGGAGAGAAAAATCTGTAGATTACTGAGGATTGGCTAGAGGCGGTGACGTGAGTCTTCATCTTAGTAAGGAAGCCACTTGACCAGTTGGAGGTTCTTTCTGTGAGCCTTCTTCAGGGTGGAAGACATGGAAGAGGATCTAGGAGAGTAGTAGGAGGTGGTATACATTTTGACATGTTACAACCACTACCTGAATGTGGTCCACACTAGGCTCAGGGAGATGGAGGATAGGGTAATGGGGTAGCATCATGAGACCATCCTTACCCATGAAACAGTAGATGTTTTGATTTTTTAGTTCCCTACAAAGTTCAACGAGTACGTGGAAATATTTCTATAGTATGTTCTAGGACTACCTCCTCACAGAGAGGTAGACTTCTGCATTGATCTATACCCTAGGTTGAAACTGATATCTACACCTCCATATCAAATGGCTTCCATGGAGCTCTAAGAGATGAGGGTATAGTTGGAGGATTTGTAGAGGAAGGGGTTAGTAGGGTCCACCATTTCACTATGGGCAGCCCCAGTGTTGTTCTCCAAGAAGGAAGACAGAAGCGTGAGGTTATGTTTAGACTTGCGGTTCTTGAACCAAGTGACCGTGAAGAACAAGTATCCTCTACCAAGGATTGATGACCCATTCGATTAGCTGAAGGGAGTGAGATGGTTCTTAGAGATAGACCTTAGATCAGGAAATCACCAACATCAAGTATGAGATGAGGACATCTCAAAGATGACTTTAAGATGTCGCTATGACCACTAAGAGTACATAGTGATACTATTTGGCATGATGAAAACCCCAAAAGTGCTCATGGGACTCATAAACAGGATCTTCTTACCTTACATAGACTGGTTTGTAGTGGGTTTCATTGATTAAATCTTAGTGTATTCATTATCTGAGGTGGATCATGTGATACACCTAAAGATGGTTCTAGAAACACTCTAAGAGAACCAACTATATGGAAAGCTATCAAAGAGTAATTTATAGATATAAAAGGTCCATTTCTTGGTACATGTCATATCAGAGGATAGAGTTTCAGTGGATCTAGAAAAGATCAAGGTAGTGATTTATTAGGAACCACCCAAGAGATTTACCAAGGTGATGAGTTTCCTTTGGTTGGCTGGGTACTATTAGAGGTTTTTACCAGACTTCTCTAGATTGGTAGCACCCATGATATCATTGACAAAGAAGGGAAAACCCTTCATGTAGAAAAAAGGATTCTAGGAGAGATTTCCACAACTGAGGCAGATCTTAACAAGAGCTCATATCTTTAGGTTTATAAAGGAGGGTGATGACTATGTAGTGTATTATGAAGCATCATGAACCGGGCTTGGTTGTTTCCTGATGCAAGGTCAATAAGAGATTTATTATGGCTCATGAATGTTGAGACTACATGATCATAACTATATGAATCACAAACTTGATTCTGTAGTGGTATTCTTTGCACTAAATGTGTGGATACACTACTTTATGGGAGAACGATTCATCGTCTACTCTGACCACAAGAGTATCATGTTTATATTTTCTCAAAAGGATCTGAATATGAGAGAACAGATTTGGAAAGAGTTCCTCTAGGACAATTACATCGAGATAGTCTATACTCCTGGGAAGGGTAACATGGTGGAATATTCTCTCAGCAGAAGATTGAGTTCACAGCTACTGAAGGAGGCCTCAGTGCAGTTTTCATCACTTCAGATATCCTTTATGGATAGAGATTATGCAAGTTTTCTTTAGTTGATGGTTTTTACCCATCCAATCATACAAAAAGTCAAGGAGGCACAACTCAGAGATTCCAGCTATAAGGTTACACATGCCCAGATTTCCATGGGGCATACCCCTGATGAATATTCGAAAGGTGGGGATCACATCATCCTTTTTAGAGGAAGAAATTTTGTACTAGTGGAATTGTGGGAGGAGGTGTTAAGGTAGTTCCATACATCCCCTTTGGAAGTATGTCCATGTGTAGTGAAGACGTACCAAGACCTCTGATATCAGTAATGGTGGACGAGGATGAAGAAGGAAGTGGTGGAGTTTGTCTCGAGATGCCTCACTTATCAGAAAGTTGAGGTTGAGCACCAGGTTCTAGCAAGATTTTCCAAGCCACTTGAGGTACCAGAGTGGAAGTGATTTGATATCTAGATGGACTATGATGGGATTATCACACACATCCATGGGCCACGATACTATCTAGGTGATCATATAACAACTCACCATGTCAGCCCACTTCTACCCATTTGATATAGGTGTTCAAAAAAGATATTGGGAAGCCTCTACATGTCAGAGATAGTTTGACTCCATGGAGTACCATATATGATAGTCTCAAATCATGATGCACTCTTTACATCCTAGTTGTGGAAGGGATTAGAAGAGGCATTTGGGTCTCAGCTGCACTTGAGCACAACCTTTCTCCCACATATAAATGGTCAGATAGAGCAGTCCATACATACCTTGGAGGATATGATTTGTTCTTGTGTTCTTGATTTTGGTCATAGTTGGGAGGACCACCTACCACTGGTAGAGTTTGCTGAAAACAATAGCAACCACTCCACCATCCGTATGGAATTGTTCAAGGAACTGTATGGATGACCATGAATGTCATTGTTATGCTGGATAGACTTAGGGGAGTTAGCACTCATGGGTCCAGAGATGGAGCATGATACCATTGAGAAGGTGTAGGTCATTCGAGAGTAGATTAAGACTACACAGAGCCACCAAAAGTCCTATGATGATAGGCGATAGAGAACCTTGATGTTCGAAGAGTAGGACCATGAATTCCTACAGGTCTCTCTTCAATGAGGGATTGTATGATTTGGCTGGGGTGACAAGTTATATTTGAGGTTTATCAGACCTTTCCTAATACTATGTAGAGTTGGAAAGGTGTAGAACATCTTCTCTCTACCACTTCAGTCAGAGAGGGTGCACGATGTCTTCCACGTTTCCTAGTTGAGGAGACACGTGAATGAACCTTCTCATGTCATCGACCATAGTGAGATGAAGATTGATTATGGGGCAACATTTGTGGAGTTCATAGTGAAGATAGAGAATTGATATGATAAGATATTTTATAAACAGTTGATTCCTATGGTGCATGTTTGTTGGCATCATGGGAATCTCTAGGAGAGCATGTGGGAGCGGGAGACTCATATTCATGATTAGTACCCCCTTTTGTTTGATTAACCATTGTTTTAGCTTACGAGGATGTAAATCCCTAAAAGTGGGAGTGATGTAATACACCTAGAATTCCATGATTTTTTTTTGAAAATTAAATAGTATTATTTCGAGACCGGGATCTGAGAAAACACGTAATTATGAGGCCCAGAGTGTCTGAAACGTATTTTTGAACTTTTTTTATGTTCATTAAATATTCATGCGAACAAGTTTTTATATCTTTTAAAAAAATTCCCAGATAAAAAAATATAATGGAATTGTTGATCTTAGAGAATGGAGATTCCTTTAGAAAGGTCCTAACATTGGCTGGTGCGGGACAACAATGGAAGTTAATTTTTTTGTAAATAAAATAATCACATAACCATTATTTTATTTTCAAATCCTTATAACTCCTAAATGGAAACTTAAATCATAAATATGAGAATACTATTGAGATCATGAGGGTGTGTTTCCCTTAATCAAAGCATAACATCAACTAGAGCGGGTTGAGGGTGAAAGATAGTTTTTGAACATTTTTTAGGGGAATTAAAATGGAGTACATGTGCAGTTTTGGAAACCTCTAAACAGGTTCTTGAATTGAAAATAAGAGGGTACCATTGAATATAGAATGATGTAATTAACTAATAATTGACCTCACCTTGACCAGTGTGGATCAAGGGAAAAATTTAATTTTGAGAAGTTTTATGAAAAATAAAATAAACTTAAAAAAGTTTATTTTATTCAAATACTATTTTTCTACAATGCGTTGATGAGTCGACTATTTCATTTCATAAATGAAATAGCATAAAAAATCTTTAATTATATCATAATAGAATGGTTTCAACCAATTTCTATTTTAATGAGATAATGAGGTTGGAGAAACAAATATAGATTTGGAATTCCTCTAATGAATGATGAAGGATTCCTCTAAAACAATGAATGTAGACGAATTGAAAAGTGGAAACAACACCTTTGATGAATAAATATGAGACTGGAGATCAACAAACTTAAACAGCTTCAAACAAATATCAAATCCCATGTAGACAGGTCACCACCAACAACAATCCTTCCCTTCGATCAAAGCTTCTCTAGGTAGGGGTTTATCTTTTTATGAATTTGAATGCCCCGTTCTTCTTTCAAAAACAATGAACGTGGATCAACCCAAGAATATGATGATTTGTGGGTTCCTTATTCCTAGTGGAGGGTGTTTTATCTCAGGGATTTCATTGGGGTTTATTGTTGATATGGCCTTCATCTCCTCTTCCAATTTTTCAAAAACTATAACGCAGAGGAATCGAGCCGACACGAACAAGGCCCCGATTCTGCCATATTTTGGCACTATTTCGATCTTCACAACAACCTCTGAACCAGAGGTAATGAAACTTCGAGGCCCTAGCATGGAAGAAAATGACCTGAGAAGTCTAAGGGTGTAGATGGTTTATGAAATGGTCCACCAAAGCAGACCTGGTGTTCTGTAGAAGATATAGTCGGCGAGCCGGTGGCGGTGGTGACTACGGGCGGGTGGCGGTGCCCCACGATGGTGCACCAAGGTGGAGGTTGTGACCAGTAGGGGCCATGGCGGTGAGGCAAGGGCCTCTGGCACGCAGGTCGGTGGCTGGTGGATATGGATGCAGGCCAGACCATGCATCCAGAATGCGGTCCTCACCGGGCCACATGCAGTGGGGAGACAGACAACCTCACCTGGTCGTGTATCCCCTCAAATCGGCCACCAGTGTGGCTTCCGGGTAGGGGTGTAACTGGCCTGCCATGCGGTCTAGGACAATGAAACGAACATGTCTGCTGTGTGGCCCGGGATGGAGGAGAGCTAGGCCGCTGATGTAGACTGGGATGATGGGTAAAATTGGCTGCCAAGAGGCCCGGGCTGGGAAAGAACCGGTCTGCCCATTTTGGGTTGTGCTGGATGAAACCAAGTCACTAGGTGACCAGGTGGTATGGACTCAAAGACAAACCAGGTGGGGTCTAGTAAGGCCCAATGGGACTGGCCCAATGGCCAGGTCAGACTGAGCCGGTCCAAACCCAACTGGGTTGGGTCAGGTTGGTCGAACCTATTGGATCTTGTGGGACCCCCCGAGCTGGGTTGGTTAGGTCGGTCTGACCAGGTTGGATCGGGCCTAGGCAAAACTAGTTCTCGTTTACTAAAATGAAAATATCTTTCAGTCCGAGTGTCCAATTGATGATACATTTGCAGTATTGGAACCCTCACAACAAGGTGAAAATGTATCATCAATTAGAATAAGTAATCATGATTCTTCCTTTAATAATTTAAATTTTTTATTTATACACTTTATATATAATCCAATAGGATAGATTTATCCATATAAATAGAATTATAATTGGTGAGAAATGAAATTTAGGAGAGTATGTGAGATCATTAAGATCAAACATCTGATTCGATTGTGATATAATTAATCCTTATGAGAATGAAATCATTAATTGATTAAGTGGGCCTAATATTTTCTAAATTTATGTTAGGGTATATAATTTGGTTAATTATAGGATAATTATGTTTTTTAATGTCAAATACTAAAAACTGAATCTCACTACATGGTCAAAATGTAATGTAACCCAGCATCGTACTAGCCTTTCCACCCACTAACCTAGATTGCATAGATTCTCAGACTATTCAAAAATATTAAACCCTTTTTGTCACCTAGGTGACCTACATAGTCCCAAGGACCTAGAACCCAATCGTGTAACCCTTAATTCTCCTTTAAAAACATAAAATCTCAATAAAAAAAATCCCCAAGTCTCAGAGGGGGACTTAGCTGTCCAACATGAGACATTAAAAGTAACCCCAAAATAGGAATTCTTCTAGAGTGTATACTCAGAAACGGAAAGTAATATTATTTTTGGAAACTATTCACCTTAGAAATAAAGATTTTTATGAAAGATAATATCTATATTAGATTCTAGTGACATTTCATCAATGTGACATGTTGAGGAGTATTTTCTTAGAGAACCTCAGGTGGATGTTTAGAGAGATTAGATTGTGAATAGTTGTACATGAATTACTTACTTTATTTTTGGGATTTTAGCTAGTTATTAAAATGATATATCATTGTTTGAATATATAGTTTTTGTGGCTTGATATAAAGCAGGAGATAGCTGAGTTTTTATGTTAAAGATGAATTTCATGTTCCAGTGGGATTATTACATCATTTTGAGATCCCATAGTTAAATTGTAAGGATATATTTATATATATATGGATTTTTTAATTAGTTATCTTCATGACTTGAATTTTTTTTATTCCATTTGGATTATCTTTGATTATTTAACAAAGATGACACATTTCTTACTGATCATGTAATCAGGTCTAGTAGATATTTTAGAGATTATTTATGTGGTGGAAGTGGTGAAGCTTCATGGGGTTTTGAGTAAAATTGTATTTGATTATTATACTTAGTTTAAATTACGAACACATAAAGGATTAAAACAAGCCTTTGGTACCCATTCATGACTTAGAATTGTATTTTAACAAGAGATGAATGGTAAAATTGAGTGCAGAATCCAAAATATAGTTCTTATTTTGAATAAATATATTTTGGATTATGGAGGATCATGGGTTGACTATTTATCATTGGTTTAGTAAAATTATAACAACATTTTTCATTCCTCAATTAATGTTTCACCTTATGAGTCCTATTATGGGAGACTATGTCATTTATTACGGTGTTGGGTTGTTGTTAGTGTGATCATTGTGGTTGAGACAGAAATAGTACTAGATATAATGGAGTATATAAGGGTTATTTAAGATCCCATGAGGTATGATTAGAGTAGACTAAAAATATACATGGATCAAAAGATGAGATCATTAGATTATGTAGATGGAGATTATGTGTTTTTTTATGTTTTCTATGTTGTGAGCATTGATATTTTGGGAATGATATAATTTTTTTCATATATTAATTAACATTTTTGGAGGTTTTAAAGTGTGTTAATATGGTATATTATTAGTTGGTGTCCTTATATGATTGTAAAAATTTCCTGAAATATTATATTTTTCATATCCTTGTATGTATTATTTTAATCATTTAGATGTGTTTAATTTGAGAAATGTGAATATTATGGATGGAATTAATTTTTCTTAGTATCTCTTAGAAATATTGGATCATAAATTGAATGTTATATGGGTATGATTTATTCACTTATTAAGATTTCTTTATAGAGATGGTAGTCTTGAATAAAACATTTGTAAAATTGAATCATAGATATAGGTGAAATATCTTGATTTTTTGGAGTTTTATATGTTTTAATGTTTAATTATGTTATATTGGGAGAAGTTTAATGAATGTTTTTGCAGTTGTTTCTAAATTTTATAATTATGGTTGAATATTTTTGTAGATGAAATGTTTTAAATGGGTGTGTAATATATGGACCTAGAAATTTGGATTTTGGGAGTATATGAAATCTTGTGAAGTGATTTGTGATAATAGAGTGTATCAAAAACTCCAATTAATAGAATTTAACCCTTATTGTATGGAATAATAACCCAGATGGGTTGCCTCTCAAGGGGACACATCTCAATTCATTTTTCTTAAATTTTTCACATAATATTTTTTTGGGATATTTTTTTAAAAAAATTTAACCAAGAAAATAAATTTTGGAAGTGAATAATAGAAATGAAAAACAAGGAAAAACATGTTGTATTAAGAAGTTTATATAGGCTCATGAAATTGTGTTGAGTTTACTTATCATTTTTTATGTGATTGAATCTTATTACTTTCTTGTGTGTAGAGTTAACACCCAAAAAATAATTTCTTACACAACATTTTTCATTTATATTTATAAATCATAACACATAACAAAACAAGAAGAAATAAAACACTTATCTCTATAATATGAACTGGTTTGGCTAATTCTCCAAACATGTTAAATTTCTCTAACACATCTTAACTCAATCACATGAAAACCACCTCAAATGAGAATAAAATGAAATTGATCATGCCATAATGCACCCAACCCACAAATTGAATCTAAAAAACCACATAAACATCTCCCCATCCAAATCAAAAAATAATTTTACTAGGTAAATAAATGTAGTATTTGAAATACAAAATAAAATGAGAAGAGATAAAATGGGTATAGAGAAAGATAAATATCATTTACCTCACATTCTTTAAAAATGCATAAATTTTTAGAAAAAACATAATTAGAAGTTAAAGAATAAATCATATAAATAGAGTTATAGAATCTATATCACACATGGATCCACCCAACAACTAGTTAGTTCTAAAATTTGATGGATATTAGAGAATATCGGGGGGGGGGGGGTGAAAATGAAGTAGGAAATAAAATTGAAAGAAATGAGGAAATAGTGGTATTAAAAACAAAGTCATTGAAATAAAGAGATCAAATCCTATGATAATTACAATAAATAACTGAATAAACAAGTTTAGTATCCTTTATAATTGAGGAGGTGCTATTTTTTAGTAGGTTGTGGAAATATTGTACAAGATAATTAGATTTGTAGGGATGAATTCTATGTAGAAATGGTAAATCCATAATATGATTCCATGTAGGTAATTTTTGGATCCTCCACTTTTATTTATTTATTATTCAGAACCACCCAAAAAACAATATATTTTCACTACATTGTGTGGAAGCAGATGGTGAGGTTGTTCATCCATTTACTAATTTTATGAATTGTGTAAAATGAGTAGTGTGACTTTTAGTCGAGGAACCATTCATTTCAATAATGTGGAATGAGTTATGACATAATGGATTGAAATGATATTCATGTATGTTCATTGCCCTGATCAAGTGATTACAATCCTTATTTGTGTATTTTTTCATGAGTTTTAGGTAGTTTTTTTTATTTTCAAAGTATGGAGGAGTGAATAAGGATCATGAATGGTGTTTTTTCGTTCAAGAATTAAGTGATAAAATGATTAATAATATACTAGTTCAAACTAGTGATGCATTTAGTTATCTATGGTCATGTTTGAGCTTCAAGAATTCCTAGATAATTTTTGATGTAGAGGTGTCTCTATAGTCTATTGTAATATAGAATTAAATTAGTGTGTACATAGGTAAATTGATGTTATTTCAAATGAATATGATAGATCATATATTACTCATCAGTGTTTTGTATGGGAGGTCACATATTAATAACCTTGGGTGAAAGAAACCTTAGATCTAAAAATAGTGTGCGTATTAACGTCTATTTACAGAAAGAGTCTCTTCCTCAAGACTTTACTTCCACCCACATTACCCTAAGACTATCCTTTTTGGATTGTATCTTCCCATAACTTTTGATAGTACTTGTACAATGATTTGTTACACCCATACAAGGGTGCGTCTTCTAGTCTTGGGTTATGTGATAAGGGTTTAAACACATTTTTTAATATTTATCTAAATTCCAATGTAATTTTTACTTATAAAAATAACTCTAACAACCTTATTTTATAATGTAAAATTTCACTCTTACGTCCTATACTTTATATTTATTCTCAAATAGTCTTATTTGTTTTAATTTTTAATATTAAATTTCACCTATATAGATTAATAATATAATTTAGATGTAGGATTTGTTCAAACATGATTCCAAAATTAATTATTAAGTTAAATTTTATGATTAAACCCATAAACAATAAATCTATTTGAATTCCTAAATTTTAAATTATGATCAATTACCATATATTTAATGAATTAAAACGTATTTATTAATGAAAACAATGAGAAATTCTTGAAAATTTTCTTCTTTATCATTCTTATTATTGTTTTTAACTTATTCAAAAAATATATATCCAAGATCTAATCCCCAAAAGATTCAAAAGTTAAAACATATCCAATAATTCATTAAAATTAAATAATCATGTATCTTTTATGAAAAATACTTCAAGATACATTTATTATCTCAAATTCAATTTTTTTGACCTTCAATAATCCAAATATAACCCAATCGCAACTTACCTTACACGTAAGTTTATGTAAATCTTCACTAAAGATAATATTTAAATTGATTTATGCTCATACTTGGGAATAACCTGATAACTATATTCTTATAATAATTCTAATTCTATACAGAATTAAATAATGGAAATTTAATCAATCATGAGGCCTTTTAAAGGTTTTATCATCAACACAAGATTATATGAAAAGAATTTTAAATACACATACTGAAAGGAAGAGGGTTTTAATCTTTTAATATAATATATGAATATCTATGTAACTCCATTGGAGATTCCAAACTTAATTCTACTACATGTGAATAATATCCTATCCCGTTTTATTTTTTCATAGTTAATGAGTCTAGAAGTAAACCATAATGTAATATTTATATCTCCATTCCTTATTTTATTTTCTTTATATAATTTTATACTTTTATTTTACATACACGATTTTTCCATTTCATGTATTTTTTAATATATATTTCTTCAAAAATATTTTTATGGTAATTTAAAAAATGATGATAATGAATTGATACCATTTATTTTTATAGTTCCCAAGATGATGACCCACATTCAACATCACCCATAATATGATGTATCTTCCAATGAAAACCCATCAAAGTATTTAACCTACACTCAAAAATTAAACAGTATTTCAATTATATTTTGAGTAATGTTAGACTAGAAAATATCAACATGAAATGTGTCTTGAATATATAAGTCAATTCATGGATAACTAAGGGATAAAAAACTGCTAATGTTAAGGTATGTATAAATATAAAATGTCGGACTACAAAAAAGTTACTTAATCATATAAATAATATTTTATAAACTCAAAAAATATTTTAAAATGAAAAACCATAAGATATGGTTGATATAAAAATTGCAAGTTTCACTCATGAAAGTTAGAGTATTAAAAAGATGATATTAAAATGGTTCAAAAAGTCATATGTGGATGGAGAATATTTTTCTGTTAATTCTCATCAGAATTTATTTAAAAATTTATTTAAACTCATAAATTTTTTTGAAATTAAATCCTAGTAAAAGTTATGAAGTCAAAAAATATTTAAAATCCTTTTTTAGAAAATCACTGAATACTTCAAAAATTTATCTCTAGTGTGAAAAATGATAACTGATATTAATTTAAGATAATATTTCCTAAAAAATATAAAACAATTAATAAATTAAAAACATAAAAAATTAATAAATAAATAAATATGAAAAACCTACAATAAGTTAATATTTAACACTATTATATATTACCATCCCTTATTAAATCACACAAACCAAATTTTTTATCCACAAGGACAGGTAAGACAAAAAAATAAAATCTAGTTTTTGAGTCGAGTGGCTTTAGTTGAGATCTTTCTCACTCATTCTATATAACATAATAAATAAATAAACGTTTTTTTTCTTTTTAGTCAAGATGGAAAAAATAAATTTAAATATACTGAAATAATATTTGGGTTATCCCCCTTGTGGTGATGGGTTTATATTACCTGATGTTCGGAAGTTTTATGATCATCCTTACTTCAAAGGCGGATAAGGCTTATGTGATGGAAACTTCCACATATGACTTTTTATGATGATTATAAGCAGTCATTGAGAGTTTTAACCACAAAGGGAATCAAAAGTGTCCCATCATTTAGAAAAAGATAAAATGATAAATACATGGGGTAGGTAATAGAAATTAGGGGTTCTCCATAAATTTTCTGGGGGGTATCCAAATGTAGATTTATTTTTTTTATTAAGGAGGTAGTTTCTTTACAATATGTACCTCTAGTTACTCTTTATCATATACCACTACTGCCATTCTGGTTTCTTTTTCAAATTCCAACCACATCGTCTCTTTAATGGTGATTTCCACTTCTTAGTATTCACTTTTCAAAGTAAACAATGGTGATAATTTTTAAATTAAACCAAGATGGATTTAGAAGAGATTTTATATTTAATAATTTAAATTGAAAAAAAATTAAATATATGAATAACCATTCAATGTGTTCATATTTGTTTCTTCCACATTACTAAATGATCCTAGGAAAAAACTGGAAGGTTCAATTAGTGGATATAAGTGAAGCACATAATCCATCTCCCGTACCTTGTTATCAAAAGTACAGAAGGAATGTTCTTATTATTATAGATCTAATTCATCTTCTTCAAGAATATCATAAAATTACTGAAAATACTTAGCGAATTCACAAAGTTCCTCTATAAGGTCTATAGATAATGAGCCTACAAATTTCTCTTTGAGATCCCTAATTAGTTCCATAAACACACCCTCCTTAATATTAAATTTATAAACCCTCATCAACTATCTAGACATGATTTATATTCCTTCATAAATATTGGTATAAAGATTATTAACATTAAAATCCATTTTTTCATTTTTAAAATTTAAACAAAATATAATATAATATTTATAATAAGTGAAGGAAAAGGAAAAGAAAATGAAATTACTTATAAATTATTCCAAACTGAAAAAAAATTATATCAGAAAGTATAATTAAAATAATTTAATCCTAAATGAATAAATTAGTGTCCAAATAGAGTTTTCAATTTTTTAGGCACATATTAATGAATTTTTCTTAAATTTTTCATCACATATTATTTTTTTGATGATTTTTAAAGCAATTTTAAATAATAAAAAGAATTTTAGAATTAAATAAAATAATTAATTTCATGAAAAAGGGAAAAAAGTGTTCAAATTAATTTTTTATGGACTCAAGAATGATTACTAAGATCAAAATATCATTATTTTTAGGTGAGTAAATCTTAATTCTCTCACATATTTACAGTTTTTACACAAGCATGAAAAACTTACACACCCTTTATCATTTATTTTTCTAAATATCATCAAATACCCAAATGGGATAAAATCGAACCAATCACTCCATTTTTTGAATTGGTTAGAATCATTACCCATATGGGTAAAATTACTTTAAACATATCACAAATCAATCACTTTTAATCTTCCTAAAAATATAGAATCAAAATTATTAATCCATAATGAACCCAACCCACACATGGTAGTTAAATAAAAAAAATGTCAACATCTACCTAGAAAAATGCAAATATATGTTATATAGGTAAATTAAGTGAGTATTTGAAACAGAAAATAAAGTATGAAGAGATAAAATGGGTATAAATAAATACTACTATCACCAACCTCTAATTATTCTCACATCCTTAATTTATTGGGAAAAAGTAATAAAAGGAAATTAAAGAATAAAATCGGGGAACTAAATGTATATCCTCGTTATGTCCCCTATATCCACTTAATAATGGGTTAGTTATCTATTTATAATGTTAATTAGAGAACTATAGTGATGGATTCATAAAATAGATAATAAAATCAATAAAAATAAGTCTATTTTGATTTTAAAAACAAATCCAGATAAATGAGGAAGAAAAATCCTATTATTCTTCCAAAAAATTACCTAATGGATAATTTTTTAACCCTTCTCAAAGGAGGGGCGATTCATTTATATAGGAAGAGAAAATATTTTCTCAGACAATTGAATGAGAAAGGACTACTTCCATTTGGAAATGGACAATTTACAAAATGAGTACCTAGAGGTGAGTTTCAAGATCCTTTATCTCATTTTATCTTCCCTAAAACTACACAATGAACTTTTTTATTCTATTTTTATAGGTTGAAATCATATTGAGAGTCTATACATACATTTAATTATTTAGGTAAGCACATTTTATTAGGGGTATGTTTTTTGGATGAGGACTTATGCATGCCAAGAATTTTCCATGGGTGATGATCTTAGGACTCAAAATGATATTCATGAAAATTATTGGTCTCTCTTTAGTGATCATAATAATTTTCTTGTTGGATTTTTTCATGAGTTAAATGTGTTTCATGTTCATTTATGATCATGTAAGTGTGACTTTGGTGAAAATATAGTCATGTATAGTTTGAGTAGGGAGTGGGGAAGACAATGAAATGACTACGGGTTCTCACTGGGGGTAATTTCAGTCAGCTTTGGGAATGTTTAGTTGAGGCTTAAGTGTTTATATATGAAATATGAAATATATAATTTGGTTCATCATATTTCAATTGAGAATAAGAACAAATTTTCTATCAATAATTTGATGTTATTTCATGTGTTCTCATTATTACACTTGTTTAATATCAATTTTTAGCATTAACGGTTTTCACTAAATAACATTGAGTGGATCGAACCTTGGATCAATGTTTAGTGCCTTCATTATATAATGGTTACTTACAGAGCCTCCAAACTATATACCTTATTATAACCAATTTACCTTGATACTATTCTTTGTTATTGGACTATTGTTTTCACTCTTGTTTGTCCCCAAACCTAGTCTTTATGCACCCTTCCCATGTTATTTCTATGGGGCATGGGTTGGATGGTAAGGGTTATTGTACACATAGGTTCAACACACTATAATAGGGTGTGAGGGTGAATTAGTTTGTTGAATTCATATATCTTTCACAAAATGTAACTCTAATGTTATAAAAGACACCTTGAATCTATCAAAACTTTAATCATAAAAAAACATCCTTGTGTATAATTTAAATATTGAAAAATGGTGGTTTTTACTTAGTTTATCTTCAAGGGAAGCCTAAGGATAATAAACTAATGGTGTGATAAAAAACTAGGGAAAAACATTATTCATGTTATATATTACAATTATTTAATAAATTCATACAATAAATCCTAAGGCCAATATCCCTTCTTATATATATTCATATAATATTAAAAAATTTTATATAATGATATTTTATAATGAAATTTAAAAAAAAACCATCCCAAAAAGGTTTTTCTTATTTTAAATCACATTCATTCTTCAATATCATAGTATTTAGTGAAATTATTTCAATTATATCCCCTCTTATCATTTTTACATATTATTCATGATATTTGACCCCTTTTAATTCTATTAAACCCCATTTTAATTAATTTTTTATTTATTAAAAATAATGTAATACTTTTTTTCTACTGTAGAAACTTAATGAGTATTAAAATTGCTCATTAACTTCCCATTAAGTATAATAATTCCCATAAATTTTATGTATAAATTAAAACTCATAGAATTTACAGTATTTAACTCCATTATAGAGTGGAAATCTCTATAATGAAATAATATTATAATAAAAAACATGACCATTGCATGGTTTCCTTCACCATGGCGCGATATTAGTTAATTAAATAGATCCATGTTTCTTAGATAAACAACTATATTTAAGTCACAAAAATTTTGGAACAAGATTATTTAAAATTTTATAGATAAAAAAACTATAATGACATGAAACATTTCTTCACAGTACAAACCATTAATCCAATGCCAAACAACCTTAGTATAAACATTCACAACTCCTTCTTTTTCATAGCTAGATGACACGGAGTTAAACCTTAAAAACTTATTAAGAATCAAAATACTAATGGAATTACTATCTATTAAGGGGTGTGATTTCATATTCCTTATAAAATCCATCCTATAATCATTAATCCCAACATTCACTATAGATAATCTGACCACCTTATCACAACTTGGTTGTACTTTTATATTGGTTGATTGTTTCTTAAACATCCATCATAGTGTGGATATCTCTATATTATAAATACCATAAAGTATTCTTAAGTCATATGTATGATGCATATATGATTCCCCTGATGCATAAATATCCTACTCATTAAGTTAAGCCCTCATTTTTCATCTGGGAATAAGATTCATGAAATGGATGATTAAATCCTAGTATAAATGAATCATACATTTTAGATCCTCCAATTTGTTAATTTTACAAACCTATGTGATGGAACATATGTAACACATGCCTTTTCTATTTATATTATAATAATTGGAACTTTTGGAAAGCATATAAACCTACCTTTACATGGAAACCAGGTCTTGGACTTCTAGACAACATAAGTTTCCCCATAGTCATATAGTCCCCCACCTGGGTCCCACCTAGGTTAACAAATGGATTTTTTTGATGAAGGACTATCCCCACAGGACCACACAAGTTCTTTCTAGAGTGATTTTTCCTCACTAGAACATATCCTAAAAAAATTCACAGAATGTCACTCATCCCAACCACTACTGTAGGACAATCACACTTAACATTGGATTTTTAATCATATAGGCTCACAAAAAGAATGGTGAACCTAGTTTACATGAGTCATATCATATTTTAATTTAACCATTTATAATTTTGGGGTGTTACATTAACTGAACATTTATAGAAAAAAATCCTCATTGTGGACCCAACATATCAACAAAGATAGTGCCACCACACTTAAGGCCGAGTTCCTCCTGTAATACTAATGTAACAATTGGGCATTGTTGACAACCCAGACATTCTGCTTTAGTATGGGCATTAGATCCTGTCCAACTATAAACCACAAGTTTCCCCATAGACATGTGGTACCCTACATATGTCTCTCCCATGTGCTCAAATGGATCATCGAAAAAAATGACTAACCCCATAGGATGAAACTCTTTCTTTCATTGAGATTTTCCCTTACGCACACACACCCTGGGGAACATCCTAGGATGTCACCTATCCTAATCACTATCCAATCCAAGCATGTTTAACTACGGATTCCTAATCAGTTATGACATAAAAACAAAGGTTAATCTTGTTGAGATGATTCATATCTATTAGTATTTTAAGCCTTTAACATTCTAGGGTGTTACATCTATAGTCTACTCAATAAAATAATTTATTTTATTCAAGTTAATACATTTCCATTTTTTCAATGGTAACTCTTGACATAATGTGACCCATGTGCTCATGGAATGACTTGTGATCCTTTTATAATCATCATAATACATATCTAGACATGCCTCTAGACTTTTTTATACACCCAAAGAATATCCAATAGATAAAAAATCAAACTATGACAACATTTGGTTGAAAAAATAACTCACTTTAGATTTTGTCTTCAATCCATCATATCAATACACATCATAATTCTCACTTCTATAGATTCATCCATTCATAGTTCTAGATTTTAGATGTTCTAGCTAAAAGTGATGATAAAGGTCCCCTTTATTAGTGCTAGAAAAATCATCGATAAAGGGGGTCTTTATGAGTGCTAAAAAAGCACTAATAAAGGGGGTCCTTTACTAGTGCTTCTAAAAACGTACTGATAAAGTCCCCCCTTTATCATCACTAATAAAAAAACTGGCAATTGGGGGACCTTTATTAGTGGTAATAAGAACATGATAATAAATAGAGGCCTTTATCAGTGCTAGAAAAAAATCATTGGCAAAGGAGAGACCTTTATCTATGCTTTTTGTTTTTAGTTCTAATAAATGTTATATTACATAGAAATTTATATTTAATTAAAAATATGATATTAATAAATAAATATATTTATGTCGATATAAATATAATTTTTTTTTAAAATATCATTTAGATAAGGCTAAATAGGCATTTACACTTAACATATAATATATTTAGTGAAGATGAATTATAAAATAAAATATATTATTAAATAATAATTTTCTTTTTATAATTGAGTAATTTTCATTTAATATAAGTTGGATGACATAAAAAATAAATTAAGAAATTATTTATCTAATATATGTTGAAAACTTTACCTGAAATTCAAACAACAATAAAATTTGATTTGGGTGTCTATTTGGGCTCTATGACATATCAAATCGAATACTATGATTATATCTACATCCTAGTGATTAGGGGAATACCACATCATGTTTTTGAGGCAAAAAAGTCCTAAAAGGATTTTTAAATTCAGGTTTTAGTCAGGGTATCTGAATTTTTTAACATTTGATGGAATTTTACCCTCATTTTTTGGGGTTTTATTGACTTTTATAGTGAATATTGAATTTATTCCATGGGATTAAATTCATATTGATATTATGGTTTTCAATGTTTATCATTTTTTATAATAGATTTTTATTTATAATTAAATATATACATATTTTCTAATATTTACTTATAATAAATAAATTGTGTAAATACTTATTTAGAGATTTAAAAAATATATATTCTTAAAAATATAATCCAAATGTAATTAAATATTTATTATTCATTTTATTCAACGTAAAAAATTATCCATTTTATTTATATTATAAAAATTCATTTATATATATATAATGTTTATATATATGTGTGTGAGTATTAATGAACACACATATATATATATATTATAATATATATAAATGAATATTAATATATAATATATTTTAAAAAAATATAATTGTATATATATATCAGAAATTTCTAAATATATATGAATAAATATAAACGTCATAAAATAAAAGACAAAACATGCAAGCAAGAGTGGTAAAGAGAATCTAGTCGCATAAGGGAGGTCCTTGGGTCAAATCCAAGTGTACATAGGTATTTGGGGGAGCCTTTTAGTGTTGAGGAGGGGGGGGGGGGGGGTCTAAGGATGGTTGGGGAGTGGAAAGAACAAATAAAGGGGGTCTATAAGCACTAAGAAATGGGGCAGCTATGGGTTAGTGAAAACATTAATTGTTTTTCAAAAAATATAATAGCGCTAAAAAAGTGTTGATAACAAGACCCGTTATCAATGATTTTTTAGTATTATTAGATCCACCCTTTACCCAAACTAAAAATAGCTAATAAGGGGTGTATTTATCAGTTATTTTTTAGTAATGATAAAGGTACCCTTTGTAAGTTCGTTTTTAGTGCTAATAAAGGAAGGAATTTAACATTTCTCGCAATATCAACACTTTTGAAGAACTGATAAAACCCTTTTAGAGCACCGTTAAAGGCCTAAATTTCACTTGTATCTCCAATAATAAATATTTATAACCATGATCTATATTCATACTCTCTTCAAGTATCCAATCGTATTCTTTTCTACCTATTTTCTATACTATCCCTACATCAAGTTCTCATCCTTTTATAATAAAATAAAAAGGGTTTATCTTATTCTTGATTTGATATTGAAATTATAAACTGGTCAATGAGTCATTAAAAAATATCTAAACCATTATGAGTCAAATATAAATTCAGTAAATAAGAGAATATGTCAATTTATACCATGGTATGAATAATCATTGACCTATCCTCAGTTGTGCTCTTGCTTTCCCTAATGATTTTATCTCACCCCATCTCCTCACACCTTTAAAAATATAAATTACTAAAAAAACAAATAGATTATATATAAGGTATAATATATAATAGAAAGATGGGTAATTCCAAACCACATCAAGCTGATAAAGGTGGGTGAGCCCCATGTTTTAATCATGGATTTTCATGGGTTGGTGTGTCCACCAGTTTTATGAATATGTTTTCCTCATCTTTATTTGTACCCACATGTTCTAGATTTATAATTCATTTCTCTACCCTCTCCTTAACAATATGATACCTTATCTCAATATTATTTGTTTAGTAATTCTTTACCAGATTATTTTTCATCTTTATCACATGTTGGATGTCATAATGGAAAACCATAGGTAGCTTCACTTATTCTCAATATCCTTCAGTTTTTTTCATCCATACTATTTTTATAGAAGCTTTTATGCTAAAACGTGTCCTGCTTCTATTGTACTTAAATAAATCATCTATTTATTTATGTAGATCAATCCAATGAAATTTCTTCTAAAAAAATATTATCCACATGTGAATTTTATATCTTAAATATCTCTACCCCAATCCACATCTGATTAGGAATAAATGTATTTATGTTTCCCAACACAATATAACAAACTATAATAAAGATTTCCTTAAATATAACTTATAATTAAATTCAAAAACCAGAGATAATCCTTCTTTGAGAATACTTTAAAAGTGTTTCCACATATATATTATAAATAAAATATCTGGTCACTCGGATATGAGATATAACAAGTTTATAATCATCATTCAGTAAAGTGTTGAATCAACTATTCTGATTTCCTTGTGTCTTTTAGTCCTGTTTTAACCAATTTTTTTTTGAAATGTTCTTGTTATCATGAAGAATTTTTTTTTCAGTATCTCCTTCATATATATTTTTTGGGAATAAATAAATATTCCCCTTTTTTAATTAACTTGAAACCTGATAAAAAATTAATGTTGTCTAATCATCAACATCTCAAATTCTGTACACGTCAACCATAAAAATTCCACAACTAAAATTTATTACTTCAACCAATTATGATATTATTAATATAAAAAAACACCAAAAACATCACTTCCAGGGATTATTTATCATAAATGTTTGGAGAAACTTCACCACTTATGAATTTATACTTCATCAAGAATGTGTCCAACTAGGCATACCATAACCATAATGCTTGTTTTTATCTATACATGTACATTTTAAATATAATAACCTTAAATTCATCATTACCAATCCTAAATCACTCTATTTTATCAATATAATTTTTTTCTTTGAGTATATAATTATTAAATGTTGTCTTGACATCAATTTGATAGATTTTAAATTTTCCTGGGATATACATAGAAGGAAAGATTCTTATTGACTATAGTATTGGGACAAGTGTGAATGTTTCTTCCATATAATCTTCTTCTACTCATGCGTAACCATTGTATACAACACTTTCGTTATTTTAGCTCACTTTTCCATGTTCATTATTTTTATTTTCAAAAACCCATGTTTTCCCTCTAACATTGTGGTATGTTATCATATTCATGATCTATAAAGTCTAATTTTTCTATATCTGATAAAACTCTTCATCCATGGCCTTGAAACACGATTCTTTTTTATATCATCTTCAAATAATGATGTTTGTATTTGTTACAATTGGAAAATGTTCTCTATAAACATAATCCTATGAATTTGTGTAGGTATATATTTTCCTTGATGATATTTGAATAATCTACCTCAAATTATATTCTTCTCCATGTAGCCAATGGTTGAATCTCTTCAATTTTCTCTTCATCTACTAAGTCAAATTTTGAAAATTATTCATCATACATGGGACTATGTATCACACTAGAGTTAGAATCCAGTTATTCTTCATTATCACAGATCCTACTCAAATATGGAATTTCAGAACCATTTATATATTTTTTAGATAATTTAACATTATAGATTTACACTATCTTTTTCATCTTCTTTTTGATATATTTATAGTCAATAATATTGAAAAAGTAGCATAATAATATCCCTTTATTTTCTATATCTCTATACTTTCCTTTCATTATATCCTTGTTTTATATATAACACATACTTCTAAAAATAGTAATGAGATTCAAAATTTACTTTATTATATGACTCATCTCATATAGAGTCTTTTTCCCACTAGGGTGTAGAAAATATTTATTCCGTGTGTATATATACACTTTCATGGATTCCTTCCAATAATAGGAAGAGATACCACTTTATAAGAGATTTTTTTGTCCATGTTCTTTAATAATTAATTCAACCCTTATAGAACACCATTTTTTGTAGTGTTCTATTCAATGAGACTAATAATTTAATTCCATGCTTATCTAAGTAGTTTTCTTCATCATGAGAGGTGTAATCAGTGACATTTTAATACAGGAGAACCTTGATCATTCTATTGATTTTATTATCAACTATTTTTATAAATTACTTTTTGTACTCAATGAAATTCTTCTTTTACTATAGAAAAATAATATATTAAATGATATTATAATCATCAATAAGAAGAATTAATTACATCTCAGCACATGATCTAAGAATCATAATAGGTACACGTAAATTAGTGTGGATCAAATATAGAGGATTTCCTCCTTTTTCTTCTTTGTTTGGTATGGATTTTTAACATGTTTTCTCTTATACATGCATCAAATTTACTTCCCTTATTATGTATTAAATTTGGAATATCATAAAAAAAATTGAACTATGATGGATTATTCATTCTTTATTGATTTATATATATAATAATTCAACGGTAATAGCTATTATCTTCTTCCATAAATAGGATAAAAATGTTATCTTTTCTATTTACCTAGTATAAATTATTATTCAATCTCTTTCCCTTAAAAATAAAGTATATTGTTTTTTCCTTGATAAGATATCCATTTATATTGAATGTGATGACACGTCTTGATTCATGGAGCTGACTAATTTTCCATAGATTATATAAAATACCATTAACTTAAATAACTTTTGTGTTCATTAATTCATATCTGGCCAAACGTATATTTTCACTTCTATTGTTTTTCAATTTTATTTCATTATTAAATATAACTATACCATCATCATCACCTTTCAAATTGTTAAGGATAATTTTGTTTCCCATCATATGGGATGAAAAATAACTTTAAATTATATATATTTTAATATTTTTGGTTTCTTGAATTTAAATTTCATCCAAGATCACATTCCCATACATTATCTCAACCTTCCTATAAATGTCCGATTTAGTTGAGATACAAGGTGGTGTCTTGTAATTTTTCCTAGAATATGCTGTGAGATATTACTTCGCCTCTTCCAAGGTATAAAAATTATTTCTCAAGGGGATATAATACGATTTTAGGCTAACATTATTCTTTTTCATCCATTAGATTATGTTCCACTTCCATATTTCCATTAATTTATATCTTTATAAATATAGTTAGATAAGTTATTATAGTGTCCTTAAATTGTTTTTTTGTTTTAATTTTGTAGGATGTGTTATCATCCTTCATTGTTAACTCCCAATATATTTACACTTTAAGTTGATCTTTACATCCATCCAATAATATATTTTATAACCAATATAGCCATAAAATTTACATTTTATTAATGGAAATATATTATAATTTCTTCCTCTCCACAAATTTCCAACATATGGTTAACTTATCAATTGTTAATGAATCCTTGATGTTTTAAAGCTATTAGTATTTTTTATATTTTCTTAATTTTTTTAGAAAATCCTTCTATATTGGATGTATCAAAATCATAATCAATTCTACTATTTCCTATAGTCTTAGGATTATGTTCATTTATGATCTTCACAATAGTTTCTATACCACTTATTGTTATTTATATTAGTAATTTATCAAGAAATTTTCTAAAATGGATCTTCATTTTTTCACAATATCCTTTTAATCCATCCTAAATATCCATTTTAAAAGATACAACTTTTTATTTGAGAGATTAAACTATATTACTTCTCTCTTTCATCTAGTTTTTCACATCTTTAATCAATTTTTAAATTATTTGATATCTATCTTGAAATTGACCACTTATTTAATTATATCTTGATAAACCTCAATATATTCAACAACTTTATTCAAATGAGTAATTTTGGATTTAAGTTGATCAAAATATATAGTTTTTTCCTTTAATACACAACATATATTTCTATTATTATTATATTGAATGTCCAATTATTAAAGTGATATTTTGAGTTATACTTTAAAATCAATAACTACATTTCGTTATTTCGCTTCCTACCCATAAGATTTTTTTATCAACTATTTCTATAAAAAAATATTAAATATATAAAAAAATTTAGCACTATTAACTTCAAAACATCATTTATATACTTCTTTTTTTTCTTAAAAAGGTTTCCACTAGAACCACTTAATAGTTGAATTTCATGATCTAAAGTTTCATATTATATTAAAATTTATGTACTATATTAATTCCACATCATATTTTTATCCACTATCCTCTTTACATGGAAATACAATTATTATATCTCTAACCTTTCTATAACTAATGCATGAAAATTGTATCTTTCATTTATACCTTCAATTTCGTCACTTAAATTTTCTTATAACAAATAAAAAAAATCATTATTGAAATCTTAATCATTTCCTAAATATTCATACATCTCTAAATTTTCCATGGATTTAAAGGAAATATACTTTAATTATTGGATGAACATAAATTATTTTTTCACTCACATTTCAAAATCCACCAAACAATCATAAATATATTCAAGAGTCATATATGTAAGATATTGTTCTTTAAGAGATGATACATTTTTAATGTACTATGGTGGAAGTATTATAATAATTTCTTCATTATATAGACATCTTTTTTTTGGACACAATATCCATAGATGGATACTAAAACATTCTAAATTTGGTTAAAGAAACTATTAATATAATTATTTCAAATCAACATTAATTCATCAAACTTTTTATATAGAGCATGTAACTTTTCTTCTTTCACCATGATTTCTCTTTCAATGATATTTGTCAATATCTCCCAGATGGATTTTATTAATGTGAAATCCATCACTTTCATATAGATTTGGATTTAAGATGATTCATATAGGGAATTTTTTAATTTAAAGAATCATCAATAAGTTTCTTATTGACTTCATTTGTTAACATTCCTGAACCATCAGTAACTTGTATTCCATGAATTTTAGAAAAAAAATCATCAAATGAAAGGTATAATAAGTGAGATCTCATCATATTATTCTATTTATAAAAATTAAAATCATCAAATAAGGGAAATATTTTTACATCGATTACATTAACCACACCATCAAACATTAAGTAAAAAATATATTGTGCAATAACCTTGTAGATCCAATACGAGTTGTTTAGCCTAGTTGTCCAAAACACTCTTGGTGGTGGTGGTGGGGGGGGGGGGGGTTGACTTAGAGTTTTAAATTATTCTTTTTTTCAGAAGGTCTTGTTTTAATGTTATAAAAACTCCATACTTTTCAAAAATACAATTAAAAAAATACATGGGAAGAATTTAAATAAATAAACATGATTATTTTTACTTACTTTACCACAAAGGGATAGTTTATAGTAAATACATCAACGTTTTTTGATATAATAGGGGTTTTCACTACAAACTATATGTATAATGATTTTTTTAGTAAAAACACATTATCAATCCTAGGCAACTCCCTCTTCATGTATCATTTAACACTACTTTGAGACATGGGATATATGAAGATTCAATATAATGATTTCTTAAATTAAATCTTTAGAAAAACCAAAAAAAAATCTTAATTTTTTTCTCATGTGAGCTTATATTCTTTATTCAATATTTTTATCTTCAAAAGAATAATTATAGCACTCTCCCCTATTTTATATTGATCAAGATTTTTTAGTATATCCTTAAATTTGTTTCAATAAAAATTCCATTTAAATAAAGGTTTCATTTATAAAAAACCATTTCCCTTGATTTTTCCCTTCATAGACACTTAACGGGTGTTTAAATATCCATTAACTTCCCATCATGTCAATCTACTCCCATAAATTCTGAGATAATTTTGAACTCCATGAATTTTATGGACTCAACTATATCACAATGTAAACTTAAAAATCATGATTTTAATAGTATAATAAACTCTGTGATCACAACATGGTTTCCTTTACCATGATGTGTTCCCAATAAATTAACATGATCCATATTTCTTAGCTAAAAACCTATATTTATGTCATGAAAATTTTATGATACCATTCTTCAAAAACATATCAATCTATAAAAATATCATAATGTGAGAATTTTATTCTTGGAATGAATAGATAATATAGTACCAAATAACCATGGGATGAACATTCACGGGTCCTAATTTTTTTCATGGATAAACGATAAGGTTTGAAAAAGTCAAATCTTCTTAGGACTCAAACTATCCATGTCATGACTAACCTTATAGAAGTGTGAATACCTACAATTTTGAAAATTCATCTTCTCAAAATTATACCCAAAATAATATTCTCTTGAAATGACCACCATTTGACATGATTTTTCTCTTTTTATATTGTTATATCATAGAATGACCATATTTCATAGAATTAACATCCCTATATTGGATATACTAGTAAATTATACCAAGTCATTTATATAGTATACTTTCACTTACCATGACATTAAAATATATTACAAATTAATTTTAAAATAATAATTTTTATCCTTTGTTGAGATTCATGGTGAATATGACTACATTATGGTGTGAATGTATCTTAAATTTCAAATCCTCTTGTACGTTACATTTACTTACTAATGTGACAACCTATACGTATCACATTCCTTTTCTATTTCTTTAGCCCAATCAACATAGTAATTTATTTTATACACATTTTGAATTAGAATTTTTTATAACTGTTACTCCTTTTATAGAATAACAAAAAGTTCTCATAACACGACTTTTGATAATTCTATAATCATCATTGAAAATCACCAACCATGCCCCTATAATTCTTCATACTTCCAAGTAATATACAATTGGAAAAAATCCAACCATTAAAACATATGGTTGAAATATTGGTAAAACCCATATTTTTATTTATCTAAAGTCTAATTTTATTCATATATATTATATCATCTCATGTTCCCATATTTAAAAAGTACATAACTCACTCTTTTATCGTATCCATTGTTTAGATACATTACTATATAAGATCATATCATGAACTCATTGAAATTACGTATCACCTTTGAACATAAAAATAAATTTTAGATATAGGTTTCTCTCAAATACTATTCCAAAATTTATTGATCAATTAAAATTACAAAAATAAATCCATTAAACATTTAATCTATTTATTTTCTAAAAAATATAAAATGTGATTTATACCTAAATATTTATCAAATTATGGGGTTATATATTAGTGAAAAGTAATGAAAAATTCCTAAAAATATGTCACCTATAAATTTGTCACACTTACCTTTTCACTTTGGGAAAATATCTATGTCCAATATCAAATTCACATAGGAGTCAAAAGTGAAAACACAACTAATAATTCATTATAATTAAATTATGATGTCATTTTTTAAATAAAATTTCTATATAATTTTCTCATCTCATATTTAAAAATTTTCACACTCAAGAATACACCCATGAACTTATAATTACTTAACTTAGATGTAATTTCATGAAAATATTCTGTAAAGATAATATTTAGAATGATTTATACTCATACATTGGAAATCCATGCTCAAAATAAGCTTTTATAAATTCTAATTCTAAAAAAATGAGAAAATTAAAATGTAATAATCCATTTGGTTTCTTAAAGGTGTTATCAGTGGAATAAGGTTAGTGGGTAAAACATTTTAAAACTTAGACCAAAAGATGAAGGGTTTAATTTTTTGAATAAAATTCATTAATATTCACGTAACAAGATGGTTAAAATTTTATAAAAATGAATTTATCTCCTAAATTGGGAAATTTAATTATTATTTATCTCATGGATGCTATTAATATTATCTAGTGAAGTAAAAATATTCTAAAGAATGAGGTCTATCAGATCCCCCTAGCTACTGCCATATCACACATTCTGGATACTCAATCACTCTATATAAGGGAATTGTTTTCAACACATCACATGACATATAGGTTACTCATAATTTGGGAATTTGTATAATTTTTTCCATATATAAGGTTGTGTTTTTTATTTCCTGGAATCCTCCCTCTATAGGTTTGTTGAAGATAAATCAATATTCTACTTCCTAGGGAAGCACCAGACATTCTATTTATAGATTCATATTCTGTGATTGAATTAGAAACCTGGTGAAATTATTATCCATGATATTGGGAAGAAAAGTTAATCTAGTAGTAGATATTGAGGTATTTATTGATAATTTTCTTATGAACATGAAGGAAGGATGTAGGCATCCCTATACTAAGTTTTATTCATTGGTTTTGGATCACCTTGTTCGGGATAAAATCCCAATTACTTAGTATAGGTTCACAATGAAGCTTTATGAATGGCCAATTTATCTTTATAGTATTAATTGGTGTCGATATTAAGTGTATCGAGGATTGAACCAGATGTTATGTACTCTTTAAAATAAGAGGGTGTAAGACAATGTCTTTATAAATCTTATTGATCATCAAGTTTAGATGTTTAATATTAATGTTTTGGAAATAAATAGAGCACCTATATCTCATCTTTACTTATTTTCCATTTAGTTTTATGAACCAATGAGTTTCATTCTATAATAGATACCTTTTTTTAAAAGTTACTATATATATATAATTCTTCACCCAATTACCCTACTTGTGAATCCCATTCAATCCAATTTTCTTTTAATTTGGTCCATACTCCTGTAATTGATTCATTATAATAAAAATTGTTTTCCACTCTCCATTTTTTATTTTTATATATTTTTTATTTTTTTATATGTACACATTTTTTATGAACAATATTATTCATATACATATTTTTTTTCAAGGATAATATAATTACAATTTCTAAAACAATCAATGAGGATCATGATCATTTTTTTAGGTACCCTATATGATTAATTCTACCCTTACGATGACCCCTAACATGAAATTATTTAAAAATAAAAAACATGAGAGTCCTTCCCTAATAATCAAGCTTGAAATAATCATGTAATTACATTTAAAGAAATGTTATTTGAGGTAACATTATATTTAAATGTGGATTAATTTTATAATGAAATTCAATGTTAAAAAAGGGATAAATAATTGTTATGGTTAGGTAAATCCCAAGGATAAAATTTGGGATATCCAAATAGGTGACTCAATCATATTAAAAGAATTTCAGGAACTCAAAAAATTGTTTGAAAGGAAAAAGTACACGTTTTAATTTAAAACCAAATCTTATAATTATTGTTAAAAATTAGAGGTATTTCAAATATAATATTAAAATTATTCATAATTTATCATAGGATATGGTTAATAGTATTGGGTTATCCCCTAAGGGTAATAGATTTAAAAAATTGTTTAAAATCATTTTTTTTGAAAATTATTGTTAAGGAAAAATTCACATACCAACAGTCATTTAAAATTATTTTTTTGGAAAATTTATATATTACAACACCAAATCCAGTCAAGTGTAAAAAATGATAGTGGATATTAATTTAATATAAAATTTAATAATAATAAAAGAAACATATAAAATGAAAAAAATGAAACACTCCTAAAAAACATATAAAACTAACAACAATTTTATATTTTCCCCACAATTATATATTACTTTCCCTCATTAAAGTATAAATTTATAATGTTTGGGATGATAAATCAAAATAATATGGAAAAAAAAACTTTTTTGTTATATAAAATTATTTGAGTTAATATCTCTTTCATTGGTTCTCTATAACGTATAAGATAAAAAATGGAAAACTAATATATTTCTTCAGAATAAAACAAATAAAAATAAAGAGAGAGAGGGAATGAATTTTTTGGGAAATACCATAAGTGGTTCTATGTTTATAATTTATATAACCATTAATTTTTTTGATCATATCCATTTTGATGGTGGATGTGAATTATATTACATGATCCACCACATTAGATTTATTCCCATGTCCAAAGGCAGGCACCAAGAGTGGGGATCGCCAAAATAAATGAAAAGAGTTCCATGCCGCAAAATGAGTTAAGAAGAGAAATGTTAGGGGAGAGGGAGGAGAAAAAAGGGTTATCTATGTTGGTTGTTGTGACCTCCTCCAAAAGATATAATATTTTTTCAAGGAGTTATTCACTTCACCATAGGTTCATTAGGTTATTCTTTTATTTTTTTAACACAACCACCTTGGTGTTTTCTTCTTCAAATTTAAAAACCATCTATTACCTTATGGTTGGTTACAACTTCTTTTTTTCATATTAATAGAAAATAATAATATTTATTTATTAATTTAAACATTTAAGGATTTATAATATAGTTGATACTAAATAAAGTTAAAATGAAATAAATTAATTATAGAAAAATCCTCCATAATGTGTTCAACTTTTTATTCTTCTTCCTTATATAATGCTCCTGGGAAATGGATAGAAGGTTCAAGTAGTGGATATTAAAGAAATTAATACTCCATATAAATTATCTCATTATAAATAGTGTGAAATGTTTATATTATCATTATAGATACAATTAATTTTATATAAAAATATAATAAAATTTCTAAAAACACTTATATAATTCACATAATTACTCTACAAGTTCTATCATGAAAATGCATTCAAGTTCTTATTTATATTTCTTTATTAGTTAGCTAAGTATATCATCCTAATAGTTATAATTGTAATACCTACTCACCTTCCTAGCCCAAATTTTTATTCCTTTATCAATAATGGTAGGATGATCATTAACATTGAAAACTATTTTTTTGTTTTAAAATTTACATGAAGAACAAATAATATTTATAGAAAGAGATTAACAAATAAAACAAATTGTCAATACATAAAAAATGAATCTATATTGAAAATAGAGTCTATCATGAGATATAATAAAAAATTAAATACCAAATATATATCAATGTAGTCATCCTAGGTTTCATCTAATTAACATGATCATTGAATTTCCACTTATTACTATTATTTGCTATTTTTTATTTATGAAATAATTTTTCTATATAAAAATGAATTTAAATAATTAAAAATAAATAAAAAACAAGTAAAATAAAATATAATTATTAAAAATAAGTTTGTATAGACTCAAGAATATTCACCTCTAACATCTCTATAAGATCTATGTGATGTGAAGGAGAAGAGACTTCAATCATTCTCAGAAATAAGTAAATGAAGAAATATATGTATTTATATAGAGGAATTCATGAGAATTATTCTAAGAAAATATCAAATAAGTACTTCACCACCACTATAAAAGAAATATAATTTCAAGATTCTATTGATCTAAGAACCAATGAAGCCAACTAACACATCAAATCCTTGAGGTCCATAATGATAAGTCATTCCCAATAAGCATGAATTTCTGACTCTCTATAAAAAGTGTAAAAAAATACCAAGGTAATGTAAAGAAATATATTCATTCATAATAGTTACATGTGCCTTTAAATTCACTATATAATTCATACAAACTCTGAAATAATATGTGTTCATGTCAAAGAACAAATAATTTCCATAATATTTCCACGTCACTAATTATAATAGTATAATTTAAACATATAATACCCTATTACACCCTTTCATTATGAGGTATCTTGATATTTAGGAAATAATGTATCAACATTTCATAAAAATTTTATTGTGATACTACTCACATAAATATGAATGAATGATATTCACCCCTATTAAAAATAATCGAGACCACATAAGAAGAAACAAGTAGAGAAACTCTCAATATCTTGGATCATTCATTATATTCCTTTGTTGAATTACCCAAAACAAAAAACGATCCTTGTCACCTATTCGTTATAACTTATAAAGGATTACCACTTATCCTCACATTGGATTTAAATATAGATTGATTCAATTTGTTTATCGATATCCTCGATCCTTGCATTTAGTCAGAACGTCTAATGATATTTCCCTAAAAAATGTTATAAGACTTCCTTCGATATCTCGTGTTACTTCATCGATGAAAAATCATATTCTCATTAATACTATACCACTTCAGGTGTGTTTTACTACACATTAGTAATATCCAAAATGTTTTCTCCCTTAAGAAGAACCCGATCTCTATGATTTATTTTAACTATCTACCTGATAGGAGTCACCCCAATTCCATTTCTATCCATCATAAAAATACTTTACTCCCTCATAATATGGTAGAAATTAATTTTATCCCTTTTCATCCATCATATCCACCTCATTAATAACCTTATTATTTACAAATATGTAATAAATTGGTCAACCAGGATGAATCACCCTCAAACATATGTCAATTCAGAGATTTATCTTGAGACATTATGCCTTAAGACTATCACTAGTGATCAAATTTTGTGTGAAGTGAAAAAATTTCATAAATCAAGTAGCATACTCCATCACTTTCATGTTACTTTATTTAGCTCCAAGAACTATTATGACTTTATTAGATTCAACATTCCTCGATGAAAATATAGTCTAAATATATTTTAAAACCCAGTACATTTTAGATCATGATGGATCTTCTCATCCACACCCTTATCCCACCACATATTAGTATTTCACTTGAACATGTAAGTATTGAAATCTATCTTTGTTGTATAATGTTTATTAAATAACTAAAATATTTAGTAGATACTCTCCCCCAATTCTCAGTTTTCTATACTTCTATATCACCCCTAAAGAGTAGAAGGGTTCAATTTCTAGAACTTTAAATTAAATTCTGCTTCCTTAGTACTATCTTGATGTTTCCCCTTCATATGATATTAGTTCAATTTTACATTCATATGAAATATTTTAGGAATATTCTCAATAGAACTATATCAATTCCCTTGAATAAGATCACTTCCAATATTCCTAGACTCTTCTTTATGAACAATCTCTCTATATAGAGGTATCTTTAAAATTCCACAAACTAAATATAAAATCACATGGAGAACTATATAGAAACTAACTTGGATAAAAATATAAAAATTATATCATAAGATAAATACTCTACATCCATTTGTCTCTATTCATATTCTAGTGATTTATTGCTTTATGATAAAATCTCAAACAAGAAAGCACAAATAATTTCAACCAATTTTTTTTCTCAAAACCAAAACATTTGAAAAACCATTTGAAATCATATTTAATACAAAGAAACCATTTTAAATACAATTATAATGTATATAATTCTTATATGTTACTACAATGATGTATGAAAAAATAACTATCCCAACCAATCATGGGTATAGGTTCTTTCTGGGTAGAACTAATCATCATCCTATAAGAGATCCATTAAATCACTTGTTCTGACTAAACTCCTTGGTAACTTAATTCTCCTAATAATGAGAATAATTATGAAATTTATGGGTACCAATCAAGTTCTAACCACCATAATATACAAGCTTACCAACTTCTTAATACTCGACCTTTAAATCCCCACTATGATAATAATTTGTGATGAACCAGACATAAGACCCTATGTTCTAAGTCTTTAGTTTGGATCAAGATAAGGCCTAAAGTGTATTGTTTTATCATTTGAGGTTAGAAATAGTTCCAAGGTATAAACATAATCATTTATGGAATTATTATTCCTCTAATAAAAATAACACGCGAGACATAAATTTTGTTTTTAATCAATGTCTAAAAAAATCACTAAAGAATCATTTAATTTAAACTTAAAATTAAACATGGTGAAGTCAAAAATCAAACAAAAACATTTCATAACATAATAAAATGACTACAAAATAATTCCAATCCATTATAGATTATCTATATCCTCTTGTAACACACAACTAAACGTTGTTACACCCACTATGAACTCAGATCCTATCATCCATATCCAAAGATCATTGTATCCTTCACTTTCCTATATCATGATATAATACACCCACACACAAAAAACACACACAAAAACAGACACACAATAATAAATCTGGTTGTTTATGAGTATTAAAATACCTAGTAGGATCTCCTAAGACTCATGAAATCCCATGAAATTCCTATTATAAACCATATAACTAATTACACTGAAAACCAGTTAGAATATTTTAAAAACCAAATAGTTTCTGGTATCAAAAATGAAATAATAAATGTAAATGAAAATAATTTGACTATTATTTCCCATAGCATGGTATACCTTCTCAGTTCCACCCTAATATTAAGTTATTAGATAACCATTTTATGTAAAGGTTATATGAGTAATAATATTGTACATAATATAAATTCTTACCTATGATCATGGAATAATCTTGTTATATATCATAGGAACCTTGATAGGTTTTCAAATTTTAGGAATCTATGAATATATACCAAGAATTATGTATAAATTTACATCAACCTCAACTAACAAACCATTCCAATCATATCAAAAACTTCCTGGTAATTGTTCATTCCCAAAACATTTTATCAAAAAATAGTTTTAACTATAGAAATTTTTTTATAAAACCAAATCCTAAAATCATATAATTTAAGCTGTTAAAAATACTATATTTTTCTAAAATAAAATTTAAAAACCAAATCCAATGGTTTATGTTAAAACATTTAAATTTCAAGTATACTTTATATCTAGTAAATACCATTGTACGAAATCAATTCAAAATAATTATTTGATAAATATGAAACACATGTTAATGACCTAAAAGCACATTAATTAATTAATAAGATTCCAAATCCCATTAGGACTGTATAAGATCCCCCTAACTTATATTAAAATGACATGAAAATCTTATAACCTCAGATTGTATGTCCATAATGATAATTAAATCCTCCAAAATTAAGAAAATAATATTAAATCATAATTCTAACAATCATGATTAAAAATCTATAATTATTATAATCAATAGTTAACACAATAGGATATATCTATTCAAAAAAATAGAATTAAAAATGATATATGATATAGATAGAATATTACACATGTTAATTTATATAAAAACAAATTTTAATGATGATTTGATCAATCATAGTGAGAAGGACATTGTTTATTGTTCGAAAATCCTCAATATCCCAATTAAAAGGTCATGAGATATTATAAATTTAATTAACGTGTCTAATGGGTTTTATAACAGCTAATATTTTTTTTAGAAATCAAACCGTAAGACCTGAAATTGATTACATGGTTAGGATATATGGTCACCTAAGATCATGAACCAACCATGTAAGCCCCACTGCCTACTAACAAAAAATGTACAGTTCAAATTCATGGTCCTCAAAATTGTGTTGTAATAATTCCATATTTTCTGTCATTCCCAAGTGACCTGAATGATGCTACTGCATAGTCCTTGAGACTATACACCCAACCGTGTAGCCTTGATACACTACTAGGAACTCAAAACTGAATAAAAAATTACCTAAACTAAATGGGGTACTTAACTATCAAATAATGGATATAATATTAATAATAATATTTAATTAATACATGGTAACTGAAATTGTTAATTAATGATGAATACAAAAATATTAATTGGTGTATTATTATTGAAAATGATAAATTTTGATAATTAAATAGTTGAAATTATTTGAAATATAATTCTATAAGAAGATAATTTAAAATTGATAGAAATGAAAGTAGTTAAATTGAAGAAAATAAATAAGAAAGTATTTGATTATGAATTGATGGATTTTAGTTGAATTTTTTTTATAATTCATATATGAATTATTTGGGTTTTTATAGTGGTAAATTATAGTTAGCTATTAAATATAAATATTTATAAAATATTTACTAAGTACCCACATTGATCATAGAGACCAGAATGATAAAATGATTAAAAAAAGAATAATAGATAAGAGGGAATATATTAATAGTTTTGGAATGGGACTTTACAAGTAAATAGAGTCTAAAAAACTTTCTAGTAAAATGTGGATATGTTTTGGAGATAGTTGGGGGAAAAGGTAATAGTATGTTGTGTATTGGTTGTGCTACATAGGAATGAGGATATGACTCATTTTGGTTTTGGTGAACATTTTTTGAAGTTTCATACATAGTATTTTATTATTTATACATAGTTCATGCCACCATGACACATGTACATACCATATGTAGCAGGGTTTTGGATACCTAATTCTTATGAGAAGAGTTTAAATTGGGTTGATTTGATGGTGGTTATGAAACTTGAATCTAGTATAAACCTCTATTTAACCTCATTAGTGTGAATAGATGAAGGATAATATGTGGAATGATGTGGTGGATAATGTTTCTTATTTAAATGCGGTCGTTTAAATGTATTGAGTATATGATGATGTGGTGGAACTTACGGATGAACAAGATATGAGGATTGGTAGTAATGTGTTGAATTACTTCCTAATATCTTATGGTGGTGGACCGCCATGGGAGTATAATATATATATATATTTATTTAATTTTATTATGCTTTATATGACCTTTTTATGTGTGATGAACTAGGTAAAATAATAAACAGTTGTTAGGGACTAAATCCATTTATGACATGAGAATGTAATGTGGAAGTTATGACAATTGATGTGGTAGTGGTTGTGATATATAGTGGTGAACATAATGAAAATAATGAATATGATAGTGTAGATGATATATATATATATATATATATCCATAATGGATATGTGTGGTGAGGTGGTCATGATGTAGGTTGAGGAGGGAAGTGTCCCTGATGGTGGATACCTAATAATTTAATGAGGGTCCTCGAGAGTGGAAAAATAACCAACTGATACACCTTGAGGATATGTGATATACGATAGTGGAAAAATAGGATGAGGTGTGATGAGTCACTGGGAATGGATACTCATTAATATAATGAGAACCCATGATAGTGGGAAACTCCTCAACTAATATAGGTTAATGTGGTGAGATTCCCTAAGGGTGGACACCTATAAAATTAGAGAGAGTATACATGGGTGGATTGTGTAATAACCAATCCACATGTATTTTTACCATTTTTCTTTCATGTATATAGAAACTTTATAACAAATATATTTTTGTGCGTGACCTACAGGTGAAAAAGTAGCCAATATAGGTGATATTATAGTGATGTTCCTATGGGTGGAAACTACATGATGATCTTACAATGAGATATCCATATTAGGATAAATATTTATTTATTAGATATGGATCAGTGATGGTCCTTATCATAGTGGTGGTTATGAGATTATGTGTGAAGAGAATGGGTTATAGTTTGAAAAGTGAATATGTGGTATAAAATTGAATAGGTTTAATGGTTATTCCTGAATAGATTTATTTAGTTTATTTTTTTAGTTTTATTTATTACCTAATTGGATATATTAGTATTCCTTATTTATCTAGACACATGAAATTTCTATGGAGGGACCTTGAAACACCCCAAGCTTCTACATTACGTTTCCCTTTGAATAATGCAATAGATTTCAATATACGCAACTTTGAGATTCTAACACACCGCGACCAATCAAACTAGCCGTTATAAATTGTAATAACCACTTTTAAAAATTTTAAAAATTTTATTTTCAAAATGGACTTCATTTTTGGATTTGGAAAATCATAATTATCTTAGGGTGAATTTTTGTTATTTTTCTGAAAACATTAATTTTTTGATGAATAGTAAAAAACACTGAGTAATAGTTTAAAACCAAATTTTTCTTTAAATAATTATTTATTTTATTTAAATTTATTTTAGGTCAAAATAGATATATAATACCTATAAAATTTAAATGTAATTCCTTGGATTCAGTTTATAATAATTTTAGATATATAAAAAATTTATCGAGCTTTTTACAGTCTTTTACCCACCTCCGAGGAGCATTTGAAAATTTGCATAAAACATAATTTTACAACTTCCATGAATTGAATTTTAAAAATCCGAGAGACACGGTTGAAATTATTAAGTAAAATTTAATTCAATAAGATAAAAAGAATTTTTGGTGAATAGTAACTTTTTACTTTTATTTACCACGATTAAAAGTAAATGGGGTAATTAAGAGTAAAAATGATATTATTATTACCCTACCCTATTTACTAATTCTATTGGATAAGTTTTATTCAACCAAAAACAACCATAGGAATAAAATATGATCCTTTAGGTCCACTTGGATTAGATTAGGTCATTTATTATTATTTAATTGAAAGAAGAGTTAAAAGTGTTAAATTCAAAGTTTAATAACTAAACCATTTTTAATATAGGGGTATACATAAGATAAATTTGACTATAAATATTCATTATAAATAAAAAGATATTTCCTACATAATGGTATTTTTTTATAATTTTTAGACATTAAATAATTTAATTTATTTATGACACAATAATGATGCAATAATTACCTTATTAATGAAATATTAAAATAATTGATATTATAAATACCCAAATAAATGTAATTTTAGACTTTTTATGAATTCAAATAATTTTCTAGGTTAATATGAAATGTTTGGGTTGATTAAATGAATTGTTTTTGAATTAATAACACTGTTATAAATTTAGAGAAAACAAAATACCAAATAGTGTCAAAATTGACATAAAAGTGTTTTTAAAAACAATATTATATTATTAATTGATATAATATTCCTAAAAATACAGGGTTCAGAAAAATGACTTGGATAAGGTTATATATATTAATAATGAACCACTTGGGGTTCGCATGGAAGTTTATAGTAAGTCTATTAATCATATAATATAAAAATACAAAGAGACATCGTAAATGTCAAACTATTTAACTAAGGGTTAAATCTAAATAATAAGATATAAGTGTGACATAAACATGTCTAAAACCTATTGGTTGAGATTATTTCAACTCATATCCATATTATCCTTTAAATAAATCATTTTGGAGCTATTATAAACCGAAAATAATTTTATTATAAAATAAAATATTTATCTTTTCCTAAGGTGCCCCTCATGCCTCTTCTAAAAGGGAACTTCCCCTTCTATCAAATTCACACCTTCAAAGCCATTGGGATTGGACAAAAACTTCCCAAATATCCTCTAGAAAATCCTAAATTCATCTTAGTGGCCTTTCTTTATTCATAAATCCAACCTAAGGAGGCCTTTTGATCAAATCAAAAGGTTGAACCCGAAGAAGAGGTAAATATTTCATCACCTCTTTCAAGTTTTTCTTCTTCCACTTCTTCTTTATTTTTTGTTTATATTCTAAAATAATAACTCTACTATCTTCTATATACTATGATGTTATAATAAATATGGTACATTCATATTCATTATTATATCCATCCTTTGAATGACATGTCACTATACATGCGTACGTACGGCTTACCTTCTACACATCGTGGTGTGGTTATTATTCAATACATTATTATTTGGATGGGTATAATAGTGATGTATAATAGATGTAAATAATAAATATAACATGATAATGATTTTATATATATTATATACCATCCAATTATATATGATTTTAATATCAAAAGAGTGATATTTTCGCTCGTGCGTACGTACGGATTACTGTCTCCACGAACACGATGAGATTCATTCCCCATCGTATCTAGTCAAGAATAATTTTCATTTTATGATTAAAAATAATTTTTAAAGACTTAATATCATTCTGAATATGAATAATATATTTCCTATCCATAAGAAACATTACTTACGTGACAAAGCATATAAAGGAAAACGAATCAGCTAACACCTGAAACGACGATAATACAAAAATATTATTAACAAAGAAATATTAGAAGACCATATATGATATCATATCAATGTATATGGTTCTTGTATAATTTAATAACAATTATTTCACCATTATACATGAGGTTAACCCACCATCTACCAAGGAAAATTACAAGGTAAAGGATAATTCTACAACCTCTTTATTATCCGAGGTTGTTTTTATGTAAGTATCAACTGAGACCTCTTTATCATCCACATCCATGTTTCTTAAAAATGTATTTCAAAATATTATTACTATTTACTAGACAATGGTTTAATGTCATTTATACATTTATTTGAACTTATATGTTTTGAAAGATATCTTTCAGTCATTTTCCATGCAATGTACTGTACGACCTTTTCGACAATATTAAGGTAAGAATGTCTTATTTAACTTATACGACAGGTGCTGTTATTCTCCACCATTATAACATCGTCAAAGTTTCCCTTAGAATATTATATGAATATTTTCAAAATAAATGTTTTCTTTTATAATTATGTAACTTTAAATGATTTCAAAAATACAAAGAGATATTTCTCTCAAATAGTTTTGATTTCATATATGTCAATATCTTTTGAAGGATTTTATACTTGTTTGAATTCAATTTATTAGGATACAAATATTCCATATTATATTGAAGGTTTGTGATATGTTTGACTGTGGATGTGTTATTTTTATACCATTCATGGTTTATGGGTAAAGTATTGACATTTTGTATGCTAGTTTTAATATGAATGTCTGTGTTATATTTTAATCTTTTCATATGAGGAATGTATTGGACTTAGTAGGTGACAGGTGGAGCCTGCTATTGCTCCTCGATGCATCGGTAGGTCTCATTAGACAACAAGACATGGAATTGGCCGAGGCTTTTCCCAATTTGATATATGGTTTTGGCTGAGGCCTTAATCATTTTTAGACATCTTGGTCGAGGCCTTGACACAATGTTTCAGAATGTCCGACATTATACATTCCATCATTATGATAATAATATTGATGGTTCATGTTGTTATTAAACTACTGGAAGACCCATTATTATGTTTTATTATGGAATTATTTATTCAGCTCATATTTCTGCCATAAAAGTGTTCATGTTTATTATTTTTAAATGCATGTGTTTTCAATTATTCACCATGCTTAATATTTATGTTATCTTCTGCTGTATTTATTACCCTTAATAAGCATTTAGATCACCCCTTTATTATGTTTTATTATCCTAGGATATGAATAAGTGAGTTATGAGTGACTTTCAGGCATAATCTAGGAGTTTTGGATGTTTCTAATGGAATAAAATAGTGTTGTATTTCTTTTCAAGTTGTAAAGTTGAACTTATGTATGAATCTTGTTTCTAATAATACTAAACTGATCGGTCTTTTTGGACATGATTTCCTTGTGATCATGCCGATATTATGTAATAATGCACCGACTCTGGGTAACTAGGGTTGGTGCGTTACAGATGGTATCATATGAATTTTAGTACAAAATCTAGAAACTAGATTTAGATAAACTCTAATTAGAGCACATATGTACCTAGGTGTAAAACATGAAAACACCCCTTTGAGCTAGACTCAAACTGGAACTAGTGCACGACAATGGGGCTTACTGCACTCTTGGTTATGAAACTCCTTGGGGACATTATTAGGATAATTCTAATTTTATTTATAAACCATTATGAAGGGTTTATGAGTATATACTTTTTCAAAGAAAACGTTTTTATGATTATGGATTATATCCATATACTGTTCAACTTTTTAAGTGTTTTACAAGTTTGGATTTATGTATTGAAATTCAAAAACTAATCTAGTGTATTCCATTGTTTAGAAATGGCGCGTAATGGAAGGAATGGAAACCGTATCAATGAATGTAATCATGTAGGGATTTCATCTTACTCAAGATAATTATAGCAGAGCTGGTGATGAAACTGGTGCTGATCGTCTTATCACCATATTGGGAAAAATCACTCAGGTAATGAATAATAAACTTACCCATTTGGAGCACCCTGATCCACAATGTGGAGGATCAATGTTAGAACACTTCTTGAGAAAAAAAACCCCAACATTTAATGGGAGTAAAAATCTATTAGTAGTTGAGAAATGGATAAATTACTTAGAGAAAATATTTCACTCTTTGGGGAGTAGCAAAAGGGAAAAAGTTATAATGGTAGTTTATCACCTCACTGGAGATGCAGAACAATGGTGGTCATTAATTCAAAACAAAAATGAGGATGAAGAATTATAAAGTATGGAATGGATGGATTTTAAAGAGATTTTTTTTATAAAAATACATTCCTCGTGACCATCGAGAGGATATGGAAAGACAATTTCTGAGTCTGAGGAAAAAAGAGGATGAGAATGTCGCAAAGTATGAAGCTAAATTTACAATGTTAGAAAGGCATGCTGCAGATTATATACGTAACCTAATAAGTAATATTAACCATTTCTTTTATGGGTTAAAACCATTTCTCCATCGAGCATTAGTATCACAATTCTTCTCATCGCACGAAGATATTGTCTCGTGTGTTATAAAGACAGAAAAGGAATTCTATAAGTCTTATGAATTTAAAGGAAAGCAAGAGAAGAAGATATCTATTAAAAAATTTGGGAAAGGAAATAATGAAACATGGAAGAATGGAAGAATTGAATTTCCACCCTATTATAATTATGGAAGGAATTACCCTGGTGCCTGTCTAAAAGGAAAAGGAGTATGCTACAAATGTGAACAGAAAGGCCATCTTGCTGGTGATTGTAAGGGAAATAAAGACACTAACAATGTTCAATTCTATAATTTCAGGGACATGGGACATTATGAAAATGAATGTCCTATGTGCCTAGGAAACATACCTCAGGAAAGGAAAAGGGATAAGGCTAAGCTTATGAGATCACTACTACTGAGGTTAAAGCTTTGAAAGATGTGATGGAAGGTAATTTAATGGTTTCCTCATGTTTATCCAATGCTTTATTTTATTTTGGATCATCAAATTTTTTCATATCTTCCCCGTTTTCTAATAAAATTAGATATTTCCAATTTGATTTAACAATAGAGATTTCAGTTAAAACTCCTAAGGGAAGTATAATTACAACAAAGTTTTGTGAATTAGTTCCTATTAGGTCATATAAATGTTCTTTATCTATTGATCTCATCATCATACCCATGATTGAATTGGATATAATCCTCACAATTGATTGGATTTCGAACCATGATGCTAAAATTTATTGTAAGAAGAAGGAGGTTTCAATTTTTGATGATGATAATGAGTACCTTATCTTTAGATCAGAAATGTCAGCACCTCATTATTTTCTAGATCCCCCTCAAGTAGCTCAACTGAATTCAATTATTGGGGAGGAAGAGAATGAAATAAATGTGGGTGAGGAAAATAATGTTCAAATAGAGGACGTACTTATTGTGCAAGAATATGTTGATGTGTTTCCAGAGGATTTACCTGGACATCATCTAGAACGATAAATTGAATTTTCCATTGATTTAATTTCTGGTTCAAGGCCCAGATCTAAGACCCATTATAGAATGGCCACTATGGAATTAGTGTAACTAAAGAAACAACTAGAGGAATTGAGTAATAAGGTATTTATTCGCCCTAGTGTTTCTCCATTGGGAGCCCCTATTATTTTTGTTATTAAGAAAGATGGAACTATGAGGTTGTGCATTGACTACAGGGAGATCAATGCTATAACAATAAATAACAAGTATCCCCTACCTCATATTGATGGTTTATTTGGAAAACATAATGGAGATCAATATTTTTCAAAGATTAACCTTTGATTTGAATATCATCTATTGTGTGTGAAGAAGGAAGACATTCTGAAAACAACATTTCGAATCAGGTATGAGTATTACAAGTTTACAGTAATGCCTTTTGGGATAACTAATGCACCCTCTATTTTAATGGATATAATGAACAGAGTTTTCAAGTAACATCTTGATGAATTTTTAGTGGTATCTATTGATTATATCATGGTATACTCCAAAATCTATGAAGATCATGAAAATCACTTTCGCACCATTCTGAAAACCCTCATAAGAAATGAATTTTATGAGAAGTTTAGCAGGTGTGAATTTTAGCTTTAGGAGATTTCTTTTCTTGGACATATTGTCTCTAAGGATGGAATCTCTATTGAACCTTCTATGAAAAAAGCAATCCAAGAATGGCCATCACCAACAAGTATAACCGAGGTATGCAGTTTTGTTGGTTTAGAAGGTTATTATCGACGTCTCATCCAGAATTTAGCCCGATTGGCTAACCAATTAACGAAGCTCACACATAAAGGGGTGAAATTTGTTTGGACAGAAGAGTGTGAAGAATGTTTCTAAGAACTGAAGAGAATATTATTCAATGATCCTATATTGGCTCTACCATTAGGGAATGATGGGTTTTATATTTATAGTGATACCTCAATGAAGGGACTTGGTTGTGTCCTTTTGTAGAATGATAGAGCTATTGCCTATTCATCACGACAACTGAAAATTAATGAGAAAAACTATCCTACTCATGTTCTTGAGTTACTAGCTGTAATATCTGCTTTGAAGATTTGGAGACACTATCTATATGGTGAAAAATGTGATATTTATACTAATCACAAGAGTGTGAAATATATTTCTCTCTGAAGGAACTCAACATGAGGCAAAAGAGATGGCTTGAACTACCCACATATTATGATTTCATGATAAACCACCACCTGGGGAAGGCAAATACGGTGGCAGATGCTTTGAGCAGAAAGGACCATGGAGTTTTGAACAAGATGAGAGCTGAAAGGGATCCTATTTTCACGTATCTAGTAAAGATGGATATGGGAATAACTATGGAAGGTGAAACATCAATTCTTCTTCAAATGGTCCCCAAACCATCTTTACTAGAAAGGATAAAAATTTCTCAGGATGATGATGTGGAATTTCAAAACAAGGTTAAATCTATGAATGATGGGAGATTGGTCGACTTCGTATATGAAGATGGGATTTTGAAATTTGGGAAGAGATATTGTGTTCCCGATATACCTATTCTGAAAATTTAATTTTTAGATGATGCTCATAGCTCCAATTTCTCTATACAACCTGGGAGAACCAAGATGTATAGAGATTTGAAGGAAAATTTTTGGTGGGACAACATGAAGAGGGAAATTCCTGATTTTGTGTGAAGATGTATGGTTTGTCAACAAGTGAAATCTATAAGGTAATAGCCTGGAGGATTCCTACAACCTCTTCTCATAACAGATTGGAAATGGGATAATATTATGATGAACATTGTCATGGTACCACCAAAGACTCCTAGAAGGAATCATGCAATATGGGTCGTTGTTGATGGTCTTACCAAGTCAGAACATTTTCTTACTATAAGAGAAGATTTACCAGTTGAACATTTAACAAGAATGTATATTAATGAAGTTTTAAGACTTCAAGGAGTACCCCTATCAAATTTATCTGATCTTGATCCACATTTTCATCATGATTCTGGAAAAATGTTCAGAAATCCCTGGATAGTGAACTTTATTTGAGCACATCCTACCACTGTCAAACTGATGGAAATTCAGAACAAACTATTCAAACATTAGAAGACATGTTGAGATCTTGATCACTTGACTTTCAAGGTACATGGGATCAATATTTACCTCTGGCATAATTTTACTGTAATAATAGCTTCCATTCAAGTATTCAGATGGCACCATATGAAGCGTTATACAGAAGGAGATGTTGCACACCAACCTGTTGGGATGAGGTTGGTGAAATAAAACTCATAGGCCTAGAACTTGTGGAGGAAATGATGGAGAAGATGAAGGTTATCCAAACCCACATCAAAGAAGCTTAATATAGGAAGAAGATCTATTCCAATAGCCGAAGGAAGGATTTCGAATTTCAGGTATGAGATCTTGTTTTCTTGAAGGTATATCCATGGAAGGGAGTTATACGATTCGGTAAGAAGGGTATATTAATTCCCAAGTACATAATACCTTTCAAAATTATAGAATGAATTGGGGCTGTAGATTACTATTTTGAAATTCTTCCATGTCTCTCCAAATTTCAGGATGTGTTCCACATATCACTGTTGAGAAAATACATGCCTGACCCAACGCATGTGCTCACCTATGAGGAATTAGAACTGGAACCTGATCTATCTTATTGTGAAGAGCATGTCAAGATTCTTGATACAAGAGAACAAGTGTTGAGAAATCGGATGACTCATCTAGTAAAAGTTATATGGAGAAACCATAAAATGGAAGAGGCAACATGGGAACCTGAGGAACTTATGATAAAGAACCACCTGAATCTTTTTATGTAGTATTATTCTAGAAATTTCGAGGACGAAATTATTTGAAGGATGGGAGAATGTAACACCCTAAGCTTATACGGTATGTTTCCCTTTGAATAATTCAATAGCTTGACTTGTATAGAACTTCAAGATTATAACACACCACGACCAATCAAACTAGCAGTTATAAATTTTAATACCCAATTTTTGAAATTTTTGAAATTTTATTTTTAAAAATTAACTTCATTTATGGATTCGGAATATCGAAATTATCTTAGAGTGAATTTTTGGTATTTTTCTGAAAAATTTCAATTTTTGATGAATATTTCAAAACGCTGAGTTATAGTTTAAAACTGACTATTTATTTAAATAATTATTTATTTTATTTAAATTTATTTTAGGTCAATATAGATACATAATACCTATATAATTTCAATGTAATATATTGTAGTCACTCACCTCCTAAGAGCATTTTCCAACTTTCATAAAACTTAATTTTACCACTTCTGTGAATTGAATTTCAAAAATCCAAGAAACACGGTTGATTTTAGTAGTTAAAATGTGATTCAGTAAGTTAAAAATAATTTTTGGTGAATATTAACTTTTTTACTTTTATTTACCACAGTTAAAAGTAAATAGGATAATTAAGGGTAAAAATTATATTATTATTACCCTAAAACATGTAAAAATTATATTGGATAAGTTTAATTCGACAAAAAACAACCTTAGGAATAAAATATGATCCTTTAGGTCCACTTGGATTATATTTGGACATTTATTATTATTTAATTCAAAGAAGAGTAAAAGTGTTAAATTCAAAGTTTAATAACTAAACCATTTTTAATATAGGGTTATACATAAGATAAATTTGACTATACATATTCATTAGAAAGATGAAAATATTTCCTACATAATGGTAGTTTATTTATAATTTTTAGACATTAAGTAATTTAATTTATTTATGAGACAATGATGATGCAGTAATTACCTTATTAATACAATATTAAAATAATCGATATTATAAATACCCAAATAAATGTAATTTGAGACTTTTTATGAATTACACTAAATTTATAGGTTAATATGAATTGTTAGGGTTGATTAAATGATTTTTTTTCTAAGTAATAATTCTGTTATGAATTTAGAAAAAATAAAATTCCAAATAGTGTCAAAATTGACATAAAAGAGTTTTTAAAACAAATATTATATTATTAATTTATATAATTTTCCTAAAAATCTAAGGATCAGACAAATGAATTAGATAAGGTTATATATATTAATAATTAACCAATTTTGGTTCTCTTTGAATTTTATATTATGTTTATTAACCATATAATATAAAACTACAAAGAGACATGGTAAATGTCAAACTATTTAACTAAGAGTTAAATCTATATGATAAAGTTAAAATAGTGACCTAGACATGTATAAAACCTATTTTTTTGAGATTATTTCGACCCATACCCATCTTATACTCTAAATATATCATTTTGGATCAATTAGAAACTGAAAATGAGCTTATTATAAAATAACATTTCAATCTTTTCCTAAGGTGCCCCTCACCCCTCTTATAAAAGAGAACTTCCCCTTTTCTCAAATTCACACCTTCAAAGCCATTTGAATTGGCCAACACCAACCCAAATATTCTCTCCACTATCCTACCTTCATTATATAGGCCTTATTTTAGACATAAATCCAATATAAGAATCCCTTTTTATCAAATCAAAAGAAATAACCCAAAGAAGAGGTAAATATTTCATCACCTCTTTCAAGTTTTTTATTCTTCCACTTCTTCTTTCCATGTTGTTTCCATTATAAAATATTAAATATAGTATATTCTATATATTGTGATGTTATTATAAATATGGTATAACCATATTCATTATTCTAATCCATCCTTTTAATGACATGTCACCATACGTGCATACATACAACTTATCGTCCCCATGTCATGGTGTAGTTGTTATTCAATACATTATTATTTGTATGGGTATAATAATGATGTATAATTTATGTAAATAACAAATATAACATGATAATTATTCTTTATAAATGATATAAGATCCAATTATATATTATTTCAATATCAAAATAATGATATTGTCGCTCGTGTGTACATATAGTTTACTGTCTCCACAAACACAATTTGATTCATTCCCCATCGTATCCATTCCAGACTAATTTTCATTTTATGATTAAAATTAATGTTTAAAGACTTAATATCATTATGAATATGAATAAGATAAATCCTATCCATAAAAAACATTACTTACGTAACAATGCATATAAAGGAAAACGAATCAGTTAACACCCGAAACGAAGATAATACTAAAATATTATTAACAAATCAATATTATAAGATCATATATGATATAATATTAATGTATGTTATTGTTGTATAATTTAATAACAATTATTTCACCATTATACATGAGGTTAACCTACCCTCTACCGTGTAAAAGTACAAGGTAAGGGTTAATTCTACAATCTCGTTATTATCCGAGGTTGTTTTTACGTAAGTATCTAGTGAGACCTCTTTATCATCCACATCCATGTTTCTTAAAAATGTATTTCCAAACATTTTTTTACTATTTACTATAAAATGGGTTAATTTAATTTATACCCTTATTTGAAATTATATGTTTTGAAAGGAATATTTCAGTCATTTTCCAAGCAAGGTACTTTACGACCTTTTCGACAAAATTAATGTAAGAATGTCTTTTTTAACTTATACGGTGGGTGTGGTTATTCTCTACCATTATAACATCATAAAATATTCCCTTACAATATAATAAGAATATTTTCAAGATAAATGTTTTCTTTTATAATTATGTAACTTTAAATGACTTAAAAAAGAAAAGATATATTTCTCTCAAATACTTTTGATTTCATCTATGTCAACATCCTTTGATGGATTTTATACTTGTTTGAAGTCAATTCATTATGATAAAAATCATCCATATTATATTGATGGTTTTTTGATATGTTTGACTATGGATGTGTTATTTTTATACCATTCATGGTTTATGGTTAAAGTATTGACATTTCGTATGCTAGTTCTAATATGAATGTTTATGTTATATTTCACCCTTTTCATATAAGGAATGTATTGGACTTAGTAAGTGATGGGTGGAGCCCACTATAGCTCCTAAATGCATCGATAGGTCTCATGAGACAACTAAATTTGGAATTGGCCAAGGACATTCCCAAATTGATATATGGTTTTGGTCGAGGCCTAAATCATTTTTAGACGTCTTAGCCGAGGTCGTGACAAAATGTTTCCGAATGTCTGGCATTATACATTCCCTTATTATGAAAATAATATTAATGGTTCATGTGGTTATTCTACTAGTAGAATACCCATGATTATTTTTTATCATGGTATTATTTACTCAGCTCATATTCCATCCATAACAGTGTTAATGTTTTTTATTTTTAAAGGCATGTGTTTTCAATTATTCACCATGCTTAATATTTATGTTATGTTCTGCTGTATTGATTTCCCTTACTGAGCATTTGAGCTCACCCCTTTATTATGATTCATTTTCCCAGGATATGAAGAAGTGAGTTATGAGTGACCTGCAGGAATAATCTAAGAGGCATGGATGTTTCTAATGGAATAAATTAGTTTTGTATTTCTTTTAAAGTTGTAATGTTGAACTTATGTATGAATCTTGTTTCCTATAATACTAAACTGATCGGCCTTTTGGGACATGATTTCCTTGTGATCATTCCAATTTTATGTAATAATGCACCGACTCTGGGTAACTGGGGTTGGGGCGTTACAAACCTACTGAGTATATTGATATTCTCACCCATGATTTATAATTTTTATTCATATTATCATGATATATTTTTTAGTGAGGTTTAGTAAATTTATCTCTAGACTTAAGGGATTTGTTGGAGATAAATATTGCATTAGAACTTATATAAGATCTTAAGGTCATGATGGAAACGTAGTTTCTATACCAACATAAAATATATTTTTATTACTTTATATGAATTTATATGCATTATTAGTGTATTATGGTTGGAAGATTAATTATAATACTCATAGTGATGTAGATTTCTCATTTAAAAAGGGTAATTAATTCCACACATGGGTGATAATATATCCTTAGTTATAGTAAATAAAACTAATACAATTGAATTTGGAATTCATGGGTTATAATATAACTATATTCCTACTATGTTATAGTTTCATTAAGGATAGATTATGAAATTAATCCTAATATTATGTTTATTATCATGTTGAAGTGAATGTTGAAAAATCCAATGATGTGTTGAATAATTGTTTTTTCTATAGATTACTCTATTAAAAATTCAATAATGGATTTCTAATATGATGAAATAGTAGTGTATTTTTTATGTATATATTTTTATATATCTTAAAAGGATTCCACAAGAGTTTTTATTTGATTTATTGGATAAATTATTTCTTAATGTGATTTGGCATTGATGAAAATTGATCATAAAATAAAGAGATTATTCTACATGTTTATTAAAAAAAAATTAAAACCAATTTGATATCTATGTTCATTATGAAATATATCTATTCATATATAGATAAAATTTACAAGAGTTTTGGTAAATTAAATTTAGTGTTTAGTATATTTTTTATTTGTCCAATAATCTGGAATGTTCGTACCATGAAGAATTGATTAGAGAGGAATCATTGATGAGAAATTTTTATAATAAAATAAAACATATTCTAATTTGTATATATATCTTCTTCATAAAGGTTTGTTTAATGAAATATTTTAGTAGGATATTGTTTTTTAGAATCTCCTTATAAGGATGTGTATAAATTGTGTTATTAGGAAAGGTTCTTGAATTTGTTAATGATAGAATAAGAGGAAGGAAGAAGGTGATATAGGGATCAAATACCTCAATTTAATTATCTATTTTATAAGACAGATCTTAGGTACAATTCAATGGTTGTTTTTAGTATGGCGGTGAATATATATTTTTTATAGGATTTAGGAATGAGTAATTTGTTTGTCCTTTATCATAAAGGAATGAAAAAAAGGTGTAAATAAAATTTATAATGTTGTTTTTCGAAAATTGTGAAACTTTATTAGTTTTAATTTTGGTTATGTGAAAAGATTTTTATTTTATTTTTTAATAACAAATTGATTGGTGAGTACTTAAAATATTCATTAAAATTTTCAATTTATTACATTATTTTAATTTATTCATAAAGGTTATTATTTTTCAATTTATTATGACCACGTTTTTCACGAACCAAGTTGGAATACCATCCAACCGATCACCTGACTTAGCCCGTGGCATGGACCTAACAGGGTTCTCGGTCCCCATGAGCTGTAAACTAGTGCCCAAGTATCAACAAAATACTTTAGTAATGATTTTACCTAACATCATAAACATATACCACCAATAATGAAAAATGAACCAAAACTAAACAAACATGAAAAAACATGGAATAAAAAATTTTCAAATTCAAGTTTACAACATTAACTAAAAACACAAAAAGGTCTATAATAAAAATGGAAAGGGACACTATCCCAAAAAACACTATGAAACAAGAAGAGAATAATCCTCAAGACACCACCACAACACCTACAAGGTAAGACTACTAACATCCAAAACCACCATCTCCAAACATCTTTTCTTAACCTATATCAAACATGTCCAAGTCTACTTACACCCAAATGTTTAAGTAGGGTGTGTGCCAAAGCCCACTAAAATGATGAACAATAATAATAATCCATGATATAAATATTATTAGATAAATTAATATTAACGTTTTATAAAATAAAACTAAGAACATTTTTATGGAATTTCTTTTAGAGGAAAACATGCTTTTCTTTCAAAATAACCAACAAAGTACACCGTATTATGACTGTGAGTAAAACATCCTGAAAGAAAACTATGACACGGGAAAACCCTATAGGCACTAGCTTGCAATTCGAAACTTGTTAAATTGTATCTCAGTGAAATTTTTATAGTAACCATGACCAATAACATTATCGTTCATTAGATACTAGGAGGGGATACCTCATGGGTATAGTGGTCTCCAATCACCTTCAATATTTAGTTATTGTGGTAATCATCAATCTTTCTAGAAGAAACTGAGACAATCAAATTACTAATTAATTAGTGTAGTAGTATTTTTCCACCAACCTACTTACCCTAGTTTACCTTTGGGCTAAATTTTCATTCCACATGTCACGTACAACATCAATTTCATATATCCATATTCCAAAAAATATAAACATGCACAGAAAATCACTTCATTCAGAACCAAAACCACTTTAAATACAAATTCACACCAAAAATATTTAAAAACATGTTCCGCACTACTTTCACAATTTATTAAAAAATCTTTCATAATTTATAAAACACATTTAAATTCAGAACAGTGGTTTACCCGGGAAATACACCCAAATTCTTTTGACAAAAACAAATTTCAAGCCATTCTCATATCAAAACCTTTAAAAAACACCTTTATTACCACACACATAAATCATAAAACACACATAAACAATTGAGAAAGAATATCAAATTTTTTAAATAAAGTTTAATCATGAAACCACATACCTTTAGTGAAGAAACTTCTGGAATCTGGTTAAAAACATCAATCGTACCTCAATCACACCCTATAGAGGAAAGATTGAACCTTAAACATCAATATTAAACCTTAATAATCTATATATAACCCTAAATCAGACACCCAAACCACTAAATATGAAAAATCCCAATGAAAGAATAGGAAAACCCTATAAAATATGGATAAACCTAGAGGGGAGGGACTTACTTGAGAAATCTTTAAGAAATCACACCAAATCCACCTCAAAACAAGGATCCAAGGAAGACAAGGGGAAGAGGAGAGGCACCTAGATCTATAAATCTCTAATGGGGATTAAATTGGGTGTTTTGGAATTAAATTTGAAGGGGGGGGGGGAGGTAAGATCCACATTTTAATGACCTAGATAGGCCAAAAAGTAAGCCCTCATGGTTTACAAACCATGTGCTTACCATGCGATAAGCCTCAGTCTAAAAATAAAATTCGCCAAATGGATACCTAGGAAAGGTCACACGATTTGGAAAACCATGTGCCCCATACTATACATCCCAAAAAAATAATTTTCATCAAAATCACAAAAGGAATCCATAGGAAATAGGCTAGTCCAAAAATAAATAGAGAAGTACCTCAAAAATAAATCATGGGTGTGACAAATATCACCACCTTAAAAACATTCCATCCATGGAAATTCAACCCGAATCTTGATCAGAGAATGAAAATAGATATTCCACCTCAACCTAATACTTCCACTCCGAAGTCTAATGGTCATCATTACTATGGTTCAAAATAACAAAGACGAACATAATAGATTTCCCTTAAATCAACTTCTATTGGGAATATACAGTCTATACTGGTTGTTCAAACATTGATAAATGAGGCTCTATTTCCAACTCTTCCAAATATAAAACATTAGATGGATCTGAGTTATACTTATTCAATTGGGGAACATGAAACACATCATTAATTGATGTCAACTACATTGGAAAATCCAATCTGTATTTCACATTACCAACCCGCTTAGTGATCTTGAAAGGTCCAACATACGTTGGCATTAGATTTCGTTGATTTTATATATGATTGTGACCCAAGAAAGGTGACAATTATAGAAATGCCTATTTACCCACAAGAAAATCAAGATCTTGACATCTCTAGTTAGTATAAAGGTTTTGAAAAATCAGAGCTGTCAATATCAGCTTCCTGATCAACTCAACCTTTTCACATTTCTCTTTCACTTAGCTCATTCACAATGATAAGGTCTCACCCATCTTAGCCCAAAATTAAGGGTAAAGAAATGAACAACCATAGAGTGACTCAAAAGGATTCATTCAGATCAAGGATAGGTAATTGTTATTATATGCTAATTCGACCAATCCTAGATGGTTATCCCATAAAAAACTAAGATCCAATACACATGGATGAATCATGTCTTCTATGATTTGATGAAACCATATCTTATAACCATCTGTTTGAGGATGGTATGCCATAATCAACTTGACCTATAAACCCATTGCCTTATGAAGGATTTACCAGAACCACGAGGTTAAAATGGGGTCCCTGTCAGAAACAATTATTGATGACACACCATGAAACATCACAATTTCTCAGACATACAACTATCCCAATTCATCAAATTTTGATGAATATTTGATCGAAATGAAATGGGAATATTTTGTTAAATGATAAATCACTACCGAAATGGAATTTTTTATTTAGGTGTACAACGTAAGACAATAATGATATTCATGATTATTTCATCCCACTTTCTAGGTAGGAATTTCTTGTACCTAAAGCAAGCTCAAGGGATTTTGGGTTTATCCTATCACTAGATAACATGTATAACACCTCAGTATGAAGTCATCTATGTATAGTTTTTTTATATACACCAAAACATCCGATGAACATCATAACAAATCTTGGCATAAAGAAGTCAGTCCTGAAAAGTGCCCAAGAAAATTCTCAAATGACTCTAATTATCCTGCTCAGATTCAAAATAAACCACAATGTCATCCATGATTACCATAAACAAATAATTGAAATATTAGTGGAACACCATATTAATAAGATCTATAAAAATTATTGTATAATTTATCAACCTCGAAGGCATTAACAAGTACTCAAAATGGTCATACATTCTTCAGAAAGTCATTTTCGGGATGTCCTCATCTCTCACCCTAACTTGGTGAAAACTAGAAAGAAGTCAATTTTTTAAAACCACCTTGAACCTGTAAGTTGATAAAAAGTCAACAATTCAGGTAAAATGATACTTTTTCTTTGTGATTACTTTATTTAGTTTCCTGTAATCAATATATAATCGAAGAGATCCATCGACCTTTTTCACGAATAATATAGAGGTGGACCAAGGAGAGATACTGAAGAGAATGAATACTTTGGATTTAAAATCATTTTGTTTTACCTTTAATTATCTCCAATATGTGGGGTTCATATGGTAAGAGTGAAGAGATATATTTTGTGTTCCCGGTGCCAAATCAATCGAAAACTCCACATCCCGCTCCAGAGGTTGGCCTAAAAAATCCTCTTGAATAACCTCTGGGAACTCATCCACTATAAGAGGTAATCCACCATCAAGAGCACAAACTTCATCCTCTAACATGAGTGATGATAAGTTAAAAATAAAGTTTCATAATTATATAAGTGGAAGTCTAACACGAACCAACCAAGGATCCAATTCATCGAGAATAACCTGGGTACTTCCATCAGGTTCCATGAAACTCACCCAACACCTATACCAATCGATGTGTGTTTGGATGTGCACATTCCAATTCCTATAGAGGATTAAATCAAATAAGTCCATTTATAAAACAAGAAAAATCCAATTCTAGTTCAACACCTAACACGGTGAGTGCACATGAAGGACACCTACATCCCTTCTTCTGGTTCTTACCAAGTGGATTACCAACTCCACCACAAAAGATATGAGCTCAGTTAGAAAAATCAAAAGGTTCGAAAAATGGGAATAAGTAAATGAAAAAGAATCAGAAATATTAAAAAAAAATAGATATTGACGATGAAATCAAAATGATACCTCAAACTATCTCAGTCCCAACATTCGATCCTTCTGGTGTCTAATCCACCACATGAAGATACATCGCCTCAGCCTGAGTCTGAGAACGACTACTTGTATAATGATCTGCCATGAACTGGATCTACCCAAAAGATTATCCATACCTACCTCCATGGAAATTTAATTGAGATCTCTCCATCCTAGATGGATCTGGATGAGATGACATCCATATAGAATCTACAAATCCCGCACCACTCTAATATGGACATGTCACCTTTCAAAAATACTATAGTTTCCCCATAACTCCACATCAATGATATGGTTTTGGAGGGGATGTACATACTGGTGGAATTTTAATTTCCCTCCCACAAGGGTGTAATGAAAATGATCTAGTGTATGATACCACTGATGAAAACAGGCTGGAAGGATGGCCCAACCTACCACCACCCTTATTTCCCTGCTCGTCCTAATTCCTCTTCTTCTCTAATGAGCTACCACTACCCACAACTGAAACTTCCATAGGGAATCCATTAATTAACTTATGACTGATCTCAAATATTAAATCATGACAAACCACCTCATCATAGGTTTTAAACTTAAACAAAAAGATTTGAGAATAAATCTTTGGCCGATATCCCATCTCTAACCTTCGAACATTCATTTTCTTGTTGGAAATGATTTGAGGCACGTACCAAACCAGCTCCACAAAATTATTTGTATAATCCATCACTATCTGATCTCCTTGGAAAAAATCCATAAACTCATAGGATATGGAATAATACATGAACATGGGACAATACTTATTTTTAAATATTATCTTGATATATTTCATAATCGTATGCTCGGTTCTCCCATCTTGAACCACCGAGTCCTACCACCTCAGACTGGGACCCTCAAGAAAGAATGAATAAAATTTAACCTTAATAGCCTCAAGGGTATCTAGTAACCCATACATCCTATCTATTATTTCAAGCAACTATGCTACATCCTGAGGTTTAGCATTCACCCCAAAAGAAGGAGGCTTGTTCTTGAGAAATTCCTGAGATTTGTCCTTTCCAAGACCCAGTTCAGCTTCTCTAACTAGAGTAGGACCAAGACACAATCCATGTACCAAATAATTGATAGATCAAACCATAGTTTCCACTATTCTAGGATCAATTTGTGAGGGGGAACTCTCTCTGGCCTCTTCTCGCAATTGCATAGGAAGTCTCTAGGGAGGCATTTTGCAACAATAAGAAACAACCACAAGAAAAAATCATCAATACAAAAAATTGAGAATTTTATACTATGGTAAAAAATATAATCATTCGATAAATGAAACATAACCAAAACCATTTCAATAAAAATACAAACATAAAAAACACTCCATCCTCACTGAGTGTATATATAAAATCTATAGCCTGTACGTATCACCTAGACGAGAAGCTAAATAAAACCCAAATATCTTATAATGACTCAAGATATATTTCTAGGTATGCTGGATAGAATCCCTACTCACAAAAAGAACTTCAAAACTTGAAAATCCAAGATCTATTCTATCCAGACTCATCCTAAATAACTCGACCCAAAAATAGAAAAAAAATTGATACCATTTTGTAATGAACCAAGCTAGAGTTCCATCCAACCCAACACCGAACCCGACCCTTTCTATGGCTCAAAGTGAATTACTGATCCCTACAGGTTGGAAACTAGTGATTGGGAATCAACGAAATAATTTGGGAATAATTTCCCCCCGAATTCATAAACATATACAACCAAATATAACAAATGAAACAAAACTGAATAATCATTACCAAATATGGAATAATAAATTTTTAGATTCAAGTTCACAACATTAAATAAAAACAAAAAAAGGCCTAAAATAGAAAGGGAATAAGAAACTATCCCAAAAACCATTGTACAGTAAGAGGATCATCATCCTCAAGCCACCACCACAACACCTACAAGGGAAGACCACTAGAATCCCAAACCACCATCTCCAAACATATTTCATTTACTTGTGTCACATATAACCAAGTCTACATAAACCCAAAGGTCAAAGTAGGTTGTGAACCAAAGCCCAGTAATATTACACACAAAAAAGAGATTCCATGCTATAAAAATTATTAGATAAATTAACCTAAAGGGTTTATAAAAGAAACATAATAAAATTATTATGGAAAAAATTTTGAGGGAAAATATTCTTTTCTTTATAAATAAACAAAAAATTACACTGTATTCCGATGGTGAGTAAAACATCACAAAAGATAATTATGTCATGGGAAAACCCTATAGAAACTAGCTAGTAGTGGGACACTAGGTTCATCATATCTCTATGAAATAAGGTATAGTAACCTTGTGCAACGTTCTTGTGCATGAGAAACTATAAAGGGAAACCACATAGGCCAAGTGGTCTTCAATAATAATAAATATTTAGTTAGTGTTGTAATTGTAAATCCTTCTATAAGAAACTAGGATAAGCCACTTCCAAATTAACTAGTGTACTAGTCCTGGTCCTCTAACCTAGTTTCTTAGGTTTCCCTACATGCTGAACTTTCATTCGTCATGTCACATAAAACATCAATTTCATATAACCATATTCCAAAAAATATAAACATGGTTTAAAAATCTTCTCTTTTATAACCAAAACCACTTTTAAATCCAAATACACACAAAAAATAATCAAAAACATGTTCTACACCACTTTCCCAATTTATTAATCATTTTTCCTAATTTTTAAAACACATTCAAACCCACAACAATGTTTTTCCCTTGAAATAAACCAAAATTCCTTTGTAAAATTGACTTTTAAGCCTTACACAAATTAAAACCTCTCAAAAATACATTTATCACCACATAAATAAATCATATAACACATATAAACACTCAATAAAACATATAAATTTTCTCTAATAATGTTCAAGCATGGAACCACCTACCTTTAATGAAGCACTTCCTAAATCTAATGAAAAACTTTAATTTCACCTCAATGGAACCCTATTGAGGCAATATCGAACCTTAAAAATCAATATTAAACCCTAATAAACAAGATATAATGCTAAATTAGACATCTGACCCATTGAATTTGCGAAAACCCAAATAAATAAGAGTAAAACCCAAGAAAATATGGAGAAACCATGAGAGGAGGGGATTTAGTTAAGAAATTATAAAGAAATCGCACCAAATAATCCTCAAAATGAGAATCAAAGGATCCCAAGGGAGATAGGATAGGTGCCTAGGTCTTCAAATCCAAAATGGGAAATAAATTGGGTGTTTTGGGGTTAAAATAGAAGGGGTGGGGTGGGGGAAGGTAAAATACACATTTTAATGGTCTGAAAAGGCTGAACAGTTTTACCAACAATAATGAAATCATGATTCCCTTAATATTTAAGAAGTACATCTTGCACGGTTAGCCCACATGGTTTACAAGCTATATAATAACCAGGAGATAAGACTCTTCCCAAAAATAACACTTGGCCACACGGTTACCTGTGCAAGGGTGCACCATTTGGGAAACCATTCACCAACCATGAAAACCATTTTGAAATACCCGGAAACATCCTTATTAACTAAAAACACATAAGTAATCCACATGAAAAATTCTAGACAAAAATTTAAAAGAAAAATACCTCAAATAGAAATAATAGGTTTGACAACCTTGATTATTGATGAGATATAGATCAATTATGGATTGGTATAATATATTTTAGGATAGTATAAAATAGATCATAACTATCAGTTGATGGCTAGATAATAGTTTTCTTCTTATGATAGAGTGGGTTGACAGCATATAGAAGCCCCTTTTACAATATCATAAAATTTTTATGGAATTATAAAATAAAACCACATAAATAAGTAACTTTTGATTAAGTAAATGGTTAGGAAATTAGAATGGATATTGGAAATATTTTATTGTATTTTTATTTAAGAAACCTTTTTGGTGATTGGTTTGAAAAAATGTGATATGAGACATTTTGGGTTGTTTTTAGGATACTTGGGAAAAAATAAAAAACATATTATTGTAAAAGAAAGTAGGACTACTATTTTATAGAGGTTAAAATTATTTATTGAAATATTTTGGTAATGAATTTATATTAATTTCCTTGCATGTTTTATTCAAATCATAAATATTTATCTCCATTTCATTACGATATGGGTGATAATAACTTAATGATTGATTATCATATAAGTGAAAATTATATATTATTGAATTTATTTTCATTGATAAGAATTGTCAATTGGAATTATATGATCAATGATAAAAAATTTATAGAAATGATGATAAAAAAATTGAATCTGGCCGTTACATAGAGTTCATGTACACATTCTTAGATATTTAAATAATTATATGGATCTTTGAGGCTGTTGGGTGGATCTAAAGTCAAAATTGGAATTCAATTATTTTTTGAGATAACCTGAGAATACTAATAATATATTTTATATTGTTTCCATAATTTTGGCATTATATCACACAAATAAAAAAACAATCCTAGAACCCAAATTTTTAGTTCCTTTTGATATTAGCTACATAATTGTCGTATAGAACATTATTTCTTCAAAAAGTGTTGAAAAATTTTCTACACATGAATACTACTTAGATATATTCATATACATAGTATATCGAGGAAATTGGAAAACATAAGTTGGAGTGATCTCAAATTCTTGGTAAGTAAAAATATTTGAAGTATTCATAGAGGATTATATCATAAGCATGTGTTAAACAAGATAATGAGATAAATACCTTATTAAAAAGATCATGGGATCATAAAAGTTAATTATAAGACATGATAAGATAACATAGATCATGAAATAGGAACATAGGGCCCTAAAAATATTTCCATGGAATCCTAACACATATATAATGACATTGAAACACATAATAATAATCATAAACCATAAAATCAGATCATGGTATTATAGAACAAACATAATCATAGAAATCCTAAAATATGACAATATTAACCACCAAGACCATTATAACATAGTGGATTCAATATCACTACCTGTATCCCATAACATAGTAGATCATGAGTCACTACCAATATCCCATATTGAGTCAAGCATTATTACAAACATCCCATAATAATATCATGTGATATAAAACCTTAACCAATGGATCAAAGGGATATATAATACCTACTCATCATATAATAAAAACCCATACATATGTGTTCCATAAGAAATCAATCATACAAATTATTATAAAAAACCCTTGTGAAGAAGATGAGTTACATAACATATTCCAATGGTATCATATATAATGAAATTAAAAATTAGATCAGATTATACATAAAAATTAATCTCCCAAAATTAGTATATAATAACATCATTTATAGGGTGATCCAAAACATAACTCCATTGGAGAAAGTTATTTTAAGGTTAAAATAAAAATGGAATAAAAAATGTAAAAAGTTTTTTATAGAAGTTTTTTAATATATTTGTAAGAAAAAAAGTTACAAGTAAATTGAAAAATCATTTTTGAGAAAGTGAAAAAAGAATTTTTAAAACTGAATTTCAAAAAATACATAACAATAGAACCATGAAACTAAATAATGGTTATATAACTAAATGTATAGTGTAAGATAAAAAATATATTAAAGTGAAAATAAATTATTATTAATATTATTAGGTAGTTTTAAAGAAAACACACATCAATGAAAGAGTTATAAACCATTCTTCTATAAATAGATACTGATAAATATGAAGAGTATAGAAGGTAAAAAATATTTTTATTTAAAAATTATAAAACAAATTATGGTAAGAAAGAATATGTAAATAGAGAAGAAAGAGTTAACATAGTGGATAAAAATAATTCTTAACAATATAATATATTTTATAAAAATAAAATTCTATTAAAGAATATTGCTTTAACACTAAAGTTTAACTTCTACATAGAGAAAGATAAAATGTAAAATTAAATAGAGAAATTAATGAATATAATGAACATAGAAGTAAATAGTGAAGGTAAAGAATTATGATATAAGGAAATGGAAATTGATAGGTTCCCAATGGTAATGATAAATTTTTAAGAGGGGGTGAACAGATCACATTAATTTTTTTAATAAAATATATTAATTATATAAATTAATTATGAAAATTAATGATTAGAGATAATTAGAATAATAATAATAGAACAAGTTTGTTTTTATAATAGTTTAGTCTAAATTGGACCTAGTGCACTCTTATACTTATCTACTTGGTGAGATATACATTTTTCACTAATATGATTTTCGTAGGGGAATCATAAACCGATTTTTGGATCATTTTCTACAAAGTTGATGGATGACCAAACTGACACTAACTTTTTGTATAGGGAGTCAAAACCCAATTACAAATATTTCTGGAAACTATGTAAGTCAAAACCCGAATGGTCATGACATTAGAATCATGGAGTCAGAACCCAAATAAATAAGGAAAGAACACTTTTCAATGCAAAATCATAAATATAAAAGAGATATTTCCTGAAATATAGGAAGTAGTGTTATAGAATCAAGTATCCAGAATGAAATTGATAGAGAAAGAATAAAAAAAGGTACTAGTTTTCAAGTATTGGATTGGTTTATCACTTAAATGCGTTAGAAGTTGAAGAATATGTAATTGAACACTTGAGAGATCATCCAGATAATGAAACAAAAATCACATAGGACTTTATAGATTTTAAAACACTTTAACAGTTCACATGTTTATTCTCAAGTAAAAATAGTGTGTCGTATATTTTATCTCTATTGACATGTAATTTAATTGTATCCTCAAAACTACTAAATTGAATCTATAAAACAAAATAAGCACACAAATCTCCAACCAGGTGGATCAATTAAAAATAAAATAAAAAATTTATTTAGGAGATATAAAATCATCATCTAGAATAATAATAACAATAATTGTTTCAATTTAAATCATAAATATCATTTAAAAAAATTTGAATTACCCATTAAATAATTCAAATAGTCTTACAATAATAGATCAAACATAATTATAAATAAATCATCAAAACTAATTCAAAACATTACATGAATATTACAAGAAAATCTATTGTCAACAAAACAATATAATACAATATATATAAATGAATAAAATATAAAAACATATTTTTTTTATAAATTTAACACTTTAAAAAAACCTTTAAAATATTTTAAAATATAAATAAATAATTTATAAATAGATAAAATAAAGAATTTACACCAGAATAAATCATTTTAAGTAGTAAATATGTAACAAGTTTTGATGAAATATGAATTATAAATTAAAATGATAGTTAAAAAATTTTAAAAAAATTAAAATCAATTCTTATAGAAAAAATTTATTAATAATTATTATAAGTGAAAAAATAATTAAAATAACTATTATAAACATGCACCAAATAAAATATTAAAATACAAAAAAGACCATGGTAAATATTTTCCAAAAAAATAATTTTGTTAATGGTTGAATAGTAACTAAACTAGCAGTAGAATAATATTTTTTACCAAATGGTATCAAGATATTTCTACCATCTATTTACAAAGTGGTACTACCATGGCTGGTGTTGCTACTGTCAAGGTAGAGAATGGTACAATCATTGTAATGTAGTGATACTGCTACCATTGCACCAATGATTACTACCATTAGTAGGAGGATAATCTAGTTCTACCATCTCATTGGTGTTTATAATCATTGAGACAAGTGTCACATGCATTGCTTCATTCTAGCACTACTATATTAGTGGATTTAAAATTGTGGTAATACATCATTTCAATCCGAGTGGAGCTACGGTAACTAAAATATACCATTGATGTCCAAGTGGAGGAACCACTACATTAAGGAGTGAAACTGCCATCATAGTGGAGAGTATTATATTTAGATAATGTAGATATGAACTATCATGAATCATGAACAACCATCAGGCATGAACTACCATTGAGAATGAACTAAAATAAATTAGGAACTACCGTTGAGAATTAACTACCATTAAGAAGAAACTACCATTGATCATAGACTATCATTGAGAGATATAACTACTATTTCAATTCTAGTGATCATTCTACTAGTTTCATGTGTCATGCTACGGTGAAGAGGGAGGTTTAATGAAGCTTGGAAGAAGAATATGGATAGTTAAACATTTTATGAAATGATTGACAACATAAATGTTGGTGAATTTATAAACCTTATAAAGCTTTGATTTAGATGTCGGTCTAGTTAAAGTAAATAAAAATGATTTAAATAGATTTAAAATTAATCAAATTGAACTTAAATTCAACATCTATAGAATGAGATATACAAAAAAGTTAAATACTAAAAATAAATACTACATTAAAAATGACTGTAATTTTTCATACATTATTCTAATTCTAGGGAATGAATTTTTTTTATATTTTCTTTTATTTTAATCAAATATATATAAAAATATTATATTTATAAAGAAAAAACATTGGATTTAGATTTATATTCAAAGATATATCTTTGAAATAAAAAATATTTTTAATTATAGAAATTACATAATTCTAAAATTAATTTATAAAATTCAAGGAGTTTTTAGATCATTAAAAAAATTCATACTTCCATTTAGTTTTATGAAATTTAAATAAATATATTTTTTATTTAATGGAATATGTTTCATGAGAATTAGAGATATATAACTCATGTTATAATAGAATAAATAATAAATTTTTAAAACACTATAAATTGAAAAATATTGTTCAATCAAAAACAGGCATTATGTTCAGACAAAAATGTGAATATTATAGAGATTTATTTATAATTTTTTAGTTGAATAAAAATTATATAAAATTATTATATTTCATATAAAATAAGAATTATAAAATTCATATCACTACAACTCAAGTAATAATAAAAATATAGTAATATAGTAAAACTAATTTCTGTAAAAAATAATGAGAGGTTTTGGAATATTAAAAAAAACATCATGTAATAAGAAAAATGAAATAAATAAAAAAAGAATCTCACTCTTTTTTTTAGTATAAAAACTAAACATTTTAAACAATTTTTTTTAATTTTCTTCTCTTTTTGATAATAAAAAAAAAGATAAAATATGAACTCCCCATATATATATGGAAATATAATACAATTTAGCTTCCAACATCCAAATATCAAATTTAGTTTTTAAAAAAATAATTGAGTGCAAAGGGATAGTAAATAAGTCTACCATATAATTCTTAGTAAGGATAAATTTTAAAATTATATCACTATTATTCACATGGTCTCTTATAAAATGAAATATAATATTGATATAATTTATTCTAGAATGCTGTAAGAAATTTTTATAAATAGAAATTGTAGATGTGTTATCACAATAAATAAGAAATATATTATGATAAACACAAAAATAAAATAATATTTTTTAATATATACGATTTGAGAAGAAAACCTAGATGTAGAGATATGATCAGCTTCTGCAGTAGAAATAAAAATAGATTATTTATTCCAAGAAGAAAATGAAATTAGAAATTTTCCAAGAAAATGACAGATACCTAATATTATTTTTCTATTAATCATACTACTTCTAAAATTAGAGTTAGAATAAGATTCTTAATCAAAATAGTTTGTTTTTGGATAAAACAATATATAGTCAGTAGTTCATTTAACATATCGAAGTATTATTTCCATATATTTAAAATTAATTTTTTTTGGATTGGATGGAAATATTACAGCTAGAAAAACACTAAACCTGATATCAGGTCTAGATGTAGTTAAACAAAGAAATATAACTATCTCACCTCTATGAATGTTATTATCAACAGATTTATCAGACACAACAACATCTAATTTAAAACTAATACACATAGTAGTTTCCATAGACTTACAATAATCGAGACCAAACCTTTTAACCAATTATTTATCACAATTAGAATAGTTAAGAAATACCCCATCTTTCCTTTGAGAAACTTGAAGTCCAGGATAAAACTGTACTTCTAACATTAAGCTCATATCGAACACAAATTACATCAAAGTAGAAAAATCATTACAAAAAAATTCACTAGAATAATAAAAAACAATATCAACTGTGTAAAATATCTTTATAAATAATTTCAATAAAAAGTGTTGGATTAACACTACCTTGACTAAATCCATTATTTATTATAAATAAATAAATCATGTCATATCAAGAATGGGGTTCTTATTGGAGACCATACAAATCTTTGGATAATTTAAAAATATGATTAGTAAATTTTCATTTTAAAAACCAAGGAGTTGAGAAACATAAACCTCTTCAATTATAAATCCATTTAAGAAAGAACCATTTATATCCATTTGATACAATTTAAAACCTTGAAAATAAGAAAAATACTACAAGATTATAGGATCCTCTAACCTAGAAACAAATGAAAATTAATCTTCAAAGTGTATACCTTCTTCATGAGAGTATCCTTGGGCTATAGTTCTAGATATATTTTTAAAAATCTATCCAGATTCATCCATCTTGTTTCTAAAGATCAATTTAGTCTCAATTTTCTTTTTATCCTTAATTTATTATTATAAATACAAAATATTATTTCTAATAAACTGATTATGCTAATTTTTTAGAAATAATATAATTAACGTCTTTAATGCCTAATTAAAAATATTATTAACAAGATTATAAATAAAAATAATTTTTTTTAAAAAATTAAAATAATTTTTTTCATTTTAATAATAGATTTAATGTTACCAATAAAATTTTCTACCATATGATCTATATGATTCTTTTATGACCAAATATAAGGTTTAGAATGAGTATTCTTCCTCTCAATTAATTCATCCTTACTTTGAGTCCTTTCATCACCAAAATAAAATTAACTAAACTCATCATAAAAACCAAATAGTTATAATTTAATTTCACTTTATTTTCATAAAAAACAGAATTTTTTAATAACCATAGTTATTTTATTATAAACTATATTGTATTTACTATTAATAGAATAACCAACAAAAAAACCTTCATTACCATTATTATTAAATTTATCTAAACTATACTTTAAATTCAAAATAAAAACTTTGGAAACAAAAACTCTAATTTAACTAGCTGTTGGATTTTTAACTTTATAAAATTCAAAGTAAGATTTCTTCAATAGAGGTACAAAAAGAATTATATTTTAAATATAACACACTACAAAAATTAATTTAGACAGAAATAATCTGGGAAAATTATATTTACCTAACATTGTTCTTTCAATTTTAGTAAGAGTTCTATTTTTTCATTCCACAACACCATTTTTATATGGTGTTCTAGGAGTATAAAAATAATGAAAATATCCATTTTTTTCAAAAAAAATATTATAATCATAAATTATAAAATTCACATACTTTATATCTATTTATAGAAATAATCATACAACCTTTTTCATTTTGAACTAAATTTAAAAAATCAATAAATCTTAATAATGTATCATTTTTATGTGTAAGAAAGTATACCCATGTAAATATACTATAATAATCAAAAATAAATAAATTATATTTCTTTCCTCTAATACTAGAAATTTTACTAGGAGCATCTAAATCAATATGTATTAACTTTAAAGTTCTATTATAACCTATCTAATTTATAATCCAAAAAGAAACTTTATATTTTTTCCCTTTTATAAAAGATTCATAATCATAAAGCTATTTTTTCTTTAATGTAAATAACTGTAGAACATTATAATGTTTTGAGATATCATGTCACATTCTGAAATTTAAATGTCCTAATCTCTAGTGACAATCTATTCTATCACACTAAAAAATTTCAAACACTTACTATATTCAACAATTAGTTATACAAAATAAGTAGTATATATGTTTTCCTTTCCATTAGCATTAAATAAGACATAACCATCCCTAAAAACTAAACCCTTATCATTTGGAAGTCTAACTTCCATTCCATCATAAAATAATTGATATATAATAATTATATTATATTTTAATTTTTTAACATATAAAACTTTATAAATAAAAGTAAAATATGAAGATAACAAGTTTACCAAAACCTTTTACTTAGCCTTTGGAGTTGTCCCCAAATATAAAAATACCTCTATAACATTTATTATAAGTGGTAAAATTCTATGGGTCTTTATTCATATTACTAAATAATCCAATATACATGTAACAGATTTCATTCTTGAGACATCCAAGTAATTTTCCAATAAATATTAATTACCTAACAATTTTCGTACCCATGTTACATTAGCTCTAATCAGATTAGTAATAAAAATTGTGGGTACCCACACATAATTTAAACAAGTAATAAATGGTACTATATATTCAAAAGATTTATCAATACAAGTCTTAACAAATCCAAAATAATATTTGAATCTAAGAAAATGATCGTTTTCATAGTTACCTTCCATTGTCACATTTAAAACATATAGAAGTTGAAATACATAATTTTAACAAAATTATTTCTATATATTTGAGGAAATATACTATCATATCCAATTCCATATTTATTTATTATTTACTTTATTCAAATACATAATCATATGATACTTTTCATCACCTTAAATTAAAGTAGAAAAACATTTCTCAATAATTTCAAATTCCTTTTTAAAAATTTCATTCAAATGTTGAGAATATTTAAACCATAATAAAATATAGAATAATAAGTATAAGGAGTATTCCTTAATTTCTAATTTTCTTATAAATGAAATTTAATTTTAGAAACAATTTTCTCATGTTTTTTTAAAAATTATTATATAAATAAGCATCTTTGAAAACATCCTTTTTCAATCATTCAATTTATTCATTTATCTTAGAAACTTTTTTTATTTTTAGAATCATAATTATAGTTAGAAAATATAGGATAAAAACCATAATTACTAGCCACATTTAGAGATTCCATAAAGAATAGTTTAGTAGATTATTTATCATTTCATTATTTTTCACTAAATTCTGACTATTATATACAATTCAAACTAGTAATTAAGGAATTTTAGTCTTTATCTTTGTATTTTTATTTATTATTTAGTTTTGGGTAGTTAGGATTGATATTTCATTTCCTAATTTCCCAAAAACAAGTAAAATATGAATATTTATAATTTATATTACCTTTCTTATATCTATTGTGTTTTTAATCTTGAGTGTTCCTTCTAAATTGGTCATTGAATCCTTTATTTTTCATTTGTTTTTAGACTCCAGTCACCATTTGATCCATATATTCTTTTTCACTATCTTGTATATTAGTGTCAAAAGAGTCAGTATAAAAACATTCATAGATTTAAATGAAACACATTTTTTGTCTCATATTTAGCCATTTTCTTTAGTTATAGTTCATACCAATGTAGTGATTGAACTAATTCATTGAGAGTTTAATATTTTAACCACTTTCTTTTATCAATGTTGACCTTATTTTTATGCCATTTATTTAATAGATATCATATGAATAATTCAATATCTATTATGTTTTTGAAAGATTCTATAAGGTAATTCATCATGTTCATAATCCTTGTGAATTGATGGAACATTTTATTTATAGTTTTTTCTTTACCCATCAAGAAAGTCTTGGTACTCATCAATAAGCATTCCAAGATTGGTTTTAAATAATTTGTCTTATCCAAGGTGAGTAACTTGAATAATCTTCCAAATATCAGGGGATCTATTACATGTAGAGACCTTAATAAATAAAATTATTTTATTATCACAACATAAAAAATTTACTGTGCTTATAATTTAAAATATTTTTATCAATATATTTTCTTATATGAGTGTCTAGGTCATATTATGGTAGTGTGTACAAATTTTCAATGATTAACTAGTGTTTGATGATTAATTGTTTAGGGTATCCCTACATTTTTATCTCTAGTATCCATAATCATTTATATCAATGTGAGGTGGATTAAGGGGAATTCATGAATCATTTTTATTCATTAATTCCATATTAAAGATATTTTTCATAGACTTTGAGGTCATGGAATTGTTTAGAATAATAAAATACAAAAAAATATTATATATAAGTATTGGATAAATTTCAAAAGGAATAATATCTAATAATAAATGTTAGGTATCAAGATATAGAATAAAATAGTCAAATAATTCTTAATAAGGTTAGGCTATGATACCAATTGTTAGTTCCCAAAGGGTAATAGAAGATGGTTTAGAGGGGGGTGAATAGTATGGATTAAAAAATTTAATGTAATAGATTAATTATCTAAATTAATTATGAATGTTAATTACTATAGTTAAATAGGTGTGAAATAAAATAATGTACACAATGATGTTTTTTATAGTAGTTCGGTCCAAATATTACATTGTCTAATATTATACCTATATACATAGGGAGGGAAACCTTGAACACTAATATGATTTAAAATGGGAAGCATAATCTTATTATAGAACCCTTTTGTACAAAGTGGATAGATAACCATAACAACATTGAATTTTGTATGGGGAGTTATAACCCAATAAAAAAATTAAATTTATACTTTGAGAGTGACAACCTGAATGGTCTTAACCATATAATCTAGGCGTCACAAATTGATGAAAGAGAGAAAGAAAGATTTTATACTTAAAATCATAAATAGAAAAGATATTGTAAAAGAAAGATTGAATGTATTGTTATAAACTCTAAAAAATAGAACAAAATAGAGTGAAGAAAAATAAAAAATAGGTTTAGGTTCTCACATATTAGTTTGAATTGTATCTTCAATGTAGAAGACAATAAAGATGGCACCGTTCATCAATTGAGAGATCATTTAGATGATGAAATACGGATTTCATAGGACTTTACATATTGTATAACACTTTAAAAGTTTACAACATTATTTTAGAGGGAAAAATAGTTTCATAGATGTTATCTTTAGTTTCATGCAATTTTAATGCATCCCAAAAACATTAAATAGAATCTTAAAAAAACCAATATCCAGCTGGATAGAGTAATTCAAAGACCAATTACAAAATTATTATGGAGAGAGAATATAATCATCCAGAATAATCATAAATATAATTGGTTTAATTAAAAAATTAAACACCTATTGAAATAATTTTGAGCTACTATTTAAATAAATAAAATAGTATCCAAAATAATAGGTCAAACATAATTTTAAATAGACTATTCATACAAATTCAAATCATTACATGAATATCTAAAGATGATTGGCTATCAATAAAAACTCAAGAAAACAATATTTATAAATAAAAAAACAAATTTATCATACATTTAACACATTAAAAACAATTTGAAAATATTAAACAATATTAATAAGTAATTTACAAATATTTAAAATCAATTATTGAAGTAGAAATAAATAATTTCATATAAAGTAGTAAATATGTTCTATGTTTCTAAGAAATTTGAATAGTAAATTAAAATTTCATTCTTTTTCAAACAATTCAAATTAAGTCATCTGGTATAAACTTTTTTAATAAATAATTATAATATAAATGAAATAATTAAAAAAAATATTTTAAACTTGCAACAAATAGACATTAAAATATAAGAAAAATAGAGCACCGTAAATATTTATCATAAAATATAATTTTAGAAATGGTAGCTAAATAAATTAATTGATGGTATGACAATATTTTTTTTACCTAGAGGTAGTAAGAGATTTATCCTATCTCATTTTAAATTGGTACTATCTTGTCCATTTTTACTACCTTCATGGTGGAGAACAATACAACCATTGTACTATAGTGACACTACTAGAAATAAAACATGTGGTACTACCATTATAAGAATCTTGAGCTAGGGTTATTATCTTGATGTGCTACAAATCATTGAGACAAACATTTCACGTATTGCTGCAATCTGCTGCAATTGATTGTTTGGAGATTCCATTGCTATAATCTACCATTCATGTCCAGGTGAAGATACCATTGCTGAAATATACTGTTGTTATCTGAGTGGAGCTACCATTTCATTATGGGGTGGAAATACCATAAAAATAGAGAGTGGTATATTGATATACTATAGATATGAACTACTATTAAGAATGGAATACCTCAAAACATGAATTACCACTGAGTTGGAACTACCATTAAGCAAGAATTACCATTGATCATGAGCTACCATTAAGCAGGAACTATCTTTGAGCATGAAGTACCATTGCAAGATGGAACTACTATTTCAATGTTAGTGATCATTATACTTATTTCATGTGTATTGTTTAAGTGGGTAGATAGGTTTAATGAAGATATAAATGAGATTATGAATAGTTAAACCTTTCAAAGAAAGTTTTAAAGCATATTTTTTTTGAATTTTGACACCTTGTAAACATCAGATTAACATATTGTTATGGTTAACTTATATGAATAAAATTTCAATATATTTCCAAAGAATCAAATAGAAATTAAATATGATATCTATATCATGGGAAATAATAAAAAAAAGTAAAATAAATATAATATTATTTGTAGAAACAATGAATCAAAATGTTGCAAACATTCAGCCACTTTAAGGAATTTAATGGAAAATTTAGTTTTTTATTTTCTTAACTAAGTGTATAAAACATTTTATATTTCTAATGAAAAAATGTTATGAGATTTTAATGTATATCAAAAGAGATATCATTGAAATAAAATCTATTTTTAATTCTAGATATTCAGAATTCCAAAACTATTTCATAAACTTCAAGAAATTATTAGAGCATTAAAACAAAAATTTCATACTTCTATTTAGTTTAATGAAATGTAAAAAAATTTATTGGTTATACAATAGAACATGTTTTTTAAATCTAAGCTTTATAACACATTTTATAATATAATAACTAGAGAAAAGTTTAAAATTGTATAAACTAATAAATATTATTATTTCAAAAAACATGTAGTTTGTTCAGAAAAATTGTGATCACTCTAGAGATTGACTTATAATTTTTCTTAGTTGTATAAAATTTATTTAAAGCTTTTATATTTTATATGAAATAGGAATTATAAAATTTCAGTCACTAAAACTCATGTTATAATAAAAATAATATAATCAAGTAAAACTAATTTCCACATAAAATAAAGTGAGGTTTTGATATATTCAAAAACATAAACTAACTACATATAATAAAAGAAAAAAAACATGAAAGCACACGTATAGAAATAAATTGAGTTAAAAAAACCCTTACCTTGGATTCCCACTTGGTCATATATTCTATAACATCATGTATAATTAACTAAGGTAAATTTTTAATCTATTTAAGAATCATATTTATATTAATATTACGTTATTACATTTATTTAAAATTTCTTATTGACCATTTATCAATAATTACTTATAAAAATTAATATTTAGTTATTAAGTATCCCATTTGTTATGTGGTAGTTTTAGGATGGTAGTTTTGGTCCTTGATCCTTTCTCTTGTTGTCATCACCTCTAGAATAGACATGGGGGATAAACAAGTGTTTTTGAATACATGAATATTCTATTAAAGAACATCATTGAGAGTTAAGATTTTGTCTTCATCCTTATAACTAGAGGTTACCAAATTTGAGAGAGGATTTTTAGGAGTGAATTTGGATTGATATTAAAGTGGAAACAAAATAAATAATTTAATTTGATGTGTGTAGAGGAAGGGTCCTTTTATAAGTGATATTGAGTGATGTTTTCACAAATACCCATTCCTTACTGAATAAGGCATATATTTTCTCATGGAAAGTTGGTCCAATGTGAAAAAATAATCAAGATAATTTAATGGTTGGTCAAAAATCCCAACATACATACATGTATAGATTTTTTTATTATATTTATGACTCTATCCCTTAATTTCACTCTTTTACCTCATTTTACATTTTCCATGGTAACTCAATTTTTACTTTAGTGACTTAGTATTATGAATAAAAAAGAAATTGACCTTTTAACTAATTTGGACACAAAAATTGTAAGTATTAATTCAATTTTATTATATTAAATTTCATAAATTGATAAAAATTTATTGTAATATAAGAACTCATAAAACATAAAAAACATTATTTGGAAAAATGAAATTTTAGGCATAAAATGTGTTAATTCTTATTCTGTACTAAGTATTAATATATAGATGAACCTTACTTAATTTATTTATATATATAAATAATAAATATAATTAAAAATAATTCTTTATTATATATTAATTTAATTATGTTTAAAAATTGCGGCACATAAAAAAGTTCTTTAAAAAATCCTCCTCTTAATATTAAGTGATTTATTATTATTATTATTTTAAATTGTATATTTATTTACTATTTATTAATTAATTCTTATAAATAAATTTTTATTAAAAACAATTTTATTTATTTATTTAAATTCATACATTAAATACAAACTTTATAAAAGTTATAAATGTATAAAAATTACACATAATACTGAATGTAGATATATAAAAATATTTAAAGAAAAATTAATTACATTAATAATTACATGTTTTTATCGTCCCAAAATCTACCTATAAAACAAATAAAGAATTCACATAATTCCGGAGGGTAGATTGGGATGAATAATATTTCAATCCTATTGTATTTTTATTTACATATAGTTTTATTTTTTTTAATTTTTCTAATTTTATTAATTTATCTACATTGTAACGTATTTTATTTTGTATTATAATTATCTAAAAAATAAATAAATATACAGTTTATTTCATTATTTCATGTAAGAAAAACTATAATATCTTTAATGGAAAATTTTCCCTATCTATTTGGGGTGATAGATTATACCCCACTTAAAAGAAAATTTCCATCTAAATTTATTTACCAAGGTGAAAAAATGATTTTACTTTTTTATTACTACATCTTCACATACCCCCATGGATTTCCCAAACTTATGAATTCACCAAATATATTTTACCAAGTTGGTGGATTTACTTTACAACAATTTATCTATATGATATAAGATCTCCACCTATTGTTCCTCATAAGAGAGATCATGTTCTAATTAAAAAACTTTTGATTTTAGTACATGTGATGGATCTAGTATGTAATTCCACAAAAGTGACACATGGAATGCATCATGCACCTATATGAGGTTTGTTGGAAGTTCTATGTGATAAGATATAATCCCTACACTATCATGAATATCAAAGATATTGATGTATCTAGTGCTAAACTTTCCCTTTTTATCATATCTTATAACCCTCTTCCATGGTGATATTTGAAGGAATATTTTTCACCAACCACAAACTATAGAATCTATTTAATGATAATCATAATATCCCTTTTATAAATTTTATTCTTCTTTAAGTTTTAGTTAATTGTTTTTATCCTTCTTCATCAATTCAAGAACAAGATTATGTAGAAATAACTTCCTTTCTACAAATTCATCCGAAAATTTAAGAGCTACAATTTTCATTCCATATGAATCCCTATATAGTTCCATTTGAATGAATGACTGGAAACTATTATTATATAATAACTCAAATAGAGGAATATAGTGACCCAATATTTATTTGAAATCTATTGAGTAATTTTTTAGCATATCCTACAATGTATTAATGGTCCTTTAGAATTGACCATCACTTTGCGAATGATGATTTATTCTAACAATCATATTAATATCGAATTCTTATTAAATAATTATATATAATTTTGATTTAAACCTTCGTTCTTCATTAAATAAAATTGAATTTGGTACTCCATTCAAACCTACCACTTTATTTATAAATTGGAATATTGATCAAGTGAGAAATCCTCTTGAATAGAAATGAAGTATGCCTTCTTTGTAAGTCAATAAACCAAAAACCAAATTGAATTATATTTTTTAAAGGTCTTGGTAAGACCCATGAAAAAATAGCTATGTTCTCCCATTTCTTTATTGGTATAGGTAATAGTTATATCATCCACTTATATTTCCATTTTTTATTATTTACTTATTTTCACAAGAAGCATCACGAAATATACTACAAAATCTCCCTCTTATTATTGAATAAAAAAGTAAATATTATGATATATATAAATATTTATTCATCTAAGGTGAATAAATAAGGATAAGATATGTTCATCATCCAAAAGCTCTATTTTCATCTGTATTTTATATGGAAAACATATTATAGCTTTAAAACATATAAATCCATCTCTATCAAGTTTGACCTATGGAATACTTCCTAGATAATTATATAGATCCATATATTATTTCTTGGCCTCCATGATCTTCACATAGATGGATGGTTTTAATTATTTGGAAAATGTAGGATTTCATACCTTCCTTTATAATTTCCATATTCATACATCAAATATCAATAAAGATCGGGTCCCTTTAAATCCCCATCAAGGACAGGGTTGCTTGATCCTTTATAGTTGTAGTATCAACCACTATATTTTTATTCCTAGTATAATCATGTATTTAGTAATAATAGTCATTCATTAACTATAAAAATCTCCTTTAGAACATTTTAAACTCTTTCTATGTGAATATATTCTTTATGTTCTTGTGATATGTACATATATCGAATTTTCACCATAATGAAATTTCTGCCAAATATTTATTGAAAAAATTAACGATGTTAGCTTTAAATCATAAAAAATATAATTTTTCTCATGTTTAATTAATTAACATGTTAAATAAGCATGGAATTTTAATTTTTAATGTGGAAACATTAAAAAACCTTAATTAAGTCATCACTATATATCCAAAAACATTTTTTACTATAATGTAGTGTTTGTACGAGTCCATGCACTCTATTATTCTTATGATATTTGAAGCTATGTTCACATTCATTTATCTGGTTAAACATTAATCCATTTTATGTCAATTAGGTTATTAAAATTGGAAATCAGGGGAAATTTCTAACAAGCCATTGGTATTATTCAACTAATATAAGATAAATATATATCTATATTATATATGGTGGTCAATGGAATTCATTAATCATTAGATATATCATTTATTATGATTACATGACTCAATAAAGAAACATTTTATTTCTAAATTTCACACTTTTGGAAATTTGGAATATAGTTTCTCATTTCATAAGGTGTTTATCATAATCCTTAAATATTTCTCATGTTGTTCCTTTATCTTAGAGTATATGATAATATCATCAATAAATAATCTGATTTTTTTTCAAGGTAATCTATAAAGAATTATTCAACAAATATAAAAAGAAATCATAAGAAATTATGAATGATATAACTATATGTTCATATTGTGCATATCTTATTTGGAAGTATTTATTGGGTACACATTATCTCTTTACAACTAATTGATGGTTTATAGATGAAATATCCACCTTTAGTAATTATTTAGAACCTATAAATTCATAAAAAAGTCATTAATTCATGGTAGAAGATACATTTTCAGGATTGTGATCATGTTAAGCTTATGATAATCAAAGAAGAGACACAGTTATCCATACATTTTCATGATAAATAGGATTATAGAACCCCACAATGTAGCATTTGGGTATATAAAAAATATTATTCAAATCCTATTAATATATACTTTTTAATACTTTAAAATAAATGGGTTTAATTCTATAAGGGATCTTCAATATAGACATAGAACTAGGTATGATTTCAATTGAAAAATCAACCTCATTTTCTTAGATAATACTGGATAGTCTTTCAGTAAATACATTAAAATATTCTAAAAAAATAGCATATATTAAATGTTGAATTCTTCCCAAATAATTTGATCCAAGTAGCCCTTATTATTATGTATAGGGACCCATATTAAAGATTTATTTACCTAATGGAGTTCTTAATCATCCTTTCATTGATATTTTATTGTGGGATTATTTGGTATATAAAGTAAGATCTATTTATTCTGATAATTTATATGAGATCTTTGTAGGAAATTGAATCCATGCCCAATATAAATTTAAATTAAAAAAAGGAAATAATAACTACATTTTCAAGGATTATCTTCCCATAAACCTTAATCCAAGAATATTTATATACCTCATATGATATCATAGTTGGTTCTTGAAAAAAAATCAAACATAATCCCACTTAGACCAGAGCCAACATCCCAAAAATTCAGTTTAAAAGTATTCACATGAAGATCATGTTTCTGCAAAGATAATTATTTAGACAAGGGTTCAACCATGATACCTTCTATAGATACTCTTTTCACTTAAACATCTCTTATCAGAGAAAAATACCTCATGATATGATACTTCCAAAGTTGGTTCTACATACGATGATGTGACCAGGCTCTTTTATAAGAGCCATCACTATATTATTATCATAATTTAATGTGATGGGGTCTTTACTTCTATGTATCATGTCAATATCTTAGATTATGTTTCATAACTAAATATTTTCTTTAGTTTATTTAAGATCCCTAGTATACACAGGCTCTATAGAATCTGCGACCATGGATTACTTTGAGCTCTTCCATCTCACAAAACCTCCATTGAGGGTGAATATGTATCCCATATATGATTTCATATCATCATGATCTATTTGTAAACTTTCATCATAATATCCTCTTATGAATAGTTACCCATCTCCTACATACACTAAAAAGACATCCTTAGTTCACCTTAGATACTTATGAATAGTTTTAAATTATCTGAAATGGATATAACCTAGGTCATCTTGATATCTTCTTACTGAACATAAGAAATATACGATATATATCCTAATACATATCATAACATACATAAGTCATCAAATCCTTGATGTATATGTAAGCCTTTCCATACTTTTTCTTTCTTCATGTGTCTATGGAGAAAAATTTCTTGGAAAGATGAATACCATGTCACACTAGAAACAATCTCATATTGGATTATTCCAAAATGAATCTCTTCAGTATCTAGTTAATATATGTACATTGACTTTTACCATGAAGTATCTTGTATTTTCATGATGAATTTTGATTCCAATAATATATTCTACTTCACTCAATTCATTCATAGAGAAGCATATATTCAACCAAGATTTAATATAATGTAAGAATTATATTTCATAAATAATTAATAATATGTAATAGAAATGAAATTTTAGGAAAACTACCACACTCCCACTAAATATCTTATAGATAAAAGTATTATATTCAATATTTATTTCACCAAATTATTTTATGGCTTTATAAAAGTGATTTTTTTATAACCTGGAAACTTTCTTTAAGCCATAAATGAATCTTTGCAAATTTCATACCTTATTGGGATCCTTTGGAGGCCCAAACTCTTCATGTTTGTCATATAGACATATTCATAAAGTATCCCATTAAGGAAGTATGTTTTTGAATACATTTGATAAGTGTTGTAGTCATTGTAAGCTGCTATGGAACATAATATTTTGACGGATTTTTTATTGGAAAATAGTAAATAGTTTTCATCATAGTAAATGTATTAATACTGTTTGAACCCTTTTGAAACTAGTCATGAATTATATGTACTTTCTTGTTTATAAATTTCCATTTTCTTCCTATATACCCATTTTAAAACAATGTTTTTACATCCATTGATGTGTATACCAAAATCCAGACTTGGTTTTGATACGAGGAATCCATTTCAAAATTCATATCTTCTTACCACTTGGAAGATTTTGGTTTACTTACTACTTATTTTTAGGTTACAAGATCATTATTATCAACTAATAATGAGTCACCATCCTCAATGACTAGAAAATAATATCTTTTAGTTTATCTTACCTCTATTATACTCTTACGCAGTACTTGTGTCTCTGGAACATCTTTTTCTATGAGGATTTGGGGAATTTATTCCTATACTAACTATTGTATACCATTAGCCTGTACATCATTAGTGGCTATAACTATTCCACTATTTCCTTTAGAGATATTATCACTCTCAAGAAATATGGTGTTTCTTTCCAAACTTGCAATTTTTCATGAGGGTTCATATAGTTAATATCCCCATGTTTCTTTTTGGTATCCTATATGGGTACACATTGTGCCACAAGGTCAAAGTTATTTTCTTGAAGAGATATTAACAAATTCTTTACACCCCGACACTAGTATGTAGAACAAAATATGTTTATTTATAATCCACAATTGGTATCGAATCCCATATTCTACTTTATTTGGAAAATAGTTTAGTATTTTTTATGCTATCTATAACATTTATCCCTAAAAGGATAATGGAATACTCACCTAACTCACCATTGATATCATTATGTATAATAACATGTGGTTCATCTTTTCACTTAATTCATTCCATAGAGGTGTATAAAGAAGAGTGATTAAGAATAGAATCTCAAATAACCATAAATTATCGTTGAAGACATGATTTTGATATTCTATATCATGGTCTGCATTGAGTTTCTTAATATTATTACCAATTTGGTTCCCAACCTCATTCGTTTATTCATTTAAATTATGAAAATAATCCAACTTATGACTCATCAATTGTATATATCCAAATCTATTAAAATCATCATAAAATTTTAAGGATTATGAGTAACCACCCATTGATTTAATTATAAATTGTACCCAAAAATTGGTATAAACTAATTCAAGAAGCTCTTTGGACCTTTAACATTTTCCAATAAATTAGGCTTTAGACATTTTTTATTATAATCATGTGTGATAGATCCCTAGTGGTTTTAGTTTAAATAAAGCTAAATATCCATCTTGGTGTAATTTGGTCAAACACTTTTTGTTTACATTACCTAGAAAGTGATTCCATAATTGGGTATGGTATGAGTCATGTAAAACTATTTTGTTATCCATTTATGTCACTTAATTCATGTAATACAAAAATTAAATACAATTATTTAAATATTCCATACCCTAAAAATGATTTATTTATAAAAGATGCAATAATTACTTATAAAATTGAAAATAAATCCATTTGTATCAATTATAGACATATATATAATGGTTTTTAGTAATAGACAACACATAATAACAATATTTAAAAACCAAGTACATTAATGTCAGCATTGTGAAGTGGTAGTCCTTTATAGCCACAAAAACATTCATAGACCCACTGGATTCTTATAGATCTGCATATATATAATAAATTATATAGAATCTGCTTGTTTCTTTTATTTTAATAAATATTTTGACACCACATGATGTCTCTAACCCGAAATTTATAAAAATATAAAAATTTCACTCCATAAAAAACTCAATTGAAGATTCCCCTTACTTCTTCTCTTGGATATATTTTTTCTTCTAGTGTCCTTTGTCTCTACATGTGAATTAGATAAAATCCAATTTTATTTCTTTCCACTTGATATTTCACTTCTTGGAAAGGCATTGAAGATAATCTTTGTATATAGATCTCTTATTTTGTACTTTAATTTTATTCACCATAATAATAGAATAATTTTTATACTTCCTATCATTATTAACTTGGTGAATTAGAGTGGAAATATCTAATATGTAATTCTCTTTAGTGTTTATATTGAACTTAATAAAAATCTAGAGAATATCTAATTAAATGATTAAATAATAAGATTAGTTTATAATTTATGTGGTATTCTAATCCCTATAACCTATATGTTCTCAAGGTATCCATTAAATTTGACTATGTGAGGCCGAACTGGAGAACCTTCTCTATGTTATTTTTGAATATGATCCTTGGATATATCAAACTATTCTTGTCTAACTCTATATTGATATAGACCATGGCGATTGTTGATAATTCTATAAGTATCCATGTCTCTATGTGACTTAATGAGTTAATTAAGAATGAAATAATGTTATAAATATTGAATGGATACTACATCACTAAAATGTTTATCATTGATAGAAGAATCATTATCAATTGCCTCTTTTATAATCATATTAAGCATTGAGGATTCTACACATAATTTTTTTTTCATAGTGTAATACTATCCGTAGGTTTTTGAACATTACATGAAATCAATCCACATTATAAGATGGTCTTTCTCTAAAATTGATTATAGGGATAATGTAGTTGATGATGTTTTGATTTTCTTATAATATTAAAATATTAGATTATTAGTACTAAATTTTATTACAGATAATATAAGAAAAAATAATAAATTTAATTTTATTAAGTGTCCCACTATTTATAGAGTACTAATAGCCCTCACCATTAGACTCAAAAATTCTAGTTTCTTGAAAATTTGAGTGGAAAGTATTCGTATACCTCTTATCATAACCCAATAATGGGCTCATTAAATTACTAAAAGGTATTTAGGTAGGTGGGTCTTTGCTAACTACATGTTAACATCTACTTAATCAATTAAGTGGACTCCCCAATCTTAAAACCTTTACTTGGATTTCCTTAACACTTTACTCCAAGTTACATCAAGTCTAGTAAGGGATACTTATCTTGATGAAAATTTGTTTAGTTAACCCAAAAAATTCAATATAAATCCTAGATAAGATTAATTATCCCAAAATTTTTTGGTCAAAAAATTAGTGATATGGTTCTATTCCTAATCAATTAATGGAATAACTAGTATGAATTAATATTAATTTAATGGATTTTTTTATTATATGTAATTTTTTTCTGATTTTATCCTTTACATGTATTATTAGTATGAAACGGATTTTACCTTAAGGATTAACCTTTTTATAATAAAACATTCATGCATAAACCATTTATTTTAATTCAATATTTGTATATTTGTATATTTATTTATTTTATCAAGGTAATACATTCATAAATTAAATCATTGAAAACACAAAATTAAATAAATAAATAAATATAATGATGATGAGATTTAACTAATGGTTGATTTAGTGAACAAATAAAAATCCAACCTTTGACCATAGTGATAAACTCATTGTGTTGTTCTTTGAATGATTTAAAGTATCCCACTTGTCCACTTATATATCTCTCTTGTTGGTTTTTTCTTAGTTCCATCTTAAACCACCACCACCATGGCTCCTTCTCGAACCAAATCCATGAACCTTTAGAAAATAAATTTATTACATATGTTTCATAACCCACTCATAGGTGTGGGGGACAAAAGGATTGGTTAAGGGGAATTATATAAAAAAATCCTAGACACAGGAGTCATAGATGAAAAAACTATTGAGGGTTAACTCACAAGACATCATATTTAATTTAATAATAATTAATTTAAAACCATGTAATTAAATTAAATTAAATAAAACCAACATAGACATAGGTCTAGTAAACTCAATATTGTCCATAAAAATGCAATTATTAAGGACGTAAAATAAATAAACAACATTCATTTTTATTCATTATTTAGTAAAGTAAAATGTTCACGAATTAATCTAATTAATTTTCTTATTAATCAATCAATTAATTTTATATTATTTCTTCCAATGATCCTATAATTACAATTTTTGATTATTTTTAATAAAATAAATAATTTTATTTTTTTAAAACTCAATAAAATGGTACACAACTTTGTACTTGGAAGTAACTCAGTGATTACCTGTCTGATGTACTCACTATGGTTTTAATTATTAAAAATTCACTCAAATCAAATATTGTATACATAACAAGTTTTATAATTTCATGGCTTACACTTCCAATTTAATTCGATACAAAAATTTAAATTATAGAGAATGTACAATTTAATGTGTTGAGTCTTCTACATACAATTACTATACATGATTCATAATCTAGAATATTATATAGAATTAATTATGAATTTAATTTAATATAATACCTAATGACCAATATGTAATATCAAATTAATTACCCAAAAAACATAGGTAAATGAGGTTTAATGGAGTAATTCATTAAATTTAACATTTTAATATAAACAGTTAAAGTAGACACCATGTTCAAGCTAGACACATAAAGTGTTCTTTTCTTCACCGAATATCCATAGTACACCGCTTGGGTATCAGTGTGTACTTATCATTAAAATTTAGGTAGTAAATAGTGTGTAAAAATAATAAAACATATGTTCTCCAAGATACATGGATTCTAGTCTGTACTAGATGTGTATTAAATACACATGATATATTAATTACATGGCATGGTTTGAAATCATGTTATCCACCTTGAAAACACATGGACTACATGTCATGTAGTCAATATAGATTATGTGTACTCCAGAAAATATGTTTTCTACCCTATCCGGTCAAAAAGTAGTGCATTTATTGAATACAATGTATACTAATTTCATGATCATCCAGAGTCCATTTAGGAATCCTTATGCAGTGAATAAGGATACACCTTTTTTAATAAAGGAGTACACAACGTGTAACCCCAGTATTATTCTACCAAAATTATTGAAACCTTTAGATGGGTTATTCATATGCATTATTTATTAATTATTAATTCATAATGGTAATATGATCATGAAAAAACGAATAGGAAGAATATATTTCAACAATGGATCATGAAATAAATAAAAAATTGTAAAATATTTTTAATTTTATATATGTAATTATGAACAATAAAATAAATAATTATAAATTCTAACATGAATAATCTGATACCACTTGATATTTATGAAAAAATGAATGTTTTTATTACGGATGATCTAAAATTAGAAAATATCATATTTTATGGATCATTTACATATTTTATAAGATGTGAAAATCATTCTTAAAAAGAAATTTACAAACAATATTGATAATTAAATATTCTGGAACTAAGAGAACATCTTTTCATAGTAACATTTTAATTATTTAAATTGATTTTAGAAAATAATACCTCAATCTTGGGACAAGATATAAGATGTTTATGACTCAAGTAGGTGAACTAGGTTAGTGTATTTTCAATACTATATAGTGGAACTCTATCTTTCCATAAAGCAGATAATTTATGGTTTTTCTATTTTATGTCATTGTTGATTAAATTTAAATTGGGTGAATCACACATTGTTTATAATATGATTTATGGGATTTTTTGTGAGTTTATGGATAATTTTAGTCATATAGGTTTACATTATATATATACATGTCACTTACATTAGATAGAGACCAAATAATTAGGTGCCTATTGAAATTTTGATATGTTCTTTGGTACATTATACAATGAATTATTTTATTTGATATTTTTATATTCTATGATTTAGTGTATATATGTGGATGTGACTAATGTGTAGTAATTAAAGGAATGTCTTGGGCTATGGGTAGTGCTTAGGGGGTTATGCCCAGTTCTTTTGGAAGCCTCTTAGGATGGACCTTATTGTGTACCCTTATGTATGCCTATGTGGTTTTTGATATTCCTATTTAAGTTATTAGATTTGTCTAAGGTTTTTAGAGAGAGTCCACTAGAAATAAATTTGGAGGTCAAGAAGTAAATAAAGGGGAATAAGTGTAATATCCCCATATTTATAAACCCTTTTTAGTTTTTTTAATTTTATTATTGAAAATTGAAATAATTTTAACAACATTTCATCCATTACAAAGGGAATAGGGTCTCAATGAGGCTAAGATGAGTTTTAAGACTTCGCATAAGGGTTGATATGAGTTGAACTTGGATATTTTAAGGTAAAATTTAATTTTTAAGGGTTATATAAGGGTAAATAGACACTATGTAAGAGTATGGGTGTTTCGTCTAGCTGTTGTGAAAAGGTAACTTCTAATTCATAATGGTTTCATAAGGGTAAGACTGACTTGTGTAACAGTACGGAGTTAATTTATACTGTTAGGGTATCTCATTGGTTTCAAAGGACATATAAGGGTATGTTTTAACTTTATAAGTTTAAACATGACTTTCCAGGAACTACATAGGGTTAAGAGACCAAAATAAATATAAATTTACTCACCATTATGCGACTTATCTTATTTATTTAAGGGTGAACTATATTACCCATCCACATCACCTTTTTAAAAAAATTGATACAAAAACTTTATTATAAACTTTTTCCTTCCCCAAGAAACATTTTGTAACTCATTTTTGTGATTTTAAAATCCTCAAAACATGAAAATTAATTAGTTTTTTTTATTTAGGATTGAAATAACTTTTATAGATGAAATTAAATAGTGTAAATTCATGATTTTTTTAGAGAAAAATTAATGGTGAATTTAATTTGTGGGTTTTATATTTTATGAACCAATATATAGTATTTCCTTCTTAAAATATCTGAATATTTTCATGATTTGTTTTTCATTATCCTCTAGAGTGTTAACATTTTAGAAATTCCTTTATGAAATATTTTTCAAGCTTCCTTCAATTAATATAACCTCTCTTATAGTTTCTATTCTTGGTAGAAATGTTCCTCTATAATTTTCTATAGGTTCTTCATTTTAAAAGGGACAATACTCCGACATTCTTACTCTTGTTCAATTTATAAAATATTATCTTTTATAGTTTTTTGGAAAATTGATGAATCATTCTTAAATGGTTTACAAAAAATTATCAAAGACTGATAATTAACAGTTATCATGATTAAAATGGATTATTATAGTGATATATAATATCATCACATGTGAAATTATAATTATTATTTAATAAAGTAATTGTTAAGAACATGTTATATATTAAAAAAATAATTTCAAAATTATATTGGAGAGAGAAATTATTATCACATATGGTGTGTTTTTATTTATTTTAAAAATAAATTAATTAGAATTTGTTCTAGAAGTATTTGTTTAGTGGTTCGAACTAACTAATATGTGGATGTGATTCATGTGAAATTTATTTGTTAAACCTTTAGAGTACTTTATCAATGATCTAGTGGTAGGAAACCCTTAACATTCACACTTGTATTATATGGGGTATTGGCGTGACTGTTGGCCTATGTGTGTAGCCTAGGGAAATTAATGTCTGGTGCATACTCATAGGATGTGTTTGTTTGATTGTAATTAACCCATACTATTTTTTTCTTAAATATGGATTTTTTATGTTTATAATATTTGACTTGACTAGATGTTTTATTTTCATTTGCATCAAGTATCATATGTACTTTTATTCTGTATTTTATATCAAAGTGTGTAGGTTATAAGTATTTATAATGTCCTCAAAGATGGATGTTTCAAACATTGGACATCATGTACTTGAACTATCCAAGTTGATAGGATGTGTCACATGACTTTGGGACATCCATCTAGAGGGATGTTTATGACATTGGTCAGAATATACTTTTGTTATCCCAACCAAAGGGATATGTCACATTCTTTTGGGATATCCTATAAGGGGGATGTATCTAGTAGAAAATAAATATTTCTTATAGTTTGGTTACAAAGTAGGAAGATATGGTATTGAGGACTTAAGATATGTCTTGACTTTAGGTTACAAGTATATTCAAAGAAGTGAATATTAATTAAACATCACATTACATACTATAGATTATTCCGTATGACTTTAATTTAATAATGACCATGATTATTGAAACACACAAATATCATTCAAATTTTTAATTAAATTTTAATGATTTTTAATTATTTCAAATGTTAGTACCCATGATTTTTAATTTTTTATTAAACTATGAGAAATTTGAATTGAGTAGGTGAAATGGTTTAAAAAACAATAATAAATTTTGTGTTTGAAATTTAATTTTATTTATCTTTGATATATAATTTTCTGAATATTTATAGGTGTTATCATTTTTTAGGAGTATACATTATCAAAATTTAGGCCAGGCCTAAGAAGGAACCCAACTGGCGACTATGAACCACTTAGCCAGCCTAAGAGGGACGTTCGATCACACATCACACTAGGAGATCCCTCTTTATTGTGACAGTGCATGAGGGATAAATACTGTGCAGTAGAGGACCGTGATTGGTCAATCTTATATGTGAATATATTCTACAAGAACCATGTACTGGGGCATAGGGTAACTCCATGAAGCACTGAGAGGAAGGCATTGCCAGGATAAAGAAATCCATGGTAGTGGACAGGAGCCCTCCGTCTTCCTCGCATATTCATTGTAGTGTGGGAGATGCTTTTTGATATTTAAGGAAGCATAACCCCTTGAGGTTCTTTGATGTGAGACATAGTATATCTAAGTTACTATTGAAATTTTCTAAAAATTCTACTATTCTACACAATTTTTGTACGCCCCACCATGGATACAATCCACCGCTATCTCCAACATGGCTTCACCACTTGACATCATCGACCTCACTTGCTTTCACCTCGAGACAACCTAGGCTGACCACCCCACAGTAAATTTCAAGTCATTGATCACTACCACTGACTGAGACCATCGAGTATCAACTCAGGGATCTTGATCGACCCACATGAAGCATTTTTCGAAGGCTCCACCATCCACTTTCTAGTGTGAAGGAAGAGGAGGCCGCCTCTACCCCACTACTCACCATTGTCACTCAAGCTCCACTAAAAAGGATCCTAGCCACATGGATCCTCTCATGCATGCCCATGCACCATTCTACTAAGCTTCTCTAATAAATATTGAATGCCCAGTTATATCAGGTATTCTCATATCTTTCCCATAGATATCTACACATTTTTAACAAAGGTAGATATATATATTTTAAATATTTAGGATATCTCCACTGATATGAGAAAGACCAAACCCCCATCACTGCTTATAAAAGAAGGAGGCATCCCACTATTTGGAAGAGTTTGACACACTGAAGGGAAACCATACACTGGAGGCCTACTTCTTTATAGTTTATGTATTTTTTTTATTTTCATTTCATTTTTAGTTTTAATTCATATTTAATTTTAATTTATTTTTTAATAAAAATTCATGAATATATTTATTCAAAGTTTGTTCCAAACACATTATTATATTTTTTTCTTATTTTATTCCTTCTCATATTCTACTTCTTAAAATTTAACATTCTCACTTCTATTTTATTATCTTCATTTTTTCTTCTATTTTATTGTATTTTATTCTCTCTCTTTCTTAGTTCTCTATCCTCTATTATTTTTATTATTTTATTTTATTCTCTTTTTTTATCATTCCACCATGAACTCCTACACTAAAAAATGATGATATTACCCAATACTTGGCCGAAGTTAGGTACGTTGTGATTTAATTTATTCTAAACTTAAATTTTTATGTTTTATAAATATTATGATGAACAAGAGTAAAGTTATCATGTGTGGAGATTATAAACCATTAAATTGAACTTGAACTTAGTTCTATTACTTTATTGAGTATTTTCCCTATTTCCTCTAGGTTACAATCTCTTTATATGATTAATTTGAGCCTTTCAGTGGATAAAATAACATACGATGGAGCCAGGTCCTAGGATATTGAATACTCTTGACTGAGGCGTGCCATCAATTTTGATTATTAAAGTATATAGAGTTTATATTGCTAAAATTATTTGAGATTTCAATCCTCTGAATAAAATAACTGTAATAAATGTATGAGATCTCAGAATTGAATTATCAAACTCAATCTAAACACTAAAAAGGATAATGATGGAGCTGATGAACCAAACCAAAATGGACAAGTAATTTTTTTCCTAATTTCATTCTGTTAGAAATTCATATTATTTATAGATTTAATTTTTATATTTCATGTCTTCTCAATTATATATTTTTCATAAAAAATAAAAAATAATAATAATTATATTAGGTGAGATAGAATAAGTAGGTGAACTACTGAGAAAACTCCTCAAGTGAGGCGACCATGGTCAACCAATATATTACATTAGTAAAATGAATTTTATTTTCCCGTACCCTATACTTTTATTTTAGTCAAAACTGGTTCCATTAGTGGGGATCTAATCAGAGTTTGCTATGATTTTTTAATTTCACATTTTAGATAGTGTTTTATTGTTTTCCATAAAAATCATAATTTTTTTTATGATGTTTTCAAATGAAATTTGTTTCAAAACATGGAACAATTAATCAGGAGTGCATGATTAGAAGGAGATGCTACACAATGCTGGGAAGGATCTCTTTTAAAGTATGTAGGAAATCATTATCCGAGGCAAGGATATGATGAATGGAAAATCCACTCAACTTTCATTTAAAGAGTTGACAGACATAGTCAACAAAGTCAAAGATGATTATCAAAGACATAATACCAAGGAAAAAGTGACACTACATTTGCTTAATTTTACTTATGACATAAAATAAATTGTGTCTAATATTGAGGAGTATCCACATCCCATATATGTGAAAGATCATATCCAAGATGACCCTGATAAGCCAGAGTGGATTCATGATGAATAAGACTTTCCTATTGAGTTATTTGTGGGAGATAAACAAGATATTGATGAATTTTTAAATGATTATTATGTACAACATGATCTCCCCATTCCTTACATAGTAGAAGAGATAACACCAGTCTACTTATCTCAAGCCATATAAGAGTAGGAATATACACATGTCCTGAACTAGCTTGAGATTTCATTTGACCTAACACCCGACATGGTATGAGACATGGGCCGAGGGGTGTTCCTGATTCCCAAAGGCTGGAAAGTACTGGAGAGCATCAAATACAATACAAATGGGAATGATTTTATCCCCAAAAACCAGAATAAAACAAAGAGAACTGAACACATAAAAAAATATAACTAAATATGATAATATATATATATATACATATTTATTTACAATGTAAGAGAATGAAATAAAATAAATACAAAACTGAAAACTAAAACACACTACCACAATCTCTGTGTGACCTCTTGGTCCCCACCAACCACCATACCAATCACTCCACAAAGATCCCATGAACCAACAACCTAGGAAGGAAAAAGGACCTGTAAAATAAATCAGGTCGACGAACACTGAGTGGTACAATAAGGGTGTGATCTAGACATCTTTGTAGGAAACAACCAAATAATACATGAGTTTCCTTTATCGAAAACAATAAAATTAAACTAGTTTGAAATAAAAATATTAAAATAGTTTTTCTCATTTTAATAGAACAACAGTACTTCCCTTTTCAAAAAAAAAACACAGCACATTTATATTTTCAAAATAAGTATTCAACACTTTAAAACTGACACCCAAATAAAGATATTCGAGACTATGGTAAGAATAAATAAAAAGTGCGACTTAAAATTAAATGCAATAGTAATTCAACTGGAAAATAAAAAAAACCTTGAGTGATCCTAAAAATTGCTATAACAACCCCTGGACGTACTTAGATCATAACCACATGTCAGCATATGGTGAAGCTCCTAAGTCTATGACCAACTAGCCACCCACAACTGACCAATCTAGTGGAACAACCCACATATCCTCTCACACTTTTCATCTTTAAATAAATTGTTTTATTAAATTTTGGGGCATCAGATAGTTCGGGTCGAGACCCGACTTAAAATTTTATAGTTCCTTTTTAGAAATGCACTTTTTGGACTTTACGACATTCAGCGCGCCGCTGCCGAAACCGCGCGACCTTTCTTGGGTCACCACATAGACTCGCTCGGTTCTCCTCATGCCTGCATGAAACTAATTAAATAAAAATAATTTCTGATAAAGAAATAGAAATTTAATTAGATGAATAAGGTAGTTAGTGAAAAATAAAATGGGAAGAATAAAATGAATTACGAGTTCTAATAATAATAATAATAATATTAAGATTTTTGTTATTATTATTATTACTCTTTTATTAAAGTTTTAATTAAGTTATTAAGAATATCATTAAAATTGTTATTATCGTTTTTGTTTTATTATTATTATTATTTTTTTTAGTTTTATCTTTATTTTATCTTTTCTTTTTCTCTCTTGTTTAGGGTTATATTTTTTTTCTCCCCTTCGGTGCCTTCTTGCCCAGGCCATCGAGCCCCACCCCCTTCTCCCCTTTTTGCTTGCACACTGCAGCACATCCCCTCTCCGGCCCTTCCCGTCGCACCATTATCCCCTCCACGGCTGGCCGCCAGACTCCCACTCCCCTGCTCCAGCTCCGTTCGGCCACCCTGATCTCTTGGCCACTTGCACAACCCCCCTGTCAGCCGCTCCACCTCCTGGGGTTAGACCTACTCCTTCCGGCGCCTCCTACTTCTCCTGGTTCCCCCTGCTTCATCCGACTTATGCCGTCACCCCGACCCCTACCGGTGCTGCTTCCCCCTTTTTTCCAGCGACCCCGTCGACCGGCCAGCCCCGCATCGGCTTTCATGCTTCCTCTGGAAACGGACTGAACCGCCACCCCTACTCCGTCTGGCGTTGCGCCACCTGCTACCCGACCCCATCCCGTCACACCGCTATTTTCCTCCCTCTTCCGGAAACACCGACACCAGCTGGCCAACATCCCTCAAATGACCACACCTTTGGTTGAGCCCTCCTCTATATTGTTTTGTTTTTTATTATTATTGGTTTTTTTGGGGTTTTCCAGTGGGGTATAGATCCTATTTTGAGGATTAACAATTTATTTTGGGTTTAATCTCCTTGGTCAGGGATTCGCTTTGATTATTCATGGTGTGAATGATGTGCAGATTTTTTTGTGCCAATTCCACAAGGATCTCCATGTGAGGTAGGTGGTTCTGCATTTAATCATCATTTGATGAATTATTTGCTTGAACAAATAATTTATAGTGCTCTTTGATTAATTCCTTTGGGTGCAAATTTTTTTTCATGAAGTTTTCTATGTGTTAGTTTTGTCTATTATCATGTTCATGTGGTGCGGGCGTGTTCTTTGGTTTAAAATATGAATTTCTTAAATTGTTAGTGTTTAATAATACATGCATTTATCTGTTCTTTCATGAAAGTGGTGTTAATTGTGTTTCAATATGGTTTCATATGTCTGATCATAAGTTATAGCATTGTGTTGGATGAGTAGGTTGTTGTGGTGAAATCATTTGTTGAGTTGTCTACTAGTGTTTTATAAAGTGTGCGTTTGTTTTGTGAAAATATAAAAAGTGCACGGTTTATGTTCTGGTACAGCGTTCATATGCGTTTTGTCCAAAAAGAGGGTTGAGTGGGCTTTTGGTGTTTAAAGTCATGTGTCATATTCTGCAATTTCTTAATTAAATTTCTAGTGTTTTTTTATCGGTAAAGTGGTCTTTTAACCATGTTACTGGGATATTAAATGATTTGAGTTGTATAGTTTGTGTTCTTGAAATGGCGTTGGAAGTGTTTGGTCATGAAGTAGGGCTGAGTTTTTTCTTTTGTGTTAGTTGTGTTATGTTTCTTTTTAAATAATTTATTGACAAAGAATTTAATATGTTTTATTAAAGAATTATTAGTAATTCTAAAATTGTTTTTATTGACTTGGGTAAGGTCTTTTGGGATGCATACTTTGTCAATTTGTTTTCTATGTGTATGAAAGTGTGGCGTTGGGTTTATGTTACACACTTTTTGTTATATTTGTTTGAGTTTGACGTAAAATGTGAAACTAGAACAACGTGAGCACAAAAAGGGGAAGCATGGGTACAAGGTGGGCGGACTAGATCTAGCGTGCTAGTGATTCAGAAGCGGGTGTGTCCCAGTTTCACTTAGCTGGGTTGACGATTACAACACTAACTAAACAATGGATGATGATTAGATACCACTAGGTTATGGATGTGTTTCCCTACTAGTGGCTCATGCACAAGAATGTATTTTTTCGCGATTCCTATACTGTTCACCGAGACATGAGGTTCTAGGGTCCCATTCCTTTTTCTGGTACCTATAGGGCCTCTCCCACTTTTGGTGCTCCTGGACTACTATACATTCACTATTGGCATACGGTGAAGCTTTTGGGTTTTTGTGAGGGTTTGGGTTTTTCTTATATGCATGAGTGTTTTTATTTCGTTTCAGTTGTTTTATTTAAAAGTGTTTTCTTTATAGAAACAGTTTCTTTAAAGTTGTTTAAGCTTTGGTGTCCTTTCATTTGTTTATCCTCCAAATGTATTCATCATTTAATGTTTACAGGTGGAACATTTTTATTGGGTGACGCCCAACTGGGCTTTTGGATCACACCCTACATAAACCTTTGGGTGTATGTAGTATTTGTTTCTTGTGTATTATAGGTTATGACATCATGCTTAGTGATGGTGGTTCGGATTGTTTTCAGTCTCCTCATGCAGGTTGCAGTTGGTCTTCGCATGCAGAGTGGTGTTGATGTGGCCTTAATTTTTCCAGGAGGTTTGAGTCGGAGTTTTAGTTTCCGCTGTTGTCTTTTCTTTTTAGTTATTAGTTCGAGTTGTAGACCGTAAATTTTTTTTTGGTTTAAGGGAATGTTTTGTTGTTTGTTTTCAGTTTTAGTTGGTTTATATTGTTAGTTGTCTTTCTATATTTTATTACGGGTAAACCGTTCCTACTTGTTACTTATGATACCCAGGAACTTGTGCCAACCCATGGGGATCGGGAACGCCCTTCAGGCCATGCCGTGGACCGGGTCGGGCGCTAGGTCGAATGGCGACCCTGCCTGGTTCGTGACAAAATGGTATCAGATGCAGGTTTTATCTCTTGGGTCATGTTCTTTAGGGATAGAGTCAGTGTAGACCAAAGATAAGTTTTTTGGGAGTCGACGTTCTGGCTACAAGTAAGGTGCCTGGCCAGCACACATTGTGGCAGGACTCGAGTTACAAATATAAGTTGAGGTTTGCCTGAGTCTTTGGTCATTGTGGTTAATCTTGTCTAGGGGTAATGAAAAGGGAGTAGGTTCAGTGGTCCCAGTGAGATCATAGGGTCTGGCACGCCATGTAGATCCAGGGACATTGTCCTAGAATACCCTCCATGGTAGTGGCATGATTGGTGTATGGCCTCTAACCATATGTTCCAGTCATCCGATGGCACTAGTTTTCTCTTGCACCGTTATTTTTTTCTTTGTTTTGGAATTGTGGACATTTGGTTTTTTTGTAAAAATAATTTGGTCGTGGGAATTTTTTTGGAAATGTTTTGAAATAAAGCACTTTAAAAAAAATGATGTATGAGGTTTGAAAGGTGTGGGTGGGATGTTTTGGTTTTGAAAAATGGAATGGTTTGGTTTTGATCCTTTATGTTCTCATGGGAAACCACATGCATGAGTATATATGGAAAGAGAAAGGGTTAATGGAATGAGCGGATGAGTTCCTGGATGGATATGAGGTGGGTGATGGTGTGGCATGGGAACATGCATGTGCAAGGCCCATGGGACACCATTGGTGTTTGTGAAACCCACAAGCTTTTCTTATTTTTCAAAATGTTTCGTTAATTAAAAATTTGGTGTTTTAGTAACCAGTGATTGCATGGTGTGTCCTTGTGATTTTGACATGTTGGATGTGAGACATTTTTTGTTGAGAATCCTTTTTGACTGAATTTTGTTGAAGTTTGATTTTTTACTTTTAAGTTGGTATGTAAGTGTGTAGTTGGTGAGTTATTAGGAAAAGTATATCAAGGAGCCCTTGCAGTGGTTCCCCCTGCACGTTTGGTGTTCGCTTGTAGTAGGTCTTGACCGTTGGATCAGTTTGGTTGGGTCCATTGTTTTCTTTCTTGACTAGTGTATTCCCCCATAAAGCATTGACATGTGATTAAAGTGCGGCCACAGGAAAATTGTTGTCGGACGACCCTCAAGTTTATCAAAGGAATCTATTCTTGAATTATAGAATTGAACCCACCTCTCCCTTTTTTCAACTATGCATATCCTCTCGCAGTGGGATGATAGATACAGGGGGATTTGATGGGAGTTTTGGTCTTTTGAGTGTCTGAATCGTCGGGTATGGAGCTTAACACTATCATGTTTGAAGGTTCCCCCTGGAAATGGCGAATGGAATTCCACTGGGGAAGGGTGAAGGCGGTTCAGAATTTTCAGTGTTGACTAGTGTCATGAAGGGCTTTTTAGTTCTTTCATTGGCTACAAGGGTCACGTTTGGTGATGTCTTGCAGTGTGAGTTTTCATTGATAGTCAAGGGTGAAGTTTGACCTCATTAATTTGAGTGTTCTTTTTGGAAATGGTGATGGATATCCCATTGGGGAAAGGTGGAAGTAGCCTAGAGTGGTCGGTGTGGGGAACTATTCTAACTGACCTTTGGTCCTTCATTTGTTTCATTTATGAAAGGGGTCTCTGTTAGGCCACTATTGTGGCAGACCTAGACACATGGGGATGCTACGGTCAATTGCAGGAATCACGTGTTGTTTAAGACTCAGTTTAAAGTCCCATCTCCATATGATATTCCTCTCAATAGCAATGGTAACTTTCAGGTGAAGATTTTTGGTGTCGTGTTTCTCGTTTAGTGTGACAAAGTGTGATGTGCATGCATCATTTCAGCTCTTGTGTTGGTGAATGTTCTGTGTATGATTATTTGGATATCGAAATGTGTTGTGTTTTCTGGTGTTTCCTTGGTTGTAGTGTGGTTGCGTGTGACACCAAAAGTAGAAGCTCTGTTCGGGAGTCTTCTATACCTGACTGTGAGACAGAAGATGCTTCAAACATCAAGGCTCCAATCGTAGGCCTCGGAGTGAAGCTGGCACGTGGTCAGGAAACCCAAGAGTGTATGGGACCCCAACCTTATTTCTGTCATCAGTAATGAAGGTGAAAGAGGATTAAATTGTCTTTAGTGGTTGTTCCATTCCGACGACCCACCTAGGTGAGTGAGGCTTCTCATGGCTATGAGGAGGTGTTGTTGTCTCATTACCTTAAAGTTTTCGGGGTCTCATTCCACCGATTGTAATTGCTTTTGGTGGTCCGTATGGGAGTCTGTGGGTAAATCAGTCTCAAATTTGAATAATGCTAATCCAAGGACATGGAGATGTTGGTTCATCTTGGGTCATTGTTTTGAAACCCCATTAGTTGGGCCCTCCCTCCCCACACCTTGTGGTGGGGTGTTTGGTCACCATCATGAATTTTTCAAAGTGGTATATCCTATGTTCGTTCTAATGGCGGCGAGAACCATGATGGGTCTCGCACAAAGGTCTCTGGAATAAATCGGTGTCGGTCTTTCCTTAATGGTGTGGAGTCTTCCCGGACCTCCCCATGTTGTTTTCCTAGTCTCGTCTTGGGAGTTGGTAGGTTCATAATGGTGGGGAGACGCACATTGGGTCTCACACGAATGTCTCTAGAATGAGTCATGGCTGGACTTTCTTTAATGGCGGGGAGTCTGCTCGAACCTCCCCATGTTGGTTTTCTAGTCTCGTCTCGAGTGTCAGTGAGTTCCTAATGACAGGGATCCCCTTGAGCTTCCCCATGTTGATCTTTTGATTCTGTTTTTAGGTACGACATGGTGATAAGTGATAATAGTGTTCCTTGGACGTGGTTTGACCTTGTTTGTTCATTATAACCAAATGGTGTGTTTTTTTTAATAAAGTTTGAGTTGTTTCGTCTTGTGTGGTTGGTTTCCGTGGGTGCGAGAGTCGTTTTCATTGATCAATCAACTGGAGGCGTTCTAGCTCTTTGGGGTGGGCGACACATATCATAAAGTCTTTTTACACGTTTCTTGAGGTTTTCATTTGAGTCAATTTCTCTGAGCATGATGCATTTGACTCTTCTCACTTGTTGTTTGTGGGGATTCACTCTGAACCTAAATGGGGTATCAGTTTCCTCCCGTAGTCTCAACCTTAGTTGTGGATTTCCGGGGATGGAAAGCTTTATGGTGGGGAGATTTTTCACACCTGTAATCTTTAAATAAATTTTTTTATTAAATTTCGGGGCATCAGATAGTTTGGGTCAAGACCCGACATAAAATTTCTGAGTTCCTTTTTCTAAATGCACTTTTAGGCCTTTACGACGTTCAGCACGCCGCTGCCGAAACTGCAGGACCTTTCTTGGGTCACTGCGCGGCCTCGCTCGATTCTCTGCACACCTGTTTGGCGTGGAACTAATTAAATAAAAAGAATTACTGATAAAGAAATAAAAATTTAATTAGATTAATAAGGTAGTTAGCGCAAAATAAAATGGGAAGAATACAATGAATAACCATTTCAAATAATAATAATAATAATAATAATAATAATATTATTATTATTATTACTCTTTTATTAATGTTTCAATAAAGTTATTAAGAATAGCATTAAAATTTTTATAATTGTTTTAGTTTTATTATTATTATTATTAGTTTTGTTTTTTTAGTTTTATCTTTATTTTGTCTTTTATTTTCCTTTCTTGTTTAGAGTTACATTTTTTTTCTCTCCCCTTTGGCGCATTCTTTCCCAAGCCGTCGAGCCCCACCCCCTTCTCCCCCTTTTTTCTTTCACGCTGCAACACATCCCCTCTCCGGCCCTTCCCGTCGCGCCGTCACACCCTCCACGGCTGGCCGTCAGACTCCCACTCCCCTGATCCTGCTCTGTTCGTCCACCCTGACCTCTTGGCCGCCCGCACAACCCCCCTATCGGCCGCTCCACCTCCAGGTGTTAGACCTGCTCCTTCCGGTGCCTCCTGCTTCACCCGACACCCCATGCTCCGCCCGACTTGTGCCGTCACCTCGACCCCTGCCGGCAACGCTTCCCATTTTTTCCAGTGACCCCGTCAACCAGACAGCCTCACATCGGCCTTCATGCTTCCTCCGACGACGGGCTGAACCACCACCCCCTGCTCTATCCAGCATCGCGCCACCTTCCACCCGACCCCATCCCGTCGCGCTGTTGTTTTCCTCCCTCTTCCAGCAACAACAACACCAGCCGACCAATATCCCTCTGATGACCGCCCCTTTGGTTGAGCCCTCTCCTCTATTGTTTTGTTTTTTATCTTTCTTTGTTGTTTTTTTGGGTTCTCCAGTAGGGTTTAGATCTGATTTTAAGGATTAACAGTTTATTTTGGGTTTAATCTCCTTGGTTAGGGCTTCGCTTTGATTCTTCATGGTGAGAGTGATGTGCGGATTTTTTTTCTCTAATTCCGCAATGATCTTCATCTGAGGTAGGTTGTTCCATATTTAATCATTATGTGATGAATTATTTGCTTGACTAATTAATTTATAGTGGTCTTTGATTAATTCCTTTGGGTGTGAATTTGTTTATCATGAAGTTTTCTATGTGTTAGTTTTGTTTGTTAGCATGTTCATGTGGTGTGGGCATGTTCTTTGGTTGAAAACATGCATTTCTTAAATTGATAGTGTTTAATAATACGTGTAGTTATCTGTTTTTTCATTCAAGTGGTGTTAATTGTGTTTCGATATGGCGTTGCATATGTCTGATCATAAGTTATAGTGTTGTGTTGGATGAGTAGGATGTTGCGGTGAAATCATTTGTTGAGTTGTTTACTAGTGTTTTATAAAGTGTGCGTTTGTTTTGTGAAAATGTGAAAAGTGCATGGTTTATGTTCTGGTATAGCGTTCATATGCGTTTGGTCCAAAAAGAGGGTTGAGTGGACTTTTGGTGTTTAAAGTCATGTGTCGTATTCTTCAATTTCTTGATAAAATTTCTAGTGTTTTGTTTTATAGGGAAAGTGGTTTTTTAGCCATGCAGTTGGGTTATAATGTAAAGACCCGTAAAATTCAAGGGAAATTTTTTTCTTAATTTTATTTGGAATTTTACAAGAGCGCGGTTCCAGACGGCACCTGATTCAGAGGCCCGGAGTGCCCGGAATCAATTTCCGATGTTTGGCTCGGGTATGTTCAGTGAACGAATGAGCGGGAATTTATAACTTTTGATCTGGTTCTCGGAATTGAAATTCGAGGACACCGATGAACTCGCAACGCCGATATTCACTTAAGAAGACCTTTTCTGAAGTTTTGTTTATTGCGGGACGAAAGTTAATTTTTGGGAGAATTATAAAAAATTGAATAAAAATGTGGAACACTTTTTATTTTATTTTTATGTTAGTTAACTTCCCCCAAAGGGAGTTAAAGGTGGGACCCACATCCACTTAACCTCCCTTGGGAGGATTAAGTGTGGTGGGGCCCACACGAAACCCAACTTTTCAACTTCTCTCAAAACTCCCTTTAACCCCTCTTTAAATGTTTTGACAACTTATCTTATTAATTAGGTTGAGTTGTTTAACTTTTTCAAACCTTTGAAATTCAAAAAGGTTTGGTTGAGTTAATAAAATAAGATCTTAGCTTATTTTATTTGGTTAGATTCGTTTAGCCATCTTGAGAGGATTTGAGAGCTTTTTTTTCTTCTTCAAACATTGATGAAGAACGCTCAAGCTTTGACGAAGAACGCTCAAGCTTGACGAAGAACGCTCAAGCTCCGACGAAGAACGCCGCTCCTCTCTTCTTCGTCTTCCGTGTCAACGAAAGGGAACGCCGCTTCCTCCTCGGACTTCCTTCGTCGGCATACGAAGATTCGCCAACGACGTACCTCTTTGGACGTACCTCTTCGTCAACGGATTTGACGAACGATTACCGCGACGCCCGACCTCCGCGACGCTGTCTTCCGCGGGACGTTGACAAATCTTCGAACTTGAACCCAAGGTAAGGGTTGTTATTTTTGTTTATTTATTTATCCTTGTTCGTGGTTCTGGCATGACTAACGTGAGGATTTTAATTATGTGTTATCATTTAACGTGAGGGGGCCGGACCACATGAACATGGCCGAACCCCCCTCCTTTGTTCTTGATGATTTATCTTGCGGTTGAAACAAGATGGCGTGGCGGCGTCGCACCACGCGGATATTCACACGATTATATTGTGCGGCGCCGTCGCGCCGCGCCGTGGAAGGATCATCAAGAACGCGACTCCGTCGCGCCGCGTCGAAGGGAATCAAAGGTGCGGTGCAGGGGCGCGGTGCCGTCGCACCGCGCCGGACGACGAACACTGCGGCCGGTTCCGGGCTGCGGCAGGACGAGAAGACCGGCGGCCGGGCCGCCGGCGTCGGATGCCGGAAAGGGGACCGGTTTTCCGGTCCCGTTGGAGAAAAACCGGCCGGCTAGGTGGCCGGCCGGATGGTTAAAATCCGGGGGAATTTAATTCCCCCGACCAGCGTTCAAAAGCCCCCCCATTTAATTGGGGGGGAGGTTTCCTTGAGGGGGGTAGGCGGCCCCCCGGTCCTCTTCAAAGCAGGCCCCCCACGAGGGGGGGGGGGGGTTCCAAAGGCGCGGCTAAAAGCCGCGCCGCCATCTGCTGGAAGCGGGGGCTTAGCCCCCCGCGCGTGACCCCAGCGGCGCCAGGCCGCGCAGCCGCCGGCCAGGCCAGGTCGGACCCGGGTAGGGTCGACCCGGTTCGGGCCGACCCAGGGGGGGGGGGGGGGGTCGGGCCGGGTCGGCCCGGACCCGGACCCCCTGTTTTCGAGACGGTTTCGGTCTTTTGGCCATAACTTGATCCACGGACCTCCGAATGACGAACCGTCTGCGGAAACACGATCCTTGGATCGAGACGGTCGTTTCGATATATTGAAATCAAAGTTTCGGAACACTTTGAGTTCGTCCGGGTTGGTTCGTTCACGAAACCAACCGGGCCTTCGGAGCAGAAACACTCATATCTTGAGCTATGGACGTCCGATTGATGTGCCGTCAGCTTTGTTGTGTTCCTCTTAGTGAGACGGATCTTTTGGCATACTCCGCCTGAGGTTTGGACGTAGTTGGAGTATGGTCGGGTTGGTTTTTCCTTAAAAACCAACCGGGCCCCGGAGACTAAAATGCCAATAACTCTCAGACCGGGCGTCCGATCGACGCGCCGTCTGTTGCGTTGAGTTCCTGTTGACGATACAGAACTTTTGGATACATCAACTCTGGACATTGTGACAGTTGATGTATCAGCCTCTCGGCTCGTGGAGCGGACCCTCCGAACGAGCTTGCTGTATGCGGGAACCCTAGTGCTGGCTGCGACTGTGACTGCTACTACTACTGCTACTACTGCTACTGTGACTGCGACGACGACAGTTACAGAGATCCTGTGTGGATTCGACGACGACGACTACAACACTCATCGATCCTACGTGGATCAGTGCAACATGTCTTGTGTGGGCCCGATCCTGTGTGGGTCTGATCCTGTGTGGGTCTTTGCGCTCAGCGGTCCTGTGTGAACCAGCGCCTATAGGTCCTATGTGGGCCCGATCCTGTGTGGGTCTTTTGCGGGGGTTAGTTACCTATCGATCCTTCGTGGGTATGACGACTTAGATGGATCAGAGATCATCTTTATCATCCTTCGAAGAAGTATACCTGTGTGAGCTGAATCCTGTTGCTTTCCTGTGTGGATTGTGTCGTGCTATCCTGTGTGGATTACGTTTTTATTTCCTGTGTGGAATACGTTTACTTTCCTGTGTGGACTGAGTTGTACTTGGGCTCAGAGGTTGGAGCGTATTTGAAATTGATGACTTAGATATATGTATGGGCATATACCTAAGCAGTGTCAGATGTTACTTCATGATTTCTCCTTTCTTCGTGGTTTATCCCTTGTGGATTTGAGAGACCTTCTGGGGTCTTAGGGTCCCTACTGAGTAGCTTATACTCACCCCTGCACGGGCTTTGCCCGCACTACGTTGTGTTGGTTGCAGACGACGGACAACGTTGACCTTAGCTGAGGCTTGCAGAGCAGGACGGTACCTGGAGGAGGATCACTGGGCGGGACGTGCTCGGAGCGGACGGCGGGACCCGTGGAGCAGTGGAGCTATCTGTACCCACCCTTCAGGTGGGATTTCCAGTGGACAGCTCCGTGTAGCGGCTTTTACTTTTCAGTTGTTGTTTTCCCTTTCGAGTTGTACTTTACTTTCAGTTTGGGTTTGTATACTGGCCCATTTACTTTTCCGCACTTTCAGTTGTACTCTGCTTTTGCTTAGTGTTTACTTTCCGCTTGCTTACTCTGTGGTGTTTGTTTACATTACAAAGGAAATGCCTTCCCTTTTTACCGGGATTTAAGCCTTGGTGCTAGTCGCCAGCCCCTGGCCTATGGAAGGCGGGCTTGGGGTAGTCACGGCACGGACCCTGAGGGCGGGTCGTGACAAATTGGTATCAGAGGAGTTCGGTTCTACCGCGAACTCTGATCTTTTCTATGTGAAGCAATAATGTTTAGATTATTGAGTGTGGTTATCAGTCCAGGGAGTCCAGTGTTGGTGCGGCGGCCGACGTATCCGTACACCAGGACCCTGACTTCTGATTTCTGACTTAATGCACGAAAACATTGATTGCGTGTGTGTTTCAATGTTTTCTTTGTGATTGCTTATATCAGCTCACCAGGTATACTGTTCTGACCGTGGCGCACCAATTTCCTTTTCAGGATGGCCCCACGACGGCAACCAGCTAGGTTTCCGAGAGTCGAGTGTGACGACATCCCACCGAGCGACGAGGCCTCGGTGCAGGGCCCTTTGTCAGCAGTGGCACCGGCGGTAGCTCTACCCGTCGAGCCATCGATACTTCCAGCACCAGCCGCTGACAATGCATGTCGCCTCAGCGCACTGCATGAGTTTCAGCGCCAGCGACCACCCAGGTTTCGCGGGGAGACGGATCCCCAGGCAGCCGAGGACTGGCTGGAGGCAGTGGTACGTGTGTTTAGGCTAGTGAGGACACCAGCAGACCTCATGGTGATCCTCGCTGCGAGCCTACTACACGCAGTAGCAGGACGATGGTGGAGCTTGATGCTCCAGGTGCATGATGAGGCATCTCTACTTTGGACGGACTTTGAGAGCCTCTTCCGCTCGGAGTTCGTCCCAACCACCCTTGGTGCGGTGCATATCCAGGAGCTTCTTCAGCTGCGGCAGGGCAGCATGACGGTCACTCAGTACTCGGCGAGATTTACCGATCTCTCGCGCTACTCGACCGACATGGTACGAGACCCATTCTTCCAGGCCCGGACCTTCGAGCAGGGTTTGAGACACGAGATCAGGGCATCGCTGATCTCCCTCAGCATACCGACTCAGACAGGAGTACTGGAGCGGGCCCTTCTGATCAAGAGCTTCCTTGCTGAGTCTACACCAGCGCAGTGACCCACCGCAGGGTGGCACGTGGCAGAGTCATCTGCAGCAGGCAGTCGACGGATGACTCAGGGGTCCAGGCAGACCAGACCTTCGGGAAGACGACCTCAGGACACTGGCTCAGCAGTGCGGAGCACACAGCGCGGAGCCAGTCTTTCGAGAGCCAGACAGTGCTACTCGTGCGGCGGGCAGGGCCACATGGCTCGTGACTGCCCGACCCGCCGTGCCGAGGAGCAACAGTCGGTTGAGGGACCACCGAGGCAGAGGCAGAGGGTCGACCATGGAGGTCCACAGGGAGGAGGCGGACGAGGCAGAGGAGCTGGCCGAGCAGCAGGTGGTGGGCGACACTTTGAGGCTCTACCACCACCACCACCACCAGGAGGTCCACCCCGACCACAGGGAGCTGGCGGGCAGAGACAGGCACAGCTCCAGGCAGCAGAGGCCTACGACCACGGCGCACCCGAGATGATTCGAGGTACTATCTGTGTCTACTCAACCCTTGCTGCAGTTCTTATAGACACTGGAGCGAGTCACTCTTTCATAGCCGCTGCCCTTGTTCGGAGATTGGAGATTCCGACAGAGCCGTTGGCTCGATCCTTACGGCTAGAGACTCCTACGGGAGCATACTCGACGATTACGCACTGGTGCCGGCAGTGTGAGCTTACTCTAGGAGGCGAGAGCTTCGGCTGGGATCTTCTTGTAGCAGCGTCGAGGCCTTACGACGTCATCTTGGGCATGGATTGGCTATCTACAGTCTATGCGCAGATTGACTTTTTTAGGCGCAAGGTGCGATGTGTACGCACCGACGGGAGCAGGTTCACCTTCACCGGCGATAAGGGAGCCTTTGCAGCACAGGATGGACTTCCGCGGAGGAGAGGAAAGCCCATCACTAATCAGTTAGCTAGCCTCATCCTTGGAGCAGTTGATGTGCAGAGTCCTAGTTTTCCTGCAGTGGTGGATCAGTTTGCGGACGTTTTTCCCGACGACATTCCAGGGCTACCTCCTCGCAGAGAGGTAGACTTTTATATTGACTTGTACCCCGGGACAACCCCGATATCCACTCCAGCATATCGGATGGCCCCCGCCGAGCTTCGAGAGCTACGGGTACAGTTGGAGGACTTGCAGGGAAAGGGGTTCATCCGACCCAGTGTTTCACCCTAGGCTTCCCCGATTTTGTTCGCCAAGAAGGCGGACGGGAGCCTACGGCTTTGTGTTGACTATCGTCGCCTGAACCAGGTGACAGTGTGGAACAAGTATCCGCTACCGAGGATTGATGACCTCTTTGATCAGCTCAAGGGAGCACGGTGGTTCTCGAAGATAGACCTCAGATCAGGCTATCATCAGCTCAGAGTCAGAGATGAGGATGTGCAGAAGACGGCCTTCAGATGTCGATATGGCCACTATGAGTTCTTGGTTATGCCTTTCGGTGTAACCAATGCTTCAGCAGTGTTCATGGCTCTCATGAACAGGATCTTTCAGCCATACCTCGATCGGTTTGTCGTGGTCTTCATCGACGACATTCTGATTTACTCTACAACTGAGGAGGAGCAGGCCTATCACTTGCGAGTTATACTAGACACACTCCGAGAGCACCAGCTTTATGGTAAGCTCTCGAAGTGACAGTTCTAGATACGTGAGGTCCACTTCTTGGGACATGTTATCTCTGAGGCGGGAGTTGCAGTGGATCCTGCGAAGATCGAGGCTGTGTTAGCATGGGAGCCACCCAGGAGCGTGACTGAGGTTCAAAGTTTCTTGGGACTAGCTGGATACTATTGGAGATTCGTTCTAGACTTCTCTAGAGTTGCGGCACCACTCACATCTTTGACGAAGAAGGGGAAACCCTTCGTGTGGTGAGACAGATGTCAGCAGAGCTTCCAGGAGCTGAGATAGAGATCGACTAGCGCACCTATCTTGAGGTTTCCTGAGGAGGGAGTAGGGTACGTAGTCTACTGCGATGCATCAGGGACCGGACTCGGATGTGTTCTGATTCAGGAGCGGGTAGTGATCGCCTATGGATCACTTCAGTTGAGGCCACATGAGCAGAAGTACGCTACCCATGACCTGGAGTTAGCAGTAGTGGTCTTCGCTCTGAAGACATGGCGACACTATCTGATGGGCGAGTGCTTTACAGTCTTTTCCGATCATCAGAGTCTCAGGTATATCTTCTCGCAGAAGGACCTGAACCTGAGACAGCGGCGATGGCTCAAGTTCCTCCAGGACTATGACTTTGAGATAGTCTATACTCCTGGGAAGGGGAACGTAGTAGCCGATGCCCTCAGCAGGAGGACGGGCATTCAGCTACTTGAGGAGACGACGGAGCAGCTAGCCTCTTTACAGTTATCCTTTGTAGATAGAGATGGAGAAGCCTTCCTCCAGTCTCTCACAGTCACCCCTCCACTACTGCAGCGGGTCAGAGAGGCACAACGTGAGGACGCTGACTGTGAGACACGGCGTGCACAGATATCCTCGGGACAGGCACCTAATGGTTTCTCCCTTGGAGCAGAGAACGACATCCTTTTCAGAGGACGTACCATGGTACCAGTCGCTTTCCGAGAGGAAGTGATGAGAGAGTTTCACACTTCTCCTTTGGCGGTACATCCTAGAATGGCGAAGATGTACCAGGACCTCAGACGACAGCACTGTTGGCCGGGCATGAAGAAGGCAGTAGCAGAGTTCGTTTCTCGATGCCTCACCTGCCAACAAGTGAAGGCAGAGCATCAGGTACCAGCAGGCTTGGTACAGCCCTTGGAGGTCCCGGAGTGGAAGTGGGATGACATATCTATGGACTTCGTGACTGGACTTCCACACACTTCCAGAGGTCACAACTCCATCTGGGTGATTGTTGACCGACTCACCAAGTCGGCACACTTCTTACCCATCAGAGAGCAGGGCTCAGTGGAGAGCTTGGGACGTCTCTACGTTCAGGAGATTGTGCGGCTCCACGGCGTGCCATCATCTATCATCTCCGATCGAGATGCTCGCTTTACTTTCTGGCTTTGGAAGGGGTTACAGGAGGCGTTCGGGACGCAGCTACGTCTGAGCACAGCCTTTCACCCTCAGACGGATGGTCAGACGGAGAGGACCATTCAGACTCTCGAGGACATACTCCGCGCATGTGTCCTCGACTTTGGTCGTAGCTAGGAGGACCACCTACCCTTGGTGGAGTTTGCGTACAACAACAGCTACCACTCCACCATCAGGATTGCACCGTATGAGGCGTTGTACGGCCGACCTTGTAGATCTCTTTTGTGCAGGACAGACCCAGGGGAGTCAGCACTGGTGGGACCAGAGATGGTCTAGGCCATGATAGAGAAGGTCCAGGTCATCCAGGAGCGGATGAGGACAACTCAGAGCCGACAGAAGTCATATGCTGACAGGAGGCGGAGGCCACTGGAGTTCGAGGATGGCGACCACGTCTTCTTGCGGGTCTTACCTCGACGTGGTATACAGAGATTTGGCTGAGGCGGCAAGTTATCTCCGCGCTTCATCGGACCCTTCCAGGTCCTCAGCAGGATTGGTGAGGTGGCTTATCGCCTGGCTCTACCACCTCAGTTGCACCGGGTGCACGACGTCTTCCACGTGTCTCAGCTGAGGAGATACGTGCACGACCCGACGCACATCATTGACCATGGGGAGCTTGACGTTGACGATGTGGCGACTTTTACGGAGGTCCTAGTGGAGATAGAGGATCGACAGGAGCGGGTCCTACATGGGCGATCGATTCCTCTTGTGCGCATCAGATGGCAGCACGGGAATCTCTAAAAGAGCACATGGGAGCGGGAGGCTCAGATGCGTGCTCAGTACCCTCATTTGTTTCCCTAGTTTTTGATGTATCTTTATGGGGACGTAAAGGCCTGAGGTGGGAGTGATGTAAAGACCCGTAAAATTCAAGGTAAATTTTTTCTTAATTTTCTTTGGAATTTTACAAGAGCGCGGTTTCAGACGGCACCTGATTCCGAGGCCCGGAGTGCCCGGAATCAATTTCCGATGTTTGGCTCGGGTACGTTCAGTGAACGAACGAGTGGGAATTTCTAACTTTTGATCCGGTGCTCGGAATTGAAATCCAAGGACACCGATGAACTCGCAACACCGATATTCGCTTAAGGAGACCTTTTCCGAAGTTGCGTTTATTGCGGGACGAAAGTTAATTTTTGGGAGAATTATAAAAAATTGAATAAAATTGTGGAACACTTTTTATTTTATTTTTATGTTAGTTAACTTCTCCCAAAGGGAGTTAAAGGTGGGACCCACATCCACTTAACATACCTTGGGAGGATTAAGTGTGGTGGGGCCCACATGAAACCCAACTTTTCAACTTCTCTCAAAACTCCCTTTAACCCCTCTTTAAATGTTTTGACAACTTAGCTTATTAATTAGGTTGAGTTGTTTAACTTTTTCAAACCTTTGAAATTCAAAAAGGTTTGGTTGAGTTAATAAAATAAGCTCTTAGATTATTTTATTTGGTTAGATTCGTTTAGCCATATTGAGAGGATTTGAGAGATTTTCTTTCTTCTTAAAACTTTGACGAAGAACACTCAAGCTTTGATGAAGAACGCTCAAGCTTGACCAAGAACGCTCAAGCTCCGACGAAGAACGCCGCTCCTCTCTTCTTCGTCTTCCGTGTCAACGGAAGGGAACGCCGCTTCCTCCTCAGACTTCCTTCGTCGGCATACGAAGATTCTCCAATGACGTACCTCTTCAGACGTACCTCTTCGTCAACGGATTTGATGAACGATTACCGCGATGCCCTACCTCCGCGACGTTGTCTTCCGCGGGACGTTGACAAATCTTCGAACTTGAACCCAAGGTAGGGGTTGTTATTTTTGTTTATTTATTTATCCTTGTTCGTGGTTCTGGCATGACTAACATGAGGATTTTAATTATGTGTTATCATTTAACGTGAGGGGGCCGGACCGCATGAAGACGGCCGAACCCCCTCCTTTGTTCTTGATGATTTATCTTGCGGTTGAAACAAGATGGCGTGGCGCCGTCGCACCACGCAGATATTCACACGATTATATTGCGCGGCGCCGTCGCGCCGCGCCGTGGAAGGATCATCAAGAACGCGACGCCGTCGTGCCGCGTCGAAGGGAATCAAAGGCGCTGCGGAGGGGCGCGGTGCCGTCGCACCGCGCCGGACGACGAACTCCGCGGCCGGTTCCGGGCTGCGGCAGGACGAGAAGACCGGCGGCCGGGCCGCTGGCATCAGAAGCCGGAAAGGGGACCGGTTTGCCGGTCCCGTTGGAGAAAAACCGGCCGGCAGGTGGCCGGCCGGATGGTTAAAATCCGGGGGAATTTAATTCCCCCGGCCAGCGTTCAAAATCCCCCCCATTTAATTGGGGGGCGGTTTCCTTGAGGGGGGCAGGCGGCCCCCTGGTCCTCTTCAAAGAAGGCCCCCCACGAGGGGGGGGGGGGGGCAGTTTCCAAAGGCGCGGCTAAAAGCCGCGCCGCCATCTGCTAGAAGCGGGGGCTTAGCCCCCGGCGCGTGACCCCAGCGGCGCCGGGCCGCGCCGCCGCGCCGGACCGCGCCGGTCCGCGCCGCCGCGCCGGACCGCGCCGGTCCGCGCCGCCGCGCCGGTCCGCCGCCGGCCGGGCCGGGTCGGACCCGGGTCGGGTCGACCCGGTTCGGGCCAACCCAGGGGGGGGGGGGGGGGGGGTCGGGCCGGGTCGGCCCGGACCCGGAACCCCCTTTTTCGAGACGGTTTCGGTCTTTTGGCCATAACTTGAGCCACGGACCTCCGAATGACGAACCGTCTGTGGCAACGTGATCCTTGGATCGAGACGGTCATTTCGGTATATTTCACTCAAAGTTTCGGAACACTTTGAGTTCGGCCGGGTTGGTTCGTTCACGAAACCAACCGGGCCTTCGGAGCGGAAACGCTCATATCTTGAGCTACGGACGTCCGATTGACGTGCCGTCAGCTTTGTTGTGTTCCTATTAGTGAGACGGATCTTTTGGCATACTCCGCCCGAGGTTTGGATGCAGGTGGAGTACGGTCGGGTCGGTTTTGCCTTAAAAACCAACCGGGCCCCGGAGACGAAAATGCCAATAACTCTCAGACCGGGCGTCCGATCGACGCGCCGTTTGTTGCGTTGAGTTCCTGTTGATGATACGGAACTTTTGGATACATAAACTCTGGACTTTGTGATAGTTGATGTATCAGCCTCTCGGCTCATGGAGCGGACCCTCCGAACGAGCTTGCTGTGTGCGGGAACCGTAGTGCTGGTTGCGACTGTGACTGCTACTACTACTACTATTACTACTACTGTGACTGCGACGACGACAGTACATAGATCCTGTGTGGATTCAACGATGACGACTACAGCACTCAGCGATCCTACGTGGATCAGTGCAACAGGTCTTGTGTGGGCCCGATCCTGTGTGGGTCCTTGCGCTCAGCGGTCCTGTGTGAACCAGCGCCTACAGGTCCTATGTGGGCCGGATCCTGTGTGGGTCCTTTGCGGGGGTTAGTTACCTATCGATCCTTCGTGGGTCCGATGACTTAGATGGATCAGAGATCATCTTTATCGTCTTTCGAAGAAGTATACCCGTGTGAGCTGAATCCTGTTGCTTTCCTGTGTGGATTGTGTTGTGCTATCCAGTGTGGATTACGTTTTGCTTTCCTGTGTGGAATACGTTTACTTTCCTGTGTGGACTGAGTTGTACTTGGGCTCGGAGGTTGGAGCGTATTTGAAATTGATGACTTAGATATATGTATGGGCATATACCTAAGCAGTGTCGGATGTTACTTCGTGATTGCTCCTTTTTCGTGGTTTATCCCTTGTGGATTTGAGAGACCTTCAGGGGTCTCGGGGTCCCTACTGAGTAGCTTATACTCACCCCTGCACGGGATTTGCCTGCACTACATTGTGTTGGTTGCAGACGACGGACAACGTTGACCTTAGCTGAGGCTTGCAGAGCAGGACGGTACCTGGAGGAGGATCAATGGGCGGGACGTGCTCGGAGCGGACGACGGGACCCGTGGAGCAGTGGAGCTATCTGTACCCACCCTTCAGGTGGGATTTCCAGTGGACAACTCAGTGTAGCGGCTTTTACTTTTCAGTTTCTGTTTTCCCTTTCGAGTTGTACTTTACTTTCAGTTTGGGTTTGTATACTGGCCCATTTACTTTTCCGCACTTTCAGTTGTACTCTCCTTTTGCTTAGTGTTTACTTTCTGCTTGCTTACTCTGTGGTGTTTGTTTACTTTACAAAGGCAATGCCTTCCCTTTTTACCGGGATTTACGCCTTGGTGCTAGTCGCCAGCCCCTGGCCTATGGAAGGTGGGCTTGGGGTAGTCACGGCACGGACCCTAAGGGCGGGTCGTGACATATAAAATGATGCGAGTTGTGCAGTTTGTGTTCTTGATGTGGCGTTGAGAGTTTTTCGTCATGAAGTAGGGCTGAGTTGTTTATTTTGTGTTAGTCGTGTTATGTTTCTTTTTAAATAATTTGTTGACAAAGAATTTAATATGTTTTATTAAAGAATTATTAGTAATGTGAAAATTGTTATGATTGAGTAGGGTAAAGTCTTTTGGCTTGCGTACTTTGTCAATTTTTTTTCTGTGTGTATGAAAGTGTGGCTTTGGGTTGATGTTACACACTTTTTGTTTTATTTGTTTGAGTTTGATGTCCAATGTGAAATTGGAACAACGTGAGCACAAAAAGGGGAATCCTGGGTACTAGGTAGGTGGACTAGATCTAGCATGCTAGTGATTCAGAAGTGGCTATGTTCCGGTTTCACTTAGCTAGTTTGACAATTACAACACTAACTAAACAATGGATGATGATTGGAGGCCACTAGGTTATGGATGTGTTTCCCTACAACTGGCTCATGCATGAGAATATATTTTTTTGTGATTCCAATACTGTTCACCGAGACGCGAGGTTCTAGGGTCCCATTCCTTTTGCTGGTACCTATTGGGACTCTCCCACTTTTGGTGCCCTTGGACTACTATACATTCACCATTGGCATACGGTGCGGCTTTTGGGTTTTTGTGATGGTTTGGGTTTTTCTTATATGCATTGGTGTTTTTCTTTCGTTATAGTTGTTTTCTTTAAAAGTGTTTTCTTTATAGAAAATGTTTCTTTAAAGTTTTTTAAGCTTTGGTGTCCTTTCATTTGTTTAGCCTGCAAATGTATTCGTCATTTAATGTTTAGACGTGGAACCTTTTTATTGGGTGACACCCTACTAGGCTTTTGGATCACACCTTACATACAACTTTGGGTGTATTTAGACATTTTTCTTGTGTATTCCAGGTTGTGACATCATTCTCAATGATGGTGGTTCAGATTGTTGTCGGTCTCCTCATGCAGGTTATAGTTGGTCTTCGCAAGCGGAGTGGTGTTGATGAGGCCTCTCTTTTTTCAGGAGGTTTGAGTTAGATTTTTAGTTTTTGCTGTTGTCTTTTATTTTTAGTAATTAGTTAGAGTTTTAGACCTTAAAGTTTATTTCTGGTTTAAGGGAATGTTTATTTGTTTGTTTCTAGTTTCAGTTGGTTTATATTGTTAGTTGTCTTTCTATCTTTTATTACCGGTAAACCGTTCCCACTTGTTAATTATGATACCCGGGCACTTGTGCCAGCCCGTGGGGATCGGGAATGCCCTTCAGGCCATGCCGCGGACCGGGTCGGGCACCGGGTCGGATGGCGACCCGGTCTGGTTCGTGACATAGCCACTCAGGGATCCAGATGGTACCAACCCCTCTAATCGGGGCTGAAAAGCTATATTCACTCAATCCTAAAAAGGATTCCCAGGAACACATGGTGGTAATATAATGTGTATGCAGGAGGCCATCACGCGCATGACTCACCTAACCTACCATTATCACACTTGCTTAACCCAAACATGGACACCACTATATGATAACCTATAAAAGAGAGATACCTACTATAGAGGTTCCCACTATGTACATACATATCTATATCATGTCATTATAGGTTCCAACTGGGATGTCACATCACTTATGATTTCAACCCTTTCTTAGTAAACATGTAAATTTCCAAGAGCTCCTTTATCATTACCTACCTAAAATAATTTACCAAAAAATTATATAAACACTTTCTAAAACAACACTAGAAACCAATTTTTTATTTGAAGTACCCAACAGGCCTTAAAGACAAACTTTTACCAAAATATACTCCATGTTCTAAACAGGCTTATCTTTGAATATTTCATTTGAAACCCCTTTTTAAAAATAGCATAAGGGAGATGACTTCATTTAGAAACTAAAGATACACTGAGAAACCATGGTTTGAGGAAAAAACCATTTCAAATTCAAGGTTGAAAAAAAGAAAAAATAAACAAGGATTTCCCAATAGGTCTTCAAACTATTTAAGAACTAACTCTCTTTTATAAAATACCAAATGGTCCACAATTTAAAATACAATCTTGAATCCACTTTATATAATTTGGAAGCTATAAAAAACATTTTAGGAGAAAAGAAGGAAGGGAATTAGATGATGAACCTTTTTAGGAAACCAAAGCTTAGGGGAATAATTTCTTCCAATTCCATAATCATTTTCAATCTCATCCATGTGTGCACTCAACGCACCCATGTATGTTCCCACATACAATGGCATACCAAAAGTCTATTTCCCCCAAACCATTTTCAATGATACTACACATTCTATCCAATTGGGACAACAAACCATTTTATGAAATTAATTCCCATATTCCACATAAAAAGCCTAACCACAAACCAATCAATCTAATATGACATTTCATATGAGGAAACACTACTCGACCACCCAATTTTACCCTTAAATATCTATTATCATTTAATAAAACAAATTTTTCATAGACACAAATGAACATAAACAAAGAATCACTTTTTAAACTCAATTTTTAACTAATTATACAAATATGAAAACAACATAAAAAATTAACTAAGAATATTATGTAGGTGTGCATCAAATTAAAAAAATTAATTTAAAGCATTTAATCATCAAAGGTTTGAATTAGATATTAAAAAAATGGAAACACCCACCTCACTAGCGTGTGAATGCAATGAAACTCTCAGAGAAGGGATAATACATTCCAAAGAACTAACATCACACCATAAACATCAAGAATTTAAAAAAATGCATCAACCCTATAATATAGGGTTTGGCCAAGAGGGTGCCTACCAAAGGAAAACTGATAAATTGAGAAGGTGAGGAGAGAAAGGGGATAAAACATAATAAAAACACAAAAACCCACCTTGGAATCAAAGAGAAATCACCCTTGGAGGTGGAAGAATCTATAAGGGGGCCTAGTGGGATCCCTTAATGAATCTTGGTTGACCATGGAGGAGGGGGCCTCAGGATAGGGTAAAATAAGTAAAGGGTAGAATTGGTTTTTTATGTTTTAATATTTCTGGGATGCTAGAATAGTTTGGCTGCATGGTTTATCAGACTATGATCCAACTGTGTGGAAAATAATTCCCAAGATGGAAGAAAGTAGAAAAATAAACCTCATTGTTTTTGTGACCATGCACAAACCATTTTATAGATTATACCAAGATTCCAGACCTATCACACAACTAGGATTAACGGTTTTCATGCCGGTACGCAAACCGTGAAGAGACTTTTTTCTATTTCCTGGACTCACCGTATGGTTACCTGGGATGACCAAATGCTTTATACCAACCGTGTGGCGCCTTTATATAAGAAAATAACCCACAAAATATCCCAAACCTCAACTATTTATACTATGTCTCAAAGTCGCACCTTAACCAAAATACTTGAGACTAAAAACATTATAAAATAAAGAGGCATCTGAGGTTAGAGTGTCACTATTATCCCCACCATAGAAGTTCCCCCCACCAAAGTCACCAATCCAAAGGATAACTAAAACTTGAGTTCATTACTAACCACAAATGAGAGAAACAAGGAACCTTGAGGTGAATATTTATTGCATAAGTCACACCTAACTGATCAAGAAGAAACCACATTGCAAGAATGAGGGGAGAATGTGAGAGGGTTCTCCCCACCATATGAACTCAACTAATGCGGAAATTTCAAAACCCAAAAAATACCACTAAAACATAAACATGAAGACTCTTGTGAAGTAACCCAGTAAACTGGGACTCTAAGAACTAATTAAACCACTATTCACTATAAGAACAACACCTTCATGTAACCAGGAACTAGGAATAAGGGAAACTCCCGAAATAAACTACACAAACATCCTTATCACGAAAAAAACACCCTCACTAGAACTCAAAATTCATCCACACCAACCAAATTCCCCATCAATTGGGAAAAACACAAAGAGAAACCAACCAAAAATAAAAACACCATCCATCAATTCCTCAAAATTCAAGTACTCACATTTCCAAACAAACACCACCAAAATCGAACCTGACTGACTCAAGGTCCCAACACACCTTAAGGAATATTAATGATTCAAAAATCCACATTCAAATGAGAATAAACACTCAGATTATAATAGAAGAAGTCCATCATAATATTATAGTGAAATGATGAAATTACAACAATGAAAAAAATAAAACAGCATGGAAACAAGAATAAGAAAACTTTGATTATTTCTAACCCAACATGGGAGATTCAAATTGGGCCAAGTTTCCACACAACCCCAGTAACTCCTGACTACGAACGAACTTCACCCCAAGATTTTTGGATGAGGAATTGATTGATGAAGCATCTCCTACCTCATAATTAGGCACTAGAATCCCCTAATAAAATATTATTCTTTGATAAATGCTTGCTGCATAACTTCTCTAGGTGACCTAAATGGACACATCGATGGTAGGTCTTTGGAGGAATGTGACAAGATGGATTCAAATTCCCGAACCAGCTATACTGGTGGCACACGAGAAAGTTTTCTAATGAACTAGAAGACAAAACCAATGAATATAACTCCTTATAGATAGGATCCTCTGATATGAACTCCTCTCTAGATGAGGAACTTTTATGAACAACGAGAGGCACCTAATTTCCAAAAACCTACGCTCCAGAATCCAACTCAACTAGAAAACATTTATCCACCCGCTTCTAAAAGTGTAGGTCCTTAGAAGATAGGAACCACTCCTTGATCTTTGGAGATAGACCCCAAAGGAAAAGATAATCATTCATCTGATCTTTTCACACCACCTCTAGAGAAAACTAACCACCACCTTGAAAGAATCAACATATGACTTCACTAACCACTGGCCTTATTGAATTCACAATAGCTCTTCCATTTTATTTGTATTCACCTCCTCGGGTATGAACCAATGGATGAAGACATACATAAATACATACCATGTCATCCCAAATTACAATAATGGTAGGGTGAAAAATTAATATTCATCCAGAGTTGGACCATCAAACAACCATAGGACAACATGAACCCTGACAACCTCATAAGTTCCCAACACCCCGAAGACATGCTTGACCTCTTCAAGCCACTCCACTACCTCTAATAGACCTTGATCACCATGAGGAATAAGAAAAAATCAAGATGAACCATAAACAGGGCATGACTCCTTAGAATCCTTCAGAACCTTTCTTGGAGACATTTTTTGATCGACACAGAAAACAATAAACCAAAACCAAAATCAAACCAATTCACAATCAAAAGAAACAGATTGATCCAAAAAACAACTAGCTCAGAATCCAAACAAATACAAAGACAACTAAAAAAATCATTTAAAAATCCACAATTATCATTGAAATTTGAAAACTACCTTCTTCCAAGGACACTTTTCACAAACAACCCCACATTATTTTAAAGTAAACCAATTTCTGAAACCATTATATTCTTTCAAATTCACATTATAAAAACAAGGAAAAGACTGTAATTTCAATTACCAACCCATGGAACCCCGTTGACCATTGCACATGTGTTCACTTTTGTCCGTCTATACATTCAAACACACACTTTCCACACACATATGATCATATGTGAAAATGTTCATATGGAATACTAAGGGGGAACACAAACCATCTCTTTTTTAAACCCAAACATCCACAAAAATTTTAAACCAAAAAAATTCTTTCAAAATCCTTTTTATGAATTTAAAGCCATATGAAATAAAGGATTTCCATTTCAAGAAACATTCATATCCAAAATCAAACTTTCACCAACTAAAATAAAGAAGAAATGCAACTTACACCAAAACATCGGAGTGAGAAACAAGTTTTCATTATTAACCCAACGAAATGGTAGTGGGACACGCTCCAAGTAAGAATAAAAAATGAATAGGTTCTTGAAACATGTACTCAGACTCCACATGGGTCACTACTCTATGTGAGATCATGACATAACACCGGCTCTCCTCCATTTTCACCCCTCAATCCAAAACAGAATTTAACACTCAAACATAGGAATACCCCTAGTAACTAAAGGATTAGAATGAGTAAGATTTCATGAAACTCTCCCTCCACCAAGATCCCAAGTTCTGATATTTCTAATCTCTAACTACCAGACACCCCAAATAACAATGGCCTCCTATCATACCATTTTTTCACAATCTTTTCTGGGATATCATCCATCCCAATACTTGAATCAGTCCAAGACATGGCCCTAGTGGCATTCCTGACCCCTATAGAGTGGAAACTAGTAATGGGATTAAAATAAAATAAAAATGTGTATGATCTCATCCCAACAAACCAGGATCAAATAAATAGAAATTAACACATAGACAAAAAACAACTGAATCTCATAAAAATAATTTATATACATATTCAGTTACAATAGAGGAGTAGGAAATAAACTAAATACAAAACTAAAATCCAAAACATGCTACTGTGATCTTCGTGCAACATCTTGGTCACCACCAACTACTAGACCAACTACTCCACTACGATCCGATGAACCAAAAACCTAAGAAAAAAATATGACCTATAAAAAAATCATCTCTAATGACACCAAGTCTTATATGTAGGATGTGAGCTAGATAGCTTAGTGGGAAACCACCAAATAATCCATATGTTTCTTTTCATGCCAAAAATCCATTAACACTAGTCCTAAATATGGATATAAAAATGGTTTTTTCTCTTTTTAGAAAAATAACACTACTTCACTTTATAAAAAAATCACACACCACATTTCTATTTTCAAAAGAAGAATTCACCACATTAAAAATGACACAAAAAAGGAGATACCATGCTATGCTGAAAATAAATAAATCGGGAAACTGAAAATTAAATGCACAGGGAAGTAAACAAGAAAATAAAAATAATAACCATGGGTGATCCAAAAGATCCCTAGAATGACCAACGAACATACTTGGTTCAGAACCACATACCGGTGTATGGTGAAGCTATTAAGTATATAACAAAGTGGCCACCGTAACTGACCAATCTGGTAGAACAACCCACCTAGCCTCTCAGTGATCTAGGGGTACCAACCCATCTAATCGGGGCTAACACGCTACTGTCACTTGATCCTCTGAATGAAATCTAGGAACCCATGGTTGTAATATATTGTGTAAGTGGGAGACCTATGTATAACGACTCATACTTTACATACATTGTTAATACTTCAAAATTGAAGCATAATTATTAAAACATATAACAAAACCATGAAAGGACCGTATAGGTATAGTGTCTTTAGAAACTGGGAAACATAAACAACTGGTTCATAAAGCGTCTACACTGTCTCCCATTTATTTCATCATATCAATAGTCCCTTTTGGCATATCTTACTTAATAACCTTCTTCCTGACCTGGGGAAAGAAAACATACAAAAGGGTGAGCTCAAATGCTCAGTAAGGGTAAACAAAATAAATATCAATCACATCATATACATAAGAACATAACTTTTGGAAATCTTAACCTAAAAAAGAGATCATAATTTCATAACATGGGATAAATCATGGCAGTGAAATGTAATCACAATAATCATAACATAAAACATGAAACTTTGTGGCATAAACACATAATCATAGAGAATCATATCTTATTAGTCAATACTCATTGCCAAGACTATCTTAGTGGACAAAGTCCATTTCTGAACTGAGTCACCCTCGTTTCAGTCCTATTTCACTGAACCAGAATAACCTACCGTTCCAGCCATGTCTATCTCATGAGATATAAAATCTTTACCCAATGCATTGGAGGGAGATATAGGTCCCACCCATCTCATAATGATACCATTCTTATGTGTGCCACAAAATCATAAACCATACATCATTGCATAACCCATGAAATAAAAATGGGAATCATAAACATCATGACATCATAAAACAATTATTATAAGATAAAGAAATTCATAAAAATAATTCCATCACAACATAATCAAATCAATGTAATACTAGGGATAAAAACAGAACCCTTTATTATCTTAGATGGAAAATAATTTTGATAAAACACTTTAACTTCATTCTTGAGGAAAATATCATTTCTACTTCAAAAACACTTTTCCTTTCTTAACATGTCGAATAATTTTAAACTAAAAGAAGTTGATTAAAAATAAACTTGAAAACTTGTAAAGGAATATTTTTGGAAATAATGTTTTAAAAATCCATTCATGCCGTATAAGTTAAAAAAAACATTCTTCTCGTACTTTTGTCGGAAAAGTCAAAAAAGTACCTCGTACGAAAAACGACAAAAGATTCCTTTCATATCTTTTATTAAAAACTCACCGAAGGGTAAAATAGGATTTAAAAAATTGTAGGTTAATGGAAATAATATTAAATATTGAGGAAACATGTATGTGGATGATAAAATACACCCTAGTAAATACTAAAGTATAAACAATCTCGGATAAAAATGAGATTGTGATATTTCCCTTACCTTAGGTCCGTTTTGCTTCGTAAGTGTCTGAACCTCCTGTATAATGATTTAAATAATGTTATTGACTTATTCCAGAATCATAATTATTTTTATGATATCATATATGGTCATTTTCTTATCTTCTTAGTAGTAATATTTCATTGCTACTTGTTATTCGGGTGTTTATAACTTTTTGATCTTATGCGTGTTTTGTCGAAAAAATTCTTATTCTTATATTTAGGTTATAGATACCTCATTTACAGAATGGTATTAGTCTAATATATATCATATTAATTTATTCAATTCATTTATATAATAATTATGAAATTAAGATCGTGTAGAACGAGTCGCATCACATCGTGGAGACGGTATTCCGTACGTACGCATGAGTGATGATATCGTTCCTATGATCGTGGAATTTTATTGGAGTGTATGTATAATATTTCAGAATCAGTATCAATTTATAATAGTCATATAAAGTCATTATTTACACCATTATACCCATTTAAGTAAGGTGGTGGTGGAAAATCGATTACACCACGGCGTGGAGACGGTATTCTGTACGTACGCACGCGCGGTGATTTCTTTTTCTGTAGGATGGATAGATGGTGAAATTGGGTTGTTTCATACTTATAATAACATATCAGTATATGAGTGATACTGATGTTATTACTTCATAATGAAACAACTAAAGAAGAAGAAGTGGAAGAAGAAATGAAGATGAATGAATCGGTAACGGACATTACCTCTTCTTTGAAGTGATTCTTTGAGACCTTCTTTTAGGGAACTAAAATTGGTCTTTGAAGAAGACCAGGACCTCTATGATGTCTCTAGGGAAGTGGAGAGGAGTAATTGTCAGGGGTTGGCCAAGCTTGAAGGCTCAAAGTGGTGTGAGGAAGAGGGGGAGGAGGTGCCCTTTAATAAGGGAGGAGAGGGGCACCTTTGGGAAAACTAAAAATATTATTTTATTATAAAGTCAAGTTCGCTTTTTAATAGCTTAAAATTGATATATTTAGAATCTAAGGTGGGTATGGGTCGAAATCCTCTCATCCAATAGAATTTAGACAAGTTTAGGTTCCTATTTCAACCTTATCATTTAGATTTAATATTAAGTTAAATAAGTTTACTTTTACCGTGTCTTCTTGTGTTCTTATACTATAAGGTTAATAAACTTACTATAAGCAGCCAAACGGACCCCAAGTTGTTTATTATTAATATATATAACGTTATCTAAGTCATTTGGCCGAACCTTAGATTTTTAGGAATAAAATAACAATTACTAATATAATATTTGTTTTAAAAACTATTTTATGTCAATTCTGACACTATTTAGTAATTGATTTTTTTGAAACTCATAACAGAATTATTAGTTTGAAAAAAGTTAATTAAATCAATAATAACATGTCATATTAACCTAGAAAATTAGTTGAATTCATAAAAAGTCTCAAATTACATTTATTTTGGTGTCTATAACATTAATTATGTCAATATTTCATTAATAAGATAATTACTGCATCATCTTTGTGTCATATATAAATTAAATTATTTAATGTATAAAATTACAAATAAAATAACATTATGTAGGAAATCTTTTTAGCTTTCTAATTAATATTTATAGTCTAATTTATATTATGTATAACCTAATATTAAAAATTATTTACTTATTCAACTTTGATTTTAACTATTTTAACCCTTCTTTAAATAAATTAATAATAAATGTCCTAATCTAATACAAGTGGGCCTAAATGGTCATATTTTATTCCTATGTTTGTTTTTGGTCAAATTACACTTATAAAATAGAATTAGGACATGTGTTAGGGTAATAATAATATCATCTTTACCCTTAATTACCCTATTTACTTTAAACCGTGTTAAAAAAAAGTAAAAAGTTACTATTCACCAAAAAATTATTTTCATCTCATTGAACCACATTTTAGTCCTTGATATTAACCATGTCTCTCGAATTTTCGAAATTCCACTCACAGAATCGGTAAAATTAAGTTTTATGAAAAATTCAGTTTTTTAACTACCACTTAGTGGTTTCATTATTCATCAAAAATTGAATGTTTTCAGAAAAATACCAAAATTTCACCCTAGGATAATTTCGATATTCCGAATCCAAAAATGAAGTCCATTTTGAAAAATAAAATTTATGAAATTTCAAAAAGTGGTTATTACTGTTCATAACGGCTAGTTTTAATAATATTTTAATAGCATATCGTTGTTTAGTGAAACTCGGTATTGCGTACGACGCAAGATATCGAGGAAGGTCGCGATTTTGTGTAAAGCAAGCCAGGAAAGTGTTGTATAGAAAAAGATTCCTTTGATGATTTATATAACATAAAAGTATCGGGTGTAACATTCTACCCCCCTTAAAATGAATTTCTCCCTCGAAATTCGTCACTTTGTAACAAACAGATGAGGATACCTCTCCCTCATCATATCCTCAAGCTCCCATGTAGCTTCTTCTAATTGGTGGTTCCTCCATAAAACTTTCACCAATCGAGTGGTCTTGTTTCGTAGGACTTTTTCGCTATGATCCAGAATCTCTATTGGTTGTTCTTCATAAGAAAGATCTTCCTCCAGTGGTACAACTTCTGAGCTGAGTACATGTGAAGGATCAGGTATGTACTTTCTCAGGAGAGATACATGGAACACATCGTGAACTTGAGAGAGATTCGGTGGAAGCGCCAATTGGTAAGCTACCTTCCCAACACGTTCCAGTATTTTGAAAGGACCGATATATCTAGGGATCAACTTCCCCTTCTTTCCAAATCTCATAACCCTCTTCTAGAGAGATATTCGTAAGAACACTTTATCACCCACTTCAAACTCTAGGTATTTTCTTCGTTTGTCGGCATAAATTTTCTGTCGACTCTGAGCTGCTCTTATGTGTTATTGAATAGATCTGACCTTTTCTTCCATTTCATCAACGAGATCAGGTCCTAATAGCTTTCTTTCCCCAACTTCATCCCAGCAAGTTGGAGTCCTACATTTCTTTCTATAGAGAGCTTCATAAGGAGCCATCTGAATACTGGAGTGAAAGTTATTATCATAAGAAAATTCCACCAAAGGTAGGTGTTGATCCCAACCTCCTTTGAAATCCATAGAGCAAGCCCTCAACATATCTTTTAGGGTTTGAATTGTTCTCTCAGACTGACCATCTGTCTGAGGATGATAAGCAGTGCTGAAACTCAACTCTGTATCCAGAGTACGCTGAAGACTTCTCCAGAACTTCGAGGTAAATCTCGGATCCCTATAGGATATAATAGAAAGTGGTACTCCATGCAATCTTATCACTTCCTTTACATATATTCTGGAAAGCTGATCCAGAGAGAAATCCTCTCTAATAGCAATGAAGTGTGCAGATTTTGTAAGACGATCAACTATGACCCAGATAGCATTATTGCCTTTGGATGTTTTAGGAAGTCCTGTGACAAAGTCCATAGTGATGTTTTCCCATTTCCATTCAGGTATGGGTAATGGTTGAAACATCCCCTTAGACTTCTGTCTCTCAGCTTTAACTTGTTGACAAACCAAGCATCGAGAGACAAATTCAGCAACATCTCTTTTCATGCCATCCCACCAGAAGTACTCTTTTAGGTCCCTATACATCTTCGTGCTTCCAGGATGAATAGAGAATGAATAAATATGAGCCTCATCCAACAGCTCCTTCTTTAATTCGGGGATGGGAGGAACACAAACCCGATTCCTGAACTTTATTATCCCATCACAATAAAGGTTGAATTCAGGATCGTTTCTCACCTTCTTTTGTAACTCGACATCTTCTTTCTGTGCCTCTTTAATCTTCACATGTATATATGGTTGAACATTCATTTGAGAAAGATAATATTTTTCCCCTTCCATTATAATTTCAAGATCCATCCTTTGTAAATCCATAAATATTGGATCTTTTGTGATCCTCATCATGGATAAACTAGTATGGTCTTGTCGACTTAATGCATCTGCCACCTTGTTTGCTTTCCCCGGGTGGTAATGGATTGAGTAGTCATAATCCTTAATCATCTCCAACCATCTTCTTTGACGCATATTCAACTCCTTTTGTGTGAAAATATACTTTAAACTTTCATGATCAATATAAATATCACACATTTCACCATAAAGGTAATGCCTCCAAATCTTTAATGCAAAGATTACTGCAGCTAACTCCAAATTATGTGTTGGGTAATTTTGCTCATGGATTTTCAACTGTCGTGAGGCATAAGCTATCACCATATCATTTTTCATAATAACACACCCCAATCCCTTCATGGATGCATCACTATAGATCACAAACCTTTCTCCACTACAAGGCAGTGTGAGCACAGGTGCACTGGATAACCTTCTTTTCAACTCCTTGAAATTCTCTTCACATTCTTCCGTCCAGACAAACTTAAATTCTTTCCGAGTCAACTTGGTGAGTGGATTAGATAATCGTGAAAAATCTTTCACAAATCGTCGATAATATCCAGCCAAACCAAGAAAACTTTGGATCTCAGTTACTGTTGTTGGTCTCGACCATCATTCGATAACCTCTGTTTTTGCTGGATCCACAGATATCCCCTCTTTTGAGATTATGTGACCCAAAAATGCAACTTTTTGAAGCCAAAATTCACACTTGGTAAATTTGGCATAAAGCTTCTCCTTTCTCAGGGTCTTCAATATAATTATCAAGTGACCTTCATGTTCTTCCTTTCTCTTTGAATAGACAAGAATATCGTCTATAAAGACTACCACAAATTGATCAAGATAGTCTCTAAAGACTCTATTCATCAGATCCATGAAGATAACAGGGGATTAGTAAGACCAAATGGAATCACTATAAATTCATAGTGTCCATACCTTGTACGAAAAGCCGTCCTTGGTATATCCTCTTTTTTGACCCTTAATTGATGATACCCTGAACGAAGATCAATCTTGGAAAAGTATTGAGCTCCTCGTAGTTGGTCAAATAAGTCATTAATGTGTGGGAGAGGATATTTGTTCTTGATAGTGATCTTGTTAAGTTCTCGATAATCAATGCAGAGTCTCATTGATCCATCTTTCTTCTTAACAAATAGAACAGGTGCTCCCCAAGGTGACGCACTAGGGCGTATGAATCCCTTATCCAGATTCTCTTGGAGTTGCTTCTTCAATTCCTGAAACTCAATTGGGGCCATTCTATAAGGTGTCTTTGAAATAGGCAAAGCACCCGGTACGAGTTCTATTGAGAACTCAACTTCACAATTTGGTGGAAGTCCCGGTAATTCCTCCAGAAAGACATCATCAAACTCCCGTACAATGGGAATATTCTTAATCGTGAGTTTCTCCCCAACCATTTGAGATAAATAACCTTCATTTAGTGGAATCAAGACCCATAAGATGGAAGAAATTTCCACTGGAAGGTTATGTTCATCCTTACATTGATAGACGATCATATATTGATCTGGAATATGAAATATGACTTCCCTTCTTTGGCAATTGATATGAGATCCATATAAAGAAATCCAATCCATGCCAAGAATCACATCAAATTCCACTATAGGAAGGATCACAAGATTTGCAGGAAGCACTTTCCCACAAACTTCGATCGGAGAAGAATTATAAACTTTTGATGCGACTGTTGTGCCATTAGGTGTTGTCACAGCTAACTCAAAATCTAATTGTTGAGGTAATACGGTGATAACCTTAGAAAATTCTTCAGAAATAAAAGAGTGGGTGGATCCAAAATCAAATAAAACATTTTCTACTTTAGAGTGGATGGTAAGTGTACCTTTCACCACATCGTTATCGTACTCCACATCGCTGATAGAAATTGCATGTGACTTTCCTTTGTCTTTAGCCTTAAGAGTTTGTTGACGTCGACCATCATCATCAACCCTTGGATTAGGGCATTTATTGGCATAATGTCCCATATCCTTGCACTTGAAACATTGAAGTGTAGTAGGTTCATTCTGTGTATCCCTTCCTTTGTTTGCATCATTAGACATCTTCTTCCCATCATCGCGACATTCAAATTCCCAATGACCTTACTTTCCACATTTGAAACATTTAATTGTCCCTTTAAGACAACTCCCTCCATGTTTCTTTCCACACTTTGAGAATAAGGGAAAGCTCATCTTCTTTTCAATGTGCTCTTTAGATTTTCCTTTGAATTCCATTTTCCTCTTCTTATCAAACCCATATGACTGATGGGTTACTCCAATCTCCATCTCGACTTTGAGAGCACATCAAACGATTTCCTCGTAGATATTGAAGTACCTTATGGCTAACGCCCTTCGAAGACTTGGTTTTAAGCCACTAAAGAATCGATCGATCTTACTCTCAGGTTAGATAATAATACCAGAAGCGTACCTTGCAAGTCTTGTAAAATTTTCTTCATAGGTACCAACAGATTCATCATCCTATTGCTTCAGTTCAAGAAACTCTTTCTCCATTTTGGTTCGGAGAATACGAGGGAAGTACTTATTGAAAAATAAGTTCTTGAACTCATCCCATTCCATGGACTCAATTTCATCCCTTTGCCTCGTATTCTTAATAATATTCCACCATTGATCAGCATCTTCTTCCAAACGATACACTGCTAGGATGACTTTATCATGTTCAGAACATTGAAGAACTAAAAATATCTTTTCAGTAGTACTAATCCATTGTTCAGCAACTAATGGATCAGTAGACCCGCTGAAAGAAGGTGGACACTGCCTCATGAAGGATTCAACAGAATGTTGCTACTTCCATTGCTCGTTTGGAAGTCCTGCATGATTCATAGCTTGAGAAAGTTGTGTGAGCATGGATACAAGATTTTTCATTCCAGCTCCCATAACTTTTGGTTTCTCAGGGTGACAATCATTGCATTTCCTGTCGCATTCCGCATTAACACGGTTCCTTCGGGTTCCAGCCATTGACTAAAACCAAGAAGAATAGTGTGAGCAACACTAATTATAATAGGAAAACCACATAATCAAGAATAAAATTTCACACTTAAGGTCTTATCCTAGGTTATTCATGGCCATTTCTAAAACACTAATATTGTGTTCTATGCTTAGACTTATCCTTAGGGTTCTTACTAAGGCTTTTACATCCTAGTTTCCAAAGGTTGAATATACCTTTCCTCTGATACCAACTATAACAACCCATACTTTACATACATTGTTAATACTTCAAAATTGAAGCATACTTATTACAACATATAACAAAACCACGAAAGGACCGTATAGGTATAGTGTCTTTAGAAACTGGGAAACATAAACAACTGGTTCATAAAGCGTCTACACTGTCTCCCATTTATTTCATCATATCTATAGTCCCTTTTGGCATATCTTACTTAATAAACTTCTTCCTGACCTCGGGAAAGAAAACATACAAAAGGGTGAGCTCAAATGCTCAGTAAGGGTAAACAAATGACATATCAATCACATCATATACATAAGCACATAACTTTTGGAAATCTTAACCTGAAAAAGATAACATAATTTCATAACATGGAATAAATCATGGCAGTGAAATGTAATCACAATAATCATAACTTAAAACAAGAAACTTTGTGGCATACACACATAATCATAGAGAATCATATCTTATTAGTCAAGACTCATTTCCATGACTATCTTAGTGGACAAAGTCCATTTCTGAATCGAGTCACCCTCGTTTCATTCCTGTTTCACTGAACCGGTATAACCTACCGTTCCAGCCATGCCTATCTCATGAGATATAAAATCTTTACCCAATGCATTGGAGAGAGATATAGGTCCCACCCCTCTCATGATGATACCATTCTTATGTGTGCCACAAAATCATAAATCATACATCATTGCATAACCCATGTAATAAAAATGGGATTCTTAAACAACATGACATCATAAAAAAATTCATATAAGATAATGGAATTCATAAAAATAATTCCATCAAAACATAATCAAATCAATGTAATAATATGGATAGAAACAGAACCCTATATTATCTTAGATGGAAAATAATTTTGATAAAACACTTGAATTCCATTCTTGTGGAAAATATCCTTTCTACTTCAAAAACATTTTCCTTTCTTAACATGTCATACAATTTTAAACTAAAAGAAGTTGATTAAAAATAAACTTGAAAAATTGTAAAGGAATATTTTTGGAAATAATTTTTTAAAAATCCATTCATGCCGTATAAGTTAAAAAAACATTCTTCTCATACTTTTGTCGGAAAAGTCAAAAAAGTACCTCGTACGAAAAACGACAAAAGATTCCTTTCATATATTTTACTAAAAACTCACTGAAGGGTAAAATAGTATTTACAAAATTGTAGGTGAATGGAAATAATATTACATATTGAGGAAACATGGATGTGGATGATAAAATACACCCTAGTAAATACTAAAGTATAAACAATCTCGGATAAAAATGAGATTGTGATATTTCCCTTACCTTAGGTCCGTTTTTCTTCGTAAGTGTCCGAACATCCTGTATAATGATTTAAATAATGTTATTGACTTATTCCAGAATCATACATATTTTTATGATATCATATATGGTCATTTTCTTAGCTTCTTAGTAGTAATAGTTCATTGCTACTTGTTATTCGGGTGTTTATAACTTTTTGTTCTTATGCGTGTTTTGTCGAATAAATTCTTATTCTTATATTTAGGTTATAGATACCTCATTTACAGAATGTTATTAGTGTAATATATATCATATTAATTTATTAAATTCATTTATATAATCATTATGAAATGAAGATCATGTAGAACGAGTCGTATCACATCGTGGTGACGGTATTCCGTACGTACGCATGAGTGATGATATCGTTCCTATGATTGTGGAATTGTATTGGAGGGTATGTATACTATTTAAGAATCCGTATCACTTTATAATAGTCATATAAAGTCATTATTTACACCATTATATCCATCCAAGTAAGGTGGTGGTGGAAAATAGATTACACCACGGCGTGGAGATGGTATTCTGTACGTACGCACGCGCGGTGATTTCTCTTTCCGTAGGATGGATAGATGGTGAAATAGGGTTGTTTCATACTTATAATAACATATCAGTATATGAGTGATACTGATGTTATTACTTCAAAATGAAACAAATAAAGAAGAAGAAGTGTAAGAAGAAATAAATATGAAAGAATCGGTAACGGACATTACCTCTTCTTTGAAGTGCTTCTTTGAGACCTTCTTTTAGGGCACTAAAATTGGTCTTTGAAGAAGACCAGGACCTCTAGGATGTCTCTAGGGAAGTGGATAGGAGGAATTTTCAGGGGTTGGCCGAGCTTGAAGGCCTAAAGTGGTGTGATGAAGAGGGGGAGGAGGTGCCCTTTTATAAGGTAGGAGAGGGGCACCTTTGAGAAAACTAAAAATATTATTTTATTATAAAGTCAAGTTCGGTTTTAAATAGCTCCAAATTGATATATTTTGAATCTAAGGTGGGGATGGGTCAAAATACTCTCATGCAATAGAATTTAGACAAGTTTAGGTTCCTATTTGAACCTTATCATTTAGATTTAACATTAAGTAAAATAAGTTTACTTTTACCGTGTCTTCTTGTGTTCTTATACTATAAGGTTAATAAACATACTATAAGCAGCCAAACGAACCCCAAGTTGTTTATTATTAATATATATAACCTTATCTAAGTCATTTGGCCGAACCATAGATTTTTAAGAATAAAATAACCATTACTAATATAATATTTGTTTTAAAAACTATTTTATGTCAATTTTTACACTATTTAGTAATTGATTTTTGTGAAAATCATAACAGAATGATTAGTTCAAAAAAAGTTAATTAAATCAATCCTAACATGTAATATTAACCTATAAAATTAGTGTAATTCATAAAAAGTTTCAAATTACATTTATTTTGGTGTTTATAACATTAATTATGTCAATATTTCATTAATAAGATAATTACTGCATCATCTTTGTGTCATATATAAATTAAAATATTTAATGTCTAAAAATTACATATAAAATACCATTATGTAGGAAATATTTTTATATTTCTAATTAATATTTATAGTCGAATTTATCTAATGGATAACCCCATATTAAAAATTATTTACTTATTCAACTATGATTTTAACTATTTTAACCCTTCTTTAAATAAATTAATAATAAATGTCCTAATCTAATCCAAGTGGTCCTAAATGGTCATATTTTATTCCTAAGATTGTTTTTGGTCTAATTACACTTATCCAATAGAATTAGGACCTGTGTTAGGGTAATAATAATATCATCTTTACCCTTAATTACCCTATTTATTTTTAACCGTGGTAAAAAAAAGTAAAAATTTACTATTCACCAAAAATTATTTTCTTCTCATTGAACCACATTTTAGTCCTTGATATTAAACGTGTCTCTCGGATTTTCGAAATTCCACTCACAGAAGCGGTAAAATTATGTTTTATGAAAAATTCAGTTTTTAACTACCACTTAGTGGTTTCACTATTCATCAAAAATTGAAAGTTTTCAAAAAAATACCAAAATTTCACCCTAGGATAATTTCGATATTCCGAATCCAAAACTGAAGTCCATTCTGAAAAATAAAATTTATAAAATTTCAAAAAGTGGTTATTACTATTCATAACGGCTAGTTTTAATAATATTTTAATAGCATATCGTTGTTTAGTGAAACTCGGTATTGCGTACGACACAAGCTATCGAGGAAGGTCGCGATTTTGTGTAAAGCAAGTCAAGCAAGTGTTGTGTAGAAAAAGATTCCTTTGATGATTTATATAACATAAAAGTCTCGGGTGTTACACTATGTGTGAATCTCTTTAATTTCCATCACTACACTTTTCTACCCAAAACATGGAAACCACTATACTATTACCCATAAAAGGGAAATCCCTCCTATAGAGGTTCCCACCATATACATACATATCTATATCACATCATTACAAATGCCATTCAGGCCATCACATCACTTATGCATTAAACCCTTTCTATAAAAACATGTAAATTTCCAAATGGGCCTTTAGATTTACCAAACCAAAAGAATTTACCAATTAAATTACACAAAATATTTCTAAAACCACACCAAACACCACTTTTGTGTTAGAAACACAAAATGGGACATTAGGATGAAATTTCACCAAAACATACTCCAAGTTCCAAATGTGCTTAGCTTTAAAAATTTCATTTGAAAACCCCTTTTAAAAATAACACATGGAAGAAAATGTTATTATGAAACCAAAGAGACACTGAAAATCCATGGTTTGAGGAAAACACCATTTCAAATTCAAGGTTGAAAACATACACAAAATAACTAGGGATTTCCAAATAGATCTTCAAACTATTTAGGAACTAACACTCTTTTATAAATCACCAAATGAGGAATAATTTCCAATACAATATTGAAACCACTTTACCTTAATTTAAAACCATGAAAAATAGTTTATGAGAAAAGAATGAAAGGGAGAAGATGAATATCCTTTTTAGGAAACCAATGTTTAAGGAAGAATTGTTTCCAATGCCATCATCATTTTCAAGCACATATATGTGTAAAATCTCTGCACCTAAGGATATTACCATATCCAATGGAATACCACATGTATTTTCCCTAAAAAAATTTTCAATGAAACAAAACATTCTATCTAATTGGGATAAAAAAACATTTTATGAAAAGAATTACCATATTCAAAATAACAAGAACAACCCCAAACCAATAAATTTAATTAAATATTTCATAAGAGGAAACGATACTCAACCACCCAATTTTACCCTTAAAGATCAGTTGGAATTTAATCAAACCCATTTAGCATAGAAACACCTAAACCTAAACCAAGAATAACTTTAAAAACCCATTTTTAACAAATTATACTAATTTGAAAACACCATAATAAAATAACAGAGAATATTATGCGGGAAAATATCATATTAAAATTTTAATTTAATTCATCCAAGAATCAAGGGTTTGCATTAAAATGGGAAAACATGGAAACACCTACCTCGTCGGTGTGTGAACGCAATGAAAGTCTCATTGAAGGGAGAATACACCCCGAAGAACCAAATAACAACCCTAAATATAAAGAAGAACATGATTTGAATAAACCCTAACATATAGTGTTTTTCCAAGAGGGGGCCTACCAAATGAAAAAAGAGACATAGAGAAGGGGAAGTGAGAAAGGGGATAAAAATGATTAAAAATACTAAAACTCACCTTATAATCGAAGAGAAAGAACCCTTAGAAGAAGAGGAATAAAGTAGGGGGACTAGGGGGCTCTCTTCTTACATCTTGTTCAATAAAGGAAAATGGGGATTAGGTTAGTGTAAACTAAGGGAAGGGTAGTATAGGGTTTTAATGTTTTAAAATTTCTGGGCATCTCATATGGTTTGGCCACACGATTTTTCAAACTGTTCAACAATAATGTGGAAGCTATTGTCAAAGATGGAAGAGACTGCATGACTAGACCACAAAGTTTGTGAAACCTTGGAAAAAACATGCGGTATCTTCTTCTAAGCTACCATACCCACAACACGACCGGGCCACATGGTTTTTTTGACTATGTGAAAACTGTGTTGTAGCTTTTTTCCATTTCCTAGACTGGCCACACAGTTACCTGGGATGACCACATGGTTTCTACTAATCATGTGGTTCCCACAAAAAGATAAATATCCAAAAAAAATCCTATGCCCCAAAAATTTAAACCATGTCTGAAACCCAAACCTTAAGAAAAAGATATGAGACCAATAAAATGATAAAATAAAGAGGTATCTGAGGTTGTGCTGTGAAAACACAAGTGATTGAATTTGATGAAAATATGGAGGAGACCAAATACTTACTTCCATAAATTGAGATCCAAATTCCATTGGAACTTGTCATGTAATATTTTATTGAACTAGAACCAACTTAGTGATATGTTCCTTTATTTCAATACTTATTTATTTATTTAATTCAAACATATTTGATTACCACTCCTTATTTTTTTTTTGAAATTTCAGATTTGGTAAATTATTTCAATTCCTTAAAGGAAGATGAACAAATAAAACACGAAACTACTGTGGAATATATGGATATCCTGGATTTTCATTATCAGAAATTTGAGGAAGAAAATGAGGAATTCCACGTTTTTGAGTCTGAGGAAATAACGATAGAGGCTAATCATATTGAAAGGGAAATTTTCTTACTAAAAATTAAATTTTATTCAAGTGAAAATATATAATTACTCCCCATTTGATAATTCAATTATTATATCCCATGTTGAAACAACACAAGAAAATGAAGAGGAGGTTATATAAATAGAAACTAAGGAATAGGATGATCTTTTATTTGTCCTACCCCTGCCATGAAAGTTGTACCTAATTGTGAAGGGTTGGATCTGATATACTATATCCTTGGTTCATCCCTCCCCACCATGAAGGAAGAAGTGAAAAATAAAAAAATTGACAAGTGGTGGTTCAAACCCAAGAAGCTCCAACAACCATCATATTATGGATAATAGTTAGTAGTGCCCTCTATAAGCAGTAAACATTTAAGGCCCACTTTGGGGATCATACCATGATTTATCTTTAATTACCTTCTATTATTTCAATTTTTTTAGTCTAGTATACATCACATTACCTCTTATATTTTTGAGATTAAATTAAATGATACTTGTTCTTAATTGAATTTTTTTATGTTCATGATGGCACAAGGAAACCTCAAGCAGTCATTGAGTAAAGATTACTAAGATTCATAGGAAAAGGAGTTTACTTTTAATGATTATATTTTAAACTCTCTATATTTTTTCCAACAAAAAGTTTTCAGTTTTAAAAATAAAAAAATCATTCCCATACTTAATTCATTATTTACATGACTTATCATGGATACATGGGTTTATTAGGAATACTATTATTCCATGTTTTATATTTAAATGTTAGTAATATTTAATGTGTAAAATGTAGAATTAAATAATTAATGTAAACAATTTATATTAAAATGAGGACTCATGAGATAAAGGAATTAGTTGATTCATGTAAATGAATTTTCACTAAATATGGATTATGATTTTAATTTCTAAAATTTATGGTAATTTATTTATTTTTATCTATGACATGAGTGATTATTCATAATCATATATTCCATTCCTGAGAGTATTTCTTTATCAAGTACTTCCAATTTAATCTTGATCGAATTTATTGATTGATCATGGGACATGCCACCGGCTAAAAATTCCATTTGAACTTTTAAAATATGTGACAATGAAAAAAAATTAAAATTATTGATGCATATTATGAAAATACCTTATCCTTTAAACCCACCTTTACATTAATCCCTTTTTAAACTATATATACCATTGATGAACTTGTTACAGATGAACAATGTTTTAAGAAATTTTATCCACTCCTAGCATACTCTTAGTATTTTTATGAAAGTTTAAATATTAAGTGTGTGGGTGAAGGATGTCATAGTGAAAGAGATGAAATAAATTATAAGGAAGGTATGTGTAGGTTATATTTTTTGGTGATATGAAAGGTTTTTTATTTATTCATTGTACTCTTTATTATTTTCCCCTCATAATAAAAAATAGGAAATAATAAAAATTAAAAAATTTAAAAATGGGTTGCGATTCAGAAGAATAAAATATCACCATTACTGGACCGATGCTTTTTATCATATATTTTTAGGTAGTGGACGCGGGTTTTATTCTATGAAAAAATTTCCAAAAAGAATAAAAATTGAAACAATTATTTTAAAAAAGAGAATTAAATTTGAAAAAAATTCAATAGGGTGAAAAAAATCATTCATTATGATTTAATTTGATCATGATATTTCTTTTTTGAATGGGAAGTAGAAATCGATACTTTTAAGTGGAGAGTTTCATTAAACTTTTAATTTTGATATCTTGAATTGAACATGATAGATAAACCTCCCCATCGAGCGTTAATTTTTAAAACTCCTACCAACCTTAAGCCCTAGAGTCATTCTAACCTTTAATACAACACCTCATGATTTTATGTGCCTTTTATCTTTACAACATGTAGAATGTAGTTCTTTTACAAGACTATGTGTTAAGATCATGAAATCATGATATTTGATTAAGTCCACTTGAAATAATATCATGAGATATGAGTGAAAAAGATTCAAAATAGTGGTAGATCATAATTTTCCATGTATAATAATAATGAATCATGGAACCTTAATGAATGAAAAGAAAAGTTCCATAATTTATCAAAAGGGGAAAATTAAAATGTTTTATTTGATTATTTCTTTAAAAATTGAGAAATTGAATTGATATTTTATTTTAATTTTGAAAGTTTAATTTAAAATTTATTATCATTTTATTTCAATAATTTTAAATTTGAATATTGATAACATTGGTACCCTATTAATTTTCTTTGTTGAGATTTTATTCTTGAGGAAAATCTTAGTTTAAGTTTGTGGGTATTTGACACAGACAAATATCATGCATATTTTTAATAAAATTCTTATGATATTTTAATGGTTTTAAATTTTGTTACCGTTTATGTTTAATGTTTTATAAAACAATAGGAAATTTGGAATGAGGAGGTGAAATTATTAAAAATGAATAAAATTATTGTTCTTGAAATTGATTTTTTTATCATTGAAATATAAAATTTTAAATATTTCTTTGTTTTATAATTTCTCAGGTGGATACTTCAGAAACATTAGGTTATTCCTAATAAGGTCCTCAACCGAGGGCCATGCACCACTTATCTAACCCAAGAGACATATACAATCACACATCCCACTAAGAGATACTACTTTAAGTGGAAGTGAACGGGGGATCAAGAATGTGCATAGGAGGTCCGTGGGGCGTTAATCCTATGGGTGGATAGATACTATAAGAACCAAGTGTAAGCACTTGGAGAAACTCTATGCGGCACTGGGAGGAAGGCATCACTGGGAAGAGGTGGTCCGCAATGACCAATAGAAGTCCCTCAGCTCATAAAATAATTCATTGTGGTGTTAGAGATGTGTTTTCATTTTTAAGGTAGTGTTCCCCCTTGAGGTGTTTTGATGTGGGATACAATCTATCATGATTTTTATTCAAATTTTTCAAAAATTCTACTATGCCACTTAATTTGCACTGAACCCACCTTAGATACAAGTTACCACTATCTCCATTATAGCTCCACTATCTGACATCGCTGGCTACCCCTGCTTTCACCTCAGGAATTCAATGGCCGACTAACCCAATATCAAGATTGAGATTCTGATCACTACCACTAATCAGTACCATTAGGGATCAACTCAGGGACCTTAACCAACCCTAATAAATCCTTTTTTGAAGTCTCCTATGACCAATTAAAAGGTCAAAAGAATAAGAGGACACCATTATCCACTACTTACCATTGTTTCTAGAGATCCACTTCCAAGGATCGCTTCCCCTTGTAACTTCTAATGCCTTCCCATGCACTATGTTACCGAGCTTCCCTTCTGAATATTGAACACTATATTATATTTGGATTTTTCAAGTCTTCCTCATGGATCTCCCAGAATTAAAAAATGGATATTTTATAATGATTTGGGAGATCTATATTGTTAGGATAAATAAAAAGGCCCCCCTCACTACCTATAAAATTAAGAGTCATCCAACTATTTTTAAGAGTTTGAAACCCCAAAGTAAAGCCTCATGCTGGAGGTATGTTGCTCAGCAATTTATGTTTTCTTTTCATTTCAATTTCATTTTTATTTTTAATTAATATTTAATTTTAATTCATTTTATAATAAAAATTAATGCATTATTTTATGTAATGTTTTTTCAACACCCATTATTCTCTTATTCTTCTTATTCTCCTTATCTTATTTTCTTTTTAAAATTTAAAATTTATCATTTTATTTTATTTTATTATTTATTTTCTTCCATTTTATTTTATTTTATTCTCTCTCTCTATTATTTGTATCTCTTACATTTTATTATTATTATTTTATTTCTTTCTCTTTCTTTCTCATTCCATCGTGACTTTTTAATCTAAAAAATGAGGGGCTAACCCATTGCTTTTCTCGAGGGAGGTAAGTAAAAATTTCATTTATTAATTAGTTAAATTGTTATGTTTTATTATGTTTTTTATGAGTAACAGTAAACTGTACAAGTGTGGAGATCTTCCACCATGAAACTAAACTCAAACTAATTTATATTATTTTATTAAATAATTTCCCTCCATTGTAATGGATACAAGATCTACATATGATGGAGTTGGTCCATTCATTGTATGAAATGGGATATGATGAAGCTTGGTTATGATAGATGTCACAACCTCTATTGAGGGGTTTCTTCAACCTTGATCACATAAAGAGGTAGAATTTATATTTATAAAAGAACTAAAGATTTCAAACTACTAAATAAATGAGCAGTAATTCAGGAATGAGATCTCAGAGTTGAATTAACAAACATAATCTGATCACCATTAACGATAATGGTGAAACCCATTAATGAAACCACAATGGCCATGTACTTTCTTCTTAATTTTATTCTGTTAACATTTCATATTATTTATAGTTTAAATTTTCATATTTCTTATCTTCTCAATCCCATTATTTTCATAAAACCTCTAAAAAATTAGTATTAAAGGTCGGATAGAATATGTTGGTGAACAAATAAGAAATAAAATTAAGCAAGACAAACCTGGTCATCCTCTATACTGCATTAGTGGTATAAATTTTATTTTTCCATGCCCTACAATAGGTGTTCCTTTAATTATATATCAAATTAAAAAGGGAATAATAGTTCTTTTCTATGATGGAAATCTTGAAATAAAATGAAGATATTATTAAACCAAATTTGCTGGTCGAATTACATTCTATAATAAGGTATATAGTATGTTAACTATCAGGTGAATGTACTTATAAGTAGAAGAGATTTTGTCTAATGAAGTTCTCTCTTGGTAACATCCAAGATAGAAGATTATAAGAATATACCCACCAGTAGGAATTCCACATGTTTATGTGTCATAAGATATTAGTTTCTATTAGTGTGTTTAATGGACCATATACTTTTATATTATTATTAATGAATTTCATGAATCAAACACTTAGATTTGTTAACCAAGATGTAGAAAACATATGTTTGTGAAATGTAATGTACATTGGGGGTATCATGAATGAAATTTTATTAATTAATAAGCCAAAAAATGGTTTTCCCTTCCATATTTATGGATGTTGATATCATGGACCTATGATTGAAATTGAACTCTCCCCCTTAAATAATATATCCATGGTGTAATGATGAATTTAGTTCAAATAATTAAATAAAGGGATATCAAGCATATATTTTGGTGACATGGGTGTGAAACCTAACTGATGAGATATTGTGATAAAGATATAATATTACAAAACAGTACTCATATGAAATTTTCAATTTTGCGACATTAACTTATTTCCCTTGGGTCCCTCAACACATTACGAGATTGTAATCTTATACTTTATGAAATCCTTTTAAATTTCAATGATAAAGAATCCTAGAGGGTCACACATAAAGTGTTTCCATTGATATAAATTAAATTATATTTTAATTTAATTTTTTGGATAAATATTATTATCAAGACCAAAGAATAATTTTATCCAAGAATTAATGATCAGATAAATTAAATAAGTATTTACTAACTAGGTAATCATTAAATTAAACAGAACAATAATATTTATTTAATTATTTATTGAATGAGTAAATTTTTAAAATATTCTGGTATTCAATAAATTATAAGTAGGTTGAGTAGACCATGTTTGTATCTAGTGATAAATATTAATTTTAAATTTGTTAAAAATAATATCCATCATTGTTCCAGATAGTGCATGCCATGTGAAAATAATAATAATAATAATATTTTTTCATAGCATTAGGACATATAAGGATAAATATATTATTTCAGGTATATTGTGAAATTAAATAATATTTTAACCCTAACCCTACTTATATAAATAGATGATTATGTCTATTATGTAGTGATCGATTAATGTTGGGAATCGTTGTGAACAATGAAATCTAGAGATCATTTTCAATATTGAATAAAAATCTAGAGATTCTCCTCCATCCTCCATCCTCTCCAGAATAATAGTGAATGAGATATTCTTAAATATCTAAGGAATTATTATAGTTATCTGGAAATTGTTAGAGGATCTATCCACTATTCAAGAACCTATCAATCTATCAGTGTTATTTAGAGATCAAAGAAACACATGTGGACCACCCCTAGAAGGATTCTATTATTGGATCCTACAAGTACAATATTAATAAACTAAAAATGGCTTATGATATTCAATGTAATATTTAACAAAAAATCCCAAGACCAAGGTATTATTTCTTCCATTCTATTAAAATTAATTATTAAAATAACATGAAAAGATCTACTATTAGTTTTACCATATTAAATTGTCATTATTATTTGGAAAAATTTCATTGATTAGGATTTTAACATCATTTAAAATATGTGAATTATCCATTGAGTACGACATTTTTTCTGCTAGGATTGGCCCTAATAAGTACTTCTGTTGTGCTCAAAAACATCAGCCATCACCCCACCAAGTGTTTTCACCAATAATTAAATATCAAATTTTTGTGGTTTTGAATCAATATTTTTATCAAACTTGTAGGATATGAAAAATTAAAATAACCAAAATCAAATAACAAATTTTCATATCTTGAGGGGTTATTACATTTACCTTTCACCACATTATTATCATGATACACTTCAATGGTTGTGATTTCATAGGTTATTCCTTGTTACATTGACTATAGAGGTTATAAATTTATATTATCCCCATTCTCCCTTAGATTGGTTCATTGTTTTTATAATTCCCAAACTCTTTGTATTTTATGAATTGATGTGTGGGTGGTGTATTAGTTAGGACATTATCATCCTATATTTTTCTAATTATCTTATTCTAATTTATTAGAAAATTGTGTGCTTGATGTACTGATCTACAACATGTAAAAAATCTTTATGATCCGTTGTGAAAATTTACTGAGTGACTCCTCCACCATTTTGGCTTATAAGTAGTTGAATTTTCTTTTCCATATCTAATTTTTCATTTAGGTTTCTATATAAATACATTTCTTTTTTATCTATTCACATCCATGAGAATAATGAGAGTCTCTAATTTCAATTTCCCCCCGTAAGTTCACATTGATACTGTTCTTCATATCCACCAAATATCCATTCACTTGATGAAATTGAAATACTTGATTTGATGCCACTAAAGAGATGATCATTAATTCTTTCAAGGTTATTATTAAAAATAGAAGTGAACCATATAAGTCTTGGGAAGTTTCTCTATATGAACCAATTGATCCATCGTAATGTTTCTTTATCATAAAGACTTATAACTTTATTATAATATAAATAGTAAAAGTAAAATATTTATTGAATAATAGTTTATTAAACTTATACTATTACGAATAGTCAATTTTAATATTTTCACTATGTTATTGATCAAAGACCACTATTGGTCTAGATTACCTTATAAAAATAAATAAAAAAGATTAACATTTCACATTTTGAGAATTGAGTAATATAAAATATATTTTTTATCATATTAACTGATTTCTTAGAAATTAGTGGATCAAAAGAACCACTAAAGTATGGTATTCATTTATTAAAGAAGGACTCAATAGTGTGATACTCTTTCTTTAGTGCATCTGGGAATTTAACCTAATTTATGTTATTATTTATAACTTGAGATAACATAACTATGATTTTATTCACACCATCTCATACTCCATTTGGTTTCTCATGAAAAGAATCACCAAATTTTCAATCAAACTCTTTTTTAACTCAATTCCACATAGTTATAACTATTTTACTAATACCAAACTTGTAAAAAAGTGTAATAATATATAATATATAAATAAATTCTCACTAAATAATAATATGAATTTAAAGAGTCCAATTTATAATGTCTTATATTCTAAAAATTTCACTTTAGTCGTTGATTATTTTGGTTTAACCTAGGTTTCTATAATTATAGTTCTATTATAATTATTAACCAAATCCCCCCAAAATACTAAACCCCACTTTAATTCCAACTAAGATGACCCATAATATGGATATATTTTAAATTATTTCCATAATTTAAACATAAAATATAAAAAATAAACACAAAATCTCAGAACCCAAAGGATTAGTGTATTTGGAGAACAATTATATAAATATCATATTACTTAATATTACTTCAGCATCTCCCCCAAAATTATCTACAAATTAATTCCTCTAATACATATTTCTATATATAATTTCTTAGGGAAATAGGAAAACCTAAGAAGAAGTTAGCTTTAATTTTTGGAAAGGGGGAAAATATCTATGTTTAAAGGATAAGATTAGAATAATATAGACCCTGATCTGAGAATATAGGACCATAAAAAGAATCATAATTGAAGCATAAAACATATACCATGTCCTAGAAAAATGTAAAAATAATAATAATATATGGAAACATTATATATAAATTTGGCACAAAAATAAGAATAGAAATCATAAAACATGGGAAGGTTAACTGCTACCGCATTGATAATATAGTGGATCATGCATGACTAACTATGTCCCATAATATAGAGGATTACGAGTCACAAACAATGTCCCATTGTGGATTGAGTAACACTACTTTTTTCCCATAATAATATCATGAGATATAAAAATTTAACCAATGCATTTCAAATATATATCACACCCACACAAATTATAATTATATACCATACATATGCATTCTATATGATATCAATCATACATCATATCATGAAAATACCTTGAAATAAGAAGGTTCACATAGCATTTTGAAATTGTATCGCATAAAATGTAATCAATAATTAGATTATATGTTATCAAAATATTATTCTCCCAATATAATAATATCATAAGATCATTTATAGGGTGATCATGAACAAAATTAAATAAAAGATATATCTGTTGGAGTTAAAGATAAAAATAGAATAGAAATCATAAAATTATTTTTCATAAATCATTTCTGACGTTATCATAAAAAATGAAGTAGCAAGTAACTTTCAAAAATAATTTTTGAGAATGTGAAAAGAATAATTTTTAAAACTGTATTTTAAAATAATCCATAATAATAAATCGTTGAAAATATTTTTTTAAACAAATTAATGTGGATTGGATGATAAAATATATAAAAATGAGTAAAGAAATTCCCTTTTAATATTATTTAAACGGATATAGAGGGAACCCATATCAATAAAAAAGTTATAAAATTTAATTTTCTATAGAGATAAAAATAAATATGAAGATTACATATGATAAAAAATATTTTTGACTTCAAAATAAAAAAATAAAATAAAAATTGAATGAAAGAACATAAACATGGAAGAAAAATATCTGCTAGAGAGGACGTGAATTATTCTTAACAATGGTATATTTTTATAATGAAAAAAATAGACCAAAAAAATAAGTTTTTGAAATAAAAGTTAAATTTATTTATATATAGTGAGAAAATAACTTATGAAATAGTATAAGGTGGAATATAACAAACATAGAAAAACATTTTCATGGAAGAAAGTCTATGACCCCACCAAATGAAAATTTAGCAAAAAAACCCTTACATTAGATTTCTACTTGATAAAACATGATACACACACCTAAATAACCAATTTATATTTATTATTAATACCTAAAAAGACATATTAGTTGTTATTTTACCATACACTGTAAATATATAATTTATCACTACCCATTTATTTATCATTCTTGGTTAAAACTAATATTTGAGTGTTCGTTTCCCTGTTTGTTATGATCTAGAATTATTATGGTGGTTTTGATCCTTGATCTTAGTTCATGGGTTCATCCCCTCTAGAATAGAAATAGTGGTTTCATAGGTGTGTTTTCTGGATTTATAATTACCTATGATTAAATCATGGAGGAAATGGTGACAGTTCGTAAAGAGGTTTCAAAATCTATATTTTTATATATATTGATCTAATAAGAAGAATTGATTTTTTAGTGAAAATACTTATATATATTTCAATTAAATAGTTATTAAAATAATATTTTACTCACCATTATTACATTATATTACCATTATTTTAGTTTTACTTGTCTTTAATGATATAACTAGTATAGTGTCCTTCATATAGGCAGTGGAACAGGCCCGAACCAGAATGTGCAATAATGAAAAAATAATTAATAACATGTTACTATGGTTATAATATAAAATTATAGACGAATAATATTTTCATAATCATTTAATTAAATTTAAAAATTTTATTTTATAATTATATACTGAAAAATAAAAATAAAAAATGAATAGGGATAAGATAACACATACATTGAAGACTAGTATCTTTTATTATAGATCCTCCTGGAAATAAAGTGTTTTGGAATATTTATTACGAAAATAGGTAACTAAAAGTGAGATATCATTTTTAGGGAGATAATTTGGGTAGTGCTTCAAGAGTTAAATAATGTAATGGTGTTCTTTATGTTGGGAATAAAGGGAACATTTTATTGGTGAGCTTGTGTGTCATTTCCCCAAATACACATTCCTTAATGAATCAGGAATGAAATTTCTCATAGAAAGTAGATCCATAGTAGAAACATAACACTTAAAATATAAGGGGAGGTTGATAATAACCACATATAAACATTTATTTATAATTTTTTTTGTGACATTTTAGGATTTTACAGCTTAATTTAACCCCTTTACCCCATTTTACTTTTATCGGGGAAACTCAATTTTTAGTTAAGTATCTTTTTTATGTCTAAAGATGAAATTTCAGTTATTAGATAATATGGAAATTATTATAACAAATATAAAATCCATTTTATTTGATTGTATTTCTAAAATATATATTAACTAATTTTAATATAAGAACTCCCAACAACTAAATGTTTTTAAGAAAAATATATTTTTAAGCATAAAAATAAATAAATTCTAATTTTTTACCATGTAATAATATTTTGATGAATGAAAATTTATCTAATTTATATATTGTCAATTCATTTCATAGAAAATAATAATTTATTAATGATTTATTTATTAAAGTTAAAAAGATAGGTTATACTTAAAACAATTCTTTGAAAACTATCTCTTTTATCATTAATTGATTTTATTCATCATTATTTAAAATTTATTATTCATTTTATATCTATTAAATGAATTTTATCAATATATTTATATTAAAAGCAACTTTTATCGTTTAAATAAATTCGATATTTAAAAATAAATTTTATAAATGTGAAAAATGTGTAATAGTACACATAATAATGAAAATATATATATTTTAAATATTATTTATTACAATAATAAATTAATGTTTATATAATCATATTGTCTACTTAAAAACCCATGAAGACGCAATATAAGACCTAAGGTAATATCAAGATGACAAAAATCTTAATCTAGATTTATTTTTTTACTTTGGATCACTATGGGACAAACAGGCTTCTGCCACTGGATTAATTCTCATCGCAAATAGTCCATCCCAGAGGTAATTTGCGAGGGGGGGGGGGTTCTACTCTTTATAGATAACTTGTTATCTTGCGACGAGATTTGGGGTCATGTCGCAAAAAGTAATGCGCAGTTTGGTGCAGGATGCGCGCCAAAGCGCGAGAAGGTTATTTGCGATGGTGGGATTCCACCGTCGCAAATAGTGCGTCGGTCGAAAGGTATTTGCGACGGGTCCCATCGCAAATATCGAAGGTGGTAAATGAGTTTTTGCGACGGGATGTTGGGCCATCGCAAAAAGTATATCGACATGTCACTTTATGTGATGGGACCCATCACAAATACCCTTTTAATCGCTGACAACAATTAATACGGGCAAAAATATTTGCGACGGGCCCCATCGCAACAAGAAGCATTTGCGACAGGCCCCATCGCAACAAGAAGCTTTTGCGATGGGAATACCGCCACAAAAAGTCCCGTCGCATCTAATCTAACTTACATATACCCCCTCAGTTTTTCTTTCTCTTCCCCTCAATTCCTATTTCCTCCCTCTCTCTAAACTCTATTTATTGAGTGAAAATTTCTCCGGGTTAGTTTTTTTACGGAGAAGTTGGGAAGTCGTTTACATTAATAGGAGATCAAGTTTAAAAGTATTTATATTTTATTTAATTTAGTATTTTTGTCATTTTTTATGTAAATTTAAATTATTTTTGATTAGTTGTAATAAAATTAGATTCAAAGTGTTTTGTTATCCGTATTTATTTGTAATAATAAATTGAAATTATTAGTATTAATTCTTAATAACTATCAACGAAAATTAGTATTGTATATAAAGAATTACTTGTAATTAGTAATTAGTAGTTGTAAATTGTAGTTATTAATATCAATTAACGCTAAATAGTAATAGTAATGTATAATTAGAAATAATTACGGGTAATTAGTAATAAATATGAATAATTAGTAACAAATATGAATAATTAGTAATAAATAGGAATAATTAGTAATAAATAGGAATAATTAGTAATAAATAGGAATAATTAATAATAATTAGGAATAGATAAGATTAATTAGAAATAAATAGGAATAATTATTAATAAATAGGAATAATTATTAATAAATATGAATAATTAGTAATAAATAGGAATAAATATGAATAATTAGTAATAAATAGGATTAATTAGTAATAAATATAAATAAATAGGAATATATAAGAATAATTAGTAATAATTAGTAATAATTAGGAATAATTAGCAATAACTAGTAATAATTAGGAATAATTAGTAATAAATAGGAATAATTAGTAATAAATAGGAATAATTTGTAAAAAATTGGAATAATTAGAAATAAATACGAATAACTAGGAATAACTAATAATAATTAGTAGTTATTACTAGTAACTAGTAATAATTATTAGTAATTAGTAATAATTATTAATAATTAGGAATAATTAAGAATAATTAGGAATAATTAGGAATAATTTGGAATAATTAGGAATAATTAGTAATAATTTGTATTAATAAGGAATAATTAGAAATAATTATGAATAATTAGTAATAAATAGAAATAATTAGTAATAAATAGGAAAAATTAGTAATAAATAGTAATAATTATTAATAATTAGTAATAATTAAGAATAATTAGTAATAATTAAGAATAATTTGTAATAATTTTTAATAAATATAAATAAATACAAATAACTAGTAATAACTAGTAATAATTAGTAATAATTAGTAATAATTAGTAAAAATAGTAATAATTAGTAATAAATAGTAATAATTATGAATAATTAGTAGTAAATAGGAATAAATAGTAATAAAAAGGAAAAATTAGTAATAGATATTAATAATTAGTAATTATATTAATAATTAGTAATTATATTAATAATTAGTAATAATTAGTGATAGTTAGTAATAATTAGTAATAATGAGTAATAATAAGTAATAATGAGTAATAATGAGTAATAATTAGAAATAATCAGTAATAATTAGCAATAATTAGTAATAATTAGTAATCAATAGGAATAATTAGTAATAATTAGGAATAATTAGTAATAATTAGTAATAATTAGTGATAATTAGTAATAATTAGTAATAATTATGAATAATTAGGAATAATTAGTAAGAAATAAAAATAATTGGTAATAATTAGGAATAATTAGTAATAATTAGTAACAATTAGTAACAATTAGTATTAATTAGGAATAATTAAGAATAATTAGTAATAATTAAAAATAATTAGTAATAATTTGGAATTATTAGGAATAATTAGGACTAATTTGGAATAATTAGTAATAAATAGGAATAATTTGCAATAACTAGTAATAAGCAGTAATAAATTGTAATAAATATTAATAATTACTAATAAATTGTTATAATCAGTAATAAATAGTAATAAATAGTAATAAAGAGTAATAAATAATAATAAATAATAATAATTAGTAACAATTAGTAATAATTAGTAATAAATTGTCATATATTGTAATAAATTGTAATAAATAGTAATAAATAGTAATAAATAGTAATAATTAGATATAAATAGTACTAATTAGTAATAAACAGTAATAAATAGTAATAATTCGTAATAATTAGTATTAATTAGGATTAATTAGTAATAATTAAGATTAATTAGTAATAACTATAATTAATTATGATTAATTAGGTTTAATTTGGATTAATTAGTAATAATTAGGATTAATTATTAATAATTAATAACAATTAGTAATAATTAGTAATAATTAGTAATAATTAGTAATAATTAGTAATAATTTGTACTAATTAGTAATAAATAGTAATAAATAATAATAAATAGTAAAACAATAAATAAATAGTAATAATTAGTAATAATTAGTAATAATTAGTAATAAATAAGAATAAATAGTAATAAATAGTAACAAATAGTAATTATTAGTAATAATTTGTAATAATTTGTAATAATTAGAAATAATTAGTAAAAAATAGTAAAAAATAGTAATAATTAATAATAATTTGTAATAAATAGTAATAATTAATAATAAATAGTAATAAATAGTAATAAATAATAATAATATTAATAAATAATAAAAAATAGTAATTAATAGTAATAAATAGTAACAAATAGGAATAAATAGGAATAAATAGGAATAAATAGGAATAAATAAGAATAAATAGGAATAAATAGGAATAAATAGGAATAAATAGGAATAAATAGGAATAAATAGGAATAATTAGTAATAATTAGTAATAATTAGTATTAATTAGTATGAATTACAAAGAAAATAAATTTTAATAAATTTTAATAACACATAATAACTTGGCACAATTTCCAGTTGATTGTCATCACTCTTGTTGGGGGACATCTCTTGCGGTTTGGTTTTCAACCAGATTATGTTTTTTTGTATCAACACGGTGAATGAAGTTCTAATGAAGATACTAATAAATTAAACCTGGATCCATCACAGTTGCAAAATTTAGTACATGATGTTGTAGGTCCGTCTGTTCAACAAACTGAAACTCTAGATGATTTTGATTTAACTCCTGAGATAGAACCATCTGAATTTTATGAGTTATTGAGGTCTAATGAGGATGCATTATATCTTGGTTTCAATATAATAAAATTAAAAGTAGTTGGAAAATTTATGGCTATTAAATCAGATAATTTAATGTCAAACAATTGTTTTGATCAGATGTTTTCTTTGGTTTAAACACTGTTACCTAAAGGAAATGTGTTTCTTGAAAATTACTATGAGATTAAGAGGCTGGTTCGTAATATGGGCCTTATTTATCATAAGATTCATTCATGTCCAAATGATTTCATCTTATATTCTGGTGAAAATGATTCAGTGGATAGTTGTCCCACATGTGGATAATCAAGGTATAAAGAAGCTCCACCAGGGAAGTCTAGATTGATTCATGTAAAATAGTTGAGATATTTCCCCCTTACACCCAGGTTGCATTGTTTATTTATGTCTGAGAACACATCATCGATGATGTCATGGCACAAAACTAAGATTTCAACTGATAAAATATTGAATCATCCATCTAATGGAGATTCATGGACACATTTTGATTATCTTCACCCATCCTTTTCTTTAGAAGCCCGAAAAGTGTGATTGGGTCTTCATACAGATGGTTTCTATCTGTTTGGTTCTTATGGTAGTCAGTATTCATGTTGGCATGTCTTTATAACTTCGTACAATTTACCTCCATGGATGTTGATGAAGGAGCCCTTTATCTTTTTGAGTAACCCACCATCCAAAATGGTTAAATCATATAATTCATATGTGGTGACTGGTTTTTGATTTCATTCACATGCATATAGGGAATCAAAAAGAAAACAATGGAGTTTTCTTGAGAGGATCGCGTCACAATAAAATTGAAGTGGACTTTTATGGCATTATGGATGAAATTATTGAGCTGCGTTATCTAGGACATAATTACATAACGATGTTTAAATATCGGTGGTTGGATACTGAGAGAGGCTTGCATGTTTATCAGACTCATGGAATCATCGATATTAAAAATAAAAGACTTCTTGTAGTCAGTGAACCATTTTTATGGGCTCAACAGGCACATCAAATTTATTACACAAAGTTCTGTGTTACTTCAAGAGACTTGAGTGATTGGTGGAACATAATAAAAATGAAATCTCGGCAAAATCAATTTACTCAAAATAAATGTGGTTCCACTGAAGTGGAAGGAATTGAAATTTTTCAAGAGACTACTCAAAATATATCACTTTCAAAAAGATATGTGAATATTGATGGTGACGAAGATGTTAATGATGTTAAAAATAAATTTGAAATGAAAAGAGATGATGAAACTGAAACTCATATGGATATTGATGATGTTGAGGAGGAAGATAAAGACAGTGAAATTGAAATATATGGAGATGAGGATGAAGATAGACATTGACACAATTAAATGATGGTTATAATCATAACTAATATATAACTATATATTATAGTTATTTTCAACTATCTACTAACAACAATCATTTTGTGTTTTAGGGATCCTGATCTATTTTGTGAGTTGTAGGAGGCTGAGATACCTTTGGATGAGGGGGATTTTGGTTCATCTGACACTCATCCTACATGTGGTTTAGGGGGTACGCAGAGGGGGCATGGTCTTGCATGAAAAATGATTCCTGACCCTATCCTAGAGCGACTTCCACATCTTGGCTTCGATCCACGCACATGGAGGTATGGAAACCTATATATTTTCGTTAGCTTTCATTAATTTATTTTTATATATACTAATTGTTTGATTATTTAATCCTCTTTCATAGTTTTTCCCATGTAGCTGTTGGACAGGGGAGCACTATCTTGTACAATTATTTTTCTCAGCCATGGATCACATGGGAACAAATTCCCATTGATGATCGGCTAGACAGGTTCAATCATTGGCATGTACGTAAATAAATAATTATTATTTTGATAATTATTTTATTAATAACTTGATATTATAAATTATTTGTAGGTTTTATGGTATCCCACAGATGATAGCTTGCATGAAGCTATCCACGTGGTATGGGACATGTCTATGCGTGACCGTTTCCGTCAGTTTTTTCACAATTTGAGAAGAACATCCATTAAAAATCAGGAGTGACAGAATTTGATGAGTCATTTAGATCCCACCGACCAGAGTACATTTTATATCATGTTTTTCGATGGATTATGTTTACACTGGTTGAGTGGTGTATTTCAGAGAAGATCTTCAGTGGGTCGACAGAACCGGGGGAGACAGGAGGTGACACATCGAGCTAGTATTTGTATATTCATTATGCATAGAGAGAATCATGTAAGTATCTTTTTTAAAATTTTTATATAACTTTAAATATAAACATTTTATTTTATATTTCTATAGGTAGTCGAGCATCACAATATTCTGGAGTACGATGTTTAGCAAAGGATGTACAATGGTCCAACCACTGGAGATATTAGAGGTGATCGCCAGCGTCAGATTGTGGTTAATATTTTTTTTTCAGATTGACAATTAACTGTATATGATATTTTCATAATTTTAATTTCAAATTGGAATTGATGGAGTCATATGAGGCTATGACCACTCAAACATAGGCTGAGAGTAAGGATGAGAAGACATATCAGACTAGTACCCACCATTTCGATGAGGCAGAATGGATGTAAGAGACTCAGTATAGATTTGAGAAGGGAAGAGTAGTTAGTATCGACTCGCATTTGATTCCTAGTACTTATTATGGTACTACTGCGATGTTGTAATCCAGCTCAAGATGAGCTCATGGAGAGGCGTTATCTTCTGCCTCATAGTATCGGGAATAGTTGAGAACTCAAACTGATCTTATACAGAGTTTGCAGAAGCAGCATGAAGGGATGGATCAGTAGCAGAAGCAGCAACAACAACAGCATGAGGAGGAGATGCGTCAATGGAAGCAGCATCAGTAGCACGAGGAGGAGATGTGTCGATGGCAACAACAATAACAACATCATCACGAGCAGATGAAGTACACACACCGTCTGAATCGTAGTTTAGGGATGAATATTACTCCAACATCTCTTAAAACTCCTCCACCTCCTCCAGAAAACGACCCCTAGTGATTTTTTACATTAAAAACATTTGAATTCAAAATTTGTTGTAATATGAACTAGTTAATGTTTCTATCTTTTATATTGTTGAAAATGTTGCATAATTTAATTTTTTTAGTATTTTATTCTTATTAGTATTATATTTTTTAATATTTGTATATTTTACTAATATAACGATGATAATATTTTATGATATTTTATATTTTTTTGTAAATATTGAGAATTTTAAGAATTTTTTATTTTTTATTATTTTAATAATATTAATATTAATTTTTCATTAATCATAATTTTATTAAATATATATTTTTAGTATTATATTTTTTAATGTTTTTATTTAAATAATAATAATAATATATGATGAATTTTTTATATATTTTTGAGAATATTGATAATTTTAATAATTTTTATTATTTTAATAATATTAGTATTATTTTTTCATTAATCATATTTTATTAAATATATTACTTTTATTAGGTTTAGTATTTATGATGGGACCATTTGCGATGGTCTCTTGTCGCAAATAATATTTGCGACGAGCCCGTCACAAAGAGTTTTTATATATATTGTATATAATTGGAGACTTATTTGCGACATGACACTTCCCCATTGCAAATACTATTTGCGACAGGCCCATCACAAAAGGTTTATTTATATAGAATGCATATAATCAGAGACTTATTTGCGATAGGCACGTCGCAAGAAATAGTTACTACGACGCTGTTTTCTATAACAAACGATTTGCGACGGGATCCCGGGACAAATATCTCTAATTCCAGTAGTGGATTTTATTCCTTTTTTAATTTTGATAAATATGTTTCACATAACTATGTGGTAATGTATATTACTTTTTGTAATAATTTTTTATCATAATAAAGTAATGTTCATTTCACTTCATCATTGAGTATAAGAATATAGATAATAGATTTAAATGAAATTTAGAACTATAAGTTGGGGGGTGTTAAATTCATAGCGAATGATTTTAAAATTTGTAAGGTAGTAGTATATTTGATTGAAATTTTATAATTTTATTGTTATTTCTTAGTGGTAGAGAGACCTCTTAGGTCCTTAGAAATTATAAAAATAGATGAGTAAACAATAATATCATGGAGTTAATTAATAATGAGTAATATGTGAGTTGATCTTAATTGGGACATGATCAGAATAGAAATGGTCCTTACATATATAGGTTATAGAAATCTCAAGGAGCCATTCTATCCCATAATGCGGTGTTTAAATAACAATCACATTAGAATCATGATATGAATTGTTTATTTTGGAAATTAAATTAAGAGTTTGAAGTTTTTTAGCTGTTGTATTTATTGAAAACATTCCATGGATGATATGGAAACTCATTGGAGATTATTTGAGTTGAAAAGAAATGAATATCTATAGGGGAATAATGACTCGTGACATAAATATATAGATCATATTGAAACTTGTTGGTGTTTTAGAAGAGTAAAACTATGATACCGATGAGTCACACTATAATAGGACTAATTTCACTATAGATACAGTCTTGAGTAATTGCTAAGATAATGTTTCACTATGAAGTGTTGCCCATTAATTTTTGGCTGTGTGTTTTTTAGAGCACAATTTCAATCATACAATAATGCCTCAAATAACAATGTAATGTAAAATATCAAACCATAAATTATATGTCCTAATTATTTTAATGAAGTTACCTAATTAGATATATAAAAAACATTTATATTAGGACATATCATAAGAGATCATATGTGAATGTTGTATGGTATGAATTTCAAAAACCAAGGCATATCATATGCCATTGGTTGGGTATATCATATGACATGATTAAGAGAAATCATGTCATTGAATATGCACATTGTTTTATATTATATTACTATATCATAAGTATTATGATATTTTTAATCATATTATATGACTCAATTAATAGTTTATAATTCATCAGGTATTGTATTGTTAAGTGTTAACATTTAAATCATCATCCATATAAGTTATCATTAATAAATGAACCATATGAATGACTGAATTCACTATAATATTAATTGTATCGACAAAAAGTTTCAATAATTTGGTAGCAGAATCATAACCCATATGTTATATAATATAAAAGTAAATTAAACATAGGCTCAACGAGTGTCCTCAAGGCTTACATAAAGAGGACAAAGACCTTGATATGGGTGCTACTTTCTTATGTAGTTCTTACTCATTCCCCTGTATCTCTCTTCCTCATCCTTTAATTTCCACAAAAGACATAATCATATCATGGAATAAAGAAGTATTTTGACATAATTATTTGTTGATTTAGATCAACCCATGTATACACCTTAGAGGAAGAGTCCCTTGACTGTTCTTAAATGATCTTTGTCATGCTAGATTTAAGACAAGAGTAATATCCAACAATAGTAAAAGGTATATATATATGTATATATATATTTATGATTTCAATTTTCAAAGAATGTTCATATTTGGAATTTTGGGCTTCTATCATATTTTGATATATAGAACAAGTGTTCTTCAATACTTAAAAAGCATTTAGTGGTACAAAATCCTCTCTATGCTTTAAGATTCTCAAAACCATCTTTAAAGTGATGAATCTTTCATATCATTTTGAAATTATATTTTATTTCATTAAAAATGTTGTAGAAACTAAAATATGTATTGTATTATAGTGTGATATATCAACATAAATGATATATAATTTCAAATGTTGTTGGTCATATAATAGTTCCTATCATAAGATGTTATATAATTGCCTAATATGATATGCGATGTCATTTTAAGTAATAAAAAAATATTCCCATGGTATATAAGGTATCTTAATGTATAATAAAGGTAACATAGAGTATGATATCACTTCTTTTTACTATTTAAAATTATAAAAAAAATATAATCATATTACTTTAGCGATATAAATAAATCACATAAAATATGTTTAACTAACAATAAAATAAGATATCGTTACTGGAGATAGATAATGTATGATAATTATTGAGTTAATATTACACTTTAAATAATGTTAAGATCATAAAATATGATATTAATTATTAACAATATCATCAATTATAATAAATAAATTAATTTTAGGACAAATTTGATATCACTAATAAGGGTTTTGAGCATTATGACTTATTTGTTATTTATTATGACATAGAATATATCATCAAATATTTTATGTTATGAAAATTAACTTTTTATAAATTTTAAATTTTTAATTGATTATATAATTCAAAAATTTATTATAAAATTATAGAAAAATGTATTTTGTGATATTCGTTAAACTTTATAGTGTTTATGAGAAATTATTTATAAAATAATTATAGTTAATAAATAAATGTTTATGAAACATTTATAAAATAAATATCAATAATATTAAATGTTAATATTAAAAACTTTTATAGATAACATGTAATGATTTATAATTTAGATATAAATTTTTTATATGAAAACTATAAGAGTAATATATAAAATTTTTATAAATTAAAAAATAATCTAAAATATAAATGATTTTATATGTAATATTCTAAAATCTAATTAATTTTTAATTTTATTTGTTTAATATAAAATACCCTATTATTTAAATTATTTAAACCACATAAAAGGGTTTTTGATAATTGTAATCTCAAAATTTAAATAATATTAAATATATGATATTTAATTTATGTAAATTCCTTATATAATAGAATGCGAATATAATGTGTTTATATTTCATTTTATATCATATATTTAAGTAGAATTAGATATAAAATGATAATATATGGAATTTCATGTTGGAAATAAATATAAAATGTTTATATTTACTTAATTATGGATTTTCTATAGTGTATATCTAAATTCTAAAGTGTTCATAAATGTGGAATATAATAATTGTTCATAAATTTTTATCTCATGTTTAAATATATGAATTCATAATTTTTTATTTAATGAATTTTTTATAAATATAATTGTCATGTTATTAATAGATTCAATTTTTAGTTTAATATATGAAACTTATTCTATATATTTTCAAACATGAATTAAAGGTGTTACATTATATGTATGATAATTTATTTATTTTTCTTCTAACTTGAGTTTTCTTATACTCAGTTGTGATCTTGAATTAATTTTTTATTTTTATTTATACTTATTAATTGGTAGTATTATATTGGAATTAAGGTATATATTTAGTAAAGTATCATTGGGTATATGTACTTTTAGTCTTATAACTCATAGTACATTAGTCTTTTGTGTTTTCATGAAAAGTGGGGGGTTAGATATCAATATCTCAAAGCATACTATTGTGGGGATTATTGATTTAATATGATTCAAATAATTATCATAAAGAAATCCACATTCCTTATGAATGGGATAAATTTATATATGTATAAATATAGTTGCATTTTACTTTAGTCATGTAATGGAAGTTATTATTTGTGTAAAGAGTTACAAATCAATAATATTTGAACATATTGATTTAGTGGAAGGAATACAGATTCTAAATAAAATAAAAGAATAATGTATACATTTACAATGAATACATGAGATAACATGGATATATTAGATTCCATTTTAATATGTTAGATTACTTTTATAGAAACACATGTCAATAAATCTATCATCAAACTAGGTAGGTTCATTCTAATGTTGGGTTCCCATGGAATATATTTGGTAAATCATTGTTGAAATTGAAAAACCTAAGAGTTAGTTAAAAAATATCTTTGTGATATTTAGGTTACACTTATCTTGGGAACCTTTTAATATGGGATACTAAAAAATATTTTGGAGTTTATCAATATGGTTTACTGGGAAAAGTGTTGTCTACTCAACCATTCAAGATTCATATATGATATAATTAGCATCATGGACTACCTAAATAGATAAGGGATGATAGAAACACTAATGTGGACTCATTAAGTGTTTTCAATCAGAGAATATTTATCTACTTTAAATTAAATCATCACACCACTATGTGTCATAATTGATAATGTAGAATCCAATATTTTAGGCGGAGAATCAATAATTTTAGAGGACATATAAGATATGAAAGAATAAATAGAAATAATATAAAATAATATATTAATAGTTTTTAAATGGATGATAAGTGTACCTATCACCTCTATGTTTTAATGATCCTTTTAAATAATAGTAATATCATAAAATTTTACTTTATCCCATGTTTTTGGAGGACATATACATCAATTTTCATCATTGGAACTTAGTTTCGTGTATTGGATTACATAATACACAAAGTCATTATAATTGAAAATTTGAGGTATTGATGGTATATTTGGAATAAAATTCTTCTCCTAAATCATGTTAACCAACCCCTTTTTATTTCTTCTATAATCATATAATTTATGACATAATTTTATAATCTTAAAATATGTTATTGTTTATTTGAGGTAGTTTCCCAGGTACTTCTTCCAACATTTTGAGCACGTGGGAAGTTAAATAATATTACATCTATGGTATTTATAACTTTACCATCCATTAAAATCTATTAATTTATTATTATCCCCAACCACACAAGTATATTTAGAATATAGAGTTTTCATATTCAACCTAAGATCAAAATATACAATCAATTCATTTAAATAAAAGACACTTGAAACTAATTTTTGTTAGAGACTTGGTTCTGAGCTTCTAAAATATGGATCATTTTTTCGTTCATGGTCAATTATAAAATAAGAGGTGAAATTTAAAATATGTGTGATGTTAAATTCTGGTGAAAAATAAATTTATATATCTTTTTCTTAACCTGAATAAAGTTTCTCTATAGTTTGATGAAAATATTATAGTGAAAATATTTATTAATTTTTTTTAATTAAAATCTTTTCATTTTGTGGATTTGATTTATTATTTATTCTTTTCATTCTTCATCAAAGTCCACTATTGTTTAACCTAAATTTCTAGATAATAAATTTACATAACTATTGTTTCATGTTGAAAGAATTTAGTAATCTAAAATATCATCTCTACTAGGTTTTTGAATTTTTAAATAATTGTTAGATTTAAAGATCTAATAATGGGTGTTGGTATTTTTCACAAATAAAAGTTAATATAATTTTATTCCTTATTAATTGAATTTGAGAGTTTTAAATGGTTCAGGTTATCATTTAAAACAGACATAACTAGGAAAATAGAATAATAATATTTTCAACACCAAAACTCACCCACTTGGTTCTTCGTTGGGTCAATAATTATATTTATTATAACATTAATTCTTAACATGGTTTTCCAGGATTTATATAACAACTAAAACCAATGTGGTTAGTGTAAGTAATGATAATATCCTATAATATTATAGTAAATAAGTATATTAATTTGAAAAATAAATCATGATATTTCAAAACTTATGACACCTTCAGTTCAACCAAGGTTGGTTTATATTTTTTTTCTACTTTTTACTCTTAACCAAATTTAATAAATTAGTTAACCGTCAGTATGATACATCATTAGACAACCCAAAATCCACATACATGTATTGGATTCCATTAAAAATTACAATACATTAAAACTAATGGTTTAAAAACAATCTAAATATTCAAAGGTTTTATTTTATAATAGATTATTTATATATAAGTCACATTACAAAATAAAATATTTATCTATATTTCAAAATAATTCATACATAGTTCCATTATAGATATATCATTGCATAGGGAATCCAATGTAAATAAATAAAAAAGGAATTGGTGAATTAAATATTCTATTAAGGGGAAACAGATGAGATACCAATTTATGTAAAATGTGTAATCATAAGGAAGTTCATAATGGAGTGAACATAAAATATAAATATAGGTCTAAAAATGTAATCATGATACATGAGAGAGGAATAAAAAAATACTAATGACATTATTATAAAACATTGAAACAAAAACATTGTTAATTAAATAAGGATTTTGAATGATATAAGAATGTGGAAAACATGTAATCGTAGGATATCATAATCATATATTAAATGGAAATAGAATGAGAAACATAATATAATTAACTAGGATTACCACCCATGTCATATAATATAGTAAAATCATGAGATATAAATAATTTACTAATGAATTAAATGAATATATAATTTTAGGCTCACCAATCACATAAAAATCTATCCTTATTTATGTGTGTTATAAGATCATGGAGAAAATCACAGTTTCTTTAATAAATATTGCATGATTAAGCCATGAAAATAAAATGAGATATTTTTTTTGGAGATATAAAAACCATCCAATGTGAGAAATTGAATGATACCAAGAATAAAAATCAATAGAGAAAGATAGGAAACAAAAAATAAGTGTTATTTAAAGTGTTTAATTAAAAATGGTATTGACATAGATGAGAAATAATTGATAGTAAGTTAAGAAATTTTATTAAAGTAAAGATGAAATAAATTTTATAGATTTTTATTTTCATAAATAAAAAAAATAATTAATAAATAGAATCTAGAGGGAGGATATAGAAAATAAATTTTATTTAAATAACATGGAAGAAAACTAACTTATTTGAGAATATATATAAAGAATTTTGAATAAAGAGGTGAGATAAAGGCTGATTAATAAATTCAAAGGAGGAGAGAGAAGTATATTATCTTCCCACTATCATAATTAAGTCAAAATTATTTGAATAAAACATGAAACGTATATAAATATAAAGTAAAAAATATAAAATATATCCATGAAATGATATATAATATAAAACATATGTTTGTTGAAGATAAATATATCAAAAATGGAGATAAAGAAAAGATACCCTTCTAAACATCATATTAGGGGAAGTGTGAATCAATTAGAGTTGAGTAGTAAAGATATAAATTTAAATCACCAAAATTATCAAAAATGATACTATTGAGGTATTTAAATTAAAAATGAAGAAAAATAATTCCATGAAAGATTAGGCATATATATTTTTATTGATGAAGAGGAATTAGGAAAGAATACCCTTACTATAAGTTCTGAATCTATTAAACACAATCTAATTCCTGAAATAATCATGTTAATTTTAATAATCATCTATTTTAGAAACTAAATAATTTTTTCCATTAGTTATAATAAATGTCTCATTTTTACTCCTTTTTATTTATTTATTTCTAATATTGATGATTAGATTCTATGTGGCTTTCCATTGGGCATCCTCTGGCATGGTAGTGGATACAATTTCACTTCCACTCACACAAATAATTATAGGAGACCCATCAACCAATTTATTGTAACTTTTTCCACTCATAAATTGAATTTTCATTACTTATGTGAAGACCCATAAAATTCAAGGGAAATTATTTCTTAATTTTCTTTGGGATTTTACAAGAACGCAGTTTCAGACGTCACCAGATTCCGAGGCCCGAAGTGCCCAGAATTTCTAACCGAAGTTTAGCTCAGGTACGTTCAGTGAACAAATGAGCGTGAATTTATAACTTTTGAACCGGTGCTCGGAAGCGAATTCTGAGGGCACCGATGGAACCGTAGCGCCAGTAATTTCTTAGGAACACCTGTTCCGGAGTTGTGTTTTCACGAGAGTTGATGATAAAAATTGTGGAAGTTTATTTTATAATTATTCTACAATTTTTATTTTTACTCTAAGTGTTTAATCCTTTGGATGGAAGTTGGGTAACCACCCAACATCCCTTGGGAGGTTATGAGGGTGGTGGGGCCCACACGAACCCCACCCCTTCATATCCTTTAACCCCCCCCCCCCCTCAACTCACCATTAATGTGGTTAACTTAAGTTTATCAAACTTATGGATTTAATGTTGTGAGTTTAATGTATGTAACACCCGAGACTTTTATGTTATATAAGTCATCAAAGGAACCTTTTTCTACACAACACTTGCTCGGCTTGATTTACACGAAATCGCGACCTTCCTCGATAGCTTGCATCGTACGCAATACCGAGTTTCACTAGACAACGATATGCTATTAAAATATTATTAAAACTAGCCGTTATGAATAGTAATAACCACTTTTTGAAATTTTATAAATTTTATTTTTAAAAATGGACTTCATTTTTGGATTCGGAATATCGAAATTAGCCTAGGGTGAAATTTTGGTATTTTTCTGAAAACTTTCAATTTTTGATGAATAGTGAAACCACTAAGTGGTAGTTAAAAAAACTGAATTTTTCATAAAACATAATTTTACCGCTTCTGTGAGTGGAATTTTGAAAATCCAAGAGACAAGGTTAATATCAAGGACTAAAATGTGGTTCAATGAGATGAAAATAATTTTTGGTGAATAGTAACTTTTTACTTTTTTGTACCACGGTTAAAAGTAAATAGGGTAATTAAGGGTAAAGATGATATTATTATTAATCTAAAACATGTCCTAATTATATTGGATAAGTTTAATTCGACCAAAAACAAACTTAGTAATAATATATGACCATTTAGGCCCACTTGGATTAGATTAGGACATTTATTATTAATTTATTTAAAGAAGGGTTAAAATAGTTAAAATCAAAGTTGAATAAGTAAATAATTTTTAATATGGGGTTATACATAAGATAAATTCTTCCATAAACATTAATTAGAAAGATAAAAAGATTTAATACATAATGGTAGTTTATTTGTAATTTTTGACATTAAATAATTTAATTTATATATGACACAAAGATGATGCAGTAATTATCTTATTAATGAAATATTGACATAATTAATGTTATACACACCAAAATAAATGTCATTTGATACTTTTTATGAATTAAACTAATTTTATAGGTTAATATGACATGTTATTAGTGATTTAATTAACTTGGTTTGAACTAATAATTCTGTTATGATTTTCACAAAAATCAATTACTAAATAGTGTCAAAATTGACATAAAATAGTTTTTAAAACAAATATTATATTATTAATTGTTACTTTATTCCTAAAAATATAATTTTCGGCCAAATGACTTCGATAAGGTTATATATATTAATAATAAACAACTTGGGGTTCGTTTGGCTGCTTATAGTAAGTTTATTAACCTTATAGTATAAGAACACAAGAAGACACGGTAAAAGTAAACTTATTTAACTTAATGTTAAATCTAAATGATAAGGTTAAAATAGGAACCTAAACTTGTCTAAATTCTATTGGATGAGAGGATTTCGACCCATCCCCACCTTAGCTTCTAAATATATCAATTTTGAGCTATTTAAAACCGAACTTGACTTTATAATAAAATAATATTTTTAGTTTTCCCAAAGGTGCCCCTCTCCTCCCTTATAAAAGGGCACCTCCTCCCCCTCTTCCTCACACCACTTTGAGCCTTCAAGATCGGCCAAACCCTTCCAATTCCTCCTCTAAACTTCCCTAGAGACATTCTAGAGGTCCTGGTCTTCTTCAAAGACCAATTTTAGTTCCCTAAAAGAAGGTCTCAAAGAAGCACTTCAAAGAAGAGGTAATGTCCGTTACCGATTCTTTCATCTTTATTTCTTCTTCCACTTATTCTTATTTAGTTGTTTCATTATGAAGTAATAACATCAGTATCACTCATATACTGATATGTTATTATAACTATGAAACAACCCTATTTCACCATCTATCCATCCTACGGAAAAAGAAATCACCGCGCGTGCGTACGTACGGAATACTGTCTCCACGCCGTGGTGTAATCTATTTTCCACCACCACCTTACTTGGATGGGTATAATGGTGTAAATAATGACTTTATATGACTATTATAAAGTGATACTGATTCTTAAATGGTATACATACACTCCAATACAATTCCACGATCATATGAACGATATCATCACTCGTGCGTACGTACGGAATACCGTCTCCATGATGTGATGCGACTCGTTCTACATGATATTCATTTCATAATGATTATATAAATGAATTGAATAAATAAATATGATATATATTACACTAATACCATTCTGGAAATTAGGTATCTATAACCTAAATATAAGAATAAGAATTTATTCGACAAAACACGCATAAGAACTAAAAGTTATAAACACCCGAATAACAAGTAGCAATGAAATATTACTACTAAGAACCTATGAAAATGACAATATATGATATCATAAAAATAAGTATGATTCTGCAATAAGTCAATAACATTATTTAAATCATTATACAGGAGGTTTGGACACTTATGAAGCAAAACGGACCTAAGGTAAGGGAAATATCACAATCTCATTTTTATCCGAGATTGTTTATACTTTGGTATTTACTGGGGTGTATTTTATCATCCACATCCACGTTTCCTCAATATGTAATATTATTTCCATCCACCTAAAATTTTTTAAAACCATTTTTACCCTTTGATGAGTTTATAGTAAAATATATGAAATGAATCTTTTGTCGTTTTTCATACGAGGTACTTTTTGACTTTTCCGACAAAAGTACGAGAAGAATGATTTTTTAACTTATACGAAATGAATGGATTTTTAAAACATTATTTCCAAGAAGCTTCCTTTAAAAGTTTTCAAGTTTATTTTTATTCATATTCTTTTAGTTTAAAATTGTATGACATGCAAAGAAAGGAAAATGTTTTTGAAGTAGAAAGGATATTTTCCTCAAGAATGGAGTTCAAGTGTTTTATCAAAATTATTTTCCATCTAAGATAATATAGGTTTCTGTTTCTATCCCTATTATTACATTGATTTGATTATGTTGTGATGGAATTATTTTTATGAATTCTTTTATCTTATAGGAATTGTTTTATGATGTCATGTTGTTTAAGAATCCCATTTTTATTACATGGGTTATGCAATGATGTATGATTTATGATTTTGTGGCACACATAAGAATGGTATCATTATGAGATGGGTGGGACCTATATCTCGCTCCAATGCATTGGGTAAAGATTTTATATCTCATGAGATAGACATGGCTGGAACGGTAGGTTATACCGGTTCAGTGAAACAGGACTGAAACGAGGGTGACTCGGTTCAGAAATGGAATTTGTCCACTAAGATAGTCTTGGCAATGAGTCTTGACTAATATGATATGATTCTCTATGATTATGTGTGTATGCCACAAAGTTTCATGTTTTAAGTTATGATTATTGTGATTACATTTCACTGCCATGATTTATCACATGTTATGAAATTATGATCTCTTTTGCAGGTTAAGATTTTCAAAAGTTATGTGCTTATGTATATTATGTGATTGATATTTCTTTTGTTTACCCTTACTGAGCATTTGAGCTCACCCTTTTGTATGTTTTCTTTCCCCAGGTCAGGAAGAAGGTTATTAAGTATGATATTCCAAAAGGGACTATAGATATGATGAAATAAATGGGAGACAGTGTAGATGCTTTATGAACCAGTTGTTTATGTTTCCCAATTTCTAAAGACACTATACCTATACGGTCCTTTCGTGGTTTTGTTATATGTTGTAATAAGTTTGCTTCAATATTGAAGTATTAACAATGTATGTAAATTATGGGTCGTTATAGTTGGTATCAGAGGAAAGGTATAGTCAACCTTTGGAAACTAGGATGTGAAAGCCTTAGTAAGAACCCTAAGGATAAGTCTAAGCATAGAACACAATATTAGTGTTTTAGAAATGGCCATGAATAACCTAGGATAAGACCTTAAGTGTGAAATTTTATTCTTGATTATGTGGTTTTCATATTATAATTAGTGTTGCTCACAATATTCTTCTTGGTTTTAGTCAATGGCTGGATCCCGGAGGAACCGTGTTAATGCGGAATGCGACAGGCAACGCAATGACTGTCCCCCTGAGCAACCAAACGTTATGGGAGATGGAATGAAAAATCTTGTAGCCATGCTCACACAACTTTCTCAAGCTATGAATCATGTAGGACTTCCAAATGAGCAAAGGAAGGAGAAACATTCTGTTGAATCCTTCATGAGGCAGCGTCCACCTTCTTTCAGTGGGTCTACTGATCCATTAGTTGCTGAAAAATGAATTAGTACTACTAAAAAGATATTTTTAGTTCTTCAATGTTCTGAACATGATAAAGTCATGCTAGTAGTGTATCGTTTGGAAGGAGATGTTGATCAATGGTGGAATCTTATTAAGAATACAAGGCAAAGGGATGAAATTGAGTCAATGGAATGGGACGAGTTCAAGAACTTATTTTTCAACAAGTACTTCCCTCGTATTCTCCAAACAAAGATGGAGAAAGATTTTCTTGAACTATAGAAAAAGGATAATGAATCTGTTGGAACCTATGAAGCAAATTTTACAAGACTTGCAAGGTACGCTTCTGGTATTATTATCCAACTGGAGATTAAGATCGATCGATTCTTTAGGGGCTTAAAACCAAGTCTTCAAAGGGCGTTAGCCATAAGGGTCTTCAATAGCTACGAGTAAATCGTTTGATGTGCTCTCAAAGTCGATATGGAGATTGGAGTAACCCATCAGTCATATGTGTTTGATAAGAAGAGGAAAATGGAATTCAAAGGAAAATCTAAAGAGCACACTGAAAAGAAGATGAGCTTTCCCTTATGCTCAAAGTGTGGAAAGAAACATGGAGGGAGTTGTCTTAAAGGGACAAGTAAATGTTTCAAATGTTGAAAGGAAGGTCATCGGGCATTTGAATGCCGCGATGATGGGAAAAAGATGTGTAATGATGCAAACAAAGGAAGGGATACACAGAATGAACCTACTACACTTCAATGTTTCAAGTGCAAGGAGATGGGACATTATGCCAATAAATGCCCTAATCCAAGGGTTAATGATGATGGTCGACGTCAACAAACTCTTAAGGATAAAGACAAAGGAAAGTCACATGCAATTTCTATCAGCAATGTGGAGTATGATAACAATGTGGTGAAAGTTACACTTACCATCCACTCTAAAGTAGCAAATGTTTTATTTGATTCTGGATCCACCCACTCTTTTATTTCTGAAGAATTTTCTAAGGGTATCACCGTATTACCTCAACAATTAGATGTTGAGTTAGCTGTGACAACACCTAATGGCACAACAGTCGCATCAAAAGTTTATAATTCTTCTCTAATCGAAGTTTGTGGGAAAGTGCTTCCTGCAAATCTTGTGATCCTTCCTATAGTGGAATTTGATGTGATTCTTGGCATGGATTGGCTTTCTTTATATGGATCTCATATCAATTTACATAGAAGGGAAGTCACATTTCATATTCCAGATCAATCTATGATCGTCTATCAATGTAAAGATGAACATAACCTTCCAGTGGAAATTTCTTCCATCTTATGGGTCTTGATTCCACTAAATGAAGGTTATTTATCTCAAATGGTTGGTGAGAAACTCACGATTAAGAATATTCCCATTGTACGGGAGTTTGATGATGTATTTCCGGAGGAATTACCGGGACTTCTACCAAATCGTGAAGTTGAGTTCTCAATAGAACTCGTACCAGGTGCTTTGCCTATTTCAACGACACCTTATAGAATGGACCCAATTGAGTTGCAGGAATTGAAGAAGAAACTTGAAGAGAATCTTGATAAGGGATTCATACACCCTAGTGCGTCACCTTGGGGAGCACCTGTTCTATTTGTTAAGAAGAAAGATGGATCAATGAGACTCTGCATTGATTATCGAGAACTTAACAAGATCACTATCAAGAACAAATATCCTCTCCCATGCATTGATGACTTATTTGACCAACTACGAGGATCTCAATACTTTTCCAAGATTGATCTTCATTCATGGTATCATCAATTAAGGGTCAAAAGGGAGGATATACCAAAGACGGATTTCTGTACAAGGTATGGACACTATGAATTTATAGTGATGCCATTTGGTCTTACTAATGCCCCTGCTATCTTCATGGATCTGATGAATAGAGTCTTTAGAGACTATCTTGATCAATTTGTGGTAGTCTTTATAGATGATATTCTTGTCTATTCAAAGAGCAAGGAAGAACATGAAGATCACTTGAGAATTATATTAAAGACCCTGATAAAGGAGAAGCTTTATGCCAAATTTACCAAGTGTGAATTTTGGCTTCAAAAAGTTGCATTTTTGGGTCACATAATCTCAAAAGAGGGGATATATGTGGATCCAGCAAAAACAGAGGTTATCGAAAGATGGTCGAGACCAACAACAGTAACTGAGATCCGAAGTTTTCTTGGTTTGGCTGGATATTATCGACGTTTTGTGAAAGATTTTTCATGATTATCTAATACACTCACCAAGTTGACTCGGAAAGGAGTTAAGTTTGTCTGTACATAAGAATGTGAAGAGAATTTCAAGGAGTTGAAAAGAAGGTTATCCAGTGCACCTGTGCTCACACTGCCTTGTAGTGTAGAAAGGTTTGTGATCTATAGTGATGTATCCAAGAAGGGATTGGGGTGTGTTCTTATGAAAAATGATATGGTGATAGCTTATGCCTCACGACAGTTGAAAATCCATGAGCAAAATTACCCAACACATGATTTGGAGTTAGCTGCGGTAATCAATGCATTAAAGATTTGGAGGCATTACCTTTATGGTAAAAGGTGTGATATTTATACTGATCATAAAAGTTTAAATTATATTTTCAAACAAAAGGAGTTGAATATGCGTCAAAGAAGATGGTTGGATATGATTAAGGATTACGACTGATCAATCCATTACCACCCTGGGAAAGCAAAAAAGCTGGCAGATGCATTAAGTCGACAAGACCATGCTAGTTTATCCATGATGAGGATCACAAAAGATCCAATATTTATGGATTTACAAAGGATGGATCTTGGAATTATAATGGAAGGGGAAAAATCTTATCTTTCTCAAATGAATGTTCAACCATCTATACATTTGAAGATTAAAGAGGCACATACAGAAGATGTCGAGTTACAAAAGAAGGTGAGAAACGTTCCTGAATTCAACCTTGATTGTGATGGGATAATAAAGTTCAGGAATCGGGTTTGTGTTCCTCCCATCCCCGAATTAAAGAAGGAGCTGCTGGATGAGGCTCATAGTTCTTCATTCTCTATTCATCCTGGAAGCACAAATATGTATAGGGACCTGAAAGAGTACTTCTGGTGGGATGGCATGAAAAGAGATGTTGCTGAATTTTTCTCTCGATGCTTGGTTTGTCAACAAGTTAAAGCCGAGAGACAGAAGTCTAAGGGGATGTTACAACCATTACCCTTGCCCGAATGGAAATGGGAAAACATCACTATGGACTTTGTCACAGGACTTCCTAAAACATCCAAAGGCAATAATGCTATCTGGGTCATAGTTTATCATCTTACAAAGTCTTCAAACTTCATTGCTATTAGAGAGGATTTCTCTCTGGATCAGCTTGCCAGGATATATGTAAAGGAAGTGGTAAGATTGCATGGAGTACCAATTTCTATTATATCCGATTGGGATCCGAGATTTACCTCGAAGTTCTGGCGAAGTCTTCAGCGTACCCTGGATACGGAGTTGAGTTTCAGCACTGCTTATCATCCTCAGACAGACGGTCAGTCTGAGAGAACAATTCAAACCCTAGAAGATATGTTGAGAGCTTGCTCTATGGATTTCAAAGGTGGTTGGGATCAACACCTAAATTTGGTGGAATTTTCTTATAATAATAGCTTTCACTCCAGTATTCAGATGGCTCCTTATGAATCTCTCTATGGAAAGAAATGTAGGACTCCAACATGATGGGATGAAGTTGGGGAAAGAAAGCTATTAGGACTTGATCTCATTGATGAAATGGCAGAAAAGGTCAGATCTATTCAAGAACACATAATAGCAGCTCAGAGTCGACAGAAAAGTTATGTCGACAACCGAAGAAAAGACCTAGAGTTCGAAGTGGGTGATAAAGTGTTCTAACGAATATCTCCCTGGAAGAGGGTTATGAGATTTGGAAAGAAGGGGAAGTTGAGCCCTAGATATATCAGTCCTTTCGAAATACTGGATTGTGTTGGAAAGGTACCTTACCGATTGGCGCTTCCACCGAATCTCTCTCAAGTTCACGATGTGTTCCATGTATCTCTCCTGAGAAAGTACATACCTGATCCTAAACATGTACTCAGCTCAGAAGTTGTACCGGTGGAGAAAGATCTTTCTTATGAAGAACAACCGATAGAGATTCTGGATCGTAGCGAAAATGTCCTATGAAACAAGACCACTTGATTGGTGAAATTTTTATGGAGGAACCACCAATTAGAAGAAGCTACATGGGAGCTTGAGGATATGATGAGGGAGAGGTATCCTCATCTGTTTGTTACAAAGTGACGAATTTCGAGGGCGAAATTCATTTTAAGGGGGGTTGAATGTAACACCTGAGACTTTTATGTTATATAAATCATCAAAGGAATATTTTTCTACACAACACTTGCTTGGCTTGCTTTACACGAAATCGCGACCTTCCTCGATAGCTTGCGTCGTACGCAATACCGAGTTTCACTAAACAACGATATGCTATTAAAATATTATTAAAACCAGCCGTTATGAATAGTAATAACCACTTTTTGAAATTTTATAAATTTTATTTTTCAAAATGGACTTCATTTTTGGATTCGTAATATCGAAATTATCCTAGGATGAAATTTTGGTATTTTTCTAAAAACTTTCAATTTTTGATGAATAGTGAAACCACTAAGTGGTAGTTGAAAAAACTGAATTTTTCATAAAACTGAATTTTACCGCTTCTGTGAGTGGAATTTCGAAAATCCGAGAGACAAGGTTAATATCAAGGACAAAAATGTGGTTCAATGAGATGAAAATAATTTTTGGTGAATTGTAACTTTTTACTTTTTTTACCACGGTTAAAAGTAAATAGGGTAATTAAGGGTAAAGATGATATTATTATTTCCCTAACACATGTCCTAATTCTATTGGATAAGTGTAATTCGACCAAAAACAAACTTAGGAATAGAATATGACCATTTAGGCCCATTTGGATTAGATTAGGACATTTATTATTAATTTATTTAAAGAAGGGTTAAAATAGTTAAAATCAAAGTTGAATAAGAAAATAATTTTTAATATGGGGTTATACATAAGATAAATTCGTCTATAAATATTCATTAGAAATCTAAAAATATTTACTACATAATAGTATTTTATTTTTAATTTTTAGACATTAAATAATTTAATTTATATATGACAAAAAGATGATGCAATAATTATCTTATTAATGAAATATTGACATAATTAATGTTATAAACACCAAAATAAATGTAATTTGAGACTTTTTATGAATTAAAATAATTTTATAGGTTAATATGACATGTTAGTAGTGAGTTAATTAACTTGGTTCGAACTAATAATTCTGTTATGATTTTCACAAAAATCAATTACTAAATAGTGTCAAAATTGACATAAAATTGTTTTTAAAACAAATATTATATTAGTAATTGTTATTTTATTCCTAAAAATCTAAGGGTCGGCCAAATGACTTAGATAAGGTTATATATATTAATAATAAACAACTTGGGGTTCTTTTGGCTGCTAATAGTAAGTTTATTAACCTTATAGTATAAGAACAGAAGAAGACACGATAAAAGTAAACTTATTTAACTTAATGTTAAATCTAAATGATAAGGTTAAAATAGGAACCTAAACTTGTCTAAATTCTATTGAAAGAGATGATTTCGACCCATCCCCACCTTATCTTAGAAATATATCAATTTGGAGATATTTAAAACCGAACTTGACTTTATAATAAAATAATATTTTTAGTTTTCCCAAAGGTGCCCCTCTCCTCCCTTATAAAAGGGCACCTCCTCCCCCTCTTCCTCACACCACTTTGAGCCTTCAATCTCGGCCAACCCCTGCCAATTACTCCTCTCCACTTCCATAGAGACATGCTAGAGGTCCTGGTCTTCTTCAAAGACCAATTTTAGTGCCCTAAAAGAAGGTCTTAAAGAAGCACTTCAAAGAAGAGGTAATGTCTGTTACCGATTCTTTCATCTTTATTTCTTCTTCCACTTATTCTTCTTTAGTTGTTTCATTATTAAGTAATAAAATCAGTATCACTCATATTATTATATGTTATTATAAGTATTAAACAACCCCATTTCACCATCTATCAATCCTACGGAAAAAGAAATCACCGCGCGTGCGTACGTACGGAATACCGTCTCCACGCCGTGGTGTAATCTATTTTCCACCACCACCTTACTTGGATGGGTATAATGGTGTAAATAATGACTTTATATGACTATTATAAAGTGATACTGATTCTGAAATAGTATACATACACTCCAATACAATTCCACGATCATAGGAATGATATCATCACTCGTGCGTACGTACAGAATACCGTCTCCACGATGTGATGCGACTCGTTCTACATGATCTTCATTTCATAATGATTATATAAATGAATTGAATAAATGAATATGATATATATTACACTAATACCATTCTGGAAATGAGGTATCTATAACCTAAATATTAGAATAATAATTTATTCGACAAAACATGCATAAGAACAAAAAGTTATAAACACCCGAATAACAAGTAGCAATGAAATATTACTACTAAGAAGCTAAGAAAATGACCATATATGATATCATAAAAATAATTATGATTCTGGAATAAGTCAATAACATTATTTAAATCATTATACAGGAGGTTCGGACACTTATAAAGCAAAACGGACCTAAGGTAAGGGAAATATCACAATCTCATTTTTATCCGAGATTGTTTATACTTTGGTATTTACTGGGGTGTATTTTACCATCCACATCCACGTTTCCTCAATATGTAATATTATTTCCATCCACCTACAATTGTTTAAAACCATTTTTACCCTTTTGGTGAGTTTATAGTAAAAGATATGAAAGGAATCTTTTGTCGTTTTTCGTACGAGGTACTTTTTGACTTTTCCGACAAAAGTACGAGAAAAATGTTTTTTAACTTATACGGAATGAATGGATTTTTAAAACAATATTTCAAAGAATCTTCCTTTACAAGTTTTTAAGTTTATTTTTAATCAACTTCTTTTAGTTTAAAATTGTATGAAATTTTAATAAAGGAAAATGTTTTTGAAGTAGAAAGGATATTTTCCTCAAGAATGGAGTTCAAGTGTTTTATGAAAATTATTTTCCATCTAAGATAATATAGGGTTCTGTTTCTATCCCTATTATTACATTGATTTGATTATGTTGCGATGGAATTATTTTTATGAATTATTTTATCTTATATGAATTTTTTTATGATGTCATGTTGTTTAAGAATCCCATTTTTATTACATGGGTTATGCAATGATGTATGATTTATGATTTTGTGGCACACTTAAGAATGGTATAATTATGAAATGGGTGGGACCTATATCTCCCTCCAATGCATTGGGTAAAGATTTTATATCTCATGAGATAGACATGGCTGGAACGATAGTTTATACCGGTTCAGTGAAACAGGACTGAAACGAGGGTGACTCGGTTCAGAAATGGACTTTGTCCACTAAGATAGTCTTGGAAATGAGTCTTGACTAATAAGATATGATTCTCTATGATTATGTCTGTATGCCACAAAGTTTCATGTTTTAAGTTATGATTATTGTGATTACATTTCACTGCCATGATTTATCCCATGTTATGAAATTATGATCTCTTTTCCAGGTTAAGATTTCCAAAAGTTATGTGCTTATGTATATGATGTTATTGATATTTATTTTGTTTACCCTTACTGAGCATTTGAGCTCACCCTTTTGTATGTTTTCTTTCCCCAGGATAGGAAGAAGGTTATTAAGTAAGGTATGCCAAAAGGGACTATAGATATGATGAAATAAATGGGAGACAGTGTAGACGCTTTATGAACTAGTTGTTTATGTTTCCCAGTTTCTAAAGACACTATACCTATACGGTCCTTTTGTGGTTTTGTTATATGTTGTAATAAGTATGCTTCAATTTTGAAGTATTAACAATGTATGTAATGTATGGGTCGTTATAGTTGGTATCAGAGGAAAGGTATAGTCAAACTTTGGAAACTAGGATGTGAAAGCCTTAGAAAGAACCCTAAGGATAAGTCTAAGCATAGAACACAATATTAGTGTCTTAGAAATGGCCATGAATAACCTAGGATAAGACCTTAAGTGTGAAATTTTATTCTTGATTATGTGGTTTTCCTATTATAATTAGTTTTGCTCACACTATTCATCTTGGTTTTAGTCAATGGCTGGAACCCGAAGGAACCATGTTAATGCGGAATGCGACAGGAAATGCAATGATTGTCCCCCTGAGCAACCAAACGTTATGGGAGCTGGAATGAAAAATCTTGTAGCCATGCTCACACAACTTTCTCAAGCTATGAATCATTGAGGACTTCCAAACGAGCAAAGGAAGGAGCAACATTCTGTTGAATCCTTCATGAGGCAGCGTCCACCTTCTTTCAGCGGGTCTACTGATCCATTAGTTGCTGAACAGTGGATTAGTACTACTGAAAAGATATTTTCAGTTCTTCAATGTTATGAACATGATAAATTCATCCTAGCAGTGTATCGTTTGGAAGGAGATGCTGATCAATGGTGGAATCTTATTAAGAATACGAGGCAAAGGGATGAAATTGAGTCCATGGAATGGGACGAGTTCAAGAACTTATTTTTCAATAAGTACTTCGCTCGTATTCTCTGAACAAAGATGGAGACATAGTTTCTTGAACTGAACCAAAAGGATGATGAATCTATTGGTACCTATGAAGCAAATTTTACAATACTTTCAAGGTACGCTTTTGGTATTATTATCCAACTGAGAGTAAGATCGATCGATTCTTTAGTGGCTTAAAACCAAGTCTTCGAAGGGCGTTGGCCATAAGGGACTTCAATAGCTATGAGGAAATCGTTCGATGTGCTCTCAAAGTCGAGATGGATATTGGAGTAACCCATCAGTCATATGGGTTTGATAAGAAGAGGAAAATTGAATTCAAAGGAAAATCTAAAGAGCACACTGAAAAGAAGACGAGAATTCCCTTATGCTCAAAGTGTGGAAAGAAACATGGAGGGAGTTGTCTTAAAAGGAAAAGTAAATGTTTCAAATGTGGAAAGGAAGGTCATCGGGCATTTGAATGCCGCGATGAAAGGAAGAAGATGTCTAATGATGCAAACAGGGGAAGGGATACACAGAATGAACCTACTACACTTCAATGTTTCAAGTTCAAGGAGATGGGAAATTATGCCAATAAATGCCCTAATCTAAGGGTTGATGATGATGGTCGACGTAAAAAAACTCTTAAGGCTAAAGACAAAGGAAAGTCACATGCAATTTCTATCAGCGATGTGGAGTACGATAACGATGTGGTGAAAGGTACACTTACCATCCACTCTAAAGTAGTAAATATTTTATTTGATTCTGGATCCACCCACTCTTTTATTTCTGAAGAATTTTCTAAGGGTATCACTATATTACCTCAACAATTAGATGTTGAGTTAGGTGTGACAACACCTAATGGCACAAAAGTCGCATCAAAAGTTTATAATTCTTCTCTGATCGAAGTTTGTGAGAAAGTGCTTCCTGCAAATCTTGTGATCCTTCCTATAGTGGAATTTGATGTGATTCTTGGCATGGATTGTCTTTCTTTATATGGAGCTCATATCAATTGCCAAAGAAGGGAAGTCACATTTCATATTCCAGATCAATCTATGATCGTCTATCAATGCAAGGATGAACACAACCTTCCAGTGGAAATTTCTTCCATCTTATGGGTCTTGATTCCACTAAATGAAGGTTATTTATCTCAAATGGTTGGTGAGAAACTCATGATTAAGAATATGCCCATTGTACGGGAGTTTTATGATGTCTTTCCGGAGGAATTACCGGGACTTCCACCAAATCGTGAAGTTGAGTTCTTAATAGAACTCGTACCGGGTGCTTTTCCTATTTCAAAGACACCTTATAGAATGGCGCCAATTGAGTTGCAGGAATTGAAGAAGCAACTCCAAGAGAATCTTGATAAGGGATTCATATGCCCTAGTGCGTCACCTTTGGGAGCACTTGTTCTATTTCTTAAGAAGAAATATGGATCAATGAGACTCTGCATTGATTATCGAGAACTTAACAAGATCACTTTCAAGAACAAATATCCTCTCCCACACATTGATGACTTATTTGACCAACTACGAGGAGCTCAATACTTTTCCTAGATTGATCTTCGTTCAGGGTATCATCAATTAAGGGTCAAAAGGGAGGATATAACAAAGACGGATTTCCGTACAAGTTATGGACACTATGAATTTATAGTGATGCCATTTGGTCTTACTAATGCCCCTACTATCTTCATGGATCTGATGAATAGAGTCTTTAGATACTATCTTGATCAATTTGTGGTAGTCTTTATAGACGATATTCTTGTCTATTCAAAGAGCAAGGAAGAACATGAAGATCACTTGAGAATTATATTGAAGACCCTGAGAAAGGAGAAGCTTTATGCCAAATTTACCAAGTGTGAATTTTGGCTTCAAAAAGTTGCATTTTTGGGTCACATAATCTCAAAAGAGGGGATATCTGTGGATCCAGCAAAAACAGCGGTTAACGAAAGATGGTCGAGACCAACAACAGTAACTGAGATCCGATGTTTTCTTGGTTTGGCTGGATATTATCGACGTTTTGTGAAAGATTTTTCATGATTATCTAATCCACTCACCAAGTTGACTCGGAAAAGAGTTAAGTTTGTCTGGACGGAAGAATGTGAAGAGAATTTCAAGGAGTTGAAAAGAAGGTTATCCAGTGCACCTGTGCTCACACTGCCTTGTAGTGGAGAAAGGTTTGTGTTCTATAGTGATGAATCCAAGAAGGGATTGGGGTGTGTTCTTATGAAAAATGATATGGTGATATCTTATGCCTCACGACAGTTGAAAATCCATGAGCAAAATTACCCAACACATGATTTGGAGTTAACTGCGGTAATCTTTGCATTAAAGATTTGGAGGCATTACCTTTATGGTGAAAGGTGTGATATTTATACTGATCATTAAAGTTTAAAGTATATTTTCACACAAAAGGAGTTGAATATGCGTCAATGAAGATGGTTGGAGATGATTAAGGATTACGACTGCTCAATCCATTACAACCCTGGGAAAGCAAACAAGGTGGCATATGCATTAAGTCGACAAGACCATGCTAGTTTATCCATGATGAGGATCACAAAAGATCCAATATTTATGGATTTACAAAGGATGGATCTTGGAATTATAATGGAAGGGGAAAATCTTATCTTTCTCAAATGAATGTTCAACCATCTATACACGTGAAGATTAAAGAGGCACAGAAAGAAGATGCCGAGTTACAAAAGAAGGTGAGAAACGTTCCTGAATTCAACCATGATTGTGATGGGATAATAAAGTTCAGGAATCGGGTTTCTGTTCCTCCCATCCCCGAATTAAAGAAGGAGCTGCTGGATGAGGCTCATAGTTCTTCGTTCTCTATTCATCCTGAAAGCACGAATATGTATAGGGACCTGAAAGAGTACTTCTGGTGGGATGGAATGAAAAGAGATGTTGCTGAATTTGTCTCTCGATGCTTGGTTTGTCAACAATTAAAGCCGAGAGACAGAAGTATAAGGGGATGTTACAACCATTACCCATACCCAAATGGAAATTTGAAAACATCACTATGGACTTTGTCACAGGACTTCCTAAAACATCCAAAGGAAATAATGCTATCTGAGTCATAGTTGAACGTCTTACGAAGTTTGCACACTTCATTGCTATTAGAGAGGATTTCTCTCTGGATCAGCTTGCCAAGATATATGTAAAGGAAGTTGTAAGATTTCATGGAGTACCACTTTCTATTATATCCGATCGGGATCCGAGATTTACCTCGAAGTTCTGGCGAAGTCTTCAGTGTACTCTGGATATAAAGTTGAGTTTCAACACTGCTTATCATCCTTAGAGAGATGGTCAGTCTGAGAGAACAATTCAAACCCTAGAAGATATGTTGAGAGCTTGCTCTAGGGATTTCAAAGGTGGTTGGTATCAACACCTACCTTTGGTGAAATTTTCTTATAATAATAGATTTCACTCCAGTATTTAGATGGCTCCTTATGAAGCTCTCTATGGAAAGAAATGTAGGACTCCAACTTGCTGGGATGAAGTTGGGGAAAGAAAGCTATAAGGACCTGATCTCGTTGATGAAATGGCAGAAAAGGTCAGATCTATTCAACAACACATAAGAGCAGCTCAGAGTCGATAGAAAAGTTATGCCGACAACCGAAGAAACGACCTAGAGTTTGAAGTGGGTGATAAAGTGTTCTTACGAATATCTCTCTGGAAGAGGGTTATGAGATTTGTCAAGAAGGGGAAGTTGAGCCCTAGATATATCGGTCCTTTCGAAATAATGGATCGTGTTGGGAAGGTAGCTTACCGATTGGCCCTTCCACCGAATCTCTCTCAAGTTCACGATGTGTTCCATGTATCTCTCCTTAGAAAGTACATACCTGATCCTTCACATGTACTCAGCTCAGAAGTTGTACCGCTGGAGAAAGATCTTTCTTATGAAGAACAACCGATAGAGATTCTGGATCGTAGCGAAAAAGTCCTATGAAACAAGACCACTCGATTGGTGAAATTTTTATGGAGGAACCACCAATTAGAAGAAGCTACATGGGAGCTTGAGGATATGACGAGGGAGAGGTATCCTCATCTGTTTGTTACAAAGTGATGAATTTCGAGGGCGAAATTCATTTTAAGGGGGGTAGAATGTTACACCCGAGACTTTTATGTTACATAAATCATCAAAGGAATCTTTTTCTACACAACACTTTCTTGACTTTCTTTACACGAAATCGCGACCTTCCTCGATAGCTTGCGTCGTACGCAATACCGAGTTTCACTAAACAACGATATGCTATTAAAATATTATTAAAATTAGCCGTTATGAATAGTAATAAACACTTTTTGAAATTTTATAAATTTTATTTTTCTAAATGGACTTCATTTTTGGATTCGGAATATCGAAATTATCCTCGGGTGAAATTTTGGTATTTTTCTGAAAACTTTCAATTTTTGATGAATAGTGAAACCACTAACTGGTAGTTAAAAAAACTGAATTTTTCATAAAACTTAATTTTACCGCTTCTGTGAGTGGAATTTCGAAAATCCGAGAGACACGGTTAATATCAAGGAGTAAAATGTGGTTCAATGAGATGAAAATAATTTTTTTGTGAATAGTAACTTTTTACTTTTTTTTACCACGGTTAAAAGTAAATTGTGTAATTAAGGGTAAAGATGATATTATTATTACCCTAACACAAGTCCTAATTCTATTGGATAAGTGTAATTCGACCAAAAACAAACTTAGGAATAAAATATGACCATTTAGGCCCACTTGGATTAGATTAGGACATTTATTATTAATTTATTTAAAGAAGGGTTAAAATAGTTAAAATCAAAGTTGAATAAGTTAATAATTTTTAATATGGGGTTATACATAAGATAAATTCGACTATAAATATTCATTAGAAATATAAAAAGATTTACTACATAATGGTAATTTATTTGTAATTTTGATACATTAAATAATTTAATTTATAAATGACACAAAGATGATGGAGTAATTATCTTATTAATGAAATATTGACATAATTAATGTTATAAACACAAAATTAAATGTAATTTGAGACTTTTTATGAATTACACTAATTTTCTAGGTTAATATGACATGTTAGTATTGATTTAATTAACTTGGTTCGAACTAATAATTCTGTTATGATTTTCACAAAAATCAGTTACTAAATAGTGTCAAAATTGACATAAAATAGTTTTTAAAACAAATATTATATTAGTAATTGTTATTTTATTCCTAAAAATCCAAGGTTCAGCCAAATGACTTATATAAGGTTATATATATTAATAATAAACAACTTGGGGTTCTTTTGGCAGCTTATAGTAAGTTTATTAACCATATAGTATAAGAACACAAGAAGACACAGTAAAAGTAAACTTATTTAACTTAATGTAAAATCTAAATGATAATGTTAAAATAGGAACCTAAAATTGTCTAAATTCTATTGGATGAGAGGATTTCGACCCATCCCCACCTTATCTTAGAAATATATTAATTTTTAGATATTTAAAACCGAACATGACTTTATAATAAAATAATATTTTTAGTTTTCCCAAAGGTGCCCCTCTCCTCCCTTATAAAAGGGCACCTCCTCCCCCTCTTCCTAACACCACTTTGAGACTTCAAGCTTGGCAAAAACCTACCAATTCCTCCTCTCCACTTCCCTAGAGACATACTAGGGGTCCTGGTATTCTTAAAAGGCCAATTTTAGTGCCCTAAAAGAAGGTCTCAAAGAAGCACTTCAAAGAAGAGGTAATGTCTGTTACCGATTCTTTCATCTTTATTTCCTCTTCCACTTCTTCTTCTTTAGTTGTTTCATTATGAATTAATAACATCAGTATCACTCATATACTGATATGTTATTATAAGTATGAAAAAACCCTATTTCACCATCTATCCATCCTACAGAAAAAGAAATCACCGCGCGTGCGTACGTACAGAATACCGTCTCCACGATGTGGTGTAATCTATTTTCCACCACCACCTTACTTGGATGGGTATAATGGTGTAAATAATGACTTTATATGACTATTATAAAGTGATACTGATTCTGAAATAGTATACATACACTCCAATACAATTCCATGATCATAGGAATGATATCATCACTCGTGCGTACGTACGGAATACTGTCTCCACGATGTGATGTGACTCGTTCTACATGATATTCATTTCATAATGATTATATAAATGAATTGAATAAATTAATATGATATATATTACACTAATACCATTCTGGAAATGAGGTATCTATAGCCAAAATATAAGAATAATAATTTATTCGACAAAATACGCATAAGAACAAAAAGTTATAAACACCCGAATAACAAGTAGCAATGAAATATTACTACTAAGAAGCTAAGAAAATTACCATATATGATATCAAAAAAATAAGTATGATTCAGGAATAAGTAAATAACATTATTTAAATCATTATACAGGAGTTTCGGACACTTACGAAGCAAAACAGACCTAAGGTAAGGGAAATATCACAATCTCATTTTTATCCCAGATTGTTTATACTTTGGTATTTACTGGGGTGTATTTTATCATCCACATCCACGTTTCCTCAATATGTAATATTATTTCCATCCAACTACAATTTTTTAAAACCATTTTTACCCTTTGGTGAGTTTATAGTAAAAGATATGAAAGGAATCTTTTGTCGTTTTTCTTACGAGGTACTTTTTGACTTTTCCGACAAAAGTACGAGAAGAATGTCATTTTAACTTATACGGAATGAATGGATTTTTAAAACATTATTTCCAAGAAGATTCCTTTACAAGTTTTCAAGTTTATTTTTAATCAACTTCTTTTAGTTTAAAATTTTATGACATGTTAAGAAAGGAAAATGTTTTTGAAGTAGAAAGGATATTTTCCTCAAGAATGGAATTCAAGTGTTTTATCAAAATTATTTTCCATCTAAGATAATATAGGGTTCTGTTTCTATCCCTGTTATTACATTGATTTGATTATGTTGTGATGGAATTATTTTTATGAATTCCTTTATCTTATATGAATTGTTTTATGATTTCATGTTGTTTAAGAATCCCATTTTTATTACATGGGTTATGCAATGATGTATGATTTATCATTTTGTGGCACACATAAGAATGGTATCATTATGAGAGGGGTGGGACCTATATCTCCCTCCAATGCATTGAGTAAAGATTTTATATCTCATGAGATAGACATGGCTGTAACGGTAGGTTATACCGGTTCAGTGAAACAGGACTGAAACGAGGGTGACTCGGTTCAGAAATGGACTTTGTCCACTAATATAGTCTTGGAAATGAGTCTTGACTAATAAGATATGATTCTCTATGATTATGTGTGTATGCCACAAAGTTTCATGTTTTAAGTTATGATTATTGTGATTACATTTCACTGCCATGATTTATCCCATGTTATGAAATTGTGTTCTCTTTTGCAGGTTAAGATTTACAAAAGTTATGTGCTTATGTATATGATGTGATTGATATTTCTTTTGTTTACCCTTACTGAGTATTTGAGCTCACCCTTTTGTATGTTTTCTTTCCCCAGGCCAGGAAGAAGTTTATTAAGTAAGATATGCCAAAAGGGACTATAGATATGATGAAATAAATGGGAGACAGTGTAGACGCTTTATGAACTAGTTGTTTATGTTTCCCAGTTTCTAAAGACACTATACCTATACGGTCCTTTCGTGGTTTTGTTATATGTTGTAACAAGTATGCTTCAATTTTGAAGTATTAACAGTGTATGTAAAGTATGGGTCGTTATAATGTATGTTTTTGAAATTCAAACCCTTGAATTTCAAAAGGCTTGTTGTGTTAATAAAATAAGAAAGGAGCTTATTTTATTTTGTTCTTAGAGTTTTTTTTGTTGAGAGATTTTGGGAAGAACATCTTCTTCTTGACGAAGAACACGAAGAACGAACGATCTCCGACGTGGAACACCGAGCCCTCAGAGACCATCTTCCGCGACACCGACTCGCGATGCGACGTCTTCTTCCACGACGTTCTTCTTCCGCGACATCTCTTTTCGTGACAGTTTTCCACGACGAAATCTCCTTCAATGTCTTTGAATCCTCGTTTCACGACGCCGAAGTTCGTCATCTCTTTTATCAAGGTAGGGGTTTTTTTATTTAATTATTTTCCTTTCATGAATTCTAGTTTATCATTCTTCGTGGATAAATGACTAATTTATAACGATTAACGAGAGGGGGGAGGACCGCACAAACATGGACGACCCTCCTCCTTTATCCTTGTTTGATTCCTTGTGGATGGAACGGAATGGCGTGGTGTCGTCGCACTACGCGGGAATCACACGGTAAGTAATACGCGACGCCGTTGCGCCGCGCCATGAAGTTGATCAAGGACGCGGTGCTGTCGCGCCGCGTCAAAGAAAACCAAAGACTCCGCGGCCGGAGAGGGGCCGCAGCGGAGGGGGCACGGTGCCGTCGCACCGCATTGGACCAATCAAGACGCGGCCGGTTCCGGGCCGCGGCGGAGCAGGGTGACCGGCGGCCGGTTCCGGGCCACCGGTGTCGGCGATGGAGGAAAGGACCGGCCGTCGCCGGTCCTTGTCTGCAGAACCAGCCGGCCGGTGCAGGCCGGCCGGACAAAGGGGAGTCGGGGGAATTAATTCCCCAGACCGGCTATGTAAAACGGCCCCCTTAATTGGGGGGTCGCGGTTTCACCAGGGGGGCAGGCACTCGCCCCCCCTTGCCGAAATGGCTCGGCCACTAGCCGAGCTGGACAGCACGCTGGGCGCGCTGTGCCCAGTCGGGCTGGGCCGTTCCGGGCCGGGCCGACCCGGACCCGGGGCGGGTCGACCCGGGACGGGCCGACCGGGGGGTCTCGGGCCGGGTCGGCCCGGGCCCGAAACCCCCGTTTTCGGACCGCCTTCGGTCTTTTGCCCATAACATGGGCTACAGACCTCCGATCGACGCACTGTCAGTTGAGATGCGATCCTTGAGTCGAGACAGTCGATTCGTTATATCGCACTCAAGGTTTCAGATTACTTTGAGTTCGGCCGGGTTGGTTCGTACACGAAACCAACCGGGCCCTCGGAGCGGAAACGCTCATATCTTAATCTCCGGACCTCCGAATGATGTGTCGTCGACTTTGTTGGTTTCATCTTAGTGAGAAGGATCTTTTGGATTACTCCGCCCGAGGTTTGGACGCAGGTGGAGTACGGTCGGGTTGGTTTTTCCTTAAAAACCAACCGGGCCCCTGGGTCGAAAAAGCCAATAACTCTCAGACCGGGCGTCTGATTGACGCGTTGTCTGCGACGTTGAGTTCCTGTTGATGATACAGAACTTTTGGATACATCAACTCTGGACTATGTGTCAGTTGATTATCACCCTCTCGGCTCATGGAGAGGAACGTCCTGAACGAGCTTGCTGTGTGCGGGAACCCCAGTGCTGGCTACGACTGCTACTGTGACTGTGACGACGATTGTACAGAGATCCTCAGTAGATTCGATGATGACGACTACAACACTCAGCGATCCTATGAGGATCAGTGCTACCGATCACGTGTGGGTCAGATCCTGTGTGGGTCAATGCTCAGCGGTTCTGTGTGAGCCAGCGCCTACAGATCCTGTGTGGGTCCGATCCTCTGTGGGTCATTGTGGGGGATCGTACCTATCGATACTTTGTGGGTCCTATGACTTAGATGGATGAGTTATCATCTCTATCGTCTTTCGAAGAAGTATACCTGTGTGAGCTGAATCCTGTTTTACTTTCCTGTGTGGACTGTGTTGTGCTATCCTGTGTGGATTTAAGTTTTGCTTTCCTATGTGGATTGAGTTGTTCTTTCCTGTGTGGATTATGTTTTTCTTCTTATGTGGAATACGTTTGCTTTCCTGTGTGGACTGGGTTGTACTTGGGCTCGGATGTTGGAGCCGAATGAGAATTGATGACTTAGGTATATGTATGGGCATATACCTAAGTTGTGTCGGATGCTACTTTGTGATTGTATCTTTCCTTTGTGGTTTATCCTTTGTGGATTTTGGGAGACCTTTGGGGGTCTCGGGGTCCCTACTGAGTAGCTTATACTCACCCCTACACGGGCTATGCCCGTACTACGTTGTGTTGGTTGCAGACGACGGACAACGCTGATCGTGGTGGAGGCTTGCAGAGTAGGATGGTACCTGGAGGTGGACCAATGGGCGGGATGTACTCAGAGCGGTAGGCTGGACCAAGGAGAATTGGAGGCTTTCTGTACCCACCCTTCAGGTGGGATTCCCAGTGGAAAGCTCGTCGTTGCGGCTTTACCTTTCAGTTGTTGTTTTCCCTTTCGAGTTGTACTTTACTTTCAGTTTGGGTTTGTATACTGGCCCACTTACTTTCTGCACTTACTCTTGTACCAGCTTTTACTTAGTGTTTCCTTCTTCCGCTTTCTTACTCTGTGGTGCTTGTTTAATTTACAAAGGAAATGCCTTCCCTTTTTTCAGGATTTACGCCTTGGTGCTAGTCGCCAGCCCCTGTCCTATGGAAGGAGGGCTTGGGGTAGTCACGACACGGGCCCCGAGGACGGGTCGTGACAAATTGGTATCAGAGGAGTTCGGTTCTACCGCAACACTTGGGACTCTAATCTTTTTCTATGTTAAGCAATAGTGTTAAGCGTATTGGGTGTGGTTATCAGTCTAGGGAGTCCAGTGTTGGTGCGGCGGCCGGCGCATCCATACACCAGGACCCTGACTTCTGATTTCCGACTTAATGCATGAAGACATTGATTGCATGTGTGGTTCCAGTTTTCTTTGTGATTACTTGTATCAGCTCACCAGGTATACTGTTCTGACCGTGGCGCACCTGTTTCCTTTTCAGGATGGCCCCACGATGGCACCCATCTAGGGTTCTGAGAGTCGAGCGTGACGACAGCTCACCGAGCGACGAGGCCTCGGTGTAGGGCCCTTTGTCAGTAGTGGCACCGGCGGTAGCTCTACATGCCGAGCCACCGATGCTTCCAGCACCAGCCGCTGACGATGCACGTCGCCTCAGTGCACTGCATGAGTTCCAGCACCAGCGACCACCCAGGTTCCACGGGGAGACAGACCACTAGAGAGACGAGGAATGGCTGGAGGCAGTGGTGAGAGTTTTCAGGTTAGTGAGGACACCAGCAGACCTCATGGTGATCCTCGCAGCGAGCCTACTGCACGAAGCAGCGGGCCGATGGTGGAGCTTGATGCTCTAAGTGCATGTTGAGGCATTTCTTCTCTGGACGGACTTTGAGAGCCTATTCCGCTCGGAGTTCATCCTGGCCACCCTCCGTGCGGTGCACATCCAGGAGCTTCTTCAGCTGCGGAAGGGCAGTTTGACAGTCGCCCAGTACTCAGCAAGATTTACCGATCTCTCGCGCTACTCAACTGACATGGTACGGGACCCATTCTTCTGGGCCCAGACCTTTGAGCAGGGATTGGGGAATGAGATCAGGGCATCACTGATCTCCCTCAGCATTCCGACTCAGGTAGGAGTACTGGAGCGAGCTCTTCTCATCGAGAGTTTTCTTGCTGAGTCTACACTAGCGGTGAGACCTACCACATGGCGACACGTGGCGGAGTCTTCTGCAGCCGGCAGTAGACAGATGTCACAGAGGTCCAAGTGGGAAAGGCCAACGGGCGGACGACCACAGGATACTGGCTTGGAGGTGTGGGGCACACACAGTAGAACCAGTCTTACGAGTGGAAGATAGTGCTATGCATGCAGCGGGTAGGGCCACATGGCTCGTGACTGCCCGACCCACCATGTAGAGGAGCAGCACACCGTTGAGGAACCACCTAGGAAGAGGCAGAGGATCGACCGTGGCGGTCCGCAGGGAGCAGGCGGACGAGGCAGAGGAGTTGGTCGAGCAGCAGGAGGTGGGTGACGCTTTGAGGCTCTACCACCACCACCACCAGGAGGTCCACCCCGACCTCAGGGGAGAGCACAGCTTCAGGAAGCTGAAGCCTACGATCATGGAGCTCCGGAAGTAGGTGGACAAGTGCAGGACTAGCTCCAGGCATAAAGGCCCTTGACCATAATGCCTCTAGCTTCTTTGTTTGTGTTGCCTTGTGTCCTTGTACTTTGTGTTGAAGTAATAAAAGACGTTTGCAATAGTGACGTTTTCTTTCTTGTCTTTTGTTTGTTAATACTATGAGGTGCCGGTTAAAAACTGTTGGCTTGACCCTCACTTGCGAGATTCTTACTGGAGGAGACCTAGTGACCACACACGGATGCCGACAGTGTGACTCAACCCTTGGAGGCGAGAGTAACGGTTGGATCACTTGGTAGCAGCGTCGAGGCCTTACGACCTCATCCATGCCATGAATTAACTAATCATGACGGGATTGACTGTATTAGGCAACGAACGTGGTTCATCCAAGGGATGAGACCGGATTTCCCTTTTCGGCAAAGGCGAAATCATTGCAGCTTTGAAGAACGTTAAGGAGGAAGGGGAAACCCTTTGTGTGGTCAGACAGATGTCAACAGAGCTTCCAGGAGCTGAGACAGAGTTTGACCAGCGCCCTAGAGGCGTGGATAGAGATGTATCAACCTTCCTTCAGTCTCTCACAGTCACCCCTCCACTACTGCAGTGGGTCAGAGAGGCACATCATAGGGACGCTGACTGTGAGACGCGGAGTGCACAGATATCCTCAGGACAGGAACCTGATGGTTTCTCCTTTGAAGTAGAGCACGATATCCTTTCTAGAGGACGTACCTTGGTACCAGTTGCTTTACGGGAGGAGGTGCTAAGAGAGTTTCACACTTCTCCTTTGGCGGTACATCCTGGAGTGGCGAAGATGTACCAGGATCTCAGACGACAGCACTGGTGGCCGGGCATGAAGACGGATGTGGCAGAGTTCGTTTCTCGATGCCTCACCTGCCAGCAGGTGAAGGCAGAGCACCAGGTACCAGCAGGCTTGATACAACCCTTAGAGGTCCCGAAGTGGAAGTGGGACGGGATATCTATGGACTTCGTGACTGGACTTCCACGCACTTCCAGAGGTCACGACTCCATTTGGGTGATTGTCGACCGACTCACCAAGTCGGCACACTTCTTACCCATTAGAGAGCAGGGCTCAGTGGAGAGCTTGGGATGACTTTACATTCAGGAGATTGTACGGCTTCATGGTGTGCCACCATCTATCGTCTCCAATCAAGATGCTCACTTTACATCCCGGCTTTGTAAGGGGTTGCAGGAGGCGTTCGGGACACAGCTACATCTAAGCACAGCCTTTCACCCTCAGATGGATGGTCAGACGTAGAGGACCATTCCGACTCTTGAGGACATGCTCCGCGCATGTATCCTCGACTTTGGTAATAGCTGGGAGGACCACCTACCCTTAGTGGAGTTCGCGTACAACAATAGCTACCACTCCACCATCGGGATGGCACCATACGAGGCATTGTACGGCAGACCTTGCAGATCTCCTTTGTGCTGGACAGACCCTGGGGAGTCAGCACTTGTGGGACCGGAGATGGTCTAGGCCATGACAGAGAAGGTCCAGGTCATCCAGGAGCAGATGAGGACAACTCAGAGCCGACAGAAGTCTTATGCTGACAGGAGGCGGAGGCCACTAGAGTTCGAGGATGGCGACCACGTCTTCTTGCGTGTCTCACCTCGACGTGGATTACGGAGATTTGTCCAAGGCGGAAAGTTGTCTCCACGCTTCATCGGACCATTCCAGGTCCTCAGAAGGATTGGCGAGGTGGCTTATCGTCTGGCTCTACCACCTCAGTTGCACCGGGTGCACGACGTCTTCCACGTATCTCAGCTAAGGAGATACGTGCACGACCCGACGCATATCATTGACCATGGGGAGCTTGACTTTGATGATGGGGCGACTTTTGCGGAGGTCCCAGTGGAGATCGAGGATCGACAGGAGCGGGTACTACGTGGACGGTCGATTCCTCTAGTGCACATCAGATGGCACCATGGGAACCTCCAGGAGATCACTTGGGAGCGGGAGGCTCAGATGCGTGCTCAGTACCCACATTTGTTTCCCTAGTTTCGATGTATCTTTACGGGGACGTAAAGCCCTGAGGTGGGGGTAATGTAAAGACCCGTAAAATTCAAGGGAAATTTTTTCTTAATTTTCTTTGGGATTTTTCAAGAACGCAGTTTCAGACGGCACCTGATTCCGAGGCCTGGTGTGCCCAGAATTTCTAACCGAAGTTTAGCTCGGGTACATTTAGTGAACGAACGAGCGTGAATTTCTAACTTTTGAACCGGTGCTCGGAATCGAATTCCGAGGGCACCGATGGAACAGTATCACCGGTAATTGCTTAGGAATACCTGTTCCGGAGTTGCGTTTTCATGAGAGTTGATGATAAAAATTGTGGAAGTTTATTTTATAATTACTCTACAATTTTTATTTTTACTCTAAGTGTTTAATCCTTTGGATGGAAGTTGGGTAACCACCCAACCTCCCTTGGGAGGTTATGAGGGTGGTGGGGTCCACACGAACCGTACCCCTTTATATCCTCTAACCCCCCCTCAACTCACCATTAATTTGGTTAACTTAATTTTATCAAACATATGGATTTAATGTTGTGAGTTTAATGTAAGTTTTTGAAATTCAAACCCTTGAATTTCAAAAGGCTTGTTGTGTTAATAAAATAAGAAAGGAGCTTATTTTATTTTGTTGTTAGAGTTTTGTCATTGAGAGATTTTGAGAAGAACATCTTCTTCTTGATGAAGAACACGAAGAATGAACGATCTCCGACGTGGAACACTGAGCCCTCGGAGACCGTCTTCCGCGACACCGACTCGCGACGCGACGACTTCTTCCACGACGTTCTTCTTCCGCAACATCTCTTTTCACGATGGTTTTCCGCGATGAAATCTCTGTCAACGTATTCGAATGCTCGTTTCGTGACTCCGACGTTTGTCATCTCTTTTATCAAGGTAGGGGGTTTATTTTATATAATTATTTTCCGTTCATGAATTCTAGTTTGTCGTTCTTTGTGGATAAATGACTAATTGATAACGATTAACGAGAGGGGCCGGACCGCACAAACACGGCCAAACCTCCTCCTTTATACTTGTTTCATTCCTTGTGGATGGAATGGAATGGCGTGGTGCCATCGCACCACGCGGGAATCACACGGTAAGTAATACGCGACGTCATCGCGCCGCGCCATGAAGTTGATCAAGGACGTGACGCCGTCGCGCCACGTCGAAGAAAACCGAAGACGCCGCGGCCAGAGAGGGGCCGCGGCGGAGGGGGCGCGGTGCCGTCGCACTGCGCCGAATGAATCAAGCCACGTTTGGTTCCGGGCCGCGGCGGAGCAGGGTGACCGGCGGTCGGTTCCGGGCCGCCGGTGTCGGTGATGGAGGAAAGGATCGACCGTCGCTGGTCCTTGTTGGCAGAACCTGCCGTCGCCGGTCCTTGTTGGCAGAACCGGCCGGCCGGTGCGGGCCGGCCGGACAAAGGGGAGCCGGGGTAATTAGTTCCCCTGACCGGCTATGCAAAACGGCCCCCTTAATTGGGGGGTCACGGTTTCACCAGGGGGGCAGGCCCCCCCCCCCCTTGCTGGAACGGCGCGGCCGCCGGCCGAGCTGGCCAGTGCACTGGGCGCGCTGTGCCCAGCCGGGCCGGTCTGCCAGACCGGGCCGGGCCACACCCAGCCAGGCTGGGCCGTGCCAGGCCGTGCCGACCCGGTTCGGGCCGACCGGGGGGTCTCGGGCCGGGTCGGCCCGGGCCCGAACCCCCCGTTTTCGGACCGTCTTCGGTCATTTTCCCATAACATGCTCTACGGACCTCCGATCGACGCACCGTCAGTTGCAATGTGATCCTTGAATCGAGACGGTCATTTATGTGTATATTGAACTCAAGGTTTTGTATTTCTTTGAGTTCGGCCGGGTTGGTTCGTACACGGAACCAACCGGGCCCTTAGAGCGGAAACACTCATATCTTAAGCTCTTGACCTCCGAATGATGTGCCATTGACTTTGTTGGTTTCCTCTTAGTGAGACGGATATTTTGGCTTACTCCGCCCGAGGTTTGGACGCAGGTGGAGTACGGTCGGGTTGGTTTTGCCTTAAAAACCAACAGGGCCCCTGGGACGAAAAAGCCAATAACTCTTAGACCGGGCGTCCGATTGACGTGCCGTCTGCGACGTTGAGTTCCTGTTGACGATACGGAACTTTTGGGTACATCAACTCTGGACTATGTGTCAGTTGATGTATCAGCCTCTCGGCTCGTGGAGCGGACCCTCCCGAACGAGCTTGCTGTGTGCGGGAACCCTAATGCTGGCTGCGACTGCTACTGTGACTATGACGACGACTGTACAGAGATCCTCAGTGGATTCGACGACGACGACTACAACACTCAGCGATCCTGTGTGGATCAGTGCTATCGATCCTATGTGGGTCCGATCCTGTGTGGGTCAGCGCTCAGCGGTTCTGTGTGAGCCAGCGCCTAGAGATCCTGTGTGGGTCATTGCGGTGGTTAGTACCTATCGATCATTTGTGGGTCCGACGACTTAGATGGATCAGTGATCATCTCTATCGTCTTTCGAAGAAGTATAACAATGTGAGCTGAATCCTGTTTTACTTTCCTGTGTGGACTGTGTTGTGCAATCCTGTGTGGATTTAAGTTTTTCTTTCCTATGTGGATTGAGTTATTATTTCCTGTGTGGATTACGTTTTGCTTCCTGTGTGGAATACGTTTGCTTTCCTGTGTGGACTGGGTTGTACTTGGGCTCGGATGTTGGAGCCGAATGAGAATTGATGACTTAGGTATATGTATGTGCATATTCCTAAGCAGTGTCGGATGTTACTTCGTGATTGTATCTTTCCTTTGTGGTTTATCCTTTGTGGATTTTGGGAGACCTTCGAGGGTCTCGGGGTCCATACTGAGTAGCTTATACTCACCCCTGCACGGGCTACGCCCGCACTACGTTGTGTTGGTTGCAGATGACAGACAACGCTGATCGTGGTGGAGGCTTGCGGAGCAGGACGATACCTGGAAGTGGACCAATGGGCGGGACGTATTCAGAGCGGTAGGCTGGACCGAGGAGCAGTGGAGGGATTCTGTACCCACCCTTCAGGTGGGATTCCCAGTGGAAAGCTCATCGTTGCGGCTTTACCTTTCAGTTTATGTTTTCCCTTTCGAGTTGTACTTTACTTTCAGTTTGGGTTTGTATACTGGCCCACTTACTTTTCCGCACTTACTCTTGTACCAGCTTTTACTTAGTGTTTACTTCTTCCGCTTGCTTACTCTGTGGTTCTTGTTTACTTTACAAAGGCAATGCCTTCCCTTTTTTCGGTATTTACGCCTTGGTGCTAGTCACCAGCCCCTGGCCTATGGAAGGCGGGCTTGGGGTAGTCACGGCATGGGCCCTGAGGACGGGTCGTGACAACTTAGTACCAAGGAAATATCTTTATATTTTTTTCCACTCACCGACCTCCAAAATATCACATTTACAACAAAAAACAAGAAAAAAAAGATATTTACACTCCAAAATTCCAAGGAAAATTCATACAATCTATAATTTCCTTAGTAACAAGGATTTGTATGGATTTAATAAACTCATAATTAAGTCCTTAGTTGAAAATCCCACTATAAAACTCCACATTCCTAATAATAATCCTTGTATATCACTAGAAAAAAATGTTGTCCACTAAGACTAAATGATTAATTATTATTCCCAACTCCATACTAGATATAACTGTTCACTTATCAAACCTAATCTAGAAAACCTTAATTTTATAACAAAATCATGTTATCTTAATCCACAGTACATATTTTCCATTTCTTGAATGAAGTATTAGACACTAATTTCACTACACTGTACCCAATATTGTGTGTAAAGAACTATTTTTTACATCGATGTATCAATTATTCTCAAATATACATAGAACATTCATTATAGAATAAATTAAATATACTAATTTTGATTTGATAAAAAAAATATTTAAATATTTACCATTTATTTATTAACCAAATGATCAATGCAACTAGTTCATAATGAGCTATCATTAGCTTTGAGTTTCACCCGAGCATTACTAGAATTGTTTCACCATATTCATAAACCCAATTAGAACCTAGTTATTTGAATATTCTATCAATTTAGTAACATTATTGTATTAATATATTCTTATATACTAAATTTACTCCCATAAAAAGTTATTCTTTATCCATTTATCTAATCCTACCCAGATCTAGTCACTAAATCATTGGGTAAAATAATCTGTTAGAAATGAAATTATAACATGATGTTTATCTTGGTATGAGATATAATATATATATACATTCTATTATAGAAAAAAATAATAATTCAATTACCTCCTCACTAGGTTTAAAACACATTTTACCCTTGGAATTCCCCAAAATTGTATTGAGACGAGGGTTATTGAATCCCTTGATCAATATGATGCTCCAAACCATTGGTGTATCAATATTAGTAGCCTAGTGGAATTAACTACTATAAAATAAAAAACCCACTAATATCTCATTTATGATCTTTTATAAGTAAAAAATAATATCATTCCATAATCCTTTATCAAAGGTCTAAGAATATTATAGTGCTCCAAAAGACTAATTTTCATTTCCACCAACTAAAAATCATCACAATAGTTAATATATCCCTAAAAAATATCATATAGTTATCACATATAACAAAAAAACAAACTATAAAGGTCCCTTAAATATCAAGAATTTTAAAAAAATTATGATATACTTTAAACTATGACCATCTACTGTGTATATGGAATATGCATAGTCTACCTTACTAATAAAACTATTTCTATTTGAATCCTTGAAAAACAATTTTTAGTGATCTATCTTGACACAGTTCCCCTTAATCTTTCCAATTCTATGGTCCCTAACTATATATATATATTACTAATAATTCCCCAATAGTCCTTCTATATTCCATTTCCATTGAAAATGTAATGTCCCCATTCATGAATTTAGCATTCTAAATGATTTTTATGAATTTTTATTTGTATAGATTTTGTATAAAAGTTTAGATGAAGGTGCTATTAAACCTTACACCCAATGTGTCATTCTATTCATGACATGTTGACACATAATATACACTCTAATTTTATTTTCAGGACTTTTTTAAGTATTAAATATTTAAACCACACCAGGATACCACATTGGACCTCACATACTCCCTTGATTCCTCACATGAATTTTTAAAATTAGACTGTAACCTTAAACTTCATAATATATTTAAAAAATACCACTAAATTTAAAATATATACCCATATTACAGAGAACTTATATTTAACAACCTTACCATTCCCACTGTAACTCAATCAAGATCATGATACATTATCCAACATACCTATTACATTATGTTAATAAACTCTCACTTTCCTTTGTGAGGCATAATAACTAACTTACTATAGAGGATTTAAGACATGATGAATTATAATAAAGTGCATAAATGATCATATTTTACCCTACTACTTACCCCACCAATAACATCGTAAGTCTAATATAACCAACATTAGGAACATACCAATAAAATTTAACTAAACATCTATTCAATCCTATCATTTAAACACATCAACACACCTTAAAAAGAAGTATCTATACTTTTTATTGTTAAAATAACATAACTAATCCAAAAGCCAATACTAAACCATACCATTGGTACTAATTTATACCCTGTGAAAATTATTACAATACTAATCCAATCATAGAATTTCATCATATATATGTGCATATCAACACTGTAATCACATAAACATAGTAATCATGTAAAAAACCATTATCATTTGGTTAAGTTAATTAAAATAACATGATAGTATTTTATAGATAAAATTAAATAATTTATTATAGTTTCTTTTATTAATTGAATCCTTTTCCCTATGACATATTTCAAAAACATATTCCCAAGTGATAGTCATCCACCATATGTGGTGAATTATTAGGTACCAATACATTAACTCTAGAACTCATTTTATGAAAAAATTAGTTATTAGGGTTATAAATAAAAATATTTAATGAAATAAATAAGGGAGAGGAATAAAAATCCAATCATAATGGCTTCTATAAGGTTAACTCTCACTTTTTATCAAGTGGATAATCCTCAGTGCATAACAACTATTATCCCAATATGCACATTCTTATCCTATTATGAATAAGGACAAGGAATATAGTTGGAAGATGGTATTGAAATCTATATACAAGAAAAATATATATGAGTACTAATAATTCTATGAATATTCACTTCCAGACTTAAGAAACTCTAAAATATAGATCAATTACCCACTCTTATTATTCTTCTCAACCCCTAAAAAATCTCAATAAATACCATCTATAATATATGGTCAATTATCTGAAAATTTTATCACACTTTTCTCTTGTAAAAAAACTCATATTTATAAACCCTTTGTGTATGATGTTATGGAAATATATATTACAACCTTGTGGTAAGATCTGAAATATATATATTATATCACTTTTGAAATTCTCAAATAGAACAAAAATAATCCAACCATTATTATGGGATACCCAGTTGAATTTCGGTGTGTTATTTCTATCCAATAACATCTATATAATACTTATTGGGCACGATTCCATGTTTTGAGATATGAGGAAAAACCATCTAATGCTATCATACTCATGTTTCTCCTGGATTGGTGCTCTGTAATGTAAAATACTCAAATGTAGAATGATTTCATGGATTTTGGAATGGTGAATTCACTTCCCATGAACATTCCCACGCTAAGTATTTACTACCAAACATTATGAAATATAAATGAACAAATGAATCCTTTTATTTATCCTAACCAAGGAATAATGACCTCATTAATTCCATAATTTTGTTTATCTCAAAAAATATTTATTAATCTTCATCACCTAAGACTCAATCATCATCTAAATTATCCATGAGCATGTTTTAAATAAATATATCATGAAAATATATTGAAAACTCATGAATGAATTTTTCTCAATAAACAATCCATAGTATACTTCCACTGTATAAGTTATATAAGAACCACACCATGGAATAAAATGTAATTTTATAATTTTATCCATCTCTTTTTTGTAAATATAAATACTATAATGAAAATGTATATATTAATATCAATTCAAACCCCCTATTTTGAAGTCACTTCATGAGGGATCTTTAATCTCTAACTCATAATCCCAATCACCAAGTACTATTCAATATCACTAATTACATTTTTTTAGAAACATATTAAATAATTAATAAATACTTCTGAAAATATTATCTACCAAAAAATTATTTCTCCCATATAATAAAAACATATATATTCCACCAATTGATAATATACTATAAAAATAAATTGATTATCCCCCTTTATGAGAACAAATCTTTTATATTATCTTTATTTTCTAAAAATGAAAGGGAATGAAAGGGGTAAATGAACTCAAATTATTTCTAGTATTTTCAAGATATTACACTCTTAATGACACTCGTAAGTGTTGAATGTAATGTTTAGTTAGAGACTTATCTAAATTATACATAGATTTCTCTTCCATAAAATTATACTCAAATGAAATATTTTCATATTACTCATTCATATTGATGAAGTGGTACTTGATATCAATGTGTTTTTATCATGGATATTTTACCAAAGTATTTGAAATGTTTATTTCACTATGGTTATCAAACTAAATAATTAATGGGTATAAAAAATTCACCCTCATGTATTCAATAAATTAATTAATTCACATCATTTTTTTTCTTACGATTATATATTATATCTAGATTTCACTGTGCCTCATGTGATTGGATTTTTCTTCTTAGAGTGATAAGTAACAAATATTATAACAATAAATAAGGGACCTAAAAAGTATATTTTTTAACACTATCATTACCTACCTAATCCATAGTAGAATAGATATAAATCCAAAAGATGCATCTTTGTCATATATTAATCCACAATTATAATTTACATTAATTTATCATATGATATTTTACACTTATATAAGATATGAATTCATTGAATTGAATTGGAATCATGAACAAGGAGTTACCGTAAATATTATGTCCAATTTAAAAACATTCAAGTGAATTTGGATACAAATTATTCTTCATAATAGAATATTAGTCACAATACTTCCTTATTTATCCAAATTTGCCTCAATTACTATTAGATTAGATTCCTCTCTCAATTATTATATTATTAAATTAATCAATAATTTATGAGTGTACTTTTATTCTAGTAGAATGATAAAACCTAATGTGTTTTTGGCATTCAAAATAAAAAATATCATCACTCTAGTCATTGAAATCTCAATTTTGTTTTCTAATTTAGGAATAAAAGTCTTCTAAAGGATAATCTTTATTCCTGAAATAAATGATTTCATTAATGTACCTAATCAAGGTGAACATTTTTGGGTCATATCCAATGATATAGAGATTGATATCCACCTTACATTTCATGAATTTCAGGTTCCTTAAGCTGTTGTCCAATATTGAATACCATGATCTAGGTTCTTGATTCAGATAATAATTTTTTACCTTTAGTTTACGAACTTGATAACCATCAATGATAAGTCTCAAATTTTCAATTTATTCAATGTATACATATTCCTTAAGTTCATTAGCCAATAATTATTACCTCACATCCATTTAGAGCAATTTTTTATTTCATTTAGAACATATTAAAATAAATATTCAAATTATCAATCATTATTATTATAGTAAAACTCTCATAAAATTATTTACTCCTAATATGACAGTAAAATTTTCTTAAAATAAAATCCTTATTATATATTAATTATCTATCATTAATATTATTTGTAGACAAACCAATTTTTCCTATCATAATATTTTCTTTGGGATATGAAAAAAATTCACGATTTCATTTTTTCCAAATTCAATTTATCTCTTTGATCATACTATCATACATTAAAAAATAATTATTTAATTTACTAGAATTTACGTATAATATAAGGAACCCAAGGTCATATAATAAAAAATACATTAATTATGATATTTTAAAAAGAAATAATTACTTTATAATAAATGAGATTAGTTAAAATGGTGGTTTGTATTTTTAGATAATAATTATAACCATTTTATTAAAATATAAGATGTTATGTAGAGAAATTATGAGCAACCTAGGTAAGTGTCCCTTTATAGTCGAACATAAATTATATCATGGGATTATTGATATATCGTAGACTAAATTAGTCATATAAAATAAATTAAATATTATATGTGAGTTCAGAATATGATTTATCCTAGGTTTTAATTGAAAAAGTTCATTATTCATAAAAACCAATAATTTTTTTTTGGTTTGTGTGTAATTTCATAATACAAAATTATCACAGAAAAAAATAATAAATCAATGAGTTAACTATATTTTTTTCTATAATTAAAATGTTATCAGTCCTAAAAATAAATTATAAATATTTGTATCTTTTAGATTTTAACATGTAATTAAACAAAAAAATAACAGTCATGAGAAAAAAATGGGAGAAGATACCAACAGACTCAACTCATCACATAATCACATTTATTCTAGAAATCATGAAATTTTATATTCCATTTATTCTTATATGTACATACCAAAAAATAAAGTTGAAACAAAAGAGAGAAATAGAGAACTCTATAATACAAAGAATAAATTTTTATTAATTTGATAATTATTACCATCTTAGTGCTCATGATTACATCAATAGACACTCCCTTGATTGATCGATAGGGGAGTACGGAAATACCTAGAAATGAGGAAGAACAAATTGAGAAAATTAGACCTAAAATATCATTAATGTTTTCCCTAGATCTGGAATTACTTTTAGGGGAATTTGGTTCTTTTAAATATATATGGTAGAAGTTTTCTTCCAAAAGAAATCATTTTTAAAAGTAGGGAAGTAAGCTATTTTTGAGAAATCATTTCCATTCAATATAATAAACCCATAAATATTTAAATGACTATATTATGTGTTGATATTATATATATCTATTTAAGGTCAAGTTTTCTTTTTATTTACCACTTATATCATCACATATGGAGTTGTATAACCCATGTGAAGACACATTTACTGAAGGCGTGTTAGTTTAGTTCACCCAAACATTTTCAAATTTGTATTCTTTATTTAGGAATTATATATTTAGATTCAAATATTAGTCATGATTAATGATAAAAATAAGAGTATCCATGTAGTCCAAATTGTTTTTAAATTCTATTATTGTGGTAAATGTTATGTTAATAATACTCAATTATTTTCCCCCATGTAAATATCAATGATAGTAAAATTTATCAATTTTTTATTTTCAATTAATAATTAAAAAATGTAAGTTCAATTCAAAATAATTAAATAATGGGAAACTATATCCCATAACCATTTAAAATGATAGGTCTAAGGGTGAAAATATTGGATAATTCACTAAACGATGACATTCACACACCTATACATTTGTACTCATGGGAAAAGTAATTTTTAATTTATTCAAAAGGAGGATGATATAATATTATTGTTGAATTTATAAAACAATTATATAACTATGACTAAAGAAAAATTCACTCAAAGGATTTAATATCAATAATTTTCAAAATATTTAACCCATAATTTTGTTCAAAATGAAATCCATTGGAATTTACCACACTATTCACTGTGAAAAAGTTATAAATCCACCATGAAACTGATTCCATATATGCATATGCAAAACCATTTTAATATAATATTTATAATCCATATCAAGAATATTTCGGTGAAGTATAACATTTTTTATTCAGTTCTTTTCCTATAATACTTTTTTTATCCTTCAAAATCAAATTTCAAAACCCACACTGTTAATCAATCTGGGATGTCAAACCGTAATATAGTGACCTATAAATCACCACATGTTATACATTTCATCACTCCCATAATTATTTTCAATATTTTTTGTTTTTGTTATTTTTTATAGATTTTCAAATGGTGTAAAATATTTATATAAGAGAGACATACACATAGGTCAATTCGGTATAGTTATGGATTTTTTTGAAAAGAAATGAACATATATACAAATAATTATCTAAAGAATAAAAAATATTTGACTTGGTTATACATTCAACTAAGTTTTAAAGTATAAAAATTCATGATAGTGATAAATTTATTATTGGGATATTAAATGACACACTTTAAGAAAATATCACATAGAATGGTACCAAAATTAGAAAAGTTTCATAAAGACACAATCAATAATATCATTGTAAATAAATACATTTTTACTAAAATAAAAAATTAAATAGAAAATATATCCCATCAATCACATGCTACCAATTCTATTAAAACTTTTAAACATACACATTCAATAAGTTCCATGTATGTAATGATCATGTTTCATGAATTTTTTTTTTGTATTTTTTTTTTATATTTTATTTTTTTATATTTTTGTTGTATTTTATCAATTTTTTATTTATTCATATTTATTTTTTTGAATTCTAAAAATATAACTAAAGGATGTTTCCCTCATCCAATCTTAATATATACATTTTTATTAACATAGTGAAACCTTGTGAGGAAATTAATTTAAGTGTGTGTGAGAGGAAGAGACAAAGGAGATATTGATTATCCCTTATTATAATGTTGGTGGGTATTAATTTTATGAAACTACCACAGTAATTTGACTCAAAATTTGGGTTATAAAAATATTTTGAAATCCTAGGCATGATTTATTTTATGCATCACATCCATTACAAATTCACATAACATTTAAGATATTATAAGCATAATTGATGATCAAAATAATATATTAGACTCTTTTATGAGTGATGATTTATCATTTTTATTATGCACATACATATATTTTAAGAATCCTATAAAAATTAATCTATATAATTATATGATTAATTAGAATTATGGTATGAGTAAATTGTACCACATATAAAAAATATCTTTGTACTCATCAAATTATAATAAAAAATAAAAATATGATAGGAAATATTTTTCTCAAAATATTATAGATCTTAAACACCATCTTCTATCCTAATGTGTTTTTAAAATAGTATAAGGTTATTTTGGAATTAATCTAAAACAATAACATTTTTACTAATTTTTTAATTATTTTTTTCTTATGTGGTTGTGGGTGGTTAGATTAACTCTTTATCTTGATCATCATTGAACTATTATGGTTGTCTATAATTTCACCCTCACATCTAAATGTTTCTATAATGCTAATTATTTTTTATAACAAAAAATTTATTTAATAATTTCATTATGAGATTCATTTTTTTATTGAAATATGAGATTTTTTTTCACTTACTCTAGTAACTCCTCTGGAGAGATATTTGAATCATCCATAGTAATTAAAATAACAATAAACCAAAAAAATAAAAAATAAAAAATAAAAAATAAAAAATTAGGAAACAATAGATCATGATTTTAAAAAATTTCTAACTTCTAGATAATAAATGGGATAAAATAAATTGTGTTTTTTGTATTTTTAGATTATATTCACAAATTATTTATTAAAATAAAAGGCATTTTGTTGAGATATTTATATCAACCTTGGTATGCGTCCCATAATGATCAACCATAATCACTCAAATTTAATGAGGGATTGATCATATATTCCATATCATATATCAATTGAAATTAGTACATATGTGCTACTAAGAGGATACATTCTTTTATTTGATTGGAATACTAATTTATTCACAAAAAACCCTTGGAAATTAATTTACTAGTGTTAAATCTCAAAATCTAAACTCATAAAGGAAACACATGAAGAAATAAATGTGTTATCTAAATTTGTGTCTATAATTACAATTTTCTCACACTAAAACATTGATTCCCAAGAGTGGTTACCTCTATATTTAATCAAATCGTTTAAACTATAAAAACACTCAAGAGAAATTAATGTTGGGAGAAAAAGAAAACTTACTCAAATCATCACATAATCTTGTTTATGAATAGAAAATGTGTATTTTTTTCTTTTATTCTTATGTTATCCCTTATAATGATAATATATAAAAAAATATTAAAATATATAATAACAAACCAAAAACATGGAATTTATATAAATTTACCAGAGAGTAATATTATGGAGATAAAGATTATATCTAGAAAAAAATACACTTTTTACCCTAAATATTATGTATTTCTTTCTCCAAATGTTAAATAATTATAAAAGTGTATTTTTGAGATTTTACTAAAATTTATACATGATATCTCTAAAAAGATATCATTTTTTATGTTGGGAATGTGATAGATCATTGAACAATTTTTTGACTTTATTTTTAGTTATCCAATAAATAAATTAATTAGTGAATCTTTACATTATATTTTATAGATATTTTTAACATCTAGTTATATTTCTCTCTAGAATAACCATATTTGGAGTTGAATAGACTATTATATGACCTATTTAATGAAGGTGGACCAGTTTTATCTGGATGAAACATTCCAATTTTTATACCTCATTTTAGTCTTATAATTTTTTATTCAATATTTAGTATTTTTTATGAAATTCATTCCAGAAACTATGGAATTATTAAAAAATTAATTTTAGACTAGTGAATTGAATGTTATTTCAAGATTAATAGGTTTTTGTATTTCTGTGAAAATGTCAAAGATAAGGAATTTTTCTAATTATCATATATGTCTAAAGTAATAAATGTAAAATATAAGTTGAATAGAAAAAAGAATTAATGATTGGATAATATACTTCATGAACATGGTATATTATAATTTTAATGTTGAAAATATTAGATTAATCACTACACAATTACTATTCTTCAATTTTTAAAATCTAATCCTAACATTGAGGTGACTCTATAACCCTTTTGGATTAAACATTTGAAAGAAAGTCTGTGTTATTGGAAATTCTTATACTTCTCTAGGTTTGACCAATATTTATACTATATTTAATAATATTTTTAGGATTATCATATTTTATATTCTTCTGATAATTATATCATCCTTGGTCTATGATTTTACTCATTGTTTCAAATTTTTTTGAATCAATATGTGAACATTAAAAATCTTCTAGAACATTAAAATATATCACATGTGATCCAACCATTTCTTATAGGACTTATTCAATCTCTCTATTAATAGATAATTTTCTTAAGGAATATTTATTTTCTAAAATAATAACATTATATCTACTAATTATTTTCCTTATACTTCTATTGTTACTTTGGAAACTCCTTCCATAATATGTATATATAAGGAATGTTGCCTCATAAACTCTATCATCAAATATTCCCATATGACTTCCTTTGATATTGATTTAACATGACCCACCAAATATATAAGGAAATAGCCTTATTACATACATAATCATGAATTTAGTCAAGAAAACACTTCCTTTTACATTGAAGATATTTTCAACTTTAGAGATTTATAGAATTGGGACAATACATTTATAATGTAACACATTATTATAGAGTGGATACCATAAAAACAATTTCAATTTTTCTTCAAAAAATAAAAGCTTAAAACTTAAACATGACTTCTTGAAAATTCATCAACATTTATCATGGATTCCTTCTTTGTCTTACACATAAATTAACCTATAAAAAACATTTAAAAACTTGGGACGAGCACAGAAACTCCGTAAGGGATGGAAAAGAAGGAAAGATCACATTAGACCAAGAATACTCGTAACGTATGAAAGCATTTTCAAAATACATTCTTGTCACCCATATATACTTACTTTGTGTAACATGAGATCTAAAAAAGATCCACACAAAAAATTATAACCTAAATATAATCATAAAGGTATATTAGGGCATTACTTACATAATCTTGTTACCATTTTGGCTACCTTATAATTTGTAACCCTCAAGTTACATTACTTTGTGTAACCATCGCAGTTACACTTGGAGTAACCATACTACCGACCTCCAACTTAAACATACCTAATGCATTTTAAGTAGATATATATACCAACCTTCATCATAAATAATTCCCATTAACCAAAACATAATCATATAACATGAATAATTCGATAAAAAACATTTACTGGGAATTTCATAAATCCGAATTTAAAAAAAGGATTTTTAAAGAAAATCCACTTATAAATATCATAAAATTAAAGATAGAGTTAATAGAGTGTATGGGGTATTTATATATACTATAAATACACATAATAAAACATAATATAAACAGAACCCATCACTCAAAAAATTTAAATAGCACATAAACAATGAAGTAGAAGGTTAACCCAAATAATGGAAATCAGGTTATGAATTCCCTTACCTCGAGTTTGTTTACTTAAAACTTGTTTAAAATTACTGTATAATGGTTAGGAATGTGTTATTAGAAGTTTATAGAAACATTTTTATGTTTATAACATCTTATATTATCATTTCATAACATCATCTCACCCTTTAATTCTTAATATTTTTCTCCTTGCACTATGTTTGGGTGAGTTCTTAACATGATTTCCATCATTGGTCCATGGTGGATGTTCTTGTTGATTGGAAGTGAAATTTAAGAATTGGAATGGGAAGGTATTTACAAATTTCCAGTACCATAATTTATACCATTTATCATATTTATATTTAATATGAGGATTATTAATAAGGTAAAACATTAATGATGTTCGTTTAGATCATTTTAGTGGTTCTTTGTTAATAACAACCTCATTTTGTCTTATAAATTAGAACCATGAGTAAAAAAGGGTTAAAAAAACCTTGGGTGTGTCATAACACATATATTATAACCTGTTTCATCCATATAAATGGTTTCATGACCATACTTGAAATAATTAATGGAAATTGAAATCACATCATTCGCAATGTCAGTAATTCGACACATAACGGACAATGTTTTTATTCCTAAAATAAGTTGGAGAGGAGAAGAATAATGATGAGAAAGTTTCCATAAACATGATAAAATACAGAATATACATAATTTATGGAGATTTCATGCCTCTCGGGTAAGGAGATATGAAGAAAAAATAAGGAAGGGACTCAAAATAAAAGAATAAGTGAGAAATCTCTTACAAAAATTCGACAGCCCAAAGGCTAAGCGACATGGTTTTAGAAAACATTAAGAAGAGAGGGGACAAGGGTAACCCATCCATAAATGAATAATAATACATTATAGATCAATAATTAGAATGAAATAAAAACATGTTATGGAGACTTGAAAGATATACCACATAAAAGAGAACTTTAATGGAAAAAGAAAGAAATTGATAATTTTCTTACCTTGTAGAGTAACCCTTAGAACATGACGGTTGGGACCTTGGAGGCTTGAGGAAACATTGATAGGACTTATATGAAGGTAAGGAGGCCATATCTTCGTTGAGGGAGAATTGGGAATGAGTTCAATGAAGGGAAGAGTGGGTATTTATATGAAAAGTGAGGGATTGTTTTAATAATTTTCAAGGGACACCACATGAGTGGTATTTGAAAAACCATGGGCTTACCCATGGTATTTTCCCATGGTATAAGGCACTTGGGAAACCTATGATCTAATATAACTATACACAAGTTGACAAGATTTATGACATCATTATGACATCATTAATGATTTCATTAACACACCAAAACTAAAAACTGTATTTTTTTACTATTCATTGAAAAATCAACTCTTTCAGAAAAATTCCTAAAATTTACCCTAACCATTTATCAACGTGTAGATTTCAAAAATGAAGTCCATTTTTTGAAAATAGTTTTATAATTAATTTTAATTTAATTTTTAAATAAAATAATACTTAATTCAAAAATTATTTATTTAAAAACTATAATTAGTTTTATATCACATGGAAAAATTAATCAAAATGTCACTATCTTAAATCCTTAAGAAAATAAAATAATAATAAAATTTAGTATTCATTAGGGTAATATTACTATTCATATTACAATTCATAATGGTATGTTAGTATTCACCAAAAAAAGTTAGTTCCAATGGACTCTAAAATCATATTGAACACAATTGTAGATGATAGTTTGTTGAAATTCAAAACATAGAAGTGGAAAAGTTTCATTTTAAATGATAGTAAAAAATATCTACTTAAAACAATGTTCCATGAATTTCCATTTATTTTCAGAAAATCATGGGGTGTTACAATATCCCCACCTTCTGGAAGCTGCTTCCTCATTGTTTTAATTACTTTTTAAACAACTGAGGGTACTTTTCCCTCATAACATTTTCAGACTCCCATGTTGCTTCTTCAACCATGTGGTTTCTCCACAAAACCTTTACCCGGTGGATTACCTTATTCCACAATACCAGTTCCCTTCAATCAAGAATCTGAATTGGTTTCTCTTTATAAAAAAGGTTCTCTTCCATCTAAAATTCTTCTGGGCTCAAGACATGTGATGAATCTAGCACATACTTTCTCAACATCAAAACATGAAAAACATTGTGTACCTGAAACAAGCTCGGATTCAAAGCTGCACAGTATGCAACTGTTCTAACATTATCTAAGATTTAAAAAGGCCCAATGATCCATGGACTTAACATCCATTTCTTACTGAAATGCATTACACTTTTACGAGGAGAGATTTTAAAGAAAACATGGTCACCTACCTCGAAAGAGAAGTATTTCCTTCTGTTATCTGCATAACTTTTCTGTCTGCTCTGAGCTATCCTCATGTGCTGCTGGATCATCCTCACTTTCTCATCCACTTCTTCTAAAAATTCTGGCCCCATCAACTTTCTTTCACATACTTCATCACAATATGCTGGAGTCCGACACTTCTTCCCATACAAAGCCTCAAAAGGTGCCATCTGAATACTGGAATGAAAAATGTTATTATAAGAAAACTCAACAAAATAAAGATGTTGATCCCAACTTCCCTGATAGTCCATTGAACAAGCTCAAAGCATATCCTATAAAGTTTTAATCGTTCTTTCTGACTGCCCATATAATTGAGGATGAAAAGCTATAATTAAATTTAACTCTCTGCCTAACGACTTCTAAAGTCCCTTCCAAAAGTTAGAAGTGAGCCTGAGATCTTGTTCAGATACAATGGAAAGAGTAAATCCATGTAACCTGAAAATCTCCTTGAGGTACAATCGAGAAGGCTAATCCAATGTCTTTATATCTCGAATAGAAATAAAATATGCAGACTTTGGTAGTAGATCAACCATAACCCAAATCACATTGTTAACTCGAGAAGTCCTTGGTAGTCCCACCACAATGTCAATGGATACATTCTCCCATTTCCACTCTGGCACAAGTAAAGGCTGAAGCATCCCCTTCGGTAACTGTCGCTGTTCTTCAACCTTTTGACACGTCAAACAATTCATGTTGAAATCAGCAATATCTATTTTCATTACATCCCACCAATAATACTCCTTAAGGTCTCTGTACATCTTAGTACTGCCAGGATGAATAGAAAATAGAGAAATATGAGCTTCACACAACAAATCTTTCTTCAACTGATAATCACTAGGGACACACAACCATTTTTCAAATCTTAAAACACAATCTTTATCAAGTTTAAATTATGGAAACATACCCATTTTAACAAATTCTACCTTTTTCTATAGCTCACAGTCTTCCTTCTGTGCTCGCTTAATTCTGTCTGTCAACAAAGACTACACTAAAACCTAAAAAAAACAGATTTATTCCCTGAACCAACAAATTCTAAGAAAAAATTCATCAAATCATTAATCAATTACCATGTTCCAAACGTAACATGGTTAATGATGCATGATGTTTATGACTCAAGGCATCCACCACTTTATTTGGTTTTCCGGGATGCTAATTGATTGTGCAGTCATAATCCTTTATCAGTTCTAAACATCTTCTCTGCCTCATGTTTAATTCCTTCTTAGTGAATATATACTTTAGAATTTTATGGTCAGTATATATTTTTCATTTGGTTCCGTATAGATGATGCCTCCAAATTTTCAAATCAAAAACCACAGCTGCCAATTCCAAATCATATGTGGGATAACTTAGGTCATGAGGTTTATGTTGTCTCAAAGCATAGGCAATTACCTGATAATTCTGCATCAAAACACAACCAAGTCCCTTCAAAGAATCATCACTGTAGATGACAAACTCACCATTTCGGGAAGGTAAGGCCAAAACCGGAGCATTCACCAATCTCTTTTTTAGTTCCTGAAAACAAACATCACATTCCTCTGTCTAAAAAAATTTAACCCCTTTCCATGTTAACTTAGTTATCAGGATAGATAACCATGCAAATTTCTTAACAAACTGTTGGTAATAACCTACTAAGCCCAAAAAACTATGAATCTTTGTAACATTTGTGGGTCTTAGCCATTCATCAACTACTTCTATTTTGGAAGGATCAACTGTTATTCCATATTTATTTACAATGTTCCCAAGAAAAGAAATTTGTTGCAACCAAAAATCACACTTTTTGAATTTTCTATAAAGTGTCTTTTATTTTAAAGCTTGCAAAATTACCCTTAGATGTTTTTCATGATCCCCATTTTTTTAGAAAATACAAGAATTTCATCAATAAATACAACCTTAAACATATCCATGAACTCATTAAATACTCTATTCATAATATTCATGAATACACCAGGTGAATATGTTAATCCAAAAGGCATAACAACGAATTCATAATGCCCATATCAAGTACAAAAGGCTATTTTCATGATGTCATCCTCCTTTACCTTCAACTGATGGTATTCATATCTCATGTCAATATTGGAAAAGTACTAAGCTCCCAGGAGCTGCTCAAACAAGTCATCAATATGAGGAAAAGGATACTTGTTTTGAAGAGTGATGTTATTCAAAGCTCTACAATCAATGAATATTCTCATGGTACCAACTTTCTTTTTAACAACCAAAATAGGAGCTCCCCATGGTGAAGTGTTAGGACGAATGAAGCCTTTTTCATGAAAAACATACAACTGATTTTTCAATTCAAGAAGTTCTATAAGAGCCATACGATATAGGGGTTTTGATATTGTCTTAGCATCAGGAACTAAGTCAATTGTGAATTTGACTTCTTAATCAGGTATGACATAGGGTAACTCATCAGGAAAAACATCAATGTATTCATTTACCACTGGCACATCATTAATTTGTATAGTTCCCCTATTTTCAACAATATGAGCAAGAAAAATTTCATTTCAATATTTCAATAGTTTCTCAGCTTCCAGATATGTTATCAATTTTATCGGTTCATTCTTGTATAAAAACTGAAACTCTTTCTGAAAAACAATTTCTTTTTCTCTACAATCAATCTTAGCATGATAATCTGAATGCTATTCCATTCCTAAAATAACATCAAACTCGACTGAGGGTAAAACAAAAAGATTTTAGGTAATGTCTTTCCAAAAACCACAATAGAAGGATTCTTATAATTCCTATTTTCTATAACATTTCTCCCTGGTGTTTTAACAAAATGTTCAGGTCTCATTTGTTGAGGTGATATTTCCAATTTACCAGAAAATTTCTCAGAGATGAAGGAATGTGTAGACCTCATATCAAAAAAAACATCACCCAAATATAAGTGAAAAAACAAAGTACCTGATACAACTTCATTGGATGGCCCGACATCTTCTGATGTATTTGAAAAGGGTCTCACTACACCTTTCTGCATGTAGTCTTGCTTATTTGAATAATTTCGGTCTCTCTTTGGGCATAAATTTGCATAATGACCCATTTCACCACATTTAAAACACTTTACAGTATTCTTATCAAGATTAGTCTTTGGATCATTTTCGTTACAATTTCGGGCCATATGTCCAAACGTACTATATTTAAAACACTTCCTAGTTTTTCTAAGACATTCCCTAGGGTGTTTTTTTACCACACTTTTCACAAACTGGAAATTGGATTTTCTTACCATCAGATTTCTTTGGTTGATTATTACCCATAACTTTCCAACTGGACCTCTTCTTCTCTTTGTTTCCAAAATGCACATGATCATCAAAAAACTCCAGCTCTACCCTCTCAGCACATAGTAAAAGTTTCTCATAACTTTTGAATTCAAGGGAGGCCAATGCTCTTCGATACCTTGGATTTAATCCTGAGTAAAATCGGTTTATTTTTCTATCAAGATCTAGAATAAGATTTGGATAATAACTTCCCAGTAGAGTGAAGTTTGTTTAATAAACGACCACTGAATATTTCTCATTCTATTTCAATTCATGGAATTTATTCTCCATTATATGTCTCACCATCTTAGGAAAATATTTTTCAAAGAAAAGAATATTAAATTCATCCCACTCTAAGGCATCGAAATACTCTCTACCCCTGATATTACTTACCATTGACAACCACAGATCAACTTCCCCTTCAAAACGATAAATGGAAAGACTTAACTTTTTATTTTTTGAACATCACATAACATCAAATATCTTTTTAAGGGATTTGATCCATCCTTCACCTGCTACTAGTTTAGAAGATCCATTGAATGTTGGATGATTTTGTCTCATAAAATGTTGCACTACTGTCATGTTCTGTTGTGGTAACTTTATTGGTTCTCTTGCATTGATTCCACCACCATTTATTTCCTGCGTTAGCTAAGCCATTACTGTCACAAACTGATGGTTCCAATCGCTACTATTTCGGGGTGTAGTTCCGGAAGGATGTCATTCTATAAGTGCCTCTCCACTTTAGCATCCTTATTCCTTCTGCGGACAACCATTCTGAACAAAAATGTCTTAGATAAAGCAACATGGTAACATTTAAATGCAAAAACATTTCAAATTAAACATAGAGTGAAAATCATTTATGCTATTCTATTAACATCACCCTAACCCCTCAAGTTATCTAAACCATCCTCTGAAACCAACTATAAGGACCCAGCCTTATTACATACACAATCTTGAATTTAGCCAAGAAAACACTTCCTTTTATAGTGAGTATCTTTTCATGTTTAGAGCTTTAGAGACTTGGGACAATATATTCATAACGTAACACATTATTATAGAGTGGATACCATAAAAACAATTTCCATTTTTTTTAAAAATAAAACATCAAAACATAAACATGAATTCTTGACAATTCTTAAACATTTAACATGGCTTCCTTCTTTGTATTACACATCCATTAACCTATGAAAAACATTTAAAAACTTGGTATGAGCACAAAATATCAGTATGGGATTGAAAATAAGGAAAGATCACATTCGACCAGGAATACTTGTAACATATGAAAGCATTTTCAAAAGACATTCTTGTCACCCATATATACATACATTGTGTAACATGAGATATAAACAAGATACAAAAAAACATGATAACATAAATATAATCATAAAGTTATCTTGGGGCATTACTTACATAATCTTGTAACCATTCTTGGATACCTTATAATCTGTAACACTCACAACTACCTTACTTTGTGTAACCATCACAGTTACAGTTGGAGTAACCATGCGGCCGACCTCCAACATACACATACCCAATGCATTCGAAGGATATATAGGTCCCAACCATTATCATAAATAATTCCCAAGAACCAAAACATAATCAAACAACATGAATAATTCCATCAAAAACATTACTTTGGAATTTCATAACACTGAAATTAAAAAGAGGATTTTTAAAGAAAATCCCCTTATAAATATCATAAAATTGAAGAGTGACTTAATAGAGCAGATGGAGTGTGTATATATACTATACCTACACATAATAAAATATAATATAAATAGAAACCATCACACAAATAATTTAAATATCACATAAATAATGAAGTAGAAGGTTAACCCAAAGAATGGAAATCGGGTTAAGAATTCACTTACCTTGGGATTTTCTTACTTAAAACATGTTTAAACATCCTGTATAATGGTTAAGAGAGTGTTATTAGTAGTTTAAAGAATCATTTTCATGTTTATAACATCTTATATTATCATTTCATAACAACATCCCACCCTTTAAGTGTTAATATTTTTCTCCTTGCACTGCTTTTGGGTGAGTTCTTAACATGATTTCCATGATTGGTTCATGGTGGATGTTCTTGTCGATTGGAAGTGAAATTACAGTATTGGAATGGAATGGTATTTACATATTTACAGTACCATAATGTGTACCATTTATCATATTTATTATTAATATTAGGATGATTCATAAGTTAAAACATTAATGATGTTCGTTTGGATCATTTTAGTGGTTCTTTGATAATAACATCCTCATTTTGTCTAATAAATTAGAACCACGAGTAAAAAAGAATTCCAGAAACATGGGTGAGTCATAAAACATATATTATAACTTTTTTCAATCATATAAATGGTTTCATGACGAGACTTGAATTAATTCATCGAAATTGAAATCACATCGTCTGTGATGTCGGTAATTCGACACATAACGAACAATGTTTTTATTCCTTAAATAAGTGGGAGAGGAGAAGAATAATGATGATTAATTTTCCATAAAAATGATAAAATCTAGAATATACATGATTTATTGATATTTCATTACTCTTGGTTAAGGATATATGAATAAATAATAAAGAAGGAACTCAAAATAAAAGAATAAGTGGGAAATAACTTTCAAAAATTCTGCAGCCCAACGGCTACACGACAAGGTTTTAGAAAACATTAACAAGAGAGGGGACAAGGGTATCCCATCAAAAAATGAATCATAATACATAATAGATCAAGAATAATACGTAAATAAGAACATGGTATGGAATCTTTAAATATATACCACATAAAAGAGAACTAGAATTTAAAAATAATGAAATTGAGAATTTTCATACCTTGTAGAGTAACCCATAGAACTGGCAGTTTGGGACCTTGGAGGCTTGAGGAAACCTTGGGAGGACTAATATGAAGTTAAGGAGGCAAGATCTTCTTTTAGGGAGAATTGGTAATGAATTCAATGAAGGGAAGATTTGGTATTTATAGGAAAAGTGAGGGATTATTTTAATAATTTTCAAGGGACACCTCATGAGTGGTATTCGCAAAACCATGGGCTTACCCACAATAGTTTCCCATGGAATAAACCACTTGGTACACCTCAAATCTTATTTAACTATAAACTAGTTGACCAGATTTATGACATCATTGTTACATCATTAATTATGTCATTAACACACCAAAACTAAAAACTGTATTTTTTACTATTCACTGAAAGATCAACTGTTTCAGAAAAATTCCCAAAATTCACCATAACCATTTATCGACGTTTAGATTTCAAAAATGAAGTCAATTTTTTGAAAATAATTTTCTATATATTTTTAATTTAATTTTTAAATAAATTCATACTTAATGCAAATAATATTTATTTAAAAACTATAACTACTTTTATATGACATTGAAAAATTAATAAAGATGTAATTATCTTAAATTCATAAGAAAATAAAATAATAATATGATTTACTATTCATTAGGGTCATATTACTATTTATAAGGGTATGTTACTATTCACCAACTTTTTTTTGTCCCAATAGACTCCAAAAACATACTGAACACTATTGTAGATGACAGTTTCTTGAAATTCAAAACATAGAAGTGGAAAAGTTATGTTTTAAAGGCTAGTTAAAAATATATACTTAAAACAAAGATCCATGAATTTCCATTTATTTTTAGAAAAACCTGTGTTGTTACAAAATACCTTTAATATTTTCATGTTTGGATTATTTACATACCAAATATTATAATATTTAATGATGGAATTTGTTTAGAGAAAACCCTTGTAGTGAATATAAATGACCATAATTATTTCTTGTCACTAATAATACTTCTATGTGCCATGATTTGATAAAATAGTCCCCTTATGTTCAGCAAACTTCTATTCATAAAATCATCTTATAATTTTTTTTTTAATTTTTTATTGGAGAAATATATTAATTAATTACTATTTGTTTCACAATATATTACCCCAGAGCTTCCATTCTTATATTCGAGTCCATAATAAATCAAAAACCTTTTGATAACATATACTATTTTTTTCAACATATCTCTAAAATTTATTAAACATGATAAGTGATTTCCATTTACTAGATATAAAATAAACACAATTATTTTGAGTAAAATCATCCATAAAAGTAAATAAATACTGATATTTATTGGCTTCCTTCAAGATCATTAGGTCATACAGATCCTAGTGACATAATTCAAGAGGATTTACATTTTAATCTCCAATGCGCAATAACCATTTTTTATATATTTACCTTTATAAAATGTGTCAAAATTTATAATTCTTTAATAATACAACTTTGGTATATTCTTCATAGCATCATGTTTTGCTAACTTCACAATTACTTTTTAACACAAATGTCTAATACTTCTATTGAAAATCTTATTCACATATTTCACACTCATGTAATAAGTACATTGATTATTTGAAATTTGGAATATATTTTTACATATTCATAATAACTTCATGATTATTATATCAAACTTTAACATCATAATGAAACATTATTTCTTATGAAATATCATCTCATTATAATTATTATAAAGATGATAAAAACCTAATATATTTTCCTTAAACAAAAAATATCCTTGAACTTTTTTGAATTCCTATCTCACATAAAACATGTGAACTTATAATTCCTTTTATATTGAGTGATACATTATTTTTATAGAGTAATATCTTAAGATATATTTTATGAGTTTCTTAATTCCAAACATATTGGACTAGAAACTACTATCAAGTATCTAATAATTTTTACTTTGTAGTACTTTATAATCTACATTAGTCGATAATTATTTTTCATAATTACTCATATCATGATAGATTTAGAGTTATCATTACTCATTAATAGTTATATTAATATAGTGAGACACTCATTGGTGTAGTTTCTGGGTTTATCACACCTCCCACAAGTTTCCTTACATGAATGAAAAGTACTGTGTGGTTTTACATTATCATTTGGTAATTGTGTAATCGACTAGAAGAACATCACATTGAATCCCATAATATTTATGAAATATGTTTCACTTAGGGATTAAATTTTTATACTATAACACATAGGATTTGTTTCCATATACTTTGAAACACTACAATATTTTTTTAAGATAAATATTCTAAGAGGGAAATATAGTTCATTAATATATTTTCATTGAACATAATATTAATTTTGAAATACAATACTTCATTTCAAATTCATAATTCTTAGAAGGATCCTACTTAACATTTTGTTTTTATTTATGATTATCCTTGATTTTTTCCCCACTCCTCACCATTTTCTGAATTTTTCACACCATCAGTTGAATTTTCACTATGTGTATTATTCTTATTAGGTAACATAACAAGCCTACTCCATTTATTGTCATTATTATCACCATTTATGTTGAAATATTATGTGTCAAATATTATTTTTCATGGAACCATAAGATAATCCAGTATATTATGAGTATATTTAAAAACAATTTTTTTTGAATTTAAACTTTCACCAAATCCTTTGGAATAATTTTAAAACTCAAAGTGAATATTTATAAAAACATTTATCATATCAATGAAACTAACCTTTGGTTTATTCACGTATGAATTATTATAAATAATGTTTATTGTGATAATATAAAGTATCTTATATTTTAATTAAGTTATTACATTGAGATCACCCCTCTTGCATATAAAATCCACCTATATACAAATGATTTTATTTAAATTTTTTGTATCAAGATATTTACTAAGAGATTTATTATTCATACTAAATAATATTTTATTATTTTCATGTTTCGTGATTTCTTTTAAACTATTAAAATGTTCCAGCCTAAATTTTATTTCATTTAGTTCTTCATCTTATTCACTTTTGTTATCACTTGTATCTTATTATTTTATATAGGGATCATTATAAGTTTTTTAATTAGAGATAAAGGCTATAGTATATTCATCCTATGAGTCCAAATCATCATATTTTATAACATCATCAACGGAAATGTCATATTGTATTGATAAAAATATGCATTTCCTTTGATAATTTTCTTTTGATTTTTCTTTTAAAGGACTTTCCTCTATTGTGAATAGTTTCTATATTATTTATCTAGGATAGTCATTAGGATTTATTCTTCTCCTAATATCCATTTTTTGGGGTACTAGTTGAAATGTGTTCAATCATTCTATAATTAAAATTATTAAATGAAAATTTACCCTTTGATATAACTTTTCCTCATAATATAGCATTTGAAAATAATAATATAAAATCATTAGAATTTGGGGAATAGTCCAGATAAACTTCATTCTCATATAAAATCTTAGGTTTAATATATTTGAAAACTTTTGAAGCTATAAATGATGTCACCTTACAAGATTTACATCTATACATATGGATGTCTCTCTTCTCATATCACTGGCTATCGAGTCAATATAGAAATTTTTAGTTTTCATCTTATTCATGTATTGATCTTCAATGGATGAAATATTTTTCATCAAATTTATACAAGATAATACTCATTAATATCTCCACCAATGTGGAATATATAGGATCTTTTACATATACTTAAATATAGATTAACAGTTTTTACACCAAATTGAAGAACTCATCCACCAATTTATATACTCCCATTAAAAAATCCTCAATTTAAGAATGAAAAGTTTTTAATATTATAACATTTTCCTTTTTTCACTATTATATATATAATTTAGTTTCTTATAAATTCCATTCATTTTTTGTATACCCAACACTCATGTTATATCCTTTTCCAAGAGGGAAGAGAGAAACACATTTCATTATATCTATATGGATTTAATATTATTATTTTATAGAAAATTATTGACTATCTAAATTTATAGAATATAAAAAAAATTATTGGTGATATGAAGAATCAAAATGACTATAACAAGAAGATATAAATATATCCTCTCCTTCCAAAGAGGAAACCCCTTCCAATAAAATGTGATAAATATTTTATGGTTTAAATTATTTATAATTTCAAAAGAATTCATTGATCAGAAATGTTTTAGTAAAAAATATAAAACATAAATACTAGAGAAACTATATAGAACCATTATAATAAGATCCACAATAAAAACTTTCATTTATAGTGATTTAAATGAACTACAACCTTCTCTGATACAAAGATTTATGTGCAGTTGAGAGTATACAACCACTAAGAATATGGGTGAATTGGTGGTTTTTGAAACACCATATATCAATATTTTTTCCTATAATTGGTTAGTGAGATGTATCCTAAACTAAATGATGTTAGGAAATTAAATATAGAATTAAAGTACACCCATGGAACACGGGTTTTTATAAGGTTCACTTACACTTTCTACTAAGTGGATAATCCATGGTGTATAATGATTGAGATGTTACTATTCATGTTCTTATCGTATTATCTAAAAAATGAGGAATGTCACAAGGATATTTCCTTAAACTCTATTCATATAAAAACTATAATAACACTACTAATTTGATCAATATTTACTTCGCATCTTGAGCACCAAAAAAATTTAGATTAAATATGGACCCTTTTTCTTATGTTCATTACTAAAAAACACATTGGAAAAATATCTTGAATGTATATCCAGTTATCAGAAATTTTCATCACACTTTTATCTAATATATCTCCTAATATTTATAAACTTTACTTTCATTTTATTGTGGTAGGGTCCATTATAGAATGTTTTCTTATATGAAATACAAATATTATCTATATATTAAAATTATCAATAAAATACACATAAAATAACCATTCATTATAGAATGGTATGATTCAAGATTAAAAGGAATTTATATACACTTATACACCCACACCCACAAAGATATATATATATATATATATATTAATTATTATATCATGGAACTATGTACTGTGGAAAGAGGTAACTTATATCTAACCTGAAAAAACACAATGTTCTCATAGCATGATGGTGTATGAAAAAAATCTTTTGTGAATGTGTGATTTCTTATATTGAATGATTGAAAATATGTATTTGAGGAATAACCCCACACCCACTATTCTTGTATGAACATTATAGCACAGATTTGATCCCGTAACTCATCAGTGTGACATATTTAATGTTAAATGTTTAGGTTTGTGGGTTGGTGTGTCTATGTAAGAGTAGAACACTCATTTGATTCAACATAATCATGTTTTAGTGAACTACTTGACATAGTGATTTTCTCTAACATATAATATCATCTTACATTTAAATTACCTTAGTTATAATCACCTTTCTAATTATCACTGCGCATGGTGTTAATAAATGAAACATGAGAGTATGTTCCAAACTCAATAATGAATTTTTCTCAGATTATAAGTCATTTCATCAACCATTGTTGAAGTTATATAAACACCATATCATCCGATAGAATGTAATCTTTCATTATCATCTAACTGAAAATGTAAAAACTAATACAATCTTGACCATGTATCCACTAAGATAATCTCAAAGATCCATAATTATCAATTAATTAATTAGGTATTTTTAATGTCTTACTCATCATATCAATCACCAAAGGATCTTTAATTTTCCTTCTTATAATAGTTTTCCAAAATAATTTTCTGTAAATACATTTTCCTGTCACAAGTATTAATACTCATGTTAGGTAAAACTAAAAGGTAGGTATAATACACGTGAACACTTATATTTCAATCTTTAGGCAAGAGAAAAATAATTAATCATAACAATATGAACATACTTTATAAAAACCAACAAAACAGTTACCATTAAAAACAATTAGAATAATCATAATACCTTGGTAACTTGGACTGTTATCACACAGGTATTATCTTAGCATATATTCAATTTTAATCACATGTTCTGATTATTCTTATCTAAATATAACAATTCCTAAAATAATAAAACAAAAGAAATTATTATTTTATACCATTAGGAAGGTCCCGATCTAGTTTTCTTTGATTGATGTAGAGTAATGTTTGCCTAGGCATTCCACCTTACATGCTAGAGGTTTTTGAATTGTGGAATGAAAATTTTAACAATTTTAAGGAGAATATAACCTTTATTTAATATGTAAAAAAATAAATAAGTCACATAAATATCAATATATTTAATAACTGAGTACACATACAAAATTTTATAAAGAAATGATAACTGTAAAAAACATAGAAGGACGTGAAATAATAAAATGAACCCATGCTATAACACTTAATCATACACAAGAGAAATGATCATCCATTGGGATGATAATATATAGGTATAACCAAAATAATAATGAGAAAAATATAGGGAGTCCCTGTTGTACAATCTTGGTCCACTTCTAGGTCATATCACTATAACTTAATTAGGCTACCCATAACATGATAATATATTTAATGGGACCTCACTCAATGTACATACCATATTTTATGTCTTTCCATCCACCAAAGCTCTTTAGTATGGTGTAAGAATGAATCTTACTAGGAATCCACTAATAGGTCCCAAAAAATATTTCGTAATATATATAATGTACATGAAGTTAAAATAATGTAAAGTAACAATTAACCCATACAATATGAATAACCAAGTTGAGCTCTCATATTCTAACTGGGATATCATAATGATCAACCCAATATACATTTTTTTAGAATTGATGAACTATTAAAACCTGACCCATTATGGTCCTCTTGTCTAGTGAAAAGCTAATCATGACACCCCAAGCTCACCATTAATTGGACAAGGCTAGTTCCCATTTCCATGTTGGTATATCACACACATGAGAGACCTTATACTGAGGTACCTATACACACACTCATCTCCAAATACCCACAAAATGTAAAAATGTAAAAAAAATATGATACCTAAATGAATGAATACATTTATATCCCAAATCAGAGTACGAAACATGTACTAGAAAGCATACAGGGATAAATACAAGACTTCCAAAGCTGTAAACAGAGTCCAACCAACAACAAAGGGATATTACCATCAAATAAAACACATGGTATACACCACAATTTTTCTGGATCAATTATTCTATGCATACACATGGTCTACCTAGGAATCCAGTAAAAGTCCTTTTGTTTGTATAAGACATGAAATGTGTGAGTAGTTCCCATTAATGGGAGAGTATATACATACCCAATAGGAAACCCCAACATAACTAAATATAATTAATAAAGAGAGTATTCAGATCATCATCAAAAAATAATGTTAATTAGAATATGATACATAATAATAATAACCCAAATATACTCAATATAGACACTAAGTCTTAAGGGAAGGTCACGACCATACTACCCGCCTAGAATTCCTGTAGAGGATTTCATGTAAAACACTCATCTAGTAGAACTCACTCCATGAGTCTGATAACACTGATGGTTCTCATTCGAGAGGCAATACCTATTGGGCCTATACATGAAAATGTAAATACTAGACATCTATTGATAATATACATAGATAAGAGATCTCACCTAGGACATGTGGGGTATACCTAACCCTATCTAGAGTAAACTAATAAACAGAGGATCAAACACCTATGTATATTGGTCACATGATTACTGACCCAACCTAGTGTAGAAGTAAGTTATAGAGGATCACACCCAAGCCCACATGAAGGGATTTATAAACTCTATATGATACTAATGTCATATAGGGGATCACATCCTAAACTCCAGGGCTGATATGTCACTATACCCTCATTGGGATGGACTAAGGGGAGTCACCCTCATGATACTCACCTATAATGAATAGAACGAGGACCTCAAACTACTCTGTAAAAAGTACATTATGTGTAATAAAAGTAGACAGTGTTTCTTTCTATGTCTGAAACTACCTGTGTCTATTTCCATGTTCAATAGCATGTGACCCTATACTTTGTTCATACTCATGTACAATTTCGTTTCCTATGTACCTAGTCATGTATGATTTCCCTATCCATTTCCAAGTTGATGGTAATGCATGTGTACTCTATATTCTTGGACATGTTCATTCCCATGAACCCTAAGGGTAAAATTTGAGTCACTAGTCATGGTTCACATGGTTCATGGTAAGTCCCACATGATGTTTGATATTTTATTTTTGTGAAAAACTAGATGCTACAACTAGGGAACTACATGATGTGTGTTATTCAAACTACATGCCATGTATATTTTTTTTCTCCAAAAACAATATTTTCCACATTGTTTTGATTATGATGGATCCTCCTTCTTTCCAACCAAAAATTTCACTCTTAAAATGAGGATATGAGATTATTTAACTCTGATTATCATCAATGTATGGATTATGGACACCATTTTACTCTAAAATCACTCTAATAACACCACATCATCTGAATTGCAGATTTTTTTGAAGTGAGAGCTCTTTATCCAATTCCAAATCATCTATAGTCGTCATGAACAACAATTGTGCATTGATCACAATCACAAACATGTATTATCAATCCATTTCACCAATTAATGATTATAGAACTATAATTTACTAGGTATTTATAAAATTTATATCCAAAATAATTACCAATGATAAATGCATGAATAACATTGGAAGAAAATCACAAACCAAAAATATTAGGAATAAACCTCAACCATTATCCGGGTTGGCCTCAATACATTAATGGAGTGTTATCCAAAAAAATAGACTAATAAATTTTTAATAAAAACAATATCCATTTCCATTTCTAGGAAGATAAATAAATAAAATTTAATAAATGGTTTACTAGTGAATCATATTTTTTGAAGGATTTATTCATGTTTGAAAAATGATAAAAAATTATAGGATTATCTTCAACCAAGAATATTCAAAACGTTGAGTTTGGATTAATCACTAATGAATAATGGTTTCAATTTTCTATCATTGTTAAGATACATAAAATCCTTGGATACACCGATCATTAACCCATTATTTGTTGTCACTCGTCTATGAAATATTCTCTAAGAACTCCGCTAAAATCCTTAGGGTTATAAAGATAACTCTAGAAAATTAAATAATCAAGGTAAAATATAAGAGTTTAGGTATTGGGCCATTTAATGAATAGTAATTAAATAAAATAATACATTTATTTCTTTAATCTACCCATAATTACACTTAATCCAACACATGGGGTGTAGTGAGGTTATATCATGCCTAGGTGAAAACCAACTTTTTGAATTTAATGGATGTCTTAGATTTTCCATACAAGAATCTATTCAAAATTTAATCAATTATTTCAAAAATACTACACATACATAAAATATTATATTTAATATTTCTGTTATTTCAATTCCAAGCCTCCCAGGGTCTTGGAATTCCATACTAACTCAGTGCCTGGTTTCTAAAATATTCATTTAAATATTTCAATATTTTATAAAGAAAGGAAGAGACATTACACTCCCCACCTTAAAAATTTTCACCTCGAAAAGAAAATAACTACTGAAAATGTTAAGGGCAATTAGCTCACATATAGTTTTACCTCTTACAAGTTCTCTCTTAAGAATTACAATTTTTCTAATGGACACACACCAAGGGAATCAATTTCCCATGAATTATATTCTCATGGTAATCAATGAACTCTACTGTGTACTCTATGAAGGTAGATTCATCTTTAATGCCCAGTAAAACCCTAGTTAATAACATGAGATGAGTTATTTACACATTATATATATGGTGGTTTTACCAAAAGGTGTTCCACCTTGCCGACCCAACATAATGTCTGGTATGGTCCAGTGAATCGAAGAGATTTATTACCTCTCCAGCCTAATATCCACAATCCTCAACAAGGTGAGATCCCTAGAAACACATGGTTTCCCTCAATGATCACTAGAGGCCTCTATAATTTGTAAAAATGAGACTTATTATGGATCTTGGTAGGCCTTATATGATCTTAGATGATCTACACCTTATCTATTATCGCTCACACCAACTCTGAGCCCATGAGTGCTGACTCGGCATGATTAGTCCAGCATAGTGATAAACTACATGGTCTATCACTGAAGTATTTGAATGGTGCCATAAAAATGTTGACGTGGTAATTTTTTTTATGAAATATCCACCAATGGTAATATATCCTCCCAAATACAAACAAAGTAAAACATTCAATCCCAAAGAATTACCTCTAGAACCTGAATGCTTTACTTAGTATGGCCATTTATCTAGGGATGAAACATCATGCTCAACAACAACCGATTCCCAAAGTCCATCTATAATAATATCCATAACCATGATATGAAGCTAGAATCATGGTACGTAATAATAATCCAGGTAACTCTATGAATCCAGAATATATCCTACAAATAAAGGCATCCCACACTTAATATTAAACTCATCTATCGGATGGATAAGATGTGGGTTGACATGGTGAGTTGGTCTACGATAATCTAGATAGAATCATTCCTAATAGAATATATTGGAAGAACGATTATTATGTCCTTGTATATACCATCCCACTTCCACTCCAACACTTCAAGGGGTAGAGAGGAACCTACTTGAACATAGTGTTCAAACTTCACATGCTAATAATTGAGGATAGAGAGATAAACTCTCCTACAAACTTCCTCATTTCTGGCCACTAGAATTGAAATCAAAGATCCTGATGCATCTTAAAAAATATTTGATATAGTACATATGTATATTTATAGAACTACATAAAAAAGTCCTCTCATAGAATAATTGATATCATATACCACCATCTTAAAAGGATGGAATTCCCCCACCTTTATAAAAATCCATCAAGAGCATGTATAGTGGATATCTACACACACAATGTCTCACAATTGGTATCTTTAAAATGAGCCTCCGTAATATTCTATATCGGTATAGGGGTAATAACCATTGACTATAGGTAATCTGAACTATCTTAATCCACTATGGAAATCTATAATGAGGCTAGCTACTCTGACACCTCACTCAATATCTGTGAACATGATCTCTTACTAATATAATTTTCCACCAAATTCCCCTTTCTAAGAGTATAGACAATCTCAAAGTCATAATCATGGAGAAAACCTAGTCACAAAATATATATATCAATTTGATATCCTTATATGATAAGATATACTTGATAATCTTGTTTTTAGAATAGATGATAAACCACCCACCCATAAGGTAGTGTCACCACATCTTCTGGGCGAAGGCCACTAATACATAATCTATATCATAGGTAATGCAGTTCTTCTTAAAGGGTCTTATTTTTGAGGATAGATATGTAATAAATTCATGTCTCTAAATCAAGACATAACCAAACCAAGTTATAGAGGAATGAAAAAACCTTCATACTCAACACCCTCCTATGGTAGTCTCAAGATTGTGGCACTTGTCAACAACTTCCAAAACCCCTAAAAATCCTACTAGAACCTCTCCATAAATCATAAATAATTAATATTTTTGTGTATAAGATGATAATGGTTCTATAATCTAGGGTAAATATGTTAAAAATCTATGATAGTAGTCATCCAACCCAAGGGTTATCCATACCCCAGTCACACTCTTAGGTGGCTCTCAAGCATGCCCTAACTCACCTTTCACTAGGCCCAATGATCTCCATATTTTGAGATGACATGTCCCAAGAAGTATAAGGCCCCAACATTAAACCTTACTTAATCTTGAGTTATTACAAGATTACACACTGAGGATCTTTTCAGGTTTAGAGTTTTAGAGAACTAGAACATTAAACTTTCATTACATTTCACATTTAAATAAAGTGGTTACATAAAGGATAGTATTCATTTTTCCCATCAATGTAAACATATTTAAAATAAAACTTGGATTCTTTCTTGAAACTTCCTTGACACTATCAACATATCATGTACCTTTCCCTTGACATGTGAAAAACATTTCAGAAAAACATGGGATGAGCATAAAAATCTTATTATGGGATATAAAAATATGGAAAGGTACATATACACATAAGAATGAAATCATACTTTACCCATAAAACATAAGCACTTTAACATACCTCATAAAATCATGAATAAATCATAGAAATCATGTAACACCCAAGAATTTTATGTTATATAAATCATCAAAGGAATATTTTTCTACACAGAACACTTTCTTGGCTTTCTTTACACGAAATCACGACCTTCCTCGATAGCTTGTATCGTACGCAATACCGAATTTCACTAAACAATGATATGATATTAAAATATTATTAACACTAGCCGTTATGAATAATAATAACCACTTTTTGAAATTTTATAAATTTTATTTTTCAAAATGGACTTCATTTTTGGATTTGGAATTTCGAAATTAGCCTAGGGTGAAATTTTGGTATTTTTCTGAAAACTTTCAATTTTTGATGAATAGTGAAACCACTAAGTGGTAGTTAAAAAACTAATTTCTTCATAAAACTTAATTTTACCGCTTCTGTGAGTGGAATTTCAAAAATCCAAGAGACACAGTTGATGTTAGTAAGTAAAATGTGATTCAATGAGATGAAAATATTTTTTTGGTGAATAATAACTTTTTCCTTTTTTTACCATGTTTAAAAGTAAATAGGGTAATTAAGGGTAAAAATGATATTATTATTACCCTAAAACATGTCCTAATTATATTGGACAAGTGTAAGTCGACCAAAAACAACCTTAGGAATAAAATATGACCATTTAGTCCCACTTGGATTAGATTAGGAAATTTATTATTAATTTATTTAAAGAAGGGTTAAAATAGTTAAAATCAATGTTTAATAATTAAACATTTTTAATATGGGGTTATACATAAGATAAATTCTACTATAAATATTCATTAGAAATATAAAAGGATTTCCTACATAATGGTATTTTATTTGTAATTTTTAGACATTAAATAATTTAATTTATTTATGACACAATGCTGATGTAATAATTATCTTATTAATGAAATATTGACATAATTGATGTTATAAATACCCAAATAAATGTAATTTGAGACTTTTTATGAATTACACTATTTTTATAGGTTAATAAGACATGTTAGTATTGATTTAATTAACTTTTTTCGAACTAATCATTCTGTTATGATCTTTACAAAAAATCAATTACTAAATAGAGTCAAAATTGACATAAAATAGTTTTTAAAACAAATATTATATTATTAATTGTTATTTTATTCTTAAAAATCTAAGGTTCCGCCAAATGACTTAGATAAGGTTATATATATTAATAATAAACAACTTGGGGTTCTTTTGGCTTGTTATAGTATGTTTATTAACCTTATAGTATAAGAACACAAGAAGACACGATAAAAGTAAAATTGGTTAACTTAATGTTAAATCTAAATGATAAGGATAAAATAGGAACCTAAACTTGTCTAAATTCTATTGGATGAGAGTATTGCGACCAATACCAATATTATCCTCTAAATAAATCAATTTGGATCTATTTAAAACCGAACTTGACTTTACAATAAAATAATATTTTTAGTTTTTCCAAAGGAGGCCCTCTCCTCCCTTATAAAAGGGCACCTCCTCCCCCTATTCCTCACACCACTTTGAGCCTTAAAGCTCGACCAAACCCTGACAATTTCTTCTATCCACTTCCCTAGAAACATACTAGAGGTTCTGGTCTTCTTCAAAGACCTATTTTAGTGCCCTAAAAGGAGGTCTCAAAGAAGCACTTCAAAGAAGAGGTAATGTCCGTTACCGATTCTTTCATCTTTATTTCTTATTACACATATTCTTATTTAGTTGTTTCATTATGAAGTAATAACATCAGTATCACTCATATAATTATATGTTATTATAATTATGAAACAACCCTATTTCACCATCTATCCATCCTACGAAAAAAGAAATCATCGCGCGTGCGTACGTACGGAATACCGTCTCCACGCCGTGGTGTAATCTATTTTCCACCACCACCTTACTTGGATGAGTATAATGGTGTAAATAATGACTATATATGAATATTATAAAGTGATACTGATTCTGAAATAGTATACATACACTTCAATACAATTCCATGATCATAGGAACGATATCATCACTCGTGCGTCCGTACGGAATACCGTCTTCACGATGTGATGCGACTCGTTCTACATGATCTTCATTTCATAATGATTATATAAATGAATTGAATGAATTAATATGATATATATTACACTAATAACATTTTGGAAATGAGGTATCTATAACCTAAAGAGAAGAATAAGAATTTATTCGACAAAACACGCATAAGAACAAAAAGTTTTAAACACCCGAATAACAAGTAGCAATGAAATATTACTAATAAGAAGCTAAAAATATGACCATATATGATATCATAAAAATATGTATGATTCTGGAATAAGTCAATAACATTATTTAAATCATTATACAGGAGGTTTGGACACGTACAAAGCATATCGGACCTAAGGTAAGGGAAATATCACAATCTCATTTTTATCCGAGATTGTTTATACTTTGGAATTTACTGGGGTACATTTTATCATCCACATCCATGTTTCCTCAATATGTAATATTTACATTATTATACAATAGTTTATATCCAATTTTACCCTTCGGTGAGTTTTTATTAAAAGATATGAAAGGAATCTTTTGTCGTTTTTCGTACGAGGTACTTTTTGACTTTTCCGACAAAAGTACGAGAAGAATGTTTTTTAACTTATACGGCATGAATGGATTTTTAAAACATTATTCCCAAGAAGCTTCCTTTACAAGTTTTAAAGTTTATTTTTAATCAAGTTCTCTTAGTTTAGAATTGTATGACATGTTAATAAAGGAAAAGGATTTTTGAAGTAGAAAGGATATTTTCCTCAAGAATGGAGTTCAAGTGTTTTATCAAAATTATTTTCCATCTAAGATAATATAGGGTTCTGTTTCTATCCCTATTATTACATGGATTTGATTATGTTGTGATGGAAATATTTTTTATGAATTTCTTTATCTTATATGAATTGTTTTATGATGCCATGTTGTTTAAGAATCCCATTTTTACTACATGGGTTATGCAATGATGTAAGATTTATGATTTTGTGGCACACATAATAATGGTATAATTATGAGATGGGTGGGACCTATATCTCCCTCCAATGCATTGGGTAATGATTTTATATCTCATGAGATACACATGGCTGGAACGGTAGGTTATACCGGTTCAGTGAAACAGGACTGAAACGAGGAGTGAACTCGGTTCAGAAATGGACTTTGTCCACTAAGATAGTCTTGGCAATGAGTCTTGACTAATAAGAAATGATTCTCTATGATTATGTGTGTATGCCACAAAGTTTCATGTTTTAGGTTATGATTATTGGGATTACATTTCACTACTATGATTTATCCCATGTTATGAAATTATGATCTCTTTTGCAGGTTAAGATTTCCAAAAGTTATGTGCTTATGTATATGATGTAATTGATATTTCTTTTGTTTACCCTTACTGAGCATTTGAGCTCACCCTTTTGTATGTTTTATTTCCCCACGTCAGGAAGAAGGTTATTAATTAGAATATGCCAAAAGGGACTCTAGATATGATTAAATAAATGGGAGGCAAAGTAGATGCTTTATGAACCAGTTGTTTATGTTTCCCAGTTTCTAGAGACACTATACCAATATGTTCCTTTCTTGGTTTTGTTATATGTTGTAATAAGTGTGCTTCAATTCTGAATTAATAACAATGTATGTAAAGTATGGGTCGTTATAGTTGGTATCATAGGAAAGTTATAGTCAGCCTTTGGAAACTAGGATGTGAAAGCCTTAGTAAGAACCCTAAGGATAATTCTAAGCATAGAACACAATCTTAGTGTTTTATAAATGGCCATGAATAACCTAGGATAAGTCCTTAAGTATGAAATTTTATTCTTGATTATGTGGTTTTCCTATTATAATTAGTGTTTCTCACACTATTCTTCTTAGTTTTAGTCAATGGCTGGAACCCTAAGGAACCGTGTTAATGCGGAATGTGACGGAGAAATGCAATGATTGTCTCCCTGAGCAACCAAACGTTATGGGAGATGGAATGAAAAATCTTGTAGCCATGCTCACACAACTTTCTCAATCCATGAATCATACAGGACTTCCAAACGAGCAATGGAAGGAGAAACATTCCGTTGAATCCTTCATGAGACAGCATCCACCTTCATTCAGTGGGTCTACTGATCCATTAGTTGCTGAAAAATGGATTAGTACTACTAAAAAGATATTTTCAGTTCTTCAATGTTCTGAGCATGATAAAGTCATCTTAGCAGTGTATCGTTTGGAAGGTGATGCTGATAAATAGTGGAATCTTATTAAGAATACGAGGCAAAGGGATGAAATTGAGTCCATGGAATAGGACGAGTTCAAGAACTTATTTTTCAATAAGTACTTCCCTCGTATTCTCCGAACAAAGATGGAGAAAGAGTTTCTTGAACTGAAGCAAAAGGATGATGAATCTGTTGGTACCTATGAAGCAAATTTTTCATGACTTGCAACATACGCTTCTGGTATTATTATCCAACCTGAGAGTAAGATTGATTGATTCTTTAATGGCTTAAAACCAAGTCTTTGAAGGGCCTTAGCCATAAGGGACTTCAATAGCTATGAGGAAATCGTTCGATGTGCTCTCAAAGTTGAGATAGAGATTAGAGTAACCCATCAGTCATATGGGTTTGATAAGAAGAGGAAAATGGAATTCAAAGGAAAATATAAAGAGCACACTGAAAAGAAGATGATCTTTCCCTTATGCTCAAAGTGTGGAAAGAAACATGGAGGGAGTTGTCTTAAAGGGACAAGTAAATGTTTCAAATGTGTAAAGGAAGGTCATCAGGCATTTGAATGCCCCGATGATGGGAAGAAGATGTCTAATGATGCAAAAAAAGGAAGCGATACACAGAATGAACCTACTACACTTAAATGTTTCAAGTGCAAGGAGATGGGACATTATGCCACTAAATGCCCTAATCCAAGGGTTGATGATGATGGTCGACGTCAAAAGACTCTTAAGGCTAAAGACAAAGGAAAGTCACATGTAATTTCTATCAGCGATGTGGAGTACGATAACGATGTGGTGAAAGGTACACTTACCATCCACTCTAAAGTAGCAAATGTTCTATTTGATTCTAGATCCACCCACTCCTTTATTCTGAATAATTTTCTATGGGTATCACCGTATTACCTCAACAATTAGATGTTGAGTTAGCTGTGACAACACCTAATGGCAAAACAGTCGCATTAAAAGTTTATAATTCTTCTCTGGTTGAATTTTGTGGGAAGGTGCTTCCTGTAAATATTGTGATCCTTTCTATAGTGGAATTTGATGTGATTCTTGGCATGGATTGGCTTTCTCTACATGGAGGTCATATCAATTTCCAAATAAGGGAAGTCACATTTCATATTCCAGATCAATCTATGATCGTCTATCGATGCAAGGATGAACATAACCTTCCAGTGGAAATTTATTCTATTTTATGGGTATTGATTCCACTAACTAAAGGTTATTTATCTCAAATGGTTGGTGAGAAACTCATGATTAAGAATATGCCCATTGTACGAGAGTTTGATGATGTCTTTCCGGTCTTCCACCAAATCGTGGAGTTGAGTTTTCAATAGAACTCGTACCGGGTTCTTTGCCTATTTCAAAGACACCTTATAGAATGACCCCAATTGAGTTGCATGAATTGAAGAAGAAAATCCAAGAGAATCTTGATAAGGGGTTCATATGCCCTAGTGTGTCACCTTGGGGAGTACCTGTTCTGTTTGTTAAGAAGAAAGATAGATTAATGAGACTCTGCATTGATTATCGAGAACTTAACAAGATCACTATCAAGAACAAATATCCTCTCCCGCGTATTGATGACCTATTTGACCAACTATGTGGAACTCAATAATTTTCCAAGATTGATCTCCGTTCAGGGTATCATCAATTAAGGGTCAAAAGGGTGGATATAACAAAGACGGCTTTCCATACAAGGTATGGACACTATGAATTTATAGTGATTCCATTTGGTCTTACTAATTCCCCTGCTATCTTCATGGATCTAATGAATAGAGTCTTTAGAGACTATCTTGATCAGTTTGTGGTATTCTTTATAGACGATATTCTTGTCTATTCAAAGAGCAAGGAAGAACATGAATATCAATTGAGAATTATATGGAAGACCCTGAGAAAGGAGAAGCTTTATTCCAAATTTACCAAGTGTTAATTTTGGCTTCAAAAAGTTTCATTTTTGGGTCACATAATCTCAAAAGAGGGGATATCTGTGGATCCAGCAAAAACAGAGGTTATTGAAAGATGGTCGAGACCAACAACAGTAACTGAGATCCAAAGTTTTCTTGGTTTGGCTGGATATTATCGACGTTTTGTGAAAGATTTTTCACGATTATCTAATCCACTAACCAAGTTGACTCGGAAAGGAGTTAAGTTTGTTTGGACGGAAGAATGTGAAGAGAATTTCAAGGAGTTGAAAAGAAGGTTATTTAGTGCACTTGTGCTCACACTTCCTTGTAGTGGAGAAAGGTTTGTGATCTATAGTGATTCATCCAAGAAGGGATTGGGGTGTATTCTTATGTAAAATGATATGGTGATAGATTATGCCTCACGACAGTTGAAAATCCATGAGAAAAATTACCCAACACATGATTTGGAGTTAGCTGCGATAATCTTTGCATTAAAGACTTGGAGGAGTTATCTTTATGGAGAAAGGTGTGAAATTTATACTGATCATAAAAGTTTAAAGTATATTTTCACACAAAAGGAGCTGAATATGCGTTAAAGAAGATGGTTATTGCTGATTAAGGATTATGACTGCTCAATCCATTACCACCTGGGGAAAGCAAACAAGGTGGCAGATGCATTAAGTCGACAAGACCATGCCAATTTATCCATGATGAGGATCACAAAAGATCCAATATTTATGGATTTACAAAGGATGGTTCTTGGAATTATAATGGAAGGGGAAAAATCTTATCTTTCTCAAATGAATGTTCAACCATCTATACATGTGAAGATTAAAGAGGCACACAAAGAAGATGTCGAGTTACAAAAGATGGTGAGAAATGTTCCTGAATTCAACCTTGATTGTGATGGGATAATAAAGTTCAGGAATTGGGTTTGTGTTCCTCCCATCCCCGAATTAAATAAGGAGCTGCTGGATGAGGCTCATAGTTCTTCATTCTCTATTCATCCTGGAAGCACGAAGATGTATAGGGACCTAAAAGAGTACTTCTGGTGGGATGGCATGAAAAGAGATGTTGCTGAATATGTCTCTCGATGCTTGGTTTGTCAGCAAGTTAAAGCTAAGAGACAGAAGTCTAAGGGGATGTTACAACCATTACCCAAACCTGAATGGAAATGGGAAAACATCACTATGGACTTTGTCACAGGACTTCCTAAAACATCCAAAGGCAATAATGCTATCTGGGTCATAGTTTATCATCTTACCAAGTCTGCACACTTCATTGCTATTAGAGAGGACTTCTCTCTAGATCAGCTTGCCAAGATATATGTAAAGGAAGTGGTAAGTTTTCATGGAGTACCAATTTCTATTATATCTGATCGGGATCTGAGATTTACCTCGATGTTTTGGAAAAGTCTTCAGCATACTCTAGATACAGAGTTGAGTTTCAGCACTGCTTATCATCCTCAGACAGACGGTCAGTCAGAGAGAACAATTCAAACTCTAGAAGATATGTTGAGATCCTGCTCTATGGATTTCAAAGGTGTTTGGGATCAACACCTACCTTTGGTGGAGTTTTCTTATAATAATAGCTTTCACTCCAGTATTCAGATGGCTCCTTATGAAGCTCTCTAGGGAAAGAAATGCAGGACTCCAACTTGCTGGGATGAAGTTGGGGAAAGAAAGCTATTAGGACCTGATCTCGTTGATGAAATGGCAGAAAAGGTCAGATCTATTCAACAACATATAAGAGTAGCTCAGAGTCAATAGAAAAGTTATGCCGACAACTGAAGAAAAGACCTAGAGTTTGAAGTGGGTGATAAAGTGTTCTTACAAATATCTCCCTGGAAGAGAGTCATGATATTTGGAATGAAGGGGAAGTTGAGCCCAAGATATATCGGTCCTTTCGAAATACTAGATCGTGTTGGGAAGGTAGATTACCGATTGGCGCTTCCAACGAATCTCTCTCAAGTTCACGATGTGTTCCATGTATCACTCCTGAGAAAGTACATACCTGATCCTTCATATGTACTCAGCTGAGAAGTTGTACCGCTGGAGCAAGATCTTTCTTATGAAGAACAACCGATAGAGATTCTGGATCGTAGTGAAAAAGTCCTACGAAACAAGACCACTCACTTGGTGAAAGTTTTATGGAGGAACCACCAATTAGAAGAAGCTACATGGGAGCTTGAGGATATGATGAGGGAGAGGTATCCTCATCTGTTTGTTACAAACTGACAAATTTCGAGGGTGAAATTCATTTTAAGGGGGGTAGAATGTAGCACCCGAGACTTTTATGTTATATAAATCATCAAAGGAATCTTTTTCTACACACAACACTTACTTGGCTTGCTTTACACGAAATCACGACCTTCCTCGATAGCTTGCGTCGTACGCAATACCGAGTTTCACTAAACAATGATATGCTATTAAAATATTATTAAAACTAGCCGTTATGAATAGTAATAACCACTTTTTGAAATTTTATAAATTTTATTTTTCAAAATGGACTTCATTTTTGGATTCGGAATATCGAAATTAGCCTAGGGGGAAATTTTGGTATTTTTCTGAAAACTTTCAATTTTTGATGAATAGTGAAACCACAAAGTGGTAGTTAAAAAACTGATTTTTTCATAAAACATAATTTTACCGCTTCTGTGAGTGGAATTTCGAAACTCCGAGAGACACAGTTGATGTCAGTAAGTAAAATGTGGTTCAATGAGATGAAAATAATTTTTTGGTGAATAGTAGCTTTTTACTTTTTTTACCACTGTTAAAAGTAAATAGGGTAATTAAGGGTAAAAATGATATTATTATTACCCTAACACATGTCCTAATTCTATTGGACAAGTGTAATTCGACAAAAAACAACCTTAGGAATAAAATATGACCATTTAGGCCCACTTGGATTAGATTAGGACATTTATTATTAATTTATTTAAAGAAGGGTTAAAATAGTTAAAATCAAAGTTCAATAAGTAAATAATTTTTAATATGGGGTAATACATACGATCAATTCGACTATAAATATTCATTAGAAAGATAAAATGATTTCCTACATAAAGGTATTTTATTTGTAATTTTTAGACATTAAATATTTTAATTTATTTATGACACAATGATGATGCAATAATTATCTTATTAATGAAATATTTACATAATTGATGTTATAAATACCCAAATAAATGTAATTTGAGACTTTTTATGAATTCCAATAATTCTCTAGGTTAATATGACATGTTAGTATTGATTTAATTAACTTTTTCGAACTAATCATTCTGTTATGATCTTTACAAAAAATCAATTACTAAATAGAGTCAAAATTGACATAAAATAGTTTTTAAAAGAAATATTATATTATTAAATGTTATTTTATTCCTAAAAATCTAAGGGTTGGAAAAATGACTTAGATAAGGTTATATATATTAATAATAAACAACTTGGGGTTCGTTTGGCTTGTTATAGTTTTTATTAACCTTATAGTATAAGAACACAAGAAGACACGGTAAAAGTAAAATTATTTAACTTAATGTTAAATCTAAATGATAAGGATAAAATAGGAACCTAAACTTGTCTAAATTCTATTGGATGATAGGATTTTCACCCATCCCTACCTTATCTTAGAAATAAATCAATTTGGAGCTATTTAAAACCGAACTTGACTTTATAATAAAATAATATATTTGGTTTTTCCAAAGGAGCCCCTCTCCCCCCTTATAAAAGGGCACCTCCTCCCCCTCTTCCTCAGACCACTTTGAGCCTTCAAGCTCGGTCAAACCCTGCCAATTTTTTCTCTCCACTTCCCTAGAAACATCATAGAGGTTCTGGTTTTCTTTAAAGACCTATTTTAGTGCCCTAAAAGGAGGTCTCAAAGAAGCACTTCAAAGAAGAGGTAATGTCCGTTACCGATTCTTTCATCTTTATTTCTTCTTCCACTTCTTCTTCTTTAGTTGTTTCATTATGAAGTAATAACATCAGTATCACTCATATAATGATATGTTATTATAATTATGAAACAACCGTATTTCACCATCTATCCATCCTACGGAAAAAGAAATCACCGCGCGTGCGTACACACGGAATACCGTCTCCACGTCGTGGTGTAATCTATTTTCCACCACCACCTTACTTGGATGAGTATAATGGTGTAAATAATGACTATATATGACTATTATAAAGTGATACTGATTATTAAATAGTATACATACACTCCAATACAATTCCACGATCATAGGAACGATATCATCACTCGTGCGTACGTACGGAATACCGTCTCCACGATGTGATGCGGCTCGTTCTACATGATCTTCATTTCATAATGATTATTTAAATTAATTGAATGAATGAATATGATATATATTACACTAATTCCATTCTGGAAATGAGGTATCTATAACCTAAATAGAAGAATAAGAATTTATTCGACAAAACACGCATAAGAACAAAAATTTATAAACACCCGAATAACAAGTAGCAATGAAATATTACTACTAAGAAGCTAAGAATATCACCATATATGATATCATAAAAATAAGTATGTTTCTGGAAAAAGTCAATAACATTATTTAAATCATTATACAGGAGGTTCAGACACGTACAAAGAATATCGGACCTAAGGTAAGGGAAATATCACAATCTCATTTTTATCCGAGATTGTTTATACTTTGGAATTTACTGGGGTGAATTTTATAATCCACATCCATGTTTCCTCAATATGTAATATTTACATCATTATACAATAGTTTATATCAAATTCTACCCTTCGGTGAGTTTTTATTAAAAGATATGAAAGGAATCTTTTGTCATTTTTCGTACGAGGTACTTTTTGACTTTTCTGAAAACGTACGAGAAGAATGTTTTTTTAACTTATACGGCATGAATGGATTTTTAAAACATTATTTCCAAGAAGCTTCCTTTACAAGTTTTCAATTTTATTTTTAATCAACTTCTCTTAGTTTAGAATTGTATCACATGTTAAGAAAGGAAACGTGTTTTTGATGTAGAAAGGATATTTTCCTTAAGAATGGAGTTAAAGTGTTTTATCAAAATTATTTTCCATCTAAGATAATATAGGGTTCTGTTTATATTGCGATTATTACATGGATTTTATTATTTTGTGATGGAAATATTTTTATGAATTCCTTTATCTTATATGAATTGTTTTATGATGTCATGTTGTTTAAGAATCCCATTTTTACTACATGGGTTATGCAATGATGTATGATTAATGATTTTATGGAACACATAAGAATGGTATCATTAAGAGATGGGTGGGACCTATATCTCTATCGAATGCATTGGGTAAAGATTTTATATCTCATGAGATAGACATGGATGGAACGGTAGGTTATACCGGTTCAGTGAAACAGGACTGAAATGAGGAGTGAACTCGGTTCAGAAATGGACTTTGTCCACTAATATAGTCTTGGCAATGAGTCTTGACTAATAAGAAATTATTCTATATGATTATGTGTGTATTCCACAAAGTTTCATGTTTTAAGTTATGATTATTGGGATTACATTTCACTACTATGATTTATCCCATGTTATGAAATTATTATCTCTTTTTCAGGTTATAATTTCCAAAAGTTATGTGCTTATGTATATGATGTGATTGATATTTCTTTTGTTTACCCTTACTGAGTATTTGAGCTCACCCTTTTGTATATTTCATTTCCCCAGGTCAGGAAGAAGGTTATTAAGTAGAATATGCCAAAAAAGGACTCTAGATATGATGAAATAAATGGGAGGCAAAGTAGATGCTTTATGAACCAGTTGTTTATGTTTCCCAGTTTCTAAATACACTATACCTATAAGGTCTTTTCTTGGTTTTGTTATATGTTTTAATAAGTGTGCTTCAATTCTGAAGGAATAACAATGTATGTAAAGTATGGGTCGTTATAAATCATAAGACATAAAGGTAACTTGAGGCATTCATAACATTCTTACATAGGGAGTAACCCTCTTGGTTACGTTTGGAATACCCATCACAGTATATTCACTAAATCTCTTCGGAGAAACCTTAACGTTTCACTCCTTCACGTTACACAATGCAATGGAGAGCAATATTGGGCTCACCTGCCCTTAATTTATCACGGAACCACTCGTCTTCATAAGAATTCCCCAGAACCATAACATAATCGTATCACATAAAGCATACCGAAAGGAAACATAACATTTCCACATTTCAATCACAAGATATCAATAAAACACATTGATATAATAAAAAAATTATGAAAACCATTTTCAATACCAAAATAAAATAAAAATAAAATAGGGTATTTATTTTTCTTTTAAAAAAACGGTATGGCTTGTAGAGGAAGCCGAAACTCAAATAATGGTCATGGCGGCGGAGAAGTCATTGTCTCCGCATACGTACGACAAAAACATTCCCTTTTGTCATTTAGTAAATGCTTCATATAAAAAATATTCCTTTTGAATAAATGTAAAAGTCAAAGGGGTTTATACACTGTATGAAAGAAGGTTGTGTATAAAACAAGATATGCCTCAATGAAAGGAGATTGAGACGAAGTCCCACACCTCGGGTCCGACATGACTCAGTCATTCTTTAATCTCATGAATAATAAACTTGAGTTAATTTATACTTGTTTAAGAACCTTTTTCAAGTCCATTATTCCTTTTATATCACTTATTTCCATGTCATTAACACTATGTAATTATTTAAGTTAATAACGGTCATTTTAACGATCATTGGTACTTAAGTCAAAAATAAACCCTTTATAATTACAAGTTGTTCATGTATCCATTATATACAGAATGGTATTCATGATGCAGATATCATATATGTCATATATATCCATTACATGCATGCATTTATAATATTACATAATCATTTAGAGGTAAGAAATGAAATGCACCGTTCATGGAGACGGTAAGCCGTACGTACGCATGAACGCTACTTTCATTTCTATTTCATATTTTATAGAATGGAATCATAATAATATAAAGGTATATTATAATTCCAGTTTAATATCATATATAATATCATAACTTAATCCTTTATATGTCCCACATATGGTATTAACGAATCAAATCACTTTGAGGGGGCGGTAGTCCGCACTTCCGTAAATGAAGATATCGCGTTTACCCATAATGGAAACCATAAAGGTATGCGCAAAATGAAAAATACAGAAGTTTAAGGAAAAAATAAACATATTATATATCATATATAAATATAGTGTCATCTTAATGGCCACCATTGAAGGTGTTAAAATAATGTTGAACAATCATCGTTTCGGGAGGCCGAAATTCGCCATCCACGGAAACAGTATGTTTTTAACCATTAGATGTAGGTGTGTGTAAGTGTAGCTCGAATACTTATTATAAAAACATCCTAGTATATTGAAGATACTGGATTTATTACAAAATAAATTAATAAAAAGAGTTTAGGGTGTTGGAGAAGTAAAATAAAACAAAAGGACTCAAGTGAAGACATTACCATAAAATCGGGTAACTCCCTTTTCTTTGAGCTCAAAGGCTTCCTTGGGAAGACTTCTTCCCAATGTGAGGCTTCAAGGAGTAAGAGAGGGATGTGGAGAGAAAAAATGGGTAGGGGTTGGCCGAGACAAAGGCTTTGGAAGTGTGGGTAAAGAGGTAGAGGTGGGGGCCTTTTATAAGAGGAGAGGAGGGGCACTCTTGGAAAGTAAATAAATGTTACTTTATTTTAAAATGAGTTCCAGATTCAAAAGGTCCCACATTGATATAATTCGAGGGTAAGGTGATAAGGGTTAGAAATCCACCAATCCAATAGGTTTTGGACATGTGTAGGTCATAGATGTTACATTATCATTTCATTTTATTTAAATCCTTTATTAATGAGGTAATCGCTGCATCATCATGATGTCATAAATAATTTAATTTATTTAAAGTCTAAAAATTATAAAAAAATACTATGATGTAGGAAATCGTTTTATCTTTCCAATGAATATTTATAATAAAAAATATGACTTGTATAACCCCATGTAAATTTTTTTTAGTAAAACATCTCATGTTTGTGTCATTTTTACTTTTACATTAAATAAAAAGTTATTTATGCCATTTCCCAACCAAAGTGGCTCCATGGGGTCCCCAAGTCGACCCATGGATTGTATTGGTCGGCCATGACACATCCAATGAGGGTAGGACATGTTTCAAGCTCATCTCATATTATTAAAACATTATTTTTACCTTAAACTACACTAATTACCTCTAATCGCGATTAAAAACATAAAAGTTACTATTCACCAAAAAATTATTTTAATCTCATTGAACCACATTTTACTTCTTAATGACAACCATGTATGTAGGATTTTTGAAAATCAAATCACAGAAGTGGCAAAGTTTCATTTAAACGAAAAATCAGTTTCTTTAACTACCACTTAGTGGTTTCACTATTCATCAAAAATTGAAGTTTTTCAGAAAAATACCAAAAATTCACTCTAAGCTATATTTGATATTCTGAATTCAAAAATGATGTCTATTTTACAAAATTCAAATCATATAAGTTACAATAAATAATTTAATAATTAATTCCCGCTGTCATGACAAATAGAGTGGTTTTATGAAACAATAAGTATCAAAAGATTAAGACCAGTTTAAGTCCAATTTCAAAGTGAAATTGATTCCAATGACCACTATTGGATTAAATGGTAAAAATATATTCTAATTACACTTTAAAAACAATTCAAAAGATAATCTAATCATATAAATAAATTAGATTAAAAAGCAGTTTTGATGTAAAATGCAGTATTTTTCACTATTCATTAAAAAATGAACATTGTCAGAAAAATACCAAAAATTCACACAAATTAAATTTTGATGTCCCAATAATAAAGAATAAGTTTATTTTTTACAAACATAGCTTATAAAATTGTCAAAAGATAGATTTAAAAATGGTTTTCCATCAAAAGGCAGTAAAACAATCTTTTAAAAATATTAGTGTATTCCATGCTTAAGATTGGATTTATTTTAATTTTAAGCCTCTAAAACACTATCTAATTCATTAATAGACATAGATAAAAAATATATATTATTCATTACTTACTTGGGATGTTACATCCTTCCCCCCGTTAGAAAATTGTGTCCTCGCAATTTATTTACTTATCTAATAAATGGGGGTACTTATCCCTCATGGCATTTTCAGATTCCCATGTTGCTCTTCCATCAGGTGGGTTTTCCACAAAACCTTTACCTGATTAATCACCTTATTCCATAACACTTGCTCCCTGTGGTCAAGAATCTGGACCGGTTGTTCCTCATATGATAGGTTCTCTTCCAGCTGAACTACCTCTGGACTCAAAACATGAGATGGATCTGGCATATACTTTCCCAACATCGAAACATGAAAAACATTATGTACCTGAGATAAACTCAGAGGTAAAGCCACTCGGTAAGAAACTGATCCAACTCTCTCCAGAATTTCATATGGTCCAATGAACCTTGGACTTAGCTTTCCTTTCTTACCAAATCGCATCACACTTTTCCATGGTGATACTTTGAGAAAAACATGATCACCTACCTCAAAAGATAGATCCTTCCTCCTGTTGTCCGCATAACTCTTCTGCCTGCTCTGAGCTGTTCTCATGTGTTTCTGAATCAGCTGAACTTTTTCTGCCAACTCTTCTACCAATTCTGGTCCCATCAACTTCCTTTCACCCACTTCATCCCCGAAAGCTGGAGTTCAACACCGCTTCCCATATAACGCCTCAAATGGTGCCATCTGTATACTGGAATGAAAACTGTTATTATATGAAAATTCAACCAAAGAAAGATGTTGGTCCCTAATTCCCTGATAATCCATCGAACAAGCTCATAGCATATCTTCGAAAGTCTGAATTGTTCGTTCTGACTTCCCATCTGATTGATGATGAAATGCTGTACTAAAATTTAATTCAGTACCCAATGACTTCTGAAGGCCTTTCAAAAAGTTAGAAGTAAACCTGGGATCACGGTCAGATATAATGGAGAGAGGAACTCTATGTAACCTGACTATCTCTTTAAGATACAAACGGGAAAGATGATCTAGAGAAAAAGTATCTCGTATAGCAAGGAAATGAGCAGATTTAGTCAAGCGATCAACAATAACCCAGATTGCATTATTACCTCGAGGGGTGTTCGGCAATCCCACAACGAAGTCCATAGATATATTCTCCCATTTCCACTCTAGCACCGATAAAGGCTGAAGCATCCCTTTCGGTAACTGCCGCTCTGCTTTAACCTGTTTACAAGTCAAACACTTCACAGTAAAATCAGCAATATCTCTTTTCATTCCATCCCACCAGTAATACTCCCACAGATCTCTGTACATCTTAGTACTTCCAGGATGAACTGAAAATGGAGAACTATGAGCTTCACATAACAACTCTCTCTTCAACTGTGAATCACAAGGCACACACAATCTCTTCCCAAATCTCAAAACACAATCATTGTCAATGTTGAATTCAGGCAACTTACCCTTCTGAACCAGCTCTACCATTTTCTGCAATTCACTGTCTTGCTTCTATTCTTTCTTGATTCTGTCTGATAGAGATGATCTCAATAATACCTGAAACAAAACATAAGAACTTCCTACTCCAACAACTTCTATGCCAAAGTTCATCAAATCCTTAACCAAAGGATCACATTCCAAATGCAACATTGTTAATGAAGAATTACGTTTTCGACTCAAAGCATCAGCCACTTTATTTGCTTTTCCCGGATGGTAATGAATTGTACAATCACAATCCTTGATTAATTATAGCCATCTCCTTTGTCTCATGTTCAATTATTTCTGAGTGAATATATACTTTAAACTTTTGTGATCGGTATATATTTCACACATTACTCCATAGAAATGATGCCTCCAAATTTTTAAAGTGAAAACAACAGCAGCTAATTCCAAATCATGTGTAGGGTAATTTACCTCATGAGTTTTCAACTATCGCGAAGCATAAGCAATTACCTGATCATTCTGCATTAGGACATATCCAAGTCCTTTCAATGAAGCATCACTGTAGATAACAAACTCACCATTCCTGGAAGGTAGTGCCAAAACTAGAGCATTCACCAATCTTCTTTTCAACTCCTGAAAACAATCATAACATTCTTTTTTCCAGATAAACTTAACACCCTTCCGAGTTAGCTTAGTAATTAGAATAGATAACCGTGAAAAATTTCTAACAAATCTTCGGTAATAGCCATCCAAACCAAGGAAGATATGAATCTCAGTTACATTTGTGGGTCTTGGACAGTCTTCCACAACTTTTGTTTTTGCAGCATTAATAGTTATCCCATCTTTTGAAACAATGTGACCAAGGAAAGAAATTCTTTGCAACCAAAACTCACATTTTATGAATTTCCCATACAATTTATTTTCATTTAAGGTTTTCAAAATAACTATTATATGTATTTCATGCTCCTCTTTACATTTAGAAAACACCAAAATATCATCAATGAAAACCACCATAAACTTATCCAAGAACTCCTGGAAAATTCTATTCATTAAGTCCATGAATACAACAGGTGCATTGGTTAGACCAAAAGGCATTACTACAAATTCATAATGGTCATATCTTGTACGAAACACAGTCTTCAGAACATCTTCTTCCTTTACCTTCAGCTGATGGTACCCTGATCTCAGGCCAATCTTTGAAAAAAACTGAGCTCCCTGGAGCTGATCAAACAAATCATCGATATGAGGAAAAGGATATTTGTTCTTAATAGTGATGTTATTCAAGGCTCTATTATCAATGCAAAGTCTCATAGAACCTTCTTTCTTTTTAACAAATAAAACAGGAGCACCCCATGGTGACGTGTTAGGTCGAATGAAACCTTTCTCTAATAAATCTTGCAATTTCTCCTTTAACTCTAAAATTTCAATTTGAGCCATTCGATAAGGGGGTTTTGAAATTGGCTTAGCATCAGGAACTAAGTCGACAGTAAATTCAACTTCCCGATCTGGTATTATTCCAGGAAAATCATCAGGAAAAACATCAGGATACTCATTTACCACTAGCACATCATTAATCTGAACAGTTCCTTTGTTTTCAACGATGTGTGCAAGGTAACATTAATTTCTATCTTTTACAAGTTTCTTGGCCTCTTGATAAGTTATCAACAGTAAGGGTTTATTCTTGTACCCAAACTGAAAGTCTTTCTGAAAAGAAACATCTTTAGCTCTACAGTCAATCTTAGCATGGTAAATAGAGAGCCAATCTATACCCAAGATAACATCAAACTCTACTAGAGGTAAAACAATAAGGTTCGCAAGTAGGTTCTTTCCACAGATAAGGATAAGAAGATTCTTATAAATTCTTTTTGCCTCAACATTTCCCCCAGGTGTTTTTACCAAAAGTTCAGGAGTCATTTCTTGAGATGGTATTCCCATTTTACTAGAAAAGTTTTCAGAGATGAAAGAATGTGTAGAAACCGAATCAAACAACACACTGGCATAATCTGAAAAAACAAACAAAGTACCTAATACAACATCATTTGATGGCCCGACATCTGCTGAAGTAGTTGCAAAGTATTTCACCACCCCTTTCTGCTTGTATTCTAATAGCTTCCCATCACTCGAGCTCTTTTTCGGACACTAATTTGCATAGTGACCCATCTCATTGCACTTAAAACATTTCACTAACTGTAAATAAAATTTGGTCTTACCATCACCTTGATCTTTTTCAGTGCAATCACGAGCCTTATGTCCCATCTTACCACATCGGTAGAACTTTCCAAAATTCAGAAGACATTCCCCAGTATTCCTTTTACAACATTTATCACAACCTGGAAACTTAGTTTTCTTACCATCAGACTTTTTTGAAGAATTCTTCCCTTTCTCTTGCCACCTCGGTCTCTTCTTCTGCTGGTTGTTATAGAACACTTGGTCATCGGAAAACTCCATTTCCACCTTCTCAGCACATCGAACAAGCTTTTCATAACTTTTAATCACACTAGAAGCTATTTCCCTTCGATATTTTGGCATTAATCCTGAGTAAAAATGATTGATTTTACTATCAAGGTCTCGGATAAAATTTGGAGCATACCTTGCCAATCGAGTGAACCTTTCTTCATAGGTAGCCACTGAGTCTTACTCTTGCCTCAATTCCAAGAACTTTTTTCCATCCTAAGTCGAATAGCCTTAGGAAAATACTTTTCAAGAAACATACCTTTGAATTCATCCCAGTCGAGAGCATCAATCTCATCAGCGTCCCTGATATTTTTAACCATTGACCACCACTGATCTGCTTCACCCTCCAAACAGTAAATTGCAAGACTAACCTTTTGATTGCCTGAACACCCCATGACATCGAAAATCTTCTCTAGTGCTTTAATCCACCCTTCAGCTAGCAGAGGGTCAGATGATCCTCTGAATGATGGGGGATGTTGCCTCATGAAATGTTCCACCACTGACATGTTCCTCTACGGTTGATCTGGCTGATCTCGTGAATGGATACCACCACCATTTATCGCTTGAGTCAACTGCGCTATTACTGCAACAAACTGTTCAGTTCCAATTCCAACCATCTTAGGATGCTGATTCGGAAGGTTATTTCCTTCTGTATGCCTTCCTAGCACTACTTCCCTGTTTCCTCTGCGGAAAACCATTCTGAACAAACATGTCTTATATGAAGCAACATGGTAATCTTCAAATGCTATATCATTTCAATTTGACCATAAAAAAATATTTTTGGATAATCATATAATAGAATTCTAACTCCTAAAGTTATCTAAACCGACCTTTGATACCAACTATATGGCCCCAGCCTTAAACCTTACTTAATCTTGAGTTATTACAAGATTACACATTGAGGATCTTTTCGGATTTATATTTTTAGAGAATTAGAACATAAAACATTCATTACATTCCACATTTAAACAAAGTGGTTACATAAAAGATAGTATTCATTTTTCCCATCAATGGAAACATATTTAAAATAAAACATGGATTCTTTCTTGACACTTCCTTGACACTATCATCATATCATGTACCTTTCCCTCGACCTATGAAAAAAATTTCAAAAAAACTTGGGATGAGCATAAAAAGCTCAGTATGGGATATAAAAATATGGAAAGGTACATATACACATAAGAATGAAATCATACTTTACCCATAAAACATAAGCACTTTAACATACCTCATAAAATCATGAATAAATCATAGAAATCATAAGACATAAAGGTAACTTGAGGCATTCATAACATTCTTACATAGGGAGTAACCCTCTTGGTTACGTTTGGAATACCCATCACAGTATATTCCCTAAATATCTTCGGAGAAACCTTAACGTTTCACTCCTTCGCATTACCCAATGCACTGGACAGCTATATTGGGCTCACCCGACCTTAATTTATCATGGAACCACCCATCTTCATAACAATTCCCAAGAACCATAACATAATCGTATCACATAAAGCATAACTAAAGGAAACATAATATTTCCACATTTCAATCACAAGATATCAATAAAACACATTCATATAATAAAAAAAATATGAAATCCATTTTCAATACCAAAATAAAAGAAAAGTAAAACATGGTATTTATTTTTCTTTTAAATAAAACGGTATGGCTTGTAGAGGAAGCCGAAACTCAAATAATGGTCATGGCGGTGGAGAAGTCGTTGTCTCCGCATACGTACGACAAAAACATTCCCTTTTGTCATTTAGTAAATGATTCATATAAAAAAGATTCCTTTTGAATAAACTTAAAAGTCAAAGGGGTTTATTCACCATATAAAATAAGGTTGTGTATAAAACAAGATATGCCTCAATGAAAGGAGATTGAGACGAAGTCCCATACCTCGGGTCCGAATTGACTCAGTCGGTCTTTAATCTCCTGAATAATAAACTTGAGTTAATTTCTACTTGTTTAAGAACGTTTTTCAAGTTCATTATTCTTTTTATATCACTTATTGCCATGTCATGACCACTATGTAATTATTTAAGTAAATAACGGTCGTTTTAACGATCATTGGTACTTGAGTAAAAAAAAAACCCTTTATAATTACAAGTTGTTCATGTATCCATTATATCCAGAATGGTATTCATGATGTAGATATCATATATGTCATATATATCCAGTACATTCATGCATTTATAATATTACATAATCATTTAGAGGTAATAAATGAAATGCACCGTTCATGGAGAAGGTAAGCCGTACGTACGCATGAACGCTACTTTCATTTCTATTTCGTATTTTATAGAATGGAATCATAATGATATAAAGGTATATTATCATTCTAGTGTAATATCACATATAATATCATAACCTCATCCTTTATACATCCCACATATGGTATTAACGAATCAAATCACATTGAGGGGGTGGTAATCCGCACTTCCCTAAATGAAGATATCGCGTTTACCCATAATGGAAATCATAAAGGTATGCCCAAAATAAAAAACACAGAAGCTTAAGGAAAACATATAAATATTATATATAATATATAAATATAGTTTCATCTTAATGTCCACCTTTTAAGGTGTTAAAAGAATGTTGAACAATCATCGTTTCGGGAGGCCGAAATTCGCCATCCACGGAAACAGTTTGTTCTTTAAGCATTAGATGTAGGTGTGTGTAAGTGTAGATATAATCCTTCTTATAAAAACATCCTATTATATTTAAGATACTGGATTTGTTACAAAATAAATGAATAAAAATAGTTTAGGGGGTTGGAGAAGTAAAATAAAACAAAAGGACTCAAGTGAAGACATTACCTTAAAATCGGGTAACTCCCTTTGGTTTGAGCTCAAAGGCTTCCTTGGGAAGACTTTTTCCCAAATAAAGGCTTCAAGGAGTAACAGAGGGATGTGGAGAGACAAAATGGGTAGGGTTTGGCCGATCCAAAAGCTTTGGAAGTGTGGGTAAGGAGGTAGAGGTGGGGGCCTTTTATAAGAGGAGAGGAGGGGAACTCTTGGAAAGTAAAGAAATGTTACTTTTTTTTAAAATGAGTTTCAGATTCAAATGGCCCCACATTGATATAATTCGAGGGTAAGGTGATAAGGGTTATGAATCCACCCATACAATAGGTTTTGGACATGTTTAGGTCATAGATTTTACATTATCATTTCATTTTATTTAAATCCTTTATTAATGAGGTAATCGCTGCATCATCATGATGTCATAAATAATTTAATTTATTTAATCTCTAAAAATTATAAAAAAAATACCATGATGTAGGAAATCGTTTTATATTTCCAATGACTATTTATAATAAAAAATATGACTTGTATAACCCCATGTAAAAATTATTTTAGTAAAACATCTCATGTTTGTGTCATTTTTACTTTTACATTAAATAAAAAGTTATTTATGTCATTTCCCAACCAAAGTGGCTGCATGGGGTCCCCAAGTCGACCCATGGATTGTCTTGGTCGGCCATGACACATCCAATGAGGGTAGGACATGTGTCAAGCACATCTCATATTATTAAAACATTATTTTTACTGTAAACTACACTAATTACCTCTAATCGCGATTAAAAACCTAAAAGTTACTATTCACCAAAAAATTATTTTAATCTCATTGAACCACATTTTACTTCTTAATGACAACCATGTATGTCGGATTTTTGAAAATCAAATCACAGAAGTGGAAAAGTTTCATTTAAACGAAAAATCAGTTTCTTTAACTACCACTTAGTGGTTTCACTATTCATCAAAAATTGAAGTTTTTCAGAAAAATACCAAAACATCACCCTAAGCTATATTTGATGTTCTGAATTAAAAAATGATGTCTATTTAACAAAATTCAAACAATATAAGTTACATTAAATAATTTAATAATTAATTTCCACTGTCATGACAAATAGCATGTTTTTATGAAACAATAAGAATCAAAAGATTGACACCAGTTTAAGTCCAATTTCAAAGTGAAATTGATTCAAATGACCACTATTGTATTAACTGGTAAAAATATATTCTAATTTCACTTTAAAACCAATTCAAAAGATAATCTAATCATATAAATAAATTATATTAAAAATCAGTTTTGATGTAAAATGCAGTATTTTTCACTATTCATTAAAAAATGAACATTGTCAGAAAAATACCAAAAATTCACACAAAGTAAATTTTGATGTCCCAATCATAAAGAATAAGTTTATTTTGACAAACATAGATTATAAAATTGTCAAAATATAGATTTAAAAATGGTTTTCCATCAAAAGGCAGTAAAATAATCTTTTAAAAATATTAGTGTATTCCATGGTTAAGATTGGATTTATTTTCATTTTAAACCTCTAAAACACTATCTAATTCATTAATAGACATAGATAAAATATATCTTTTATTCATTACTTACTTGGGATGTTACAAGAAGTGTGCCTATAAAATATAGATTTGAAACTTTAAGATCTTCCTATAAACTAGTTATCACATAGCATATTCAAAACAAAAATTAATTTTCTCACACGGTCCTCCTTGGATGCCAAGTACATAAGGATAACATCGATGAAGACTACCACAAACCGATATAAGAAGGGATCAAAAATCTAGTTCATGAGTTCCATGAAAAATGATAGGATTTTCATAATGATAAAAGTAATAACCATGTAATCATAATTACCAATTCATTATTTAAATACAATCTTTTGTATATCCTCAATCTAAACTCAGAGCCAGGGATAACCAGACTAGAGGACAATATTAGAGAACCGACTTACTCTTTTCAACCAATCAAAGAGGTCATTGATTATAGGTATTGGATACATATTATTTACAGTCACCTGATTCATGTAATGGTTTTCTATACATAACCTCAAATTCTTAACCTCCTTCTTGTAGAAAAAATAGGGCTTCCCACGGTGACACACTGGATCTCAAAAATCCCTTCATCCGCAACTCCTCCAACTGCACCTTAATCTTATGAAGCTCTATTGAGTCCACATGATATGATGAAAAATATTTAAAATAAGTCCCTAGGTGAAATATTATACAGAATTAAATCTTTCTATTGACAGTTAACCCCAACATGTCCTCAGGAAAGACACACTCATACTTTTCCACCACTGTAGGAAGCTGAAATCCCAAAAAATTTATTTTCCTAAGGGTAATACTATCCAACTAATTAGTAATCAGTTGTATAATCCTATTTCTGAACCCATACATATCTTATTCGGTTTTCTTATTAATGAGGAAGTAAAAACACATCACATCTACATGGACGAATTGCATCCGCCACCTAAAATAGTTAATCTCTACATGAATTACGGAGATCCCATCCATACCCTGAATGAAATTCTAAGGACTCATTACTATAACAAATAGATTACACATGAATTTATCTCTTTTAAGAGTCATGACACATTTCCAAAATACGTGTGGAATTTATGAATCCCCTCTTATAAGAGTCTCCAAGCATATTTTTCCTACCAAGTGCTTAACAATAATCTCTAGATCTTGATCAATGTATGTAGAAAGAAATGAATGACTCATTTTTATGTCTATAAATAATAAAAATAAGAAATAAAAGACATATATAATACCAATAATCATTCATATAACCTCTGAGTCACATGCCTCTATTGCATATTGTTTTTCTCATCCCTAACCACCAGCTCTCTAAGACTGGAATAAACTAGCTGGGTATATCTCAATAATTTCTTAGTTCACCTATATCCTGAAGTGTTACGTCCACTACTAGATTCTGATGTCTCAGCTCTAGGGTTCCTTCTACCAACACTAACTGTCAGTGACTTCTCTTCCAACAATCACTATACTAACAAATTTTTATTTGTCACTCCATCAAAAGTATGAATGAAAAGATATATTAAAACATATGGTATATCTATGTATAAGCTATTAATGAAGGTATTTTTTTATATGAATTTTTCTCGTGTCATATATATGGAGTAATGTGTTTTTTATTGAACCTCAAAAAATACTCTTCCATTTGCATACTTCCCCAATGATGATCCTGATTCCAATTGTTTCATACTACCCATAATGTGGCCGGATAGAACTCCTCTATACATAGATTCTTTAAATCTATCCAAGAAAGAGTCACCTATTTATATATTTGAGTCACCATACTCTACCATATCCTTATAGACCCATGGAGAGGGATCTACACTAGGACCACTATCTGACCTGGAGGTGTCTTTAATTGGCAGGAAACTCATCCAAATACCTCAATCTAGTACTCAAATACCAAAGGGTATAGATCAATCCAAAACATAATGTGTCAATATCTATTGAACTCTTGTTATATGCTCATCATGTGCACATCATCAACTGGTACTACTAGTGTAACCTACATCTCGACAAGTGGTAGTAAGTATAGAAAACCACCTAGAGGTACCACCTACTATTCATGACCCTTCACTAAATCCTCATCACTAACATGATATTCCTCATGATCCTAATGAAAAATACTAGGTATATGTTAGAAAATAGAAATCATAAAAAATACAAAACATGCAAAAATAAAAAAGTATATCTAAGGACCTAATACATGAATAACATGGAAAACATACCAATGTTTTCCATGAAATTAGTTTCTATATGTACTGAGTCAAAAAGTAGGTTATCAAGGTCCTGATAAATTGAATCATTGACCTCCACACCCAATATTGGTTCCTTAATTTGAGAGATAAGCTCGAGAAACCTTTAAAGTTTTTCCATAGTACCCAAACTATACCTCGCAGTTACAAAATCTCCACACTTCTATTTTATTATGAAGATCTTTTGATACCACATGGTCAAGACCAAAACCATCAGATCCCACCTTGGAGGGGTATTATTATGTGTTTGAAGTTTATATATGATATTTATTACATAATTATTAGGAAATAATTATAATATCATATCTACATTAATACCTTCCTATCCATTGTAATATGATATCATCACTAATGCATATGTGTGTACTATGATATCCATTAAGTGATGTGATTTGTTTTTCCTATATTTTTTACTTGTATTATAATATGGAAAGATTTAATATATATATATAAATATATTTATATAATTTATGATATAATTATATTTATATAAATATAAAATAATAATTATATTTTTTTCTTTCTTTTCACTAGAAAATGAAAAAATAATTATGGAAACACATGAGCTATTGTCTCTATGAATGGTGTAAATCATTTTTACATATCTACATTTCATGGAATATTATAAATATGTATATAATGAATATATATGATAATAATATCAAAAATAAAATTTTGGATATGATGGAACCATGATCAAGGTACGGGTACAAGAACAAAAAACTAGAAATCCCATGAAAATAAAAGAGCTAAAAAGAGGAAACAATGATTTTAATAATGAATTATTAATACAAGGATTATGAAATGTTATAAGTAGATCATATTTTTTATTATATGTATGTAAATTATTATTTTATATATTTATAATAAATTTAAATTTATTATACCTGAGTTTATATCACTTTTTAAGAATGTTAAACTTGAGGTAATGGTTTATCTTCTCAGAATTTCATACTTGGGAAATATTTTATACTTTGTACTATCTCTATTTTAAAGAAGTATAAATAGAACTATTTATATGTATTATCATGATCTAATTATGACCATGAAATTTAAATTCTGATTTGATTTTATTATTTCTTTTTCTAATGATTAAAAAGTTACCAAAGTAATAAAGTTGTTTATGTTACAATTTTATCATTTAGTAAGTTCATTTTTGAATATGTTTATGATTAGTAAATTTCAATATTTAACTGTAAATAATCATTTGAATTTTATTCTACTATGTTCATTCATTTAATTTTCAATTAATAGTTACATTTTAATTTCTTTTTTACTTATAATTATGTATAATTTTTTTAATAAAAACAAGAGTTGTTTTTTTTGGTCAAAACTAATTATTCTTTAATATAAATGTTTTCTGAAAATGTGTTCATGAATTTTATTTTAAAAAAATATAATTCTTATTTGAATTTAATTTTACTCATATTTTACTTTTTAAAAAAATTTAAGACTATTTTTTTGTTTTTCGAATGTCGTATTTTAAATTTTTTTCCAAAACATGAAAGGAATATTTATTTTTAGATATAATAATTGAATGGAATATACAATTGTCATGATTTCTAAATGAATCGATGATTATTGTAAATTTCCATAATATTTTGGAATTTATTAGATTTTAAATAAGTGAATAAAAAATAAAATTATGGTATTAAAAGGTTCCCCATATGCCACATAAACTTATGGAACCACTCAATGGTTCCCCATACCCGGTTAAAGGATGATGAGGGTAGATATCACATATGGCCATGTGGTAATGTGTTGTTAAACTATTGTATTTTTTCCAGGTCATTGGATCCATTCATTGAGGATTTAATTGTGTTTTTCTTCTATTCGGCAGCAAAAAAAATTTAAATTATGGGATGAGGGTACCAATCACATGTGGACATGTGAAAAAATGTGTACAAGGAACTTTTCATGTCGAATTGGTAGTCATTTATAAACTCACATAGACGTAATTTTCATAATAAGCAACAAATTTAAATCAAACTATTATATGGTTTGATCATTAGACAAATCACATGGGAACATTACATACAACAAGACTATTATGAAATCTAAACCATTACAAGGCCTTAACATAACCTAACTCACATGGGCATGTTCATAATTGGAGAAAAAAATTACAAACATGCTTAAACAAGCATATACATAACATGAGTAAATGGGAAAATCACTAATCCCAAACCGTTAGACAACTAAATTACAATTAAACACAATTTTAATTCTATTAATAATATCAATTCATTTTTAACAACCAAATATTGGAAAACAAGGAATTCATCACAGGAATCATTTCCCAAATGGACATAAACCGTCATCCGAGGGAAACACACCCATGGGGTGGACCTAATTAAAGGTAAACAACCCTAAAAATGCTTCAAAACACTAAATCAATTTTTAAATAAAAATAGTAAAAATTAATAGGAAGTATTTATTAAAGGATACACTCCAAAAATGGTTGTGTGTCACTATGACACATATAATCAACATGAAAATTAGCAAAAGGCACGAGGCCACCTACCTCATACGCATACGACTGTCCTCATCCAACGTCGACCTCTAATTTGTCATAGAAAAACGTATATCTATAAAACCAGGATGAATTTTCAACCATATATAATTAGGTCCATAAAATAAACCAGAAATAATGGCTCAAGAGAAATTTAGAACTCACCAAAGGGATTCCAACTAATTTGACAATGTTCAAATCGATGTTCAAATGAAGAATTAGGAGGCAATTCTTCCTCTGGCACTGCTGTTTGCAATACCCAGGTGAGCCCTTCTATCTATCAGACAAAACACGATGCTACTTCCCATTTCAGCAAAGAAAAAAAAGTAAATTACACAACATGTACTTCAGAATACATGTCGTGTATAAGGCAGTTTTTCCATTATTTTGCAAATACACCTTACACATCATAAAATGGCCCTACCAACATCCATACATAGTGTGTACTGGGATTACATAGAATGTAACCCCCAATAACATTTTATAATAGTCCTATAGCCATCACTTTGCTTTTTTTATCTTTATTCTCTGGTACAAACAAAAAAAACTGATCCATCTGAAAAAGGAAGAACCGGGTTCACAGGGGTTGTCAAACTTAGGCCAGATCCTGAGGCTAATATAATTTAATGTAATTGAACTTATAATGAACATAAAATGATTATAAATGAAAGCCCATGATTTTGGGAATGTTTAGTTCTGAGTACGTCCTATCTTACTACTTCCACTATTGTACACTTCCTATTATATATATTCAATGACAAATTGGCATAGATATTTGGTGGTTTCCTGCAGGGATTTAGTCTAACAACCTATTTGGGTCTTCCTTTCTATGCCCAAATAGTTTATATTTTTGTAGGTGTAGATTAGGGAAAGAACCCTTCTCTAGGTATTTGATATGATGATTAGAAGCGGGAGAGCATGAGGCCAAGTTGATACATTAGATGATTATATGTTTCTTTTTTTATTGTGTACTTTTGGTACTTGTATTATGTATTAATGTAGTGTGACTTTTATTGGCTATTTTACTAGATCATGTGACATGAATCCTCATCCTATGTATTCTATGACATATGGTTGTTATATTATCAGTATTCTATTATTTACTTCTATTGAATGGTATTAATGCTTCCATTATTGATTCATTATTGTATTACACTATGTTATCCTCTTCCAATGAGGTCATAGTTTCCCCACTATCATGCCTAGGGCCTCACTGCTAGTCGGATGCCTCTAGTATTTGGGTAAATGTGCTAGAGGCTATGTGGCCAACCAGATACGAGGAACCTTTGAGTGGAATCTGGTAAATCCAATGATCTGACAGTTTTTTGTCTGGCGTGTATTGCATCTTTTAGGAAAAAATCTTTGATGTTACTTAGGATTTAGTAGGGATATAATCCAATGATACCATCATTATTATTTTTATAGATGGGTTTTTATTATGGTGAAGAGATTTTTATAAATATGATTTATTTTTCATGGGTTATTCCATGATGAATTGCCAAATGTTTTATGAAACAAATTTATTTTCCACCAGTTATGATATATGATGAATGTATTATGACCTTGTGAACACATATAATATTTTCATTATGTGATCCATGGGACTTAAATTATATATCCCTATAATTATTTTCATAAATATGCATATCACTTAAGATAATAAAAAATGTATTGAAGAGTAAACACAGTTCAGTATTGTAATACCCCAAACATCCATGGTACGTTTCTCTTTTTATAATGAAACAGCTTGAGTTATACGCAACATGGAGTTTTAACACACCACGACCAATCAAACTAGCAGTTATAAATAGTAATACCCACTTTTTTAAATTTTATAAATTTTCTTTTTCAAAATGAACTTCATTTTTGGATGCAGAATATCAAAATTCTCTTAAAGTGAATTTTTGGTATTTTTCTGAAAACATTCAATTTTTGATGAATTGTAAAAAACAATGCATTATTGCTTAAAACTGAATTTTTATTTAAATAATTACTAATTTTATTTAAATTTATACTAGGTAAAAATAGATACATAATAACTATATTATTTCAATGTAATTCATTAGAGTAATTTTATAATAAGATTAGATATATACAATTCTATTGAACTTTTTACAGTCTTTTACCCACCTTCTAGGAACATTAAATTTTTTTCATAAAATGTAATTTTACAACTTCTGTGAATGAATTTGAAAAATACGATAGAAATTGTTGATATCAGTAAGTAAAATGTGGTTTAATAAGATGAAAATAACTTTTGGTGAATAGTAACTTTTGAATTATATTTACCATAGTTAAAAGTAAAAGGGTAAATAAAGGTAAAAATGATAATATTATTACCATAAAAAATGTCATAATTCTATTGGATAATTGTATTTCGACAAAAATCAAGCTTAGGAATAAAATATGATCCTTTTGGTCCCCTTAGATTATATTAGGACATTTATTATTATTTTATTTAAAGAAGATTTAAAAGTGTTAAATTCAATGTTTAATAACAAAAAATTTTTTAATAAAGAGTTATACATAAGATAAATTCGATTATAAATATTAATTATAAAGAAAAACTTTTTTCCTACATAATGGAATTTTATTTATAAATTTTAGACCTTAAATAATTATGTTTATTTATGACACAATGACAATTCAGTAATTCCATTATTATTTAATGATTAAAAATTGATATTATAAATATCCAAATAAATATAAATTGAGACTTTTGAGGAATTAAAAAAAATTATTGGTTAATATGACATTTTAGGGTTACTTTAATGAATTTGTTTCTAAGTAATCATGTTGTTATGACTTAAAAAAATCAAATACTAAATAGTGTCAAAATTGACATAAATGAGTTTTTAAAACAAATACTATTTTATTAATTGATATAAAATTCATAAAAATATAATTTTCATCCAAAAGACATGGATAATGTTATATATATCAATAATGAACCACTTGGGGTTCTTTTGTCATTTTATAGTAGGTTTATTAACCATATAATATAATAATACACGAATACATGGTAAAAGTTAAACTATTTAACTAAGAGTTAAATCTAAAAGACAAGGTAAATATGGTGACCTAAACCTATATAAAACCTATTTTATGAGAGGGTTTCTACCCATACCCACCTTATTCTTGAAATAAATTCTTTTGGAGCCATTAAAAAACAAATATCATTGTATAATAAAATAATATTTCAAGGTTTTCCTAAAGTGACCCTCACCTCTCTTATAAAAGGGTACATCCCCTTCTCTTAATTTTACACCTCCAAATCCATTTTTATCGGCCAAACCCTACTCAAATATCCTCCCAAATACCCTCACGTCAACTTAGATGCCTTAATTTGATCATAAAGACAACCTATGGATCCCTTTTGATCAACTCAAAAGAAAACACCCGAAGAAGAGGTAATAATTTCACCACCTCTTTCAAAGTTCTTTTCTTTTTCCACATCCACTTTCTTTATTGTTTCCATACCAAAATAATAACTCCATTACCTTATAAATACTATTATTTTATTATAAATATGGTACAACCATATTTATTATTCTATCCATCCTATTAATGACATGTCACTATATTTGCGTACGTATGGCTTACCGTGTCCACGCCGTGGTGTAGTTATTTATTCAAACACTTCATTATTTGGATGGGTATAATAATTAGTATAAATTATGTAAATAATAAATATAAAATGTTAATAATTCTGTATATATGATATACTATAAAATTACATATGATTTCACCATCAATAAAATGATGTTTTTGCGTGTTTGTACGTACGGATTACCATCTCCACGAACGCGATGAAATTCGTTCCCCATCGTGATAATTCAGTAATAATTTCCATTATACGATTAAAAATAATGTTTAACAACATTATATCATTATTGAAATTAATCAAATACATCTTATCCATAACAAACATGGCTTAAATCACCAATCATACAAAGGAAAACAAATCAGTTATCACCGAAAAAGAAGATAGTACTAAAATATTATTAACAAAGTGATATTAAAAGATCATATATGATATCATATTTATGTATGTGGTTCATATATAGTTAAAAAATGATTTATCTATTATACAAAAGTTCAATATACCCTATATCAATGAAAATTACACAGTAAGGATTAATTTTACAATCTCTTTATTATTTGGAGTTTTTTATATGTGAGTATCTACTAAGACCTCTTTGACATCAACATCCGTGCTTCTTAAAAATGTATTTGAAAACATTTTTTTTATTTCCTAGACTATGGGTTAAATTCATTTATACCATTTTTTTACTTTTTATAAAATGTATATAAGGTAATATTTCCGTCGTTTTCCAAACAAGGTATATTAAGAAATTTTCGACAAATTAAGGTAAGAATGTCTTTTTTAACTTATACAACTGGTGAGGATATTTTCCACCCTTATGACACTTTAAAAGCATACCTAACAATATTATAAGAATATTTTCAAAATAAATTCTTTCTTTTATAATTATATGAATTTTAAATGATTTCAAAATAGAAAGAAATATTTCTATCAAATAGTTTTGATTCATCTATGTCAACATTATTTGATAGATTTTACACTTGTTTGAAGTTGATTTATTAAGATAAAATATTGAATATTTTATTTATGTTTTTGTGATATGTTTGACAATGGATGTGTTATTTTTATACCATTCATGGTTTATGCTTAAAGTAATAACATTTCATATGCTAGTTTTAATATGAAAGTTTATATTATATTTCATCCTTTTCATACAAGGAATGCATTGGACTTAGTAAGTGACAGGTGAAGCCCTCTATAGCTCTTTGATGCATCGGTAGGTCACATGAGGAAATTTAGTGTCTTGGAACAAGGCCTTGAAAAAATATTATCTGTAGTCTTGGTATGAGGCATTGACTATGTGGTTATGACGTTGGGAATTATGCATTCCATCATTATAAAACTGGCTATTGATGTTTCCTGTGATTATTATACTATTATAATATACATGTGAATAAGTAAATATAATTATTTGATTTATTTTTTACATATTATTCTGAATTTTATGTTTAAAAGGTTTCTATTTTAGTCTTATATATTTCCTAAAATGTTTATTCTTATTTATAAAAGTTTCTTCTATATTGTTATCCTTACTGGGAATATAAGCTCACCCCTTTCAATGTTTTATTTTTTCCATGATGTGAAGATGTATATTACAATTAACTTATAGGAATAGACTAAGGGATATAAGAGTGTTCAAAATGGGACACAATGTTATTTTTTATTTCATTATGTAATGTAAAACTTTTGTATGTATCTAGTACTTCCAAGCCTACTAAACTGATCGTTCTTTCAAGACATGATTCTGTGTATCATGACAATGTTATGTAATACTGCACCAACTCTAGGTAACTGGGGTCGGAGCATTACATTTGGTATCATATTAAGTTTAGTACAAACCTTGGAAGATATATTTAGAAAAACTTTGATTAGATAACATTACCCTAAGTTATTCTTTGAGGATTAGTATAAAAGAACATCCTAGAATTTTGATAATGTGGAGATTTTGTGTATTTCCCAGGAAATACATTAAGGTTTGGAAACATGTAGGTAGATCTATCTCTAGAACAGATGTACCTAGAAGTAAAAACTCCAACAAGGAGTTTCGGTCTTGACCCTAGGTATCCTGGTACACGACAATGGGCCTTTCTTCACTCTTAGTTTCAACACTCCAGGGGGATATGATTAGGATAATTCAAATTTTATTTACAAACCATTGTGAAGAATTTATTAGTATATAACTCCTCAAACAAATTATTATTATTATTATGTATTATATCCATAAACTCTTCAATTTATGTTAAGTGTTTTATAAGTTTGAAATTATGTATTTCAATTCAGAAACTATTCTAGTGTATGCCATTGTTTACAAATGGAACCTAGTGGAAGGAACGAAAACCATATCAATACATGTATTCCATGTAGGGATTTCCCTCATACTTAAGATAATTATAGTAGAGCAGGTGATGCAACTAGTTCTGATCAGCTTATCACTGTATTGGGAAAACTCACTCAGGTTATGAATAATAACTTTACCCATATGGAGCACCTTGATCCACAACACGTAGGATCAATGTAAGACTGATTCCTGAGGCAACAACCCCCAAAGTTAAATTGTACAATAAATCCATTTTTAATTGAAGAATGCATAAGTTACTTAGAAAAAATATTTCATGCTTGGGGAGAAATAGAAGGGAAAAATTTGTCAGGGAAATTTATCACCTCACAGGAGATGCAGATCAATGGTTGTCATTAATTCAAAACACAAAGAAGGATGAAGAAGTATCAAATATTAAATGAAGGGAGTTTAATGAGATTTTATTAGAAAAAATATTTTTTTCGTGACCATCGAGCGGATATTGAAAGAAAATTTCTAAGTCTGAGGAAAAAGGAGGATGAGCATGTTGGAAAGTACAAGGCTAACGTTACAAGGTTAGAAAGGCATGTAATAGATTATATATGTATCCAAAGGTTTAATATTGATCGAATCTTTGATGGGTTAAAACCATTTATCTTTCAAGCATTATACTGACAATCATTATTATTGTACGAAGATATTGTCTCATATACTATCAAGATAGAAAATGAATTCTCTAAGTCTTACAAATTTAATGAAAAGAAAGAGAAGATGTGATCTGCTGAAGACTATTGAAATAAAAATAAGGGGAAGAAGGAAAAATTTAAATATCCATCATATGTTAAATGTGGGAAGAAACACCTCGGTACTTTCGTAAAGGGAATGGGAGTCTGTATCAAGTGTAGTGAAAAAGGATACCAAGCTTGTGATTTCAAGGGAAAGAAAGTGGCTGTCAATTTTGAGTTCTACAATTGTATAGAAAAGGGGCATCAAGAAAACAAATTTCCTAAGCACCATGGAAACTGACCCCAGAAAAGGCCAAGGGATCAAGAAAATAATTATTCTATCACTACTGCTGAGGTTAAAGCTCTGAAAGACCTGGTGGTAGGTAATTTAATGGTTTCCACAATTTTATCCAATGCATTATTTGATTCTGGATCATCTCATTGTTTCATATCTTTTCAGTTTTCTAAGAATATAAGATATTTCCAATTTTATTTAACAAGGGAGTTGTCAAGGAAAACTCTTAAGGGAAGTATCATTGCAACAATTTTTTTGTGAATAAGTTCTATTTAGGGCATATAAATGTAATTTATCAGCTGGTTTCATCATCATAACCATGATTGAATTTGATATAATCTTTGGTATAGATCGCCTTTCAGACCATGATGCAAAAAATTATTATAAGAAAAAGGACGTTACAATTTTTGAGGATGATAAGGAGTTCCTTATCTTTAGAGAAGAAATTTCACCACCTTATTCTTACCTATATGCACCCCCATTAGCTTTACTAAATTCAATTATTGTGGAGTAAGAGAGTGAAATAACTTTGGGTGAGGAAAATAATTCTCAAATAGAGGGTGTACCCATTTTCATGAATATGTTGACTATTTCCAGATTATTTTTATGGACATCCTCCAGAATGAGAAATTGAGTTTTCCATTGATTTAATTCCTGGTTGATGGCCCATATCAAAGACCCCTTATAGAATTTCCAATATGGAATTATTGGAACTAAAGAAAAAACTATAGGAATTGAGTAATAAAGGATTTATCTACCCTCGTGATTCTCCATGGGGAGACCCTATTATTTTTTTAAGAAGAAACATAGATCTATGAGGTTGAACATTGACTACAGTGAGATCAATGCTATAAAAATAAATAACAAATATCCCCTAGCACTCATTGATGATTTATTCAACCCACATCATGAAGGTGATCAATATTTTTCAAAGATTGACCTTCGATCCAGATATCACCAGTTGTGTGTGAAGAAGGAAGACATTCTGAAAATAGTATTTCGAACCAGGTACGAGCATTACAAGTTTACAGTAATCCCTTTTGGATTTCCTAATGCACCCTCTGTTTTCATAGATCTAATGAATACTGTTTTCAAAGAATATCTTGATGAATTTATAGTAGTATTTATTGATGATATCTTGTTATACTGAAAAAGATTCGTAGATTTTGAAAATAACTTGTTCAATATTATGAAAACCCTTAAAAGAAATGAATTATATTGGAGGTTCAACAAGTGTGCATTCTGGATTTAGGAGATTTCTTTTCTTGGCAATGTTGTCTCTAAGGATGGAATATCTATCGATCCTTCAAAGACCAAGGCAATCGAAGAATGGCCAGCACTGACGAGTATAACTGAGGTGAACAAATTTATTAGTTTAACTGGTTATTATCCAAATTTTTTCCAAAGTTTTTCCTGATTGGAAAACCCATTAACCAAGCTCACACGTAATGGGGTAAATTTTTTTTTGGATAAAAGAGTGTGAAGAATGTTTTTAAGAACCGAAGAGAATATTAGTCAATGCTCCAATCTTGACTCTATCATCGAGGAATAATGGGTTTTTTATTTATAATGATGTATGGATGAAAGGACATGGTTGTGTCCTTATGTAGAATGATAGAGTTATTGCCTATGCACAACGACAACTAAAAATTCATGAAAAAACTATCCCACTCATGATCTTGAGTTAGAATCTATAATCTTTACTTTGAAGATATGGAGATACTATCTCAATTGGAAAAAATGTGAGATATATACCGATCACAATAGTTTGAAGTATATTTTATCACAAAAATAACTCAACACGAGGCAATGTTAATGACTTAAACTACTCAAGGATTATGATTTCACTATACACTACACCCAGGGAAGGAAAATCTAGTGGAAAATGCTTTGAAAAGAAAGTATCATGGAGTTTGGAACAAGATGAGAGTTGAAAGGGATCCTATGTTCATAGATCTAGTAAAAATGGATATTAGAATAATCATGGAAGGTGAAACATCTATATTTTTTCAAATGGTTTCCAAAAAATCTTTACTAGAAAGTATAAGAAGTTCTCAATCATATGATAAGAAGTTTCAAAAGAAAATTAAAACTTTGAATGATGAGAGATTGATTGTATTCATTTATAAAGGTGTAATTTTGAAATTTGATAAGTGAATTTGTGTTCCTGATATACCTGATATTAAAAGGGAATTGTTGGATGATGCTCATAGATATAATTTTTCTATACAACCTAGTAGCACTAAGATATATAGAGGTTTGTAGGAACATTTTTAGTGGGACAACATGAAGAGGGAGAATGCTGATTATGTGTCAAGATGTATGGTTTGTCAACATGTGAAGGCTAGAAGACAACATCATAGAAGTGTCATACAACCTATTCCCATTACTCAGTGGAAATGAGATGATATTACGACGAACATTGACATGGGGCTACCAAGGAATTCTAGAAGGAACGATGAAATATGGGTTATTGCTGATCATCATACCAAGTCAGCACATTTTCATTATAGAAGAGAAGATTTTCCACTTAAATGTTTAGAATGACTGTATATTAATGAAGTTGTAAGACTTCATAGTGTACCCCTATCGACTGTTTCTGATCGTGAACCCCATTTTACATCAAGATTCTCGAAACGTTTTTATATGGACTTGGATACTGAACTTTATTTGAGCATTGCCTACCACCCTCAAACTGATGGACAATCTGAACGGATTATTCAATCATTAAAAGACATGTTGCGATCTTTCTCAATTGACTTTCAAGGTATGTGGCATCAGAATTACCTCTGTTTGAATTTTCCTATAACAATATAATCCATTCAAGTATTAAGATGCTGCTATATGAAGCATTATATGGAAAGAGATGTAACACACCAACTTATTGGGATGATTTTGGTGAAAGAAAACTCCTAGGCCCAGAACATGTTCATGAAACAATGGAAATGGTGAAGAGTATCCAATCCCACATCAAAGCAGATAAAATTAGGCAATAGAGCTATGCCGATAACTGATGGAAGGATTTGGAATTTCAAGTAGGCGATTATGTTTTATTGAAGCTATCTCAATGGAAGGGTGTTATATGTTTTGGTAAGAAATGTAAATTAAGTCCCAGGTACATCATACCTTTCGAAATTCTAGAACAAATTGGAGTTGTAGATTATCGTTTGGAAAATACACCAAGTCTCTCTAATGTTTAGGATGTGTTCCATGTATAACTGTTGAGAAAATATAGTCCTGACCCAATGCTTTTACTCACCTATGAAGAAATATATCTAGAACCCGATTTGTCTTATTGTGATAATCCTGTCATGATTCTTGATTCCACAGAACAAGTGCTGAGAAACTGGACAACCTTTCTGGTGAAAGTTCTTTGGAGAAAGCATAAGATGGAAGAGGCAACGTGGGAACCTGAGGAACATATGATCAAGAACCACCTGAACTATTTTATTCCATAATATTCTAAAAAATTTTTGGATGAAATTATTTGAAAGAGGGAATAATGTAACACCCCAAGCTTCCATGGTACGTTTCCCTTTGAATAATACAATAGCTAGCATTTTACGCAACTTGGAGTTTTAACACACCAAGACCAATCAAACTAGCCTTTATGAATAGAAATACCTACTTTTTTAAATTTTATAAATTTTATTTTTCAAAATCGACTTCATTTTTGGATTCATAAAATTATAATTAGCTTAGGGTGATTTTTGGTATCTTTCTGAAAACTTTAAATTTTTGATGAATAGTAAAAAACACTATGTTATTGCTTAAAACCGAATTTTTATTTAAATAAATAGTTATTTTATTTAAATTTATATTATGTGAAAATAGATACATAATACCTATATTAATTCAATATAATTCATTGGAGTCATTTTATAATAATATTAGATTTGTAAAATACTATTGAACTTTTTACTGTCTTTTACCCACCTTCTAGGTATGTTAGAAAATTTTCATAAAACATAATTTTACCACTTCAATTAATTTAATTTCAAAAATCCAAAAGAAATAGTTGATATCAGATTGTAAAATTTGGTTCAATAGATGAAAATAATTTTCGGTGAATTGTAACTTATGACTTTTATTTACCGCGGTGAAAAGTAAATAAGGAAATTAAAGGAAAAAATGATTTTATGATTACCCTAACACATGTACTAATTCTATTAGATAAGTTTATTTCGACCATAATCAACCTTAGGAATAAAATATGATCTTTTTGGTCCACTTTTATTAGATTTGTACATTTATTATTATTTTATTTAAAGAAGAGTTAAAAGCGTTAAATTCAAAGTTTAAAAACTAAACCATTTTTATATAAGGTTACACATAAGATGAATTAGATTATAAATATTCATTATAAAGATAAAAAAATTACTACATAATGGTATTTTATTTATATGTTTTAGACATTAAATAATAAAATTTATTTATGACACAATGATTATGCCGTAATTACCTTATTATTGAACGATTAAACAATTGATATTATAAATATCCAAATAAATGTAAGTTGAGACTTTATATGATTTACACTAATTTTATATGTTAATATGACATGTTTGGGTTGATTAAATGAATTTTTGTCGTATTATTCATGTTTTTAAGACTTTAAAAAATCAAATACTAAATAGTTTTAAAATTGACTTAAATGTGTTTTTTTAAAAAAATACAATATTATTAATTGATATGATATAAATAAAAATATAAGGATCAGTCAAAGGACATAGATAAGATTCGATAAAACATTAATGAATCACTAGGGTTTTTCTTGTCATTTTATAGTAAGATTATTAACCTAATAATAGGATAATACAAGAATACATGGTAAAAGTTAAACTATTTAACTACGAGATAAATATAAAAGATAAGGTTAATATGGTGACCTAAACCTATCTAAAAGATATTGGTTTAGAGTTTTTCGATCCATCCCCACATTATACTTTAAATAAACCCTTTTTAAGCCACTATAAATTGAGAAGATTGTAAAATAAAATAATATATCATGGTTTTCTTAAATTGACCATCACCTCTCCTATAAAAGGGTACTCCCCCTTCTCTTAATCTCAAATATCCAAATCCATTTGGATTGGCCAACACCTGATAAAATATCCTCAAAACTTCCCTCAATTTTACCTAGAGGCCTTACTTTGATCAGAAATCCAACTTAAAGAGCCTTTTTGATCAAATCAAAAGAAACACCCGAAGAAGAGGAAATAATTTCACCAACTCTTTCAATGTTTTTTTCGTCTTCCACATCCTCTTTCTTTGTTGTTTCAATTCCAAAATAATAACTCAAATAACTTATACATACTGTGATGTTATTATAAATATGGTAAAACCATATTCATTATTCTATCCATCCTATGAATGACAAGTCACCATATGTGCGTACCTAAGACTTACCATCTCGACGTCATGGTTTAGTTTGTTATTCAAATACTTAATTATTTGTATGAGTATAATAATGGGTGAAATTGATGTAAATAATAAATACAACATGTTAATTATTCTATATATATGATATAGCATCTAATTACATATTATTTAACCATCAATAGAATGACATTGTCGCTCGTGAGTACGTACAGAATACCGTCTCGACAAACGCGATGAGATTCATTACCCATCGTGATAACTCAAGAATTATTTTCATTATATGAATAAAAATAATTTTTAATAACTTAATATCATTTGGGATATGAATTAAATACATATTATCCATAAAAAACATGTCTTACATTACCAATCATTTAATGAAAAACGATTCAGTTGACACCCGAAATGATGATACTACAGAAATATTAATAACAAAGAAATATTAGAAGATCATATATGATATCATATTTATTTATGTGGTTATCGTATAATTTAATAAAAATTATTTAAGTTTTATACAGTAGGTTAATTTACCCTCTATCATGTAAAATCACAAGGTGAGGGTTTATTTTACAATCTCTTTATCATCTGAGGTTGTTTATACGTGAGTATCTACTGGGACATCTTTATCATCCACATCCGTGTTTCTTAGAAATGAATTTCAAAACATTTTTACTATTTCTTAGACTATGATTTATTTTCATTTATACCTTTTTTTTTAATTTTTATAAAATGTTTATAAATGAATCTTTCTGTGGTTTTACAAACAAGGTACTTATGACCTTTTTGACAAATTATGGTAATACTATCTTTTTTAACTTATATGTTGGGTGTAGCTATTTTCCAAAGTTAGAAATTCTTCGAAAATTCCCTTACAATATTTTAATAATATTTTCAAAATAAATGTTTTCTTTTTTAATTATATGATTTTTAAAATATTTCAAAATAGAAAGAGATATTTCTCTCATATAGTTTTGAGTTCAACTATGTCAACATCCTTTGAAGTATTTTACACTTGTTTGAAGTTGATTTATTAAGATAAAAAATATTCCATATTGTATTGATAGTTTTGTGATATTTTTGACTATGGATGTGTTATTTTTATACCATTCATGGTTTATGGTTAAAGTATTAAAATTTCGTATGCTAGTTTTAATACGGATGTTTATGTTATGTTTCAACCTTTTCATATGAAGAATGAATTGGACTTAGTAAGTGATGGGTGGATCCCGCTATAGCTCCTTGTTCCATCAGTAGGTCTCATGAGGCAAACTGTTGTCTTGGCACAAGGCCTTGACAAAATCTTCTTTGCAGTCTTGGCACGAAGCCTTGACTCTATGGTTATGAAATCTGGCATTATGCATTCCATCATTATCAAATTGGCTATTGATGTTGCATGTGATTATTAGACAAGTAGAATATCCATGTGAATAAGTAAATGTAATTATTTGGTTTATTTTTTTCCATATTATGCTGAAGTTTATGTTTAAAAGGCTTGTGTTTTAGTATTATACATTTCCTTAAATATTTATTATTATTTATGAATGTTTCCGCTATATTGTTATCCTTAAGGTGCATCTGAGCAAACCCCTTTCTATGTTTTATTTTTTCCAGGATGTGAAGAAATATATTATAATTAACCTGCAAAAATATACTAAGGGGTATATGAGTGTTTAAAAGGGGACAAAATGTTTTTTTAATTCATTATGTAATGTAAAACATAAGTTTGTATCTATTACTTCAAAGGCTACTAAACTGATTGGTCATTTGGGACATGATTTATTGTATCATTCCAATATTATGTAATAATGCAGTGAATCTGGGTAACTTTGGTCGGGGCGTTACATGTATAGGACTCTTGTACATTGTGACAGTCTTGGTTGTGAACCTTGACTAAAGATACAATGAAATGAGAGTGAACCAAATTTAATTTGATATTCTTTGTAGTGTTATTGATGAAGTAAATGTTTTTCTATGATTATCTGTATTCCAAAAAACATATTTTTTGTACTAATATTATGATCACATGGATCATGATATTTTATTCCATTTTGATTAATGTTGTATGAATTTCTAAGTTTTATTCCATGACTCTTGATTATGATCTATGATATGATATGTATGGTTCTTAAAACATAATCTCATGCTGTCAAAACCTTATTCTCATGTTATACTTGAATTATCAATGATATCAACGTTGTTTACCCTTACTGATCATCTTAGATCACTTATTTTTTATTTTTTATTTTCACCAAGATATGATTTTTTTAAGTATGATATTTCTAAGAAGTCTGGTATATATGAGAAACTTGGTGTGAGTTGATAGAGACAATTTATGTACCAGTTATTTATGTATCATTGTTTCCAAAGACACTAAATCTTTACTCGCCTCAGATGAGTTTTATTGAGAAATGTATTGATTATTCATGTAAAAAGGTTTAATATTTATATATGTTGTTCTTATGCTTCTGAATTTGGTATTATAGTGTGATTTGTTTCAATATATGGAGATTAATATTACACAAATTTGGTGAAAAACATGAGAATAATTCTAATTATAGGATAACTACCTAAATTTTTAGTATGGTAGAGATTATGTGGTTTTTTTAAAATACATAACTCTCTGGATATTACAAGTTGACATGGTTTAGAATAGATTCAGCTTGGTGTAATAAACCTAAAAATACTTGGTGGTGTATATCCCAGACATCATTATGGTGCAAATTGAGTGTGCTATTATTGTGCTCCTAGTTTCAAAATCATGTGGGCTATTCTTGGTTTAATTCATAGTTTTAGTTATGAACCATTATGAATTATTTTAATAGAAGATAGACACAAATAACCAAGGTTAAGAAAAAGGTTTCATAGATTTTAAAAAGGTGTAAATATTTATACATCATATGAATGAATTTTTTGGATTATTTTATTTACAACTATGATTATTATTGATCAAACTACAATTTTGGGGATTACTAAATAGATGGAACTTAGAGTAATCTTGTTAATGATGAATATGATAGAAAATGAAATATGTTTATTTACCAGAAACAAAAAGAAATGTGAGATGGAATGAAAAAAATAATGATGATAAATAATTATATAACTAATTATATGATTAAAAATATCAACTTGAGTGAGTTTCCTGATACACCTAATAATAGAAAAATGGAGTTTCATGTAGACTTTGGAGGGAAGAAAGTCCATCTTTTTACATCTCAGTTATATTGGGGGAAGCACATAGAGAAAGGTATAAATGGAATAAGAATATGTTCTATGTGTGGAAAAGAAATACATAGAGAAATTAATTACTTATGTAAAATGAAGAGTTTGATAGAGGGATACGAAGTTCATCCTAAGGTACCATTAATAGTTCAATTAATTATTTGGGGGAGCATGGGCATTATCTGCTTCAATTCCATAATCCAAGTCTTAACACCTAGAATAAGTAAGGACCTATGATTTGAAAATCATTTAGGAGGACATATTTAAGTTTTTATATATTCATATTACATAATTATATTCTAGACATGTTATATCATTGATATTTATTTTATATGAATCATTAAACATCTAAATATTATTTTGAAGCACATTTTTTTTGTATTTTAAAGAATATGTTTTAATGGTACTAATAAGAAAGAAAAATAACTTAAATTTTAGGAGATATTTTTAGATAAATTGTGATTAACTAGAATAGTAGCCGTAATTTGTTCACGATGTTGAGATAATTAGGATTATTTGGGGTAAAAAGATGATGGATATTGATATATTAAATTGGTTCGTATTAGTGACATTAAAATTGGTTAATGATTTTTCAAAAAATTAATTAATATCATTTTTTATAATGTTTCGGACATTTTTTATTTATGGAATATATTTTATATAAATTATTTTTGGAGGTATATATATTTTCATTGAGGTTTTATAGGGATTCAGGTTATTAGCATGTTTAATATAATACATGCTCAAGGTATTCACATGTTCAATATGTGAAATTATTTGAAACTTACTGTTGTCTAAGGATAAATGTTGAAGTTTATATTAAAAAACCATGTAGTCAAATATATTGGTTTTTTGAGATTTGAATTAGGTAATATATATTTTGGAGGAGTCTTAAATATAACTATTTTAGGAATGGGTTATTTTGAACTTTGGGTGTTATTTTTGAGGTTTAATAGATTAATGTATTATATTTATCTATATTGGATATCTTATACTAACCATTTGTTTTGGTAAATGTTTTGAGATAATAGAAATTAATTTTAATTGTTTTATAAATCTTATTGTATGATAAATTTCAATCTTAGTTATTTAGACATAAAAAATTTATCTTGGATATTAATTTCTCTTATTGATAGATGAAGTACAAAATTGGTCAAAGATCAACCAAGGGAGTTAATCCAAGCAGGTGATCAGCATGTAACGACGAGTGTGTCTTGCGGTGGAGACTCCCTGTTTATTTCATTCATCTATAGTAGCTTTGATGCACGGAAAAGGGAAGAGTTATAGAGCGAGATGAGGTCTTTGACCTAGGGAATCATCCTTGGGTGGTGGTTGGTGATTTTAATGTTGTAGTCGACTTAGAGGAGAAGAAAGGAAGATGATATTTTCAAAGGAGGTATAGATGGGTGTTTGTTCAGTTTATAGCTAGAAAGGGGATTTTGGATCTTGGGTATTCATGTTCCCTTTCACATGGTGTAACAACCAGAGGGGCATTAGTAGTTGCTGGATCTGGATTGAACAGTGCTTATCCAATGTACGAGGGATCTCTAGGTTTCTAGAGGCGAAGGTTGAGCATCTGACCCACAGTATCTCTAACCATTCCCCACTCCTACATTCCCCAATATTAAGGGAGGCTCTACAGTGAGGTTTTAGGTAAATGAACCACTACCAGGGTACCCCAGGTTATCACCAAACAGTGAGGAGAAGTTGGTAGGAACTGATCCATGGGCACTCCTGGTGAGCGTTGCACTGCAAGTTGAGGTGACTCAAGAAGGTAGTCCATTCATGGGAAAAAAGCATCCTTCCCTTGGAACTGGAGCTGGATTTTCTAGATATTGAATGGGTTGAGGATAGTATTGAGGAGGTCTGGGACGACTCTATATTTTGTGTGCTCTCTGAGAAGAATAATAACATTGTGGTTATGATACTTGTGAATGAACGAATGGTGAGGGATCATTCGATAATTAAATGGCTTAAAGAGGGTTATAAGAGAACTGATTTTTCCATGCTTGGATAAGGGAGAGACGGCAGGTTTTCCAACTGAACATGGATTTAGAATATGGATCTTTCAATAATGATAGTGATGTGGTTGGGTTCTTGGTGTTTTCTTACTTCAAGGGCCTTCTTGCAGGACCCAATCCAAACATGCTATAGGGTTACCCTACGGGGGGGGGGGGATGAGTTCTAGGAGGGGATTTCACACCATGTGTCCCTTCATGATAATGAGTTGATGGTGGGGATCGTGGAGGAGGAGGAGATCTTTACGGAAATGGTGAGTCTTAATCATGAGAGTGTCGCTGGTCCTGATTGTTTTCCAAGATCATTCTTTAGGAGCTCCGGGGAGCTGGTGAAGGGGGATATCATCAATGCTATCAAGGATTTATTTAGAGTGGGTAGCCCACTACAGATTGTGTCCACCACGACTCTTGTCCTTTTACCAGAAATAAAAGACCCCTAATCTCTTCTTCATTATCGGCTGGTGAGTATGTGTAGCTTTACATACAAAATACTGGTGAGCATCATTAACAGGAGGTTGTCTGGAAATCTTCTTCGGTGGATCTACAAGGAACAACATGGTTTCGTGAAAGACCGCTCTATTCAGGGAGCTATAGAAGTGGCCCAAAAGATACTGAAAGATATCAATATCAAGGTTCATGGATCTAATATGACCATCAATCTTGATATGAATAAGGCATATGACAGGATCAAGTAAGGATTTATTAACAGGATACTAAACAAGATGGGTTTCTCATGACGGTCTTGCGATCTTATGTTCAGGTGTTTCAGTGAGTCCTAGATGGTTGTGTCATTTATGAGGTGAACTCAATGTTTTTTCAAGACATTCCAAGGCCTTCGTCAAGGTGATCCTCTATGCCTGATTATTTTCATTCTTAGGTAGGATACCTTAATCAAGTTAATTAATAGAGGCATCTATAATAGAGATGTTCTTCAGAACTGAAGGAAGTTGGTGCTGCCACCCGCCTGTCATCTGATGTTTGTGGACAATACCTTCATCTTCATTAATGCGGGGAGGCGGTCTGTGTAGGGGGATATTATGATCCTTGGGGATTATTTCCACTGGAGTGGTCAAAAAATTAATAGGGAGAAGAGTGGTTTTATGTGGCCTAGTCTTTCACTTCGAGCAGAGTGATAGATATGGGTCGTAGATTGGGTAGGAGGTGCGGTACATTTCCCATGGAGAATCTTAGAAGCCCCGTGTCTCCAGGAAGAATGTGTATCATTGATTTCGAACCTGTGGTGATCATGATTACGGGACACATTAACAATTTGAAGAACCTTTTTTATCCTTTGGAGGCTGTATTACTCTTGTGAACAACATCCTCTCATCCATTCCGGTCCACTCTCTTTTTTCCACCAATGTGCCGACGAGGGGGGGGGGGGGGGGTTATCAAGGTCATTGATAGACTTTTGGCACATTTCATCTAGGATGCATCTTCGGAGGGGAAGAGACATTGGATTTCTTGGGGGAAGATGGATCGTCCAATTTTGGAGGGAGGGAGAAATGTTAAAAGCCTTGCAAACACTATTAAGTACATGCATGTGAAGCTTGAGAGGGAGGTAATTGAAGAGCGATCATTGTGGGGGTAAGTTGATGTCTTGTAGAAACTGGGTCATCACTGAATATTCTATGGTTAGTGGGTCTTCGCTCTGGTCCTCTGTTATCTGTTTTATTCCATCCATCCTCCAATGCTTGCAATGGATTATTGTGGAGGGGAAAAACCAGTTCTGGTACCACAACTGGTCGGGAAAGACTCTTGGATATCCAGAGTGCCTAGATCTGTCGATCACCTATAAGTAGGCGAGCCAGTACCCACATTTTTTTAGAACTAGTCTTGATGCGGACCAATAGGACGTTTTTGAATCAGTTATTTTAAACTCGGATATGGACCAGTGTGTATTTACTCCCTCCACCTCGGGTAGGTTCAATATGAAGGATTTTTACAGGTTAAGGTTGCCACAGGGCCAGTAGGGAGGTGGGTACGGTCTTGTTTGGTGTATGTGTATCCCTATGAAATTTTATTTCCTAACATGGAGGATCCAAAATCGAGCTTTACCAATAGATGATAACATAAAGATACTCAGCATCAGCATGGATTTTTTCTGCCAGTGTCACATAGATAAGTGCGAAGAGAGTATATCCCATATATTCTTTAAGGGGGATTGGGCATGACAAGTCTGGGGTTTATTTGGGGGAACTTACAGTATAATCCCCCAATGCGTCGAGCTCGATTCCATTGTGGAGAGCTTGTTTTAGGGGGTGGACGATTCAGGTAATGAACGAAGGGAGAGATCCATCATTTTGAACACTGTATATTGATGTGTATGGAAAGAGAAGAACCGAGCTTGGTTCTAGGGGCTCACATCTATGGGTAGATCCATTACCGCTAGAGTACGATTTATCCTGGTCAATTTTTGTGGCATCGATGTTGACTGGAAGCAGACCCCCTCTCTTTGTATACAATTTGTGCATCATAACATGGCTCAATGATTAGCCACCAGGAAAAACAGGAACTGGGTTCTGTGGTGTCTTATTGAAGTTGGATTCAAATTGAACACCAACGGTTCTTGCGTGTAGGGTGAGATGCATGGTGGTGACGTGGCTCAAGAACACGGTTATGGGAATTTTATGCAGGCGAAGGTGAAGGTGGTTCTCCCAGGTATCACTATTTTCAGACAGTGGGCGCTTGAAATCTCCCAATTTAATACTGATTCTATGGTTATTCACGATGCCTTTCATGGTAAAGGTATAATCCCTTGGTCTATTTCATACACTATTCGAAAATGAAAAGCTCTCCTATATAGTAGCACTAGATTCACTCACGCGTGGAGGGAGGGAAATAAGGTGGCGAACCAATTGGCCTCTATGGATACCCTTGGTAGCATGGTCAGTTGTCATACTCATGTCACTTATTTTAAACTTGAGGGGGTGAAGTTGATTTGGGATGATTCCCTTGGTCTCCATTACTTCAGGTCCCCCTAGACATTGGTCATCTATCTCTCTATGTCAATACTTTTGAACAAAAATTGTAACGTTGGATGGTGGGATTTCAAAAAAAGGTACATTCAATTTTTTAACCTTTAATATTAAAGATAAAATTATGATGGAATAATTTATTTAATTGGGAAAAATTTACCACCCAAATATTTAGTTTAAAATAACAATAAACCTAATATCTTTCTTAATAAAAAACACCAAACTTTAAACGAATTGAGATATATTATGAAAATGATATTATTTAAAAGTGACTATTATAAAAAAGTTGTTGATTGGTGGGAATGAATATGATTAACCACACATGGAAATATATTTTCTTACTCTATAAAAATTTATTTATTATGTATTAGAAAATAACAACATAATTTTTAGTGATACCATTTTATTCTTTAAAAATGAATTTTATTCAATTTTTTATCGAATTATTTTCATGGAAATTGTAATTAATTTATAAAATATTCAAAAAAATAATTTTATAAATTTAAAATAATTTTTGAAATTTTTACGACAAAATTAACGTTGGGTGAAATTTTGGGCTATTTATAAAATGATTGAATTTTCTATGAATAGTGAAAAGACCTATATTTCAAATACCCTCATTTTCTTTCATTAGATAAAATATCATAAAATTACCGTTATATTTTGGATTTTGTCTCAAAGTGATATATGATTAATTTTATTTAGTATAATATAAATAATCCCATTTGAGTAAAAAATATTAATGATTTTAATATAAGCTAATTTTTATGCTTAGAAAACATTTTTCTAAAAACTATTTTTCGATACTTTTTATGAATTTATATTAAACATTTTGTATAACACTTCTATATATAAAATAGTGAAAAAATATACTTTATTTTAAATTAATATCTTCAAAATTTTCATATATTCCCCTTTTATTTCATGTCATTATGAATAGTAACTATGTTAAATAGCTTTCACCCCGGTAAGGGTAAAATGAGAAAAATAAGCTTAAAAAAGATAAGGTCTGAAAATCAACCCAAAACATTCAATTATTTAATTTTATGGGATTAATTTGGATATACCCATACCTAATTTTATTATATGTAATTTTTTTCCATTCTGGATTAATAATGACTTATATATATTTTTATGTAAATAAAACTCATAAATGTCACTCTCCTACATTTAGTTTATCTAATATGTTCACATAGGGATAAAAATAATCCGAGAATGAATATTAAAGGTTATTTTTTAGAATAATGAAAATATTTTTTGATGTTAATTTATTTCTAATTTTTAGTGATTATATAATTACGTTAAATTCTTAAACAACACCAACACAATGCTTATGCAAACAATAGAGAAATCAATGTAAAGTATTAAAAAAAGAAGAATTAATTTTTTTTGATAAATTATGTTGTGAAATGAATTTTATGGTTAATAATAATGTATAATTTATTTTTAAAGATTTTATATTTTATTTTCATTTTATATTTCAGTCTTTTAAGTCAAAATAAATTAATAGTGCGAAAAATAACATTAATTATATCTTAATAAATATAATATTCTATTTAATTATCTAAAAATCATAAAAATATTTCAATAGAAATATCAGGTTGATAAATGGAATAAAATATCATCTCTTATCCATTTATGATACAATTTTTACCTTATATGTACAATTATAAACCTTTAAGATTGAATAAATTTTCACTGTAGTTATTGTCAGAAATTGCTAATGAAGGAGTTAAACCAAAATACAATGTTTAAAATACCACATAAACCTATCCAATTTTTATTGGTTGAATGTATTTAAACACTATAATATATTAGATTAGAAATTATTACAACACGGAGAACATTCACATGTAAATGAATTTAATATATTTTAATCTTTTAAAAAATTCCAAGTGTGTCCTCTCCTCACTTATAAAAGGACAGACATAATTTTTATTCATTACACCACTGTTATCCATCTATATTGAAAAACTAATACAAAAATATATTAAAAAATTATATATCCATGAAGTATAGGCTCTTTTATTCTTAAAATATCATTCAAAGTTTCTTTAAGGAAGGATATAAATGAGACAATTTGAATGAGAGGTAATCATTGTACCTGACCTCTTTCAAATTTTTTATTCTTATACCTACTCTAAATATATAGTATTAATAATAAAAAAATAAATAAATTATAATAAATATAATAAAATTTTATTATGTTTATTTTAACACAATTATTCTCTCTCTTTTAAATCAAATGGGAGTTGAAAAAAGTGATTGTATATATGTGTGGACTACCTCTTCCATGTAGTCATACAATTCATTTTCCATCACCATTTTTTCAGGGATGGTTATTTTTACGTGTGTAAATTTAATATATGATAATATTTAAATAATTATAATTATGTAATTATAATTTAATATCTACATTATAACCTCCCAATCCATTTGAAAAATATAACTTCACTTGCACATATGTGTGGACTACCACCTATGTGAGTTGATGTGATTTTTTTCATTATTATTTTTCGTAGATGGTCATAAATAATGATTTATTATATATATATATATATATATATATTAGTTGTGATTTCATTATAGTGTTTTAAATATAAAATTATATATAAATTTCTTTCCTTCTTATCATTAGAAAATGAAAGAAGCATTCATGCGTATGTATGACCATCCGTCTTCATAAAAGGTGCAAATCATTTTTATATCTTTATCTTTTTTTGATGATTATATAAAACTATATAATTAATATATATGATTATTATATCATAAATAAAATTTTGGATTTTATGAAATAATGATAAAATTAGAAAAACTGTAATTGAAGAACCAAAAATTCCCTAAAAAATTAAACAATTAACACGTAAAAATAATGATTTGAATAAGGAAATATTAATAAAAATGTGATGAAATGTTATAATTGGATCTTATATGATATTATAATAATGAAAATTACTCTTATATATAATTATAATAAATTTAAATTTATTATACTAGAGGTTAGAGATCATTTTAAGAGAGATGAATTTGAGGTAAGGGTTTATCATCCCAAATTGCCTTATTTGGGACATATGTTATGTAATAAAAATATATTAGTTTATGAGTTGTATAAATAACTATTTTTACATATTATATAATGAATGTAATTATTATAATGATATTTAATTTTTAAATTGAAGTTATTATTTCATGGTTATTTTGATTCAAAAGGTAACAAAAGAGTAATGGTTTTATATCATAATAACATTGATTACCAGGATTATTTATGATTATTTTTATGATGATGAAATTTCATACCCTACATCATAACAATATCATTAATTTTATTCTACTATTATTATTGATTTAATTTTTATTTAATATTATTATTTTCTTCACCTTAGTACTTAAAATGATTAATCAGATTTTATTAAGACAAATATACCTTATTTATTATTTACGTAATTTTTTATTTCATATCATTGTTTCTAAAAATGTATCTGATAATTTTTTTAGAAATATAAAATGATTTTTCAAAATGGATTTGACTTTTTTTTTAAAATTTGTATTTTTTATGTATTTTTTTCATTTATTGAATGAGGTACTTTTAACTTGTCAACAAAATTATGATAGATATTTTTATTTTAAGATACAAGGAATGAGAAAAATTTACCATCGATATGACTAATCAATTATTTGAAACATCATTTACAAGTTTCCATTGTTCCTTTTAAATAAAATATTTTCCCTAATATTATAATTTTTTTTATTTTTTAAAGAAGCAGTTCCAAAATGAAAATGCTATTTTCCTCAAGATATATTCCTGTTAAAGACATTTTTTATCTATGATGACATCCTTTGAAGTTACTTATGATTTAATAGGGATATGATCCAATGAAACCATAAATGTTATTTTTCTAGATCTCTTTGGTTATAATAGGAACATTTTTTTGGGAAACTCAACTATTTTCAATGGTTATTCTATGATGGAATATTGAAATATTTATGAAACCCATTTCCTTTCCACAGGTTATGATATATGATGAAAGTTTTATTATTGGTTGGAACACATATATATGATTTTCATAATTTTATGGGTGTTCCTAAAAGTTTATATAACCCCAATGAATTTGGTAATGATGGAAATGTCACGAGATAATAAGGATTTAATGGGAAGTGATCCAATTCCAGTATTAGATTACTTTCACAATGATAGTATTGGGAGAGAGTGTTGACTAAGAATATGATTAAATGAGAAGTGAAACCAATTCACTATGATAGTATTCACAGTGAGACTTGACTAAGGAAATTATTTTCTATGATAATGTATATAGAATATACTTATGTCTTATAGCAATTTTATGTTCTCATTGCCCATGATCTTTGATTCTTTTATGATGCATGTCTTATCAAATGCCAATATTTATTCAATAAATCCTGATTATGATCTATGATATTCTGAGTATGTCTTGAAATGTTAAGATCATTCTATCATTCCATTATACTATTGTTATGTTTAAGTGACCATTGATATATCCCTTTTCCCACCTTATTAAGCATCTATATAACAACCCACACTTCATATACATATAGATAACATCTTATTAGATGAATATAAATTATATAAAATAAATAACCATGCTCTAATCGTATAGGTATATTTCCTTTGGAAACATGGGTACATAAAAAATTGGTTCATAGATGAAATGAATCATCTACCACTATGTTGTCCATAACTACCAATCTTATTGAGTTTGTGTCGAAGTGGATGTGTCGATAGGGCTGCTTGACTTCATTTGGATTTCTATTGGAGAAGCGTTTTGGTATAAGAAATTTGTTTATTATGAATCGTTGGTGCAATTTTGTCCGCTATGCAAGAAGATGGGCCATTCAAAGAAAGTGTGTAGGCGTGGGGGCAGGACTGAGTTCCAGGAGCCGGAGAAGGGACTGGGCAGCAGGTTGTCTGTTCCAGGTGCAGGTTCAATGGAGTTAGTCTTGTTTGGTGACCCAGGATATCCACTCTGAAATTCGAAGGTTGTGCCAGTTACTCGTATTGAGGATGAGTCTGACCTTCAAATGGGGAGTGCAGCTGACCAACAGATTTCCTATGGAGCAGCGAAAGATGTTAGCATCCATCAGAAGGCTCTGGGGCTGCGTTCGGATCCAAATAGGTCTGTTGATGGCTATGAAAGATTTGGTTGAGGTTCTGGCAAGAATGCTGGTACCATTTGTTCGGGGGAATCAGTGAAGCAAAAACCGGTTATGGTTTTACCTCATGAACCAAGGGTATCTGTAATTTCTAATTGGATGAGGAGTGATCTGGCGAGTCCTCCCAGTGACAGGGGTGAAAAGGGTGATCTGATCTCAAATCCATGCACCTATGCTATGGTTGTGAATGCAGGAAGTAGTAACAACTCTGAAAGGGTGATACAACCGAATGGCGGTAATATGTCTATGGATTTCCCGGTGTGGGAGAAGACATCGCATGGTGTAAGAAGCCAGACCAATACGACGACTCTAGCCAGTATCAACTTAAACAACAGATTTGATTGTTTGAATAATGATGGGAGGGATTGAAAGAAACTCCATTTGTTCCACCGAGTCTGATGGAGATGGACAACCCTCAAATGACTATGTTATAGGAGGGGTCAGTAAAGGCCTACATAGTCTAAGAAGGAAGAATGGAAATAAGGAAAAAAGGGACCCAGAGAGTTGCATTGTTTCCAAGAAGTTGAAACCAAAGGGGCGCAAAGACTACTCCTACCTTCCTAGGCCGATGGAGACTCAGTCAGCCGAAAAAGATGGTAAATCCAAGGAACATGATGTCCAGATAGTTGAAGGTGAGTAGGTTCAGCATGTCGGAGACATCGGGTCTCAAGAGCACGACAACGAGGCCTCAAATGTAGAAGGCACCTTGGTAGATTTGGCGACCCCTCGTGGGGATGCTGACAAGATGTTGGAGGACCAGAAAGGGGAGATACATCTACGATCTGAGGGGGTGATACTGGTGAAGGTGGCTGCTCTCCTACATGGACAACAATGTAAGGTAGGGAATCTCGACAGCTCACAGAGACAGTAGGTTGCAGATCTAGAACATAAGATGGATCTACTCATGCATTCTGGTGAAGAAATGTTGGAGGCCGTTCTGAAGATTAAGGTGATGAAGGAAGATGTGGATCAAATGATGGGAAGATTACTCCAAGTGGGTAATACTATAGAGAAATGTGAGTGGATTGACAATCAAGATCGTATATTTGTTAGAGGCTTCAAAATGGGGAAGATTAGTAAAGAAGAGTACATGCAAGCATGGGACTATCTAGTATCTCATTATGATGATATGTTAAAGGATGATCCAAATAGCCAGGTAAATTCCTTTCCTTGGAAATTTTTTAGGGAATGTGATTCCAACCGTCTTAGACTTGTCTTTAACAAGTCAGTTGTCTCTTTTTCTACTTGATCTGTTTCAAATGTGAGGGTTTTCACTTTACCCTTAAAAGGGTTTGGAAATAAAAAAGTTAATTTGGAGGATGTAGTCAGGGTTCATTTCTAAAACAATCACAGTGGAATGAGTTCACCCTCTAAATAGCCATAGTAGTCAAGGTTCACTCCCAAGACCATCATAGTGGACAATTTCTTTTACTAAAATGGGTTTACTCTCCATTCTAGTCCTGTGTTATCTCATAAGATATCAATATTTACCTGATAAAATTGTGATAGATATAGGTCCAATCTATCACATAATCCATATATTTTTGTGCCAAATTATCATACAACATTAATCATAGCATAATCCATATAAATAAAATAGTTCTTATTAACATTTCCTCATAGAATAACCCATTTAAAAGAAATGGGTTTCATAATAATCTCGTTAATTCTTCATATCATAACCCATGGAAAAAGAATGATTTTTATAAAAATATATTCATCATAATCATAATACATAGAAACAATTCATAAGGACTATATCATAAGATCATATCCATAGTAAATCTAAACTAACAAAAAATATTCATCTTATATTGAATATGGTTTTGAAGGATCATGAGGATTACTTCTAGAGAATAAAAAACTTATCAATACGATAATAAAATTTTTGAAAACAGAAATTTCAGAAAACATTGTAAAAAAAAATTTATTTTAAAGTAATATTTTAAATTTATAAAATAAGCTTTAAAACATTGGGTGGTCATGATGGAGGAAAATATTATTGATTTCATATTTGTGTAAACAAATATTCTTTTCACATTTCCAATAAAAATTAAAAAGTAAATTATTTAGGAAATTATAAGAAGATTAATCGTAAACCATTTTGTAAAAATTAAAAACTAGGTAATACCATCCTTAATCAATATTTATAGATTAGTAAACATTTTATTTCAAACATTTTCAGAAAACATGGACACGGGGGAAAAAATATTGTTGAAAGAAGAGATAAATAAGGTCAGTTTTATTTAAAAATACTATTTTGGAATCTTTCGTACATAAATAGTGGAAAGTGAAAGGAAAGAAATTATCTTCTTAAAAAAACCAGAGTAGAATAAAATTCATGAGTTTCTTGATTGATAGATCATAATATATCATCATTATAAATGGAATCATAAATAATACCAATAAAAAATGATACAATAAAACGAAATCACTATAAAATTGTTAACAATTGAACCATAATCCCCATAAAATAATAACATTAAGAAAACATTGAATATCAAGAAAAAACATTCATGACATGAAATTGTTGATGCACACCCGATGAGCATTAAAAAACCTAGAAGGGAAGAAATACCAAAATCATGGGTATTATATTGTCTTCAATACAAAGGAAGATTATGTGGTTGACTCACAAGGAGAATGTGACATTCAAAAAAAAACATATGATTTCATAAAACTCATAATGTCATAATAATAGTTCATTTGTAGAATATAATATGCTATTGATCATGCCGATACCCTTTAACAATCCTCCCAATTCTTTTAAAATAAGTCAAACAATTGCTGATGGTCATGTGATGTATTCCAAACAAGATCCTTCAATCACAAAAAATTTCAACTGAAATAAACCTAACTATCATAAAAACCCCTTTATAATATAAAGTCAATGAAGATATGAAGCCTCCTAAAAAGGATAGTTGCATCAATCTTTAAGTGACATGCTAATGATATATGCAATACCTTGGGTAGCCCTTGGCAACATGTCTACCTTGTTTTGAAAAAGTATGTGGGCATTTAAACATTATCATGTGATGAGTCTCATATATTCCCATTCATTTATGTTCTTACCTTATGGATCCATAGACTAGTGGAGGGGTTGTCTAAAACAATTCTCACACATCACTATGAGATCTATTATTGGTCATCTAAAACATCAATGATATAAAGAGTGATTATCCTTGATGACACTTTCAGAATGTTGTGAGATACACTTTTATTGTAGAATAAATATTAAAATAAAAATGGGAATGGTGGAAGCTTCTTGTGAAGCAAGGATATGACGTCCTTTAGCCAAAAGGGGTCAAACACCCTTGGTGATCACCATTGATCAGATGAGTCCCCCTTCGAAAATCCAACATGGTCTCATGATGTCTGTAAGAAAAGTCGGCCTTATCTTAATGGAGACTCCCTTGAAAAGATGACTTAGTCTCATGAATGACCCTAGAAATGTGATATTTGATCACATTAAAGGATTTTAAATGGAATCCTTATATCATGAAGACTCTTAGAAATATGAACCTGACCTTATAAAGTACCCATGAAATATCAGCATAGTTAGTAAGAATCCCTCTGATTAGTTGAGGACTAATAAATATAGAGATAAAGGGATGATATTCATTCACTTTAAATCATGTGATGCATAGATGACACCAGCAATGACCCATGATGAGATCATGTGAAGCGCATGACACCAATGTCCATCTACTAACTTCAGATCATCTTTGCAAGATATGAACCACTCTGGGCAGTGTATTAACAGGGTGACAAGGACAATAAATACCCTCATCAACAAAAAAAAGGAATAATTGATCTAATGAATGAAGATTTTATGGAAAGAGTGTAGTATAGCACTTCTCAGAGCATAAGGTCACATAATATCAAGGTATTATACCAGGTAAAAACTTATGGAATGACCTAAGTGGTCATGTGGATTGAACATGTGCTTCACATGATCACTTGATTATTCATTTGAAGAAAATCCAGTGTGTCATAAAGATTATGTGAAGGTGTTTCCACATGTCTACTAGGTCATGCGAAACCCAAGTGATACTAAAACTTGAAAAAACATGGGATTTGTAATAATGGTGATAAAGTTATACGATTTATGCATTGATGAATATACAATCACGTGGAGTCATCACACACTTTACATGATATATCCAAATCATGCGACGATGAAAGGAAATGTCACCTAGATATAATGAAACCCATCAGGAATGTCAACCATTTCTCATAAAACCCTTAGGACATGTTAAAAAGGTATCATGACACCTTCCAAGAATGTAAACTAAGTCATGAGATGACACCTGGACATGTCATCCAGTTCTTTCTTCTGTACTCGGAAATTCCACCCAAGTCTTGTAAAGTCATCTGAGCATACCAATTGAGTAATTAAGTAGCACTAGGAAATGTCAGCCATGTCATGTAGCAAAACCAATACGTGTCATTTTTGAAAATGTGATAACATCCAAAAAATTCCATCCAGGTATTTTGAATCCCTCTAGGATTGCAATCCAAATCATGCAATGACCTCCAGACATGTCGGCCTTGATCATGAGATGTATTCCACACAATCCATCCAAATCATGAAAATTCATATAGAAATTTCAAAAAGATCATGCGATTATATTTTTACATATAAGTTATACAATTAGAAAATGTCCAAACATCTTAAAAAATGTCAAGAAGATGATCAAGACATGTTAGGTAAACAACCTATGATGTGATAACTTTTCCCAGTAGACATACTCGGCCATACACCCAAATTGAACTAAGAAGACTCTGGTTCCTAGTATAATGAGGATATGTAGGATGCCTTCATATTCCCCGATCTCTAATGGGAATCCACCTTAGTGTAAGTCCCCTCACATCTCAAATTTTCCCACCATCATGTCCCAATATCTCCCATGGGCTTATCATTCTTCCCCACACATCACTAGGTTGAGAATATAATTGAACAAAATTGACATTGATTTATACCATAACCAAGATACATAAGACACCTTCCTAAAGCCTAAGCTATATATTAAATATCTTGTAGGGTCACCCCAGTGCATTAGTCCTTTATCCATATACCACAATACTGGCTACTTGCTACCCATTTTCTATCACACCTAGCATGGATCACATGGGATTAGGGATTTGTAATGATCATATGACTTGTATAATGAACCTCTACTATCTAGGGAAACTATAGTGTGTAATACCCCTTAAACAACATGATACAATATCACCCATACAAGGGCATCCACCATGGGGAAATTCATATGGGAGTGATCGAACTATGATGACTTTGATTCCTGCTATAACTAGGATATAAAGCACACCTTATTGAGTCTCGATCCCGAAACTCAGTGCTTAAGTTCCCTCATATACATCAATTCCATAGGACATTAAACTACACTAGTCAAAAAAATTAAATGGTTTTTTGTTTCTTTTATTAGAAAAATATATAGGATGCCACATAAAGGTTCAATCCCATCCTTGATATACAAATCACTTCCTTGGATGGTCGTAAATTTTGGAGTACCAGGTTATATGTCTTCAAAATATAAAAAACTATCCATATCTAAGTAATAATGGGAATGGATGAAGAACCTAAGATACATTCATATGGATTAATTAATGGAAACCCTATTTATAGTTAATATTATTCAATCCCTGGTCATTGTATTTGGGTAAACAGATATGTATCTAGATTAGAAATAGATTTATAAACATATCTTAAATCTATAATAGAGTCATTGAGTAGGAAACAATTCCCACAATTGGGTATGATGATCCCAATATCACTTAATCTAAACCAATGTGAGTTCTTAAGTTTCATTGGGTCTAAAACCATAACTGGCTTCCTTCCTTTAGAAAGTAGGTTCACACTCAATTATGGACGTGGAAACCATTAATAGTATCTGTGAAAGAAAAACATGGGGAACCTGATGTGAGGAATTGTGAATCACATTAATAATCCCTAAAAATCAACCATATAGAATCTAAAAACCCATTATTTTAATTGGAATAAAAAACAGTGAACCCAATATGAAATCATTTAAATACAATACCTCTTTTATGGGTAAAAAAGATAAAATGAACTGTCCTCACTAGATGATTTTTTTCTAATAATGTGTATTATATTTTCCCATGAAACAATAGTGTTAAACTCATTACGAATCTCTCAGATAATATAAATAATCGGTTAGCCATGCATCAAGCCATCTTTTTTTATCCTATACAAAAAAATGGTAAACCATAAGTGAATCTCTCAAATAAAAAAAATTTCAACTGATCATGCACAGGCTATGTTATCTATGAAAAAATGGGGAACCAAAAATTAATATGTCAAATAAGAAATGATATATTTATTAAATGTAACTAGGGTCCACAATAAAAAATTCCATCCTCTATGTGTCAAGTCCACACAATAATAATGGTCAGACTGAGAAAAAGAAAGAATAATTGTGTTACTTGTGAAAAATTAATTAAGAATGCATCATGCCTGTAATAATGGACTAATCAATAACCTTGTTCCTTGTTGGGTTCGTGACTAAAAATAGAACTCTCATGAAGAAAAACCAAACCCAAGATCATGAATTCATCTAGCGACTCTTCTAGGAAATCAGGTATGACTGCAGCCCTTGCGAGTTACAGAATAAACTCACCCAACTAATACTATCAATGTCAGGTGGAAAATTCAATGGTCCAATAATGCCATAAATACTGTACATTTCCAAGCCTTGACTATACACAAAAGTGTCTCTAGATTATTTAACCAATGAGTCTGCATCTTTCAAATAAAGAAATAATAAAACCAGTGGAACTCATTACCACTGCCAATCATTTTAGAATATTATCATTGGTGCATGAAAATAACAACCTTTAGTATATTAGGATGGTGGGTCAATGGGTAAACTATGGCTCCCTTCTAGTTTAGGGGATGACAAGGAGGGCCCCTATCATCTTTTTTCACCATCACTATCCTTCCATAACCACTTATTCACATAATGAGGGCACCACCAAACACATTTCTACCTACAACACTCATGCATGTGTACCAAGGAAGTCACATCGGTCATGGAAGGATTTCGATAACTAGGAGTGAGATCAGATCCCCAGTTCCTTTGATGAATCCTACTATTATATTCCAGTAGTAGCCAGTGGACAAGATCAAATTATTCCTCACTCAGATCAATTATATGGAAATATTACTACAACAAGAATAGGGATGATATATATCCCTACTGCTACACACAAATCCCATTGGGATATTCTGATTGAACCATGTGAAAAAAGTGGGCTCATATATCCCCTTTAATCAAATATATCGGCTAGTATATATATGATAAGGAAAATGTGATGGAATATATACTTTTACACACTTTTCTAAAAAGTGACTACATTCTAGAAATAGTTTTGGAACTCCACCAATATATTCCATAACTGGTACAAATATATGGATAGTTACATACTCTTATCCCTATAGCTAGGGTAACACAACACTCTGATCAGTATGAAAATGTTTTTAACCAAGAGAAAGTGCATATTATTACTCTCATCCAAGAGGTATATCATAATATTCATGTAAGGGATGGGGAACCATACTGGGATCATATTTCTGTTCCAACCAGATATCACCAGCTGATATCCTCTAATGACTCTAGAAAAGAATATATTCCTTTCAAAAAATGCAAGAGGAACACTCCAAAGGCACCAGACTGGGATCATATTCTCGTTTCAACTAGGGTTCAATAATTGAAAGTGGCACATGACATGGGATAAACACATATCACAGTAGAAAAAGAATGAATAAATAACCCAGATGATCAAGATTAGGCTTATATCCTTGATACAATCGGGCTCACCAGCTAAGGGTGGAACTCAACTCAGGTAAGGATCATATTTCTATTAGTGATTCTTCTTGACATATTCCAACAACTCACAAAAAGTAAGGAGCGTATTCTTACTTCCACTGATGAAAGACTACACTAGAATCATTTTGAGGCTACAATAAAAGAGGCTTGTATTCCATTTCCCCTTATGAATTTCCATTGGTATATTCTAGATGGGAATAAATAGTTATACCTGGATCATATCCCCACTTCAACCAAGTTTGACCGGCATATTCCAACAACTACCCAAATATAAGCTCATACTCTTACCAATAACACACAAGTGGAGGAATAATTTAGAAGTTTCTTAGAAGTAGGATAATATTCCTATAGTTCCCGATAATAATTATTAATTTGTGAAAAATATTATAAAAAAAGCTCATATTCCTACTTAATCCAAAAAGGAAGGTCAACATGTTTCGTCCATGATGCTGAATGAGGATATTATCTATAATATGATCAATTCTAGTGATTTTTTGGTTCTTTGAGACACACTTTCAACACCTTAAGGGTACTTAGACTCTTTATCCAAGGTATAATCTAGTTATTACCATGGTAGTCCACCTCAGGGTAGTGTGTAGATTGATTAAATGGAATCTACCCTTAACATCCACTGTGGTTAACCTCCCATGGTTATATCTCCAATGTAATAAAGAAATATTCCTCTTTCCCAAAAACCTTTGTATATATAGATATTCATAACTTAGATTAATTTATTCAGAGATGTTATCAATTCATCAGTGTAAACTTTGTATAGTTCCCCATCAACTAATAGAGAACCTTCACCATGGTGAGTAGGTGACCCAAAGAAGAATCTTCTGTGGTCTAAAATAATGGAGGAGTTCTAGTCTGATGAAGAAGAATCTAACATGGCTATATGGATATATTTATATACAATCAACCACCCATATATTATATGAACCCTCTCCACTTTTAACTATGAGATCCTAGATGATCTAGAGAAGGAGTACATACCTTATCTGCCCCAAAATATGCAGGAAACTCATCATCTATTAATGGATAGTCAGCTCCAATTATCCATGATACAAGGGTCAACTTCAAACTATCAATATAATTTTTTTGTAACTCCCCAACCCTAGTTACTGAGATTTGGTGCATTATTACATCACATTGGCATTATCATAAGGGATCAAGTCCTAAAAGACCTATTTGTTTAGTATCCTTGGAAGTACTATATACAAACATAAGTTTTACATTACATTATGAAATGAAAAAAACATTATGTCTCCTTTCAACACACTCATATCCCATAGCCTATCCCTTCAGGTCAATCATAATATACTTCTTCACATACTGGGAACAATAAAACATTAGAATGGGGTGAGCTCAGATGCTTAGTAAAGAAAACAATATAGCATAAAAATTCATAAATAAACCTAAAACTTGTTGGAAATGTGTAAGGAAAAAACAAAAGCCTTTTAACATTAAAATTTTGCATAATATGGAAAAGATAAATCATATAATTCCATTTAATTATTCACATGAATATTTTACTAGTCTAATAATCACATCTAATATCAATAGATAATTTCATAATGATAGAATACATAATGTCAGACATCATAACCAAATAGTTAAGGCCTCGTGCCAAGACTAAAAATATGATTTTGTCACGGCCATGTGACAAGAAACTATTTTTTATCATGATACCTACTGATGCATTGAAAAGCTATAGCGGGATCCACCCATCACTTTCTAAGTCTAATGCATACCTCATAGTAAATGGTTGAAACATAACATGAACATTTTTATTAAAACTATCATAATAAAGTTTAATACTTTAACCCTAGACCATTAATGGTATAAAAATAACAAATCCATAGTAAAAAATATTACAAAACCATAAATACAATATGGAAGATTGTATCATAATAAATCAACTTCAAACAAGTGTAAAATCCATCAAAGGATGTTGACATAGATGAAATAAAAACTATTTGAGAGAAATATATCTTTATATTTTGAAATCATTTAAAAATCACATAATTATAAATTTAAAAATTTATTTTTAAAATAGTCTTATAATTTTGTAAGGGAAACTTCTAAGGTGTTACAATGACAGGAAATAGCCGCAACCACTGTTTAAGATAAAAAACATTCTTACCTTAATTTGTCGACAAGGTCATAAAGTAACTTGTTTGGAAAACTACAGAAAGATTCCTTTGAAAACATTTTATAAAAAGTAAAAAAAGGGTATAAATTACTTTAACCCATATTCTAGGAAATCATAAGAATGTTTGGAAATAAATTTTTAAGAAACACGAGTGTGGATAACAAAGAAGTCCCAGTAGATAATTTTTTAAAAACAACCTCGGATAATAAAGAGATTGTAAAAATAACCCTTAACTTGTAAATTCCCTTAGTAAAGGGTATGTTAAGATACTTTATAACTGTTAAATCATTGTTATTAAATTATAAAATAACCACATACATAAATATTATATCATATATGATCTTCTTTTATTGTTTTGTTAATAATATATCAGTTGTATCGTTGTTTTGGGTGTTAACTGATTCATTTTCCTTGACATTTTTTGTTACAGAAGTCATGTTTTTTATGGATGGGATGTATTTGATTCATATAAATAATGATGTTATGTTCTTAAACATTATTTTAAATCATAAAATAAAAATTATTCTTGATTGGTAATGATGGGGAATGAATCTCATCGCGTTCATGGAGAGGGTAATCCGTATGTATGCACGAGTGAAAATATCATTATATTGATGGTGAAATCAGATGAAATTGGATGGTATATTACATATAATGAATCATTAACATGTTATACTTATAATTTAATTCAATTAGACTAATTATTACACCCATCCAAATAATGAAGTGTTGAATAGCAAACTACACCACGACGTGGAGATGGTAAGTCGTACGTACGCATGTATGGAGACTTTGTCATTCATTGGATGGATATAATAATAAATATGGGTGTAACATGTTTATAATAACATATAATTATGTATAAATTACTATAGTTAATATTTTTTTATTTATAAAACAAAGAAATAGGATGTGGAATAAGAAAAGATCGTTGAAAGAGGTAATGAAATTATTACCTCTTCTTCCTGTGCTTCCTTTTGATTTGATCAAAAGGGATCCTTAAGATGGATTTATGATCAAATTAAGGAGTATATGTTGAATTGAGGGTATTTGGAAGGATATTTGAGCATGTTTTGTCTGAGACAAATGTATTTGGATGTGTGATTGTGAGAGAAGGGCAAGTATCCTTTTATAAGAGAGGTGAAGGTCACTTTAGGAAAAGCTTGAAATATTCATTTATTATAGAATAATTTTTGGTTTATAAAGGCTCAAAATGAATTTATTTAGAGGATAAGGTGGGTATGAGTCGAAATAATCTCAACCAATAGGTTTTAGACAAATTTAGGTCACCATATTAACCTTATCTTGTATATTTAACTCTTAGTTAAATAGTTTAACTTTTACAATGTCTTCTTGTATTTTAAAATTACATGTCTAATAAACTTACTTTAAAATGACAAGATATTACCAAGTGGTTTATAAATGTCATATATATCATTATTTATGTTTTTTGAACGAAACATAAATTTTTAGGAATACTATATCATTCAATAATGTAGTATTTGTTTTGAAAACTCATTTATGTAAATTTTGACAATATTTAGTATTTGGTTTTTGTGAATGTCAAAAAAACTTGATTAAATAGAAAAAAATAAATTAAATCAATAATAAAATGTCATATTAACCTATAAAAATAGTTTAATTTATCAAAATTCATAATTTACATTTTTTGGATATTTATAATATCAATAATTTTAATCTTTCATTAATAGGGTAATTACTACATCATCATTGTGTCATAAATAAATAAATATATTTATTTTAAAAATATTATAAATAAACTACCATGATGTAGTAAATATTATTATATTTCTGATGAGTATTTATAGTCTAGTTTATCTTATGTATAACCCTATATTAAAAATGTTTTAGTTATTAAAATTTGAATTAAACACTTTTAACTCTAATTTAAATAAGAGAATAATAAATTCCCTAATCTAATCCATGTGGATCATATTTTATTATAAGATTTATTTTTGTCGAAATAAACTTATCCAATAGAATTAGGAAATGTTTTAGGGTAATTATAATATAATTTTTAACTTTAATTACCCTATATACTTTTAATCTTGGTAAATAAAATTCAAAAGTTATTATTCACCAAAAATTATTTTCATCCTATTGAACCAAATTTTACTTAATTATATCATCCATATATCTCTATTTGTTGAAATTAAATTTACAGAAGTGATAAAATTACGTTTTATACAAATTTAGAAATGTTCTTAGAAGGTGGGTAAAAGACGTTAAAAGTTTAATAAAATTTTATACATCCAATTTTATTATAAAAGGACTCTAATGAATTAAATTGAACATATATAGGTATCATGTATCTATTTTTTTTAAAAAATTAAATAAAATAAATATTTTTTTAAATAAAAAGTGTGTTTTAAACAATAATTTAGTTTTTTTCACTATTCATCAAAAATTAAAAGTTTTGCAAAAAATATCAAAAATTCACCCTAAGATATTTTTGATATTTTGAATCATAAAATGAAGTCCATTTTGAAAAATAAATTTTATAAAATATGAAAAAGTAGGTATTAATATTAATAACGGCTAGCTTGATTGGATGTGGTGTCCTAGAACTTGAAGATGCGTACAATGCAAGCTATTATATTATTCAAAGAGAAGTGTACCGTGGAATCTTGGGAGATAAAATGTTCTTAGCTAGACCTATTATCTCCATGGACCAATACCAAAAACCAGAAAATCACAGTGTACATCCACAACATTTTTTTCTAAATTGCATCACAACAATTCGACAACTAATCACCAAAGCCTCTTTATACATCTGTTTTCTAGGGTAGGGAAATTATACATAGTTACACATCACCACATACCTAGAATAGGTAAAATCCCAAGATATAGGGTCTTATATTTTCATAGCCTTTAGAGAGATTGGGGGACTAGGAAACACTTGAGTTAGTTGGTAACTATAAAAAATCCCCCCACATTAAAAATTTGAAGACTTCATGAATGGTGGTATAGGAATACCAATATATCTTGAAATTAATCCCCTAAAATAAATAGAAATTTATTTAGTAAACAAAATCCAAAGGTTTTATTAACTTGCAAAACTCTAATAGCAAAATACTCTCGGCATGGGATTTGATTTCACATATCTCATACATGGGCACAATTATTCCAAATCAAAAAGGTCACACTAGCATCTACTATACCAGCCATCCTGGGTAAAACCCAACCCACTGGGTTGGTTGGATGTCTACCACTACCTCCACCCCTCATTTCATAACCCCCTGAATGTATTTAAGAAATTTTTTTATCTACAACAAATTAACACTAACCCACAAGGTTGGGGGAATTTTTATCTCAATCACTATCACTAGGTTAATCCCACCCTGAGAGGGTCCAAGAAAAATTAAGTGGTTCCAGATCAATCCCAACCCATAGGGATGGGGGGAATTTATATCTCAATCCCCATCCCGAGAGTCATCAACTCCTCCATCAGAATCATCAAATACTAAACAAAAAGTTCAATAAATATCTATTCTGGTCTTAAATAGTCCCCAACCAACTGTGATGAGAGGATTTTCATCATCATCGTCACTGTGGAGGGAAGTAATCTTCCCCATTTGGAGATGTAAATTTCAACGAGTGATATCTCATCTTTTACTCCAACAACAATATGAACCTCTTATATTTGGGACTCGTTCGACAAACATGACTAGAAATTAACTCAAGGTAACTACTCACAAGTCAAGACAGGAGGAAAACATGGTAAAGAAAATCAATTCTAATTGAGATCATAATACAAAATAGACTAATGTGGCCTAGTTTACAAGAAACAACCCTAAATAAAGAAGTGTAGAATCACCCTATTGTGTTGAATGTAATGGGAAGAATTCCATTTCCGGATAAACCTATATGAATGTCCTCATTTCCAAAACAACAAATAATATAGATTGGGTTAAAAACTAAAATAGATACAATATGGAAAATATAATATGAGAGGAAGGTGATCTAGCTGAACTAACTGAGACTATATACACATGGAACAAGAGGAGGATCTAAAACCTAGAACCACTGAATATTAAGTTTCCTCCTCTATGGAAGAACATTGCTAATGATAAAGGGAAAAGGTGGTCATATACCACTCATCACCCAGAAGATCCAAAATCCCTTCCATGGAAGAGAAGTTTTCACAATAAGAGAATGAGATACAAAATATAATAAAAGTCATTGAGGATCCACTCAGGTGAATCTTTTCCAATGGGTATCATCTTTATACATAAATGAATATCATTTCTATCATATATTAAGGAAGAGCTGATCCATAATCAAGATCATCATATAAGAATCATAATAGCTTTAAATCCAGGAAATAAGTCTATATATATGATGCAGTCAAATATTTTCATAACTTACCTCCATTTTGATGATATTATCTTCCCTTCTAGAGAGATTATTTAGTCTTAAAAAAATTAAGAATTAGTTTGAAAAAAAAATGGGGACACCTCATGAATAAACATCCGCTCCTTGTAGATGGGAGGGGGCTCAAAAAATAGTACATATTGAACTGTTTAATCCCATTGTGTCCCCTGATACTCAAATAGAAGCTATAGAAGGGAGAAAAACACTTTTTTATCCCAAGAATAATCCATATCCCAAATAGGAGGATGCCACTTTCCCCCAACCAAATTTTGTAAATCCCACCATCTCCAACTTTAAGAGCATAAGTGGACCATAATAGAATCTCACACACATTGTGTACTGACGTATCACAATGATTGGACCTAGTGATAAGCATGGGACAACCAATTTGAGGTGTTTTTACAGACTCTGATCAAGCCAAAATTTGTTTGCTAAAACAGTCTTCTAGCATGATCTATTTAGGAATGAGAATACCATTTTAATCAATTCATTTTCTAGTTTTTCTCTACACTAAATAAAATGATAATTGTCGACCTTGAAAATTCCTTAGAATGACAAAATTAGGGGGTTTCTAACGTCATATCCAGATTTAAATGTCTAAACAATTCAATAAGAGTTACTCTATTAAAGAAGATATTGCTAGATCATCATGTTGAAAATATCTGGGAGGAGATGCACACATCTCTGATCCCAATGAAATATTTAAGCATATTCTTTGATTTTGTATAAATGTCACTATTTTTAGAGGATTCCATTCAATAGACCCGTGCTAAGTCTCAAATAATGCCCTCAACATAGGGTAAAAGTATGAGAAATGAATATTTTACCTATGTTAACCTAAAACAATAGTATTTCCCATATAATCACAATATAAGACCCTAAACCTACCATCACCTCCTATCGAGTGAATGTAACCACAAAATCACCCTTAGTTCGAAGAAAAAAGAGACTAGGTTCACTTGGGATTTAAGGAAGAAATAAATAAAGCATAATTCTTTTGAAATGATAAAGTTCGTGATTATTGTTTTAAATCTATTGAAAATAACTTACTCAAGATGCCACATTCTTGGACACCCATTATGGTAAACCTAACCAATCATCCTGACTATTGTTGTTTCCATAAAAGGCTGGTTCACAACATCCAGGACTGGTTCATATTCAAAGGCATCCTCTAAATAATAGTTGATTCCAGACATATGATGTTAGAGAACTCATTACCATTGGTGAATTTTGTAACCATATCCCAAAAAAAGAAGAAGGTTATTGAAAAAAAATATCTGGTGAGGAGTGGGAATAAGTTCAACAACTAGATGACAGAAAATATAGTTGACCAAACCCACACCACCCAAAGATCACAACATAAAAACCCCTAACAGTTCCATCATATTTGTTGGTGACATAAAATATACTTATCATAGGTGTAAATAACCATTAGACATAGGAAGTGATAGAATAAGAAGAGTTATTTTATGCTCTAATTCATATTTTGAGTCCTGGAAATTTCTTTCTTGCAATACCCAAAGCACGGCCATCGACACACCAAAAAAACCATCATTGGAGAAAAAACATATATTTGGTTATGTTAATGTAATACAGATGGAATAAACCTTATCTGATGATTAATATAATTTTTATTATGATTTACTCATACCTGACTAGGGATCCAGAGGTCACAGCTGAAGGGATGAGGATACAGGTGACATCACCGTCACGGTCTAACCCAAAAAATCTATCAAATCCATACTGAGAACATATATATAGACGAGACCCATGGGAAAACAATCCATCAAGACCAAAAGAGATGAAGAGGTTCCTAATAACCCTCTATTTTATTCCCCAACCAAGTCATCCTACATAACCATCTGTAAGCGGTGTGAATGTTTTATCCTCCCCAATAATGGGGAAGGACCACATGAACTATGACCCTAGAAGACGATTTTATCTTAACCACTACACACGAACCAACCTTTTATACATCAAATGACTGAACCTATGATCAAAATACTAAAGATAAACCCCACCTGGTGAATAAAAAACTTCTAGAACAATATTACAACATTCCAAAACTACTTGCTATTATCCCAACAGAACTATCAATCCAAGATTCACACTATATTTTTAAAATAACATAGAGAGGTGCACATAAATTCCCTCTAGAGTCTATATTAGTTCAATAAATATGTCACTGAATCCATGGATTATTTAGTAGAAACCATTACATCAGAATTTGAAATCACCATCTCATTCACAAAGAAAGATTAAGAACCATTTATCTAAGGACATATGAGAACCCTTTATGTTTTCGGTAGATTTGATAATGTTGATATTTGAACATCTCTAATTGAAAACAGTTCTAGAATCAACCTCATCCTGGTTCTAACCCATTGATGTTTGGGATATACCGAGGGATACTTATCTTCTAAAAAGCTATCCCTTGAAGGTTATGATAAGAACATGTAGATAACTCTTATGAAGATCAATCTTGAGGATTATATTGGGTATATCACATATAATTCTGATTTCATGGAAATCCTATTTGAAACTGCATATATTTCATGCTTGGAAGGCCTTGAATTCATATACACATTGAGGTACCATTAAAATTTCATCAATTCTTGAAACACCCCATCAATGGAAAGGTTAACATACCACATGGTAACATTACCCCTTAAAGTCATCTAAATCCACATATCCTTATATAAGTTTCTATAAAAGGGAGGGAAACCAAATAATGGTATATAAAAATATCTATGTTTTACCGCCCAATGGATTGAAAACCACCCTTGTGAATACCTAGAGTATGCTTGAAAATAATGATGTGCTACCCATTAATCTTATTGAGGTATTAGATTTAATCCCATAGGTCCAAGATCCTTCTGTCCCTAGTGATAGTGTGAAATTAAAAAATCATCTCTATAATCTCTCTACAATGAATATAGAATTTGGGTATGTTAATTTCTATACCATAGTCTCTCCCATAAAAAAAGTGATAGAGATTCCATTAGTTTATCTACCACAACTTAAAATGCCTCTACAAACTCAGAAGTGGATGATGAAGAGAATGGCCTTGGTAATGACCATTATTAATATGAGAAAGGTGTCTCCAAAAACTGCAAAGAGATCAAGAAGGTAAATTTGGGGACAAAATAAGACCCAAAAAAACATTGACTAGCTCCACCATGCCTCTCAAATAGAATGATATGTACATCACACTTAAAAAGAAACATTGATATGCATTCACTAGTAATTATACATAAATTCCCAAACTAATCTCTGATGTTCCCTCACACCATCTATGATTACCAGATGATCATCGTGGTTTCAAGAAAATAGCTTGGATTATGGACCCCTCCCACTCTACTACTGTAGATTAAAAGGTTGAAAAAATGATTAGATCCAGTTTTTTAGGAGGTGAAATTATAAATATGGATCGACAAAATCATCCATATAAAGAAAAAGATTGAGAATATTATGGTCTGAAAGAATTTCAGAGAGCTCAATATACCCTTACCAAAGGATGGTTTCCCATTTCATATCACATAACTCTATATCTATGTAACTACTGGCTCCCATACCATTTACTTCATGGATGGGTACTCAAGGTACCTCCAAATATAGATATCCCCTGAATATGAGGAATCCATATCATTCCAAACACCATGGGGGGATATTTTACCATTAGGTATTTCCCTTTAGATTAAATAATGTTATAACTACTTATCAAATCTCCATGCATCATATATTTAAATGATTATTAGGAAGAACAATAAAATGTTACATCAAAATCACTGGGGTCAAATCCTGACTGCAATGTGATCACTTCTCCTTCCTCCAAACAAGCTCCTGCTAGTGGTGAGAGAACAATCTAAATATAAACTCATAGAATTTCACATTAAGGGTAGCATATAGAAAATTCTATAGATTTTTGGAATTCCACCCTGGCATTGAGGTTGGCCCTAAAAATAATGGTGAAATCCTGGAAATTCCACCCCCTCATAATCAAAAATAATTGATGGGTATCCATGTAAACCTCACCTACATTCGACATTTCATAGATAATGTAGATGAAAGACCCCCCTCCCCACCAAAAAAAATTAATAAGGGAGTCGCCTATCAATGAGAAAAGGACTGAAAAAGGCCTTTGAGTGCCTCAAGTAGTAACTTCTATACTAACCAGTCTTGATTCCATAATTTGAAGGAAATACACTCATACTATATGTGGCCACCATGGAATGATAGCTTGGTTATCTACTAAAATAAATGATTCAAGGAATGAGAAAAGTGTCTACTACCTGAACCAAATGATTTTACTAATCGAGAACTGATATTCTTATGTCCGTATGAACTGACTCATGCTCATCTTTATAGTGAAAAATTAAGGCATTAATTTCACCACCCCAAATTCCACTTGGTTTATAACACCCCAAGGTTTTGAAAATAAATATAGAATGCAATTTTATGATCTACCCATTGAACACAACTTTGCCTCATCTATGTTTTGAATTTCGAAAAATGGTCATCTAGAGTTGTGATCGGTAAGTCATTTGGAGTCTGGTAGAAAAAACATGATTTTTGGTGAATAGTAACATACTCTTATGAATAGTGATATGAATAGTAATATGAACCTAATAAATAGTAAATAATAATTTTATTTTATCTTCTTAAGGAAATTAGATAATGAGATCTTAATTAGTTTTTCAATGAGAATTAAACTAATTACACTTTAAGATTGTTATTTTTCAAATTAACTATGACTTTATCTAAAAATTAAATTAATAATATTTAGAAAATTAATTTTGAAAAATGGAGTTTATTTATTAATTCTACTTGTTGAAAATTGGTTAGGGTAAATTTTTGGGATTTTTCTGATATTCTAGAATTTTTGATGAATAGTGAAATACGATAAAATACCGTATATACAAATTATCAGTTAAATACACTATTCATGAAATCACAAGTGATACAAGGCCACTTGGTTCGAACTCACATGCACTTTATACTATTAGGGGTCCCATGAAACAAGACTATTGGTTTTATTGAGGGAAATAATAAAATAATAATTTAAATATTGAAAATTTACTCCTCTCCTCCACTATAAAAACCCCTCACAACTCCCTATTATCTTCACTCCTCTAAGCCTTGAAGCTCCTCAAATTTCTGCAAAATTACACTTCCCTAGTTTCTCCCCACGTTCAAGAAGCTTCTCATCTTTCCAAAAGATCAAAACCCCTTCCATTAAGGATATTCTCATGGAGGTTATATCAAGAGGTAAAGCACCCTTGTTTTTCATTTGGTTTCATTTCAATTTATCTTATTTTTCTATTCTCACCTCACCTCCTCTGTCCAAATGATCATGATAACTCCATTATCATCTATATAATGGAATTAGTTCATGTTAATGGAAGAACCACCATAAATATTATTACTCCCTCCCTTTTATTTTTATTAACGAAATCAACGTCCATGAGGTTCCAATTTATAGCCTTCATGGACGACGAAGTTTCGTTCTTCAATTTCTTCTTCATTACTGGTCAAGAAACCATATTTATGGTTTAAATAGACTATAATATATGTATTATAAGATAATTATTATTCAGGAACCAGAATATGTACATATAAGTAAGTTGTATGACAAAACTAGATCATAATAATCCAAATATCGCCGAATAATCGAAGTGGTTTTCATCTAATAATTCATCCTCATTCCATATAATCAAATTATAGAAATGATAAATATCAATTCTTTATGTTCATAAATAATATATAATTCCAATCCTAGAGATTTATAACCATTCCACATGAATTCCATTACTTAAAAACAAGTCAACCGATTATGAAAATAAAGAAAACGAATAGCCTGGAACAACAAAATTTCATATAATAACATAGAAATAATGGTATAAATGAACAAAAAATAATTATATACATGTATAATAGGTTCTTAAATAAGTTATTATTATGGGTTAATTTCATTGTCTAATTACCTCAATGAAATTATTATGTATTGTTATGTACTTATCATATATTCTATTTGAGTATTATATATTTGTTTACAAACCATATCCTTTAGTTATTTTATGGATTGATCCATGTTTTAAATGAATCATTCAAAACTATCTCAAAAATATAAGCTCGATTCAAGGGAATTTTTCAAATTCCTATATATTCTCAAGGGCACTCTATAATCTGTTTTTGGAAACCATTATATTTATAAAATCACTCATTTTATTATGAAAATACTACCTTACTTCATTCAGGTATTATAAAAAGATTTTTCCAAAAGAACTTGTCTTTTCAAAATACAAGAGTATTTATCTCCAGAATTTCTTAATGATTTTATAAGAGTGTTTTTATCTAATTCAACACTCTTGTTGATTCCATGGTATTATTGGGTTTAATAATTTATGAAGTCATATACCATATTTGATTTAATGGTTTATGACTGACTCTATTGTGGATGATCTATCCTAAAACCATTCACCACATTATTCTAAATGGTTAGTGTTTTATGTTTAATGACTGGGGAAAGTTAGTTACATTTCATATGATAGTTTCAATAAGAATGTATATGTTGTTATGTTGATCCCTGCTCATATGAGGAATGCATTGGACTTATTATGTGATGCATGGGGTCCACTATAGTCCCTCGATGCATCGATAGTTCTAATGAGACAACTAGACATGGAATTGGCCAAGGCCTTTCTCAATGTGATATGGATTTTGGTCATGGCCTTAATCACTAGACATCTTGGCCGAAGAAATGAAAAAATGTTTTAGAATGTCTGGTATATGCACCTCCCTCATTATGAAGCTATTAATTGAAGGTTCATGTGGTTGTTAGACTAGTATAATACCAATGATAATATTTTATTATGACATTATTTACTCAGCTCATATTCATACAATAATGAGTTCAAGTTTATTATTAAAGGCATTTGATTTCAATTATTCACCATGTTTAATGTTTATATTATCTTCCGCTGTATTTCTTACTCTTACTGAGCGTTTGAGCTCACCCCGTTCTTATGTTTCATTTTCTCAGGGCATGAAGATGAAATTTATGAATGAATTGCAAGCATAATCTAGGAGATGTGATGTTTCTAGTGGAATAAATTAGTGTTTTCTTTCCCTTCATGTTTTAATGTTAAACTTATGTTTGTAACTTATTTCTAATAATACTAAACTAATCGGTCCTTCAGGATTCACATTCCTTGTATGTATTCCAATGAAATTAAATAAGGCACCGGCTCCAGGCAACTGAGGTCGGGTCCTTAGAGTTGGTATCATAGGAAGTTTAGTAGAATACTTGGAAACTAGATTTAGAAAATTTAGAATTAGGGAAGAGTCCCTAAGTTAGTCTTTGAGGATATACATACAATAATGTCCTTGTATTTTGGTAAGGAATAGATTATGTGGGTCCTTCAAGAAATACATCCCTGTCTGGATATGAGCAGGTAGAGGTGGCTCTAGCACAGATGTATCTAGGGGTAAAACCCAAAAACACCACTTTGAGCTATACTCGGACGAGAACTGGTGGACGACAATGGGCCTTGATGCACTCTTAGTTATGAAACTCCCAAGGGATATGCTTAGGATAATTCACATTTTCTTTACAAGCCATTATGAAGGATTGGAATGTAAAATATTACTCAAAGAAACCATATTTGTGAACATGGGATTAGCCATTCGTAGGATATCAATTTTTTCTAAGTATTTTGTTAAGTTAATATTATAAATCATGATTCATAACCTAATCTAGTGTATTCCATTATCTAGAGATGGCTCCAAGTGGAAGGAATGGAAACCACATGAACACATGTGTCCCTTACAGGGATTATCCTCCGATGCAAGATAATGATGTTGGATCTGGTGCTGTGACTGTTGCTGAGCAACTCATAACTATACTGGGAAAACCTACTCAGGTTATGAATAATAACCTTACCCATATGGAGCATCGGGATCCACCACGTAGAGGAGCTATGCTGGATCGCTTTATGCGAAAACAGCCTACATCATTCAATGGGACTGCACACCCATTTGTAGCTAAATAGTGGATAAGTTCCCTCGAGAAGATATTTCTTGCTTTCGGATGTAATGAAAGAGAGAAGGTTGTCATGGTATTATATCTTCTATCGGGAGATACGGATCAGTGGTGGTCATTAATCCAAAACACAAAAGAGGAGGAAGAGATTGAAGAGATTGAATGGAGGGATTGTAAGGAAATCATCTTAGAAAAATATTTCCCTCGTGAGAAGTGAGTAGATATGGAGAGAAAATTATTGAATCTGAGGCAGAAGGAGGATGAAAATGTTACCATGTATAAAACCAACTTCACAAGGTTAGCAAGACATTTTGTGGACAATATAAAAAATCCAAGGAGCAAAATTGATCGATTCTTTGATGGCCTAAAGCCATTCCTTCAGCGGGCACTAGTATCCCAAAGTTTTTAATCATATGAGGATATAGTTTCATGTGTTATCAAGACATAAAAATAATTGTCTATGTCTTATGAATTTAAGGGAAATCAAGAAAAGAAGAGGTCTAATTAAAACCTTGGGAAAGGAAATAAGGAAATGGGGAAGAAGGGAAGAGTTGAATTTCCACCATGTAAAAATTGTGGAAAGAAACACCCTGGTTCATGCATAAAAGAAAAAGGAGTATGCTACAAATGTGGTCCAAAAGGCCATATTTCTAGTGATTGCAAAGGGAATAAGGAAGCCAATGATGTTCAATGTTATAATTGTCGGGATATTGGACACTATGCTAATGATTGTCCAAAGAGTCAAGGAAATGTGCAACAGAAAAGGCTAAGGGATCAGGGACAAGTTTATGCAATCAAAACTGCAGAGGTTGAAGTTCCTAATGATGTGATGACAGGTACATTAATCATTTACTCAAATTTAGCCAACACTTCATTTGATTCTGGATCATCACATTCATTTATATCTTCATAGTTTTCCAAGAAAATTCGATATGTCCAATTTAATTTAATAACGGACTTATCAGTAAAAATCATAGTGGATGTATCATTGCAAGAAAGGTATGTCGATTAGTCCCCCTCCAGAAAACAAAATGTGCTCTAGTTTATAACCTTATCATCATACCAATGAATTAATTTGATATAATTATTAGTATGGATTGGCTGCCAAATTATGATGCGAAGATTTATTGTAATAAGAAGGAAGTTACAATTTTTGAAAATGGTGTAGAATCCATTGTCTTTAGGGTGGAAACCTTGCTACCTGATTCTTATCTAGAACCACCCCCAATATCTCTACTTAATACAATACTTTGAGAGAAATATAAACCAATATCTATGGGTGAGGAAAGAAATCTTCAAATTGTGGATGTGGACATAGTGAAAGAGTACATTGATGTATTTCTAGAGGATTTACCTGGACATCCTCCAGAGCGGGAAGTTGAGTTCTCTATTTATTTAATTACTAATGCAAGACCTATATCAAAGACTCCCTATAGAATGACCACTATGGAATTAGTAGAGCTAAAGAAAAAAGTAGATAATTTGAGTGAAAAAGGATTTATTCGACCCAGTGTTTCACCATGGGGATCCCCTATTCTCTTTGTCAAGAAGAAAGATGGATCCATGAGTCTTTGCATTGATTACAGGGAAATCAGTGCTATTACAATAATGAATAATTATCCTCTACACCAGATTGATGATTTATTAGGCCAACTTCACGGAGCTCCATACTTTTCAAAGATTGACCTTCGATCTGGATATCATTAGTTGTGTGTGAGGAAGGAAGATATTCATAAGATAGTATTTCAGACCAATTATGGGCATTACAAGTTTACAGTGATTCCTTTTGGACTGAAAAATAAACCCTCTATTTTCATGGATTTAAGGAATAGATTTTTCAAGGAATATATTGATAACCATGTTTTGGTATTCATCGATGATATCCTCGTATATTTAAAAATCTATGAAGACCATGAGAATCACTTGTGGGTAATTTTGAGAACTCTTAGAAGAAATAAAATATATGGGATGTTTTGAAAGTGTGAATTCTGGCTTCAGTCAGTTTTTTTTCTGGCCCATATCATATCTTAGGATATAATCCTAGTTGATCCTATGAATACAAAGGTAATCCATGATTGGACCATGCCAACAAACATAACTGAGGTATGCAGTTTTATTGTCTTAGCAGGTTATTATCGACATTTCATTCAGAATTTTGCCTGACTAGATTACCCGCTAAACAAGCTCACACGTAAAAGTGTTAAGTTTGTGTTGACAAAGGAATATACAGAATTCTTCGATTAATTGAAAAGAAGATTGGTCAATGCTCCAATTTTTACTCTTCCATCTGGAAGTGATGGATTTCGAATATACAACAATGCATCAAAGAATGGACTGGGTTGCGTCCTTATGCATAACGATAAAGTTATTGCTTATGAAACAAGACAATTAAAGAATCATGAGAAAAGTTTTCCAACTCATGATCTTGAGTTAGCAGCTGTATTCTTTGATCTAAAAATATAGAGGAATTATCTCTATAGAGAGAGATGTGAGATTTATAAAGACCACAAGAGTTTGAAATATATTTTCACACAAAAAGAACTCAATTTGAGGCAAAGAAGATGGGTCGAGTTACTCAAAGATTATGATTGTTCAATAAACTACCACCATTGAAAGGCGAATAAGGTGGTAGATTCATTATGTAGGAAATATCATAGACTTATGAATCAAATGAGGATTGAAAGAGATCCTATGTTCATGGATCTACTAAAGATGTATATGGGAATTGTTAAAGAAGGGGAAACCTCAATCCTCTTTCAAATGATTTCTAAACTATCTTTACTAGAAAATATAAAAATTTATCAATCTGATGATGATAATCTGCATAAGAAAATTAATGCAGTTAAGGATGGGAGACTGGCTGACTTCTGGTATGAAGAAGGAGTTTTGAAGTTTGGGAAGAGGTTATGTCTTCCATTAGTACCTGAGCTAAAATGGGAACTATTAGATGATGCTCATAGCTTAAATTTATCTATACACCAGGGTAGCACCATGATTTATAGAGATCTGAAGGAACATTTTTGGTGGGAAAACATGGAGAGGGAGATTGCGGATTACGTTTGGAGATGGTTAGTTTGTCAATAGGTGATGGCAGGAAGAAAACATCCCGGGGGAGTCATGCACCCCTTCCTATACCTATGTGTAAATGACATGATATTATGATAGACTTTGTCACGGGGCTACCAAAGACTCCAAGAAAGAATGATACAATATGGGTCATTATTGTCCTTCTTACAAAATCTGCACATTTTTTTGCTATAAGGAAAGATTTACCACTTGAACGTTTAGCGAGAATATATATTAATGAAGTTGTATGACTTCGTGGTGTACCCTCATCAATTGTTTCTGATCACGATCCCCATTTTACATCAGGATTCTGGAAGATTCATTCAAAGTCCCTAGATACTGATCTTTGTTTGAGAACTACCTACCACCCACAAACTAATGGACAATCAGAACGGACTATTCAAACATTGGAAGTCATGTTGAGGTCTTGTTCACTTGATTTTCAAGTCATGTGGGGTCATTATTTAACTCTCATAGAATTTTCCTACAACAATAGCTTCCATTCAAGTATTCAGATGGAACCCTATGAAGCATTATATGGGAGAAGATGTTGTACACCAACTTACTGTGATGATATTGGTGAAAGAAAGCTCGTGGTCCCAGAACTTGTTGAATAAACAATGTAAAGGGTGAAGATTATCCAGAACCATATCAAAACAGCTCAAGGTAGGCAAAAGAGTTATACAGATAACCGAAGAAAGGATTTTGGATTTCAAGATGGTGATCACATTCTCATAAATGTATCTCCATGGATGGGTTTTATATGTTTCAGTAAGAAGGGAAAATTAAGTCCCAGGTACGTCGGAAGTTTTGAAATTCTTGACCGAATCGGAGATGTAGCTTACCGTTTGGAAATACCGCCAAGTCTCTCCAAGGTTCACAATGTGTTCCACATGTCAATGTTAAGAAAGTACATGCCAGACCCAACACATGTAATAACTTATAAATAAGTAGAACTTGAGCCCGATCTATCTTATTATGAGTACTCTATCAAGATTCTTGACACTAGAGAACAAGTATTGAGGAATCAGATGACTCATCTGGTAAAGGTACATTGGAGGAACCATAAGATGGAGGAAGCAACATGGGTGCCTGAGGAGCATATGTTAATGACATACCCAAATCTATTTAGGTAATTTTGTGAATTTTGAGGACAAAATTTTTGTAAGGAGGGTAGAATGTGACACCCCAAGGTTTTGAAAAAAAATATAGAATGCAATTTTATAATCTATCCATTGAACACAACTTTGCCTCTTCTATGTTTTGAATTTCGAAAAGTGGTCATCTAGAGTTGTGATCAGTAAGTCATTTAGAGTCTGATAGAACAAACTTGATTTTTGGTGAATAGTGGCATACCCTTATTAATAGTTATATGAATAGTAATATGATCCTTATGAATAGTAAATAATAATTTTATTTTATTTCGTTAAGGCAATAAGATAATGAGATCTTAATTAGTTTTCAAAGAGAAATAAAACTAATTTCACTTTATGATTGTTATTTTTTGAATTAACTATGACTTTATTTAAAAATTAAATTAATAATATTTAGAAAATTAATTTTCAAAAATAGATTTCATTCTTGAATCCTACATGTCAAAAACTGGTTATGGTAAATTTTTGAGATATTTCTGAAATTCTAAAATTTTTTATGAATAGTGAAATACAATAAAATACCATATATAAAAATTATCAGTTAAATACACTATTAATGACATCACAAGTGATGCAAGGTCACTTGGTTCGAACTCACATGAACTTCTTACTATTAGGGATCACATGAAACAACACTATTGGATGTCTTGAGGGATATAATAAAATAATGAATTAAATATTCAAAATTTACTCATCTCCTCCACTATAAAAACCCCTCACCACTCCCTCTTCTCTTTACTCCTCTAAGCATTGAATCTCCTCAAATTTCTACCCCATTACCCTTCCCTAGTCTCTCCCCACGTCCAAGAAGCTTATGTTCTTGCAAAAATACGAAAACCCCTCCCCTTAAAGATATTCTCAAGGAGGTTATTTCAAGAGGCAAATCACCCTTCTTTTTCCTTTGGTTCCATTTCAATTTATCTTCTTTTTCTATTCTCACCTCACCTCCTCTATCTAAATGACCATGATAACTCCTTTATCATCTATATAATGTAATTATATCATGTGAGTGGAATAATCACCATAAATATTCTTACTCCCTCCCTTTTATTTTTATTAACGAAATCAACGTCCATGATGTTCCAATTTATAGCCTTCATGGACGATGAAGTTTATTTCTTAAATTTTTTCTTAATTACTATTCATGAAACCATATTTATGCTTTAACTAGACAATAATATATGTATCAGAACATAATTAACATTCAGAAACAAGAATATGTACATATAATTAGGTTACATGAGAAAACTAGTTCATAATATTCCAAATACCGTCGAATAATCGAAGTGGTTGTAATCTAATAATTAATCTTCATTCCATGTAACCAAATGATATAAATGACCATTATCAATTCTTTATGTTCATAGATAATATATAATTCCAATACTAGAGATTTATAACAATTCCACATGAACTTCATTACTTAAAAACAAGTGAACCGATTATGAAAATAAAGAAAACAAACACCTCGGAACAACAAAAATCAATACAATAACATAGAAATAAGGGTAGAAATGAAAAAAACAGAATTATATAAATGTATAATAGGTTATTAAATAAGTTATTAATAAGTATAATTTCATATTCTAGGAGATTAAGTTTAAGAGCGGAACACATTTGGAGTTAAGGTAAGTGTTTTTCCACCCGAACGTCCATTTTCATTCAGGTTACATTCATTGTCTAATTACCTAAATGAAATTATTATGTATTGTTATGTACTACACATATATTCTGTGTGAGTATTGTATATTTATTTTTCAAACCTGAACCCTTACTTATTTTATGGTTTGTTACATGTTGTAAAAGAAACTTTCAAAAATTTCTCCAAAATAGAAGCCCGATTCGAGGGAATTTCTCAAATTCATATCTATTCTCAAGGTCACTCTATAATCTATTTTTGGAAACCATTATCTTTATAAAATCAGTAATTTTATTATAAAAATACTATCTTTCTTCACATCTGGTTTTATACAATTACTTTTACAAAATAAGTCATCTTTTCAAAATACAAGAGTATTTATCTCTAGAATTGTTTAATGATTTCAAAAGAGTGTTTTCATCTAATTCAACACTCTTGTTGATTCCATGGTAATATTGGGTCTAATAATTTATGAAGTCATATACCATATTTTATTTAATGGTTTATGACTAAATATATTTTGGATGATCTATCCTAAAACCATTCCCCACATTATTCTGAATAGTTAGTTTTTTATGTTTAATGATTGGGGAAAGTTAGTTACATTCCATATGATAGTTTCAATATGAATGTATATGTTGTTATGTTGATCCCTACTCATATGATGAATTAATTGGACTTATTATGTGATGGGTGGGGCCTACTATATCCCCTCGACACATCGGTAGGTCAAATGAGACAACTAGACATGGAATTGCATGAGGCCTTTCCGAATCTGATATGGATTTTGGTCGAGGCCTTAATCACTAGACGTCTTGGCTGAGGCCATGAAAAAATGATTCAAAATGTCCAGAATATGCACATCCTTCATTATGAAGCTAATAATTGAAATTTCATGTGGCTATTCGACTAGTAGAATACCCATTATTATGTTTTATTATGGTATTATTTACTCAGGTCATATTTCTTCCATAATGTGTTCAAGTTTATTTTTAAAGGCATGTGTTTTCAATTATTCACCATGTCTAATGTTTATATTATCTTACTATTTATTACTTACTCTTACTGAGAATTTGAGCTCACCCCTTTCTTATGTTTCATTTTCACAGGGCAAGAAGAAGTAATTTATGAATGACTTGCAAGCATAATCTAGGAGACATGATGTTTTTAGTGGAATAAATTAGTGTTGTTTTCCCCTCATGTTGTAATGTTAAACTTATGTATGTAAATTGATTCAAATAATATTAAACTACTCGGTCCTTCGGGATTCATATTCCTTGTTTGTATTCCAATGTAATCATATAAGGCACCGACTCCGTGCAAATGGGTTCAGGTCCTTACATGGTCTCCCATATTGATCCTCTCAATTACATCATTAGCCGTTATATGTTGACAGGGCATTTGTCCTGATGGGAAGTTATTCTGAAATATTTTGACATCCAATGTATTTCACATAAGGTAGTTAATGGGATGACCGATTCTAATTTTATTATGGAACACCCAACTCCAGAAATCACACCAGTGGAAACTAAACTTTTACATAAGGAGATTTTCTATTCCGATTACACTCCCTGAACATGGGATCCTTCTAAATTCATTTCAAAAAAATGTTGGGAACCCAAAACTCAATCAGGATGGTTTAGGGGTTGTATTTTTATCCCTAGAAAAATTAAATTTTCCTTAATCTTTCTCACTATCTGAAGTATGCATGAATAATGACTCTAAATACAAATCTCCCATCACTAGTTTTGAAATAGCCCTACAATTGCAGATATCCTACCAAAAAGTCCAATGGGATTCAAAGTTAGTGATAAAAAATATCAATAGTGAATATGAAATTAAAATGGATGAATGTATCCCTCTCACTGTATATGTTATAGTAATGATGACATAGTTCCCTTTTCAACCCACATTAAATTATGTACCCTAATAATAGAATTCCCAATAAAAAGCACTGTCCAATGCAGCAACTATCTTGGCTGACCTAGATAAAGATGAAGTAATCATTCACATCACACACTAAAGGATGGTCACATTAGTAATCAATGGTTTCATAGTGTAAATCAATTATACTAACATGACACAAAGCATTATGAACTGATATCAACTCCTAGATGAATGGATCCCATACTAGATTATCAAAAAAATGGGATCCACCCAACAAACTAAAATGGAAGGGAAAAATTTGACAGTGAACAATGCAATTTAACGTCCATTATTTTCCAAATGAGAAAAAATCCCTCTATAAGAGAGGATTATATGGATTCATCATAATATTTATAATAGAAAAAGATATTCCCACCATCATGGAAGAAGTCCTTACTTTATTTTCCAGCCCTCATTAATTCAAGGAAAAGCTCTGGCACCAAATCAGGTGGTTTAGTTACAACTAGAACTAAATGATACAACACATTGTGGAGTTTACCTAGAAATTTTATACATGCCAGATTCAGGAAAACTTCATTCATAAACGCCCAAAATTTCTATATAAGGCTCAATTTTCTTATCAATTTTTCATATAGGGAATGGATTTTGTGGGACCATATCCCCCATCCACGACTAAGAAGTATAAGTACATCATTAATGCTACTTAATTATTTTCCTAATGGGTGGAAAAAATACCCGTTAATGAATTCTAGGTGAATAACATCATTAACTCCATAATGTACAATATTATCATGAGGTTCAAAATCCGTCATATAATATTGATAGACAACGATACCATTTTCTGATCAACTGATTTGATGAAGTATACCATGAGTACAACATCATGTCCAACCCCTCATCTTGTTATCATGAAAAAATAAATGGATAGATTAAGGCCTTTAATAAGGCTCTATTGAATATACTCTAAAATATGGTTGAAAAATATAGAATATCCTATCCAAACAAGATCCTATATGCTTTATGGTCTTACCATACCACCACACAAACGTCCACACACGCTACACCGCATTCACTAGTGTATACAAATAGGAAATTGTTTCCCATAGAATCCTGATTTCCATCGCTATGAATAACTATATGGTGAGAAAACTTAGATGAAGATAAATTTAAGAAGTACTTGGGTGAGTTTTAATTACATGATGATAAAAGGTTTTCTATATTTTAAATCCATGATGTATAACAGAATCGGATCGCACAAGCCTTAAATGAAATGGTTCAACTCAATTATTTCCTATAAGGAGAACTGGTATTGTCTCTTAGAACCCCAATGATACCATGAAGGAAACCAAACAATCTATAACTAAAATGGTAAGTTAATTAAATCATACATAAGGTATATCATAATAGAACATAGTCAACAACCACAATAGATGGAGAACGCACTACGCTCCCCACCAATGAGAGGTTCCTCAAGAATTCATTTGAGTAACCACTATCAAAGCCTCACACCTCCTGACCACATTATGGTAAGCATTTCATAACATGTATTAACCATAAAATATTAATCTTTATTAAAGACGTCCTAAACACATGATGTTAAACTATATGGAAGACATCCTGAAGGAATGATGTAAAATTATGAGGGAATCATCCCAATCGCACGACGTTAGACTACACAATAAGTCATAACCACATAATGTAAAACTATATGGATGACACCATGATCACATAATGTTAATGTATATGGATGAATTCTTGAAAACATGAAATTTAATTATGAGGGAATTTTCTCGGTGCCAAAATGTTAGATTTGGTGATAAATCCTGACCACATGATGCTAAACTATATAAAATCCATCCTGATCACATTACATTAAATATTAAGAAAGATGTCCCGATAGCATGTTTTTAAAATCTGAGGGAATCATACCAGTCACATGATGTTAAACTGCATAGTATTTCATAACCACATGACATTAAAATAAATGGAAGATGTCCTTGATGCAATACATTAAACCAAACATCACCCCTCATCATGGTCTCATCATGTTAGACTATACAAAAACTTCCTGACCACATAATGTTAATTTGTAACAAATTATTCCTCACAAAATGAAATTAAATACAGAACATTTCCTTACTTAATGAAATTAAAATTACAAGGGAAGAATCATCTCACCATGGATTCATTACACATGATCTATATATGAAAAAAATATAAATGAAGGGACCTCATCCCTGTGTGTAAGTAAAATTAACATATGGGATTTCACATCCAAAAACTACCCAGGGATATATTTTTTCTATCACAAGATACATAATGACACCCATATACCAAATACTACATCCAATGATAATATATTCATCCTAGAAATAAGGCATCAGACTGTGAGAAAATGTCTAGGCATTATTTTTCATGAAGGGTAACCTTTTTCATGACCACATGACATTAAACCGAATGGTTTATGTCCTTGCCTCATAATGATAAACTACATAATTTTCATGAACTATGTATGAATTAATTATCATTCAAATGAGATACATATAGATTCATAGATCCCATATCTTATAAAAACCACCACATGTTACACAATTCTCATATCCATACTTTCCATCCTAACTATGTGGTGAAGGAAACCTATTCCACTCCTTGTTTCTCAAACTGAGAATAGATCATGTGGGATTAATAACTATGGTAAAATATTCACAACATGATTGATACATATCAATTCATGATATGGAAATTATGGATCTAGATATAAGAACCTTAATGGAACACCAAAAATTCTCATTATGGTTGATGTCTATTTCATTCCATAAAAATGGGATTTACTGTAGACCTTTCTCGTGAACAATATATATGAGTTCATTTCAGTCTCCCATCACACCTTAATTTGATAACTACATGTTTATTGATTCCTTCCATCATATAATTCACCGTGACACTCAGATCTCGAGTCTTGGGCCTAAGTGTAACATTTCCTTCTAATGCTAGGGAACCTATAGCCTTTATGCATGACATTAAACTACATGGTTTTCCGAGAATACATGTGGTTTGATTCCTATAATGAAAGGATAAATAGTGACACTTGAATCTCCATTATCAGGTAAATATGAAATAATATAAGGTAAATAAGACCCCCATCTACATATGGGTATGAATTTTGTAAGGAGTATCTCATTCAAGAAGTATGTATGGATTGATTCCCATCATCACATGATATATAGTGAAACCTGGATCTCTAATACTATTCCAGCAACAATAATCAATGGGGAAAATTCCCCCTTGGTGTATGGGTCAGACCTATATAGAGAGTTTATCATTAAAGAACTATGTGTGGCTTGATTCCTATCCTAAAAAGATACACATTGATGCAAAGATCTTGAATCCCAAGTGTAGCTACCACAATCAATGGGAGTAGTTCCCCCATATGTATATGGGTCAAACATGTTTATAGAGTTTCCCATTAAAAAACATATGGATTGATTCCTTTCATATTTGGATATATACTGACACCCAAATGCCCAATACTGGGTCCCACTATAAAAATCAACATGAAAATTCACCCTTTCTTACAAGTCAGACATTCACAAAGATATTTTACACAATCATTACACACAACTTGATTTATTCTATCACATGATACATAGGGACACTAAAGAAATCAATATATGGTTGATCCAAAACATATAATATTATTAAAATTCACCCAAAATGCTTATGGGATGGACTAATGCTACAATCCATCTGAGACATGCTCTCATGTGACTTAACAACCTTCCCAGTTGTCCCATGTTTCTCACATTGAGAAAAAATCATGTGAGACAAAAACATATGGAGTACCAACATGGCCCACAAGAAAAAACAAAATTTTAAATAAAAAATAACATATTTACCACATGTTGTTAAGTTGCATGGAAAACATCCAAACCACATGATGCTGAACTGCATTGAAAATGTATTTACCAAATGAAATTAAATTATAGGGAAAATAACTTTTTACATGATGTTAAAATGAAATAAAAATACTTCTCCATTGTTGGACAAAAAAATGTGTAGGCCATCACTTATTTTTACTCCTTATAAAAGGAACACATGATCCCAATGCTGCTCAACTAGGGAATGGGGTGCATTTATCATATTTTTTAGAACCTAAACCCATAAACCACCATTTATTTCATGAGAAAATTAGGTTTTTATAAATATATCATGTCCCTTGGGAAGGAAAATGATATTTTTTTAACTATGAAATCGATGCTTAGGGGATTAGAATTACTGACCCAAGACATCTTATCACTGTAGGAAGGAATTTATGATGTTTGTGAGCCCGACATCACCACAGAAGACTTCAAAACCATAGGGTGTTTTAAGACACACACAACCTGATTTTCCCATATCATTACTAATTGTATGAGATCCTCAATCCATGATTTACATCATTATTATCTCCCTCTTAGAAGGATGTTAGAGTACTCTTGACCTTGGCTATCCTAATTAGGATGTTGTGTAAGATTCCCCTCAAACCAGGTCCATGTGTGCCATTACCATAAAAATATCGACACTCTGGTTAAATCTATACAAACATAAAATCTATACTCTGATGGACCTATTTACAAGACCCTAAACTTATAGTAAAAGAGACATAAAACATATCAGGTTTAAATCCTGTAAGGGGTAGCCTGAGAAAAAGTCAAGTCCCTACCAACTAAACCCTTTATCTCCAGAGTCCAAGGGAAAAAAATAGAGCATAAATAAATGAGGCATAAATATCATAGGGCCCACATTGTGGTCCTCATAAAAGATATGTTATGCTCAATAGACCCAAGGTCCTGAAAAATGTTTGTGAAATGATTTTTCACATTTACCTTCCATGAAGATGAGTTTACAAGTTGAAGATTATACCTTTAGGGTGATCAAAACATTATTGAATATTAAATTTTCCATGAATCACATTTGATGATATGATCACCTTGGATTTCTGAAAATCTTTCATACCCCATAGAAATGGATACCCGAATTCTAGAGACCCATTTTTTGACTATATATGTTGCATATGACCTATTCATATGAGCATACATTAATTAACCAAATGTATCATTGACTTCAAAAAAGTGGTTTTTTATCTTTGTGATCCCAAACATCTCTATAGAGGAACACAACACCTTAGGGAGTTTGTGATCATCCCTAACACAATTACCCCATATCGTTGTTATGAACCAATAAATTTTTACTATGATTCAAAATCAACATAACCAAATATTCAACTGTATTCAACATCCTTGATATTATGTTACCATATTTTTAACCCTTTATCAAGGAAGTAATGGAACAATCCATTCCCGGACCTTTTGATATCCCAAAACATGTTAATTGAAACTAGAGGGCATAGGTCCCGATCCTCCCTATAGAAATAAAACATTATGTAGGGTTACAATACCATTCATGGATAGAATTTGGCCCATATGCAACTTCATTACCCAAGAGTTTGAGCCTTTGCATGTGATTTGAACTACCGACCATAGGCATACCCTCCTTTGAAGAAAGGAACTCCAATCCTTCTTAGCCTTAAAAACACTATGGCAAAACATGGAACCTCATGGTGTTATGGGCCATTCCCATATTTTTATTCCCATTCCATATTCATGAATTCAATCTTCTGTGTTATTAATTACACAACCCATATCCTAATTATTCTAGGAGACTCAACTTCCCAATGTTTTCTCCATTCTCCCATTCCATCATAACAATCATCCATGAACCTTATAAGATAGATAGTATACTCTTTTCTTGAAAATTATATCGACATATAAGGTATTTGGACAACCAAATTGAGGCATCTAATCCTTGTAGTAGAGGAATTACAATCCTTGTGTGCCTTAAAAAACCATGATGGAACTCAACACCTAATGGTTTTTTGGATAATTCCTTGAATTTATGAACCCAAACATATGCATCAATCAAGTACTAGAAGTAAGTATCTTATACTTCATAGTATTCTAAGTCCTAGACAGAAGTCTTTAAACTTAACAATATATGTTGTCTTGGCTATAATACTTTAAACTACATAGTATTTCATGTCCTAGAAGAATGTGTTTAAACAATAAATTATATTTAGAATCCTACCACATGACAATTAACTAAATAGAATACTTCCTCACCAGATGACATTACACTATATGGAGAATGCTACTTCAATAATGGTATATTATTAAAATTAAAATATTTGACCCAAAATCACTAAACTACAACAATACATGGTCCTATATTAAATATCCTAAACTAAATAATATAAGTTCCATACTAAAAGAATCTAAAATATATAAATACATGGTTTGAGATAAATAACCCTAAAATAAAACAATGATATTGCTAAAAGGCCTTAAAAAATCGAACCGTAAAGGCATAAAACATGTCAGTTCAAAAACCCATAACATGAAAGCCTGAATAAAAGCGTATTCCACGCACACTAATTCTTCCCCTATATGAAGATCAGGGGAAAATTAGGGTAATATGAATGGGAACATTTAAAGCTTATAGGGGTCATCATTTTCCACATAAAAAAGAATCCATGATCGCGAGGTCCAATAACTTCCGAAAAAGTTAGAGTATTCTCCCTCTATGACATTAATGGTTTACCCAAGTTAACTATTTAAATCATATAATATCTGTATAGCTGGAGAAGGTACATAAAAAAAGAATCTCATGTTGGTGGGAATTAATCATAATTACTCAAGAATAATCTATTGTTAATTAAATAATCAAATCCATGCAATCACGTTTACTTGATATTAGACACTATATGGGTATCATTGATGATCAATGCAACATCATATTAATGAAATTTCATGAACCTCAAGAATGAAATAAAACTATAAAATAAGATATAATTTTTAGAAGATCTATTTATTCAGATCACGAATAAGGACAAATCTCTACATACTAGAGTCTCCCCCATGAATACATAAGTAAAAGAAGAGGCATGAAATTAAAATAATATAACATCATGTGTTGGATGGATACATTTATATTTGTAAAATTTTTCTATATGGAGGAAATTGGTTGGAAAAATTGATCAACCAATTTAGTTTCCACCTCCAAGATCTGCTACAACTCCTCCACCCAGGTAACATCATCAAGCCTAGCCTTAGATGCCATGTCAAAGATCCACAGTTATCCAGTATAAATTTACATGATATTTGAAGAGAATTCTTAAAATAGAACAACCCTTCTTGAAGATAACTAATTTTAGACTATAGAAGGATGATTTCAACCATCCTTGTATTGAACACTTTTTTTTTGAGTTTCCACCAGCACTGCACACTAGGAAGTTTCATTTATGGACTTTTTCCAACCATTATTTACTGAAGTGGAGACCTCAGTTACTAATAACCTTAAATCACGTGCCATCCTTTTCTCTATCATATATATAACCTCCTTCACTCGAGCATAAAGGGCAGTATAATCCAAACCCTCAAAAACAAGGGTGGTGAACATGAAATAAATATGACCCACATGATCCTTCAACCCTTCCAAAGGGGCCTCAAAAATCATGGTCCAAATCTACCTTCACATTCACCACAACATCGACTAGTAAAGTGATGTAAATATTAGACCTTGAAACAAGACCATATTAGAAATAAGAACATATTCTATGACTAAATATCTATGTAAGGGATTTGTGCTCATGGTATTTAATGAAGTTTATAGGGATTCATCCACTACGTTGGTTGACTTAGTCATAGTAATTCCTAAGGAAGTAGGGTCTGGAACCTAGGAGATTTTGGGAGAAGGCAATATAACAAGAAGAAAGTGGGATTATTAGTCGAAGGATAAATAAAATTATATCCTTATGTGACAAAAATATATGTATGATGTTAGAATCATACCTTTTTGGATTATATGACCGGTGACATACACTTACCCAATCACATCTTCAGTAGAGGATGTAACACCCTCTTATGACAAGCTTCTTGATTGCACCACCTATTCTCTCTATAAAATAATTATTTGATATCTACACTTGAGGGATGAAAGAGTGAGAAAAATTTAGGCAAATTGACACAAATTAAACCATGTTTTTAGTTTATGAAAAAGTTTTCACCTTCTCCAAAACTAACATCCATCAAATCTCAATTCGTAGCATAGTGGATATCTATATCAGTCTCTTCCAAAAGAAAGTTTTTCATTTCTTGATCAAATGGAACAAATATTGGAACATTAGAATAAGGGTCTAGGCCCAAATGAGCTAAAACTTCATCCCTATATAATGACTCACTAGCCAGTTCTGATAGAAAAGATTATGTTAATGTTATAGAGAGCACAACCACATTCTGAGGAGGTGATACATATTCTTTCAATGGGGCTTGGGAGGGATCTATAAATTTTTTGAAAAATTTGGATGAGTTTCAGGAATAATACAAAACATGGAATGAGTAAAATTTAGCACATACTTGAGGATTCTATGGGAGAAGTCTCATAGAATTTATATCAATTACTTTTCCCTTCCCCCATCAAAGAAGGATTTCTTGAGGGTGCTGATGCCGAAGGAGTTAAGGAAGGCCTCCCAAAAGGTGTTGATGTTTAATGAATTTTTCAAGGGATGTTAAGAACATACATTGCCAAATCTAGATGACATAGGGAACCCTCCTCCCTGATCTCCCATTCACCACTCAAATCATCTCTAGCGGTTGTAACCCAAGGAGAATATACAATGGATAATGGTAGAGGATTGTCTTATACAACTTCCTGCCATGCCAATAGAAACACAAAATATGTCATCATGGTTGAAATAAAACCATTGAAATTTTACTATGGTGAAAAGATCAACCATACCACTTACCCGACTAAGGGAGAACCATGGTCATCCAAGGAAACCTCAGGAGTTCCATGAAACACCATTTTTTGCTCCAAAGTTGAATATTAGGTCTGAACAATCATGTTTTTCACCATTAGATCAAGGTCATAGAGGAAATCCACGACCTTTGTAGGTTATTATAATAAAGTGATTCCCATGGGAGTGGTAACATGGGTAAATACTTATAAATCTAACTCTCATTAGAGTAGTGTTCCCAAAATATCTTCTTCTGAGTTTTATATTTTCCATGTCATCCATTATTGAAATTATATAGGAAATAATAGTACAGGTGAAACATCACCCACATGATCCACACTTTTTGTGTCTATGATAGTTGAAAATTATACTAGAAACCATAGTAATGGTAATAATCACACCTCTTTAAGAGGTTCTACTAGGGCTATTGGGCCTCTCAAAATAAGCTGCTAATTGGGCCTCAAATTTTCATGGATAGTTGGTGAAAATTTGGTTTCCTCAAATAATTATGTGGATAAATTCCCATTTAGATATGAGAAAATAAAAATTTCCGCAAAGTTTTAGGACAAACCAATCTCAACATAATGGTATGGGATGTTTGCTTGGATCCATAGTGAACATCATCCAAAACAGGCGATCTACCATCAGACGATTTTTAGATTGAATAGGGGGAGTAAATATCCTCAGAAACCAATCTAACTGTATATTAACCAATGTGGTTAAGACCATTTATAGAGGAGACTCCCATCGATGTGGGCGGAATGAATGCCCAAACATAGAGACATCATGTGGGACCATTCATCAAGGCTTCCCCCAGTGTTATCAACCATGATACTAGTGGAAACTTACCCAAGGGTTTAAATGAGAAATGGTTGTAACATCCCAAGAAGGACCTAAACTCCAAATACATTAGTACAACATGAATTACCCAATTGATGCACTACAAAATTGGTTTGGAACATACATTTAAGGTGTTATGGTTTATTAGGTACTCATAACCTCTTAAATTAGCACCCATCGAACCCCATAAAACTTAAAAGGCCCCAGTAATTCTATATTGGGATATTACTATATAAATATTACATAGGAGGTGATTATTTTTGGGCAACACAATGATAGCTAACCTAATGATCAGACCTCATGTCATAAATGTTCCATAATTAAAGAGAAGACTCTGGATTCAGCCTTTTCCTTCATTAGAAGTATGTAACCACTTTAGTATATGTCATGAAAAAAACTAGCTAAACAATCCAAACAACTTTAGGGATAACCTCCCAACCCAATTTGGTTGATTTCACATATTCAATGGTGGGCCAATAAGAGCCCTCACCACTACACGATTCCTTTATAAGGAAGGCCTTTGGCATCCTAGCTTACAACTTTGAACTGACTTTCTTGATGAAATATAATGTCCTTTTCTTGAATGAAATAGATTCCATTGGGATTGAATCCTTATCAAGATCCTTTTCATCCATCGTAATTAAAACTCTAGAAAGAGTATGAGTCATCTCTATGTAATCCCATTCAAATGGTGGGGGAACCTCATCTTACATCCCTCCCAATACAAGTGTGCAACAAATTTGATTGATGTCCCTTGAGACTGATACCCACCTCACTATTCATCAAGTGAAATGTGTTCATATTTAGACTCTAGTGACAGAACTAGTCCACCATCAAACCCTTGTTACAATTGGAAAAGGTTTCTGATATCCATATAGCTTCGAATGTCCTTATATTCATCATCTCCATGGAAAATTCAGAAGCAATATACTATACCTAGGAGGGCTAACCCCAATTCATTCTAAAACCCCCTTATCAAAGTTACTAGTTGGGAAACCACATGAACATTTTATAGAGGAAGTATTATTCATTATTGAGTGGTATATATTGATGTAAAAATTGGTTTCATGATGGTTCTTGTTGATATCTGTGGGAGTAAACTTAGTCATATTTCTATATGTGCATCTATCCATGGAAATAAAATCACCTATATGAGAGATGTTTACTCGAAATGTATTATGAGTTTTCAAAATCCAAAAAATATAGAATGATTTATAATTATGGTTAAAGGATGGGTAAATCATTGGTATAACTAAAACCATAGTGGGGTAGAAATTATGAAAGTGGATATTCATTAAAATTCACTCCAATCAGGTTCATCTGACTTCATTGTGATGATTCGACAATACAGTGGCATTCAACATCCATTCTAGATAAAATAGAATTCTTTTGAGCCACTTCTATTGTACCCTATTACATTAAAGGATTGTGTGAATTCTGATGGAAGATATAATAAATCCATATATAAACAAGATACATATATAAAAAGTTGAGTAATCATAGAAAAAAGATGCAATACTCTAAAAACATCAAGTGAATCACATAAAACATGAAGGTATTGATGATCATATAACCAAATACACATCTCATGAACCACATGACCCATGAAGGTATCACAAATCTTATGACCCATAAGAATCCCTTCACCACATAACCAATCATAATACTTGGGATCATGTGACCATGACATGGTCACATGAACGACATGAAGGTAATGTGATCATGTGATTGAACCAGATCATGTAAAACCTATAATATGAAAATATGTCCAAGTAACTTAGTCAAAGATCAATAAATTTCGGATATTTAATTTAGGGATTGATCTGAACATGTTCTGAGGCAAAGATGGACTTGTGAACAAATCTCGCAAAAACATTTCTCATGGTTGGTCTTGAGGAAAGATATCAGGATAAATTCTAAAGAAGATCTCATACAAATGAATTCTTGTTGTGTGGTCTTGAAAGGGGATCACATAAAGGCTATGAATGTAAGAGATGTAGAGATTTTAAGTAGCTGGTGGAATGTGAATCTCTTTCACCCCTATTTATAGGGAATTATTTGAAATACCAAGAGTCACCTAGAAAACCAAACATCACCCAAGACAATAATTGGTGGTATCCATAAGTAATCAAGTAGAAATTCACTCTCCTCAAAATGGAGTCCACATATTTGTATACATCTCTCTTGCGGGGGGGGGGGGATTTTTTGACACTCGGAAATTGAGAATTGGAATAACTAAAAGGGAATAAATACCTGACATATGAATATTGTTTCTCTAAAAAACAAAATAATCAAATTTAATCAAACCAGGTCAAGTTAATAACCTTTAGAAGGTCACATAATCTCATGACCCTTGGATGTTAATGTGAATAGGTTGTGCACAATGCATGATCTACTCTTGATAATTTGAAGTCCCTTTGACAAGCCTCCATGTTCTTGGGAAAGCACCCAAAAAATTGATGATGATCTTGTAAAGGCATACATACAACATCCTTTGATCATGTTTCTTTTCATATAGTAGATTATTGAAAATAATCCAAAACCCCTTTATAAAAGAAAGGTTGATAAATGAGACAAACTCATGAAAAAGAGTGTTTCACTGATCTTAATGTGATATGCTCATGTGATACACATGACATCGTGAATCCCCTGGTGACATTATAACCTTGTCAATAAAACTATATGGGAATGTAACCTTCAACATGTGAAGACTATTTAAATTTTCCATTCAATTAGGCACTACCCTTATGAATCCATAAACAAGAAGAGGGGTTGTCTGTGACATTACCCATGTATCACCCTGAGATCCATTGTTGGTCACATGAAAAATCGCATACAAAGATATTGATTATTCTTGACAACATTTTCACAACATAATGATACCCCCTTTTTTATTAAATAAAGAACGAAACAAAAAAGGGGAATGGTAGATACTTCTTACAAATATTGGATTTGATGACTTCACATAGAAGGGTTCATACATGCTGGGTGACCAAAATTTATTGTGGGATTCCCCCCTCAAGAAGACCACATGGTCTCATGAGATCCCATTGACATATCTGTTGAGTCAATAAGGTTTTCCTTATGAAATTTCCATTCCTTATTGTTTTGAAAATCACAAACACCTTATCTTAAGAAAAATTGCTTTCTTAAGGAAGATAACTTTTATAGGAAAAATTATCCTTATCTTATTTTCATCAATATTTTTATTAAGTATGAGATTCAGATTCATTTCTATTTTCTCGGAATCGTGGAAACTTTTATATAAAGCATTCTGTTTTAGGATTAGGATTCTGGATAAGAATTATAAGGAAGTTTTATTCCAAATTCCAGATATGAACTCTGATTAAGTTCTACTCCAGATTCAGGATAACGAATTCTTATGAAGTTCGATGACGAATTATCATTACGAATTCTAATGATGAATTCTCATTACGAATTCTAACAATGAATTCTCATTACGAATTCTAATAATGAATTCTCATTAAGAATTCTAATAATTAATTATCATTACGAATTCTAATAATGAATTATCATTAAGAATGCTAATGATGAATTCTCATTACGAATTCTGATGATGAATTCTCATTACGAATTCTAATAATGAATTCTCATTACGAATTCTAATGATGAATTCTCATTACGAATTTTGATGATGAATTCTCATTCCGAATTATAATAATGAATTCTCATTACGAATTATAATGATGAATTATCATTTTGAATTCTCATTCTGAATCCTCCTATCAAACAGAACCTGATCATCTCTGTTTTATACACACTGAATTAATTCAGACTCCGAAAAATATTTTGGTTAGACTCCGATATTTTATTCTACTTACATTTCTATAATCTATCTACTCTTTATTATTTTCTTTACACTCCGAACCATTACTCCGAAGCGTTCATTCCGAACCTTGAGTCAGATTTAAAACGTTGTCGTACATTCTGTTACACTTGTTTTGTTATAAAACGATGTCGTTTATTTTGTTATAAACTAACTGTTGTCTAAGTGACACGTGTACAGGTCCTTCTGATCTTTGAAACAGCTTGGGGAAAAAGGCTGACAGATCTTCGACTCATGTGATTACATGCTTGAAGTGATTTCTAGAGAGAGAGGCTCTTATTAACTCTCAAAGCGTCGTGCTACTCCGAATGTTGGTGATTACATTCGAGGGCTTCCGGGAATAGGAAGACAGAGGTGCCGACTACCTTGAAGTTCGAGGGCTTCCTTGCTGAGGAAGACAAAGGTTACCAACTACCTTTAAGTTGAGGGCTTGCGGGGATAGCAAGACAGAGACTCCGATCTTCGTATCGAGGGCTTACCCTAGTGTGGGTAAGACAGACTTGCTTGAAAGTATAAATCAAGGGACCTTTATCCAAGGTTGTTGGTTACCCTTCTCTTTGGGTTAAAAGACTATTATCTTGTTACTTGTAGTTTAACTACTTGTTTTATTTCCACTGTATTTTGTATCCTAAGGAAAGTATAACTTTCTTATACTTCCTTACTTACTCTGATTCATTTAGATTCTATACGCTTTAAGGTAGAATCTCATATTGTAACTTTTGTTAAGTTTCAATTTCCGGAACCATCTTTCCGGAACCTACTTTCGGAATCTCTTTCCAAGTTTACATTTAGTGTTAGAGGTGTTGTGAATTTTCTTAGTTTAACATTGTTAAACTTAGCCCTTTCCTTTTCTTAAGGAAAACATAGTTAATCGTAACTAACTTTAAAGGTTCCTAAGGAATTTTTAAAGTATAAAATTCACCCCCCTCTTGTATATTGAGTATCTACATCATTATTTCAATCCTAAAATTGGTATTAGAGGAGGTCTCTGAAATACTTGTACTCACATACAAGTTTTTCTTGATCACTTTTATCATTCCGAACTTTTCTATTCCGGAACATTTCTCATTCCGAACTTTGTGATTACGAACTTTTGTTACTAACAAGTTTGTGTGAAAAGTTATTTTAAGTATGGAAGGAGTCAATGTTGGATCAATTGATAATCTGAATCCTACAAGACCACCTATATTTGATGGTAATGACTATGAATACTGGAGAGATCGTATGAAGACTTTTGTTATTAATACTGGAGTAGACAACTTTGTTATGCTTTCTGGTGATTATAAAATTCCTGACAAGGAAGTCAGAACTTTTACTAATCAGGAAAAGCAAGAATATCTACTCAACTATAAGGTACGCAATACTTTACTATGTTCAATGACCAGAAATATATATAGCCAAATTTCTTCTTGTGAAGCAGCTAACTGTATATGGAAGAAGATAGAAGTTACGCACTTTGGAACTTCCAAAGTGATTGAGACTAGAAGAGCTATGCTTAGAGCTGAATATCATGGCTTCAATTTTCCTTATGGAGAACCTATCTGTAAAGTTCAACAAAGATTTATGACTATTGTCAACAGTCTACAATCTATGGGATAGAAAGGTTTAGATGATGAAGCTCTTGTGGACAAGATAATTGATATTATTCTCAATGAGTGGGAATCCAAGAGAACAGCTATAGATGAGAACAGAAAGGTCACTCAAATTACTCTTGATGAATTATTTGGAACTCTTCTAAAACATGAAACTAGAATGAAGAGAGATGCTGACAACATCAAGAAGAAGAATGGAAATGGTACTGTTGCTTTTACTACAACTTCAAATCAGATGAAAGCTAAGACTCCTGAGAGAGTAACAAGATCCAAGTCTAAGAAAGTTATTTTCCAGTCCGAATCTAGTGAGAGTGAAGTCTCAGAAAATGAACTAGAAAATCTTTCTCGAAGGATGAACAAGATAGCTGGCCAGAAAAATTTCCAATCAAAGTACAATAAAAAGGACAGGAAAGATAAGAAAGATGGAGAAGTTACTTGTTATGAATGTAAGAGATCTAGGCATATTAGACCAGATTGTCCTATGCTCAAAAAGAAAGAAAGAAAAGAAAGGCATTCAGACAGAAACAGAAAGAAGTATTATAAAGCCAAAGCTAAGAAAGTTTTGAAAGCCAATGACACCTGGAGTGCCAATAGTGGTGACTCTTCTGTTGAATCTTCTAATTATGAATCTTTAGGACAGAAGAATCTTAGTCTTATAGCCAGATTACCTATTGATAATCACTGTTTTATGGCTAAGGTACAAAATGCTGAATCATTAACCAATGTTTCTTTAAATTCTAATGATAGTAAGTATTATAAATCTTCTGATGAAGAATCTTCTTCTGATGAGGAAGATACTTTACCTACTTATGAAGAAGTCTCTAGGTTTTCTGAACTTCTTGAGATTGAGAATTCTAAACTCAATAAGAAACATGATAAGGAAAAAACTAGGAATTCTATACTTAAAAAAGAGATATCAGATCTTTCTAAAGATCTTGATAGGAAAAATGCTGATTTTAAAAGTATTTCAAAAAATTTTGAGGAAGTAAATTCTGAGAAGAAAAAACTTTCTAAAGAATTAGAAAAAGGAATTTCTAATAAAAATGTTTTCAAGCCTAACTCTAGTTCTAAAACTAATGATTTTGAGGATAAAAACTTGGTTGTAAAACTCAAGTCCAAAATTTTTTCCTTAATGAAGTGTTTATCAAACTTTACCCATTGTAAGGAAAATTTTTGATAAAATGTATTCTCAAATACGACCTTTAAGAAATAAATCTGGATTTGGTTATACCCAAGCAAAACCAATTTTCAGTAACAATTATTTTGTTCCTCAAAGTGCCCCATTTTGTACCATGTTTCAATGTGGTGGTCACTGGGCAAAGAATTGTTCCTTAAATAAAACTCAATCTCTAGGTTTTCAAAAATCTTACTTTTCTATAAAGATGTGGATACCTAAAATCTTATTGTCTGGAAATCTCGGATCCAAACAAGTTTGGATTCCGAAAATCTAATTTTCTTTTTGATTTCAGGAAAACAAAGAAAGTACCAGCAACAATACATGGTACATGGATAGTGGATGTTCCCGGCACATGACTGGTAACAAAAGCTTTTTCGAAAAGATTATCAAAACGAAAGGAGGAAAGGTAACTTTTGGAGATAATGCTAAGGGAGAGATTGTTGGTATTGGTAATATTGTTCTTCTTGGTAAAAACTTGATTTCAAATGTTATTTTTGTTAATGGTCTTAAGCACGACCTCATTAGCATAAGTCAGTTATGTGATGAAGGTTACCTTGTGAATTTTAGGAATGATAATTGCTTAGTTCACAATTCCAAGGAAGAGTTTATTCTCTCAGCCAATAGGCAAGAGAATGTCTACACTTTAAACTTAGAAGACCTCAGGAGTCAAGATTTACCTTGCCTAAGTGCAATGGAAGATCATTCCTGGTTATGGCATAGAAGACTAGGTCACTGTAACCTTAGGAACCTATATAAACTCTCTAAGAATAAACTAGTTAAGGATCTACCGGAGCTTAGATTTGATTCTTCTAAAGTTTGTGATCCTTGCCAATATGGTAAACAACATAAATCTAGTTTTAAATCTATTGGTGAAGTCTCAACAACCGATGCATTACAGTTAGTGCACATGGAACTTTTTGGTCCAAAACAAACTGGAAGTATTGGAGGCAAATACTATGTGTTTTTTCAAGTTGATGATTACACTAGATTTACTTGGGTCTATTTTCTAGAAAAGAAGTCTGAATCATTTTCATATTTCAAAAGTTTTAGAGCTCAAGTTAAAAATGAGAAAAACCTTCCATTGAAAACTATTCATAGTGATCATGGAGGAGAATTTCAAAATTATGATTTTGAAACTTTTTGTAGTAAGAAAGGTATTACTCACAATTTTTCAGCACCTAGAACTCCTCAACAGAATGGTGTAGTTGAAATAAGAAAGAGAATTCTTCAAGAGATAACTAGAACCATGTTGAGTGAATATTCTATTGCTAGACATTTCTGGGCTGAAGCCATAAGTACTGCTTGTTATACTATAAATCGAGTTTTGATTAGACCTTTTCTTAATAAAACTACTTATGAGTTATGGAATGGTAGAAAACCAAGACATTCCTACTTCAAAGTTTTTGGTTTCAAAGTATTCATTTTGAATACTAAAAATAATCTACATAAATTTGCACCAAAATCTGATGAATGGATTTTCTTAGGATATTCCACAACCTCTAAGGCTTGTAGAGTTTTTAACAAAAATACTTGTACTGTTGAAGAAACAGTACATGTAAAATTTGATGAGTCAGATCCTTTGGTTTTCAAACCATCCCAGCGTACATCTTCGGATGTGTTTTCAAAAACTGATTTTCAACCTTTGATATAAGAACCTTCTGATAAGGAAATTGTTCAAGAAGATAATTCTGAAACATTTACCCCAGAAGACTTTCTACCCTATGTTGATGAACAGGTTTTACAAAACCCAAATCAGGTGTTTCTTAAGAATCATCCCAGTGATAGTATCATTGGTGATGTAAACCAACCTGTAAGGACTATAAGTTCCTTAAGAAATGAAGTAGAACATCTAGCATTTATTTCCCAATTAGAACCTAAAAGAACTAATGAAGCTTTAGGTGATGATGATTGGATTAAAGCAATGCAAGATGAACTAAATCAATTCGAAAGGAATAAAGTCTGGACCTTGGTTGAAAGACCTAAGGAAACTTCTGTTATTGGAGTAAAATGGGTTTTCAGAAATAAATGTGATGAAAATGGAGTCATAGTAATAAATAAGGCTAGACTTGTTGCTAAAGGATATAATCAACAAGAGGGAATAGACTATGAAGAAACCTATGCTCCAGTAGCTTGAGTTGAATCTATCCGTATTCTACTTGAATTTGCAGCATTCTTTAATTTCAAACTTTTTCAAATGGATGTGAAATGTGATTTTCTTAACGGTTATGTTCAAGAGGAAGTCTTTGTTGAACAACCTCTTGGTTTTGAAGATTCAAAATATCCTGATCATGTTTTTAGACTTACCAAAGCTTTGTATGGCCTTAATGAAGCCCCACGAGCATGGTATGATAGACTTACTGAATTTTTGCTTCAAAATAACTATGTTAAGGGAAATACAGATCCAACTCTTTTTATAAAAAAAGAAAACAAAAATGTTTTGATTGTTCAAATTTATGTTGATGACAACATATTTGGTTCAACTCAGCAATCTTTGACTGACTCCTTTGCAAGTCTAATGAAATATGAGTTTGAAATGAGTATGATGGGTGAGTTAACATTTTTCCTTGGTTTTCAAATCTCTCAAAAACCAGAAGGAACCTATATATCTCAACATAAGTATATTAAAGATCTTCTCAAAAAGTATGGTTATGACAACACTAAGAGTTAAGTACTCCCATTGGTACCTCAAACTCTTTAGATCTTGATGAAGCTGTGAAACCAGTAGATCAAACATCTTTTAGAGGTATGATAGGAAGTCTACTATACTTAACAGCTAGTCGACCAGACTTAATGTTCTCAATATTCTTATGTGCAAGATATCAATCCAATCCTAAGGAATCTCACTTAAAGGCGATAAAAAGAATTTTTCGCTACCTTAAGGGAACCATGGATCTAGGATTATTTTATACTTCTGGAAATGATTTTGTTCTAAAATGATTTTCTGATGCTGACTTCGGTGGATGTAGAATGGATAGAAAAAGTACATCTGGAACTTGTCATTTCTTAGGATATTCATTAGTTTCTTGGTCCTTCAAGAAGCAACATTCTGTAGCACTATCCACTGCTGAAGCAGAATATGTAGTAGCTGGATGTTGTTGTGCTCAAGTGTTGTAGATGCAACAAACACTCACAGACTATGGCTTGAGTTTTTCTAAAACTCAAATTTTGTGTGATAACACAAGTGCCATTTCCCTTAGTAAGAACCCTGCACATCACTCTCGTGCAAAACACATAGATATTAGGCATCACTTTCTTAGGGATCACACACTAAAAGGAGATATTATTCTTCAATTTATCGGAACACAAGAACAACTTGATGATATTTTCAAAAAATCTTTGCCTTCTGATAGATTTGAATATATTAAACAGAAGTTAGGAATGATAACCATAAGGTAATCAATATTAATTAACTTTCTGTTGAAAAAGTCTCCTTACAGCAATAAACTCCTTTTCATAGGGGGAGTACATTTGTTTGTTAGTTTAACAAAGTTTTTCAAAGTTTGTTTTCAAACTTTTCGGAACAAATATTTTCGGAATGAAACTTTCGGAACTACAAATTTTCCGAAAGGATATTTTCGTACAAAATAATTTTGATTTGGAAGGGTTTGTATTGAAAAAATCCGGAATGAAAATGTCTTACTGGTATTTTCATAATGGAAATTTCGTAATGAATCTCTTATAATATGTTTTTTTTAATTTGTTTTTCGTACTCAAGTTTCTGTAATGAGGTTTTCCGTATTGAGTTTTTCTATACTAAGTTTATTTTCTATAGAAAAGCTTTTGCGAACTCTGTCTTTTCATTATAATGTTTTTTTTCTGTAGTTATTTTATATTACCCATTACGAATAATCCTCCAAAGCTAATCCGAAAGGTATGATTACCTTACTCAAGTTTTCGTAGTCATATTTTACTTGCTGGGATTTTCTTGTATTATGTTTTCGGATTATAGTTTTCTTAATTCCTTATTTTAATATAAACCTCAAAAAGATCGGATTCAAGATTTCAACCGTCAGATCTGATCTCAGCTTTTTCCAACTGTTAGATCAACTGTGGAAGGTGAACTGTCATCTCGTTGCCTATATAAAGGGGACCCAAATACTTGTCCCACATCGGTTTCAAGCTCTCGCATCCCGAAACTCTGCCCCTCTGTTTTAAGGCCGGTCCGAACTTCACTTTTCTCCGTTCCGAACTTCCCAGAGGACTTCAGATCCGAATGTCTGCGGAGTTAGCGTCTCAAGAAATGTCATCCACTAAGCCTATTTCACAATGGTTAGTTTACATAGAAAGGTTAGTCCATCCGGATTTCTTCAAAAACTATGATTCCCTTATTTCAAAGAACATTAAGTTGAATGGCTGGGAAGTTGTTGCGGTGTCAAAAACCGAGAACCAAGATGAAGTGTATTCAGATGTACTTGTTGAGTTCTATGAATCAGTTTCCTTCTTTAAGGAAGATAATAGGGAGAAGTTCTCTTTTAAGTCTTATGGAAAGACTTACAAGCTTTCTCACACCAAGGCTGCAAGCTTGGTAGGACTGACTTATGAAGGAGAAGCTGAATTTATTTCGCATGTATTGCCGGGCTCTAAGGGTAGCTTCGACAAGGAAAAAGCCTTAGAAACTCTCGGACTGGTTGATGACAAGGCTCCGAAGATTGCAAGTCTATCCACAAACTTCCAGATTCTAGAGTTGTGGGTGCAAGGACTTATCGTACCAAGGAAAGGTGATAAAGATAGCTTGAAGAAAAGTGAGATCTATATCTTAGATTTCCTGATAAATCTAAGGAAGTTCAACTTGATGAAGCACATTCTTATTACTATTGAATATTTGAAGAAAGGAAATCTGAGAGCTTAGATTATTATGTATCCAGCAATCCTTTCCAAGTTGATTGTTCGGTGCCTTTAGTCGTTCAAGAAGGCTTGCAAATCTAAGCCAAGAGTTTTCAAGATCATGCTGGTCATCGATGGTACTCTTAAGAGGATGTATGTGGCTTTCAACAAAGAAACTGGTGTGTTTTTCGAATTTCCAAATCAAGAAGAAACGGCTCCGAAGGCTGCTGAACCGGAATCATCTAAGCCAGTAAGGAAGAGAAAGCTGAAAGAAGTGGAAACAGAAGCAGAGAATCCTAAGTCTAAGAAAGTCCATTCCGCACCTCCAAAACCTAAGAAGAAGAAAGCCAATCTTGATGAGGTTGTTATGAAGTGGAGAGCAGATAAAGAAAAAAGGAAAGAAGGGGATCCGCAGTTCGGATTGGACCCTGCGGAGGCTAAGGCCTTAAAGGAGAAAATTGCTGATGAGCTTGAAAAACAAGCAAAGAAAAAGAAGCTCAAGAAGAATATGTCTGAGGCTGAGGTAGCTCAGACTTTGTTAAAATTCAATGAAATGGTTTCAGCAACTATTCCTGTTCCGAGATCTTTCTCCTTGGAATCTTTACCTGAGACTCCAGGAAGAAATTTTGTTGCTCCAGAAGAAGCTGTTGCTAGGAATACTGAGGAAGTAGAGCAGGTTGAGCAAGCGGAACAAGTAGAAGATGGTGCTGAAGGAAGTGGTGAAACCGGAGATGTGCTGAAACAAGTAGATGATTACAAGGGGACACCTTCAGAACACTTATCACTCCGAACTTCAGAAGCTGAATCTTCGAAGCTAGTTACTCCAGCAATGGAATAAGAGAAAGGAGAAGAAGAAGTTACTTATCATGGAGAAGAAGAACATCTGTTACTTGATGTTTCTCAGAAGTAAATCGTAGGGGTTCGTGTTCAGGAAGTCGCTGATGAAGAAGATAATGTTGTGAAAGTTTCTGATAGTGAGAAGAGAACTCCGGAACAGGATTCAATTCCGGAAAAATACAAGGGAAAGCAAATTCTTGCCGATACTCCGAGCTCAGAAGTAAGGAAGAGGAAGGAAGTTGGTAGCTCTTCAAAGAGAAAGCTTGAACTTGTTGAAGAAGAAATTTCTCCAAGCAAAGTTTCAGATTCAGAGTCATCCTCGTTGGGGCATGATTTTGTTGTTCAGTCCTTAAAGAAGTTGGTGGGAACCATTCCGACCATCTCTAGTATTGACTGAATATGCCAGATGCTCCAACATGCGTTGAATCAGAAAACTGACTCCGTATCTATGGTTATGGACAAGTGCGTTGAGATTGAGGCTCAGTTCAAAACGTTTTTTGTTGGTTACGAAGCTCATAGAAGATCTTGCAAGAGGATGACAAACTGGTCGAAGAAGACCGTGGAAGAGATGAGGTTGGTCGATGAGATTCAAGACAATGTTAAAGATGCTTTTGAGACCGAGGACAAGAAGATAAATGAGTTAACTGCATCCTTTGAAGAGAAGTTGACAGAAGAAAAGAACTTCTGGATTCAAGAAGTGAGAGATCTGAATGGGAAGCTGAATTCCATTTCTCAAAACTGGAAGTTTGAAAGGGATCATCGGATTGATTTTGAAGAAAGGATGAAGGCTCAGGAAGAAATGATCAAAGCTCGGGAAGAAAAGCTAAAAGCCCAGGAAGAAAAAATTGAAGCTCAATCCGGAAGAATAGTTGTCTTAGAGAAGCAAGCTGAAGAAGATCATAAATACCTAAAGAAGATCAAGACTATTCTAAAGAGGCTCATGTCAAAGGAAAAAGATCCGAAACAACCAAATCCGATCTTTTTTGTAATTTTTTTCTTTGTTGTCGAGATTTAAAACCTAATGAAATTTGTGCCTGTCGTTTCTTTTGTTTTCATTACTAATATTTCAGGTACTTTGTTTTTTTTCCATTCCCTCCAATTCTTTTTGAAAATCAAAAAGGGGGAGAAGGAACTTAAGAAAAAGAAGAAATCTAATAAGAGTTTATCAAAGGGGGAGAAGAAAAAGATCTTTAAGAAAAAGAAAAACTCTAAATAAGAGTTTGTTTAATGGGGAGCTTTTTCATTAAAGAAGACCTTCTTATTTATCACTCCGGAAATCTGAATACGATCCTTAGAGTTTCAAAACCTAAGGGGGAGTTAGTCGTATTCATCAATATCCTTAAAGTAATGGGAGATAAGTCTTAATGTTTTTCTTTCTTCTTAGAATTTCTTTTTCGTAAGGATGTTTGTGCTTTCCAAAAAGGGGGAGATTTTTGAGTCAATAAGGGTTTCCTTATGACTTTTCCATTCCTTCTTGTCTTGAAAATCACAAACACCTTATCTTAAGAAAAATTTCTTTCTTAAGGAAGATAACTTTTATAAGAAAAATTATCCTTATCTTATTTTCATCCATATTTTTATTAAGTATGAGATTCGGATTCATTCCTATTTTCTCGGAATCGTTGAAACTTTGATATAAAGCATTATGTTTTAGGATTCATATTCTGGAGACGAACTATAAGGAAGTTTCATTCCGAATTCCGGATATGAACTCTGATTAAGTTCTACTCCAGATTCAGGATAACGAATTCTTATGAAGTTCGATGACGAATTCTCATTACGAATTCTAATGACGAAGTCTCATTACAAATCCTAATAATGAATTCTCCTTACGAATTCTAATAATGAATTCTCATTACAAATTCTAATAATGAATTCTCATTACGAATTCTAATAATGAATTCTCATTACGAATGCTAATGATGAATTCTCATTACGAATTCTAATGATGAATTCTCATTATGAATTCTAATAATGAATTCTCATTACGAATTCTAATGATGAATTCTCATTACGAATTCTGATGATGAATTCTCATTCCGAATTCTAATAATGAATTCTCATTACGAATTATAATGATGAATTCTCATTCCGAATTCTCATTCCGAATCCTCCTATCAAACAGAACATGATCGTCTCTGTTTTATACACACTGAATTAATTCAGACTCCGAAAAATATTTTGGTTAGACTCCGATCTTTTATTCTACTTACATTTCTATAATCTATCTACCCTTTATTATTTTCATTACACTCCGAACCTTTACTCCGAAGCATTCATTCCGAACCTTTGAGTCAGATTTAAAACGATGTCGTACATTCTGTTACACTTGTTTTGTTATAAAACGATGTCGTCTATTTTGTTATAAACTAACCATTGTCTAAGTGACACGTGTATAGGTCCCTCCGATCTTTAAGGAAAATATGACCGTTCGAGAAGGAGCCAACCTTACCTATAAATAGGAGCTCATTTGAAAGAGCTTGGGGAAAAAGGCTGATAGATATTCGACTCATATGATTACATGCTTGAAGTGATTTCTAGAGAGAGAGGCTCTTATTAACTCTCAAAGCTTCGTGCTACTCCGAATGTTGGTGATTACATTCGAGGGCTTCCGGGAATAGGAAGACAGAGGTGCCGACTACCTTGAAGTTCGAGGGCTTCCTTGCTGAGGAAGACAGAGGTTACCAACTACCTTGAAGTTGAGGGCTTGCGGGGATATCAAGACAGAGATTCCGATCTTCGTATCAAGGGCTTACCCTAGTGTGGGTAAGACAGACTTGCTTGAAAGTATAAATCAAGGGACCTTTATCCAAGGTTGTTGGATACCCTTCTCTTTGGGTTAAAATACTATTATCTTGTTACTTGTAGTTTAACTTCTTGTTTTATTTCCGTTGTATTTTGTATCTTAAGGAAAGTATAACTTTCTTATACTTCCTTACTTACTCTGATTCATTTAGATTCTATACGTTTTAAGGTAAAATCTCATATTGTAACTTTTGTTAAGTTTCAATTTCCGGAACCATCTTTCTGGAACCTACTTTCGGAATCTCTTTCCAAGTTTACATTCAGTGTTAGAGGTCTTGTGAATTTGCTTAGTTTAACTTTGTTAAACTTAGCCCTTTACTTTTCTTAAGGAAAACATAGTTAATCGTAACTAACATTAAAGGTTCCTAAGGAATTTTTAAAGTATACAATTCACCCCCCTCTTGTATATTGAGCATCTACATCATTATTTCGATCCTGCAATATCAACCTGATCTCATGGAGGCTCTCCCTAAAAGGATGCCTTAGTATCTTGAAAGACCACATAAAAGTCATACTTGATTACATGAGAGACTTTTCATAGGTTTTACGTTATCACAATGAATTCTAGACATATTAGCATTAACTTATGAAATACCCTAAACATGTCATCATGGTTTGGAAAAATACCTTTGATCAGATGAGGAACACTAAATATAGAGATGATGGGACGGTCTAGAAGTAGATATTTTTTGTGCGATGCATGGATGAAACCATTAATGAACCACAATGAGAACATGTGAAACAAATGAAACTAAGGTCCCCTGACAAAATCCATCTCATCTTTTCAAGATAAAAACCACACAGGGTGGAGGATTACTAGGGTGGAGAGGCCAATAAATCCCCCCTCAAAAAGAGGGATGATCGATTGGACACACACATGGATGCTGATAAGAACACAAGATATAACTTCTAAGAGTGTAAGGTCGTGTGATTTAATGGTATCCCATTGGGTAAAATATATAGGAATGACTTCAGGGGTCACACAACATGAATATATTTTTCACATGATCAATTTATAGATCTCATGATGTATTTATTACATGTCATCCATATTATACAAAGGGGTTTATGCATATCTACTGGGTCACATTAAACCAAAATGAAACTAATTCGTAAAAAACCACGGAGAATATATTAAATAAATAATAAAAAGGTCATAATAATTATTCATAGATGAATACTCTTCCATGAGAAAGAATCACATGATTTTCATGTTCTATCCAGATCATGGAATGGAGATAGGATGTGTCACCCAGGTCTTTCATACCCCTTTGGGAATGTAATCCTTGTCTCACAAAAGCCTCAGGAATTTTCATACAAGTATCTCAGTGCCCTTTGGGCATGTCAACCAAGTCATGCAATGACCCTGGTACATGTCTTCAAATTCATGGGATGAAACTCATACTTTCCACCAAAGTCTAACGATATTCTCTGGACATATCTAGTGAGTCATGTGAAAACACTAGGACATGTCATCCAAGTCATGTGGAAGAACCAAGACATGTCTGTGTTGATCATGTGATAGTATCCTAGAAATGTCACCCAGGTCTTGTGAATCCCTCTGGGCCTTCCATCTAGATCATAAAATGTCCGCCGAACATGTCATCCTTGATCATGTGATCCATTCCAGACATTCCATTTGGATCATGCATTGTACTTCGGACAAGTCAATAAAATATTGTGATTTTCTTTATACATGTCTGTTAAACAAGAAGGATAATTACAGATAACTTCAAATGTACCAAGCATAAAATCATGACATGTGTGGAAGACACCCCTGGATGTGAGAACCATGCCCGATGAAGATACTCGTTCATACCACCAAATAGATCTATAAAGTATCTGATTCATTATATAATCAGGATACATAGGATAGATTTTTAAGGTTTGAGCTCTAATGGCATCCACCTTATTGTAAGTCCCCTTATATCTGAATAGCCCCAACCGTCAATACCCAATCTCTCTTATTTACTTACCATTATTCTACATACATTATCAGGTAGAGAATATAATTGTACTATAGTGACTCTTATTCATTCCATAACCAAGAAATGTAGAACTCCTTCCAAAGACCTGATATACATATCAAATCTCTTATAGGGATGAAAAAGTGTGTAAGTCTCATATAAATATGCAATGATCATGGTTATTTGGTACCCATTGTTTGTCACACTGATCATGACTCACATGGGATAATGAATTTTCAATGATCATATCACTTTAATCATAAACCTCTACTAGATAGGGAAACCACAGTGTGTATTCCACATTCAATGAAATGATATGACATTCCCCATACAAAGTCATCTATCCAAGGGTATGTCCTGGGGGCAAGATCAAATTACAATAACTCTAATTCTTTCTATAACTAGGATACACAGGATTCATTTCAACAGATAAATATAAAAACCAGGTGACTAATTTCCCTCATATATATCCTTTTTAGATTATGTTAAACATCACTCATCCAATGAACTATGAGGATTTTTATTCTTGTTATAAGCTGGATACGTAGGATTCTTTATAAAGGTTTAGTTCAGTCATTGAGATATTAATCAACTCCCTTGGTTGGATGGTAGTAAACTTTAGAGTTCCTAGTTATAAGGATTAAAAATATAATACAATACCAATTTATATGTATTAATTGTAAATGACGAAGAAACTCAGATACATATAGATGGATTCATTAATAGACCTCCCCTATACAAATAAAAGGGTTCATCCCCTGATCATTCTGTTATGGTAACAAGTTCTATTTGAGTATCCGGAATAGATGTGAAAAGATATCTTAAATATATAAGAGATTGCTATAGCAGGAAATAATCCCCAGCAAAATGGTCTGATGTTCCCGACCACACTTCCTCTTGAATAATTTGAGTTACTAAATGTCATTGGGTTTGAAACCCCAATTAGCCACCTTTGTTTGGAATGTAGGACTGTAATCAGTTATGGATGTGGGAACTATTGATATTTTATGTTAAAGGAAAACATGGTAAACATGTTGTGATTAATTTTTCAATGCACTCCACCCACCTCAGAATTAATCATTGGGAATCTCTAAAACCCCTTCTTTTCATTGGAAAAATATTGGTGAACCCGATGTGAGATAATTTAACCACGACATATCCTTTATTTGTTAAAACAGATATTCTACCATGTCATTTCTAGAACATTTTGATCCTACCATGAGTGTGACATTTACCCATGAAATAGACATTTCAATATGGTATTATATACACCTCATAAAATAATAATGGTTCAAAACATGACTTATTTCCCAAAGAAGAAAATTGAGTCAAAAAACCCTTAACTTATATCCTAAATTCCTTCAAACACATTAGAACACCATGTATAATAAATATAGTCATATTATATATATATTATAAAAACATATTCATATATATAATGCCATATATTATTTACTTATAAAATTTTATTACAAGTTTATTAACAATTATTTGTTAAAATTACATTTTAGGTAATAATTGCTTCATTTTTCATATATATTTTGATTTTTTATTTTTGTTATATTTACTTTGAACATGTTTACATAATATATAAACTTTTTACCCATGTTATAAATATCATATATATATAAGTTAAAAATATCATATATCAATCTATATAAGTTAAATACATTGAAAGTGAATTATACTGTTCATAGAGACGGTAGGTCATACGTATGCATGAAAACTATTTTTATTTTCTTAATGGAAGAAAATAAAGGAATAAAAATAATATATAAACTTTTAATATTCTATATTACATCATATATGTCACATATATTTATTAAATTTATCCTTATTACCTTCCATGTAAACTGTTAGTGAAAAACTATTCATATCGCTTAACGGGGTGGTGGTTCATTGTACACACAAGCAAAATTATCACATTCCAAATGAATAGAAGGTGATAAGATATATATGATACAATAATTACAGAAGAATAATTATTTCATAAATATCATATAAATATGTTTAATCCATAATTATATATAGTCATGAGTGGTGGTGATGGAAGACACAATACATCGATTTGTGAGACAATAGTCCGCTATACACATAATCGATAGTTTTGATTCCCATTTATTGGAAGATGATATATATATAAGTTATTCCATTAATATAATAAAATATAAGAATATGGGAGACACTTTTTTTAATTTTATTATCATAGTTTAAAAATATTTTAATGAGGTGGAGGAAAAAATGAAATAAAAATTATAGTTTAAGAATTTTACCTCTTCTTTGGAGAACCTCTTTAGGTTTATACCCAAAAAAATATGAAATGGGTTTAATAATATAAATAACTCCTATTATATGTTTTAAAGTATGTAAGGAACTTATTTTGTTAGTTATGGGATAGACCAAAGTGTTTTGGACGTTTGAAGAGGAGAGGAGTGGGGGTTCACTTTTATAATTGGGGGAGAGGAAAGAGATGGAATTTTGGAAAAAGAAAGAAATATAGCCACTTTTGAGAAATGAAAAAGGATCTAAAATATATAATTATCAAATATTAGATGTGATAATGTTTAAATATTTCAATACAATGGGATTTGGAAAGATTTTTGGTCACATTAACTGATATCTTTTTAGGTTAAACCCTAGTAAAACCGTTTAAACCTTAACCACAATAATTAATATTTATTATTTGTAATATTTATACCTCCAAATTTGATAGTTATGTTATAACGAAAATGTTTAAATAATAATATTTATACTATATCATGGTTTTTTAAAACATTTAATTTCATTTAACGTAGGCTATTAATGAAATTAAATTTTTTTAAAATTAAATATTTCTTAAAATCTCATAGTGGTACAATTTGAGCCCACCCTTTGTTACTTTTTCGTTTCCCTATGATGTGAAGAAAGATTTTATGTATGAAACATATAAGAGGGGTTATAGATATAAATAACTCATTGGGATATTATTTAGATCCTTTATGTACCAATTATTTATGTATCTACATTTCCAAAGACACTAATCCTTTACGATCCTCAGAAGGGTAATATTGTGAATTGAATTGAATATTAATCTAAAAAGATGTAATATTTATGTATATTGTTCCTGGGTAAATTTAATATGGATTCAATTTAAAAGATATATTTAGTTTTTCACATGAATACCAATTAAACATCATAAATCGAGTCTTGTTTCTAAGACATCATAACATTATATAAAAAGATAACTACATCATATCACCATATAAAATTATAGGAAAAGATAATTGGATCATTTATACACAAAATTATTTGTGAGAAATAATTATTTACAAAATTAATTATAGAGATATAAAATCTAGGAAAATTTTTAAGATCATAATATTTTCATAATCATGAATTCCATAGAGAAATTAAATTCAAAACATGATTAAACAGGAAATAAACCCACAAGAATAGATTGAGTTTCATAATAATGTCATAAAGTATATATTGATGAAGAAATTTAGAGGTTCCCAAATTAAAGTTAGATATAATTATTTTTTACATCAATTATATCATCAAATAAAGGATCACATGTCATAAAGATAAGAATAACAACATACGTAGTATCACATAGAGGTTTACTTAATAAATAATTCTTTTAATATTCTTTTACTTGACTCAGAATTTAACAAAAAGAAATTAAAACATGTATATCTCTTAAATAAAGAATAAATTAAATTTATATAAAAATATTTAAAATTTATTTAAAAATATTTATAATATTCTTGTGGAAAATAGATAGAAATAGAGGATAAAACCAAAAGAATAAAAAAGAGTTTGAGTGTTGCCTTACATTAGGTACCATCCTATTTCAACATGTATATACAACATTTATATTTAAATTGTATTTTTTAAAATATTTTTATAGAGGAATATTACATTCATTTAAGATATTAAAAACTAAAATACTCATTATAATTTATTTATTAACTTTTAATTAGTGATAAAATGGTTAGGTGGCATGTGTATTTTAAGTTTTTCAGATCTAATTTTGATTTAATAATTTTGAGTCATTATTATTTTTAACTTAATAATATTAGTACTATAATCATAAAAAATAAAATAAAAATTTACTTATCAATCATATAAAAGTCAAAATATCTACAAAGGCAGAGATAAATAAAGAATTACTAATATCCTTGTAAGTGTTTAAACATATTGTTGACATGTATTTTTCAAAAATAGGGAGATTGATATATATAAGTTTTAAATATTTTATAATAATTATAAAATATAACAATAACTTAAATATAAACATATAAATATATAGGTTATAATAAGAATATATAAAGGTGATGATACATAAGAAATTGATAACACCCATGTAGGGGGACATAACAGACCATTGACGTGAAAAGAAAAAATCAGGAGAGGGAAAATATACATTTAACAATTATAAATCGATTATAATAATTTTAATATGTCATAATAATAATAACATCATGATTATAATGACCCATACATTATATACATTGTTAATACTTCAGAAATGAAGTATATTTGTTACAACATATAACAAAACCCTAACATGACCATATAGGTATAGTGTCTTTAGAAACTAGGAAACATAAACCACTGGTTCATAAAGCATCTACATTGTCTCCCATTTATTTGATTATATATAGACTCTTTTTTGGAATATTTTATTTAATACCCTTCTTCCTAACCTTGGGAAAAGAAACATACAAAATGGTGAGCTCAAATGATCAGTAAGGGTAAAAAAAAGAAATTTCAATCATATCATATTCATAAGATCATAACATTTGAAAATATTATCCTGAATAAGAGGTCATAATATTATGTCATGAGATAAATTAGAGAACTGCAATGTAATCCCAAAAAAATCAGAACATAAGTCATGAAGCTTTGTGGCATACACACATAATCATAGAAAATCATTTCATATTAGTCAAGGCTCATCACCAAGACCATCATAGCAGATAAATTCCATTACTAAACCCAGTTCACTCCTCATTCTATCCTTGTAATACTGAACCAGATTTACTTGTTGTTCCATCTATGTCTATCTCATGAGATACAGATCATTACCCAATGCATTGGAGGGATGTTTTGGGGTTCGGTCTCAAAATACCCAACAGTTCCGTATCCGATGACATGTGGACCTGCTTTTCAAAGGTAGGTGTTCATCGGATGGTCTGACCAGCGACGCTTAAGAACTCACATTGGTCAAGAAGATGGGAATTCGGGCTCATCACACTCTTTTGTGGGGAACTATTTCCTGTTACGAGACTCTTTTATATATTTAAGACGTATTCAAATGTTCGTGAATCTTTGTTTTATACCCAAGAATAGTATCCACGGATTTATCCTGGTTGGAAATGGTCAGCTGAACTCAGGAGTTCGGAATCATTTATGTCTGAGGTTTACCATCCCTCATTGGATTAATGACCCTGAGGAGACGGGAATCACAGAGGCGGTACTAGGAGTGGCGCGATGAACCGATGTGAAGATATTCGGATCGACCGGTTGTTTCGCTTGAACCTCATGGAGGCTTCCAACGTACCCTTCCTAGGAGATAGGGATCAAAGTCCACATAGTTCAAATGGGAGTGTTAGAGAACTGACATGAAGGTGGAACTATGTGTCCACTAGTGTTCAGGCTTGAAACTCATGGAGGATCCCTACGTATCCCTGTCATAGGGAATCAAATTCCTCGTACTTCTCAATGGCTCGAGACATATGCTCTGAGGCAGCCCAGAGTGATAGATTGGGACTTACACTCCTAGGAGGCCCATAAGAGGATGTCATGGTCAATTCTTACTCTACGCCCACATGATTCATGATCGGTGTGAGAAACAAGAGGCAGCAGGGTCCAGAGAATTACATCATGAAAGGTGTGTCTGTGAGAAGTGGAGTTGGGATTACGAATGAGGGCGGACCATAAGGTCGGGGCTTACTCCGAGATGGACGCCCATGGAGACAAAATGCAGTGGGAGAGGGAAAGGAGTGCTCATGTGCCCGTAACCTCTCTGGTGGAGGCCTCAACTTAGGGCTGATGAGTAGACCAGTGAGGGAGTCACAGAGGATCAGGCCAGATCAGAAGTATTTTATGTGGCTCGGGGAATAGGAACTCCGAAGAATTTGGAGGGCCCCACATGGGTATGGGTGGTGGCGCCCTTCGCGTAGGGATGTGTTACGCAGTTTGAGAAGCCATCCGCGAACCAGGGTGGTCCACATACTAATGGGAAACCTGAGAACCAAGGTGGTTCGCGGCTCCGGGTTTGATCCGCGAACCAGGATGGTTTGCGGCTTCGGGTTAAATCTACAAACCAGGGTGGTCCACGGAGGGTTCCATGAAGGCATCGGTGGCCAAGGGCGGAATCGGCCAGAGGCTCGTTGGCCGGGGCTTCGTCCGCATTTGAGGATGCTACGTAGTGCGGCGGATCAGAAAAGAGGCATAAATTCCCTGGTCCGTGGGGAGTGCATCCACGGATGGACCATGGTTCACGGTTTTCTCTTCTATGTTATTTCGGTTCGCAGTTCACCAAGTCATTATGCATTTTTGGTTCCTTATTAGTTTGTTCCCAAGTTCATACCTGCTCTGGTCCGCAAACTGGAACTTCTAAAATCCTAAGTCTTCCTTCGAAATCCTTCCACCCGAATCTGATTGATCTCCATTTCATTCTACCCTCCATCTTTCCCCTTCAGTCTCCTTTTATAGAGCGAGGAAAAGGATGTATTTATGATCATGAGGTAGCTCTTGTGGAGGACCATGATTGAAAACCCAATTCACGGATGACTCATTCAATTCGCAACTCATGGGGGCATTGAGCGCATCTCCCCCATGAACCAAACGATCTCCCTCGCGAACCAAACGAGCTCGAAGAGTGCTTCGCAGCCGTGGAGGGTTCCGCCTACATTCCACGAATGACAGCAGATGCGGCTTGGGTCGGTCGACACGGTTCGTGGTTGGGGTGGTTCCTGACGGTGGACCAGCTCGGCACATGTCCTGCTCCGCGCCCACGGAGGATCTCCACCTCCATCTTGCGAACAAGGCTGGTCCGCGGAGGGGAGTCGTTCACCGAACCGGATGCGTATCACTTGATCCGGTTCACAGACCGATTATTCCATCACCAATTTTGATTATTGGCCTTTTCCTCTTCCCAATTTGTTGAAGGGAATTGGTTAAAAATCCTCTCCCGAATGATGGGGATTATTTTATTTGAGGATTTTTCGGGACCCTACAGATTCCCCCGTCAGAATGGGGCCCGATCGGAATGTAGAGGAGGCTATTCCAATGTAGATTGGTCCTAAAACATGGATGGGTTGCGTAAGGGAAGTGGACCTGGTAGGGGACCATTCCTATAAATACATAGGGACCTTAATTTGACTTCTACCTGATTCTTCGTGAATACTAGCACTCCTTTGCTTTTCTGCCTCCACGTGCTTGTTCCTTCGCGAAATGCTTTGTCAGAGAACCAGCTACTACTCCCACGATCCATTTCTCATTCGCTTCGTTATTCACCCATAGACTAATGTCCCAGCCGCAAACTAACACTTTTAATTAACTAAAAAGTAAGTCAAGACGGGACGCGTAGGAACTCACTTCGCTGTTTTGGTGCTCTAAGGTTTCGATGCTCCGTGATTTAGATGCTCCGCGGACTAAAATCTTCTGGTTCGCAGTTTTCTAACCAACGCTCTGCAAGCCAGGGTTTTGCGGACGCCTTCCGCGTAGGGCTGGTTCACGGGATACAGTCATCACGAACCACCTTATGAGGCCACCTTGCGTATTTCATTATGAGGCTTGGATGGAATCCTGTGAAAATACTTGGTACTTTGTCCAGGTTTTATTATTTTTGAATGACCATTTGCATGATTTACATGGCACAGGGAAAAGAAAAATATAGTTCCTCCTCATCCTATGACTAGGCTCATTGCTGGACCTCTCCCAATTTAATCAGAGAGACATATAGCCATGATTCGCATAGCATAAAACATCAAAGAGGACCCTAGTCAGTCCATCATTTCTAATGATGGTGTCTTGAAGGAATTTCTCTCTCATGAGCTCCTGAGTTATCCGTTATCAAATCGGATTCCACTTTACGGCTTTGGTCTTCAGGACGACTTCCCTGTCCCCCCTACTTTTCTGAGTCTTCCGTATCCTTTCCTAGAAGTGCTAACAAATTGCATTCAGGTGAGCCTTACCCCATTGGGGGAGATAACCTCTGATTCTGATCTGAAAGAAGAATTCATTTTGAGTGGCTCTATCTGGTCCCAAAGTGATCAGTACACACAATACTTCTCTCAAGAATTCGTCCTCAAGAGTTACCCCTTCATAATCAACCTTGCTCGAGTGAACCCTAATGCGGGATGAACATCTAAGTGGGATTTGTGGTATGGTGGGATTTCCTCGAATGATTGGGCCTAGGCATTTTGGGTCCATCATCATTTCCGGGAATCTCCTGAGTCCGTGGAAGCCATCAATTTGTACTCCAAATTATGGGCCTCCCAGTTTTCTATTTACCCACCATCACTGATCCAGCCTGACCTGCTCAGTCGCTGGTGTTCAAGCACTAATACTTTCCACCTTTCCCATGGTGAAGTTGGCATTATTCTGTGGGACATCTATCAATTGGGAGGGCTCCCAATTATTGGTGAGATGTATGGCGAGTTCCTGCCCACTCCCAGTGCATGGGATGATGTCGAACAAGTACCTTCGTTGGCGAAGGATCTTCTAGTTATGGTGGAGAAATAACTGGGTCAGGCCTTGCGTTCCCGCTCTCTTATTCCCTATAGCACCTGAATAAGGATATCTCTAAACACCACTGGTCCTGTTCCGAAGATCAAGCGCCCCAAGACTCATCCTTTTCAATAGTCACGAACCACCACAGTTTCCTACTGGGTAGTTCCAGAGGTGGGAGAATACCTTTCATGTGGTTACGAGGTGAGCCCCTGTGCCGCCTATTGTCCGACTGGTAGGTTTTTTTGTTATGTTTCTGAGAAGGTGGATATTTCCTTCTTAGGATATCAGCCCAGGCGTCAGAGATTGCACCTTGATGATGAAAGTCATGTTGGCAGAGGGCTGCCCGGTGAACTTAGTCGTGCCCACTTTGGCTCATATTTACGAGCTGCTGAGTCACATGCAGGAGGGCGGGTCTCCCTATCATCTGAGTGGGACATTTCAATTCTTATATGACTGGATAATGAATCTCTACCACTGTTATGAGTATTGTCATAACATGGTCATCTTGATTCCTACCTTTCGGCCTACCCTACTTGATATAGCTGGAGTTTGCTTGAATTCCCTTAGCTCTGGTGAATTCCTAGAGCTTCTGAGTGACATCCCTCAGTTAGATTTCACTCCCTACCCCACCCCTTCTGGCGTCTTAGTTGACAACCACTGGGGGAGCCTGGAGGGGTGTTCTTACATGATCTCTCTGCGGGACAGATTTCTGACTGAACGGATCGATGGTGTTTCTCTATGCGAGCTGTATGTCCTGTATCGTTTTTCTCTCCAGTTTGGGTGCATGCAAGTCCACGTTTCCCTTCCCCCTCCTTAGGCTCAAGGACTGCTCCCGGCCATACTTCGTCAATGGTGGATGATGCTGATGTGGGAGGGATCTGACACAAGCATTCCCATGCCTGTCATGGGGGTGGCTGCCGACCTTTCCTTAGAGTATGCAAAAACGTGGGTAAAACACTATCCCGATGGGATCCTAGGGAAGGCTGTCCGGTAGGCTCCCAAATCAGGAGGTACTGCGGCTATTGCGTCTTTCGCACCTTCCACATCACCTCTAAGGGAGGATCGACTGATGGCTCGTCAGTCAAAATGACTTAGGGGATTTTACTCTCCCAGCCCTTCGATGGATGATGTTTAGGTGGTTTCATCCTTCTTGGATGTGGATGAGGAACCCTGTGGTTTCAGGTCCCAGCAAGGCAATCCTAGAAGTTTTTCCAGTCGATACCAGGCATAGTAATTTGATCCCCAAGCCTGAACTGGGGTTAAAGGCTCCAGACGTTCCATCTTTGGAACCAACTTCTAGAGAGCACATGTCTGCGCAGTTTGCAATGCCAGACTTCATTCCCATACTATCCTGCGGGGATATCAAAGATCCTCATGTCATGGCAGACCACCGAGTAGTACACAGGTGGGCCTGGCCCCAGATTTGTGATATTTCTACCGAAACTCCTCTAGATGATATGGAAACTAAAACTGAATCTCTTCAACAACTCTTCCTGGGTTTGGGGTTAGGTGTCTTTGACTATCGGCAGTTGTATTCTCTTTCTTTCAAAGTTGTCATGGACCATGAAGAAGTTGTCACTAGTGAACACAAACTTGCTCACTTTGCTGCCTGACGCACGCCTGTCGTGGGGCGTGGCAAAACAATATTTTATTTACATAAGTATAGTATAGCAGTTGATCCTAGGTAGTCTCCCGAAGAGGAGTGCACACAAAACAAGGTTGTCACTTTTTGTTGGTTTTCTTAAAAAGATTGGTTTTAACAAATTTGAATGACTATGAGAGAAACAAACAACAGAAATTGATTGATTTTAACAAATTATAAAGATGGTGATCGGATTAGGTTCGGCTAGACTTAGTATTGTGCTATCATGGTTTCCAAATTTTATCTCTTCTTCTTCCTTAAACTGGTAAGATAGATGTGATGCGAATTTTCCTTTCTAAAACCTTAGATTGGTCTATCCTCCTTCCAATGTGTTTAGAGTTGTAGAAGGTCTCTTGATTAATTAAAGCAATCCCAGACCTGGAATTGTTGTTCCCTAATAAACCAAGATTTTGACATACAATCCTACACATGTTCTTGACAACCGTCGAGCAATCACCACCCAACCCTAATCATGTTCCACCGTATACATATTAGAATTGGGTGGAGGGAGATGTGATCATCGACCAAAGCAATTTATAATTTCATAATAAAAACCTTAACACAACCACGTTCGGAATTTAATAATGAATTATGAATTGGAACCAGAAGAAGAAAGAAGAACAAATTTTATTCATTTCAAGCACAAAACTCAAGCACAACACAAAGGTCCAGCCTCCCCTCTTTCCGATCACTCAAATGAAACTACCCCTCCATGGATGGGGTAAGCAAGATAATGCGGGAGAGGAGAGAAATTTTAAAACAAAATAAATTAAAGAAAAAGCTGAGAAGTTCTTCTCCTGGGTGCCCGAGAAGGAATGGGGTGGAGAATGGGATGGATTGAGGGGGAGGAGCTCTCCTCCTTTTATAGGCAGAATTCGACCCCCGAAAGTTGTCGCGTTTTGGACCCCATAAATGACCTCTTCACGCGTTGAGGCCTTCTTAAATGTTGTTCATAATTGTCTTGGACGTGTCCCCTCAAAATCTCATCGGATTTGGACAGGTATTCCGAGAGTTATGGCCATTTTCCTCTGACAATTTATTCTGTCCAGTCAGAGTCATCAAACCGAAAAACACCGTTTTGTACTGAATTAATGTCCCTGAAAAAGGCCATTTAAGGCGTGGCCTCCTTAATGAAACTTGTTCCAAATCTTGCTATACGTCTATCCACAAAATATCAGCTCCATTAAAGTCTTTTTGTGCGAGTTATTGATATTTCACTGAACCTTCTTTTTTTCTGGATGAAATTTCTAGGAAGCTTCCTTGGTGTTCCTGAATAATCTTCAACTTCATTGAATTGTTTGGACCTCAAGATGGTCGAATCAGATCCTGGCCCAGAAGACAAAGTTGAAGGAAATTAAATTAGGATTCTAAAGAAATTATAATCATAAAATTTGGATTTATATTTTTTTGTAAATGACCAAAATACCCCTGTAGTGAAAATCTGTCCAAAATGCAGAATTTGGTCATTTTTGCATTTAAACTTAAAATACTTCTTAAATCCAAAATTGTTACATATAAGCTCAAAATGGTATCTTGGGATGTTTAAAACAATAGAAATGCATTAAAAAATGTGCAAATTATAAGCCCTGTCAATTCCCCCACACTAAAACCATGCTTGTCCTCAAGCATAAAATCTCAACATGGAATTCAAAGGGCACCAATGTCACCAATATTTAAATTTCAAATGGAATAAAATCAAATGATTATCAATGTCCAATCAAATTTTCCAGTTCCAAAAAAAATAACAATTTAATTTCCCATTTTTCAAAGAAACAATCAATTCATGCATTTTACTTTTCCCCTTTGAAAAATAATGAAGCTTCTCCTTTCATTCATTCAAGCTTCTCAATTTATTATTATTAAACATGCCAAATCATGACCTACCTCACTTTTGAATCTTTTCTCTCATCACTCATGATACAATTAATAGTGGAGTTATGCTCATATCATGAGAACATGCTCCTTACCCATAGGCTTGTAAAGTAACTACTTTCTCCACTTTGTAAAGACAAAACACACATAAAATCAAGAGGACTTGCAATAAAGGTTCAAATGATTCTGTGGCTTAGGGTTGGTGGGTAAATGATTGAAATAATTTAAGGCCAGAAGTAGGAGGTTTGACTCTTATGTACAATGCATGATTAATCAAGTGAAAACACAAGATGAACCTCACTCAAATCCCCTTGAAATGTGAATCACAACACCACTCCCCTTTCAATGACATGGGTCATGAGTCAATAAATGATTACAAATAATGATATCATCCAAGTTCTCCCTGTTTTTTTGTAAAGCTCCAGAAAGGCACAGCTTTATTTTCTTTTTTTTTGTAAAGCTCCAGAAAGGCACAAATTTATTTTCTTTTTTTTGTAAAGCTCCAGAAAGGCACAGCTTTATTTTCTTTTTTTTTATGGAGAACCAGATGAAATGAAAGAAGAATAATGAAATGATGACTCATGCCCAATTTTCTAATAATACATTGCCCAAAATGATGACGCACACATTACACCACCCAAAAATGATACATATCCCAAGGAACGCACACGAAAGGCCCTTCCCCCACACTCAAACTTGAAATAACCATGAAAAAATACTAAAAGTGCGGGTAGGTAAGGAAAAATTGGATTGTAATGTGGCTTAAACCTATAATGCAATTCATGGAATCTAAGGGCTTACGAAGGATAAATGTAAAGGTGGGTCTTAGGATAAAATGTGGCTAGCCAAAGATATGCCTCAATCATTTTAAATGTGGTTTTGTACAGTCATAGCTTTGACAAGTTTCAATACAAGTTCTAGTAGGTGGCACGTCCCAAGATCACTCAAGAAATATGCTCAAGATAAAATAGGAAATATTTGGTCTAGAAATCCTCTCAGGAATGAAAATATGATATTGGACAATCACTCATGGCATGATTAATAATAACAAATTAATTCACATGAATTTCAGAAATTCAAAGAATGAAAAATGGAAGGGAAATTTTATTTACATGAATCAATTAATTTTCTTAAATCATGAGTCCTTATTTAAATATCCTTGCTTCACTTTAATAATCCAATTATCCATTTTAATCATTCAATCTCATTAACATTGATATTTAAAACATGGCATCACAAGATTCCTAAGAAACTCATGTCTCCTAGATAAGTTGAGTAAAACATTAATTCAAGTGAGGGTATGCAATTCTTATCATTAAAGCATAAAACATGTTTTGGACAAAAAATTTAAGGAGTTTAAAATTTAAAATTTAAAAATGAACTCCCTTTTGAAATAAAGATTCAGTCCCCTTTGACAAATTTTTGGGGCTTCCTTCTTCCATCATGATCCTACAAAAGAAAATTTCAAAATTAAGAACAATTATCATGTCATTAAAGCTCAAAATGATAAGGAGGAAAGGGATTAATGATAAACTACTTCTAAGAAATGAAATTTAAATCTAAATTACTATAAAGCAAGGTATAAGTCTTGGTACGATCCCCCAAGTGGGCCCTGAATTTTTACTGCCTCCAGTGGGCAGTACCAGCTGTTATCCAAAGTCTGATGGTGGATGTAGCTTCTTTGATTTGAACCACCACATGTGGCTTTTCCCAGCATGTTCTTCATTGTCCTTGTTGAGGAGGAATCCATGTATAGAGTACACCAGATCCACCCCCTTTGCAATGTGGTATAGCTTGCATGGCGGGGGTAGGATGAAGTATGGATCCTCCTCCACTTCGGTTTCTACTTGTGCAACGTTTTCTTCAAAATCCAGTGGTTTCTCCAGATGTGCTGCATGAAAAGAATACTCAAAGGGAGATTCAACATTTAAATTTGAAATATTAATTTCAAAATCTTCCCTTTTAAGGTAGGTAGCTTTTAGATTTGGTTCTTCATGCATAGCCACTTGTATCTCTTCATGGACTTCCTCAAGTAGATGATCAATATCTTTAGGGAGCTCCAGGTGTTCCTCAACAGGTGCATATTATTTTTCATCTTCTTTTAAGGCAATGTAAGGATTGACCAAATCTGAAAATTTAAAATTATAAGGAGTGATTCTCAAATCAGATTGAATAAAATCAGAAAAGGTAGAGTTCATGGAAGGATCATCTCTCGGAGTTGGGTCTGGATCAATCTCTTCTTCATTTGAAATCACATCTTGGAGTTGAGTAGTAGAAGATATAGGCAGGTAGTCAGGCTCCACTATATCTGGGATCTCCATTGAAAAATCAGGGATGACTAATGGGGGATCTTCTTGGACCTTGGATACTTCATAAAATTCTGGAAAGTAATGGGAGAACTCATCTAGCTTTCGTGCCATCGCTTCAAAAACATCTTCGTTCATGTCCTCCCTTAGCCCATCTATGAATTCTTTGAATGTTTTCTCATCATTATTTGTTTTCCAAAATAACCTTACCTGTCTAACAATAGATGAAACACCATCCTCTGTGGAAAAGGTCGATTCAATAATTGGTTCATTTATTGGTGGGTAATTGTTCCACGAATTAAAGAAATAGTCATTTGAAAACAACATGGAAAGTTTGTTTTTTTTTTTTAATTTGGGAAAAAGTAAAATATTTACAATTTGATTGTGGCACTGCCTCCCCGGCAACGGCGCCAAGTTTGACGCACGCCTGTCGTGGGGCGTGGCAAAACAATATTTTATTTACCTAAGTATAGTATAGCAGTTGATCCTAGGTAGTCTCCCGAAGAGGAGTGCACACAAAACAAGGTTGTCACTTTTTGTTGGTTTTCTTAAAAAGATTGGTTTTAACAAATTTGAATGACTATGAGAGAAACAAACAACAGAAATTGATTGATTTTAACAAATTATAAAGATGGTGATCGGATTAGGTTCGGCTAGACTTAGTATTGTGCTATCATGGTTTCCAAATTTTATCTCTTCTTCTTCCTTAAACTGGTAAGATAGATGTGATGCGAATTTTCCTTTCTAAAACCTTAGATTGGTCTATCTTCCTTCCAATGTGTTTAGAGTTGTAGAAGGTCTCTTGATTAATTAGAGCAATCCCAGACCTGGAATTGTTGTTCCCTAATAAACCAAGATTTCGACATACAATCCTACACACATGCTTGACAACCGTCGAGCAATCACCACCCAACCCTAATCATGTTCCACCGTATACATATTAGAATTGGGTGGAGGGAGATGTGATCATCGACCAAAGCAATTTATAATTTCATAATAAAAACCTTAACACAACCACGTTCGGAATTTAATAATGAATTATGAATTGGAACCAGAAGAAGAAAGAAGAACAAATTTTATTCATTTCAAGCACAAAACTCAAGCACAACACAAAGGTCCAGCCTCCCCTCTTTCCGATCACTCAAATGAAACTACCCCTCCATGGATGGGGTAAGCAAGATAATGCGGGAGAGGAGAGACATTTTAAAACAAAATAAATAAAATAAAAAGCTGAGAAGTTCTTCTCCTGGGTGCCCGAGAAGGAATGGGGTGGAGAATGGGATGGATTGAGGGGGAGGAGCTCTCCTCCTTTTATAGGCAGAATTCGACCCCCAAAAGTTTTCGCGTTTTGGACCCCATAAATGACCTCTTCACGCGTTGAGGCCTTATTCAATGTTGTTCATAATTGTCTTGGCCGTGTCCCCTCAAAATCGCATCGGATTTGGACAGGTATTCCGAGAGTTATGGCCATTTTCCTCTGACAATGTATTCTGTCCAGTCAGAGTCATCAAACCGAAAAACACCGTTTTGTACTAAATTAATGTCCCTGAAAAAGGCCATTTAAGGCGTGGACTACTTAATGACACTTGTTCCAAATCTTCCTATCCGTCTATCCAAAAATTATCAGCTCCATTAAAGTCTTTTTGAGGGAGTTATGGATATTTCACTGAACCTTCTTTTTTTCTGGATGAAATTTCTAGGAAGCTTCCTTGGTGTTCCTGAATAATCTTCAACTTCATTGAATTGTTTGGACCTCAAGATGGTCGAATCAGATCCTGGCCCAGAAGACAAAGTTTAAGGAAATTAAATTAGGATTCTAAAGAAATTATAATCATAAAATTTGGATTTATATTTTTTTGTAAATGACCAAAATACCCCTGTAGTGAAAATCTGTCCAAAATGCAGAATTTGGTCATTTTTGCATTTAAACTTAAAATACTTCTTAAATCCAAAATTGTTACATATAAGCTCAAAATGGTATCTTGTGATGTTTAAAACAATAGAAATGCATTAAAAAATGTGCAAATTATAAGCCCTGTCAATTCCCCCACACTAAAACCATGCTTGTCCTCAAGCATAAAATCTCAACATGGAATTCAAAGGGCACCAATGTCACCAATATTTAAATTTCAAATGGAATAAAATCAAATGATTATCAATGTCCAATCAAATTTTCCAGTTCCACAAAAAATAACAATTTAATTTCCCATTTTTCAAAGAAACAATCAATTCATGCATTTTACTTTTCCCCTTTGAAAAATAATGATGCTTCTCCTTTCATTCATTCAAGCTTCTCAATTTATTATTATTAAACATGCCAAATCATGACCTACCTCACTTTTGAATCTTTTCTCTCATCACTCATGATACAATTCATAGTGGAGTTATGCTCATATCATGAGAACATGCTCCTTACCCATAGGCTTGTAAAGTAACTACTTTATCCACTTTGTAAAGACAAAACACACATAAAATCATGAGGACTTGCAATAAAGGTTCAAATGATTCTGTGGCTTAGGGTTGGTGGGTAAATGATTGAAATAATTTAAGGCCAGAAGTAGGAGGTTTGACTCTTATGTACAATGCATGATTAATCAAGTGAAAACACAAGATGAACCTCACTCAAATCCCCTTGAAATGTGAATCACAACACCACTCCCCTTTCAATGACATGGGTCATGAGTCAATAAATGATTACAAATAATGATATCATCCAAGTTCTCCCTGTTTTTTTGTAAAGCTCCAGAAAGGCACAACTTTATTTTCTTTTTTTTTTGTAAAGCTCCAGAAAGGCACAAATTTATTTTCTTTTTTTTGTAAATCTCCAGAAAGGCACAGCTTTATTTTCTTTTTTTTATGGAGAACCAGATGAAATGAAAGAAGCATAATGAAATGATGACTCATGCCCAATTTTCTAATAATACATTGCCCAAAATGATGACGCACACATTACACCACCCAAAAATGATACATATCCCAAGGAACGCACACGAAAGGCCCTTCCCCCACACTCAAACTTGAAATAACCATGAAAAAATACTAAAAGTGAGGGTAGGTAAGAAAAAATTGGATTGTAATGTGGCTTAAACCTATAATGCAATTCATGGAATCTAAGGGCTTACGAAGGATAAATGTAAAGGTGGGTCTTAGGATAAAATGTGGCTAGCCAAAGATATGCCTCAATCATTTTAAATGTGGTTTTGTACAGTCATAGCTTTGACAAGTTTCAATACAAGTTCTAGTAGGTGGCACGTCCCAAGATCACTCAAGAAATATGCTCAAGATAAAATAGGAAATATTTGGTCTAGAAATCCTCTCAGGAATGAAAATATGATATTGGACAATCACTAATGGCATGATTAATAATAACAAATTAATTCACATGAATTTCAGAAATTCAAAGAATGAAAAATGGAAGGGAAATTTTATTTACATGAATCAATTAATTTTCTTAAATCATGATTCCTTATTTCAATATCCTTGCTTCACTTTAATAATCCAATTATCCATTTTAATCATTCAATCTCATTAACATTGATATTTAAAACATGGCATCACAAGATTCCTAAGAAACTCATGTCTCCTAGATAAGTCGAGTAAAACATTAATTCAAGTGAGGGTATGCAATTCTTATCATTAAAGCTTAAAAAATGTTTTGGACAAAAAATTTAAGGAGTTTAAAATTTAAAATTTAAAAATGAACTCCCTTTTGAAATAAAGATTTAGTCCCCTTTGACAAATTTTTGGGGCTTCCTTCTTCCATCATGATCCTACAAAAGAAAATTTCAAAATTAAGAACAAGTATCATGTCATTAAAGCTCAAAATGATAAGGAGGAAAGGGATTAATGATAAACTACTTCTAAGAAATGAAATTTAAATCTAAATTACTATAAAGCAAGGGATAAGTCTTGGTACGATCCCCCAAGTGGGCCCTGAATTTTTACTGCCTCCAGTGGGCAGTACCAGCTGTTATCCAAAGTCTGATGGTGGATGTAGCTTCTTTGATTTGAACCACCACATGTGGCTTTTCCCAGAATGTTCTTCATTGTCCTTGTTGAGGAGGAATCCATGTATAGAGTACACCAGATCCACCCCCTTTGCAATGTGGTATAGCTTGCATGGCGGGGGTAGGATGAAGTATGGATCCTCCTCCACTTCGGTTTCTACTTGTGCAACGTTTTCTTCAAAATCCAGTGGTTTCTCCAGATGTGCTGCATGAAAAGAATACTCAAAGGGAGATTCAACATTTAAATTTGAAATATTAATTTCAAAATCTTCCCTTTTAAGGTAGGTAGCTTTTAGATTTGGTTCTTCATGCATATCCACTTGTATCTCTTCATGGACTTCCTCAAGTAGATGATCAATATCTTTAGGGAGCTCCAGGTGTTCCTCAACAGGTGCATATTATTTTTCATCTTCTGTTAAGGAAATGTAAGGATTGACAAAATATGAAAATTTAAAATTATAAGGAGTGATGCTCAAATCAGATTGAATAAAATCAGAAAAGGGAGAGTTCATGGAAGGATCATCTCTCGGAGTTGGGTCTGGTTCAATCTCTTCTTCATTTGAAATCACATCTTGGAGTTGAGTAGTAGAAGATATAGGCAGGTAGTCAGGCTCCACTATATCTGGGATCTCCATTGAAAAATCAGGGATGACTAATGGGGGATCTTCTTGGACCTTGGATACTTCATAAAATTCTGGAAAGTAATGGGAGAACTCATCTAGCTTTCGTGCCATCGCTTCAAAAACATCTTCGTTCATGTCCTCCCTTAGCCCACCTATGAATTCTTTGAATGTTTTCTCATCATTATTTGTTTTACAAAATAACCTCACCTGTCTAACAATAGATGAAACACCATCCTCTGCGGAAAAGGTCGATTCAATAATTGGTTCATTTATTGGTGGGTAATTGTTCCACGAATTAAAGAAATAGTCATTTGAAAACAACATGGAAAGTTTGTTTTTTTTTAATTTGGAAAAAAGTAAAATATTTACAATTTGATTGTGGCACTGCCTCCCCGGCAACGGCGCCAAGTTTGACGCACGCCTGTCGTGGGGCGTGGCAAAACAATATTTTATTTACCTAAGTATAGTATATCAGTTGATCCTAGGTAGTCTCCCGAAGAGGAGTGCACACAAAACAAGGTTGTCACTTTTTGTTGGTTTTCTTAAAAAGATTGGTTTTAACAAATTTGAATGACTATGAGAGAAACAAACAACAGAAATTGATTGATTTTAACAAATTATAAAGATGGTGATCGGATTAGGTTCGGCTAGACTTAGTATTGTGCTATCATGGTTTCCAAATTTTATCTCTTCTTCTTCCTTAAACTGGTAAGATAGATGTGATGCGAATTTTCCTTTCTAAAACCTTAGATTGGTCTATCCTCCTTCCAATGTGTTTAGAGTTGTAGAAGGTCTCTTGATTAATTAGAGCAATCCCAGACCTGGAATTGTTGTTCCCTAATAAACCAAGATTTTGACATACAATCCTACACACGTGCTTGACAACCGTCGAGCAATCACCACCCAACCCTAATCATGTTCCACCGTATACATATTAGAATTGGGTGGAGGGAGATGTGATCATCGACCAAAGCAATTTATAATTTCATAATAAAAACCTTAACACAAACGCATTCGGAATTTAATAATGAATTATGAATTGGAACCAGAAGAAGAAAGAAGAACAAATTTTATTCATTCCAAGCACAAAACTCAAGCACAACACAAAGGTCCAGCCTCCCCTCTTTCCGATCACTCAAATGAAACTACCCCTCCATGGATGGGGTAAGAGAGATAATGCGGGAGAGAAGAGACATTTTAAAACAAAAGAAATAAAAGAAAAATCTGAGAAGTTCTTCTCCTGGGTGCCCGAGAAGGAATGGGGTGGAGAATGGGATGGATTGAGGGGGAGGAGCTCTCCTCCTTTTATAGGCAGAATTCGACCCCCGAAAGTTGTCGCGTTTTGAACCCCATAAATGACCTCTTCACGCGTTGAGGCCTTCTTCAATGTTGTTCATAATTGTCTTGGACGTGTCCCCTCAAAATCTCAGCGGAGTTGGACAGGTATTCCGAGAGTTATGGCCATTTTCCGCTGACAATTTATTCTGTCCAGTCAGAGTCATCAAACCGAAAACACCGTTTTGTACTGAATTAATGTCCCTGAAAACGGCCATTTAAGGCGTGGCCTCCTTAATGAAACTTGTTCCAAATCTTCCTATCCGTCTATCCACAAAATATAAGCTCCATTAAAGTCGTTTTGAGCGAGTTATGGATATTTCACTGAACATTCTTTTTTTCTGGATGAAATTTCTAGGAAGCTTCCTTGGTGTTCCTGAATAATCTTCAACATCATTGAATTTTTTGGACCTCAAGATGGTCGAATCAGATCCTGGTCCAGAAGACAAAGTTGAAGGAAATTAAATTAGGATTCTATAGAAATTATAATCATAAAATTTGGATTTATATTTTTTTGTAAATGACCAAAATACCCCTGTAGTGAAAATCTGTCCAAAATGCAGAATTTGGTCATTTTTGCATTTAAACTTAAAATACTTCTTAAATCCAAAATTGTTACATATAAGCTCAAAATGGTATCTTGGGATTTTTAAAACAATAGAAATGCATTAAAAAATGTGCAAATTATAAGCCCTGTCACTGTCGCTCATTGCGGAACCCGAGTCTTAGAGGAATCCATGATACAACTCCATCAGCTGATAGCACAGGAGCCGATCTCTCGAGATCAGGCGGCCGTCCTATCATCCGAGTTACATGAATGTTAAGAACGAGTAGCGATGCTGAGGGATCAGTTATCAGCTATGACTGGACGTCTTGAAGCCACCATAAAAGGGATCAACGATCTCCAAAAAACAGTGGAGCGTACTCGTTCGGTGGCTGAGGTTGAAGCCGGGGAGAAGCTCGTGCTGGAGGATTCTTGCAACAACCTTCGCCAATCGGTTGTTGATCTGGTGGAGAGAGCGATTTATGCTACTTTATGACTATCAGAGCCCTTTTTGTACTCTCTTTTTTACTTACCCCCTTTTTTTGTGAGGGAGAGACCCCAGCTTGTGGACATCCTCCCCTTTTTGTTCTAAGGGAAGACAATATCTGTCAATCCCTTATCACCATAAAATTTGGTTGTTACTAGAACAATTGTTGCGTAAATAACAAACCACTGAATCAGAATTAATCATAACTCAAAATAACAAACTCTAACTTTTTCCCAGACCATGGGCACCAGCGAGCATAGTTTGACTCTCGCTAGGGTTTTGTAGAAAAACCTTACAAATTTTTTGTCTTTTCTTTTAATTCCCTGATTTTTCCTGGGCCCATTTAGTGCGGACCCAGCGGGTATGGCCTGACTTTTGCTTAGTTCTGCTTTTTGGATTTTCGGCCTAACATGCTTTGTTCCCCTTTTGGGAGTGGTTTAATGTCCGGCCGTCAAGAATATCATTACTGATGTTTTAGGTCAAACATATTTGACCAAATATAGTGGTGCAAGGGCCCCAATGAGGTTTGGTTGATTAAAATATGTCTTGGTGTCCTTCAGACGCTTGTGGAGGGAGTGTGTTTAGATTTGAACGACATGCATGGAACGTCTCAAGGCATGGGAGTCGTATCGGTGTGTAGAGGTGGGAGGAGCATCACCTAAGGAGATATTTCCTTTGGTAGAAATTCCAAGGGCTATCAATATGCAGAGAAGGTAAGGGAATGGTATGCATAGTCGTGCAATGGTGTCTTCAAGTCAATGACTCTCCACTTATGATGGCCATATGACTTCATTAATCTACAGCTTATGGAAACCACCATGGGTGGATTGGAAAATTATGAAAACCACCAGGGGTGGCTTGGAAAGGGTATGTGAAGTCTGAAAGGTTTGGAGAACATCTATATCAATCAGGAGTGTGGAAGCAAGGTTCATGTTCTACGCATTTATCTAGCGTAAAGGACGGTTGGGGCTTGGCATATTTTAAAGTCATGCAGCTAGGACATCATCTAGAATGGAACAGATTCTCCTGGCCCTCGGTAATCTTGTCAGAGACGTGTCACCATATTCAGGTAGGATTGTGAAAGGGGATAGTAAACTATAGCTCAGAGGGTTTCCTAATGGATATGGGGGATCAGAGGCCAGCAAGCGTACGGGGAGAGGCATTGCCTAAAGAAATCTTGCCTCTGGTAGATGGGCCAGGGGAGATCAATATGCAGATCCGCTGAGGGCATGGTTGGAAAATTCATGCAAAGGTGTCCTTAGGTCAATGATTTTATTCTTCCGATAGCTGAGAAACATCAGGGAAGTTGAGATTCGAGACCACCAGGGGTGGCTTACAAGGGTTCGGCTCCTTCTGGGTGCAGAGTATGGTTTATGAAAAGAGGATTCCTAGACACAGGAGAAATGTCCTGGCTTAATTTCCTGGACCGGGTAAAGTCATCCCTCCCCATGCTGATGTGAGGAGGTAGTTTGGGAAGGTATGGCCCTTACACTGAGGAGGGGGGGAACCCCTATCCCTAGTTGGACATGTGAAGACTTTGACCGTGCAGTTTGACGTAATGTGGTAAAGATGGAGTCCGTGAATTTTAAAGTCATGCAGTATGGACGAGGGACATTTCTACATTCTGTGTAGTTTAATGTCATGCAGTAAGGATGAAGTACTCTTAGTCTAACGGTCATGGAGATCGGACCATTGGGAGACTGTTGCTACAATCACTCAGAGGGAAATTGAGTTAGGATGCTTGGGAATGCTCATAACAGGTGTGTTGGAATGAAAGAGTAAACTGTATCTCTGGGGTTTCCCGGATTAGGAGAGACGATATGTGGGGTTTAAGGCAGATAAGCGTATGGGGCTAGGAAGAGTATCACCTGATGAAATCTTACCTTTGATGTACGAGCCATGGGCTATCATTATGCAGAGCCACTGAGGTAATGGTATGCTCAATCGTACCAAGGTGTCTATGGGTCAATAAATTTCCACTCCCGATGTCCATGAATGATTATGAAAATCCAAGATTCCTCATAGCACAGAGTTCAGCACATGGAGATAATGGTGTCCCGATCAAAAAAGAGACATCTTCACGGTAGTTTCCCGCTGAGTCAGAGTAGCCCAGTTCTGGCTTGATGCTTGTAGATACAAATTGTCTTGTGGAACGCGGGCGGATACATAGGTTCATCGGGAAGGGGTGCCCCAGAAACACTTGGATGTGGGTGAGGAATGAACTTGTGAACCACTGCTCCATAAATTTTAGGATCAGGAGCTATGACATGGGGGCACTAGGGCTGGTGAGCGTACGGAGATAGGAAGAGTATCGCCTGGGTAAATCTTTCCTTTGATGGACGAGCTAGGGGCTATCATTATGTAGAGCTGCTAAGGGCATGGTATGCATATTCGTACAATGGTGTCCATGGGTTGATGGTCTTCCGCCTCCGATGGCCATGAGTGGTTATGGAGATCCTCCATTATTCCGGGTCGTGGAGTCTGGTGTATTAAGAGGATGCATCCAAACGTGCCAGGAGTATTCCTTTCCCTTTTAGCCGTATATCTTATGTGGGTCTCGACGAAGCCTATGTAGTTTAACGTCATGCAGTAAGGATGAACTCCATACAGTTTATCATCGTGTGGTGAGGATGAATTCCGTGAAGTTTAACATGATGCGGTAAAGACATGGAGAATTTTTAAAGGATGTTGTGCAGTTTTATGTAATGCAGTGAGGGCGGGGGCATTTTTAAACCAGTGAAAATGCTTGTAATTGAAGTCACTTCCCAGGAAGATTAATGCTTGGTCTCTGCAGCTTTATGCCAAGTGGCCAAGATGTTCCGTGTAGTTTAACATCATGCGGTAATAACATAGTGGAAAAGGCTGCTCTTTATCAGAATATAACTGGGCTTGAACATCTTGGAATGCCTAGACGTGGAGAGGGGTTTATTGGTGTAAATCTTGGCTCCAGGGATTCTTGAATCAGGAGAAACGATACGGGGCTCCTAGGGCCGGTAAGCATACGAAACTAGGAAGAGTGTCACCTGTGGAAATCTTTCCTTTGGTAGATGGGCTAGGGGCTATCAATATGCAGAGCCGCTGAGGGCATGGTATGAATAGTCATGAAAAGGTGTCCATGGGTCGATAGCTTTCCACTTTCATTGGCTGTGAGTGGTTATGAGGATCCGCAATTATCTGATCCATGAAGTTTGTCATTTGGGAAGGAAATGTCAAGACACGTCGGGCATACTCGGTCCTGGTTATTGATAAAGCTTAGAGAGCTCCTTGTGCTGGTTTATTTTGCATGTAGGGGTGTACCTTCACTTCATGCAGTTTAACACCGTGCGGTAAGGACGAATTACTCCTACTTTAGCGGTCATAGAGCTTGGACCACTGGGTGACTATTGCTGCAGTCACTCGAAGGACAAATGAGTTAGCATGCTCTGATATACTCGGAATAGGGTGGGGGGATGAAGGTTATAAATTGCAACTCTGAGGTTTCCCAGGTCAGGAGGTGTGATATGGGGGCTCTAAGGCCAGTATGTGTATGGAGCTGGGAATAATATCACCTGAGGAAACTTTCCTTTGATGGAGGAGCCATAGGCTATCATTATGCAGAGCCGCTTTGGGCATGGTATGCATAGTCGTACAAAGGTGTCCCTGGGTCGATAACTTTCCACTTCTGATGGCTATGAATGGTTATGAAGATCCATAATTATCCGGGCTGTGGAGTCTAATGTATAGGGAGGATGCATCCAAATGCACAAGGAGTATTTCCACCTCGTTTCTCCATATATCTTAGGTGGTCCTTGACGAACTCTGTGCAGTTTAACGTCATGCGGTGAGGACGCGGTCTGTGCAGTTTAACGTCGTGCGGTGAGGACGATAAATACACCTCGTGCAGGTCTGGTCCATACATGGGGGAAAGGGGAACTTTTATCTTTCATTATCCATGCAGTTTAACATCATGTGTAGAGGACTTAAAAATACACCCCGTGCAGGTCTAGCCCATACACGGTGGAAAGGGGGCATTTTTTAAATCTTTCCATAAGTGCAGTTTTACGTCATGCAGTAAGGACGAAGAGTACACCCCATGCTGGTATGGTCCGTACACGAGGGAAAGGGGATTTGTTATATTCTATTCTAGGGGCTTGGGTAGGATGGGGAACCCTAGCGTCACTACATATCCTATGAGGGCAGGAATCAAGCCGTACGTAGTTCTCTGCCAAATACACCTCGTGCAGGTCTGGTCCATACACGGGGTAAGGGGGAATTTTGATTTTATTTAAGAGGTGGATAGGTTAGGACAAGGAACCCTGGTGTCGCTACGTATACTACGAGGGCAGGAATCAAGCTGTATGTAGTTCTTTTAAATCCGTGCAGTTTAACTTCATGAGGTAAGGATGAAGGATACACCCCGTGCAGGTCTTGTCCGTACACGAGGAGAAATGGCATTTTTGAACCCCCTTTTTTGTGGGGGGGGGGGGATGGCTAGGCCAGGATTGGGGACCCTGGCGTCACTATGTATCCTGCAAGGGTAGGAATCAAGCTGTACGTAGTTCTCTGGAATGAGTACACCCCATGCAGGTCTGGTCCTTACATGGGGGGAGATGGAATTTTCAAAACTTCTTGTCCGTGCAGTTTAATGTCCTGTGGTGACGACGAACTTCTCTTAGTTTAAGGTCCTAGAGTTCGGACCACTGGGTGCTTGGTAGTTTAACGTCATGGAGCTCAGACAAAGAATAAACCCCATGAATGTCTGGTCCATACACAGGGGAAAGGTCATTTTTTATCTTTTATTCAAGGGGCTGGGCCAGATTGGGGAACCCTGGTGTCACTACGTTTCCTGCGAGGGCAGGAATCAAGCCATATGTAGTTCCTTGAAATCCGTGCAGTTTAACATCATGCAGTAAGGACGAGGAGTACACCCCGTGCAGGTCTAGTCAATACATGGGCGGAGGGAGCATTCTTAACTCTTATTATCCGTTATCATCCATGCAGTTTAACGTTGTGCGGTAAGGACGAAGTATACACTTGGTCTATATGTGAAATACTTCTTCAGGAATCTCGTATTGGTAGGAGCCGTGGTGAATTTCCCATCCATGGAGATCAGGGTTTATGCTCTGTTGGAGTAGACCTTGTGCACAACGTATGGTCTCTCCCACTTGGGCTCCATCTTTGGAGGATTCTTTCTAGGTATCATTATGGTCCTGAGGACCAATACCAATTCTCCTTCCAGTAAATACCGGAGATGGACCTTTTTATTAAAGGCTCGTGCAATCCGATTCTGGTAGACTTCCAGATAGTGGAATGTGTGAAGCCGCTTCTCGTCCAGCTATTCCAATTCACTCAGCCACTTTTCCGATTTCTCATAATTGGATAATTGATCACATATGGAAACACGAAGTGATGGATGTTGGAGTTCAATGGGAATGACCGTCTCTATGTCCTACACCAATGAGTACTGGGTAGCCCGAGTAGCGGTGCAGATTGTGGTTCAATTAGCCCACAATGCATGAAAGAGTTTATCCGGCCATGACATCTTGTCTTAGTCCACCATTTTATGGAGAATTTTGGATAGGGTCTTGTTGAAAGCCTCTATTTTTCCATTGGCCACCGCATGGTAGTAGGATGAGCGGTTAGCCTTGACACCATACTCTTGGTATAGTTTCTCCAATTCAGTAGAGCGGAAGTTGGTGCCGTTGTCCGTTAGTATGGTATGGGGGACACCAAATCTGGTGATGATATTGGTCTTCACAAAGATTGGAGCGGGAGTTGGTTCCGTTGTCCGTTAGTATGGTATGGGGGACACCAAATCTGGTGATGATATTGGTCTTCACAAAGATGACAATATTTATTGCCCTGACGTCCTTGAGGGGTATGGATTCTGCCGATTTGGAAAAGAAGTCAGTTTCTTTGAGGATATATTTCTGCTGTTTGGCCATGGAGGGAGGATATAGTCCCATGACGTCCATCCCCCAGGCGGAAAATGGCCAAGAGTACTTGGCTTGATGAAGTAACTTCAGGGGTTTGTGTATGAAGTTCGCATGAATCTGGCATGAGTGGAATTTTAAGGTAAAATGCTCGCAGTCTCGTGCCACTGTGGGCCAATAGTACCAAAGCCTTCGAACCTGATTGGAAAGCTTGGTCCCTAGTTGATGTGCTCCACATGCTCCGACATGTACTTCATTCATTATGGTAGCGGTTTCTTCTCTGTCAATGCATATGAGGAGGACTCCGTCGAGGCCTAGTTTGTAGAGGACCTCTTTCTAACCCGCGCCACTATATAGGACAAAGATGATTTCCCTTCTCCGTATTTTCTCTCATTCAGCCCTGTCTGATGGAAGTTCTCCCCATAAAATGTAGTTTTCAATGGGGGTTATCCAGCCAGTGGTAGGAGCATATGGATCGAAGACAGGACTGACTTTGTGGATTTCATCCATCAGAGCTTGAACAAATGGAAAAACGATTTGACGGTGAGCAATACTGAAACCTATTTCATCCCGACCTGGGTCAGCTGGGGTTGTGGCCGCATTGGCTAATGCATAAGCCTGAGCATTCTGAGACCGGGGAATATAGGTCAATGTTTTTTCTATGGAAAATTCTTCCATTAAACCTCATACATGGTCAAACAGGGGGATTAGCTCCACTTTTTTAATTGCATAGTCACCATTGACTTACTTGATGACCAGCTCCGAGTCTCCTTTTACCTTAAGGTTCTTTACTTGTGCATGGAGTGCGAGCTCCAGGCCTACAATGAGAGTTTGATATTATGATTCATTGTTTGTACATCCCTCTGACAGGAGGAAGGAATATGGAAAGACTGCCTTTTTGGGGACACAAGTATTATTCCCAAACCCACTTTCTTGAATATGGGATCATCCATCCTCTTCCCAGTTGGTATTTGAGATGCGCCGTCGAAGTACATTTCTCATGCTGGGAACTCCTCTCGAACCGAGAAGATGTCTTCATCAGGTAGCTCGGTGTCTGGTACAACGATTTCCGCTAAGGGGTGATCTGCCATAAATTCTACTAATGTCTGACCCCTAGGGCCTTCTGAGGCACAAACCAGATGTCAAACTATTTTGAGGATGACTACCCATCGGGATAGGCACCCGGTTAGCATTGGGTGGCTGAGGATATACTTGAGCGGGTTATTATGCGAGACAAAATGGACTTCATGATGCTGCAGATAATGTTTCAACTTTTGAACCACGAAGACCAAGGCTAAACAAATATTTTCAATGTTTTAGTATGGAGTCTCAACATCAATCATTGCTCGGCTGAGGTAATAGAGACTGTTTTCACTGTCGGCTTCGTTCTTTTCTGCGAGGAAGGCTCCCAGTGACCGCTCTAGGGCCATCACATATAAGAGGAGAGTTCTTCATTCAACTGGGGGCATGAGCACCGGTGGGCTTAAGAGGTACTTCTTCAAGTTCTCAAACGCCTCTTGGCAGTCATCCGTCCATTGGTATGTGACCCCCTTCTTCATTCTGTAAAGGGAAAACATTTGCCTGCTAGGTTGGCTATGAATCTCCGGATATAAGCCAAGTGACCTTGGATTGATCTCAACTCAGGGAGGTTACAGGGAGGTGGCAGGCCAAGTATAGCCTTTGTCTTCTCAGGGTCTACATCAATGCCATGATGGCGTACGATGAAGCCAAGGAATGTCCCTGAGGTAACCCCGAAAGCCCATTTCAAGGGGTTCATCTTCAAGCTATGCTGTCAAAGTTTGTTGAAGATGGTATTAAGGTCTTATAGGTGATCTGAGTGCTATTTTTACTTGACCACCAAGTCGTCTACATAACATTCGATGAATCTCCCCATGAATGGTTTAAAGATATGGTTCTTGGCGCATTGATATGTGGCGCCAGCGTTCTTGAGACCAAATAACATGACCCTATTACAAAATAAACCGTGAGGGGCCCTGAAGGTAGTTGCTTCTTCATCATCTCGGGCCATCCTGATTTGGTTTTATCCAGAATAGCCATCCATGAAGGATAGGACCTCATACATGGTCGTTGCATTGATTAATAACTCGGTGACCGGGACCGGGAAATCATCTTTCGGACAATGCCGATTGAGATCTCTGATATCAATTCAGACATAGATTTGTCCATTCTTTTTCTGGATAGGGATGATATTGGCCAACCAGATGGGGTATTGGACCTTCCGAATGAAACCCGCTTTAATGAGATTATCGACTTCAGCCTCTATTTTGGCGGAGATCAAGGGATGTGTCCTTATAGAAGCCTGTTTATCGCCCCAGTGGTATTTTGGAAGACCTAGGTGCTGCATCGCCACTTTGGGATCATGTCCTGGAATTTCTGGGTAATTCCCAGAAAAAACATCCCGATGTTGCTTGAGGAAAGAGGTATATACCTCGTGATCCTCGGGGGACATGGCTGAACTAATGAGAGTATTAATCAGATCTTCCTCGGTACCAAGGTTTATTTCCCTGAGCTCATCCACCGTGGTGGAGATACCCTCCTCAAATGTGGGAGGTGCATCCCGGAGATCTTCCTCCTCTTCTTCTCCAAAGACCTCATCTTCTTGATCCTACGGGGGGAGAGTTTCCGGTCCGAGCCATCAAGGGTTTGAGGGAGAGGCATCATGGTCATACCCTATTGAGTTTTCGTCCCCAGATCGAGGGTTGTCGGATGTTCCTGCATTGTCATGCTTCGTCGTTGTGGCTGAAGTCATGAAGACAGATGAGTGTGTTTCTAGACTTGAACCCCTGCCCTCAATATGGTTGATGGGCAGTACGTAGTCTCTGCCAACCTGCCTGAGGGGGTCGTCAAGAACCACTTCCAGACCATTTGGAGTGGGGATCCAGTCAGCACCATCAGCCAAAGTCTTCTTCCTCTTTTGCTCATAAAACCTGGCATCAATGTAGTGTGACTCAGAGAGCTGGAAGGGGTCCTTGTCAGCATACAATGTTTCACTTTACCCATTGATGTATTACATAATACACTGGTGGTATGATGAAGGAACAACCATGTGCTTATGGAGCCATGGACTTCCTAGCAGGGCATTGAATGTTGTGCTCTGACAAACCCCCAGGAATTCCGAGTGGGCCACAAGGTCGCCAAAATGGGTCTTTAGCTTGATTTGTCCAATCAGCTTCTGCTCACTCTTGTCGTAACCTAGCAGAGTGGTGGCTGAGGGTATTAAATCACCCTCACAGTAGCCCAACTTACGGAGTGTCCGTAGGGGAAGTAGGTTAACTCCAGAGTCGTTTTCAATGAATATTTTACGTATCTCAACATCATTCAGTGTGCTAGACACATACAGTAGTTTGATGTGTCCTTGCATGATGGCATCTTCATCCTGATTGGTGAAGGAAATCACCGCATTGAATTCAGTTGGGTCAGTCTCCGTCTGGTAAATCTCAGCGACAACTACCTCATCTTGAAACTCCTGGGGGCTGATCAAAGCTTCTATAAGCGCCTCCCTAAGGTTTGCTGACAAACTTAGGGTATTGAGGATTGACATCTTGGCTGGTACCGATGCCAAATGCATAAGGATATCATATTTCTGCTATAGCGGCCGACACTTCTCCGTTGGCGGGAGAGTCTTAGCGGGTGCTTTGGGTGATGGAGCATTTGACGAGGAGGGACCAGTAATGAGGTAAGATATCAATAGTGTTCCAGCATTTTGAGGACTTGGCCCGACTGGTCTGTTTGTGCGCACTTGGCGGCTAGACACTTGCTGCTCCTCTGTGGGGTATCATAGAACAACAGGGTCAGAGTGGCTACTTGGGGAGGTGGTGGGGCATTATTTATCCTGCTAAGTCCGTTGAAGGGATCTCCCACAATTTTCTGCGATATTAATGGTTTGAGCTGGGGTCCAACCTTAGGGTTGGTTTCGGCCACGACTGCACCTCCCCTGGTATCCCGTACCTCTGCGATTCCTCCTCCCGGCTCCTCTTGTAGGGATCTAGGGTTTATAACTGTACCCTTAGTCAGGGGATGATTCCATGAGATGGATGCTATTAATAGAACCAAAGATTGTCTCTTCATCCTCTGACAGGTCAACCTGGTCGGCTGTCACAGATGGTGCTGTTTGGTGGGTCGGTGCCTGTGGAGCCAAATTCGGGGGCATATAATCTTCCAGGTTTGGGACTAACTTTGGCCCTGTTGTAGACTGCTCCTCTTGTGATTTTTTATTCCTTCTTCGATCACTCCTGGATGGCCGGATCGTGGAGGATTGTGAGGCCGATTCTCTTGGTTGTGTGGTGTCAGGGGCTGTTGACGACAACACTGGCTGCCACAGGTGAGCTCGGAGTATGCCCGAACTTAGTTGATATTCTTCCGAGTCATCCAGTCATCGAATTTCTGCCCCTTCTTACTGGTGAATTTCTGCCACCCCTCCTCTTTGTTAGAGTCGATGGTAGAGATACATGCCACGTGTGCTGGGGGTGGTCCCAGCTCGACCTATCTGGAGTCTACCATCCTCTACAGGAGGTCTTTGAAGGCGAAGCATTCTCGAATTTTATTCCCCAACATTCGATGTTAGGGGCAATAATCTGGCTTGTCATCACGGTCGAATTCTGCAGGTTTCCTTGGCTCCTGGAGGCAGAGAAAGTTACAATTCATGGCGGCAATGAAGTAGCCACAAACATGATCATCTTGGAACGAGTATAATTTTTGTCTTTGTTCCTCAAACTGGTTCTGCTTCGGTCTTCTATGGTTGTCCAGTTTAGGTGGAGGCGGCCGCTGATATGCATGAGGCCCTTGAAGATTTGGTGGAGGCCTGAGCAGTGGAGCGGGCATATGGGCCAGCTTGAGTGTGACAGTAGACGCTTCATCTCTAGGGGATCTTTTTGCAGGAGCCTACAAGGATATTCGGGACTTCAAATTAGTCTACTGTAGGGAGTCCTCAATTCTCTGGGCAATGGCCGAGAGATGGCGGAAGCTAGTGGTGCACTCCACTGGTATGAGTGGTGCTCACAACACATCTTGAATATTATTGATTCATATAGATAACATCTCATCTTGAGGCATTGGCCTGTTCAGGGAATATGTCAGAACCTTCCATCTAGCGATGAAATCTGAGACCCTCTCATTCTCCCTTTACTTGCAGTTCATTAGGTCGCTGACTGTTTTTTAGGCAACATTGAGCTGATGTGGAACATGAACTTCTTCCGAAGGTCCTCCCAGCTCATTATTGACTTGGCCGACAGACTCGTATACCAGACGAAGGCAGATTGTTGCAAGGTCCGTATGAAGCATCTGAGTTTTACAGCTTCTTATTATTCTAGAGTCCCCATCATAGGGCTGCAATAAGACGTGTAGTGCATAAGATGCTGTTCCAGATCAACTGACCCATTGAAAATAGGGAATACAGGGCTCCCAAAATTGGGTGGAGGTGATGTGTTGGTCACCCAATCTGGGTAGGATTTCTGCTCTGGCTGTATCAGAGTGTGTCGACCTTTCATCGCTTCCAATCAAGCTGTTAGTGCCTTGATGGGTTTGGTGAGACCCTAGTTTACATCCTGTTGGGCCTGGTCCTGGGAAGGCGTAGCCCGAGGCATTGCCTGAGGATCCAGATTGGCCGGCACCAGGGGAGCGTGGGCCGTTTGTGGCACCTTCGGAGGGTTCATGAGTACTTTCTTCAGTTGCATCCTGAGTGGAGGGAAGTCTTGGTATTCATCCAAATCTACATTTAGGTAGTTGGACGGGCTAGAAGCCTCGTTGGACGGGATCCCTGATAGTATTTCGTTTTATGGGGACAACCTTAGTCTTTGTGGTGCACTTACTAGGAGTGCATGATGTCGCTCCTCCTCAGACACACTTTCAATAATGTGGTTCATCTGGAGTAGCTCGGTGTTAAGCTGCCTCAATTCTTTCATCTACTCTTCCAATCGAGCGAATCTCTCTTCAAGCGTGAGTGGCTCATCTTTTTCAAGAGAAGGAGGCGGGTTAAGGGTAACCAGTAATTTCTTCTTATCCATATTGGAAGCTCTCTGTGTAGGTGGAGGAGGGTTGGCTGGAAGGAAGACCATATTTAGGGCGGCCCTCTAGTTCCATGTGTTCATACCTGGGGGTTCGTTGTGAGTCACAGCCTGACCGAAACCATCGTCTCCCGGTCCATCCTGATTTGCAGCATCTATGGTGTCATCTGTGGGGATAACCTCTATGACGTTGTTAGATGCATATTGCGAGGCAGAGAATATGTCATCTTCCAAACAGGAAAAGGATCTCCCGCTTCTCTTGTTGGACTTCCCTTTCATGACCTGGGATTGCCTTTGGAATTCTTGACGAAGGGTGACACGAAGAGTTATTCGATGCGACCTTACGGTGAACCTTCCTCTCAGAGGGGATGATGATTTGAATGATGGGACAGGACAGAACCTCCTCTTCTAACTATCCTCCCTATATGAGAGAATACTGACTCTCGCGGGGGAGGTTATTGTTGAAGGGGTAATAATGCCCCAAGCCCTGAGGGATGGGGTTGGCTCCGTTCCTTGTACGTTGAGTCTCCTACCGTTTTTATTGGTCTGACGAGGGCATTTATTGTTAAAAATGCCCCCAGCCCTGCAGGCTGGGGTTTACCATGGTTTGTGCCAGTGGTTGCTGCTATTGCTACCTGCCTGATCTTGCGTGCCCCCATTAGGGGGTGAACTGGGTTTGGTGCTGAGTTCTTCTGTGAATCTATTCCTTTTGGGGAGGCAGGAAAAGATCACTTATTGGCCTCTCTTAGGCGAGAGGCCTGTTGTATGCTCTCAATGGCCTAATTCAGGAGTTCTTGAATAGCTTGTTCCCGTTGGGCCTGACACTTCTGTGACTTACTCAAGGCCCAACTCCGTTGGGTGTGTAGCCTTTCCTAAATATGGAGACCACTTGATTGCCGTCTTGATGTGATGACATTGCAAGACACCATGCCGAACAGGTTCTTACGGGCAGGGAGTGATGTGAAATGCAAAGCTCTGTGTTCCCCCCATCCCCTGATATGGACTCCCGTTGGAGCGTCACCGATGAGGTGATGCAGCTGGTGCATCGCACGAAGGCAGGCTTTCTCCATGTTTCCTTTACTCATCTCAGGTCGTTGTTGTCATGCTGCAGAAAGGGATTCTAGGTCAATGTGATACAGGAGGTCTCCTATTGTCTTGACATGGTCTACATACCTGTCGTAGGGTAGGAAGCTTGATTTCAGTCGGAGGAGTGTTGTCCATATATTATGGCGGATGCCATGCACACATTCTTCTGACAACTATCTGGGTATGTCGAACTGAGAGGTGGCCGTGGGCCAAAAAATAACTGGTATATCATCCCTGGCCAGTCGTTTCCTCAAATGCAGCATATTGGCATACTCCTCCACTAGTGATTCCTCTACCTGGTCAGCCCGACTGAGGCGCTCACTGATAGCATGGTCAAGGGTAGTGGGACTGGTAGGTATTGAATTGTCATGTGGGCGATTTCGAGATGGTTCAGAGGATGAACACGACCTTGGACCATCTCCTGATTGAAGAAGGATGTCGTTGGCGACTAACTGGGAATCTGACATGCTTGATCACGTACTTATGAGTGCCTCGGCATACGAGGGCTTTTCTATGCTTGATTCAGCATGGGAGGACCTTCATGTCGATATGATATGTCATCGTAGGGAGGACCTCCGCAATGGCATCTGTAATGGAGAGGACTACCATTACTGCTTGAGGATTCACTGCATAGAGTAATTTTGCAGTGCACACACTAGGGAGGAACTCTAAGGCATGTCGCTGTAAGGGGAGGACCTTCTGGCTACGTAGCGTTGTTACAGGGAGGTCCTTCACAACAACTACCACCATGGTGAGAATGACCATCATGGATTGACGTTCTATGTGAATCCTGGGGAGGACCTTGAGGACACACTGCGACAAAGGGACGACCTTCTTGTTTCTTGGGGCCAATACGGGGAGTACCTTCGCAATGGCGGTCATGGTGGCGAGGACTACCATCATAGCTACAGTAGTGAGAAGGACTACCATTATAACTTCCACAGGGAGAATATCTGCGGGATACATCCTGGGGAGGGCCTCCATAATGAACCGCAACGAGGGGAGGGCCTTCTAGTTGCTTGACGTCTCTACGGGGAGGACCTCCGTTATCAGGGTGGCGAGGACTACAACAATGATCTGATGCCCGGCTGCACGAAGTGTCATTACAACGTAACCCCAAGGGAGGACCTTTAGGGTGGGCCACGAAAAGGGGAGGGCCTTCTTGTAGTAATGAGACATCACTGCGGGGAGGGCCTCCACAGTTGTGACTATGATAGTGAGGACTACGGTCATAATCTGTGGTCCCACTGCATAGAGAGTGCTTGCAGCATATACCCCGGGGAGGACCTTCAGGGTGGACCGCAGCAAGTGGAGGAAATTCTTGCTGATCTATATTCCGGTCATGTTGAGGGTTTCCGTGACTCACATCAAGATAGGAGCTCTCATGATTGATCGTTATATGCCCACGGGGAGGCCCCCACGGGTGCTCTGGGGAGGACCTTTAGAGCATCTGGTAGCAACATTGCGGGGAGGACCTTCACATCTGCTACTGCCACTCCCATAATATGGTAATGGGTGGGCAGGGTTCTGAGCCTGTGATGTATGCTTAGCGGCATTAGGAACCCCAGATTATATCAGAGTGAAGTCATAAAACCGCTCTTTATTTTTCGGATGCATTCGGTGCGTTCTGGGTGATTTCTTGCGAGTAGAGGGGACCGTCTACTGTTGACAACGACCTTCACCTTTGGGTCCCTATGTAATTGGGTCCCGTGATGTTGTCGGGATATTCTGACAAACGTCTTGACTTTTATCCAGGATATATGCCTGCTTTGGAGCATCCACCATGATGGACAGGTGTCCCACAGTTGGAACGAGTGAAGCTGCTTGATCCGGTTTCCCTTACGTCACAGAATATGGTCGGAAACCCTCCTGGGCAGAAGTAGGGATGCAGATCTGCTCCGAGGCGGCTATCTTGTCTCTTATATGAGTTTCCTCAATTGGGGAGAGGGTCTCACATGCCCGAATGCTTACTGTTGCTGCTGATTCCATTATATTCTGGTAAGTCTGCAAGATATGATCTGGGATCGATATCTTCTCCTCCATCATTGCCAGGATGTATAGAGACACATCACTAGCTAGAACATGAATTAAGTCCCATTCCGGTATCAGAGTAGGAATATCCTGGTCTGTTCCTCCAGTTGTTAGTTGATACTGACAATTCTACTATGTCGGGGCAGGTGAACAAATCTGCCCCTATACTGGGATACGCCGGTTAATCTATCCGTTTGTTACCACATCAGGGTGGCAGACTTTACTTGCATCCGCTACTTTTGTTGGTTTCCCACCATATCGACTCGATGGACTTTGTTGGCGGGGAGAAGTGCCCACCTATTAATTGCCACCACATCTGGGTGGCGGGCTTTGCTGATTGCCACCATGTTAGGATAGCGGGCATCAGAAGCATATGCTAAGAGCTAGTCCTACAGGCGCCGGGCTACCACCACATCAAGCTGGTGGAATTCACGACCCCGGGCAGGGAGAGGTGCCTACCGGTTAAGTTCCATCCTGATGGAGCTCGGAGGGGATGTGCACTTGCTCGTATGATGTCGCCATGTCAGGATGGTGGGCTCAAGAGGAGCAAATAGGTGTAGGTGCCTGTTTGTGGTTTGTCTCTATGGCTGGGAAGTGGAGCTTCTCCCAAGGGACAGGGGTGATGACTGGTCCCCAGTTGTACGTTTTCCTCCCTCTTCGGGTGGTCTGAGGGGCCAGAGATTGGGGAGCGGGGGCCTGAGTCCTCGGGGCTACATCCTCCTGAGCGTGAGGATGTTGAGTCACGACGTGACTGCGACAACGTCTACCGGCGGGGGACTTGGAGCGGAACCCCTATTCAGCAAGGATGAAGTCCTCAGCGTCGACCTCATCTGCCTCCCTAAGACAAGGGAGCTACACATTGTCCCGTTCCAGGGACAGACTCCTGAAACAGTTTGAGACAGAAATATGGGCTATCTGGATCTGCCTTTGCGGCCACTGCTGGGCATGAGACCTGTGAATCTTGATGAATTGAAGGGAATTCATGGCTGCCTCCACCATTGGGAGAGTACCGTTCACGTGGTACTCTTGGATCAGCGTGTCCGAGACCTAGTTTTGAAGACGCCGGGTGGGTGATGGGGCCTCTGTTGGTGAGGATTCCCGATCCTTGTTTTGTTGGAAGCGAACACTTGTGAGTTCCTTTGCAATGCCATTGGATCAAAGGGAGTGCTGAAGGTACCTGTATAATTATTTTAACAAATAAAAATAGCAAACCTTTCAAAGTATCATCTCATGATCCCATGCGTAATTAATGACCTTGTTTGGCCCTCCTTGTGAGTAAAATGGGGCACATGGTGGGATTTGGTTAAATACTTCATGCTTGTTTAAGGATTCACGTCGGGTTCACCATTTTTGTTTCGGGGTTCGGTCTCAAAATGCCCAACGGTTCCGTATCCGATGACACGTGGACCTGCTTTCCAAAGGCAGACGTTCACCGGATGGTCTTACCAGCGATGCTTAAGAAATCACATTGGTTGAGAGGATGGGAATTCGGGCTCATCGCACCCTTTTGGGGGGAACTATTGCCTGTTCTGGGACTCTCTTATATATTTAAGACATATTCATATGTTTGCGAATCTATTGTTTATACCCAAGCATAGTATCCATAGATTTATCTTGGTTGGCAATGGTCAGCTGAACGCAAGAGTTTGGAATCATTTATGTCCAATGTTTACAATCCCTAATTGGATTAATGACCCCGAGGAGTCGGGACTCACTGAGGCGGTACTAGGAGTGGCACGGTGAACCGATGTGAAGATAGTCGGATCGACTGGTTGTTGGGATTGAACCTCATTGAGGCCTCCTACGTACCCTGCCTATGAGACAGGGATCAAAGTCCATGTAGTTCGAATGGGATCATCAGAGAACCTACGTGAAGGTGGACCCGGGGGTCTGCTGGTGATCGGGTTTGAACCTCATGGAGGCTTCCTATGTATCCCTGTGGTAGGGAATCAATTTCCTTGTAGTTCGCAATGGCTCGGGACTTATGCTCTGATGTAGACCAGAGCGATGGATTGGGGCTTACACTCTATGGAGGCCCATGGTGATGAATCGAGCCTTACACTCTAAGGAGGCCCATGGTGATGAATTGGGGATTACACTCTGAGGAGGCCCATGGTGATGAATTGGGGCTTACACTCTGAGGAGGCCCATAAGAGGATGTCATGGTCGATGCTTACTCTAAGCCCACGTGAGTCATGCTCGGTGTGAGAAACAAGAGGCAACATGGACTAGAGAATCACTTCGCGAAAGGTGCATCCATGAGAAGTGGAGTGAGTATTAAGTATGAGGGCGGCCCATAAGATTGGGGCATACTCCGAGATGGACGCCCATAGTGAAAAAGTGCAACAGGAGAGAGAAAGGGGTGCTCTTATTCCTGTCACCTCTCTAGTGGAGGCCTCGGCTCATGGTCGATGAGTAGACCAGTGAGGGAGCCACAGAGGATTAGGCCAGATCAGAAGGATTTTATGTGGCTCGGGAAACAGGAAATCTGCAGAATTTGGCAGGCCACATAGGGGTATGGGTGGTGGCTCCCTTTGCGTAGAGAAGTGCTACGTGGTTGGAGAATCCGTCCGTGAACCAGGGTGGTCTGCGGACGTATGGGCATCCTACGAACCAATGTGGTTCGTGGCTTCGGGTTTGATCCGCGAACCAGGGTGGTCTGCGGAGGGTTCCATGTAGGTAGCGGCGGCCAAGGGCGACGTCGGACAGAGGCTTAACGGTTGGGGCTTCGCCCGCATAGGAGGGTGATATGCGGTGCGGCGGATCAGAAAAGATGCATAAATTCCCAGGTTCGTGGGGAGTGCATCCGTGGAGGGACCATGGTTCGCAGTTTTCTCTTCTTTTTTATTTTAGGTTCACGGTTCACCAAGTGATTATTCATTTTTGGTTCCTTATTATTTCAATCCAAGGTTCATACCTGCTCTGGTTCACGAACTGGAACTTCCGAAATCCTAATCCCTCCTTCGAAATCCTTCCAGCCGAATCTGATTGATCTCTTTTTCATTCACCCCTCCATCTTTCCCCTTCGATCAAATTTTATAGAGCAGGGAAAAGGATGTATCTATGGTCATGCGACACCTTTTGTGGAGGCCCATGACCGAAAACCTGATTCAAAGATGACTCAGTCAATTCACAACTCGCGGGGGCATTGAGCGCGTCTCCCCCGCAAACCAAACGATCTCCCCCGTGAACCAAATGAGCTCAGAGAGTGCTTCGCGGCCACGGAGGGTTCCTCCTCCATTCCGCGAACGACAGCGGATGCGGCTTGGGCCAGTCGACGCGGTTCGCGGTTGGGGAGGTTCGTGATGGTGGACCGGCTCGGTGCCTATCCTGCTTCGCACCCACAGAGGATATCTGCCTCCATCTTGCGAACAAGGCTAGTCCGCAGAGGGGAGAGGTTCGCTGAACCACCCGCGTAACACTTGAGCCAGTTTGCAGACTTATTATTCCTTCACCAATTTTGAGAATTGGCCTCCTTCATTTTCCCAATTCGTTGAAGGGAATTGGGTGGAAATTATTTCTTGAATGAAGGGGATTATTATTTTTCTTTTCAGATTTTTCAGGACCCTATAAGGGAGATATAGGTCCCACCCATCCCATAATGAATCTATTCTTATGTGTGCCACAAAATCATAAATCATAAATCATAGGATAACCCATGTAATAGAATGGGATTCTTAAACATCATTCCATCATAACATTATCCACATAAGATATAAGGACTTCATAAAAATAATTACTTTGTAACATAATCAAAAAAATGTAATAATAGGGATATAAACATAACGCTATATCATCTTAGATGGAAAATAATTTTGATAAAACACTTGAACTTAGTTCTTGAGGAAAATATCCTTTCTTCGTAAAAAACATTTTCTGTTTTCAACATTTCAAGAAATTTTAATATTAAAGAAGTTAATTGAAAATAAACATGAAAAATTGTAATGGAAGCTTCATGAAAATAATGTTCTATGAAAGCATAAAAAATCCATTCATTCCGTATAAGGTAAAAAAACATTCTTCTCGTACTATGGCCAGAAAAGTCAAAAAGTGTATCGTACTGAAAACGAAAAAAGATTCCTTTCATATCTTATACTAAAAATTCACTAATTGGTAAAATTTAATTTAAAAAGTTTTAGGAGGATATAAATAATATTACACATTTAGGAAACATGGATGTGGATGATAAATATGCCCTAGTAAATATTGAAGTATAATCAATCTCAGATAAAAATGAGATTGCGAGATTTTCCCTTACCTTTGGTTCGATATACATGGTACTTATCTGAACCTACTTTATAATGATTTAAATAAAGTCATTGACTTATTCCAGAATCATAGTCATTGTTATGATATCATATATGGTCATATTCTTATCTGTTTATTAGTAACATTTCATTGTTACTTGTTATTCGGGTGTTAACTACTTTATGTTCTTATGCATGTTTTGTCGAATAAACTCTTATTACTCTTTTTAGTTTATAGCTATTAAAATTATAGAATAGTATTAGTATAATATATATCATATTTATTCATTAAATTTATATAATCTTTCTTCAATTAAGATCATGTAGAACGAATCACATCACATCGTGGAGACGGTAGGCCATACGTACGCACGAGTGATGATATCATTCTCATGATTGTGGAATTGTATTGATGTTTATGGTGTATAATATTTCAGAATCAATATCACTTTATAATAATCATATATAGTTTTTTCTTCAATCATTATACCCATCCAAGCTTGTTGGTGATGAAAAACAGATTACACAAAACCGTGGAGACGGTAGGCCGTACGTCCGCACGCGTGGTGATTTAAATTTTTTTATAGGATGGATAAAATATGGAATATGTTTGTTTCATATTTATAATAACAAATAATTATACAAGTGATAGTGGAATTATTAAAAAATGAAATAACTCATATAGTGGAAGTAGAGGAAGAAAGAAGTTTGAAAGAATTGGTAAAGGATGTTACCTCTTCTTCGATGTGCCTCTTCTAATCCTCCTCTTAGGGAACTAAATTTGGTCGTTTAAGAAGACCATGAACTCTATTATGTTTATAGGTAAGTTTATAAGGGAATTTGGCAGGGTTTGGACAAGTTTGAAAGCTCAAAATGGAGTGAACAGAAGAGGGACGAGGTGACCTTTTTATAAGAGAGTATAGGGGCACTTTTTGAAACCTCCAAATTATTAATTTATAATATAATCAAATCAAAATTAAAAAATTCCAATGTGACTCAAATTTGAAGATGAGATAATACAGGTTCGTAATATCATCAACCAATCTAATTTAGACATGTTTTGATTTTATTTTAAACCTTATCATTTTGATTTATCCTTATTTAATCTATTTAATTTTTTTGTGGTATTAATATTCTAAATATTAAATTGTTATAAAAACTTACTTATGTGTTGTGAATTGTCCATAATTGGATAATTTATGAAATTTTAGACCATATAAATTTTAATTTATAGTTTTTAAATGTTTTTTGTGATTTTTAAACAATTTAATAATATAAAATATCAATAGTGTCAATTTTGACACTATTCATTTATTTGAATTTAAATAAAATCTACACAGAATATATGTTCGAAAAAAATATTTACTAGATTCATAACATTCCATATTGATCAATAAAATTTTTGTAGAACATTAATTAGTTCATATAGTATTTATTTTAATATTTTTAAAACCATTTATTTGATATTTCTCTTAATAAAATAATTACTAAAACATTTTTGTATAATTATTTAATATACTTATTTGTTGCATAAAAATTAACAATAAAATACTATGATTAATATAAATCTAATATATTTCATAATAATACTATTATTCTAATTTATCATCTAAAACAACCAACTTTTAAAATGTAATATTTATTAAAGTATGAAGGTGACAACTTTGACATCATTTAAAATAAAATAATATAAATGTCATAATATATTTTATAAGGCTCCAAATGGTCCAAAAGTAAACCCTTGTATACTTAAGGTATATATATACTTGAAAAATAATTTTTGGTCTGGTTTTTGGGTGTTTTTATTGGTATTATTATTTTAATAAAAACTATATTATTAATTCTTCACTAAATAAATAATTTCAGCGTCATTAATGGATAAGATATTAAAGTAATTAAATATTTCTTAGAAATTACAAATGAATTACCATAACAAAGAAAGAAAATTTATATTTCAAAAGTGTATTTATAATCGAAGTTATATTTTTTATATCCTTATATTAAAAATACTTTAATTATTAAAGTTTGAGTGAGACATATTTCACTTTCTTTAAATAAAATAAATTAAGTGTCTTAATCACATCCAAGTGGGTTTAAATATATTCCATTTAGACCCAAGTATTATTTAGGGCAAAAAACAATCATCTAATTATATTAATACAAGTGTTAGTGTAATTTTATAATATTATATTTACCCTTAATTACTTGATTTACCTTTAATTATGGTAAAATAAATTTTCTGTAGTTACTATTCATAATGCCTAAAAATAAAAAGTAGCATATTAACATAATTTGGACATAATGATTTCAAATATTGAATCCATTTTCCCAAATTCAATACATATAAGTGGCAGTGTTTACTTTAAAATTAATCATGCTGTTGAGAAAACAGGTTTTAAAAGTTAAAACACTGAAAAAGATTGAAATGTTTTTACCTATGAATTCGAAGTAAAATTAATGATAATGACATAAATTATATTAAATGGTAAAAATTTATTCAATTTGCACCTTATAATCATTAAATATTATAATATAACAATATAAATTATCTCGATGAAAAAGTTTTTTTAATTAAAATTTAGCATATTATTACTATTCATCAAATTATGAAGTTTGTGAGAAAAATTCCATAATTTTATCCAAAGTAAATTTTTATATTACACTTACAAATAAAATTTTTACATTTTAATATTAAAATTATTAATGTGTCTAAAAGGGTTTTTAATAAGGTGGAAAACATTCTTTTAATATCCATTTAATGAATATCAAAAATAAAATTATAATATCATACATATCTTATTAATTTCATTCACTCAAAAAATCTAAAATGAAAAATAATTGATTTAAATTTATCATAGATATTTGTAAATGTTATTTATATTTATTCCCTCTAACATAAAAGTTATGTTATAACTGTAACTTTATATTAAGGGCATCTCACAGTTTGTTTAAACACACGATTGCATGCAAAACAAGCTACTGAAAAACTATTTAAAGATTTCATAAAATGCATGGGTGTTACATTTTATCCCCATTAAATTGAATTTGACCCTCGAAATTCGTTACTTGGAAGTAAATAGATGATGATACCTCTCCCTCATTATATCCTCAAGTTCTTATGTAGCTTCTTCTAATTGGTGGTTCCTCCATAAATCATTAACCAATCGAGTGGTATTGTTTCACAGAACATTTTCACTTCGATCCAGAATCTCTATCAGTTATTTTTCATAAGAAGGATCTTTCCCCAGTGGTACGACTTATGAGCTTATTACATGTGAATGATCATGAATGTACTTTCTCAGGAGGGATGCATGCAACACATCAAGAACTTGAGAGAGATTCGGTGGAAGCACCAATCGGTAAGCTACCTTATCAACATGATCCAGAATTTCAAAAGGGACGATATACCTAAGGTGTAGCTTTACCTTATTTCCAAATATCATTACTCACTTCTAGAGAGATATTAATAAGAACACCTTATCTCCCATTTAAAACTCTAGGACTTTTCTTCGATTGTCAGCATAACATTTTTGTTGACTCTGAGCTTCTATTAAGTGTTGTTGAATTGATATGAACTTTTCTTCCATTTAATTAACATGATCAGGTCCTAATAGGTTTCTTTACCCAACTTCATCCCAGCAAGTTAGAGTTATGCACTTCTTTCCACAGAGGGATTCATAAGGAGCCATTTGAATACTGAAGTGAATTCTATTATTGTATGAAAATTCCACCAATGGTAGGTGTTGATCCGAAAAACCTTTTAAATCTATAGAGTAAGATCTCAACATGTCTTCTAGAGTTTGAATTGTCCTTTCAGACTGACTGTCTATCTGAGTATGATAAGCAGATCTGAAACTCAACTCTGTATCTAGAGCATAATGAAGACTTCTCCAAAACTTCTAGGTAAACCTCAGATCCCAATCAGATATAATGGAAAGTTGTACTCCATGAAATCATAACACTTATTTTACATATAACATGGCAAGATGAGAAAAGAAGAAATCCTCTCTAATATAAATGATGTGTGACGACTTCGTAAGACGATCAACTATAACCCAGGTAGCATTATTTCCTTTGGATGTTTTGGGAAGTCCGGTGACAAAGTCCATAGTGATGTTTTCCCATTTCTATTATGGTATGGGTAATGGTTGTAACATCCCATTAGACTTCTATCTTTCAGCCTTAACTTATTGAAAAACCAAGAATCGAGAGACATATCCAGCAACATCTCTTTTCATGCCATCCCACTAGAAGTACTCTTTCAGGTCCCTATACATCTTCATGCTTCCATGGTGAACAATTAATGACGAACTATGAGCCTCATCCAACATTTCCTTTAATTCTAGTATGGGAGTAACACAAACCCGATTTCTGAACCTTATTATTTCATCACAATCAATGTCGAATTCAGGAACATTTCTCACATTCTTTTGTAACTCTACATCTTCTTTCTGTGCCTCATTAATCATCACATGTACAGATGGTTGAACATTCATTTGAGAAATATATGTTTTTTACCTTCCATTATATTTTCAAGATCCATCCATTGCATATTCATAAATATCTGATCTTTCATGATCCTCATCATGGACAAAATGGCATGGTCTTGTCGGCTCAAGGCATCTGCCACCTTGTTTTCTTTCCCAGGGTGGTAATGTATGGTGCATTTGTAATATTTAATCAACTCCAACCATCTAATTTAGTGCATATTCAAATCCTTTTGTGTGAAAATATACTTCAAACTTTTATGCTCAGTATAAATATCACGCCTTTCACCATAAAGATAATGACTCCATATTTTTAATGAAATGATTACCAAAAATAACTCCAAATCATGAGTTGGGTTATTTTCGTATGGATTTTCAGCTGTCATGAGGCATAAGCTATCACCATATCATTTTGCATGAGAACACACCCCAATACCTTCTTGGATGCATCACTATTGATCACAAACCTTTCTCCACTACAAGGTAGTGTGGGAATAGGTTAACTGGATAACCTTCTTTTTAAATCCTGGAACTTCTCTTCACACTCCTCCGTCCTAATGAACATGACTCCTTTCCGAGTAATCATGGTGAGTTGATTAGATAATCATGTAAAATATTTCGAAAAATGTCGATAATATCTAGCCAAATGAAGAAAAATTTGGATCTCATTTATTTTTATTGGTCTCTACCATCTTTTGATAACCTCTGTTTTTGCTGTATCCACAGATATCCCCTCTCTTGAGATTATTTGACCCAAAAATGAAACTTTTTTTAGCCAAAATTCACACCTGGAAAATTTTTCATAAAGAATATTTTTTATTAGGGTCTTCAACACAATTCTTAAGTGATTTTAATGTTCTTCCTTGCTCTTTGAATACACAAGAATATCGTCTATAAATACTACCACAAACTGATCAAGATAGTCTCTAAAGACTCGATTAATTAGATCCATGTTGATAGAAGGGGAATTAGTAAGACCAAATGGAATCAATATAAATTCATAGTGTCCATACCTTGTAAGGAAATCTATCTTTGGTATATCTTATTTTTTGATCTTTAATTGATGATACCCTGAATGAAGATCAATCTTGGAAAAGTGTTGAGCTTTACTTAGTTGGTCAAATAAGACATCAATGCGTGGGAGTGGATATTTTTTCTTGATAGCGATCTTGTTATGTTCTCAATAATCAATGGAGAGTCTCATTGATCTGTCTATCTTCTTAACAAATAGAATAGGTTCTCCCCAAGGTGATGCACTAGGGCATTGGAATCCCTTATCAAGATTATCTTGGAGTTTCTTCTTCAATACATGAAACTCAATTGGGACCATCCAATAAGGTGTCTTTGAAATGGGCAAAACACCTGGTATGAGTTCTATTGAAAACTCAACTTCACGATTTGGTGGAAGACCTAAAAATTCCTCTAGAAAGGAAACATCAAACTCCCATACAATGGGCATATTCTTAATCGCGAATTTCTCTCCAACCATTTGAGATAAATAAACTTCATTTATTTGAATCAAGACCCATAATATGAAAGAAATTTCCACTGGAAGGTTATATTAGTCCTTGCATCGATAGTTGATCATAGATTGATCTAGAATATGAAATGTGACTTTCCTTATTTGGAAATTGAAATGTGCTCCATATACTAAAAGCCAATCCATGACAAGAGTCACATCAAATTCCACTATAGGAAGGATAACACGATTTGTAGGAAAAACTTTCCCACAAACATCAATTAGGGAAGAATTATAAAATTTTGATGCAACCATTGTTCCATTAGGAGCTGTCATATATAACTCAACATTTAATTGTTGATTTAGTATGGAGATACCCTTAGAAAATTCTTCAGAACTAAAAGAGTGGTTGGATCCAGAATCAAATAAAACATTTTCTACTTTAGAGTGGATGGTAAGTGTACCTTTCACCAATTTGTTATCGTACTCCAAATCACCGATAGAAATTGCAGGTCACTTTCCATTGTCATTGGACTTAAGAGTTCATTGACGTTGATTATTATCAACAAACCTTGGATTAGGGAATTTATTGGAATAATGTCCCATTTCCTTGAACTTGTAACATTGAAGTGTAGGAGGTGCATTCTGTGTATCATTTTCTCCTTTCGCATCGTTAGACATCTTTTTTCCATCACTGTGGCATTCAATCGCCCAATGAACTTCTTTTCCACATTTAAAATATTTAATTGTCCCATTATGACAATTCCCTCTATGTTTCTTTCCACACATTGTGCATAAGTGAAAAATCATCTTTTTTTCCAGTGTGGTATTTATATTTTCTTTTGAATTCCATTTTCATCTTCTTATCAAACCCATAGGACTAATGGGTTACTCTAATCTCCATCTCAACCTTGATATCACATTGAAAAATTTCCTCATAGCTATTGAAGTCCAAAATGGGTAAATCCCTTCGAAGACTTAGTTTTAAGCCACTAAAGAATCGATTGATCTTACTCTCAAGTTGGATAATAATTCCAGAAGTGTACCTTGCTAGTCTTGTAAAATTTGCTTCGTAGGTACCTACAGATTCATTACCCTTTTTCATTAGTTCAATAAACTCCTTCTACATATTTTTTCAAATAATACTAGGGAAGTAATTATTGAAAAATAAGTTCTAGATATTTTCCTATTCCATGGAGACAATTTCAACTCTTTGACTTGTATTCTTGATAAGATTTCACCATTTATCAGCTTCACCTTCCAAACGATATACTACTAATATGACTTTATCATGTTCAAAACATAATAGAACTGAAAATATCTTTTCAGTGGTACTGATCCATTGTTCAGCCACTAATGGATCAGAAGACCCACTGAATGAAGGTGGACGCTACCTCATGAAGGATTCAACAGAATGTTGCTTCTTCATTTTCTCATTTAAAAGTCCTTAATGATTCATATCTTGAGAAATTTGTGTAATTATTGCTACAAGATTTTTCATTCCAGCTCCAATAAAATTTGGTTGCTCATGGGGACAAAATTTTCATTTCCCGTCGCATTCAGCATTAACACGGTTCCTTCGAATTCAAGCCATTGACTAAAATAAAGAAGTATAGTGTGAGAAACACTAATTACCAAATAAAAACCACATAATCAGGAAAAAAATTTCATATGTTAGGTGTTATTATAGGTTATTCATGAACATTTCTAAAACACTTGGATCATGTCCTATTATTAGAAATATCCTTAGGGCTCATACTAAGGAGTTCACATCCTAGTTTCCAAAGGTTAACCATACCTTTCCTCTGATACTAACTATAATGACCCATACATTACATACATTTTTAATACTTCAAAAATGAAGTATATTTATTAAAACATATAACAAAACCATGATAGGACCATATATGAATAGTTTCTTTAGAAACTTGGAAACATAAAAAACTGGTTCATAAAGCATCTACATTGTCTCCTGTTTATTTGATCATATCTAGACTTCTTTTTGGAATATCATATTTAATACCCTTCTTCCTAACCTGGGGAATAGAAACATAAAAAAGGGTGATCTAAAATTATCAGTAAGGGTAAAAAAATGAAATTTCAATAATATCATATTCTTAAGATCATAATGTTTGAAAATCTTATCCTGCATAAGAGGTCATAATATTATGTCATGGGATAAATCATAGAACTGCAATGTAATCCCAAAAAAATCAGAACATAAGACATGAAACATTGAGGCATACACAAATAAGCATAGAAAATCATTTCATATTAGTCAAGTATCATCTCCAAGACCATCATAGCACACAAACTCCATTACTGAACCATGTTCACTCCTCGTTCCAGCCCTGTAATACTGAACCAGATTTACTTGCCATTCTAGCCATGTCTATCTCATGAGATAAAAATATTTACCCAATGCATTGGATGGAGATATAGGTCCCACCAATATCATAATTAAACCATTCATATGTGTTACAAAAAATCATAACTCATACATCATAGCATAACTGTAATGGCCCGGACCTCTCTGGTCCATTACTTTGTAAAAATGTGGTGTTAGAGGTGTTCAGGAGGTCAAGCTAACAATCCCCAAATATTTTCCAAAATATTCCTTCTTGATGAAACATTTCAATGGTAGACAGTTGAGAACTTTAACATAAAGTTACGTAATTTGGTAATTTTGATGTTTCTAACTACCTCTGTTTTGGAGTAGTGGTTTGGGGGTGCGCTTGGGTGAACTTTTATGGAGAACTAAAAGGCAGTAGCTTTTGCACGGGTGGCGCACGGTTTGTCTAAACCGTGCAGCTAAACCATGTGTAGTTGGCATGGAGGCAGTAGCTCCCACACGGATTGCCCACAGTTTGTCTCAACCATGCTGCCAAACTGTGCAAGAAGGGTGTACAAGGTAGAAGCTAATACACGGTTAGCGCACAGTTTGTTAAACCATGCAAACTAACGGTGCAACCACTTAAACTAGATCCTAAAATTGTGGATCTTGACTATCTTGCCTCTAACATGCTTATTTAAGCTTCTAAATGGCCATAACTCAGTATTACCCTCCCTTGAAGATAGAAGGACCTCTCCCAACCATTTTGAAGGTGATCCAAAGGCTTCCCTTAGAGAATTGAAGCCATTTTCTTGAGGTATGTGATCATTCTTGTTTGGTTGTTAGATCTACTCAGATACACTCCTCCTCTTCTCTCAGTTTCTTATATCTACGCCCATTATGGGTAGATCTAAGTGTGTGGATTCCAAATATGATGAGATTTGGGATTGGTTGTGTTAGGAGAAGAGATCTAAAGAGAATTCTTGGAGGATCATCCTAGTTTTCTTGTGCGTTCTTCGTTTGTTGGGGTTTTTATCAAAAAACATTGAGGTAGGGATCTTACCTTAATTTATCTCTCTATTTTTTGCATTATGCGGGGTGGGTATCCTCTTGTTTTCATGAGGAATGGTTGAACCAGTAAATATAGATAACAACTTGTTAAAGAACGGGTTTGGGGAAATTTTGATGATATTTTAGTTTTATATCCATTAATGCTTATCCTTTTTTATGATGTAAATTGAATAGGCTTATGCCGACTGAAAATCACAGTCATTGGGGGCCTTTTCTTGCATAATTAAATGTTTCTCTATTTTTATGTATTGTTTTGGGGATGTAATTTCATAGAATGATGAAATTTTTAAATCATGTAATGTTGGCTGATCAAATGAATACCTCAAACCCTTGTATGATCACCCCTGTTAAACTAAATGAAAGAATGATTTTTTGTGGGTGCTAGTTGCGGTTTAATTATGTGAAGGGGGTGTTTCGTGGTTTGTTGTGGAATGGGTGAGCAGTGGGGCTGTGGTTGGCTTGGTTTTGGGTTGGCGTGTATGATATGGTTCTGATGGGCAGTAGAGATGTGGGAAATGGCATCGAAGGGATGATGATGCGGTTTGGGTATTGTTTCCAAGGTGTTTTTGGTTATGGTGGTTGGATGTAGGGCTGGAGGGATGGGTTGTGCATATGAAAAAAATTGGAAGAGTTAAATAATGAATTGTGGGGCATGGTAGTTCATTAAATACGGAAAATCAATGGAATTGATTGGATGATAAAAGAAAATGGTATTGTGTTGCTTGTGTTTTCCCTAACTTTATTTGTGGTTGGCAAGGATATGTTTTATGAAAGATTGATCTAGTTTGGTTGTTGTTAGTTTCTTGGTAGTTAGGGAACTGATAAACTAAAACTATTGAAACATGAAAATCTTAATGGGGTTTGGGGCTATTTTGTGTGTGCATACTTTCATGGTAGCAGTATCGAGGCATGTGCTAAGGTCTTTTGTGTATAATCCTTAGGATGGGCTAAGTGGGTGATATAATTATATAAATATGTACTTATTATATTTCTTTACGCACCCTACCCATGTTGATCACTACGTTCCAAACACCCATGGGACGGGGGGTGAAATTATCAAACATCCAAAGGATGGATGGTTACTTTTCTTCCCTGTGCTCCTTCTTCCAGGTTCTGTAGCCCAAGATCCTTAGGGCAGGTTATGATAGATGTTTCCCAAGAGTCTTCAGGATGAGGATGTGATGTGTTCCCAAGAGTCTTCTAGGTGAGGATGTGATGTGGTTCTCAGGTGTCTTTGGGAGGAGATGTGGTTATGGACGAGGATTGAGTGCCGATAGGATATGGGATGAGATGCAGTTATGGTCGAGGATTGAGTGCCTTTGGGATACCATGAGCTTCGTATGGCCAGGTTGCGGCACTAGCTCGAGCATTGTATGTCCAGGTTGCAGCACTGGATCAGGAAGAGCGGGAAGCATCAGAGCTTTAGGTGTGAGGGCTTGAGCAGTATTCAGTGGGACGGTTTTACGGGGTACCCATACTTTGATAATTTTACTATACTACTCTATTGACTTGCAATATTTGGTGAGTGTGACTTGTAATGTTGGGTGGATAGATTCATTGCTAGGATTTGGTTCCTTCTATTTTCTCACAGGGCATTATGATGTCTCCCCACCTATGCACGAGAGCTTTAGGTTTTCCTACTGAGTATACTTGTATGCTCACCCTACGTTTACTTTCCGTTATTCAGGAGGACTTCAGGGACCATGAGGGACCATACTAGTTGGGCGTTGGAGTTTTTCTGGTTGTATTTTTTGATTTCATTTTGGTATCGTACATTGGATCTTTTCTTGTACTTGTAGTTTTGTTTCAGTTTTGTATAAAACATGAATATGGGATGGTTTTGGGTTTATTTTCATTTACTTATTCCTTTTTCTTTTGGTGTTTGACTCATCATATTTCCCGATCTTAATTAATAAAAGGGTAATGCCTACCATATTTGTGAAAATTCATAACCTTGTCTCTAGTCGCCACTCTAGGGCCTACTAGAGGCGGGACTCGGGGGTCATTATCTCCCTTCCACCATTGCCAGCTCAGGAGGGGAATCTTTGGTGGAAGGGGGTTGTGACAGAATGGTATCAGAGGTAGAGGTTGAGTGATATGATAAATTATAGAGTTAGGCATAATGAGTATTGCATGGGATGGTAGGGAAATAGTTTCGGATAATCTTGGAGCATGAAATAGGCTAGGGAAGGTTGGCTAGGACATAGGATTTTAGGGCCCCTCGTGATCCGATGCAAGGACTCTGGACGTACCAAATGACCAAGTGAGGCTACACTTATTATAGGGTTGAGACCCTAGGAAAGGTACATGCATCGTAATGACTTGTGTTCTTGTGTTTCTGGGGAATTTTGGGGATTTAAAATGAATAAATTGTATATGAAAAATTTAGGAACAATATTCTACATTGCTCGGGCTTAGGCATTCCTTGTTTACCTTGCAGCTATGGAACCTGGGAGACGACCACGAGTAGTGCGGGCGATCGAGGCCCAGGGGGTTGACTTGGCTGATCGATGAAGGGTGGACCGAGAGGTGGAGGACGATCAGTGGAAGAAGACTCTTTGTGGCTTTCAACAGTAGACCCTTGGGAAGTATGAGGGAAACATCTCTGACATGGATACAGAGAGGTGGCTAGAGGATATGGTGATAGTTTTTAGGTTGATTCGGGCTCCGGAAAAGTACTAGGTTCCTCTGGCTGTGAGCTAGATGTGGGGAGCGGCACGTTAGTGGTGGATGATCCATCTTGGGGTGAATAGGGAGACTGAGGTTACATGGGAGGATTTCAAGAGGGAGTTCTGGGCAGAATTCATCTCTTCTATAATGAAGGCTGAGAAGAGGTAGGAGGTACTCTCCCTTTAGCAGGGGAGCATGTTGGTGAGAGAGTTGGGGATCAAGTTTAAGGATCTCCTTCATTTTTCTCCGGACCTCTTTCTAGACGAGGAGTCTTTGGTGAGACATTTGGAGGAGGCACTTCGACCTCTTCTCCAGTATGCTTTTACTCCTTTCATCCTACCGACGTACATGGAGGTCTTGAAGAAGGCTGAAGTGGTGGAGAGGATGCACATGCTGGGAGGTGTGTCGTGAGAGGGAATCCAGTTGGGCTTGTCAAAGGGGAAAGCCGTCAGCAGCATGCCTCTATCTTCAGGGCCCTCTAGGTTCCATCCAGTAGGGAGAAGGCCTCAATAGTTTTAGTTGTGATATCTCGGTCCTCACCATTTTACTTCGGTCTCGGGACCGAGGTGTTTCATCTGTGGTAGCCGTGGGAACCTTCGGAACTAGTGCCCATACCAAGTACAATACAGTGGAGGTGGATCGGTACAACACCCGCCTAAGCCATAGAAGTTTCCATCTAGGCCCTTCCAGCAGCTGCAGCAGCAGCAGGGTCAGCGAGCTTCCGCTCCTCCGAGGGTAGACGTTGCAAGAGGAGGACGACCTCAGGGACCTCGACTAGGGCGTGGTCAGGGAGGTGGCCAACAGCCGAGAGGTAGAGGAGTTGGGCATGAGAAGTTGCACGCCGGAAAGGTAGTGGTTCCAGCAGGGCCAGAAGTAATTCGAGGTACAATCATCTTGTTTAGTACCATTTCCTATGACAAGTTTGATTCAGGAGCTTCACACTCCTTTGTTGTGCCCAGTCTGGCCTGTTCCATGGGCCTAGACATAGAGACACATTCCGTACCCCTAGTTTTGAGTACGCCAGTCAGAGGTTAGACCAAATTGTCTCTTGTTTTCCGGGGATATAGGTTGATTTTGGGGCTACACCAATCCAGTGGAGATCTCCTTTTACTGCAAATGAAGCCTTACGATGTCATTCTAGGCATCGACTAGCTGTTCTCGGTGTGTGCCGTCATTGATTGTTTTTGAAGAAGGGTTGTGTTTTCAGTCGTGGGTAGCCGACATGTGACTTTCATTAGTGAGAAGGGTTGTTAGGAGGTCAGCCAGCGAGGGGATCCCTTTCTTTCCTCGTTATTCAGGCAATCAGTTGATTTGGCAGATGCGGAAATGGTAGAAGTCTCCAAGATCGTTAGCGAGTTCATGGACATCTTCCCTGAGGAGGTGGTGACTCTACCCCCTAGACGAGACATTGAGTTCAGAATAGACTTACAACCTGGTGCTCATCCGATTTGGATGGCCCCCTATTAGATGGAACCTTCAAAGCTATAGGTGTTGCGGATTCAAATTGACGATCTGATGAAGAAGGGTTTTGTTTGACTGAGTACATCACCATGGGGTGCTCCAGTCTTATTCGCAGATAAGGCAGATGGTGGTATAAGGCTATTCATAGACTACCGGAGTTGGAACCAGGTAACCGTGAAGAACCATTACCCCCTCCCGAGGATAGAAGATCTCTTTGACCAGTTGAGGGGAGCAGCATGGTTCTCTAAGATCAATCTGTGGTCTGGATATCACCAGTTGAGGGTGATGGAGGGTGAAATCTTGAAGACCACCTTTATGTGCAGATACATGCACTTTTAGTTTGTGGTCGTGTCGTTAGGCATTACAAATGAACCATACATTTTCATGGGACTCATGAACTCCCTCTTTCGGGAATACCTAGACCAGTTCATAGTCGTCTTTATCAACGACATCCTGATCTACTCAATATTAGAGGAGGATCATGCTGAGCACCTGAGAACGGTTTTAGAGGTCCTCCGACAGCACCAACTTTATGGGAAGTTTTCCAAATTCAATTTTTAGACTTGAGAAGTAAGCTTCCTTGGACACGTTGTCTCCGATAAGGGAATAGCGGTGGACCTATCAAAGGTCAAGGTGGTTGTTTCTTGGGAAACATCCATGAAAGTGGCAGAAGATCGTAGTTTCCTTGGACTAGCAGGCTACTACCGGAGGTTCTTTCCCAACTTATCCTGAGTTGCAGCACCTTTGATAGCCTTGATGAAGAAGGATTGATCTTTCATCTGGGATGAGCAGTGTGAGGTAGCCTTCAGTTATCTAAAGTGAAAGTTGGTTAGTTCCCCAGTGCTGAGATTATCAAAGGAGGGAGTAACATTTGAGGTATTCTGTGATGCCTCAGGCCAAGGCTTGGGGTGCCTGCTGATGCAACAACAAGGGGTGATCTCTTCTGGGTCTAGGAAGTTACTTTCTCATTAATGTAACTATTCCACCCACGATCTAGAGCTTGATGTGGTTGTGTTCACACTGAACATGTGGCGGCATTACCTCATTGAGGAGCACTTCTTGGTCTTTATGGATTAGAAGAGTTTGAAGTATATATTCTCTTAGCGGGACCTGAATTTGCGGTAGCGAAGGTGGATGCGGTTCCTCCTGGACTACGACTTAGAAATCTCCTACACCGAAGGCAAGGGAAATGTGGTGTCTGATTCTTTGAGTAGGAGGAAGGACGCGGTTCGAAAGTCAGCAGATTTCTGGAAGGAGATGGAATAATTGGCTGCACCTCACCTCTATGTATGGGAAGTTGGTGGTAGAGGTTGTCTGTTTTAGATGATAGTGTAGTACTCCCTACTACGGCAGGTGGAGAAGTCTCAGTGGGGAGACATATAGAGTGAAGTGATGCACGATCGGGCTGGCCACGTCAATGCTCTGGAAGGATGGTTAAAGGATGGTCTGAATCAGATGCTTTTCTGGGGCAAGTTGTTTGTTCCAGAGGCAATGCGTGAGATATTTCTTGGTGAGTTACACAACTCACCCCTTGTAGTACACCCAGGAACTTACAAGATGTACCAGGGCTTGAGAGGGCAGTTCTAGTGGCCCGGGGTGAAACGTGCAGTACCAGAGTTCGTAGAAAAGTGCCTCATGTGTCTGTAGGTGAAAGCTGAACACCGCGTCCCAAGAGGTCTGTTACAACCTTTAGATGTCCTCGAGTGGAAGTGGGATGACATCTCGATGTATTTCGTCACGAGGCAGCCCAGAGTTCAAGGGGGTTGTGACGCCGTCTGGGTAGTGGTAGACCAGCTGAAGAAATCATCCCACTTCCTAGAAATCAAGGATTCAAGTACATTTGAGGCCCAAGCATAGATGTATGTGAATGAGGTGGTGCAGTTTCACGGATTTCCGAGATCTATAATCTCCAACCGGGATACCCAGTTTTCCTCGCGGGTCTAGAGAGGATTGCAACATGCTTTTGGAACTTGGCTATGCCTCAACCTGACTTTCCACCCCTAGACAGATGGGTAGATAGAGCGCACCATCCAGACTTTGGAAGATATGATACGAGCATGTGTTTTGGGCCATGGAGGATCATGGGTACAACCCTTGCCTCTGATAGATTTCTCTTACAACAACAAATATCACTCTACCATTGGCATGGATCCTTTCGATGATTTGTATGGGAGGCCATACGACTCACCCATATGCTGGACAGAGGTCAGAGAAGTAGGTGTTCTTGGCCGGGAGGTGGTGAAAATCACGGTAGAGAAGGATCAACTTATATGAGAGAGGATGAAGGCATCTCAGGACAGGAAAAAGCCATATGAAGATAATAGGAGGAGACCCTTGGAGTTCGAGGTCAGGGACCATGTGTTCTTGAATGTCTCTCCTCGGCGTGGGCAGCGAATATTCGGAAAGGGAAGCAAGCTTTATCCCAGGTTCTTCGGGCCCTTCGAGGTGTTGGGGCAGGTTGGCGAGGTGGCTTATTAGCTGGAATTTCTGCCACCGCTGCAAAGGGTGCACAATGTCTTCCATGTGTCTCAGCTCCATCAGTACCTACACGACAATTCACATGTCGTTGACTGGGGAAAGCTAGATATCAAGGATGATTCAATGTTCATGGAGTGACCCATGATGATCGAAGGTCATGAAGAGAAGGTGCTTCGTGGATGAACAATTACTTTGGTTCATGTGCTTTAGAGGCATAGTGGGCTTGAGGAGAGTACCTGGGAACATGAAGCACATATGAGTGCCTAGTACCAAGAGTTGTTTTGAGTTCTATCCTATTTGGTTTCGTACTGGCTTATAATGTAATTCTTGACCAGGTTAACTATGAAATGTGTTTCATGTGCGTAAGAAGTGTCCTGAAATGTGGGGAGGGTAGGTCCTTATCCCTAGTTAAGACACATTTAAGTGGATGCACCTAAAACCGTGCGGGCGAGTCAGTGCCGCCCAAAGTGGATAGTATCTTCACATGGAGGAAGGAAAACCCCTCACCCACATGATCAGACTTTTTAATATTTTGCTTTGTATGGTTGCACAGTGGAGAGGAGCGGTATGATTGTGATTGTTCCGAAGATATGTGAGGGAGGGGGCACTCCTTGGTAACAAGGATATTTACCCTCGAGAGGTATATTTCGAGGGGGGAGTTGTTCAGACCCCTCTCATTTCTTCAGGAATAGTTTTAATTATCGAGGGTGAGAATAGTTTGAGAGATATCTGATGTAATTTCATGGACCTCTCTGCTCCATTACTTTGTCAAAATGTAGTGTTAGAGGCGTTCCAGAGGTCATGGTAACTTATCCCAAACGATTTTCCAAAATATTCCTTCTTGATGAACTATTTCAATGGTAGACAGTTGAGAAAATTAACATCACGTTATGTATTCAGGTACTTTTGATGTTTCTAACTACCTCTGTTTGGAGTAGTGGTTTGGGGGTGCGCTTGGGTGAAATTTTAAGGTGAACTAAAAGGCATTATCGTTCACACGGGCAGCGCATGGTTTGTCAAAAATGTGTGGGTAAACCATGCATAGTTGGCTTAGAGGAAATAGCTCCCACACAGACGGCACACGGTTTGTCTAAACTATATGGCCAAACCATGCGAGTAGGGTGGCCAAGGCAGTATCTAACAGACAGATAGCGAACTGTTTGTTAAACTGTGAGAACTAACAATGCAGCCACTTAAACTAGATCATAAAATTGTGGATCTTGACCGTTCTGCCTCTAACTTTCTTGTTTAAGCTCCTAAGTGGCCATAACTCGGGATTACCCTCCCTTGAAAATAGTAGGACCTCTCCCAAGTGTTTTGGAGGTGATCAGAAGGCTTCCCTTGGAGAATTGAAGCTAGTTTCTTGAGGTATGTGATCATTCTTGTTTTCTTGTTAGATCTACTTAGATCTACTCCTCCTCTTCTATTGGTTTCATAGATCTACACCCGTTATGGGTAGATCTAAGTATGTGGATGCCAAATATGATGATATTTGGTCTTGGTTGTGTTAGAAGAAGAGATCTAAGGAGGATTCTTGTAGGGCCAACCCATATTTCTTATGTGTTCTTCATTTGTTGGGGTTTTCATCAAAAACCTTTGAGGTAGGGATATTACCTTTGTCTCTCTCTCTCTATTTTGTTTATCATGTAGGGTGGGTATCCTCTTGTTTTCTTGAGGTACGGTTGAACCAGTAAATAATGATAAAAACTGGTTAAAGAATGGGTTTGGGAATTTTTTTGGATATTGTTGTTTTATTTCCATCAATGCTTATCCTTTTTTTATGTTGTGAATTGAATAGACTTATTCCTACTGAAAATCACTATCTTTAGGGGCCTTTTCTTGTGCAATTAAATGTTTCCCTATTTTTCTGGATTGTTTTTTGGATGGAATTTCATTAAATTTAAAAATTGGTTAACCATGTAATGTTGTCTGATCAAATGAATACCTGTAACCCTTGTATGATCACCCCAATTAAACAAAATGAAAGAATGAATTTTTTTTGTGGGTGCTGGTTGGTGTTTAATTATGTGAAGGGGGTGTTTCGTGGGTTGTTGTGGAACGAGTGAGCAGTGGGGTTGTGGTTGTCTTGGTTGTGGGTTGGCGACTATGATATGGTTGTGATGGGTAGCGGAGCTGTGGGAAATGGTATCGAATGGATGATGATGTGGTACGAGTATTGTTTTCGAGGTGTTTGTGGTTATGGTGGTTGGAAGTAGGTCTAGAGGGATGGTTTGTTCATATGAATAAAATTTTAAGAGTTTACTAATGAATTTTGGGGCATGGTATTTTATTAAATAAGGAAAATCAATAGAATCGATTGGATGATAAACGAAAATGGTATTGTGTCGCTTGTGTTTTCCCTAACTTTATTTGTGGTTGGTAGGGATATGTTTTACGAATGATTGATCTGGGTTGGTTGTTGTTTTTTGCTCGGTAGTTAAGGAACTGATAAAATAAAACTGTTGAAACATGAAAATCTTAATCGGTTTTGGGGTTGTTTTTTGTGTGCATACTTTCATGGTAGCAGTATTGAGGAATGTGCTCAGATCTTTTGTGTAGAAACCTTAGGATGGGATGAGTGGTTGATATAATTATATAAATATGTACGTTGTATGTTTCTTTACGCACCCCACCCATGTTCATCACTACGTGCAGAACACCCGTTGGATGGGGGTGAGATTCTCAAACATCCAAAGGATGGAGGGTTACTGTTCTTCCCTGTGCTCCCTCATCCAGGTTCTATAGCCCAAGATCCTTCGGGCATGTTATGACAGATGTTTCCCAAGAGTCTTCAGGATGAGGATGTGATGTGTTCCCAAGAGTATTTGAGATGAGGATGTGATGTGGTTACCATGTGTCTTTGGGATGAGATGTAGTTATGTCCGAGGATTGAGTGCCAGTGGGATATGGGGTGAGATGTGGTTATGGTCGAGGATTGAGTGCCGACAGGATACTATGAGCATCGTATGGCCAGGTTGCGACACTAACTCGAGCTTCATATGGCCAGGTTGTGACAATAGCTCAGGAAGATGGGGAAGAATCATATCTTTAGGCGTTAGGTCTTGAGCAGTATTTAGTGGGAAGGTGGTGCGGGGTACCCATACTTTGATAATTTTACTATACAACTCTATTGACTTGCGATATTTGGTGAGGGTGTCTTGTAAGGTTGGGTGGATAGATTCCTTACTAGGCTTTGTTTCCTTCTATTTTCTCACGGGGCATTAGGATGTCTCCCCACCTGGGCAGGAGTGCTTTAGGTTTTTCTGCTAAGTATTCTTGTATTCTCATCCTACTTTTAATTTTAGGTCTTCAGGAGGACATCATGGACCACGCGGGACCTTGAAAGTTGGGAGTTGGAGTTTTGCTGGTTGTAGTTTTTCACTTTCTTTTTGGTATCAGACTTTGTAGATTTTCATGTAGTTGTACTTTTGTTTCAGTTTTGTATAAAACGTGCATTTGTGTTGGTTGTGGGTTTATTTTCATTTACTTGTTCCTTTTTTTTGGTGTTTGACTCATCCTATTTCCTGATCTTAATTAATAAAAAGGGTAATGACTCCCATATTTGTTAAAACTCATACCCTTGGTGCTAGTCGCCACTCCAGGGCCTACTGGAGGTGGGACTCGGGGGGTCATTATCTCTCTTTCACCATTGCCAGCTCTGGAGGGGCTTCTTTGGTGTGAGGGGGTTGTGACAATAACCCATGTAATATAATGAGATTCTTAAATATCATGCAATCATAACGTAATCCATATACGATAAACGGACTTCATAAAAATAATTCCATCATAACATAATCAAATAAATTTAATAATAGGGATAGAAACATAAACCTATATTATCTTAGATGGAAAATAATTTTGATAAAACACTTGAACTTAGTTCTTGAGGAAAATATCCTTCTTCAAAAACATTTTTGTTTCACAACATGTCATGAAATTTTAGAATAAAAGGATTTTATTGAAAATAAACTTGAAAACATATAAAGGAAGCTTCACAGAAATAATGTTATTTGAATGCATAAAAAATCCATTCATGCCTTATAAGGTAAAAAACATTCTTCTCGTACTATGGTCAGAAAAGTCAAAAAGTATCTCGTACTAAAAATGACAAAAGATTACTTTCATATCTTATACTAAATATTCATTAATTTGTTAAATTGGATTTAGAAAATTCAAGGAGTATAGAAATAATATTACAAATTTATGAAACAGGGATGTGGATGATAAATATTCCCTAGTAAATACTGAACTATAAACAATCTCGGATAAAAATGAGATTGCAAGATTTTCCCTTTCCTTAGGTATGATATGCTTGGTACATTTCAGAACCTCATGTATAATGATTTAAAAAATTTCATTGAATTATAGCAGAGTCATAGTCATTTTTATGATATCATATATTGTCATATTCTTATCTGTTTATTAGTAACATTTCATTGTTACTTGTTATTCGGTTATTAACTGCTTTCTGTTATTATGCATGTTTTATCGAATAAATTCTTATTCATCTTTTTAGGTTGTAGATATATCATTTATAGAATGGTATTAGTATATTATATATCATATTTATTAATTAAATTTATATAATCATTCTTCAATGAAGATCATGTATAACAAATCACATCACATCATGGAGATAGTAGGTCGTACGTACGCGCGAGCGATGATATCATTCTCATGATTATGGAATTGTATTGATATTTATGGTGTATAATATTTCAGAATCAATATCACTTTATAATAATAATATATAGTTTTTTCTTCCATCATTATACCCATCCAATCATGTTGGTGATGAAAAACAGATTACACCACGGCGTGGAGACGGTAGGTTGTATGTACGCACACGTGGTGATTTCAATTTTTTACATGATGGAAAGATGATGGAATATGTTTGTTTCATATTAATAATAATATATCACTATAAAAGTGTTATTAAAGTTATTAAAAAATCAAACAACACATATAGAGGAAGTAGAAGAAGAAATAAGTTTGAATGAATCGGTAAAGGATGATACCTCTTCTTCGACGTGCCTCTTCTAATACTCCTCTTAGGCCACTAAAGATGGTCTTTTAAGAAGACCAGAACCTCTAGTATATTTATAGGTATGTTTAGAAATAATATGGTTAGGGGTTTTCCATGTTTGAAAGCTCAAAATGGAGTGAAGAGAAGAGGGAGGATGTGCCCTTTATATAAGAGAGTAGAGGGGCACTATTGGAAACCTGCAAAATATTAATTTGTAATAAACTCAAATCTGACTTAAAAAATTTTAAACTGACTCAAATTTGAATATTAGATAATAAAATTTCGTAATATCATAAACCAATCAAATTTAAACATGTTTTCATTTTATTTTAAACCTTATTATTTTGATTTATCCTTATTTAATCTATTTAATTTTATCTGTGGTAATAATATTCTAAATTTTAAATAGTTATAAATACTTACTTATGTGTTGTTAATTATACATTAATGGATACTTTATGACATTTTAAACCATATTAGTTTCAATTTATAATTTTTAAATTTTTTTGTGATTTTTAAACAATTTAATAATATAAAATATCAATAGTGTCTATTTTGACACGATTCATTTATTTGAATTTAAACAATATCCACATAGAAGATATGTTCAAACCAAAATATTTAATATATTCATAACATGTCATGTTTATCTATAAAATTATTGGATCACATTAATTAGTTCATATATTATTTATTTTAATATTTTAAAACTGTTTATTTGATATTTCTCTTAATAAAATAATTACTACAACATTTTGGTATAATTATTTAATATAATTATTTGTTGTATAAAAATTATAAATAAAATACTATTCTGAATATACATCTAATATATTTCATAATAATGATTTTATTATAAATTATCTTCTGAAAAAACTGACTTTTAAAATGTTATCTTTATTAAAGTATGAAGGTGAAAACTTTGACATCATTTAAAATAGAATCATATAAATGTCATAATATGTTTTATGAGGCTCCAAATAGTCCACAAGTATAAAATTAGATACATAACAAATAGATATACTCGATCAATAAGTTTTGGTAAGGTTTTTGTGCCTTTTATGGGTATTATAATTTTAATAAAAACTATATTATTTATTCTTCACTAAATAAATAAATTTTTCATCATTAATGTATATGTTATTAAGGTAATTAAATATTTCCTAAAAATTAAAAATGAATTACCATAAAAAATAAAACCTTTTAGATTTAAAATTTATATTTATAATGGAATTTATATTCTGGATTACCTTATATTAAAAATACTTTAATTATTAATGTTTGAGTGGGACATATTTCACTTTCTTTAAATAGAATAAATTAAAGGTCTTAATCACATCCAATTGGGGTTAAAATAGATTCCATTTCGACCCAAGTATGATTTACGGAAAAATATAATAATCCAATTATATTAGGACAAGTGTTAGGGTAATTTTATAATATTATATTTACCCTTAATTACCTAATTTACCTTCAACTATGGTAAAATAAATTTACCGTAGTTACTATTAAAAGTGCCTAAAAATAAAAAGTATCCTATTAAAATAATTTGGACATACTGATTCAATATATGTAATCAATTTTTCCAAATTGAAAACACATAAGTTGCCATATTTAATTTAATATTAATCCCGCTGTTCAAAAAACAAGTTTTAAAAGTTAAAACATTGCAAAAGATTGATATTTTTTTTCCTATGAATTCAAAGTAAAATTAATGATAATGACATAGAATATATTAAATTGTAAAAAATAGATTCTATTTGTACTTTAAAACCATTAATTATTATAATCTACCAATATAAATTACCTCTATGAAAAAATTTGTTTTTAATTAAAATTTAGCGTATTTTTACTATTCATCAAATGATGAAGTTTATTAGAAAAATATTAGAATTTTAACCAAGGAAAATTTTTATATTCATCTTCCAAAAAAAGTTTTACATTATAATATTAAAATTATTAATGTTTCTAAAAGTGTTTTCTATTAAAAGGCACAAAAACATTCTTTGAATATCTATTTGATGAATATAAAAAATACTATTTTAATAACATACAAATATGATTAATTTCATTCACTCAAAAAAAATGAAATATAATTGATTTAAATTTATCATAGATTTTTTTAAAAGTAATTTATATTTATTCCCGCTAACATAACAACTAGGTTATAATGGTAACTTTATATTAAGGGCATCTCATAGTTTGTTTAAACTAACGATTGCGTGCAAAACAAGCAACTGAAAAATTAGTTAAATATTTCATAAAACACATGGTTGTTATAGTCATAAGGTTATAATTAACTAATTTTACGTGGATTTGTTTCGGTACGAACATGAGATAGAAGAGTGGAACAAGAAAAGTGAAATAAAATGGGATAGATTATTACATCTCAATTAATGTTAAATCCTTTTCTATGTGGATAATGTCTTGAATAATTACATTGAGGTGATAAAACAATATCTACAAGGAATTAATTAATCTTAGAATATGGTACTTGATCCGATATTTTCAATTTCATGTATTTGGGAAAATATTTTTCATGGGGGCGAGATGGGGTAGTTATATTTGAGGGGGAGAAATTTTCCCAAATAAATTAAATTGAAAAATAATGGTTCATGTACCTTATTCTAAAGATGGGGTACTTATATTTGAGGGGGCAATTTTTTTAGTTTAGATATCAAGTAATAGAATATTTCAAGAATACGAATTTTTATAGTGGTATCCATTGATACTATTTTTTTAATTAGATATATTTTTATGACTTTTATAACCATAAAAAAGAATTTATATTTTTGTAAAAACATAAAGGAAAAGAGAAAATTAAGAAATAGAGTTTTAATAGAATATTTTATAATTTTAGACTTCCAATAATTTCCTTTTCAGGTTTTCGAATTGAATTTATTTTATAAAATAAATTATTTATCTTATTAAATTCATTTTTTTACAAAACCAGTATATAATTTTTTAGATCATTATTACATCAATATTTTTTAGTAAAAAAAACCATATTTTAAAAATTTTCTTTTTTATATACCTAAAATTTCTTGTTTTTAAAAACATAATAAATATCCACTCAAAGTTTATTTTGACACACCAATTCATAAAAAAAATTTAAATTCATATTTTTTATTTCATAAAATTTTTGTTTTATTATATCCATAAAATTATCATCTTTATGCTGTATGTTAAATGTACTTTAAAAAAATAAAGATATAATTTTTTTAGTTACATAATATGAATATTTATTTTATGGTGCACTAAAAATTGTATTTAATAATATTTTTCATGATAAATATTATTTACATGTCATTTTACTATTACAGTGGTTATGTTACTATTTTAATGGTCATATTACTATTCTAACTATTAGGTTACTATTGTAAGGTCTATTTTTGTATTCTGATGGTCATGTTCCAATTCTAAAGGTAAAATTGGATTGATAATTTCCTGTAATTTTTTTTATATTCTTAATTAATAATTTCATAGTTTTCTCTCAAATTTACCTATATCTTTTACAAAATAACTATCATATATCAATCTTTTTATAGAGTTGTTTTTAGGTGTGGTATTTCTAAGTAACCAAAAAACTATTTATTTTCATATTATACTTATGTTATTTATTTTTTCATTATCTAATTATACTATTTTTAAATTTATAGTGTTTATTTATTTACTATTTATAATTTTCTATATTGAATAAATAATGTTGATTTAGTTTTTATTAAATGGTGCATGTGTTTTATACTACAATTGATACCCAAATATGCCATACATACATATTAAAAAATAAAATTGCATAAAAAAGTCTTGTTCATTAAATTATTCCACCATTTGGATAAATTTTCCTTAAAATTTAAACTCATAATCAATGTGAAAAGATTGAGGTTACTTATATTTCCTTAAATCCTTGAGGTACCATATTATCCCATCGTACTTATGATTTCACCAAATTAATTTGATAAGTTCGTTTATATTAATTCGTAGAACATTGTCTCTATGATCCATTATATTGACCAAGTGTTATTCATAAGATATTGTATGTTCCAGGTGTACTACCTCAATATTCATTTCATGTGATAGATCTTGTATATAATTACATAATAAAGACACATGGAACAGATTTTACACTTGATCTAGGTCTTATGGATGGTACAGTCAGTAGGCCACAACTGTAACCCAGTCATGGATCTTGAAGGGGTCAATGTTCATAGGGGTAAGCTTTCCATTCTTTATAAACCACATGAAAATATTCTGGGTTACATTTCAAGGATTATTTTGTATTAGACATCCAACTATAGTATTCATAGATAATTTTTAACATATCTCTTTCCCTTGAATTTTGAGTAGATGTAATGAGTTTCCGAATGGATTGAACCTTCTCTATTATTTCTAATACATGTTTGGGTCCCAATAACTTCTAATCACCATTTTGATCTCAACATATTATAGTTTTATCTCATTATGTATAGATAGTAATCAGTTTCTATATGAATACATGAGTGGAAACTATTATTGTATTATAAATCAACAATGGAATATTTTAATCCTATGAATAATTGATTTCCATCAAGAAAGATCTCAAAATTTCTAGATGTTTCTTTCAATGTGTCCATTAATATAGGGGTGGTAAATTATACAAAATATATACTCCCTATTTAATTCATGTTAATGAATCTTTCATTAATTTTTTCTGAATCTTGGTTGTTGATCAGATAAGATCAAAAGTGGTTCCCTATATGTATTTACTACTTTCTTATGAAATCTTCTAAAAAGTTTATGGAGTAAGAAATCATTATGGATGAAGAAAATTTTAGTAGTCCTAGAATGTCCATTCTTTATATCCCATATGAAATTGTTTTTTTAGATTTATTTAAGACCTATGACAATTTATATGGTAATTTTATTCCACTTCCATGTTAGTATAGGTAGCATTAAAATAATTAACATAAATTTTTAGAACTCTACAATAACTTTATGGCATACGAAGCACTTTGAAGTATACATTTCTGTCTGCTTCTTCATGCTATCCCACAAAAAGAGTTCTCAATGATCTTGGTGCATCATGGTAATGGTATGTGAATAGATAAAGATGATCTATTTTGATTAGCTATTATATTTTTATTTAGCTCTATAGTTGAGAACACACAGATTATGTACCTAAATAAATGAATTCATCCTTTACAATACTAAATTATTGAAGTCTTACTTCCTGGGGTACTTTAAACTACTTTTGATGTTCCAAATCATCTTGTTATTCCTCTATTATTTTTCACTGGATATATAATTGGGAAATAATTTTTTAAAGGTATGTTGTATTCCCTATAATTACGATTTTCAGAAAAATCCTTTGCATGTCCATGAAGATATTATCATTCTAAATCATCATCATGGATAGGTTATTAGGTTACTTTCTAATAATATAATTGAGAACCTTATTTTACTTTCTTGGTCAATTATTTATTAAATAGTTATAATAATTAATTATCTCCAATAATTATATTTTGAATCATGTTTAAATCATTTTGTGTTAATATATTTCTTAAAATATTATGAAAAAATATATGTCACGCTTCACTACATAGATGAAATGCATCTAAATAATTAAGTCAAAGATCATGTCTATTTATTTTACACTATTAATTAGGTTGTTTTGTTCATAGGTCTTCAGTTTTCATGAGGTATATTAAATTAATTTATCATTTTTTGGAGTATGAATCCCAATCCCTTCATTGAAGAAATACTATATGTCACTAGCCCTTATCCATTTATGTGTAGTGTGAGAACATGTACAAGGGATAAAATTTCCTACAGCTCTTTAAAGATTTCTTCCTATTCATCCATCCAAACATATTTCATGACTCATGTGTTAAATTAGCTAGTGGGATATAAATACCTGAAAATTTTATCATAAAACAATATTAGTACCCAAATTATCTTATAAAACTGTGGATCTTTATGAAACATTTTAGTCTAATACATTCTGAAAACACAATTTTTATTAATGGACCCCTGAAAACCCATTCACTTGTGATTACATGTTCCAATAATGAATCTTTCTACACCCAAAAGTAATACTTACTCAACATAGAATATAAATTATACATTATGAATGTTTATAGGACTATTCTTCAATGTTTCTAAACGTATTATTTTTCTAATGGTATATATGAAAATATTGATAATAAAAATTTACATAAATTTATCATGGTAATCACTAAAGGATTTATTCATCAATGAATATTATTGGGCAATTGATATATATGAATGGAAAAATATGAATAGATAGGTTATATATATTGTATGGAATATTATACTTTTAATTTCATCCTTTTCACCCATGTAAAATGATATCTAGAATGAAGATCCAATTTTGAGAAAAATTTATCTCCTTAAATCCGATCAAACAATTATACAATTATTTGAAGTGAATAGTTTTTATTTATTGTTATATTCCAAAGATATTAGTATTTGATTCAAATATTTACTAAACAATCCATTTTATTGATAAAGAATATTATCAAAACCCATGGTGATACAAAAGCTAGTATAAACCCCTTTTCAAAATGCTCTTATAGTTATGTCATTAAATCCACTAGTTATATCACGACTATTCTATAGGTTCTCTTAGATATATGTTTTAATTAATGAATGGGACACAAATACCAAAAAGACACAAATATATAACTATTACACGACCCTATAAAAATCATCCATTTACCAAAGTCTGTTGTTAAATTCCAGTGTATATGATACATGTGAGGGATATGGTTTCACCCATAAAGGATATCTTCAATATTCCGATGTTCCTACCTAAATGATACATGGATTGTCCAAGAATGGGGTGTTACCATGTATATAATGATAAATAATTAATGTAAAATTGATATAAGATTATCCATGTTGAAATGTCCTAATATGTACATAACACTGATCATTATAGTAAAAAATAGTCAAACCATAAATAGGTGGGTAAAACTATGTAAGGATGGTATATATAAAAGCCAGGAAAGACAAAAATATCTAATGTTCCAAAATTGGTTCTCTTAAAAGTTTCATGGAAAACATATGTTACATCCACCAAACTAACCATCTAGATTCGAAAAGAAATCTTCCTTATAACTATTCTCCTTTTATGACCACACCCTATATTTGGACTCATTCACATTACCAAGATCCCACATAAAAATGTTTTCAAATTTCTGGATAATGGGCTGTCTCTGGAGTGAATATGAAAACTAATAATATAGTAAACAATGCACCCCTAAATAACATTTCCTAATCTAGAGTGTACACCTACAAAAAACACCAAGATATAGGAATAAAAAAGTAATAATAAAAATATTATAATAAGTAAATAAGACATTCTTATTGGATTTATAAATCTAAATCCACAAGAGGGGATAATATTAATCTACATACCAACTTTGATCCTCTACTGGATATCTGAGATGATATGTCGGTGCCGTCTCCATAGGGTAGGGAACACTCATATTTTAAAATTTACCTTAAAAATATATATTATCACACAAAAATATATAGATATATTTAATAATGTCAGTGACCTAGTGGTCCATCTTATGGGACTATTGAATCAGGTATTCCACGTCTGGGTGATCTTAAAGCCTATCCCTTTTGGATAATGGGAATGGGTATAACAAGTTAGGGCATTGAAATCCCATACCATACATGTCAAATATTCATTAATATATGAGTTCTTGATTAATCTCATAAACCATAATATACACATGGACCCATATTAAAACACTATAAAAATTAAAATAATAGACTAAAACACTAAGTATAGGTATGTAATAAATTATAACTAAAACTAACATTACTAATAGTGGAAAAAAATATAGATGTTTCACTAATGAGAGTAATTATTTTAAATTTAAATTTTATTCATAGACAATGAACCCGATAATTGATATAGAACCCATGTAATCATTAAAATATTTTAGATATTAGTTTATATGTATTAATTTTCTAAATTGTTTCAATTATGAATTTTCTTGATTAAATAAAATTTTAATTAATGATTAATCTATAAATTGGTATTATTAATTATATTGGTAATATAATTTTAATTCCAAATTTCTATTTTTTTTATTAATTATGAATTATTTGGACAAATCCTTTGTTAATTCTATTTTTCCCATGAACTACATTTTAAAGGATGAAAATGGGAAAACAAATTCTATGTTTATGAGTCATATACTTAGTGTATGAGTCACTAACTTGTATATTTAGGAGTTATAAAATTTTATTTTGAGTCATATTCTATGTGTTTGATTCATATTAACTAAATCCATTCTATTATTATATTTTGTGCATGAGTCACCAAACATATGTATGGGTCATCTATAACATATTTATGAGTATGTAATGAAACTGTCTTGGTGGACTTGACACTTGACCTCACCCATCACATAATTAGGCTGAAAGAAAATTACCAATACCAAGGGGCTAGAAACCACTTCTCAGGCACTTATGAAGAACATTGGGAACCATATCTCCCTCACATCTGTGTGGACACATAGAAAAGAACTTGTACTAAAACGTTGACATGAACCGCCCATACATTGTATTTCCATACAACATCTAATAAGTAGAACAAAATACATAAACAAACTAAATGAGTCAAATTAGTCGCAATAAATAATGATTTAACATGTTTCAAAAATTCGACAAATTTTAATAATTCAAAAAAAATCTAATATCCAAAAAAAATACAATAAGTAAATTCAAACAAAATGTTGAATAAACATGGGAAGTCTGTCATGGATAAATATCCCAACATGGAAAAATAAAACAAAACCCAAATGAAACCATAACCAAAATCCATCTCCATGATACCCATGGTTTCCCAAAACATACAAAAATTCCATCATCAAATCAAGAGAAATATTTCGAATCTAAATAAAAACCTAGAATCTGTATGAAATAATACAGTCTACAAACAGAAAAACACACACTAGTGTGTATAGAGGATGAGAGAAAATTAGGCTAGATTTATCCCACTAAGGTGTCTAGGTAATTACATTAATTAATAATGCCACATATTATTATTTGATATAAAAATATAAAAAAGGTATTCTATCCAATAAGTCCAAAATGAAAACAAATCACATATTGTTTTTATAAATAATGAAATATTTCCTTTAAAATCCCAAGTAAATGAACCAATTTTATATCCATGTCATGAATATTCACTATTTAATAAATATTGGGAAAAATAATTTTGGAATCCATTTTAAATCATTTACTAGAATGTCACCCATAAACAAAAAAATCCGTCACTTATAATGAATTTTACCCAAAAAAACCATTAAGATATTTTGTTAAAATCACATTTAAAACTATTTTAAAACAAAACACAATCCTAAATGAATAAATTACAATAGGGCAGGTCACCACCACATTGATGAAGTTACATAAAAGAAGAAAATAAAGTGATTCGAAAATCAATAAGTGCAAGGAGAAATAAAAAGTATGAAATTGAAGTCACATAGAAAAACTCCAAATGGGCACAACTTCGCTCGGATATACCTTATGTCCTAAAGTAATACAGTACTAAACTAGATCCTCAAACCCTATTTGAACCTATAATAATTATTCCACATTTGAAGTTTCATCAAATTAGTCGGACCCTATAAATATTCTCTGAGGATGAATCTACCAAGGGCATATGACATTTACGAGTTCTCTACTACCATAGATTATACAATTGATAAGACATAATATAAAGTATTTTTTTTTCACTCATTCATGTCTCAATTTTATTTCAAATGATTCCCATGATAAAAAACCTCTAATTTGAGAAATAAATTAAGATAATTATAAAACAAGTATAAATAAATTACCCACACCTCACCTCAAACACCATCATAGAGAACAAATTATTTTTCACACCCCACACCCACCATAAAAATGGTGAATAACCAAAAATAGAAAAACAAAAATAAGGGGGATTGAGGAGGGCCTTTTTGTACACCTCTCTATTTCTCATGGTGTTTTCATGATAAAAATAATCACCTCTATATATATTAGTTTCTTTTGATTGGATGTTAGTTACAGGTTTGTGTTTCCATATGTTGATCTTAATAAATAAAATGGTGGAATGTTGTGTAATTTATATGTTAATTTGCAAGAATTTGAAGCTTATTTGAAGATATAGATAGTCTTAATGGGTATTTTGAATCCATGTAAGTAATTTGAAGGATCATTGTAGAATTTCATTAAATATTGAAGTAAATCTAGTTCAATATGAAGTATTGAGTGCAACATTGGTTAGAAAGTGTAGAGCTAGAATTTAGATGATGGGGTTCAAAGTATAAACTCATGAACTAGGAGTCCATCATCTAGTCCATGTAAATAGTTAGTGAATAAGAAACCCTAGTAATACCTACAAATAGCCATTCACATCAAGAATATAGCTGGTGCAAGAACATTTGAAAGAACTAATTTAATTTTTAAGTAGGCCCCACTCTTCTACATTTTTTTATTGATGATATTTTATTAATGGGATAGATTCTAGAAGCATCCCAACCCTTTTAGAGGATATAAATAGTGATTATGGGGGATTAGACCACATCAATGAAAATGTGCAACAACTCCTTGATGAAATAGATTCCAAATTGCTAAAAATATAAAATCCAATAAAAGATACTATTATCTATTATAAATATCAAAGAATCTCATCACCTATATTCTCAATATCACCTATAAATTTTATTAATCCTTCTATAGAGGTCAGAGTGTTGATACGTAATATATTTTTCACCATCAAGTATATCTCTTCGCTGCCCACATTTTTCAATGGGTTTCCTACTACAACCAGTAAAAAGAAAGGTAGAATCGTTCTTTATACCATTTAAGTAAGGGAAACTTAGTTTCATACAACATTAATTATAAATAAAGGGAAGATGGGTTTCATGATCTCCATTAAAATAAATTGTCTAATTAGATAAACCTATCAATATGATGGGTGGAGACATAGGGGATTACACCTAGGTATTATCAAACTCCTTTTTCAAACTCTTCTTTCTCTCCATTCCTATTTACACATTGCATCATATAATATCGATATTAAAAGTTCCCTAAATTAGATTTGTCCATTTTATATCATGCTTACACACGTAATTATCATTAATATAATTTTTTATAATATAGATCATATTTATCACTTTATTTATTTTTAAAATCAAAATAATTAGGTTTTGAATTTTTATTTTGAATTTAATGATTTAATTTTTAGAATAAATTTATCCTCCTCTTTACATTCAATAATATTGTAGCCAATGGTTGATACCAAAGTAGTAATTTTTCTTTTTTTATTTCAGAAAAAAAATTTCTAGAAAAAATCATTGTTTTAAAATTTTATTTTAATTCACCAAATGTTAATTGATTTAAATGTATGATTTTATTATGGCATCTACCTTATATAGTAATACTCCTTTATCAAATGGAATGAATTGCTCTTATTGGAAAAATCACATGTAAATTTTAATAGAATAATTTTTTTATCTATATTGGAAAAATTTTATACATGGTTATACCCCTACAAAAGAACTGCAAGATAAATGTAATAACTAAGAAATTGTATCTCTTGGTATGGATAGTGTATCAGTGAACTCATTTCAATATATTTATTGACTAAAATTAATTAAATATAATTTATATACACAACACCACCAATGATATCAATAAATTGTTCAATGTTACTCATAAAGGAATAAACAAATTGAAATATACTAAGACTGATTTATATAGAAAGTAATTTTAAGGTTTTATTATATTAGAAAATGAATCTATTTTCGAAATTTTTAATAACATGTATATCTTTTTCAATGTTCAAAATTCTAATGGTAATGATTTGTTTATAGAAAATTTTGTAACGATAATTATTTTAGTCTTACCATGCTATTGGGAACCAAAAGCGATGACTATACAATAAGTGGATTTCCACCCAAATATATTTGTGGAAAAACTAATTCTCTTCAGTATTAAAATTTAAATTGTTATGAAACCTCAATTTTTAAAATCACAAATAGAAGAAATTAAATCCAAAAAATCCAAAAGAAAAATTGTTTTTAATGCTATTGATGATATAGATTCACTATATAACGAATCCATGATTGAAAACATGACTATGAGATTAAATAAATTGATCCAAAAGTATAAAAATTTCCACCTTTCTAAAAATAAAGGTCATGTTGATGAGACAAAAGTAACAGGATTTGAATATAATATGAAGGGACATATTAGACCCGAATTCCCTAACTAAATATAGTAGAAAAAACAAAGTAAATAAATCCATTTAAATTTTGACATCATGTGCTATAAAATATTCCATTCTCTCAAATTCTTCAAATTTTTAAATTAATAAAATCCTCATAGATCATATCGAACTAGGTGATGTGGTTATTTCTCAAATTTATCACTCCCATTATCATTACTCATCCTCCTATCATTCATCTACATCTTATTTCTTTTCAAATCAACAAAAAACGTAAAAATTTATTGAAACAATTCATTTATAAATATTAATAAACTAAATATAAATAAAAATTTTTATATAACAGAAAGGTTAAAAATGTTAATGGAAAATATATCATTTTTGATGAATAACATGATTTGGTTCTAAAATTAAAATACCAAAATAACATTGAGAACTTAAAATCCCAAATAAATGAGCCTGAAAATACTCCTCCTTATTTAACCTATGATGATAAATATCTTGATATAATTCTTGGTTTTAAGAATTGTATAAAAATAATCATGGTATTGGTTTTTCAAGTAATTAGAATACTTCAAAAAATACTAATTTTACGAAAGAATGATCTTAAAATAAGTTTTTTAATGATTTTCACAAAAAACCAAAATCTTATTTATCACTTATATTAAAATATTCTATAAATATGAGACCTAAATATATTCATATTTATTCTTATATCTTTAATAAAAAATCACACACTAAATAATTTTGGGTTCCTAAGACAATATTAACAAATCTTAGTGGACTCAATATTATTATAAATTCTTAGTCTCATTTATCCAACCTTGTAATACCTAAAATCATGGTACCAAAATGAAATATTGTATAATATATTGCATCACTACACACCAAATCTTTATTGATATATCACAAGGTATATTCTCTTTAAAAATGGTATATCCCCAATTGACATGATTTATATATTATTATTATTATCTCTTTGTTAAAAGTTCCAATTATTTGGGAACCTAGATTTTACCATTCCGTATATGTTTGAAAATCAATTTTCATATCAAGGAGGATAGGTTTTTATATGATTAAATTTTTTCTCTCTCTCTATTGACCCTCATTAATAGATCTATCCTCTATCTCCCTCACTCTTTTTTTGTCTTATTTTTCCTTAAATTGACAGGTTTTATATTTAAATTTTTTCATTTCTATTTTTCATGTTATTTTTATTAAAATAATTTTCAAATTTAATTTTATTGTATTTTGTGAAATTATTTTACAAAATAAGTGAGAACTTTTGTTAAATATTTGAATCCATTTTATCATTTTCTTTTATAAATTTCGATGTTTTTTTAAAAAAATTTGTTTTAATAAATTTTTAATTTGAGATGATAAGTATTTTAATGTTTAATTTTATACCTTTAATACTTATAATTCGATTTAATTAGTTGTATATTATAAATGTAATATATTTTACATGACTTATTCTCTATTATTATTTTAATGTTCATGGTAATCATTAAGGGGGAGATAAAATTTCATGTATCTTTTTTTACCTTATGAGAATTTACATTCATGATAATTATGTAATCTAATTTATCTTCATTATTTTCTCTTTTTTAATAAAAAATGCGGAATAGTTTTTGGTTAATAGAAAAAATATTCTGTATCTTAAACTAGGAGATGCGTTTTGGTTATTTAGGGGGACAATCTTTCTGATTATTAAAGAGAAGTGTTTTTAAATTTAAAAGGTGAAATGTTTTTTTTATCTTGTGTTATGTTTATATATTGATAATATTGAATATACTTTATTTTACATCTTGATAATTTTTATTTTCTTAATATCTAATATCTTGAATTGCTTTGAATACACGTTTCAATCTTTATTTACGCTTGATGTATTTTTTTGTTATGTCTTTATGTTCATAAAAAGGGTGACACTATTATATCAATATATATATATATTTTTTATGACAATTTCATTTAAAAAACTCCCCAATGTGTCAAAAAATTCCACTTGAGTTGATGATAGATACATTGTTATGTTTGTATATGATGATCTTGCTAATTAAAATGATGTAATATCATATAAGTTGGATATTTATGTTAAGAAAATTGATATGAATTTAAAGATATTTATGAAGTATTAATGGGTATTCTGAATCCGTAGAAGGAATGTTAAATTTTTTTTGAATATTGAAATGTATCTAGGGGAGTTTGAAGTTTAACATGGATCATCGACTACTCAGTGTAGAGCCAGTAGTCAGTTGGTGGTGGGGAAAATATATCCTCAATAAGAAAGAGTTCAATAGACAATTGAGGGTGGTTCATTAACTAATTGGTTGAAGGAAGAAGATACCATGCCTACCCAAAAATCCTACAATATAGTGAGTTACATCTGGATGTATTTGGTGGGACCAAATTTGTAAGTTCAAATTCCACTTTTTGGTGGGTCTTGCTCCTCTAAATTTTCTATTGAAATTTTTTAATGATTTGGTTGGATTCACAAAGAAATATATCATTTTTAGAGGACATAATTATAGAACATATGAGGATTTTATCTCATAAACAATAAAATGAAACAAAACCTTTATCAAATTTATAAAATATGGCATGGAATCATAGAATCCTTGTAAAGAAAAAATTTTCCATTCTCATACACATTGGATCTCATCACCTTTCTTCTAAATCTCTGCTCTAAATTTAAAAAATCTATATATTGATATGATATATTTGTAATCGATTTTATGAAATAAATTATCTACTCTAATCCATCCTTCTATAATATATTATTTTCTATAACTGATGAATATTAAATGATATGGCTGCATACTACTATTGAAGTAAGGGAGGACTAATTTCCTATTACATAAAAAAATGGATGATAATCTCACCATAAGCTATGAGATGTAGGGGCTCACACTGATTTATTTGGAAACTACTTTATTAGATTGTGTTAACAATATATTTTTATTTATGCATTGTATCATCCAATAAGGGTATGCATAATTTCATTTATTAAATTAATCTATTTTCTGATATTCTTACTCAAGTAATTTAATCTGATATTAAAATTTATAATATATATAAAATTTATTACTTTATCACATTATCATAGCAAAATAATTTTGTTTTGAATTTTTCATTTTCATTTACAATTTAAATTTTGAAAAATAATTCCTCCACCTCTTGCATTCCATCATAATATAAACAGAAAGTATAGAAAGTGATTGTACCTTTAAATTATAAAGTTAAAAATAGTACTTAACATGAAAAAAATATTATGATGATGATTCATATACATTAATTTAAAGTATCACTGTTTAAGACAACATGGAATTAATATAATACAAATATCTTTTTGAACATAAAATCATTATTTGAAGACATGGAAACTTTTACTAAAAACATAAAATAATAACCAATTCCTAGTTTCCCAAAAAAAACTTATTTTTAAACAATTTTCATTGTTTTTATTATTCACGATGTATGAAAACAATTAATTCAAAATAAAAAAATGAATTTTGTATAGAAAAACCTATGTTCTATAAAAATATTTCCAAAGAAACCGTTTATATTATCATTGAGGCATATTATATATGCATCTTTAATAGTTTTTTTAAAAAAATCTGACTCTCAAGAACCAATGGATTTTTTAATAATGATAGAAAATTGAAACATAGACCTAATACCATTAGGAATCATTCTATAATGCGTTTCTATTGATGGAGAGGAATAAAATATGTAAGATATAACATCTCTAAAAGATCCAAACAAATAAATCCCGAGGATTAATTCAACATGTACCCCAAAACTATATCACACCTTGTTTTTTTGGTTCCAAAGAGGAAGATAAACCAAGGATAAAGAAGAAAAGAAATCATGTAGAAGATATTAGATAAAGGAAAGTGTGAGTTACCCTGATGAAATATCATGATAATAAAATTGGTGAGATCGAAATCAGGATGACAGAAGGAAGAGTGTCACAAAAAATTACAAGGGGACTATATGATCATTATTGGTGGGAAAGGTGTCCAAAAGGAAGTAAAAACCAAGAAGGGAAATGTTAAAATTTCAAAAAAATTAAAAAATAGCATGATTGTTAGGATTGACTGAATGCCTTTCTAAACCATAGAGAATGGAATAGAATTAACTATAAAATCACACGATTCCAAAATATTTTTTTGTGTGGTTAATATTTTCCATATGTTATCCTTGAGTGTCATTCCATGGAATAAAAGATGTTAAATAATTTAATATAAGACTTTTAACTACTTGGAAAATCATGCACCCATGATGCAAAATCGCACTTTCAAGTCTGTAACATGGATTCCACAGTCATCAAATGGTTTATACTAATCATGTAAAAACAAAAAATATTTCAAAATTTACGGAAAGGATGATGAATTATGAAAAATATAAATAACTCAATAATGGAAATAATTTAAATAAAAATATAAAAACTAATTAAATATGTGTGCCATAATTCTCTCCTCTATGGAACTTTTCTACCAAAAAGATCTTAGTCACAGTATAAGAAAATGAGAACATGATTCTATACTTCTCAATGATTGAGGAGGGTAGGTTAGAAAAATCTAGAAATGTTCCTATGAAAGGAATTTTTTTTAATGTGATCTGATATCATAATTAATAATCTGAATTCCTCAAGTAATACAATTTATTCCCTCAAAAAACACCAAACAACTCAATGAACACAATAAAACAAAACAAAATCCAAAATATATAAAATAGCATACCTTTTATAGTTCACCCATCCATTTATAATTATTCTAAAATATTTGATTTCGAGTAAAATCTTGTTAGGAACAATATGGGCCAATATACCCTGAGAGGGGGGGGGGGTGAATCAGGGTATGGATATTCTTTTTCGAAGTTCTTCCTGCCCCACTGGATCTTTACCTCTTTATTATAAGGGTCCCTTTGTTTTCACTTGTGTGTTTATTATGATCACTTATTTTCTTGTTTATCTGATGATGATACTTTAAATTCAATGCAGGGAAGTAAGTAGGTATACACAAAGATTTTTAGTTGGTTCACCCTCACTGGGCTACGTCCAAGGAGCATACACCGACATGTTTCCGGTCATACCAAATTACACTATTCTTCACTAGCTATTGATTTACAAGGTTCAGGAACATTAACTCTGTCCCAGGTTCATTTCCATTACAATGTTTAGGGTCAGCTCACTACATTCCCAAGGGTCACTCCCTATTTCTCTCTCTGGCTTACTACCGGTGGAGAGGATCATCTACTTCCTCTTCCTTTGCTCATTACTCCAGAATGGATCCACTCATAGTTTATAAACTTATAGGTCTCTTCATTATCTCTAATGAATACATCCTATGTTGTATGTGGATGCTTTGTTGAAGTCCAACTTTCATCTGTAGATGAATTTCTCTTTGCACTGAAGGTATCAGGTAATATTCCAGCTTCCACGCACCCTTGAATCACTGCTTGAAATCAACCTTACATGGCGCGCAGGTCTAACCTGGTGCGCAAGTCTCGGCACACAAGTCAAAACTGGAGCGCAAGTCCACCTCAGACACTTGCGTGGCACAAGATTACTCAACTCCAAACTTGTGTGACTCACTTCCCTTGATATCCAAACCAATATTGGCTTGCAACAAAAAATAATCACCCTCCTTCAAATCTGGTGCACAAGTCCTACTTGCGCGACAAACCACCACCTGCGCAACCACCACACCTGTGCAACGAGAGCTCTAATTTTTCAAAGTGTTAAAATCTTTTGAAAATGAGGAGCTGTGGTCCTGTATTTATAGGAATTTGGTAAACCTATGCGGTGGCATGCAAGTCACCGCTCGACGCGCAAGTCTTGGCGCGCATGTCTCTTCCCCTGAAAGTCACTTGTACAACCAAACCAAATACCTGTGTGACCATATTTCCTTTGCCATATTTTTATCTTCTGATCTTGAAAAACAGTAGGCACACAAATTTCCAATCCTCATAGGCACTGGCGTGCAAGTCCTTTCTTAGCTCACAAGTCACCTGCGTGACCAAACCAATACTTGCGTGTCCCTTACCCGTTTGCCATATTTTGATGATCTGATCTTGAAAAACATACGGCATGCAGGTATCATCACCTTCAATAATATGTTGCGCAATTCCCTTTTCCAAAAACCAGTTTTCTTCATTTTTCGATCTTCAGGCCCAAAAAATTGGAAAACACTGGAAAACGGAGCCCCTTGTATCTGTTCTTTTTGTACCGCCTCCAGATCATCCATTCCTTTGTCGAAGTTCTTGAATCAAACAAGGATCGTTTACCACAACTCTTGAACTCAACATTCAACCATGGAATCCCCTTTTTCAACAAATTTGTATGTCATGGTTTGCTTTGTCAGCAATCACCACATAGATGTCTACTTTGTCAACAAACACAATCACCTCAAAAATGCTTCAATAATACATTGAGGGATTTTTTCCTGAAAAAACTTATAATAATAAACCACTACTAAAGATAAGTCTTTTCCTCTATAAACAACCTAAGATAATAGAATCATCCAAAAACCATAACCGACCATTTTGGGATAAATTAATCAAAAAAAAAAATACACAAAAATAAAATATCAACAAAAAAATCACCTATAAATAATTGTTAACATCCGAAAAAACAAATTAACCAAGAATTGTAACCTCAAATAATCCTCATAAAAACCGACATGGGTTCAAGAACTGGGTTACCACACTAAACATAGGTAAAATGGAAACATAACCATAGGAAAATACCTCATCATGTCCCTGGAAAATGATTCCAACACCATAATATTCATAAATATGAATTAAATCTATTTTAGTCACCTGATAAAGAAACGAGAGCTATCTTATATCCAATCCAATTAAGACCTGTCTTCAAATGGAAAATATATCAAGACCCTATGATCCATAATGAACAGAGTCACACCAAGCACGATCATAACAAAAAAAACTGAAATTCTAAAAAAGGATTATAAGATTCCCAAAAATCATCTGATTAATAACCTCATAGCCCAAGTAGATTCAATTTTATAGAAGAAAATTCATAACCCAAAAAAACATCCCAAACAAGACAACAATATAGACGTGTCCTGATATCCCACCTCATATAAAACCTTAATAATATTCATAAAACACAATAAATTACATAAAAATATAATATCCCCATATTATATCAATAAACTAGAAATAAATTCCCCAAATATGAATCTGGTGTCTAAATAATGATCTCTTTCTACTAAATGATGTTTCAAAGAGCCTTCCATGAATCGTTTATAAGAAAAGGAAACCATCACTAAAAATTGATCAATAAATCCTTATCTATTCATTTAACTTAATAAAGACACATTAATGTAAGAGTTTTATCTACCCTCACATCCTACATTTAGAACCACTAATTGAATACCCCCTTGAGAATCTCGTATGATAGAGTCTTAGATCGGAGAAGGTTCTAGCTCAACCACTATATTTTTAGTCTAAATAGAATCCAACAATAAATATGTATTCTATATGTGAAGAGAGGATTTAACATTAGTATTATCCATGAATAAAATCCCATTTCATTATTTCTTGACGTTTATGGGAGGAAAACACTAACTAACACACATCATGAGTCAAACATAACTTATTCCTCTTAACTCACACCAAAATAACCATGTGCCAATTATGTGAAAAATACAAAAAAAAAAGTTATTTTGAACAAAATAAATCAACCACATATTATAAATAAATTCTTTAATATTACCAAATCTACATAAATTATTTAGAACCAATTTTCACACTGGAATATACACGAAAAAACACTCTTTCCATTAAAACTATGAAAAATAATTTCACTATTTTTGTATAAATTTAAATAATTTGGAAACTAATTTAAAAATACAAATCTCAATTCTCTCATAATAATATTTAAATAAATTTACATGAAAGAAAACATCTATTAGAACACATTTCCTATGATATTTTCTTAATAGTTCAATTCTAATACAATATATTTTACCAACAATATAAATAAAAAAAACATTATTAAACACCAAAAGTAAAATATGTGAATTTATTTTATAATGAAACACACTAAAACATATACTAGAGTATATTATTTTATAAAATTAAAATTTCCGCACAAAAGATACATTAAAAAATTAAACACATACTTGATGTAAAAAATCATCTATACAAACTCCAAAAAAATAAATTCTGATAGCATAAAAATACCAAAAAAATATATTATTTTCCTTGTTTCTAATATGTGGGATCAAATTTGAGAGTGATCCAATACTTTGATGGATAAAAATAAAAAATAGGATGGATTTAGAACTATGTATGGTTTATGTACAATTTTTTTTTCAAATTCATGAATGAACTATGAAATAGGATCTATGTAACTCATAGAGCCATCCCTACAGTATCCATATAGTCGGAAAGACATTGAAGGAGAACTATGAAACCCCAATTTGATTTTTAATATTTTTCTATACAAAATACGAGATTATGAAATCAATTTAATAACACCCCATGGATTTAAATATCATTATTCCATATAACAAATAAAAAAAAATCAAAAAAACATTAAAAATAAGGTATCAACCTTAAAGATGCATTTTAACTCATGGTTTATTTTGATGATGGATATCCAGGTACCTGAACTTAATCTCCCCCTGAGTCACAATTTTAATATCACATGTTTAAGGACTAAGTGTTTTTCTGAGGGTTTTTGATTTTTAGGCAATTAATGGATGGAACAAATTTAAAACAGAGCTTTGGAAGGATGTTTTGAGAGTTTGAACATTTGAAAGTGATGATTTTGGGATTCATAAAAAGGAAAATACATTTATTCGGTGGATCTAAAAGTTTTCAGAGCACAGGTCTTGAAAAATTTAAGTCTTAAAGGATCTGTAGAGGGCACACAGTTTTTCTGAAACCGTGTGGCCCCTAGGTGGAAACCGTGTGGCAAGTTGTAGGTTGATAGAGGATGTCATATGGTCTGCACATAGTTTTCCAAATATTCTATTTAGGACACACATTTAATGGTATTGGATAGTATCTAATGAAAATTCATCACATGGTTCAAGCATGGTTAGGGAAGCCATGTGGGTCAGACCATACATGGTACTATAGGTGTCCAATGGAGGAATCAGAGTTGAAGCACTATTTTCGAAACCGTGGGTCCCAAACAGTGTATGATGTCCTCTACTATTTTTTTATTTATGTTAAAATAAAAATAAAACGAACAACAAATTATGTATTCTTTCTCCCCTACATGGGTCACGTGATGAACACACTCCCCTCTCCCTCTCGTTCCTTCAATGCACACCCTTACCTCCCCCTTTTGTATTGAAATTTCAATAATATTTTTTCAGAATTCTCATAAAAATAAATGGGTCGAGACCTTATTCCCTTGTCTACTTTCTTTTTTTGGATGATTTTGGGTCTCGCATCACCCTATAGGATTTAGCGAAAATCCATAGGGTTGGGTTAAGCTCTCTTTTTTGTTTTCTTCTAGTATTAGGGCATGTGAAGGCTCCCTTGGGATTCTTGGGTTCGAGTTCTAGCATCCACCATCAAAGGTGAGGTGGATTGGTTCATTTTGGATCACCACCATCGATTTGGGTATGGTTATACACCCACTGTGTTGTTTTTCACCCATTTATTTCAGGTATTTCGGTGTGTATGGGTTCCTGGTAATTGTATTAAGGAACGTTGAACCTTGTCCCCATATTTTTATAGTTCTATAAATTTTTAGGGATTTTTTATCATCCTTGAAGGTGCACACTCATATACATAGTTATATATATATATATATATATTTCTCATACTTATTACCTCATGAAAATGGTCATAAATTCTTTTTATTAAAGCTTATATATTTTAAAATAATGTATGTGTGTGTGGTTGCAAAGCGGTTTAGGGTGGTTTCCACCAATGTTTACAGTTGTCAGATGTCAGATTGATATCCTGCTTGAGCTAGGGTCCATAAACTTGCTCTTTTATTTAATAATGTATTAGTTGTTCTCTTAATGATTATTTCATAAATGAAATGTGATTCTAGAATAATCATCTTAATAGGAATAAAATATTCGTTTGATAAACAATGTCATGATTTTATAATAAAACCTCTTTAATGGAGGTACGCTTTCTTTGAATACAAAAAGTTCTAGTAGTTATTAATTAAATTCTTGGATTAATATTTTTTGGCTTCATTATGCTGGATAACATTGAGTGACGTAATTAATGTTTAGTACATGTCCTATAATGTATATACCCCTTATTTACATTAATGGAAACTTTTCACATTTTAATTGTCACTTGGTCTCTTTAAAATTGAAATTCCCTTGCTTGAACCACCCGAGGGATGTATTACTATGATTTCCTAGTTAGAGGAATATTTTTTAGTTTTCAATTGAAATGGTCCACTTATTTTAAAGAATTTTTCCTCCCTTCACATGTGATGTCGTTGAATTAATAGTTTATATGAACTTTAAATTTCAAAATGTTTATCTAGAAAATGTAAACTCAGATGAATGCGTGGATAAACACATCTGTTATGAATAATGGAAATTAACAATAAACGGATTGGTATACCCATTGGGAATTTTTGAATGTAATCTAATAAGAATGATTGTGAATGAGTGGGTATACTCATTAGATGTATTTTTCTATGAAATGAGATTATAGAGTGATTATACTCATCATATGGATTGAATGTTAACGGTTATACACGAGTGGGTAGACTCATATGGTGCTGAACATTGAATGACAAGAAATGCTTGAATGACTATATTTATGCCATGGAAATTTCTCCCTAGATCATTAAGGTGGTAGTGGATGCCTTTGAATGAATATTCACCTTGGGTATTGATTCCGTGGGATGCCTTGGAACTTTCTACCCCTTCAATCTGACATTCTTGGACTCATGTAGGACATGATTGGTATGAAATGATCCTAGGACTCCAACTACTTCCTAACCAAGTTTCCATAGAGAGTATCATAGGACTCAATGAGGATGACTTGGTCTTCGACACCATGGATCCAATATTTCTTGGTCCGAATATTTAACACATGACACGATCACGAGGTATATTATACACTCAAATATACGGCTTGGACATTGAAACATTGTACATGTATAATTATATGGCTCATCTATGAATGATCTGAATCTCTTGGGATGAACAAAAAGGCTTTGTTTTATATATCACATGGGGTATACAAAAATTCCATGGTGGTTTGACATTTTTGGATGAATGCAAGACAGTTTTGTTTATTGAACATTATTTATAATTTTAATGATATATGAGCTTAAATTTATTGTGTAGGGAGACTAAAGTAGATCTTTTAGTATTACTGTGTTAACAGTTTACATGCCATGGGAATATTCAAATAATTTTTTACATAACTATTTTCCTAGAAACTTCTTTATTTACATATTTCACAAATTGGATTGGGTTTATACCATGGGTGTCAGTCTACTGAGATGTTATCTCACAAACGCCTCAGGTAAGATTGGTTCCCGAGTAGCCAATCTTGTTTTCAGGACCATGGATTATTGATTGTTCTGTTTCTCTAACACTGAGCAGTTAAGAGCAGTAGACTAAGAGGGAGCTCAGTATTCTCATGGAGATCACCTAGAGGATTATAGTTCTTTTCTACAATTGATTCCTATATTTTAAATAATGTTGTATGTTTAATTATTTTGGTTATGTATCATCATATGTCATTCACGCTTTGTGTAAACTATCATTGAACATATCCATTTATTCAATTGTTATATTACTACTTATACTGATATCTAAATTTCAATATCTATTTTCCACTGTGCACTCTATGTATGAGGGTATAGTCTCCTCACTGAGCTACCATGACACCCTTGTTACTATTTGGCAGCCTCTCACATATGAGGAGACACACTTGAGGTCATGTGGTGAGTGGTCTAGTTTTTGGTTTAGTGGTATGTCAGGACAAGATGTTACAAAGTGATATCAAATGTAGGTTTTCCATTATCTTACTATTTTGGTATGAAATAAATAAGAATAAGAATGTGTTTGTTCTTTGTAAATAGTTATTCTTTGGAATGATCACTTCACCCATGGGGAAATGGCCATGTAGATAGGGTTGGGAACTGTTGTTTATAGTGTTCAGTGTTATGGTTGATGTGATTTCACCACAGTTGTCTATTGTATTTCCATCTATTTATTAACTATGATAATAATGTAAATTTTCCATTATCCTAGAATGACATGGATGGTGAATTTCATGCTTCATGTTTTGCACATAATAATTTACATTCTATGCATATACCAAGCCATGTAGTTTCAATAGTAGGTTGCCTGCAAAATTTGGTTGTGTTATTTGGTGTTATATCATTTTTAGTTGTACATATTATGGTAACCTTCAGATTTTTTTCTTGAAAAACATATTTAAACGATTATATTCTATGTTGCCTCTTCTTGTAGTAGGTTTTTCTAATATTCCATTCTTTTGTGTTTTAACATGATAGAGATGTATGATGTGTAAATGATTTCATTGGATAAAATTTAATGGATGAGTTTACAATGGGAGCCAATTTTAGTTGTAAGGTGTATGAGTTCTATATAACTAAGAAAAGGGTAACCCATGTATATGAACCATTTGAAAGGGGTCGTAATGTTAAAATATTAAAGTGAATTGGTTGCAATTATTGGGATTCAAATTTCAAATTATAAAGTGTATGTGTGATTTATAAATTAGGAAATGAAATCCTATATTAAATGTTAAGTGATGATGTCTCTTGAAATAGGGTTACGTAAAAGATATTTAATATTGATTTGAAATCATTTGGGTAACAACTAAATGCACAACTAGACTAGAGTAGGTTAGTCAGGGCATGTTTTTACGGGATAACCCTATAGTGGTGTTTTATGTTTTTTAGATTAATAACTACTATGGGGTTTCTTTTTGAAGAAATGTGGTTGGTTTAATAGGAACCTCATAGGTTGGTTTGATTGTGAAAAGGAATTTATATGCTAAATTAATTTCTTATGATGGAATTTCAATGGATGATAAATTTTTAAGAGGAGGCTTGTTATAACTTTCCTATTTTTTCCTTAGGGAATTGGTTAAACCTAGTGCCCTATTTAAAAAATGGTACTCTTCATTTTGCTTAAAATTATTACAATGGTTTATGTTTTAAGTGAGTTAATGAAATGGATTTAAATTAAATCCGGAGGTGTTTTCCTCTATTTAAATTATTGTGGAAGGGTAGTTTTTAATCTTTATGGAGGTATTCCGTCAAATAGAGACATGAGTGTTTATATGTTGGATGATTCTTTTTGTAGATGGATTAAATAAAAGAGGTTCTCAAGCCTAGTGAAATATATCTTACGTGATCTAAATATGAGGTTGAATTTTATTTTTTTAATGGGATAGCCCATGGTAGGAAGCATACTTAATTATTGAAATTCTATGCTATGTTTTGATCATTTTTATGTTTGGGTCCATTTTGGGAGTCATTATCCCATGTAGGATGTTTGTTTTTTTAAAGGACACCCTTGTTCAGATGGGTGGTCATTGTATTTGGACTCATGATATGGGAATACATATTATGGAATGATCTGTTCAACAGGTTAGACATGCCCCATGCATGGTAAGTTGATTATGAGGTCATGTGAACATCTCCTTTCTTATGTGATGGACGACTTGGTACATTGTCCTCTGATATATGGTTGTTCAGGATGATATGATTTTGATCCAGTTTCTCTATTATCCATCTGATAATTGATTTAATAGGGTGGAAGAACTACAGATAGTATTTAGGATGTTCCTTTTCTCTAGTAAATAGGGCATAGTATGTGTTGGTATATGTAGTACCCATCGAGTGTTAAATGATGTAATAAACTAGTTGAGTTCATTAATATTGTTGAACCTTATGCTGTTAAGGGATTTATCAGGTTAAATATTGAGTAGAGTTACCTTGGAATTATGAAATATTGTTCATCCCACTGTTTAGAAAGACTATATGAGACTCGAGTGTTTTGACCCGCCAGTCAGTTTGACTTCAAATTTTATGTTAAATGATTTCATGTGGTGATCATGGATTGAGAAACATAACACATACATTTTAAGTGTTCATGAACAAGAGATCTTGTGATTGACTTTTATCGTCTTATTTTCAAATATTAACACACTCTTAAGGTGTGGAGTTTCATGTTTTCCTGGTGTACATGTTGGTGCTTTCATGGAAGCACGAATTTGAAGAGGTTGGTGGTATAAGAATCCCTTTATAAAATCTGTTAGTAATTAAGGAGTTTCAGTGGTAATGTTTGAAATAACAGTAATTCCTCAGGTGGTATAAGCATCGTGGTTCATTTGGTGATGCGTCAGTTTGGGGAAGACAAGACCCTTTCAAGATTTCAGCCATTAGTGGTTCAATAATTTCTTTTTGGTTTACTCTTAGTGTAATATTATAGAAGGAACGATCATGTACCACATCTTGACATCATGTTGGATTCACTAAGAGAGAATTAGTCCAACTCCAAACAAATATTTACAATCTATTGGGTTATTTTGAAATCTCTATTTGTGTTGTACTTTAGATGTGTGGTTTTTAATGTGGCTTGGTCAGTTCTATGTTGTATAGTTTAATGAATCTGAGGTTACCCTGAACTTGTAATTGGGATCTGAGACGTGTTTAAAAGGATAACATATTCTAGTGGGTTTGATCTGGGTTACACCTCTATTCATGTTGAGGGATGACAATTTTAAATGGACAAGTGATTGATTGATATAGGAATTCTACTATAATTCATGTGAGGACTTTAGTGTATGTGTTTATGTTAACCAATGGATTCCTTAAGGAAGTCATTGCGATTCATTTAGGAATGAACCGACCGTTAATGCCAAGAAACTATGAGGTAGGTTTATTGGAGTGGCTCAACTTGTTATCACTCTTGTTCAATGTATATGGTTTGTGATGAAACCATTTTAAAATCACTTCTCCAGATTAAGGAAGAGTTTAGTTTATGTTTTGGTGATGTCTTTTGAGGATGGCATGTGAAACCAGTTTTTTTTTTCAAATGAGATTCGACCCATTTCCTTTCAATGAGGTCTCTATTATGTCCGTAGATGTAATCAAGTTCTCCCTGATGAGGAAATAACTCTGGGAGCATTATTAAAATGCAAAAGGGGAATGCTTCATAAAAAAATTTTAATTATGGAGGATCTCTGATTTTGAATTGATTATTATATGTTAATACTTCTAATTGAGATCACTAATGAGATCTTGTTTAAAGAGGCAAAAAAATGATCATGTCCCTATTTAATATGTCACAATTAAGCACCTCATTGATGTTTTAGTGGAAATTGATATTTTCCATCAGTTTTGATGTCCTAAATGCATTGGGCTTGTGAAGATTCATTAAGGTGTGCTGGGAATTTGGAAATGAAATGCGGCCATTTGAGAAAGACTTCACGATCCTTGTGGTTTGAGTGATATTTATATTGTTCCCAAAGGATTATCAAGGATGGGAGGTTCTATGGTGGGGAGATTGTAAGATCCAGTGTTTTTGGACCTAGTGGTTTCTTGAGGGTTTTTTAATTTCTAGAAATTAGTGGATGGGAAAAATTTATAACTGAGCTTCGGAATGATGTTCCAATAGTTAAAACATTTTAAAGTGATATTTTTTGGATTAGGAAAAAGGACGATAAGTTTCTTGAGTGGCTCAAAGTGTTTTGGGAGCACTGGACGCATAAAAATCAACCTTTAAAAGACATTCCATTGGGTACACTATTTTCCTAAAGCCATGTGTCCCATAGCATGAAACCATGCTGCTTGATGTAGGTGAATAGTGGCTATCTCATGGGTTACACACAATTTATAAAACCAGTTCTTATCCCACATAGTTAGTGTTATTGGATCGTACCTAAACACTATTCATCACATGGTTTTTTCAAGGATAAGAAAGATATGTGGGACATGTCGTTCGTTGTACTATATGTGTCTAGTGGAGGAAGCACGGTTGGAGCAAATTTTTATGAACTATGCGGCCAAACTGTGTGTGATGTCCTATATTAAAAATTATTTTATTTTATTTAAAATCATAATAAGATAAAATTGGAGAAAAATTGTTCCTTCTCCCCTACATGGGCAGGACGATACATACACTCCCTCCATCTCAGCCTCACATGATGCACCCTCTTCTCCCTCTTTCGGATGGTGACTTCAATGTGGTTTTTTATAATTCTCATCTGATTTAACTTGGTAGGACCTTCTTCCCATGTATCGTTTATTTTCATGGATGATTTTGGGCCCCCTTTCACCCTACATGGTTCAACCGGAAAACATAGGGTTATTCTATGGCCTATTTTTGGGTTTATTTTGGTAATAGGGCATGAAAAGGCTCCCTCAGAACTATATGGTTCATGTTCTTACATCTTCTAAAGAAGGTGGGAAAGATGGGTTTGTTTGGATCACCGTTTTCGATTTGGATAAGGTTCTACACCTGTTGTTTTGTTTCATAGTAATTAATTTAGGGTTTTAAGGTGTGTATGGGTTACTGGAAATCATATTGAGGTGTGTTGAACCTCAGTGCCATGTTTTTATGGTTGGAGTAATTTTTTTTGGGAGTTTTGATCATCCTTGACGGTGCACACACACATACAAAGGTATGCATATATTTATATATATATTCCAAATATGTATTATATCATGGAGAGGGTAATTAATTCTTTGGGTTAAATGATATATATATATATATATTAATGTATGTGCATGGAAATGTAGAATAATTTCGAGTGGTTTCCGCCAAAGATGACAAGTGATGAGTTTTAGATTGTTTTTTTATTGATTAAGGGTCCCTAAGCTTGATCTTTTATCAAAGAATTCATTAACTTGTTTATTAATTATTCATTGATAAATGAATTATGATTCAGGAATAAACTTACTAATTGGGTTAAATGCTTTGTTTGAGAAAAAAATTCATTATTTTATAATAAAACCCCTCCAACATAGGTATGTTGTCTTCTAAGATAAAAATTATTTGTAGTTGTTAATTACATGATTGGATTAATGTTTTGTGGTTTCCCTATGATAGATATTATATCATGACATAAGGAATGTTTAGGTCATAACCTCTAATGGATATTTCCCATATGAACATTAATGGAAGCTTTCCACATTCTAAGTGTCACATGGCCTCTTTAAATTTGAGTTTACCTTTCTTGAAGCACCCATGGGGTGTGTTACTATGATTTCATAGTAAGAGTATGCTTTTTAAGGAAGAAATTGAATTGGTTCACATATTTTGAAGATTATTGACTCACTTTTCATGGGATTACCTTGAATTTATAGTTTATATGATCATGAATTGACTAAATGGTTATTTAGAACATGTGAACTGATATTAATGGGTGGGTATACCTAAGTGTTAGGAATAAATAAAAATAGAATTAAATGTCTTGGTATTTCTATAACGAATATTTGAATTTAATTTAATATGAATGATTGTTAATGATTTGGTATACTTTGGAGATGTGTTTGGTTTTGAAATGATATTAATGAGTGGGTATACTCATTGTGTGGATTGAATGTTAATGGTTATACTTGAGTGGGTAGACTCATATGATATTAAATGTTTAATGATATGAAATGGATGAATGATTATGTATATTCCATGGATGAATCTCCAAGGATCTTTAATATGGTATTCGATGCCTAGGGTTTTATATTCCCCTTGTGCCTTGATTTCATGTGATGCTTTGGGACTTGCAACCCCTATGACACTGCTTCCTTGGAGTCATATAAGACATATCCAGTATGACATGCACCTCAGAATCTAACCAGTTCTTATCAGAGTCTCCATCAGGATTATCTTAGGATTGGATGATTATGTCTTGGTGTTAGACAGATTGGATCTAACCCTTTGTGCTCTGAATCTTTGATATACGACCCATCCCTGAGGTATATGATACTCTCGAATATATGGCGTGGCCGTTGTAAAATGTGACATGTATAATTGTACAGCATGACCATGAATGATCTGACTCTAATTGGATGAATGGAATGGATGTGTTTTATATAAAAAGTTGTTATATGATATGGTTATGGTGGTTTGACATGTTTGAATGAACACAAGGACATTTTTTTATTGTGAATTATTTGTAGCTACCTTGATATTGGAGCATGACTATCTTTTTGTAGGGAGGATTGAAGGGATATTTTGGTATTACTATGTTAGCAGTTTATATGCCATGGACATATTCACTTTATTATACTAATTAACTACTTACCTACATGCTTCCCTATTTAAATATTACACAAATTGGATTGGTGTTGACACCATGGTCATTGGCCTATTGAGATGTTCTCTCACACCATTCTCAGGTACCGTCGGTACTCGAGTAGACCTTCTGATTTGCAGTACCATGGATTATTTATTATGTTATTTCTCTTATAATGTGATGTTAGAAGCACAAAACTAAGCAGGATCTTAGGATTCTCATAGAGATCACCCTTGTGATTCTAGTACATTTATTACCTTGGGTGAAATATTGTAAATCATGTTGTAAGTTTACTTATTTTTATTTTTTATCCTCTTATTTTATTCATGATTTTTATAAACTAACATTGTCCATAGACTTTTATTCAATTGTTATATTACTACTTATACTGATATCTGAGTTCTAATATATGTTTATCATTGTCCACTCTATGTATGTGGGTATATTCTACCCACTAAACTACCTTTAAACCATCACTATGAATCTATAGCTTCTCACATATGGGGAGACACACTTGAGGTCATGTGGTAGCCGGTCTGGCTACTAGTTTAGTGGTAAGTCAGGCCGAGATGTTACATCGATGCCCATATCTCTTAACTACCTTTAAATATCCTAAATTTAAAGATTAAATTCTCAAGAATATATAAATTTATGAAAAACATAGTCTATGATACAATTTATAATGAACCATCCCATGATGACCCAAAATGTCGCTAGAATCTGCCTTCTAGTGGGCCTAAAGGGCATTATAGATCCTCATAAATAAAAAAATATTGCATGATAAAAAAATAAGTAGATTGGGATTTATTTCACTCTGAAATTCAGTTAAAATTACAAAAAATATATTTCAATAAAAATTTGACATGAATTATCCATGCATTAGACATACATTCAATATTTGATAAGTAAAACGACAAAAATAAAAATATCCAATGGGTTAAATGAATCAAAACCTATTATTATTTAAATAATTTAATAAATAAATTTCATTAGAATAATAAAAAACACTTCCATAATCCATTAGTAATATAATTACAAAATTAAATAAAAAAAATTGAATAAAAAAAGAATGGTTGTCTAGGTCGAATATCACAATGTACCAAAATAAATAAACTAATATTGAACCATTACCCAAGAAATATCCATGAAACACATTGTTTATCTATACATACCAACTCACCATTTTCATATCATGGGGATTATATGCAATGTAAAGGAAAACCAAGAATTTTTAAGGAATAATTGTGCATGCATGCACATTCTTAGAGTGTGTGTTTTTGTGAAGATTGTAAGCAAAAAAGCATAGTAAGGTCCCACTATCTAGTCTATGAAATCGCTTTAATTAAACATGAAATCAATTATAGTTTTAAATAAAGCATTGAAAATAATCTCTTTAGCAATTAACCCTTTACTTTATAAATTTCTAAATAGGCATTTACATGAAAAATAACTTGTGGTACTGGGTCCCTTATGTTTCTCTAAATCCTTATTATTTTAATAAAATTTAAATCACTAGAAATCACATAAATTTTAGAACCCAAAATGATTCTTTGAAAACATGTTAATTTTCATTGGAAAACTAAAACCAATATTAAGTTATAATTTACCATTGAATATTTCATTATAATCTCATAAAATATATTTTAATGATACTTGGAAGATGAAAACATTTGACTCAAAAGCAAGATATGAACTCAATAGGGAAAAACCATTTTGAAAAGCCACCATTTCCAAATAAACCATTTATATTTCCATTGATACATTATATATAACAATCCTTTAATTTAAATTATATTTATAACACTTAAGAATCCATGAAATGAATAATTAAGGGATAACATATAAAAACATACCTCAAATCGGTGAGAATCAAATAAGAATGTTTCACCGTTAATGGTGAGCACCAAACAAACAATGAATGCCCTCTCTATATCCTAAAAAAAGTAAATTCAATGTTTGAATTAACCTGAACCATAAAAATAGTTTAAATAATTATTTAGGGTTCCCTATAATAAAATAAACAAATAATAAATCAATAATGAAAGACAAGAAAATATATAAGATAATGGAAGAGAAGTGTACCTTGAAAAAATCTACTAAAATCATAGGTTAGGGAGCTTAAAATAAAGTGGGAAGAAGGAAGAGATCAATTTCACATTAATAAGGGGTTAGACAACCATTATTGAGAGTAAATGAGTCTAAAATTATTTTAAATAATACTAGAAATGATGTTTTTTCTTAAATTAAATAAGGTTGCACGGGTTACAAAACTATGAACTAACCACTAGAAAGAATGTAGAACTATATTGGGTGCCCATATAGTTTATACATAGAGTTACACTTTACCATGAACTAACCATGTGAGACATTCTTGAAAATAAAATGGATAAAAAAATTTGTGGGAAGACCCTTTATGTCTTGGTTCATGATACACTAATCATGTGAAATCACATTTTCAAGTCTACAACATTGGTTTAATGGATATCACATAGTTTCTAGAAACTATGTGGCAACCATGTAACACCAAAAATATTTTAAAAATTAAAAAAACGGATTTATAATTCCCAAAAAAACTCAATAGATCAATAATAAATAAAAATTTAAAGAAAATATTGATCAACTTTGAGACAAGTGTGTCACAATTTAGTGTAACCCCAATGGATTAAAAGAATAAATGTTACTACCCATACCAACAATGTTCACCTGTATTAAGAGAAATTTTTTATAATAAGTCTATAGGTATTCCTATATGGATAAGAGTAGTTTCAGGATGGGTGTAACCCTCGAATGTTTCTAAGGTTGAATGTGAGTGAGGAAAAATTACACTAAATGAACTTTTCTATTATTATGGGAAAAATCATTATCCTAATAGGTAACCTTTAAGGGTAATAGTTTTCAATGTGATGGAAAAGAAACCAGTGTATTATAGGAGACACATGGGGTTAAACAACAAGGTCCATTTATTGGAGATACCAAGTAAAAAAAATTTATTAGTACCAATAACCAGACAAAAGTGCCGTGATAATTCTTAGGGTAGATCTGTGGTCTTCAAAATAAGGACTTTGCAGTCTAAAGTGGTGGACAGTTTAATTACCCTGAAAATGTGAGAATTAAAATACTAAATGTTACTAACTATTCAAATGTCATTCACCTTAATTTTTTTTGAAACTTTTTAATAATAATTCCATCATTAAGAGTGATTACAATGTGTAATTTTCATGATTAGTGAAGTCCTAAGAAGTTTTATAGGGTGTGTGTGAGTGAGAAAAAAGGAAACTGAAAGAACGTTTTTTGGAATATGGGGATAGTTAATAATATAATTATTGACCCCAATAGGTAATTGTATTTGGGTAGTAGGAAAGGTAACTAATGTATTATAAGAGACCCATGTGGGAAGATGGATTTATTCATGAAATTTGAATCCCAGGATGTGATAAGTTATCTATATAGGAATCATTTTCACATAATTAATAGAAATATATTTCTCATTCATTGAAGAGAAAAATCACCTATGTGTGAGTGATCCTTCCCTTTTCTAAATGTTTTATAAAGGGTAACAAAATAGTTAATTCTAAAAGTATGTAGGGAAATAACTAAAATAAATTTCCACTTTCTTGATCTACGAAAATAGAGAAATAATGCTCTCATGTATCCACAAATACATCATCCATGAAGATAAGAAAATATAAGATCATTAGAAAAAACATTATGACTGGTAATAATCTATATGATATTTTTAGAATAAATTCTCACTCCCATAAAGTTCAAGTGGATGCCCTCTGAAGAAATGGGATATTGGAACGAAAACTCAAGATTATTGAGAGGGATCTATAATCACCAAAAGAAAAATTTGAAGCCCATACTTCTCATTTGGGTGATGAGGTTTCTGAAAAATGAAAAGAACTCCCAATCACTATTGTAATTCTATAAAGATAATAAATTTTCACTACTAGTAATAGGATTATATTATTATGATGAGAGATACTACTAGAGAGTTTTACTTCTTCCTTTCATTTACTATAACATAACCATTCAAGGTATACTAGATACTTAGCAGTAAAGATAATGAGGTTCTCCCCACTACTATTAATGAATTAAAATTTATTTATCATCCTCTAGTTATTTATTTCACAATAACTATTTTATTTTATACATAATAATATTTTTTGATTCATCATTATATTTTAATTATTCTTCCCCTCACCAGTGATTCAAAAACACATGCCACATAGAACTCTATCCAAACCTATTATGGAGAGTTATGGGATAATTCCTGAGTAATTAGAGAAATGAAATCACTTGTCGATATGAGGATATGTAATGGAGTGGATATTAAAATTGTCTATACAATAAAATACTAAAAAGTGGGGTTGATGAGTTGAGGATTTAACTTATTATAGAGAGAGTAGGAGAGTTTAATTAAATAATAATTTAATAATTCAAGTGAGGGGATATCCAAAGTTAAGAGGTTACATATAAAACATTACCAAAACACCGCTTTAAATTGAATTTTAAAACACATACACTAAACCAAGTTAACATAAAAAATCCGAAACACCCTCCTCTCCCGAAAAACTCGAGTCCCACAAATTATTGTATTTATCAATGATTTAGAAGACTTCTTTTTTATGAGGCCTGAGATAGCCACAACCTCCAACAATACCACTGCTAGGGATGCATTCCAATATTTTTTATATGATTTTTGAACATTAATAGGTCAATCTCATATCATTTAATTGGATTTAATTCAATGGTTGAATGATATTTGCAAGATAGATTTAAAAATATATCCATCACTAATAAAGTAGAGAGGGATCTGAAATCAATTTCATCGATATACTCTACCCCCTATTATAATTATTATTATAACAAAACTATTTTAGGAAGTAAAAACATATAAGAAACCCTTTATCAACTGAATAAAACAATATGATATTTGTATGTATCTAATTTTGATAATAATAATAAGATTAAAACACCAAATTACCAAAATGGATTTGATCATAGAACTAGAATGATCCAAATACTTCCTAAGTTTCATGGAATTCCAAGAGAGAACCCTAAGAAAAATTAGTGACAGTTTTATAATTATAAAGAAATTCAAAACCGAGTGGAGTCATAAAATCATATACCAATAGAAAGGTTTTTATGTTTTTAGAAGATCATGCTGGTAAACTGAGGGGGGGGGGGAATTAGTGTCCACAAATTTTATCGATGTTTATTTTTCTTTCTCTTAAACCTTTAAATTTGAACCTATTAACTTGTTAGTGTTAATAGATCTCCCCTTTTTATAACAAAATTATACAACATGAAAGGCATAAAGTAAATGTAGCACAAAACAATATATTTTTACAAGGCTCACCCTTGATCTGGGTGACTAAGTCATTTTTGTATTCGGGATGGTCTGAGACATAGATTCTACACTAAGAATGAATCACTAATTACAAGTGGGCTCATTAGGTATTACCCTAAAACCATTTTTGGAAGGTATGAACATTTTCCCAAATTATAATATAACATGACCAATGTTCTGTATACTGGACTCCCACCAGTGTTTAAAAACAAAACACTAACACAATGAGAAATAACTCAAAAACATAAAGATGCTACTATAACAAAAAATTAATCTCTCTATATGATCAACTGAGAATAAACGGATTATGCACTTTCTCACCTCAACTGAAACACTTCAACTTCCACTAAATTTAATTAATAACACTGTCTGATATTTGAATCAGTATACTCGTTTGAATTAATTAAAGTCATCACTTTCACCATAGCTCACTACAAGATCATAAGGAACAACTAAATAATTATCAAAATTAGCATGTTGTCTTATAATATAGTGTTATAATTTTGTACTCAAGAATACAATTCTCTCTTATCATGTAATTTTTATTGTATGTGATTCATGCATATAAAATTTAATTCATATTATTTTCTATTTTATGCACCGATTATATCATTTTCATGTATGCGTTAATAATGAAATAAAATTTTACAAACTCATTTACTTATTCATTGCATAAATTATTTGTATACCACCTAATAAAATATCCATAACGCTATCTTCATGCACACATATCACACATTGTCTCTTCACTATTCCATTGTGTATCTTAGCATTGATTGAAATTTTTAAAAGTGATTTCACTAATCCATATGAATGCAAACTATACTACTTCCATCAATATAGAGGATTATTACGACCCTCAATTCTACCTTTTCACTATTATATGATTCACACACACACTAAAAAATTTCTCATCCTCACATTCACTTTTTATGAACACACTCACTGTCCATACTTACTTCATGAATAACCAAATACACACACTTCATTTTGTGCACTTCTCATTCATTTGAAATATACACATATTCTCTCTACGTACATATTGCATACATCATGCTTCACTATATCATACACACAATTGTGCATATTAATCTTTCATGAAAGGCACATTATCGATGTGTGTTCTTCATTTTTCTACTAGAATAAGTATTTCAACTCAGGTAATTTCATAGTACCTTTTAGATTCATAGTGTGTGTGTGTGTCACACAAAAACCCCTCTATAAAATCACATACTCAACATTATTAAAACAATAATATACAATCAATATTTAAATCTGTCATGAGAATATGAGTGTTTGTGAATTCCTGATGATCTAAAAAAATAAAGGGATACACGTTGTAGTGATTTCCTGATATATTTTAAAATATCATATCTTCCCAAAACAAAAAGCAGTGTGAAAAGCGCATGCTATCTTCCTTGAGGGTTATCTTATTATTTGAACAAACTAAGAATCTGTGGAGCCTCCAACTAACAAGAACAGTGGAGATTCATGGTGTTTTTTCTTCTCTAGAAAAAAGATTCTATCATACCCAATAAAAAATCAGCCTCTAGGCATCTCATATTTACATGCAATCATCACCACATCACTCCACACCGACCACCTCTATTTCACAACACAATGAATAGATAACAAAGAAAAAATAAAATTTTATTCCAACTATTTATCCAAGGGTTGATCATTTTTTTACCCTAGAAACAGTGTTTCATGAGATTTTGATCATATTTGAATATACAAAACTCTTATATGAAGATTTAAATCATTTGGATGGATATTCAAATGTCACCACATGAAGATCTACTGAAAATAGCCTAATTCCTTGCATATATCATCAGTTTGATCGTCATTTAAATCTTAAAAATATTGTTTCATTATATTTCAATCATATTTTAATCTTTAGGAATATCAAATATTGGTTGAAAGATTGATTCAATATCCCAGATGATGGTTCATGGTGAGATATTGTGGGACATGATCACTAAGATGACTATGCTTAAAATACACCAACAAGAAATCTATTACTAGTCCTATACACACGAATCCTTAGAACCACCACATGAAACCTATCCTAACTACTATAATACCACCCTGTATGGTGGTGGATCCAACTATACATGTGGCCATGTGGGCATTATTCATACTCCAATAGTCACTCTTTCTATATGACGACTGGTTGAGAGGCAGCGCCTTCCCACCTCAGCAGTGGTGTGGTTCCCTCATGGATGGCCGGAATGGCTGGTCATTTTTAAATGTAAAACCCATTCAAAACATAGAAAAATACATTTAAAGTGAAAATAAAATACAAAAAACTTTTTTTTGGAAAAACCCTAAAATTATCCTATTTAGAATTGAATTCGAGATTTCAACTCCTCTTGTAATACTTTAAATGTTGTAAACATTGTGTCAATTCAAATAATCTATAAAATAATATTTTCTAAGCATAATAACATATCTGTAATTGTATCATTTCTTCATGAAATAAGATATTCATCTTGGTTGGAATTATTAAATCATCCATGACCTTCAATAGATAATGCGCCCTCCTTTGAAACATATCATTTTAATTAATATCACTTAAAATAGTCATCATTTTTAACGATGCATCATTAGAAAATAATCATCCAAGAAAATAATCCTTTCCTTCTTATTAATAAATATCCATAGTAATTCAATGATATAAACCCCATACTTCAGATAATATAACATAGAATATTTATCAATCAAGTCTATTGACAACAATTAAAATAGAAATATCAATTTAATAAATTGGGGTTCTTCAATCTCCCATGTTTTATTTGTTGTCAATACCCATTTCACATTCAAATCCAATGTTTTCTTCTCCCCCTTACTTGATAATAAAACAAAATATATTAGTGTGGGGGATAATTCAACTTATCTCATTATCTAAAAATTTATCTTTCGTTATTATCTCCTTCAATCTCCTCATTTCATAGTAAATAACACCTAAGATAAATTCAGATTGATCTTCTTGGGGGAAATCGTCACCTTTTGAAAGAAATTATTCATTAATTAATCACCTCTAAGTATACATAGGCTAAAATGGTGTAGAAGACATGAGTGATCAATTTTTGAAACAAACATGTCAATAAATTTTTGAATATGATTCCAACACTATAACCATCTTTCATGTTATGTTTAAAATATATTTAGCTAATATACTACATTTTTCCTGAAAACAAAGGATTTAATAAAATATTATACTATAATAATACAATTCCACTTTATCAATCCATTTTATATTTTTTATAAAATTATCAATTTCTAAAATTATAATTTAGAATTTTTATTCATATATAGATAAAAGAACATTCCTTATTAATGATAAGATTTAATTTCCATAATTGGAAATCCTCGGATAAATCCCTTACCAGAACGTCATGTAATCAATTTATAAAAATTGAGATAATAAAATATCACAGTTACCATATTTTCTACCATAATAGGGATGCTTTTAATCCATCTTCCTCATAAATATTGGATTTATTGAAGAATTAATTCCAAGAACAATTTTAATACCAATTGAAATAATGAACTATAGGATAGATATATTCCTGAATGATGTATATTTTTTATAGAACTCTTATATTTAAGTCTCACACTAATTATATACCTCACCTTCTATTATATGCATAGAAGAAACAAACACAAAATATAGAGGGTAATAAGCTGGTTCTTCAATGATTTTTTCTTTAGGGAAAAGGGATGAGATTTCTTTCTCAACCTAGAGTATCCTTTCAATTCTATATCAGATTCATGAGAACTCATCATCCATTCTCCTTTTTTTTGAATTTCCAGGTTTTATTATTTAATACCAAAATTTCTTGATTTATTCAGATTTTGTCTTATATGGAATAAGATTCTTTAATTTAAAAGGTAGTGAAATTTCATTCTTTTATTCTTGTTCCATCTTCTTTCCCATTTTTCACTGATATAGACATATGAATAAGAAATCTTGATTTTTTTCTCAGAATAATTATTATGTGTGTACTCCTTCTTCATAGTATCATTTTCGATATAAGATTCCATTAGATCATCTCCTTTACTCTTTACTAGTTCTATTATTTAATCAATCCATCTTATACAATTTTTAGAAAAGTGGATAGACATTTTTAAACAACCATAGAAACCTCCATAAATCATAAGGTTACACTTTCTAGATAACATCTCATTAAAATTGAATTTTTTATCTAGATTATATTGAACCAAATAAATCATGCTATTTTTTATTATATTCATTTATTTATCCACTTCATCATGCTTCCACTATTATTAGTGTTTATGAACTATTTTAAAATTTCTATGATATGAACTTATCATCCATAGTAAAAGCATATTTTCAATAATGTGAAGTTTATCTGATCATTCTTCTTGGGTGTAGCTTGATTCAATTTTTTCGTTACTTTCTTTTCCTAGTTATACCCCAAGGAATAATTTTCCGCTTTTTTGTTTTTCCTATGAATTTCTTTTGGTATTTTATTCTTATCTATAAACCCAATATTGCATAGTGTTATATAAAAACACTCTTCATAACTATGAAAACATCTATTTTAATAATAATAGAGGTCTTCAAGACACTCAAATCTATTCATGAAAGGCATATTCTTCTTCATATATGAATTATTCTTCAATTATATTGGGTTTCTATTCACATATGATATTATCACTCTTAATATTGTCCTTATATAATTATCATGAATTGAAAAATTATTCCAATAGTAAATGGAATGATTCCCAAATTTATAACACAACAATAGAAAAAAAATCTTAATTTTTTGTTCTCTTCCACCACTTGGATAATTTGAAATCTTTTTCTTTTTGGATAGTATGATTCTTCATCTAGACTCTATATAAGGAATAATAATTCAAACTCTCTTTCATATCCAACATTTATGATATGGTGGATTTATCATAAGTCTTCTGCACCCATGTTTGACAAAAAAATATTATTCAAAACTGTAAATATAAATGAAACAATATTAGTACTAATAAAAAATTTTAGAATAAGGGAAAACTATTTCAATTATCTTTCAATAGATTTAAATTTAGTTAATCTCAAATTTTTCTTATCACTTGAAAGATTAATGTTATATGTAAGACTATTTTCAAAATTACACTTAGAGTATTTTCTTATCTCAACATTTTATGAAGATTCAAATTTAATATTATAAATAATCCTAAAAATAAACTATAAATCAAGATATTTCAGATTTAATGTATTCTTATGGGCTTCAAGTGATTTCACTACATCTTGAAATTATTTCTAGGAAGTCTTTAATTTTATTTCCTTCATATTTTTCAAATTAACTTCTAATTAAAAACACTTCATGTTGTGGAAGTTTTTCTCATTCTCAATAACTTTTAGATTGTCTTCCCATTAACTATTAATTTTATGAACTTGATCATCATGAATATTATTTTCCATTTGATATAATTATTCAACTCCTTATTTATATTTCTATCAACCTCTAGCTAGGATTTTTTAACATTCATAGATGTTTTTTTGTAGTTTCTCCAATGCATGGATCACCTCTATGTGAACTATTTCAGTCACATAATTCTCACAAAAAATCCTATTTAATTCATCTTGAATCAATGTTAATATTTCATTGTAATGAAATAAAAAATGTTCATTTAATTCTTTAGATGGGGTGCATGTATCATTCTTGTATTTAATTTACAATTCAGAGTCCTTGATATTCCTAAAAGTTTTATGAGATTCATGAAGTGTATAAATCATCTCAGTAAGGACCTTCACAGTTAATTATGTCTCACACACATTTCATTATAAATATTCTTCATCATAGGATAAATTTTAATTGAAAAGTGATTATATTTATTCTTCGGCATCAATAATTGGTATGATAAGTTTAAATATTTGAAACTTATTTTACAAGGAGTTCTCTAAATCCACAACATCCATTTAAATCAATTAATTTTCAACACATGGTCCCCTGATAATAGAAAATATATAAGTGAAAGCCTTAGTAGGAAATTTATTTAGATAAAATTTCAATTCTAAATAAAAATTACTATGTGAATAAAAAAATTCTTATTTATCACTGCTTGAGCCATACTCAGCAAAAGGATATTTATCAAAATATTTAACAGATACTGCTGATAGACTAATATTGTACTATATTAAATTTTTAATGAATCTTATTTCATATTCAAAATATTTATCATATTTCCCGTCACATTCTTCTACCTATTTTTCATGGTTTTTGTAAAATCCTAATTTTTATCACTAAAAAATATAGAAACTGAACTATCTATTTTTGAAAACAAAATAAATTCTTCAAAATCAAATATGAACATGATGTATTTATAATATAGACAACTTGGACAATAAGACATATCCAATAAGGGGTGTAGCCTATGATATGATACCAATTTATGGAATTGATGGATTATGCTGTTACACTAAGTGGGGTGGGTGAATCAATGTAAAAATATATTATCGTTATTTATTTAATTTTCTCTTACCCCATTTTAATTCGAATGTATGCACTTTTTATAGTGAATGCATCTTCCTTATTTAAAAACACAATTATAAAACATGCATGACATAAAATAAATGAAGCTATGTACATAATATTTTTACAAGCTTCTCCCCTGATATTGGTGACTACACCCTTTTTATATTCTAAATGATTTCAGAAATAGAGTCTCTACAAAGAATGAATCTTGAATTTCATGTGGGTTTGTCGGGTATCACCCGGAAACCATTTTGGGTGGGTATGATCCTTTTCACAAATTATACTAGAATCCCACTAATTTTATTTATATTATAATCCCACCCATGTTTACAAACATAAAACAAAAAAATGAGCAGTATCACAAGAAAATCAAGATGCCACTGCAACAAAAAACTGATCTCTCTCAAGGAGAAATTGAGAATAAACTGATTCTGCTCTTCCTCACCTCAATGGAAACACATTGAATGCAACTAAATGTAATTAATAACATTGTATGCTAGTAAGATCAGTATAATATAATGAATTAATATAAGTCATCAATTACCCCACATCTCACTACAATATCACAATGAAAAACTGAATATTTTTTTGACAAACTACATGTTATCTTAAAATACAGTGCTCTGACATTGGTATGATGACTATAGAGCTCCCTTATCTTGAAATTTATATTTTATGTGCTTCATAAAATTCATATTGCATGTTCTTCATGCATATTAAATTCAATTCAAAGAATTATTTATTTTATGCACCCATTATTTCATGTGCATTTATGAATTAATAATGAAAGAACATTTTAAAAAATAATTTACACATTCACTACCAAAATGATTTGTATACATACTACAATAATATAAAATGAACTGTCTTCTTTCACACATATAACAAATAGTTTATTCATAGTTCCATCATGTTTCTTAGAATTGATTGAAGTTCTCAACAGTGTATGAACTCAACTAGATGAATGTACATTTCCATACTTCAATACAAGAGTTGCTCACTGCCCTCAATACCACCTCTTCACTATTATATGATTCACGAACACACAAAAAACTTGACCATGTTTACATTTACATAGAATTAACACCCCATCTATCCATACTTCTTCCATGAAAACCCAAATACAAACTGTCTTTTTCAAACTTATCCTTCACACACAGTATACACATAATATTCATTCATGCATATTATATACATATGGCTTCACTGCATCTTACAGACCCTTGTGCATATTTCTCTCTCTTGAAAGACACACTATTGGTGTGTGTGTGTTTTTTCATGCTAAAATTGGTATATTTGTTCAGGTACTGTCACACTACCTCTTGGATTCAATATGTGTGTGCATTATTCAAACCAACCCTCTGTACAATGACATAATCTCTATTCTTATTGAAAGAATATATTGTCACAATTAAAACCTTCATGTGAATATGAGAGTGAATGAATATTTGTTGATCAGTTTAAAATGAAGGGAGATTATTTATGTATCTATCATAATTTATTTACAGATCTCATATCTTCCCAAAATAGAATGAGTATGGAAACCACACGTCGTCTTCCTTGAGGGTTCTCTTTTTCTTCACACAAACTGAGAATGTGAAGAGCCTCTATCTTTCATAGATAATATGGATTTTAATGTTCATATTTCGATAGAAATTAAATTCTCTCACACCCAAAAAATAGTTGACCTCACCACATATGATATTTATAGGTAATCAAAACCACCTCACAATACACAAACCGCCTTAGTTTTGCGATAGAGTGCAGCACCATCAATTGAAAAAAATCAAATTTATTCCCACTTTTTATCCAAGATTTGGTTATCATTTTATCATGAATACGTATTTCAATGATATTTTGATCACATTGGATTCAATAGTACTGTTAAATGAAGCTTGGAAGCATTCAGTTGGGGCTTAGAAGGTCACTGTATAAAGATATCATGACAAACTAAAGAATTCCATGCAATATCTTAGCTGTTTGATCCTAATTTAAATCAAGAAAAAACATTTTTCATAATATTTTGATCATATTTGAATATTTAGGATGATAAAATAGTGACCAAAATATCAGTTAAATCTCCCAGGTGATGATTCATAGTGAGATCTTATGGAAAAATAAAACTCGGATGGATGAGGTTAAAGATGACGAGGTTGAGATGATTTAATTTCTCCAAGTAATTAGATCAAAAGGATCTGACGTTTTCAATTCATTCTTTGCTATAATTACATGACCATTATGATCCCACATCAAAACTCTCCATTATTGACCTACCCTATATATTAAAATGTGAAAAAATACACCATCTAGAAATAATTTACCGATCATTCACACATGAAACCTTGGAAACATGCCATTCTACCACTTCAGTCCACTGTCATTCCACCCCATATGGTGGTGGACCCACCTATACATGCACACCTATTGGTAGGATTTGAACTCCTCTAGTCACTTAGAATCCATGATGACCGGTCAACAGGTACCACCTACCCACCCTAGTAGTGTTACGGGTCCCTCGGGGATGTCCTAAAAGGTTAGCCATTTTTCAATGTACAACATATTAAACATGTAACCAAAATCCACATCAAGTGAAAATAAAATCTTTCCAACAATTTTTAAAACAAAAACCAAAATTCTCCTATTTGGTATTCAATTCAAATGTTCAATTCCTATTCTAATTATTCTAATATTATAAAATTTGTGTCAACTAAAATAATCAAGGACACAGGTGTTTATAAACATAATACCATCTCTAAATTCTTGAAATTTCATCATGAAATAAAAAAATCATTTAGGATTTCATCCTTAAATCATAGAATAATTTTTTTATTCAATGTTTCCTCCTTTGACACATGACATTGTCATTAATTTAACTTAAAAAATCATCAAATTTAAAGATTCTTCATTAGAAGCAACTCTTCCAACCAAATCATCCTTTTCTGGTTATAAATAATTTTGAACAATAATTCAAATGATGATTCTCTATTCTTCAAACACTGTGACTTTGAATTTTCATGAATCAAGTCGATTATCAACAATTACAACACAAATATCAATGTATTCAATTTGTGTTCTTCAGATTTTTCTATTATCCCTTCAAGGATTGACCAATGAGTGGTTATACAATCAGACACCAAGATATATCACCACCTAGAATGAAATCCAATTAAGGTCCCCCATACCCAAACTACAAGTCCCCATGCTAATAACACAGTAGTTATATACTATATTCTAAACCACATGATATTAAACTAGTAAACATATTTTATATTTGAAATCAATTAAATAATTTAAAAACTAAAAATCATAAATAGTCACATAAACCGAGGAATTTAAGTTTTAGTGTATTTAGAGAATATATATAAAAATAATATTTCACAAAACAAATTCAATATCTCCCATAAAATCACAGTATAAGACATATTTATACAAATAATACTATATTTATTTTGGTGGGGAAACTGAAAAAACAAGTTGTGAGATCAAAAAAAATAAGGGAAAATATTATCAAGGTTTAATTAATATGTTTTATAATAAAATACGAGAAAACAAGGGGAAAACATAGAATAATAATATTTTTTACAAGGAATGATAAGATTATATGTATCCTCAAATGATCAATCATATAACATGATCCATGGAGCATAACATATTCATAAGTTAATATAATAATAGTGTGTCACTTTTATAATCATATAAAATCATAACATATATCATTAATAACTTCCAAGGAAACCATATCATAATGGATCAAGAATAACTACCAGTTTCAAACAACATAGTTGATTTTGCATCACTACTTGTTTCTCAGAGTGGATAAAGCATCACAACTCATTTAGTATTATATTATCAGGATATATAATGATTTACCCAATGCATTGTAATGTTATATATGAACTAATAATAACATAATGATAATCAACACATATGTTTACTACATGAAATTATTCATACATCATATTACGAAAAACCAAGGGAATACAATGTGTTACATATCACTTTTCAAATGTTTTCGCATAAATTGACAACAAGTGTTAGATTAGTTGATACCAAAATTCAATATCCCAAAATAAGTAATCACATAAGGTCATTTAAAGGGTTAATCATAAAACATAACTCCATAAAAAATAGATATTTTTGAGTTATATAGGATAAGTTATGAACAATGTAAAATGGGTTTTTAAAACATTTTTCACAATTATTGTTAAGAGATGATGTTATGAGTATCTTTTCAAATGGAAATTTTTATGCAGTTTATATGAATATTTTGTTCAAGTATTATTTTAAAATAAATACCAATATTGGAGCCTTGAAAAATACATAGGTTTATCCAGAGGAAATTTGGAGGGAAATATAGTATATAGGATTGTTAAAGGAAAACACCCTTTAATATTTTAAAAAACCTCCATTGAAACCTGTATTGTAAAAACAATAATAAAACTTCATATTGAAAATAGTTAAGTATAAAAATTAATACCAAAAGAGATAATAGGTATTTAGGTTTCAAATTAAGAAATGAATATATTTATTTAATGAAATAAAGTAAATGTGGAAGATAAATAACTTATTAGAGAGGATGAGAACTGTTCATTATAGAAGGAAATGCGTCAAGAAAGATGATTTTTTGGAGAAAATATAAATTAATTAGATATGAATGTAATTTAATATATGAATCAAATAAATATCAAGATATAGGAAACTAATAATACCATAGTCAAGGGAGAAAAATTATGACTTAATGAAAAGAAGGTTGAATCAGAAAAACCATTACCATTCTTATTTAAATTCACTCTAAACTCCTAAATATTTAACATTACCATATTAATAACTTATTTTATAATTTTATTTAAATATATAATATTTTATAACATTTAATTATAATCATTATTTATATATTCATTTGTGAGTTATTGATTATTTTCTTCATTGGATGTTAGGGATTTTGATTCCTCCAAACATGTTTCGTAATGTCGATGTTGATTACCATACATTGAAACATAGTTCATAGTACCTATATTATTTAAGGTTAAAAAATTTATTTTTAATAATGAATTATAATTTTTTATATTGATTACAAGAGAGTTTTGGTTATGTATTTTTGTAGATGTTATTAAGATGAGTTTGTTTCTATAATTTTAATGAACAAATTGTGGTATATTAATATTGGGTTAAATATTTTAAGAAAAACTAATTTTTATTTATATAATCATATTCATGTAATAAATATCATTTTTATTAATTAAATAATTTATTAAAACTATTCATGTATTTAAATGATGGAAAATGAAATATGTCATTCGTAGAGGTGGTGGTCTACACAAAACATGAGTGACTTTTTTTCCCAAAGGATTGCATGGTAATACATAATGTCTATTACATAAATACATTAAAATTATGTATATTAATAATACTTATTTTATTATATTAGTGTACTTTGAATAATATTTTAGGAGGTGTGATTGGGAAAGATAGAGACAATAAGGTTAGGGAGTGGATGATACTCATGTTGAGGACATGAATTGTAAGAACCATTGTATTTATTTAGGGTAAAGATCCATTTATTTTCTATCTAAATTATTATTTTGGACCTAATATGGATTCATAATGAGATAATGAATATTAAAAGGGTGTGTGTGGCTTTTTTTTTCCTAGAACCGCAACCTTTGAAAAAAATAACTAGTCTTCCCAGTTAGTGGAAACCATGCGAGCCAGTCTGCACAGTTTCCCTTAACTGTGTACAATATTTCAGAGGGGAAAACAGGGAATGAAATTCGTACTAATAGTATAACCAGTGATTCATAATATTAAGATTATATAAAATAAATGTTATAGAGGGTAAAACAAGGTTGTACATGGCTTGTCAATCCGTGCACATGAAACTATGCGAGGTACCTACTTAGATTGTGGGAGGCACACAGTTGGGAAACTGTTTGGTAAACCGTGCGACCAAACTGTGCAACGTAGATATTTTTTGAAGAATTAAAATTTTCCTCATAATTTTTAATAATTTCACCCTACATCTTATTTATCACATTTTCCAATGTGTAATGAGTTTCCCTAAAATTGAGCTCCATCCTCATCATAACCTAGAATCATTGATACCCCCTCCATCTGAAGTCCGATCAAGCTTCTGTTGGTCTAATTATATTCTTATAGGTAAAATATTTAATCCTTTGGCCCTATTCATCATTTTTATTTCCCTAAAAAATATTAAATTGATGCAGGCTCATATGCCCTATTTTCAGAGCATTCATCCATTATTCATTTTTCTCTCAATCAACACCAAACCAAAGGTTGATTGTAGAGACATGAGCCTGACGTACATGGACATTACATTACTTTTGCAGAATACTTAGTACATAACAAAAACACACACACAAGGACCGTAATAGTTTAGTGTCTTTGGAAACATGGAATATAATCTTCTAATCGTGGTAAAAGATCTTCAACATCTTCCATAAAGATCCTCTTTTTTTTTTCTAAACCTAAATCCTTTCTTTATGTCCTGGGGAAAAGAAAACATAAAAGTGTGAGCTCAAATTCGTAGTAAGGGTAAACAAAAGAAATATCAATCACGTCATATTCATAAGAACATATATTTTGGAAATCATAACCTGCAAAAGAGATCATAATTTCATAACATGGGATAAATTATAGTAGTGAAATGTAATCCCAATAATCATAACATAAAACATGAAACTTTGTGGCATACACACATAATCATAGATAATCATTTCTTATTAGTCAAGACTCATTGCCAAGACTATCTTAGTGGACAAAGTCTCTTTCTGAACCGAGTTCATTCCTCGTTTCAGTCCTGTTTCACTGAACCGGTATAACCTACCGTTCCAGCCATGTCTATCTCATGATATATAAAATCTTTACCCAATGCATTGGAGGGAGATATAGGTCACACCCATCTCATAATGATACCATTCTTATGTGTGCCACAAAATCATATACCATACATCATTGCATAACCCATGTAATAAAAATGGGAATCTTAAACATCATGACATCATAAAACAATTCATATACGATAAAGGAATTCATAATAATAATTCCATCACAACATAATCAAATCAATGTAATAATAGGGATAAAAACAGAACCCTTTATTATCTTATATGGAAAACAATTTTGATAAAACACTTGAACTTCATTCTTGAGGAAAATTTCCTTTCTACTTCAAAAACACTTTTCCTTTCTTAACGTGTCATACAATTCTAAACTAAAAGAAGTTGATTAAAAATAAACACGAAAACTTGTAAAGGATGATTCTTGGAAATAATGTTTTAAAAATCCATTCATGTCGTATATAAAAAAACATTCTTCTCGTACTTTTATCGGAAAAGTCAAAAAGTACCTCATACGACAAAAGATTCCTTTCATATCATTTACTAAAAAAATCACCGAAGGGAAAATTTGGATTTAAAAAATTGTAGGGGGATGGAAATAATATTACATATTGAGTAAACATGGATGTGGATGATAAAATACACCCCAGTAAATGCCAAATTATAATCAATCTCGGATAAAAATGAGATTGTGATATTTTCCCTTACCTTAAGTCCGATTTGCTTCGTAAGTGTCCGAACATCATGTATAATGATTTAAATAATGCCATTAACTTATTACAGAATCATATTCATTGTTATGATATCATATATGGTTCACTTATGACTTTATATTACCCGTTCTTTTGTAAATTCCCTGTTAAAGAAGTGTTTTGGGTAAAATCGTTTCATTTATCGTAGGTGTTTGGACTTGTTGTTCTTGACATTATTATTACTTATATCATGATTTAATTACTTCCAGAATATAAAACATGATTTATCTATCATATATATTTAGTATATATATATATAATAGATAGATAAATGAAATGAAACACACCATTCATGGAGACGGTAGTTTGTACGTACGCATGAACACTGTTTTCCTTTCCTTATTGTCTTGAATGGAAGTAAGTAGATGACATACATATATACATAAATCCAGTAGCTTTATAATGTCATATATTTCATTATTATTTCTTATATATACTTTATAATCATTCTTAAATGGTTAACATGGAGAATTAATCCTATCGCGTCGTGGAGACTGTAGTCCGTACGTATGCACGAGCGATGATATCGTTCTCATGATCGTGAACTTGTGTTGAAGTGTATGTATACTATTTCAGTATAAATATCACTTTATAATAATCATATATAGTTACTCATTACACCATTATACCCATCCAATTAAGGTTGTGGAGGAAAATATATTACACCACGGCGTGGAGACGGTATTCCGTACGTACGCACGCGCGGTGATTTCCTTTTTCCGTAGGATGGATAGAAGGTTAATTAGAGTTGTTTCATATTTATAATAAAATATCAGTATATAAGAAACACTGATGTTATTACTTTATCATGAAACAACTAATGAAGAAGAAGTTTAAGAAGAAGGAAATTGAAAAAGATCGGTAATGGATATTACCTCTTTTTGACGTGCCTTTTCTTAACCTCCACTTAATGAACTAAGGGTGGTCTTTGAAGAAGACCAGGACCTCTAGGATGATACTAAGAAAGTGGAGAAGAGATTTTGGCATGGTTTGACTGAGATTTAATGCTCAAATTGGTGTGAGGAGGAGAGGGAGGAGGTGCCCTTTTACAAGGGAGGAGAGGGGCACCTTAGGAAAATCTCAAAATATTATTTTATATTAAGGTCAAATTCGGTTTATAATGGTTCCAAAGGGTCTTATTTCGAAGCTAAAGTGGGGATGGGTCGAACGCCTCTCATCCAATAGTATTTAGACAAGTTTAGGTTATTATTTTAAACTTATCATTTAGATTTAACTCTAAGTTAAACAATTTAACTTTTACCGTGTCTTTTTGTTTTCTTACACTATATGGTTAATAAACATACTATATCAAGCCAAAAGAACCCCAAGTTGTTTATTATTAATATATATAACCTTATCTAAGACATTTGGCCGAACCTTAGATTTTTAGGAATAAAATAACAATTAATAATATAATATTTGTTTTAAACACTAATTTATGTCAATTTTGACACTATTTGGTACATGATTTTTATGAAATTTATAACAGAATGATAAGTTCAAAAAAAGTTACTTAAATCAACAATAACATGTCTTATTAACCTATAAAATAAGTGTAAGTCATAAAAAGTTCCAAATTACATTTATTTGGGCATTTATAACATCAATTATGTTAATATTTTCTTAAAAAGGTAATTACTGTATCATCGTTGTGTCATAAATAAATTAAATTATTTAATGTCTAAAAATTACAAATAAAATATAATTATTTAGTAAATCCTTTTATCTTTCTAATGAATATTTATATTCGAATTTATCTTATATATAACCCTATATTAAAAATTATTTACTTATTAAACATTGATTTTAACTATTTTAACCCTTCTTTATATAAATTAATAATAAATGTCCTAATCTAATCCATGTGGGCTTAAATGGTCATATTTTATTCCTAAGGTTGTTTTTTGTCGAATTAAACTTTTCCAATAGAATTAGGACGTGTTTTAGGGTAATAATAATATCATTTTTACCCTTAATTACCCTATTTACTTTAAACCGTGGTAAAAAAAGTCAAAAGCTACTATTCACAAAAAATAATTTTCATCTCATTGAACCAAATTTTAGTCTTTGATATTAACTGTGTCTCTCGGAATTTTGAAATTCCACTCGCAGAAGTTGTAAAATTAAGTTTTATGAAAAATTTAGTTTTTTTAACTACCACTTAGTGGTTTCACTATTCATCAAAAAAATGAACGTTTCCAGAAAAATACAAAAAATTAGGCCTAAGATATATTTGATATTATGAATTAAAAAATGACGTCTATTTTACCAAATTCAAAAAATATCAGTTACATTAATTAATTTAAAAATCAATTCCCTTCGTCAAAACAAATAGCGTGTTTTTGAGAGATAATAACTATCCAAAGATTGACACTTGTTTATGTCTGGTTTAAATGTGAAATTAAATCCAATGACCAACATTGTATTAAATTGTAAAAATATATTATAAATATACTTTAAAACCACTCAAATTAATAATTTATCACAATTAATTATTTCTATTAAAAAAAGTTGTTTTTAATTAAAATTTATTAATTTTCACTATTCATCAGTATATGAAAGTTATCCGAAAAGTACCAAAATTTCACCCTAAGATAATTTTAATATTCCGAATCCAAAAATTAAGTCCATTTTTAAAAATAAAATTTACAAAATTTTAAAAAGTGGTTATTACTATTCATAACGGCTAGTTTTAATAATATTTTAATAGCATATCGTTGTTTAGTGAAACTCGGTATTGCGTACTACACACGCTATCGAGGAAGGTCGCGATTGCGTGTAATGCAAGGAAAGTCAAGGATGCGTGTTGTGCAAGCTCCTTTTGGTGTAGCGTAAAACACAAGACATTAATTAAAAAGAATATTTTTCATAAAATCTCGGGGTGTTACATTCTACCCCCCTTAAAAATGAATTTCGCCCTCGAAATTCGTCGGGGTTATAAATGGTTTACTATTCGAATGTTTCTTTAATAGAAACCCAAATCGTAAAAAGGAATACCAAAACCAATATTTAAACAAAAGTATGAAACGTAATGGTTACCCAAATAAACTAATCACTGGGTTTCCACATAGGTGAAAATATGGATATGGAAGAGAAATCTAACCATCATGTTCTGATGGAGAGTGGTAGAGAACATGACTATGAAAAATACAACAATCGCAAAGCCATAAATTTGTGATGATCTAGGGTACCATCTGATTCATCAGATATAAGATCACTAGGACAACATTTTTGGTTTTCAATATCATTTCCCTAAAGTTGAAAATTTTGAATTAGAAGAAATACTTACTTGATTTTGGTACAATCTCACTGTTGTTCGTGCTTTGAACAATTTCCACTTCATCTCTTAAAGAAATGATGTTGAATTTGTTATTAGTGAAGTGTTAACAGATCATGTGATAGAATGATGGGTTATTCCATCTGTTTCAAACAAAAGTTTAGCAATAGTTATCAAATATACATAAGTCCGTCTTTGCTGAGGTTAATCATATACGATTCCAAAAATGAACTTATACTTAATATATCATACCGCTTAATAAAATAAAACTAGTTTATACTAAACAGGGACTTCCTGTAGGCCAGTGGTAGGCGATAAAGGCCAGTCGCACTTCGGTTGTGGGTTCGATTCCCACAGCCTTGTCCGACGCGATGGGCTGTCGCCCGTCCCGCAGGTTGTCCTTTTTCTAAAGCTATATTACTGTAACATCCCATCAATAATATCGAAAAAAGTTCTATCCTAACTTATGTCCAACATAATCCATTTCAATATTTAGGCTTATCTAAAATACTTCGGTCCAAGCTCATAGTATAAATAAAACGATTACTTGAAATGTCATCAACCAACCATCATTTATCCCCCATTATCTTGTTGGTCACATTCCAATCGTGTGAATACCGTAATCATGTATTCTCTTGAAAAATGAATACCCATTAAACCATAGTGAAAACATGAATGCTGTCAAAAGTTAACTCTTTCCACATATCAAAATCCAAAAATTCTATATAGTCAAACCATGATATAACCTTCTCCTTATATCAGTCATGAGCTCATGAATACTATCAAACATTTAATTTTCTCCTTATCCCTTCATTATGCGCATATCATCTACTTTCCAAAAATACTGGTACCATTCATCACATACATTCAAAACTTCAGGAAAGACAACAGTGTAACAATCCTTAGATGTCTCTTTATTCCATTGTACCATGAGTTTACTTATAAAACATTACACTTGATAAACATGTAATTATTCCACTACATTCTTAAACCATTGACCGAGCTTCAACAATTCTTTCATCTCACATATCATTTGTAGTCTCATCATCATCATCAATATAAATACTACCCATATGACCATACTAATTCTATTCATGAGTCTTTCCCTTAGGTAATTGGTTAGAATAATGCCCGTACATTCCACATTTAAAACATTTAACCATTGTTGAGGTCGTAGCAATACCATTATCCTCATCCCTGGTGTTAACTGAAACTTTTCCTTTGCACTTACTGGCTTTGTGTCTTTCTTTTCCACACCCAAAGAATCTTCCAGTTCATTTGAAAAATTCTCCTTGATTCCTCTTCCCACACGATTTACATAGGGGAAATTGAAATTTCTTTCCTCTATTATCATCATGAAACTCCATCTTTCTCTTATTAGCCGAGTCCGGAAACTTACCAAATTTTACTTTATTGATCATATTATGAGATTGCTGATTCGACATAATAATGATGTTTGGACCTCCGAATCCCATTTCATTTGGTTTCTCATGAAGAATACCATTCCATTGTCCATCATATCCTCCATTATCGTGAATCATCTTGTTTCCAGCCATTTTCTAAAACCCAAAAAGAATGGTGTGAGAGGCAAAAATCATAATAAAGGGGGAGTAACATCAATATCTAACATCTTTGGTTTAATCGAATATCGTTACCATAGTTTTAGGACTATATACTATACGTATACTTAACCTTAGGGACATCCCTAGACATACCTTAGAAATATCTCTATGGATCTCACTAACGCTTTCGCATCCTAGTTTCAAAAGGTTGACTAAACTTTTCCTCTGATACCAACTATAGAGACCTGAGCCTGACGTAGATGGACATTACATTACTTTTTCGGAATATATAGTACATAACAAAAACACACACACAAGGACTGTAATAGTTTAGTGTCTTTGGAAACTCGGAATATAATATTCTAATCGTGCTGAAAGATCTTCAACATCTCCCATAAAGATCTTCTTTTTTTTTCTAAACCTAAATCCTTTTTTTATGTCCTGGGGAAAAGAAAACATAAAAGGGTGAGCTCAAATGCTTAGTAAGCGTAAACAAAAGAAATAGCAATCACGTCATATTCATAAGAACATATCTTTTGGAAATCTTAACCTGCAAAAGAGATCATAATTTCATAACATGGGATAAATCATAGTAGTGAAATGTAATCCCAATAATCATAACATAAAACATGAAACTTTGTGGCATACACACATAATCATATAGAATCATATCTTATTAGTCAAGACTCATTTCCAAGACTATCTTAGTGGAAAAAGTCCCTTTCTGAACCGAGTTCATTCCTCGTTTCAGTCCTATTTCACTGAACTGGTATAACCTATCGTTCCAACCATGTCTATCTCACGAGATATAAAATCTTTACCCAATGCATTGGAGGGAGATATAGGTCCCACCCATCTCATAATGATACGATTCTTATGTGTGCCACAAAATCATATACCATACATCATTGCATAACCCATGTAATAAAAATGGGAATCTTAAACATCATGACATCATAAAACAATTCATATACGATAAAGGAATTCATAAAAATAATTCCATCACAAAATAATCAAATCAGTGTAATAATAGGGATAAAAACAGAACCCTTTATTATCTTAGATGGAAAATAATTTTGATAAAACACTTGAACTTCATTCTTGAGGAAAATATCCTTTCTACTTCAAAAAAACTTTTCCTTTCTTAACATGTCATATAATTCTAAACTAAAAGAAGTTGATTAAAAATAAACATGAAAACTTGTAAAGGATGATTCTTGGAAATAATGTTTTAAAAATCCATTCATGTCGTATATAAAAAAAACATTCTTCTCGTACTTTTGTCGGAAAAGTCAAAAAGTACCTCGTACGACAAAAGATTCCTTTCATATCATTTACTAAAAAACTCACCGAAGGGTAAATTTGGATTAAAAAAATTGTAGGTGGATGGAAATAATATTACATATTGAGTAAACATGGATGTGGATGATAAAATACACCCCAATAAATGCCAAAGTATAAACAATCTCGGATAAAAATGAGATTGTGATATTTTCCCTTACCTTAAGTCCGATTTGGTTCGTAAGTGTCCTGACCTCCTGTATAATGATTTAAATAATGTCATTAACTAATTACAGAATCATATTCATTGTTATGATATCATATATGGTTCACTTATGACTTTATATTACCCGTTCATTTGTAAATTCCATGTTAAAGAAGCGCTTTGGGTAAAATCGTTTCATTTATCGTAGGTGTTTGGACTTGTTGTTCTTGACATTATTAGTACTTATATCATGATTTACTTACTTACAGAATATAAAACATGATTTATATATCATATATATTCAGTATATATATATATATATAATAGATAGATAAATGAAATGAAACACACCGTTCATGGAGACGGTAGTCCGTACGTACGCTTGAACGCTGTTTTCCATTCCTTATTGTCTTGAATGGAAGTAAGTAGATGACATACATATATAACTAAATCCAGTAGCTTTATAATGTCATATATTTCATTATTATTGCTTATATATACTTTAGAATCATTCTTAAATGGTTAACATGGAGAATGGATCTCATCGCATCGTGGAGACGGTAGTCCGTACGTACGCACGAGCAATGATATCGTTCTCATGATCGTGAAATTGTGTTGAAGTGTATGTATAATATTTCAGTATCAATATCACTTTATAATAATCATATATAGTTACTCATTACACCATTATACCCATCCAATTAATGTGGTGGCGGAAAATAGATTACACCACGGCATGGAGACGGTATTCGGTACGTACGCACGAGCGGTGATTTCCTTTTTCCGTAGGATGGATAGAAGGTTAATTAGAGTTGTTTAATATTTATAATAACATATAAGTATATAAGAAATACTGATGTTATTACTTTATCATGAAACAACTAAAGAAGAAGAAGTTGAAGAAGAAAGAAATTGAAAAAGATCGGTAATGGATATTACCTCTTTTTGACGCGCCTTTTCTTAACCTCCACTTAAAGAAATAAGGATCGTCTTTGAAGAAGACCAGGACATCTAGGATGATACTAGGGAAGTGGAGAAGATATTTCTTTAGGGGATGGCCGAGCATGAATGCTCAAACTGGTGTGAGGAGGAGAGGGAGGTGGTGCCCTTTTATAAGGGAGGAGAGGGGTACCTTAGGAAAATCTCAAACTATTATTTTATATTAAGGTCAAATTCGGTTTATAATGGTTCCAAAGGGTCTTATTTCGAAGCTAAATTGGGGATGGGTCGAAATCCTCTCATACAATAGGATTTAGACAAGTTTATGTTATTATTTTAACCTTATCAATTAGATTTAACTCTAAGTTAAATAATTTAAGTTTTATTGTGTCTTTTTGTTTTCTTACACTATATGGTTAATAAACATACTATATAAAGACAAAATAACCCCAAGTTGTTTATTATTATTATATATAACCTTATCTAAGTCATTTGGCCGAACCTTAGATTTTTATGAATAAAATAACAACTAATAATATAATATTTGTTTTAAAAACTAATTTATGTCAAATTTGACACTATTTGGTATATGATTTTTATAAAATTAATAACAGAATGATAAGTTCAAAAAAAGTTACTTAAATCAACAATAACATGTAATATTAACCTAGAAAATTAGTGTAAGTCAAAAAAGTCTCAAATTACATTTATTTGGGCATTTATAACATCAATTATGTTAATATTTTCTTAAAAAGGTAATTACTGCATCATCGTTGTGTCATACATAAATTAAATTATTTAATGTCTAAAAATTAAAAATAAAATATCATTATGTAGGAAATCTTTTTATCTTTCTAATGAATATTTATAGTCGAATTTATCATGTGTATATCCCTATATTAAAAATTATTTACTTATAAAACATTGATTTTAACTATTTTAATCCTTCTTTAAATAAATTAATAATAAATGTCCTAATCTAATCTGAGTGGGCTTAAATGGTCATATTTTATTTCTAAGGTTGTTTTCGGTCGAATTACACTTATCCAATAGAAGTAGGACATGTGTTAGGGTAATAATAATATCATTTTTACCCTTAATTACCCTATTTACTTTTAACCGTGGTAAAAAAAGTCAAAAGTTACTATTCACCAAAAATTATTTTCATCTCATTGAGCCATATTTTAGTCCTTGATATTAACTGTATCTCTCAGATTTTCGAAATTTCACTCACAGAAGCGGTAAAATTAAGTTTTATGAAAAATTCAGTTTTTTTAACTACCACTTAGTGGTTTCACTATTCATAAAAAAATGAACGTTTCCAGAAAAATAAAAAAAATTAGGCCTAAGATATATTTGATATTATGAATTCAAAAATGACGTCTATTTTACCAAATTCAAAACATATCAGTTACATTAACTAATTTAAAAATTAATTCCCGTCGTCAAAACAAATAGCGCGTTTTTGAGAGATAATAACTATCAAAAGATTGACACTTTTTTATGTCTGGTTTAAATATGAAATTACATCCAATAACCAAAATTGTATTAAATTGTAAAAATATAATCTAAATATACTTTAAAACCACTCAAATTAAAATTTTATCACTATTAATTATTTCTATTAAAAAAGTTGTTTTTAATTAAAATTTAGTAATTTTCACTATTCATCAGAATATGAAAGTTATCCGAAAAGTACCAAAATTTCACCTTATGCTAATTTTAGTATTAAGAATCCAAAAATGAAGTCCATTTTGAAAAATAAAATTTACAAAATTTCAAAAATTGGTTATTACTATTCATAATAGCTAGTTTTAATAATATTTTAATAGCATATCATTGTTTAGTGAAACTCGGTATTGCGTACTACACACGCTATCGATGAAGGTCGCGATTGTGGAAAGGCAAGTCAAGGATGCATGTTGTGCAAACTCCTTTTGGTGTAGCGTAAAACACAAGACATTAATTAAAAATAATATTTTTCATAAAATCTCGGGGTGTTACATTGATACTGGGTTAGTGCTCCTCTATGAGACTAATGATGGTGGAATAGTTCTTATCCCACCAGTATTAAAGTTTTATATAATGTGATGTTGTTCCACACACCAGTTCAACTATGCATTTCCATAAATTCTATCTGCCTTTAATTGGCTATTTATCATGGAACTAAATTACTTTTTATAACCCAAATAATTGTTGATTTCACTTAACTATTGGAGATACACCCCTATGGGTGTTCCATCCAAATGATTAATCATATTTCATGGTCTTATAGACAAGAAACATATCTATGGGTTTTGATTTAATTTTAATTTATGAAATCATATTGATAAAGGATAAATTTAATGGCATATCATGGATATATCTCTTAACAATTATAATGTATTCTATTAAATGTGAGTGGTATGACCATGTCTTGTTAATTAAACAAAAATATGATTACAAAGTTACTATAATAGAATAACAATGAGTAATGAAATATGCATTGGCTCATATCAAAGCTAATGAATACTAATCAATAATTATGTTTGGGAATGAAAATTCTTTTAAAATTTTGTAAATGTGTATGAAGACCAATATGAATGTAATATATATAAGAATATAAAAAATTATAATGTTTTCATATAAATGAATGGATACCCTTTATAAATGTTATATAGGCATGTCATCCCCTCACTCTGACATGGGCATGGAGTCCCTATACAGTTATACGAGCATGGCATCCCTATACAGTGACACATGCATGTCATCCCTATATATGATACATGCAAGAAATCATTTCAATACCATGACATAGGCATGGAATCCCTTCATGTGATACTAGTCATGGAGAAACATGTTGTTATATATGATCATGATGACCCTTACTATGATACTTGGCATGGAGTCCCCCATTCATGTCATACTCGGCATGGTGACCCCATACTGTGATACTGGGCATGAAATCCTCTATTCTTTTGATGTTGGTAATGGAAGCCTTATACTGTGATACTATTTATGGTGTCCATATTCTGTGATACCAGGAATTTTGTCCCATACTATTGTGATACTGGGAATTGTGTCCCTGGTTACATATTCAAGGATATATTGGGATCGGCCGAAGTAGGTAGTGTCAGGCTAGTTTCTATTAAGAACAAGAGCAAACCCATTTATAATTTTTAATCCTACTTTAATTATTATATGAAAACATTTACATGTTATACACATGGGATTGATATTTATAAACACCTTTGGTAGTGGCCTACTGAGTTTATATCACACCCTATCTGGGTCGCCAGTGGTACATAGGGAGACTATATATTTGCAGGTTTATATAAGGGGAAGTATCCACTTATGAATGATTGACTTCAATCATGTATTAGGATGGGCGCTTGGCATAAAATTACTAGATCGGAACTCAAGATGCTTAGATAGACTGTTCATATTTTTTTACATTTTTTATATCATGTGGTGTATTGACTTCCAACTACAATGTAACACCCCAAATTTCCACGGTACATTTCCAATTGAATTATACAGTAGCTTCTGTTGTATGCAACTTCGAGTTCAAACACACCACAACAAATCAAACTTGTCGTTATGTATAGTAATACCCACATTTTTAAATTTTATAAATTTCATCTTTTAAAATGTACTTCATTTTTGGATTCATAAAATCAAAATTAGCTTAGGGTGAATTTTTGGTATTTTTATGAAAACTATCATTTTTTGATAAATAGTGAAAAAGCACAGAGTTATTGTTTAAAACCGATTTTTTATTTAAAAAATAATTTATTTTATTTTAATTTATTTTAGGTCAAAATAGATACATAATACCTATATAAGTTCAATTTAATTCATTGGAGTCAATTTATAATTATTTTAGATATATCAAAAATTTATCAAACTTTTTACCGTCTTTTTCCAACCTCCTACGAGCATTTCCAAATTTGTATAAAACATAATTTTACCACTTCTATGAGTTGAATTTAAAAATTCTGAGAGAAACGGCTGATATCAATATGTAAAATACTGTTCAATAAGATGAAAATAATTTTTGGTGAATAGTTACTTTTTACTTTTTTTACCACGATTAATAGTAAATAGAGTAATTAAGGGTAAAAATGATATTATTATTAACCTAAAACATGTCCTAATTATATTGGATAAGTTTCATTCAACCAAAAACAACTTTTTGAATAAAATATTATCCTTTAGATCCAACTGTATTAGATTAGGACATTTATTATTATTTAATTCCAAGAAGAGTTAAAAGTTGTAAATTGAAAGTTTAATAACTAAACCATTTTTAATATAGGGTAATACATAAGATACATTTTACTATAAAAATTAATTATAAAGATAAAATTATTTCCTACATAATGGTGTTTTATTTATAATTTTTAGACATTAAATAATTTAATTTATTTATGACACAATGATGATGCAGTAATTACCTTATTAATAAAATAATAAAATAATTGATTTTATAAATAAAAAAAATAAATGTAATTTGAGAATTTTCATGAATTAAATTAATTTTCTAATTTAACATGACATGTTAGGGTTGATTAAATTAATTATTTCTGAAGTAATAATTTTTTTATAAATTTAGAAAAAAAAATACCAAATAGTGTCAAAATTGACATAAAAGAATTTTTAATACAAATATTATATTTTTAATTGATATAATATTACTAAAAATCTAAGGTTCATCCAAATGTGTAAAATCCCAAGATTTCATAGTATGTACTTCTTCAAAACAATTCAATAAATTGCACTACACATAACACCGAGTTCAAGCGCACCATGACTTACCAAACCAGCCGTTCAAAAGAGGTTATGAATAGTATTAACTAAATTTTGAAACTTTTATAATACTTATAATTTTAGAATCCATATTATGAGTTTCTTAGACATAATGTAATAACAAATTCCTTTTTTCCGATAAAAGAAGTATTTTTCCAAAATGCACTTTTACCAACTTTAATAATGAACCTTTTTTAAATCCAATATAATAAACTTTTATATATTCAATTTGACTAAATAAATTTATTCTTTAGAATGGGGAAATTAAAAAATTTACAATGTAACACCCCAAGCTTGCACGGTACGCTTCTCTTTGAATAATACAGTAGCGTGTGTTGTACGCAACTTCGAGTTCTAACACACACTACAACCAATCAAACTAGCCGTAATGAATAGTAACACCTACTTTTCAAAATTTTATAAATTTTATCTTTAAAAATGGTCTTCATTTTTGGATTCAGAATATCGAATTTAGCCTTGGGTGAAATTTTATTACTTTTCGGATAATGTTTATATTTTGATGAATAGTTAAAATTACTAAATTTTAATTGAAAACATCTTTTTAATAAAAATAATTAGTAGTGATAAATTATGAATTTTAGTGGTTTAAAGTATATTTAGAATATATTTTTACCATTTCATAAAATGTTGGTCATTGGAAAAAATTTCACAAATACACCGGACATAAACAAGTGTCAATCTTTTGATAGTTATTATCTCTTAAAAACACGCTTTTTGTTTTAACAACGGGAATTAATTTTAAATTAATTTCTTCCACTTCTATGTTTTGAATTTAAAAAAATGGATTTCATATTTGGAATCATGATTTTAAAATTGTTTAAACACGTAACTTTTATTTTTAGATATTTTGAATAATTACTTCGGTAAATATTTTATTTACCATGGTTAAAGGGTAAATCTTGAAAATAACTGTTAAAAAATAATATTATAATAATAAAAAATTACCCTAAAACCTTTCATAACCTTATTGGTTGATACATGTCTGACCATGGGCATCTTTGGGTTGATTTTTGGATCCCATGGAGCCACTTGTAAGTGATAATGACACTTTATATTAATTAAGTTAAAATAAATACAAAAAATGATATAAGCATATATCTTTTAGAAAAACATTTTTTACATAGGGTTATATATTTTGTATTTTAGATTATAAATATTCATTAAAAATAAAAAACTATTTCCTAAATAATGATATTTTATTTATAATTTTTAGACAATGAAGAATTTAATTTATTTATGACACAATGATGATGTAGTAATTACGATAATAGTGAAAAAAAAATTGATATTATAAATTCCCAAATAAATATAATTTGAGACTTTTTATGAATTAAAATAATTTTATAGGCTAATATGACATTTTAGGATTGACTTAATTAACGTTTTTCGAAGTAATCATTCTGTTATGATTTTCACAAAAATCAATTATTGAATAGTGTCAAAATTGACATAAAAGAGTTTTTAAAACAAATATTATATTATTAATTGATATTCAATTTCTAAAAATATAAGGTTTAGCCAAGAAACTTATAAAATGATAGGTGTATCATTAATGGACCACTTGGGGGACTCTTGGATGTATATAGTATGTTTACTAACCATATAATATAAAAATACAAAGAGACATTGTAAAAGTGAAACTAATTAACTAAGAGTTAATACTTAATGATAAGGATAATATTGTGACCTAAACTTATCTAAATTCTATTGGTTGAGTGTTTTTTGACCTATCCCCACCTTAACCTTTAAATAATCCTATTTGGAGCTATTAGAAACCGAATATTAATTTATTATAAAATAATATTTCTAGCTTTTCCAAAGGATCCCCTCACCCCTGTTATGAAAGGAAACTACCACTTCTCACTAATTCACACATTGAAAGCATTTTGGTTCAACCAAACCCTTCCCAAATACTCTATCAAATTCCATCAATTCATCCTAGAGGACTTCCTTTAGTCAGAAATCCAACCTAAGGAGCCCTTTTTATCCAATCAAAAGGAAGAACCCGAAGAAGAGGTATTGATTTCACCACCTTTTTTCAAGTTCCTTTCTTCTTCCACTTCTTCTTTCATTGTTATTACCATTCTAAAATAATAACTCCAGTATATTATATAGACTTTTATGTTATTATAAACATTTTACAACCATATTTCAGTATTCTATCCATCCTTTTAATGACCTGTCACCATACGTGCGTACGTACGGCTTACCGTCTCCACGTCGTGGTGTAATTGTTATTCAAAACATTATTATTTGGATGGTTATAATAAAGTTGTGTAATTCATGTAAATAATAAATATAACAAGATAATTATTCTTTATATATATTATATTATATCAAATTATATATTATTTTAATATCAAAAAAATGATATTGTCACTCGTGCGTACGTACGGACTACCGTCTCCACGAACGTGATGAGATTCATTCTCCATCGTATCCATTTAAGTATAATTATCATTTTATGATTTAAAAATATTGTTTAAGGACTTGATATCATTCTGGATATGAATAAGATTCAACCTATCCATGAAAACCATGGCTTACATAACAAAACATATAAAAGAAAATGAGTAAGTTAACACCCGAAACGATGATAATACTATGATACTATTAACAAATAAATGTTAAAAGATAATATATGATATCATATAAATGTATATGATTCTTGTATTATTTAATAAAAATTATTTCACCATTATACAGGAGGTTAACCTACCCCCAACCAAGGAAAGGTGCAAGGTAAGGGGTTTTCATCTCACTCCTTATTCCCGTGAGATTAATGCCATATTGCCACTATTACCTTTTGTGTGGTGTATGTACTGCCCGTAATTGTCTTCTTTGTGTAATACACTTTAATTTATGTGTATTTACATATTCATTGTATGATACCTCTTTCATGGGTTGTATGTCTCGTAAGTTACCAAATTGGTAAGGGTTAATTCCACAATCTCATCATTCTCCAAGATTATTTATGTGTAAGTATTTACTGGGACATTTTTATCATCCATATCCATTTCTCATAAAAATGATTTCAAAATGAAGATTTTAAGGATTCTGAAAGGTACTCTTTATCAAGATCAAAATTTCAAATGTTTTAAAGATTTATCTTTCTAAATATTTTCAATTAATGTCCATGTTTTCAAAATGATTTTAAGGATTTATTTATATGCACATGAATGTTTTGAAATGATAATTCTTTTAAAATGTTTCAAAGTGGTATGGGACACTTTGATTCAAAAATATCTTTTAAAATTACATCATTTATAAATGTGTGACTTTTAAATGATTTTACAAAAAGGATATTTCTCTCAAAAATGGTTACTCATCATTTGATGTATTTTAAGATCATTTGAAGTTGATTTATTATACAAAACTTCTTTTGAAGGTTTTGTGATATGTTTGACTGTGGATGTGTTATTTTTATACCATTCATGGTTTATGGATAAATTATTGACATTTCATATGCCAGTTTTAATATGAATGTTTATGTTATGTTTAAACCTTTTCATATGGGATTGCATTGGACATAATATGTGACGGGTGGAGCCCGCTATAGCTCCTCTATTCATCGGTAGATCTCACGAGACAAACTAGTGTCTTGGCACAAGTCCTTGACAAAATCTATTTTGTAGTCTTGGCACGAGGCCTTGGATATGTGGTTATGGTAGTCTGGCATTATACATTCCATTATTATGAAAGTGGTTAGCGATATTACATGTGATTATTCGATTAGTAGAATATCCATGTGAATAAGTAAATATAATTATTTCATTTTATTTATGCCATATTATGCATAAGTTCAAGTTTAAAAGGCTTTTGTTTTAGTTTTATACATTGACTTAAATGTTTATACTTATTTTTGAATGTTTTTGCTGTATTGCTTACACTTACTCAGCATTTGAGCTCACCCCTTTCTATGTTTTATTTTTCCCAGGATTCCAAGAAGTGTAATGTGATTGATATGAAGGGTTAAGCCAAGGAAATAATGGCGTTAATAAATATTATTTATGTTGTTTTGTACGTCTTAAAGTGAAAATTTAACATTCGTGTATGTGATCAATTTTTCCAAGACTGCTAAACTTATCGGTTCTTCGGGAATTGATTTCTTGTAATCATGCCAATGTATTAAAATAATGAACCGACTCTGGGTAACTGGGGTCAGGGCGTTACAGTTGGTATCAGAGGGAGGTTTAGCAATAACCTTGGAAACTATATTTAGATAAACTCTGATTAGAGCACATAGAGCTAAGATAGACTTTGAGGATTAGTACAGATAAACTTCCTAGAATTTTGGTATTGTAGAGATTTTGTGAGTTTTCCGAGAAATACATCCCTGCCTAGATACGAGAACGTAGAGGCGGCTCTGGAACAGATGTACTTAGGGGTAAAACCCGAAAACATAGCTTTGAGGTAGACTCGAACGGGAACTGTTGCACGGCAACGGGCCTTGCTACACTCTTGGTAACGACACTCCTGGGGGATATGCTTATGATAATTTCCATTTTCTTTACAAACAATTATTAAGGGCTTATGAGTATATACTTACTCAAAGAATTTTTTTTTATGATTATGGATTATATCCATAAACTGTTCAATTTGTGTTAGGTATTTTACAAGTTTGGTAATTATTCATTTCAATCCATAAAATGAACTAGTTTATGCTATTGTATATAAATGGTGCCCAGTAGAAGGAATGTGAATTCTCGTAATAGGTTTGATCCAAAGAGTAAGAAGGATCATTTCATTCATGGTCTTAACCTAGAATTTAGAAGGGAAATAGTTTCCCACGTATTATCATCATATGAAGAAATAGTATCATGTGTCGATAGGATGAGTAAAGAATTCTCGGAGTCCTATGTCTTTGAAGGGAAGCAAGAGAAGAAAAGTATGGAAGAGAGGAAGATGGATAAAGGGAAGAGGGAAAAGAAGAATTTTCCCATATGTGATAACTGTGGGAAGAAACACCCTGGAACTCGCCTAAAATGAATGGGAGTCTGTTATAAGTGTGGAGGAAAAGGGAACCAATTACCTGACTCCAAGGTTAAGAAAATTGTTTCAAATGTACAATGCTTCATTTGCAAGGAGTTTGGACACTACACAAACCAATGTCCCAGTCTTCAGACTATGCCAAAAATGACCCTATGGGATAATAATCAAGTTATGATACTACCACAGATGAAGAGGAATGACTAGTGTTCTTATGTTGTTATTTTAGAATTATTTCATTTAAGTGTTGTATAAATGATGTTCTGGAAAGAAATAAGGATTTTACTGCAGTACTATTTAATTAAGGAATTTAGATTTTATGGTACTAAGAAAAGTGACTCTACAACGAGTTAATTTTTTTTGGAAATTAAATTGTTCAAGGAATGATAAACCTTAATATGGTCCTAATATTGTGGTACTTATTTTGGAATAAGATATGGTTGATTTGGGTAAATTATATTGGATATTCTTGATTGCCTTGAAACTGATTAAATATTTGTATATTCCATAATTGTTGGAGTTTAGAACATTTTTGGATGCATGAAGTATATCTAGAATTCTATATGGAATAAGGGAGCATGAATGTAATCAATAAGGATTATGGTAATTTCGGATGTTTCAGTGTTTTAAAAGAATACATGTTGAAGGTATTCATATGCTATTACGGGGTAAAAAGGATCTACATTATGTTTACCTTCTTTATAAATGTTGGATTGGGAGTTTGGACAGAAGTATTTTGGATAATTAAAGTTTGAGATTAATTTGGGATTGCCATAAAAGGACAACCCGGAGGTCGGGCGGCAACCCGTCACGACCAGCAAGGCCGCGAGACTTGAACCCGCAACCGAAGGGTGACAAGGGTGTATCACCTAGCACTGGCCCATGAGATGACCTGGATTAAAATGTAGGTTATTTTAAGAAGGTCTAGTAGATGAATTATAAATTCATTTTCTTTAACCCCAAACGAATATGATAAATAGAACATTTCATTAAGTTCTATTATCTTTTAGAGTGAAATATGAGTTTGTGGTAGAAATTAGTTAAAAGATGGAACTCTACTTTTCATGTATATATTTTTCTTCTCCTCTTATTCTATGAAGAAATTAATTCTTATACTTTATTGAAGGGGTCTTAAAACCGAAAATGTGTTATCGTAATACCTTATGTTTTATTGAACCGATGGCATTTTAAATCCTCATATATTACTGAATTTAAGGACCTCAATTTTAAACTTGTTTAAGATTGATGACCTCAATCACCACCTATAAGTATTTATGTTTTCCCACAAATTATATGTCTCTAATTTCCACTAATGTTCTCCTAATCGAGATCACCATTTTCTGGTGACCCTTTCATTTCTCTTTTCCTCTTATTAAGACTAAATTTTATTAACCAAATTTCTGATGTGGGTTTTACCACAAAGATTTTTTCTATTTTCAACCTTTATTTTCGAAGAAGAATATCAAATTGAGAGGATTCAATTTATTGAAGGAGGGAAGAATGTAACACCCCAAGATTTCATAGTATGTACTTCTTCAAAACAATTCAATAACTTCCACTACACGTAACACTGAGTTCAAGCACACCATGAAATACAAAACCAGCCGTTCATAAGAGGTTATGAATATTATTAACTAAATTTTGAACCTTATATAATCCTTATTATTTAAGAATCCATATTATGAGTTTCTTAGACATAATATAAGAACAAATTCCTTTTTTCAGATAAAAGAAGTATTTTTCAAAAATGCACTTTTACCTACTTTAATAGTGAACCCTTTTTAAATATAATATATTAAACTTTTATATATTCAATTTGAATAAATAAATTTATTCTTTAGAATGTGGACATAAAGAAATTTACAATATAACACCCCAAGCATCCATGGTATGCTTCTCTTTGAATAATACAGTAGTGTGTGTTGTATGCAACTTTGAGTTCTAACACACACTATAACCAATCAAACTAGCTGTAATGAATAGTAATACCTATTTTTAAAATTTTATAAATTTTATCTCTCAAAATGGACTTAATTTTTGGATTCATAATATCGAATTTATCCTAGGGTGAAATTTTGGTACTTTTCGGATAAATTTTATATTTTGATGAATAGTTAAAATTACTAAATTTTAATTAAAAACAACTTTTTAAATCAAAATCATTAGTAGTGATAAATTATGAATTTGAGAAGTTTTAAAGCATATTTAAAATATATTTCTACCATTTAATACAATATTGGTCATTGGACAAAATTTCACAGTTAAACCGGACACAAACAAGTGTCAATCTTTTGATAGTTATTATCTCTTAAAAACACACTTTTTGTTTTAACAATGGGAATTAATTTTAAATTAATTTATGCAACTTATGTGTTTTTAATTTTTAAAAATGAATTACATATATATAATCAGGATGTTAAAATTGTGTATATAGGTTAATTTTATTTTTAGACATTTTGAATAATTACTTCGGTAAATATTTTATTTACCATGGTTAAAGGGTAAATCCGGTAAATAAGGGTTAAAAAATAATATTATAATAATAACAAATTACCCTAAAACGTGTCCTAACCTTATTGGATGATACATATCCGACCATGGGAATCTTTGAGTCTATTTTTTGACCCCATGGAGCCAATTGCATTTGATAATGACACTTTATATTAATTAAGTAAAAATAAATACAAAAATGACAAACACATATATCTTTTAGAAAACATTTTTGTACATAGGGTTATATATTTTGGATTTTCTATTATAAATATTCATTAGAAATATAAAAGGATTTACTCAATAATTATATTTTATTTATAATTTTTATACAAAGAATAATTTAATTAATTTATGACACAATGATGATGCAGTAATTACCATAATAGTGAAAAATTAAAATAATTGATATTATAAATACCCAGATAAATATAATTTGAGACTTTTTATGAATTACAATAATTTTATAGGTTAACATGACATTTTAGGATTGACTTAAGTAACCTTTTTCGAAGTAATCATTCTGTTATGATTTTCACAAAAATCAATTATTGAATAATGTCAAAATTGACATAAAAATGTTTTTAAAACAAATATTATATTATTAATTGATATTCAATTCCTAGAAATATAAGTATCATCCAAGAAAATTATATCATGATATGTGTATCATTAATTGACCACTTGGGGGTCTCTTGGATGTATATAGTATGTTTATTAACCATATAATATAAAAATAAAAAGAGACATTGTAAAAGTGAAACTAATTAACTAAGAGTTAATACTTAAAGATAAGGTTAATATAGTGACCCAAACCAGTCTAAATTCTATTGGTTGAGTGGTTTTCAACCTATCCCAACCTTAACCTTTAAATAATTCACTTTTGAGCCATTATAAACAGAATATGAATTTATTATAAAATAATATTTCTAGCTTTTCCAAAGGTTCCCCTCACCCCTCTTATAAAAGGGCACTCCCCCTTCTCACTAATTGACACATTCAAGGACTTTCGGTTCGGCAAAACCCTAATAAAATACTCTCTCAACTTCCCTAAATTCATCCTATAGGTATTACTTTAGTCATAAAGCCATCCTAAAGAGCCCTTTTGATCAAATCAAAAGAAAGAACCTGAAGAAAAGGTAATGATTTCACCACCCTTTTTCAAGTTCCTTTCTTCTTCCACTTCTTCTTTATTTGTTATTACCATTCTAAAATTATAAATCCACAATATTATATACACATTTATGTTATTATAAACATGTTACAACCATATTTTAGTATTCTATCCATCCTTTTAATGACATGTCACCATATGTGCGTACGTACGGCTTACCGTCTCCACGTCGTGGTGTAATTGCTATTCAAACCATTATTATTTGGATGGGTAAAATAATGATATGTAATTCATGAAAATAATAAATATAACATGATAATTATTCTATATATATGATATACCATCCAATTATATATTATTTTAATATCAAAAGAATGATATTGTCACTCGTGCGTACGTACGGACTACCGTCTCCACGAACGCGATGAGATTCATTCTCCATCGTATCCATTCAAGTATAATTAACATTTGATGATTTAAAAATAATATTTATGGACTTGATATCATTCTGGATACGAATAAGATACAACATATATATGACAACCATGTCTTATGGAACAAAACATATAAAACAAAATGAGTAAGTTAACACCCGAAATGATGATAATACTAAGATATTATTAACAAAACAATGTTAAAAGATCATATATGATATCATATTAATGTACATGATTCTTGTATAATTTAATAACAATTATTTCACCATTATAAAGGTGGTTAACCTACCCCATCCAAGGAAAAGTGCAAGGTAAGGGGTTATCATCTCACTCCTTATTCCCGTGACATTCATGCCATATTGCCACTATTAACTTTTGTGTGGTGTATGTACTGACCATAATTGTATTCTTTGTTTAATAAACTTTAATTTATGTGTATTTACATATTCATTGTATGATAACCCTTTCATGGGTTGTATGTTTTGTATGTTACTAAATTGGTAAGGGTTAATTCCTCAATCTCATCATTATCCGAGATTGTTTATGTGTAAGTATTTACTGGGACATTTTTATCATCCATGTCCATTTTTCATAAAAATTATTTAAAAATGAATATTTTAAGGATTTTTGAAGGTACTCTTTATCAAGATCAATATTTCAAATGTTTTAAAGATTTATCTTTCTAAATCTTTTCAATTAATGTCCATGTTTTCAAAATGATTTTAAGGACTTATTTATATGGACATGAATGTTTTGAAATGATAATTCTTTTCAAAAGTGTCAAAGTGGTATGGGAGACTTTGATTCAAAAATCTCTTTTAAAATTACTTCCTTTATAAATGTGTGACTTTTAAATGATTTTACAAAAATAATATTTCTCTCACAAATCTTTACTCATAATTTGATTTATTTTAAGCTTATTTGAAGTTGATTTATTATAAAAAACTTCTATTGAAGGTTTTGTGATATTTTTTACTGTGGATGTGTTATTTTTATACCATTCATGGTTTATGGAGAAGGTATTGACATTTTTTATGCTAGTTTTAATACGAATGTTTATGTTTTGTTTAAAACTTTTCATATAGGAATGCATTGGATTTAATATGTGACGGGTGGAGCCCGCTATAGCTCCTCGATGCATCGGTAGGTCTCATGAAACAAAATAGTGTCTTGGCACAAGGACTTGAAAAAATCTATTTTTGTAGTCTTGGCACGAGGCCTTGGCTATGTGGTTATGATAGTCTGGCATTATGCATTCCATCATTATAAAAGTGGTTAGTGATATTGCATGTGATTATTCAATTAGTAGAATATCAATGTGAATAAGTAAATGGCATTATTTAATTTTATTTATGCCATATAATGCTGAAGTTCATGTTTAAAAGGATATTTTTTTAGTTTTATACATTTCCTTAAATGTTTATGCTTATTTTTGAAAGTTTTCGCTGTATTGCTTACCCTTACTGAGCATTTGAGCTCACCCCTTTCTATGTTTTATTTTTCCAAGGATTCCAAGAAGTTTAATGTGATTGATATGTAGGGTTAATCCATGAAAATAATGGCATTAATAAAGATTATTTATGTTTTTTTGTATGCCTTAATGTGAAAATGTAACATTCATGTATGTGATCTATTTTTCCAAGACTGCTAAACTTATCGGTCCTTCAGGACTTGATTCCTTGTAATCATGCCAATGTACTAAAATAATGCATCGACTCCAGGTAACTGGGGTCGGGGTGTTACAAAATGACTTAGATAAGGTTATATGTTTTAATAATGAACAACTTGGGGTTCTCTTAAATGTTTATAGTAAGATTATTAACCATATAATATAAAAATACAAAGAGACATGGTAAATGTCAAACTATATTTCTAATAGTTAAATCTAAATGATAAGGTTAAAATGGTGACCCAAACATGTCTAAGACCTATTGGTAGAGAGTATTTTGACCCATACCAATATTATCCTCGAAATAAATCATTTTGGATCCATTAAAAAATGCAAATGAGTTTATTATAAATTAATATTTCAATATTTTCCTAATGCGCCCCTCACCCCTCTTATAAAAGAGACGTTCCCCTTCTCTAAAATTCCCAACTTCAAAGCAATTTTTATTAGCCAAGCCCTGCCCAAATACCCTCTCCACTATCCTCCCTTAATCTTGGAGTCCTTCCTTTAGTCAGAAAGAAAACTATGGAGCCCTTTTGTTCAAATCAAAAAGAAGAACCTGAAGAAGAGGTAAATATTTCATCACCTCTTTCATGTTTTACCTTCTTCCACTTATTCTTTCCTTATTGTTTCCATTATAAAATAATAAATCCAGTATCTTCTATATGTTGTGATGTTATTATTAATTTGGTAAAACCATATTCATTATTATAACCATCCTTTTAATTACATGTCACCATACGTTCGTACGTACAGCTTACCGTCTCCACGTCGTGGTATAGTTATTATTCAATACATTATTATTTGGATGGGTATTATAATGATTTATAATTGATGTAAATAATAAATATAACATGATTATGATTCTGTATAAATTATATACTATCCAATTATATAGGATTTTAATATCAAAAGAATGATATTGTCGCTCGTGCGTACGTATGGATTACCGTCTCCATGAACACGATGAGATTCATTCCCCATAGTATCCATTCAAGAATAAAATATTAGACGATCATATATGATATCATATTAATGTATATGGTTCTAGTATTATTTAATAACAATTATTTCACCATTATATAGGAGGTTAAACTACCCTCGACCAAGGAAAAGTATAAGGTAAGGGTTAGTTATGCAATCTCTTTATTATACAAGGTTGTTTTTCCGTAAGTATCTACTGGGACCTCATTATCATCCGAATCCATGTTCCGTAAAAATGTATTTCAAAACATTTTTACTATTTACTAGAAAATGGGTTAATGTCATTTATAGCCTTATTTGAACTTATTTGTTTTGAAAGGAATCTTTCGGTCGTTTTCAAAACATGTAACTTTATGACCTTTTTGACAAAATTAAGGTAAGAATGTCTTTTTTAACACATACGGAAGGTGCGGTTATTCTCCGCCATTATAACATCATCAAATATTCCGTAAAAATATTATAAGAATATTTTCAAAATAAATGTTTTCTTTTATAATTATGTAACATTAAATGATTTCAAAATAAGAAATAGATATTTCTATAAAAAAGTATTGATTTCATCTATGTCAACATCCATTGATAGATTTTATAATTGTTTGAAGTTAATTAATTATGATAGAAATATTCCATATTGTATTGATATTTTTTGATATTTTTGACTATGGATGTGTTATTTTTATACCATTCATGGTTTATGGTTAAAATATTTACATTTCGTATGCAAGTTTTAATACGAATGTTTATGTTATATTTCAACCTTTTCTTATGAGGATTGTATTGGACTTAGTAAGTGACGGTTAGAGCCTGATATAGATCCTCAATGCATTGGTAGGTATCATGAGAAAACTATATGTGGAATTGGATAAGGCCTTTCCCAATTTGATATATGGTTTTAGCTGAGGCCTTAATAATTTTTAGACGTCTTGGGTGAGGCCTTGATTTTTTTTCAGAATGTCCGATATTATACTTTCCCTCATTACGAAAATAATATTAATGGTTCATGTGGTTATTTGACTAGTAGAATAACCATGATTATGTTTTATTATATAATTATTTACTTATCTCATATTCCTTCCATAAAAGTGTTCATGTTTATTATTTGTAAATGCATGTGTTTACAATTATTCACCATGCTTAATATTTATGTTATCTTCCACGTTATTTCTTACCCTTACTAAGCTCTTGAGCTTAGCCCTTTCATATGTTTCATTTTCCCAAGATATGGTGAAGTGAGTTATGAGTGACCTGCAGGCATAATCAAGGAGGCTTGGATGTTTCTAATAGAATAAATTAGGGTTTAATTTATATTCAAGTTGTAAAGTTGAACTTATGTATGAATCTTGTTTCTGATAATACTAAACTGATCGATCTTTAGGGACATGATTTCCTTGTGATCATGCCAATTTTATGTTATCCTGCACCAACTCTGGGAAACTGAGGTCATGGTTTTAAAATTAGTATAAGAGGAAGTTTATTACAAACTATGAAAACTATATTTAGATAAAATTTGATTAGAGCACATAGCCCTAAGATAGAATTTGAGGATTAATGTAGAAGAACTTCCTAGAATTTTTGGTACTGTAGAGATTTTTTGGGTTTTCCAAGAAATACATCCATGTCTGGATACAAGCACATAGAGGCAGCTCTGGCACAGATGTACTTAGGGGAAAAAACTGAATACACCGCTTTGAGCTAGAGTCAAAAATCAAATGGTGGATGACAAGGGTCTCTGTTGCACTCTTGGTTACGACACTCCCGGGGGTTATTCTTTGGATAATTCTTATTTTCATTACAAACCATTATGAAATGTTTATGAGTATATACTTTCTCAAAGAAAACATTTTTATTATTAGGGATTATATCCATAAACTGTTAAATTTATGTTATCTATTTTACAAGTTTGGAATTATGTATTGCGATTCATAAACTAATCTAGTGTATGAAATTGTTTATAAACGAAACCTAGTGGAAGGAATGGAAATTGTATCAATGAATGTAATACTTGTAGGGATTGACCTCTTACTCATGATAATTATAGTGTAACTGGTAATGTGACAGGTGCTGATCAGCTTATCATCATACCGGGACAACTCAGGAAGGTTATGAATAATAACGTTACCCGTATGGAGCACCCTGATCCACAATGTGGAGGATCAATGTTAGAACACTTCATGTGGAAAAAACCACCAACATTCAATGGGAGTAAAAATCCATTAGTAGTAGAGAAATGTATAAATTCCTTAGAGAAAATATTTCACTCTTTGGGGAGTAGCGAAAGGGAAAAAGTTGTCATGGCAGTTTATCACCTAGGAGGAGATACAAATCAATGGTGGTTATTAATTCAAAACATAAAGGAGGACGAAAAATTATCAAGTATGTAATGGAGGGAGTTTAAAGATATTTTCTTAGAAAAATAATTTCTTTATGACTATCTAGCAGATTTAGAAAGGCAATTTCTGAGTCTGAGGTAAAAAGAGGATGAGAATGTCACCAAGTATGAAGCTAACTATACAAGGTTAGCAAGGAATTATACTGATTATATTAGTATCCCAAGAAGTAATATTGGTCATTTATTTGATGGGTTAAAACCATTTCTACATCAAGAATTAGTATCACAATTCTTCTCATCATAAGAAGATATTTTCTCGTGTGCTATCAAGACAAAAAATGAATTCTCTAATTACTAAAAATATAATGCAAAGCAAGAAAAGAAGAGATATGCAGAACACTATGGGAAAGGAAAAAAGGAAAATGGGAAGAAGTGAACAATTTAATTTCCACCCTATTATAATTGTGGAAGGAAGCACCCTGGTTCCTATCTAAAAAGGAAAAGGAGTATGCTACAAATGTGGATAGAAAGGCCATCTTGCTGTTGATTGTAAGGGAAAGAAAGACGCTACCAATTTTCAATGCTACAATTCCAGGGATATGGGACATTATGAAAATGAATGACTAAGCATTAGGGAAAATTACCTCAAAAAATGCCAAGGGATCAAGGCCAAGCTTATGTGGTCACTACTACTGAGGTTGAAGCACTGAAAGATGTGGTGGTACGTAATTAAATGGTTTCCTCAAGATTTTCCAATGCCTTATTTAATTCTGGGTCATCACATTGTTTCATATCTTCTCGATTTTCTACGAAAAATAGATATTTCTAATTTTTTTTAACAAGGGAGTTGTTAGTCAAAACTACTAAGGGAAGTATCATTGAAACAAAGTTTTGTAAATTATTCCCTATTAAGGAACATATATATTATTGATATACGGATATCCTCGTCATAACTATGATTGAATTTGATATAATCCTTGACATGGATTGTCTTTTTGACCAAGATGAAAAAATTTATTTTAAGAAGAAGGAAGTTACAATTTTTGATGACGATGATAAATAACACCTTATATTTAGTGCAGAAATATCACCACATCATTCTTATCTAGATCCACCACCAGTAGCTCAACTAAATTCAATTATAGGGGAGGAAGAGAATGAAATAGCTGTGGGTGAGGAAAAAATGTTCAAATAGAGGATGTACCTGTTGTGTAAGAAGATGTTGATGTGTTTCTAGAGGATTCACCTAGACATCCTCCAGAATGAGAAATTGAGTTTTCCATTGATTTAATTCGTGGTTTAAGGAACATATTGAATACCCCTTATAGAATGGCCACTATGGAATTAGTGGAACTAAAGAAACAACTAGACTAAATGAGTAATAAAATATTTATTCTCCCTATTGTTTCTCTATGGGGAACCCCTATTATTTTTTTAAGAAGAAAGATGGATCTATGAGGTTATTCATTGAATATAGGGAGTTCAATGCTACAACAATAATGAACAAGTACCCCTACCTCACATTGATGATTTATTAGGCCATCTTTATGGAGCACAATATTTTTCAATGACTGGCCTTCGATCTGGATATCATCAGTTGTGTGTGAAGAAGGAAGATATTCCGAAAACAATATTTCGAACTAGGTACGTGCATTACTAGTATACAGTAATGCCTTTTGGGATGACTAATGAACCCTCTGTTTTCATGAATCTAATGAATAGAGTTTTTAAAGAATATATTGATGAATTTTTAGTGGTATTTATTAGTGATATACTGATATACTCGAAAAGTTATGAAGATCATGAAAATCACTTCTGTACCATTCTGAAAACCCTCGTAAGAAAAGAATTATATGGGATGTTTAGAAAGTGTGAATTATGGCTTCTGGAAATTTATTTTTTGTCCATATTGTCTCTAAGGATGAAATATCTATTGACCCTTCTAAGATAAAGGCAATCCAAGAATGGCCAGAACCGACTAGTATAACTGAGGTACGAAGTTTTATCAGTTCGGCTGGTTATTATCGATGTTTTGTCCAGAATTTTTCCTGATTGGCTAACCCATTAATGAAGCTCACAGATAAAGGGGTTAAATTTTTTTGGACAAGAGAATGTGAAGATTGTTTCTAAGAACTGAAGAGGAGATTAGTGAATGCTCCTACCTTGACTCTACCATCATGAAATTATGGGTTTGTTATTTATAGTGATGTCTCAAAGAAAGGACTTGGTTGTGTCCTCATGCAGAATGATAGAGTTATTGCCTATGCATCACAGCAGTTGGAAATTTATGAGGAAAACTATCCTACTCATGATCTTGAGTTAGCAGCAGTAATATTATCTTTGAATATTTGGAGTCACTATATCTATGGTGAAAAATGTGATATTTAAACCGATCACAAGAGTTTGATGTATATTTTCTACCAGAAGGATATCAACATGAGGTAAAGGAGATGGCTTTGAATACTCAAGGATTATGATTGATTGATAAACTACCACCTGGGGAGGGAAAATAAGGTGGCACATGCTTTGAGCAGAATAAATCATGGAGTTTTGTACAAGATGAGAGTTGAAAGGGATCTTATATTCATGTATCTTGTAAATATGGATATGGGAATAACCATGGAAGGTGAAGAATAAATAAATTTTCAAATGGTTTCCAAACAATCTTTTCTAGAAAGGATAAATATTTATAAGGCTGATGATAAGGAATTTCAAAAGAAGATTAAATCTGTGAATGATTGGAGATTGATCGACTTCGAATATGAAGATGGGATTTTGAAATTTGGGAAGAGACATTGTGTTCTAGATATACCGGATCTAAAAAGGAAATTGTTAGATGATGCTCATAGCTCCAATTTCTATATAAACTCTAGGAGCACCCAGATGTATATATATTTCAAGGAACATTTTTGGTGGGACAACATGAAGAGGTGTATTGATGATTTTGTGTCAAGATGTATGGTTTTTCACCAAGTGAAAGATGGATGGAAAAAGCCTGGAAGAGTCATGAAACCTCTTCCCATACCTAAGTGGAAATGGGATAATATTATGATGGGCTTTGTAATGGGACTACCAAAGAATACAAGAAGGAATAATGCAATATGGGTCATTGTTGATCGTCTTACAAATCCAGAACATTTTCTTAATATAAGATAAGATTTACCACTTGAACGTTCAGCAAGACTGTATATTAATGAAGTTGTAAGACTATATGGAGTACCCCTATCGATTGTTTCTGATCATGATCCATGTTTTACATCATGATTATTGAAAAATATTCAGAAAGACCAGGATACTGAACTTCATTTGAGCACTGCCAACCACCCTCAAACTGATGGACAACCGGAACAAACTATTCAAACCTTAGATGACATGTTGAGATCTTTCTCACATGACTTTCAAGGATTGTGGGATCAATATTGACCTATGGTAAAATTTTCCAATATCAATTGCTTCCATTCAAGTACTCATATGACACCATATGAAGCGTTATATGGAAAGAGATGTCGCACAAAAACCTGTTGGGATGATTCTGGTGAAAGAAAAATTTTAGGCCCAGAACTTGTGGAGGAAATGATGGAGAAGGTGAAGGTTATCCAAACCCAAATAAAAGCAACTCAATGTAGGAAAAAGAGATATACCAATAACCGAATGGAGGATTTGGAATTTCAGATAAGAGATCATGTTTTCTTGATGGTATATCCATTAAAGGGAGTTATACGATTTGGTAAAAGGGTAAATTATGTCCCAGGTACATCAGACATTTTGAAATTCCAGAACGAATTGGTGCTGTAGATTACAATTTGACAATGCTTCCAAGTCTCTCCAAAGTTCATGATGTGTTCCAAGTATCACTATTGAGAAAATACATGCCTGACCCAACACATGTGCTCACCTATGAGGAATTAGAACTAGAATCTGATCTATCTTATTGCGAGAGCCTATCAAGATTCCTGATATTTGAGAAGAAGTGTTGAGAAACCAGATGACTTGTCTGGTAAAAGTTCTATGAAGAAATCATAAAATATAAGAGGCAACGTGGGAACCAGAGGAACTTATGATGAAGAACCACCCAAATATTTTTATGCATAAATATTCTAGAAATTTTGAGGACAAAATTATTTGAAGGAGGGGAGAATGTAACACCCCAATCTTCCATGGTATGTTTCCCTTTGAAAAATATAGTAGCTTGTGTTATACGCAACTTTGAGTTCAAACACACCACATCCAATCAAACTAGCCATTATGAATAGTAATACACACTTTTTTAAATTTTATAAATTTTATCTTTCAAAATAGAATTCATTTTTAGATTCAAAATATCGAAATCAGCTTAGGATTAATTTTTTTATTTTTCTAAAAACATTCAATTTTCGATGAATAGTGAAAAACACTGAGTTATTGTTTAAAACTGAGTTTTTATTTAAATAATTATTTATTTTATTTAAATTTATTTTATGTCATAATAGATACATAATACCTATATAATTTCAATGTAATTAATTTGAGTCAGTTTATAATAATTTTAGATATATAAAAATTTTATCGAACTTTTTAACATCTTTTACACACCTCCTTGGAGCATTTTTATATTTGCATAAAACATAATTTTACCACTTCTATGAGTTGAATTTCAAAAATCCAATTGAAAACGTTGATATCGGTAAGTAAAATGTTGTTCAATAAGATGAAAATAAATTTTTTGTGAATAGTAACTTTTTACTTTTATTTACTACGATTAAAAGTAAATCTGATAATTAAGGGTACAAATAATTATATTATTACCCTAACACATGTCCTAATTCTATTGGATAAGTATAATTCGACCATAAAAAACCTTAGGAATAAAATATGATACTTTATTTCCACTTGGATTAGATTAGGACATTTATTATTATTTAAATCAAAGAAGACTTAAAAGTGTTAAATTCAATGTTTAATAACTAAAACATTTTTACTATACGGTTATACATAATATAAATTCAACTATAAATATTATTTATAAAGATAAAATGATTTACTACATAATAGTATTTTATTTATAATTTTTAGACATTATATATTCTAATTTATTTATTACACATTGATGAGGCAGTAATTATCTTATTAATGAAGTATTAAAATAATTGATATTATAAATACCCAATTAAATGTAATTTGAGACTTTTTATGAAATAAACTAATTTTCTAGGTTAATATGACATTGTAGAGTGGACTAAATGTATTTTTTTAAGTAATAACTCTGTTATGAATTAAAATAAAATAAAATACCAAATAGTGTCATAATTGACATAAATGTATTTTTAAAACAAATATTATATTATTAATTCATATAATATTTATAAAAATATAAGTCTTCGCAAAATGACTTAGATAAGGTTATATATATTAATAATGAACCACTGGGGGTTTTTTTGGATGTTTATAGTAATTTTATTAACCATATAATATTAAAATACAAAGAGACATGGTAAATGTCAAACAATTAAAAAAAGAGTTAAATCTAAATGATAAGATTAAAATAGTGACATAAACATTTCTAAAACCTATTTTTTGATAGGATTTAGACCCATACCCATCTTATCCTCGATATGAATCATTTTTGAGCCATTATAAACTAAAAATGAGTTTATTATAAAATAATATTTCAATCTTTTCCTATGGTGCCCCTCACCCCTCTTATAAAATGGAACTTACCATTCTCTCAAATTAAAACCTTCAAATCCATTTGGCTTGGCCAGATCATGCCCAAATAACATATACACTATCATATCTTCATCATATATGTCTTCCTTTAGTTATAAATCCAACCTAAGGAGTCTTTTTGATCAAATCAAATGGAAGAACCCGAAGAAGAGGTAAATATTTCATCACCTCTTTCAAGTTTTATCTTCTTCCACTTCTTTCCTTGTTGATTCCATTATAAAATAATAACTCAAGTATCTTTTATATACTGTGATGTTATTATAAATATGTTACAACCATATTCATTATTCTATATTTCCTTTGAAGGACATGTCACCATACGTGCGTATGTGTGACTTACCGTCTCCACGACGTTGTGTAGTTGTTATTCAATACATTATTATTAGTATGGGTATAATAATAACATATAATTGATGTAAATAATAATATTAACATGATAATTATTCGGTATATATGATATACCATAAAATTATATATGATTTTAATATCAAAAGAATGATACTGTTGCTCTTGCGTACGTACGGATTACCATCTCCATGAACACGATGAGATTCATTCCCCATCGTATCCATTCAAGACTAATTTTAATTTTATGATTACAAATATTGTTTGAATACTTAATATCATTATGAATATGAATAAGTTACATCCTATCCATAAAAAAAATTACTTACTGAACAAATTTTTTAAAGGAAAACAAATCAGTTAATTCCAAAATGATGATAATACTAAAATATTATTAACAAAGAAATATTATAAGATATTATATGATATCATTTTAATTTAAATGGATCATATATATTTTAATAACTATTATATAACCATTATAATGGAGGTTATCCTACCCTCAACCGAGGAAAAGTACAAGGTAAGGGTTAATTCTACAGTCTCTTTATTATCCGAGGTAGTTTTTACCTAATTTTCTATTGGGACCTCTTTATCATCCACATCCATGTTTCTTAAAAATGTATTTCAAAACATTTTTTCTATTTACTAGACAATGGGTTAAAGAAATTTATACCCTTATTTGAACTTATATGTTTTGAAAGTAATCTTTCATTCATTTTCTAAACAAGGTACATAATGACCTTTTCTACAAAATTAAGGTAAGAATGTATTTTTTAACTTATACGGTGAGAGTGGTTATTTTCCCCTGTTATAACATCACAAAATCTTCCCTTACAAGCTTATAAGAAGATATTCAAAATAATTGTTTTCTTTTATAATTATGTAACTTTAAATGATTTAAAAAAAGAGATATTTCTATCAAATAGTTTTGATTTCATCTATGTCAACATCCTTTGTTGGATTTTATCCTTGTTTGAAGTCAATTAATTATGATACCAATCATCAATATTGTATTTAAGTTTTTTTAATAAGTTTGAATGTGGATGCTTTATTTTTATACCATTCATGGATTATGGTTAAAGTATTGACATTTTGTATTCTAATTTTAAAATGAATGTTTATGTTATATTTCAACCTTTTCATATGAAGAATGCATTGAACTTATTAAGTGATAGGTGGAGCCCAATATAGCTCCTCGATGCATTGGTAGGTCTCATGAGACAACTAGATGTGGAATTGGACAAGGCCTTTCTTGATTTGATATATGGTTTTGGCCGATGCCTTAAGAATTTTTAGAAGTCTTGGCCGAGGCCTTGAAGAAATGTTTCAGAATGTCCGACATTATATGTTACCTCATTATGAAAATAATATTGCTGGTTCATGTGGTTATTCGACTAGTAGAATAGAAATGATTATGTTTTATTATGAAATTATTTACTCAGATCATATTCCTGCCAAAAAAGTGTTAATGGTTATTATTTGTAAAGGCATGTTCTTTCAATTATTCATCATGCTTAATATTTTTGTTATCTTCCACTGTATTTCTTACCCTTACTGAGCTTTTGAGCTCAACATTTTATTATGTTTCATTTTCCCAGGATATGAAGAAGTGAGTTATAAGTGACTTGCAGGCATAATATAGGAGGCTTGGGTGTCTCTAATGGAATAAATTCGTGTTGTATTTCTTTTCAACATGTAAAGTTGATCTTATATATGAATCTTGTTTACAATAATACTAAACTGATCAGTCTTTCAGGACATGATTTCCCTGTGATCATGCCAATGTTATGTAATAATGCACCGACTCTGGGTAACTGGTGTCAGGGCATTACATAGTAGTTATACATGTTTTCCCTATTTTGTAGATACATAATATCATCATATATTTTATATGATTCAGTTGAAAATTTTGAATATTATTTTGTTTTGGATGATTATTTATGCTTCTGTTATGGAAAATTACTGGTCTAGTTGTTATACTATCTTTTTACATTGTTCCATATGTTTATATATGCTTCTACTATTTATCTATCTATTTCCGCACTATTCTACTATGAAGAGAGGGGATAGTCTCCCAATAGACACAACCTATGATATCACTACTAGTTTATGATCTCTACCATATGGGGAGGCATGCTTGAGGCCATGTGGCCCACCAGAATGGGGCACCATTGTGTGGAACCTTGGTCAGGACATCACAAAGTGGTATTATAGGACTTTTTATATTTAAGAAATACTATTTTAAAATAGTAGAAAATAGATTAGGAATGCATTGAATTTGAAAATGAGTTATTCCTGGGAGTAGCTAACCCATGTATAGAGAAAATTCAAATTACCTAGAATAGAAATCTCTATTCTGTATTATGCCTATTGGAGTTGATTTTATTCAACTACTGGGTGAAAAACATGCTATGAGATGATATTATTTATATTATTGTGGTTTACCTTCCATCCTTTTACTAATGAGATGATGGAAATTAATCATTGATCATGTATCATTTTAGGCATCATATAATATGTTCACATGCCATGAATATGCTATTCTATATAAGAGGATTGTGTTTTTTTACTCAAATTTTTTTTTTTCATAAAACCACTTTAGAGGTATAGTGGGAACTGGAACATTGTCCAAATCATCACACATTTTAGCGGTCATCAAATTCAAAATTTTAAAACAAAATAAAATTGTGATCATCATGGGGAACACATATAATAGATCCCGTGAGCTGCCCGAGAAACACCGCATCAAGGTAAGACACGTTGAGTCAAGTGTGCCACCCACGTCGTTGCCACTATCAACACATAAACGTCATAATCGTCGCATCCCCATCTTCTACACTTCTCCGTTGAGGACCCACCGATCATCATAGGAGGATTTTATTGTTTTCAATTCCTTTTATTTCAATGAGTTATTTATTTATATAATTAGAATTGTTATTGGTCAACGATTATTATAAAAAATTAAAAAACACACAAAGTTAATACATAGAGTTATTGGTATAACCTGAACATCATTTCTTGATTAGGAAATAACATACACCCTTACAAGTCAACTATGGAACATTGAGTCGGGGACCATTGGTTTGTTGGACTAGAATGTGCTGTGGAATGAATTAGGTGGACACCACAATTTGGTTAATAAGGTGTATGAGCCTTTATGGATTAGAATTTTCGACCAATTTTTTTAACCATTAAATTATTAAATTAATATAGATATAAATTTACATAAAATTTAACACAGAAAAAACACAGATCCTAACCCATACTAGGACTTAGTAGTGGGAAGTAGATAACTTCTCTTATATCCTATATAAATAAAAATTTCACCCAAACCAGACACTCAAGATGGAATAGGGGTGTGACTATTGAACATAAATTATTTTTACCTATTAAATTCTTATATTTTTTGATTATTTGATTATTTAATTTATTTGAGGTGTGTGATTGGTAATTATAGAGAAATTCCACTATGAGGACCTCTGGTCGTATGCAAGGAGGGTGGTGACGACCATGCTCAGATGGTGGTGGGCCCTAATCCGCCAATGATACTTTGAGTAGTGCCTCATGTATCACATCTTTTTATTTGTGATGTGGGAGATGATTCCCACTTCTAAGGAGATTTTATGATAATTATGCAGATGATTTTTTGAGCTATGTGCTCTTCAATTTCAAAGAGAGAGTTTACCCAAGAGTTTCAGAAGCAGCATCTTCCCACATTTTTTATGGATGGTGGACCAAAGGATGTATTGGTATGGATTGAGATAGTTAAGTCTATATTAGATAATTTGGATCCACCTCAATGAAGGTGAGTAAATCTCACTAATTATATACTAATAGGGTCCATGAAATGTAGGTGGGATATTGTGAATTCAGATGGCCAGTATCAGGTAGTGACTTGGAGATATTTATAGTAGAGATTATTTGATTATTTCATCCCTAAGACCTTAAATGTGGATCATTCTATGGAATTCCAGAACCTAAATTTGGGATCTATAATAGTTATTTACTATTAATCTATTTTTACCAAGCATTAGAACTTCACATATATCTATACAGTTGATGAGCCAGTGAAATCAATACAATTTAAGGATGTCAAGAGGCATCCTATAAATTCTTTGGTAAATAATTTCAAACCGACTAACATATCTGATATATTGAACTAAGACCTTATCATCTATTGAAACCTAAAGGATGTAGACGATGTGATATATACTAGTTCATAACCTCAATAATATAGTGATTTGAATAGTGGTCAAAAGAGATGCTTTTAGATTATACAGAATAACAACGAAAACCATGTCACAACCGCTAAAAGATTTGTTGTATATCACCAATGTGGTAATACCATACATAAGCGGGACCAATATCATAAAGACCCCAATGAGGGCCGAAGATGTGTCAAATTAGAGAATATTCTCTAATTATATAGTGTCTTCCCATCTGTTCTGAGTGGGTGAGGATCCGTTCAAGTTCCACTTTCAAGAGTAGGCATAGTATCATCTTTCTCGGTTGGAAGATAAAGTACTAATAGCCATATAGGTAGAGGATGAAGTCGTGGTCATGGTAGATAAGATTTAGACATACAAATCCAGCAGCGTGGACCCACTCTGGGTAGTCAAGTTGTAGTACAAGGCCAGGGATCATATCAAATTTACATAGTGAAACCTATACCAAAAGATCAAGATTCCATAACATCTACTATTTGAGGCACTATTCTCGTAGCCTCTACTATAAAATATTCCTTATTCAATACTTCTTCTTCAAACTCATTCATCTTCATGGATGTTGTGGAGAGCCTTAAAATTCATGTTGATTTCTACAATGGTGTTATGATTATTTATACACTTTTAGGTATGCGTTATGAGAGTATACACCAATGAAATGACTACACTTTTGAGGTAGAACGACATAGTTTATTATGGGACATAATTTTCCTTAAGAAAAATGATTTTGATTTCATTCTTAGGATGTACTGGTTGGTTCCCTATCTTGCCAATGTTGATTATTTTTTTGGAGGGTGTCTTTTACACCACGAGAGTGTGGAAATTATAGTCACAAGGGTGAGTGGGATGTCAAGGATGGTAGATTTGTATTAGAGAATCGTGGGATATTTGGAGTGACCGACTAGAATTATAGACTATATAAGGATGATCAAGGACTACATAAAAATTATTTCTCTCCAGTATTCAATCGATTCAGGGATATATTCCATGATGATGTTTTAGGACTCCCTCTTAAGAAAGAGGTAGAGTTTACTATCAAACTAGTTATTATAGTGGCCCTAATATCCATTATGCATTAATATATGGATACTATTAAGTTATTGGAGCTCAAGAGGTAGCTATAAGATTTAGAGGCCATGGGTTTTAAAAAGCCTAGTATTTCCCCTGGGGTTCACCTATCCTTTTTTACATGAAGGTAGACAGAACCCTCAAGAATTTCATGGATTAAAAAATATTGAATCTATTTATAGAGAAAATTGATATCACTTACCTTCAATAGATGATATTATTGACCAGATTTGGGGAGTGAGAATATTGTCAGTGTTTGAACTGATATTTCATTATCATAAAATTCAACTCTCTCCTTCATATATTCCATGTATGAATATCCGTAGTTAGGAAAACTTATATGAGTATCTAAGGATACAATTTGGTCTTTAAAAAAATCCTTATATATTTAGGTATTTGAGGAATAGAGGTTTCTATCCCTTTTGGTATTCTTTTTTGGTGGTCTTCATAAATATTATCTTTGTGTATTCTCATACTCCAAGTGACTATGCCAATCATGTTGAGGTAATTTTAAATATAACGAGAGAGAATAAACGTTATTCTATGATCATTAAGTGACACTTCTATATTGATAAGGTAAACTTATTTTTTAATATTATATTAGAGGATAGAGTTTCAGTTAACTTAGAGGAGGTGAGATCTTTGGTTACCTAGGAGAATCTGAAAAACAAAATTGATATACAATTTTTCTTGGGGAATGATGGTTACTACATACATTTTATAAAAGAATTATTATTTTTATAAAAACATCATATGAGATTGACTAAGAGGGGTGTGAATTTTACATTGTCTGAATGATAGATAAGGCCTCATGATTAGAATTACATGGAATACGATCTCGAGTTCGAACTTTTTGTACACACCTTGGTATGTCATAAGCATTACCTACTAGAAGAGAATTTTTTGGTGTTCAGAGATAAAAATGATTAATAGTTATATTTTCACATAGTGAAAGTTGAATATTAGGATGTGAATAGAGGATGAATATATACAGTACATTGACATAGAGATTTTTTATAAACCCAAGAGAAGAAATATTGCTTCCATTTTTACGAGTAGGAGGAATCAAACTCAGCTAGTATTGGAGGCCAATAGTGAAAGAAAACTTATTGATATATTTTTGGAGGTGAACATTGAGGTGTTGGACCATCATGGATAGTTTATACAGACATCACTATCAGTGACCTCTTCACTTCCTGAGAAATTTTTGTGGAGTAAGTTTTTAGATCTTGAGGGCTTTGTCCAATGATATAGTACTATTGGTGATGACCCACCATCAGATCGGGCTACCAATAATGATGACATCCTCCATATTCTTGAAAATATATGTGTTCTCACATATATAAGAGAGGAGATGATTCTAGAGTCACATGATTCGTAGTGGGTAGTTCATGCAGGTATCTACCAGATGTATCGTGATATGTGCCGATAGTATTGGAATCCAAGGAAGAAATATTAGATAGAATGTTTTATCACTAGATGTTCCTCCTATCAGTAGGTGAAGGTGTAGTACCAACAACCTGTTAGTATGTTATAGACATTTCTAATTCTAAAATGTGAATAGGATGATGTTGTGATGTATTTCTTTATTTTCTTTTTACGGCCACCTCAAGGTAGTGACACAATTTTTTTAGTCATGGATCAACTGAATAATATAGCTGACTTCCTTCCTTTCTAGGATACTTTCTCAGTTGATGAGATGTGAATATTGTACATATGTGCGATTATACGTCTACACTAGGTCCCTCGTACTGTGGTTTCAGATATGTACACTCACTTTATAATGAGGTTCATGTAGGGTTTAAAGAAATATATGGGTAAAAATGTTCTTTTGAGAATAACGTTTCACCCTTTGATCGATGGACAATCAAAATTGAATATAAAGGTGTTATAAGAAATACTATGAGCTTATATATTTGATATTGGAGGTTCTGGTGAGAATAATATACATATATTCGAGTTATCCTATAATAATATTCATCAAGTTATTATTCATATGGATTCTTATGAGTATTTATACTATAGGACGTTCTGTTTAGCTCTGTGCTAGAAAATAGATGGAGAGGCAACACTACTATGTCATCGTCTAATTTAGGTGACTTTAGAGAAGGTTAAGATCATCATAAAGTGGATGTCTACTGCTCAGTATAAAAATATCTTATACTATCTAATGTTTGAGGATAGGTATCATGTTTTCTTATGGGTATCACCCATGCTTGGACATAGATGGATGCATAGGAAAGGAAAAATCTCACCACACTTTTTTGGTCTATTTTAGATATTGGATAGAGAAAGAACAATAGCCTATTTGTTACTACAACCTCATAGGTACCATTCATCTCATGATTTATTCTATGTTACATAGCTTGACCATTTTAATACCAAACCATATCATAAGTTTGATCATAAGGATGTTGAGTAATATATTAATGCTTCTTTTGAGAAGTATCCTATATGCATTGTGGTCTAGGGGACAGAGGCTCTAAAAGGATATTCTATCCCTTTAGTTTGGGTGGTATGGAAGCATGACTATGTATAAAAATAGACATGGGAAAAAGAGACTGAAATACATGTTTAGTGTTAGGAGTTATTCTCTAATAGCGTTTCTTCATCCACGGAAGGTTAACTAATGGATGAGTTCCTTTATGAGTGGAATAATACAAGAACCTGAGTTTTATTTCTTTGTACATATCATTTTAATTTTATTCTAATGAATTATTATGGACCTAATTTGGATTCTTAAAGAGTTTATAGAGGTTATGGGGGTGTTTGGGACTTATTCGTAGCTTAGAACCTCAGCCGGTAAAAAATGCATTTAATCGCTTAGTTAGTAGAAACCATGTGAGCTAGTAAACACTATTTCCCCTTACTATGTGGGGTGTTTCTGAGGGGATGTCAGGGTGCATGATTTTCTCTAACCATTCACCTAGTTCCACACACTCGTGCGAGTATCTTAGCAAAATGTAGTAGAGGGTGAAACACGGTTTGTGCATGGTTAGTGAAACCATGCACATGAAACTATGAAATGTTACTCCATGGACAATTGGAAATATATGGTTATTGCATGGTTTGGCATAATTTTTGAACAATGGTGTGACCCATATTTTTTGGGAAAAATTACCATTTTTCATAAAATGTTTACAATTTCACCCTCCCTCTTATATCTCTTATTAGAAAGTGTGTAGTGGGATTTCTCTTCCATTGATCTCCCATATTATAATAATATAGGATATTTAATAAATATTTCACCCAATGTTTGATAAACCTATCATTGCTCTCTTTGGATTCCTCTTGGTAATATTTTCAATCCCTTGGTTCAGTTTTTTTCTTTCCCTCGATGATGCTATCTTGATGTAAGATCATATACCCAATTTTTAGAGAATTCATTTGTACATATATTTTCTTTCAATCCAAATCAAACCATAAGAAGATATTGGATGAGTACTCCTCTACGATCTTAAGGTAGGTGGTCTAGTTCTTATCCCCCATGTCTGGATGGTTTATAATATTTTCCATTGTGCTTCACACTGGTTCCATAGTGTGTTGCCTTAAATCGTATCAACCGTTAATTGATTTTATAGATTGGAAAAAAAATTAGAACCCTTATTCTTTTTGAGATCATTTAACAATGAGTGATCCACACATACGGGTGTTCCCTCCATAATGTTGACAAGTTTTTATGGTTTTATTTACAAAAAACCTATTGGTGTGTTTGTTTTTAATTTTAAATGATGGTTTGATATTGAAAAAGGATGAATGTAGTGGCATAGTATGGTTTATACACTTAACAATTACAATGGATTATATTGAATTTTAGAGGTACTACCACATCACATAAATTAAATGGTACAATGGTTTCTACATTGTTATAATTTAAAAATAATGAGTCATGAATTATGAATTGCATTGTATCAAAGACAATGATTACTACCCACTATGTATGTTTGTGTGTGATGAACCTTGGTAAATATGGTAAATGGACATGGAAAATTATATTCATGTTATATATATATGGTCATGTAATACCTTATTCTATTGTTATATACGGTATTGTAATCCCTTTATAGATGTGATATTAACATGGTATCTCTATACCGTGATATGAACCTGCCATCCCTATCCTCTGATATGGGCATATCGTCATAATACAATGACACATGCATGGTGTCCATAATGTGATATGGGAATTGAATCCATATTAAACTATGAAATGGGTATAGAGTCCATACATGTGATACGAGGCCTGGTGACCCATCTTTGTATATATGGTCATCAAGACCCTTAATATGATACATTCTATGAAATCCACTATTCTTTTCATACTGTGGATGATGAACCTCTAATGTGATATTGGGATTTGAATCCACTATACTTTTGACACTTGCCATGGTGTCCCTATAATGTGATATTTTTCTCACCCACCATATTCAATGATAACAAGCATGGAGTCCCCAACTACTGTGATACTGGGCATTGCATCCCTGATTACTTATTCAGAGATATACCAACACAGGACGATGTAGGTAGTGTCCACATGGTTTCCTTCAGGAACTAAATCCAAACCATTTACATTTGGTAGTCTTTATTTTTTATTATTATATGTAGACATTTCCATGTTACACACACGGATTGGATATTTATAGACAATGTTGGTAGTTGCCAACTGAGTTTATCTCACACCCGATTTGGGAGAACGATGGTACCCATGAGGACTATATGATTATAGGTGTAGATTAGGGGAAGCTTACTCTTATATATGCATGAATTCATGTGTTTATTAGGATGGTACATTTTTAGAAGATGACTAGTCTAGAGCTCATGATTCTTTGATAGACTCTTTTCATTTTTGTACCCTTTGTTTATCATGTTTTTTATTGACTACCTGTTTCTATCTATATGTGTTTTCCATATTTTCTAGAGACACTACATAACCATATATTGTATATAATTTATTTACAACTTTTGATTTTTATTTATTACTTGGATGATTATTTTTGTATTCAGTAATGCGGGATACATATCTATTTTTATTGTGTATGGTTTTACTGTGGAAACTATTTATATATGATTCTAATATTTATCTATATTATTCACCACTATGATACTCTGACTGGATGGAATAATCTTCCCATGGACACACCCTGTGACTTTAGTGCTATTCGGCAGCCTCTGACAAATGGTGAGGCATGCTTGAGGCCATGTGGCGTACCAGCTCAGGGCACCATTTTGTTGCACCCAGTTCGAGGTGTCACATAAATATTTTTTGTAAATAAAATTTTAAAATAGAGGACTTGATACACATTTTTAAAACAAGGGTCTATAAAAATTAGAAGAGTGATTTATGAGAGGTAAAATAGAAGGATGTTAAATTTAATGTTTAAGGATAATTTTTTCCAAAAGCGTGTTGAAGTGATCTCGTTTTTAATGTTTAGAAAGAGTTACATTCCATTGGAAACTAAAGTTATGTGAATGGTAAAGATGGAATCACATGGGAATTTAGTGAGTTAAGTGAATAACTATTGGTGATACAATTGAGATTAACCTTCGTAACTACAAAAGGTATTCTGTAATGTCAATGTATCATGTTTATTTAGTAAAACTTGAATCCATGGTAGATAACTTATCTTTTTTACCTTTGAACATTTATTAATTATTTACAACGGTGATTATCTTATTACTAAAAAATAAGATGAAAATACTTTATAAATCAACATGTTTCAATTAATTTCCTATAATCTATTTTATCAAAATAAATTTCCAAATTTTACAAAATTATCATATAAATTTTAATATAAGATATATATAAAAAACTAATTTTCCAGAAAAGTGACATTTTATATATTAAAAATTCTTATTCTTATTCTCTATCAATTACTTATTAAATTGCAGTTATTATATTATTCATTTAAAAAATAAATATTATGAAATCATCATTTAATGAAAATATATTTAGTTTTTTAAGACAAAATTAATAACACATATTTATTTGGGAACATACATTTTTAATCATAAAATAATTTTATTACATATTTAGTAATAATAATTAAATAATTTTTTTTAAAAAAATAACCAGTTGTTTTTCATTAAAATAATATATGTTAAATTTATAAAAATATAGGTAATATATATATATATATACACTTTATCATATTAACAAATACATGGGTATATCATCGAAACATTGACATACAAAACCCTTATGATTTCCACATAAGACCAAAGGATACGATTAGTATTAGTGGTAGTTGTAGGCCTTGATTGATTTTTAGGGATTTTTTAGTTGTTTTGAAGACCTTGATATTATTATATAAACAATTTTTTTCAAGATTCTCTTGTTGGAGTTATTCATTGGCTTGGTGTAAGGAAAACCATAGTGAATCTACCTCCATTCCAGGCTCAGACAAACAGGCTTCATAATGAAGACATATACTTCATGATGCCATTTATTTTACTTTTTGTATCAATTTCATAATTTAGTTAATTAAATTAATTACCTCTAATTAAATAGATATGTTATAATGACAATTAATTAATTTACATTTAGTGTCACATGTAAAAGTAGATATCATAACTTTAAAGAATTATAATATATAGAGTGTTATATTATTCAACCTTAAAAGATTTTCTCCATTTCATTTTTTTAATTATATGACTGAAAATTAGGGTAGCTTTTCTCATTTCATCATAATGTTCCCATCTAGCATCCTTAAAATTATGGTTTCACCATAGTAGTTTAAAAATGTGGGTGTTCTTATTCTATATAACCATATCTATTCGACCCCATATCTTCTTAAGCTCGTTTTTAAAAGAGAGATCATGTTCAAAATATAAATAATATAATTTTAATACATGTGATGGATTTGTTAGATACATCCTAAAATGTTATATGGAAGACATCATGAACCCGTGAGAGGTGTGGAGGATGTTTTAAGTGAAAATATGCATCCCCAACATGATCAATAATATTGAAATGATTGATGTTTAAAGGGATCTAATTTGATTTCTTTACAAATCCTTTATCCAACATCCATGTAGATATCCAAAGTAATTTATTGTATCCAATGTAAATCTATATATCTCTTTAATGGCTATCAAAATATCTATTGTTCCAACTTTTTTCTCTTTAATAAGTATCAAAATGATCTAAATATTTTCCATAATTTCCTAGAAAACATCAGGTCTTGTAATATTTTTTTTCTACATCTTCATCCCAACATATTAGAAACTCGATTCTCCTCTCATTTAGAGCCTGAGTTGCTATAATTTAGATGATAGGGTAGAAAATTTTATTATATGAGAACTCCACCAAATGAATATGTTGATCATAGCTTCCTTAAAAATCTATCGAGTAAGATCTTATAATATCTTTCTATATTTCAATCATCCTTTATGATTTATAATCAGCTTAAGGATGATAAGATTTGATAATGCTCAAATATGACCCATCCAAAATTTTTAATTTAAAATTGGATTCCAATTAGATATAAATTAAAATAGAATTCCATGTTTTTTTAATGATTCCTTTATTCATAACATATCATTTTGATCAAGTGAGTATTATATATGAAATAAAATTATGTGGCTAGACTTTTTAAGTCTCTTCTCTAACACCGAGATGAAATTTCTTCTTTTATATGTCTTAGGGAGAGTAGTGACCAAATCCATGGTGATGTTCTTCTATTTTCACACTATTTCTGGTAATGGTGTTGTCATCTATATTGGTTTTAATGTTTTGTATTTTTTATGGTATACCAAGAATCAATATAGATAGTTCAGAATCTCTATATTCATGTTTTCCTACTATAAGTGATCATTAAGATCATTATACATTATTTTCCTTATAGGATTATTAGAGATTGATGTGTTATGTCGATCATCTAAAAATATATTTCATCATCTCTAATGTGGATGAAACACATATCCAAATTCCAAATCTTATAACACCATATCCATCAATATTGAACTCTAAAATATTTTATATCATTATTTAAAGCTACATATAATCATTTTAGGGATCCTTATTCTTTACATATATTTATTATCGATAAATTATATGAGAAAGGTATCATTTAGTCCATTAATTTATGATCTCAATATCTATCCTTTGAATATCTATATATATTTTCTCCCTTTCACTTATCATAAAGGATAAGGTAGCATGATCCATTCTACCTAGATAATGCACCTCATAATTTGCATTTCCTTGGTGGTGACTTATTGAAAAATCATATGCTTTAATCAATTACAAATATATATTTTTGAACATGTTGAAATATATTAATTTTAATATATACATTATGGTCATGTGATCCATATAGATACCATACATTTAACCATACAGTTGGTACCACTAAAGATTCAATTCAAAGATAACAATCCCAAGTTCTATATCATGTTCTTGGTAAATTTTCTCATTATTTTTAATTAACATTAAGCAAAAGCTATTGAATTTCTATTTTGTATAAGAACACATCGAGAACCCTTTAATTAATCATAAGTATATATAAAAACCCTTCTCTAATATAAGGTAATATGTACATAGGTGGGGTTGTCTCTCTCTTCTTAAGAAAATTGAATATTTATTCACATTATTTTATCTAAAGGAACTTCACTCCCTTATATGTTAACATGGTTATAATATTGTAAAATCATGGTAAAATTATCACAAAGAACAAATAAAAAAATAGTTGATCAAAGAAAAATAGGGGTTGTAATCACTGTGGTTTGTACCGACCATTATTCAATCTACTAATATTCAATGAATCCAAAAATATAGACTGTACTGTGATCACATGACCAAAGTAGGATAATTTTTACATAAAAAAATTCACACTTTCTAGACATTAAATATAATTTATACATTCATATGTTCTTTAAAAAATAAATCAAATGCACTTTATGTTCATCCTTTCACTTAGAAAATATGATAATATACTCAATAAACACTACTGATAATTATTCCAAGAAGCTTATAAAATTTTGTTTCATAAAATCCATAAACATAGATGAGGTATTTAAAATACAAAATTGGATAACATTTAATTAATATTTTTTATACTTTGTATGGAGTGATCTATTCAGTAAATATTCTCTCTTTATTCTAAAATAATGGTTTCTAGATCAAAGATTCATCCATGAGTGGTTTTTATCTCCACTAAGTTGATAAAACAAAATACCAATATATGGTAGAGGATAATTATTCAGAGAATATTCATATATATTGGACACAATAATCATTCAAAAATGTTTTTTCACTGATAACTGGATGTTAATGGTTTCAGGTGGTGAATCAACCTATTAAGTAAACTTTCATGATATAAAAGAATGTGAAGAACAATAATCACAGACTGCATTTGATCATATAGAGTAGAAAAAAAGTTTACCATTCATTAACTTATTATCATTAATCACTCCAGTAGTAGTTACCACACATTATTCACATTTTCCCCTTGGTCTTGTATGTTTATGTGGTCTATTTCCTTATTCTCTTGTTCCCTTGGTCTATTATCCTCATTAGACCATAGATTACATAATTTGTTGGAATAATTATAAAAATTATTTTATTTGAATCATTTATGTGTGATTGGATTATTAGATTCAGCTCTTTTCCCCTCTATTGGGAAAAGTTTACTCTTCACATATTTTTAGTAATCACATCCTCGATAGTCTTCTCGTGACAACCTCGACCCCAGTAGCCGAGAGTCGGTTATTATTTTATTACAATAGAATGGATACAAGACAACACATCATAAAGTATTGATATGTTTAGTAGTCTTGACGAACTAGATATGAAAATGGTTCCCTTATTTCATTGGTAAAAAAAATAAAGCATAACAATGGAAAATAAAATGATTCCTTGACACCTATTCAATGATTTTATCTTCATAAATCTGGGAATTAAAATAAGGGTTATCTTAAATGCTTAATAAGTTTCACATACTGAAAAACCATGAATAAATAATAGTTTATGTATAGTAAATAAGTCATAACCAATATGGATAGGTAAATAACTGGAAAACACATGCCTTTTAATAAATAAACCAAGAATGAAAATGCGTCTATTGATTTTTTCATATTAAAAATATAATAGAAAAAATAAATGAATATTGAATGAAGAAAATTATTAATTATTATACATAATATATCTACAACATGAACCCATATGATCAATAACCTTCATAAGATGTTTTAGTTCTATGGGTTGAAACATGTCTTATTTTTATTTGAAATAAACATAATGGGTTTGTCGCAAACTATTATGTCTCGAGAGACCTAATGATGCATCAAGGTTCAATATAATATATAGAACCACATATTACTAAATCTACAATGAATTATATATATATATATATAATTCATATACAGTATTCCATTCCAAAATATCCATTTTGAGTAGAGGATATAGATTTAACAATATTTCTCAAATTAAAACAACATTCAACGTAAACATTTTATATAAAAAGTGTATACATATTAGACAATAATCATATACATGATACATGAAATATGGATATTCTGTAAAATCTTCATTTTTTTATGATCATAAATCAAAGGGCTAGTATACAAATAAAGTATGTGACGAATATGGAATATGTCCTATAGAAATTAAAGTGAGATGATAAACCATTTACTTATATATGAAGGTGTTCCTAACTTGTAATTATTATCTGATAAAAAAATAAAAGTAATTAATTAATTAATTCAAAAAATATTCAACATTTATTTTATTTATTATACGTTTAATATGTTTTTATGGCCATTATATGAGTTTCAATATATTATTTCATTATTCTGGTAGCATTCATTTTGTGTTTTTATTGTCAGTTCTATTATGTATAATTATTGTAGTTCTTGTAAAATGGATGAAAAACTAAAGATGGTGAATTATTTGGTATTAACGAACTACTATTAGTTTAAATTGTCTCATATGTCAATTTTTTTTATATGATGATGATTTATTAGATAAAACATTGATGAAAATTGTTTAATTTATTGGTGAGTTTTTCAATCCTTATGAACTAGTCTTGGTTTATTATTTTATATTATATAAATATATATTAGTTCCAAAATATAAAAAATGTTATAATTTACATATAATAATATTATTTATCTATAATAATTGTATAATAACCAGCCTTGAAGGTGTTATAGGAAAACAAAAATTTGTCATTCAAGAAGGCGATGAATCGACACATCTAGGATGATGTTTTCATTTTAAAATAAAAGGATAATATAAGAGATTTGATGATGGATATTAGATTATAAAAAATAAATTACAGTATATATATATATATGATAATGGGGTAACAATTAAACTTTGGAGAGGAGAGGTGAGCAGAGGATAATAAAATAATAAAAAATAAAACAGAATGAATGAGGATAATACATCTTGAATATTGTCCCCTTAGGAACCTTCTTAAAACACTTATATTTTTTTCTTTTGTAATAAAAGAATTTATTTTACATGGGGAATAGTCTTTGGAAAGTAATTTGGAAGATGTTATACTATATTCAACGCTTATATGGTTTTATGAAGAGGTGTGGTATTTATAGGGGAGGAGATGAGTGTTTTTTAATTATTTTGTTCATTATTTTATTATTTTGGATCAAAACTATCAATAGCATCGATTATTGTGACTAAGTATAGTAAATAGTGCATTTGATTTAGGAATAATGGATTATTAAATCGTAAATTTTCAAATAAATCATGTATTGAACATATAATGTTAAATATCATAAATTATTGTACTTCGCTATTCAAAAAAAATTCAACTATTTTATTAAAATCCCAAAAATTCATCTTATTTTTTTCAATGTTTTTTTTTCTAAAATGGACTCCATATTATTAAATTAATTTTCCAAATATGTGATATATAATTACTAATTAATGTCATCATTTATTTGAAAAATATTGATTTTCATACTCAAACTAATTTTATGACACATTGAAAAATTAATTATGGTCTCATAAAATTATATTATAATTATAATAAATCAAATTTTTAATTCATAAATATATTTCATGAATGTAAATTTTATTTTAAATCATTATATTAATTATGAAAACATAAATAAGCATTTACATTTCATAAATAATACGAACACATCATTTATCATTTTTAAAACAGTTATTTACTTATTCCATGATATGGATATATCATATTTTCATTTATGAGATACCTGAATCTTTAATGAAATTTAATAGGGGATATTATTATTTGAATGAAAAAGTTATTATTTATAATTGTTAGATTACTATTCCAATGATCATGTTAATATTTAATATCTTATTAAGGTTAGGTAAAGCTCAATGTTTTTTGTAACGTATATTATTGAATAAAATGAATTTATTTCTACAGATACGTACAAAAAAATCTTGGGGTGTTATATTCTTTCATACATAGAAAATTTAATCCTAATTCTTTATGAATATTTCCTTCAAAACAGATGAGGTTGGTTCTTCTTTATAAATTCCTTAAGTTCCCACATTGCTTCTTCAATTTCATTGAACCAAAAAATAAATTTTACTAGTTGAGTCACTTGATTTATCAATAATTTCCCTATATTGTCAGGAATCTCAATAGGCTCTTCATAATAAGGAAAATCGGGCTCCAGTTCAACTTCATTATAGGTGATTTTGTTTGTTGGGTATTGCATGTACTTCTTTAAAAATGTTTTATAGAACACATCATCAACTTTGGAGAGACTAGATATCATTGGTAATAGGTAATCAATGTCTCCAATTATTTCCACAAATTTAATTAGTCTAATGTACTTAGGGAACAATTTCTATTTCTTAGAGAACCTCATGAAACCCTTCCATAGAGATACTTTCATAAATAAATGATCTCCCACATGAATTTTCAAATCCTTTATCTTGTTGTAAATATTACTCTTTTTCTTATTTTAAGTTTCTTAAAAATGATCATGAATAGTAATTACCTTTTTTGTTTCCTCTATAATATGTTTTGGGCCTATAAGATTTCTCTCATTAAATTCATACCAAATAGTTAGACTGTGACATATATTTCTATATAATGCTTCACATGATGCCATTTTAATACTAGAATAGATACTGTTGTTGTAGAAAAACTCTATAAAGTTAAATACTAATCCAAAATTCCATTAATGTCAAGGGAGCATGATATCAACATGTATTCAATTGATTGAGTAGTTCTTTTATTCTATCCTTTTATATGAGAATGGTATGAAGTACTGAAATGACGCTTAGTATCTAGATAATTATGAAGACTCCTCCAATTTTTTATGTAAAATGAGTATATTAATTAGACACATTTTATAGATGTACACCATGATGTATTACAACTTCATTAATATATATTTTTTTATCAGAACCCATTAGTAAACTCCTCTCTTATATCAATAAAATGTTTCAATTTTTAAAGGTGGTCAACAATAACCCATATCGTATCATTCTTTCTACTGGTATTTGGTAATATAAATAGGAATTGTAAAGTAATTTCCAAAAAATTATACATAATAGTAAGTTGAGGTTGCATGAATCCTCTAGGATGTAGTTTCTCATCCATTACCTATTGAAAAACAAGACATATAAAAACATAGTCAACAATTTCTTGCTTTGTATTATCCCAGAAAAAATGTTCCTTAATAACTCTATAAACCATGGTACTACATGAGTGTATAGATAAATTTGATCTATGAGAATCAACTTATAGTTACCTTTAAATATCAGGTATCGATGGAACACATAACTACTTTCCAAATTTCATAATTCCATCCTTATACATGAGGTCTTTCAATATTACACCCTGAATGAAATTAGTTTTATTTTCAAAATTCACGTCATTTGATTGAAATATTTTTACATTTTCCAATAATTATGGTTTCACAATCATTTGAAAAAAGGATAATGTTTCATATTATTTAAAAACTCATTTATCCATATTTACTAAATACATGAATATATGATCTTTTTCAATCCTAATTTGGGTTATAATTCCATGACCATTTCTTCTTAATTCATATGCTACCATATTTTTTTCTTGGGTGATAGTGTGTTGAGAAATCATAATCTTTGAGTAACTTGTGCCATTGCCTTTTCCTTATGTTTTGTATTTTCTTTGTAAATATGTATTTAAAAAAAATATTATTTCTATATGTCTCACATATTTCATCAAATAGATAATGTCTATATATATATTTAATGAAAAGATTATGGATGATAACTCAAGATGATGAGTCATATAAATTTGTTCATGAATCTTCAACTTCTTTTCTGAATATTCAAGAAATTTATCATTTTTCACAAGGACACAACCCTTACCATTCTTTTATCCATTAATGTATTTCACAAACTCATCATTTGATAATGTTAGAGTCCAAATTAGTGCATTGACTAATCTCTTATTCAATTCTAGAAAGCATTATGCCAATTATTTTTCCCATACGAACTTAACCCCTTTTGTGTGAGTGTTGTTAATAAGTTAGAGAATTGGGAACAATTATTAATTAAACACTGGTAGTAACCTACTAGACCAACGAAACTACGAACCCCTATTATGTTTTTTTGTAATAAACCATTCTTGGGATTTATTGGTCTTTACTGGATGAATTGGGATTCCATCCTTAGAGATAATATGTCTATGAAAAGAAATTTTATAAAGCCAAAATTCACACTTCTAAATTTACCATAATACTCTTTCCTCTTGAGAGTCTTAAGAATAACCCACAACGTTTTCTCATTTTCTTTACTGGTTTTAGAATATACAAAAATATCATCAATGGATACCACAAAAAATCATCAATATATTCCATTAATATTATGTTCCATATCCATAAAAACCAAGGGTTAGTTAGTCAATACAAATAGAATCACTATAAACTCATAATATCAACACCTCAACCAAAAATATTTCTTCTAAATAACTTCATTCTTTACTCATAATTGATGATAAATAGAACAAAGGAAAATATTTTAAAAAATATTGAGCTATGTGAAGTTGATAAATCAAATAATAAATGTGAGGTTGAGGATACTTGTTCATTATTATAATAGAATTTATTTCTCTAGAGTCAATTCATTGCCTCATCGATCCAATTTTCTTATTAACAAATGGAACATGGGCTCCCCATAGAGAAACACTAAGGATAATAAAAGCATTAATAATAAAAATACTCTAGTAGTTTTTTTATATCTACAAATTCTAAATTGTTCATTCAATAAGTAGTATTTAATATTTGTCTTGCATCAGGGATAAAATTAATAGTAAACACAACTTATTTCTCTAGGGGGTTTCGACGAAACAACACTACAAATAAATAAATATTATTCCTATACAATTGGTACTACTCAATTTTAAGATTAATTTCTTCATCGTATGATTCTGTTTTCTATTTATTCCAATGAATTTCATTCAATAGAGCTACTAGTGGTAGATTTATATAAGAGTTTTATGGTGAAGTTTCTTTGATAATGATATGTAATTCTAAATGTTCATAAGTAATCTTAATTTCCTTATTCTAGCAATAAATTTTCACATCATATTTTTTAATGCATTACGTAATGAGTATTATATCAAATTCAATCATATTTATGATGATAATTTTAGAAAAAAACAATTTTTATGTTTCATACTGGGGACAATCGACATGTTTTTCTTCTAGTGAGATATCCCTTAGATGTTTTGACTGATATCTCTATTATTAAATCAAAAGGTAAATGTCTAATTTTCATTGAAAACTTGGTATATATAAATGGGTTTGATGATCCCAGATTAAATAATTCATTTTCTAAATTTTAATATAGGATTAATATATATTCCACTTTATTATTAGGTACTTATAATTCAATGGTGGTGATCACATAATCTTGTACATATCCTCTTGGCCTCTTTTGTGGTATACTTCCCTAATTCTTGTGATATTGGTTTGAATTATTCCACATTTATTTAAAGTTTACTTATTTAACATCATCGATTTTTTTTCTCCCCCATTCATTAATTTTCATGATGACCCTTTTGTCTAAAATTATTACAAACTCACAATCCATTAATTTATTTCCCATGGTGATTCTATCCACAATTTGTTCACAATGGTAATTTATTCATTGAACTATTCTACATTGATGTTTTTCATTTTTTATGTTTATCTAAATATGTTTTCTTATCTATATTTACCATGAAAAAATATGATTTATAAAATTATTTCTACATTTGGATGGAACTACATACTATTTCATCATATGATGAAAATGATTGAGAATCTAGTACCTTTTAGAGACATGGCATAAGAAATTCAACGAAATGATCAATCTTATTTTTTGAATGATGTATGTAATCTGTAGCATACCTGGATAGTCTTTTGAATGTATCCTCATACTCTACAAAAATTTCATTTTACATTTGATTTATGATAAATAAATTTTTTATTCAATTCATTTCGTTTCTCATAGGGAAATTTTTTTCGAAAAAATTTTCTTTAAAAGATTTACATTATATATATTCTATTTCATTTTCCTTTTTTGTATTTTTTATAAGAATCACTATTAATAGAAATAACCCTTTATGTAATATATAGATAGTACTGCCTTTTCCATTCATCACATCATATTGAATGAAATATATTATCAGGGGACTTGATCTATTTATTAGATACCACTCAATTAGTAGCCCCACTAAAATATGGGGGCCTATACCACCTGAGATGATCCAACATAGGTGTAGTGTGGTTATTCACCATTAGATGAGTAAGAATTTCAAACATGGTTATGATCTTATATGCTAAAACACCAATTGAGTTGACATGCTCAGTGGAAAAATCTCTATATTGTATGTATATATCCCCATCCTAAAACATTACAAAATCTTGAACTATGTCAATAATTTACAATGAGGATATTTTTAGATTTTTTTTTAGTTAATTAGTCCATAAATGTTATATAACATCTCAAATATTATAAAGTATAAATTTCTAAAAAATATTAGTTTTTCATAAAATAATACCATTTAAAAAGAACATGGTTTCATTTCACGCTTAAACATCACAACTTTTTCATGACCCCATCCTTAACTATATTATCCATTAAATCCTGTGAAAAAATTTTCAAAACATAGAATGAGTATCAAAATATCAGTAAGGGATACATAAAGAAGTAAATATCTTATTCTTTAGAAAACATGTAAACACGAATACTTTATCATAAATTAATACTTTTCACCTTTATTATATAGTAAATACTCTTCAATGAATATAAGCTCATTTCTTACCCTTTTTGTTAACAAAAGATTTCCATAAAACCCCTAGAAATAACATATAACATATAATGGTAACTTGGGACATAATCATTCTTAAATGGAACAATCATATGGTGGAATTCCACACATATCACTCTTACAAATCGAATAGCCATAAGACCTACTTCCATACCCAATGCATTGAATGTTATAATGTAACCACCCGTCTTGGATTATCACGTAACCCCCCTTCAATTTCCCAAGTACCATTTAATAATCATAACACATAAAATAAGAATAAATTAAAAATAAAATTTCCACACTATATCCAAAAGAGATCATTTTAATATATGGAAATATTGAACACATTTTCAAAACCATTTTAATCATTTAATTAAGTATCTTTTGAATCAATGTGTCTCATAACACTTAGAAATTTGGTAAATAAATTATCATTTTATAAAATTAAATTCCATATAAATAAATTATTAAAAACCATTTTGAAAATAGGGACATGAAATATAAAGTTTTAAATGTATAAATCTTTAAAACATTTAAAACTATGTTTTAGTTAATGATCCCTTTACCACTTGATAAACAATTGAATAAAAATAATTAAGGAATAAAATTAAAGAGAAAATTAAATATCATGAAAATATAATTATTTATGTTATAAATATTCAAACGGGGTTTATATAGAGATTATAGGATAATAAATGTGCATAACAACATGATATGCCTCAATGAAAAGAGATTGAGATGAAATCCCTCACATTGAGTTCAACTCGCCAAGTATATTCCTTATTATTCTTGAATAACAAAATAAGTGAATTTTTTACATGTTTGATAATGTTTTTAATGTTCATTTTTTCTTTTATATCACTTATTACCATGTTATAACAATCAATTAATTATTTAAGTTCATATCAGACATTTTGTTGATGTTTGGTACATGAGTAAAAAATGAACTCGTTTTGATGTAAATTGTCCATGTGGTCATAATTTTATTATCTACAGAATGATATTAATGATTTAAATAACATATAAATATAACACACACACACACACATATATATATATTAATAATAATCCTTAATATTTGGAGTTACGAAATGAAATGTACCATTCATGGAGACGGTAGGCCATACGTATGCATGAACAGAACTTTCATTTCATTATCATGTTAAAAAAATGAAAACTAAATGATACATATGAATATTATAATTATAGTAGAATATCTATGTTATATATGTTGCATAGGATCATTAACCCCATCCTTTGTATATTCCATGTATATTATGAATGAGTCATATCACTTTGAGTGGGTGGTTGTCCACACTTACTCAAATGAAATTATCATATTTATTCAACATGAAAAGAATAAATGTATATTCTTAATGAAAAATTAAACAATCATAGAGGTAACATAAATATCTTGAATATCATATATAAATACATTTCCATCGTAGTGGCCACCATGATAGGTGTTAAGAGAAATAGAACAATCACTGTTTCATGAGGGAGTAGTTCGCCGTACCAGGAAACAGTCTGTTCTATATCCATTAGATAGTGGTGTGTTTAAGTGTTGGTAAAACTAGTATAATAACAACATCATATTATATTTTGGATACTTGTTTTATAAAAAAATGGAAACAGAAGAGTTTATAAAGTTTGAGAATGAAAATAAAGGAAATGAGTTTCAAGGGATACATTACCTCTAAATCAAGAAAATCCTTTTGATTTGAACCAAAGGGATTTTATAAATTTTTTTATGCAAAAGTTAAGGATTATATTAGTAATAGAGTGATGTTGGGAGATTATTTTGGAAAAATTTGGATGTTCAATGTGGCTTGGTAGGTGTGAGTATGTGGGCATAAGTGGTTTCTTTTATAAGAAGGAGGAGGGTCACTTTAGTAAAGTCTTGAAATATAATTTTATTATAAATTTATTTTAGAATTATAATAGCTTCAATGTTATATATTTTTAGGATATGATGATTATGGGTTGAAATCATCTCTACCAATATGTTTTATATGAGTTATGTCACATAATGAACCATATCCTTTGGCATTAATCTTTAGTTAAAAACATTAACTCTTACTATGTCTTCTTTTATTTTAATAATATATGGTTTATATAGTTTCTATAAAATGAAAATAAAATAAAAAGTGGATCATTAATGAAATTTTTAATATTATAAAAGTATGTTGGAAGAATATTATATTTTTATGACTATTATATCATTTAATAAAATAATACTTGTTTGAATAACTCATTTATGTCAATTTTAACACTATTTAGTAATTGATTTTTGTTAGTCATAACAGCTTGATTCCTTCAAACAAAATACATTAAATCAAATATGACATGTCATTATCATTAAAAAAATTCACGGATGGCATTAAAAGTTTCAAATTAAATTTATTTTAATATTTATAATATTGTTTATTTGAATATTTCATTAAAAAGGTAATCATTGCATCATGGTTTTCTCATAAATATATATATTTATTTGATGTCTAAAAATTATACATAAAATACCTTGATGTAGAAAGTATTTCTATATTTCTAATAAATATTTATTGTTAAATATATCATTTATATAAACCCGTATTAAAATTATTTTCGTAAAAAGATACATATTTATGTTATATTTTTCTTTAACTTAAATAAATGTTATTAAATGTCATTATCACACCCAAGTGGATCCAAAATTCATAATGTTCAGCATAGGGATTTTTTTCAACACCCATGACTCATCCAATGAACTTAGAACACATTTTATGGTCTCTTTATATTATTCTAATATAATTTTTACCATTATTTACCACATTTACCCTTTAATAATGGTAAATAAAAAATAATTTTTGAAGTTACTATTCATAATGTCAAAAAATAAAAGGGACCTATTTAAATATTTTAGACCTTATGATTTAAAATATGGAAGAAATTTTTCATAATTAAAAACAAATAATTGAAAAATATTATTTTAAAGTTAATTCTCATTGTCAAAACAAGAAAACATGTTTTTAAAAGTTAAAACATTGCAAAAGATTGAAATGCTATTGCATTTTATTTAAATACATAATTAATAAAAATGGTATAAATTAAAATAAATGATAAAAAATATATTATACTTATATTTTATAACAATTAAATAATATAATTTAACCATGTAAATTATCTAAATGGAAAAAAGTTGTTTTCAATTAAATTTATCATTTTTTACTATTCATAAAAATATGATAGTTATCAGAAAAATATCAAGTATTCATCCAAAGTAAACTTTGATGTTCTATTTCTAAATAATAATATTATTTTTTCAAATAGAACATATAAATGGTCCAATAACTAAAAATAAAATGGGATCTATTTTAAAAGGCAGTTAAGCTGCATTTTTAGAAAAATACTTCTTTTATCTGAAAATTTGAATTTGTTCTTATATAATGGCTAGAAAATACATAAGATGAATTTTAACAAATATATTTGATTAATATGTCATTCATATAATACAAAAATAGTGATATGATTATATTTTAAAAGAAAATATTTAGGCTTAAAATTTTTTTTATAAAAAAATAATCCTTTATATTCAAATGGTTTTTAGTTTCATTTTAATTTAATTTGGTAACCAAAGTGTCATTATATAAATATGTTTAAACTAGATTTCCCTAATTCAGTTAATACTATTCATTCTATCGATTCTAAAATCTATGAGATAACCACAATTGAAATATTAATAATGTATTATTTCTGGTTATATCTCAATCTTGTCTGCAACATAGATTTAAGAGAAACACATTATTGTGGGTTGGGTAAGATATCTAACAAAGCATCCCAATTAAATTGAAATTAATATTTTATTCATAAATATTAATAAATAATAGAATTTCATATTATCTAATTAGTTGGGATGTTACATCCTGTCCGCATTTTGGAAATTTCATCCTCACAATTTAAATTTTGAGGATGGTATCTAAATTATGACTTTTCAAAATACCTTTATTGAAATCCCACTTCGGTAAAAATATTTTCAAAACATCCACATTAAAATAAAGAAATGAAAGTATTAAGGTCCCTTGATATAACACCTACTAGGATTCCATGTAGGAAAACATAGATAGGGAAGAAAAACCGACCATTAGTTATTGATGAAGAGTGATAGAAAACATTGTGAAGAAAAAGATAAAAACCACAAATCTATAAAATTTTGATTTGTTAAATAGTATTTGAGTTCATTGTAGGAAATGTAAATTTTTTTTCGTTTTAATATTCCTTTTATATAGTTGATATATTAATTTAATTTATTGACAAAGAATATAAATAAATATACTTACTTGAATGGTATAGTTTCATCCTTTAATCAATTTTCACCACACACTACTATTTTTCTCCAAACAATGAGAATTCAAGATTATGGAATTTATATAAAATCACATAATCCATGAATGATTATATATATATATATATATTACTTTTGTCTTGAAACATTAACCAAAACCAAAATGGTTTGGATAAGATAAGATAATTCCATGAAAATAATAATCCCTTATAAAGAGAAATCATCATATTGATCTCCAAAATTCATCAAATAATACACACGTTCAAAAAAGACTATTCAATAAACAATTGTCCTTAAATTTTTTCAAAATAATCCAAAATAAGATTAAAATAAAAAATTCAGAAGGATTTGGTCTCATAGTCTCCAAATAAAAATTTTATCACTTGCCTCTAAATAATAACAACCACTCTTAATGTCTCATACTAAAAATTAATTAATCTAATAAGAAGTTATCCATTATAGATTAATCATTTCCATAAATAACCTGAATCATCATATCTCCACAATTAAAATATTAGATTCTTACAAAATATAGTTTAACCAATAATATTCAATTAAAATACGACAATATTCTATTTACCTTAAGCATATAATGTTCCCAAAATAGTGAACATCTTCCAAAATCACTTATTCCCCAAATCAATTTCCAATACTTATAATATATGTTATTTATTATATGTGTCTCCCAACGAAAATTATTCTTAATTAATAAAATATTTTAACTAAAGATAATAATTCATATTAACCAGAGACCTTACATAGGCCCATGGTAGGTGATTCTCCCTTGTCACCTTTCCATTATGGGTTCGAATCCCACGTCCTTGTCGAACATGAAAGATTGTCACCCATATTGTGGGTTTTACCTTTTTATAAAAATAAAAATTAACCCTAACATGTTTTAAACTCAATGAGTGTACTATACCTATCATTTTTAACCCAAATAATAATGACCTCAACATCTTAATTCATGAATTATTATACATATTGACATTTTTTTATTTCACCTCCATATGATAAAATAAAAATATTCCCAATAGAAAGAACATCATACCTTGGTCGTGGTGTCTAACTAGTTTCATCATCATATTGTTCATGTAGAATGAAATTTCATTCATTAAAATAATTATTAAGACATTCCACAAAATCACTTTCTTAATTTATCCAAATACACCTTGTATAACATGGGTCTTATAGGTGTTCATAGAAAAACAATTTTGGGAAATAATCATGTATGATATATAATTTAAAAATATATTATATAACATGATTTTTATGAAATAGTTTGAGAAAGTTTGAGTTGAAAAATTCCATCAAAGGTCCTTTTAAAATACTATAAGTTTGTCTAGAAAGACTATATTTTAAAAGAAAATACAAATAGATTGCACAATAGTCTCCTTCTTCAGCACCTTTTTCAGAATCATAATATGCTTCCAAATCATGTGATATGGTAAAATATTTGAAATTTCCTTAACAGTATTTACCTATCTGGAAAATATAAGAATATTTAGAAAATATTATTTGATAAAATAAAACCCATGATCCATGATGGTATGAAGGTATAGTGGAGGTTTTCGATATCTCAAACAACTACTTTCAAGTGTGTTGTGTGCTAGAAAATTCTTTACAATCATTGGAACATGACTTTGAAATAATTATTTCAAGATATACATGAGGAAGAGAAAGGAATGTTTTTTGAGAACCTCCTACTTCCATTTTTAACCTATATTCCTTGATATGAAAAAGTTATAAAACATGGATTTAACTGAATGAATAGACATATAGACTTTCCATGTGTTCATCTAAAAATCACAATCCCTAAAATTTTCTAAAACATTCCTTTGATACCAACTATAATCCCCAACTAAAAACATTAATTAATATGGAATTTAGTCATTAATTCACATTAAGGATAATTTTAGGTTTATCTTTTTAGGTAATTCAACCATAAATATTAAATAACATCCCAAACATTACAAATTATACACTTCTACTCACTATATATTTTCATTTCATAATATAAAAACATTTAAAAATAACATGGTTTGGTTTCATGATTAAACATCACAACTTTTCCTTGATCATATCATTGACTATATTCTTCTTTATATCCTGTGATTTTTTTCCAAACATAGGATGATCAGAAAAAGAATAGTAAGGCATTCATAAATAAAAAAACTACTAGTCTTTCAAAAACATGTAAACATGAATATTTTTCACCTTTATAATGTAATAAATACGCTTCACTGAATATAAGCTCATTTCTTACCCTTTTTGTAACCAAAATATTACCTTAAATCCCATAGAAATAACATCTAACCTATAAAGGTAACTTGGGACATAATAATACTTAAACAGAATAACCATATGGTAAACTTCCAAACATATCACTCTTACAAATGTAATATCCATATGGTAGAATTCCATTCCCAATGAAATGGAGGTTATAATGAAAAGACCCATCTTTGGTTTATCACAGAACTGCTCTTCATTTGGATTATCACACAACCACCCATATAAGTTTATCAAGTAACCTCCCATCCAATGTCTAAGTATCATTTAATAATAATAAAACATAACAAATGCATAAAGGATAAATAAAACTTCCCCATTGTAATGAAAAGAGATCATTTTAAGATATATAAATATTCAACCCATTTCCAAACCCATTTAAAATATTTTATAAAAAGGATTTTGAATCAAAGTGTCCCATAAAACTTTGAAAAATTTGTAATAAATTATCATTCTAAAAAATTCATTTCCATAAAAATGAATTCTTGAAAATAGTTTTTAAAACATGGATAGAAATATAATGTTTTAAATGAATAAATCTTCAAAATAGTTACAAGATGTTTTAGTTAAAAACCCTCTACCACTTGAGAAACACTTGAATAAAAATTATTAGAGAATAATATTAAATTGAAATGAAAATATTACGAGAATATACTATTTCATGATATAAAGAGTCAAAAGGTTTTTATATACTCATTATAGAATAATAAATATGCTTAACGACTAGATATGCCTCACTGAAAGGATAGTTAGATGAAGTTCCCTTACCGTGAGTCCAACTCATCACATATCTTTCTTGTTCATATGGAATATTTAAATTAAGTTAATTTTTAGTTTTCTTAGATCCCTTTTTAAGTTTACTATTACTTTTATATCACTTATTACTGTGTTATAATAGTCACATAATTATTTATTTTTATATCGGCCATTTTGTTGTTGTTCAGTACTTGAGTCAAAAATGAAATTGTTATGAAGTAAATTGTCCAAGTGGTCATAAGAAAATTATATAAGGAATGAAATTCATGTTTTAAATACCATATAAATATCATATATATTTATATATTTAGAATAGTCTATAATATTCAGAGATAAGAAATGAAATACATAGTTCACAGAGACGGTAGGCCATACATACGCATGAAACCTACTTTCATTACATTTTCATATTAAAATACTGAAAACTTAATGGTGAAAAAATATTTTATAATTCCAATATAATATATATGATATATATGTTACATAGGATAATTAAAACCATCCTTTAAACATTTCATGTATATCATGAATGAGTCACATCACTTTTATTGGGCAGTAGTCCACACTTCATCAAATGAAATTATAGAATTTATAAAACATTAAAAGAATAAAGTTATATTATAAATGAAAATTTCATAAGAATAGAGATAATATAAACATAATATATTTCATATATAAATACAGTTTTATCATAATGGCTACCATGAGAGGTGGTAGGAGAAAATTGAACAATCATAATTTCTCGAGGTAGTAGTTCTCCATACAGAGAAACAGTATGTTATATATCCATTAGATAAAGGTGTGTGTATGCTTAGGTAAAACTGTTAGAATAAAAACAATATAGTATATTTATGATACTGGTGTTGTTATAAATTAATGGAGACAAGAGAGTTTGTAGATGGAAAATATAACAACCCTGCTCTTAATTTAGCACATAAATGTAACTTATTAAATAAACTCTTCAACTTATACTACATATAAGATCAAGAGGACTAGTTTATTTGGGGATTAGGAACATTATATAACAACTTAAAACATGAAATACATATCTTTATTGAATACTTTTTTTCATGACCCCACACATTCCTTCAAACTTAACATTGCATGGGATAACCTGAGAACATTCATAAGAAAAGGGTGATCTATAAAGAATATTATGGGAGTAAACAAGGAATAAAATGAATAATACAATACATGTTAGGAAAAAGGAATATCAATGGATCATAAGAGAATCATGAACATAAAGGCATGATATAGCATGATTATCATAACATGGAAATATGGACACAACATTTAACATGAGCTAAGGATAATTAAACATAGAGAATGAGTAAACACTCATTTCAATTAAATTATCACTAGTAAAACCTCATTGTATTTGACATATCATGATACTAATATTTACCCCATGCATTGAAGCTCTATCAGGGTGCACCCGTATTATTCATTTAATTTCATGCATAAGTTTGCAACATGGATCATATAATATGGATTCATTAAACGTCATAATTTATTACATTATAAAAGAATTTTGAATTCATACATGAAACTCAATATTAAATAAGAAAAGGTGCATAAAGGCTACTACCCTTGATAAAGAAATGTGTATGGTATTCACTACACAATGACTTTGGTTTGGAAAATCATTATGCAATTTAGGTAGCATAACAACCTGACATAATAATTCATAAAAATGATTAATGAGGGAGAAATAGGTGTATCATCATATTTACCTGAAATGGAAATTAAGGGGGTCATATAGATACATTTCCCCACACTTGTAATAGAAGTTATATTCATATTAAAAAATAATTACTTGAATGTAAATGAGAAGAGGGAAATTCCATATAGAATTTCAGCATGGTTAGAGGTGTACATGGGTGGAGTTAATGAGAGAGAAAGGGATATTTCACAATTAAAAAATATGGAGGGAAGTATGAGAGAGGTTTGAAATCATACCCAACATTTTTAATTGTAAACAAAAGGGTATTACAATATAACAAAATTTGGGGAAAATGAGAAAGGAAGAAATCCGTTACAAGGAAGTGTGATCCAAAAGCCTTGGGAGATACTTGAGAGAGGATTTTGGGGGTCTTGGTGTGCCTTGTGAGGATTATAGATAGGAGGGAAGGGTTTTGTTGAGATTCAAAGGCTTTTAGTGAAGATGAAGTGGGTGCTTGGGTGGGTTTATTAAGGAAAAGAGAGGGAATTCTTTATTATTTAGGTTTTGGGCACCACATATTAAACTAATAAAAACCACAAACCATCCCATAGTTATTTCCAAAGGGGAGTGGAAAAGTATTTGACAAGGACAATGGTCTATCTTATAAAATATTATGCCAGATTATGTGTTGGTGACTCATACTCTCAGGGAAATCAATTTAAAAAGTTAAAATGTTTCATAACTTTTGGATGGTCCACTAAGGCACTATAAAATTAACCAAAAAAATATAAAATCACATTATTTTAAATGAAAAACATATATTGGGAAAAAAAACCATTTATATTATTTTATTACGTCACTATTAGGTCATTATGATGTCAGATAACACATTATATATTAAAACGGTATTTTATTTACACCCAAAAATTAAACTATCTTAGAAAATTATGAAAACATCACCGTTGGATAATTTTGACGTCTGGAGTCAAAAAATAATATTCATTTTATCTAAATATTTTCTAAACTTGTGAGTTTTTACTTTTAAAATAAAAACAAACATTTATAAAAAATTCATGGATTTGAAAAATATAGTTTTTAAACCGTAATAAAAATTACAATTGTATTCAAAAAAATTATACAATAATTTATATTTAATAAAAAGTAATTTAGAAATAATAATTTATTAAAATATTATTTAATTAAAAAATCTTTTAATTTACAAAATATATTTCTTAAATGAATATCAACTAAAAATAATCTTTGTTATTAAAAAACCACTTATAATGGAACAATAGGTTAATGAATGTATATTAATTATTATATACAAAAATAATTTACATAATCATAATGTTATGTTCTTGTTACATAAACCCTTATAACTACAACAAAAGACTATAGGGTAAGGTGTGTGATGGTGACATACTCTTTGGGAGACTCAGATAACATCGCTTTGGAAGTAGTATCTTTTAACTACCACTTCTCCTGTAGGCAGTTCGATTCGAGGTTAATGTGTTGAAACTCAACTGGGGCTTGGGTAAGAGTAAATCCCAATTATTCCAACTCCTTTTCGAGCTCTGCAAAATGGGATTTGTAAAGATCAATCCTACTAAATGAGGCTATAGCTTCTTTTGTCTGAGTAAGTAGGATTTGTTAAAGCCATATATTTATTCTAACCATGTGATCACTGCTCAAAAACTATATTAGCACTGGTAAAAATTCTTAATGGTATTTTAAAATAGAAAATCATAACAAAAAAGTATCACATATTTTATATAACCATTTTACATAAAAAGATATTTAATTAGATCAAGAGGAATTTTCATTAATAAAATATTCGGTCATTACAATATCTCCCCTTAATAAATTTTTCCATTGAAATTTCCTTTTCCCATAGTAAAATAGACGAGGGTAACTCTTCCTCATATATTCCTACTATTCCCTCAGTTCTCCTTCAAACATTAGGTTTTACCAAAACTCTTTGACAAAAGGCATTATCATATTTCCTATAACTTTTTTTTATGATCTTAGATCTTCACCGACTTCTATTCATAGAAGAGGCCATTCTCAAAAGGTACCATCTCTAGATTGAGTACATGAGATCATTTAGGTATGTACTTCCTAAAAAGTGATACGTGGAATACATCATGTATTTGGAATAGTTTTAGTGGGAGTGCTAGTGGATATGACACTTCTCCAATGCGATGAAGGATCTCTAAAGGGCTGATTTAACTTGGAATAAAATTTCCCTTCATCCCAATGATCATAACACTCTTCCATGGTGATATACGGAGGAATACCATATCTTCAACATCACGCTCTAGGTCTCATTGATGACTATCAACAGAGATCTTTGGATGAATCTGAGCATATTTAATGTGGTGCTGGATGGTCTTAATCATCTCCACCATTTATTCGACCATTTCAAGACCTTGGAGTTTTCTCTCCCCATCTTCATCCCAACATTCCAGTGTTCGGCACCTCTTCCCCAAATGGGCTTCATAAGGATATTTTTGGATTCATGATTGGAAACAGTTGTTGTAAGAGAACTCAACTAGTGGAAGATATTGATCCCAGCCTCCTTTTATGTCCATTGAGAATACTCTCAACTTGTCCTCAAGGGTTTGGATAGTCTGCTCAGTTTTGCGATTAGTTTGAGGAAGATAAGCCGTACTGAAGTTCAACTCAATATTCAGAGCATATTGAAGAATCTTCCAAAATTTAGAGGTGAATCTTGGATCTCAATTAGATACAATTGATAGTTGTACTTTATGAAACCTCACCACTTCTCTGATATATATCTGTTCTAGTTTAACCAATGAGAAATCCTCCTAAATTTCAATTAAGTGTGCAGTATTTGTAAGAAAATCCACAATAACCCAGATAGCATTGTTTTCATTGTATTTCTTCAGATGTTTGGTGACAAAGTCCATAGTGATGTTCTCCCATTTACATGCTTGTATGGGTAATGGTTTCATCATCCCCTTAGACCACTTCCTCTCAGACTTCACATTCTAACATACCAGGCATTTTGATTTATACTAAGCCATCTCCTTCTTCATGTTATCCCACCAATAATTCTCTCAGTGATCTTGATATAACTGTGTGTTTCTTGGGTGAATATGGAAATTTGAACTATGTGAATCATCAAAAAGTTATTTCATTAACTCCAGACCAGATGGAACATATCTGTTTGTTTCTTGGGTTTATGATTCACATGTCTATCACCATCAAATCTAATAATATTGGATCCTTTTCAATTATCATCAATGATAGAATCGATGGGTCCTTTCTACTTAGAGGATCTTCCACCTTGTTTGCTTTCACAGGGTGGTAATGGATTGAGCACTCATAGTCATTGACCAGTTAAAACCATCTTCGTTGGCGCATGTTCAAATCTTTCTATGTTAATATACACTTGAGGATTTTGTGATTCATGTATAATTCAAACTTCTCCCTAGAAAGGTAGTGTCACCATATTTTTAATGATAAGATTACTCACACCAACTCTATATTATGTGATGGATAGTTTTTCTCATGAAATTTAAATTGATTTGAAGCATAGGAAATGGATTTTTCTTTTCACATCAATATACAACAGAATACCTTCTTCGAAGAATCACTAAATACCACAAAAATATCTCTATTTGTTGGTAGTGTGAGCACTACTGCAGTGAAAAGACTCCTTTTAAACACCTTGAAGCTATCATTGCATTCATCACTCCATGAAAACATTACTCAATTCTGAGTTATTATGGTAATAGGTTTTGACAATCATGATCAATTTCCACAAATCGGTGATAATATCAAGATAACTGCAGGAAGCTACGGATATTGGTTGATGATGTTGTCCTCAACCGTCCATCAATTGTAGATATCATGGAGTGATCCATAGATATCACATTTCTTATCATGATATGAAATATAAATGAGATATCCTCTAACCAGAAATCACACTTTTTATACTTTTCATATATCTTTTCCTTTAGTAAGGTCTCTAGCTCGGTGTTTATATGCTCCTCATTCACCTCCTTTGTTTTAGAGTATATTAGAATATCTTCTATAAAGATGTCCAAATTTTTTTGGGGTAATCTCTAAAGAATCTATGCATAAAATACATGAATATTGATGGAGAATTATTGTGTCCGAATGAGATTACTATGAACTCATAGTGCCTGTATCTTGTATGAAAAGCAGTCTTGGGGATATCCTTCTTCCTCACCCATACATGGTAATATCCCAACTAAAAATCCACATTGGAGAAGTATTGTGATCCATGTAGCTGATCAAAAAAGTCCTCAATTTGGGCCAGAGGATACCTGTTCATTATTACAATTTTTTTGAGCTCACAATAATCAATGAATAGGCGCATTGACCCGTCCTACTTCTTGATGACGAGGTTAGGAGAATCCCACGGTGAAGCACTTAGGAGTTTAAACCATTTATCCACATTATCTTTCATTTGTTTCTTTAGCTCCTCAAGCTCCACAATAGACATTCTATATAGATTCTTGGATATTGGCAATACCCCATGTATAATATCAATTAAGAAATCAAAATCTCTTCTAGGAGGAATAACTGGAAATTACTTAGGAAATACTTCAGTGAATGCCGTCATAATTGCCATGTCTTCCAGGATGGATGCTTCTATGGACTCAATAATCTAAGACAGATACACATGCTCATAGGGAAATAGTTTCCACACTGGAGATGTTTGTGATAAATAATATTCATCCTCCTCCTTGCACTTGTACCGAATCGAGGGTCAATTCTCCATTAAGAGAGTGATTTTCCCCTCATTCCAATTTATGTTAGCTCTATATAAGGAAAGCCAATCTATTCTAATAATTGCATAAAATTCAACAAAATGGATATGAAGAGGTTTTCTGAGAAATTCAATCCAAAAATGATGACAGGGAGGAGTTATATTCATGGTATGCAATGATTTACCCATTTTCCATTCTCACTAACATCTTTACATTCATGATTTGTGGTGGTGTTGGGATAGTTCTACTAGAATTTCGAGATATGAAAGAATGCATAGATTTATAATCAAAAAGTGAATTCTTAATTCATGAATGAATAACTGGCATACCTATCACCACTTCGTTTTTGGGGTTCACATCAGTTGTAGTGTTGGTAAAAACTCGTATTTTCTACCTTGGAGGTTGTTGTTTGCCTCCAAAAACTCGTGTATTAGGAATCTGGTTTGCAAAGTTACCTAGTTCTTTGATGTTGATGCAATGAACAACGTATTTAGTGTCGATCAAGTCATTCATTTCCTCTTTTCACAGCCACATGTTTTTCTTGTCGATAGTTAATGTCCAGGTGCCCTTCTCTTCAACACCTAAAGCATTTCCTCGTCCCCCTTGGTCAATTTTCGGGGTGCTTCTTTTTTCACATTTGGAAAGTGGGGTGATGGAGTTTCTTAGAGCCATTGGATTTATCCATTGGACCACCAAATATCAAGTCCACCTTACACTTCTTATCCCCATGATAACCTTGAGATTCTTTGATGTCCATTTTTACATTGAGGTCACATCGGAAAATTTCATCATATCTCTCTAAGTCACGGATCGCTAGGTATTCCCATAGGATATGTTTTAACCCACAAAATAAGTGGTAAACCTTGAATTCAGGGGTACAAAAAGCCGAAGGAATATTGTGAAAACCATGTGAAGTTTTCCTCGTATGATCTGATGGATTTGTCGACTTTTTTTACAAGGGAAAGGAAGTCCCTTTCCATCTTAAGTCGGAGGGTGTGGGGAAAATATTTTTCAATTTTTTTTTCCAGAAATCCTTCCATTTCAAAGCCTCGATCTCCTCCTCACCCTTTGATTTTTTTATCAATGTCCACCATTGATCAACATCACCCTCTATACAATAACAATCCAGAAGTACATTATCATGTTCAAATCATTGAAGGATAGAGATGTTCTTTTCAATGGAGTTGATCCATTTTTCGAAGATTGAGGGATCAGATGATCTATTAAAAGTATGAGGCCTTTGCCTCATAAAGATCTCTATTGCAACTTGTTCATTCTTAAGGGGGGTTGAATGGTCCTCCTAAACAATGTTTCTATTCAAAACATGAGTTAACTGAGAGATTATCATGAAAAAGTATGCATTTCTTCCTCCCATCGGATTGGACATCTAATTAGAATAGTCGCCACATTGATCTTCACATAAGTTGTTAGCACGAGTCCTCCTATTGCCAGAAATTGGCTGGAATAAAAGGAAAGTCAGGTGTAACACATAACGGTTATTCCAAAGACAACAATGGATGACTTATATATTATTTGTATTTCTTCAACTTATGAATTTATAGGATTCGATATATGTTATTCCTGATCCACTTCCAAAAATATATTATTAGGGGAATTCTTTTATTCCCTTAAAAATGATTCATACTAAGATTATGAATTTACCAAAGAATATCCCTGTGGAGTGTCATAACCAACAGTGCATCAAGTCATGTTGTCATGCACCAGTTCCCATTTGAGTCTAGCTCAAGGCGGTGTTTTTTGGTTTTACCCCTAGATACATTTGTGCCCAAGCCACCTCTACCTGCTCGTATCATGATAGGGATATATTTGATTGATAAACCACTTACTCATTACATAACAAAATTTAGGGATGTTTTTATTATACTTATTATTATCCCTAAGGCTTTCACTAGATTTTTCTAGTCCTAATCCCAAATCAACTAAACATATCCTCTGATAATAACTATAACAACCCTACTACTTATTTCACAAAAAACATTATTTATTTCATAAACTATTCACATGATACAACATAAAAGACCTATAGGTATAGTGTCTTTATGGATTAGGAACGTTACATAACAAATTAAAACATGAAATACACATATTTATTGAAAACCTCTTTTACATGACCACACACATTCTATCGTACTTAGAATTGAATGGGATAACCAAAGAACATTAATAAAAAATCATGAGCTACAAAGTATAGTAAGGGATTAAACAAGGCATTACATGAAGAATTTTGTACATGTTAGGAATTATGCATATCAATGGAGCATAAGAGAAACATGAACATAAAGGAATGATATAACATGATTATCATAACATGGATATTTCGAAACAACATTTAACATGATATTATCATGATCCAAGACTCATTGGATATGGAGCATTAGAAAAACCTCATTTAACTTGAATTATAATGAGTAAATCCTAATTTCACTTGATGTATCATGATACTAATCTTTACCCAATGCATTGGAGTGATATCAGGGCACACCCTTGTTAATCATTTCATTTCATGCCTATGTGTTCCACAAGGATCATATAACATGGATTTAAAAAAATTTATCACTTATTCCAAAATAAAGGAATGAGGAATTAATACATGGACTATAAAATAAATAAGTTAATGTGAATAAAGTTGAATACCCTTGATAAGGAAATGGGAATTGTATTCACTAAAAAATGAATTTGGCTTGGAAATTCAAGGTGCAATTTCGGCAGCGTAACGACATGACATAAGAATTCATAAAAATGGTTGATGAGAGATAAAATGGAGTATCATCATATTCACATGAAATGGAAACTAAGCGGGTCATATATATACATGTCCCAATATATGTAATGGAATTTATATTCATAATACAAAATAATTTCTTGAATATAATCTAGAAGAGAGAAATTCCTTACAGAATTTTGGCGTCGTAACAAGTGTTCATGGGAGGAATTAATGAGAGATAAAGGGGTATCTCATCATAAATACATGATGAGGGATTTATGGGGGAGGTTAAAAATCATACCCCAACATTTTTAATTGAAAAAGGGTATACCAATATAAATAAATTTTGAAAAAAATGAGAAAGGATGAAATTCCATACTTGGAAGTGTGATACCAATGCCTTGGGAGAGGCCTGAGAGAGGATTTGTGGGAGCTTCAGGAGAATTGGGAGGATCATAAGGAAATAGGGATGGGTTTGGTTGAAATCCAAAGGATTTTAGTGAATAGGATGTTGGAGCCTGGAAGGATTTTTATATGAAAAAAGAGCGAATTATTTATTATTTAGGTTTTGGGCCCCACACATTAAACTAATCAAAACCACAAACCATACCATAGTTTTTACCCACGTTTTTTGAAAAAAGGGAGTGAAAAATTAGTTTACAAGGAATCTGGCATAACTTATTTAAATATCAGGCTTGCTTATGTTGAGGTGAGTCATACTCTCAAGGAAATCAATTTAAAAAGTTAAAATATTTTAAAAGTCTTAGAGGGTCTACTAAGGCACCATAAAAATAACAAAAAAAATATAAAATCACATTATTTTAATGGTAAAACATATATTGGCCAAACAAACAATTTATAGTATTATATAAAATCACTATTGGGTCATTATGATGTCATAAAACACATTATATATTAAAAGAGTATTTAATTTTTACCAAAAAATTTAACTGCCTCAGAAAATTATAAAAAATTTACCATTAGATAATTTCTAATCCCTGATTCCAAAAATAATTTTCATTTTGTCTAATTTTTTTTAAATATTTTATTTTTTAGTTTTAAAATAAAAACCAACATTTATAAAAAATTCAATGGTTTGAAAAAAACAGTTTTCAAACCTTAACAAAAATTACAATTGTATTCATAAAAATTATACGATCATTTATATTTAATTAAAATATTATTTAAATAAAAAATCCATTAATTCATAAAAATAGATTTCTTAATTGAATATTAATAAAAAATACTATTTCTTTTTTAATGCCAATTTACAATGTAAAAATAATAAAATGATTTTATATTCTTTATTATATACAAAAATAATGCAGATAATTATAGTGCTAAGTTATTGTTACATAACCTGTTAAAAACCCACATAATACTGAAGGGTAAGGTGTGAGATTGTGATAGACTTTTGGGGTGGCATAGATAACATTACTATGGTGGTAATCTCTGTCAACTTTCACTTCTCATGTAAGCGGTTCTGTTCGAGCATAACGTGTGGAATCTCGCCTTGGGCTTGGTCAAGAGTGAAGCCCAATGATGCTACATCATTTTAGAGATCTAAAAAATGGGCTTCGTATAGAGAAATTCTACTGGATGAGGTTGTATCTTCTTTTGTCTAAGTAAATAGGATATTTAAAGCCCTATATTTAGACTAATCATGTGATCACTACATATCTTCTATATGAGCAACAATAATAATTATTAACGGTATTTTGAAATACAAAATCATAAAACTGAAGAAGTGAATATGTTATACAAACATTTTACCAAATAATACTTTTAATTAGATGAAGATGAATTTTCATTAAAAAAAAGTTTGGGTCGTTACATAAAATAAAGGAAAGGGCCATGAGAGGAGACAATACCTACAAATCCGGAAAGTGGTGGCATTTTATAAGAGGGGGGATTGGCACTTTAAGAATGTCTTGAAATATTACATTATTATAAATTTATTTTAGAATTATAATATGCCCGAAGTAATATATTTACAGTATATGATGTGTATGGGCCCTAATAATCTCAACCAATTAGTAGTAGAGAAGTTTAGGTCACAAAATTAACCTTATCTTTTGGTATTAATCCTTAGTTAAGAACATTAACTCTTACAATGTATTCTTGTATTTTCATAATATATGGTTACTATAGTTAAAATAAAATTCTAAGAGAACCATATTTGTATAATTAATGTCATTTTTTAAATTATATAATAATGTTGACCGAATAATATATTTTTATGACAATTATATCATTTAATAAAACAATATTTGTTTTGAAAAAATCATTTATGTCAATTTTGACACTATTTAGTAATTTTTTTGATAATGTCATAAAAACTTGATTACATCGAACCAAATGTATTAACTCAAATATAATATATCATAGGAATCAAAAAAATTCCTGGATGGAATCAAAAGTTTCAAATTACATATATTTTAATATTTATAATATCATTTATTTGAATACTTCTTTAAAAATGTAATCACTACATCATCGTTGTGTCATAAATAAGATTATATATTTGATTTATAAAAATTATAAATAAAATACAATGATATATTAAATATTTTTATATTACTAATTATTATTTATTTTCATTTAGATCATTTATATAAACCCATATTAAAATTGTTTTATTTATAAGGTTCATGTTTATGTTATATTTTCTTTACATTAAATTATTGTTATTAAATACCATTATCACTCCCAAGTGGCTCCCAAATTTCAAATGATTTTCTTATGGATTATTTTGGTCACGCATGACTCATCCAATTATATTATGAAAAATGTTAGGGTAAGTTTATATTTTTATAATATTATTTTTACCATTATTTACCTCATTTACCCTTTAACCTTGGTAAATAATAATAATTATTGATGTTAGTATTCATAATTTCCAAAAATAAAAGGGACATCTTTAATAAACTAGGAAGTTGTTATTAAAAATATGGAATACATTTTTTTAAATTCAAAAAACAAAATTGGTAAAAATTAATTTAAAATTATTTCCCATTTTCAAAATGAGAAAGCATGATTTTAAAAGATAAAACATTGCAAAAGATTGAAATGTTTTTACATCTAAATTCAATATATAATTTATATTAATGACACAAATTATAAGAACAAATAAAATTATATATTATTTGTAATTTAAAACAATTAAATAATATAATTTAACCACATAAATTTTCTCAACGGAAAACGTTGTTTTCAATTAAAATATATCAATTTTTTACAATTCATCAAAACATGATAGTTGTCAGAAAAATATCAGAAATTCAACCAATGTAAATTTTTATTTAATTCTTCTAAAGAATTTTATTTTTTCAAATATAACATATAAAGGTGATAGAAACTAAAAATAAATTTGTGGATCACCAAAAGGTGGTGAAACTGCATTTTGAGTAAAATATTTCTTTTATCCAAAAAATTGAATTTGTTCTTATATCATTTCTAGATAATATATAAGATAAATTTTAAAAATTATATTTGATTAATATTTCAATAATATAATCCAAAAAGTGTGACTTTATTATTTTATAAAATCAATTATTCACGTTTTAATTGTTTTATGTAAAAACATCCTTTATATTCAAATGGTTTTTAGTTTCATTACATGTTAATTTGGTAACTATAGTGTCATTATATAAACATGTGTAAACCATATTTTCATAATTCAATTAACACTATTCTTTCCCTCCATCATAATGGTTAGAAGATAACTAACATTTAAATATTAATAATATATTATTAATTTGTATATCCTAGTGTTGTGTGCAAAATAAAATTAGAAGAAACCCATTATTTCATGTCGGGTATGCTATCAAAAGGATCATTAACATTAAATTAAAATTAAATTATTAATTTATAAAAATCAATAAATATTAAAATTTCATATTCTTTAATTACTTGGGATGTTATAATCTGCAGGTGTTGATTCCTTTTATTCCTTTATGCGCCATCAATAAAAAATAAAACACACTATGTTAGCTCATAATTATCATGAGTATTGAGAAAAAAATTCACGATAATAAGTTATTATAATTCTCATATTTATTAAATATAAAGTTCCCAAGGTTTATAATAAACATTATCTGATGCCTACTGTAACAACCCTGATCCCAATAGTTCTGAGTTGGTGGTTATTTTATTACAATTTCATATATACAAGAGGTAAAATCCCCAAGTATTGATCAGTTTAGTTATATTAAAGAACTAAAGAAATAAATTGTTCCCATATTACATTGGTAATTAAACATAGAACATAACAAAGGAATGTAAATTTCTTCCTTGACACAAATTCAAACATTTCATATTCATCACCTAGGGAAAGAAATCAAATAAAATTGAGAGCTAAAATGAGCAGTAATTTTTACATATTATATAAAAATGAATTAATATTAAGTGAATAATAATCAATAAGGAATAATCTATAGGGAAAATTAAATCATGGGAAAACACCTTCAATTTAATCAATAAACAGATAATGAATATGCAACTACAAATTTTTTCCTAGAATAATACTAATAGATTGTAATAACTAAAAACTGAATGAAAAAATTATTAATTATTAGAATTCATGTATCTTCAACATGATCCATTACTTTCAAGACCTTTTATAAATTTTTTTAAATAATTCGGTGGAATCTCATTTGATTCTTCTTGGAAACAAATGAAAAGGATTTGCAACCAATAGTTTTATCTAATGAGACAAGTCGATGCATCGATGAGATATTTATTTCTGGGACCCACCCATTACTAAAATTTTAAAACATTAATTATATAGAGATCTAATTAATTAACAATATTCCTTATCAAAATATCCATATTGTTTAGAGGATATATATTTAACAATATTTTCCTAGTTAATACAACATTCAAAGTAAACATCGTATGTAAAAATGATATAAGGCTTAGACAATAGTAATATAAATAATAAAATAAATATGGATATTTAATAAAATATTATATAATTTATTATCATTTAATAATTTGGAAGTACATAAATGAAATAAGTGATGAATATGGCATAAGACCCATATAAATTAAAGTGAGAAGAAAAAAAAATACCTTACATTTAAAAGCATTCTCATTTATACTCAATGTCGTGGATAATAAAATAAGATTAATTAATTACTTAATCAAGAACCTATTTAACATATATTTTATTCATTACAATTTTATTATGTTAATTTATGGACATTTTTATGATTTATATTTTTTAACTGCATTATTTTAGTTGCGTTCATTTAATGTTTTTATGGTCGGTTCCATTGGGTATAATTGTGACAGTTCTTATTAATGGAAGAAAAACTATAGAAGTAGAATTAGTTGGTATTAATGAAAATCAAAAAGTTTCAATGGTCTCATATATCATTTTTCTATTATTTAAATGATTCATTATATTAAACATTGATAAAAATGTTCTAAATTATTTTGGCGGTTTTCCAATCATCATGATGTAGTTTTTTTATTCAAGATTATGTATGTATATTTATTTTATAAAATAAAATAGTTATAATTAACATATTATAATCCTATTTATCCATAATAATAATTTTATGACCATCCCTAAAGGTTGTAAACATATAGAAACTCTTTGTTTACAAAGGTGGTGAATCGTCACATCACAGATGTCGTTTTAATTTTTTAAATAAAGGGATATGGTAAAAGATGTCATGATGGATCTTAAATAAAAAAAATAAAATTCAAATAAATATATGATACTGTATTTATCATGACACATTGTATAGGGTAGTCTAGTAGAGGATCATAAAATATAATAAATTTAAAGACAAAGAAGGAATGTTTTACCTCATGAATTTCATCTCCTTAGCAACCTCCTTAAGACACATGGATTCAGTCTTTTTGTAAGAAAAATAGTTATTAGAAATAGGAAATAGTATTGGGAAGGTAATTAAGCTTAATTTATAAAAGATTCAATTATTATATGTTTTGAGGAGAAGGTGTGGTGGGGGTTAGTATTTAAAGGGGAGGAGAGGGGTGTTTGTTTATTATTTTATTCATTAATTTATAATTTGTAACATGACTATCAATAGTTTTTATTATTGTGACTAAATGAATTAAAAAGTTAATTTGAGTTGTAAATAATGTTTTCTTATATCATAAATGACTCTATAATTCTTATATTTAACATATAATGTTAAATACATTAAATTAAAATATTTGACCATTCACCATAAATTCAACTATTTCAGAAGAAATACCAAAAAATCAACCTAACAATATTATTTATGTTTAGAGTTCAAAAAGGAACTCCATTTTATTAAAGTAATTTACTAAATTTGGTAAATTTAATTTCTACTTAAAATAATCATTTTTCAATGAAAACTCATTTTAATATTGTAACCTATTTTGAAACACATTGAAAACATAGTTATGGTCTCATAAAATTATATTATAATTTTAATATAAAAAATATTAATTCATGAATATATATTTTGAAAAAATTATTTTAAATCATTAAATAAATTATAAAATTGTAAATAAAAATTAATGATTCATAAAGAATTACAAAACTTAATTTGAAATTTTTATAAAATTTATTACTTATTCTATGATATAAATATATCATATTTCACATTATGAGATCCCTAAATTTTAATTTTACTTTCATTGGGGAGATTATTATTTTAATGGAAAAATTACAAAAACCAAATGATCACGTTATTATTCCAACAGTCATGTTGATATTTTAAAGTATATCATGGTTCGTTTATGCTTTGTGTTGCATGAAATATAAGTTATTAAAAATTGAATTTATTTAAGAATATATATACCATAAAATATTGGGGGTGTTATAATTATAACCAAATTTAAAACATATTCTTTACCCTCTTAGGCCATTTATATGGTCTTTCCTCCCTTATTTTTCAAATGTATAGGTTTTCACTTTCTTTCTTCCAATATTATTAATTTATGTTTCCTTGAAACAAAATATTACATTAAATATCTTTTAAATAATGAGAGTCACCAAATTTATTTTCCATATTAATTACACAGGTAATATTCAATTAATTTCTACCAAATCGAATTATAGGTAACTAATATTAGATAATTTGTTTTAGTCCATTAAAGAGTCATTCTATCATAATTTTACTATAAATAATAAAATTGGAGCTGTGTATTATGTGTCTCATGATGTTTCCTTTAAACATAAAAATGGATTCATCCTCCTTTTTTTATACTTAATAAATTATGTCACCAATTTTATGTGATGATTTAAAGGAAAATAAATTGTGTAGAATATTTTCTTGATCTCATCCATTTCAATATATTCAAATTATTCCATTTTCTTTATATTATTTATGTGATTACATAATTGTCTGAATCCACCTTCAAGATGACAAATGATTAAAATAGAATTCGAATGGTTAGAGATTTTGATGACTATAAAGATCTTCTAAATATATTAAATCCATTTTTCGGATGTTTGTGCCTTGGAATACCCAATAAATGGGGGTTTATGTTTAGAAATGAAGGAAATGATAACAAGTTTCTCCTTACTTGTTGTTTTTTTGGGCTCAACATAGTAAGAACTATTGTTCATAGACATGGAAAATTGATTGAGAATCACCATGATATTTTATACTCTCTCCCCTTTCTCATTAGGTTTCTCATTGGGAAAATATCCACATTGTCTATTTGTCCCATTGTTAACTTGGATATTCTAGGTTCCAAACATTACATTATATATAATAAAGTTGATGAATTAAAATATTAATAAATGTATAAAAATAAAAAATGTAAAAACATAAACTTTAACTCATAAATGTATTGTATACCCTAACATACTAATCTATTTGTTTTAACATTGGCTATCCAATATAATATTATTATTAAGTTCTCTTACATAACTAATCATTTAGTTTGTCATCAACATCCTTTTATAACATTTATAATTGATCATAAATACCATGTGGATCAACCAAAGAATATCTTCTATGAGTGTTGACTCAAGTGTAAATTGGGGACCACTAATTTTAAACATAGTGAATATTTAGTTAATAATAATTGAATGTTTTTCATGGCTATTACCCCAACGTCCATCTAATCTAGAACATGCCTTCTCTTTTCTATGTGCAGATAGGGATTCCATTGTTAGGACACCACATACTCTACAATTTACCCAAATTTTATAATGCTTTACACTATATAGATTTATCTATTATGTTTTCAATAATGTTTTACCATCCTAATAATGAAAAATAAATAAAGCTCACTTTGATACAAACCATGATAGACTAGATATGTACTCCTAGGTCGAGTGATAAAAATAAATTAAATATAATTTTTGATACAAATTTAGATAAACCTAGAAAAACATATATATATTGCACCTAATTTTTATATCTTAAACATTACACATCACAAATTATCACAGAACTCTAGGAACTGATGCCTTATTTCCCTTAGAGATTATCTATATAAAAATATTAATTCACATAATTACTTCAAATACTTCCATAATATCTATGATATACAGTAACGTATACTCATAATCTTTTATGTAATTAACTATTAAAATGAAAAAAGAGTAAATGAGATTAAAAACTATGTTGGTAAAACTATTATCAAGGATCCATTAAAATTTTAGATCATAATCATCTGAGAAAACAAGGAAGAAATATGTAACCATAAGAGTTGTACATAAGGTATGATAAAATGATATGTTTCCATAAATGATCAATAGTATACTGTGATATAATAAAAATAAAATATGAGACAACAGACATGAGGCATGAAGTATTATATAAAAATAAGTTCATGGAATAATAGTGTGGAGCAAGTAAAATTATGGTAAATCATAACATATGTCACAGATTATTACCAAGAAAATCATATCATAGTGGATCATGCATCATTACCTACATCCCATAGTGAATTGTTCATAACTACTTGTTTCTCATAAATATCTCATGTCGTGTAAAGCTTTAACTAATGAATTAAAGTGTTTTATAAGACTCAAATTTCACATAATGAAAATTCATACACATATGTGCCATAATAATTAATTCACACATTATATGATGGAAATAAAAAGGAAATAAAATGTGTTTCATATCACATTCCATGTTGTACCTCAAAAAATGACAATAATAATTAGAGAGGATGACACCAAAATACAACCAACAAAAGTGAATAATATCAGAAGGTAATGTATAGAGTGAATCATGAAACATATATCCATACGAGATGTATATTTTAGAGTTAAAAAATTATTATAAATAAAAACATAAAAAAATAAAGTAAGACATAAAATAAATTATTAAACATTTCCAAATATTATTGTAAAGAGATTAAGTGACAATCCACTTCAAAAATATTTTTTGAGAAGTTAACTAAAATAAATTTTATTTAAAAATTTTATAGAAAGAAATTAAAAATTAAATATCCTGGAAAATTTTATAAATCTCTTCTGGGGGAAATGTGGAGTGTATTATAAAATAAACTACAGTGAAAGGAAACATCCTTTTTAATATTTTAAAAAAACTTTATTGAATCCCATAATTAATAAAGGATAATAATATACCCATTGGAAAATAGGAAAAGTGTTAAATGAAGATCAAATAAGATAATACATATTTTAATTTAAATATAATAAATGAAATAATTTTTGTAAATAATGAATATGAACATGGAAAGAAAAATCTTTTTGGGGAGGATAAAAATTATTATTATCATCTACATTATTTATTAAAGAATGAAATAAGTCAAATTAAATGATTTGATTAGAAAATTTTAATTCACTAGGGATAAATATAATTTAATATTTTAATTTAAAAAAATATAACAATATAAAATAATATATATGAAAACAATCAAGTGATAAAAAATATGAATAAATAAAATGTAGGTTTATTTAACAAAACCCTTATATCTGATTCCAGCAAGGCCAGACACACTCTAAAATCCTATATAATAAACATAAACCATATAAATTAATTTTTTTATAATCTTATACATGTATAATATATTTAAAACTATTTAATTATAATTAATTTTTACATATTTATATACTATTTATTATTTAATTTTATCACTAGATTTTAGTGATTTTGTTTTCCTTACACACTTTATTAAATATTGATATCGATTAACATATATTGATACCAGTTTGATAAGTTCAATATCATTTAAGGTGTTGCACTATATGTTTAATAATTATTTATAATATTCAATCAAGTAGGTATAGGATTCTTGAAAATATCGTTCCTCCCAAATTTTGAAAAACACAGAAAAAGTAGCAGAATAAGGGGGTTTAAAAAGGTGAGTACGGAACACCCCACTAACATCCTAATAAAAAGTATGGGAGAAAAATTATGGAATAAAAAATACCATATCAAGGATACCACCATAATTTCTCTTTTGGAAAGAACATTAGTGACCTGGTTTGCATCCCTGTAAGAGTTATTGAAATCCAAATGAAGATGGTTAATAAGATGTAGTCATGAAATATGGGATGGAATAATTTTCTGAGGGAAATTTTAGGAAATTGTCTTCATAATTTTCACCACTATGGGTGAGTCAAAATCCACCCAAATGAGACACAATTTATTATAGACAACATAGTTTACAACCTTGATCACTACCCACAACTCAACATCAGTCCGAGACCTAATCCCAATGTAATGATAAAAGCCTCATTTAACAAAGCCTTTTTGGTTGTAGATGACTCCACCACATCATGAATGTCCTGGTTCATGAAATTCTACCCCATCAATATCCACTTTTAGACATAGCGAGTTGTGAGAGATCCACTTGATTGATTTCAACATAAATGGCTTATTCACCCTAATGGGAACACTAAGAATTTTCAGAATAACAGGATCAGATATAGTAATATTTATGACACATGTTTGGTTCTTGGGGGAATCATGTATCTCCCTTTGAATAGCACTTAGACCAGCGTTCATAGATGTAATACGATTATCAATGGTTCCATAATTTCATGCCTTCCAGATTTGGTAAATACAGCCACCATCGTAGCGATTAGTAGGGAGAATATGTACTCAATTTGTGCATAATAGGTAACCAAGAGCATGAAACCATTGAGAAAATCTAGATCCAGGTTAATTCCATATAAATCATGAATATGTCGCCAAAAAATGAAAGCGTATTTTTACGATAAAAAATATTATGAGTTGTTTCATCAACTTGAATGAAAAAATATCAGTCAGGAGCCATGTGCAAGCCGATTTTCTTCAAGGGATGTTGAACAGGGATCCCACCCTTCTAAATCCTCCATATAAATAGGTAATTTTATGGATAAATTAATTATTATTGAATTTATATAACTAAAATGGATGGAGATTAGTGCCATCACATAGATACCTATAATAATCCTTGAAGGTGAACTTTCCCTTGGAGTTAGGGGTGCACATAAGTGTATCACAATAAGTATGTGTTGATTGATGCAATTCAAATTTAATCTGAGTGCTAAGGCATCCTTGTGGGCTATTACTTTAGTGTATATCAGCAATTTAGATATTTTTTAGTAGGGTAATTACGTCCATTATTTCCAATTGTGGAATGTGCACCCTTGTAATTGTCCATAAATTAATATTAGATGATATAGAGACGAGACATGTTCAGCAGTACATGATTCCATTATAGATATGTTTGATGGTAGGTCAAATATAGGAGGAAAAATATATATAATATATGTTATACATATATGAGATAAATGTTTGGGCCATAAACTCAAGATATTTGTCACAAGAGGTCAACATAATCCAACTAAATTTGAAGATAAGGGCTTCATTGAATGTTTTTAGTTCCTCACATCCCATTACCCCAAAATCAGTGGATTTGATACAGTATTTTCAAGAAAAAATGATGTGTTTTTTTTCATGAATGAAACCAATATATATGAAGTTCTGAATTAAGGTCTAAAACTCTTTAATCAGAGTATGAGGAAACTTATAAATTGGAAAAGTGTATACAAATATTGAGGTGATAACAAAGTAGACAAGAAAAATACTCCCTGCTTGGGATATGGTTTTCCATTTCTAGGTGGCCATTTTAGTAATGATTCTAGAGTATATGTTTTCAAGGTAGCATCTTTTAGCCCAACCCCAATATAAATTTTCCACAAGGTTCATAAAGGGATGGATACATTTCTTAACTCCATGTTTCTTAGTAATCTTATTCTTCTTGGAGACAATAATTCCATTCCCAAACATATCATAAGACTTATTACATCTTTCCACTTGTCTAGAGACTTCCTCATAATGAGAAAAGATTGTTTCGATACATGAGATTGTCCCTTTACTAGCTTGGCCAAAGAGAATAATGTCATCAATGCAAAGAATATGATAGTTTGTGAAAAGGTCTCTTCCAACCTTAATTTTTCTATATATGATATCAAGAACCAAGTCATTCATGAATGCACTCAAGTAATATTTATCAATTAAAAACAATGTTTGAATAATGGGTCCCTTGATCTGAATACCTTAGAACATTGATAATAATCACTTGGTGAGTCATTAATAATAATAGATAGACTATCACTATTTAAAATGGACATGATAAGGATGATGAATTATTCATGGAAGCCATGTTTTCTAAGAACCACAAAAATGAAACTCCATTTTAGCATGTCAAAGATCTTAGAAATATTTAATTTTAAGGAAAATCATCCATTTAGGGATTCTCACCTCATAACATTGACACATTTTTAAGCACTGAGAAGACAATTATAAATGCGCCTTCTAGGGACAAAACCAAATTGATTAGGGGTTATCATGTCACTATTAATGTACCCAAGATATAAATTAATGATCTTTCTGATGATTTTATGGGCTATGTTTCCAATATCCACTAGCCTAAAGTCCTTAATGGCCAAGGCATTCTACTTTTTTTTGAATTAGGGCAATAATTCATGAATTTAAACCATTGGGCATTGATTCATGATTGAAGAAATCTATGAAATCATTTATTAGCTCATGATAAACACTAACCATGCAAAAGATAAAAAATTTGTTTTGAAATCAATCTGGCCAAAAAACACTATAAATGTTCCAAAAGAATAGTGTATACTTGATTTACTTCTCTGTTATAGCTTCAATAAGCATATTTTTTTGTGGAGTACCAATGGTGGATTCAATGTTATCAATTAAATTATGAATTTCATCAATCTGTTTTCATATAAATGTCTTCAAAACAGTTCACCACAACTTTTTATATTTCCAAAATTGAGCTATATATTGCCCCATTCACTTAAATTTCATTTGAAATTCTTCATAACTTCATTTCTCTATGTAGGAAGTGAATGAACTGGGAGTTCATATATCCATCTTAAAGACATTTGGCATTGTATTATCTCTTAAAAATTCGTTCCTCAAGAAGGAGAATATCATAATGATGGGAAGGGGACTGAATCTCATCTTTTTATGGGACATATTGATATTGAGATGATTTTTTACATTAAATAAGTTGTTGTTAAGTATCCTGAATATCATTTTCTTGATTGGAGAAAAACACATAACTCCATTACTTGAGCAGTTTTTTGGTGTTTTTCCACTTTCTGGACATGAGTGTAACCAGGATTACAAGGGGTTCATTCTATCAAGCATTTAATATGACCTCCATATATCTGGGTACAAAAATCCAAGAGTAGATGAATTTAAAAGGAAAGGGATATGAGCTCATACTGCAAGTGAAAATATCCCCAAAAATTAGGATGTGGTCATAATGTCACTTAGGAAAAGTAAGGCCATGGATGGTTACAACATCATTCTTATCATCAATTTCTATAAGGCACCTTCCAAATTTAATGTCCTCACACCTGTTTTGAGTGTACCGGCTCCATGTATCTAATGATCTCAGAAGTTGGGACTTCATCAAAATTTCATTTATAAATTCAGAACGAGAAGTTAGATACTACTAATCTATTAAAGTGAGGGTTAGTATTTTCATCAGGCCTTATTACTATATTGAAGTGCCCTATCACCACCCATGTCTTGGACAACTTATCATATGATAATTCAAAATACTTTTATAGGTCCCTTCTTTTAATGTTGAAATTTATGTCATAAACAAAAGAAATATTCTGGTCAACTCCCCAAATTCCAATGTCAACTAATACAACATGTTCATTCTTAAAACATGAGTGATGACATATGATGTCATGGTTGAACATCCAAATATATTAATCAAAGTTCTCATTTAATTTTAGAGAGACCATGGTGTAATCGAGGGATACCCATTTAGAAGTATGTGAGATTTGAAACTTTATTTTGGGTTCCTCTATTTCAATCATAAAATGTTTTATAGTTTGGATAATGTGCCTCAGGGCCTTGCCCATGGGGGAACTACCAAGGCCTTCATAGTTCCACAAAATTATCTTTATTCAAGGGAAGTCTTACCTCTCGTTTGATGCCCTAATTTCTTTTGTAGTTCCACCTTTATCTTATTGATCTTCCCCTTTACTTCCCCCTTTCTAAGTTTATTATCAATGAAATGTATATTTGTATAGGGTATATGATGATATGTAAAGGGGGAGAGGTCCACATTATTATCATAACATACCCTTCCACTAAGAAGATTGAATTTATTAGTGGATGGATCAATTCCCAATGGGGATTCCTTTCTAGTTCTAATCTTTTTTAATTTTCCCATGGAAACCTGTTGGAAGGAATACTCTACCTCATGTTGCATTTCATCAATTATATGACATTAAATTTGTGTTCCAACACCCTATTTATGTGATTTTATAGGGTTTTATAGATAGTTGCTAACATCATGATATTTCTATGGTGACAGGACCTAATCACTATCAACAATCAGAATATCTTCTCTATGGAATTCCTGATGCAATTCATCATACACATGTATAACAATAGGGATCACCCAATTCCAAGGTGTAGCGCAATCTGTGTAAAAATTATTCTAGTTACCCAGCGAAACCTTCTTATCATCACCAATTGTAATAGGATTAGATTTAGGTAGACCATTCATCATGGGATGGGGTTCATTGATATACAAAGCCCCTGGATTAGTGGATTGAACCTAAAAATTCTGAACAGGCTGGTGAGATTCTATAGGAATGGTGTCAAGACCAACCTTATCATTGATAAACCATAGTGAATATTCATTTGTTCTAATTACATGTATAACATAGGGTGTGAAATATTTCTTCATGTCTTATTTACCATCAATAGAAAATCTGATTCTAAGATTGAGTGGATCAGAAATTCCCCTCCATTTGATATGGGAAAAATCAATTTCCATCATCAAAATAATTTAATCAAACTCTTGATTATATAGTTTCTTTTTATTATCCTCAACCTAAAAAATTTCAACAATTTCAGCCACATCAGGTCCCAAAAGTAGAATCCTCACTTGAAATAACCACCTACTAAGTAGAAGTATCCCTCTAAAGAAATAGATATTTCCTAATAGAAGACCCTACGAGATCATTGGGTTATAATTGGGGTTGTTCTTTCTCTTTACATTTCTCATCTCCCCCCACATGATTTCATAAAATACCTATTAATTTTGCAACTCTTGAAAAATGTGGACCGTCAGCATTCAGAATCCATGTGAAAAAAAATTCCCTTTAGAGAATGGTTATTCCTTCCATATAATCAAAATTTTTATAACAATGATAATGATTTTATTATATTAATATGGTTGGAATAGGTTTGGAGTAAGGTTGGATGAGAAACAAAAAGATAAAATGCTTGGTAGTTGTAATGACACAACATTGATCAAGGTATGGATCATTGGTTTATCATTATGAATATTTCCTTTAGTCATTTTAAATGTGTGATATGGCCTAGAGAAGGATGAGGAGTGAAAAAGGAAAGTTTGGATCTCATATGTCCTGAGAAATGGGATACATGCTGGCTGTATGGTTAGTGTAAACTGTGCGACCCAGGTAGTGTGGTTTGTGTAAACCCTACAACCTAGGTCGTATAGTTTGTGTAAATAACGTGGATGTAGACAAGGGAACTAGTATGTATGCATGAATTGTGTACAATCATGTGGACTAATAACATGACCAAGTGTCCTCTTATAGAAATGGGACATATCCTTTCAGAGTGGTCAACATACGGTTTGTAAAATATGAATATAAACCATGCACAATTTGTTTTCGGAAAAAAATTACCATTTTCCACTCTTCCCACAAAAATTATAATTTCCTTTTTTCTTCTCCTCCAATAGACATAACTATGGTTTCCTCCTTTTTATGTTATCAAAGGCCTAAAACCTGTTTTTATCCAATCTATCCATCTGTTGCCTGTTCCTTGATCCGTTAGAAGCCTTCGATCTCTAAGGGTATGGCCCTTTAGTCCCTCTACTACTGTCTCTATTCTCCTTACAATCTTGTGCACTATTTTCTTAGGCTCATATGACCTATTTTTATGAAATTTGACTAAAACATACACCTCTTCCTACCTACATTGATTATGTTGTTGATATTAAGCGATTTATTATCTATGACCCTAAGGTCATTGGTCACGTTTATTTCCATTTTATATTTGTCCACTTCTTATTTATTCCATCACCCTGTGTGCTGGTCTTTGATGAGATCCCTTTATGTGTTGATTCTTTCATTTAAAATTGATCCTAGTTTGTTGAAATATGTTAATGGAATAAAGCTTAGTGTTTTTGACATCACCTATTCTCTATAAGGACACCCAAGGGATGTTCCAACCAATTTGGACATCTTAGGTTAATTTCCCCAAGATGACTAAATCCTTCTTGAATCACCTGAATAGAGTTTAAAGTGAATTGAACCATCTATCATGTCGTTTTTTTATGAACCCAAGATTCTCTATGGGTTTATGGTATTCTTAGGCTTGGATGTTCCAAAATTGTTATAAGACTTTTAGATACACATATTCCGAGGAATATGATATTATAATTTGATTTACCGTGGTTTGAAAATTTAATGATATTCCTTGTTTATATTAGATCACATGTAATGAATGGTTTCCCTTAGAATGAATTAAATGAATATGAATTTTCTAGGATGGTTTAACCCATGAGTCGTTCTTAAGATTTTAATAAATTTTATATGTCATGTAAATTGATAAATGGAATTGGGAATGTCCAAGGAATTTCATGAGAGGCATTGCATCATGCCTTGAAATGAGTGTGTGACCAAGAAATGTTTATGTTTTCAAATTTAAATTCTTAAGATGTTATTCCTTTAGTTTTTTAAATGTGTCAATGAATATGAATCTTATATGGTTATGGACTTGATGAGGGGATGAGATTTATATGCCTCATTTATGATGTATTTGTAAATGTTATGCCTTATGGTGGTGGAGTTAAGGGACCATTAGAACCTAAATGGGAAGACCGTGTGAGCTTCAATATGAGCACCTAAGGAGCATGATATACTTAAGGTAGGGGGACAATGAGAGCTCCCTTGTGTATTATCAAGTGACTGGGAGAGCTCTTGGACCATGATATACTTAAGGTAGGGGGACTATGAGAGCTCCCTTCCCAGTATATATATATATATATATATTTATAATTATACACTCTATATACCTATTGACTTGATCATACATACAATTAGTGGGATGAAGCAGGTATAACCACTAGGTTTCCTTTATGAACATGAGTTGGAGGTTTTTTATTTATCAAGAATTTGATTAATTTATATACACTGTTTTATTATGAGCACTGACTTAGATGACATATATACACCATTGGTGGTGGCCTAATGAGATTTTTATCTCACGCTCTACTCATGAAACCATCAACACATATGAATACTATTTATCTATATGTATGGATAGGGGAAAACATTATTCTTTAGGATGTTGATTCATATTTATTATATGGAGCTTATGAGCATAGGGTAGGGCTTAGTATCATGATGTTATAGAGTAGATATTTATTTTTTTCTCTACTATTTTATTTTATTACATGCTTGTTTCCTATTTCTGGTTTACTTACTACTTGTATTCCATGCATACATGTTTTTATCAAACACTTCCCATGTGGATCTTTCTTTATATTCAGTAATTCAACCTTCTACTGTTTATGGTATCGTTATATCTGGTTATGATTCTGCTACTATATATTACTATTGATTCCACATCATACTATGACATGGACTTATAGTGTACCCATTGTTTTGCCTTCATACCCCTACATCTAGTTGGAAGCCCCTGGATTTTGGGGAGGTGCACCAGGGGTCAAGTGGCTAACCAGGCTTGGGGAACGAGTTATGTGGCAACCGGTTCTGGGATGTCACAATGTTGTATTAGAAGGGTTACTTTATTGTTTACTAATTGGTGACAATATATTGGATATTGGGAATGATTGGGAGTTGGTAACAATCTATTCTTGGGTGTCGCGAACCCATGTACGGTGTAAGGGACATGTTTCTAGAATTGTTATTATGTTCTTTATGACTATTACTATTGATATCGTTTCACCATTGGGTGTTTCACATGATTTGTGATGTTATAGTTGTTGATGATGTAGGGACTATGATTTTATTATCTGACCAAATGGAATGAGGGTTATGTATTAGAACATGCATCATAATAGTAAAAATATGAATAAGCTATGCATTTACCATATCACGTTGAAATTTTCATTCAGCATTTCATGTTGCATATTCATTGTGCCTTGTCTTATATTTTTAATTGTGTTGAATCTTCTTTCAAGATTTGGATCATTATATGATGTGATTTTAGTGTGTTAGACCCTATGACTCATAAGGTGTATGAGACCTTATGGATCAGAGAATGAAACATTGGATAGCTAAACCATTTTATAAATGATATAGTAGCAAGGGTAAGTAAAATTTAAAAAAAAATTACCACCAAGTGCATGCCTTCTTTGGAATCATGTGATGTATGGGTCCTTATGGGTAGGAAAATAAAAAATCATTGGATAAATATAATTTAATGAATTTAATATTATTATGATTTCACTTTCAAATGTGAAATTAATTTGTAATTGATAATAGCTATCTTGCACATGAGTAACATAGAAAATTACTCTAAACCCAGCCTTGGTAGTGGCTGTTTTTCAATTATTTTGACCAGTTATGGTATGTTCTAACATGTATTCTTGGATTTCATGTAGGTAGATGGGTGTGTTTATTCTTATAGGGTGGCTATAGTAATTTTCCTAGATTCTTGAATGAAATCTTCTGAATTGTTAGGTTTTCCCTTTTAAGAATTTTCTTGGCATTGTAGCATTATGCCGCCACGACGTCCCTGAGTTGTGACCTTGAAGGTGGTAGCGGTCATGTTCTTTAGGTGGTAGGCCTTGAGAATCTAGTTTTTCCTCACGTCAAGCCCCATGTGGCTCCTCCTCTTATACCTGATTTGGGTCCTAACACCCAATTTTGAGATGTCTTCTTCCATCTAATACAGAATATGAAAGGCGAAGTGCGATGACCGTTAATCATGGAAAAACCGACAGACATGTTTCTACAGAAGTTTCAACCCACTTTATCAGGGGATTGAAGACCACTTACTACAGATTCATGGATCGAGGTGATCCTATATATTTTAGAGCACCTTGAAAAGAATTTAGAGTTGAGGGTCAAGGATTCTTCTTACATGCAATGTGATTTATCCAAGAGGTGGTGGTATGTCATCACCCTGGTAGGACAACATAGGGTTATGGTATGAGATGACTTCTAGGTTGTCTTATATAACTAATTATTTCCCCAGAGACATAGGGCTGACTAAGATAGAGAGTTCATGAATCTTTAGTAGAGGACCATGTTAGTTATGGAATATTCATCTCGTTTCACTGATATACAACATTTTGATCATTATTTTGCTTTTGATGATATTATCTCTACTAGTCGATTTGAGTATGGGTTATGTTATGCAATCTGATTGCAAGTCAATGTGTTATGGATTTCGATAATTTCTAAGATCATAAAATATGATGTAATTAGAGAGCTGAGTCTATGGGATGCTGATAGTGAATGTTAGGGATGTATGACACCTAATTCTTCTAGTGTATCTGCTTTTTGGGAGAAAGAGGAATTTTAAGTTTCTTCATGGGGGAGGCAGCATTCAGGATCATTGTGCTGACAACCTTCTTATCTGTCACTAGTGTAGAAAGTTAGGGACATCATGTTTTAGTGTCCACATGATGTAGTGTAATGAAGATGTTATGGAAAGATGTTCCATATTTAACATTTCTATAGTGTAACACCCCAAGATTCCATGATATGCTTCTCTTTGAATAATAAAGTAGCGTGTGTTGTACACAACTTCGAGTTCTAACACAGCACAACCAAACAGACTAGCCATTATGAATAGTAATAACCACTTTTTGAAATTTTATAAATTTTATCTTTCAAAATGGACTTCATATTTGGATTCAAAATATTTAAATTAGCTTAGGGTAATTTTTTTGTATTTTTCAGAAAGCGTTCAATTTTTTATAAATAGTGAAAAACACTGAGTTATAGTTTAAAACCGACTTTTTTTTAAAAAATTAATTATTTTATTTAAATTTATTTTTAGTCAAAATAAATACATATTACCTATATATGTTCAATTTAATTCATTGGAGTCATTTTTAAATAATATTAGATAATTAATATTTTATTGAAATTTTCACCGTCTTTTACCCACCTCCTAGGAGTATTTTTAAATTTACATAAAACTTAATTTTATAGATCTTGTGAGTTGAATTTTGAAAATATGAGAGACACAGTCGATATTAGTAAGTAAAATTCGGTTCAGTGAGATGCAAATAATTTTTGGTGAATAATAACTTTTGACTTTTATTTACCACAGTTAAAAGTAAATAGGGTAATTAAGGATAAAAATGATTTTATTTTTACCCTAATACATGTCCTAATTCTATTGGATTAGTTTAATTCGACAAAATACTATCTTGGGAACAAAATATGATCCTCTTGGTCCACATGGATTAGATTAGGAAATTTATTATTATTTAAATCAAAGAAGAGTTAAAAGTGTTAAATTGAAAGTTTAATAACTAAACCATTTTAAATATAGGGTCACACATAAGATATATTCAATAATAAATATTCATTATAAATCTAAAATGATTTCCTAGATAATGGTATTTTATTTAAATTTTTGAGACATTAAATAATTTAATTTATTTAAGACACAATGATGATGCAGTAATTACCTAATTAATTAAATATTAAAATAATTGATATTATAAATATCCAAATAAATGTAATTTGAGAATTTTTATGAATTATACTAATTTTATAGTTTAATATGACATGTTAGGGCTGGTTAGATGAATTTGGTTCTAAGTAATAATGCTATTATAAATTTAGAAAAAATGAAATACCAAATAGTGTCAAAAAAGACATAAAAGAGTTTTTAAAATGAATATTACATTATTAATTGATATTATATTCCACAAAAATCATAGGTTTGACGAAACAAATTATATAATGATAGGTGTATCATTAATGAACCTCTTGGAGTTCTATTGGAAGTTTATAGTAAGTATATTAACCATATAATATAAATATACAAAGAGACCTGGTAAATGTCAAACTATTTAACTAAGAGTTAAATCTAAATGATAAGATTAAAATGGTGACCCAAACCTTTCTAAAACCTATTGGTTGAGTGGTTTTCGACCCATCACCACCTTATACTTTAAATAATCTACTTTTTATCCATTATAAACTGAAAATTATTTTATTATAAAATAAATTTCTAGCTTTTCCTAAGGTGCCCCTCACCCCCCTTATAAAGGGGCGCCTTCCCTTCTCTCTAATTCACACCATCAAATCCATTTGGCTTGGACAAACCCTACCCAAATAACCTATCAACTGTATTCCATTCATCTTAGAGTCCTTCCTTTAGTCATAAAGCCAACCTATGGATCCCTTTTGATAAAATCAAAAGAAAGAACCTGAAGATGAGGTTAATATTTCATCACCTCTTTCAAGTTCCTTTCATCCTCCACTTCCTCTTTCTTTGTTGTTTACATTATAAATATATAAATACAGTATCTTCTATATACTATGATGCTATTATAAATTTGGTAGAACCATATTCATTATTCTATCCATCCTTTTAATGACATGTCAACATACATGCATACGTACGGCTTACCGTCTCCATGTCGTGGTGTAATTGTTATTCAATACATTATTATTTTTATGGGTATAGTAATGAGGTGTAATTGATGTAAATAATAAATAGAACATGATAATGATTCGGTATATATTATATAACATCCAATTATATATTATTTTAATATGAAAAAAATGATATTGTCGCACGTGCGTACGTACGGATTACTATCTCCACGAACGCGACGAGATTCATTCCTCATCGTATTCATTCAAGAATAATTTTTATTTAAGGATTAAAATAATGTTTAAAGACTTAATATCATTCTATATATGGATAATATACATCCCATCCATAACAAATAAGACTCACATTACAAATAATATAAATGAAAACGAATTCGTCAATACCTGAAATGAAGATAATACTAAGATATTATTAACAAAGAAATGTTAAAAGATCATATATGATATCATATTAATGTATATGATTCTTTTATAATTTAATAACATTTATTTCACCATTATAAATGAGGTTAACGTACCCTCAACCAATGGAAAGTACGAGGCAAGGTTTAATTCTAGAACCTTTTGATTATTCAAGGTTGTTTATATGTAACTATCTAATAAGTCCTCTTTATCATCCACATCCATGTTTCTTAAAAAAGTATGCAAATTTTTTTTACTATTTACTAGACTATGCTTTAAAGTCATTTATAACCTTATTTGACTTTTTATAAAATGGTTTGAAAGGAATCTTTTTTGTCGTTTTCCAAACAATGTACCTTATGACATTTTCGACAATATTAAGGTAAGAACGTTTTTTAACTTATACGGTGGGTGTGGCTATTTTATGCCGTTATAACATCGTCAAAGCTTCCCTTACAATCTTATAATAATATTTTCAAATATAAATGTTTTCTCTTATAATTACATGACTTTTAAATGATTTCAAAATATAAAGAGATATTTCTGTAAAAAGGTTTTGATTTCATATATGTCAACATCCTCTGATGGATTTTATGTTTATTTGAATCTTCCATATTGTATTGAAGGTTTTGTGATATGTTTGACTGTGGATGTGTTATTTTTATACCATTCATGGTTTATGGATAAAGTATTTACATTTCGTATGCTAGTTTTAATATGAATGTTTATGTTATTTTTAAACCTTTTCATATGAGGAATGCATTGGACATAGTATGTGACGGCTGGAGCCTACTATAGGTCCTTGATGCATTAGTAGGTCTCTTGAGACAAACTAGTGTCTTGTCATAAGGCCTTGACAAAATATTATTTGTAGTCTTGGCACAAGGCCTTGACTATGTGGTTATGAAAATTTGGCATTATGCATTCCATCATTATGAAAGTGGTTATTGATATCACATGTGATTATTCGATGGGTAGAATATCCATGTGAATAAGTAATTGGAATTATTTTGGTTTTATCTTTACCATATTATATTGAAGATCAAGTTTAAAAGTATTTTGGTTTAGTCTTATACATTGCCTTAAATGTTTGTGGTTATTTAAGAATGTTTCTGCTATATTTTTATCCATACTGAGAATCTGAGCTCACCCCTTTCTATGTTTTATTTTCAAAAGATGCGAAGAAGTATATTATGACTGACCTATAGGGATAGCCTATAAGATCTTAGTGTTGCCCATGGAAACAATTTGTTGTAGTTTTCTATTTTATAATGTAATGTAAACCTTAGAAGTGTATCTAGTACTTCCAAAGATACTAAACTAATTGGTCTTTCGAAACGTGATCTTTTGTGATCATTAAAATGTTATGTAATAATGCACCGACTCTGGGTAACTAGGATCAGGGTGTTACAATTGGTATTAGAGGATGTTTCGTAAAAATCTTGGAATGTAGATTTAGATAATCTTTGATTAGAGCACATAGCCGTAAGATAGAATTTGAGGATTAGTATAGAAGAACGTCCTAGAATTTTGGTATTGCTGAGATTTTGTGAGATTTCCAAGAAATTCATCCTTGTCTGGATATGAGCAGGTAGAGGCAGCTCTGGCACAAATGTACCTAGGGGTAAAACCCGAAAACACTGCTTTGAGCTAGACTCAAACGAGAACTAGTGCACGAAAATTGCCCTTGCTGCACTCTTGGTTACAACACTCCTGGGGGATATGCTTAGGATAATTCTCATTTTATATACAAACAATTATGAAGGGTTTATGAGTATATACTTCATAAAAGATTTTTTTTTGATAATGGATTATATCCATAAACTGTTCGATTTATGTTAAGTGTTTTATAAGTTTGGATTTATGTATTTCGAATCATAAACTAATCTACTGTATGCCATTGTTTAGAAATGCTGCCTAGTGGAAAGAATGGAAACCATATCAATGCATTCACTCCATGTAGAGATTTCCATCCTGCTCAAGATAATTATAGTGGACCTGGTGGTACAACTGGTGCTGATAAGCGTATCACTATACTGGTACAACTCACCCAGGTTATGAATAATAACCTTACCAATATGGAGCACCCTGATCCATAACATGGAGTATCAATGTTAGATTGATTCATGAGGAAAAAACCACCAACATTCAATGGGAGTACAAATCCATTAGTAGCTGAGAAATGGATAAATTCCATAGGGAAAATATTTCATTCCATAGGGAGTAGTGAAAGGGAAAAATTTGTCATGGCAGTTTACCGCTTCACTAGAGATGATGATCAATGGTGGTAATTGATTAAAAACACAAAAGAAGATGATTAAGTATCAAATATGGAATGGAGGGAGTTTAAAGTGATTTTCTTAGAAAAGTACATTCCTCATGACCATCGAGCAGATATGGAAGGAAAATTTCTGAGTCTGAGGGAAAAGGAGGATGAGAATGTTGAAAAGTATGAAGCAAACTTTACAAGGATAGCAAGGCATGCTCTAGATTATATACATAACCCAAGAAGTAATATTTATCATTTCTTTGAAGGGTTAAAACCATTTCCCCATTGAGCATTAGTCTTACAATCCTTCTCGTAGTATGATGATATTGTCTATTGTGCTATCAAGTTAGAAAAAAATTCTCTAAGACTTAAGACATTAATGAAAAGAAAGAGAATAAGAGATCTGTTGAACACTCTCGAGATAAAAATTATTGGAAGAAGAAAAAAGTTGAATATCCATCCTGCAGTAAATGTGAGAAGAAACACCCTGGTACTTGCGAGATGGGAATGAGAGTCTGTTACATGTGTGGCAAAGAAGGACACCAAGTTCATGATTTCAATGGAAAAAAGAGGCTGTTGATGATGAATTCCACAATTTTAGAGAAAGGGGGAATTATGCGAATGAATATCCTAAGTATCAAGGGAACATAACTCAGAAAAGGCCAAGTGATCAAGGCCAAGCTTATGCTATCAATACTGCTCGGGTTGAAGCTCCAAAAGACGTGGTGACAGATAATTTAATGGTTTCATCAAGATTATAAAATGCTTTATTTGATAATGGATCATCTCATTGTTTCATATCTTCCCTGTTTTCTAAGAAAATTAGATATTTCCAATTTGATTTAACAATGGAGTTATTAGTCAAAACTCCTAAGGGATGTATCATCGCAACAAAGTTTTGTGAATAAGTTCTCATTCGAGGATATAAATTTTCATTATCTGCTGATCTCATCGTCATACACGTGATTGAATTTGATATAATCCTCAATATGGATTGTATTTATGACCCTGATGCGGTGATTTATTGTAAGAAGAAAGAGGTTACGATTTTTGATGACGATGATACAAAACACCTTATCTTTTGAGCAGAATCATCACCACCAGATTCTTATCTAGATCCACATGCACTAGCTCAACTCAATTCAATTAGTTGGGAGGAAGAGAATGAAAAAACTTTGGGTGAGGAAATGAATGTTCAAATAGAGGATGTACCTATTGTGAAAAAATATGTTGATGTGTTTCATGAAGATTTACCTGGAAAACCTCTAGAACGAGAAATTGAGATTTCCATTGATTTAATTCCTCGATCAAGGCTCATATCGAAGACCCCTTATAGAATGACCACTGTGGAATTATTGGAAATAAAGAAACAACTAGAGGAATTGCGTAATAAGGTATTTATTCGCCCTAGTGTTTCTCCATGGAGAGCCCAAGTCCTTTTTGTTAAGAAGAAAGATGGATCTATGAGGTTGTATATTGACTACTGGGAGATCAATGCTCTAACAATAATGAACAAGTATCCCCTACCTCGCATTGATGATTTATATGACCAACTTCATGGAGCACAATACTTTTCAAATATTGAACTTCAATCGTGATTTCACCAGTTGTGTGTGAAGAAGGAAGACATTACGAAAACAACATTTCAAACCAGGTACAAGCATTACAAGTTTACAGTAATTCCTTTTGGATTGACTAATGCACCCTCTGTCTTCATGGATCTAATGAATATAGTTTTCGAGGAATATCTTGATGACTTTGTAGTGATATTTATTGATGATATATTGGTATACACCAAAATCTACGAAGATCTTGAAAATCACTTGTGAAATATCCAGAAAAATCTTAGAAGACATGAATTATATGGGATGTTTATCAAGTGTGAATTCTGGAATCAAGAGATTTCTTTTCATGGCCATATTTTCTCCAAGGATGAAATCATTGTTGATCCTTCTAAGACCAAGGAAATCCAAGAATGGCTAGCACTGATGAGTATAACTGAGGTACACAGTTTTATTGGTTTACAAGGTTATTATCGACATTTCTTCTAGAATTTTTCCCAGTTTTCTAACCCATTAACAATGCTCACACAAAGAGGGGTTAATTTTTTTTGTAAGAAAGAGTGTGAAGAATGTTTTAAATAACTGAAGAGAAGATTATTCAATGATACTATCTTGACTCTACCATTAAAGAATGATGGGTTTGTTATTTATACTGATGCTTCAAAGAAATGACTTTCCTGTGTCCTTATGCAGAATGATAGAGTTATTGCCTACGCATCATGACAACTAATAATTCACGAGAAAAAATATCCTACTCATGATCTTGAGTTAGTAGCTGTAATATTTTCTTTGAATATTTGGAGAAATTATATCTATGGTGAAAAATGTGAGATTTATACTGATCACAAGAGTTTAATGTATATTTTCTCACATAAAGAACTCAACATGAGGCAAAGGAGATGGATTGAACTACTCAAGGATTATGATTTCATGATACACTACCACCTGGGGAAGGCAAATAATGTGGAAGATTCTTTGAGCAGAAAGGATGATAGAGTTTTTAACAAGATGAGAGTTTAAAGGGATCCTATTCTCATGGATCAAGTAATGATAGATATAGAAATAACCATGGAATGTGAAACATCAATAATTTTTCAAATCGTTTTCAAATAATTTTTAAAAGAAATGAAAAAGAGTTCTTAGACTGATGATGAAGAGTTTCAAAATAAGATTAAAGCTTTGAATTATGGGAGATTGAGTGACTTTTTGTATGAAGATGGAATTTTTAATTTTGGGAAGAGTCTTTGTGTTCCCGATATACCTGATCTAAAAATGGAATTATTGGATGATGCTAATAGTTCCAATTTATATATACAACCTAGTAGCACCAAAATGTATATAGATTTGAATGAACATTTTTGGTGGGACAACATGAAGTGGTAAATTGCTGATTTTTTTTCATGATGAATGGTTTGTCAACAAGTGAATGCTAGAAGGAAACAACATGGAGGATTCATGCGTCCTCATCCCATAACAAAGTGGAAAAGGGATAATATTACGATGGAAATCTTCATGGGACTACCAAAGACTCCTAGATGGAATGATTCAATATGGGTCATTGTTGATCGTCTTACCAAGTCAGCACATTTTCTTGGTAAAAGAGAAGATTTAAAACCTGAATTATTAGAAAGAATATATATTAATAATGTTGTAAGACTTCATGGAGTACCACTATTGATTGTTTCTGATCATGATCCCAGTTTTACATCAAGATTTTGGAAAAGTCCTCATATGTACTTGGATACTGACCTTTGTTTGAGCGCTACCTACCACCCCCAAATAGATGGACAATTAAAACAGACTATTGAAACCTTAGAAGACATCTTGAGATCATGCTCACATGACTTTCAAGGTATGTGGGATCAATATTTACCACTGGTATAATTTTCCTATAATAATAGCTTCAATTCGAGTATTCAGATGGCACCATATGAAGTGTTAAATAGAAAGAGATGTCACACACCAACCTATTGGGATGATGTTGGAAAAATAAAACTCATAGGCCCAAAACATGTGGAGGAAACTATGAAAAAGGAGAATGTAATCCAAAACCACATCAAAGCATCTCAAAGTAGGTAGAAGAGATATGCTGATAACCTAAAGATGGATTTGTAATTTCAGGTAGGAGATAATGTTTTCATGAAGTTATCTCCATGGAAGGATGTTATACATTTCGGTAAGAAAGGAAAATTGAGTCACATGTACATCGGACCTTTCAAAATTCTAGAATGAACTGGGGCTTTAGCTTAACATTTAGAAAAGCCGCCAAGTCTCTCCAAAGTTCACAATGTATTCCATGTATCACTGTTGAGAAAATACATGCCTAACCCAACACAAGTACTCACCTATGAGGAATTTGAACTGGAACCTGATCTGTCTTATTTTGAAGAGCCCGTCAAGGTTCTTGATACAATAGAATAAGTGCTATGAAACCGGAAGACACGTCTGGTAAAAGTTCTATGGAGAAACCATAAGATGAAAGAGGCAACGTGGGAACCCGAGGAACTTATGATGATGAAACAATCGAGTCATTTTAAGTTGTAATACACTAGAAATTCTGAGGATGAAATTATTTGAAGGTGGGGAGAATTTAACACCCCAAGCTTCCACGATAGACATCTCTTTGAATAATACGGTAGCGTGTGTCGTACGCAACTTCAAGTTCTAACACACCACGAGCAATCAAACTACCCATTATGAATAGTAATACCCACTTTTTGAAATTTTATATATTTTATCTTTTAAAATGGACTTCATTTTTGGATTTAGAATATCAAAATTATGTTAGGGTGATTTTTTTTATTTTTATAAAAACATTCAATTTTTGATGAATAGTTAAAAACACTAAGTTATAGTTTAAAACTGAATTTTGATTTAAATAATTAAATATATTTTTATCTTTTTTAACTTTATTTTTGTAAAAATAGATATATAATACCTATATATGTTCAATGTAATTAATTGGAGTCATTTTGTTATAATATTAGATATATAAAATTTTATTGAACTTTTCACCGTCTTTTACCCACCTCCTAGTAGTATTTAAAAATTTACATAAAACGTAATTTTACAACTACTGTGAATTGAATATAAAAAAATCTGAGAGACATTGTTGATATCAGTAAGTAAATTTTGGTTCAATGATATGAAAATAATTATTGGTGAATAGTAACTTTTGACTTTTATTTACCACGGTTAAAAGTAAATAGGATAATTAAGGGTAAAAATGATATTATTATTACACTAACGCTTGTCCTAATTATATTGGATAAGTGTAATTCATCCAAAAACAACCTTAGGAATAAAATATGATTCTTTATGTCCACTTGGATTAGATTAGTACATTTATTATTATTCAAATCAAAGTAGAGTTAAAAGTGTAAAATTCAATGTTTAATAACTAAACCGTTTTTAATATAGGGTTACGCATAATGTATATTCAAATATAAATATTCATTAGAAAGACAAAAATATTTCCAACATATTGGTATTTAATTTATATTTTTTAGATTATAAATAATCTAATTTATTTATGACACAATGATGATGCAGTAATTACCAAATTAATTGGGTGCTTGTAATAATGGACGTATGGACACTCTTTGGATTTTCTTCCACTCCTCTTTGGAAAATGTTAATATCTTTAGTCTCTCTACACAAGATTTGACGTGCGATTATTACCTTGGTAGTTCTCACATCTTCATTACTTTTGTCTATGCCAAGAATAATTACATTGATCGTAGATCTCTTTGGAAGGAGATTTCTGACATCAATATTTTGACTCAAGATCCCTGGGTCTTGGTTGGGGACTTCAATGCTATTTTCTCCCCCTCTGAAAAAATTGGGCACTCCTTCCCCTCCATCTCCGCCAAGGAATTTAAAGCTACTATAAAAGGTAATAATCTCATTGAGATTAACCTTATTGGCGCCCAATTCACTTGGTATAGACACCACTACAATCGAATGATGGTGAGTAAACTAGATAGAGATTTCACTAATGAATCTGCTCTTGATAATTTTCACCAAATCTTTTGTGACACTCTTACTAAACTCACTTCTGATCATCATCCGATCTTAGTCAGTTTTCCTCAAAATTCTCAGAAACCTTCTTTTCCTTTCAGATTTAATTTGTCCTGGTCTTCTGACTCGGAGTGTGTCTCTCTTATAAATTCATCCTGGTCTAACATGGTCAATCACAGGGATCCCTTTGTTTGCACCACTAAGTTAAAAAATCGGAAGAGCATTCTTAAAAAATGGTGTGCTAATAAAATAGCTTTAATTGACAAAGATATCCAAGACTTAGAAAAGGATTTTTCTCTCATTCAAGTTAACAACACTTCATTCATTTCTAACCCGCAGGATGAAATCACCATCTCTACTAAATTGATCTATCTTTTAAACATTAAAGATAATTTAAAAAAGCAAGTCTTTAGAACTAAATGGCTCAAGGACGGGGATAGAAAAACCAAATTTTAAAATGCTCTGCAATGGATTAGGAAAACCTATAATCCTCTCTCTTTCTTAAGAGTTGAGGGTAAAATCATTGAGTCTGAGGAACAGATTGACAATTATTTTGTTTCTTACTTCACTGACATTTTTAATGGTCCTAGCATTAACAAGGATATCCTTCCAAACATTATCCCTTGTTTGGTGTCCTCTGATGATAACTGTTTTCTTAATTGTATCCCGCTTGATTCTGAGATCAAGGATACTGTTTTTGGTCTGAACCCGGACAGTGCCCCAGGCCCCGATGGTTTCAACAATGGATTCTATAAAAAACATTGGGATGTCCTTCAAAATGATGTCTACAACTTAGTTAGATCTTTCATTGAAAAAGGTGTTCTTCCACATGCTCTCAACTCTCAGTTTCTCACGTTAATTCCTAAAGTTGATAATGCAGATGAAATTCACCTCTTCCATCCCATTGCCCTCTTAAATTCTCTTTTTAAAATTATCACCAAGATCCTTGCAAATAGGCTTTCTAATATTAGTAAAAAATTGTCTCCTGGAACCAGTTTGGTTTCATTAAGGGTAGATCCATTCAGGATTGTATTTGCCTCGCCTCTAAATCCACCAATTTATTGAACAGAAATACTAGAGGTGGGAACATTGCTCTTAAGCTTGATATCACAAAGGCTTTCGACACGATTGACTGGTCCTTCATCTTTAAGGTCCTCTCCATTTCTGGCTTCAGTGACTCCTTTATTAATAAAATTAAAATCATCATCAACTCTGCAAAAATCTCAGTGATTATTAACGGCTCTCCCAGGGGTTATTTCAAATTCTCTAAAGGTGTTAGGCAAGGTGATCCACTTTTTGCTATTATTTTTACTATCGCTAAAGATTATCTTAGTAGACTTCTCTCCCTCAATGTTGAGGGAGGCAGACTCAAACCTGTCATTGATTCCAGGAATCTTCATGCTCCCTCTCATCTGTTGTATGCCGATGATATTATCCTTTTCCTTCAAGGAGATAAAAGAAATGTCAATAACCTTAAATCCATCATTGATCATTACGAGGAGATCTCTGGTCAATGTATTAACTGGAAAAAATCATTCATATACTTTGGTAAAAACTTCCCCTCTAATAGGAAAACTCATATCACCAATGATTTAGGGATAAAGGACAGATCCTTTCCTTTTACTTATCTTGGTGTCCCCCTGTTCTGGGGTCGGCCTAAAGCTTTCCATTTTCTTAGCCTTGTTGATCAAACGCTAAATCATTTTTCTTTATGGAAAGGTAAATCCCTTTCTATGGCTGGAAGAATTTGTCTTGTGAAATCCACTATTGTCTCTAAGCTTGTCTATTCCATAATGGTCTAAAAATGGCATTTGGGGCGGATAAAAAGACTTAATACAGCTATCAGGAATTTCATCTGGAGTGGAAGTACTCTGGAGAAGAAATTAGTTACAGTTTCTTGGACCACTTGCTGTAAACCTATTGAAAATGGAGGAATCGGCATTAAGAATATTAAAATTTTTAATGAGGCCCTCCAAGCCAAACTCACATGGTCCCTCATTCATAATAACTCCCTATCCATGAGTTTTCTCAAAAGTCGCTTTATTGATAAGTTTAAGTCTGGATCCTTTAATTATATGACCTCCTCTATCTGGCCATCGATCAAAGTTTATTTTCACTCTATTATGGAAAATTCTAGATGGCTTGTTAGTAAAAATTCATTTTTAATATTTTGGTTTGATAACTGGACTGGCTACCCTCTCATTTCTGATATGCCTAATACCTTTTCCCAGAATATTTCTAATTGCTCCATTAGAGAGATGATCAATTCCCCTGATTCTCAACTTCCGGATCATATCAAGGGGATTGTGGAAAATTATTATTTCACCTCCAATGAGGATCTTCTTGTTTGGGAACCTGCTCATAATGGTTTGTTAGACTCTAAAAAGTTCTATCGCTATCAATTCCCTAATGAAGATGAAAATTTTCATTGGGTTTCTAACTTCAACAAAGCTTGGATTAAGCCTTCTCGCCTTACCCTAACGTGGCGCATTTCTCATCAAAAAATTCCAACTGATATTTTCCTGCAATCTTACAGCTTTAAACTTTGCTCCAAATGTATATTATGCAACCGACATCGCGAGGACATCAATCATCTTTTTTTATCCCGTGATACTGCTATGGCCCTTTGGCATTACATTTTTGACCTTTTTGATTGCAGATGGATTTTAGATACATTTATTATCTCTTAGCTGAAAAGATCAATGGAACTACCAAGATCTCATCAAATCAAGAATCTCTTTCTAACGGCTGTTGAGGAGCTTATGCATATTCTATGGTATGTTAGAAATGATTCTATTTTCAACAATAATCCCTTTAATATAAATGAAGGGAAAATGCGGATTCTACTGGCTATGAGGGAAGCGGCTACGATCCAAAAAGATTATTGTGACAATTCTGTCATAGTTTTTGAAACCCTCCGTTGAATTGGTGTCAAAGGTAATTTCCCAAAACCTCGATACACTATCGAAGTTTTCTGGCAGGCTCCTTCTCCTGTATGGATTAAAGTAAATGTGGACGGAGCTTCAAAGGACAATCCTAGTCTTGCCAAATGCCGGGGAATTCTTAGAGATCATCAAGACCAGATCCTCGGATGTTTCTATGGAAGTTGCAGAATTGCTTCTGCGTTGGAGGCAGAGATGCTTGCCACTATTCATGTTGTCTCCTATGCAAAGCATTTCAACTGGAAGAATACCTGGATCGAGAGCGATTCCACTACCATTGTGCAAGCCACCTGGAAGGGTGATATTCATCTGGAATGGCCTCTCACCCCCAGATGGATGGATTGCCTTGCTACGCTCAGTGACATCAACTTTATTGCCACACACACCTTTCGGGAGGCTAATATGGTCGCAGATGGGCTTGCCAACATGGGTGTCTTTCAGGAGATCACTTGGATGAATGATCTCCCGCAAGAGTTTTTTCCTACTTTTTTTAAGGATTCTAGAAAATTGCCCTATTTTCGTCTGCTGTAATTCGCTTGTGTCATTCTATTTTGAATAAATTTCTTGGTTCTGGTCTTTTGACCAGAACCCACATAAAAAAAATTACCAAATTAATTAAATATTAATATAATTGACATCATAAATATCCAAATAAATGTAATCTGAGACTTTTTATGAATTACAGTACTTTTATAGGTTAATATGACATGTTAGGGTAGAAAAGATGAATTGTTTTCGAAGTAATAATGCTGTTATGAATTCATAAAAAACAAAATACCAAATAGTTTCAAAATTGACTTAAAAGAGTTCTTAAATAAAATAAAATATTATTAATTGATATTATATTCCTAAATATCTAAGGATCTTCAAAAAGACTTATATAATTATAGTTGTATCATTACTAAACCACTTGGTCTTCTCTTGGAATATTATAGTAAGTATAATAACCATATAATATAAAAATACAAAGAGACATCTTAAATGTCAAACTATTTAACTAAGAGATAAATCTACAAGATAAGGCTAATATAGTTACCCAAACTAGTCTAAAACCTATTGGTTGAGTGTTTTTAGACCCATATATTCCTTAGCCTTTAACTAATCCACTTTGGAGCCATTATAAACTTAAAACTATTCTATTATAAAATAATATTTCTATCTTTTCCTAAGGTGCCCTTCACCCCTCTTATCAAGGGGCACTCCCCCTTCTCTCAAATTCAAACAGTCAAATCCATTTGGATCAGCCAAATCCTGCCCAAATACCCTCTAAACTGTACACCCTTCATCCTAGAGGACTTCCTTTAGTCATAAAGCCATCCTAAATAGCCCTTTATATAAAATCAAAAGGAAGAACCTGAAGAAGAGGTAAATATTTCATCACCTCTTTCATGTTCCATTCTTCTTCCACATCTTCCTTCTTTTTTGTTTACATTCTAAAACAATTAATCCAGTATCTTCTATATACTGTGATGTTATTATAAATATGGTACAACCATATTCATTATTCTATCCATTCTTTTAATGACAAGTCAACATACGTGCGTACGTACGTCTTACCGTCTCCATGTCGTGGTGTAATTGTTATTCAATACATTATTATTCAGATGGGTATAATAATGAGGTGTAATTGATGTAAATAATAAATAAAACATGATAATTATTCTTTATATATGATATAACATCCAATTATATACTATTTTAATATCAAAAGAATGATATTGTCGCTCGTGCGTATGTACGGATTACCGTCTGCACGAACACGATGAGATTCATTCCCCATCGTATCCATTCAAGAATAATTTTCATTTGATAATTAAAAATATTGTTTAAAGACTTAATATCACTCTGGATATGAATAATATACATCACATACATATCAAATATGAATCACATAACAAATAATATAAAGGAAAATGAATCCATTAACATCTGAAATGACGATAATACTAAGAAATTATTAACAAAGCACTGTTAAAAGATCATATATGATATCATATTAATGTATATGATTTTTTATAATTTAATAACAATTATATCACCATTATATAGGAGGCTAACCTACGCTCAACCAATGAAAAGTAAAGGTAAGGGTGAATTCTACACCTCTTCATTATTCATGTTTGATTATATGTAATTATCTACTGGGACCTCTTTATCATCCACATCCTTGTTTCTTAAAAATGTATTTCAAAACATTTTTACTATTAACTAGAATATGGGTTAAATTAATTTATACCCTTATTTGAGTTTTTATTAAATTGTTTGAAAGGAATCTTTCCATCATTTTCCAAACAAGGTACTTTATGACATTTTAGACAAAATTAATGTAAGAATGTTTTTAACTTATACGGTGGGTGCGGCTATTTTCTACCATTATAAAATCGTCAAAGATTCCGATACAAGATTATAAGAATATTTTCAAATATAAATGTTTTATTCTATAATTATGTGGATTTTAAATGATTTTAAAATAGAAATAGATATTTCTTTAAAAAAGTTTTGATTTCATCCATGTCAACATCCTTTGATGGATTTTAAGTTTATTTTTAACTTCCATATTGTATTGAAGGTTTTTTGATATTTTTGACTGTGGATGTTTTATTTTTATACCATTATTGGTTTATGGATAAAGTATTGACATTTCATATGCTAGTTTTAATATGAATTTTTATTTTATTTTTAAACCATTTCATATGAGGAATGCATTGGACTTATTATGTGACGCGTGGAGCCCACTATAACTCCTCAATGCATTGTTAGTTCTCATGAGACAAAATAGTGTCTTAGAAGAAGTCCTTGACAAAATATTATGCTTAGTATTGGAATAATTCCTTGAAAACGTGGTTATGAATGTCTGGGATTATGCCTTCCATCATTATGAAAGTGGCTATTGATATTTCATGTGATTATTCGACTAGTAGAATATCCATGTTAATAAGTAAATAAAATTATTTTGATTTTACCTTTGCAAATTATGCTAAAGTTCATGTTTAAAAGGCTTTTGTTTTAGTCTTATACATTTCCTTAAATTTTTATGGTTATTTATGAAATTTTCCGCTATACTATTATCCTTACTGAGCATCTGAGCTCACTCCTTTCTATGTTTTATTTTCCCAGGATGCGAAGATGTATATTTTGACTGACCATTAGGGATAGCCTATGGTATCTCAGTGTTGACCATGGAAATAATGTTGTGGTAGTTTTCCATTTTATGATGTAATATAAAACTTTTGGATATATCTAGTACTTCCAAGGCTACAAAACTAATCGGTCTTTTGAGACATGATCTTTTGTGATCATGACAATGTTATCTAATAATGCACCGACTCTACGTAAAAAGGGTCTGGGTGTTACATATATGACCATTACTCAGGTACCTAGCGAGTGGGGATAACACCTACTCCTCAATCGGGAGTGGATTAAGCAAGATCATAAAAGTCAAGAAGTTGGAATACCACCAGTTGGTTAGTCCTAGGTGACATTCAAGGAAAAGGAAACTAGAATTATGATTTAAAGTTCCAATAGAGTGGGCCTACTTAGGACTACTAGACAGTGAATTAAGGTCACCATACAAGCCAATTTCATGCATTCTAGCCTACAAAAAAGGAGAAGGGAACCATACCTTCTACTATAAGAGGTAATATTATAGTAGCCTCCTCCTTGGTGTCTGCTTTGTTTGTTACTGGAACATCTCACTCATTTATATCTGAAGCAATAACTGAGAGTTTGGGAATCGATATTGAATCTTCTCATGGAATCACGATGTTAGATACCCGTTTAGTTATACATTTATAGGGTGTTTATTTCATTAATAATTTCCCCTTGAGATAGGTGGTTACCTTTTCGAATAGAACTTGTATATACTTGACAGGAAAGGCTTTGATGCAATCATTTGGATAGATTGGATAGTTTCTTATAGATCTCATTTTGGCATCCATCATAAAAGGGTTATGTTTAAATCAGTAGAGGGTGCTTTGAACATGTATAATGTGGAACGGTTTATGTGAGTGACATGGGATGGACCAGAGTAGAAGAGGTCGGGTAGTGTTAAAGCACAAGTCACCAATCATTACCTTTATGATCACTGGTTACAACATGTTTTTTCCCTCTTGTATTGGAGAATTTTAGAGATGTATTTTATGATGATTTATATTATTTACCTATGGTACGATAGGTGTATTTTACTATTGATCATGTGCTTGGAGTTGCACCTATGACTATTCCTCCTTATAGGTTGGAACCTAAGGAGATTCTTGAACTTAAGAATCAGTTGGAGGATCTGGATGTTATATGATTTATACACCCCCAAAATTTTCATTGGGGTTCATCTATCCTCTATTCCACAAAGGGAGATGGTACCCTTAGTTTTTTATATATTATAGTTGATTGAATCAACTGTCTATTAAGACACGATATCCATTTCCTATAATAGAAAACCTATTTGATAAGATTCGTTGAGTGATCATGTTTTTTAATATATATCTGAGGATGTGATTTCATTAGGTGCATGTTAGAACTTCATAAACACCTCATTCATATTTCAAGAGAAGGTATGGTCTATACGAGTAAATGGTTATGTTATTCAGGCTCATGAACACACCTTCTATCATCATGGATCATATGAATCATGTTTTTCACAAGTATCCAGATTCATTTCTGGTTGTATCCATTGAAAATATCATTATGTATTCTCACTCCAGATACGACCATGAAATTTATATTGAGATCGTGCTCAATATACTAGGAGAGAATCAGATCTATGATAAGATTTGTAAAAACCACTTATGGATCTATAAAGTCCACTTCCTAGGTCATATCATCTCAGAGTCAGGACTTTTTGTTGACTTAGAGGAAGTGATAGCTTTAGTTTATTTGGATAATACCAAGAACTTGCATGATATTTGTAGATTCTTTAAGATTTTTTGATATTATAGACACATCATTGGAAATTTATTATACCTTGAAGCACCACTTACTCGATTGACAAATAATGGTGTGAAATTCGAATGGTCTAAAACATGTGAATAAGAGTTTTATGAGATGAAGGGAAGACTGACTTTATCGTCAATACTGATTCTTCTAGATCCAGGTTGGGAATATACAGTTTACTACGATGCATTAGATGTTGGTCTTGGTGATTTTATGATGTAGGAAGAGTGGGTCATTGTGTATGATTCTCACCAGTTAAGGTATCATGAGAAGAATTACCCAACACAAGATCTCGATCTCAACATTGTTGTTCATGCCTTACACTATTAGAGACACTATTTATTGGGAGATCATTTTTTGGTGATCCCAAACCAAAAGATCCTAAAGTACATCTTCACACAGTGGGATATGAATATTAGGCATCATAGGTAGTTTAATTACCTACAATATTTTGATTTTGAGTTTTCATACACTCTCGGAAAATGGAATTTCGTAGCAAATGCTCTGAGCTGAAGAATCCAACTCAGTCGGTTCCGGAGTCCAATGATGAATTCAAGTGTATGGACTTATTCTCAGAGAAGAACATTGAGGTTTATGAGGACCATGTTCAAGCTACTCTCTCAACCTTAATAGTGACATCTAATCATCTAGAATGAATAAGGTTGATAAAACTATCAGATCCTTAATGACATGCTAAAGTAAATTGGCTCAAATGATGATACTACTTCTAGTTGGATGATCGATGTGGATGATATTCGGTTGTTCCATTAGAATTAATAGGTTCTAGAAGACATCAGAGAGGAGATGATAAGTGAATTATACAACTTAATAAGGGAAGTTCACCCAAGTGTCACCAAATGTATCGAGATCTATAGAATCAATATTGGGGGCCTTGCATGATTCATGAAATAGATGGTTTCATCATGTGATGTGGCACTTGTTAGAAGGTGAATGGGGAACATCAATGTCTGGAATGGATTCTTCATACATTATCCATTTATAAGAGGAAATAAGATGACGTTTCAATGGAATTCATGATTGTTTTACCAAGATCACCTCATGGAAATGATGTAGTGTGGGTTGTCAATTATCATAAAATTATGGTCGAACACTTATTACCTATGTGAGAGAACTACTCAATATATGATCTTGGAAGGGTGCACATATAGGAGGTGGTTCACTTATATATATGTCTTCATTCATTCATTTCAGATAAGGATTATTGTTTCACATCATAGTTCTTTTAGGGGTTACAAAAGGCCTTAGGCACGCAGGTACTTTTGAGCATGACCTATCACCTATAGACTGATGGATATATGTAGTGTACAATTTAGGTGCTAGAGTGTATTCTTTATGTATGTATTATAAACATTTGGGGTTCAAAGGAGAAACGCATTCCCCTTGTCGATGTTTCTTATTGTAATAGGTTTTAGGATACCATTGAGACAGATCCCTATGAAACCATATATGGTATTCCATCTTTCTCACCTCTATGTTGGATAGAGATAAGAGAGGTAGCTATACTTGGGACTCATATAATTTTGGATACTACAGAACATGTCAAGATGATCAATAAACAAAAGTTGATAGATTAGTATTGACATCTATCTTATGCCAAGAGATGCCAGTGACCTCTTGAGTTCAAGGTATAAGACCTAGTTTTCCTGAAAGTCTCACCCAAGTTAGGGAATAAATGTATTAGATAGGGGTAATCTATAGACAAGATTTGTTGGAACCTTCGAGGATTTGAAGAAGATCAGTCCAATGGATTACTAACTTAAACATCCTCAGAGATATTGGTTAGTGCATGATGTTTTTAATGTAACTCATCTTCACTTAAACTATCTAGAGATATCACTTGTCTTTCATCTTGATGAGTTTGTGCTGGATAAGGATACTTCCTTCAAGGAGTATGTATTATGTACTATTTATCAGAGCATAAAGTCATTATATGGTAGGTCTGTTCCTCTTGTACGAGTGTTATGGTAGCACGACAGGGTGCCAGATGAATCATGGGAGCGGGAAGATGATATATGATCTTAATGGATGGAAATCTTTGTTGATAGTACCTCTTTTCACTTATAAGAAAAAACTCAGGGAAAAGTTTCTATAAGGAGGGGAGGTTATAACAACTTGACTTTTTTCCAAGGTACGAATCATTGGTTTTACATTTTAAATATTCTATCCATCACGGAAATGATGTGCTAGGGACTAGGGAAGGAAAAGGAGTGTCTAGGGATGGTTTGGAACTTAGAGGTCCAAAGAAATTGGATATCAGTTGGGCTACACATTTTGTGTAAACTGTTTGAACAAGGACACTTGGTTTGTGTAAATTGTCCAGCAACAGACATGTTAACATGAAAGTCCACATGGTTTTTTGACAACCCTGTGGACTAGGCAAATGACAGTGTGGCTTTCTTCATAGAGGGGAAAAATACATTCTTCATGGTTTACTAATATTTTTCAAACCATGTGAAAAGAAAATGCACAATGTGTTTTGGGGAAAAAATTTCCATTTCTCCCTCTTCCCACTTATGTTTGAATTTACATTTTTTTTCTCTCCACTAGTAGACAAAACTGGGGCCTTATATTCTTTGAGGTCTCAATTGCCTAAATTGTTGATTTTGATCTAGATTCTCCATCCTTCATCCAATCCTTGATCCATTTTATGTTTTTTATTCCCTATGGAAAGGCTCCCTAGTCTCTCTACTCCTATCTCTGATCTTCTATCCATATGTTGAACAATTTTGTTTTAGGCTCATATGCCCTATTTTTATGGAGTTAGACTAAAAATTACATCTCTTTTAAAATCCTATAAATCTGAGGTTGATATCAAGAGAGGCATCATCTACAACCCTAGTGTAGGTGGTCAAGTAGTTTTTTAGGGGATTTTTGGTCATTTCATATTTATTCTATCATTTAGTGAGTCCACCTTTTCCAAGATCCTTTGATGTGAATATTCCTTCATGTAAAATTAACCATAGTGTGTGGAAATAGGTTAATTAAATGTGGTATGGTTTTTTGACATCACCTATGCTCTATAAGGACACCCAAGGGGTGTTCTAACCAAATTGTCTATTTTATGAAATTTCTCCAAGATGACTATGTCCATTGTGAATTACCCATCTTGAGTTTAAATTGAATTAAACCATGTCTCACATGTTTTCTAATGAACCCAAGACACCCCATGGGTGTTTGGTTCTCTTAGGATTGAAAATGAAAAAATGTGTATGGACTTTTAAATATGACCTTTTCTAGGGATGTGCTCTTATAATTTGGTTTACCATGGTTGGAAAATCAAATGAGATGCATTTTTTAGATTTCTTTTGGAATCCCTGAAATGAATTAAATGAATATTAATTTTCTAGTATGGTTGAACCCATGACTTGTGATTATGATTTTAATAAATTTCATATGTCATGTAAATTTATAAATGGAATTGGGAATACCAATAGACTTGCAAAAAAGGCTTGGCCTCATACCTTTAAATGAGTGCGTCACCATGTATTGTTTAAATTTTATAATTTCAATCCATAAGATGTCCTACCTTAGATTTTTTAATTTTTAAAATGAATATGACTTTTATATAGTTTTGGAATTAATGACGATATATGAGGTTTATGCCTCATGTATAATGTATTTGTAAATTTTATGACTTATGGCATTAGATCTAAGGGATCGTGAGAGCATAAAGGGGATGACTGTGTGAGCTTCCATCCGAGGACCTAAGGACCATGAGAGCCTTGGAAAAGGGAGGACTGTGAGAGCTATATTTTGTATTGTTAAGTGATCACGAGAGCTCTTAGAGTGGGGCTACGGATTAGACTGTGAGAGCTTACATGGAATTGGATGTATGTGAGTTGCGTCCCAATCCTTCCCAACACACACACACACAAACAAACTCATAGACACATATATATAAATATAGTGTGTATATATATACCCAGTGACCTGATTAGACATACCAGCTATGGGATGAAGCAGGTAGAACTTCCAGGTGGATGTAAGGAACCTGAGTGGGAGGTTATTTATTTATTCATCATTGGTTTAAATTCCTACTATTATCTGCACACTATTTACATACAAGAACAGACTCAGATTATACGTAAACACTATTTGTGGTAGCCTACGGATATTTTTATGTGAAACACTACTCGAGATGCCTTTGGAACTCAAGAAGAATATTTTTTAGCAGATATGAATATGGGAAAATACCATTTTAGGCTATCATTTCATATTGCTTAGCTTGAGCACAATAGTAGAGAATCAAGCTTAGGATCTAGATGCTACAGAATTGTTTTGGATTTTTTCACTTGTTTACTATAGTATTACAATCCTGATTCGTGTTTTCTATTAAACTTGAATTAGTATGCCATGCATACATGTTTTTATTAAACATTTCATATGAGGCTCTTGTATATTGTTATTAATTCAGTCTCTTACTGTTTATTGTATATTTATATTTGGTTATTCTTCCGCTATAATATAATATTGATTCATACGTTGTGTACATTAACATGGAGGTATAGTATCCCCATGATTTTACATTCAAACCATACTGCTATTCATAAGACCCTAGAATATTGTGTGGCATGATAAGGGTCATGAGTCCAACCGGGCTGGATTCATGGGTTAAGTGGGAGCTAGGTCTGGGATGTCACAATCGTTTATAATACTCATATTGAAAACTTGAAACTAATCTCGAAATAACTCATAGAAATAGAGGAATTTGGAAAATTGCTTCTTATTAGGGGCTAAAAATTGTGGAATTGGGATCTATAAGAGATAAATTGGGTTGTTTTTAAATTTAATTTTATACGATAAGTGTGTCTCTATATTGGTGGAAGTGATATTTTTATAAAGGTTGAAAGGATAGACATCTCCTTGAAAACCATTGTTAGGTAAATGGTAAATATGGATTAAAATGGGAGTTTGGGAATAAATGATAGTGTTACATGTTGGATATAATTTTATACCTAAATAAGTTATTATAAAAAGTCTAATTTTGATGTTCATTTAGTAAAATTCTATTAAAAATATATTAATTCATTTATCCCATGAACCTTGATTAAATATTTACTATGGTAATTATCTTTTTACTAAAACCAATAACATAACCCTCTTTACCAAATTTATGCAATATTATTATTAACTTATAATATATTTAGTCGAATTTAATTTATAAATAAGTGAAAATTACCTTTTAAATTTAAATATAATATATATGGAATAAAAAATTCTTGTAAAGAAGTAATTTTTATTTATATTATCCAGTCTTATCATTATTTTCTTTTAATTTGTAGTTAAATGAGTTAGAATATATTATTAATGTTAAAAATATATTTCCTTTAAAAAAACATTTAACCACAATATTTTTATTTTATTTAAATAAAATGAATAACACATTGAATTGTTTTTTAGTAAAATACATTATATAGGATAAACTAATTTTGTTAGTTATTTAGATACATTAATTGAATAAATATATAATAAAAATAATTTTTATTTATTTTTATATTAGAAATGTAAAATGTATAACAATACAAATGATATATATGTATATAAAATTGATTAACCTGATAAAAAATATTAATATCACCCTAACATTGAATTGAAAAAACATTTCAGATTTTTGTGTAAGACGTGAGGCTATGAAAAATAGAAGTGGTAGAAATAAGTGGTAAATTTTTTATCATGGATATAATACTGATTTACATGATATATAATTTCTCCCACAAACATTTCATCTCAAGACATACTTATTGGAAAATATTGTGCTTGGTCTTAGGAAAACCTTTTAGAAGCTGAATCCCTTCCAAGATCCAACAAATGAGCCTCACTAGGATGAATTATACTACTTGATGCAAATTTTACTATTATATTTATTGATTTCACAATATATTTACATCTATTTATACAATTTAATTCAGTGGTTATTTTTAAATTAATATTTATAATATAACATAGTTTCTTTTCATTGAAGAATTTGTGTAAAACATGCTATTGTAAATTTAAAGCATTATATTGTATAAGGTGTTACAACAAATATCATTCCTCCATTAGTTCTTCCCCACCTCATGAAGTTTCCAGGCGATGAAAGAGATCTATGGGTTCAAGAATGAATATAGAGATCCTTTATAGAATTTTTGGGATTAGTTGAGGAGTATAACTACATCAATCACACATCAATCCTTTAATGGGAACCATTTTTAGTGATATTTTATAATGGTTTATCAGATAATGATAAGAACCTATTTGATGCTTCCATTAAAGGAGAAATTCTAGAAAATCACCAATTCTTTTCAGATACCTGATAGAGAGGAACTAATAGATATCCCAAAAACTCGATATAATATTTACCACTAGAGAAGTATATGAGGTAATAATGTTACAAATTTCCATTACTTGAAACTAAAATTAATGGAATAAATTGTCTTGTAAGTTAGATATTATTGAAAAATGTTCAAGAAGCATCACTATCAATACACCCTTTTGTCTATCAAACATTCCATACTTTAGATCATTTCAATAAGTGATATCTATAATTTAAAAATAATAAGTGATATGATTCCATGTACCATATAAAATTACAAAAACAACCAAGAAAACAAGTTTTTAAGAAGCACTAAATATAAATACGGAGTTGTAAATCAAAACAAAATAATTCTTCCCTTATAGTAGAATTTTCAAAAACTGTACTGGCCAATAAAATTCCAAATAAATTTATACCAACTCTATAAACACCATCAACAAAGATAGAATGAATAACCCATAATTAAAATTATACCTTTAATCTTTCAAATTCCAAAAGTGAACAATAATCCAATCTATGAAATCATATATCTTATATTAAAGAATTTAAAGGTCATTTTGGATTGATAATCACCACTTTTAATAACTTGGTAAATCAAGGATAATGTCATCTACCGTCTTAATAAATTATGAATCCTAATATAAAAGTAATTTTTTTCCTTTAAAACGTGGTATATAAATTAAAAGTATTGTAGAACCAACCGTGGAGGCTGAATCTATAAGTCAATATCCCCATAAACATGAAGAACCAACCCTTAAAGTGAAATTGGTGGATAAAACATAGAGACACAACTATTAAGGGAATATAAGGTAAAATATATCTTGAGAGAGATACCAGAACCCCATCCTCTATTAAATTATAGAATAACAAAACCCACGAATAACATCACCCAATAATTCTATTAAATAATCCTTTCAATAAAAGATGCTTGGAACTATGAAGAAGCTTGAATAAAAAAATATCTTTATTGTATGTCATCAAACAAATTTGATAGTATGTATAGTTTCCCAAGAATATGTGTACTAAGGGAAAAAATTACAAGTAAACGAAAACATAATCCTATGAATAAATATTTCTACTCGAATAACCCAATTGCTACTTTAGAAATGTCACATCCCAAATTCTTTTAGTATCCACTAGACCACATGTGATCTTTCTTTTATAAATGAATAGGGTGAATTAGGATCATAAATTAATATTGTTCATTAGTAATTTTATTCTCACTAGATGATATGGTAAGATAAGATAACCTGAGTATATTTTCAATCAGATTACTAAATCACTACCTACGCAATAATAGTTTTAGACGATGTACTGGTAATACAAAAATGAATCATATTTCTTGAAAATTTTTATATCTCTAACATGGAGGTAGGAATATCTAAACCCATTACCCTATACTTTTTATATTTCTTTTTCTTAACACCATTAGAACCATAATAAATATACACATGGGGACACATTTTATTGATTTCTGAGAATAAAAAATTAATTTCATCATTTTATATTCAATATAATATCCTCTAGAAGCACATTTTTTTCACCACATAACAATATAAAATTCCTTGTTTTTATAAAAGAGAAAATAAAATGTTATATAAAATAATAAAATTAAAAGATGCATATGAATCCCTCAATCCATATAAAAATTATATTTTTAAAAAAATGTATTGAATATGGAATTGGGTCTATACATTGATAAATTTGAGGATATAGTTGAATAATAATTTATTTATTTACATAAATCTAAAAATCACATGTTTTCTTTTCATATATGTATTTCAGTCATTAATAACCCAATGTTGAAACCATCAATGGAATAACCAACTGAACTAGAACTTAAGCTACCAATCTCTAATTTGACATATTATTTTCCGAAAGAATATGAGAAACTACATAAGATAATATTATATAAATTTGATCTTAATCATGAAAAACAATATCTGAATAATAAATAAATAAATATTAGGTCCATATGCTTGTTATTATGAGAGATCACATGGATTATTCCCACTACATGTGTACATGATACTATCCTAATAAATGATAAAAACCCATGAGATAGCCTAATAAAACTTAACCCTCATGGAACTTATGAAAAATAAATTGAATTATTTGTAGGAGCTATAATAATTTATTCCAACTCAGACTCCCAATGGGTGATACCCATTCAGATTTTCACCAAAAGGATTAGATTCAGAATTGTGTAAAATGGGAATAATTAGCATATACCAACAATAATTTGAAATGGTTATAGTCATGAGTGGAAACATCACTTATACCCATGGTCTGGAACCATAGGTAAATCCCCTAGAACCGTGATTATATGAAATACCCATGGTTCAATAAACACTTGGCTACTAAGGCATTGGTATAGAGCTATACCCATGGTTCTAAGGAAACCATGAGTATAGGCATGAATAATTCTATAATACCCATAGTTTTTGGTAAACTGTAGTCATATATCAATACCGATGGTTTACAAAGCCGTTGGTTTAGATTATCACATTGGACATAATATACCAATGGTTCATTGAGCGATGGGTATAGATACTTGTCCCAAACAAGTAGTACCAGCCTGCCTTCCTGCCATCCTTCACCTGTAAAAATAATAAAAACTAGTTACAAACCGAAACCAAAATATATGGTATTCTATCTATCCATTTTGAGTTTACAAGTTCAGTTATATCCTCAATCACACCATCTATAAGTTTCACTATATCTTGTTTTATTATTTTAAGTCGAATCTAATTATAACAACCACCTATTTTTCTTTAAGTTTTAAAAAAGTTGTGTAGGGTAGAATGCCATTGCCTCTAAAAATCTATTACCCAGTCATTTGTCACATTTTTTTGAATATTTCTTATGAAAGACTACTCGAATTCAGTTTTTTTATAAAATTTCCTAAAAATATCCTCTAAATTTGTTTCATACCTTCATGGTCCAGCTACGTTTTGATACTAATTTTTTGGTGGGTTTAGAATCACAGGGGTAGGAACATGGTTTTTAAAGATCTCATGGGGTCTCTAGGACAACTTATAGTGGTTCTTATAGCCTAAACTGTCTTAATTATAAAACTTATTTATGTTTCATTTATTGATATCCATGTAGCCCATATTTTAATAAATTTCCATTATCTGAAACGGTAGATCAAAGTTGTTATGATAGTTTTGAGTACGTTTAAACATCATTTAGAGATGAAACTACTGTCTATGTGTTTTTTCATTAAAAAGTGCAGTAGCCTTATAGTTTGGTTTAGCCTAATGAGTCACTAACTTTCCGTAAAAAATTTCATAGTAATTTTGATCATGTTTCAAAATAAAATGGGAAATCTACATACTTCCCAAGGGATGATGAGGTCATGATTTCAGATGTGTTCTATATGATTGTAAATATCATTGGCATCTATATCATATATGACATATAGCAAAAAAATGATATGGTTGGATATAACTAAGACACACATTCTCAAAACTAGTCCACATCAGTGAAGAATGTGTGAATTACCAAAATTTATGACAGAATCAAAATACGAGTGTTAATACAAATTCACGGCTACTTTTCACTCAACATGTTTTAGCCAAAGAAAAGGTAATATTTTAGAAATATGTACATACCATCAACCACCCAAGGAATTTATATTTATTTACATCAAGGAATGGTTATAATAGTTTTATTATGTTAGTATCACCGAGTCACTACCATTTAGTGGGGGAACAATAATGTGTGAGATATGAGTACAACGTGATACTAACTATACAATATATACAATAACAACACAATGAAAAAATAAAAAAGATAAACTAGAAAAAGATGAAAATGGTATGTTAGTGTAGAGATAAGAAACTTCAAACATTGAATATTTTTAAATAATAATTAGATATATGATATCATTTAATTCCTTATAAATTCATATTATTAGTGTATGAAAAAATCAAGGTTTCTTATATAGAAGCACTTCTATATCAAGAATATAAATTTCATGTTTTGCATTGTTTGATTTCTTATGGCCATATTTACAGAAACCCGTGAATCTATTCCATAGAATATTCTGAAATTTAATTTAATATCATTAATAAATTGATACTATGATCTACTTATTCTATCCATATAATAAGTCTTCATATAGTGTTCGAGATGTGATCTTCTAATAAAGAATTCTATAATAGCGTCTAATAATCTAACATGTTTCATAGCCGCGCTTCCTAGATATATAGTTATTGTAACATTTGATCTGCAATTTTATAATTTTTGAATTTATAATAATCATAACTTATAATAGTCTATATATCACATCGTTAGATTAACAAACATCCATCTAATTCATGGTGTAACTAATGGTTCATTTCATTAGCCTTTAATATATGAGGATATATAATATAATTTTCTCTAAACTGTAATGCATAGTATTTGTAATTTTCTAAATTCTAGAATCTATTTAATAACATTTTTTTATATATAATGATAATATAATGTAATAATTCTACAGCAAGAGTAATATTTTCTTGTAATTCATAATATATATTCCTTTAAAAAATATAAATATATAAGAAATATATTTGATGAGTAAGAAATTAAAAATATGCATATGTTTTTACCTTAGAAAGAAATCGAAAAACATCAATATGTTATAGATTCATCATAAATAAGATATTTTTCCCTATAAAAAATCTAATTTATACCATTTTACCAGATATGTATAATATTAAATACATAAGATGAATAATATGTAATAAAAAATAAATATCAAAAAATCATTAAAACATAATGAATAATATAATAATAATGTTAATAATGAATAAATAAAATAATAGAGTGATGGATATATAATTATCCAAACACAATAGAAATGTTTCAAGAATACACTCCAAGAAAATCAACAATTTTGATAATTACAATACTGAAATAAATCCACAATACTCTCCCATGTTTTTTAATTGATCAAAGAGTCCAAACATAACATATCATGTTCTAAATAAATATAAATTTAAAATAGATTATGTGATTAAAAAAAATAAGAAATATATCATGTAAATTTATAATATAAATCATCCTAAAATCATGTATACTAAAGCAAGACATGTTAAATGTTACAAAATCATGTATACTAAACCAAACTGTGTTAAATATATCCAATCTAAACAAATAAAATATCAATCATCTATTAAAGATAAAAGAAACAATATAAAATGATAAAAATTTAAAAAAAAATATCCAAACTAAACTATAATCAATTAAAAATACCAGAAGAAGCATTAGGGACTCAATGTAAAAGATGACCAGAATAAAAAAAACACAGTCGGTTGAGTACGATGGACCAGTAGAAGTAGTATTTTTCGGGTGAGGTAAACATTGCATGACATATAGGGGATGCAAGTCGGGTGAGGGAAACACTACTCGACCTAGGGGGGCATGACCAAGGGGTATGCTCGACAAGAGGAGGATGATGGGGGATGCACATTGAACGAATGTGGAGGAGAAGGGGGGGTACGTGCTTCAAATGAAGGAGAATGAGGTGGTATGAACGTTTGGTGAGGTAAATGCCAAGGGATAGAAATGGAACTGGAGGGGGAGTGTGGTCGGGGAGAAAATACTCTTCTATATATACCAACAATTTACTAAAAACAATTGGTATAGAGTATTTATACCCACATTTTATTAAAATAGTGGGTATAGACTAACATTATTTAGGCTATACCCATGATTTTGAAAACTATGGGTATATATCTGTGGGAATTTCTCCTCTTTCCAGTATTGAGGGTCTAAATTGACTATAAGAAATTGAAAATTATTATTAAAAAATAGAACTTACTCATCACTTGTATCAATAATGTTTTAGAATGATTAGTTATAAAATGTTATTTTTATTTATTTTATTAATTTTAGGGTAATATATAGGTCCCCATAATACTAGAAAACCTAGAAAAAACAACTTTAACCTACTCTTTTAGTATTTTTTTGAAACTAAAGAAAGAATTTTTTACTTTGAAATTCCTTAATTAATTTTCAATAGTACATGGTAATCATTTTTATGCTTATCATTATTTTCAGAATAACATATCCTAACACTGTAAAACATAGGTGATCATATTTAGGACATACTGAATTTTACAAAAGGATTATTAGAGCATTTCTAGAGACTATTTTCATAGTAAAAAACATAGTCATGTTGAATAATTAATTTTTATTTGATTAATCATTAAATAAATCCTTTGATAGACTTGAATAAATATAGAGGACATCCATATAAAGTTGTACACCATGTTTGGAATACATCTTTGATGTCCTGTATGATGCATCAAATCAGGAATTAGGTGTTGTTGTAACAACCCATGTTTTTATAAAAATAAATATAAATCCATGGAACGTTTTTAGGTAGATATTTATAACAATCATTTAAATATTATTTTTCAACTTCTCTATTTTGAATTTCCAAAAAATGTCATCTACAATTGTGTTCAGTAAGTTATTTAGAGTCTAATGAAACCAACTTATTTATTTATGAATAATAACATACCCTTATTAATAGTAATATGAACAGTAATATGACTCTAATTAATAGTAAATTTTATTATTACTTTATTTTCTTAAGACTTTATGATAATAACATCTTGGTTAATGTTCCAGTGTGATATAGAAGTTGTTATAGAATTAAAATTGTTAATTTTTAAATTATGTTTGCGTATATTTTAAAATTGAATTAATAATATGTAGAAATTTATTTCTATAAAATGGACTTCAGTTTTGAATTCTACACATCGAAAAATGGTTAGGGTAATTTTTTGGGATTGTTTTTGAAATTCTTGTTTTTTTATGAATAGTGAAATATGATAAAATACCGTATAATCAAATTATCAGTAAAAGACACTATTTATGGCATGATAAGTAATTCAAGGATACATGGTTCAAACTCACATTCCATTATTACAATTTGGGGTCATATGATCTGAGAATATCCATAATCTTGGGCAAAAATATTATGATAATGATTAAAATAATGAAAAATACCCCATCTCCAATATAAATACCACCCTCAATACCATCCTCTTCACACACCTCTCAATCCTTGATCCACGCCTAAGTTCAGCCCAATACTCCCCCAAGGGTTTTCCCCACTTCCTAGAGCTTCTGTTCTCACCAAAAGACCAAAACCGAATCCCTTCAGAAGGATCTCAAGGAGAAGAGATCAAGAGCTAAACATCCAATTTTATTTTCATTGTTTTCATTCATTTTATGTTATTATGTTCCTTTAACTCTGCCTTATGTTGGGATATTTAATTACATATCCCACCTTACTCTCTATATTATGTAATATTTATGAGATATCTCATTTCTCTCATCAAACTATTTTTATTAAATTTTAAGAGACGTCGTTAGACAGCCGAATTTGTGTGACAAATTTCTTGAAGTTTTATTTTATTTCAAGAATCCTTTATTTTATTATTCTTTCATCACCCCCTATTTACCAAGAGGAATTTAATCACATTAATCTGGTATATTCTTGACGTTATCATGTTCATGGGAAATTCATCATGAATTTTATTTTTTCCCCCACTTGTTTAAGGAATTAAAATCATTTTCCTTGATGTGTTGAATTACCAACATCATGGACGATGTGATTTCAATTAGCTTTAATTCCTTTAAGTCTGGTCATGAAACCATTTTTATGGTTGAAACAGGTTATAATATATGTATTATGACTCACAAATGGTTATGGAATTCGTTTGTACACATGGTTTTAATTTATAAAACAAAATGAGGTCGTTATTATCAAAGAACCGCTATACTGATCTAAACGAACATCATTAACGTTTTAACTTATGACACATCCTCATGTAATAATTAAAAATGATAAATGGTATAATTTGTATTAATGGATATATGTTAATTATACACCATTCCCATTTTTGAGTTTCACTTCCAATCAATAAGAACATCCACCATTAACCAATCATGGAAATTATGTAAAGAACTCACCCAAAAACAGTGCTAGGATGAAAATACTAACAATTAAAGGGTAAAATGATGTAATGAAATGATAATATAAGATGTTATAAACATGAAAATGTTTCTATAAAATACTAATAACACTCTTTTAACCATTATACAGTTTGTTTAAACAATTTTAATGTAAGACAAACTCAAGGTAAGTGAATTATTAACCTGATTTCCTTTCTTTGGGATAACCTTCTACATCGCTATTTATGTGAAATTAATATCATTTGTGTTATGGGTTTTGTTTATATTAAGTCTAATTATTTATATTAAAGTATATATATATATTCCATCTACTCTATTAATTTTCACTTCAAATATATGATATTAATAACATACATGCCTTTTAAAACCATCTTTTAATATTTTGTTTTACAAAGTTTAAAAGCAATGTTTTTATGCTATTATTAATGTTGTATGATTACCTTCTAGATCGTGGGAATTATTTATTAAGAATTGTGGGACCTATATCTCCCTCCAATTCTTTGGGTATCTGTATGTTTATAGGTTGGATTTGTAGTTACTCCAAGTGTAACGGCTATGGTTATACAAAAAATAAGGTAGCCACGAGGGTTACAAATTATAAGGTAGCCAAGAGGGTTACATAATTATGTATATAATACACCAAGATAACTATATGGTTCTACTTATGTTTTTATGTATTTTGGAAATCTCATTTTTTACAAAGTATCTTTATATCGGCGACAAGAATGTCTTTTGAAAGTGATTTCATATGTTACAAGTATTCATGGACTAATGTGATCTTTCCTTCTTCTCCACCCCTTAATGATATTTTGTGTTCATCCCATGTTTTTAATTTATTTTCACAGGTTAATGGATGTGTAAGGAAAATAAAAAATCCATGTTAAATGTTTAATAATTTTTAAAGAATCATGTTTTACGATTTAATGTTTTATATTTTGAAAAAATAGAGACTGTATTTATGGTGTCCACTCTATAAAAATTTGTAATTTCTTGAATGTGTTATGTACAAATTCTTTAATGATCTATACTTGAAAATATCCTCAATGTAAAGTGTTTTCTTGAATAAATTCTATATTACGTATGTAATAAGTTCGTATCCTTATAGTTTGTATCAGAGGATGGTTTAGATAACTTTAGGAGTTATAGTGATGTTAATAGAATACCATAAATGATTTTCACTCTATGGATAATTTGAAATTTTATAGCATTTAAAAATTACAATGTCGCTTCATCTAAGATATGTTTGTTCAGAATGGTTTTCTGCAGAAGGATCATAGATGCTGAAGAGGAGAGGCACTAATAGAATGACATCCTTCTGGAACTACATCCTGTAATATTAGGGATTGGAACTGAGCAGTTTGTAACAGTAATGTATTAGCTAAGGTAGAAAATAAATGGTGGAGGAATCCAAAAACGAGACCAACCAGAGGTACCACAACAGAACATAAAAATATTGGAACATTTTATGAGACAAGACCCCCCTTTCTTTAATGGATCTTCTGGCCTAGTAGAAGCTGAATGGTGGATCAAATCACTTGAAAATACATTTTATGTTATGGGATGTTCAAAAAATAAAACGTTAAGTGTTTTAATTTATCATTTTTAAGGATATGATGATTACTGGTGGTAAATGGTAAGGAATATCAGGGGTAGAGAATATTTTTATTCCATATAGTGGGATGAATTTAAAATTCTTTTCCTTGAAAAATATTTTCTTAAGGTGGTTTGACATAGGATGAAGAAGAAATTCCTTGAATTGAAACCGAAAGAGGAACATTCAATGGCCATGTTTTAGGTGAACTTCAATCAACTAGCGAGGTATGCTCCAGATCATATTAGAGATCCTGATAGCTAAATAAACCACCTTTACTCATGTCTCATTCCAAGGTATCTAAGGGCGTTGGCCTCCTATGAATTCAAACATTATAAGAAACTTTTCCGATGTGCTGAGAGGGTAGAGATGGATTTTATTGACGATCACCTGCATTTTCGAAATAAAGAGAAGAAGTTGTTTTAATGGAAAGTGGTGGGTAAAAATCAACCAAAGAAATCTAATTGTAAGAAAATATAATATGCAGTTTGTGAAAAGTGTGGCAATAACACTCTGGGGAATGTCTTAGAAAAACTAGGAAGTGTTTTAAATGTGGTATATTTGGGCATATGGACCAATATTTCAATGAAAATGATCCTATGACTAATCATGATAAGAATATTGTAAAGTGTTTTAAAAGTGGTGAAATGGTTCATTATGCAAATGCCTACCCAAATAGAGATCTGAATGATGAAAAGTATCCAGACTACAAGTAGAAAGATGTAGTGAGATCCTTTGAGACTACATCAGCAGATGTCAGGCCATCCAACGAAGTTGTATCATTTACTTTGTTTGTTCAATCATATATTTATAATGTTTTGTTTGATATGGGGTTTGCACATTCTTTCATCTATGAGAAATTTTCTAGTAAATTAGAAATATCACCTCTAAAAATGAAACCATAACTTCTTTTTAAAACACAAGGGGGAAATGTTATAGGAAATAAAAATTATAAGAATATTTCTTTTGTTATCTATGGAAAGACTTTACCTTCAAATGTTATTGTTTTACCCTTAGTTGAGTATGATGTTATTCTGGGAATGCATTGGCTTTCTGATTATCATTCTAAGATTGACTGTTGAGCTAATGAAGTTTTTTTTTTCAGAAAGAGTTTCAGTTTGTATACAAGAATGAACCAATACAATTGATAACATATCAAGAAAATGAGAAACTATTGAAATTTTGAAATGAATGTTATCTTGATCATATTGATGAAAACAAGGGAACTATTCAGATTAATGATGTGGCAGTGGTACATAAACACCCTGATGTTTTTCTTGATGAGTTACCAGGTTTCATACTTTATCGGGAAGTTAAATTCATAATTAACTTAGTTCCCAATGCTTAGCCAATTTAAAAAACCCCATATCATATGGCTCTAATAGAACTTCTTTAATTGAAAAATCAGTTATAGGATTTTATTGAGAAAGGCTGCATTCGTCCTAGAAATTCACCATGGGGATACCCTATTTTGTTTGTTAAAAAGAAAGATGGTTCCATGAGACATTGCATTGATTATAGAGATTTGAATAAAATCACTATTAAAAAAAGTATCTACTACCTCATATCGATGACTTTTTTGATCAGCTCCCAAGAGCATATTACTTTTCCAAGATTGACTTGATATCCGGATACGATCAGCTGAAGGTGAAGGAGGATGAAATCTCGAAAACAACCTTTCGTACTAGATATGGGCATTATGAATTTGTTGTTATGTTGTTTGTATTAACTAATTCACCTATTGTATTCATGAATCTTATGAATTGAGTATTTCATGTTTTCTTCGATATGTTTTTGGTTTTATTTATTAATGACATTCAATAATTTTATAAAAATAAAGAGGAGCATGAAAACTATCTTAGGGGAGTTTCACAAACCATAAAAGAAAAGAAAATATTTGGAAAATTCAGCAATTGTGATTTTTGGTTTCAAAAAATTTCTTTTATTGGGAACATTGTAAATAAGGATGGAATAAAAGTTGATCCTACCAAAACAAAAGTAGTTGATGAATGGAAATGATCGACAAATGTTACATAGATTTGTAGTTTTCTAGGGTTAGAAGGTTATTACCAATGGTTTGTTAAGAACTTTTCATGGTTATCTATCCTGATAACTAAGATTACATAGAAATGGGTTAAATTTGTTTGGACAGAAGAATGTGATGTTCATTTTTAGTAACTAAATAAGAGATTGGTGAATACTCCGATTTTGGACTTACCTTCCCAAAATGGTGAGTTTTTCATCTTTAGTGATGTTTCTTTGAAGGGAATTGGTTTTGTTTTGATGCAAAATGATCATGTAATTTCCTATTCTTCAAGACATCTTAATCCTCATGAGATAAATTATCCCACTCATGATTTGTAATTAGAAGCTGTGTTTTTTGATTTGAAAATTTGGAGGCATCATTTATACTGAACGAAATGTCAAATATATACTAACCATAAATGTTTGAAGTTTATATTCACATATAATGAATTAAACATGAGGCAATGAAGATGGATTGAACCAATAAAAGATTACGATATCACAATCAATTACCATCTTGGAAAAAACAAACAAAGAGGCGAATGCCTTGAGTTGGAAACATCATGCATAATTAACCAGTTACGTTTGGAACATGATACCTTGATTAATGATTTGATTAATTTTGGCTGAGAAGTTGTTGGTGTAGGGAATACATCTGATTTTGTTTCAGGTTTCAGTGTAGTCGTCATTATCAGATAGAATTAAGAAAGCACATAAGGAAGACTGTGAGCTACAGAAAAAGGTAGAATTAGTTAAAATGGGTATATTTGCAAAATTTAACCATGATAAAGATTGTGTTTTGGGATTTGGTAAAAGGTGTGTGTGCCTTGTGATTCCAAATTAAAGAAGGAATTGTTGTGTGAAGCTCATAGTTCTACATTTTCAGTTCATCCTGGAAGTACTAAGATTTATAGAGACCATCGAAAGTATTATTGGTGCGATAGAATGAAAAGAGATATTGCTTATTTAACCATGAGATGTTTTAAATGTCAACAGGTTAAAGCAGAGTGACAGTTACTGAAGGGGATGCTTCAGCCATTTTCCAGCACCAGAGAGGAAATGGGAGAATGTTTCCATATACATTGTGGTGAGACTAACAATTACTTCCCAAGGTAATAATGTGATTTGGGTTATTGTTGACCGACTAACAAAATCTTCACATTTTATTTCTATTTGAGATACAATTTCATTGGACCAAACTTTCATGATTATACCTCAAATATATTGTCAGGTTACATAGAGTTCCTCTTTCCATTGTATCTAACCAGGATCCCAGGTTCACTTCTATCTTTTGGAAGGGACATCTGAAGTCGTTGGGAATAGAGTTAAATTTCAGTATAGCTTTTCATCCTCAATCAGATGGGCAGTAAGAACGAATGATTTAAACATTGGAAGATATGCTTTGATCCTGTTTATTGGACTACTAGGGAAGTTGGGATCAACATATTTCTTTAGTTGGGTTTTATTATAATAATAGTATTTATTCTTGTATTTAGATGACACCTTTTGAGGACTTGTATGAGAAGCAGTGTCGGACTCCAGTGTTTCAGGATGAAGTCGGTGAGAGAAATTTGATGTGGAAATAATTAATAGAAGAATTTTCTGAGAATGTGAGGATGATCCAGCAACACAGGAGGATAGATCAGAGTAGGCAGAAAAGTTATACATATAACTGAAGGAAAAACATTTCATTCGAGGCAGGTGACCATGTTTTCCTTAAAATCACTCCTTGGAAAAGTGTGATGCGTTTTGGTAAGAAAGGGATGATAATTCCACGGTTCATTGGTCCTTTTGAAATCATTGATAATGTTAGAATAACTTCATACCACATAGCTTTTCCTCTGAGTTTGTTTCAGGTACACAATGTTTTTCATGTTTCGATGTTGATAAAGTATGTACAAGATTCATTACATGTCTTGAGCCCAGAAGCAGTTCAGCTAGAAGAGAACCATTATTACGAAGAGAAACTAGTTAAGATTATTGATCGATGGGAACATTTATTATAGAATAAGATAATATACTAGGTAATGGTTTTTTGGATAATCCACATGGTTGAAGAAGTAACATGGGAGTCTGAAAATGCTATGAGGGAAAAGTACCCTCAGTTGTTTAATAAGTAAATAAAATTGTGAGGATGAAATTTCTAGAAGGTGGGGATAATGTAACACCCCATGTTTTTCTAAAAATAAATAGAAATGCATGGAAATTTATTTTAAGTATATATTTATAACTATCCTTTAAACCTAATTTTTCAACTTCTCTATTTTGAATTTCCAGAAACTGTCATCTACAATTGTGTTCAGTAATTTATTTGGAGTCTGATGAAACCAACATGTTTTTTTTGTGAATAGAAACATACCCTTATGAATAGGAATAAGAATGTTAATATTACCCTAATGAATCGTAAATTTTATTATTATCTTATTATCTTAATATTTTAATATAACAACATCTTGGTTAATTTTTTATCGTGATATTGAAGTTGTTATAGAATTAGAATTGTTAATTTTTGAATTTAGTATGATTTTATTTAAAAATTAAAATAATAATATTTAAAAATTTATTTACATAAAATGGAATTAATTTTTGAAATCTACATGTCAATAAATGGTTAGGTTGAATTTTTTTTATTTTTCTTAAATTTTTGTTTTTTTGATAAATAGTGAAATATGATAGAATACAGTATAATCAAATTATCTGTAAAATAAACTATTTATGGCATAATAAGTGATCCAAGTCCACTTGGTTCTAATTCACATGAAATTATTACTATTTTGAGTCGCATGAACTAAGAATATTCAGAATCATGGGCAAAAAGATTATAATAAGGATTAAAATACTGAAAAAAACCCACTCCCCTCCACTATAAATACCACCCTCACTCTCCTCTTCTTCCCACACCTCTCAAGCCTTAATCCATGTATATGTTATTCCAAATACTCCTCATAAGTCTCTTCCCCACATCTTAGAGATACTGGTATCACCAAAAGACAAAAACTGAAGCCCTTAAGAAGGACCTTAAGGAGAAGAGGTCAAGAGGAAAACATCCTCTTTTATTTTCTATCTTTTCTTTCATTTTATGTTATTATCTTCCTTTTCTTTTGGATTATGTTGGGATATTTAATTCCATATCCCCCCTTACTGTCAATATTATGTAATATTTATGATATATCTATTTTCTCTCATCAAACTATTTTTCTGAAATTTTGAGAGACGTCGTTATGCTGCCGAATTTTCATGAGAAATTTATCATGTTTTCTTTTTTTCAAGTTTCCTTTATTTTATTCTACTTTACTCACATTATATTAAGAAAGAGGCATGAAATCTATAGAATCATTTATATTCTGTATGTTCTCATGTTCATGGAAAATTCATCCTCAATCTTCTTCTCTTCCACCACTTTTTCAAGGAATTAAAAACATTTTCCGTGATGTGTCGAATTACCGACATCATGGACGATGTGATTTTAATTTTCATTAATTCATTCAAGTCTAGTAATGAAACCATTTTTATTATTGAAACAGGTTATAATATATGTATTATGTCTCATCAATGGTTCTGTAATTCTTTTGTACACGTGGTTTTAATTAATAAAACAAAATGAGGTCGTTATTATTAGAGAACCACTAAAATGATCTAAACGAACATCATTAATGTTTTAGCTTATGAATATTTATCATGTAATAACTAAAAATAATAAATGGTATAATTTATGTCATTGTATATATTTAAACACTACTCAATTCCAATTCTGGAGTTTCACATCCAATCGAAAAGAACAACCACTATTAACCAATCATGGAAATTATGTAAAGAACTCACCCAAAAACAGTGCAAGGAGAAAAATACTAAAAATTAAAGGGTGAAATGATGTTATTAAATGATAATATAAGATATTATGAAAATGAAAATGTTTCTATAAAATTATAATAACACTCTTTTAAACATTATACAGAATTTTTAATCATGTTTTAATTATTACAAACCCGAGGTAAGGGAATTCTTAACCCGATTTCCATTCTTTGGGTTAACCTTCTACATCGTTATTTATGTGAAATTGAAATCATCTATGTGATGAGTTTTTTTTATATTGTGTTGAATTATGTATATATATATATATATATATATATACTATCCACTCTATTTTTTTTCACTTCAAATATATGATAATTATAACAGACTTCCCTTTTAAAATAATATTTTAAAATTCTATTTTACAATGTTCAAAAGCAATGTTTTTATTATATTATTCATGTTGTATGATTGTGTTCTAGTTCTTGGTAATTGTTTATGAAGATTGGTGGGACCTATATCAACCTCCAATTCATTGGTTATGTGTATGTTGGAGGTCGGCTGTATAGTTACTCCATGTGTAACTGCGATGGTTACACAAATAGTAAGGTAGATGCGAGGGTTACAAATTATAAGGTAGTCGAGTGGGTTACTAGATTATGTAAGTAATTCCCTAGATACATTTATCGTTCTACTTCTGTTATTATGTACTGTTTAAATCTCATGTTTTATTAAGTATGTTTATATAGGTGACAAGAAGATATTTTGAATGTGATTTCATATGTTACACGTATTCATGGACTAATGTACTATTCCCTTATTTTCCACCCCTTATTGAGATTTTGTTCTCATAACATGTTTTTAAATGATTTTAACATGTTAATGGATGTGTAAAACAAATTAGGAAGCCATGTTAAATATTGATTAATTTTTAAAGAATCATTTTTTACAATTTAATGTTTTACATTTTGAATAAAATGGAGAATATTTTTATTGTATCCACTCTGTAATAATTTGTAATTCCATGAATGTGTTATGTCCCAATTCTCAAAATATATAAACTTGAAAAGATCCTCACTGTAAAGTAAGTTTTTTGTTGACTAAATTCAAGATTATGTATGTAATAAGGCTGGGTCCTTATAGTTGTGTTGTCCCAAATATTGATCAAAATTCACATGTGATATCATATTATTCAGAAACTCTAGAAATATCCCAAGTCAATTATATAATATTAGATAATTAATTTTTATTAATTATTGTTGCATTATACAAATTCTATTCATATTTATTAGGTATATAATAAACCATTTATTTTAATTATGCAGTATATAGAAATTTTATCTAGAAATCTCATTTAAAGATATGATTAGTGAGATAGATATTGATACTACAACAATTCAAGTTTAAGATGAAGGAAAATAATGTTTGTGTGAACTTATTTTAAGACCATTGGAGAAATATTCCACACATTTTTCATGCCAAAACCCAAAAAATTACCTTGCATGATTACCTACATTGTGGTCAACTATATAAATTCATTAACGTACCATGGTATTCAAATACGGTGAATTTCATGGTAATATCAAAGGCTCATTTGTTATTTACTTAGAATAAGAAAATTGAGTTAAAATATTATTCAAACTTATATTATAGGGAATATCCATATTAATGTGAAATTTATAATGGTCAATTAATTAGATTGTGTATACCTTAGGGGGATGTAAGTTGTGTGCTTACATTTTTTCATACAATAATAAGTGGAGGTCACTTTGTTCCTCCAAAAATATATGAAATATTTTTGAGGAAAGTATAGTGAAATCTAACAGAAAGTAGTAGAGAAATTATCCATAGGGTGGAATGCTGGCATATGTAATTGACTTCGAAACATCTATGTATGTATCCTTATATAATTATTTATTATAAAAGAGGTCACATGCCTATTGATATACATTAAAAAGAATACTACGATGTGATGAAGATAAATACAGAATCTAGTAAGGATAGATCGAAAATAAATATCCAAATGATGGAATTAAAGAAACTTATAAGGGAAGATGTTGAGAACACCCTATTGTAAAAGGGAACTTATAGATCTTTCCATGATATATTCTTTTATAAAAGAGAATTTCAAGTTAGAGACAACATGATACTATTTTCCTTTAGGATTAAGCTCATGCATTGTAAACATAATTCTAAATAGACAAGAGCTTTTATAGTGACTAAAATGATTCTATTTGGTGTGGCTAAGATGAAAGGAATTTAATTTTATTAGTCATTTAAATTGAATGGAAATTAGATTAATATGTTTCATAAATACTTTAGGAATTAAATAATTGAATAGTACAAACTCTTCCAGGTTGAATATAAAAAAAATCACCAAGATTTCTCCCTCATACACACTTATAAAAAAACCACTCTTTTAATATATAATTCCTTGACCACTATATGTTGAAATTAATTGGTAGTTGTGTTTGAAATAAGTTTTAGGGGAGATAATTTTAGTTTATATCATAGAATATAACATTTTATTTTCTTTATACATATATATGTGTTTGTGTGTATATGGCCTAAGAATAAAATAAAATTTCAAATATATTTTTTTAATATATTTTAATTTTCTTCAGGATATATATTATTTTCTTCTGAATTTTTATTTTTTCATGATTTAAATATACGAAATTGAGTTCCAAAATAGTTCATTTATAGGGAAAAATTATAGGACCATCTTGAATGATTCCACCAGTTTGGAAGCTGTTGAAGTCAGAGTATTTAATAGTGAATCTGTCTAATATGATCATAAAAATAATTATTTTAAAACTAAGGAATGGATTTTAATATTATATATATTTGTGTAATCAAAATTTTCACATGAGGCAATTCTAATATTGAAAATAATCTTAGGAAACTTAGGCTATGTGAAAAAGAAACATCAGGGAACTAATATGAAATAACTTAATAAATTCCTTTTAAAATTAGAGTAAACAAAATTATGATCTCATGTGTTGTTATTAGATAAATAAGCACCATTTGAGTGAGTAGTAAAACCCATTGTTCATTGAATAATAACTTTTAATAACTCATGGATGGAAAAAAATCAATAAGTATACAATTGTTTAAATGAATGGATTTATGTGATGGGAATATTGAACCCAAATGAATAAGAGACAAACATATTTATATGAATGAAAATTTACTTGTATCCAGGATGTGCGGAATTTTACTTTGGTATATGGATCTCAAGAAAGAGGGAATCATAAAAGATCACTTGAAAAAATCTTAATTACACTAAAATCTAATATTTTTGAAACCCAGAACCAGAACATTGGATTGAATTGAAATTGGAATATTGGTAGGATTCATATAAGAGGCTCAATATCTTAAATATTTAATAAGTATTCATTTTTTGTTAGTTTCTATTTTTTGTTTTCCTAATTGATAAAGAGAATACTTTTTGGTAGATGAAAATGTATATTTAAGGTTTTAAATAGTTATGTGTGATAGAGTGACGAGTGTTATTTTTTTTCAATTTTTAATCCATTTTTCAAAGATAATTAACTCCATAATTTATTTTAAACCTATGAAATAATTATATTTATATATACATAAATAAATCTAGAATTATTTTCAGAATGGATTCAATCTTGATTTTTTACTTATTTATTTAAAATTTTAATTAATTATTAATTGATAAATATATTTTATGCTTAATATTTTTAATAAAATTTTACCATTAAATTTAGATTATTATTTACAATTGAAAATTATTTATAAAAATTCTATTTTGATTTATTATTTTTTATTAATTATATGTATAAAGTTGAAAAATGGAAAAGTAATTTTATGTATAAAAATAATATGGAATTTTTATATGTCATTAACTACTATCTATATGATTAATACAATATAAATATGAGTCAAATTATCTATGTATGAGTCATATTTACATATATGAGTCATTCATCTTCTATGTGTATAAGTGAGAAGAATAACATTTGATTCATCTTCATCTTGTGTATGAATTATTTGAGTGGGATTTATTTATTTTTGAGTCATGGGAAACAATTTCGGATTCATCATATTTTATCCACAAATTCATACAGGTGACCCTATCTTTTTCTCAAATATGGAGAAGGGGAAAAAATTTGAAACTCTGAATGTAATCATGGAATGACCTAAAATTGACTCAACCTCCCTTGTTTTCCTAAACTCAGAAAGAATGTTCTAGAGCTACCACATAGACATCATCCATCATGATAAAAATATAGAAGATATTTGGAAGAAATGTTATTGTTTGGAATATTAGAGATCACATTTATGACATAAATATACAGCATTGGCATATACACATGGTATCAATTAGAGGAAATGATACTTCGACTCTAGAACTTAGGAGGATTATGAAGGCATAAGGATAACTGATGGAATAAGATGAATCCTATAATGATAATGTGTGAGATGTAGCTATTTAAGAGTGAAAATAACACTCTATCACTTTTATAATTATATATATAGGTCAAATATTTACTGTTGGGAAGTGAACTGATTTATTGTGATAATTTTTTTTTGTTTAGGAGTTTTTTACAATAATATATCTAGTGACGGAATACTGGAAACATAGTGGATAAAAAATTGAAACATTCCCTAACCCAATTAATTAATTTAAATTTAAAATTTTATTTCTATTACTATTTATTAATCGAGAAGTATTTTATTTTTTAGATTGTTTGAGGTTTCCATTTATCTTTCAATTTCAATTATTCATTTCTTCTTCACTAGTTCAAAGACACATGTCATATAGAATGTGTTCACTACCTATGGTGGTGAGATGAAGATTGATTTAGAATTTATAATATATATAAGACATATTTTATTGGTGATGACATGGAAAAAAGTTGTTATTCAACTTATATATTCATACTGATTGTACTATTTGAGGGTGATCAGTTTAGGTTATATCTATTTGGAGAGTGAAGAATATTTTAATAGAATAACATATTAACAACGTAAGAGGTGACTGTCTATGGTTAAGTCACTAATTTTAAAAAGAAATCAAATCTAACCATTTAATTTACTTCTCAAACTCACATAATACACACAATAAAAATAAAAAATTCACACTAAAATAACATTTTATCTAGAGACAACTGATGTCCCATTAATCACTATATTTATCTTGGGTTTAAAAATATATTCATTTTGAGGCCCAAGAAATCCAACACATCAAAAACATACTCCCATGTCACTATTACATTACTATAATCAATCCTTAAGAATGTTATAATATAATATATAGAATATAAGTAAATAACTAAATTAATAAAAATACTGAACATACCAAATATTTCTCTGGAAAATTTAAAAAACAATTTTACCAATTCAAATTTCGAAAAAAATAATTTTTAAAATTGTATTTATAATTTATATTGGATTTACATAGTCATATAATTTTATCAAGAAATTTTTCTATGGGAACAAAAAAATAATGGTATGTTCCTACCAATTTAATTTTTAAATAGTCATTGAGGTTCCCATTGAAGAGAAGTGATGTGATAAAAAGTATTATTATGACCCACTAAAAGGGGATTTGGATTAGTTTAACACCATTTTGATTTAGGATGGGTATAAATAGGAAAAAAGTATTTTTTCTTTTTATTTAACTAGGTCATGCCTCTATTGATGTTATCTAAGAAGAAACCGAAAAGATTTTGAATATCACATAAACCATTAATTATAAAGTCAAGGATTTATATTTAGTCTAGTTAATATTTAGAAGGAAGATATAAATTATATTTTAATCATATATTTATGTATCAAGATGAGCTCCCACGATAAATTGGATCCCCAAGAACCATGGAAGTATAGGAAACCCCATAGAGAGCTTAAATGAATAGTGATAGCTTAGGAGGGAGTGAAATGGGAGTGAAATGGGAGTAAAATTAGCTAAAACACAATCCCCCTAACTTTTAGGATAAATTTTAGGTATAAATGTAAAAACATTATCTTTATAAAATTGAATTTTCACAATATTCTACCAAGTAGCGGGTACATTACCACCAGATACATTTTTTATAAAAAAGTCTGGACACATAAAGCCCCATTTTGTACCAAATATGAATCCATTGCTACCTAGTATTTACTTCACCTCATACCCTCCCAATATTCTATTATCACTCCCAAAAAACCATAATACATATATCTAACTCAAAATATACTATAAATAATATTTAAATTGAATAAAATTTATGGGAATTTTCTACCTGTAGAATTATGTGTCTTTACAACCTCCCCACCTTTATTATTACCATCTTGGACACCCTTATAGTAGCTTTCGAAGGGAATAAATCTTCTAAATAAAACTTCATTTGTTCTTCCCACTCATATATTTCATCATAGAGATTTCGATATAGCCACTTATCCCAAAATAGAGGTATACCTTTTACTCCAAAATCATTTTCTCTTTGGTCGAGAATACTGATTTGATTTTATATATAGGAATCGACATTATTTAGGTCACTAAACATCCATGTTAGGGAAATATAATTGGATTCCTCATCAACTTGAGTCGGTATTTCAAAAGTTATGACATAATAATGAGTCACTTTACCCTAAAATCCTATTAATTGATGAACTAACATATTGAGACATATATATATATACATACATACACCAAATTTGATTTCAAATATCCTCCTTTGACGATAAATATTATACTTTTAGTGACTTAGAGTGGTTACAAGAATTTTATATTTACTTTATTGCTCAAAATTTTATTGATGGTAGGACTACTCATAAAGGATTCCCCTAATTGTATATAATAAAAGGGAGAAAAGATGGTTTCTCATATAGATATTTGACAAGTTCCAGTTAAATATTACATTGATAGATATTATTATAAATGAATTTAATAATGAAAAGGAGAGACTCTCATGAGAAAACAAAATCAAGAATGCATGATCGATGAATATTCTATATAATATGAATGTTCCATTCATATGAACTATCAATCCATGGTAAAAAGTAGTACTCAAATTTACTTATAACCCAATTACCACTATATCCCTTTCCATAATTGTGATTTAAATATAAGTACCATTTATATGAAAATTTTAACTAGTAGACTGTGATGTTATAAAATATATCTAATGCATAATTTCTTAAGATCAATGAATAATGTGCCCTCTTAGCTGGGTATTCAATATGATCATATCAATTTTGAAATATGACCTCATAAATATCTTTATAACTAACTCAATGTTTATGGTATCCATATTTGAGATATGACATTGTGATCCATTTTTCCCACGTTAGCAAGTCAAAAAGGTCATTAATTCTAGTAAAATGTTAGATGTTAAGAATTTATATGTGAATCACCTTCCCATAGATTACTCATAATTCTATACTAAAATAATATTTTTAATAAATAGAATTAGAGCATCCGAAGGAGAAGTTCTTAGTCTTGTGAACCCGTTAGATTCTATCTCATGTTACTGGAAGTTTAACTCCATTAATTCAATCAGATATATCCTATATATAGGATTAGAGATCGTCTTTGTTCATAAGAGCAGGTAAATGGTGAATTTCACATCCATATTAAAAGACAATAAAAAATATTATTTTGAGAAAACAATAGGATATATATTCACTATAGATGGTAATACATGATTCTCATTGGCCTTAAATACTCTAATGATAAGAAAAAATATATCTGTAGTGAGTTCCCCTATATAACCCTGATCCATAAATACATAACTTGTCTAAATCTCCCAATCTCTACTGAGTGTGTATTGAATACCATTAAGAGATTAAAAATACACTTAATCACTATAGAGGTTAATAAAATCCTATAATTGGGTTAAACAGTCCTTTCAAAAAAATTAATTAAGTGAGTTTTTGTTGAGATTCATAAAGTCTCATATATGTCTGAAAGATTCCACTTATAGAGAACAATATTAGTCACTTTAGATTACACTCTATCATCTTTCCAAAATGAGTTTCAATACACATATAAAAAAGTAGATATTATAATTTATGCTCTTCAAGAAAAGAAAATTTCTCAAAAATTGAATAATGGGAAAAAATATTTAATAAATGATATTTTAAAGTATAGAAGTGAAAATCTTGTAGTATAAGGATATATTAAATCACCATCTATTGGTTTCTCTATGGTATACAAAACACTCTGTTCATCATACTGAACATAAGATAGGAAACCCTATTTGGTGGACTACTCAACAAGTAGTTTTACCAAACAAATATATTAACCAATTCAACATTACTATTAGAAAATAATCAACATTAATTGGTTGATTGAACAAATAACAATTCTAGAGAGGCCTATGTTAGCTAAGTACATTTCCTAGAACTATCTAATGTTCATCAATAGAATAACCACTAAACAATTCCACACTAGTTGCAATTGAATCAATGATTTTTCTACGAGGCATAGTTGGTATTGATATGGTATGATCATTCCCTCAAATGGAACTAATCATGAGGTCTTTCAAAGATTAGTGACAAAGGAACAATAATACTCAATATTCCCCAGTGAGAGAAAAATTTTATAACATTATCTCAACATTTATTATGAATACTAAATGATCTATCATTACAGGTTCATCCTCTTGGTGGGACACCTACCCTAAAACTCATTTGAAACTAGTATATGCATTGATTGATTTCTTGAACACTTAAAAAAATTGAATACTCAATTTTCTAAAAGAGGTTTCAGAGGCTTGTTGAAAAATTCACCACATTTAATTCCTCATCCCTAATCATATAAGGATAGAAATTGAACATTTCCATTAACATAATGTAATATTACAAAATTAACATACATCGTTTATATAGATTCTATAAATTATTCTCCTTCACCTGATGTACAGTGTCAAGTTAAAATTTCTCAAATAATACCTCATGAAATTTTTCCCAGGGAGGCCATAGTATTTTTGTCAGAATCAACAGTCAACCCCTCCACTAATGAGCTTTCTGTTAAAGAATAACGTTGGTTATCAAAAGATAGTGTTTCTAAATTGTCTTAATGCTATTGAATATATAATGTAGTTTATTAATATGATCCCTATCCTCTAAAAAATTTACATCTCATATAAATTCTAGAGGAGGATGAAACTATAAATCCATCATGATATCGAAGTCCATGAGATCATTTCATGAATATCTCTAAGTAGTATAATTAAAAACGTTAAATTTTCACTCTAAGATATACAGGTACACCAAGGGATAATCAAGCAGTATAGTATCATCTACCCCTTCTTATATGAATGGATGTTTTCTTCTATGTAGAATACTATATGATAATGTGGATATTGATATTAATAATTCCATGCAAAGAGAGACAACCCCAATGATTTTACTATTATATATAGTTTAGTTCTAAACCCTTCAACTATCCCTTATTTCAATTTATCAATTTTTAAATTTAAAATTACTTTCTGACCCATTTTTAGAAAGTTTTAGATTCATAGATAATCAACTAAAAATAGGTAATTTCAATATTTTGAGTTAAAAAGAATATATATATCTTTAATATATAAAAAGGATTTCAATAAAAGGGACCAGTTTCTATCCTTTATCATCTTAATCATTAACAATAATTATATAAGAAAAATAAATTTCTTTATTATTAATGTTTCCATAATACTATTCATAAAGTGGTCCCAATAGTAATATAATAAATAAATATAGGAAAGAACAAAAAATATATAGACACCCAACCCATGCATATCTATTAAATCCGATAATGAATGTGAACTAAGAACATAGAATAGAATTGAAAGAAAAAAAGAGACCTCAAACTCCCCCTAATAACATATGGTTCAACCATAATTACCAGCACAAAATATTTACCAGTACCTTTTTGGGTCTCCATAGTCATATCACCTAGAAACTCTCATGTATTATAACCATGATCCCTTGAAGTGGGATTTTATAACATCTTGTGATGATTGTTACCATGTCACAATGATTTCATCACCATAATACCTTGTGATAAACTTTCAATCACTAAAGGATGTCATTAATGCTAATTATTGGTAATACATATGTTTTAGTTTGTTTCCCTCTTAAAGGATATGGAAAATATCATGAGGTTCACACCCAAATAAGGAATAACCTATTAATTTTTGGGGTGGTTCTAATAATATAATTAGAAAAAATGAGGTATTACATATTGTAGGTAAAGATAAAATAATACGTACAAGAAAAAACAAAAAAAGTATAAAACATCCAAACCACTCATGATTCTATAAGAATAAAACAAAATAAATATAAACATTATCTCCAGAAAAACATATCCTAACAACCCGAAGTGGGGAAGTTAAGTGTTTATCCCATTATAAAATATAAAAATTATGACCCATGTTCTACCCAATAAACAACCCATCAAGATGTAATAATAAATCTTCATGATATCCATGCTCCTCATATGACTATACCACATACTTGAGGGCCTTCCCCTAACTAATAACTCATATAAAATAGTCTACATTAATCTTGAAAAGGTATTGTGCATGGAGAAAGTATGAAAAATCAGTAATAAATAACAACACCACCCCAAATTACATATAATAATGTAGATTTTTTACAATAAGAACAACTAATCAAGATGAAAAAAGTAACAAGAGGGATATCAAAACTTATAAATTAGACAATCTTATTGTCTTCATAAATATAACTTTCTAAGAGGGGAGATTATTAAATTATATACCAAATTCTAGACTTATCTTGAGATATAAAAAATATATAATTTCCACCAACCTTAGGGATAGAGAATTCATACCAATAAATCCACCAAACATGGTAATATATACACCCACACACATATATAAATGTGCGTAATTTTGTTGGGGACCTTTTGGATCTTTTCATCCATGGAAGGGAATTGATTATAGTAATTTAAAATTATATTTTATCCTATCCTATGGGGAAAATGGGAATCTATTTTTTTATACCTCTCTCTTTCCTTGTGTTTTCATGATAAAGAACACCCACCTATATTTCCAATGATTTCATCTAAGCGAGTTTCAATGTTTTTTTAATATTATTTTATAAGAATAACTGACATAAGGAAGATATTTTTATTTCTTTTTAAAGGCCCAAACCTTACACTAATTATGATTCAATATCACGGAATTAGGTTAAATAATCCTTCGAAGGAATTAAAAGGATGTGGAAGAGTCCATGTTTCAATTTGAGAAGCAGAAAGCTGTACTAACTACCTATTGTAGGTCATTAACTACTTGGTTTATTAGTGGAAAGACCTCTAGTGAGATAGAGAACCACCATCCAACCATTCTCATAAGAATAAATTGTAATATCATTGCTTATTCAATCTATTATCTAGTGGAAGAGTATCAGCTAGGACGTACCAGTTTTAGAAGCTAAGTATTCCTTTAGATGGTCAACCGACTACCTAGTGGAGGATACCAGGTATCTAGTAGCATCGTTACTACTAATATAAGGTTTTATATAATATATATCTAAGGAACATAATGATGTTCTTATTTATCTTCATATTCGATAAAAAATTCTTGATGTTTTCTTGTCTACTTGTTGCATATTAATGGAGTCCCATAGTATCTTCAAAGATACAAATTTCACCCAATAATGCTCTCCAACTGAATCATTGAATAAAATCTATGATGATAAAAAACCACCCAATGATCAATTTATAATTCTCAATATCTCAAAGGATATCACTATTTCTCTCAAATATCTCATTAATATTTGTAATATCCCATTAAATATATTTTTCCATAGCTTTGTAAATGGATTTATCAAGAAAAGATATATTTCTCATCACTTTTATGCAATGGATTCTCACTCTCAAAAATTTTAGTACCAGTTCCTTTGATACTGGTGAATCTCAATAGGTTTCTCACAAACTGAAATTATAAGGGATGAGTTTATTGATCACTATTAATATCAAGGTATTAATATAATTTCTCTATCTATTTGGATGTTTGAGACATAGGGGCTCACATCAAGCTATAAATGAACTCCTTATAAAACTAATTTTTTTTATCATTTTAGTTTATTTAATTACATATATCATCCTGGATTCCCATATTTTATAAATTATATTCAGTCATCTCTTCTATAAATAAACGGTTAATTTAATTTTATATATACTTTATTACTCATATTTAATTCAACAGTCATCACTCAATTGATTTAATCACATTATCACATTTTCCTTTGAAAATAATTTAATTTTGATTTATCCTTTTCTACCACATTAATTATTTAAATGGGATTTCCACCCCATATTTTTATATTTATCAGACCAATAAGTTATACCAAAGGGGTGATTTCTTTTTATTTATTCAATATTCTATATTTTCAAAATTTTTATTATTTTTAGAATTTTTTGTTTCAATTATTAATCAATTTGAAACCATGATATTTTTTGGCTTAATATAATTAATATTCACATTATCATATTTTATATATAATTATTTATTCTTATTAGAAAAATTACATCCCAATTTTATGTGGGAATATTAGTTACTCTATTTGGAAAGTGGAAATGTATGAAAACATTCCAACTAATGAAACTAAATAAAAGTGGACTCCAGACCATCATAAGAAATTTTAACTAAATAGTAAATCTATTAATGACATTGTAAAGACCCGGAAATTGAATGAATTTTTTTTATTAAATACATTTCATTTTTTACGAGTCCGCAAAAAATTACAGTGCTTGATTCTGAGGCCCGGTGTTCCTAGAATAAATTTCTGATGTTTTGATCAGGTACTTTCAAAAAACATACAAGAGGGATTTTATAACATTTAAACCGATAATCAGAACTGAAATCTAAGGGCACCGTAGAACTCGCATCGCCAGTATTCACTTAAGAAGACTTTCACCTCGATGGCAGTTGGTCGAGAATGGAAGTTATTTTTTGGACTTTATATGAATAAAGTTAAACTAAAATAGGTGTAGCTTATTTTTATTTTGGCGGTTAAAATATCCGAGGGGAGGTTGGAGGTGGGGGCCATCACACCCTAAACTCCCATTGGAGGTTATGGGGGTGGGTCCCACTCGAGCATAACCACCCTTGGGAGGATAATTAAGGTGGGGACCGTTAGGTCCACTAGGCTAGATACCCTGATGGGGGGGGGTTATCAGGGTATGAAAGATAAAAACAATTGCCCCTTTTGACCTTGTTTTGCTATTAGGAAAAACCCTCTTCTCTCCCCTTCCCGATGTAGAGTGTGAACAAACTTTAAAGCATGCACATGACACACCGATTTTTAATGGGTTCACCCTCACTGGGCTACATCCAAGGAGCATACATCGGCAGTGTGCCGAAGTACCAATTCCACTATAAGCGCACTGCTGTTTACAAGTTCGAAGCGGACTCTCTATTCCTCCTGGTTTACAACCACTCACAATTTGAGAACTCACTGCTCTCTCAACTGATGTGAGCTCACTACTTCTTCAGAAGATCCACTCACAGTTTATAGACCTGTATGTCTCTTCATTTGCATGAATTCACTCATCCTCAATTGTGAATTGATGCTATGTTAAAGTCCAAATTTCATCCACTGATGAATAACCCTTTTCCTCTGAAACACTGGGCAACTACCTTTGGAAACACCTTCACAAAACACCCTAATTGGAGAGGTTCCCAATTTTGCAATGATCAAACAAACCTTCGCGAAGCTCCTACCTTTTTGTGAAGCACTCTCACAAAGCACTCTCGTGAAGCTGAAGCCTTCGCAATGGTTAGGCCATCACAGAGCTCCTGCCTCTTCACGAATCAGACTCCTTAGAGCACACGGACTCGCGAAGCGCAATGCCTTTCGCGGAGCTAGATTAGCCGCCGCGAAGCACCTCTCTTTCACGAAGAACACTATCTTCGTGAACCAACTTCGTGAAACAAGAGAAATGGATTTTATTATGAATATCTCTCTAATTCTCGCGAGGGGGTCAACCTCTATTTATAGGCGATTCCACTGACCCTCGACTCTTCCATGCGATGTCAGCGCCACGTCATCAAAAATCGTGAAGCTTTGAAATTTCTGCCTGAATTCTGTCAAAATCGCGAAGCACCACGACAATTTTCCGATCACAGAGCTTGTCGTAATCTCCAAGCATTACGTCAATTACCTCATGCCACCGCCGCAAAACGTCCTCACAAAGCCCTTCACCGCAACAATGCACTTCAACCTCTGTCATTCGCCAAGATTTTCGTAATCATGAAGAATCACCGACATCATTATTCTGGTCTTCGCAAAATCCAAACCATGAAGCCTCTCTTCGTGAAATTCATGCCTTTGCCATATATAATTATGATCTTTAAGGAAATTCACTTTTCACGATGCTCAACAACCTCCAAATTTTGGACCCCAAAAATTTTGCAAACACTGGAAAACAGTGCCACCTTATACTGCTCTTTTGTACCACCACCAGATAATCCTTTCCTTTGTCATCGTTCATTTGTCAACATAAATTGTCAACAACTTCTTTGGAACACGAAAATTCTTAATGGAAACCTGCTTTTTCAACAAACATAATCAACCCAAAAATACTGCAATGTTACCTTGAGGGATTTTTTCCCAACAATCTCAGACTTTGGGTTTGTTGACAACTTTCACAACTCTTCTCAGAACGATTTTCTACACTTTGACACCTCACTGAGTCTCCTTCCAACATCTACAACTATTCGCCTCTTGAGATTCAGATAGAATTAAAGGATTCACTCACCACATACTCTAAGCCCACATGAGAAATGCTTGGAATGAGAAACAAGAGTAGTATGAAAAGTTCATCAATGAATCAATTCAGATCACACACCAATTGTCTATTCCAAACTGATACCAATTGAGAAATTGATACCAATTGTAGAACAACACTGAAACCAATTGGTGAAAGCTAGAAACCTTCTCTCACCATTCCAAAACCACTCTTATGATTTTATCACGATCCTCATCTGTCGTGATATCTATCCTTTGATCGATCACTTCTAGCATCGTCAAATTTTTTTTATTCTCCCCCTATCTCATTGCTCTCCCCCCATATCGCTTCTCCACCTATCAGCTTCTCCACATATCATTCATGATTTCTCAAATAGCCACACTCACTACCCCTAGAACAATTACTGTTTTATCCCCCTTTGTCAATGAACCCAATGGGAACTCCTCTGTGGACTGTAACAGGGTAAAAACACATATGAGAACATTAGGGAAATACACATCATACCAAGGGGAGAGGGGGAAGGGTTCCACAGCCACACTATTTTATGTGTGGTGAGTCGACTGAACTCCCAGATCTAGTCGATGCCTCTCAAAAGCTTCATTGGATAAGGCCTTTGTCAGAATGTCTGCAACCAGTAGCTCTGTAGGCAGATACTCCAACTTCATGATTCCCTACTCAACATTCTCCTTGATAAAATGATATCTGATCTCAATGTGATTTTCCCTTGAGTGATGGACATGATATTTGTTGAGATTTATAGCACTTGTGTTATCGCACTGGATTCCGATCGGAGACTTCACTTCAACTCCCATATCATCAAGCTGTTGCTTCATCCACAATAATTGTGTGCATGCTTGAGTGGATGTAATGTTCTCAGCTTATGCGTTGCTCAATGAAATGCAATATTACTTCTTGCTTAGACAAGAAACACACAATACGCCATGATAGAAAGCAACTCCTGACATTGACTTCCTTTCATTCGCTGAACTGACCCAATCTGCATCAGTATATCCCAATAATTCTGACTGAGTTTTTCCATTATACATCATGCCGAAGTCCAATGAGCCCTTGATATACCGAAGTTTTCTTTTCATTGAAAACATGTGGGTTTCCTTGGTATTAATCTGATATCTCACTTCTTGGCATGTGGAAAAAACAATGTCATACCTTGTTTCAGTCAGGTATAGAAAACTTCCAATGATTTGCCTTTACTATGTGATATTAACTACAGCTCCATCCTCATCTTTGGACAATTTCATCAGGGTACCTACCAGAGTCTTCATCTCTTTGGGATTTTCCATTCTAAATCTTTTCAAAACATCCTTGGCATATTTGGATAGTGAAATGAATGTTCGAGTCCTTCCTTGTGTCACATGTAGGCTGAGGAAAAATGTTAGCTCTCTAATCATTAACATTTCGAACTCACTTTTCTTGAATTCGGAAAAATGTCTGTACTGAGATTCATCTGATCCGCCAAATATTATATCATCGACATAAACCATGACCATCATCCTTTTATTACTGTTGTTGTTGAAATAGAGATTTTAACCAACCCCCCCCCCACACTGGAAACCATGTTTCTTCAGGTATTTATCAAGCCTTGAGTACCATGCTCTTGGTGCTTGTTTCAGCCCATAGAACGCCTTCTTCAGTCTGCAAACCTCGTTCTCATCTTCATGAATGAGAAAACTACCTGGCTACTCAATATACACTTCCTCCTCCATAACCCCATTCAAGAATACAAATTTGAAATCCATCTGGAACACATTGAACTTCCGTTGCATTATGATGGATAAAAAAATCTAATTGTCTCCAGCCTTGCAACCAGTGCAAATGCCTCATCAACATCTATTCCCTCGATCTGGGAATACCCCTTGCACTCTAGTCGTGCTTTGTTCCGAATCACTATTCCATATTCATTCATCTTGTTGCGATAGACCCATTTAGTTCCGATGGCATTCTTATCTTCTAGCCTCGAAAAAATATCCCATGTATGATTCTTCTCAGTATGATCTAGCTCTTCATTCATTTCCTGGATCCAGTTCTCATCTTCAGCTGCATCAGGAATGCATTTCTACTCAACCTGAGATATGAAAGATGTCTGATGTAGTGACTTCATTCTTCATATCAGAACTGGAGCTGATTGATCACCAATGCTATTCTTCCTATCAATTTCAGCTCGACTCCTTGGATTTTGTGCAGATACAGATTTTATTTTTTTATGTTCAGCATCAGTATCTTATTCTGAATCAACATCATCCACTTATGCTTCCCCTGCATGGCTTTCTTCCTCATCATTCTCATCATGAATTTTTTCACTATGCTGTTGAATGATCTCCTCATTCTCCACTACAATGACATCATTACTCTCAACTACTTTTCCAAGCCATTTGTTAAAGAATTTATATGTTTTTATTTTTCCTGAGTAACCAAGGAATATCCCCCCATCTCTTCGTGATTATTATTTCCTATGTTTTTCCTTGTTGAGAAAAAAACACTTAATTCCAAATATTCAAAAGTATTTCACTATTGGCATCTTTCCATACCACATTTCCTACGACATCTTTCATTCCTTCAGACACAACATAGCCCTGTTTGAAATTTAGACCGATGTAAAAACTGATTCCTTCCAAAATTTCTCTGGTAGATATTTTTCAATGAGAATCATTTTAGCCATGTTGTTGATGATCTGATTTCTTCTTTCAACCCCTCCATTATGTTGGGGAGTTCTTACTGAAGAATCATGATTCATTATCCCGTGTTTCTCGAGATAGTCTTCCACCTGACTGTTTGTGAATTCTGTACCATTTTCAGTATGAAACTTCAGAATTTTCTTTCCAACCATCCTTTTACATTCCCTTCATTACTATTTTAAGTAGCTGAACACCTCGGATTTATGGGCAATAACAAATACCCATGCCATTCTGCTATAGTCATTGATGAAAAGAACTTAGTACCTCTTTCCGTCAATTTCTCTTAGTGTGATGGGTCCACAAACATCTACATGAACCAATTAGAGCACTCTTGTTGACTTATTTTCTTTTGCCTTATACGTCTTTCTGATGAGCTTTCCTTGTTGGCATGAGTCGCACGTGTGAGTATGATCACGATATAGCTTGGGTAGGTCTCTTGCTGCATCACACTTTACCATATCTTCTAGGGATGGTTGGAAAATATGACCAAGGCATTTATGAAACAACTTCTTTTCTTCCTCTCTTGACAGAAAACACATATCTACTTCTCCACTCACCAGGTAAAGATTCCCCTTGTTATTTTTCCTTGTGGAACTATTTCCACGTCTCTTCCATTGATGACACATAGCTTCTTAGTAAACCTTATAGAATGTCTTCAGTCACATAGTTGACTGACACTGAGAAAATTGTGACTGAGGCCTTCTACTTATAAGACATCAGCACGTCTCACCTCTTTGCCCCCAAACATGGCCTTTCCTGAGCCAATAATCTTCAGGACTTCATCATTTCCTAACTTGGCAACTCCTTCTTTGTCATATTTCACGCCTGTAACAAGATCCTTATTACCTTTCATGTGAGATGTGCAACCACTATCAAGGATCCACACACCAAAGCGATCTGATGCTTTAGGGGAAATTTATGCCACCACGAACTTTTCATCCTTCTTCTTCATAGTCCATATTTTTGCTTTCAGACTCGGCATGGATTGAGACTTCTGTTATTTCTCAGAGTATAATGGACATGCTTCATCATGCAGAGGTGAAAATCTATTTTGCATTTTCAATTCACCTGTTGGTACATTTATCTGCTGTTTGTGAACATTTGGGTACTACTTTGGCATATTCCATTGTATGGTCGAAGTGCAATACCTAGCCATGTGACCGAATAATCCACACCGAAAAGAGTGCCCTTCGAAATATGTTCTAGAGAACCTTTCTCTGTTTGGCTGCCACCTCTGTTCTTGTTCCCTTCGATATCTCTTGGCTATGGAACACAAATACTGCGAATGTCCCATTTTTTCACAACAATAACACCTGATATAAGGCACATTCCTTCATATTACATCTTCACTTCTAGTTTCCCTTTGGGATCACTGAATATTCTGATTCTTCCTTGTGCCCAAATCCACTTTTAGTCTTGAAGTGGGTGCTTGCGGTATGACCTCAACTTTTACAGCTTTCTGTTTTCGACAAGCCCTCCATCAGTCTTAGCATCTAAACAATGTTGATTATTCTTTTCTGCTGAACCACTATTCTCCACATTCAGCTTCTTGGTTTTCTGATTGATATGATTTCCTGATGACCCATTAGGAGTCAAGATCTTTTCTTGAGCTTTAACCTTTTTCCACAGACCGACAACTTCTCATTCAAGTTCTTCAATACGCTTGATTTGTTCTTTCCTTGTGTTATTAAAGCTATCGATCTCCCTTTTCTGTTATTTATTTTTAATTTTATACTCACTAACTGATTCTGAGTCCTCTGGTGTGGATAACTTGAGTATCTCGATTTCATCCATCAACTCAGACATCTCCTCTTCCAGCTGCTGCATATAGAGTTTGGAATCATGAAAAAAATTGTCGGATTTCTTTGTTTTGGCTCTCCAAACATTTATCTCTTCAAGAGAAGCCTCTAACTCTGCTTGCATATCAACTCTTCCCCCAATTTCTTCTTCTTCTTCATTAGCTTCAGTTTCATTATTATTCTGACAAATTCCTACAACTGCCACCATATCATTTTCTCCTTGGTCTTTGCAGTTCTCTATCTCTTCAACCTCTTTAAACTTAGACTCATCTGAACTGTCATATTATTTTGAATGAAGGTTCTTTTTCTTAAAGAAATTTCTCTTGAACTGTTTCTTTCCTTTCCCATAAGCTGAAGACTTCTTCTTGTGAATTTCGATTTCATCGACGTCATCATCCTCTTGGAACTTTTTGGGGCACCGTGCCGCAAGATGTCCAACCCTTCCACACTAAAAACTATCAAGTTGAAGTTTCCCTTTAAGCATTCCTTTTCCTCTTTGATGGTTTGAGGAGAGGAATGCCATCACTTCATTTTTCTCTTCTTCTCCCCGAGAGTCTTCAACGGTGAGCTTCTTCATGGTCTTAAATGCCACCTCTTTGGATTTTCCATTTTCCAAAACATCGTTATCATCATTTCTCATTTCATATGCAACAAGTGTGCTGTGTAGGTTGTCCAATGTTAGCTCTTTCAGGTATTTATCTTCCAAAACCAAAACATTTGGATTGAACCATGGTGGATGTTTCCTCAAGATTCGCTTCACAATTTTAATGTCTTCAACAACTTCTCCAAGACCTAACATGTCTTCCACTACAACATTTACCCTATCAAAGAATGCATCAACCAACTCATTCAGGTTCATTCTCAGATCCTCATACTTGTTCCACAACACTTGAAGAATTTCCTCCCTGACCTTTGTACCCCCTTAATATATATTCAATAACTTATCCCACATGGAATGTGACATTTTCAAAGACATCACCTTCATATATATAGGATTGTATAGGGCTCCCCCTAAGGCATTTATTGCTTTGACAACAGCATCCAACTCTCTATGCTCAACTTCTGAGGAAGCACCACTCTTAATATCTGCTATTATGCCATGCATTACTGCTGTGAAAACATCCATTCCTAATGATTGGATGTAGTGTTGCATTTGATTCATCAATAGCTGGAAATTGTTCCCATCGAAGATCAGAATCCCTTTATGATTAGTGACATCCATTTGAGAGGGAAACACCGATATTAACCTTTTTCTTTGATACCAATTGTTAGGTCCACTAGGCTAGATACCCTGAGAGGGGGGGTGAATTAGGATATGACAGATAAAAACAACTGCACCTTTGATCTTGTTTTGCTGTTAAGAAAAACCATATTCTCTCTCCTTCCCGATGCAGAGTGTGAACAAACTTTAAAACATGCACATGACATAAAATTTTTTACTTGGTTCACCCTCACTGGGCTACGTCCAAGGAGCATCCCCTGTCAGTGTGCTGATTTACCGATTCCACTAGAAGTGCACTATTGTTTGCATGTTCAAAGCGGACTCACTATTCCTCCTGGTTTACAACCACTCACAATTTGAGAACTCACTGCTCTCTCAACTGAAGTGTGCTCACTGCTTCATTAGAAGATCCACTCACAGGTTATAGAGCTGTAGGTCTCTTCATTTTCATGAATGCATGCATCCTCAACTATCGATAGATGCTCTATTAAAGTCCAACAGTCATCCACTAATGAATACCCATTTGCCTCTAAAACACTGGGAAACTACCTTTGGAAACACCTCCGCAAAGCACCCTATTTCGTGAGGCTCCCAATTTCGTAATGCTCAATCAAGACTTCACGAAGATCCTTTCTTTTCACGAAGCACTCTCATGAAGCACTCCCGCGAAGCTCAAGCCTTATCAATGCTTAGGCTATCGCGGAGCTCCTATCTCTTCGTGAAGCACACTCCTTAGAGCACGCGGCCTAGTGAAGCGCACTGCCTTTCATGGAGCTAGATTAGCCGCCATGAAGCACCTCTCTTTTGTGAAGAACACTATCTTCGCGAAACACCTTCACGAAACGAGAGAAAATGATTTTCTTTGGAAGCTCTCTCTACTTCTCTTGAGGGGGTCAACCTCTATTTATAGGTGATTCCACTGACCCTCGACTCATCCGTGCGATGTCAGCACCACGTCATCGAAAATTGTGAAGATCCGAAATTCCTGCCAGAATTCTCTCAAAATCGAGAAGCACCACAGAAATTTTTCAATCGTGGAGATCGTCGAAATCACGGAGCATTCCGTCAATTACCTCGTGCCGCCACCGCAAAGTTCCCCCGCAAAGACCTTCACCGCCGTGATGCACTTCAACCTCTGTCATTCGTGAAGCTTCTCGTAATCGCGAAGAATCGCCTCCATCATTAGTCTGGACTTCGAGAAATCCAAACCATGAAGCCTCCCTTCATGAAATTCATTCCTTTTCCATATTTAATTATGATATTTATTGAAATCTACCTTTCGAAATTCTCACCAACCTCTAAATTTTGGACCCCAAAAATTTGGCAATCACTGGAAAACGACGCCACCTTGTACTGCTCTTTTGTACCGCCTCCAGATCATCCTTTCCTTTTTCATAATTCTTTTGTCAACATGAATTGTCAACAAAATCTTTTGAAATTGACAATTTTTCATGTAACCCTTATTTGTCAACCAACACAATCAACCCAAAAATACAGCAATGTTACCTGGAAGGATTTTTTCCCAACATGGACCACCCGAGCTTCATAACTCCTTGAACACACCATAAGTGGGGGAAAATCTTGAAATCCCCTCTTTAAAGTGCCACTCCACTTGAACTAATTAATGTATCATTAATTAATTAAATTTGTAATCTTTTTAATTTATTCCATCAATAAAATAATAGACAAATATATTATTTCATATTGTGGTTGGCATATATTCATTTGTTGGAGCTTTGGAGGAACTTGGATAATTATCCTCCCAATGAAGAACGCCTCTTCCGCCAACGAGGAACCTTCTATCGATGAATGAAACAGTTTCCCATAAGGAACGTCAATGACATCATATTCAACTCCGTCTTCTTCGAACTCTTCTTCCACCATCAACGGTCATCAAACCCCAGGTAGGGGTTGTTTTATGTACAAGTTTTACCCTCTGTTCTTCATCTTTCGGTGTGCTCTTTGAGTTCGATTGTTACCACCCTAACACGGAGGGCACATGCCAAACAATCTTGGTCCGACCACCCTATGTTTTTCTTCTCTTGTTAATGATGGTGGTGGAACAATTCCACCACCAAAGGATAGACCGAAATAGAGCAACGAAGGCCGGCAACATGCCGACCGCGAATGAAACTGGCGGCGCAAAGGCCACTGGGTCATTGGAGTAGTGCGGCGCCATCGCGCCACGGAGATGCAAGACGGCCTTATGTGCCACCAGAGGGGTGCGATGCCATCACACTATGTGGGTGGATGGGGCCGTGAAGGACAGATGGAGCAGCGCGGTGCCGTTGCACAGCACGGATCATGGGAGCCGCGGCCAGGGTGGGTCACGGCGAAGGAGCTGGAGTGGCTAGCCGCTCGAACATCCAGGAAGAGCGGGACCCAGTGGTTCCCACGTGTTCTATACCGGAACCACCTGGTGCCGTTTTGGGCTCACAACAGAATGGTAAAACCATTCAGGAACCGTGGGGCATGCGGTTTTCCCCATGGACGTGGCTGAGGCAGACCCGCTGTGGGCTGCCAGGCCGCTGGGCAACCGATTCAGACCCAGCATGTGCCGAGCCGCCCCCATGGGATGTGTCGGACCCTCGGGGTAGGTTGGACCCTCTAGCCGGGATGGACCCGTGGACCAGGTCAGACCCGTGGATTGGGTCAGACCCCAGTCTGGACCCGTTTGACCCGAAATCACCCTTTCACACTTATCTAGGGCTACGTGTGTCCGATCGACGAACAGTCTATGACGACGGAAAGCGTAGAGTGAGAAGTTTCTCTTATCATACAACACTTGAGGTTTAGAAAAATTTGGGATACAGTCCGGTTGGTTTGAACCTAAAAACCAACCGGGCCTCTAGAATCAAAATGCCAATAACTCATAGACCTGACGTCCGATAGACGTGTCATCTATTGCATTGAGACCCCTATGACAAGGAGGACCTTTGTGAAACTTATAAATGGGAGTTCATGACATTTGGAGTATCTACCAGTGGCTTGTGGAGAGGAGCCTCCCAGAGACGAGCGATTGGAGTACGGAGACCTAGTAACTGGCTGAGACCTGACGGCTGCTGACATTTCGACTCAGAGAGTTTCGAATAGCCTAGTGGGAAGCGACTATGTGTCATGCGGAAGACCCACAATGGGGAGTGCCTCTGTGTCACACGGAAGTCCGACGGTGCTCGACAGGAGGAGTACCTCCGTAGGCTACAAGGGGGAGCGCCTCTATGTGACGGGATAGACCCACAGTGGGATCACCTCTGTGTGATAGAGAAGACCCACAGTACTCGACAGGAGGAGTACTACAACAGTCCAGGATTGTGGGAAGCACCACAATGTGATGCGGCATGTCCACAATACTCTATAGAGAAGAAGTACACCTGTAGCCGAGGTTTTTACAGTTTTACGGGGAGTGTTACACGTTACCACCCCTAGAATAAAATCCTGGTTTTGAGCTGAGTCAATGACGTTAGTGTTTTCCTCATGATTGAGATGGGATATAGATAACTTAGGTATATGTATGGGAATATATGTATGTAATGGTTATCCATTGATTTCATACCTTGTGGTTTATCCTTGTTGGATTTTTTGAGACCATGAGGGTCTCGAGGTTTCTACTGAGTATCGTCATACTCACCCCTGCACGGGCTATGCCCACACCTCCTTGTGTTGGTTGCAGACGATGGACATCTTTGATCAAGGCAGAGAGTAGCAGGACTAGACGGTACTCAGAGGTGGACCACACAGCGTGGCGATACACGGAGCGGATGTACATACATGGAGTGATGAGGAGGCCATCTGTACCGACCTTTCAGGTAGGAACCCCGGAGAAAGATCCTAGTAGCTATTTTACTTGCTTTTAGTTTTACCTGTACATTAATATTGGGCTTGTATTTCCAGCCCCTTTTACATCATAGCACTCTCTTTTGTATACAGTTTTACTTAGTGTTTTACTTCCAGTTGCGTAATTTGTTTTGTGTGTTTCAGTTTATAATGGCAACACCTCCCTAGTTTATGGATTTATTCCTTTGGTGCTAGTCTCCAGCCCCTGGACTATGGAAGTCGGGCTTCGGGTAGTCACAATACAGACCCCGAGAGACTGTTCATGATAAATTGGTATTAGAGGAGTCGGTTCTACCGCAGAACAATGGACTCTGATAATTCTTTTATGTGAAGCAATAGTGTTAAAGGTACTAAGTGTGGTTTTCAGTTCAGTTATTCTAGTGTTGGTGCGGGCGACCGGCATATCCATACACCATGAATCTGTCTATTGATTCCCAACATAGTGCTTGAAGACTCTTATTGCATGTGTGTTTTGTAATGTTTTTATTTAAGTCAGCTCAAACAAGTTAGCTTACTAGGTATAAACTTTTGACAGTGCTTCATATGTTACTTTCAGGATACCTCCCTGTAGACGACTAGTTAGAGCCCCGAGAGTCGTACACTCTGACAGCCCACTAAGCAATGATGCCTCAGTACATGGCCCTTTCCCAGTGGAGGCACCTACGGTACCACTTCCCGTTGGCCCACTGATGCCACCAAACCCAGTAGGAGATGATGCATGCCGCTTGAGAACGTTGCATGAGTTACAATGCGAGAGGCCACCCAAGTTCCGGGGAGACATGTACCCACAGGTGGATGAGGATTTTCTGGAGGATGTGGTGAGATTCTTCAAGCTCGTTGGGACCCCCACAAATATTATGGTGATCCTTGCTACGAGTCTCCTTCAAGAAGTAGCATGGAGATGGGGGATTCTGATGCTCTAGGTCTACAACAAGGGGACACTACTCTTGAAAGACATAGAGAGCTTGTTCTGGGTATAGTTTATACCGGCCACCCTTTGTACGGTGACGATACATGAGCTACTTCATCTGTAGCAGGGCAACATGACAGTAGCACAGTACTCAATGTGGTTTAGTAACCTCTCGCTCTACTCCACAAATTTGGTGAGGGACCCATTCTTCAGGGCTCAGACCTTAGAGCAAGGGCTCATGTTAGAGATCAGGGCTTCGATGAACTCTCTCAGCATCCTGATGATGGAGGGGTGTTATAGAGAGACCTCCTAGTGGAGAGTTTCCTTATTGTGGAGTCACCAGCAGCGAGACCCAATACTAGTTGACATGCAGTGGAGTCTTCTGCTGCTAATAGTAGATTGATGATGTAGTTGTCCAAGAGGACTAGACACAAGGTTGGATGACCGAATGACTCAGGATCAGTTGTTTGGGGCACCCAGGGAAGCGACATATATGCCAGGAGCAGCCAGTGTTACTCATGCTGTAACAAGGGTCACAAGGCTCGTGACTGCCCGAACCACCATTTAGATGATCAACATAAAGATGAGGGACCTCCTAGGAAGAGGTAGTGGTTCAATTGAGACTGTCCTCAGGGGTTAGGCATATGTGGTAGAGGAGCTGGTCGTGTAGCCAGTAGTAGATGATGTTAGGATGTGCTACCACTACCACTACTAGATGGTATATCCCAACTGCATGGAGTAGGTCGATATGGGAGAGCTCAGCTTTAGGCAGGTGAGGGATACAACCACAATTCTTAGGAGATTATTCGAGGAACTATCTATGTCTACTACACCTTAGCTACAATTCTTATAGACTCAGGTGCCAGTATTCGTTCATTTCCACTGCCCTCGTTCGGAGCTCGGAGATTCCAACAGAGCTGTTGGCTTGATCCATACGGCTAGAGACTCCTACGAGAGCAGACTCGAAGATTATGAACTGGTGTCGGTAGTGTGAGCTTACTCTATGAGGTGAGAGCTTTGGCTGGGATCTCCTTGTAGTGGTGTCGCGGTCTTACCACGTCATCTTGGGTATGGATTGGTTATCTATGGTTCATGCTCAGATTGACTATATTAGGCACAATGTGAAGTGTGTCTGCACGGATGGGACCAAGTTCACCTTCACTGGTAAGAAGGGAACCTTTATAGCATAGTACAGACTTACTCGGAGGAGGGTGTAGCCAATCACTCACCTGTTGGCTTGGATTAACCTCAGAGCAGTTAATGTGGAGACTTTGAATTATCCTGTAGTGGTGGACCAGTATGCAGATGTTTTCCCTGACGATGTCCCAGGTCAACCTCATCGCAGAGAGGTGGATTACTACATTGACCTGTACCTCGAGACGACACCAATATCTACACCAGCATATCAGATGGCTTCTGCTGAGCTTCGTGAGCTGTGAGTACTATTGGAGGACTTGTAGGGAAAGGGATTCATCCAGCCCTGTGTTTCTCCCTGGGTAACCCTGATTCTGTTCGTGAAGAAGGCAGATGGGTGTTTGAGGCTTTGTGTCGACTACCATCACCTAAACCGGGTGACCGTGAAGAACAAGTATTCACTCCCGAGGCTTGACGACCTCATTGATCAGCTCAAGGGAGCTCGATGGTTCTCAAAGATAGACCTCAGATCAGGCTATCAGCAACTCATATTTCGAGATGAGGATGTGTAGAAGACAACCTTCAGGTGTCGTTATGACCACTATGAGTTCTTGGTTATTCCCTTCGGTTTACCAAATGCTCGAGCAGTGTTCATGTGTCTCATGAATAGGATCTTCCAGCAATATCGTGATCGCTTTGTCATAGTCTTTATCAACGACATTCTATTCTACTCGACTACTGAAGAGGAGCATTCCTACCATTTGTAGGTAGTACTAAACACATTCCGAGAGAAACAACTTTATGGTAATCTCTCAATGTGGAAGTTTTGAATTTGATAGGTTCACTTCTTGGGACATGTCATCTCGGAGGCTAGAGTTGTAGTAGATCTAGAGAATATTGAGGCAGTACTTGCTTGATTGCCATCCAGGACTGCGACAGAGGTACAAAGTTTCTTGGGATTGGTTGGATACTATCACAGATCTGTTCCAGACTTCTCCAGAGTTGCAGCACCACTATCATCCTTGATGAAGAAGGGGAAACCGTTCATGTGGTCGAAGAGATACCAGTAGAGATTTCAGGAGTGGAGGCAGAGGATGACTAGTGCCCCCATCTTGAGGCTTCTAGAGGGGGGAGTAGGGTACATGGTCTACTACGACGCATCAGGGAATTGAATCGGGTGTGTCCTGATGAAGGAGCAAGCTATGATCACATATGGTTCTCAGCAGCTGAGACAGCACGAGCAGAAATACGCTACCCATGACCTGGAGTTAGCAACAGTGGTCTTCACCTTGAATATGTGGAGGCACTATCTAATGGGAGAGAATTTAATAGTCTACTATGATCACAAGATTATCAGGTATATCTTCTCTCAGAAGGAAATGAACCTGATATAGTAGCGGTGGCTTGATTTCCTTCAGGACAATGACTTCGAGATAGTATATACTCCTATAAAGGGAAATGTTGTTGTGGATGCGCTCAGTAGTAGTACTGATATTCAACTACTAGGAGAGGAGACATAGCATCTGACTACCTTGCATATGTACTTTGTTGAGAGAGATGGAGCGGCCTTTCTACAGTCTCTTACAGTCACTCCTCCACTTCTTCAGCGAGTCAGGGAGGTGCATCATGGGGATGCTGACTGCGAGACGCAACGTGATCCGATATCCACAGGGTAGGAACCTGATGGATTTTATAAAAGTGGGGAGCATGAAATACTCTTTAGAGGATGTACCATGGTGCATGTGTCACTTCAAGGGGAATTGTTGGAGGAGTTCCACACTTCCCCTCTAGCGGTACATCCCGGAGTGGAGAAGATGTACCAGAACCTTCAACGACAACACTGGTGGCCAGGTATGATAAAGACGGTAGCGGGGTTTGTCTCACGGTGCCTCACATGTCAGCATGTGAAGGTAGAGCACCATGTACCATCTGGCTTGTTTCATCCCTTAGAGGTACCAGAGTGGAAGTGGGATGAAATATTCATATACTTTGTGATGGAGGTTCCAGTGGAGATCGAAGATCGATAGGATCAGGTCCTTTCTGGATGGTAGATACCCCTGGTGCGTGTTCGTTGTCAGCACATGAACCTCCAAGAGAGAATATGGGAGCGGGAGGCTCAGATGCATGCTCAGTACCCCCATTTGTTCCCTTAGTTCGAGTTGTAGCTTACGGGGACGTAAAGACCTGTGGTGGTGAGAATGTAAAGACCCAGAAATTCCATTGAATTTTTGTTAAATACATGGGATTTTTTATGCGTCCGTGAAAATTTACAGAGCTTTATTACGTGTCCCGGTTTTCCTGGAATCAATTTCGGATGTTTTGATCAGGTACATTCAATAAACGTATGAGTGGGATTTTATAACCTCTGAACCGGTGCTTAGAACTAAATTCATAGGGCACCATAGAACTCACAGCGCCGATATTCTCTTACGAAGACTATCACCTCGACGGTAGTTAGTCGAGAATGGATGTTAGTTTTTGGAGTTATTAAGAATTAAGTTAAATAAAAATAAGTGTAGATTATTTTTATTATGACTGTTAAAATCTCTAAGGTGAGGTTGGAGGTGGGGGGAACCGCACCCAAACCTCCCCTGGGAGGTTATGGTGGTGGGGCCCACCACATTATAACCTCCCATTGGAGGATAATTAAGGTAGGGACTACCCGAGCTTCATATCTCCTTGAACTCTCCATAAGCTGGGGAAAACTCTCGAACTCCCATCTTTAAAGTGTCACTCCACTTGAATTAATTAATGGAACATTAATTAATTAAATTTAAAATCTTCTAAATTCAGGCAAACAATTAAATAATAGACAATTCTATTATTTAATTTTGGGGCTGGCATCTATTCATTTGGTCGATCATTGGAGGAACATGGAGAATTATCCTCCCAATGAAGAATGCCTCTTTTGGTAGTGAGGATCCTTCAATCATAGAATGAAACAGTCACCCACGAGGAATGTCGATGACATCGTCTTCGACTTCATCTTCTCTAAACTCTTCTTCCACCGTCAACGATCAACGATCCCGAGGTAGGGGTTGTTTTAGGTATGTGTTTTACCCTCCGTTCTTCGTCGTTTGTTGTCCTCTTTGAGGTTGATTGTTACCACCCTAACACAAAGGGTGTGGGCCGAAGCAACACGGTCCGACTGCCCACTGTTTTTCTTCGATTGTTGAAGACGGCGGTGGCACAACGGCGTCGTCCGAAGAGAGACCACAAAAAAGCAATGACGGTCGGCGACGGGCCGTCCGTTTAAAAAACCAACGACGCAAAGGCTACTAGGTCGCCGGAGGGGCACGGCACTGTGGCGCCATGTGGAGAACCGGGCCGTGAACAGCTTGGGCCGCGGCGGAGCAAGGCGGCCTGCCGGGCCACCAGAGTAGCGCAACGTTGTCATGGCACATTGGTGGAAGGGGCCGCAGCCAGGCGATCCATGGAGGCCTGATAGAGCAGCGCGACATCTTCGCGCTACTTATATTAAGGGAGCCGAGGCCAGGGTGGGCCGCGACGGAGGACCTGGACGCTCGGCCAGTCGGGAGGGGCGGGACACAGCGGGTCACGCTAGTTCTGGACCAGAACCACCTGGCACCGGTATCGGCTCACACCCGAAGGACAAAGATGTTTGGGAACCACGGGTCACATGGTTTTCCCCCTGGATGAAGCTGAGGGGGACCCCCTGCGGGCCGCCGGGCTACCTGGCCGGACCCAGTATGGGCTGGGCCGCCACCGTGCTTGGCCGCACCACCTCGGGCTGGTCCGCCCACACGGCATGGGTTGGACCCTCAAGCCGGGTCAGAAACTTGAGCCGAGAAGGACCCGCGGACTGGGTCTGCCCCGCGGACCGGGTCGAACCCCAGTCCGAGCCTGTTTGACCCGAAATAACATTTTCCCACATATCTTGGGCTACAGGTGTCCGATCGATGAACCATCTATGGTGACAGAAAGATTAGAGCAAGAGAGTTATTTTGGCACAGCCCACTTAAAGTTTCGACATAGTTGGGAAATGTTTGGGTTGGTTTGAAACAAAAAACTAACCAGGCCCTTAGAATGAAAATGTCAATAACTCACAGACCATGCATCTGATAGACGCGCTGATTGTTGCGTTGAGACCCATATGGCGAGGTAAATATTTGAGATACTCTTAAATGGTAACTTGTGATAGTTGAAGTATCAACCAATGGCTCGTGGATCGGATCCTCTCGGAGATGAGTGAGTAGAGTACAAAGACCTAGTAGATGGCTAAGACCTGATGGCTGATGACCTTTCGACTCGAAGTGTTTCGACTAGCCCAGTGGGAAGCGCCTCTATGTGACGCAGCAGACCGACAGTGGGGAGTGACACTATTTGATGTGGCAGACCTATAGCACTCGATAGGAGGATTACCTCAGCAGGCTATGAGGGGGATAGCCTCTATCTAATGCGGCAGACCCACAGTGGGGAGCACCTCTGTGTGACACAGTAGACCCATAGTAGTTGACAAGAGGAATTACACAACAGTCCATGATAGTTGGAATAGCCTTTGTGTGACATGGAAGGCCCACAATACTCTATAGAGGAGGAGTTCACCAGCAGCCCCAGTTTCGATAGTCTGATTGGGAGTGTTACATATTAAAACCCCTAGAATAAAATCCATGTTTTGAGTTGAGTCAATGATGTTAGTGTTTTCCTCATGATTGAGATGGGTGATTAGATAAATTAGGTACATGTATCAGCATATACCTTTGTAATGGCTATTCGTTTTTTTCATACCTTGTGGTTTATCCTTGTTGGATTTTGTGATACCTTGAGGGTATCGAGGTCCCTACTGAGTATTGTTATACCCACCACTAAACAGGCTATGCCCGCACCTCATTATGTTGGTTGCAGACGACAAACAACGCTGATTGAGGCAGAGATTTGGAGGACTGGACAGTACCCGAAGGTGGATCACACGGTGTGACGGTACATGGAGCGAACAGATGGACGTTGAGTTCTGAGGAGGCCATATGTACCTACACATCATTTAGGAACCTTAGAGGATGAACAAATAGATGTTCTACTTACTTTTAGTTGTACCTGTAATTTACTATTGGGCTTGTATTTCCGGCCACTTTTACTTTACAACACTCTCTTTTGTATACAGTTTTACTTAGTGTTTTAATCCCAGTTTCATAATCTGTTGTGTGCGTTTCAGTTTAGAAAGGAAATGCCTTCCCAGTTTAGGGATTTACGCCTTTAGTGATAGTCACCAGCCCCTGGCCTATGGAAGGCGGACATAGGGTAGTCACGATATGGGCCCTATGGGATGTGTCATGACAAAAATACATTGTGTTTTTGATTGTAAGGATTTTACTTATTTTTTTACATGAAAACCACATTTAAAATATAAAAATTATTATAATTCACCCACAAAGGCATTAATGAAGTTAAATACACTAAAATAGATTTGTATCATTAATATTTATAATGATTTTATATGAATCTTATTAAGTATATTATTTTTATGTTCATAACACATTAAGGTTTTTTTTATTATTCTTTTCTAATTAATTTAATAATTTTTATATTTGTTTTTCATTTAACACAACACTGAATATAGAAGTTGTTAAATGAAATCACTAAGTGTGTATTTGGTTATATGAAACACCTATTCAATATTATTATACAGACAACACTTTTATTATCTTATGTTAAACACAACAATATGATTGGCTTGTTTCACACTTAATACCATTTCCAATCAATAGCTTGCATTATACGCAAGACTGAGTTTTACCAAACTATAAGATAATGTTGAAATTATGTAAAAAACTATTTTTATAGATACCACATATCCTTTGGAATTGAAGATACAAATAATATTAATTAAATTATGAGATTATTATTTGCACTTTTTATATAAATAATCCTTTGGTTATAAATTAGTAGGTGTGAATATAATAACGGTTTGAAAATAAAGAAACTACTTTTCTAATAAAGCTATTTTTCTATATATAAACTCAATTTTATTTCAATAAATTAAAATAATTTCATATTTTAAATATAATATATATATTATATATTAGATAAATATTTTTGAAACAAATAATATATATTCTATAGGTATATGATAAGAATAAATCCAATTTTATGAAAAGAGATTTGTTTAAATGTAAATTTATTTCATTTTATTGGTGAAGCCATTTTAAATCTCAATTTTAAAAATTATTAAATATATATATATTAAAAATGTACTTTATTTTTGATATAAAAATATGAATGTTTACTTTGGTTAAAACATTAGTATTTTTCTGAGAAGTTTTATTTTTTGATGAATAGTGAAACATTATAAATTTTAATTGAAAACTACTTTTTCATGTCATTTATTTGAGTAGTTAAATTGAATATTTTTTCAATGTTTAATTCGATTAATTTTACATTAATTAATATAATTTATGTAGTGGTTACAAATTTATCATTAAAATATTATATTAAAACATTCCAAACTTTTAAACATTTTTTCTTAAAAATATGCTTTCGCCACTCGTTAGTGAGATTAATTTTAAATTAATTTATTCCAATTAGGTGTTTATAATTTGTAAACATGTATTTAATATTTTTAATATGTATAATTTATAATTTATAATATGTTTAATTTTTTTTGGAAATAAAAATATTAGTGAATGTGATTAAAATTAATTACAATGATTAAGTGAAAAAACAATTTCTTAACAAAGGACCAAACCATAAAATATGGATCTAAATGACCTAAAATATTGTCCAAAATCCATTGTATGTTCATATTTCTACCCTAGACACAATTTTATAGTATATTTACTATTATCTGATCCTCTTGAAATGGGAATAACATTGTTGGAATTCCCTTCTCAAAAACTGTCAAGAATGCCACTCCTCCCCGACTATAAAATGACACTAACCCCTCCAACTTATTTACACAGATAAAGCCATTTGTATTATATAAAATATAAATAAATATCCTAAAACATTACTAAATTCATTGTATAATATTAAACTTTGTTATAAATCTATCCAAGAAAACACATTGGTGAAAAAAGAAGGAGTTACCCAAAGAAGAGGTAACATCATTCTTGATGCTCTTTTGTTTTATTTTCATTCTTCACACCATAAAATCTATTTATTCCATGAATGTAAAATAATATATGTATTATAAATATATTGATATTTTATTATTATATGGTTTGACCTAAAATTACACACACCTTTATCTAATTAGAAATGAACTTACCATTCCTGTGTACATCGAACTACAGCCTCATGAAAATATGTTGTCGGTTTTTTCTTTACCATCAATAATAGTTGGTAATTAAGTTAGAAACACTATTTTTATATGAAATATATATATATATGATATTTATGTTTTATTTAATTTTATGTAACCAATAAATTAAACATAACTTCATTCTTTTTATTTTGTGTATGTATGATAACATCATTTGTGGATGTATAGACTACCGGCTCCTCAAAGCGATGTGATTAATACTCAATTTACATGGATTGTATTAAGGATGTATTTTTGAATTTATATGACATATATGAAAAATTAATTCATTTGTAATTATATTAGAATATATATATATATATTTCATTTACATTTTTTCAAATATGAAAAGAAAATGGAAACATTGTACATGCGTATGTACGACCTACTGACTCCACAAATTGTGTATTCCATTTCCTATATCTATATTTTATATATCATTATATGTAATTATATAATTAATATTTATGATATATAAATATTTATTTATTTTTTAAATAATTATATTATTTTCTATGTAATAGGATCAAGAATAAAATGTCAAAATACAAACGATAAATCAAGAATTTTTACAAGAAACGTTGCTCTAATAAGAAATTATTAATAAATGGGATATATAAAGTCATAAGTGAGTCATATATGGTATTATATATAGTAATAGGTTATTTGGTATATTAATAATAAAAAAATACTTGTCATATAATATTTTTGAACGTCTACACGAAATTTCAAGACATAAGGTAAGGATTTTCTCATCTCAATTTTTATATTCATGAGATACATTCCACGTTTACCACTTATTTATTTTGTGTGGTGTATCTAATACCCATGAATTTATTATTTTATACTTATAATTAATTTTATGGGTATATAAATATCTATTTTAGGAAATATATTTAATTGGGATTATATTTTAAAATTTACAAAATTGGTAAGGATGTTTTGTCTCAATTAACCTTCTTTGAGACACATATTTTTGTATACACATATATTCATTTATGAGATGTATATTACATCCATTTGAAATTTTATATAATGAATATTAATATTTTATAGATATTATAGGATTTATATAATGATACTATCTCATGGGGTTATGATTTATATTTACCAATGTTGTAAGAGTTTATAAATTCAATCTCATAGTTTGTCGGGATTATTTATGATTATGCTTCCAATAATGAAATAATATAATTCATCTCTTAATAACTCTAATTAAATTTATTATATTCTACTTATTAATTCTATATCCAAGTAATGTTAACATTTTCCACATGATTTTACTTAAGATAATTAATAAAATGGTTTATGAAAATCCATCTTTATTTCACATTTGGGTAAATAATCTCTATTATTTAAAAACTGCATTTTCTAAAAATATTTTAAAAAATGTTCACTATTATCGTATGATATATAAATGAGTTTTTTAACCTTCTTTTACATTTTCAAAAAAATTATTTCAAATTTAAATTATTTTAATTTTATTATCAATGCATATCTATAAACTTCATAAGACAAAAAATAATGGTTGGAATGTACTGTCTTACATGCCATCATGAAAATCATTTCATCTAATCTTCTATTTAATGTTTAAATTTTTTTTAATGAAATGTTTTAACTAATATTCTGGATTTTTTTCAATTGTAATATTTAATTAATGAAAAAGGTTTTTATAGATGTTATATGTTTAAAAAGTTTTTTTAATGTATTTAAAAGTCTCCATTAAATTTTTTCAAAAGTTTGTTTTCAAAGAAATTGATTTCAATGATTTCATTTTTTAATTAAAAATTTTAAAATCCATTTTCTAGAAAAGGATTTCAAAAGTAATTTCAATATTTTTTTATTTTTTCAAATTATTTTCAAATAAAATGGTCTCAAAATGTTTTCATACATCATTATGTGTTTTCATGTTTTTTTTAATGAAAAATGATTTGAAAAAAGTTTAGTGATTTATTTGTATGTTTTCAAAGTTATTTAAAAATAAAAGGGTTTCAAAAATATTTTTGTTTTAAAAAATTTTCTTCAAAGAGGAAATGATACTTTTCTCATGAAATGTTTCCAATGTACTTATAAATCTTTGTTTATAAAAAAATTATTTTTGAAATGGTTTTATGAAAATGAAATTCAACGAAAGGCTATTTTCCTTATGAAATGTTCCATGTGGTCTTTTAAAATTATTGTCAACCTATGATGAAATACATTGTCCTAGTATATGCTTTGTAGGAGATATTATCCAAAAATACCATTTATATACTTTCTTTAATGGTTTACATTTTGATATAATGATGTTTATGAATCCCATTTCTCATCCGTTGGTTATATACTTTAGAAACCCACTTTATTTCATGGGCCATACTTTGATGAAATAATTATGAGGCCTATCTATTTTCCATAGGTATTTATATGATGAAATGTTTATTATACCCATTTAATTTCATGTGTTATAATATAATGTATACGAAACCATTCACTTTTTATTGATCATGATATGAAGCATGTTTTATGATTTTGTTATGTGACATGTGGTACCTATATCTCCCTAAATTGAATTAAGTTAAGATTCATATCTCATGAGATAATGATGGGAACAAAGACGATGGGCTTTATTTAAAAAATTATAAAATGTGTTTTCTAATCCAAAATTGAAAATAGGTGTTACCTGATCCACTATGGGATGATGGGGAGACCCAATCCACTCTAGGAAATAAGTGTATCCTGATCTTTTATGGGAAATATGTGTTTCCGTATCAAAAAAGGGAAAATAGGCGTGTCTTGATCCCCTATGTTGATGGTCCAAGTAGTTAAAATTATCACACGAAATTGTTTTATATAGTTATAATGGTACCACACAAATATTAAAAAATTTATAGTTCTTGGCATATTTATGGTGATTTATCACCCTTATGATTTATCTATTATAAACTTCCAATATTTATTAAATGACATATGATTATGATATTTGATATGAAGGGTATGATCTTCAAATGTTAAGATCATATTCACTTACCCTTATGATCATTCTATGCTTACATATCTATATGTTTTACAATTACTGAACATTTGATCTCACCCCGGTCTCTTGTTTCTATTCCCAATGTTTTGAATAATGTTTTTAAATAGAATTACTAAATGGGAAGATAATTGTGGGTGAAATTGAAGATATTTCACCAAGTTAGAGTATCTTCTTCCATGTTTCCATAAAGAGTAAATTATTATTGTCACCAGGAATGTACTTTTTTAAGGTGATGAATATTCATCTAAAAATATGTAATATCCTTATTTTTAAGCCTAGATATCTATAGTATGTATCAAAGGAATGATTTAGTCCAAATTTGAAAAATAGGATGAAAAATATTAGTGTTATCCCTATGGATATTTGTAAGGATATGACTAGGGGTGTATCTGTGGATATCTATAAGGTTTCATAGATTAAAAACTAGGTGTCATGATTTAGGAATCATATAAGTAATTTTAATGACTAGGTTTTTTATTCCATGATATGTATTGCTCATACTATGATTTCTGGTCTTAGTCAATAGTGAGAACCAGAAGGAACATTGTTAAAATATAATGTTTGAGATATAGAATGTATGGAAATTATGTAGATTAATGTTATATATGGAAATATTATAATGATAATATATGTAACACCCCAGGAAAATAAATAATATGACATTTTTTATTTATCCATATTTGTGAATAAAATATTAATATTACTTTAAAGGGGATGCTATGCTCGATGGCGTACCCAACACACAACAACGAGCTTCTTGGGAATCTTACGTTGCACTCTAATAATAAAATAATATTATTTTAAATAGTAGTTAACGCCTTGCTGTTGTAATGGCAGGAATGAACAGAACTAACCACAAAATGATTATATATGTTTTTCAAATATTTTTACTCTTTACAATAAATGTTATTGGATTAAAAATGAAAATGAATCCAATTTTAAGCGTAAACATTCTAATATTCTTTAAAAGGTCGATTAACCGCTTTTTGATTGAGAACCTCTTTTAAATACAGTTTTGACAATTCTATGTGTTATATTTGACAAAATAAAATTCTTCTTTAGAATCGGGACATCAAAATTTACTTTGTGTAAATTTTTGGTATTTTTCCGAAAAAGTTCAATTTTTAATGAATAGTGAAAAATGTTGTATTTTAAATAAAAACCTCTTTTAATATAATTTATTTATATGATTATATTATCTTTTGAATTGGTTTTAAAGTGGAATTAGAATATATTTTTACCATATAATCCAATAGTGGTCGTTGTAATTAATTTCACTTTGAAATCGGACTTACACTAGTGTCAATCTTTTGATACATTTTGTTTCATAAAAACACGCTATTTGTTTTGAAAGCGGGAATTAATTATTAAATTAATTAAAGAAACTTATATGTTTTTAATTTTGTAAAATATACATCTTTTTCATAATTTTGAATATCAGATATATCTTAGGGTGAACTTTTGGTAATTTTCTGAAAAACATCAATTTTGGATGAATAGTGAAACCACTAAGAGGTACTTATAAAAACTGATTTTCCATTTAAATGAAAATTTTCCATCGTTGTGTTTTGAATTTCAAAAATCCGACATAAATGGTTGTCATTAAGAAGTAAAATGTGGTTCAATGGGATTAAAATAATTTTTTGGAGAATAGTAACTTATTAAGTTTTTAATCACGATTAGAGGTAATTAGTGTAGTTTAAGGTAAGAATAATGTTTTAATAAAATTAAATGACCTAGACACATGTCCTACCCTCATTTTATGTGTCATGGACGACCAAGACAGTCCATGGGTCAACTTGGGGACCCCATGGAGCCACTATGGTTGGAAAATGACATAAATATCTTTTTATTTAATGTAAAAGTAAAAATGAGACAAACATGAAATGTTTTACTAAAACAATTTTTACATGGGGTTATACAAGTCAGATTTTTGACTATAAATATTCATTGGAAATATAAACAGATTTCCTACATCATAGTATTTTTGTTATAATTTTTAGACTTTAAATAAATTAATTCGTTTATGAAATCATGATGATTCAGCGATTACCTCATTAATAAAGGATTTAAATAAAATGAAAAGACAATGTAAAATCTATGACCTACACATGTCCAAAACCTATTTTATTGGTATATTTAGAACCCTTATAACCTTATCATCGAATCATATCAATGTGGGACCTTTTAAATCCGAAACACATTTTAAAATAAAGTTACATTTCATTACTTTCCAAGAGTGCCCCTCCTCTCCTCTTATAAAAGGCCCCCACCTCTACCACCTTACCCACACATCCAAAGCCTTTGGCTCGGCCAAACCCTGCCCATTTTGTCTCTCCACATTCCTCTCAAACTCCTTGAAGTCTCACTTTGGGATGAAGTCTTCCCATGGATGCCTTTGATCTCAAACCAAAGGGAGTTACCCGATTTTAAGGTAATGTCTTCACTTGAGTCCTTTTGTTTTATTTTGCTTCTCCAACCCCCTAAACTCTTTTTATTCATCTCTTTTGTAACAACTAAAGTATCTTCAATATACTAGGATGTTTTTATAAGATTTATTTGAGATAAAAATACACAAACCTTCATCTAATGGTTAAAGAACATACTGTTTCTGTGGTTGGCGATTTTCTGCCTCACGAAACAATGATTGTTCAATATTATTTTAACAACTTTAAAGGTGGTCATTATGATGTCACTGTATTTTATATATGATATATATGGTATTTATATTTACTATATGCTTCTGTATTTTATATTTAAATGATAACTTTATTCTTTTCATGTTTTGTAAATGCGATAATTTCATATGAGGAAGTGCGGACTACCGCCCCCTCAAGTGATGTGACTCGTACATGCAATACATGGAATGTATAAAGAAAGAAATTAATGAACATATGTGACCTATATAACATATATATTATAATGTAATTATAATATATATATATATAATTTATTTTTAATTCCATTAATATGAAAAAGAAAAAAATGAAAGTAGCGTTCATGCGTATGTACGACCTACCGTCTCCAAGAACGGTGCTTTTCGTTTTTATCTCCAAATGATATGGAATAGTATAAAATTAATATGTACAGGATATAAATGATTTTTTAATCATTAATACTATTCTGGAATTTATTTACTTATAACTACATGGACAATCATTTTTCAAACAAGTTCATTTTTGACTCATGTACCAAACATCAGCAAAAATGTCTGATATGAACTAACATTATTAAACAATTATTATAACATTATAATATGTGATATGAACTGAATAATAATCTTTATACTAGTTCCTTAAGAAATTATAAATTGACCAAAGTTTATTATTCAGGAATATAAAGAAATGAACAAGACAAGTTGGACATGAGGTAAGGGATCCTACTCCTCTCTTTCTTTTTAAGTACACTATTTTATGTCATTCCTTTTAAAGCTCATATTTATTGTTATTGGGATGTTCTTTTATATTATTCTTACTGTAATTTTTATGTTCATATTATGATAGACCCTATTCTCTCTCACAAATCCATTTTGTATGTTTTGAGTGGCACCATTAGGCTGCCGAGTTTTCGTAAGAGATATAACCTCTCTCTTTCTTTTTAAGTACTCTTTTTTATGTCACTTCTTTTAATCTCCTATTTGTTATGTTGGGGGATGTTATTTTATATTTCAATTTCTGTAAACTTTATGTTAGTATGATGAGATACCCTATTTGATCTCAACAATCCATTTTGGAAGTTTTTTGTGGCGTTGTTAGGCTGCCGAGTTTTCGTAAGGGATTTTTCATCTCACTTTTATTCCCGTGAGATTTATGCTACATTTGCCACAATTTACATTGAGTGGTGTATATACTGCCCATTATTTTACTCATTGTGTAATATACTTTCATTTATGAGTATTTGCATCAATGTTGTATTGTCCCTCTTTCAAGGGGTGTATGTTTCAAAAGATACCCATGTCGGTAAGGGGACCTTTCACCCTCCTCTTTTTAAAAGACTTCCTTTGTTATGTCTTTTAATTAACATACTATTATGTTGGGATATGTTCTTATATATCCTTATTGATTTAAATTTTATGTCCATGAGATGAGATACCCTTTTTATCTCTCATCAACTCATTTTCTGAATTTTGTAGTGACGCCGTTAGGCTGTCAAATTTTTGCAAGGGAACTTCTTAACCCAAATTTGATTCTTTGGGATAAACTTGTACTCCTTGAATATGTAATTATATGAATATGTTTGAATAACCTCGGGTTTTTTTACACTTAATATCCACTTATATTTCATGTATTCATTTTTCACACATTATTATGTAATTGATTTATCCTCAATCCAAGGATACCGTCTTGTATGGGACTTCAACTCAATCTACATTCATTGAGGCATATTTTTTTTATACACAACCTTTTTATACGGTGTATAAACCCCTTTGACTTTTATGTTTATCCAAAAATGAATCTTTTTTATACGAAGCATTTACTAAATGACAAAAGGGAATTATTTTGTCGTACATATGTGGCGATAAAAACTTCTCCGCCGACGTGACCATTATTTGAGTTTCGGCTTCCTCTACAAGCCATACCTTCTTTTTAAAAGAAAAATAAATACCATGTTTTACTTTTCGTTTATTTTGGTATTGAAAATGGTTTTCATTATGTTTTTATATCAATGTTTTGTATTGATATCTTGTGATTAAAAGGTCGAAATGTTATGTTTCCTTTATGCATGTTTTATGTGATATGATTATGTTGTGGTTCTTGGTCATTATTATGAAGACGGGTGGTTCCGTGATAAACTAAGGGTGGGTGATCCCAATATAGCACTCCAATGCATTGGGTAATTCAAAGGAGTGAAACGTTAAGGTTTCTCCGAAAAGATTTAGGGAATATAATGTGGTGGGTATTCCAAATGTAACCAAGAGGGTTACTCCCTACGTAAGAATGTTAATAATGCCTCAAGTTACCTTTATGTCTTATGATTTCTATGATTTATTCATGATTTTATGAGGTATGTTAAAGTGCTTATGTTTTATGGGTAGCGTATGATTTCCTTCGTATGTATACATGTAGTCATGTTTCCTTTCCATTTTTTTATATCCTTTACTGAGCTTTTTATGCTCATCCCAAGTTTTTGAAATGTTTTTCACAGGTCAAGGGATGGGTACATGATATGATGATAGTGTCAAGGAAGTGTTAAGAATGAATACATGTTTTATTTTAAATATGTTTCCTTTGATGGGATGAATGAATACTGTCTTTTATGTAACCACTTTGTTTAAATGTGGAATGTAATGCAAGTTTCATGAACTAATTCTCTAAAACTCTAAACCTGAAAAGATCCTCAATGTGTAATCTTGTAATAACAAAATATTAAGTAAGGTTTAAGGTTGAGGCCTTATAGTTGTTATTAGAGGATGGTTTAGACAACCTTAGGGATTAAGAGTTTTAGTTAGACACATGATTAGTCCCTATATCTATTATTTCAGTTAAATCCTTGTTTTATAACTTTTTTCAGTTCAAGTAAAGTCGGTTATGAATGGAAGGAGAAGGATCCCAAACGACATTCCTATCTCTTCTTGATGACATGCTTGAAATAATTATTGCAAAGTCATGTTCGGATGATTGTGAGACTTTTTCAAGCATACAACTCACTTGCAAGAAGTTGTTTGAGATATCAAACACCTCTGCTATACCACGTTATCATCGTGGATCATGGGTTGTTTTTGAACAAATACTATTTTCACATTATTATCATATTTTCAAGAAAGGTAAATATTACCAAGGAATTTTCAAATATTTTACCCTATTACAAGAATTTGAAGCATATTATGATTTAAAAAATGGTGCTGAGGAAGGAGACCCTTGCGCAACCTATTTATATTTGATTTTAAAATATATTCTCTCAGAACATACTTATGGTATTTTAAAAGGACTAATAATAGAAAGTTTCGACTCAAATTATGTCCGACTATTTTATAGAAATCATGTTTTATCAGATGTTTTGGAATTATATGTCATACATGATTATTTTCCAAAACTGTTTTTCTGTGAACACCCATATGACCCATGTTGTACAAGGTGTATTTGGATGGAGGAAGGAAATGATTTTGAAGGATCTCTAAATCATTGTTGTAATGCATGGGACTTCTACCTACGTGAGAAAGATGACGATGAAACCGAGTTGACGCCATGATCAAGGTATGACGTTATTCATTTTGGGAATCGTTTTATTTTATCTTATTGTGGTGAAATAAGGTTTCAAGAATTAAGATCTTGAGATCATAACGAATTTGGATGAAAATGAGAGCTATAAGGAAACTATTGAGGTTAAAACATGTTAGGGTTATTTTTGGAGTTTTATAAAATGGACAGCACGCAGACCGTGTGACAACCCACCGCGTCGGACCACGCAGCTGGAATCGAACCCACAACCAAAGTGCGACTGGTATTTATCGCCTACCACTGGACTACGTGAAGTCCCTGGATAGTTTGACTGATTCATTTTAGTTATATGATTTTATGAATTACGAGTAAGTTGATTTTGGGTTATCTATGGAAATTTATTGACCTATCACGGAGGATATGTGATTAGGTTAATTACTTTTCAATACGAGACATTAAGAACAACTGATGTTATTTGGAGATAAATGGTACAATTTAACATGGAAGACTATGTGACTAAATCCTTCAAATATTTGGGTTTCAATATTAGTTTGGTTTACTTTGTATAACATTATGGACAAATTGTTTATCGAATGGTCCTCGTTGAAATTTGGGTTTTGTTGGACAAATTTTGGAGATTAAGAATAGATTTTCTTTTTATAAAGGGTTATCCTTTTCTGGATTATCTGATCTTGTACTAACCTTTTGGGTTTTGGTTTTGGTTATAGTCTAAAGACATGGGAAATATATAGTTCTTTTTTTGGATTAGGTGATCTCTAGAAGTTGATTATAGTACTCTTAATGTGAACAAGTCTTCCTAAATACTCGTCTTTTAGAGAAAATATGAGTTTGTTTAATGAATCTAATAAAAGTAGAAAGTCAACATGATAAGTGACTATGTTTCCTTATGAATAAATTCCTCAATAAAAATTAACTTAAAACAAAAATTTTGTCTATTAAAGTTTCCTAATGGGGAATTGAATACCGTTTAACCCATCACAAGTTTGTGATTTTCTTATGGTTAACTTTCTCCTAAACATGTTTTCTACCACTCTCCATCAGAACATGACCCTATGTTTTCTCCTCCATGTTCATGTTGTCCTACATGGAATCCTAGTATGGGTTAACTCGGGTGACCTCTGTACTTATCTTTCTTTATTTTAAAGTGATTGTTTTACCGACTCTTGTTCCGATGTGGGACTTTCAAGGATGTTTCCAAGATCAATTTTAAAATTGCGAGGACGCAATTCCCAAAAGGGGGGAGGATGTAACACCCTAGGTAAATATAAAATATGAAATTTTTTATATTTATCCATATTTGTGAATAAAATATTAATATTACTTTAAAGGGGATGCTATGCTCGATGTCGTACCCAACACACAACAACGAGTTTCTTGGGAATCTTATATTGCACTCTAATAATAAAATAATATTATTGTAAATAGTAGTTAACGCCTAGCTGTTGTAATGGCGGGAATGAACAGAACTAACCAAAAAATTATTATATATGTTTGTCAAATATTTTTACTTTTTACAATAAATGTTAGTGGATTAAAAATGCAAATGAATCCAATTTTAAGCGTAAAAATTATATTATTCTTTAAAAGGTTAATTAACCACCTTTTGATAGAGAACCTCTTTTAAATAAACTTTTTGACAATTTTATGTGTTATATTTGACAAAATAAAATTCTTCATTAGAATTGGGGCATCAAAATTTACTTTCTGTAAATTTTTTGTATTTTTCCGAAAAAGTTCAATTTTTAATGAATAGTGAAAAATGTTGTATTTTAATGCAAAACCACTTTTAATCTAATTTATTTATATTATTAGATTATATTTTTAATTGGGTTTAAGGTGAAATTAGAATATATTTTTACCATTTAATCCAATAGTGGTCATTGGAATTAATTTCACTTTGAAATCAGACTTAAACTAGTGTCAATCTTTTGATACATTTTGTTTCATAAAAAAATGCTATTTGTTTTGACAATGGGAATTAATTTTTAAATTAATTAATGAAAATTTTATGTTTTGATGTTTTTAAAATAGACATCATTTTTGAATTCGGAATATCAGATATAGCTTAGGGTGAACGTTTGGTAATTTTCTGAAAAACATCAATTTTTGATGAATAGTGAAACCACTAAGTGGTACTTATAAAAACTTATTTTCCGTTTAAATGAAAATTTTTCCATCTTTTTGTTTTGAATTTCAAAAATCCGACATAAATGGTTGTCTTTAAGAAGTAAAATGTGGTTCAATGGGATTAAAATAAATTTTTGGTGAATAGTAACATATTAAGTTATTAACCGCGATTAGAGGTAATTAGTGTAGTTTAAGGCAAGAATAAAGTTTTAATAAAAAGAAATGACCTAGAAACATGTCCTACCCTCATTTTATGTGTCATGGCCGACCAATACAATCCATGGTTCAACTTAGGGACCCCATGGAGCCACTTTGGCTGGAAAATGACATAAATAACTTTTTATTTAATGTAAAATTAAAAATGACACAAACATGAAATGTTTTACTAAAACAATTTTTACATGGGGTTATAAAAGTCAGATTTTTGACTATAAATATTCATTGGAAATATAAGAATATTTCCTACATCATAGTATTTTTGTTTTAATTTTTAGACTTTAAATATATTAATTTATTTATGACATCATGGTGATGCAGCGATTACCTCATTAATAAAGAATTTAAATAAAATGAAAAGATAATGTAAAATATATGACCTACACAAGTCCAAAACCAATTGTATGGGTATATTTCGAACCCTTATAACCTTATACTTGAATTATATTAATGTGGGACCTTTTAAATCCGAAACTAATTTTAATATAAAGTTACATTTCAATACATTCCAAGAGTGCCCCTCCTCTCCTCTTATCAAAGGCCCCCACCTCTACCTCCTTACCCACACTTCCAAAGCCTTCGTCTCGGCCAACCCCAGCCCATTTTATCTCTCCAAATACCTCTATAACTCCTTGAAGCCTCACTTTGGGCATAATTCTTTCCAATGAAGCCTTTGAGCTCAAACCAAAGAGAGTTATCCGATTTTAAGGTAATGTCTTCACTAGAGTCCTTTTGTTTTATTTTGCTTCTCCAACCCCCTAAAATCTTTTTATTCATCTCTTTTGTAACAACTACAGTATAGTAAATATAATAGGATGTTGTTATAAGAAGGATTCTATCTACACTTACACACACCTTCTTCTAATGGTTAAAGAACATACTGTTTCTGTGGTTGGTGATTTTCTGCCTCACGAAACGATGATGGTTCAATATTCTTTTAACACCTTTAAAGGTGGCCATTATGATGTAACTGTAGTTTATATACGATATATATATGGTATTTATGTTTACTATATGCTTCTTTATTTTATATTTAAACCATACCTTTATTCTTTTCATGTTGTGTAAATGCGAAAATTTCATATGAGGAAGTGCGGACTACCGCCCCCTCAAGTGATGTGACTCGTACATGCAATACATGGAATGTATGAATAATGAAATTAATGAACATATGTGACCTATATAAAATATATATTATAATGTAATAATATATATATATATATATATATCATTTATTTTTAATTACATTAATATGAAAAAGAAAAAAATGAAAGTAGCATTCATGCGTACGTACGGCCTACCGTCTCCATGAACTGTGCTTTTCATTTTTATCTCCCAATGATATGGAATAGTATAAAATGAATATGTACTGGATATATATGATATTTTAATCATTAATACTATTCTGTAACTTATTTACTTATAACTACATGGAAAATCATTTTTCAAACAAGTTCATTTTTGACTCATGTACCAAACATCGGCAAAAACGTATGATATGAACTAACATTATTAAACAATTATTATAACATTATAATATGTGATATGAACTAAATAATAATCTTTATAAGAGGTCCTTAAGCAATTATAAATTTACCAGAGTTTATTACTCAGGAATATAAAGAAACGAACAAGACAAGTTGGACTTGAGGTAAGGGATCATACTCCTCTGTTTCTTTTTAAATACACTCTTTTATGTCATTCCTTTTAAAGCTCATATTTCTTATTATTGGGATGTTCTTTTATATTACTCTTACTGTAATTTTTATGTTCATATTATGAGAGACCCTATTCTCTCTCATCAATCCATTTTGGAAGTTTTGAGTGACACCGTTAGGCTGCCGAGTTTTTGTAAGAGATCTAACCTCTCTCTTTCTTTTTAAGTACTCTTCTTTATTTCACTTCTTTTAGTCTCCTCTTTGTTATGTTGGGGGATGTTATTTTATATTCATCTTTCTGTAAACTTTATGTTAGTGTGATGAGAGACCCTATTTGATCTCATCCATCCATTTTGGATGATTTATGTGGCACTGTTAGGCTGTCGAGTTTTCGTAAGGGATTTTTCATCTCACTTTTTTTCCCGAGAGATTTATGCTACATTTTACACAATTTCCTTTGAGTGGTGTATGTACTGCCCATTATTTTACTCACTGTGTAATATACTTTCATTTATGAGTATTTACATCAATGTTTTATTGTCCCTCATTCACAGGCTGTATGTTTCAAAAGATACCCATGTCGGTAAGGGATCCTTTCACCCTCCTCTTTTTAAAATACTTCCTTTGTTATGTATTTTAATTCACATACTATTATGTTGGGATATGTTCTTCTATAGCCTTATTTATTTAAATTTTATGTCCATGAGATGAGATACCCTTTTTATCTCTCATCAACTCATTTTCTGAATTTTGTAGTGATGCCGTTAGGCTGTCAAATTTTTTCAAGGGAACTTCTTACCCCAAATTTGATTCTTTGGGATAAACTTGTACTCCTTGAATATGTATTTCTATGAATATGTGTGAATAACCTCGGATTGTTTTACACTTGATATCCACTTATATTTCATGTATTAATTTTTCACACATAATTATGTAATTGATTTATCCTTAATCCAAGGATACCGTCTTTGTATGGGACTTCGTCTCAATATCCATTCATTGAGGAATATTTTCTATTATACACAACCTTCTTTATACGGTGTATAAACCCCTTTGACTTTTACTTTTATCCAAAAAGGAATATTTTTTATACGAAGCATTTACTAAACGACAAAAGGGAATGTTTTTGTCATACATATGCGGCGACAATGACTTCTCCGCGGCCGTGACCATTATTTGAGTTTAGGCTTCCTCTACAAGCCATACCTTCTTTTTAAAAGAAAAATAAATACCATGTTTTAATTCTCTTTTATTTTGGTATTGAAAATGGTTTTCATAATGTTTTTATATCAATGTGTTGTATTGATATCTTGTGATTAAAAGGTGGAAATGTTATGTTTCGTTTATGCATGTTTTATGTGATACGATTATGTTGTGGTTCTTGGGCATTATTATGAAGACGGGTGGTTCCGTGATAAACTATGGGTGGGTGAGCCCGATATAGCTCTCCAATGCATTGGGTAATGTGAAGGAGTGAAATGTTAAGGTTTCTCCAAAGAGATTTAGGGAATATACTGTGGTGGGTATTCCAAACGCAACCAAGAGGGTTACTCCCTACATAAGAATGTTATGAATGCATCATGTTACCTTTATGTCTTATGATTTCTATGATTTATTCATGATTTTATGAGGTATGTTAATGTGCTTATGTTTTATGGATAATGTATGATATCATTCGTATGTATACATGTAATCATGTTTTTTTTCCATTTTTTTATATCCCTTACTATGCTTTTTATGCTCATCCCAAGTTTTTGAAATGTTTTTCACAGGTTAAGGGAAGGGTACATGATATGATGATAGTGTCAAGGAAGTGTCAAGAAAGAATCCATGTTTTATTTTAAATATGTTTCCGTTGATGGGAAGAATGAATACTGTGTTTTATGTAACCACTTTGTTTAAATGTGGAATGTAATGCAAATTTCATGATCTAATTCTCTAAAACTCTAAACCTGAAAAGATCCTCAATGTGTAATCTTGTAATAACTCAAGATTAAGTAAGGTTTAAGGTTTGGGCCTTATAATATATAAGGTGTTATGATTATTTTTTATACTGTTGAGGATAAGGAGACTACAAAATTGATGTGAAAGTTATCATATGTTATAATTGTATTGTTTACATTAAATGTAAGAAGTATGATTATATTTATTTTGAAGAAACTTAAGACATGATTCAAATTTCATGTTCCAGGAAAGATGTACTACACAATAAGATGATGAATCATGAGTAATGTTATAACAATAAAATTGGATGACTGATGTGTATATGTTTTGGAATTCAACGATTACATTATATGAAACATGAAATATATAAGGATTTGTTTAGAATTATTTTTTTAAGGATTTTCAATAATGTGCTAAGAGATACTAATGACCTATGATTTTTTCAATTAAAAGGTTACATTAAAGAAAAGGTAACCCTTATCATGTTATTTAGGTTAAGAAAATTATATTTTATATGGATAAAGAGATGATGATATGGATAAAGTAGATTGAAGAATATTTATTACCTTAGAACTGATAAATTAATTTTTGACAAAGTAATTTTTCCTATCATGGATGAAGTTCATAACTTATTTTTATTTATGTATTATATCTTATATTATTTGGAATAATAAAGAATACATACTTTCAATTTGGTTTTATAGTAAATTATGGTTATTTCCATGTTTCAAGAGAATACATGATAAATGTATTCACAGATTAGGAATATTACAAGCAAGAGATACATTATGATATATGGGGAAACAATGATTAAGCTGATTTAGTGATATTATTTTTAAATATTTAGACTTTCATCTTTCTGAAGGGTTATAAGGGTATCCATTTATGGAATGGTTTATGTTAATAATTGGATGTGGTTTTAGAGATTATAGTATTATCTCACAATATGATTATTTTTTCATATTTAATATCTCATAAAAATTGTTTTTCTCATAATAAAATATTGAATGACCAATAATTATATTTATGGATCTAGTGAAATGATAATGCTTCAGGAATTTCAAATTGACCATTATTTCATGGTATAAGTGATGAAGTGGATATTGATCAAGGCACATAAAAGGGTGAGGTTGTTCTGAAATCAAGTAAGTATATCATCTCATAAAAATTAATCATATTTATGAAACTAGTCATGAAATAAAATTTTATTCGATTATTGTCACTTTTTATGATATCATTGGCCTCCTTCACGATTCATCAGTTTATGGGTTTGTGATTATTAACATTCTCTAGATTACCCACTTTATTTTGATTATTGATCTCTACTAATATCTACGATTATTTTTTTATTTTATCCAATGTCCTTTTTTTATTTCCCACCCATGATCACATATGTGGAAACCGAGTTATATGTTACATTACATAACCATTATGTTTCAAACATTCCATTATCAAAATAAGTTTTAGTTTTAATTTTTATAATTAATGTGGGTTTTTTATTAATGGAACATCAAATATTAAAACGTTGACAATATAAATGAATTTCAAGTGAAATTTTCAGTTTAACAGGGTAGAGTGTAACACCCTGAGATTTTTTGAATTATCGTTTTTGAATTAATTTAATCTTTTTTTATTTTTTTCCATTCACACTACACTGAATATAACTTTTGTGATATGAATGAATTAAGTGTGGATTGAGTTATACGCATCAACAAGTCAATAATTTGATACAAAAAAACAGTTTTATTCAATTTTGATATAATAAAAACTAGTTTTGGATTGTATTACACACAATATCGAGTCCCTTCGATAGCTTTCATTACATTAAAGTCATGTTTTACCGAAATACAAGATATTATTAAAATCATTATACAAATATTATTATAACTACCACCAAGCCTTTGGAATGGAAGTCATAAATAATATTAACCATATTATGAAAATATTATTTACATAAGATTATAAAATTAATCCTATGGCTATCAATTATAATAATTTAATGTAATAAATATTTGAAAATAAAGACATTACTTTTTTATGAATATTACATTTCAATGTAAAAAGAAAATTATATTTTCATAAATTAAAAATTATTCTTTTTTAAATTAAAAAATATATTTATTATATATTCATTGAAAAATTTTTATACTCATACAATATATTTTATAAGAAATGAATAATAATAAGTCCAATTTTATGATTAAAAGATATTTTTTCTAAAATCATTCTTTATCATCTTTTTATGGAGAACCAATTTTATAAATAAATTTTGACATTTTTATAAGTTTTATTGTAAAGAATTATCTTAATATTTTGAAATACAAAAATGGAAATTTAATTTTGGTAATTTATTTGTATTTTTCTAAGATGTTTCATTTTTAATGAATAATGAAACATACTAAATTTTAATTCAAAACCGCTTTTTCATATAATTTCATTATATAGTATACATTATATTTTTATTTTATTTTAATGTGTAATTAGATTAATTTTACATCCATTAATCCAATGTAGGCCATTTTAACCAATTTTACATCAAAAGTGGATATAAAAACATTCAAAACCTATAAAAAAAATTCTTTGAACCCGACTTGATAACATGTCTATGAGTTTTTCTAAATTAATTTATACCTCTTAACTGGTTAGAATTTAAAAAAGGATTCCATATTAGTAATCTGAGTAATTTATAATGTATAACTATTTAAACATATTTTTTTACAAAAAATATTAGTGAAGGAGATTAAAATTAATAACAACTATTAAGAGAAAAAAATTTCGTAACCATGTACTAAACCATAAACTAAGGTCAAAATCACCTAAAAACCTATACAAATTCCATTTTCTGTTATGTTTTTGACCATATACTCCATTTTATTTTATTTTGACCAATATTCGAGCCAATTTTCATCAAAAAAATGTGGGTATAATTCCCTTTTCAAAAAGTTAAATGAATGTCACTCCTCCTCCACTATAAAAAGGAACTCACCCCTACCACTAATTGACACCAATAAAGCCCTTATTATCATAAAAAATCTAAAAAAATCTCCTCCCAACATCCCGAAATTCATCTTATAATCCTCCATTTGGTATGAAATCCATACAAGCAATCCCTGTGGTGCAAACCAAAAAGAGTTACCCAAAGAAAAGGTAACATCCTTCTACAAGATCATTTATTTTATATCCATTATCCACCCAAAAATGATCTTATTTAATGGTTATATAATAAAATGTGTTTCATATGTATACTGATATGTTTTTATTATGTGTTATATACCATAAATTACACACACTGCCATCTGATGGGGAACGGACATACTGTTCTTATCAATGACAAACTACAACGTCATGATACGATGTTGTTCTTTTTTACATACCACATATCATGTTTGGAAATAATGATGGAAACTATATTTTTATATGATATATATTATATATATATGATATTTATGCTGTTTTTATCCAATTTTAATAATTATATAATATATAACTTCTTTCTTTTCATATTGTGTTAATATGATAACTTCGTTTGTGGAAATGTGGAATAATGCCTCCTCAAAGTGATGTGATTCATTCACAGTTTACATGGAATATAATAAGGATGAGTTTAGTTAAACTATATGATAAATATAACATAATAATTCTACTTTAATGGTATTAAATTTATATATATATATATTTCATTTATTAACCTTCCAATATGATAATAAAACAGAAACAATGTTCATGCATATGAAAAACCTACTGTCTCTATATATATTGTATTCCATTTCATATATATTTATTTTATATAATATTATAAATATTTAAATATTTATTATATAAGATATAATTTTTTTTACATTCCATAAATAATTAACTCATGATCAAAGTAAAAGGATCAATCATAACAATTTAAAACACGTAAAATAAATAAATCAGTAATTATCCAAAATATTACTTTAACAAGAAATTGTTAATAAAATGGTAAAATAGAGTCATAAGAAATCTTATATGGTAAGGTATATAAGAATATTTTTATATTTTTTTTCATAATAATAATATACTTATTATATAATATGTTTGAACATTTACAAATATATTCATGACATCATGTAAGGGTTTTCTCTTCTCACTTTTTATATCCGAGAGATACATGTCATGTTCATCTGACTAACATCCATAACATGTTTGGTTACTACAACCCCATATTATACCAACCAAATTCTCATTTATATATATATATATATCTTATTAAGATAATAAACCATAATATTTATATATAGTAAAAGTAATCAAATACCATAAAATTAGACAAATAAAAGGCCAAACATACATAATAAAAATATAACATGACTAAATAATTAAGGCTAATATAAATAAGAGTGTAAAAGATGTATAAGAAAAAGGGATTTCTGTTTCTATCTTTCCCCAACATAATAAATAATTAGGCATAAGAAATTAAAATTATAAAAAAAAAATTACATAATTAAATTTACAATCATGTCAAATGTTCAAAATATTTCTAAGGGTAATATGAAAAAAATTCCCAATAAAAATTTATGGAAACCCCTTATAAATTTTTACTTTTCAATTTTTGTTAGGCTCACTCAACCCCATAGAATTTCTAGGTCAACCCTCTTTTGTAATGAGTGTATAAAGGGGTACAACTACAAATTTACTTAATATATATTCATTGATGTTCTTAAAGAAATCGAGGGATTCCATTATTTTTTTAGTGTAATAACATAAGATATTTGGATTAGGACAACATTGTTGTGTGTTTGGAAGAGAATTACAATAAATAAAAACCATTTAATTATGTATGATTTTCAGACAGTAAGCCTCCATAACTATTTCCCTCGATGAAAATGAATATTTTTTGAAGATATCATGAACATAATATTGAGAAGATGTAGATTTAAATTCATTGATAACAATAATTAAATGATAGAGTTGATTTGAATGGGGTATGTTTATTAATTTTTGATATTATATTTTGTGACCAATCAGAGTCACAAAAACCAAGAAAAAAGAAATATATACTAAGAGTGATTGAATGGATATAGATATCTTTATTATTAGTGAAATTAAAGTAAAATAATATAAAAAATTGATTATTTCATTTTTGGCGATAAGCTTTAGGGTTAAAATGATGCAAATCCACTATATAAGTTGTATTGTTTCGACGATTCTACAATGTACTTTGTAAAATTCCACCAGCTTCCTCATATAAATCTATCTAGTACCTAATGTTTGATACATCTCACCCCATCCCATTTTCCCTATAACATCATATTAAACAATATAATACATCTTTAAATCCAAAATACACTGTAAATATAAAAACAAATTGAATAAATTAAAGTGAATTAAATATATATAAAAGTAAAGAAATTTACATTTCATACTCGGTAAAATTTATTTTTTGTACTGTAACTTATGATCTATGGTAAGATTAAAATACATTTTAGGAAATTTTAAAACATATTCCATTATAATTATTATGTCTTAAAACATGATACTTTCCTTAATATTAAATATTTTGATATGATATTCTTCTTCATTGGGTTTTAATTAGTATATATTTAAGGGTTTTACTATATAAAATGCATAATCCTATATGTGTGTTTATAAGAGAATAAAATGGTTTCATATCTGTGAATAAATTTACATTTACCCATGGTTTATTTTATAATTATCTATTAGGATTCATTCCATTCCTAGTATAGCACCAAATTCTACCAAAGATGGTATTACAATGTTTTCATGATTAGTAATCCCATAAATGTTAATTAGCAAAGATCATAACACTTGGGTTATAACTATTTTACTACTAGAAGTTTTGGGAGATATATATAATTCAAGGGATCAAAGAGTTTATTTAAAATTTCAAAAACAATTCATGATATACAAGAATGTGACATTCCAAAATCAATTTTTTTCTATTTATGAGTGAATACTAAGTGTTCCTTTCCCTAAATAATAATATTTACACTAATTGGTGGTGATTATAGAAAAATATTTACTTTTTTATATATTTTGTAATTTTATGTCCATTATCATTAGAGAACCTCAGTTTAGAACATTGTATTTCATATTCCTTGATTTCTATGTAGGTGAAGCATTGAACCATGGGTGGTGAAATGAGTGGAGGATTATTTTCCCCCATCATAATGATTGGATTAGTTATTTCCATTTATAATTCTTAATCTCAATGAAATTATTTTACAAAAGTTAACAATTTCATTATTCAATTATAGTAGCTTATAAGGTGCTTCAGACCACATCATTGATAGATATATAGTTGAATATTCTTAAATATTTACCATTTTTCATTTTATTCTATTGATTAACACTTTATCATTCCATTTGTGTCCCTATGTGGGACTATTTTTCAAAATTCATTTCTTATTTTAGAGAACATTGAAATAATTCTTTATAACTCCCAAAATCTTTGATATTTAATGATTTTGATGAGATGTTTTTTAAACCACTAAATAATATATAACTTTTTTTATTTTTATTGATAAAAAATCCAAAGGAGAACCTTTTAACCCTTTAAAAATTTATATATATGTTGCAATGTATTCATTCTACATATATTTATTCTTGAAAAATTTTATCCCTATCTTTTTATGAAGGGTTCATTGAAAATAAATTATAAGAAATATTTTTATAATGTTTTCCCACTCCATTGATTAAATTTTATCCTTTAGATTTATATTCTTGATCAATGACCACCATTGATGAGCATTCCATTCGAAATGATATATGATAATTGTAATATTCTTTTGATTAGAAAAATTAGGAATAAAAAATAAATTTTCTATGGACTTTAGCTGTAAAATTATAATTAGTTGATCAGAAGATCAAAGAAATGATATTGTTCATTATTTCAGGAAGTGATCAATGGATAATTACTCTACTTTGGGAGAAGGTGGGTATTCTATAATATTTTTTATTGTTCATAATGTGGGATAATTGTTTAGATAATTTTATTATATTTTTAACTACATATCCCTTTTCCTTAATAAATAATTTTGTATAATCATTTAGTGGTCCATAAAATTGGTTATTAGTTTTCTTTTAATTGATACCTTATATTTAAAAAAGAACATGCATCTAAAAAAACACAATCTAGTAACTCATTATTGAAAAGATTATTCATATGAGTAAATAAATGTTATGGTTATGAATTATGTAACTATAAGGTTTTGTTTTACTATCTAACAAAATTACCAAATTAATTAATCATTTATTTAATAAAAAAATATAGATAATTTAATCTTATATACATTATTATTACATTAACGTTTGAAAAAATTTATATAATATTACATCTCCCAAAATTTATAGGTTATGAATATTTTGAATTTATAGATTACAAAAAATCAACAAATATTAAAATTTAAACATTATTTAAATCCTTTTTCAAATTTCTTGTTTAGTCAATAATATTTTTCATAAAACATTAAATTACCAAGGTATATTCCTTAAGGAAACGGTAAGATAAATATATTTTTATAAGGAGAAATAATAGGAATGAACATGTGATAAGATTCCACATGATTACATGGTTATAATTTTTATAACATTAAAATAATTATAATATGATCATAATTATAAGCATATGGTTTTAATTGGATTAAGATAAGAAATATGGTACACGCATTAACAGGAATCAAAAAAAGAGATATATATATATTATAAATAAATTATAATAATTATAATGTATCATAACAATACTTATATATTCATATATACATTAGACCAACAATCTATAATAGTAAGGATACCTGATGAACTAGATACATATTTATATGTAGGTAAAACCAACTATAAATTGGAAGAATCAATATAAAGGTGATAAAATATATATAATTAATATATTTTAATAATATTATAATTGAATTATAAAATTAATATTGTTTTAATATACTTATTAAGTCATATTAAGAGTATTGATTTAGAGTAGGGTCACAGTAAATTTTAAGAATAAACTCTCATTTAGTAATTTTGGAGTAATTAATATGTTACAATTTCTACTGAGAGAATGGAAATTTATTTTAGAAATAAAAATTAAATATATATATTCGGTATTGTAAATTTTTTAAAAACAAAATAGAATTGGAAAATATAATTAATGGATAAGTATAGAATATTGGAGGAGCTTTAGACCAGATGGGTTCTCTGTGAATGAAATAAAAACATTAATACTCAAGTGTTTCATTACGTTGAATGAAAATAAAATTTCATAAATGATTAAAACATATAAAATAATTGAGATACATTGAATAATCACATTAAATATAATAATGAACGTCGAAAATAAGATATTAAAACAAACATGACAACTCTTCATTCCATCAAATGATTCATCTTATTGAAAAAACATTATGAAAACTAAGATTGAGCCTCAAAGATCTATATTTCATCAATTTATAATTTTAAATAGTTGTATACCGAGGTTATAGGTGATAAATCACCACTAAATTTTTTTAATGGGGTCAACTTAATATAATTATGGCGATACAATGATTGAATGATACTCCAATTTGGAGACTCAACAACATCTCTGAAAAATTGAAGATTTATATACCTCACTCCCTCAATTACATAATTCATAATATAGAATCAAATAAAATCCGAGGGATTAAATATGTGTTCGAGTTATAATAGTGGAACATGGATCAACGTGTATATGTTGAAAACTAGGGAAAATAATAGATATGTCGATGGATATGATCAATTGAGTCACAACACAACCTATCCAAGGGAAATAATATCAAGGTAGAAGCACGTTAGAGATTGGATTAGAGTTTGAGGTCCCTGATCATTGAATAAAGGAAACAGAAAATTCCATATCTAGAGATACTCAATCAAGAATAATCAACAACACAAATTCAATTATGGTTACATTATATGGATTAGAAGAATCATATACTAAGGTCAATGGGCAGCTTTAGAAATGATTAAACAATCCTTTAAACCCAAATTTTATTGAAATATCATGTTATTAAATAATAAAATCAATGAGAACATTTTAATTATTGAATAATAAGTGGATTATTTCAAGTATAAAATAATCCAACATAGTGTGAAGTTGTAAATTAAATAAATAGATTGGGAAATAAAAAAACTGTAAAATTTCTAAATAAAACTAAGTTCCGTATTCTTTCACCCATTGTACTTGAATTGGAACCATATAAAGAAAATATACCAAGTTCCTAATTTGGGAAAATGCCAAATTCCTAGAAAAACTATCAACTGGGTTTCCAATGATGTGTATATTATTGAAACACATTGTTAAATATCTAATTAACGCTCTAATAAAATCAAATATAATGTCAATATACTTAAACATAGCTTGAAAGACTTTGTTTTTAAATAAATTAAAGTGCATTTACTATATGGATACACTTTAATACTATAAATACATAAGGAGTTCTAAAAAACAAACATCCAAGTCATTTAACTTTTTTGATCGAACTATCAAATTTTATATTGTTATCATTAGTGATTGAGAGAACCATAAATAATTATATATTTTATTTCATGAAAATTGGTATCTCATACATTGTAATAACAATTATTTAAATGGCAGTTCAAGTGTTAGTATATAAACCATTTTCAGAAGTAACATAACTATTTAAAATACAACTAGAAATCTTATTTCTACATTAATTAATTAACAAAGATGTAGTAGTAGTGAAAAAAATCATTTTCCATTTAAGGGAATATGAATGTGTCTTATATTTATTGGTCACAACCTGATGAGATAAAAAAATGAGAAGTAAACATATGGTCTTATAAAAATCAAGCACAAATAACACTACCAATGTAAAGATCCTAACCAATGTAGCCTAGATTCATAGGAATCTTTATTACATTGGTAATATATATGTGTGATCTTATCCAAAAGGATATAATTATTTAGTAGTCTTGAAAAAATAGACACACACCTGAATCTCACATTAAATCTATAAACATCAAATACAATGTGGTACTTTATTTGAGAAGTATATTATTCCCTTTTTAATATCTATACATATTAATTATAATAAATTTATTGGAATCATAGGGAAAATAAACATAAGAAAGGGGTGATCTCAGATGATCAGTAAGGGTATGTACAATGAAATCTATCATGATTAAATAATTCATAATCAATATTGAAAGGTAAATAACTGAAAAAACATTCCATTTATTCGATAAATTGATCATAAAGAGTAATATTATAGTAATAAATTTTGTTAAAATAATTAAATATAAACAGTTGCATGAGTTTTAATCTTTTCCATGGATATCATGACTAATAAAATAATCACATATAAATTTATAACTAATATCATAATAATGGAATGCATAATGTTGGACACCATAAACTAATAATAAAAGCCTTATTCGAAGACATATTTCAAAAAAAAGGTAATAAGTCAATTAAATACCCAAACATGGTTTTCTCATGAGACCTACTGATGCATTAAGTTTAAATAGTGGGCCTCACCCATTACATACTAATTACAATTCATTCATCAGATGAATAGAGAGATTATGAATTTAATACATAATAAACATAAACATTTCTGTTGAAAAATTATCATATAAAATATTTATATTTCACCTGTAAAAATGATCACAAACCTGCTAGAGAAATAAAAAAGATATTATGATTACAAAATAACCCTTGTAGAGTATAAGTAAAATAAAAAATTACTTTCATTTATGAATAGAGATATCCTAAAAGGCTATGAAAAAAATTATTGTAGAAAATAGCCTTTTCACTCTGAAAATATCATTTAAAAATTAATAATTTATGAAATATTTAGGAATAAATTTTCCTTGAAAATAATCATGAATACTTTTAGAAGATTATTTAAAACATTGAGTGGTCAAAATGGTGGGAAATTCTATTCATGAAAAGTATGTTAATACAAATATACATTTGATGTTTTTAGTAAAAAATTAAAATGTATGTTATTGAAAAAAGAAGATTCATTTTAAAACATTTTTAAATTGAAAAACACGGGTAGAAATTTATTTTAGAAATAATTTTAATATTTTAAATATATTTTTTAAAACATTTTACAGAAAATATGGATATGAAAGTAAGAAATTCCGGACTAATTAAACGAACAAGTTAGATTTATTTAAAAACATGGTTTCAGTATCATGAGTACCAAAAGAGTGGAAAAAAAGTAAAAAATAAAATTTATTTAAATAGAAAAAGGAAAAAATATAAATTTTTTAGATAGAAATATGGAAAAAATTTCATAGTGGATTCTTTAACATAAAAAATCTTAAATAATGATAAAATTATGTAATAAACATTTACTTTATGTTCGACTTCTTTCATATGTGTATAGACACACTATATAATAAATATGGATTTATTATACATATATTATTGAAATATAATAATATATCGTAAAATATATTATTTAATTATAATTTTTATCACCTTTTTTGTAAAAAATCTTTTTTATGATCATAGTTTCAGATAAAAACTACATTGTTTTACATATATGTTTTGGTCTGGTTGTTTTAGTCCCTCCACATTGATCATTGTTCCATAATTTCCATAATTATAATCATTATATATATATATATATATCTTATATATTCATAGTATATTCAATTATAGTAATCCATAAATTTTAAAGATATAAAAATTAATTAAAAATTTCATGTATATAGTTATCTTTGTGTATACAAGAACATTAATTTCATTTTTCAAAGAATGTAAAAAAAAGTTAACAAATAATTCAAATTTAAATTATCATTATTATATTATATAAATAATATATATTTAAGAAATATATGCTTATTACCATCCATGTGAAATGGAAATGAAAGACAAACCACATCCCTTCTTGGTGGCGGTTTTCCACACATATGCAAGAGCTATGTTATCATTTTTCAACGGATCGGGAGGTAAGAAGTAAAATGTTAAATTTTATTTTAATAAGTATAATTATTTCAAAAATATTATATATAATTTAAATCCATCATTATATCTATCCATTTGATATGGTGATGGAAAACCCTTTAAAATGGTCTATGAGGGGGTAGTCCATCGTACACATGATTGATGGTTTCATTTCCATTTGACGGAATAGAAGATAGATATAGGTTATAAAAAATTAAATAAATATATTTTAGATTATTTCATTATTATATATTAATTATTAATACATATTTTAAGGTGGTAAAAGAAGAATTAAAAAAGAAAGAGCTCAGTGAGGACAATTCCCTTCGTTTATAAAAATATCCTTCATGTCTCTTATTAAGAACCCCAGGGTTGGTATTTTGGAAATACCAATAGCTATATAACGTGGATATTGTTTTTTATAAGTGTTTCATGTATAATATTTTCAATATAAATGGGTTATCAGTTGTGAATACGTGACCGGAGGATGTTTCCATTTATAATTTAGATGAGTGACAGAAATATAGTATTTCTATGTTTTACAAAATTCAAGTCAATTTAAAAAAATGGCTCTCAAATGCAGCATTAAAAACCCTAAATAATACATGGTAGAAATATTTCCATAAAATAGGTGACATTACCAAATATCTATTTAGTTTAATCCTTGGTAAAACTATTTTGATCTTAACTAGAATAATTGTTTTTAATTATATTTATTATTCATTATAATAAATATTAACATCAAATAATTAGTTAATATAAGTTATCCTAAATAAAAATATGCAATCAAATTTAAAAAATTCAATTCATATAAATAGATTTTTTTTTATTTTGAATTAAACTTGAAATCGTTTTGAAAAAATAGTTTACTATAGAAAAAATGGTCTTATGTATTAAATGTTTTCATAAAGAAATAAAAAAAGGATTCCAATGACCTATATTGGATAAATAATATTATTATTGAATTAATTTTAATTTTAAAACTTTTTTAAAAAAAATTTAACTCTTTAAATTCATTAGAGGTAAATTCAACATTTAAATAAAATTTGTATTTTTTTATTCATAAAAATTTAAATCTTTTCAAAATATTATAATAATTAAGTATAATTTAAAATTACATATTGATTTAAAAAATTAAGATCATTTTTCCAATGAACATTTTAATACCAGAAAAATTAAATTTAAAATATCCATGAAAAACAGAATGAAAATTCCTTTTAAAAGTATATTATTTTATGCATAAAACTAGATTTATTATTATCCCATGTGTATAAAATAATATTTGATATATGATAAATTTTTTTACTGAATTTATAATATATAAATTTCATTATAATAACTAATTAATAGTGATTAATTTAAATTTTTAATTTTAAAATTGATTTCATGAATAAAATAATTTTTTCATAAAAACATATCTTTTACATTAAAATAATTTTTATTTTTAATTTAATATAAATTGATAACCACTGTTTTTATTTTATACAGGTGTATAAAATATAATTTTCTGAATTTAAGTATTTATATCCATATAATCTAGTTTAATGGCTATGTTATAATAGTATACTATATCAAATTTCATTTAGACCTAGTGTTGTGTGTATAAACAACTATAAATGATATTACATTTATTAAAAATAATATATCTTAAAAATAATGGGTGTTAAATTCCACACTCCTTTAAAAAAATTATCCTTGAAATTTATAGAATGTCACCTCATGAAAATATTTGGGTATTTGTTCATCATAATTTATTGGGTTTCCCACATTGCCTCTTTTATCTTATGATTTCTATATAGAACCTTTACTAGAATAGTTTTTTGATTCCCCAGTAACTACTATCTAGTTTCCAAAATATAGATATTCTCTTCACAGTAAGATAAACTGGGCTCCAAATTTATTTCATCAGTGGTGAGATCCTGAGTTGGATATGGCATGTGCTTCGTTAATAATAGATATAAAACACATCATGTGATTTAGATAATCTTGGTAGAATTTAAAAATGATATGAAACATATACACATTTTTCTAGAATTTCATAAAGGAATGGTTTTCTTAGGGGTTAATTTTTCTTTATTATCGAATCATATAAAAACATTATATGGTGATACTTTTATAAAAACATGATCACCCACTTGAAATTAAAAATCATTCATTTAGTTATTAGTATGGATCTTTTTTCTTCTTTGAGCAACTTTAACAATGGTTTTAATAGTCTTTACATATTATTCTATCTCTTTCATATGTTCTGATCCCTCAAGATTCCTTTCTCCAACTTCATCCCAATAAGATGGAGTGTGAAATCTACTTCAATATAAATATTCATAAGATGAAATTTCAATATTTTAATAGAATTTATTATTATTAGAGAACTGTACCAAAGGTAGATAATGATCCCACATATCTTTTATTTTTGGTGAACATGAAATAAACATGTCTTAAAATGTTTTTATAGTCATTTTGGACAGCCCATTAGTTTGAGGATGTTATGTGATGCTCAAATTATGATCTATATCAATAGAATTCTCATGAAGTCAATGGAAGATTAATAAAAATCATAGATAAAGATATGAAATAGTTGAAATAGGTTCACTATGAAGTCTTAAAAATTCTTCAAGAGGTAAATATTCTCTTATCTATAGGTAATAATATTATTAAGTTTTTCGATCAATAATTACCAGTATTTTATCATTATTTCAAAGATTATTTTGTAAACCAATGAAAAACCCTTTAGAAATTTAATCCCATTTCTATATATGACTTGGTAGAGGTTGTATGTATCTTATAGGTTATTGTCTCTTATCCTTAACCTACTGAAACCCCAAAAAACCAGACACATAATAAAAAATTTCCATCATTATATTATCCCACAAAAATTTATTAGTTAAATATATATACATCTTGGTGGTGCTAGGGTGTATAGAGAAATTTGAGCTATGAGAATAATATAATAATTCCATTTTCATCTCTATCATATATAGAACACATATACACTTTCCAAATTTCAAAACTTCATGTTCATATATAGTTTCACCCAATTTAATAATATTCACAGATTTTATTTTCTTTTGAAAATTATCTTCATCAGAATAGGAAAATTTTATATTTTCTAATAAATATTGTGTTTTCATGAATTTGAAAAAGTTTAATGTTTCCCTTTACATAATAATTCTAGATATATATTTACTAAATCTATGAATATAGGATCCCCAGTAGTCCCCATTTTGTTTCTATAACCACGATATTTTATTCTTAAGCGCAAAGACTACATTATTTTACTTTCCCAGATGGTAATGTATTTGGAACTGATACTCATTAAGTAGCTTTATAAATCATTTTTCCTCATGATTAGATATTTAATTGAAAATATTTTTTAAAATCATAAGATTTGTATATATTTCACATCATTCACCATATAGATATTATCTCCATATATTGAAGAAAACAATATATCTTCTAATAAAGACCATGATTTTGATAGTTTAGTTCAAGTGTCATTAATTTCCTTGATGCAAACGCAATAACTTTGTCATTATTCATTTGTACACAACCAATTCCCTTCTTTGATGCATTACTATATATCCAAAATCCTCCATTTCATGATGTTAATGTCAATATCGGGGTTCTCAACAATATATTCTTCAATTTTTCAAAACATTCATAACATTTGTTTTTCCATATTAAATTAACCCCTTTATGAGTAAGATGGCCAATCATGATTTTTTGGTCAAATCACTGACAGTAACATTCCAAACCAATGAAACCTTTTTCCCCAGCTATGTTTGTTGGTGAATTCCATTATTGCACTAAAATTTTCTTTATAGGATCAAATAAGTCTCTATACTCAGTGAATATATGGATAATAAAAGGAACATTCTTAATCCATACATCTCACTTACTAAATTACCATATAATTTTTTTTATTTGAGAGTCTCAAGAAAAATCCACATATTATTTTTATAGTCACTATAGATCATATATTATAGCAATATATCATCAATAAAAACCCAAACAATTATCAATATATTCCTTGAATATTATATTCAATAGATCTAGAAAAAATTGGTTTAATTCTTGAATCAAAATAGAATTATTGTAAACTCGAAATTACCATACCACACTTGAAATGATATCTTTAGAATATATTCTATCATTTCCAACTATTGATGATTCCAAAAAATAATGAAATCCATGAAACATTTTGAGCCATGTTTTTCTTTCCAAATATGTTATTAATGTTACGTAGATGTTATAGGTTATTTATCATAATAGAAATTATTTCCCTATAATCAACACCCATCCTCAAATATCCCTCTTTTTTACTTAGTAAAAATAACATGGGCATCCCAAGATAAGATGCAAAGGTATATAAATATATTACCACCCAAATCCTCATGTTTTTTCATTAACTATACTAATTTAATTATTTATATTATCTAGGGAGTCCATGATATTGGTATTTAAATTTTTATCATGTCTTTTGAAAAATCATCCTCATGCTCTCATTCATATCTATGTATTTCCTTACGAAATAAAAATAATGTATTTTTGTACAATAGGTACATCCTCAAATTTAAGATTACATTTTCCATCTATATATTGTGTTTTCACATTTTCTCCACGAATATCACTCAGAAGAGATATTAGGGGTCAATCAAGACATTACTCAAATGAAAAATTAGTCACTACAAATATAGGAAAATCTATATCTTCATCATGAATCGTAATTTCCATATCATTGAAATCAATTTTTCCATCATATCTTTAAATCCAATTCATAGGAAAGATTTTATTAAAATAAACTATAGGTATAATATTTAATTCATTGAATAGAGAATTTTTATGTGACATGATGGGAAATAACTAAAAAATCATTATTGTGGTATGATTTTCATCTATTATCTTAACTGGTTACTTAATTCTAAATGTTTCATACAAAAAAAATAATTTTATTATAAAACATGGAATATATAAAAGAGTGAAATATCTAGATTAAAATAAGGTATTTTCTAAATTGGAGTCAATGATTAAAGTACATACTACTAAATCCTTTGGAAAATAAACCTTATTTGTTGTGATTACATAATATTTACCTTTCTCCATTAAAATATTATAGGAAATAATCCCATGATTCATGAGAATTTTTTTTAGCTACCCATATCATTATAATTGAAGAATGAAAAATTGGTACCTTTTTTCCCTTGTATTCAGGATCCTAGTGGCCCTTCTATCGACACATAATTAAAAATTCAATTTTGAGAAATCGTGTTCCATGGTGTTTCTTTCCAAATTTATTACAAGTTGGGATTTCCACCATTCCCTTATTCCCCATTTCTTTATTTATTTTTCTAGAGTGTTTACCCAGCCTTTTTTATATTTATTTCATTTAACGTAATAATAATTATAGAATTCGTTCTCTGTCATGATAACACATAACACTATGTCCTTTTATGATTAGAATTTTTGAAGGATTATGACTACTTAATGTATTTGTTATATCACATCCAAGATAGGGCCAATATTACTCTTTAGATTATGTAAAAAATAGACAGTATTCTTTCTATACTTGTAAATATATATTTATACCGAGTAACACTTTCCTAATTTTTTATCAGACTCAGGAATTTCTTCCCCTTATCCTCTTATTGTTCTTAATAAAAATATTTTTCCATGAACTATAAAATACTTCCATTCCATCATATTTATTACTGCATCATACTTATAGTTTTTAGTAATTGAAAACCATTAATATGAATCCATTGAAAGATGATAAATTTTCCATGACAACCTTCTATATTTCAATATATCCCAAAGAGGGAAATATCATCAATAAATAACCTACACACAAATCACCTATGAATAGATTTTTATTCCCATTTAAGGATTATAGTTGATGAATCATGAAGTTTTATAATATTATTACACCACATTGTAGATTAGTAGGCTTCATTATATGAGTAATGTTATTGGTCATAACCTAAGTCAGCTGCCCTAATATGGTTATAATTTATTCAGCTCCATCTCTAAATTTATAATCTTTTCCAGGTTGAACATACCAACATAGATTATGTGAATGGATATAGGTTTGATTCCATAAACATGGAACCATTTATAAAAAATGGAATATAATTGATTCGATCACAACATTACGAATCATAATGTAAAATTTTAATACTACCGACAAAATACAAATAAATTGATGAGTTTATGCCTAGCTAATTTAAAAATCATAAACTTGGTTTCGTTGGGAATATTCTAAAATCATAAAATTATTTTAAAATCCTTGATATTGGTTATTAAATAAATTGTGAATTAACCTAATCATATCCCTATGGTGTTTCAAACCAGATGCATAGTGTGGGGACAATCACCATACACCAGAATGATGGATGAGATATACTAAAAACCAACTCATTCAATGATAAATAACCATTTATGATGTTATGCGAAAAATAAATCCACTTATATTATACAGAGACATAATTTCTTCATGAAAAAAACCTAATATCTATATTAGAAAAATTAGGATATTATCTTGCTGTTTGACATATCCTAAAATTCAGTAATGGGGTTATATTCACTAATCTATGTTTTAATAAAAATATTTACCATAATTTCTAATAAACTTAATTTGATTCCAACTATAAAGACCCTAAACCTAGTACCCTTGATTCATTGGTAAATTTATTAAATTGTTACTTGATAAAAGTGTTCTCAACCAAAAAGATCAAATAGTATTGTATTCGTGAAAAAAATAGACACATAATTTAATACCACATTGCATCTTAAATTTTTAAATAAAATATTGTATTTTCATTTATAATACCATTATTCCCTTTAAAATATCCCTATATATTAATCAGAATACACTACTTGTTATCCTAGGAAGAGAGAACATAATAAAGGGTTGATCTCAGATTCTCAGGAAGTGTTTGTACAATATACTATATTTTGATTAAATAAGTCATAATCATAATATAAAGGTAACTAACTAAAAACACATTCTATCTAATCAATAACTTGAACACGAAGAATAATGTTGAAGGAATAAATAGTGATCAAATAATTATATATATTTATATCAAGAGAGATTGAGAATAATCTATGGATATCATAACAAATCAAATAATCCCATGGCCAACAATAAGGAATCTAGTAATGTTGTATTGCATAATTCTTGACATCATAACTAATATTCAAGGACTTATGACAACAAATAACACATATAATAGGTATGTCCTTAAAAAAATACCAAAACTAGCCTTTCTTAAATAACCTATCGATGAATCAATGAGATAAATATGGAACCTCACATAAAATAATTAGTCCAATACATTCATCATATGACTATGGAGATTAATAATTCAATATATAATAAACCTAAACATTCATATTGAAAAAAAATAGCATAAAAATGTTAAAATTTACCCAGTCAGACTGATCATAAACCCTAGAGAGAATAAATATGGATGGTATCATTAAAAAATATCCCTAGTGGAGTACAAATAATATAAATGGTTATTGTCATTTATGAATGCAGATACCATAAAATGCCATTAAGACCATTTATAAGAAATTAAACTTTGAAATTTAAAATCACATTAAAAACTATTAATTTTTAGAATATTATGAATTAAATTTTCCTCATGCAGAATCTTGGAAACTATTAAAGGATTACTTAATTCATTGATTTGTTATAATTTCACAAAATTATATTTATTTAGAGTATGTTAAAATATTTTTCCCTTTTCACTATAGGTAAAAATTCATAAATTACCTTATTTAGAAAATGAAAATAATATTATCTTTATACAATTTTTAGAAAATTAAAATATAAGTAAAAATAAATTTTTAAAATATTTTGTAATATTGAAAATATTATTTAATTTTTTAAGGAAAATATGAATATTAAAAAGAATTCTAGACTGAGTAAAAAAAAGAAGTTGGTTTTTCATGAAAACATGATTTCGGTACCAGGAGTACTTAAAGAGTGAAAAATGAAAGGAAAAATATATAATTTCCATAAATAATTATAGAAAAAAATATTTGGTTTAATATAAAAATATCAAGAAATTCCTCCAATAGAGACTTTATCATATAAAGTTTCAAATGGTGATGTGATTGTGAAATAAACCCTTACCCCAGGATCAATGTCCTTCATAAGTGTCCGAATATCCTATATAATAAATAACTATTTTATAAAAATTTATTATTGAACCATAATAATATAAATATTACCATATATTATTTAATTATAATATTTTATGAATAATTTATTAACAATTCCTTTTTAAAATCTCTATTATGGGCAATAACTAAATTATTTTTCATATTTTTTTTGTTTGATAATTTTATTCCTTGTACGTTGATCGTTGATCCATTACATACAGAATTAGAATCATTAAATAAATATCATATATATTCAATATATATATATATATTCAATATATATATATATATATATATTGTGTAATCCCTAAATTTTGAGATAGAACAATGGATTACACCATTAATAGAGATGGTAGGCCATACATATGCATGAACACTGTTTTAAATTTTCAACAGATGAAAAAAAGTAAGGTAAGTAATAATTAGACCTTAAAAATAATTATTATATCATATATATTATATAAATTCATTAAATATTTTCTTATTACTATTAATTTTAAAAAAATAAGAACGAATCACATTGCTTCATGTAGGTGGTAGTCTAAATGTAAACATGAGTGACATCATAATTTTCTAACAGATTGGATGGTATGGTTGTAGATGTGATATTAAAATTATATAAGTATAATTATTTCATAATATATATATATATATATATAATTTAAAACATTAATATATCCATGTTTATAACGCTCTCTCTGGGGCGTATGCATCAGTATGTTTCGAAGAAAGAGAAAGTGCTGACTGCTTCAACGCATTCCTTCGTTCCAAAGGCATAAAGTATCCATCACTTATTTAGCAATGTTTACTCCTTGATAGAAAAGGGATGACAGGATGTCGATTCCTCCTTCCATGGATTCCTCCTCAGAACTCGTCACCTTGTCCGGGTCTCCCTTATAGACATATTATTTTTTTCTTGAATCTTTTTCCACCGCCATATCTCTATGAATTCTAGTTAAATACACTTCTTATGTCTGGATATTCAAAGGGGCCTAGCAACGTCAGCAAAATTCAGTCAGGGGAATAGTCATATTGGACATCAGTGGCTTGTCTGGATGCTGGAACACTATCGCGCCTAGGTTTCATCCCCCTACTATGGGCTTCTCGAGGGAGCGGAAGCATGGGGAATCCCATGTTGAATGCACTGAATTATATACCATAAGCATGAATCTATGGTTTTCCTCTACTTATCATGTTTGAAACAGGGTATGTCGCAGGATTAACATCTTTCAGAGATGGATTGGACTGATCATAACACTGATGAGAGTGGATCAGATGGGTGCAACCCCGAGAGGGAACACCAAGTGCTTCCAAGAGCAATGAAGAGGTAAATTTGCATGATCTCACCATGATGTGTCATCCTGGGTAAGAATCAGGATGTATGATGAATATTTTAATGAAGTGGTGGGGGAAGGAGATGGAAACTTTGTAAAGGTGACAATAACACTGGGATTGAGCCTCGAAGAGGCTTTCTACGTATCCACGTGGAAGGGAATCAAAGACTATGTAGTTCAGCGGGGTGATGGGATACCTATGGAGGAGTCCCATATGGATGTGACCTAGAAGAGGTGGAACCTCTAGGTTAGAGAATGACATTTTGAAACACATATGCTTGAGGTAAATACCAGGATGGGACATGGGTGATGGGAATGAGCCTTAGGATGGTTTCCTACATACATTTCCATAGCATGGATCAAAGTTCACATAGTTCAGGATGGGGCACAAAATCGCGGTGTATGTAGAGGACAACAACCCAATGATATAATAGGCTTTATGCATGGTTAGAAGCCTGAGTTGGTCTGATTCCACTTGGGTGGACTAGAGGCGTGGGTCCCAATAAAGGAGACTACAATGGCTTTACATCGATTGCTGACTACAACTGATTACAGTTGGTTATGGTTCAAAACAATATCTTACCACTGAATGGGGTTGATAATGTCTTACCGCTGAATGGGGGATTACAATGGCTTACCGCTGGATGGGGGATAACAATGACTTACCACTGAATATGGGATAGTTTAGTGTCATGCAGGACAAAATGGGTGTTTAGTTTAACATCATGCAAGATGAGGGTGGAACGATGTGAAGTTGTTGGAATTGATGGGTGTTGGGATTGAACCTCAAGGAGGATTCCTATATACCTTTCCTTAGCAAGGATAAAGTTCCACATTATTTCGAAGAGGTGGATAAATTTTAGGATCATGCAGGACGTAGGTGAACTGACATGAAGTGGTTCAGAGCAAACATGTTATGGGGTTGAACCTCTGGGAGGCTTCCTACGTACCTGGTCTGGGAGACAAGGATCAAAGTCCCTGTAGTTCAGAAGGGGTATGGTGAAAAGACATGGATGGGGATGGAACCATTGGTTGTGGGCCTTTAACCTCAAGTAGGTTTACTACGTACCTTTCTATGTAAAAGATCAAATTCCCCGTATTTCATAAGGGGTATGGTGAACCGACGTGAAGGGGGTCAGAACCAATGCTTGTTGGGATTTATCCTTATAGAGACTTCTTATTTACAATGTATTGTCAAGGATCAAAGCTTTCGTTTTTTGGGAGGCGGTGTTGGTGAGCTGACATGAAGTGGTTGGGACCAATGGTTGCTGGGCTTGAACCTCTAAGAGGCTTCCAACGCTCCTTTCCTTGGAAATGATCCATGTCCTCATTGTTCAAAAGTAGGTGTTAGTGAACTGACGTGAAGTGGTTGGGACCAATGGATGTTGGGATTGAACCTCTAAGAGGCTTCCTACATAAACTACCATGGAAAGGATCAAAGTCTCCATAATTCAGAAGGGGTATGGAGAACCGATTAGAAGGGGGTTGGAACCAATGGTTATTGGGCTTGAACCTTAGGTATTCTTCTTATATACCTAGCCTTGGTAAGGATCAACGTCCTAGTATTTTTTGAGGGAGTGTTGGTGAACGGATTTGAAGTGGTTCTGAACAACGGTTGTTGGCCTTGAACCTATGGGAGGCTTCCTACATACCTTGCATTGTAATATATCAAAGTCCTTGTTGTTTGGAAGGAGGTTTTGGTGAACTGACATGAAGTGGTCGGGACTAATGGTTGTTAGGCTTGGACCTCTGGGAGGCTTCCTACGAACCTTTCCTAAGCAAGGACCAAATTTCTCATAGTTCTAAAGGATGTTTCAGTGAACCGAGGTAAAGGGGAAATGACTAATGGTTGTTGGGATTGAACCTATGGGAGGCTTCTTACGTACCATGCCTTGGCAAGGATCAAAGTCCTTATTGTTTCGAAGGAGCTGTTGGGGCTTACACTCTAGGGTGGCACATAGAGGATGTCATGTTTGATGCTTACTCTAATCCCATGCTATTCATTCTTGGTGTGAGAAATAAGAGGCAATAGATATTTGACAACCATGTTGCGAAAGGTGTGTCTATGGGAAGTGGAATGGGGCTTATATGTCATCAGTCGAACAAAGAGGAAACAAGGGCTTATGCATGGTTAACAGCCCAAAATGGAAATAGGGGCTTATGCGTGGTTAGCAGCCCATGGAGATGGAGATTCGGACTTACTCTAGGATAGAGGCCTGGTGGTGACAAATTCTAGAGGGAGAGGTACGAGATGATGACGGTCTAGTTCCCATCCCCCCTCTATTCCTTGCCATGGAAGAAGTACTGAGGAGTAAGGCTACTACCTCCTAAAATAAAGGCTAGGGGCTTACACCAAGACAACATTCCTTTGTCCGTAGATAGATTCCAATATAATAAAAAGGATATCATTCCATGGGAGGAATATATCACTCTCAAGGAGACGTGCGGTCTTAGTGAATGTCCGAGATGAGGCACCCTATGTAGAAGGCAAGGGTAGAAACCACAATTTAACATCATGTGATGAGGATGATAGAACTTGGATGTTTAACGTTTTGCAGCTTGGATGAGGTTGGTTCACTCCGCATCCCTAGGACTCACATAACTAATACCTACCCACCTTTGGGGATGGTATAGAATCAACAATGCCCGGGTAAAGGGGTGTCGTGGAGTGATCCAACGTGGGGACCACATTAGCATGGTCATGTGAAAAAGAAATATCCTTTGGGTGCCCATGAAATGAAGCATAAGGCTAAGAAACACCATGTAAATAACAACATAGGGGACATTGAAATTACTTTTTGAAAACATGGAGGGTCTCACAGGAAAAGTAGTTGCGGAGCCAAGGGGTTCACAAGAAGAAGTCTCGTGAAACTCTGGTGCTCCCTGTAGGAGAGCGGCTTCGCGAAGGGGTATTCTTCATGAAGTGAAGTGGCATATCTTAGGTATAGGGAATAAGTTCATATGGAAAGTGCTTCATGATGTATAAATTCTTTCACGAAGCAGTGATTCGTGAATCAATATTGCGCTGCGTAGTGTAGCATTGCGATACAATGTGATTTGTGAAGCATAGTGACCCCACTTTAGTATAGGGTGTACATGTTCATGGAGGGTACTTCATGAAGCATAAGTGATCCATGAATACCCAAGTCCCCATGGGGATCCCCTTCCTTTGTGAAGGACCTTGGTCTCCATGAAGGGAATCCCCCTTTGAAGAGGGGTTGAATTTAAGCAAATGGAAAGGCACATGGAGATGAAAAAGTACCATGATGAGCTCATGGTTCGCAGAGAAAAAAATTACTTCCTGATTTTAGAGCTAAGAAGGTGAATTGTCAAAGGATCCTTCAATGGTGATCGAGAAGAGCTCAGTATTTATAGGAAATTGGCACCGCGAAGAAAAGCATGATAGGCATGAAAACATGTGGAATTTTGTCCTAACTGTAGATCCTCCCACCTCCTTTCTCTGCGGTGGCAATAAAAATGTTAATCCGGTTCACGAAGCCTCATTCCTCCTTGATATGCAGTTTTTTGCGAATGTTAATCTTCTTCGTGGAGCCTCATGCCTCCTTGCTCCATGGCAGCTTCAAAAATGTCAATCCAGTTTGCAGAGCCTCCTGCCTCCTTGCTCCATGGTGGCTTCACATAGGGGGGTAGCATTGCGCCAGCTGCGATGCTGCGGGGCTCTATGGACGAGCTTCACGAGCCAACTCTAAGGGCTTTTCATTTTCTCTTCCTATTCCTAAATTTTGCGTCCATCAAATACCCCCCCCCCTCAGCCTTTGAGATGAGGAGAAATCAACTGTCATAATCTGAGGGTTAATCGCTAAAACTCGTTGGTCAATCGCGAAGAGGGATCATGAGGCGGAGGTGGGTGGAGTGATGGGTTGTTCGAATGGAGTCCAAAACTCTTGAAATTACACCACCATGGTGATGACAAGTTAGGAGGGTGTATTGGTTTGATCTGAGATCATACCTTCTTCCAAATAGAACCACTCTGGTGGGGACCCAGAACACCTTGCAGTTTTACATCGTACGAAGGATGACGATGAACACATATTTTAACTACGCATGGTGTGGATGATGCCCATAGTTTTAAGGTCATGCTATATAGACCATAATTGGGGACTAGGGGAGAGAAGGGTTAATGACCCAGAGGCTGGGCCCCCAAGGCAAAATGACTATGCGTCACTACATATCACATCTGGAAGATAATAAATCCGAACATAGTTATTGAGAATAGTGTTGTTGGACACCAGCGCTAGTAGGGAAAACCATCTCTGGTGAGGAAGCTGGCACATACCATAATTATCATGGGGCATCCTGAACATGTTCAATGTAGAACCACTGTTTAGTTTCATGCACCAAGGATATATGGACTCATGTAGTTTAACGTCATAAAATAGGATGATGAGTGAAAGGGGGGATTCCAATAAGGTAGTATGTGATGCGGTAGCTATAAACCCAACATGAATGAGGACATAAGGAGTCTGCACCACACCATGTATCCTTGGAAAAAGTTCTTTAGGTTAAGGGAAAAGAAGTAAAAATTAGTTTGGGCCCAACGAAAAGTGGTCGAACATTCTTATGTATCCCATCATGATGGGAATCAAGCCACATGTTTTTCTAAGAGTTCAATTTAACGTCATGAAGGAAAAAGGGCCCGTGTGGCGTAGCTGCAACAGTACACGCCCCAACAAAACATCTAAGCCCATGCGAGTTATTCTCGATATGGGAAAGAAGGAGTAGTGATGGGAATTTCATAGTACTGGGAGGCATACATTAGGGGAAATAAGATGCTAGGTGAATGACATCCTCATAATGTTGTCCCGCCTACTTAACGCACCGAGATGTGCAATGATGTAAAGCCGAGTATGTTGGAATCCCACTCTAATTTAAGGAAGTGGAAAGATGAATTTTGATAAATGAAATCTGGTCCAAAATAATGGTGGTGTGACGATAGGTAATAACTATTGACCATGTTGGAAACACAACATCCATATCACGTTATCCTAGAATGGGGATAGACAAATGAGGTTTGACCCCTGACTATGTTCGAAACATGGGACCTATCGCAAATGTCATTCAAGGTCCTCAGGGACGTTGGCCCAAGACGGTAGGTAACCTAATGTGGCATTAGACCATGCCATATAGGCGGTACCTTCAGACATGGAAGAGGATGAGGATCCAAATAACAGGCTCACAAACCATGGACATGGAATGAGGGGAATGTCCCAATGAAAATTACACACGTCAGGATCATTGTCATAACACATCTGAGTACGACAATAAGACATATCAGATAGAGGGTGTTAAGTCCATTTTCAAGGACATGTGTCCTAGGGTTTCACACTTCCTACTCAAGGTCATAGGATGGGCCATAAGGGGGGGGGGCTTGATTTAATGAACAATGCGCTGGCCGGTGAAGAACCCAAGACCGATGCATAGTTACCATATGGAGATCTTATTTTAGGGTCATAGAACTAAAAACATATTGGAAAAGTATAAAGGAGGAACATGGTATGTCTTTTGGAAAACCCTACGTGAATGAGAACCCATATGGTACTCGCCAGACCACATGTTACCAAAAAGGGTTCGGTCCAAGGGGCTAAAGAGAGGGGGCATTATTTTATGTTCTTGGGGCTAGACCTGAAGTCATGTTGTTGAGGCATTCCTACATATCCCATGAAGATGGGAATTATGCCAAATGTAGTTCTGGAAGATGTCGTGTAGTTTAACGACATGTGGAAAGGATGCAGAATGGTCTTAGTTTATGGTCATAGAACTCATACCATTGATGGAACTGGGTGAGGGAAACATGGGATGATGTAATTACTAAACTCAACATGAAAGAGGGTAGTAGGAGTTCGTATCTCCACAATGTGATCCCTGGGAAACTTATAGGTCACGGGACCAAATGTGAAATTTTGGTTGGTCTTGAAGCAAAGTGGTCGGGCATTCCTACGTATCCGCTAAGAATGGGAATCAATACATACGTAGTTCTGGATAAGGTTTGTGGGTCTCGTCCGTGAACCAAATGAAGTAGTGTTTGATATATATTATTTTTCCTTTAAGATATATGTGTGTCCTTTTTTTGCGAAACAATAAACCTAGGACATATAATCATTGTATCGCTACATGAATCAATCTGCATGTAGGCACTGACAAATGGTATGGTGTTTGACCAATACAAAACATGATTTCCCCATGAGTGAGGACACCACGATGGACAGAGAAAATTTACGGGCATATTTTTTACCAAATAATGAGTATTTTTAACTATTTTTCAATGATAAACCCCATGTATTTATATGTTTTATTAAAATAATGGGGATTATGAATTTTATAATGAAAATGAGCATAATAGATAAAATTTCATAATTCTGGATTTTAGACAGATTTTGACCACAAGGGTATTTATTCATTTATAAAAAAATATATATCAAACTTTGTGATTAAAATTTTGTTAGAATACTGATTTTGTTTCCTCCAATTTTGTCTTCTGGAGAAGGAGCTGATTCGGCCATCTAAAGGGCCTACAAATTCATTGATGATTGAAATTTTTTCAAGCAGACAGTGTGGACCCCACCAACGTAACAGAACACAAACTCATCCAAAACACATCCAAACGACGTGTTTCCACCTGGGATAGCAAAAGGATAGATAGGGCTATCTCTACAAAAATATTTGCGGGAGTTTTTAGTCATTTTTGAGTCCATTGAACAACATACTTTTGGAGGAACCTTCCTAGAAGCATCATCCCGAAACATTAACCTCCAATGATAAATTTGTAACTCCACACATGAATCGGCCATTTAATTTTCCAACAACAAACAAAATTTCTATGTACAAAATTCTTCCTACAAAAGGAGGACCCTATCTCCTTCTCAAATCATCAGCTCGACACCCACAACCAATGAGGGGTCCCACCGGGGCAGGGGCCACTGCTACTCCTATATCCTCCCCCCATTTCTTATTTGTATTCTATTTTAATTTTAGTTTAGTTTTATTTTTAATTTAAATTGAAATATGAATTTAGTTTAAATTAATCCATGCATTTGTTTTTCTCCGTCCACTTTTCATCATTTCATTACCTTTATCTATATATCTCTCCCACTATCTCTCTATTCCTTCAGCCACTCCACCAAGTAATCTCATACTCTCGGAAATGAGTGGCTAAGCATGATACTTGTCTCGGGGTGAGGTTATGTTTTTCATGAATTTTATTTAATGTTTAATTAATTTTGTGGTAAAATTGAGTAGCATGCTTGGGCGAGGTGAATGTCCCCGATTGGGTGATGGTCCCCAATGACATGCTACTCAAACGACATCTATTCTGGAAAATAATTATGATTCAAACATGAAATTTCATGATTGAATTATCAAACAAAATCAAACACATGTAGGAATATAATCACTGAATCCAATACTGAATGCCAAAACAAGTTCTTTCTTATTAACTCATTCTGTTTATATTTTCATGATAGTTTAAATTATCAATTTACATGTGATTGTAATTAATTATAAAAAACCCAAAAAAGATTTTAATTTATTTCATTAAATAATAAAATATCAAAAAGAGATAGATGAGGTGAATTAGATAAATAAAGTGAACTAAATTGAGAAGGCTCCTCAAGAGATATGACCCTGGTCAGCCACTTTGCTTCACTAGGGAATATATAATTGTTTTTGTCCATGCCCCATGATAGGCATGCATCAAAACCGGTGTTGTTGCCGGGGATCCAATCAGTTATTCATTTACTTTTTCTATTTTCACATCTTAGATATATTACATTTCATTTTATAAAATTAATAAAATAAAAAAATCATTCCATGATGAATTTAAATGGTTATAATTCTGCATGGACTAACGATTATTCAAAGGTGCAGCAGCAACAGCAACAACAACAACAACAACAACAACAACAACACGATTTTAGAAGGGATTAGGTGAATTAACATAGAGAAATCATTGAACAACTGACAAGAAAATCTGAAAGAGAATTTGACTATGGTCGTGCATTAATGGAGAAACCCATCCCTGAGCAGGATTAAGAAGCTAAGGTGGAAAAGGATGATGACTTTCCTACTGAGTCACATGTAGGGGACCAACAAAGATTGGATTAATTATTTATTAATTGTGATCAATTACCTAATCTCCCAATACAATAAAAATAGAATAGCTAGAACCACTGAAGGAAGAAACCACCCATGTGGTGGAATTTGAAGTAATGATGGAGGATCCTGACTACCGACCTCCATTTTCTAAGAGTATACTCAAAGAGGCACTTACCACTGAGGTAGAGACTGAAGCTGAACCAACTCAAGGAGTTGAACCATTCATTGACTATATCTATTCTAATTTCATTGAATCTGAAATCTATATCACTCCTTATGGTTTTGATTATATAGAATCTGAAATCCTCGACTATGACTTGGAGGATGATGAAAAACCTAGATGTGCACCTACTGAGGAACATATGGAACTCCCTGGACATGTTGAATATTTGTTGAAGGAAGTTCATGAGGAGATGCCGGTGGATTTTTTTAAGGAAACCATGACAAAAGTTTCTTACATTTATGGGGAAGAATTTGATCATGATACTTCATGTTTTAATTTTATTCAAATATATTTACACTCTGAATTTCCCAATGCCCATTATTTTGACACAACACACCATGTGGAACCACTAGACAGAGAAGAAGAGGTTGCACAAGTAGCAACCAAGAAGGAGGATGATGGTCCATATATCATCCTACCCCCACCATGAAAGCTATACATCACTGTGAAGGGGGAGGATTTGGTGTACTCTACCCACAGATCATTCCTCACCTATATGGATGATGCACAAGATGGGAAAATCCGCAAGTGTTAGTTAAAATTAAAGAAGCTTCATCCTCCATCAGATTTTGGATAATAGCATGTACTGCCCTTTAGAGGTAGTAAAATTTAGACCCTACTTGGGGTATCACACCAAGAGTTATCTTTTATTGATTTCTAGGAATTTAGATTTTAATTTCATTTCTTAAGAAGTATTCTAGCATTCATCCCCCTCCCTCCAATTTTTTGAGCTAAAATGAAATAATCCTTATGATTCATTGGATTATTTTCTTTTGTAGGGTCACGATGGAAGAAGAATTCCCCAGATAGTGGAGGGGAATGACCTTATTTCATGAAAAAATTGAGTTCAATTTTATTATTTTATCATTTGAACTCTTCGCATTTTATTCCACAACATGTTTTGAGATTTAAAGATAAAATTGCATACCCACACTTGAATTAATATTTTAATCGACTTATCTAGGATACATGAGTTTCATAGGACCTCAGTGATTCATGTTTTATATTTCAATGTTTATATGATTAAATGATTGAAATGCAGAATTGAATTTTTAAATATGAAGCATAGATATTTAAATGACGACTCTTGATTTGAAGGAATAATTAGTTCATGTAAATAAAATTTCTTTACCATATTTCATGATTTGAATTTCTGAAATTTCTTTTATTTGATTTATTATTATTAGTCATGACATGAGTGATTGTCCAATGTTATGTTTCTTTCTCCTGAAAGGATTTCTAGACCAAGTACTTCCTATTTATTCTTGAGCATATTTCTTGAGCGATCTAGGGTCATGTAACTGTGTGGAACTTTTATTGAAACATGTCAAAGCTATGACTATGAAAAAACACATTTAAAATGATTGTGGAATCCATTAAAAAGACACTTATCTTTAAAATACCACCTTTACATCAATACTTATTTTATCCCATAGAGACCATGAATGACTTTTATAGTGTTGAGCCATGTTTCAAGCCATTTTTATCCATTCCTACCCTACTATTGATATTTTCATGATATTTTAATGTTGAAGTGTGGGGAAAAGGGAATCATGGTGGATGGGATGATTCACATTTTAAAGAAGAAGTGTGTGGGTGTTATTTTGGGAATTGTAAAAGGTTGTGAAATAATTCAATGTACTCTATTGTTTTCCCCTCTTGAATTGAAAAAAATGACCAAAGAAGAAACAAAAGAACCAAAGAAATAGAAAAATGGGTTGTGATTTGGGAGAACAAAAAATCACCATTATCCAGACCAATGATCTTCTGATTGTATTTGGTTAGGTGATGGATGTGAGGTTTGATATAATCATAGATTTTGATAAATGAAAAAATTACAAAAGTAAAAAAAATATTCAAGAGGGTCAACAAATCATTCATTATGTGTAACTTGATCATAACCTTTTCGTTGATTTTTTGGAAGTGGGTGTTGCTACTTTGAAGGGGAGAATTTCATTACACATTTTCGTTTGATATTATGCATTGTACCTAATAGTTTGACCTTCTCCTTGAGCTTTAATTTTTAAAGCCTCAAATCCATCCAACCATTAGCTTCAGAGTCATTTGAACCTTTATTGAAAGTTCAAATGATTTTATATGTCTTTTTTTCTTTACGAAGAGGAGAAACTAGTTCATTTACAAGAATATGGATAAGAAGCATGTTCTCATGATATGAGCATAAGTTTACATGAATTGTATCATGAGTGATGAGAGAAAATAATCAAAAGCGAGGTAAATCATGAATTGGCATGTTTAATAAAAATGAATCAAGGAGCTTGAATGAATGAAAGGAGAAGTTCCATTAATTTTCAAATGGGGAAAGTAAAATGTGTGAATTATTTATTTCATTGAAAAAAGGGAAATTAAATTGATATGTTATGCAAATTTTTTAATGTTTGATTTTACATAGAAAATTGATTGATTTCATTACATAGGAATTTGAATATTGGTAACATTGGTGTTTTCTAATATCCATGTTGAGATTTTATGCCTGAGGACAATCATGGTTTAAGTGTGGGAGTATTTGACATGGAAAATTTACATGCATATTTTTTTATCAAATAATGAGTATTTTTTACCATTTTCAATGATAAACCCCATGTATTTACATGTTTTATTAAAATAATGGATAATTTGAATTTTATAATGAAAATGAGCATATTAAGGAAAAGTGCATAATTCTGGATTTTGGACAGATTTAGACCGCAAGGGTATTTTTTCATTTCTCATAAAATACATGTCAAAACATTGTCACTAATTGTTTTTTGAATCTGGATTTTAATTCCACCAATTTTGCGTCTTGGACCAGGAGCTGTTTCTGTCATCTAAAGGGCCTAAAAATTCATTGAAGTTGCAAATGTTTTCGGGAAGACAGAGTGGACTCCACCACCATAATGGAACCCAAAATCTGCCTAAACACATCTAACTAATGTGTTTCTACCTGGGATAGCACGATAATAGAGAGGGATGTATCTTCAACAAGTTTTGGGGAGTTTTGATGTCATTAAAGAAGATATTGAATGGAATACTTTTGGAGGAACCTTTCTGGAAGCTTTGACTTAAAAACATAAACCTCTAATGAAAAATTCATAACTCCTTCATCCGGGGTCCACATTTGCTAAAATTTGGAGGGTGAATGGCCAACACATTTATGAACGTCATTGAAGAAGGGGTCAATGCGTGAATTGGTAATTTAAGGGTCCAACAATGAGCAAAATTTCAGAGTACAGAATGTTTCCTATAAAAGGAGGCCCTCGCCTCCTTCTCAAATCATCAGCTCGACACCCACAGTCAAGGAGGGATCCCACTGGGGCATGGTCCACTACTGTTCCTCTATTCCCACTAGTTTCATATTTTTATTTTATATTAATTTTAGTTTTGTTATAGTTTTAATTTCGTTTTTAATTTCAATTTTGGTTAAATTAATCCATGAATTTGTGTTTCTCCATCCACTTTTCCTCATTTAATTTCCTTTCACTATCTATCTCTCTCAATATATCTCTCTTCCTTCACCAACTCCACTAAGTAATATCATAATCTCAGAAATTAGATTCTAATCCTGAGACTTGGATCAGGGTGAGGTCAAGCTTTTCATGATTTTTTTTAAGTTTAATTAAGATTGTGGTAGAATTGAGTAGCATGCTTGGGTGAAGAGAATGTCCCCGATTGGGTGACAGTCCCCAATGAAATGCGACACAAACTACATCTATTCTGGAAATGAATAGTGATTCAACCATGATATTTCAGGTTTGAATTATCAAACTAAATTAATCACATGTAGGAAAATAATTATTGAATCCAAGACTGAACCCCAAAACCAAGTTCATTCATATTAACTCATTCTGTTTAGATTTTGATGATATTTTAAATAATCCATTTACATGTGATTGTAATTAATTATCAAAAAACCAAAAATATTGTAATTTATTTCATTAAATAATAAAATATCAAACATAGATATATTAGGTGAATTAGATAAATTAAGTGAACTAAATTGAGAAGGCTCCTCAAGAGAGAGACCCTGGTCAGTCCCTGTGCTGCACTAGGACACATGTAATTGTTTTTGTCCATGCCCCATGATAGGCATGCATCAATGATGCAGTGCTATTTTTCATCATGCATCTAGGATGCTAATGTCACAATATAGGGTCATGTGATAAGACCAACCATGAATTTAAATACTTCCCAATAGTGACACAGTAGTTTAAATTCATGTGGTACCATAGGGGGTAATGCACATGATATGATAAATCATACCGGACATGAATGAGGATGAGGTCAACAATACACCACATGAGATTCCAAGGAAGAATCCTTGAACTGAGGGGCCATCAAATGTCATAAAATATGGGGCTGAACCCTTGGATGGAACGTTCAGGTGTTCATACATATCCCACGAACATGAGAATCATGGCATAAATATTTCTTAGAGTTTAGTTTAATGTCATGCAGAATGTAACAATTTAAGGTCATGTAGGACCATATACATTTTAATGTCGTGCAAGACGACATACAGTTTAATGTCATGTTGGAAAGGAGGTAGGAGAGACTAGCTTCTAAAATTGGATTACATGGTGTGTCTACTACAAAACTGACATGAATGAGGGCATAAGACCGCACATGCCACACCATGCAATCCTATAAGAGTTGAGGCCAAAAAGGAGGAACAGAAGTGACATTTAGTGAAATTAGAGTTAGACCCAAGGAAAATATGTTTGGATGTTCTTACTTATGCCATGAGTACTGGAATCAAGAAGGACGTAGTTCTAACGAGATAATGTATAAGGAGATCATAGTTTAAGGTATTAGAGCTCGGACCATGATGAATTGAGACTCTTCCAAGTGGTCGCAGACCATGATCCATTCACTAAGCCTGCATAAATCTAACTCAATATGGGAAACCAGGGTAGAAGAGTTCTTTGCAACACATTGGATAAATGTAAAGCGGATATCGGTGTGGAGCCAAAAATTCCGCCTTACCGCATATTCATCCTCATAATGTGAAAATGCACACATAAGGATAGTACCAAGAGTGTCAAAATTACACTTGGACGTGATGAGGTAGAGAATGGTGTGAATCACGCAACCGACATTTAAGGCATGATGGGGTTGGAATGACGATGGAGGAGAACTATTGACCATGTTCGAAACTCAGCATCAATATAAAGTGACCAGAAATGGGAACAAAAAATGAGTGTAAAACACTGAACATATTGGAAACACATGACTTTTATCAATTTTTTGTTCGAAACCCTTGAAGATGTTGGCCCGTAATGGTAGGAGAGCACTTGGGCTGATCATCCATGCCATTTTTGGGTCCCTTCAGAAGAAAAAGATAACAAAATCCCAAATTAAGGGGAACATGAAGCATTAAAAATGGGTGAAAGCATGTTCAGGTAGAATCTGACACTCCAAGTTATGAATGAGAGTACTCCTAGGCACATTGGTGAATCATCAAAGAGGGTTGAGGGACCCAATTTAATAGTACCCAACTTGAAAAAAGAGTGTACGGAAAGGGAGTGAAGGGATCACAGGAGAGGGTGGTACATGGCACGGTTTTGAAAAACATGATGTGAATGGTGACACAAGAACATACAACACTGCATATCCCTCCCCTGAAAGGAATCAGGCCAAGAGGATAGAATGATTATGGGTTTTCTATGAGACAGATATGGACCTGAATACTAGATGTTCAAGTGGTCCAACGTATACCATAAGAATGAGAATCAATCCATACATAGTTTTTAGGAAGTGTATTGTGAAGTTTATAGTCATGTAGCAAGGACACAAATAGGGGAAAGGTAGCCCAAAATTGGATGTGTATGGAAAGATGTGTAGTCTAATGTGAATGAGGGCATAATCACACACCACATCATATAATCCAGAATGAACAGTTGGGCTAAGGGACTGAAAAGGTTGTGGGACCTAAAACAGGAAGTTCCAACCAATTCGCAGTTCAATGTCTTGTGGTAAGGATGACGATGCTCTTATTTTAGGGTTGCAGGGATTTAACTGTAGATGACTTGTTTAATTTCATATGCATAGGACAACAGAGTGGAGATGAAAAATCATTGTGTCTGTGGAAAATCATGAAACATAAACAATTATAGAGGATAACTGTTTACCATGTTCGCAACACAGTATCTGTATTTATGTGAGTGGTGTTTGGGGACAACAATTGATCTTTGACCGTTGACCTAATTCACAACATGGGACTTCTATCAATTTGTCGCTCAAAATCCTCTAGGACATTGGCATAAAATGGTAGGGGAGCCCTTGGTCTATGAATCAATGATGTTCGTGGGTCCTTTCGAATATAAATGATAATGGAAACCAATGGGATGGGGCACACGAAGCATGTAAGTGCATACCCTTGTAGAAAAGATGATAAATAAAGTAGGGATGTCTCATGGGGATATGTGTGGTGTAAAAAATAGCCTTATGTGAATGAGGAAGTGATTCCATACCACACCACACAATCCTAGATGAGAAAATAGGTGAGGGATTCGAAAGGGTCAAGGGACCTGAGGCTGGGATTCACAGCTGACTATAGCCATATCATTCCTCATGTATGTATTTCTTTACCATAGATCCTAAGCCCAAGTGAGTAATGCTCAGTTTGGGAAACAAGGAGTAGGAATTGGCTCTCCCCAGCATATAGGGGAACGACATCTGGACTCACACTCTTGCTCGATACAGATTGAATCTTGAAGAGACAACAGGGTATAATGAACCACTACAATCAATATTTGGTACATATGGGTGTGGTAACAATGATTAAGGATTTCTATTGACTAGGTTTGAAACACAACATCTATATATTGTAACCTGAAATGGGAACAAAAAATGAGCATCGACTGCTGACCATATTTACAATGTGGGAGTTATATCAACTGTTCATTCGGGGTCCTCAAGGGAGTTGGCTTGAAACGGTATTAGATCCCTTAGGATAAGTATCCATACTATTCGGGGGCCCTATCAGATGTGGAAGATGATGGAAACCCAAATTATGGAGTGTGTGGAGAATAAATATACTCGTCCAATTTAACATCAATCGTGATGGTGAAAGAAGTGGAAATCTCTAGGGAAGGGGTTATATGGTTCAGTCATGATGGATCTGTCGTAGAGGAGAGAATAAGTAAGAAACACACCATGTTTTGTAACCTGAGGGGAGATTTTGATGTTGGCGTATGGCTAAAAGAGAAAATGTCCAGGTGTTCATATGTATCCCATGAGGATGGGAATCAATCCATAAGTAGTTCTTGAAGGCCATGTTTTTTAACATTGCGCAACAAGGAAGAGGGAGAAGTAGAATACTGAGGAGGGGCACATGGTGCTATCATCATAATTCTGACATGAGTGGGGCTAAATAAGCCTACATGACACCATGTATGATCCTCTTAGAGAACTATACATAAGGGGGATTTTCAAAGTTGAAATTGGGGGAGGGACTCAAGACGAATCATCCAAGTGTTCCTACATATCCCATGAGGATTGGAATCATTCCATACATAGTTCTTTTAGTTTAAAGTCATTCTAGATGACACATAGTTTAACATCATGTGGGACATAATAGTTTAAGGTCATGTGGGAACATATACAGTTTAATGTCCTACAAGATCATGTACAGTTTAATATCATGCAGGACATAAAAATGCATATGCCGCTCACAGTTTAATGTCATGCAGGACCAGCGCTGAATAGTTTTACGCCCTTCAGTTCAGAAAAACCACACATTTTATTGTCTTGTGGTATGGAAGGAATAGTTTAAGGTCATATAGGAACATAATTCTATTTAGGGTCATGAAGGACCATAATGTTGTTTAGGGTCATGAATGACCGTACAATTTACAGTCGTGCATGACAACAAAACTTATGTAATGTATTTCATGAGGAATATGGAATAGGTGGGAGGAGTTATACACTCACCATCCATGGTAACTTGGGAGTATGTACCATTACAATAAACATTGTGAAAGATGTAAGGTCCTTACCATTTGGTCTACAACTTGGGTGGTTTTCTTCTAGGTATCATATGTGTTCTTTGGGCCAACACCATGTTGCCTTGCAAGAAATAGGGGATGTAGACAGTCAAATTGAAAGCCCTAACTGTCTTGTTTTGATGCCTTTCCAAATTGTGTAGGGCATGAAGCCTTTTCTGGTAGAGCACTTCCAACTCAGTCATAATGATTTCAGCTACTTTATCTGGTGCATTCTGATCAGAGACAACTTTGCACAATTAGGGTAATTGAATCTTGATGGGAAAGGTAGTCTCTGTTCCGTACAATAGGGAATAGGGGGTCATTAGGGTGGAATTACGAGTTGTTGTCTGATAAGCCCATAGTGTTTTTGGTATCTTGTCCGTCCAACCCTTCTTTTTTTGACCAACCATTTTTTTTGTATAATATTAGAGAGGGTTTTGTCGAATTCCTCGATCTATCCATTTTCTTGCGCATGATAACGAAAGGTATGGTTAGAACAGATGTCATACATAACGTAACATTTATTCAGCTCAGCTGTAAAAAAGTATATAACATTAATGGTGAGGACGGAATGATGATATCTAAATCGGTGGATAATGTTGGAGATCAAAAAGTGAACAAAGGAATATTCCTTGACCTCCTCGAGTATGACTTCTTCTACCAACACAGAGAAGAAATCCATAGCGGTCAAGATGAACCTGCACTGGTGAGCTGTCACTGGTGGATATGGTCCCATGACATCGAGTCCCCAGACTAAAAATGGCCAAGAATACTTGTTAGTGTGTAGAGGCTCTGGTGGCTGATGCATAATGTTGGCATGAATTTGGAACACATTGAACCTTTTGGAAAACTCGATGCAGTAATGAATCATGGAGGGCCAAAAATTCCCCAGTCCCTAGATCTGGTGAGATAGTTTCAGCCCAGTCTAATGATCCCTGCAGGAACTAGAATGAACCTATTACATGACTTGAGAAATCTCCACTCCTTGAAAGCAATAGAGGAAAATCCCATCAAACCTATTCTTTTGAAGGGTCTGCTCACAACCAAGGCCACTCTTGAGGGTAAACTGCAGTGTGCAGCATCGAATTCACTTGCGCTCGGCCTGATCTGTGAGAAGATTAACATTTTGGAGGTACCGACAATGGTGGTTCTCCAGTCAGAAGTCACCTCAATCACTGCATCTGGGGGACCTGGTGGTCCTCACATGGAGGCACCAACAGTAAGGTGGCTTACCTGTGGGCTTTCATCGCCATCAGGAGTGATGAGAGCAATGACTCTTTGTTGTGTCATGTGGATAATCAGATCATCTTGTTCGGGATATTCATGTGATGTAACTAGGCTGGCCAAGGTGTCAGGTAGACCGTTCTAGGATTGAGGGACATGAGTAACTTCTAGAAGAGATGGGAACTGGGCCATTAGCTAGAGGGTGCGTTCCAACAGTTGTATACGCTCTATATTTCTGAAGAAATAGTCAATGTTGAGCTACTTGATGACTTGTTTGGATCCCCCTTTCACATACAAGTGTGGAACGTAAATCTCAAGGGCCAGTTTGAGGCCAGTAATGAGAGCCCGGTATTCTGCCTCATTATTGGAGAGGCCTTCTAACAATAAAAATGAATACGGAAGAATGTATAGGGATGGGGTAATGAAGACATTACCCATGTGTACTCTATTGATCCCAGGGTCATTGAGCCTTTTATTGATGGGGCTCTAGGTAGCACCACCAATGTGCATTTCCACCACAGAATGGTTGGGTCTACCATGAGGATCTCTTCCTCAGGAAAATCAAGGTTGTGGGACTGGTCCGTAAGAGATGGATGGGCGGTAATGAATTCTACAATTGATGTCCCTTCAATAGCCTTATAAGTGAAAAACCTATTGTCGAACTGCTAAAAGATTATTACCCACCAAGCTAGATGTACTGTTATCATTGGGAGATTTAGGATGTACTTCAGCGGATCCACCCGGGACACCAACAATACCTCGTGGTGCTGCAAGTAGTGTCAAAATTTTTGTATTGTTAATACCAGGGCGAGGAATCTCTTATCAATATGGGAGTATCTTATCTTCATGTCGAGGAGCATGCGACTAAGATAGTATAGACCATTCTTTTTTCCCTCAGTGTTCTTTTGGGTGAGAAGGGTGCTGAGGGATCATTCCAGGGCGATCACAGAAATGACCAGTAGTTTTCCAGAAATGGGAGGTATTATAACTGTAGCTTGTAACATGTACCGCTTGATTTACTCAAAAGAAGTATGACATTCTTTGTACCACTCGAAGACAGTTCATTTCTTCATAAGCTGAGAAAATAGCTTACACTTACTGGCCAGATTTGCGATGAATCGGCATATGTAGGTCATGTGTCCTTGGAATCCTCGATGCTCCCAAATATTTCTCAGGGGTGACATTAGGATGATGTCCTGGATCTTCTCTGGGTCGATCTCGATTCCCTTGTATCTAACAATGATGCTGAGAAACATTCTATAGGTGACCCCCAAAGGCACACTTCAGTTGGTTCATCTTCAGGTGGCGGGAACGATGGAAGCCAAACAATTTCTCAAGGTGTTTGAGGTGTTCCTTACGCTGGCAAGATTTGACCACCAGATCTTCCACATAACATTCCACCAATGCCTAGAGGATCGGCTTAAATATGTGATACGTTTCCTGCTGGTAGGTGGCATTGGTATTCATTAAACCAAAGGACATGACTCGGTAACAGAAATTGCCTTGTGGTACCCTAGAGGCCATATACACCTCATCCATAGTAGCCATTTGGATCTGGTTATACACGGAGTATCCATCCATGAAGTGAAGGGATTAAAACCATGCTATAGCGTCGATTAACAATTCCATCACAGGAAGGGGAAAATAATCCTTCGGACATTATCGGTTGAGATCCTAGAAGTTGATGCAGAATCTGATCTATCCGTTCTTCTTTCTTACTGGAACAATTATGGATAGCCATTTGGGGTACTAGAAATCCATAAAAAAATTGGCTCTGATAAGATTATCAACTTCTGACTCAACCATGGCACCATGAGAAGGGTGCATCTTTGAGGGAGACTTCTTGAACCAGAAATTATTTTCCAGGAGACTGAGGTAGTGGATGAATACCTGAGGATCTAGTCATGGAATCTCATTATAACTCCCGGAGAATAAATCAAAATGTTTCTTAAGGAAGTCCAAATACTGTTGTTTCTCTTCGAGAGGCATAGTGGCACTGGTCGATGTGGGTTTCAGATCTTCCTCGCTACTGAGGTTCACCTGCACCAATTCATCGACCGTGGTGAATATGCCCTCTTAAAAAGAAAGAGAGAATCCTCTAAATACACTTATTCACTTATAGAGGAGGGATCCTCGATGGGTGGATTTTTCTCTGAGTCGAATGATCCTGGTGGGAGGCTAGTACCAGCCTGAGCAGTAGTGGACACTACATCGGGGGATGCCTTTCCTACCCAAATCATAGCGATGAAGGTTGCTGATATGATCCCATTTGGTCTTTATCCCAACAGTCCACGCATGATGATATAAAATCCTTAGTGGTGTGTTTTATTGATTTAGTTAATCTTATCCCAGCAAACAAACAATTATGCTGTATTTCCGTTGACATGTGGTGGACATCCCGATACCTTATGGGAGTAGGAGGCACTGAGATCACCTAAGCCATATTTTTGTAAGAGTATGAGGGGATCTTCTTGTGCTGCATAGACATGGAAATGTGTTCCCCCTAGTTCCAGAAACAATGATGTATTGTCACATTTCTGGGGTTGCATACTCTAATAAGAGGATTAAAAATATGTAAGAATCATCTAGATTTTCCCACGGGTTGGTCGCAGCCATGGCATACTCAACCTCATTAGCGTGAATCTACTTGTCCTTTCTATTATAATAGTCAACATCTAGATACCGGGTTTCACAATAGAAAAAGTGAGACATGTCACCTTATAGTACGAACACTCGACCATTGAGGGATTACTTAAGTCACTGGTGTTATGATGAAGGGACCACCACATACAGGTGGAGCTATGACCTACCCATCAATGCGTTGTAAACAGTGTCCTGTGAAACAACCATGAACTTGGTGCTTGAAACTAGGCCACCGAACTAGGTCTTTAGGAAGATCATTCCATCCAGTGACTGTTTCATCCTATCATAACCTTGGATTTTCATGTCAAATGGACTCAGAGTACCCTTGGACAACCCTATTTTTTGTAGTGTCCGAGTCGGGATTATGTTGATCCTAGATCCTGTGTCGACAAGATAACGATGAACCTCCACAACATTAAACAAGACAGTGATATATTGTGGAAAAATTTTCCCTTATATGTGGGAACCTTCATCTTATATAGTGAACAAGATTATGGCTTAGAATTCAGAATGCTCGACCGCCTTAATATGGAAGGATTCTGTGGTAGCTACATCTATCTCAAACTTGAGGGGGCCTCTTAAAGCCTCAGCAAGGGATTCACACATATCAACTGATAGGTGAAGATCCTAAAGGATAAAGAGCCATCCTATAATACTAAAAAGATGTTTCAGGACATCATACTTCTTGTCCAAGAGTGAACTTATGCTTACAAAAGGTTTCTCCATGATGAGAGGTTTGGTGGGACCTACCAGTTGGACCGACGACTAACTGGTGCTGGGAATGTCTCAATGCTCACTAGTAGAATATTATGAAGTGACTACTGACTGAGTGTCCTATGACTGAGACCGATCCGTAGCATAGTGCAAATGATCACAGTGTAGTCGAGGTTGTTCTGCCTGATCAAGCAGCTCAAATGGCGGCAAAGGCGGATTTAATGACACCAGATGAAAAGGTTGTGTGTACTGAGCTCTTTGTAGTCCCTACTTCCTAGTTTTGATGTCATTCCTAGCCTAGCTTGAAGTATGGACCAAGGAACTCCAACAACCCATATATCCATGGATCCGTCGACATTGGTGACGATTGGGGATGCTGGGAGGATCCGCCTGGCGCATCTCATTTTCAGAAATAATGTAGAGGTTTACCAGCTCTACGATATTAACAGAGGCATACCCTTAACTTTCACTCGAAGTTTCATCCACTATTGGATGGATTTTGGGGAGAGTATCCATCTATAGGGGTATGAAATCACCGAGAGTATGGGATGATGATGAAATTTTCCGGGGACTTTGTTTTCCCTTATGCTACCAGTGATTACTCTTCCGATAAGAGGATGGCTGATTCGTTAACATAGAAGTACTAGAGGTGGATGGTGCAATGTATTTCGAATGTTCAGATAGATTCTAGCATGCACGGATAATAACATGGGCACAAGTGATTTTTTTATGATCCATTCACTCGTCATACATCTAGGACCCATGGTTAGAAACATGATTCCACTCGCCTTCACTGTCACAGCTGTTGTCTGGCTTTATGAGGACACTTGCCACCTGTGTTGGAGTTGAGCCTAACTGGACTATGTTGTTATCTACTTGGTCTTCAAGAAAATATTTTAAAACATTGCACTATTTGAGGGTGTTCCCCAGGATCCGCTGATAGGAGCAGTAATTAGGCTGATCAGTGAGGTTCGCCTCTTCTTGACTCTTTCATTTAGGAAAATGTAGAATCCCATATTCTAAGGCAATGTATAAATAACCAGGGACCTAAAAATACTTTAATGAGTAGGGCCGATTTCTCCTATTCGAGAAGGGGGCATTGGGAGCCTGACCCCATAGAGGGGCTGTAGGAACCTGTTGAGGAGGCGGAGCCTGGTTATCTCACATAGGTGGTGGTGGCGCATTACGCGGGGGCACCTACCGTTTCTGAGGTTGGTGATGTTGGGCCGAAGGCTGTACCTGAGGTGGAGGGCCTCTACGAGGTTATGGAGGAATCTCTACCGGTAACAAAACTAGTTTCATGGGAGCCTCTATATGGTCCACTGCGATGGTCTTTGCCCTAGAGGCCCTTCTCGCGGGGATTGTAGGAGGCAACAACCGTTCCTAGCTGGCCTGTTGCAATGCTTATTCTAGGTTCTGATCTATATCATATAATTATCAGAATACCCAAGGTAGTTCTGAGTGATTCAATATGGTAGAAGTTATATCTTGATATTCCCTATGCACATCGTCAACAGTTGATCCTGAGTCAGTGGAATGTCAAGGGAGTATGTGAGCCCTTCCCACAGGATGAAAAATTCTGTGATGTGCTCATCAGGCCTCTACTTGAACATGAAGAGGTCAATGATACTCGTCTTCCAAGTGGTGGAATTGAAATGTTAGAGAAATTTTGAACGGAGTTCATCCCAGCCAGCTACTGATCTGATAGGCAGCTAGCTATACCAGACAATCACATGACCTTCCAATGTATACGCAAAACACCCGCATTTTCTGGCCTCCTACTGTGTCGGAGATCCCAACATGGGTTCACACCTTGAGATAAAATTGTCAAGATGCTACAGTGGGTCCCCTATCCCATTGATGGGTGGGGGGGGATTGGGTTTTTTGAAACACGAGGTGCTGCCATATCATCCACCCACACCAGATATGGTTTGTCATTAGGTGGGATTACCACCTATTGTGTTTCCAATGCCTCGAGCTGGGAAATTAATTCCCCCATTGGATTTTCTGTGTAGGGGTTAATTTCATGATGGGTGTCCATATCCACCAGTGCATTGGTGGGTTCTTCAACATGATATGTAGGCCCAACGGCTTGAGGAGCGGCATGTGGAACGACCTATGGATCATTTGGGGGAACCTATGCTGGATCCTAGTGATTTTTTCGTCGTTCAAGAGGATTTGGCGATACATAACATTACCTATTTACATAATCTCCAACTTCGACTTTTCTATGGGGGAAGAACTATCAGGTTCACCTATAGGCAATTCGGTAATAGGAATTTGTGTCTGCCCTGGCTGCACAGGTCGAGGATCGCCATAGTCTGGTAGTCGCTCCGCATCACATTCATCAAAGAGGTCATTGACCACAATATTGTGCTCTGAAATTTACTAATGAAACACGACTTTTTTGGTATATTCATCCCTCTTATGCACTAATCCAGATGGGTAGGAGGGTTTGATGACCCTGAGTTTCTATTTTCCCATATTTTGATTCTGATTGAGGGTTAATGATTCTGTAGGTAGAGGATGAAGAAAAAAATTCTTTTTTTGGTGAGTGATCCTTCCCAATGGATCCAATAGGTGTGATACTCCCTTGGGGGGAATATTCTCTCCAATGAGTTCTATATCATTCTATTCCCCTGGTAGGTTAGCAATATTAACCGTGACCCTACTTAGGGGAATATCCTCTATATCTCAAGGTAAATTGGGTTGATTCGAGATGGAATTGAAATGGAGGGATACATACTACCCCCATCCACAAATCATCACATGGGGGGAACCTCCTTGATAATCCTGTGGAGAAATTTAATGCTCTGAATGTGATTTTGTTAGAGGGTCCTATGGCGATCTGGTATCTCAAGGCACTCTTCAATTGAAAGTACGACCAAATAAACCAAACGACATTGTTGGCCAATGTTTTTATAATGAACTTTGCTTTTTGGGTAGGCCACATGCTGATAAAGAATATGGAAGTGTGTTTCCCAGAGGGTTTGGAAGAAACACTCAACCACCTCCGGGGTGAGCGATTCTAGCAGACTGAAATATGGTACTGCAATTTTCCAAAACATCTTAGGTAAATGGGCCATTGGAAGAATGATCCACAAATCATTGGATCAGACTCGGGGTCTGGAACATGGTTTCCCCAATCATCAAATGGGAGTGGTTGGGGAACCAATTGTAGTACTGAGGCAGACCGTTGGAACGATGGGCTGGCCAACAGAGAATATTGCGAGCGAGCTGACAAACCGCCGTATCTGAGGCTATCCTACGAAGAGTGTGGTGACTTAGTCACCACATCACGGTAAGACGAGCTAGAAATCTAAGTTTTTGGAATAGGTAATACAGATAATGGCGATATACCATTCCATTTCTCATCTCCCATTGGACCCGAAAATAGTTATATGGAATATCTGGTTGAGGTAGAGAGTGCTTCTGGTGATTATGGTGGTGACTGCATGGCCGAAACGTGGGGAGAATCCAAATTTTTGTCTTTATGAATGTATCTATAGTGGGAGGAAATAATCTGATGGACCTCGTATTATATAAGGATGAGCCTGATACACATCGTTCCTACCCCAACCCTCGACATAGAGGATCATGGTGAGGGACCCATCATTGAGTCATATTCTGCCTAAGAATCTGAGAGGTATATTGGTTTAATCTCGGTTTGAAACATCCTGGTATTTTTTTATGGTAGCGATGAACCGACCTATTTCCCCAGGATGGTACATCTAGATAGGGTAGATTTCCATCACGAGGAGGACCTACAGTCATACTTGTGCTGGGGCAGAGAGGACTTTAGACTGCGTGAGTTGGGGTGCGAGGAGCACCCGGGGAGATGTTGAAGGGAATACAGGGAGGACCTCTGTATCCACTAACTGACATGCATAGGAAATATCCGCAGAAAGTGCTGGAGCGGGTATGACCTCCGCTGGAGCTGATAGAACCATGGGTAGGACCTCCGTTATTTTATCGCCTAACAGCACCAACCTGAGAAGGGTCCTCGTAGTTGTCAAGCCCAACATGGTTAGGACCCCCATGTTGGGTGCCAATTAAGTGAGGCTGACCCACACAACTTTTATTTCTAAGGCGATGAAGTCCATCGCAGGCTGTTGTAAGGACATCCGGGATGACCCCATGTTGAGATTGACTGGATGTGTAAAATCTTCATGTCAGCGGCCCGTGGCTGGAGGAATGACCTCATACTCGATGTCATGAGCATGGAATAGGCATCCGTACTGAGTGTCACTTCCATTTGGAGGAACCTCATTCATATATAAGGTGTCATGGTGAAGAACTCCCTGCCAAGCTTGGATGTGGGGAGGTCCCACACTCTCAATGGTGGCAGAATGGGGAGGACCTCTGTACTAGGTGTCATTATCGCGAGTCAGTCCGTGGTGGAAAATACCAGCACCAGCGACTAAGAAATTCTACCCTTCCTTCCCATGGGGTTGTTAGGGACTCGATATTGGCTGCGTATATAAGTTACCCTACTCAGAATACACAGGGGGCTGACGATATACGTCAGCGGTGGCCCAATCCATAGTAGTTTTTGATGTTGACGACCCTTGGCCTGCATCCTCCTCAGCCTGTGACTGACGACGGCGTCGATTCGGCCAGACAATGGCCGACGGTTCAGGTGCATACCTTACCTGGTCCATGATTAATTGGACTAGGTGGCGATGCTGGCATGGCCTAGTGGGGGCCCTCTATGGGGTCCCCGGGAATGAAATCTCGGCTGGGCTAACCCGTACATCCCCTAACTCATCAGCATTGGGGAGGGAGTCATGAAAGCATTCCGGGGACTGGCTCTCAAAATGGTTGTACATTGGAGTGGGGGATCAGTGGCTTCCTATGTGTCCCTTGAGGGTTGATGTGATGACGAGGATGAAATGCCTCTAAATCTTTGTGGGCCATATCTTGAGATAGGATAATCCCCTCCCCATATTGGTGGAGGAGTTCGTTTATCACCCTTCATTGAACAAACTCATAAGGGGAGATGGGGCATGGGGGCCCAACAGATGTGGGTGTGGAGATAGTCACATAAGCAGTGGAGCCGTGCGAGACTTCCGCATTGACCTCGCCCCTGCCCCATGTGGTGGTGGATGGGTGGTGATCGGTTTCCGATTGCAGTAGCTTGGTTCCTATAAGGTAGGGATAATAACATATTTGTGTTTAAAAAAAGAAATAAATATCACGTGCCCCAATTTCATTCTTTCTTCTATGGCTAGTAAGAAGGATCCTCACTAACAACATCACAGATAATGATGTCCAAAGTTTTAAGTACCCAAACTTTTGGTGAATTTCCCTTCTGGACAACTATTTTCTTGGCAGGGCATGGCAGAGGATACATGGATACAATGACATGCTAGATCAATGATGTCGCAAACACTACTAATCTCCAAATTTAGGAGAAGAAATTCATGTTGGATTCACTATTTCTATTTATAATGCATTAACCAGGACACACACATCTGTTGGTTTTGGAGGACGAGGATGCACTGATTGTTGCTCCACATTCCCACTTTCCTAAGGCAGGTGGAATCTGTCGCTTATTCATAGACGTTTTCTCCTTGATTGAAATGGAATGAGGGGATGTCGATTCCTCCTGGGAACTCATCACCTTGTCTTATAATCCCTTATAGACTTAATATATTGTTCATGAAACTCTTCCTGGTTCCATATCTTGATGAAAACTGGTTAATTACACCACTTCTGTCTGGATATTCCAAGGGGTCCAGCTAGGGAAGTAACCTTCGGTTGAAAGAATAGTCATGTTGGACATCATTGGCGAGTCTACAAACTAGAACACTGGCGCGTATGGGTATCATCCTCTTATTATAGTGATTCATCAGGGTGAAGAAGCCTGAGGAATCCCATGTTGAATTTGGAAAATTATATTCCATTGGAATGTCTCTGAGGTTTTCCTCATCCTCCCATTTTTGACACTGGGTATGCCATAGGTTTAACTTCTAGCAGAGAGGGATTAGACTAATCATAAGACAGATGGGAGTGGATCGGATGGGTAAAACCCCTGGAGGGAACACCGAGTGCTACCAAGAGTAGTGAAGAGGTGAATTGTATTGATATCACTGGGATGTGGCAGGTTGGGTTAGAATTAGGATAAATGATGTAGAGTTAAATGAAGTGGTGCGGGAATAAGATGGAACCATCATGAAGGTGATGGTAGTGCGGGTCTTGAGCCTCGAAAAGGCGTCCTACATATCCTTGTGGAAGGGATTCAAAGTCCACATAGTTCAACGGGGTGATGTGAAGCCTATGTAGGAGACCCACATGGATGGGACCTGGAGGAAGTGGAACCTTTGGGTTATGGCATGGGATTCCCGAAACACATAAGCTCAAGTGAAATACCCAGATGACACATGGTTGATGGTCTTGATCCTTAGGAAGGTTTCTTACATACCTTTCCTTGGCAAGGATCAAATTCTATGTAGTTACAAAGAGGTGGACGCAGTTTAGTGTCATGCAGGACAATGTTGAATCAACGTGAAGGGGGTCGGAGAAAATAGGTGATGGGCTTGAACGTCTGGAAGGATTTCTATGTACATGGTCTGAGAGACAAGGATTAAAGTCCACATATTTGGGAAGGGGTATGGTGAACGAACATGAAGTGGGTTGGAACCAATGGTTGTTGGGAATGATCCTTTGGGAGTCTTCCAACCTACCTTGCCTTGGCTAGGATCAAAGTCCTCATAGTTCGGAAGTGGTTTGATGAACCAACGTGAAGGGGATCAGAACCAATGTTTGTTGGGCTTGATCCTCAGGGAGGCTTCCTACGTACCTTGCATTGGCAAGGATCAAAGTCCCCATAGTTCGGGAGTAGGTGTTTTTGAACTAATGTAAAGTGTTCAGGACCATTGTTTTCTAGGTTTGTACCTCTGGGAGGCTTCCTACGTACCTTGCCTTGGAAAGGATCAATTTCCCCGTTGTTCTGAAGGAGGTGTTAGTGAACCGGCATGAAATTGTCAGGACCAATGGTTGTTAGGATTAAACCTCTGGGAGGCTTCCTATGTTCCTTTCCATGGAAAGTATCAATGTCATCATATTTTGGAAGGGGTATTATGAACTAATGTGAAGGGTGTTAGAAGCAATGGTTGTTGGTCTTGGGCCTCACGGAGGCATCCTTCATAACTTTCCTTGGAAAAATTAAAAATCCTTGTAGTTTGGGAGGTGTGGTTGGTGAACTAACGTGAAGTGGTTGGGACCAATGGTTGTTGGACATGAACCTATGGGAGTCTTTCTATGTACCCTGCCTTGACAAGGGTCAAAGTCCTTGTAGATCGGAAAGAGGTGTTGGTGAATCAAAGTGAAGTTGTCGGGACCAATAGTTTTTGTGTTTGATCCTCTAGGAGGCCTCCTATGCACCTTTCCTTAGAATGTATCAAAGTCCCTGCAGTTTGAAAAGAGGTTTTGGTGAACCGACGTGAAGTGGTTGGGACAAATTCTTGTTTGGATTGATCCTTTGGGATACTTCCTACGTACCTTTCCTTGGCGAGGATGAAATTCATCGTAGTTTGAAAGGAGGTTTTGGTGCTTACACTCTAGGGTAGCCCATAGAAGATTTAATGGTCGATTCATACTCTAAGACCATGTGAGTCATGCTCAGTGTGAGAAACAAGAGGCAAAAATGACCTGACGACCACGTTACAAATGGTGCATCTTTTGGAATTGGAATGGGGTTTACAGTTTGTTGGTAGCCCAAAGAGGAAATAGGGGCTTATGCCTGGTTAGAGGACCAAAATAGAAATAGGGGCTTATGCATGGTTATCATCCTAGGAAGATGGAGATAGGGACTTACTCCAGGATGGAGGCCCAGTATCGACACCGACTAGTGGGTGAGGGATGAGATGATGAAGGTCTTGGTGCCCATCTCCCCCTACGGTCCTTGGCATGGAAGAAGAAAGGGGGAGTAAGGGGACTACCTCCTACAAGAAAGGCTAGGGGCTTAAAACAACATGGTTTCCCTTTCCCCACGGATAGATTTCACTCTAGTAAAGAGGATCTAATTCCATGTAGGGAATATCTCACTCTCGTGGAGACGACGGGGCATAGAGAATGTCTAAGATGAGGCTCCCCATGTAGAAGGCATGAGGTGAGGCCACAGTTTAACGTCATGTGCTAAGGACGATAACACATGGTAGTTTAAAATCATGCAGCTCAGACATGGTGGGTTCACTCCACACACCTAGGAATTACATAACTGATACATACCCGTCCTTGGGGAAGGTAAGGCACTAGAAACACCATGGTGATGGGGTGTCATGGAGTGATCCAATGAGGGGGCCACATTATCATGGTTATGTGAAGAAGAAATATCTGTTTGCGTTCCTATGCAAAGAATAATTATGCTAAGAAAATCCACATAAATAACCACATAGGAGAAAATGAAATCACTTCATGAAAAACTGGAAAGTCACACAGAAAAAAGGATTTTCCGAGCAAAGAAGTTCACAAGAAGTTGTCTTGTGAAACTCTGGTGCTCCATGTAGTGGAGGGGCTTCACTAAGGTGTATGCTTCACGATGTGAAGTGGACTATCATAGGCATAGGTGTATATGGAAGGTTATTTTAAAAGTATAGAGGATTTTTCTAAGCATTTATTTGTAAAGAAATGGTTCCCTTTGAAGCGTATAATTCTGAAGAGATGTGCTTCATGAAGAATAGTGACCCACCTTAACATCGGTTGTACATGTGAATGAAGGGTACTTCTTGAAGCATATGTGCTCCACGAAGACCTATGTCCCCTTGAGGATCTCCTACATTTACGAAGTCCCATGGTTTCTATGAAGGGGATCCCCCTTTGAAGAGGGGTTGAATTTATGAAAAGGGAATGGAACTTCATGATGCTAAAGTACCGTAAAGAGATCATGGTTCGCAGACCAAAAATTGAATCATGGTTTGAGAGCTATGAAGAAGAACAGTTTGAGGATAAGTCCTTTGGGCTCATTGGTAGCCCAATATTTATAGAAAAGAGGCACTGTGAAGAAGATCTTTTTGGCCGTGAAGACACATGGAATTTTATCATAACCGTAGAGCCTCACTCCTCCATGCTCCGTGGAGGCTTCACAAACATCAATTCGGTTGGCAGAGGCTCCCACCTCCTTGTTCTACAGTAGCATCAGAAACGTTAATCTAGTTTGTGGATCCTTTTGCCTCCTTCCTCTACCACAGCTTCACAAATGTCAATCAGGTCTTCAGAGCCTCCCGCCTCCTTGCTCCGTGGTGGCTTCGTAGAGGGGGTGGCTTCGCGTCGGCCGCAGTGCTACGCGGCTCCATGGACGATATTCGCGAGGAAGCTCCAAGGGCATCACATTTTCTCATCCACTTCCATAATTTTGGGTCAACAATCTAGTTGTGAGAGGCTGTGATGGAAAAGGAATTACATCAGTTTTCAATGTGGTAGTTTGCCACACACATGATCACTGGTTTCATTTGTCATTTGAATTTAGAGGTAATGGATTCAATTTTTTCCATAAAAAAAATAAATTATTATTATATTTTATATAATTTTTTATTATATATAAATTATTAAGACACAATTAATGGTGGTAAAATAAGAAGTAATGATGAAAGATCTTGGTGAGGACATTTAACATGACTTAGAAAAATATTATTTTGAAGAAATATTAAGGACTATATGGTTGAAATTTTGGAATGAAATGTATCTATATAATGTGGAAAATGATGTTTATAATATAATTTAGTAAATTTTGGTATATATAAATGGATTAATCTATGAGAATATGTTAGGTGATGAGGTTCCCTAATATAATTTAGGTGAGTGGCACACTTGTAATTTTTCAATTTTTTAAAATAATGTCAACTAAGATTCATATATAATTGGATCACAATTGGAACATTAACTAAGTTTATATGAGATAGGGTTTAAATATAGAAAATTTAAAGAAATCATAAATGTTTTTTGGTCATGTTAACCCTTATATTTTTTTGTTTTACCATCAATAAACCTGTTTTGACAATAAATGCGAGAATAAATTTTAACTCTTCTTACAATTCATTATGACACAAAATTAAGTTTACCATAATAACCGATATAAATAATAATTATTCCAAAAATGGAATCAATTTTAAAAAATTTAATTCACATAATTGGGAGAATGTAATTTTAAATTAAACTCTCAATCACGACAGAATATGGTTTTCCAACGAAATAATTTTCTTCAGTACAAAAACTGTTATTTCAAATATCAACATATAATTGATTAAAATAACATAAAATAGATTAATAATCATATAATTTCACTAATTTTGGTTTAAATATTTTTTAATGTATAATGTAAATTTTGTATATTATTTAATAGAAAATTAAATTTTTAATAAACATAGAATTTTTTCAGAATTCATTAACAAATTTACCTTTTCACATGATAATAAAAAAATAACTATTATATAATTTCACATGTTGGTATAATACATTAATTTCACATTTCAAATTAGTTTTCTTGAATTAATAAAACCAACAATAAAATTAGCACATAAAACATGACATAACCCTTTTTAGAAAAATACAATTTTTAATTATAAAACTGGATTTATTCATATCCCATTCCCAAAAAAATATATTAGATAGATTATAAAATTTTGAGTGAATATTTAATATAAAAATTTATTTAAAATAATTCCCCCATATTTAATTATTTAATTTAATAAGTTAAAAACGTTACCTAAAAAAAACCATTTTTTGGGAATAACATTTCATTTACATTCAAATGTATTTTATTTTCATTTATAATAAATTAACAACCAATGAATTTGTTTTTTATATAGGTAAACAATATAATTTTCATAAATTAGTTATCAATATTCATCCTTGCAAATTTAATGGATTGGTTATAAAATTATACTATATCATGGTTCATTTAGACTCATGGTTTTTTGTATCGTAAGCCATCGAAGAGATTAACTTTATTTTAAAATATATATATCCTAACAATAGAGTTCCTTGAGAAAAAAAAATTATCCAAATTTACAATGCTTATCACTTCACAACGTACCGAGGCCTCTCTTGGTCTACAATCTTTCCAGAAGTTACACCCCATGCTCACCTCAAATATGCTTCGGATTGGTGACTAGCACTGAGTAGGTATATCACATACATGTGTTTCCTTAACCTAGCATATAATTCAATATATACATATCATCAATAAAACAAATACCATCAATATAAGTTGGATGATCATAAAATATCAACATAACTGAATGTAACACATGCACGATACCTCTACAAAGATAAAAAAGATAACTTGTATGAATAACGTGCAATAAAAAGGTGTAAAAGATTAGTCCAAAAGATAGAATGGAAAATAACAACTAGATCAAGTGAAAAATATGTCACTACAAAGTATCTCAAAATAAAAACACTTTTTCTTTCATAAGCTGATGATTCTATTAATTCAATACCAATACACATCTACCAAGTCCACCAGGAAAAAATTCTAAACAATCTATGTCATCCACATCCCCAAAAATCCATCTATGACTTATATATCATCTATCTAGACATAAAATATGTGGGAACAAGGCACATCAAGGGGTGAGAATAAAAATAATGAGTAGGATACCCCAAAAATCATAAAGGGAATATGAAGAAACAATCATCTTTAATCAAGGAACTGGATGTGTTTAGGAAAAGGATAATAAAGAAAACTATAAAAAAATGTCATCCCAGGGATCTAAGAGGAATAGAGTATATTAATTGAATACATGAATATATATAGATATTCTAATAAATGAATAAAATATGTTGAGGATCCCTAGTCATAAAGTGGCCCAAACCTAAATATATTACATGCATGGGTAGCTAGTGGTATTTAAAAAACTATGGAGACCACAAATCTAGAAGTCAATAACCAGTCATATCATCATGTATCAAAGGAAATGCCCAATGTACTGAGGATATATAAGTCTTCCAATGTTTAGTACTACATAGACTTTCAGTAGCCATACATCCTCTAGAATCTTGGAATATGATTCTAGTCACCATTGAATCTCATAAATCCTTCAAGGTAGCAAACTCTAGTAGTGTGTTGGAATAAACTCAAATATTTTTTCTGAAGATGCCCATGTCCTAGTGTACATCCTTAAGAAATCTAAGAAATTATTACCTCTGACGATTCTTGATGCTCACTACCCCATGACCATGTATGAAATAATAACTCAAGTAGGGGATCCCTATATAGTATGATCTCCACAGATGGAAAATATAATTACTCTCAAATTAATGGATCCCTGCCCCATAATGTTGGTGGAATACCGACTCTCCCTGATTCTAATTCTACTTGTTCCCAACCCCATGCTTATATGGGTGAAATGCAATCTCTCTAAGAGGATCCATATCCCAGTGATTGAAATACATATCCCAACAAGGGATAATGTGGGAGAATTTACACATTTAACCAAAATATTCTATTCCATGGGGGAGTACACGACACATCATAGGAGTACACGATGGGTTGTCCCAAGATGTTCACTTTCCCATGTTCTCCTGCCTAATATGGAATATAGAATTCCAACTACAAGTCCGACGAAATAAGACACAAAACAAATGGGTTTTGTGTTTTGAAATTTTCATGTGATTTTAGCAATGTTATGCTACATTAGGTGGTATATAAGGTGTTTCCATGGTTTACATAGTATGTGGGCCACCGAGGATTCTATGTAAATCAAGTTAATATGTTTATGGTCACATGGAATGTAGGAACACCACACGTACATATGATATTTATCTCAAATAGAAACCCTACTTCCCGGTAATTTTTGGTTATAGAATGTTTGTTATTCCAAACAACTTATTATTAATTCAATATATTTTTCAGATAGTCTTCCCACACAACATGTATCACTATCTTCATACCTATTCCATTATTTCTATCATGAAATTAACCCAAAATTCCATAAAAGAGTTGTCTATGTTCATTCCACAATCATAATTTGGATACAAAGAATCATTTATCAGAAAATGAATTTTTTATCACCAATAGGATTTACACATGCATCATTCCTTGTGAAAACAGCAGTTGATCATCACTATCCAATCTTGTGTTATCATACATGGATATATCATCATCCAAAAACTCTTTCAATCCACTAATCACATGAATTATCATCTTCCATAAAATTCCAGTTATATGGGATTCCTTGGATATTAAAACCATAAAATCCTATTTTCCATTAATTATCATTGTAAATTATAACCCTTTAGATTTATTTAATCTGTAACTATAAATCCTCATAAATAATCCATTATACTAAAAAATGAAAAAAATGAATATCTACCCATGAGATATTCACATTTCCAACCTAAAATGATAGATATATATGAATGTGTAGACAAAAAGGGAAATAAATCCAGGAGAATAAAAAATGTGGGAAAGGAAAATAGAAACCAAAAAACATCCATTACCTATGATCATTGAAATAAAATAAACAATGAATCAATTTTAGGTTCTGATATCATCATTCATAATAATATTTGTTGTCATATTTTTAATTTGATAGGGACATACTATTTTCAATCACATGGGAAATTAATTTTTATCTATATATAATTTAATAAATATAAAAATAATTATTATTATATTTTAAAAAATTAAAAGTGAACTCATTTATATAATAATAATAATATATTTAAGAATATTTTAATAATTATAATAATAATGACATAGTATATTATTATGTTTATGTATCATATATTTAATTCTTAATAATAATAATTAGATCACATTTAAAATTTTCATGTATATTTATTTCACTCACTTATTTTTTTCCTTTTTATTTTCCTTTTCATGTTGTTGATTTCCCTAGGAAAAAGTATATTGTGGGAGATTCATTTGAGTTACTAGAGGCTGAAGATATACAGTGATCATAATTCCATTTGGATAAGGGGAATGAGTAGGTATGTATGGTGACTGTGAGGACACACGTGAGGTGTAAAATGTTGTGATGTTAAAGGAGATACAGTCCAAAAAAATCTAGAGAATCATCATCACCTCAAGATCATGATAAGAGAGATACACTACACATACCCCTATCACCCATTATAGAACAATCCATTCACTCATATCTCCTAATAATTCATCCATCACCACTAAAAGATAGAGGAAATCATTTACAATCCCTTACAAATCTCCCTAACAATGAATGTTATATTTCATTCACATCCATTCACTGGAATAGAGAACATAGATTGGGGGGAAATAAAGATGGGAGAATAATCATGAGCTGACGCTGGAAGAGGAATAGTCTCACGAGAAATGATTCCACATTCTTTTTCTTCAACTTTTTTTTTGTTTTTTATTTCATGTGTTTTTAAAATAAAAAAGGAAATAATAATGAAAATAAGGGATTTTATTTTATCTATTAAACTTATATTAAATCATTTGTTTAGATTATATTTTATGTTTGATTCTCTTTTCAATTTAATTATGAGAATTAGTTAACACTACACAAGAACCAATATGTGACTATAGTCAAAAAATTCACCTTGAATCTTGGACCAATGTACTAAATAAAGTAAAAGGTTAATGAATATATTGTACATATTGAATGCATTAATTATAAGGTTATGATCAATAGATAAAAAATAAAGAAGGTTCATTAAGTTGTGAAAACTCACTAATGTTGACGGTAAGTGGATCTCTACCATTTTTCATGCATTCAACAATTAAAATAACTTAAGTAGAATATGAGACCATGTTTTCATTAGTTCAACATATCCCAAGGACCTTAATTCATCCATTGATTTTATCCCTCCATGTCTTTATTTTTTTTCTCATTGCATGCATCCTTCCATTTTCACACACTTCACTCCATTGTCAATGTATTCAATTTTGTTTTTATTATTACTTCTTATTACTGTTATTTTAATTTTTTTGGTATGTTTAACAATCTCTAAGACTTTCCCTATGGATTGAAACTATTATTACCATTGTAATATTAGTAATTAGGTTATATAGATATTGCATTTTCATGTGCTCAATGGCCGCATATCAATTTTTAGAGCAGTTCCTGGGAAATAAAAGTTTTCCTATGTGGTTTTTTTTCAGTTTTCAAATCTAATATTAATAACGAAACCCTAAAAAATGAAACCTTAATTTCATTTTATAACGATTTACTTGATTTATATTATTTGAAATCACAGTATGATGATTTATCATTGTTCTGATTTTGGATACAAAACAACCAACTAAAGACTTATTCGATGCTACAATGGTTGGGACTCTTCAAACATAAGAATAGTATGCAATAATGTTCTATCAAATAATAAAATTTCAAGATGGGAAGGTTCCTTCCAAGATGAATTGTATATAAAAAGCTAGGATCATGGACATCCTTGTACGAACATAAATATATCAAGAGGACTCAAATAGAATGGTTGTATACTAATAAGAAACATAGGTGGAAGGAAAAATAAAATTGATAGATATGAAAGATGTTGGAGCTACCGATTTTAGAGTATGAAAGACCCTCTTTTTATTATTGCTGGAAATTAATGAGTTGCATATAGAATCCCATTTCATTTGTTTTAAGGATAAAGGATAGGAAGAAATTGAAGAATATAGGAACAATTTTGAAGATCATTTTATTTCCCACACTTAATTTGATAATATTATTTGTTCTAGATTTTCAAATGATTTAAACATATTTCAAATTACAATGTCAGCACAAAACACCCTCTCCTTTTCCAAAGAAGACAGAAAATCAAAGTTCAATTTCATTGGATAGAGGATCATGGTGGTTAACTACCCCACTATTTCCCCATATATTCTTGCAGGTTCACTTTTCAATTAGGAGGATCAAACTACACTATTACAGGGAGTCAAGAATTTTATTAAAGAATCTATATTTTTATTTGACTTGGTATCCATTAAAGATAATTTTAATTTTGTTTCACCCAATATAGATATTGAAGATATAGACTATATTTGAAATTTCAGGGAGTATCAAGAGTATATTGAACCTCCACCTAGAGGCGAATTTATGAAACTGCTAATTTTTGATGAAAATTAATGTCTGGAAGCTCCTTTTGAAGATGAGATCTTACTACAGTCTATATATAATCATAAACCCTCAGAAAGTGAATTTTATATGACTGTATTAGATTGGATCCACTTCAATTATCTTCCAATTCATTGTTTTTTATCTCTATTTACTGTAAATATCAATTTATTATTATGTTCTATTCTGTTTCTGATCTCAAGCCTCTATTAATGGAGATCTAAATCCTATGTCTAAATTCATGTAGTGAAACATGAAGAAACATAGATATTTAAAGACTCATTGTAATCATTAGTTTCTCTCCAACACTATGTAGAATGAACGATCTAAATTTATATGTAGATTTCTCAGTTAAACTGGTGGGGGTGGGATTGTAGGTTTTAAAACAACATTTTTTTACCCTTAATAAAATATATGTTTAAAAAAGTTTGACAAGATGGATTCACAAACCCTCTTTATTTCATTACTAAGAAACTAAATATCCGAGGATAGAGAAACTTAAAAAATGTTTTCTTAGGGAAATATTTTAGCTTATTTCATATATAATATTCTTTATATTAGAGTATAAAAGTATAAGAGTGTATAAGAAAACTATACATTATTTATTTACCAAAATTTAGAAAAATTAAAATGTGTAACAAAAACAAGTACAAGAAATATTTTAACCAAAAAAATGGTTTTAAAACAACCCTGGATAAAGGATCGTTAATTTATAATTTCAAGAATTTATTTCTTACCCACCCCAGGATAATCCCTAAATAGGAAGATCAGAATCTGTATTATTATCCCTGCAAGCCCCCTATATATAAGATGATTAGTACCTATGTATTCCAATTCCTAGAAGTCCACTATTGATCAACAATAATTAGAATCAGACTAATCAAGTTGAACAAGATGTTCAAAGCTTGAACAAGACGTTCAAAACTTGAATAACTTATTCATAGTATTTTCACAAGGCGGGTTAAGTAGTTCTTTTGTAGCTCCAAAACATATCTCCATGAAATAAACTCTCGATTCCATGCTTTCAGCAAAAACTCTAGCATAAAATATATCTCCAATATTGTTCAAATGGCTTGGAATTTATAAGTGAAAATCACAATGGTTGACTTTCTCCTACAACAATCGTATTTATACATAAACTTCAGAGGGACAAGTACATGTTACACTTAGAAAATTGTTAGTTAGAAACAAATTATAGGACATAGTTTCATGTAAGAAGACATGGGAAACATTAACATGCATAATAAACATTATCACATTTAGGGTCCGATAAAAAGAAATGTTTTTATGGAAATGAGGTAACTGAAATAAAATAATCTTATAGGATTCATTAGAATGTGAGAATCAAAGTCTAAGAAAATTTAAAAATCAGATTCTAAATAAACAAAGAACCAGATTCTAATTTTGGAAGAAATTGGGTACTGAATTTAGAAGATATTGGAGTCTGAATTCAAAATAAATCAAAGTATAATTTTAGAAGAAATCAGTGTCTGGTTTCTAGAGAAATCAGAGTCTGATTTCTACAGAAGTTGGTGCTTGATTTCAATATAAATCAGAGCCTTATTATTAGATAAATCAGCGTTTTATTTCTAGATAAAGAGTATTATGATTTGAAGATATCCAGGGTCTAATCTCAAAAGAAATTAGTGTTTTATTTATAGAGAAATCATATTCACAATTCTAGAGAAATTAGATTAAAAATAACTATATAGTTCTGAGATAAATAAGGATCTAATTTTTTTTACTTAAGAAAAATATGATTTGATTTAGTTTTAAGAAAATCATTAAATAGTACATTTAAACCCATATGTTAATAAAAAAACCTTCCTAGAGAAAGAGAAAATTTTATACGAAATGGTTTCTTAGAGAAAGATAAATTTCCATAAAATATGATGGAATGTAAAATTTATATAGAAGATTATTGACTCAAAAATATCCCCCTTTTTGGAAAAAACAAAAAACTTTTTATAATATAATACCAATTTAATGGTTTTCAGTTTTAAACCTAAAAATATATTTATCTCAGTTTTATTTATTTAAGGCTCTGGGTGAATACGACTAACTCCCCCCTTAGGTTATGAAATATCTTAGGATCATATTATTTACTCTCTTAAATAAATTACCCTTCCATACATAAGAATTAATTCTTTAAGAAATCTCCCAATTATATAGAATATATATCTCTTAATATTGTTTTTGATAATTCGTCCCCCCATTTGTGATTTTCAAAAAGGAATGAAGAGAAAGAAAAAAAATGTACCCGAAATGTTTTGAATATACAAAACAAAATAATGGAATGATAAAAAATTAATTAAAATGGAAATTTTTTTTATAATACTAAAAATATCAAATTTTTAGACAAAATATTTCATGTTTCCCTTTCTCCTTTGGAATTAGTTTTTTAGGATTTTGTTCAGATTCTTTAACTCTTTATGATTATCTTCAAACATCATGATCCATTGATCATGATCCTAGTTTTTCATTTCAGGATCATTAATCCTATATACCTGATACATAAGAGTTTATCCATGAGACATTATTACTTTTTCATTCTCTTTTAAATTTTCAGACATTTCTACCCTGAGGTCCCTTTCTCTTTTCAAATTTAGAGATACTAAATTTATCTTCAAATTCAAATATTTATCTTCTTGAAGGAAGCTAACATGTACTTCCTTTATCATTTCTGAAAAACTTATTTAATGATCCTTGATCCTATCACTAGAATTATCAAAATAATCTTTAACTGAATCAGGGAAATCATCCATAATTTTAAGATTATCAATCACCAACTTAGACAACTTTGTTATTTCTTGTCTTGATCGCTTATGAGCATCATAACCGATTTCAAACGTCTTAAATTTAGTTTCAACTGTTATTAACATATCCATGAAAATTCTAGTTGAATCTGAATTCTGATTGACTGGTTTTTTATGCAACTGAAATCAGTAATTTATGCATGGAAACAATGGAGTGGTTTTGATATGCATCTCAAGGATTGAACCATAAAATCATTTACTAAGGATGAAGAAGATTCTAAAGAAGATTTTGTTTTTTGAGAGGTAACTTTGTCTTTTTATATTATTTTCTCTAAGATGATCCAACAACCTCATTCTTGATTTTTTTAACATGATATTTCTTTAGAAAATCAACAACCACTTGCTTACCTTTCTTAGATTTATTGATTACCTCCTTAACTTTCTGAGTATCATGCTCACTATCAAAAATTTGAACTATTCCATCATCACCATAAATTTATTTATCCGAAACTTTATTTATAATTTATTTATTATCATCGTGATGACTGAAATCTTGATTAATACTCTCATCATATGAAGGATTATCAACCTCATCCTGAGAATCGTCATTCTTTCGAATAGATCGAACTTCTAAGATTATATTGGTGGATTCATCTTGGTAAGTTCTTATAAATAGATTGTCAGAAGGGATCTCCATATCTTGATAGTCTTCGACCATTATTATCACATCTTTATTTTCATCCATGTATTCTTCTTCAACTATTGGTTTTAGAATTGAAATATCTTTCTTTATCTTATATTCACCTGATGTTTCAATTGGAACAAGATATTGTTAGAAAGACTGTTGTACCTAAACTTGTTCAGATTCCTTATATTAATCTCTAAGAAAATCATGAACAATTTTAGATTCTGAAATCTTCTTCTTTAACTTATTTTCTTTATCTTTACTCATAGATCTTCCGCTGCTTGGATTTTTAAGGCCTTAGCCTTATAAGGGTCTATTCCCAAAAGTTCATCTCTTTCAATATTTTTCGTCTTCTACTCTCTCTATTTTTCAACTACATTATCAAAAAATGTGTTTTGTTTCTTAGGATATGTTGGATTAGATAAGGGTTTGGTAGCATGAGCTTTTTCTTTTGGTTTCATCTCTTTTACTTTTCTTTTCTTTGGATTTGGTTTGATATTTCTCCTACATCACCTTTCTTTTTGGAAGCATGATCATCAATATCTTGAATTTCAAATAACTCTCTTGTCTTTACACTAAAACCAATTTTCGTCTATATCAGAGTATTATCACTTAACAAAATAATCATGAGAATTTTTGCCTTTAAGATGAAAATAATTTTGATGGTTTCTAAGGATAATACATTGATCTTTGACAAGAGCACAAGATACATTATGATTTGAGACTTTATGGTGCCATTCATGATATCAATGATGGTAAAAATAATTTACTTGATGAGGTTTATCTTTCATAGATTCACCATGAAATCAATCTCGAAGACATCACAAATATTATGGAAATAATTTTCTTTATTTCTTGGAATCAGAATACTTTACATCCCAAATGCTATAAATATATGATTGGTTAAAAGAAGACAAATCATCATCATCTTTAATCCTTTAAGTTAGTGGCACTCAATTTCCTTATCCTTCATAAAATATTATTCCTTATATAGTAATTTTGGATAGACAAATATTGATTTATGATCATAAAGAATATCCAAGATACTTGCATCCTTATTGAAAAACAAAGAATAAGTCTTTCCATAACATTTGAATGAAAAAATTCCATTCATTATTGTTCATAAAAATTAATATTTTCATTTAATTATATAAGAACATCATATATACCAGTTCTCGATTCTTTTTCGTGGATATGCATATAATTTCCCTTCAATTTTTCCTAATTATTTTTGAAATCAAGAAATCATACTTGAAAGAGAATTTATGATCCACCAACCTCTCTATAAAAATAATTTTATCCTTGAGTTCCTTATTTGAGTCCATCAGAGTCTATGAGGAAAATTCAAGAGACATTTAAATCAAAATGAAAAAACAGAAATCTCAATGGATAACATAAAGTGTGGCATGGATTTGGTTCCAAAATACTGAGATAACTGATGTGGGATGTGAATGGGGGTCCTTTATATAGGCTTCATGATGGCAGTTCATATTCTCAAATAAATCCAACAGTTGAAATTTGGTAGATTTTATATAACTTTAGATATCAATGTTGAAGAATGATTTATAAGTTCCAATATTGTGAGTTTTTATGGAAAAATAAGATTTAAGGAAATTGAATCCTATAAGATAATCTTAAAACTATATTAAAATACAAACATAGTAAAAATGCAATTATGATGATATAAGTAGGGAAACATACCTTCCAGATTTCTATGTAATATTTTTCAGTATTGATACTATTTTTCTTAGTAAACATGTGTTTAGAAAAGTTATATTAAGAAATGAAAACATTTTAGTCTCAAAAAATTTTAGGATTTGAACTTTTTTATGAAATAGAAACACAAAATGAAGAAAAATATGTACTCCTACTATGAATAAGAGTATCTCAATGTAAATAGATAGGTTTCAATAAAATTTTAATATGGATGATTACCTTATGTTTGTTATTCCTAAAAAAAGTTTATCTATTAAAATATATCTCAGGGTAATTATTTTGTAAATATGTCAGCAAGTTGGTCTTGGATTCTAGTAATTAGTAAAAAAATATCTTATTTGAGTGTGTGGTCTCTATGAATGTGATTAAAAATATCTACGATCTTTTCAAGAGAGTGATGTGATGGTTTATTGGTCAGGGTAATGGAACTAGTACTGTCACACATTTTCTACGTTTTGGTAAAAATCATGTCATAGTCTGTGACTGTGTGTTGCATCCATGGCACATGAGAATAACAATATCCAGCTATTATATATTCAACATTATCATTGGAAAGTACTAATGAGTGTTTATTTTCATCATAACCAAGAAACTAGTTAATATATTTGGAAATGACATGTTTGGGATTTAATTTTCATATCTATTATATAACACCAAAATAGTCATCCCAAAACATTTTTAAAATAAATCATTTTTAAAAGAATAGAAAAGTAATGAATCCATGGTTCCCATTAAATAGTGAAAAATTCATTTCACTACATATAAATGGGATTCTTTTGAATTAGATTGACATTTTAACATAATCATACTAAATACATTATGTCTGTACAACTAGATGGTAAGTATAATAAACATCCTATCAAACCTCTAAAAGATGTTTGATCTATAGGTTTCCCTGATTCATCAAGTTCCAGAGTATTTGATATACCAACTGGAGTACTTATTCTTAGTTATATCATGTACACAATTCTTAATAATATCTTAAATATAATTATGATGAGATATATAAGTTCATTATATTTTATGAGAAATTTTAAAACCAATAAAAAATGTTAACTAACCCATCTTTCTCAATTCAAACTCAGATTTTAGGCAATTAAAAAATGAATCAGTTAAAGATTGAAAATTTGATACAAATACAATATTATCAACATAAATGTGAACAATACAATTTTTTCCTTATATTTCATTATAAAAGGGGTTGTATCAGTACTTCCCTTAACATAATTATTTTGTAACAAAATACATGAAAGTATGTCATACTAGGTTATAAGGGCTTGTTTAAGTGTATATAAATATTTGGTATGTTTATAAACATGTTTAGGATGTTTTTGTTCTCTAAAATACAGTTTTGTTCAACATTGACTTCCTATTGAAAACATATTTTATGGAAATAAAATTTCAAATTCATTTAAAAATTTTAGAGTTTAAATAATGATACAATGGCTAGTGGAATTTTAATTGATTCACTTATAGATAAGGGATTGTTGTTTTATTTATAGTCTATTCCTTCTTGTTGATTATATCCTTTAGAAAATAATATTTCCTTTTTTTCTTACAATAATTCTATTTTCATAAAATTTATTTGTGAAGACTTATTTTACACTAATTATGGAAGTTTTTTTAGGTATTTGACCCATGGTCCAAATTTTGTTCATTTTGAATTAATTTATTTCATATTCAGAGTTTTAATCCAATGATCACCACCTAAAGCTTCATCAATTGTTTTGTGTTATAATTTTGAAATAATTTCTTGATTCTTTACATTATTCCTTAATGAACTTCTAGTCTTTACATGGTGATTTACATCACCAATGATACTATCACTAGGATGATTCTCAAGACAAAATTGATTTTGGTTTGGTAAAATGTCTTCATCAACATAAAGTAAAAAATAATAAGGGGTAAATACTTCAGAAAAATATTCTTGTGTATTATCCTTATAATAATAATCTTCCTTCAATAGTTTACAATCAGTTTTTTAAAACACATCTGAAAATGCAGGTTGGGGTTGTTTGAAAATAAGATGATCAGTTTCATCAAATTTAACATATATTGTTTCTTAAATAGTAAATATATTTTTTCAAATAATATATAAACCATAGAAGTAGTGTAATAGCCTAACATTATTCATTAATTTTATTTGGATGTGTATTTGTGTAACTTATCTTTAGTAATCAAGATGAATACATTTCTTCCAAACATAGGTTTTCAACCATTCCACAACTCGTAAGCTACATTATTAAAAAAAATCTAATAATAAATTGATTTATATTATAGAATGCAATACTAACATCTTCATCCCAAAAGTGTTTAAAAATAGAGTATTAACTCAACATGGTTGTTTTTATCTCTTGAAGAATTCATTTTCTTTATTCAACAAAACCATTTTGATGAGGATTTCTTAGAGATTAGTAGTTATGAGTAATAGATTTCTTACAATAAAATGTTTCCAAATCTAAATTTTCAAATTCTCCCCCATGATCACTGTGAATGTTTATCAAGCATATATTTTTCTCATTTTTAGTTTGGTTAAAAAATATTTAAAATGGGAAAAGGATTCATATTTATTTTCTAGGAAATTTACCCATGTAAATTTTGGGTAATGATCATCTAAAAAAATACATAGTATTTGCCTCTAACACTTCTAGTTTGTGTTAGAAAAAAAATACCCATATTACATAGCTATAATGCATCAAAATTTTCTTCTTCACTAATTGATTTAAATATTGACCTATGTCTCATGAAAATTTGACAAGGACCACACACTTTGGAATAATCGAATCTAAGCTCCGGTTGATACCTAAAAGGTATTTTCTTTGAGAGTTTTCATAGGTTCCTAATTTTACAATGTCCTAGATTTCTATTCCATAAACAAGATTGATCTTTCATGGAATTGTGTCTAGGTAAGACTTGGATATTATGGTCTTCTATTTTAAGTGTATAAACATTCTCGTTCCTATGAATAAATAGAATAATTTATTCCTTGAATTGTATACTATGAATTTGTCATTCCTAAAATTCACAAGTTTAACCTCATCACATAATTGTATTATGATTATAAGGTTGTTCTTAAGACCATTAAAAAATATAAAATTTGAAATTAATTGTTATCCAAGAAGAATAATGTATCCTATAACAACAATTTCCACTTGAGCATTTTCTGTAAATGTCACATTTCCATCATACATCTTAATAATATTGCGGATTAATTTTTTGTTACTAGTCATCTTATGAGAACATCCACTATCTATGTACAACATATTATTGTTGGTACTTCACTTGTTTTCTTGAAAGCAAAAAAGTTAGACATTTTTAATCCAAACATGTTTGGATCTAGAAATGTTAGAAAGTAAAATATTAGTTATCCATATTTTCAATAAAAAGTAAGATTTATGAAAACCAAATGATTCGATTTTTTTAAATAGTATTTTTTCTCTCCCAATTTCTATCACATTAGAATTAGTTCAAAAATGAGCACATTGGTGTACAAAATTTTTGTGACTAAAAATTGTTTTTATTGAGAATAACTAAATCTAGAAATATTCTTTAGAGGATGAACTTGTGAATATATTTTTTCAAAACTATACTTTCCATGAGTGATATTTCAAAAAAGTTTCATTATGGAATAAATTTTAGATAATTATTTGATGAATAAATTCTTACCCTCATATTCATTAGTCTTATAATTTGATTTAGTCCCTAAAACAATTTTCATAGAAATAAAATTTTAAATATCCTTAGAATGTTTATCCTTCTCAAAATTATCATTCATATGTTTTTTTTGGAAATATCTTCGAAAATAAGGGGTTTCTGATAAGGATCTTTTGAATGATCTGATAATATTTAGTCACAATAAATATTCTAGAATTTTCTTTATAAGGTTTCTTATTGATCTTATTGATTTTCATTCTCAAGTAACATGAAAAAACTAGATACTTATTCAAATGAAGGTAATGTATTATCTTCTTCTGAGGAATATTATTAATTAAGAATATTTTCATTTAAATAAATTTTTTTTGAGATTAAAAACTATTTACCTTTTCCATGAGACATTGATTCTCAAAATAAATTAGGGGTATAAGAAAAATATTATTCTATTCAGAAGATTTAGTGTCAAAAGATTCTTATGAAGAGTCTCCACTGCTAGCACACTAGGTGTCATTTGCTTTTTGAACATTCCTCGACATAGACATGTAGTAATTCTTATTGTATCATTATAAATACATATGCTTTATTTCATTCATTTTGAGCTTATTATAGTCTTCCTAATATGACACGATCTCTTACATTAATAACAAGTCACTTATGAATCTTTATTATTATTTCTATATTTCTTCCTGCATCTATTTTAGAAATATTTTTCTTCAAAAATCATGTTCATATTTCAATCAATATTGGAATGTTCATTCTTAGTATGATCACTATAACATGTTTCAGATATAACAATAGATTTTTTGTATTTTCGTTTTTTAACTCTTTTAAGAGTCTTGTATTTCCTCTAATTTGTTGTAGGAGGGAAAGAAACACTACCATTACCATTATTTTTCGTATTGATCTCTCCATCTCTCTTCACTATAGTATCCTTCTATAGAAGAGTCCCTAATAAATCATCAAGTGTGATGTTTTAAACTTTTACATTCTCATCAATTGATATTCTTTTCGATTCCCACTCATTGGGCATAAAATCTATTATCTTATCCACAATAAATTTGCCATTAAGTTCTCTTAAACTAATAGAATGAGAGATTATGAAAATAGTCATAAACCACAGTTGAACATTTCATATATGTTTCCCATAATGAAACATAAAACCATGATACTCAGCTCTAAGAATATCAATCCTTGTTTCAATGACCTTGGAGGTGCCAATATGTGATACTTCTAATTTTATTAGGCTTCTATTAGAAGATTAACTAGATGAAATATAGCTATATATATTCCTGGTCATGAAAAAAAAATAAAGTATTGCATACCTTAATGTTAAGATGATATTATTTTTTCTTTATTAGTGAATCATTTGATTTCCTTTTTTAGAATCTTGTACTCTCTAGTTATCATAAAAAATTTTCCACAGTAGTTTTGATAATAAATGTCTTCATTCTATCACTCCAGTATTCATAATAATTTACATCAATGATTGGGGGTCTAGTAGGATATATACTATCTAAAGAACAAATGTTCATTAAAAATTTTTTATATGAAATAAAAATTCTCCCTTCGTAAAACACGAATAGTGGAAAAAGTTTATAAATTTTTTTTATAAATAAAATATTTCTGTAAAACGTGACCATGTATAGTTATGAAAGAAACTTAATGTAAACACACTTATATGTATCAATAATTATTTCAAAGAACTTCTCTGATACTAAATATAGGATCAAAATGTATGTGCATATTTATAAATTATAAGAGATAGTGAATTGTAGGAATAAAAACATTTGTCTTAATCCTTAAGAAAATATATGTTTAACAATGTTAGAAAAGATGGATTTGCAAACCCTCTATAGTTCTTAACAAAGAAAATAACTTGATTAGGTTAAAGAAACTTACAAAATGTTTTTATAGTTAAATATTCTACCTTAAAGCATATTTAATCTTATTTATATCAAAGTATACATGTATAAGAAAATATAATAATGATATACATTTATTCTTTATCAAAATTAAATGGAATTAAAACCTGTAACAAAAACAAATAAACAAGTATAAATAATATTTTATCACGTAGAGAATGGCATCCAACACCCATGGATAATGGTGCCTTGATTTATACTTTCAAGAATGTATGTATTAACCACACGAGGATATTCCTTATATTCAAATATTGGAATCTATTATGCTATCCCCGCATGCCCTCAATATCTATGGTGATCGACACCTATATCTTCCATTCATCAGAAGACCTCAATTGATTTTCAAAAATTGGAATATTACTAAGAAGGTTGAATGAGATTACCATATCTTGAAAAATTTGTTAACATCATCTGTAGAAGGAAGGTTTATCAGATATTTTGTAACATCAACCTAGAGCTCCAAGAAATCTACTCTTGATTCGCAGCTCGTAGGAAAAACTCTAGCATAAACCCTAGCACTGAGCACATTCAAATGACTAGGTATTTATAAGAGAAAATCCCAATAGTCGACATCCTCCTCCAACAATAACATTTTACCTTAAATATCAGAGGGACCTGTACATGTTTCACTCATCCAACAGTTTGTAAGAAATATATTTTATGGCATCCTTTCTTGCAAAAAAACATAGAAAACATTATCATACTTAAGAATAATTGACACATTTAGTATCAGATAAAATTAAACATACTTTAAAGAAATGAGTTAATTATAATAGAATCATTTAATAGGATTTGTAAGAAAGTGAGATTCAGATTATAAGACAAATTTACAATAGGATTCTATGAAAAATAAAGAACAAAATTCGGATTTGAGAAAAAATAGCAGTCTGAATTTTGATGAAATCAGAGTCATATTTCAAAAGAAATCAAAGTCTGATTTCAGATGAAATTTGAGTTTAATTTTATAATAAATCAGTGTATGCTTTTATAAGAATTTGGATTCAGGTTTTAGAGAAAATTAGAGTCAAATTTCAAATGAAATAAGAGTCTGATTTCACAAGAAATCACAGTCTAAATTCAGAAGAAATTAAAGTATTATTTTAGAATATGTCAGAGTTTGATATTTAGAGAAATCAGAGATTGATTTACAGAGAAATTAGAGTTTTATTTCTAGATAAATAACAGTATGATTTATAGAGAAACCGAATTCACAATTAAAGAGAAAATAAATTAAAAGTAACTGTAACGTTTTGAGTTAGATAATTATCAGATTTTTTATTTCTTATGAAAAAATTATTATAATTGGATTCGGGAAAACATTATACAATACATTGAAACAAATAGGTTATGAAAGAAAACAATATTATAGAAATAATATTTTATATTAGAAAAGGATTCGTAGAGAAATATAAATATACTTAAGAAAATTATTTTTTGATTTTCAAAACATAATGGAATGGAAAAGTCATAAACATATTTATTAACTCAACAAAGACATTGTGAATGTGGATTGGGGTGCGTGAGAGTGCTCTAATCCACTAGGTTGGGTTTTTTTCTCTTTTTGAATTGATCTTTCCCCATTTTTAACTTATCATTCTTGATCGAGTGGTTAGGTGAGGTTTAGTGACTCTTGACCCTTATATGGTTCCTCTAGTAAGGGATAATTTCATGGATTGAGTGATATGATCTTGATATTTCTTCACCTTTAGGAGAGTGCTAATGTGTTGGAAGTAATTCTGCACACAAATTCTCAATGATATTGGAGAGATAGGTGTGTAAATTGATTCATGTAACATGCACTGAGTGTGTTGATTGTTGTTGTTTCTATTTTCATTAAATCCATTATAGGGTGTTGAGGGGAGATTGACATTATTATATCCTATTTCTTAATGATTTTTATTCTTTATCTTTCTATCATTTTTATTGTTATGTGTATCTGGGTTCCTTGTGCTATTTTGAATGATTAGTTCTTTTCATCTTATCCTTCATCCACTGTGTCTTTCATTATAATATTGATGTTTTTATTTCAAATATTCAAAATATTTTAAAACACCTAAGTATTTTCAGAAATACCACTGAGGCTCTTGACACTACTTCTTTGAGAGAGACCCAATGGTTTTCCAGTATGATATGTCATTGGACATATAATTCTATGATTAACCGTGAGGTCATTAGAATCATAAAATTTCAAAAATGTACAAAAACCTCATAAATACCAGGGTATTAGTAAGAATTGTGTCAAACCACAAATAAATAAAGAAATTGTGAAGACCAAACATATATAAATCAATTCAAAATAAAAAAAACTAAAAGTGTTTTTACACAAAAAATAATTATTTTTGAATTTTAGATATAATTTTTTTTTTTCAAATAATATTCAAAATTAACATTTCCATATTTTCAAAAATAGAGGATTAGAACATGGTCATGTTTTTCAAAAAATTATTTCATAGAAGGTTCTTCATAGATTCAAAAAAAATCACTGGAAATCAAAGGCAACACATATTCATTCCCTCTCAAATATCTCATTCCGCCTATATGAAATAACCAACTACCCTACATAGATGTTAGATCATGTTCCAATTCATAGAGTTATGTCAATTTAAACAAATTTTAATTAAAACCTCAACCAATGGTACCTTCAATTGAAACTTTCTCCTTAGTTCTAAAAATTTCAAAACATATTTTTTAATAACTTTACTGATAAAACACAAATTGTAACGATTAAAAATTTAATCAATGAAGTTTCCATTCATATAATTCTATCATATAATATAAATAACATAATATCATATAAATAACAAAAAATAGAATTTATAAATAAATAATTAATGATATAAGAGGATTTTCAGAAATTAAAGATCCTATTCTAATAGAATAATAACATAACCTATGGAATAGTAATGTGAACCATATATATAGTAAACCATCCACGAGAATAGTAACCTGACCCATGAAATTACAAATAAATTTACATATCTTATAAATGAAAATATGTTATAATAATATCATATTATAAGTAAATAATTTTTTTGAAAATGTTAAAATAATTTTTGGAATTTTTGTGAAATTGAAATGTTTCTTTACAATTTTATAATTAATATAATTATTGAAAAGAAAATTTATTTTAATAAAAAATATTCAAAAATTATTATTTTGTATTAAAGTTATATAAAATAATTTTATAAGATTGTAATTATTTTTTCAAAGTGTAATAAATTCAGTTATAATTTTAAAATTAGTAATTTTTTTAATAAATGGTGAATTTATTTAAAAATTAAATTTATCATATTTAGAGAAATATTTTCATAAAATTTTGTAAATTTCTAAATTCTACTGGTTTAAAAATTTTTGTGGTAAATTTTCAGGATTCTTGAAAAATAGTTGATTTTTTTGTGAATAGTGCAATGCGTCAATTTATAGTTTTAAATTAATACATGAATTATTGTGTCAAGAATGATGTTTTTATGATGTAATAATGATTTCTTCAAACAAAAATCCAATATTTACTATAATTAATCACAATAATATTCAATACTCATATTCTTAATCCAAAATAATAAATAAATAGATAAAATAATAAAAAAACCCTCTCCTCTACTATAAATACCACCCCTCACCACCTATTCTCTTCAGAAATCATAATCCTTGAAGCTCATAAAATATATACCCAATATTCATCCCAAGTATCTCCCCCCTTTCCATGAGTTTATGGTCTCAAAAAATGATGAAAACTAATTTTCATAAGGAGGTTCTCACGGAGAAAAATTCAAGTGGTAAAATTCTTTTTAGATTTATATATTTTCTTATAACATTATTTTCTTTTCTTATAATCTACTAAAATCATCCATACAAACATTCATTATATCATCAGTATCTTATATGTACTTTAATTTAATTATGTTAATGTAATATCCAACATCATGCCTCTCCAGCCTTTCCTTTTATATAAAAAATGAATATATCATATGCAAGGGGTTGATTTTTTGCCTTTGGGGATCAAATTTTTTCATTTTACATTACTAAATTCAAGGATAGACATATAAAAATTATAATGGCTGTTAAATATTGTAATATTTAATTTATAAACCTTTTTAGGTTTTGAGATTATCTTTTATAAACAATAATGAGTAATTAAGAAAAACACGTTTGTGATGATAAAAAAACCGCTAAAATAATATAAACGATTATCACTAACTTCTTATATAATTATTTATCCTAAAAAAATAACAAAAATAATTATAGATCCATTTAATATTCTTTATTTTAATTAATAACATATTGCATTAATTTTGTATATCAATTCCCATTTTAAATTATCTTTTGAACATTTATATATGTGAACCAATCATGAAAACCAACGAAACGAACACTCCCAAACAATGAAATTGTATCATATAATTTATCAATAATTCCATGGAAGAATATTATAAAATTAAAATAAATCATGAAATTTTTTAAATGGTTATAAATTAATTAATTAATTTATTTAATTTGATTACCTTGGAAATTAAGATCAAGTGCACAACACTTTCGTACATAAGGTAAGAGATTGTTTCAAACCTTTATTTTTTCCTTCAAGTAACACTTTCTCTCTCTTTATCCCAAATAAATCATTATGTCTTTTTATAATTATAATAAATTTTATTTATAAATTCAAAAATCAAGTCACCAAATCACTTTATCCTTATTAGAAGAAGAAATACATGATTTACAATGATTCCCTTCTCAATTTCTCATGATAATAAACCCTAATTTAAGGGAACATCTCAGTTTCTTACACAATTTCAGGTTCACTCCAAAATATTTTTAAGCCACCATGATCATTATGAAACCACTAATTATATCATGAATAACTATCTTGGTTCATTTATTGTTTTTTGAAATCAATTATTATTTCCCCCCTTTATGCTCTCTTTAATATTTTCTTTAAATGGCATAAAATGTTTCATTTCCAATGTCTCTTAAATACAATTTTTTCATGTTTTCAAAATAGTTTGACATAAATTATCATATTCTATAAATATTTGACCTTATAAATGACTTTTTATGATTTAAATAAAATCTTTCATGGACACCAATAATATATTCCCTTTTGTTATTCCTTATGACATGATTATCATACCCAAATATTTAAATGGGTAAGCCTTATAATTGATTATTTATGTAGGAAAAATATTAATTAACAAGTTATGATCAGTGTGAATATATAGTGTTAAAATTAATTGGGTAATTTTTATCCACATGAGACATCATGTTGGTATAATGATTCAACCTCGCACCTCTATGGGTCTTTGTCCGCCATGGGCAATGGTATTTGATGTCATCCATGACACATTCATATGTCATGTTGTGCATTTTTTGCACATCCTATGATGACATTATTACATGACCCTATTCTCTACATGATATGTTTCCTTATTTTTATTCAAGCTTTATTCCTTTTATGTGAAAATTGTATGTCTTTTAACCCATGTACTTTTCTTGATTCATATGTTTATTCCATTACAAGGTTTTATAGCTTATCCTTTTTTCATGTATTCCCCATGTTATCCAATACCGATGTAAATGATCAATGGATGTTCAGAACTATTTATAGATTATCAATATAAATATGTTTTCTTCTATTTACATGTTTTCAGTTTTATGTACCTAATCATATAAATACACTAAAATTTTTTATCCATGCCTTCTAATTTGATTGTAAATTATTCTTATAATCATGTAGTAATATGTGTGAAAGGATTTGGATTCTATAGTTCTTATCAGAGGAAGGGTTAGTTATTTTTGGACATTAGGACTAGAGAATTTTTTTAGAACTCTAGGGTTTTTCCATAAACATGGATAACCTAGATATCAACTTAGGGTATCACAATTTTGGATATAATTTTCATTTACAACATTGTCCTTCTATGTTTATAGTTTTTTTATTCTTATTATATAAGTATTCATGCTCCCTAATTGAACGTTATTTTTTGTAATTAATTTATGGAAATTGAATAACCCCTAGAGTCAATAAATGTGAATGGATATGTGATGGTTACCCTAGTTAAATTTTAAATAAGTTTGGAATGGGTGATCAAAAATCTATGACAGTAATTGCTCAACTGGTTTATGTTATGAATAAATAATTTAATTGTGTGTAACACCCACCTTATTCTAAGAAAGAACAAGTTTCTATTGTATCATTCAAGTGACAAAGGCCCCCCATATTTAGTGTGTTTTTTGATCCCATAATCATGTAAAACTTGATAATCTTCATTGACAATATATTCAATATACCCTAGTTCATAGAAGAAGAGAAGGTTGTGATAGTGATATACTATTTTGATGATGAAGCTAGTTTGTAGTGGGCACTAATGAAGAAAAAAATTCAAATGAGAAAATTTATTCCCTGGAATGAGAAGATTTCAATAAAATATTTTTCAATCAATATTTTCCTAGAACCCTCATTATTAAAATGGAAAGGGAGTTATTGGGAATAAAGTAAAATTAATATGAGTATACTGGACTATATGAGGAAAACATCCCAAGGTTTTCCCAATACACCTATGGATTTTTCATGATCACCAAAAGAATGATGGATCACTTATTTAGTTGACTAAAGATGAGTCTATGAATGTAAATAAATATTAGAGACTTCAATAGTTATAACGAGATTGTCAATTTTTCCCTAAAATATGAAATAGAGATCAAAGACTCTAAGTGGTCTCATGGTAATAGTTATAAAAGTATGAAAATGGATTTTAATATGGGTGGATCAACATATAAATACCATGTGGGAAGGAGGAACCAACATCACACATGTAAAATGTGTCATAGTAAGCATCCTATAAATTTCAAAAAGGGAACCCAGAGAATCATCAAATGTAGAAGATAGTAGAATATGGAAAATAACTTCTAAAGAGATATGAAGAACCACACTAATGAGGAATAATAATTTGTTGTTCATATAAAAACTCATCCTACAGTGAAATGATTCAACTTCAAGGAACATAGGAATTATACAAGACATTTCCCTAATCAAAGGGTTGTTAGTGGAAATCAACAACTATAACATCCTGGAAATAAAGAAGGAAAAATTCTATCATTACTAATTAGGTGGATCCCAAAAATAATGTGGTGACATGTACGATGATTATTCATACAAGAATAGATATTGTACATTTTTATTATAGTTTTTTAAATTCTTTCATATCTTTCATGTTTATTATAAATATTTAAACACCTCTGAAAATATAGAGGTTGACTTATCTATGAGAACGTAAAATTGAGAAATTATTGCATAAAAAGTATATAACTCTTCCACGATTAATGTTTTTTGACTGAACCTACCATAACATCCCAAATTACTTAATTTGGGGGAGTTTGATGTTATGTTGGTCATGGATTTATTTATTTAATCAAATTCAGCCTCAACTGTCAGGAAAAGAAAGATCACTCTTCACATCCTGAAGCATCTTACAATTTTCTAGAAGTGTAAGGATGAATATCAATCTCCATTAGAATAATTATCTCATGTGTGGATATTATTTCCTTATAAGCAAGCATATCTAGATAGAATGTTTGAGACAATATAAGTATAATTCTTGAAGACATTCCCATAATGAGGTACAACACTGATGCATTCCTTGAAGAGTTTCTTGGGCATCATTTTAATTTAGAGGTTGAGTTCCAAATTAAACTTATTCTTGAATATCATCCTATATCAAAGACACCTTTTAGAATGGACACCACCAAGTTATAAGAACTTGTGAATAATTTACAAGAGAATATGGAAAAGGGTTTTATTTTCCTGAGTGCTTCACCATGGGGTGAACCAGTCCTCTTTGTTAAAAATAAGAATGGATAAATGAGCCTCTATATTTATTATTGAGATCTCAATTAAATCATGACAACGAAAAAGTATCCCCTTCCATGGAGAGATGACTTGTTTGATAAAAAAAATGGGTCATAGTATTTCAATAAGGTGTAACTTCAGTCGGGATATCACCAATTAAATGTGAGTTAGGATGATATTTCAAAGACTACCTTTTGAATGAGTTATAAAAACATTGAGTTCATATTGATTACCTTAGAACCAAAAAATTCTGCATCAATTTTAATGGAATTAATGAATACAATCCTTATATATTATCTCGAAAAATTTGTGGTAATCATTATAAATGATATTATGATACATTCCAAGAGAAATAGGAAAATGATACGAGTATGAATAATGTGTTGAAGACATTGTCAAGGGAGAAAATTTAAGACAAGTATAAAAAATGTGAATTCCATTTAGAGGAAATATCATTCTTGGGGAATTTTGTCCCCAATAATAAAATAATTGTGGATCCTTCCTAGATAAAGGAAATTGACGAGTGGCCCAGGAGAACATCTGTAATAGGGTTTCGTTATTTACATGGTAGATGTAGGTATTACCCATGATTTGTAAATAACATATCATAATTGTAAAACATAATAACCAAGATGACCTAGAAGGTAGTGATGTATTTCTCGAGTATTGAACGTGAAGACTGCTTCAAAGAGATGAAAGAAAGCCTAATCAGTACACAAGTTCCTACACTATCGAAAAATGCGGAAAATTGTGTTGTATATAGATATTAATTTAATAAGGGATTTGGTTTTTTAATGAAGAAAACAATAAAGTGATAGAATACCCCTCAAGGAAGTTGAAAATTCACGAGAAACAGTAACACATGCATAATCTGAGGATGGAGGTTGTGATCTTCACAAAGGAAATCTGGAGATGTTATCTCTCTAAGGAGAATTTTAAAATATATACTGATTATAAGAGCCTAAAATATATTTTCCCACAAAAGGAGATAAATATGCACCGGTGAATATAGTTATAATTCAATGAGGATTATGATTTCTCTATCCACTACCATCCTAGTTTGGAAAATAAAGTGGTAGATTCCTTTTATAGAAATGGATCATGAAAAATAATCAATGATGATAATCAAAAAGTATCAAATATTTATTGATTTTCAATTTATGGAATTGGGAATTATTAAGGAAAAACATAATCAATCATTTCTCAAATAATTTCTCAACCACCCCAAATGGATAAAATTAATAATTATCAAAGAAATGATGTGGAAATTCTATATAAAGTGGAACCCATGAAAAATGGGAAATTCTCAGATTTCAAAATTAATGAGAAAGGAGTTGTAAGATTTGGATCATGATTATGTGTACCATTAAATCCAAAGATAATGAATGATCTTATGAGTGATAAACATAGTTAAACATTCTCTATTCCCTAAAGGAACAAAAAGATATATCAAGATCTTTGAGAGTTCAATTGGTTGGACAATATGAAATAAGAGATTGATGAATATACATAAATGTTCATAGTTTGTTAAAAAGTGGAGTATTAAAGGAAAACGTCTAAAGGGATGATGCAACTATTACCTATAAAAAATAGAAGTGGGAAAAAACAACTCTGGACTTTGTCAACATATTTCTAAATAAATCTAGAAATAACAATCCTCTCTGGGTTTCTTGGATATTATTACGATGACAGCTAACTTTATATCTATTAGAGAGGAATTCTGACTAGATTAGCATTAATGGATATACATAAGAGAAGTGGTAAGGCTGTATGGGGTACCACTATCAATTGTATACAACTAGGATGTAATATTCCCCTCTAATTATTTGAAAACACTCTAAAATTATAGGAAAGTTGAGTTGAACTTCAGTATGGACTACCATTCTCAAACTGATGATAAATATCAGTGGAGTATTTAGAAACTATTAGACTTTTCTAGAATGATTTCTAGGCACTTTAATGAAAGATGGGTCCAATATCTTCATCTGATAGATTTCTCTCACAAAAAAAACTTCCACTCAAGTATCCTAATTGATTTAAATAATTCCCTATATGGGAAAAGATGTAGAACCCTGACATTCTAGGCTGAATTCGATGAATGTAAGATACTAGGGCCTGAAATAGTTGAATAAATGGTGTAAAATGTGTAATCCTTTCAACAACACATTAATATATCCCAGAGTCGACAGATGAGGTATGAATATAATCATCAATGAGACCTTGTGTTTGAGGTTAGAGACATGGTATTTGTCTATATATCTCTATGGAATATGGTTCTGAGTTATGGGATTAAAGGAAGGTTATGTCTCCGGTACCACATCCCCTTTTAGATTCTTTATATTTTTAGAACTATGGCCTATAAACTAGAACTTCACTTACCATGTCTCATGTATATGATGTATTCCACATATCCTTCTTGGGGATGTACATACTAGATCCATCACATGTGTTGAATTTAGAGGTCGTATAGTAGGAAAATGATATCTCTTGTGAGAAGAAACCATTGAAGATCTTGGATTATAGAGATAATATCATATTAAAAAACCACTCACCTTTCAAAGTAATATGGAATAACCATAATTATGAAGAGGGTACATAGGAAATTGAGGAACAAATAAAGTATATTTACCCTTAAATATTTCTCTATAGTTTTCAAAACACTATTTTGAGATAAAACATTACATAAAGGGGAAAAAATGTAACAAACAAGTATTATGTAATTGAATATTCCCTTATTATTATTATGTCACATAATATAAAACACAATAAATTACATATATAACACAAACACTTTTTATAAATGAATAAAGAATGAAATAAGGGGAATGTTTCTGATATTAAGGAACGTATAACAATCGAATAGTAACTTGAACTTTGGAATAGTATTATGGAACTTTTCAATAGTAAAAAAAATCAATTGAATAGTAAACTCACACATAAAATTATAATTAAAATTTACGTATCTTATAAATGAAAATATGATATAATTATATTATAGTATAACTAAATTAATGTTTTGAAAAAGATAAATTATGTTTTTTTGTTTTTGTGAAACATAAACATTTACTTATAATTTTATAATAAATATAATAATTTAAAAGAAAACTTATTTTAATGATATAGATTTGTAAATTAATATTTTTTTTTCATATGATTAAAAATAAATTTTATGAGACCTTAATTAATTTTTCAAAGTCTTATAATATCATTTATAATTATAATATTTATATTATTTGAATAAATGATGATTTTAATTAAAAATTATATTTATAATATTTATAATTTTAATTTCAAAAAATGGAATTCATTTTTTTATTCCAAACATCAAACAATGGTTATAGTGATTTTTTGTAGTTTTTCTAAAATAGAAGATTTTTTTGGTAAATAATGAAATACGGTAATTTATGGTATAAGATAAATACATGAATTTTTGATTCATTGAAGATGTTTAGATAATGTAAGAAATATTAGCAAAAAATCACATTCAGTATTTAATATACTTATTTATAATAATACACACTATTTATATTCTTGATGAAAAATATTAACCAGATGAATAAAATAATAAAAAAAACTCCCCACTCCTCCATTTTAAATATTATCCACACCACCTCTTCTCCCCACACCTCTTAAGAAACTAATATTTTCTAATTTATACCCAATACTCTTTCAAAGTGTATTTTCCACATCTAATATGTTCTGGTCTCAACAAAATACAAAAAACAATTTTTCTATGGAGGTTCTCAAGGAGAATAATTCATGATGTAAAATCCTCTTTCGCATTCTGTATATATTTTTTCACTTTCTATTCATTTATATTACTTTCCTAACATACTCTATCTAAAAGTTAATGATAACTCTTGAATTTTATACATAATGCTTTTTTTTTTCTAGTGTAAATTCCACCATAAATTATCTTCTACTATTCATTTTATTCTAAAAAATAAAATATCATCTGAAAAGTTATGATTTATCACTTTTGAGGATTACAAGAGTTCATTATACTTTATCATCTTCAAGGATGGACATAAAACCATTATAATGGCTGGTAAACATTGTAAAATTTATGTTAAAACACTTTTTTATTTTCTTAATATGACAATTATACACAATAAATATTATTTAATGAAATGTAGTTTGTGAGGATAAAAAACCCATCAAAATAATCTCAATAATTATCACTAACATCTTGTCTAATGATTTATACTCACCCAAAATAAGAAAATTATTGATATAAAATTTTAATATTTATATTTTAATTAATAACACATAAATTAAATTCATGATATCTATTCCCATTTGACATGATCTTTCATACATTTATACAGGTGAACCAATCATGAAAACCAAGCAATCAAACAGTACCGAATGACAAAATTGAACAATATAACTCATCAAAAAGTCCATGAATGAACTTAATTATCCATAACATTTAGATATGGTCATAAGGTAAGACATTATTTCCAAACCTCCATTTTTCATTAGGGCTAAGCTCTCTCTCTCTTTATCCTGAAGTAATTCTTCTGTATTTTTATAATACATCTACATTCTTTGTATTTGTTTTCAACACCTATATTATGATCATTTAATAATTCTTTTAAAGTGAAATACATGTTTTAAAAAGGTTCCCATTACAATTCCCTATGATAATAAAGCCTGATTAAAGGGAACTTCCATGTTTCACACCCATTTTCAAGTGCTCTCTAGAATCTGTTTATGATACCATTTTTTAAAATCACTCATTTCATGATGAAAAAATATATTAGTTAATTTATATTTTTGTGATAAATTATATCTTTTCCACTTTAAATTATCTATAATTTTTTCTTTAAATCACACTAAAATGGTTCATTTCTAATGTCTCTTAAATAATATTTCTACATATTTTCATATCATGTTGACATAACTTATCATGATCTATTAATATTTTACATTATTATTGTCCATGTATGATTTAAATATTTTGTCCTCCTCTTGTTTTAATGCTCTTAAATCATGGTTAACTATTATAATTATGATTTATTAAGATAAATTTTTTTTATTCAAGTTCTTGTATAATTTCAACCTCAAGGGTTAGTGTTTACATCCTAAGAAAGAATTAAAAATTTTGGTTTAGAATGTAATACCTACTATATGAGATATCAATAAGAAGATTCACTAATAGAGTGAAACAAAAATTTCACTCAGTATGAGTCTCTAATAGCTTGAACTACCGACAATAGACCTATAGACAGAGTGACTGGCAGACTCTTGAGCTACTGATGCATCACCTACAAATAGTCAAACTATCGACACATCACTTACCGAAAACTGATCTAACGACGCATCACCTAACAATAGTCAAGCTACCAACGCATCACCTACAAGTAGTTTAGAAACCAATGCAGCATATACTGACAATTTCACTGATCGATGAATGTTTGACCTGCCAATAGAAATGATCAAGTAATCGATTGAAAAACTAATAGAATTACCTATAGAAAACATGAGACCCCTAAAATTTGAGCTACCAACAGACTGAGTCACCAATGATATATTTATTAAATTAAAACATACCTCTAATTATCATATTTAAGAAATTTTGTAAGGATTATTATATTATTGATCATGTCTGTCTTTTGTAAACAACAATTAATGGTGTGAGAGACTAGAACGAGGTAAAAGGTACCCGAGAACATGATGCTTCTCTATATAAAATGAATATCTAGATCAATAAGAAATAAATAGAGAAATAGATGACCTAGAAGAAACAGTTAGAGTAGATCATGAACCATTGACAAAAATAAAGGAGTTACCTATTGTTCTTACCCGAATATCGAACTAAGAAAAAAACAAAAAATCATTTTAGTGACAACATAAAGGACACAAACACTCCAAGGAATATTTTACATCATATGTAACAAAACACAAAAGAAACCAAAAATATCTATTTTGATTTTTATTCTAAAAGGTGACTCCATCATCATTTATATCATCCCAAAGGAGTCCAAGAGCCTCATAGAACATCGCATAGATAATTCTAAAATCTTATTATCTTTTTTACTCTTCTGTGAACATTATTTTACATGTTGAGCAGTGTGTGTCTCTATTTTTAAACACACACTAACTCCTATAGTACACTAGAATATTCATAGATATCTTCACAAAAATTCATATTTACACACCCACTGATAATAGTGGAAGAGGTACCTACATGTTATATATGTTTGCTTTACACTCATACAAAGACTGTGGATGTGGTCTAGTTATTTGGACCATTTTTATTCAATTGTTACCCTGATTGATGGTGTGGATCAAGTTTATTTAACATAAAATTATTTGTGGAATGTTATCACCAAATGGAGAAGACTAGGTGTCGGCTTGATAATGATCCACTTGTTTACTTCTACTATGTGATTTAATGTTTTCTTTTCTATGTTCTTATAACTATTTCAAAAAAAATATTGACTTTAATATTTAATCTTATATTGTGTTTATATATAATATTTTTTAGTAAAATGATATCAAAAGTTGTGATAATAGCATATATTGTTATAACTGAGAAATAATCATTCATTAATAAATCTTTGGAATAATTGTTTTTATAAATCTGCTACATTGGTTAACTATGATATATTTTTTTTAAATTGGAGAACTATTAAATAATTTTTCAATATATCATTTTTATAGAAATTTGTATCGGAACTCAATTCACCCCCATCTTTAGTGTCATACTCTAACCAAAAATTGGTATCAGGGGTTATTTAAAATGATTTTCAAAAATATGTTTCAAATAGGATTTTAGTTGTACATTAAAGATCAATAAATTTCTTGTCAATTGATAGTTTATTTCTCTTTAAAATATTTGTTAAATGGGAACAATATAGGAAGGTACTTATACCAATATACCTCCCTATTTTAATGTGAATAATTATGCTCAGTGGAAAATTAAGATGAAAATGAATTTGGGATGTTTGGGTTTTGAAATATGGTCATCAATTATAGGTGAATCTTAAATTTATACTACTACTAAGAACACTTGGGATGATGCCACTAAGTCATCCTAAAATAGTGGTTATAAATATATGAATGCATTATACTAATCCTTAGATGTTGAAGAATTTAATATGATTACTTCATTTAAAACAACACATGGAATTTGAGATACACTGATTGGTTCACTTGAAGGACCCGTTAATTTCAATGAAATGAGGATCAATATATAACTACGAAATATTATAAAATTAAGATGAATCATGAATAACCTATTTATAACATGTATATCAGGATCAATGAAATTGTAAATACAATGGTATCTCTTTGAAAACCAACCACAAACAATAAACAAGTAATGCAAATTCTCAAATGTTTACCGGAAAGATGGAGGAGAATATCAATATCAATTATGGAATCCTCTAATATCAAAACATTACCTATAAATGAACTAATAGGTAATTAGAATATGTTTTAATAAGATAAAATGGTATGTACAGAATAAGGTGATGCATCAAAGAGAAAATTAGTTGATTTTAAAACCACACCCTCCAAATAAAAATAGAAGGTGAAATTTCATGATTTAAGTTACAAAAATGATAAATTATCATGTGATAGTAATGAGGAGATGGCTAAGTCGGCCAACATATTTAAAAATGTCTATAGATGGAATAATTTATTTAGTAAGTACAATTACAAAATGAAATATGAAAATAATGGAAAATGAAAAAAAGAATGGAAGAGAAATGAAAATAAAAATGAAATAATATGTTATGAGTGTATGAGAAGAAGGAATTGTAATGCCCCAACCCCAGTATCCTAGAGTTAGTGCATTATTACATAACATTGGAATGTTCACAAGGAAATCAGGTCCTGAAAGACCGATCGGTTTAGTATTATTGGAAACATGATTCATACATAAGTTCTACTTTACAACTTGAAATGAAATAAAACACATTATTCCATCAGAAACATCCAAGCCTCTTAGATTATGATGGAATGTTACTAAAAACTCACTTCTTCATATCCTGGGAAAATGAAACATAAGAAAGGGGTGAGATCAAACACTCATTAGGGGTAAGATATATAGTGGAAGATAACATAAATATTAAGCATGGTGAATAATTGAAAACACATTCCTTTATAACTAATAAACATGGACACTTTTGTGTCAAGAATATAATCTGAGTAAATAATGCCATAATAAAACATAATCATGGGTATTATAAAAGTCAAATAACCACATGAACCATCAATATTATTTTTATAACGATGGAATGTATAATTCTGGACATTCTAAAAAATTATGACAAGGCCTCGTCTAAGATGTCTAAAAATGATTAAGGCCTTGGCCAAAACCATATATCAAATTAGGAAAGACCTCAGCCAATTCCACATCTAGTTATCTCATGAGACCTACCAATGCATCGATGAGATACAATAGGCACCACCCATCACTTACTAAGTCCAGTACATTCCTCATATGAAAAGGTTGAAATATAACATAAACATTTGTATTAAAACTAATATATGAAATGTTAATACTTTAACCATAAACCATGAATGGTATTAAAATAACACATCCACAATCAAACATATCACAAAACCTTCAATACTATATTGAAGATTTGTGTCATCGTGAATCAACTTCAAACAAGAATAAAATCTATCAAAGGATGTTGGCATAGATGAAATCAAAACTATTTGAGAGAAATATCTATTTCTTTTTTTTGAAATCATTTAAAGTTACATAATTATAAAAGAAAACATTTATTTTGAAAATATTCTAATAAGTTTGTAAGGGAATATTTGATGATGTTATAAGAGTGGAGAATAATTGCACCAACTGTATAAGTTAAAAAATACATTCTTACCTTAATTTTGTCAAAAAGCTCGTAAAGTACCTTGTTTGGAAAATGACTGAAAGATTCTCTAAAAAAATATAAGATCAAATAAGGGTATTAATGACATTAAATCATTGTCTATTAAATAGTAAAAATTTATTTAAATACATTTTTAAGAAATATGGATGTGGATGAAAAAGAGGTCCATGTAGATACTTACATAAAAACAACCTCATATAATAAAGAGATTGTAGAATTAACCCATACCTAGTACTTTTATTGGTCTATGGATGGTTATCCTCCTCTATAATGGTTAAATAACTATTATTAAATTATAAAAGAACCATATACATTATTATGATATCATATATGATCTTCTAATATAACATTGTTAATAATATTTTAGTATTATCGTCATTTCATGTGTTAACTGATTCGTTTTTCTTTATATAATTTTTTATGTAAGTAATGCTTGTGATGGATAGGATGAATCATATTCATATAAAGAATTATATTAAGTATATAAAAACTATTTTTAGTTATCAGATGTAAATTATTCTTGAATGGATGTGATGGGGAATGAATCTCATCGTGTTCATCGAGACTGTAATCCGTACGTATGTATGAGGGAAAATATCACTCTTTTGATATTAAAATATTATATAATTTGATGGTATATCATATATAAAGAATCATTATCATGTTATATTTATTATTTACATCTATTATACATCATTGTTATACCCATCCAAATAATAATGTATTGAATAACAACTACACCACGACGTGGAGACGGTAAGTCGTACATACGCACATATGGTGACATGTTATTCAAAGGATGTATAGAATAATGAATATGGTTGTACATATTTATAATAACATAAAAATATATAGAATATAATGGAGTTATTATTTTAAAATGTAAACAACAAGGAAATAAGATGTTCTAGAAGAAAAACCTTGAAAGAGGTGATGAAATATTTACCTCTTCTTCGGTTTCTTTCTTTAGATTTGATTAGAAGGGCTCCATAGGATGGCTTTATGACTAAAGGAAGGCCTCTAAGATGAAGAGAGGATAGTGGAGAAGATATTTGGGAAGTATTTGGCTTATCGAAATGGATTTTATGGGGTGAATTTGAGATAAGGGGAAGTTTTCTTTTATAAGAGGTGTGAGGGGCACCTTAGGAAAAGACTAAAATATTATGTTATAATAAACTCATTTTCGGTTTCTAATAGGTCAACATTGATTTATTTCAAGGATAAGGTGTTTCTAGGTCGAAATACTCTTAATAAATTGGGTTTTGACAAGTTTAGGTCACCATTTTAACCTTATAATTTAGATTTAACTCTTAGTTAAATAGTTTGACATTTACCATGTCTCCTTGTATTTTTATATTATATAGATAGTAAACATACTATAAACATTAAAAAGAACCCCATCTGGTTCATTAATAATATATATAACCTTATCTATTTCATTCTTCTGAACCTTAGATGTCTAGGAATATTATATCAATTAATAATATTATATTTGTTTTAAAAACTATTTTATGTCAATTTTGACAATATTTGGTATTTTGTTTTTTCTAAATTTTATAACAGCATTATTACATCAAAAATAAATCATTTAATCAAACCTAACATGCCATATTAACCTATAAAAATATATTAATTCATAAAAATTCTTAAATTACATATATTTGGGTATTTATAATATCAATTATTTTAATATTTCATTAATGATGTAATTACTGCATCATCATTGTGTCATAAATAAATTAAATTATTTAATGCCTAAAAATTATAAATAAAATACTAATATGTAGGAATTTTTTTTAAATTTCTAATAAATATTTATAGTCTAATTTATATTATGTATATCCCAATATTAATAATGGTTTGGTTATTAAACATTGAATTTAACACTTTTATCTCTTCTTGTAATTAAATATTAATAAATGTCCTAATCTAATCCAAGTCGACCTAAAGGATAATATTTTATTCCTATGGGTTTTTTGGTCAAATTATAATTATTTAATAGAATTAAGGCACGTGTTAGGATAATAATAATATCATTTTTACCCTTAATTACCCTATTTATTTTTAACCGTGGTAAATAAAAGTAAAAAGTTAGTAATCAATAAAAATTATTTTCATCTTATTGAACCACATATTACTTACTAATATCAACCATTTCTCATGTATTTTTGAAATTAAACTCACAAAAGCGGTAAAAATAGGTTTTATACAACTTTTGAAATGCTCCAAGGTGGTGGGTAAAGGACGGTAAGATGTTCGATAAAATTTTTATATATCTAAAATTATTATATAATGACTCTAATGAATTACATTGAACTTATATATTTATTATGTATTTGTTTTTACCTAAAATAAATTTAAATAAAATAAATAATTTTTTAAATAAAATGTCTGTTTTAAACAATAACTCAGTGTTTTTAACAATTCATCAAAAATTGAATATTTTCAGAAAAATATCAAAAATTCACTGTAAGCTAATTTTAATATTAAAAATCCAAAAATAAAGTCCATTTTTAATGTTAAAATTTATAAAATATAAAAAAGTGGGTATTACTATTCATAACAGCTAGTTTTATTGGTTGTGGTGTGTTTGAACTCGAAGTTGCGTACAACACAAGCTACTGTATCCTTCAAAGGGAAATGTACTATGGAAGATAAGAGTGTCACATTCTACCCTCCTTCAAATAATTTCATTCTCGAAATTTCTAGATTATTAATGCATAAAAATATTCATGTGGTTCTTCATCATAAGTTCATCAGTTTACCACATTACCTCTTCAATTTTATGGTTTCTTCATTTAACTTTTACCAAACGAGGCATCTGGTTTCTCAACACTTGTTCTCTTGTGTCGGGAATCTTGACAGGGTCTTCACAATAAGACATATTGGGTTCCAGTTCTAATTCCTCATAGGTGAGCACATGTGTTCGGTCAGGCATGTATTTTCTCAACAGTGATATGTGGAACACATCATGAACGTTGGAGAGACTAGGCAGCATTTCCCAATGGTATGCTACAACCCTAATTTGTACTAGAATTTCTAAAGGTATGATGTACCTGGGACAAAATTTACCCTTCTTACCGATCAAGAAAACATGATATCCTACCTGAAATTCCTAATCATTCCTTCAGTTATTGGCATAGCTCTTCTGCATACATTTAGCTTCTTTGAGGTGTGTTTGGATAACCTTCACCTCCTCCATCATTTCCTCCACATGTTCTGGGTCTATGTGTTCTTTTCACTAACATCATCTCAAAATGTTGGTCTGTGACATCTCTTTCCGTATAATGCTTTATATGGTGCCATATGAATACTTGATTGGAAGCGATTATTTTAGTAAAATTCTACGAGAGGTAAATATTGATCCCAAAAACATTGAAAGTCAAGTGATCAAGATCCCAAGAAGTCTTCTAAGGTTTGAATAATCCATTCTGACTGTCCATTAGTTTCAGGGTGGTATGAAGTGCTCATACGAATTTCAGTATCCATATCTTTTTAAAGACTTTTCCTGAATGTTGATGTAAAATGTGGATCACAATCAGAAACAATCGATATGGGTACTCCATGATGTCTTGTGACTTCATTAATATACTGTCTTTCTAAACATTCAAGTGGTAAATCATATCTAATAGAAAAAAATTTGATGACTAAGTAAGACGATAAAAAATGACCCATATTGCATCATTCCTTCTAGGACCCTTTGGTAGTCCCATGAATAATTTCAATGTAATATTATCCCATTTCAACTTAGGTATGGGAAGTGGTTTCATGACTCCTCCAGGATGTTTCCTTCCAGCTTCCACTTCATGACAAACCATACATCTTGACACAAAATCAGCAATCTCCCTCTTCATCTTGTCCTACCAAAAATGTTCTTTCCAATCTCTATACATCTTGCTGCTCCCAGGGTGTATAGTGAGATTGGATAAATGATCATCATCTAAAAATTCCCTTTTCCAGATCAGGTATATCAGGAACACAAATTCCCTTCCCAAATTTCAAAATCCCATCTTCATATACGATGTCGATCAATCTCCCATCGTTCACAGATTTAAACTTCTTTTGAAATTCGACATCATTAGCCTAAGAACTGTTTATCCTTTCTAGTAAATATGGTTTGTAATCCATTTGAAAAACCATTAATGTTTCACCTTCCATGGTTCTTCCCATATACATTGTTACTAGGTCCATGAAAATACAATCCCTTTAAACTATCATCTTGTTCAAAACTCTATGATCATTTCTGCTCAAAGCTCCTTCCACCATATTCGCCTTCCCCCAGTGGTGGTGTATCATGCAATCAGAATACATGAGTAGTTCAAGCCATCTCTTTTGCCTCATGTTGAGTTCATTCGAAGTGAAAATATACTTCTACTTCTGTGATCTGTATAAATCTCACATTTTCACCATAGAGATAGTGTCTCCAAATCATCAAAGCAAATATTACAGCTGCTAACTCAAGATATTGAGTAGAATAGTTGTTCTCATGAATTTTTAACTGTTGTGATGCTTATGCAATAACTCTGTCATTCTGCATAAGAATACAACCAAATAATTTCTTTTTGGAATCAGTATAAAAAACAAATCCATCATTACCTGATGGTAGAGTCAAGATAAAAGCATTTAATAATCATCACTTCAGTTCTTCAAAACATTTTTGACACTCTTTTGTCCAAAAAAATCATCCCTTTTACGTGTGAGATTCATTAATGGGTTAGTCAATCAAGCAAAATTTTGGACTAAATATCGATAATAATCTACTAAACCAATAAAACTACATACCTCAGTTATAATTGTCATTTTTGGCCATTCTTGGATATCCTTTTTCGTAGAAGGTTTAATAGAGATTCCATACTTAGAGACAATATGGCCAAGAAAATAAATCTCTTGAATCCAAAATTCATACTTTCTAAACTTCTTATATAATTTAGTTCTTATGAGGGTTTTCAGAATGGTGTGCAAGTGACTTTCATGACATTCATAGCTTTTGGAGTATACCAGGATATCATCAATAAATACCACTACAATGTCATCAAGATATTCCTTGAAAACATTGTTCATTAGATCCATGAAAACAAAGGGTGCATTAGTTATCCCAAAAGGAATTACTATAAACTCATAATGCCCATACCAGGTTCGAAATTCTCTTTTCGGAATGTATTCCTTCATCACACACAACTAATGATATCCAGATCAAACGAAAATATTTGAAAAATATTGAGCTCCATGAAGTATGTCAACTAAATCCATAATGCAATGTTGGGGATAATTGTTCTTTATTGTTATAGAATTGATATCGATGTTTTCAATGCACAACCTCATAGATCCATATTTCTTCTAACAAAATGAATAGGGGATCCCCATGGAGAAATTCTAGGGTGAATAAATATTTTATTAATCAATTACTCTAGTTGTTTATTTAGTTCCACTAATTCCACAGTGGCCTTTCTGTTAGGGGTCTTTGATATGGGCCTTAAACCAGGAATTAATCAATGGAAAACTCAATTTTTCATTCTAGAGGATTTCCAGGAAAATCCTATGGAAATACATCAACATATTCTTGCACAATAGGTACATCCTCTATTTGAAAATTCTTTCCCTCACCCATATTTAATTCATTCTCTTCCTCCTCAATAATAGAATTTAGTTGAGTTACTAGGGGTGGATATAGATAAGAATGAGGTTGTGAGGTTTCTTCTCTAAAGATAAGGTACTCCTTATCATTATCAAAAATTGTAACATCCTTCTTCTTAAAATAAATATTCGCATCATGGTCTGATATCCAATCCATTTTGAGGATTATATCAAATTCAATCATGGGTATAACGATGATATCAGCAGATAAAGAACATTTATATGCCCTAATGGGAACTGATTCACAAATGTTATTACAATGATACATCCCATAGGATATTTTACAGACAACTCCCCTGTAAAATAAATTTGAAAATATATTTTTTTAGCAAACTAGGAAGATATGGAACAATGCGATGATCCGAAACTATGTAATGCAATTACTAAACATGAGGAAACCATTAAATTACCTGCCAACATGTATTTCAGAGCTTCAACCTCAACAGTAGTGATTGCATAATCATGGCCTTGATCCCTTTTTTTTCTGAGGTATGTTTCCAAGAATCTTAGGACATTAATTTGAATAATGTTCCATCTCCCTTCAATTGTATCATTGAACATTGGTAGAGTCTTTATTTCCCTTAAAATCACTAGAAAGATGGACTTTATTTCCACACTTGTAGCATACTCCTTTTTCTTTTAGATAGGCACCATGGTGCATTGTTCCACAATTATCACTGGGTGGAAATTCAATTCTTCCCTTCTTCCATGTTTCCTAATTTTCATTCCCAAAGTGTTCCACATATCTCTTCTTCTCTTTCATTTCTTTAAATTCACAAGATTTAGAGAATTACTTTTCTGTATTGATAGCACACGATACAATATCTTTATAAGATGGGAAGGATTGTGATACTAATGCTTGACGGTGAAATTGTTTGAACCCATCAATTAAATAGTCAATATTACTTCTGTGGTTACTTATATAATATGCATCTTTCCTTTATAACATTTTAATGTAAGCTCCATACTTTGCGAAATTTTCATCCTCTTTTTTCCTCAGACTCAAAAATATCCTTTGAATATCCTCTAAATGGTCATGAGGAAAGTATTTTTCAAATAAAACTTCTTTAAACTCCCTCTAATCAATACTTGATACTTCTTCATCCTCCTTTGTGTTTTGAATTAATGACTTCCATTGATCTGCATCTACAATGAGGCGATAAACCGCCATGACAACTTTTTCCCTTTCACTACTCCCCAATGTGTGAAATATTTTCTCTAAGGATTTTATCCATTGCTCAACTACTAATGGATTGGTACTCTCATTGAATGTTGGTGGTTTTTCCCTCATGAAGAGGTCTAACATTGATCCTCCATAGTGTGGATCAGAGTGCTCCAAATGGGTAAGGTTATTATTCATAACCTGAGTGAGTTGTCCCAGTATGGTGATAAGCAGATCCGCACCAGTTGTTTCACCATCGCCACTATAATTATCTTGAGTAGGAGGTCAATACCTACATGGATTATGTTCATTTTGATAGTTTCCATTCCTTCCACTTGGCCCCATTTCTAAATAGTGGCCTACATTTGATAAGTTAATGAATCTTAATACATAATTCCAAACATGTAAAATAGTAAACATAAATTGAATTGTTTAGGGATATAATCCATATTCATAAAAATGTTTTCTTTGAGGATGTATATACTCATAAACCATTCATAATGGTTTGTAAATAAAATGTGAATTATCCAAATCATATCCCTTAGGAGTGTAATAACCAAGAGTGCAGCAAGGCCTATTGTCTTGCACAAGTTCCCCTTGGTGTCTAGCTCAAAGCATTATTTTCGGGTTTTACCCCAAGGTACATCTGTGCCAGAGCCACCTCTACCTGCTTATATCCAAACATGGATGTATTTCTTGGAAAAATCAAAAAATATGTATAGTAAAAAAATTCTAGGAAGTTATTCTATACTAATCCTCAAAGTTTATCATAGGGATATGAGCTCTAATTATAGTTTTTCTAAATCGAGCTTCCATGAATTGGACTATACATTCTCTGATACCAACTGTAATTCCCCGAACCTAGTTATTAAGATTCGGTGCATTATTACATAACATTTTCATGAGAACAAAGAAATAATGTTCCGAAGGCCAGATCAGTTTAGTATTATTGGAAATAGGATTCATACATAAGTTCATCTTTACAACTTGAAACAAAATACAACACTAATTTATTCCAATAAATACATCCAAGCCTCCTAGATTATGCATACAAGTCACTCAAAAATCACATCTTCATATCCTGGGAAAATGAAACATAAGAAATGGGTGAGCTCAAATGATCAGTAAAGGTAAGCAATACAGAAAAAGATAACCTAAGTATTAAGCATAGTTAATAATTGAAAACACATACCTTTACAAATAATAAGGATGAACACTTTAATGGAAGGAATATAAGCTGATTAAACAATGGCATAATAAAACATAATCATGGGTATTCTACTAGTCGAATAACCACATGAACCATCAATATTATTTTCATAATGAGGGAATGTATAATGTCAAACATTCTGAAACATTTTGTTATGGCCTAGACCAGGACGTCTAAAAATGATTATGGCCACGACCAAAACCATATATAAAATTTGGAAAGGCCTCGACCAAATCCACTTCTAGTTGTCTCATGAGGCCTAACAATTCATCAAGGATCTACAGCGAGATCCACCCATCACATACTAATTCAAATACATTACTCATATGAAAATGATGAAATATAACATAAAAATTCATATTAAAACTAGCATATGAAATTACAATACATTAACTATAAAACATGAATGGTATAAAAATAACACATCCACATTAAAAAATATCACAAAACCTTCAATACAATATGGAATATTTGTATCATAATGAATCTACTTCAAACAAGTATAAAATCTATCAAAGGATGTGGACAAAGTTGAAATCAATACTATTTGAGAGGAATATCTCTTTATTTTTTTGAAATCATTTAATGTATCATTTTTATAAGAGAAAACATTTATTTTGAAAATATTATTATAAGAATGCAAGGGAATCTTTAATGATATTATAATGGCCGATAATAATCACACCCTCCGTATAAGTTAAAAAAGACATTCATACCATAATTTTGTCGAAAAGGTTGTAATGTAACTTGATCGGAAAATGACTGAATGATTCCATTAAAAACATATAAGTTCAAATAAGGTTCTAAATGAATTTTACCCATTTTACTATAAATTGTAAAAATGTATTGAAATTCACTTTTATGAATCATGGATGTGGATGATAACGAGGTCCTAGTAGATACTTACATAAAAACAACCTCAGATAATATAGAGATTTTAGAATTAACCCTTACCGTGTACTTTTCCTTGTTCGAGGGTAGGTTATACTCTAGTATAATGGTAAAATAATTGTTATTAAATTATATAAAAACCATATACATTAATATGATATCATATATGATCTTCTAATATTGCATTGTTAATAATATTTTAGTATTATCATCGTTTCAGGTTTTAATTGATTAATTTTCATTTAAATGCTTTGTTATGTAATTAATTTTTTTACAGATAGGATGTATTATATTCATATTCAGAATGATATTAAGTCCTTAAAAATTATTTTTAATCATCAAATAAAAATTATTCTTGAATTGATACGATGAGAAATGAATCACATCGTGTTCGTGGAGATGGTAATCTGTACGTAAGCACAAGCGACACTATCATTTTCTGATATCAAAATAATATATAATTGGATGGGATATCATATATAAAGAATAATAATCTTGTTATATTTTTTATTTACATAAATTATATGACATTATTATACCCATCCAAAAAATAAGGTATTAAATAAAAACTACACCACGACGTGGAGACGGTAAGTCGTACGTACGCACATATGTTGACATGTCATTAATAAGATGGATAGAATAATGAATATGGTTGTGACATATTTATAATAACATCAAGATATATAAAATATACTGTATTTATTATTTAATAATGGAGACAACATGGAATGAAGAAGTGGAAGAAGAAAAAACATGAAAGAGGTTATTAAATATTTACCTCTTCTTCTGGTTCATCCTTTTGATTTGATCAAAAGGGCTCCATAGGTTGGACTTATGACTAATGAAAGGCCTCTAAGATGTAGAGAGGAAAGTGGAGAGGATATATGGGCTAGGTTTTTATGAGTCAAATGGATTTGAAGGTGTGAATTTTAGAGAAGGGGAAATTCCTTTTAGAAGAGGGGTTAGGGGCACCTTAGGAAAAGATTGAAATAATATTTTATAATAAACTAATTTTCAGTTTCTAATGGCTTCAAAATGATTTATTTCAAGGATAAGGGGGGATGGGTCTAAATAATCTCAACCAATAGGTTTTATTCAAGTTTAGGTTATCATTTTAATCTTATCATTTATATTTAAATCTTAGTTAAATAGTTTTACATTTACCATGTATCTTTGTATTTTTATATTATATGGTTAATAAACATATTATAAACATTCAAGTGAACCCAAAGTGGTTTATTATTAATATATATAAACTTATATATGTTATTGGGCTGAACCAAATATTTTTAGGAATATTATATTAATTAATAATATAATATTTTTTAAGGAATCTTTTATGTCATTTTTGGCACTATTTGGTATTTTGTCTTTTCTAAATTTATAACTGGATTATTAATTCGAAAAAAATTCATTTAATCAAACCTAACATGTCATATTAACCTATAAAATTAGTGGAATTCCTAAAAAGTCCCAATTAACATTTATCTGGGTATTTATAATATATATTATTTTAATATTTCATTAATAAGGTAATTACTGCATCATCATTGTGTCATAAATAAATTAAATTATTTACTGTTTGAAAATTATAAATAAAATAAAATTATGTATGAAATCATTTTATATTTCCAATTAATATTTATAGTCTAATTTATATTATGCATAACTATATATTAAAAATGGTTTAGTTATTAAACATTGAATTTAACACTTTTAACTCTTGTTGGAATTAAATAATGATAGCAGTCCTAATCTAATACAAGTAGACCTAAAGGTTCATATTTTATTTCTATTTATAGTTTTGGTTTAATTACACTTATCAAATATAATTAGGACATGTGTTATGGCAATGATAATATCATTTTTACCCTTAATTACTCTAATTAATTTTAACCGTGGTAAATAAAAGTAAAAAGTTTCTATTCACGAAAAATTATTTTCATCTTATTGAACCAAATTTTACATTCTAATATAAATTTTGTCTCTCGGATTTTTTAAATCCAACTCACAAAAGCTGTAAAATTATGTTCTATACAAATTTGGAAATTCTCTTAGGAGGTTGGTAAAAGACGGTAAAAAGTTCGATAAAATTTTATATATCAAAAATTATTATAAACTGTCTCCAATGAATTACATTCAACATATATAGGTTTTATGAATCTATTACTACCTAAAATAAATTTAAATAAAATAAATAATTATTTAAATATATAGTCTGTTTTAAACAATAACCCAGTGGTATTCACTATTCATCAAAAATTAAATGTTTTCAAAAAAATACCAAAAATTTACCCTATGCTATTTTCAATATTCCAAATCAGAAAATGAAGTCCATTTTGAATGATAAAATTTATAAAATATCAAAAAATGCGTATTACTATTCACAATAGCTACTTTGATTTGTTGTAGTGTGTTTGAACTCGAAGTTGCGTACCACACAAGCTACTATATTATTCAAAGTGAAACATACCATGGAAGCTTGGGGTGTTACAAGAATGTAAAGGATGAATTTGATAAACAGAGTTTTAAAATTAAATATTAAGATAAGGATCAAAAGTAAAAAAGGGAAATGAATGCCACCTGGAGTTCTTCTGAGGACTGATCCAGTGACTCAGAATCATCACATGACGAGAATTCGGACAAATCCAATATGTGTTTTCTGAAAAATTCAACTATGGTAACTCAATAATATCTTATAAAAAATTGTTATTATTTTGGAGGTGAATATGATTCTAAAACTATCAAAAATAATGAAATGTTTTAATATTGAAAAATTCTTAAGGATACTGGCAATGAATTGATAAATTAGAATAAATAGCTCGAGAAACAATATGCTATTACTGTTTTTGTAGAATATCAACATATTATTGAAAAGGAAAAATTTCTCAGCTACTCAATGAGAATAATGAACATAAAATATCTATTGAAAATTTTAAAAATGATTTATTGAAATTACCAAATGGTAAAGATACCTTGATCAAATGCTTAAAAAATAGGTTGTTCTTGAATATACTGTTGTTATTGGTTATTAACCTCGAAAAAGAAAACTCTTTAAAAAAAATTTTGTATCAAAATATGGAAAATTTGGGTTTGTGCCCAAAAATGAAAAATGTACTTCATGATCTAGAATATTAAATATTTTTTCTATTTCTTTTTTTTCTATAAATAATATAGTTTAATTTTCCAACACTCTACAATTTTCATATAAGAAACCCATAAAAAAGGAGGGTTCCCAAATAATTAATAACTAATGTTACTAGACCCAAGAAAGTTTGTGTACCAAAATCATTCCTTATTTGAAATATTCCTATAAGAAAGCTTTTCGAAGGGCTCCTATAAGATCTTATGGTTATTGGATAGTGGATGTTGAAGATATATGACAAGAAATTATTCAATCTTCAAGAAACATATCAAAATTGATGTTGGACATGTTAATTTGGCTACAATGAAAAATGAAAAATAATTGGCCTTGGCCAAATTGGTAACACTATCTCAATTTTAATTAAAGAAGTTCTTTTTTCCGATGGTCTTATGTATAATTCTCTTATAATTTCACAGTTGTGTGATGATGGATTTCATGTAAAATTTTAATATGACTCTTGTAATGTTTTTAATTCAAAATATGCCTGTTGGAGATGAAAAAATGTATCCATCCAATCCACATATTCGACTCTGCGATTGGAGGAAGTCGCCTCCAGAACAGGTTGAAATAGATCCTCCAAACCCTTTCAAAAGGGTCCTATAGGAATCAGTCAACGCGGCAGACACATTTCTGTGCGGACGCCTTCATGAATGGAAACATGGAATCCTAACTTCACAGGAGTCCGACGCTCACTACGACCCCTCCATGGTGTCACATCCCCTCAGCTCCATGCTCTACGGCGGTCATGTCAAAAAAACTCTACGTAGTGTCATGCCCCTTCACGGGACCAATGTGGGATAATGGAATGACTCCCTTCCATGGCATCTCTCACCTCCATAGTGATTTTTTCATCCCTCCGACCGAGGTTTTCTATAAATAGAAGGTTCCCCCTCTTCCAAGCCTTTTTTACTCTGACCTCTCAACTTCCTAAATCCTGCTTCGCATAGACCTTCTCTAAACCCTCAAATGGATTGTCAATAGTAATTTACCTTTTCTAACCTTCTCCATTCATGTGATTTTTATCCTCATCCTATGGTGGATATTCACTTGGTGAAGCCCTATGCCCTTCACATAGGAAGGTGCCCCTTCGGGGTGCCCAAGGATTTGTGAAGAATAGAGCCTCCTCAAAATTCCCTTAATGTTTCTCGAAGCATAAATACGTCAAGAAATTCCCCCTAAACAAATAGGTATTGGCTAAGGTGATGCCTTTCTCCCTTAAGGGAGCCTCTTCATGAAGCATTGACCTTTCACCAAAAGCCCCCTCTTTGCGTGGCCCTTTTCCATCATGAATACCATTATCTTAGAGAAATCATTCCTTTACATGAGGCCCATCCTCTTCACAAATCCCATCCTCTTCGTGAATAACCTCTTTGTGAGAATGAATGCTTTACACAACCCTTTTCTTTTCAGCCCTCGAGGTTTATTAAAAGTGATTTCAAGGTCCATTGGGTGGTTCTTTACATTGCGTTTATTATCCTTATGGTTCTTCCCATAGGTACGCAAATGGATATTGCTTCTTCACATAGCCATGTTAACGTGGCCCCCTCAATGGATCACTCCACAACACCACATCACCACAACATTAATGGATCCATCCATTAAATAGGGGTTAAAGCCTTTTGGTAATGTAATTAGTGTGCAGAGTGAACCTGCCTCATCTAAGCACCAGGACATTAAACTGCCAAGCGCCATCATCCCCAGCTCATAATGTTAAATTGTGACCTCACCTTGTGCTTCATATAGAGGGTGCCTCGTCATGAACATTCTCGATGACCTCTCATCTCCATAAGAGTGTGATCTTCCTCACGTGGAATGAGATCTTCTCTGTTAGAGCAGCACCTGCCCATAGGGAAGGGGAACCATCTTGGCATAATGCCCTAACCTTTCTTGTATGAGGCAACACCCCTGCTCCTTCGTTCGTCTTCTCTGCCAAATACTGGAGGCGATATGGGAACATGGACTTTCGTTGTCTCATCCCTCTCCCACTGGGCTTTTTCATTAGCAGGCATCCATCCAAGAGTTAGTCACAATATCCATCTCACTGGACTGCTAACCTTGTGTAAGCCCATGATTCCTCTATGTGTTTGTAACCATGCATAAGCCCAAGCTTCTTCTTTGATATTCAAACCACATGTAAGACCCATTCCACACTTTTCAAATGCACCTTTCGTGATGTGATCATCATGTCTTTGTTGCCTCTTGTTTCTCACCCTGAGCATGACTCACATGGGCTTAGAGTAAGCATCACACCATGAAATCCTCTCTAAGCCCCCATAGCGTGTAATCCCCAACACCATCATGAACTACATTGACATCGATCCTTACCTCCTAGGTTGGGTATGTAGGAAGCCTCCCAGAGGTTTAAACCCAACAACTACCTGTCCCGACCCCCTACATGTCATTCACCTTCACCCCACATGATGCTAAACTATATCCACCATCGCGAACTATGTATACCTTGATCCCTGCATCTTAGGCTGGGTACATTAAAAGACTCTATGAGATTCAATCCCAAAACTACTTGACCCGACACCCTTAATTCTGGTTCACCATCATCCCGCATGACATTAAACTATATCCTCCATCCTTAACATTTTGGACATTGATCATTTCCTCCAATACATGGTTTGTAGGAAGCCTCTGTAACACCCCATGATTTTATGAAGAATATTCTTTTTAATTAATGTATTGTGTTTTACGCTACACCAAAAGGACCTTTCACAACACACATCCTTGACTTGCCTTGCATTACACGCAATCACGACCTTCCTCGATAGCATGTGTAGTACGCAATACCAAGTTTCACTAAACAACAATATGCTATTAAAATATTATTAAAACTAGCTGTTATGAATAGTAATAACCACTTTTTAAAATTTTGTAAATTTTATTTTTCATAATGGACTTCATTTTTGGATTCGGAATATTAAAATTAGCTTAGGGTGAAATTTCGGTACTTTTTGGATAACTTTCATATTCTGATGAATAGTGAAAATTACTAAATTTTAATTAAAAACAACTTTTTTAATAGAAATAATTAATAGTGATAAATTACTAATTTGAGTGGTTTTAAAGTATATTTAGAATATATTTTTACAATTTAATACAATGTTGGTCATTGGATGTAATTTTACATTTAAACCAGACATAAACAAGTGTCAATCTTTTGATAGTTATTATCTCTCAAAAACACGCTATTTGTTTTGACGACGGGAATTAATTTTTAAATTAATTAATGTAAATGATATGTTTTGAATTTGGTAAAATAGACGTCATTTTTGAATTCATATTATCAAATATAGCTTAGGCCTAATTTTTTGTATTTTTCTGGAAACGTTGATTTTTTTGTGAATAGTGAAACCACTAAGTGGTAGTTAAAAAAACTGAATTTTTCATAAAACTTAATTTTACCGCTTCTGTGAGTGGAAATTCGAAAATCTGAGAGACACAATTAATATCAAGGACTAAAATGTGGTTCAATGAGATGAAAATAATTTTTTGGTGAATAGTAACTTTTGACTTTTTTTACCACGGTTAAAAGTAAATAGGGTAATTAAGGGTAAAAATTATATTATTATTACCCTAAAACATGTCTTAATTCTATTGGATAAGTTTAATTCGACCAAAAACAAACTTAGGAATAAAATATGACCATTTAAGCCCACTTGGATTAGATTAGGACATTTATTATTAATTTATTTAAAGAAGGGTTAAAATAGTTAAAATCAATGTTTAATAAGTAAATCATTTTTAATATAGGGTTATGCATAAGTTCAATTCGACTATAAATATTCATTAGAAATCTAAAACGATTTCCTACATAATTATATTTTATTTGTAATTTTTAGACATTAAATAATTTAATTTATGTATTACACAACGATGATGCAGTAATTACCTTTTTTAGAAAATATTAACATAATTGATGTTTTAAATGCCCAAATAAATGTAATTTGAGACTTTTTATGACTTACACTAATTTTCTAGGTTAATATGACATGTTATTGTTGATTTAAGAAACTTGTTTAGAACTTATCATTCTGTTATAAATTTCATAAAAATCATGTACCAAATAGTTTCAAAATTGACATAAATTAGTTTTTAAAACAAATATTATATTATTAATTGTTATTTTATTCCTAAAAATCTATGGTTCGGACAAATGACTTAGATAAGGTTATATATATTAATAATAAACAACTTGGGGTTCGTTTGGCTTGATATAGTAAGTTTATTAACCATATAGTGTAAGAAAACAAAAAGACACGGTAAAAGTTAAATTATTTAACTTAGAGTTAAATATAATTGATAAGGTTAAAATAATAACCTAAACTTTTCTAAATCCTATTGTATGGGATTATTTAGACCCATACCCGCTTTAGCTTCAAAATAAGACCCTTTGGAACCATTATAAACCGAATTTGACCTTAATATAAAATAATATTTTGAGATTTTCCTAAGGTGCCCCTCTCCTCCCTTATAAAAGGGCACCTCCTCCCTCTCCTCCTCACACCAATTTGAGCATTCACGCTCGGCCAAACCCTGACAAAATCTCTTCTCCACTTCCCTAGTATCATTCTAGAGGTCCTGGTATTCCTCAAAGACCATCTTTAGTTCTTTAATTGGAGGTTAAGAAAAGGCACGTCAAAAAGAGGTAATATCCATTACCGATCTTTTTCAATTTCATTCTTCTTCAACTTATTCTTCTTTAGTTGTTTCATGATAAAGTAATAACCTAAGTATTTATTATATACTGATATGTTATTATAAATATGAAACAACTCTAATTAACCTTCTATCCATCCTATGGAAAAAGGAAATCACCGCGCGTGCGTACGTACGGAATACCGTCTCCACGCCGTGGTGTAATCTATTTTCCGCCACCACCTTAATTGGATGGTTATAATGGTGTAATGAGTAACTATATATGATTATTATAAAGTTATATTGATACTGAAATAGTATACATACACTTAAACACAAGTTCACGATCATGAGAATGATATCATCGCTCGTGCGTACGTACGGACTACCGTCTCCACGACGCGATGAGATTCATTTCCATGTTTCCCATTTAAGAATGATTATAAAGTATATATAAGCAATAATAATGAAATATATGAAATTATAAAGCTAATGGATTTATTTATATATGTATGTCATCTACTTACTTCCATTCAAGACAATAAGGAAAGGAAAACAGCGTTCATGCGTACGTACGGACTACCGTCTCCATGAACGGTGTGTATCATTTCATTTATCTATCTACTATATATATATATACTGAATATATATGATATATAAATCATGTTTTATATTCTGGAAGTAAGTAAATCATGATATAAGTAATAATAATTTCAAGAACAACAAATCCAAACACCTACGATAAATGAAACGATTTTACCCAAAACGCTTCTTTAAACATGGAATTTATAAAAGAACGGGTAATATAAAGTCATAAGTGAACCATATATGATATCATAACAATGAATATGATTCTATAATAAGTTAATGACATTATTTAAATCATTATACAGGAAGTTCGGACACTTACGAAGAAAATTAGACTTAAGGTAAGGGAAAATATCACAATCTCATTTTTATCCGAGATTGTTTATACTTTGGAATTTACTGGGGTGTATTTTATCATCCACATCCATGTTTACTCAATATGTAATATTATTTCCATCCACCTGCAATTTTTTAAATCCAAATTTACCCTTCGGTGAGTTTTTTAGTAAATGATATGAAAGGAATCTTTTGTCATACGAGGTACTTTTTGACTTTTCTGACAAAAGTACGAGAAGAATGTTTTTTTTAACTTATACGACATGAATGGATTTTTAAAACATTATTTCCAAGAATAATCCTTTACAAGTTTTCATGTTTATTTTTAATCAACTTCTTTTAGTTTAGAATTGTATGACATGTTAAGAAAGGAAAAGTGTTTTTGAAGTAGAAAAGATATTTTCCTCAAGAATGAAGTTCAAGTGTTTTATCAAAATTATTTTCCATCTATGATAATAAAGGGTTATGTGTTTATCCCTATTATTACATTAATTTGATTATGTTGTGATGGAATTGTTTTTATGAATTCCTTTATCGTATATGAATTGTTTTATGATGTCATGATGTTTAAGATTCCCATTTTTATTACATGGGTTGTGAAATGATGTATGGTATATGATTTTGTTGTAACACATAAGAATGGTATCATTATGAGATGGGTGGGACCTATATCTACCTCCAATGCATTGAGTAAAGATTTTATATCTCATGAGATAAACATGGCTGGAATGGTAGGTTATACCGGTTCAGTGAAACATAACTGAAATGAGGAATGAACTTGGTTCAGAAAGGGACATTGTCCACTAAGATAGTCTTGGCAATGAGTCCTGACTAATAATATATGATTCTCTATGATTATGTGTGTATTCCACAAAGATTAATGTTTAAGTTATGATTATTGGGATTACATTTCACTACTATGATTTATCTCATGTTATAAAATTATGATCTCTTTTGCAGGTTAAGATTTGCAAAAGATATATTCTTATGAATATGAAGTGATTGATATTTCTTTTGTTTACCCTTACTGAGAATTTGAGGTCACCCTTTTATTTTTTCTTTTCCCCAGGACATAAAGAAAGGATTTAGGTTTAGAAAAAAAATAAGATCTTTATGGGAGATGTTGAAGATCTTTCACCACGATTAGAAGATTATATTCTGAGTTTCCAAAGACACTAAACTATTACGGTCCTTGTGTGTGTGTTTTTTTTATGTACAAAGTATTCCTCAAAAGTAATGTAATGTACATGTACGTCAGGCTCATGTCTCTACATTTGGTATCAGAGGAAAAGTTTAGTCAACCTTTGGAAACTAGGATGCGAAAACGTTAGTGAGATCCCTAGAGATATTTCTAAGTTATGTCTAGGGATGTCTAAGGATAAGTATACGTATAGTATATAGTCCTAGAACTATGGTAAAGATATTAGATTAAACCAAAGATGTTCGATATTGATGTTACTCCCCCTTTATTATGACTTTTTCCTCTCACACTATTCTTTTTGGGTTTTAGAAAATGGCTGGAAACAAGATGATTCACGATAATGGAGGATATGATGGACAATGGAATGATATTCTTCATGAGAAACCAAATGAAATGGGATTTGGAGGTCCAAACATCATTATTATGTCGAATCAGCAATCTCATAATATGATCAATAAAGTAAAATTTGGTAAGTTTCCTGACTCGGCTAATAAGAGAAAGATGGAGTTTCATGATGATTATAGAGGAATGAAAGTTCAATTTCCCCTATGTAAATCATGTGGGAAGAGGCATCAAGGAGAATGTTTCAAAGGAACTGGAAGATGCTTTGGGTGTAGAAAAGAAGGACACAAATCCAGTAAGTGAAAAGGAAAAGGTTCAGTTAACACCAGGGATGAGGATAATGGTATTTCTACGACATCAACAATGGTTAAATGTTTTAAATTTGGAATGTAGGGAATTATGCAAACCAAATCCCTAAGGGAAAGTCTCATGAAGAGAATCATTATGGTCGTATGGGTAGTATTTATGTTGATCAGGATGATGAGACTACAAATGATATGTGAGATGAAAGAATTGTGGAAGCTCGGTCAATGGTTTAAGAATGTAGTGGAATGATTACATGTTTATCAAGTGTAATGTTGTATAAGTAATATCATGGTACTATGGAATAAAGAGACATCTATTGATTGTTACACTGTTGTCTTTACTTACGTTTTGAATGTATGTGATGAATGGTACCAGTATTTTTGGAAAGTTGATGATATGCGCATAATGAAGGGCTAAGGAGAAAATTAAATGTTTGATAGTATTAATGAGCTCATGACTGATATATGGAGAAGGTTATATCATGGTTTGACTATATAGAATTTTTGTATTTTGATATGTGGAAAGAGTTATCTTTTGACAGCATTCAAGTTTTCACTAAGGTTTAATGGGTATTCATTTTTCAAGAGAATACATGATTACGGTATTCACATGATTTGAATGTGACCAACAAGATAATGGGGGATAAATGATGGTTGGTTGATGACATTTCAAGTAATCATTTTCTTTATAGTATGAGCTTGGACCGAAGTATTTTAGATAAGCCTAATGATTGGAATGGATTATGTTGGACATAAGTTAGGATAGAACTTTTTTCGATATTATTGATGGGATTTTATAGTAATATATCTTTAGAAAAAGGACAACCTGCAGGACGGGCGACAACCCATCGCGTCGGACAAGGCTGTGGGAATTGAACCCACAACCGAAGTGAAACTGGCCTTTATCGCCTACCACTAGCCTACAGGAAGTCCCTGTTTAGTAGAAACTAGTTTTATTTTATTAATCGGTATGATATATGAAGTATAAGTTCATTTTTGGAATCGTATATTATTAACCTCACCAAAGACGGACTTATGTATATTTGATAACTATTGCTAAACTTTTATTTGAAACAGATGGAATGACCCATCATTCTATCACATGATCTGTTAACACTTCACGAATAACAAATTCAACTTCATTTCATTAAGAGATGAAGTGGAAATTGTTCAAAGCACGAACAACAGTGAGATTGTACCAAAATCAAGTAAGTATTTCTTCTAATTCAATATTTTCAACTTTAGGGAAATGATATTGAAAACCAAAAATGTTGTCCAAGTGATCTTATATCTGATGGATCAGATTGTACCCTAAATCATCACAAATTTTTGGCTTTGCGATTGTTGGATTTTTCATAGCCATGTTCTCTACCACTCTCCATCAGAACATGATGGTTAGATTTCTCTTCCATATCCATATTTTCACCTATGTGGAAACCCAGTGATTAGTTTATTTTGGTAACCATTACGTTTCATACTTTTGTTTTTAAAGATTTTTTTTGGTATTCCTTTTTACGATGTGGGTTTCTATTAAAGAAACATTCAAATAGTAACCCATTTATAACCCCGACGAATTTCGAGGGCGAAATTCATTTTTAAGGGGGGTAGAATGTAACACCCTGAGATTTTATAAAAAATATTCTTTTTAATTACTATCTTGTGTTTTACGCTACACCAAAAGGAGCTTGCACAACACGCATCCTTGACTTGCCTTGCATTACACACAATCACGACCTTCCTCGATAGCGTGTCTAGTACGCAATACCGAGTTTCACTAAACAACGATATGCTATTAAAATATTATTAAAACTAGTCGTTATGAATAGTAATAACCACTTTTTGAAATTTTTTAATTTTTTTTTTCAAAATGGACTTCATTTTTGGATTCGGAATATTAAAATTATCTTAGGGTGAAATTTTGGTACTTTTCGGATAACTTTCATATTCTGATGAATAGTGAAAATTACTAAATTTTAATTAAAAACAACTTTTTTAATAGAAATAATTAATAATGATAAATTATTAATTTGAGTGGTTTTAAAGTATATTTAGAATATATTCTTACAATTTAATACAATGTTGGTCATTGGATGTAATTTCACATTTAAACCAAACATAAACAAGTGTCAATCTTTTGATAGTTATTATCTCTCAAAAACACGCTATTTGTTTTGACAATGGGAATTAATTTTTAAATTAATTAATGTAACTGATATGTTTTGAATTTGGTAAAATAGACGTCATTTTTGAATTCATAATATCAAATATAGCATAGGCCTATTTTTTTGTATATTTTTGGAAACGTTCATTTTTTGATGAATAGTGAAACCACTAAGTGGTAATTAAAAAACTGAATTTTTCATAAAACATAATTTTACCGCTTCTGTGAGTGGAATTTCGAAAATCCGAGAGGCACAGTTAATATCAAGGACTAAAATGTGGTTCAATGAGATGAAAATAATTTTTGGTGAATAGTAACTTTTGACTTTTTTTTACCACGGTTAAAAGTAAATAGGGTAATTAAGGGTAAAAATGATATTATTATTATTACCCTAACACATGTCCTAATTCTATTTTATAAGTGTAATTCGACCAAAAACAACCTTAGGAATAAAATATTACCATTTAATCCCACTTGGATTAGATTAGGACATTTATTATTAATTTATTTAAAGAAGGGTTAAAATATTTAAAATCAATGTTTAATAAGTAAATCATTTTTAATATAGGGATATACATAAGATAAATTCAACTATAAATATTCATTAGAAAGATAAAAATATTTACTACATAATGATATTTTATTTGTAATTTTTAGACATTAAATAATTTAATTTATTTATGACACAACGATGATGCAGTAATTACCTTTTTAAGAAAATATCAACATAATTGATGTTATAAATGCCCAAATAAATGTAATTTGAGACTTTTCGTGCCTTAAAATAATTTTTGAGGTTACTATGACATTTTATTGTTGATTTAAGTAACTTGGTTCGAACTTATCATTTTGTTATGAATTTCATAAAAATCATGTACCAAATAGTGTCAAAATGGACATAAATTAGTTTTTAAAACAAATATTATATTATTAATTGTTATTTTATTCCTAAAAATATAAGTTTAGGCCAAATGACATAGATAAGGTTATATAAATTAATAATAAACAACTTGGGGTTCGTTTGGCTTGAAATACAATGTTTATTAACCATATAGTGTACGAAAATAAAAAGACACGGTAAAAGTTAAATTATTTAACTTAGAGTTAAATCTAATTGATAAGGTGAAACTAATAACCTAAACTTGTATAAATCCTGTTTTATGAGAGTATTTCGACCCATCCCCACTTTAGCTTCTAAATAGGACCTTTTGGAACCATTATAAACCGAATTTGACCTTAATATAAAATAATATTTTGAGATTTTCTTAAGGTGCCCCTCTCCTCCCTTATCAAAGGGCACCTCCTCCCTCTCCTCCTCACACCAATTTGAGCATTCAAGCTCGGCCAACCCCTGCCAAAATCTCTTCTCCGCTTACCTAGTATCATCATAGAGGTCCTGGTCTTCTTCAAAGACCATCCTTAGTTCTTTATGTGGAGGTTAGGAAAAGGCGCGTCAAAAAGAGGTAATATCCATTACCGATCTTTTTCAATTTCTTTCTTCTTCAACTTCTTCTTATTTAGTTTTTTCATGATAAAGTAATAACATCAGTATTTCTTATATACTGATATGTTATTATAAATATGAAACAACTCTAATTATCCTTCTATCCATCCTACGGAAAAAGGAAATCACCGCGCGTGCGTACGTACAGAATACCGTCTCCACGTCGTGGTGTAATCTATTTTCCACCACCACCTTAATTGGATGGGTATAATGGTGTAATGAGTAAATATATATGATTATTATAAAGTGATATTGATTCTGAAATAGTATACATACACTTCAACACAAGTTCACGATCATGAGAACGATATCATCGCTCGTGCGTACGTACGGACTACAATCTCCACGACGCGATGAGATTCATTCTCCATGTTAACCATTTAAGAATGATTATAAAGTATATATATAAGAAATAATAATGAAATATATGACATTATAAAGCTACTGGATTTGTGTATATATGTATGTCATCTACTTACTTCCATTCAAGACAATAAGGAAAGGAAAACAACGTTCATGCGTACGTACGGACTACCGTCTCCATGAACGGTGTGTTTCATTTCATTTATCTATCTATTTTATATATATATACTGAATATATATGATATATAAATCATGTTTTATAATCTGGAAGTAATTAAATCATGATATAAGTAATAATAATGTCAAGAACAACAAGTCCAAACACCTACGATAAATGAAACGATTTTACCCAAAACGCTTCCTTAACATGGAATTTACAAAAGAACGGGTAATATAAAGTCATAAGTGAAACACATATGATATAATAACAATGAATATGATTCAGTAATATGTTAATGAAATTATTTAAATCATTATACAGGAGGTTTAGACACTTACGAAGCAAATCGGACTTATGGTAAGGGAAAATATCACAATCTCATTTTTATCCGAGATTGTTTATACTTTGGCATTTACAGGGGTGTATTTTATCATCAACATCCATGTTTACTCAATATGTAATATTATTTCCATCCACCTACAATTTTTTAAATCCAAATTTACACTTCGGTGAGTTTTTTAGTAAATGATATGAAAGGAATCTTTTGTCGTACAAGGTACTTTTTGACTTTTCTGAAAAAAGTACGAGAAGAATGTTTTTTAACTTATACGACATGAATGGATTTTTAAAACATTATTTCCAAGAATCATCCTTTACCAGTTTTCATGTTTATTTTTAATAAACTTCTTTTAGTTTAGAATTGTATGACATGTTAATAAAGGAAAAGTGTTTTTGAAGTAGAAAGGATATTTTCCTCAAGAATGAAGTTCAAGTGTTTTATCAAAATTATTTTCCATCTAAGATAATTAAGGGTTCTGTTTTTATCCCTATTATTACATTGATTTGATTATGTTGTGATGGAATTATTTTTATGAATTCCTTTATCGTATATGAATTGTTTTTTGATGTCATGATGTTTAAGATTCCCATTTTTATTACATGGGTTATGCAATGATGTATGGTATATGATTTTGTGGCACACATAAGAATGGTATCATTATGAGATGGGTGGTACCTATATCTACCTCCAATGCATTGGGTAAAGATTTTATATCTCATTAGATAGACATGGATGGAACGGTAGGTTATACCTGTTCAGTGAAACAGGACTGAAACGAGTAATGAACTCAGTTCAGAAAGGGACTTTGTCCACTAAGATAGTCTTGGAAACGAGTATTGACTAATATGATTTGATTATATATGATTATGTGTGTATGCCACAAATTTTCATGTTTTAAGTTATGATTATTGGGATTACATTTCACTACTATGATTTATCCTATGTTATGAAATTATGATCTCTTTTGCAGGTTAAGATTTCCAAAAGATATGTTCTTATGAATATGACGTGATTGATATTTCTTTTGTTTAACCTTACTGAGCATTTCAGCTCACCCTTTTATGTTTTATTTTCCCCAGGACATAAATAAAGGATTTAGGTTTAGAAAAAAAGAGGATCTTTATGGGAGATGTTGAAGATCTTTCACCACGATTAGAAGATTATATTATGAGTTTCCAAAGACACTAAACTATTACGGTCCTTGTGTTTGTGTTTTTTTATGTACTAAGTATTCCGCAAAAGTAATGTAATGTCCATGTACATTAGGCTCAGGTCTCTACAGCCTCCCTGAGGTTCAAACCCAACACCAACTTGTTCTGACCTCCTTCATGTCTGTTCACCTTTATCCCAAACAATGTTAAACTGCATCCACCATCGTGAACTACATGGACTTCAATACCTTCCTGCTAGGTAGGGTACATAGGAATCATCCTTGAGGTTCAATCCCAACACCTACTTGTCTCAACCACTTCATGTCGGTTCACATTTACCCTGCACGAAGTTAAATTGCATCCACCATTTTGAACTACATGGACTTTTATCCCTTCCTCTTAGGTAGTGTATGTAGGAATCCTCCCTATGGTTCAATCCTAGTAACCATAAGTCACGACCAATTCAAAGCGGTCCATCATTGTCCTGCATGATGCTAAACTGTATTCCCCTTTTCACCCTGCAAGATGTTAAACTGTACCAATTTGAACTACGTGAGATTTGATCATTGTCTCCAAAAAATGATAAGTGGGAAGCCTCTCTAAGGTCCAACCCCAATCGACGGTATGCCATTCTGATATCCAATCGATTGTTAGCTATTGTTATCCCTAATCAACTATTAGACATTGTGATCCCTAATTGACGGTAATCTATTCTGTCCCCCAAATGATCATAAGCTGTTGTGTTCACCAATCGATGGAAAGACATTATGATCCCCAATCGACGGTAAGAAGTTGTGTTCCCCAACCAGCAGTAAGTCATTGTAGCCCAATCCATTAGTATGCCATTTTAGTCCACAATAGAGGTTAATCTGTTGTAGTCCTTTTTGCTGGGACCCGCATATTTTCTCCACCCCTCAACACTCAAACCGTCCTAGTGTGCTAACCTTGAGTAAACCCCATCATATTTTTAAGTCATTGTCCTATGTGTACACATTGATTATAAACCCCCATCTTGAACTATGTGTACTTTCATTCCCTCCCATGGGGATATGTAGGAAGTCTCCCTGAGGTTCAAACCCATCACCCTTGTCTCATCCTGGACTTTTTCGAGATGGTCAAGCCCCAACTTGAAGGTTCCACTTCCTCCTAGTCCCTTCCATATGTCCACTCTCATAGGTCACCTCCTCAGGTATCCCATCTCTCAGCATAACTATATCGGCATTAATTCCATGTCACATTGATATGTAGGATGTTTATTCGTGGCTCAATCCCAATACTTCTGTATCCCTCATGTATGCTTCATCTCACTCTCAATACACTCTCAAAAATCCATATACATCCTAATTCTCACTCAACACACCACATCTCGGTGAGATCATGTCACCCACATTCTCTCTTACCCAAGAAGTATTCTGGTAACTAACCACGTATTATCCCCTGCATAAGTGTTTCCTTCTGAGGTTTCACACATCTGATCCACTCTTGTCAGTGTTTTGATCAGTGTGATCTCTCTTTGATAGACGTTAAACTCCCAAAATACCCTGTGTTAAACATGGGAAGCTGAGGAAAAACTCAGAAACATGCTTATGTCAGATAATTCCACACATTCGATGTGGGACGCCTCGGGCATCTGTGCCCTTGAGAATCCCTATCAAAGGGGGAAGAAACCCAAACACGTTAGTATTCCATTGTTGAGACATTTCAATGAAGTACAACATGACTACTCCCCTAACCAAATGTTGCTTCCCTAATCGGACCCCTTAGAGTGTCCTGACAGAAGTAGCATAATTAACCGATGTCCAGGAAGACATGGAACGTGGAATAGATTCACGGAAAATTTATGAAGTCAATAAGGGAGACCCGGACAAGGCACTGAGTTCTGAGGAGAAATCTACATAATGAGTATCCAATATCCCATCATACCATTTCAATCAAGGAGAAATCATCCTTGAATAAGTGACAGATTCCACCTACCTTTGGATATTTGGAATGCAGGAAACAACTTTGCATCCAAAAAAGATGGATGTGTGCCCCAGGGAAAGCGTTAGAAATAGAAATGGTTAACCCGATGTGAATATATTCTCCTCAATATTGAGATTTGTAACATTCGAGATATTAGTGTATTGATGTGTCACCAGATCACTAAATCTGGTTCTAGGTCCTACCAAGCAAGTAGTGGTATTAGAGTGAAACTCACCAGATATTAGGGAAGTTTAAAGATGGACATCCTGGTCTACGAGGTTGTCAGGGTAGATCTTTTTTCAAACTATGGAATATGGAATGGTGCTGGGGAACTAGATGTCACTTTCCTTCGTTCAATACTAATGGTTAAATCCCCCTACTTTCCAAGGCCCAAGCTGTCATGACTAGAAATTGATCACTGCCCACCCACCACCATAGGGGTAGGGGCAACATCAATGCAACAATCCCATGTGGCCTCATCTCCCCCATGGCAGCCTCCATGTCCACTGCTACTGGGCACCCACAGCCCACCACCCATTTTGAAATAATTCATAAATGAGTGGTAAAAGAACTTGTTCGACAAAACAAGGTAGAGGGGATTATACACCCCCAAGATATGGCCCAGAAAGACTTATAGGCTTCTGCACCTCGTCGCCAATGTCTCCCCCAAGGGCTGCACCGGGAGAAACTATTTCCTACTCTGACACATAAATGTTTCAGGTTCTTATCCCTGGAATTCTTTGATGAATCCCTCCCCTATGCAAATGAGGAGAGATATTTCTAAGGTACCCTAGATAGAATCTCACCCCAGGGGCCACTAAGGATGTCTCCCACTAGGCCATGTCATCACTTCCACCTATCCCCATGAGTTGAAGAGTGGGTAAGCTATAAGCCTGCACCGTTGGCCCAAGTTTGGTTGACCTGATGCCAGCATCGGGAACAAGTTTGGGAGGATGATCATCAAGAGTCACCAATATCAATAGATATCATGTCCTGTGCCACTTATTGAATAAACCATCAGTTACCTATCAATGCTGAGACGAGGCACACATATGTCTGGGCCAGATCAAGGCCCCAACCACCCCACGGGTAGGCTAGGCCAACTCTCCTGGTCACTGATGCAAGTTGTGCCTGCCATGGGCCAACCCGTGGAAATGATACCTAGTATGGGGTCCTCCCCATACCATCATTGATGAGAGAATAGGCCTATCCAACTCCTAATCTCTACATGGAGGTCCTCCACATGCCACCATCAATCTGAATGTGGGTCCACCCTGCTGTAGTGACACCCAATACAGAAGCCTATTCTGCACCCATTACCATAGGTATGGAGACGTTCCTCCCATCACAGGTCACCGATGTAAAGGTGACACACATTCGGTCAACCTTCAGCATGGGGGTCTTCCCCATGTAATTACAACAGCTGACAAGGTTTCTCCTTGTCCGAGCAATCATAGAAGTAAAGGTTTTCCTCGATTTATAGGCACCCAACACTGAGTTCCTACAGGTGTTCAGCTCAACATGTACATGGAACTTCCATGTAAATGCACTTCCAAAGTAAATAAGCATGGTGGACCTACCCATGCTCCTACCAGCTTCATCAGAGGTCCTACCCACTCCATCACTTCTCAGGAAGCTACCATCCACAAATCAGCCAGTGGAAATCAAGGTCGTCTATGGGTTCCCGTCATCTTCTATCTAGGTGCTCCTCACACCCCATACCATCCTGGAGGATGTCCAATCCACCCAGCATTAATTTTCTAGAAGGTCCACCTCAATCCAAAAATATACCCTATCCCGAAGAGCCATCCCGACGCATGAGGGAGGGTCTCCAACTACAGAAGATGAATAATGGGATTATTCAAACATCAATTACACCTTTATGGTTATCAGATTCAAAGTTAGAATAAAATTTAAAAATGGAACCCTCACCTCGATCACATCTGTCAAGAGTCAAGGTAGGAATTAGGCATATCAGCTTCATCCTTCCGAAATGTGAGGTCAACCGGATTCCCGCCTTCTTCTGCTGATTTTTCCTGGAAGAGGATGATTAGTATCGTTCCTAGGTTCTGGCCACACAATCCTCCCTATCATCTACATGGTCATTCTCTACCTCGACTAGAGACCATAGAGATCTATTATGGGCATTGGTAGAGGATGAATATCAGCCTAAAGCACCATCATGAACTGCTGCCCCTACTTTAGAAGTCATGGTCGCTAACCCATCATATCACGATGTGGTGGCTAAGTCACTACATTATTATAAGGATATCCTGAGTTGTGACATATTTTCATCATTTTCACCATATTCACCACCAGTCATCCTACCGTGTAAGCAGTCAGTTTCAGTACTGCTACTGGTTCCCCAGCCGCTGTCAGTTGATGAGTGGGGCAACCAAGGGCTAGAACCCGAGTCTGAGGTGAGGTACTTGTGAGACATTATTGTGGAGGAAAATTTCATAGAGATGTTTTCGATAGTTGTAGCACTAAATATAAGGGCTCCAGAATCAATCACACAAGAGGAAGTCAGGTTCTTTCGATAAACTCTATGGACAACACACTTTCATATCTTTTATTTTTTAGTGTTTTACCCCAAGATCCAGGCACACATCAAATAAATATGTCAATTGTGTCATTTCATTGACTTGGTCACACTTCATGTGGCCCAATGAACTGATTTATAAGTCCTCCATTACACTCTCCTTCAATGATGCATCTAGAGCATCAAAGTGCACTGAAACATTATCATGGAGGTTTCCCCCATGTTCATGTCCGTGGTTGGGGGATGTATGCCACCCACCACATAATGTCTATATGGCGCCAGCTTAGCATTCCAAGCGATATCAATGATATTATTCCAGGTAGATTCATGGTTAACCTGGATAACATACATGGGGAAGAGAACAAGCTAGAGCTCCTTGGAGAGTACATACCCTCGAGGGAGTATCACACATTTTGGATACATTAGGAAGGATCAGTCTTCAGAAGATAAGTTTAATGGGCCTTCCTATACCTACCAAGTCATTAGACCTCGACCAGAATCCCAATAAGGGCAAAGAGCTCCTCGAAGTTTTCAAACCCTATGAACCATCTGGCGCAGTGCAGAAGATGGAGGAGGATCCCGAAAAATCCTCTTTCCATCAATTTCTTGTAGAGCACAAGAAGATGGTCGATGATGTCCTCGCTGAACGTGCCATAGAGCGGCGGCTAGACTACAAGGATCCTCGGCCAGGGTAGCATGGGAAGGTAGAAATTCCCCTCCAGTGAATTGCCTCTGGGTGACCTTGACCATCCCGCCCACATAGAAAAGATAGAGGATGGAACTTATCGAAAGAGGGTGCGGTATTTTTTTGCTAAATCTACCTGATCATCATAATAATTTTTGGGACCGAGCTAAGGTTCCCCTAGCCACTCCATAGGTCATCCCATCATCTGCTCCATGAGCTGTCATGCCTTCTTATCATGTTTAAGAAATTTCCAATGCACTGGTGGTAAGGGATCCTCTTCAAGATAGGAACCCCGCCCAGATGATCCGATGACGACACTCATTGCTCACCTCAAGGCTTTGGGAACTCAATAGTTGAAAATCCCACCTAATAGAAAGCCATATCAGGCATGAGTGGATGGTATGCTTGTGCCCCCAGGTTTCATAATTCCCACATTCTCTCCCTTTAATGGGACGAGAGACCCACTAAAGCATCTGGACCATTTTATCTCAAGGTTTGGACCCATGCTAGGAACTCTGACGCTATAGGAGGTCGCCAAACACTAGTGTTTTGTACAGAAATGGGAAGGGTATGTGTTTTTCTGATATAGCCAACAACCCATCGGGTCAGTCGTTGGTTGGGAGAATCTCCATAGGACGTTTTTTTAACAGTTCAGCTCTACCTCTTGGAAAACAAGTATTACATACCACTTCAAGTGCCAGAAGAGGATTGACGAATGTCTCGCAGACTTCATCACCCAATGGAAAACCCTCACCGACATCTTGAATATGTCGTTGAAATTTGAAAAATTGATAAAAATGTGTGTGGGGAATGTCAAGACAGAACTAGTCCCCTCTCTCATTACTATAAATTAACCTAGGGATTATGAGACTTCTCTGATAAATCCAAACATATAAAGGATGCCTTGCATCTGGCCATATAGGAACATCTATTTCCTCCTGTAAGTCATGTGAGAATGGATGATAATGCTAAGCCCTCCACCAGGGCCAAAATAGACCCCCCCTAGAAACTAGAATTATTATCAGTGGAGCCACCTCCACAGCCTTACAGGGGCTCTCCACGTCAAGAATAACCTCCAACCCAACAATTCCCACCTTAGAATCAGAAGTCACTCCCACGTAACGTGCCACCACCACCAAAGAGAGATAACCAGGATCCAACTCGATAGGCTCCTCCAACCCCTGTTCATGGCCAAACTCCCAGAGCCCCCATTCCGAATAGGATAAGCTAGACCTACTCATTCAACGAGGCTTAGGTCCCTTGTTATTTATAATGTTCCTAGGAACATTGAATTGTACAGTTACCCAAATGAAGGAGGAAAGAAGAGGAAAATATCACTAATCGCCCCAATTAATACACCTATCACTAGATCCAAGGGAACACCCTCAAAAAACACTATGTGTTTTAATAATAACATCAAGACCGGGTTGATAACAACATAGTTAGGTTAAGACTAACTATGACATAAGTGGCATTTGACTTCATGAAGCCAGACAGCTACAGTGACATCTAAGGTGAGTGGAATCAGGTTTCTAACCATGGATCACAAAAGTATGATGATTGGATTGATTGTAAGATAGTTTCATGTGTCCTTGGTATTACCCATGAATGTCTAAATTGACCTAATCCATCAGAGGAAGTCGCATCCCCCGCAGCCAGTAGCTATGCATCAACGACTCAGCCTTCTTCTTCCCAAAAGAAAAAGCATTAGCGATGTAAGGGAAAATGATGTCCCCTGACAACATAATTGTAATCCCACACTATTGGAGACTTCATACCCCTTGATATGGAATTTCCCCACATGAATCCATCCAGTAGTGGGGGATTCATTAGTTGAATATCAAGAGTAAACCTCTGTTAACACAATGGAGCTGGTAAACTCTTAAATGATTTTTGATGGAGAAAAATGCCAGACTGGTCCTCCCAACATCCCCAGCGATCACTAGTGTTGATAGGGCTATGGCTATATGGGTCATTAGAGTGGCTCGGTCTCTACTTCCAGCCAGACTGTGTATGCCATCAAAACCAAACAGATGGCCTAGCATAGATTAGGTCCGAGTTCACCACCATTTGTGTGATCCGCCTCTTCCGTGCCGAGATCATCCACGCTCTGTTATAGACCATCCTAATTCATTTGTACAAAAGTTGGTAGTAACACCATGAGCAATGACTAGCGTTCAACGAGACATTCTCAGTACTTATTATCTGTTACTTCTGTCAGATGGGCCAGTTGTCCCCCCCCCCATTGGTAGAATGACCTCCTATAAGCAGAAGTTCACGCTTGGCACAAAAGTATGATTTCCTTAATCATATTTCCTGGATTCTTGTGAGGACCTATATCCTTGAGGCCCTAAGTCAATCAATAGATATGCGTGAATCCCTCACTAAAGCTTTAAGAATCCCACTCCAATTTGAGATGGAGTTAATAGTTGCATAATCCATCCATGGTGTGGTAATTGAGAGTGCAGAATTCCAGGAAATTATTTCATTCACTAAATAAGATGAAGGCTAACCTAAACTGGGTCACATCCCCCCACCATTCATCACTGGACAAAACAATGGTGTGGAGGATCATTGTTTTCTTGTTGACACATGCTCTTGGATCAACCTAATACCAACGCAGACACATCAAAAAAGTGGGTTTTCTATGAATTACTTGAGCCCCTCAGACCTAGAAAATGATGGTTATGATAGAAAAAAAACAGACACCATTCATAAAGATCCTCTTGAAGACCATATTCGGTGGCCGGGTTTCTAGCACCGAGTTCATGGTTGTATCTCAGGACACCGCCTATAACGCGATGAAGGGAAGGCCATGGCTCCACCTGCATGCGGTGGTCCCTTCATCGTATCACTTGTCCCTCAAGAACTCTCTTAATGGTCGAGTGGGCATACTCCAAGGTGACATGTCTCCCTTTTCCACTTGAGAATCCCGCTACCTGGATGTTGACAATTAAGAGTGAAAAGACAATTAGATTTAGGCTAATGAGGTTGAACACACTATGGATACGACCGACCCACGGATAGACCTTGATGATGCCTACATTTTTCTAATTCATCGATTAGAGGCTACAAACCTAGATAAGGGGAAATAATTTATTGTTAATGGAACAAGGGGGAATCACATTCCCAAGTATAAGAGATTCTGGATGATCACCTCTTATTCCTACAAAAATCAGTCTTGTGGGATCCCAGAGCCCCTACCCCCATAAGGTATCGGGATATACACCCCATGGAAATGAAAATACACCATAAATTCTTGTTCCACCATGCTGGGATAAACTTTTTAATGCTGATGTGCTATTATTGCTTCAATATCTTCATGTGTGTCCCTTTGGGCCGAAGACCAGATGAGATCATGTCGACAACATTCATCATAATGGTGTTTGGAAATATAGAATTACCCCAAAGAAGTGTCTACAACCACTTAGGATAGCACTAGCTTCCAACTAAGATCCACTAACTTTGAGGAATATCTTCCTACCAAGGACATCTCCGCCATATGTAAAAAAGAGTATTTGGAAGATGCACCCTCACCTTTGAAGACGGTGTCTCCACCACGGTCGATGAACTGGTATAGGTGAACCTGAGTAGTGAGACATATCTGAATCCCATATTGATTAGTTTCTCTATGACTGTAGAAGAGATACAATAGTAAATGGTCTCCTATAAGCAAAATCGTGATGTATTTTCATGGACCTATATTGAAAATCTGGGACTGTATCCCTAGGTAGCCATCCACCTCTTCGATCTCCCTGCAAATCACCATGGGTTTAAGTAGCCTGCTAGCAGGAGGCATCATTCTCATGGTACCATTGTCGATGATGAAGATGATAAGATCATCAGATCCAACTTTGACATGGAGTTCAAAAACCCTAAACTTCTAGCCAAAATTGTGCTTGTCCAGAAGTAGAAAAGACAAATCAGAGTCTGCATCAACTTCCAGGATCTCAACTGTCACTTTCCGAAAGATGATTTTCCCCTTCCCATGATAAAGTTGTTGATTGATGCCACTATTTTGTTCTAGGACCTCTCATTCATGTATGTGTATTTGTGGTATAATGAGATGAATATGGTTCTCATGGATTAGGAGTCTACATCCATCAGGGCACCCCATGGTACTTTCTGCTACAATGTAATTCCCTTCATCCTAAAGAATGTAGTTTCCACCTATCAGCGTACCATGCATCGCATATTTAAGACAATCCATAGGACATTGGTGCAATGTTATATGAATGATTTGGTGGAAAAATATTTCCAGCATCAGGACCATCTCAAAGACCATGATAATGTGTTCGCCTTACTTCTTTCTTGCTATCTGAAGATGAACCCATTGAAGTGTGACTTTGGAGTCAACTTTAAAAGAATTCACAACATCATTGTCAGATACATGGGCATAAATATCGAATCATAGAAGATCAATTCCATCAATCAAATGTCTCCCTCAAGCAAAATTCTGGAGCTTCGAGGCATTTAAGGCCAATTAGACTATATACGCCGATTCACCATGAATTTTTCTAGCAAGTGTAATCCATTTTCTAGGATCATGAATAAAGGTTTTTTGTATTAGTGGGATGAAGAATATCATGCTACATTCTAGGAAATAAAGTATTATCTACTCCAGACTCTAGTCATGATGCCACCCATTTCTAGAAAACTGATGTTCCTTTATGTGACCGACCTAGAATGAACACTCATCCCCCTTTTCTCCTAGAAGTACAATTACGAAATAGAGAACAACATCTATTATCTTAGCCACATGATCCTCGATACGGAGATGAGATACTACCCTATTGTGAATATAATCATTGTGCTAGTAATCACATTACATAAATTTCAACATTAATTACAACACCATGAGGTACATCTAGTGTCATGAGTGGATCTGATGAAGTACATCATGAACCTACCCATGTTTAAAATCCGTCTAGCATGGTGGGTAGTGATCCTCCAGTAGTTCTACATATGTTTTTCCCTTATAAGGCTATTAAATGTAAAGCAATGGAAAACATCCTTTCTTCTTATGCAGATCCCACAGACCAATCTCTGGACCATGATTTTCTTAATGAGGCAATTCTCTTGGTAGACCAACAAATTACATACTAGAAAAATAAATTTTATGGTGCTTCATGGATCCCTATAGGAAGAAGGCTCAATAACCCCAGACTCAACAGAGATGGCCCTTGTATCATATTTTTTATGCCAGCACAAGTCGTTCTTCCATATTAAATCATATTATCTGAAGGTTGTACCAACAATGAGGTGGAATACAAGGCTCTTATCATGGCCCCCAAGATGGCCCTCAAAATTTAAATTCTCCATGTTCATGTTAAATAGGACTCCGAAAAATTAATCAAGGAAATCAACGATCACTATGTCATCAGATAGCCATAAATCGTACAACTATTACCCTCCTGGTGATGGACCAGTTTCCATCTTGGCCATAAGTTACTCAAGTCTCTCATTCACAGAATGGTTGAGAAAATTCCTTATCCAACCTATCCGCATCTCATTTGGAGCCTTATCACTATGATTTGATTATCCACATGGAACACTCGAGAGTCATCACCCTCGTCACTCCATATGATTATGATGGCCTACTGGTAAGCCACATTACTGCTGAAACCTCCATTTTAGGACCCTCATGTCCCCCATATGCAGTGCTGGAAGTGAATTCGGACTGAAGGACCCCCTTTGTCGAGTACCTTCACCATGGTAGCGTCCTAGTAGATCGATCCGTGCGTGAGCGAATCTGATAATGCACATTGCAGTTTACCCTCCAGAGTGGTCTCGGTCTTGAGAAGATCCTCTAAAAGTGTGGGTTTAATGGGGTTCTCCTCCTTTTCATTCAAGGAGTGGATATTTCTAAAAACAAGCAAGAGGTTCATGCTGGTTCACGTGGGGCTCATCGGACCGGGCCAAAAGTATCTCACCAGATCTAGAGGTTGGGCTTTTTTTAGCCCTCGATAATCATTGACTACATCGTGTTTTACAAGAGGTGTCATGCTTTCTAGATACATGCTAATGTTTTGCATCGGCTGCTGCAGCCTATCCACACTACCAATTACTCTTGGACATCAGTGGTATGGGGAATCGATGTCATGGGGCCATATCCACTGGCGACATCTCACCAATGAAGATTCATCATGACCACTATAGATTTATTTTCCATGTGGGTAGAGGAAATTCCACTCAAGGAGTTCTAGGCCCGTCCTGTTGTCAAATTTGGGAGATCCAACCTCACATGATGATTTAGAGTCCCTCATGTTATCCTCACCGATAAAGGAAACATCTTTCGGGAATTTGAGTTGAATAAATTGTACGCTAAGTAAAAAATTCATTCTAATCACACCTCTTGCTATCATGTGCAATAAAATGGCTAGATTAAGGCAATAAACAAACCCATATCTAACATCCTGCAAAAATTGGTTGGTCAGAACAAGAGGAGTTTTCCAAAAAATATCCCCAACGCCCTCTGGGCCTATAAGAAAATGACTCGTAATTCCACACAGGTGACCACATATTCCCTAGTGTATGGAACAAAGGCTCTTTTTCCCATCGTGATTTAATTTCCTTCATTACACACAACTATATATGACCTGCAAGCACAAGAAAAGGTAACTTAAATCCATTTGGAGGAATTATAAGTGCTCGTAGATAGTAGTCTTTGTGCCATGAAAAATCTGAAAAGGCATCAGAAAAATACAGCTAGAGGTTTCAACAAGAAGGTTCTCCTCCACTATTTCTTGTAAGGTGACTTGGTGTTGGCCCTGAAAACACCAATGATATCTTGTAGGAAACCACCCAAACTAGAGACCAAATGGGAATGACCTTACATCATTTACTAGGTTTACCCAAATGAAGAGTACTCTCTGGTTACCATGGTTGGAGAGCGTATAACTCCTCCCTCCAATGCCAAAGTTCTCAAACTATACTTTTCCTACGAAAATGGGTCCTACATGACCTTAAACTATTATTCCCCACATGAAATTAAAATATATGTTGTCTCGCTAGACAATAAAATGTATTTGGTCCTCCATGACCTTAAACACTTGTGTCTAGTATGACATTAACTAGTTTTTCATCCCTCATGATGGTAAACTGCAAGACGGTCTGAGCTCTATGACCAAAAAAAAGATCCATATGGTTATGCGTAACTTTTAACTATTCTGTCTTGTCCACATGATGTTAATATGTGTAATACATTTGAACTGAAGGATTTCAATCTATTTAGCATCTATCCTCACTAAACAATGTTAAATTCAAATCCCCATCTTGAACAATGTATGTCTTGATTCCCATCCTCATGGGATATATAGGAATGATAGGACGCCTCATCTTGAGTTCATCCCCCAGACTCTTTTCATTGACTATTCCCCTAGGTTTAGTTTCCTCATAGGATCCCACAAGGTGTAATGTAGGCTTATTTATCCCCAATAATGTTGGGATTTTGATAATTGCACAATGTGGCCTTCCTCGTTATTCTATCCTTTCCACTACCTCATCGCACAATGTTAAACTGCATGACCCTGTCAAGAAAAACATATGGCAAGATTCCCATCCTCAGGGGAAACATAGGAAAACTCGAATGCCTCATCTTGATTCTATCCCACACAGTAATTTCATTGAATATTCTCTTGAGGTGTAGGTTCCTGGGAGGATACCACATGGTGCAGTGTAGGATTCTTTTTCCCAACTCATTTTGGGATTACAATAATTGTACCATGTTCTTCTCCTAGTCCTTCTATCCTCATCGCGTCCTCCTCACATGACGTTAAACTGCATGGACCTTTATGAACTACATATTGATTGATTACTATCCTCATGGGATATGTAGGAATTCCCATAAATGTCATCTATTGTCCCAGCCACAAACCTCAAGATCTACCCTTGGGTCGAAAAACAAGTTGTGGTGTATTCTTTTTCCCTCATTCACATTGAGTTCATCATGACTTCATCATGTATCCCTCTCCATAATGATCTCCACCTCTTTCATCATCCCACAAGATGTTACACTGCACATGCACATTCATGCTTCACACACTCCCTTTACATGATTCTTTATCATCTTTCCCATTCGAGAGGACTCTCAAACATCATGGAGTTTTTGCCTAAGGGTTCTCATACCATTTTAGGCCAACTTCATCAAGGATCTTGAGTGATAAATTGATACAAGTTACACACTGTGAACCTGTTTAGGGGTTGACACTCATTTGTTTCTCCCCTTCGAGGTTACATGATGTGGAAACTATGTTTCGAACGTGGTCAGCAGTCATCCATCATCCTTGCAACGACCCCATATATACCAAGTATTGGTTGTAGTGATTAATTTGGTCCTTTTATCTATTAAAACATCAGTCTGCCTCTTTAAAGAGTGTTAGTCCAAATTCCATACCCTTATATGTTGGGGACAACAAGATCTCATTCCTTGTTTACCATACCAATCATTGCTCACGCATGGATTATGAATTTTGGTAAGGAAATACCATCATAAAGGGTAATGTGTATACATTTGGATATCTATGACCTTAAACTATGATAACCATCATCGTCATTGCAAGACATTAAAGTGAAAACTGGTGGGGACTTCCTATCTCAGGTCCCTTGGCTTTCCAATTCCCCAACCCAACTTCTTTACTAGAATTGTGTAGTATGAACTCTTTTTCCTCAGTCACATTGGGCTATTTATTCCAACCCACATACAGACCATTGGGACACCCCTCCATATTTTAATTGCCTAAAGACATTAAAATGCAAAGGTCCCACCATTCTTCATAGGTCCCATCATTTCTGTTTCCACCATCATTCACATCCAAAATGACCCCCGTATGTCATAGATGTTTGGCCTAAGGGCCCTCCTACATTTTCTGGACAATGTCCTCAAGGATCCTGAGTGACAAATTGATACATGTCCCATGTTATGAATATGGTCAATGGCCAAAGCTCAATTTTTTACCCTAATCCTAGTCACACTATATGGATACTATGTTTTGAACAGGGTCAGCAATTATCCTCAGTCATTGTTTTCATTTTTTGTCCTCCCACATAATAGGCACGATGATTCATCCTTTCATTCCATATTTACATCACACATGAAATTAAACATGGAATCTATGGTCTGTGCCCTATGACCTTAAACTAAGAGAACCAATGTCCCCTCTATAATACATTAAACTAAAAAATGGTTGATACATCTTGTCTTAGATCCTTTAACCTTTTTTACCCCTATCCCAAGTTCTCATTTGGGATTGTACGGTGTGGTATCAACTTGTGTCGTCATTCACATTGGGTTACCTGTCCTTCCATACACATCCCTCATTGAGATACATATCCCCTATCTACGTCCTTTCCGTAAGAAATAATAGTGAACAGCATCCCCCATAATTAAGTGTGTCATGATTCCCATCTTTATGAGATATGTAGGACCACCCGTACATTTATCATTCGGGTAAAACCCAATTTCATAGAATCCAATTTGTCATATGGGCCCCTGGATTGTGTTTTTTTTGAAGAGGGTTATACAGTGTGGTATTGTCTTGCATCCTCATTCACGTTGGGTTTGTTCCAACCACATCACATATATATTTCTCCTGAGATATCTTCGTCCCCATGTCCTATGCTCATATTTTAGAGCCAACAACTAATGAGTTGGGCCCCTCGACCCTATTTGACGGTTCACCGATTCTCCTAGCAGCACTCTAGTTCAGGACCTAGAGTGTTGGATTCTACAAGACATGTTATCACACATTTTAAATGCTTTATGTTCCCCTTTATTTTGGATTTCATCATTTTCATCTCCAAAAGGCCCTCAAATGGTCAAGATGCTCGACCTAAGGGCTATCATACAATCTTAAGACAACTTCCTCAAGGATATCATGCAACAAATTGATACAGGTCCTATGTTGTAATTATGGTTTACGGTTGACACTCACATGTTGTTCCCATTTCATGACACACGATATGGATGCAATTTTTTGAACACAGTCAACAGTTATCTTCCATCATCACACCACCCCATCAAGCCCTAATTATCTAATGCATGATTCACATCGTTATCAACTCCATCTTGTCTAAATGTAATTTCAACACTCATGGTACTATCCCACAATTCACATTTCCATGTTTGGAGGACACCGAAATGGTGAGGTGTCATTCGGGGCTCCGCACCGATTTCCCCTTTATGTGTATTCCATGTGTTGCGAAGTCTTTCTCTTCCCTTGTTTCCCACATCGAGCATAGCTCACATGGGATTAGGAATTCTGTTGGGGTTTTCACCCATTTGGAAGAGTCCCATTATATATATGGTCTGATCTATAGGACCATAAACTAAGATCTCTCAACATTCTTGCCATAAGATGTAAAATTGCATGACATTCCTAGAACTATGAATAGAATGATTCCCATATTTAAGGGATATGTAGGAACCCTGGAGCATCTGATCATTGGGTCCATCTCAGGTTCCCCCTAATTACCATTTCCATTCACCTTTTTGGCCCTACCTTTCATAAGATTGCATGGTATGGTGCGGGTCCTCATCCTCAGTCCCATCGGGTTTGCGATAGATGTACCATGTACTCACTTTTTAGGAGCTAGTATCTCCCGCCTTTAATTTCGTATGACATTAAACTATACCTTCAGGAAGTACGTATGGATTGATCTCCATAATAATGGGGTATGTAGGAACACCGAGATGCCTCATCCTTGGGTCCATCCACTTATTCTATGACTTTTTCTAGCCCCTCATCCTGGGGTTTCTTCACCAAAATTTCTTCTTCTATGGTGTGGTCTTATGTCCTCATTCACTTCGGGTATTCTTTATCATTCCATTCACATTCACCCCTAAAACCTTGTTTCTTCTATATGTGTCTATGCTATATGACCTTAAACTCTGCTGCCTGGTCCCACATGACTTTAAACTGTTGACTCTTTATTGTATGACATTAAAATTAATTGGAATGTCCTATCATTTGACCCTAAAATGTGACATTATATTCCTGTCCACATGATGATAAATGACAATACATTGGGATTCCCTCACTTGAGAGAACATCTTGTTTGGTAGCATTTATCCACCAGACCATTTTTTCACGACCTAACATTGGATTTATTTCTATAGATATTTAATGATTCTATAGATTAAGGTTATCGCTCTTAAAAAACACACATCCATCCTAAAGAACAAATAATATCTATCAAATGCTACTTCCTTTGGTGTGGGGGCTAGAACCACATGATAATATTGTCCCTGGAATTGGTACCCTACCATTAAATTTTTAAAACTTCATATTTCTTGATCCCCATCACAATTTGGTACATAGAAATGCTCAGGATCATTGCATCGGGCCTAGAACTACTTTCACTTTTTACACCTCGATATAAAACATCTCTAGGGAGAACATGGTTTGATAAGGACTCCTGCTGTCCTCATTCACATCGGGATTTCTAATAACTACACCACGTGTCTCCCTCCCTCCATTATATCTATAGTCCAAGATCTAAGACCATTAATCTATGATCAAATTATCCTTTTTTTAGGACACAAATCCATGAGTTATTTTTAAGAACTATGTGTGGCTTGATTCCCATCGTCATGGGATAAATAGGAACACCCAGACTTTCTTTATGAAGATCCAGCCACATGAACCCTAAATACTTTCCCCTTTTTCGTCCCTTTAGCCCAAACTCCATTTGATGTATGTGGTGTGGTGAGTAACTCTTGGGCTCTCTTTTGCATCATGTTTTGCAACAACCACACCATGTGCCTCCCTTGTCTCTTCCCATCCTAGTTCGAATTATATGACCCCAAACAAATATTTCCCTATGGGATCTATGCATCAGTTTCAACTACTTCGCCACCCTGTAAGCATTTAATTAAACTATGTTACCTTTTAATATCCAACTCTCTGACCTTAATCTAGGTGCATGTGACAGCATGACCCTTGTTCTTAGAAAGGGATGTGAATCTCTCTATCTGATGCATCTTATTGTCATACTCAAACGTGTCATGAAAAAGAGCCCAATGTGTTGAATTTTTACAAGGAAATTTCCTCGTTTATTGTCCAAGATTCACGAGCCCTTTATTTGGATCCATATCCTCTTCCAAGTCTTAAGGGATCACCTTTACAACTGGTTATCATGCCACATTGGCTCACATAACATATTGGGAAAATGTCCCTGAAGACCTTAGGAAACATTTGCGACAAGTCTCATGTTTCAAAAATGGTCAGTGGTCAATCCTCAATTGTCTATCCCCATTTCAGGACAACATGTAATAGATACTATGTTTTGAACATGGTCAGCTTTTATCCTCTATCACCATGACACCACCATTATGATATAGATATTATCCATTGTGACTCATGTCTTTCTACTCCCTTATGTTCACGTGGAATTCATCACACTCGGTTTTACACCATTACACAACAGTGTTCATTAAGAAGGAACTTCAATAATTTTGGGATGTCATTCACCTTGAATTTTATCTCCCTTAATGTGTGCCTCATTGTACCATGAAAATATCATCACTAATACTTGATCCCCACATCGATAATGACTCACGTGGGAATAGTAGTGTTGGGAGGGCATGTATTGGTGAAACTATGAAACATAATATTTTTGTCCCACATGATGTAAAATTATGATTAAAGAATTACATGCGGATAGATTCCCATCCTAATAGGGTATGTAGGAGATCCCTACCAATTTGCCTCAGTCCCTACCAATATTTCAATTTTGGTCCCTTGACCTAAAATAAATTCTTAAAGGATACGTGGTGTGGTGTGGATTTTTTCCTTATTCACGTTAGGATATGTAATGCGCCATGAGTTTCATTTTTAGGTGATGATGTTCTCAATGCTTGAATTTAAACTGTGGTTCTACCCAGAATAAGTTCAGGATGCACCATGTTAATCTTGGGATACGCCAGCTTCATCGCAAGATAGGATTCTCACAACCAACGTTGGTCTATGACCACTCAATAATTTATGAACTACATTTGGTTTGATGATCATTCGTATGGGTTAATTTGATACGTCTGGGCAATTTTCATTAGGCCGATCCTTATGTCCTTAAAAGAGTGGTCCTGTTTGGAATTAGTTTTGATCCCGGATCAGACCAATGCACTAACGTAATGTGCTTTCATCACGATGACATAATTTCAAGAGTTCTGGAATCCATTAAAAAAACCCATCACTCCACCCTCTACACTTTGTGTGTCCTTTGTTCGGACCCTCATCCTATTTCACGACTAAACGAACCCCCTAATAGCATGGATTCTCATCCTATGGCCCACTTACCATTATGGGATAACATTTTAGAAGACTAATGGATAAAATTTTGAGTCACACCCCATATTTTGAACATGGTCAGTGGTGGGCCCTCTTTTTTATCCCCATTTCAGGCTTATGCAATTGGGTTACTCTGTTTTGAACACAGTTAATAGTTGTCCTTTAATTTCAAACCACCTCACAATGTCTCGAATATTTGATACTATAATTTACAATTTCCACCCCTCTATGTTTAGACTAGTTCTAATACCCCTAGAGTTATGCCACTCATGCCTCAGAGTACATTGGGAAGTGGAAAATTTGATTATCATAGAAAATTCATTCTCCATTCAGGCCTCCCTTTTTCCCCAGAAATCCCCATTGGTCTTTTTTATTATGGATTCCCATAGATGGGTTGTTACTCCCACATTAAAATTATGTAACGATATGATCATTCCTTGCCTCACACATCAGGCACGACCCACATGATCTTAGGGGTTCATCACTAGATATTTCATGTATGTTAAAATGATTCAATAATCAAAATGGAAAGTGAAATTCATGCAATTGTTCAAAATTTTTGAGTGAAGCATCAAGGAACATTATAAAGTGCACACCAATCACAACGCCCAGAGTTTATCCCCTAAAATAGATGTGTTGACATCTTAAACTATACGTTTTAGCTCTACCACTCACTGAATCATGGCGTCCAGAACCTGTTGTTGCCTATTGAGGTCCTACTCTTATTCGACGACAACAGGGCATTGTTTGTCAACCTCAATCTAGGCCTGGTCCTCGACAGCTCGGATGAGGATCATCCCTTTAGAGGCTCACCTTATCAGTTATTTAGCCTCTTCCATCTAAGCCATCAGGCATGATATGAGCCCTAATTACTCCTCGAGGGAAGATGAAAGCTCATTCTCATGCAACCTCAAATGGGGGATCTCATGTTCAGACTTATAGAGCCTTAGAATATTGATGACTTTTCTCTACATCGAGCTCACACTGAGACTGCTAGTATCTTCCCATAGCCTCTCAATAAGGTAGTCCCAAATAAGCCCGTGCTGGCATTGGGAATATACTCTAATAGCACATAGTTCATGCAGCCATGTACGAAGCCTCGCCATCTGATCCATCCATTGTGCTTGAGGGGTCTCTATGATAAAGATCTTGATCAATATCCATGATCATTATTGAATGAACATACATTCATGTTCATTATAAGTAGTTTCATCCTAATCTCGTGGGTTCGTAGGTTCATATCCGGGAAACACCTCCAAAAGACCGACAACAGGGACTTCCTTGGGTTGGTCTTTATCACTGGATTCCACTTCAATGACATCCTCCTAGTTGATTTTAACCACTATCCAACTAGAAATATCACCCAACGCCATAGTCCATTCATAGGAAATATGGACTGGCCATATAGGGAGATCAACGCAATTGGGAGCGGCACCTCAACTCGGAGTGGAGCCTCCATTATCCCAGTCATTTGCTTTGTTAGCATACACACCATAATAGAAACATTGTATGCAAAGTTCATGCTAGCCAGTTTGACCAACATGGTAATTGGTTCACGTCTGGAGTAGGAGGCTTACTTTTCTCTTCCTATTGGTTATTCTAGAGGAATAACATCATTAAGAGGCTAGGGTGCATACCCCCATATACGATTGGGGTTTATGAGGGTTTTGAGGAGGCCACCCCCGATCGTCCAACATTGCTATACTCTACCAGCATAATCCCCCCAGTTTTGGGTGCCGATGTTGGGTCCTCTATGACTGCCACACCATAGTACACACCAGTGAGATTGGCCAAGTGAAGGTACTTACATAAGGGTATATGTAAGTGGATAAATCCGAAAAAGATTGGGAAGACATTAGTGAACTTAAATGGAGAGGAAACCTACATCCAATGTTTTAGCGAATTCACCCAAGGAGATTCTGCTGGAGGCTAGTATCTCACCTTCTTCAAGAGAGGATCCGCTAGAGGTCCCATCTATTTCACAACGAGAGTCTCCCAAGATGACTTCATCCTACCGTGATTCATCTGTGTGGTCGGTCAAGGGGAAATACTCTTCTAGTTGAGCAGTCATTGCTTTTGCGAGAGTAGTCATATTAAGAAGCACCCTTTCCCGGTGCGACATAGGCTGCATATCCCACAAGAACTTATTACCTCATCTAGATCCATCACAAATTTTCTTCCCTCTGTAGGGTTAGAATTGAAGCTGCCTTTCACAAAGCTGAGATCCCCTAGTGACATCCAGTGTATGTTCAAGTTCGACTATAAACCGTTAATTACAGGGTGCAGCAAGTTCTTGGGATCTTGAGGGGTGATCCTGCGAAAGCCCCGAGATGGTTAGCCTCCCCCCAGGGACCACATAGATGGATCTATTATTCCGGGCACTCCCCTCTCACCCGCTTCACGTCCGACCAGTAGTGGCTGAGTAATTATCGATTCATTTCTTACTTCCCCTACATTTATAGCCTTACCGCCCTGAAAAATGAATGTGTTAAGTTCCTGATTCCCCCAACACCATTGTTCGGTGTCATGGCATTGGAACCACCTTGATGACTTGGATGGTCACTTGCTTCAAAATTTCACCAGGGTAGGTAACCTCCCAACACTGTGCATACTCATGGACCAATCCGAATGCAGCATCCGGTGGAGGATGATTATTCAGCTTCTTCCATTCCTCTATTGTAAACATCATCCAGAGTTGTTGCATCACACACGGGTTATTCTCATGGCGCATGTTCATGTACACCTGGGGAGTAAACCTCTACAGACAACAGAATTGTGGAGTGAACCAGTTCAAAGTGTATGACTAAAATATGGGTTCGTAATCTACATGTTCCACCAGCACACCACTTCCAAATGACATAAGATTCGATTTTTTCTCCATTGTATACGTGCGAGTCATCGTAATAATCCCCGGTTGGAAAGGGGAATGGATTTAAGATGAACTTCTCTGCTCGCCCTATCTTACACAACACGGTCAAAGCATCCATCTTCCATGTGGCGCTCCACACAATGTTCAAAATAGGTGGGTGAGAATTTATCTCTAGTGGAGAATTGGGATTAAGGTATTCATAACCCCCCATGTGCACCGCAATATAGCTGTACAAAAGGTGGAACAGCCCGCAGAATTGCATTGGCCTTTTCACTTCACTGGAGTGACGAAGAAAACAATACAACTTTTCTCTCATGGTTATGCCAAGATTGTTTTAGTCCCCACTGGCCAGTTGAGCCACCGTGATAAATTTTCATGGTCTCAACCCCATATAAGAATCTTTTACGGGTAATATTCATCCAAAGATCAGCACTTAAATATACACGACAAGCCTGACTATAAGTCTCCTCTTAGTCATGATATTGTATCCCCACAGCTTCCACTATCTATCTTCTAAGAATCACCATTATGAAACCTCTTTTACCCTCTTATCTCCTCGCAAAAAAATCGGGGGATTCTCCAACAGTATTCCCTCCTCCAAGGGGAAATTTGTGAGGTAACCAAAATACTATTTTAATTGTATGTCTCAGGTATTTTATTTGTCCTCATCCATGATAGGTAGAAGCCTTAGCAATGCCATCATCAAAGGTGGGATTTTATCCCTATCACCCCAGGAATTCATGGTTGGGAAGAAATTGTCGTACGTCCATCCTAGGATTGGAATGCTGGAAATTTGGTTGTGGTCTTAGAGGCTGATGTAAACCTCCCCATGATGCAACTGATATGTGTTTGTATCTAGAGACCATTGGCTCATCAACTCTAGTATTATTTCCTTCGATAAAGATATGCTAAATTGGGTGGCCCATGCCACCTCATAGAGGCCAACCCACCACAAAAAATTCTTTAACTCTTCATAAGACATGCATTACCAGTTGTTCCATGACCATTTGTATGTGAAGTTACCAACCTGAAACAAGTCCCACCTTGTTATACCCCCTTTCGAATTTTATGAGCCTATCCTTGTTGATATTCTTATATATTGGTAGGGATTCCTTCTATAGTAGTGCCTTTTTGTCAATGCTATTAACATGATTATACAGACAATGTGATGTGACTGTGGTATGATCTTTTTTGATGCGCCCATAAGTGGCCCTATGCCACTGATATTGATCGTGGATAACCATGAACCAGTAAGTTGGCTCATATTTTCTAGTACCAAGAATTAATACTTTGTCTCATAAGCCAAATCCATATAATGAAAAGAACATTCATAGTATATATTACCTATGCACCTCTGTCAGCTGCTATGTTAGCAATTTTTGATCATAAGTACTTTGGATTTAATCACCAAATATTAGGTTGTTGGATATGGCTTCCCTCCGAGCACCATCAACACGAACCTCTTGCGCTGCCTCCCGATTGTCCATTGAGTCCAAGGACATTGAGAAAATGGGGATGAGATATGAGAGTCAAGCAATAAACATTCTCAAATACCCTTCGCGAAGACCTTTCGTTGAGATGATCACACTTCCCTTTTGTGCCCCCAAAAAGATCGGGCTTCGGCCTGCATCACATAGAAAGAAGTGGATCGCAATGCTCCATTTCATTGAAAATAATTCTTGAATGCCCCAAACCAAAGACTCTAGTTCCCTAAAAAATTCATAGAGAGGATTGTTCACAAAGAGAGTACAAGCACTATCGTTTTCAAATAACTAGGTGTGGAAAAAACACCTCTGAGCCCTTATATATAGGTGCCAAAGCTAATGTATCCATGGTGAGCCTTGAGCTCTTCATGCCACCCCTAGATTTGCAGTGAGCCATGATCAATTCGCGGAATCCCAGGGATTCACAAAACATTCCACAATTGGGGAACCACCCCCAATTGCTTTTTAGCACCCATCGCCCCATGAACCACACCCACTTAATGAAAAACCCTTTGTGTGAAGAGAAAGGTTCCACCTTTAGCGAACCAGATTCTCCCCAACCTTTGTGATCCACTAAATGATCATTCATCCCATTTTCTTTGGCGTATTTCCCTTAGAATTCGACTGTCTTCTTCTTTCAGCTCCAATTCTGATGAGGGGGGATTTTTGTGGGTGAAAATGCATCCAAACCATTCAACAGATTCAAATCTATGATCAGATGAAGCCACATTTTTAACGGGTCTAAAAATAGCATCTATGACCGTTCAAAAGGTCCCCTGATGTTATTAATATTTTCATGACTTATTATATTCCCCCTTTATTGATTTTATATGAAATGGGCATAATTTGTGTTAAATATTAATGTTTTAATATTAAGTATAATTTTTTAGCATTTATAGAAGTAGTTCAATTGAGTCAGTTTACTATTCTAATAATAAATATCACTATACTGATCTAAATTGTTTGGTTCATGTTTTATAAAATTCTCCTTTCAATATAAAGCATTTCATTACAAGGTACCATGATCCAATTCTGCCATTGGAAGGGTCATATGGTCCTGAAAAACAAGACCAAAGAATATGTGAACAAACTGGACCAACCTTGAAGATTGATTTACTGGGCTCACTCCAGAAGTCCAAAAAAATTAAATCTCCACCATAATTCTGGGGACAGTACATTTCATCTTGGATAAAAATTTCAAGGCCCAACTCTATGTACAATGGGCCCAAATGATGCTCTGAAGTCCAGCCCACCATTCTGGATGAGAAATAAAATCAGTATAGTATTCATGACATATCTCATGATATATGAATCAAATCGATCTGATATTTTTCAGTGTGAAAGATGTGATATAGACATCCTACTCTGTTGATAAACCCATTCGGATTTGAATGCCTCTTCATATTCAAAAATTCTTTTACATTCTGGACTTCAAAAAGACTCGATTGAAATGGACAGTTTTACCTTGTTTACTCAACCAGCCATAACTTTTTATCCTTAATTCCAAATGACTTAAACTTTTGTGAGTAGTCGGCCAATGATATTATCTACAACCTTGAAGAAGGAGATTTCTCGAGATTCGGCTGTCATGATGTCCATATCTTTGAGCCAAGTGGAGGGGTATTGCTGGAATGTAAACAGTCCACTCTTGGGGCTATAAATACTCTCCCCTTCTCTCCTTGAGAGGGGTTGGAATTTCAAAAGAGAGGATAACATATTGGAACTACCAAATCCTTTACAAAGGCTTGGGAGGACCTGTCATACTCATTTTTTCACTTGAGAGACCTTTCCTCCTCTCTTTGTTTTCACTTACTTTCATGTTCTTCATTTTTGTAATTTTGTAAGTCCTTTCTTTTGTAATTCTATTTTAATGAAAGTTTCTTCTTCAATATCTCTTATTCTCATCCACCTTCTGTAATTTAATATTTATGTACTTAAAATAGTTTAAATTCAGTTGAATCCCCGTCCCTTCTTTTTCTTACTCATTCAATCGAAAATCCGTTTTTAATTTTCTTCATCGTTTGTCTGTGTGTTCGGCACACTACTCTTATCTTGTCCTTTTCTATTTCTTCTCATTATAATTCATCACCATAATCATTATAACCAGATTAGTAATCATTTTAATGTCTGGTTAAATATTAATTTGGGTGAGTTATAATTTAGGTATGTTATGTGATTGAGAGCTTTTGCTCAACGAATGTTCTTTAAATTAATATTGTGTATGTTGAACTTTATATGTCATGGATTAATGACATGTTTTGTTTAATATGTGGATTCCATGGATTACTAGAACCACAAATACACTACCATAAACAAGTAATGGTAATGATTAGAAACCTAAGTTATGTTAAGTCTTGTATTAAAGCTTAAACACTTAGAAATTTTAATCGATGTCAACTTGTGAAGTGGGTGTTAATTTAAATGCAATATAAAGCAAAGCTCAAGGATATCACTAGCATAACTCCCTAACAATGAACTCGCCACCATATTTATCAATTTTCAAAATCAATTATAGTTAATCAATTATTTCAATTAATCTCTGCAAACAAACCCCCCTAATGAAAATACAATCAACTAAAAACAAACGACTATTTCATAGTATCATCACCGAGGATTCGACACGAGTGCTGGTATACACATTAGCAGAGCATCGGAACTTTGATCGGTCGATAGGCAACAAATGACCATGCATTTCAATTGGATCCATTTCCAGGGAAGGTTCTTTCATTAGTCATTAGTTTCTAGTTATTGTAAAAAAAACCAAAAAAAAACAAAATTTTAAAAAAATTGAAATAAAATCACAAAGAAAAACCTATCTTCTCATAAAAATCATAAACGGAAAAAATACAAAGAAAAACATGTCTTCCTCTTTCTTCCAAAATCTCTCTAAATGACCCATAGCCTTCCAAACAATCCCTCTGATTTGTTTGACCCTGAAATTGAGCAAACACTTCGCCAACTTAGGAGGAACAAAAGAGATAATCTAATAATTCAAGAACAAGTCCTTGTCCAACCAATTGAATTAGATATGGACAATCCTAGGGAACAAACACATAAAGAAATCGCTGCCCCTGATATGAATTACCAACCTCTTGGTATTCAATATCCAAATATAGAGGCTGAATTTGAACACAAATCGGGTTTGATTCATCTTCTCCCTCATTTCCATGGGCTACCCGGTGAGGATTCACATCTCCACCTTAAAGAGTTCCAAGTAGTGTGCTCTCCCATGAATCCTCAAGGGGTTTCTGAAGAACAAATGAATCTCCGAGCATTCCCTTTTTCCCTAGTTGACACTGCTAAGTCATGGCTCTACTACCTAACTCCTGGTTCCATAAATACATGGAATGACATGAAGCGGAAATTCTTAGATAAATTCTTTCCTGCTTCTCGTACTACTTCTATCCGAAAGGAAATAAGTGGTATTCGTCAGTTCCAATGTGAATCAATCCATGAGTACTGGGAGAGGTTCAAAAAGCATGTGGAAACCTCCCCACATCATCAAATCCCTGACCAACTCTTGATCCAATAATTCTATGAGGGGATATTGGATATGGAGAGAACTCTCATTAATGCTGCAAGTGGTGGTGCTCTGGTTGATAAAACTCCTACAGTTGCAATAGATCTAATATGTAATGTGGCTGAAAACACACAACAATTCCACACTTGAGCACATGCTCAAGTCAAACAAGCCAAAGATAATCAATCAATTGAGCCGAACAAAATGACCGAGTGGATGAGTGAACTTACAGGTCTTGTGCGACATATAGATGTGGCTACCAAATCCCCAACCTCATCTTCTCCACAATCAATGTTCCTAGACCAATCAAAAACTGTGGAATCTGCAACTCTCCATCTCATCCAACTGACACTTGTCCACAACTTCAAGAGGATCAATCGGATTCATCTGGACCAATGGATCGCAATGCAACATATGCTCAGCGGAACACCAATCCGCAACTATCAGGTTAGTTTGATAGAAACTTCAACCAACCTCACTCTGAGCCCTTCTCCTCTAACATTAACCAATGATTGAGGTATGGTAATACCGTCTCTCATACCCCTCAATTCCCTGCTCAAAACCCAAACAATTCCAATATGGTCAAAGTGGTGGTAACTTCCATAAACCTTATCCTTTTGTTCATCAACCTAAAAGGAATAATTCTCCTCCTGGATTCTATTATCCTAGTGAGCCTTCCCAATTCCAAAACCAATACAATCGATTTCCCAAGAACCAAGATCAAGGAAATCCCAATCCAGGACAAGCATCTTCTTCCAAGAAACCATGGGAAAGTGCAGTGGAAGATCTTGCCACCTTCACCCGTTCTAGTTTCAAAAACATTGAAACTCAAGTAGGTCAACTTGCATCCCACCTGAGTAAGCAACAACAATCAAATTCTTCCCAACTCCCAGCTCAACCATTACCCAACCCCAAGGGTAATGTAAGTGAAATTGAACTTAGATCGGGAATGCTCATTGCTATGCCTCAAGATAAGTCCTCTAGCCCTCCTTTGAATGTTGAACTAGAAAACGAAAAGAAAAAGAAACTTGAAAAGGAACCTGGAACCATTCCCTCACCTACTTCAATTCCACTTAGGAACCCAATTACTTTTCATCAAGTCGTTTCTAAACCAAGGAAGTCCTTTGAACCTGATCCTGAAATGCTCGACATGTTTAGACGTGTTGAATCCAACATTACCCTCTTAGATGCCAGAAAACAAATTCCTAAGTATGCCAAGTTTCTTAAGGAATTTTTCACCCTCAAGAGGAAACTTTGGACCTTTGAAAATGTTTCCACCCAGCATTCCATACCCATTAAGTGAAAAGATCCAGGTACCTTTGCAATACCATGCCAAATTGGAAGTTCCAACATTGATGATGCACTCATAGACCTAGGAGCCTCAATTAATGTGATGCCCAAATCCATATTCTCCAACCATGGTCTAGGTCCCTTTCTCCCAATGGGTGTTGTCATTCAGTTAGCCAATCGAAGAACAACCAGTACTGAGGGAATAATTAAGGATGTCCTTGTCCAAGTCAATGATCTTATCTTCCCTTCTGATTTCTATGTCTTTGACGTGGAAGGTGAGATGAACTCTTCTCGATCTCCCCTAATTCTTGGAAGACCATTCCTCATGACTATGAGAACTAATATTGATGTCCATTCTGGCATCTTATCCATGGAATTCGGTGACCAAATGGTCAAATTGAACATTTTCCAAGCCATGCTATTCCCATATGAGGACCACTATGCATTCTCAATCAATGCTTTTGAGGACACTTCTAAGAGTCAATTGAACCCCATTCCATCATGTTCATCCTGTTCTAATGATAAAGGATCTTGTGAAATCTACACCATGATTAACCAAGTCAAAAATGGTGAAGTTGATGTGGACCTCTCATTCATAGACTTCATTAATCTAGAAGAACATGAAAAATCTCTTGAATCCCACATCAACTCTGATATCTACTGCTCCACCTTGGATAGTATTAAGGATAATTAATCTGAAGCAACTGAACTCCCTTCATCCATTTCTGAGATGTCTACCCCACAAATAGAATATGAGAGTAATCTGAAACCCCTTCCTACACACCTGAAATATGCATTCCTTTTCCATGATCACTCATATCCTGTCATTATCTCTGCCACACTTACTGAAAACGAGGAGTCCAAACTTGTTCAAGTATTAGAGGAAAACAAAAAGGCCTTAGGTTGGACCCTAGATGACATACCAGGAATAAACCTTGCCCTTTTCATGCATCAAATCCATCTTGAAGAGTCATCCAAACCAATTAGACAACCATAAGGAAGACTCAATCCACTCATACTTGAGGTAGTTAGGGAAGAGATCACCAAGCTTCTTCAAGCTGGTATTATATACCCAATTTCTGATAGTGAATGGGTTAGTCCAATTCATGTTGTATCTAAGAAGGGTGGGATAACTGTTGTCACAAATGAACATGGAGAGGTAGTCACAACTCGAGTTAAGAACAAATGGTGTGTGTACATCGACTATAGGAAATTGAATGTTAAAACCCTAAAATATCACTACCCTCTTCCATTCATTGATCAAATGCTAGAAAGATTGGCTGGAAAGTCACACTATTGCTTTCTTGATGGATACATTGGCTATTTTTAAATCCCAATCTCACCTCAGGACCAAGAAAAGACTACTTTCACACGCCCCTTTGGAACATATGCATATAGAAGAATGCCTTTCGAACTTTGCAATGCTCCTGCAACATTCAAGAGGTGTATGATGAGTATCTTTTTAGAATTCATTGAACACTGAATGGAAGTCTTCATGGATGAATTCACCATTTATGGTGAGTCATTTGAATCTTGTTTGTATTCACTCTCTCTAGTCCTCATAAAGTGTGTCAAGTGTAACCTTGTGTTAAATTTTAAAAAATGTCACTTTATGGTTGCAAATGGGATTGTTCTAGGGCACATATTTTCAAAAGATGGTATTTAAGTCGATCTTGAAAAAATTGAAGTAATCCAATCACTTCCTAAACCCAACACTGTTCGAGACATCTGTTCATTTCTCGTTCATGCTGGTTTCTATCAGAGATTCATCCATAACTTTAGTAAAATTTCTCTCCCACTCACTCGTTTTCTCCAAAATGATGTCTCTTTCTATTTTTATGAGGTTTTCAAGAGAGCCTTCATTGCACTCAAAACTACTCTTACATATGCCCTGATAATACAACCCCTAGATTGGTCATTACACTTTGAGTTGATGTGTGATGCTTCTGATAGAGCTGTTGTGGCTGTTCTTGGTAAAGATGAGAAACAATTCCTCATGTAATCTATTATGCCTCACAAACATTAGATGAAACTCAATCTCACTACACTGTCACTGAAAAGGAACTTGTAGCAGTGGTTTTTGCCTTAGATAAAATATGGTCCTATCTCTTAAGTTCCAAAATCATCATCTTCACAGACTATTATGCTATAAAGTTCCTAGCCAAGAAATGTGATTCCAAACTGAGGCTAATAAGATGTATCCTAATTCTCCATGAATTTTACCTTGAAATAAAAGATTGACCAGGAAAAGAAAACCATGTGGCTGATCACTTGAGTAGAATTTCTAATTTTTCTCATTCAGATATCATTGATCTTGAATTCCTCATTTAGAACCTTTCTTCTCTCACTCCAAAGTTACCATGGTATTCCCAATTGTAAATTATTTGATTTCTGGTGTTTTTTCTGAAATTTTTTCAAAAGAACAAAAAATGAAGTTGAAAAGTGATTCAAAATAATATTTTTGGGAAGAAAATAAACTTTGGAAAACTGGGGATGACATCGTAATTAGGAGATGTGTTGAAGAAAATGAACATTATTCCATATTATAATTTTGTCACTCACTTCTAGAAGGTGGCCACTTTGGACCACAAAGGACCTCCCGAAAGGTCCTAGACTCTGGATTCTTCTGGCCATCACTCTTGAAGGACTCACATGAGTTCTGTCAATCATGTCCCAATTTCCAAAAGTTTGGCACAATCTCTAAATGAAATGAAATACCCCAACAGCCCTTAATCTTTTGTGAAACCTTTGATGTTTGGGGCATCGATTTCATGGGACCATTTCCCCCTTCCAATGGATTCTCATACATTCTTCTTCCAGTCGATTATGTTTCCAGGTGGGTCGAGGCCAAACCCACTAGAAAGGATGATTCACATACTATTAGGGAGTTCCTAAAGACACACATCTTTCATAGATTTGGCACACCTCGTGCCTTGATCAGTGACTTAGGAACCCATTTTTGTAATAGAACCATGGAAGCTCTTCTGAAAAAGAATGGGGTTGTACATAAATCTTCAACTTTATATCACCCTCAAATAAATGGTATGGCTGAAATCTCTAATAGAGAAGTGAAAAGGGTACTTGAGAGAATTGTTAAGCCCACCAGAAAAGATTGGCCTGAGAGACTTGGTGAAGCCCTTTGGGCTTATCGAACTGCCTATAAAACACCAATTGGGATGTCTCCTTTTAGGCTAGTTTTTGGTAAAGTGTGTCACTTACCGGTTGAAATCCAACATAAGTATTTTTGGGCTGTGAAAACCTATAATATTGATTATGAAAAATCTGGAGAAGAAATATTGTTGCAATTGGCTGAACTAGAGGAGCTTCGACTTGAATCCTATGAGAATTCCAATCTATACAAAGAGAAGGCTAAGGTACTCCATGACAGACACATCCTGAGAAAGGTATTTCATGAAGTTGAAAAGGTAATGCTCTTCAATTCTCGATTCCGAATTCACCCAGGTAAGCTTAATTCTCGTTGGGAAGGTCCTTTTGTTATTACTAACGTTTACCCATTTGGTGCAGTGCAAGTCCAACACCCCTCTTCCAAAAGGTCATTCATGGTTAATGGACATCGGTTAAAGCATCACCATGAGAGGATGCACAATCCTGTATCCACATCTACTTACATTGGCTCCCCAACTTCTCTAGCCGACCTACCACTAGATGGAGAAGGAGACCCGCCAAATCCAAACCAGGGGGCACCTCTTTCCCTTTAACTCTCTATATCTCTTCCTCTCTCTACCTCTTTCTTCTTCTTCCTCTCTCTTTCAATTTTTTTTACCATTTTCTTTATCAAAACCTTTATTTTTCCCTTTATCTTTTTTTCGGTGTATCTTTACAAAAATGAAAACCTAATAAAAAAAAACCAAAAAAACAATCACATAAAAAATACAAAAAAATTATAAGTCATGCTTACTCACCATCGAGTTTTGAAATTTTGTACAACCATTTTGGGGAGTTAACAGACATGTTTTCATATCCAAAATTTTGTATTTTCATTATGACTTTGGATAAATAATTTTGTGTCAAAATTATCAAATTTTGAATGCTCGATTTTTGATTTGGAAAATGCTTTTCGCAAACCGTGAGAAAAAACAATTGCTTTCATGCCAAGGCCACATATGGACATATTTTCAAAATGTGTGTTTTCACCCCCATTTGTGTGTAATGAGTTTGTGGACCATCAAGCTGAATTTCCTACCTTAGTGTGTATTAATATGATAGAGGAATTTTCTGAACCACATGAAAATAACAATATCCAAATAGCCTCCCATATCCCTTACATTAATCCTCCTTTTGAAAGCCCCTTTAAGCATATGAAAACCTTTTCTTTGATAGCCACATTACAATCCCAATACCTTATCCCACCCAATATCCACATGGATTTTCATTGCATAAGTTTTTGAAATTTAAGTGTGGGGGGAAATGGATTTCATTTTTGGGTATCATTTCCTTACTTTCTGGTGTGTTATCATATTCTTGAGGGCAAGCATGCATTTTAGTGTGGGTGGGAGGTCGTCATTCAGTGGGATTTGGGAATGTATTGTAAAAATGATATTGAAAAATGTTAAAAAAATTAAAAAAAATTCAAAATAAAAAAAATGAAACAAATGGGTTATGTCTTGGGTTGGTAAAAAATCACTCTTCTTCAACCTTTGATCTTGTTATAACTATTACAATTAGTGTCGTGATGAGAACAAACATGGGTTGGGGTATGAGTGTGAGATCTGTTTCAAGGTCAACTTTCGAAAAAACAATGAAAAAAAAAGAAAAAGAAAAAAAAGAACACTTTCATTATATTCTTATTGGGATAAGTTTTCTGTTTTTTAAATATTCCATCTTCTCATTACCTTCATATTTTCCTCCCCTATTTTGTCTTTCTTCACACAATCATTCCCTTGTAAATATGTTTTTTTATTTCCTTCCATGTTTCATTTCAAAAAAATGTTCATTTCATTTTCTATGTTGGTCTTTTAACCCTCTTCTTATCTCTCTTGGACATTATATTCCTACTGTCCCATAGCCACAGAAAAAACCCTTAAAAAGACCTATTGATTCTTGTTCACCTTGGATAGGGATTGGAAGTTGGGAGCTCTTTTAAAACTCTACGATTTTCACTTTTGGTTAGTGAAAGAGTGAACCTCCACAAATGAATTTTATCATATTGAGAGGTGTGAGTTTTGAGTGTCAACATTTTCCATTTCTAAATTTGAGAATGAAAAAATTATTTAGTTTTAGAACATTGTTTCTGTAAAAACTTGTGGTGGAATTCAAAATGGATGAGTGAAATAGTCTAAACCTCCCCTGATTGGAGAAAATAAAATTTTAATATCTGTTGGTGAGTAAAAATGATTTTGTCATGTTTTTTATATTTGTTGCACATGAGGACATGCACAAAAATAAGTGTGGGGGAGCTGATGTTATTAATATTTTCATGAATTATTATATTCCCCCTTTACTGATTTTATATGAAATGAGAATAATTTGTGTGAAATATTAATTTTTTAATATTAAGTATAATTTTTGAGCATTTTTAGAAGTAGTCCAATTGAGTTAGTTTACAGTTTTAATAATACCTATCACTATACTAATATAAATTGCGTGGTTCTTGTTTTTTAGGATTCTACTTTTAATATAAAGCATTTCATTAGAAGGTACCATGAGCCAATTCTTCCATTTGATGGGTCACATGGTCCTCACAAACAAGACCAAGGAATCTGTGAACAAACTGGCCCAGCCGTGAAGATTGATTTACTGGGCTCAATCCAGAAGTCCAAAAACATTAACTCTCCACCCTAATTCTGGGGACAGTACATGACATATTGGATAAAAATTTCAAGGCCCAAATATAAGTAAAAGGGGCCAAAATGAAGCTTTGAAGTCCATCCCACCATTCTGACCGAGAAATAAAATCAGTATAGTATTCATGACATATCTCATGCTTTAAGCATCCAATCGAGCTGATATTTTGCAGTGTGAAATATGAGATATATACGGCCGACTCTGTTGAAGAACCCTTTCGGATTTGAAGGGATATGTATATTAAAAACCCATTTACATTCTGGACTTCAAAACAACTGGATTGAAATGGACAGTTTTACTTTGTTTAATCAACCGGCCATACCTTTTGATACTTAAGTCCAAATGACTCCATATTTTTCGAGTAGTCGGCCAACTCTATTTTATATAACCTTTAATAAGGGGATTTCTCGAGATTCGATTGTCATGATGTCCATATCTGCGATCCAAGTGGAGGGGTATTGCTGGAATGTAAACAGTCCACTCCTTGGGCTATAAATACTCTCCCCTTCTGTCCCCGAGAGGGGTTGGCATTTCACAAGAGAGGATAACATATTGTCATGACCAAAGACATTCCAAAGGCTTGGGAGGACCTTACATACTCACATTTTCACTTGAGAGACCTTTCTCCTCTCTTTGTTTTCACTTACTTTCATGTTCTTTGTTTTTGTAATTTTGTAAGTCCGTTCTTTTGTAATTCTGTTTTATGGAAAGTTTATTCTTAAATATCTCTTATTATCATCCACATTTTGTAATTTAATATTTATGTTCTTAAAATAGTTTATTTTCAGTTGAATCCCCTTCCCTTCTTTTTCTTCTTCATTCAATCAAAAATCCGTTTTTAATTTTCTTCATTTTTGTGTGTGTGTGTTTGGTGCACTACTCTTATCTTGTCCCTTTCATTTTCTTCTCTTTATAATTCATCACCATAATTATTATAACCAGATTAGTAATCATTTTAATGTCTGGGTAAATCTTTAATTGGGGTGAGTTATAATTTAGGTATGTTAAGTGATTTAGAGCTTTTTCTCAATGAATGTTCTTTAAATTAATATTGTGTATGTTGAACTTTATATGTCATGGATTAATGACATGTTTTGTTTAATATGTGGATTCCATGGATAATTAGAACCACAAATACAATACCATAAACAAGTAATGGTAATTATTAGAAACCTAAGTTAAGTTAAGGCTTCTATTAAAGCATAAACACATAGGAATTCTAATCGATGTCAACTTGTGAAGTGGGTGTTAATTTAAATGCAATATAAAGAAAAGCTCAAGGATATCACAAGATTAACTCCCTAATAATGAAGACACGCCAATATTTATCAATTTGTTAAATAAATTATAGTCAATCAATCATTTCAATTAAGCTCTGCAAACAAACCCCCCTAATCAAAATACAATCAACTAAAAACAAACGACTATTTCAAAGTATCATCGCTGAGGATTAGACCCGAGTGCTGCTATACACATTAGCAGAGCACCCGAACTTTGACAGGTCGATAGGCGTCAATCGGCCGTGCGTTTCAGTCTAGCGCCAGGCACTCAAAGTGGAAGTTTTATTCCCATGTGGACATCGCCGCGAAAGTTTCTGTGGCGTCTTAGTTTCTTGGGAGTCCAGCACTGACCGAGTCCCTTCTGTGGTGTCACGTCCCTTCTGTCCTGTGCTCCACAATGGTCATGTCGATGAAACTCTATGCAATGTCACAACTCTCGGTAGGGCCAATTTGGGCTGACAGAATGACTCCCTTATGCGGTGGCGCTCACCTCCGCAGCGTGTTTTGCACCCCTCCGATCAGGGATTCCAATAAATAGAAGGTTCCCCTATCTTCCAAACCATTTTTACTCAGACCATTCATCTTACATGTTCTCTTTATTCATAGATACTTGAGAAAAACTCATATGAGCTATCAAAGGTGCTTTCCTGTTGTGAAATGTCCCCCCATCGTGTGCATTTCATCCTCCGCCTCTAGTGGGGATGCACTTCACGAAGGGTTATGCCTTTCGTAGAGGAAGGGGCCCCTTTAGGTTGCCTGAGGGTTTGTGAAGCATTGATCCTTCTAAAACTTCTCTCAAGGTTTCGTGAAGCATAGAGCCTTCTCATAATCATCCCAAAACACATACGTATTCACTAAGGTGAATCCCTGCTCCTTTATGTGCTCTTCTTCTTGAATCCTTGACCATTTGCAAAGTTACCCCTCTTCACAAGGCCCTTTTCATTCACATATCCCATTATCTCTAGGAAATATTTCCTCTTAGTGAGGGACATACTCTTCCTGAAGTACATCTTATTCATGAAGCACCTCTTTGAGAGACTGAATTATTTACACATCCCTTTTCTGTGCGATCCTCTAGGTTCGTATGAAGTGATATCAAGGTCCCTTGGGCAGTGTTTTATGTTACGTTGCTTAGCCTTATGTTTCTTCTCATTGGAACAAAAATGAATATTGATTCTTCACATAAACATTATAATGTGGGACCCTCACTGGATCACATCACAACACCTGTTTACCACGTCATTTCCGGTGCCTTCCCTTTATTAAGGGTTAAAGATTTTGAGTTATGTTTTTCCTAAGGGTGCAAAGTAAACCCACCTCATCCGAGCCTCCGAACATTAAAATACCAAGCGACATCGTCCCCAGAACATGACATTAAACTGTGACCTCACCAGGTTTATGATACGCGGCCTGCCTCTTCTCAAAAAATCTCTATGCCCCCTCGTCTCCATGGGTGTGAGATATTTTTCACATAGAATGAGATCCTCTCTCCTAGAGTGGAACTATCCACAGTGAAGGGCAACCATCATGGTGTAAGCCCCTAGTCTTTCTTGAAGAAGCTAGAACCCTCAATCCTTTTTTATTCTCCAATGACAAATACTAGAGATGAGAGGGGAAAGCGGACCTTTGTTATCCTGTCCCTCTTCCTCTATGATTTTTTACTATCGGGCCTCCATCTTAAAGTATGTCCCAATATCCATCTCTCTAGTAAACTAACCACACATAATCCCCTGTTTCATTATTGTGATGTTGACTATGTTTAAGCCTCTATTTCCTATTTGGGCCACTAAGCATGTGTATTCCCCATTCCACTACCCAGAGACACACCTTTCATGACGTGATCATCAGGTATTTGTTGTATCTTGTTTGTCACACCGAGCATGACTCACGAGGTCTTAGAGAAAGCACCGACCATGAAATTATCCAGGGGTTGTCGTAGTGTGTAAGACCTAAAACCATCCCAAACTACATAGACTTTGATCCCTAAATTTTAGGTAGGGTACATAGGAAGCCTTCCTATGGTTCAAGCCCAACATCTTGTTGTCCTCAACCCCTTCACCTTAGATCGCCTTCATCCCGCAAGGCGTTTAAATGTACCCACCATATTGAACTGTGTGGGATTTGATCCCTCCCCCCTAGGCAGGGTATGTAGGAAGCCTACTTGAGGTTCAATCCCAACACCTACGAGTCCTGACCCCCTTCAGGTCGATTCACCTTCAACCTGAATGACGTTAATCTACATCCACCATCCCGAACTATGTGGAATTTGATCCCAACCTACAAGGCATGGTATACAGGAATCCTCCAAGAGATTCAATCCCAACACCTACTTTTCCCGACCCCCTTCATGTCAGTAAACCTTCATCTCACATAACATTAATCTACATCCACCATTCTAAACTATGTGGGAGTTGATCCCTGCCTCCTAGGACGGGTACATAGATAGCCTCCCTAAGGTACAATCCAAACACCTACTTGTCTCGAACCCCTTTAGGTCGGTTCACCTTCATCCCGTATGAACTTAATTAGAATCCACTATTGCAAACTATGTGGAATTTAATGCCTGCATCCTAGGAAGGGTACATTGGAAGTCTCCCTATGGTTCAAGCCCAACACCCATCAGTCACAACCACTTTACGTCAGTCTAACCTCATCCCACATGACATTAAACTGTATTCCCCTTTTAAATCTCAAACGATGTTAAACTATACACATTAAAACTGTATGGGATTTGATCCTTGTCTCTCGGACAAGGTATGTAGGAAGCCTGCCTAAGGTGCAACCCCATTCGACAGTAAGCCATTGTGATCCCTAATCAATGGCAAGCCGTTGTGATCCCCAATCATCGGTAAGCTCTTGTGATCCCTAATTAACAGAAATACATTATGCCTCCCAATTGATAGTAATCCGTTGTGTATCCTAATCATCGGTAAACCATTGATATCCGTAATCAATGGTAAGATATTGTGTTCCCCAACCAGTGGTAATCCATTGTTCCCCATCCAGTGGTATGTTGTTTTAGTCCACAGTAGACTGTAAGCCATTGTAGTCCTCTTAGAAGGTACCCACATCTCTGGTCCACCACATGAGCATCAGACCAACTTAGGATGCTAACCATCTGTAAGACCCAATATATTATTGAGGCATTTTCCTATGCATACACCCTAATTCTATACCCCCATCTTTAACTAGGTGGACATTGATTCCCTTCCACGAGGATGCATAATAATCCTCTCATAGTTTCAATCTCATCATCCTTGTCTCATCCTAGTCATTCTCCAAGATGATCATGCCGAACCTCAAGGTTTTACTTCTTCTAGGTCCCATCTATACACGCATTCTCATAGGTCGCCTCCTCAGGTATCCCATCTCCCCACTGAACTACGCAGACTTTGATTACCTACCATGGGGATACAAAGGATGTCTATTCAAGGCTCAAGCCCAACATCACTAGCACCCTTACATTGACTTTATCTCACTCTCCATTAACTATCAACAATTTATATCCATCTAGATTCTCACCCGGGCAACCACATCCTGGTGAGATCTTGTCAACCACTTTCTCACTACTCCTAGTAGTAATCGGGTATCTAACCATGCATCAGCCCCAATATCAGTGTTCCCTCCTAGGGTTCCACCCATCTGGTCCACTCTCATTAGTGTTTTGATTAGTCCGATCATTCTCTGGTATATGTTAAACTCGTTGAATACCCTATGTTAAACATGAGAAGCTTAGGAAAACCTCAATGACATGACTATGGAATATAATTCCCCACATTCAACATGGGATTCCTTGGGACTCCATGCCCTCAAGATTCCCTATCATAAGGGGAAGAAACCCAGATGCATCATGGTTCCAGCGTCCAAACATGCCAGCGATGTCCTACATGACTACTCCCCCAACTGAAGGTTTCTACCTAGGCCAGACACCTTGGAATGTCCTGAAAAAAGTAGCATAACTTACAGTCATCCATGAATACATGAAAATGGGAAAAATTTCACGAACAATGTCTTAAGTATATGAGGGATACATAGAAAAGGAAACTATATTGGAGGAGGAATCAATGGATGCAGAACAAACATCCCATCATTCTTTTTCATCCAAGGGGAAAACGTCCCTATATAAGTGACGAATGCCACCCACCATTGGAAGGTGGGAATGAGGGGAAAAAACTGTGTTTCCTCGATAGACTAATGCACACCCCATCGAAAGAGTAAAAAAAAATGATTTAGTATTTACAATGTTCATAAATGAAAATGATTATAAAGTGAATTTATATTATATAGTTTCTAAAATGTTTCTTACTTGAGTACTTTTTCACAAAGTGTCTTGGCTCTAGTATAAGATATTTAGACAATGCAAAAATCACTCCAATATAAATCTTACTAGGAAATGACTAGTCATGAATCATCCTAAACATGTGTTTCTAATTGATAATATATGAAATCCTTTTCGAAAAGGGAAATGACACAAAATATCATCGAATATAATTAATGAAGTTTAAACTTACCAAACTCTGGATTTGGTTCACATTGATTCTTTTGGACTTTTTCGCATTTCTACTTTAAATGGGATGCATTATGTATATGTTATATTAGATGAGTTTTCTAGGTATACATGGAAATTACTTTCGGCTCACAAGGGTGAAACATCTTCATACTTCACAAAGTATTCTAGAACTATAGAAATCATAAGTGGTCTTATAATTAATACCTTATGAAGTGACCTTGGTTATGTTTTTGAAAAGAATGTGTTTGAATCTGTTTGTTTAAAAAATGGCTATAGTCATAACTTCTGTACTCCTTGGAAACCTAAGAAAAGTGGTGTTGTAGAAATAATGAATAGAACCTTATAATAAAATATCTGAACTATAATCAATGAGTATGAATTATGTATTTAATTTTTGGAAGATGTTATGAATAAATCATGTTATACTATTAATTGAGTTTTAATTAGACCAATTCCTAACAAAAATACTTATGACTATTGGTATAATAGGAAACAAAAGGTTAATTATTTTAATTTTTTTGGTAGTAAAGTACTTATTCTCAATAAAAAATATAATCTTGACTAGTATTCCCCTAGAAGTGATGAAGGATTTTTTCAAGGATACTAAACCTATAGAAATGCCTACATGGTCTTAAATAATAGAACTGAGTGTGTGGAAGAATCTGTGTATATAAAATTTAATGAAATATATCCACGTTTACTTAAAAGCTCCCCACATAATATTTTGGATGATCTATCCAATCTAGACATAAATTCCAAGCCTTATAACTATTCAATTAAGAAATATTCAAAATCGTCTAGTTCTAGGGAATCTCTAAACTCTGTTCACAGTGAACCCAAACCTATAGATGAACCGGAAATAACTAGCCCTTATTTTTCTAGATCTTCTAGAACTCTTAAGAATCATACATTAAATGCTCCAGTTGGAGACATAGATAATGGAAAAATTACTTGATATTCACTTGGGATCCGGGTATAACATATAGAATTTTTTTCATATCTTGAACCAAAAAATATTAATGATTTTATTAATGATGAATTTTGGGTAAAGGTTAGGCAAGAACGATTGAAAAAGTTTGAAATTAAAAACGTATGGAATTTTATTGATGGACCCCGAGATATATTGACTATAGAAACTATGTGGGTGTTTATAAATAATGTTTATAAATTTGTTACCATAGTGAGAAATAAGGACAAATTGGTTTCACAAAGATGGAATGAAGAAGAAGGAATTGTTTATAAAGAAACTTTTCCCTAATTTCTAGATTTGAATCCATTATAATTCGTCTATAATATGACACAACATATTAATATAAAACTATATCAAATGGATGTTAAAAGTGCACTCCTAAATGGGTATGTAATTGAGGTTGTTGTTTTTGAACAACCCCCCAGTATTACATAAACTCATTTTCCAAATCTTTTTTTCAATTTAATAAATGCATTATATGTATTTAAATACGTTCCAAGAACTTGGTATTATAGGCTCAACACTTTTCATAATTCAAATGGGTTTTCAGAAGAAATTTATGATCATACTAATTTTATAAAATAAATTTCTAAATATATATTAGTTGTTAAAATTTATGTTGATGATATTGTATTTATATCTTTAAAATATTCCTTATATGTTGATTTTTAAAAAATGATGCAAAATTATATTGAATTGAGTTTAATGGGATAACTGAAATTCTTTTGTGGATTTATTTTTTTAAAATAATGAAGGTATTATTTTAAATCTAATTAAGTACAATAAATATCTTCTGAAACGGATTGGATTTGATAGTATAAATGATAGTGATACTCCAATGAGTACCACATGTAAATAGGATCTTGATGAAAATTAAAAATCTATGGATCAAACCAATTACATAGGTTTGGTTGTAATTCTAATATACTAGACTGCTAGCCTATTTGATATTATGTTCACTGTGTGTTTTCATGCATGTTTTCAAGAAAACCATAAAAATATCATTTAACAACTGCTAAAAGAATTTTCAAATACCTGAAATATACTACGAACAAAAGAATTGTTATGTCCTAGGGATTTTTTTTTTGATTTAGTTAGTTATTCTGATGCCGATTTTTTTGGTATCACATTAGATATAAATAAAACCTCTAGAACAGGTCACTTTTTGGAAAACTCTATAGTATCATGGTCTATTAATATGAAATATTTTGTTGTATTATCTACTGCTGAAGATTAATACATAGCTTCTTATAGATGTTGTGATCATATATTGTGGATAAAACAAACATGACTGCATTAGGGATATATGTTTATGAATGTCCCTATAACCTGTGACAATAAAGGTAATATAAACATTTATAAGAATTAATTTTCTCACTTTAGAACAAAATATATTTATTTAAGGCATCACTTTTTGAGATATAATTATAAAAAAAGGTTATGTAACACTTGAATTCATTAGAATGGAACATCACCTTGTTGATATTTTTACAAATCCATTAAATTGTGAGAGGATGAGTAACATAATATATGAGTTATAGATGATCAATTTCTGAGAATTCACTAATGATGTCTCACTAATGTGACTCATCGATGATGTCTCACTGGTGTGACTCACCAATGATGTCTCTCCAATGTGACTCATGATGATTTCTCACCGACGTGACTCAATGATGACATCTAACCGATAGGAATCACTAATGGTGACATTCTGATGGCTCTCACCAATATATCTCACCAACCAATATTTTATTATTACTTTTTCTAGAATTTGGAATGTTTTTATTTTATTGGTTTTATTTTACCTTTACCCATTTTTAGTAATTTATGTTTTTAAATCCATAAGTGATAAAACTAAGGGTCGATCCAAATAATTTTTACCCTCACTCTCTAATTGTTGGACTCTTATGATCAATCCTCTCTCTCCCGATCTCCCTTCTCACTCGAGCTGAAACCATCAAACCTATATCAATGGATCGTGTTAAGAGCATCATTCAAGGAGCTGATGATAAGTCACATCCATCCAAGAAGCCAAGTGGTGAATCTTGTTTTTTAGAGCCTAATACTAAACAAGTTCATCTAGAACACATGAACCATATTGTAACCCCTAATAAGGAAGTTCATTTGGCATGTCTATTATCCAGTAATTCTCTTATACTAATTGCATTTCATACCAAATAGTGGTTGAAGTGGTTCTCCAACAATGAGAGGCCATATTATCTTAGGCTGTTAAATTATTTCTACCGGATTGTTGACTTTCTGCTGGATGGATCTGAACTGTTTTGGATAAATTTCCTAGTGGATGGAAGGAGAGTGCACTTTTCTTCTAACCATTCGATGGAATTCTTGAATGTACCTAATACAGGTGTTAGTGATCACAATTAGGGTATTTATACTCCAAATAGTGACCTCTTCATTTAAGAGGCATCTTGGGCTGAATTAACGGATATTGGAGAGAATAAATGGCATATTTTAACAAATCTCAATGGTGAGTGTAGGAATTTTTTAATTCATCCAAAATTAGTTATGTCCCATGAATGGGGACATTGCTTCTCTTTTGTTTTAGGATGATTACTTATTATATATGTTGATGAAATATCACAAGGTAAATAAGTGATGATACTAAATGGTTCATATTAGTGAGATGATCAATCCTTATTTCATGAACAACGCTTTATTTTATCTTAGAATTATCTCCTTCATGTTGAAGGGTAAGGGATTTGTAAAGGAAGGTGAAGAGACAATCTCAAATTTTCATAGTTTCTATCTCAACAAGGCCATCTGTATGTGGATGAAAATTAATTGGAAGACCAAGAAGAAGTTATGGGTTGAGTATAATGAAAATATATAAGAATATCTTGATCCAATTTAGAATCCCACAAGGTCGAGGTACTTGGTTGATCCTGAATTAAGACTAGATGAAGCTAGTGAGTACTCTAATGAGGATGTGGCTGATGAAGGTCAAGGAAATGGGTCTTATATAGATGAAAGGAGTGATCCTCACATTGATGAAAGTCTATATGGGATGTATTTTTTTCCATCAAGTCCTCCAAGACCTTTACCTTTTAAGGAACCACTTCTTCATGAGAATGATAGTGTTGAGACTGAAGAGTCTTCAAATGTCGAGTATGTGAGAAAATTTTGTAATGATGAAAAATAATCCGGTGAAGAATAAAATGGAAGTGGAGAAGAAGAAGGCGATAATGGACATGAGGCCGAGGAAGATGATTCGGAATCAGGGGAGGATGATGGGGAAGATGAAAATGAAGTGAATGATATAGAATGTGATGATTTAAATAGTGAATCAAACTATGGTGTTGACGAACAAGGTCCTGATGGATATATTATTGATCTCACCATAAATCATGTTGTACATGAGAGTTATTCTAATGCTCATGTATGGGAACATGATCAAGAACCTATAGTGGAATCTCACGAGGTAATTGAACAAGTTATGATTCGGGAAAGGAATCATGATGCTCATATTGAATCAGCTGTGGTTGGAGATAGAGCTCATGCTATCTGTGATCAGAATGAAGTTCAGGTTGTAATAGATGCATCTATGACTCCAGTGAGGGTGTTGGTTTATTAACGAAAAGGATATCAGTTGAGGGGGAGGGACAAGATGAATGAGAAAAGGCTGGTGTTCATTCTCCCTAGGATGATATTGTTGTACCTGTATAGAGGAAGGACCCAGGGTATGTTACTATAGGTTTGAAATACCCTTATATTGAGGATATGCCTCCTTCTCCAAATCTTATTGTTGGTTTATAATCTAGTGAGTATATCACCAAAACTGATTTTTATGCCTTTATGGATGAACTATTGGCTGTTTTTCGACCAAATCTTTCATAGCCACATGCTCCTATTACTACAATTAGTGAAAGATATGATGAGTTGATTACTAAGAGAGCTTTATCATAGTTTTTTCTAAGGTTGATAGTTCTTGTTGATTATTTTGATTCATATTATCAGAAGAAGAAGAAGGATTTGACTGCTCTAGTTTCTTCCATTAACAAGAGGTTACTTGAATATATAACTTATTTAGATATTGATTTATAGGCTATTAGAGACTCCACTTCATAATCTTCTATGGAAGCTACTACCTCACCGACTCCACCTATGGATCTAACCCAATTATGATAAGATATTTGAGATATCATGCATGGTGCACCGAGCATAGTTGTTCTTGATTATCACTCTCTAGATGTTGAGATGGTCAGAAATGTGATACGAGGGGAACTTAAGACTAAGATGGGTAGAACTGACCAAGAGAGTACCTAATCAATCAGGCAAAATTCTATAGATATTTATGATATGGTTATGTTTTATTCCATTATGATATAAAGTCTCAATAGTTAATTAACCAAAAATTAGATTTCTATTTCAAGATAATTTACACAAAACAAGATTTGATGAGTCACATTATTTATTTAGTGGAAAATTTGAATCTTACTCAAGTGACTCTGGACTTCAAAGAGAAATATAAGAAGTTAAAAGTGTTTACTCCAAAGCTTGACAAGTTCATGTAAAATAAGAATGACTTTGAGAAGAAAAAGACTTATGGTTGCGTGGTAATCAGGGACTTCATAAATTTTATCAAACAGTACCTGCACCATCACAACACATCTATTGTTGCTTCCCCTCCTGCTTCTATCTGACCAGTACTACCTACATTTACCTCTTCATAGACCCTTCTCTCACCATTAACAATGACCCCTTATCATTCTCTCATTCATATTAGGATTGGAATATTACAAGAACTCATAGGTATTGCTTCCTTTTCTGGGACCAACCTTGTTCCATCTATTTATACAAGAGTTCCTCTTCCTTACCTCTCTATAATCAATAATCCACTAACTAATACCTCTGATGAATCTTCTACTCCTCCCCCCTTTTCATTTGATAAATCCAAGTATGTGATGGACTCGACTATTCACAATAAGTAGTTGGATCACTTTTTGATGGGGATTTCATGTATTTTTTTGTTTTTCAATTTGTTTTATCCCTGGTAATATTTGAATAATGAAATAATCATTGTGATTTCACCTCCTTATTATTTACATACATGTTAATTTTTATTATTTAATTTTCCATTTTTTATAATACTAAAAGGGGGAGAAAAAATATCCTATCTCTCTTTTTGGGATATGGAGCTTAAGATTAAGCTTGAGATTAATAGGGAACATATAATTGAAAATTACCATTAAAAAAATAATCTAGTTTATAATGTAATTTGTACTTATGTTTCTTCATAAAATTTAATCTAAATAATTTTTGTAATGTGGTCATATTATTTTTTCTTTGATCATCATAGATCAATTTAGTTATTGTGGTATCTAATTTCCTGACTTGTGATCATCGAATGGGGAAGACTGTTGGAATCTTCAATTTTTAATGCTCAGAAATCATGATTAACTATACTAATAATTATATGTCAAGATTCATTTTTAATCTATTTCAATAATAATTTTTACCTATAGTGTTATTTTTTACATCAGAAGATAGAATTACAGATTTTTGTTAAGTATGTGCTTCCAACGACATAAGCTATTGATAAGGTGAGTCATCGATAGAGTGAATCCGAAATTTCAATAAGTATGATTCAACGACATCATGATATACCGATGACAAACCTATGGAATGTGTGACTCACCAACAGTTGAGCTACCGATTCTTCACCTACTGAGAGTCGAGATACCAATGTATATTCTACCGACAACTCGATTTACCGATGAATGTTTGACCTACGGAAAGAAATGATCTTCCAATAGAATTAGTCACTGATAGAATGTTCTACCAAAATTATATGACCCAAATAGTCTGATCTACCAATAAAATAATTCACCAATGATCTATCTATTAAATCCGAATGTACATCTAGTGGTCATATTTATGAAATTTAGTAATGGTTATTATATTAATGTCCCAATTTTTATTTTTTAAACAACATTTAAGGGTGTTGGAGACCAGTACGAGATACGAGGTACCATAGAACATACTTATTTTATGTAAAAAAGGAATATTTGGATCAGTATGAAAGAAATAGAGAAAGAGACAACCAAGAAGAAACACACAGATCTATTCATGAACCTTAGACAAAAATACAATAAAAAATTTCTATGCTTACATGAAGATACTGTTAAGAACCAAAATTCCACAAATAACATGCAGTGAAAACATAAGGGACAAGAACACTTCAATGAATCTTTTACCTCACTGGGAACATAACACAGTAGAAACCAAGACTCATTAATTTTCTTTCCCTTTTTAGAAGTTCACTCCACTTCACTTCTACTATCCTGAAGGAGTCAAAAAGTCTAATTGGACATCACACTGAGCATTCTAAACTCTTCTTATCTATTTTTCCTAACTGTGTAATTTATTTCCCATTTTGAGAAGTGTGTGTCTCTATTTTTAAAAACACACTTAATCCAATTATATAGTAGAATATTCATATATATTTTTAGAAACATTTAAATTTACATACCAATAGATAATAGTGGAAGAGGTCCCTATCTAGACTATCTGTTTTTTACACTCCCTCGAAAACCATGGAAGTGGTATACTGACATGGATAGTTTGTATATTGTTTTTACCTAAATCTAGGGTGTGTATGATGTTTATCTAAAAAAAACTTTTCGATGTTCAGTGATCACCAAGTAGATATGATTATGTCCCAGCTTGATATTGAGCCTTTGGGTTACTTCTACTATGTGATTTTATGTTTTTTCTCAATTATTATTACTATTTCATAAAACATATCTTCAATTTTATAGTTACTCTTAGATAGTGTTTATATTTTAATTTTTTGGGTAAAATTATTTCAAAAGTTGAAAAAATAATGTATTTTTTAACTAATAACTAATAAATCATGGATAAATATTTTGAACCAAAAAAATTTATAAATCCTCTACTTTGGTTTACTCGGATACTTTATTTTAAATTGGAGAACTTTTAAATAGTTTTTAAATAAAGGTTTTAGATAGAAATTTGTATAGGAACTCAATTCACCCCACTCTTGAGTGTCATACACCAACCAAAAAAATCAAACATTTCATGGAAACCATTATTATATTACCTTTTTATGTCTTATTACATGATTATGATACTGTATTCCTTACACGAGTAACCCTTTTTCATGATTATTCATGTGGAACAAAATTGAATGAACATGTTTTGATAAGAGCACCTTGAAATCGCTACAATTCATTGGGTAATGTTTAGTCTCTTGAGTCTTCATGTTGGGATAGATATTGAGCCTTATTCCTTTATGGGACATTGTCCTCTATGTGAAATGGTCTTGGAAATTATCATTGACTCAAAATTATTTCATGTTGTCTAAATTTTCCACAATCATATGATTTCATGAATACATGTACCCATTATCAACATGTTATTCTTCTTTATGTTTATTTGTTTTAAATTCGTCATGTTTTCATTCTATCCCATGTACTTTGCTACATTCAAATGATTATACCCTTACTGGTCTTTTTAGCTCATCTATTTTGTTCATGTATTACCCATGCTGTCTTATACTGATGTAGGAGATTAGTGGATTTTAGGATCAATTTATGGATGGTTGAAATAATTTTTTTTTTATATTTCCATGTTCTTAGTTTTATATACCAAATCATTTAAATAAACTATAATTTATGATCCTTGGCATGCAATTTGATGGTTATTTATGCTTGAATCATGTAATAAAATGTGTAAAGGTATTGAACCGCTATAAAAATTATCTCCAAACATGTTAATTTTCTCCTTATTCATTTGGTTTTATAATTACTCTCACCTCAATGAACTCATTTTTTATTACATGGCACTTTAATTTTTTTTCATATTTTTTAATTTTACCCAGCCATGTTTGTGAAAAGCACCATGAAATGAACATGTTTGATATGTATTGAGGGCTATCACACACACCCAATTCCATGAGTCTTATATGCTCACATTGGGATCCTATTTTTCAATTTTACTCTTATTTCAAAGGACATATAAGATTTCCATTTTCGATTTACAGATAATGTGATAATTTTTTACATAAAAGATGAGCATCCAAGGTTTGAGTTCAAATATCCATTTCCCGAAATTCATTATCAAAATTATAAAAACCAATACTATATCAATCTCTTCCTTAGTTCATAAAAGAAGAACCCATAGAAATAGTATGTTACTTCACTCTGTATTCATACATCCTCAATAGTTTTAGACTCAATGAAACCCTCAATAACCAGCAGGCTGTGATAAACTTAGAATGAGTGAATATGGTTTAAGTGGAATCCGACAGAAGCTTATGTTGTGTAATAAAAGTTTAATTGTTTTTAAATTATTTTATCATTTTGGTAACACATTTCCATTTTTTGAAAGGGGGAAAATGTTTCCAAATATTAATCTTAGAATGACCTCTACCACCCACACATAAAATTAAAAATTGACTCCAATTTTGACTCCCATGGTGAGATAAATATTATATCAAAACTAATTGGAAATCAAGAAGTAAATTATTAATTAATATGTTTTAGTATTTTTAAATAATTTATTTTAAACAAAAAATAAAAAGGGAAAACAGAAAACTCATATCAAAATGAATCCATTTGGACACCACCATCATATCAAGAACTATTGTTTATGACAAAAATAATATGATTTTATATGTGATACGAAGAAATAATATTTTTCAAATAATCTAAATTATTACCATGATGAACAATTTCTTACAAAATCAGTTGAATTAAAATGAAAATATTGGGTTTAAGCAGGTCTCAAAAGTTTTCTCAAAGTAATTTTAAACATTGTATATTTTAGAAAGATAACCCTTAGTCAAGAAAATATTTATGAATTTAAAAATAAATCATGGGGATTCCATAGAAATCATGTCTTAGTAGTATGAAAACTAAATTAAAAGATTTCAAATTTGAATATTTAAAACAATACTTCCCTAAGTGTGAAATATTTTATTTTTAAATTTATCCTATCGAAGATTTCCTTTGATTGATTTCTAAATGATCTCTGATAGACTAGTTAACATTCCTAAATATGAAAAAAATTACATTATAATTGAACTATTGAATTTCAAAATAAAATACAAAAAAGAGTGAGTAGATATTGTTATCTAGTGTTCTTTGACATGCATATTTCTTTGGGCATGGCTATTCCAAACGAGGCATCCATGCTATAAATTCTCAAAACCAATAAAAAATACCCTAATCATAATTAAAAATGAAAAAAATCATGAATCAAGAGAAAAAATATGTCAATGAATTTAAGAAATTATTGTTTACGTGAAAAGGGAGACACACAACCATAGAAAGATCATTAATTCCAACTAAAAATTAAAAATTAAAACAAGAACACCATGGGTTTCCTCTCATGTAGTGATCAGTTTAATGTCACCAACAACACATTATCCCATATAATTTTCTAACTAAGACCTTTTAGATGAATAGAATTATTAATTATTAGAATTGAACTATTGTCTAATAAAATGACAACCGGATCTCCCAAGACATTAAAAGCTTTAGTCTCAGGTAGAAGTCCGCAATGCTAATCCAACACACCAACTGGGTAAATTATATGTGGATCATATTTTCCTCTAAAACCCACATAATCTCATAAAAAAGTTAAACAGCTATGTATAAAAATCACTTAACTGATCAAGAATTTTTCTCAAGATTCCCCACACATAGAGTCATGTATAATGCTAAAAAAGACTAAAATCCAGCAATAAACTTCTGATAATTTCAAGAAAATTTTCATGACATGGATTTTTGATAATTCAACTGATAAAACTCTTATATGATGGAATGAAATTTATCTTCCACAATATAATTCCCAATATCCAATGAGTACCCAAATGATGTGAACCTTTCTTGTTCTAGTTGGATATGATCAGAAATAGAAACATACTGAGGATTAATGTTGTTTTCAATGAAATAAACATGTTCATAATGAGAGAAACCATGTTTTTCAGAAATAATCAACCTAAAAAATTCACCATCCTTAAGAACATTCAAAGATTTAGCATGAAAAGGGAAATATTCATAAACAGGCTGAGATATATGGGGAAGTTTCTTAGACACAATGTCCAAGAAGGGTTACTGTAATAGAATATTTTCATCAACATATGAATTGGGGGAAATAGTAGTAGTCATGTAAAAATTTTCAGTGGGTTTGGGAGTCCAAATACCTGTGAACTCAAGGGGGAAATAACCATACAGATGTCAAACCGTAATTTTTAACCATTGACTCTCAGAAGAATTAATCTGATCAATACCATCCTCATTCATAGTTATTTCAATAATAAAAATCTCATCCACATTATCCGCATCTTTGATTGTATGTTTCAATTTGGACAAATTAGTGATAAATCATCTAGATTCAAGGAAGGGTTGGCTTATGATGACTGAGACCTTTTCTTCCTATTTCATATCTTCTTATATAAATTCTATGGGCAGTGTGAGTTTTCAAACACTCACTAAGAGGTCATACACTATTCTATAGGGAATATTGAGTGAACTATGAGAAAGTTTAAGACAAACATTATTGGGTTTCATAACCCAACGGTCTAGACTTTTGAACAAGAATAAGGAATCATTTTTAAACTCACTCATAAATCACACAAACAATTTCACATCCATCTTCCTCTTATTCAGTATTGAATAATAATAATTATAGGGTCCTTCAATAATAGAGGGAACTTATTCAACAGAACCTCACTAAATTCATCATTGTGGTTGATGGTATCAAATTTCATCCAATAATGTTTTCCAAAAACCATGTTCTTAATTTAACATATGATGGGATTTTATCCAAGTATTATAAAAAAGAAATATTGATTCTGATGTTCAAATAAATTTTCATAACCTTAGGTTTTCATATTCATCACCCATTTTCACTATATAAAATAACGGAATGGGGGGGAAATAATGTTTTAAAATGGTTTTATTGTTCAACTGATCCTCCCAACCAAATATCTTATTTTCTTACTTAATAAATTACAACTAAATTTTACATGGTTCATTATCTTTTTCATTTGTGGGGTGAAATTTTTGTTCATTTTGGAACTTGGTTTCCAGATTTCTAGATTGAGAGTTTTCCTGATTTCCATTCATAGATTTATCTATTTGATCATTTTTAACTTCCCTATGTGGTTACTTTACTTGTTCATAGGTTTTAATGAAAGATATGGTGGTCAAATCCACACAATTATATCTTGGATTATAAATTTATGTGATGTGAATCTTTCACGTATCCCTACCACCATGATCTCTATCTATTTGACACATTTGGAGTTATAAATTATGAATATTGGTATGTACATATTTTCTTTTTGAACCAATATCACCCAACACCTGCTGTTACTGCCCCTTTAACAACCTTTGTGAGTCAGATGAATCAACCCAATATTTAGTTTATAAAAATAAGTTGGTATGTGTTTTTTAATTTGGAAAATTGGGTTATTTATTAACACCCGGCTCTATCCTAGATATGTTAGAATTTTTTTTATAACCAGTGAAGTACAGATTTGAAAAAGGGTCCTTTTTCCTTTGAATCCATGATCTATTATCAATGAATTGGGAATTCATAGAATATTTTATGGTGAAATCAATTATTGGATATCAATATGAGTGTGACTAAACATCCCACAATGACATAATTTCTCTTTAAGAACCCTATCATAAAAAATATTAGATTAGGGGTTTGTTTTAGCCCTATGTATTACTCTCTTTCTTATGCACCTATGTTAGGAATTCTGAGAATGTTTTCGAACAAGGGTTTAAGTTCATCAGTAGTAAAGTCATGGATGTCACCCCCATATGATTGATCAACTAGATTATAGTTGTAATGGGTAAAATAATTATCCATTAGCAGGTGGGGAGATATATGATATTTGGATAATTTCTTAATAAGACCTATGAATCTATGAAATGCCTCTTGAAAATATCTCCCTCACCGTGAAAAAATATGGTGATCTTTATCCTAACTACAATAGTGGTATTCTTGGGGTAGAATTTTTATACAATGGTATTAAAAAACTCATTCCAAGTTTCGTATATTTCATTATCCATGATTTGGAACCAAGATCAAGCCCTCCCCATAAAACTAAATGTAATGTATCTCAATTTGAACTCCTCCTCACACACATATCTCAAAGGTAATTTTTGGACCAAGTCATTAAATTTTCTAATAAACTCAATTGAATCCTCTACTGGGAGGCCATTTAAAGAAGAATGTTGAGGAATATGAGAATATATAATTTCCTAATTCCTAGGCCTTATAGACAACTTGATGTAAGAAGGTTTTGTTGAAAATATTTGAATTTGTAACTATCCATGTACCTGTGTCGTAGGGGCTAGAACAATGGGATGCAGTACATAGGAATTTTTATTTTTGGCTCTATTTCCCAAATTTTCAATTTTTTTAATTTTTTACATTTCTAAGGCTATAATGTTTTTTTGCTGATGTTGGATATTAAAGATTCATGTTATACCATATATGATATAGTGTGTATGTAGTAAGTGAAGACAAAATTGGGATTTTTTACAATTTTCTTTTGTTTTGTATTTTTATAAATTTATCTTTTCATTTTTTAGTTTAGTTATATGATTTTTTTTGTGTCTTTATTGAATTTTTTTCATGTTTATTCCTGAATAACGATGCCAAAATTTGGTTGAACCTCCGTTAAGCATGCAAGAATTTAGAATTAATATAACCTAATTTGTAAAGAAAGGATTTAAACATTACGTAATCTTTAGTGATGTCGATAAATTATATTCATTATTATTGAAGATAATTTTAGGTTTAAAGATTTAATTAATTAGTCCATAACTATTACATAACATATAAAATATTAAAAAGAATAAATGTCTACTAACTAACCATTTTTATAATATAAAACATTTAAAAAATATCATGATTTCACTTTTTTGATAAAAATATTCATAGCATTCGTGTTGACTTGTTACTTTATCTTAACCATCATTAAAACCTTTTAATTTTTTTTAATAACATGGGATGAGCAGAAAATTCCTAGTAAGGGGAATAAAATTAGGATGGAAAGCATTAGTCCATGAAATTTTTAAACTCAAGAAAACATTTTCAAAAGATCATACTTTTCACCCATTAAAAATAAACTCATTATCTTACCTCATGATAACCTATGATTATTATAAAACTCTATTGAAATTATAAATCACAAATGTAACTTTGGGAATCCAAATTATTCGTACATTGTAGCCTTCATGACTACATCAAGAGTAACCTTCATGATTATATATGGAATACCCATCACAGTATATTCCATAAATCTCGTAAGAGAGACCTTTCATTTAACTCCATCTCATTACGAAACGAATTGGAGAGCTATCATGGGCTCACACAACATTGATTTATCGTAGTACCACCCACATAAATAATGAATTACTAGTACCATAACATAATCAGAAAACATAAAACACGCAAAAAGGAAAAAGAAACTTTCCACATTGAAATCATATTTAATTTAAAAATGTTTTCTTACTAATTAATGAAAAAAATTTATTTGAATATAAAAGTGTAAAAATTTAATGTCAAAATGAAAAAACAAAAGCAACATAAAAGAAAAAAATCAGTTCCTATCATATTAGTTAAGAATCATTCAATATTTTTAAAATAATCAATCAATTTAAGACATAATTAAAACAATTTAAATAATGATTTTTGAATCAAGGTATGTAAAACCACTTAAAAAGTTTTTAAAGGAATTATCATTTAAAAAAATAATTTCTATATAATGAAATCCATTAAATTATTGTTAAAACATGGTCAATAAGTAAAATGATTTAAAAGAATAAATATTTAAAATATTTAAAATGATTTTTTGGCTAAGGAGACCTTTTCCCTTTTGAACATTTAAATTATAATCCACATGAATTTAGAACATTATAAAAAACACTAAATAACATGATTATAGATATTAAATAGATACATAGTGACCAAATGGATTTATATTCAATTTATTAAATAATAAAGGTGCATATCATCAAGAAATTCCTCAATGAAAGGAGACTTAGATGGAATCCCTTACCTCGAGTCCGAATCATACCATACATTATATATCTTCCTAAAAAACATAGTTTAATTTATCATTCCTTATAACCTTATTATTGTTTATTATTCTCTTTATATCACTTATTTCCATGTTATATAAATTATGTAATTATTGATGTTCATATCAGAACTTTTGTCGATATTAGGTACTTGAGTTGAAAATAAATTTGGTATGATGTCAATAGTTCATGTAATCATATGTACATAATAACCATAATTAAATTCAGGAAATAATAATCACCTTTATATATATTTAAAACCATTAAATCTACTCATTAATTATGGATATGAAAAATGAACAATGTTGCAATCATAGAGGTGATAAGCCGTTTGTACGAAGGGTTACAATTTCATTTTTCATTGATCATTATGGTAAGAATTTAATAATTAATTTATAATTTAATAATTAATATAATATAATTAACATCATATTATTATTTTAGAAATACTTATATATATCATACATGTGACTTAATGAAGAAAAAAGTATCACATCACTTTATGGAGGGGATAGTTCCCAGGTACGCACGAACGACGCTATCATTTTTATGTTCAAAGAAAGTAAGAACATAATTCATATATTATAATATTTTAATGATTAATATGTCATTAATATCACATATTAATATTAATTCCATGATTATAACCATTCATGTGATACAGTTATGGAAAACGAATTAAATCAGTTCTTGGAGGTGATATTTTATACATACGCATGAACGATTAATTCCTTTCCCATTTGACAGAAGTAGATATCTCTTTATGTGATGATATTAACTCAAAAAATCATATAATATTGATTATACTTATGTTATTATCTCATAATGGTTGGATAATATTTGTATAAAGTGGAAGAAAAAATAAAATAGAAACACTTAAATAAAAATGTTACATTCTCTTCAATTGATCACCTTTGATGAACACCTTTAGACCTCTAAAGATGGTTTTATTCCTAATATAAGAACTCATGTATATGAAAAGGGATTATAAGATGTTTTTGGTTATTATTTTTCTAACCAATTTTTTTTTAATTGTGACTAATATAGAGTAATGAGTACACTTTTTATAGGAGAGTGGAGGGGCACCCTTGGAAACCCTAAAAATATATAATTAATATAAATTAATTTTTGTCCCCAATTGATTCAAAATTATATTAGTTAAAATATAGGATGATTATTGTTAAAAATATAATCATACAATAATTTTTATAAATGTATATATTTTAGTTTAAACATTAAAATTTTGTTTTAACCCCTTTTAACTATAATTGTTTTATCAATTAATTTACACTTAATGGATAAAATAATTACCATAACACACAAAAAGCCAAATGAATGAGTCTCTAAATGAATTTATATACATATATAATCTATTTGGCCAAATATAATATTTATAAAAATTTAATATCATATAATTAAATAATTCAAATTTTGAGATATGAATTATGTCAATTGTGACACTATTTATAACCCGACTTTTTAAAAAATCATAACAAATTGATTTATTTTATAAAACTATTTTAACACACATATAAAATTTAAAATTCCTCCAATAAAATCATTTACAACATTAAATATTTCAAATAATAATTATTTTAATATTATTAATACTATTTATTCAATACTTTCTTTAATAAATCTATTACCCCATCATCATTTTGGAACAAATAAATAAAATTATTTATTTCCTAAAATTTATGAATAAATAACCATGTCGTATGTTATATTTTTATCTTTAAAATTTATTTTTATAGTTGAAATTATCACTGATATATCCCAATATTAATATTTTTTTCATATTAAAAATATGAGTATGACATTTTTAACATATCTTTAAATAAATTATAATTATAGTCAACTTCTAACCCATATGGCTTAAAAATGATATAATTTTGGTATAAGGTTTCTTTCGGTTAGACCCACTAATCCAATGAAATTAAAAAATGTTCTAGGGTTATTTAAAATATTATAATAATATTTTTTACCATTAATTATCTGATTTACCCTTAACTGTGGTACATAAAATTCAAAAGATACTATTGAACAAAAATTATTTTGATCCTATTGTACTAAAATTTTCAAAGTATTTAAAAACATGTATGTCTATTTTGGAGATTTCAATTCACATAAGTTGTTAAATTAGGTTTAACACTAATCCCACTGTAGAAGTACAATAGCATAACTGTACAATGTGCGGGTACTGTAGCATAACTGTACATTGTACAGGTACTATAGCAGAACTATACACTATGCGGGGACTGTATCGGGTACTGTTCGGTGCTGTAGTAGTTGGAAGTATTCACCATAGGCCACCAGTTTGGGCTTGGAGTCCTTAAGTATTTCAAGCAACCTAGGCCTTTGGGTCAGTAGGGCTTTGGGGCCACCTTTAAGGCCTTTGGGCCACTTCAAGGCCTTCGGGCCACATACAGTTTCTCTAGACACACTACAAAAAATGAGCAGCCCCAGAAGAGGATTTAGAGTAAGGTACACTCACCAGAGCAGAGCCAAATGGATTTTTCAGAATTAGAGGGTATGGTTATGCCATCGGGACTAGCCAGTGCTTTCATGGGAAGCCTAGCCAGATGACCATGCGAAGGTGGAGAGCTACTATCACGATGCAGATGCTCGGGAGGGGAAGTTCCTTGTAGATAGTCTAGTTGAATTCCTTATGTCCTTCGGGTCATGTAATCTCCTAAGACTATGGTCCATGTAATATCTGACCCTGTAGGCCATTCGGGCTAGTATTTTTCACTATTCATCAAAAAAATGTAACTTTTCCAAAAAATATAAAAAATTAAACGAAACTAAATATAGATGACTTAATTTAAAAGAAGAATATTATTTTCTAAAATAGAACATATAAAATTGAAAAAATATATATTTAAAAAAGGTCTTCCATTAAAAGGAGATAAAAATGTCTTATTTTAAAAATCCACCTTTTATGAATACAATTGAATTTTAACATATATAACCACAAGAAAGAAAATAAGATGAATTTTAAGAATAATTTTTAATTTATATTTCATTATAATAATAATAAAAGAGTGATTTTGTTATTTTATAAACCCAATTATTCACACATAAAATGTTTTAAAAAAAAATATGTTTTATATTCAATTGGTTTATATTTTCATTTCTAATTAATTTCCTAAAGAAAGATTCATTATTATACGAACATGTGGAATATATATATTCAAAATTCTGGTAAAATTCTCTATTCCTACCATTATAACTTCTAGGAAAAAAAGTCACTTAAAATAATAATATTACAATATATTATTTTTTGGTATAAATAAGTATTATGTGCAACGTAATATTTCAGAGAAACCCACTATTGTGTGTTGGGTATGCTACCAGACATTGCATAACATTAAAGTAAAATTACTATCTAATTAATAAATTTTAATAATTATGAAAAAGTATTATTCTATAATTACCTGGGATTTTACATCCTCCCCCTTTTCGAAAATTTATCCTCACGATTATAAATTTGGGCTTGGAAACTGAGGTTTCTATATAGAAAATTATTTCATCGATATCCCATAATGAAAAAAGATTCAATACAACATCGACATTAAATGAAAAAAGTAAAGTATGAATATTTCCAAGGATACCATATTCTAGGATTCCATGTAGAAAAACATGGAAATGGAAGAGGAAACGAAGTCCCTTAGATTAAAATACTGAAATAGAGAACTTGATCAAGGGAATGTTAACCATAATAATACCATGAATATGTTATGGGTCAAAATTACTTTGATAAAAGTAATTTAATCACAATTATTTTCTACTTCAAGGTACTTTATATAGAGTTAATGAATTATTGTTCTACCTATACCAAGAATATAAGTAATATAAATTAATTGAAGTATATTATCATTCCTCAATAAAATTCCACCATAAACTCATCATTTTCTCTAAATGATGAGTTTTTGAGAAGAATTTTTCATTCCTGAAATAGTAGGAAAAACTTTTATAGAATAACTTAATACACAAAATAATAACTCTTTATTTATCCTGTCTTGAATCATTTACCCATACCAAAATGGTTACAATATGATAAAAAAATTATCCAAAATAAAAAACCCTTATATTATGAAAAACTAATTCAATCTCTCAAATTTAACTATAATATAAATAGTTCAAAATAGACAATTTAAAAAATACCTCTCATTAAAATTCATCAAAATAATCCAAATTAATACTGAAATAAAAAATTCAGAAGGATGTCATCACATAGTATTTAATGATAAAATTTGTCTCAAAATAATATCAAGTACTCTTAAAGTGTCGTATGAAAAAAATAATTACCCAAATCTCATATTCACCGTGTTAGGTTAATCATTTCCATAAATTATCTAAATTACAAGAACTACACAATAAAATAGTAGATTATTCTAAATTAAAAATCTTTTATTACTCCTCAAATAAAATCCCATTGTATTTTATTTACCTTAATCATATAAATTTCCCTAAATAGTGAACATAATAAAAATAACATTCATCACTTAATCCCAAATCATTTTCCAATAATAAGGATATCTATTTGATAAAACATGAGTTCCAAAAATTAACTTATTCTTATTCCATCAACTTGTTTAACTAAAAATAATAATTCATACAAACCATGGACATTATGTAGGCCAGTGGTAAGTGATGAACCCTTATCTCCCTTTGGTTGTGGGTTTGATTCTTTTAGCTTATCAATACACGAGATCATTTCACCCATCTTCCGGGTTGTCTCATTTTAAAAAACACAAAAATAATCATAACATATTGTAACCTCAAAGATTGTCATATACCTATGATTTTCATCCCAAATCAGAATGAACATAGCATCTTCAATCCTAAAGTATTATATATATTGAAATTTATTATTTCACCTCTATATTATTTAATAAAAGTATTTCCAAAATAGAGAACATCCTAAATTGATCACAGTGTCTTCTAGGTTTCATCATCTTTTTGTTCACGTATAAGGTTCATGCATTACTAAAATTATTTAGATATTCTTTATAATCAATTTCTCGTTTTATCCAAATACTCACTGTACAACACATGTCCAATGGGTATTTGTTGAGAAATAGTTTTTGGAAAATAATATTGTATGGCATATAATTTCAAAACATCCTATATGACATGATTTTTATAAAACATTTAGAATGCGATTGTTTTCAAAAATTAAATTAGTGGTCTTTTTTAAATTCTAAAACTATGTGACAAAAGAATATAAGTTAAAATCAAATATAAATTTTCTGATCAAGGTTAACCTTCTTTAGAAACTATTTCAAGATCATAATATTCATTAAATATTTTGATGAGGTGAAATATCTGAAAATTCCTTGAAAATATTATCATATTTGGAAAATATGAGAATAATGTAAAAAAGGATTTTATTAAAAATACCCTGATTCAAAATGGTATCTAGGTATCGAGGAGGTGTTTTAAATCTCATAAAACTGTTTTCAAAAGATTTATTTGTCAGAAAATGATTCAGAGTAATACATACATGTCATTACAATAATTATTGCACGAATGTAATCATGAAGAGATGTGAATATTGTTTGAGATCCTCCTCCATCCATTTTTAATATACTTTCCTAAATCGGAAAAATTTATAAAACATGGAATTTACTAAAATAATATACATATAAACTTACCATATGTTTATCCAAGACTCCAAATCCCTAATGTTGCATATCCTATCCGGTGATACCAACTACAAGGCCTCAACCTTAAACATGACATAATCTTGTGTTAAGTCATGAATATACGTTCATTTTTATTGAGTATATTTTCACATAGAGTTTTATAGAATAAGGCCATAACTATTACAAAACATCACAAAAATTAATAATTAGACAAGTTTACTCACTATCATTTTTTTAATAATCTAAAACATTTAAAATAAGACATGATTTATTTTTCTTTATAAAAATCATTATAGAATTAATATTGACTTATTCCTTTCCCCTAAAAATCCTTATAACCTATGAAAAAAAATAAAAACATGGGATGAGCTCCAATATCTTATTAAGGGGCATAAAAGAGGGAATGAAACCACTAGTCCATGAATATTTTAGACTCATGAATACAATTTCATAAAATCATACTTTTCAGCCATAAAACGTAAACCCTTTATCTTTTCTCATGAAATCATAGTATTCCTATAAAACTCAATGGAAATAAGAAATAATAATGGTAACTTTTTGAATCCATATCATTAATACATTTTATCCTTTATGAATTCATAGTTAGTAACCTGAGTTGTTATGTTTGAAATACCCATCACAATATATTCCGTAATTTTTTTTTGAGAAATCTTATCATTTAACTTCATATCATTAACAAATTAATTAAAGATTTATCATGGGTAAACCACCCACATCTTATTAATGAACCACACATATATAAAAAAAATTCTATGAATCATAATAAAATCAAAACACATAAAACATACATAAAGGAAAAAAATATATTTCCACTTTGAAATCACATTTAATTTTTACAAAGCTGCACAATCATAAATGAAACCACATTCTTTGAGTATAATAGTTTTAAAATATAATGTATACAACAAAAAATAAAATTTATTTTGAATCTCAAAATTCAATTCATGAGGTATATGTTAACAAACTTTCAATGTTATTGAAATAATAAATCCATTTTTAAATGAAAATTGGAAACTTTTATAATAATATTTTTGAATTAATGTTTCACATAAAAAATTGAATTATTTTAAAGGACTTATAATTATAAAACATTCATTTCCATATAAATTAATACATTAATCTATTTTTAATACATGGATATTAATGAAAATTATTTAGAAGAATAAATCCTCAAAATATTTAAAATGAATTTTTTGTTAAGGAGTCCTTTTAACAATTTTAACATTTAAATTATAAGAAACATGAAACTGGAAAATTTTAGAAAAAAATAAATTACATGAGTACAAATATATTATAGATTTTTAATTACAAAGGTTATGTAAATACAATTTATAAAATTATAAAGGTGAATATCATCAAGAAATGTCATAATGAAAGACGAAATCTCTTATCTTGAGTAGGACTCGTCTAAAACGTTAATTATGTCCCTGAATGATAAACATAGGCAACATTATAATATTTTGAGAACATTTTTATATTTTATTAGTTAATTTATATCACTTATTTCCATGTTATATCAATTACATAGTTATATAAGTTCATATCAGACATTTTGTCGATATTCATACATGGGTTGAAAATGAACTTGGTGTGATGTTAATAGTCTATGTGGTATTAAGTCCATAATATCCTGAATAATATTTATAACATAGAAATAAATATTATATATCAATTATTCTTTTAAATCCAATATTTAAATATGGATATGAAAAATGAACAGAATTGCAATAGAGGAGACGGTAAACCTTATGTATGCATGAGTTATGTTTATAATTTTCAATGATTATTATAGAAAGAAGGTAATTGTCATTTTATATTTTTAATAATTATATAATACCATTAGAATAATAATATTTATTTATATATATATTACAAGTGATTTAATGATTAAAAACAAATAACATCTCCTCCTGGAGGTGATAGTTCACACGAACGCACGAACGACATTACCATTTCTATGTGAATTGTAAGTAAAAACTTAATTGATGTATTATTATCATATAAATATTTATATTTTATTATTATAACATATAAACATTAATTCCATCTTTATAACCATTCCTAAGAGATGATTACGGAGAATGAATTAAATCTGTTGGTGGAGGTGGTCGTTCACAATATGCATGAAAGATATATTCCATTCCCATTTGAGGAATATGGAGATGTATTTTAGTAATTATTTTAACATAATAACATCTATTTATATTTATTATTCTATAGTAATTATATTATCATGGTTAGATAATATTTTAATAATGTTTATGGAGAAATAAAATAGAATCACTTTAATAAAAATGTGACCTCTTCTTCAGTTGATCACCTTTGAGGAAAAACATAACACCTCAATGGATTTTTTATGACTGAAAGAAGGCCTCGATAATGTGGGGTAGTATTATAGGATGAGTTTTGGACATGTATTGTCTGAAAAAAAAGGTATTAATGTGTGAGTAATGGAGTGGAATGAGTAACATTTTATATGAGAGGGGAGGGGCACACTTGGAAACCCTTAAAAAATTAAATTATTGGAAATTAAATTTTAACTCCAAATTTCTAAAAAATTATATAAGATTAATGATTGGATGAGTATGGGTCAAAATATCAAAATAAATTAATTTTTAGACATGTATTAATTTTATTTTAAATGTTATATTTTAGTTTTAACCCATTTTTACTCTTACCGTTTTATCATGTAATTTACACTTGAGAGATAAAATTATAACCATAACATGAAAAAAGACCAAAGAATGATTCATTAAATAAATTATTATATTTTAATAATCTTCATTGATGAATATTATATTTTTTTAAAGTTTATATCATTTAATTAAATATTATATATTTTTATATTTGAATTATGTAAATTTAAAAATAATTCATAAAATAACTTATTAAAAAATCATAAAAACATTATTCCATTGAAAAAACTATTTTAAATCACATATAACATGTCATAATCATCCATAAAAGTTTTTAATGGTATAAAATATTTTAAATTATATTTTTTAATATTAGTAATATCATTTATTTCATTATTCCATTAATAAGACTTTGACACGATCATCACTATGTCATAATTAAATTTAAATATTTATTTCATGAAAATTATAAATAAATTAATATGATTTAGTTTCTATTTTTTTTATATTTATATGATCTATTTATAGTGTAATATATCACTTATAAAACCCAATATAATTTTTTTTAACTTATTATAAAAATTAGACTGACCTTTTAATAGATCCTTAAATTAAATATAATAAGTGACTTTTTATTACCCATATAGCTTCTAAATATTATAATTTCAGTATATGGTTTATTTTTATTGGAACTAAATCATTAAATTAAATTAAGACAATTGTTATGGTAATTTTATAATATTATAGTAATATTTTTACCTTTAATTACCTAACCAACCCTTAATAATGGTAAATAAAAATCAAAACACACCATTAAAAAAATTATTTTGAATATATTAGACCAAATTTTTAATAATTATTAAAACCATGTATGTAATTTTTTGAATATTAGATTCAAAAAGTGGTTAAATTTGGTTTGACATGAATACCAAAGATGTGGCAGGAAGATGGGTTGAAGAGACGCTCAAAATATCATTATGTTTTTATATCTATTTTAAATTTAAAAAAAAATTCCATCGAACTAAATTGGATTAATAAATTTATTATTGATCCATTATTACATGAAAAAATTGTTTAAATAAGAATAATTATTTAAATTAAAAATTAGTTTTTAACTAAAATGTAGTCTTTTCACTTTTCATAAAAAAATAAAACTATTTTGAAAAATTCCAAAATATAAACCCAAGTAAATTTTAATTTCATTACTATAAATTAGAAGAATATTTTTTAAATATAACATAAAAAACAATCCATATATATTTATAAAATAGGTGCGCAATCAAAATATGGTAAAAATGGTTTTTTTGAAAAATACTTTCTTTATGCATAAAATTGAATTTGATATTTTATCATGTCTTGAAAATATATAAGATGAATTTTATACATCATATTGAATTCATATTTATTAAAAATAATACATCATGATTGAAAAGATTATTTTAAAACCCAATTATTCACACTTAAATAGTTTTTTATAAAAACACATCCTTTTATGTTAAATTGTTTTGTTTTTTCAATTCTAATTAATTTTAAATCCAAAGAATCTTCACGATATAAACATGTTTAAACTCTATTTTCATAATTAATTTAACATTGTTCATTATCTCTAATCTAATAGTTAAGTGATAACCACCGTTTAAAATAAAAATATTAAAATATATTAATTTTTCCCACATATCTCAGTCTTCTGTGAATCGTAATATTTTAGATAAACCCATTGTTGTGTGTTGGGTATGGTATTTTACATAGAATCCTATTTAAGGTAAAATAACTATATAATTCATAAATATTAATAAATATGAAGCATTATTATTATATAATTTCATGGGATGTTAAATAATTACTTCTAGGATTGCAGTATAAAGGGTGTGGAACCACGAAGAAGGACTTAGTGATTGTGCAATTGAAAAAATGAAAAATAGTAAAAAGGAGTAAAAATAGAAACTAAAATGAAAACAGTGAAAATGATGTGTAATAGGTGATAATGGAATTATGGAGAGGTGTAGTGTCAAAAATAATTCTAGACAGAGAGACAAACAATAAATGGATGAATTAGGGTCCTTGGGCTACCCTGAACTAATTAAAAGATGGTATCATATTGTATTTAAATTAATTAAACCATTCAGTGCTTGAATAATGGTTGATATCCACTTAGTCTCCAATTTAGTAAATTTTCATAGTCGATGAACCTTCTTCAATCTTTATTTGTTGATCTTAATGTTAGAATTATTCATTTATTCTAGAGAAGATATTCCTTAACCACTTCCATTTTTATAATATAATCAATTATACATGGTGAATTGATTCACTAGATTCACCTGTTAGTTATTTTGCAGTGTTAATTAATGCTCAAAATTAAATACAAAATAACTTAGAACTAGAAATATTCACTAAAAAGAAATTAACAGAAGTAGAACAGGTAAAAATATAATCATATCCTTGTATAAAAGTCCCAATATTATGTTTAACTAAACTTAAAAGTCGAAATAGAAACAAGTGGAAGAAAAGATTTAATAAACATATCTTGTGTGAATATTACTTCCATCATATTTAGATACAGATTCTTAAGCGTAGTAGATTTCATACCACTATCTGTTATTTATTCTGGTGAATAGATGTGAATGGTCTCTATGATGGATGATCGAGGAGATATGGAAATGATCTAAAATGAGTTCCCCTATCAGTGAATGGTGATTACTGAATGATCATTAGATTTTGGTGAATGGATAATTCTACAATGGGTGAGTGTGGGAATGTGTACTGTATCTGTATGATCCTACTCCCAAAGTGATTATGTGACTCTAGATCAATCTGGAATGGCTCTCCTTTAAAATACCAACATTTTCCCCCACACTTTTGTACTCACGGTCACCGCACATACCTTCTCTTTCTCTTCTCCACATAGAGGGTTGGTCACAATACATATTCAACCTATACAACCTCAGGTGAAGATCCCACAATAGCTTATGCAATTTCACCATCAACAACCTACACAACCAAAATACCAATGAACAAAAAATTTACGTGAAATAAATATACAATAAAAATTATTTTTTTTATAATTATCCTTAATAAGATTTAAATATAAGAAAAATGTACATAATATATACATTAAATATGAAAAATTAATAATAATAATAAAAATAGTAATATAATCAAATAAAGTAATATTATTATTGAAATGAGTTCACATTTAGTTTTTGTAAAATAATTTATGAAATCCTGAATGAAACGAAAAGTGTGAACTGAAAAAAACAATAAAAAAGAAAATATTTAAAGAAAAATTATAAGGGTCAGTGAGAACAAGGCTTGATCTAGGTGTATCCAACCTTAACTACCCCTCATAAATCAACTAAAAAATTAAATCAAAAAATCATAATTCATCCAATGCATATCTGATGGCTCGAATCACACACCTCTGTCAATAAATAATGAACAATAAAACAATAAAGTTCCCCAATGATAGAAAATTCATCCAAATTGAAAAATTAATCCCTAAAATGACTCCTTATGAGATGATTTCTTATGTATGAATAGTCTAGTTGTTTTCATCATATCACACTACCCAACATAATTTCCCAGTATGTGAAATTGAGAATGGAAATGGGAAATAAAAGAGGTGAGAAAGTAGTTGAACATTATTATTCAATGGTGTTATATCTCTCAACATTTTGCACTGTCACAATTTACTATGGTGAAGAATATGTAGATGATTGTAATGAAGATCATATCTATAGGTGACACTAGGTTTCACAACCTAAATCAGACCCTCTGAATTAGCTTCCCATTTCTAGAGATTATACATCACAACATAAAAAGAGGAGGAGTGAGAAAAACATCAAAACTGAAAAAACATAACAATTTTTTATTAAAAAAAATTATTTATAGAGATCAGCTATGAAGACAAAATATAGAGAAAATGAAGATGAAATGAAAAAAATAGATAGTAGAAGATGTGGATAGAGCCGGTACCCATATAGAGAAATGGGACATTTTCCCCTTGTCTGGGGCGGTGTCCATAGAAATTGAGTGGATAGGGATATATTCTCATTCACAAAAAGAAAAAAAAAATAAAATTAGTTCTAAAAAGACATCCAAACATGAAGAAATATCTTCATAATGTGTCTTAATGTGTACATCCCCAACCTTCAGCAAAATCATGATGAATGAAAGAATTCACTTTCAATAACCCCTAATTCCCCTCATAATTTCCATAGAACATCCTCACCGTCTACCCTCGGTCACACCCCTATTAAAAAAAATAAAAACACAAGGTGAGGAATTTGAGAAATATTTTACTACTACTTTTAAAATATATTAATATTATTATATTTATAATAGAAATAAAAAAATAATAAAAATACACTTATATAAATTCACATTTTCCTACTAAATGTATTGTTAATATAGTTATATATATATAAATATATATAAATATAATTATAATATTTATTTACTTTTATTTACAATTATAAATATATATTACCTAATTTAATAATAATATAATACACATAACTATATAAATTAATAAATATAAACTCAATAAAAAATTTATTTAAACTAATAATACCGTCTTTATATTTATATTTAATTTGTTATTATTATTATATAATTAATTATATACCACAAAAAATTTAATTTATTAAGGGGAAAACATATCAAATTCTTACAAAGAGAAACATTTAAAGAGGTGTAAAATAGGGAAATCTACGTGAATCATCCAGAACAATGTGAAGGCCCTCCAAAGGAAATGATTCTGAATTTGAAAAAAGGATTTTATCATTATTTGAATCTTCAGAAGAAAGAAATTATTCCATCAGATTACCCTCATGATAGGTATGTAGAATGGATGACTAACTATTCTTATGTCTCTTGTATATCTTGAATGAATATTCAATATGCTATGGGATAGAGACATTACATGAAAAATCCTTGTATACAATTCCTATAAAGCATGGGGTTTAACAACAAGTGAGTGGGGTTCTTCTATGGAGAGCCTTAGCTGCTCATGGTGTACTGGGTTTGGGTTTGGGCTTCTTCCTCACAATGTTGTGTTTTGGGGAGGTCTCAACTAGTGGTCTCTAGTGTGGGACATTTGATCGATGGAGGAATACATAATACTAGTCGTTCTATTCAACTAGAGGTAAATGCTGGGTTCAGACATCAGATATAGATTTCTAGTAGAAGATTCATTACCAATAGTGGTGTGTGCTATCAGTTATTCATTATTATGGTCCCTTGACCTCATAATTTGTGTTAATTGCCTTCAAAATTAGCGAAGGTGAAGCTCAGATTTATTTTTTTGGGGTGGTTTTTGTTTATAATTTTTCATCGGTTCTCCCTTTAGAATTTCATTGCTGCATATTGAATTTTTATTTGGTGCTATTGAGTATTCTGGCATTGGGTTTTGGTTGTTACTAGAATTTTTGATAGTGAGATAAGATAAATGTCGAATGTGGGTGGAGGACGGTGACTGTGATGTTAACAATGGATTGCTGTGGAGGTTGGAAGAGGCGGATTGCAGCAGTGACTCATTTTATTCACTATTGGGGGTGAATGGTAGGTAAATGTGTGAGCCAATGGGGGGTGGAATATGGAGAAGTCACTGTTATTAATGCACCTTGTAGGGAGTGGTTTTTTTTGAAAAGGGGAGGAGAAATAATTACTCTTTGAGTCATCATTGGAAACACATGTGGTGACTCATTTTTGTCCCCATTGGGTATCTGGTGGAAGGATAAAAAAGTAAAAAAAATATTATAAAAAAATCACCAGGAAATTAAAAATTATATATTAATGTGGTCATTTTATTTAAATAAAGATTTCATAATTAAATAAAATTTAAAAATAAATTAATATTAAAACATTAAAATTCACATTTGAAAATATTACATATCAAACCATTTGCGGTACAATTATTAGAAACATAATTTAAATCACATTTCATTTTGTTAATATATTTTAACATTTAGACAAAATAAATTCAAAAAATTAATTTATAAAAAAAATAAACATTCCATGAATATTAAATTAAATTAATTAACATAATTAATAAAAAATTAGATAACAAATTAAACTAAATTAATTAAAATACAAATACTAAAATGAAATTTATTTATTAAAAAATTAAAATAATGGAATAATTGAATTGATGAATTAATTTTAAAAATAATAAAAATAGAAGAAAAGAAAAAAATATTTACTGAAATAATAAAATAATTAGAAGAAGAAAAAAACGAAGAAACCTTATTATTTACAAAAAACAAAATAAAAAAAATGATAGTAAAAAATTTGAATTTATTTTTTTATAATTATTCCAAATAACTAAATTGATCTATAAACTATATATTTCAACAACAAGTAAATGTTTTATTAATTAGATAAAAATATAGAAATGTTGATAATTAATAAAATATATTAATCGAATAATAAAAATTCAATAAAAGACAAAAAAATGTGGCAATGAGAGTGAAAAAACATACATATCACTATCAAAATGAAAAACCAATGTAATTTTAATAGTAGAAAAAGTATTACCTTAAGGATGGATCAATAATTTGTGGAGAAATCATTCAAATGTGATGTTAATTCTACAATGTTTATTGTCATATCTATGAATATCTGTGATCAATTAATGTTGAACTTGAATCCTATATTTTTCCAAAAACAGCTATGACATCAATATAAATCTCTCCCTCTCTCACAATTATCTAGGGTTATTTGGATAGCCCTACAGACACACCTATGAGAGGCATATAAAATAAAAATTTGGTCAAATATTAAATAATTTTATTAATTAATTTAATCAAGGTAACCATTTAAAATAATCAAAATATGTGCTTCATCATAGAACCCGTTTAGAGAAAGACATAAATAAAATTGAGTTAAATATTTTTCTATAGTTTCAACTACATTATGAGTTTCCCCATCCCAAACTATAATTATTATATATATGAATTTATCATAATATATAGATTTAGGATTAAAAATAATACAATATTTTTATTATATTATTTTAGAGGACACACAACAATCACATTTCTATTCTAGCTCAACCCTAAAAAATGTATCATAATCTAGAATAAAAAACCCATAATTAGATACTTCCTTGGTCAACACATAGGGTAGGTAGTAATTTTTACCCTAAGGATGGTCCTGTTACTACAAAATGAAAAATAATGTCGGGTCCCACACAGGTAAAACCTAGGGACATTACATTCTTCTAACCATAAAACATTTTATCGTAAAATCATAATCACTGGACAAATAAAAATAACGATGGGTTTTGAAATCAAGGAAAATCTACACACCATCACATGGAATACCATTTCCTTCGATATAAAGGCCCAATTTTATATCATTACACAACTATTTATAAATAATGAAACCTTCCCTCTTCTTTAATTACATTAGACTTTATGCATATTAAATCATGAATCAACATGAGAATGCATCTGAGCTCCTGGGATGAGATAAATATCACATGTCTCTAACTATTTCCACCCAAACAATCACCAACAAGATCGAACATGGTGGGAGTTCCTACCTATCCACTATTTAATGAAATTTCATAATGTTCTTCTCACAGGGAATCTCACCTATGCCACAAAACCAAACATGGAACCTAACTAGTTTTACATGAAGTCATTTGAAAAGTTGCTTTGATGTAATGTTTTTTATATTCATGTTAGTATAACATACCATAAGATACTAATAATTCATAGTCTCCATTATCAGTATCTTGTATCCTAGGGGTTACATGAACCATCCACTAAAAACATGACTCTAAGATTCTTGATGTTTTCCCTTCTCACATCACATTCACCAATCGACTTACATCTATAGTTTAAAATATTTAAAGAGGGTTATCATCAATCATTTGGAAAAAATATAAATGATCACATCAATCAAAATAATAACCCTGACTAAATGATCAATGGAGTTCTACTTCTCATCAAGTAACTGAATCAATAACAATATGTGGAAAACAGTCTTGACTATTTGAAAAAACATACATCATCAATAGTTCATGTAATCATATGTCCATAATAACCATAATTAAATTCAGGAAATAACAATCACCTTTATATATATTTAAAACCATTAAATCTATTCATTAATTATGGATATGAAAAATGAACAATGTTGCAATCATAGAGACGATAAGCCGTTTGTACGAAGGGTTAAAATTTCATTTTTCATTGATCATTGAGGAAAGAATTTAATAATTATTTTATAATTTAATAATTAATATAATATAATTAACATCATATTATTAGTTTAGATATACTTATATATATCATACATGTGACGTAATGAAGAAAAAAGTATCACATCACTTTATGAAGGGGACAGTTCCCAGGTACGCACGAACGATGCTATCATTTTTATGTTCAAAGAAAGTAAGAACATAATTCATATATTATAATGTTTTAATGATTAATATGTCATTAATATCACATATTAATATTAATTCCCTCATTATAACCATTCATGTGATACAGTTGTGGAAAACGAATTAAATCAGTTCTTGGAGGTGATAGTTTATACATACGCATGAACGATTAATTCCTTTCCCATTTGACAGAAGTAGATATCTCTTTATGTGATGATATTAACTCAAAAACATCATATAATATTGATTATACTTATGTTATTATCTCATAATGGTTGGATAATATTTGTATAAAGTGGAAGAAAAAATAAAATAGAAACACTTAAATAAAAATGTTACATTCTCTTCAATTGATAACCTTTGATGAACACATTTAGACCTCTAAATAGGGTTTTATTCCTAATATAAGGACTCATGTATGTAAAAAGGGATTATAATATGTTTTTGGTTATTATTTTTCTAACCAAATTTTTTTAATTGTGACTAATAGAGAGTAATGAGTACACTTTTTATAGGAGAGTGGAGGGGCACCCTTGGAAACCCTAAAAATATATAATTAATATAAATTAATTTTTGACTCCAATTGATTCAAAATTATATTAGTTATAATATAGGATGATTATTGTTAAAAATATAATCATACAATAATTATTATAAATGTATTTATTTTATTTTAAACATTAAAATTTTGTTTTAACCCATTTTAACTCTAAATGTTTTATCAACTAATTTACACTTAATGGATAAAATAATTACCATAACACACAAAAAGCCAAATGAATGAGTCTCTAAATGAATTTATATACACATATAATCTATTTGGACAAATATAATATTTATATAAATTTAATATCATATAATTAAATAATTCAATTTTTGAGATATGAATTATGTCAATTTTGACACTATTTATAACCCAACTTTTTAAAAAATCATAACAAATTGATTCATTTTATAAAACTATTTTAACACACATATAAAATTTAAAATTCCTCCAATAAAATCATTTACAACATGAAATATTTCAAATAATAATTATTTTAATATTATGAATACTATTTATTCAATACTTTCTTTAATAAATCTATTACCCCATCATCATTTTGGAACAAATAAATAAAATTATTTATTTCCTAAAATTTATGAATAAATAACCATGTTGTATGTTATATTTTTATCATTAAAATTTATTTTTATAGTTGAAATTATCACTGATATATACCAATATTAATATTTTTTACATATTAAAAATATGAGTATGACATTTTTAACATATATTTAAATAAATTAAAATTATAGTAAACTTCTAACCCATGTGGGTTAAAAATGTTATAATTTTGGTATAAGGTTTATTTCGGTTAGACCCACTAATCCAATGAAATTAAAAAATGTTCTTGGGTTATTTAAAATATTATAATAGTATTTTTTACCATTAATTATCTGATTTACCCTTAACTGTGGTACATAAAATTCAAAAGATACTATTGAACAAAAATTATTTTGATCCTATTGTACAAATATTTTCATAGTTTTTAAAAACATGTATGTCTGTTTTAGAGAATTCAATTCACATAAGTTGTTAAATTAGGTTTAACACTAATCCCACTGTAGATGTACAATAGCATAACTGTACAATGTGCGGGTACTATAGCATAACTGTAGATTGTACAGGTACTATAGCAGAACTATACACTATACGGGGACTGTATCGGGTACTGTTCGGTACTGTAGCAGTTGGAAGTATTCACCATAGGCCACAAGTTTGGGCTTGGAGTCCTTAAGGATTTCTAGCCACCTAGGCATTTGGGTGAGTAGGGCTTTGGGGCCACCTTTAAGGTCTTTGGGCCACTTCAAGGCCTTCGGGCCACATACAGTTTCTCTAGAAACACTGCAAAAAATGAGCAGCCCCAAAAGAGGATTTAGAGTAAGGTACACTCACCAAAGCAGAGCCAAATGGATTTTTCCGAATTAGAGGGTATGGTTATGCCATCGGGACCAGCTAGTGCTTTAACGGGAAGCCTAGCCAGATGACCATGCGAAGGTGGATAGCTACTATCACGATGCAGATGCTCGGGAGGGGAAGTTCCTTGTATATAGTCTGGTTAAATTCCTTATGTCCTTCGGGTCATATAATCTCCTAAGACTATGGTCCATGTAATATCTGACCCTGTAGGCCATTCGGGCTAGTATTTTTCACTATTCATCAAAAATTTTAACTTTTCTGAAAAATATAAAAAATTAAACGAAACTAAATATAGATGACCTAATTAAAAAGAAGTATATTATTTTCTAAAATAGAACATATAAAATTGAAAAAATATATATTTAAAAAAGGTCTTCCATTAAAAGGAGATAAAAAATTCTTATTTTAAAAATCCACCTTTTATGAATACAATTGAATTTTAACATATATAACCACGAGAAAGAAAATAAGATGAATTTTAAGAATCATTTTTAATTTATATTTCATTATAATAATAATAAAACAGTGATTTTGTTATTTCATAAACACAATTATTCACACATAAAATGTTTTTTTAAAAAACATGCTTTATATTCAATTGGTTTATATTTTCATTTCTAATTAATTTCCTAAACAAAGATTCATTATTATACGAACATGTTCAATCTATATATTCAAAATTCTGGTAAAATTCTCTATTCCTACCATTATAACTTCTAGGAAAAAAAGTCACTTAAAATAATAATATTACAATATATTATTTTTTGGTATAAATAAGTATTACGTGCAATGTAAGATTTCAGAGTAACCCACTATTGTGTGTTGGGTATGCTACCAAACATTGCATAACATTAAAGTAAAATTACTATCTAATTTATAAATTTTAATAATTATGAAAAAGTATTATTCTATAATTACCTGGGATGTTACATCCTCCCCCTTTTCGAAATTTTATCCTCACGATTTTAAATTTGGGCTTGGAAACTGAGGTTTCTATTTAGAAAATTATTTCATCGATATCCCATAATGAAAAAAGATTCAATACAATATCCACATTAAATGAAAAAAGTAACGTATGAAGGTTTCCAAGGATACCATATTCTAGGATTCCATGTAGAAAAACATGGAAATGGAAGAGGAAACAAAGTCCCTTAGATTAAAAGACTGAAATAAAGAACTTGATTAAGGGAAAGTTGACCGTAATAATACCATGAATATGTTATGGGTCAAAATTCCTTGGATAAAAGTAATTTAATCACAATTATTTTCTACTTCAAGGTTCTTTATATAGAGTTAATTAATTATTGTTCTACCTATACCAAGAATATAAGTAATATAAATTAATTGAAGTATATTATAATTCCTCAATAAAATTCCACCATAAACTCATCATTTTCTCTAAATGATGAGTTTTTGAGAAGAATTTTTCATTCCTGAAATAGTAGGAAAAACTTTTATAGAATAACTTAATACACAAAATATTAACTCTTTATTTATCCTATCTTGAATCATTTACCCATACAAAAATGATTACAATAAGATAAAAAAATTATCCAAAATAAAAAACCCTTATATTATGAAAAAATAATTCAATATCTCAAATTTAACTATAATATAAATAGTTCAACATAGACAATTCAATAAATACCTCTCATTAAAATTCATCAAAATAATACAAAATAATACTGAAATGAAAAATTCAGAAGGATTTCATCACATAGTATTTAATGATAAAATTTGTCTCAAAATAATATCAAGTACTCTTAAAGTGTCGTATGAAAAAATAATTACCCAAATCTCATATTCACCGTGTTAGGTTAATCATCTCCATAAATTATCTAAATTACAAGAACTACACAATAAAATAGTAGATTATTCTAAATTAAAAATCATCTATTACTCCTCAAATAAAACCCCATTGTATTTTATTTACCTTAATCATATAAATTTCCCAAAATAGTGAACATAATAAAAATAACATTCATCACTTAATCCCAAATAATTTTCCAATAATAAGGATATCTATTTGATAAAACATGAGTTCCAAAAATTAACTTATTCTTATTCCATCAACTTGTTTAACTAAAAATAATAATTCATACAAACCATGGACATCATGTAGGCCGGTGGTAAGTGATGAACCCTTATCTCCCTTTGGTTGTGGGTTTGATTCTCTTAGCCTATCCATACACGAGATCATTTCACCCATCTTGCGGGTTGTCTTATTTTAAAAAACACAAAAATAATCATAACATATTGTAACCTCAAAGATTGTCATATACCTATGATTTTCATCCCAAATCAGAATGAACATAGCATCTTCAGTCATAAAGTATTATATATATTGAAATGTATTATTTCAACTCCATATGATTTAATAAAAGTATTTCCAAAATAGAGAACATCCTAAATTGATCACAGTGTCTTCGAGGTTTCATCATCTTTTTGTTCACGTATAAGGTTCATGCATTGCTAAAATTATTTAGATATTCTTTATAATCACTTTCTTGTTTTATCCAAATACTCATTGTACAACACATGTCCAATGGGTATTTGTTGAGAAATAGTTTTTGGAAAATAATATTGTATGACATATAATTTCAAAACATCCTATATGACATGATTTTTATAAAACATTTAGAATGCGATTGTTTTCAATCATTAAATCAGTGGTATTTTTTAAATTCTAAAACTCTGTGACAAAAGAATATATGTTAAAATAAAATATAAATTTTATGATCAAGGTTAACTTTCTTTAGAAACTATTTCAAGATCATAATATTCATTAAATATTTTGATGAGTTGAAATATCTGAAAATTCCTTGAAAATATTATCATATTTGGAAAATATGAGAATAATGTAAAAAAGGATTTTATTAAAAATCCCATGATTCAAAATGGTTTCTAGGTATCGAGGAGGTGTTTTAAATCTCATAAAACTGTTTTCAAGAGATTTTTTTGTTAGAAAATGATTCAGAGTAATACATACATGTCATTACAATAATTATTGCACGAAAGTAATCATGAAGAGATGTGAATATTGTTTGAGATCCTCCTCCATCCATTTTTAATATTCTTTCCTCAATCGGAAAAATTTATAAAACAAGGAATTTTCTATAATAATATACATAGAAACTTACCATATGTTTATCCAAGACTCGAAATCCCTAAAGTTGCATATCCTATCCGGTGATACCAACTATAAGGCCTCAACCTTAAACATGACATAATCTTGTGTTAAGTCATGAATATATGTTCATTTTTATTGAGTATATTTTTACATAGAGTTTTATAGAATAAGGCCATAAATATTACAAAACATCACAAAAATTAATAATTAGACAAGTCTACTCACTATCATTTTTTTATTAATCTAAAACATTTAAAATAAGACATGATTTATTTTTCTTTATAAAAATCATTATAGAATTAATATTGACTTATTCCTTTCCCCTAAAAATCCTTATAACCTATGAAAACAACTTAAAAACATGGGATGAGCTCTAATATCTTATTAAGGGGCATAAAAGAGGGAATGAAACCACTAGTCCATGAATATTTTAGACTCATGACAACAATTTCATAAAATCATACTTTTCAACCATAAAACATAAACCCTTTATCTTTTCACATGAAATCATAATATTCCTATAAAACTCAATGGAAATATGAAATCATAATGGTAACTTTTTGAATCCATATCATTAATACATTTTATCCTTTATGAATTCAAAGTTAGTAACCTGAGTTGTTATGTTTGAAATACCCATCACAAAATATTCCGTAATTTTTTTTGGAGAAATCTTATCATTTAACTTCATCTCATTAACAAATTAATTAAAGATTTATCATGGGTAAACCACCCACATCTTATTAATGAACCGCACATATATATAAAAAAAATTCTATGAATCATAATATAATCAAAACACATAAAACATACATAAAGGAAAAAAATACATTTCCACTTTGAAATCACATTTAATTTTTACAAAGCTACACAATCATAAATGAATCCACATTCTTTGAGTATAATAGTTTTAAAATTTAATGTATACAAAAAAAATCAAATTTATTTTGAATCTCAAAATTCAATTCATGAGGTATATGTTAACAAACTTTCAATGTTATTGAAATAATAAATCCATTTTTAAATGAAAATTGGAAACTTTTATAATAATATTTTTGAATTAATGATTCACATAAAAAATTGAATTATTTTAAAGGAATTATAATTATAAAACATTCATTTCCATATAAATTAATACAGTAATCCATTTTTAATACATGGATATTAATGAAAATTATTTAGAAGAATAAATCCTCAAAACATTTATAATGAATTTTTTGTTAAAGAGTCCTTTTAACAATTTTAACATTTAAATTATAAGAAACATGAAACTGGAAAATTTTAGAAAAAATGAAATTACATGAGTACAAATATATTATAGATTTGTAATTACAATGGTTATGTACATACAATTTATAAAATTATAAAGGTGAATATCATCAAGAAATGTCCTAATGAAAGACGAAATCTCTTATCTTGAGTCAGACTCGTCTAAAACGTTAATTATGTCCCTGAATGATAAACATAGGCAACATTATAATATTTTGAGAACATTTTTATATTTTATTAGTTAATTTATATCACTTATTTCCATGTTATATCAATTACATAGTTATATAAGTTCATATCAGACATTTTTTCGATATTCATGCATGGGTTGAAAATGAAATTGGTGTCATGTTAATAGTCTATGTGGTATTAAGTCCATAATATCCTGAATAATATTTATAACATAGAAATAAATATTATATACCAATTATACTTTTAAATCCAATATTTAAATATGGATATGAAAAATGAACAGAATTGCAATAGAAGAGATGGTAAACCTTATGTACGCATGAGTTATGTTTATAATTTTCAATGATCATTATGGAAAGAAAGTAATTGTCATTTTATATTTTTAATAATTATATAATACCATTAGAATAATAATATTCATTTATATATATATTACAAGTGATTTAATGATTAAAAACAAATAACATCGCCTCCTGGAGGTGATAGTTCACACGAACGCACGAACAACATTACCATTTCTATGTGAATTGTAAGTAAAAACTTAATTGATGTATTATTATCATATAATTATTAATATTTTATTATTATAACATATAAACATTAATTCCATCATTATAACCATTCCTAAGATATGATTACGAAGAACGAATTAAATCTATTGGTGGAGGTGGTCGTTCACAATATGCATGAAGGATATATTCTATTCCCATTTGAGGAATATGGAGATGTATTTTAGTAATTATTGTAACATAATAACATCTATTTATATTTATTATTCTATATTAATTATATTATCATGGTTGGATAATATTTTAATAATGTTTATGGAGAAATAAAATAGAATCACTTTAATAAAAATGTGACCTCTTCTTCAGTTGATCACCTTTGAGAAAAAACATAACACCTCAATGGATTTTTTTATGACTGAAAGAAGGACTCAATAATGTGGGGTAGTATTATAGGATGAGTTTTGGACATGTATTGTATGAATAAAAAGGTATTAATGTGTGAGTAATGAAGTGTAATGTGTAACATTTTATAAGAGAGGGGAGGGGCACCCTTGGAAACCCTTAAAAAATTAAATTATTAGAAATTAAATTTTAACTCCAAACATCTAAAAAATTATATAATATTAATGATTGGATGCGTATGGGTCAAAATATCAAAATACATTAATTTTTAGACATCTATTAATTTTATTTTAAATGTTATCTTTTTGTTTTAACCCATTTTATTCTTACCGTTTTATCATGTAATTTACAGTTGAGAGATAAAATTATAACCATAACATGACAAAAGACCAAAGAATGATTCATTAAATAAATTTTTATATTTTAATCATATTCATTGATGAATATTATATTTTTAGAAAATTTATATCATTTAATTAAATATTATATATTTTTATATTTGAATTATGTAAATTTTAAAATAATTCATAAAATAACTTATTAATAAATCATAAAAACATTATTCCTTTGAAAAAAATATTTTAAATCACATATAACATGTTATAATCATCCATAAAACTTTTTAATGGTATAAAATATTTTAAATTATAATTTTTTAATATTAGTAATATCATTTATTTCATTATTCCATTAATAAGACTTTTACACGATCATCACTATGTCATAATTAAATTTAAATATTTATTTCATAAAAATTATAAATAAATTAATATGATATAGTTTGTATTTTTTATATTTTTATGATCTATTTATAGTGTAATATATCACTTATATAACCCAATATATTTTTTTTACTTATTATAAAAATTAGTCCGACCTTTTAATAGATCCTTAAATTAAATATAATAAGTGACTTTTTATTACCCATATAGCTTCTAAATATTATAATTTAAGTATATGGTTTATTTTTATTGAAACTAAATCATTAAATTAAATTAAGACAGGTGTTATGGTAATTTTATAATATTATAGTAATATTTTTACCTTTAATTACCTGACTAACCCTTAATAATGGTAAATAAAAATAAAAACACACCATTAAAAAAATTATTTTGATTCTATTAGACCAAATTTTTAATACCTATTACAGCCATGTATGTATTTTCTTGAAAATTAGATTCAAAAAGTGGTTAAATTTGGTTTGACCTGAATATGAAAGATGTGGCAGGAATATGGGTTGAAGAGACGCTCAAAATATCATTAAGCTTTTATATCTATTTTAAATTTAAAAAAAATTCGATTGAACTAAATTGGATTAATAAATTTATTACTGATCCATTTTTACATGAAAAAAATGTTTAAATAAGAATAATTATTTAAATTAAAAATTAGTTTTTAACTAAAATGGAGTCTTTTCACGTTTCATAAAAAAATAAAACTTTTTCAAAAAATTCCAAAATATAATCCCAAGTAACTTTTAATTTCATTACTATAAATTAGAAGAATATTTTTTAAATATAACATACAAAACGATCCATATAGATTTATAAAATAGGTGCGCAATCAAAATATGGTAAAAATGGTTTTTTTGAAAAATACTTTCTTTATGCATAAAATTGAATTTGATATTTTATCATGTCTTGAAAATATATAAGATGAATTTTATACATCATATTGAATTCAAATTTATTTAATATAATACATCATTATTGATAAGATTATTTTAAAACCCAATTATTCACACTTAAATAGTTTTTTATAAAAACACATCCTTTATGTTAAATTGTTTTGTTTTTTCAATTATAATTAATTTTCAATCCAATGAATCTTCACGGTATAAACATGTTTAAACTCTATTTTCATAATTAATTTAACATTGTTCATTATCTCTAATCTAATAGTTAAGTGATAACCACCGTTTAAAATAAAAATATTAAAATATATTAATTTTTCCCACATAACTCAGTCTTTTGTGAATCGTAATATTTCAGATAAACCCATTGTTGTGTGTTGGGTATAGTATTTTACATAGAATCCTATTTAAGGTAAAATAACTATATAATTCAAAAATATTAATAAATATAAAGCATTATTATTATATAATTTCATGGGATGTTAAATAATTATTTCTAGGATTGCGGTATGAAGGGTGTGGAACCACAAAGAAGGACTTAGTGATTGTGCAATTGAAAAAATGAAAAATAGTAAAAAGGAGTAAAAATAGAAACTAAATTGAAAACAATGAAAATGATATGTAATAGGTGATAATGGAATTATGAAGAGGTGTAGTGACAAAAATAACTCTAGACAGAGAGACAAACAATAAATGGATGAATTAGGGTCCTTGGGCTACCCTGAACTAATTAAAAGATGGTATCCTACTGTATTTAAATTAATTAAACCATTCAGTTCTTGAATAATGGTTGATATCCACTTAGTCTCCAATTTAGTAAATTTTCATAGTCGATGAACCTTCTTCAATCTTTATTTGTTGATCTTAATATTAGAATTATTCATTCATTCTGGAGAGGATATTCATTAACCACTTCCATTTTTATAATATAATCAATTATCCATGGTGAATTGATTCACTAGATTCACCTGTTAGTTATTTTTAAGTGTTAATTAATGCTCAAAATTAAATAAAAAATAACTTAGAACTCTAAATATTCACTAAAAAGAAATTAACAGAAATAGAACAGGTAAAAATATAATCATATCCATGTATAAAATTCCCAATATTATGTTTAACTACACTTAAAAGTCAAAATAGAAACTAGTGGAAGAAAAGATTTAATAAAGATATCTTGGGTGAATATTACTTCCATTATATTTAGATCCAGATTCTTAAGCGTAGTAGATTTCTTACCACTATCTGTTATTTATTCTGGTGAATAGATGTCAATGGTCTCTATGATGGATGATCGAGGATATGACAACCCTGCTTTTTTATTACAACTTAAACATGCTTTATTACATAAAACTTCACTTGATACAACAAAGAAGATCGAGAGGTTTAGTGTCTTTGGGGCTTAGGATCATTACATAAAAACTTTAAACTTGAAATACAACGTCTTTATTGAAAACTTCCTTTACATGACCACTACACTCCTTCGTACTTAGCATTGCATGGGATAACCTGAGGACATGCATAAGAAAAGGGTGAGCTATAAAGCCCAGTAAGGGAGTACACAATGAATAACATGAGGAGTACAATACATGTTAGGCAATAGGCATATCAATAGAGCATAAGAGAAACATGAAAATAAAGGCATGATAAAGCATGATAATCATAGCATGGAAATGTGGCAACAACACTTAACATTGAAATAGCATGAGCCAAGGCTCATTGCACATGGAGCATGAGTAAACCCTCATTGCACTTGAAGCACGAGTAAACCCTCGTTGCACTTGAATTAGCATGAGTAAACACTCATTGCACATGACGTATCATGATACTATACTTTACCCAATGCATTGGAGCGCTATCAGGGCGCACCCTTCTTAAACATTTCATTTCATGCATAAGTGTGCCACATGGATCATAAAACATGGATTCATAAAACATAATCATTTATTCCACGATAAAGGAATGTGGAATTTATACATGAAGCTTTACAATCAATAAGTAAATGTGCATAAAGGTGAATACCCTTGATGGAGAAATGGGCATGGTATTCACTACACAAAGACATTGGCTTAGAAAATCGGTGCGATTTCGGCGGCGTAACGGCGTGACATAAGAATTCATAAAAAGGTTGATGAGAGAGAAAGGGGTTCCTCATCATATTTACATGTAATGGACAGTAAGGAGATCATATATATACATGTCCCAACAATAGAAATGGAATTTAGATTCATGATACAAAAGTATTGCTTGAATATAAAAGAAGAGAGAGGAGCTCCTTTCGGAATTTCGGCATAGTAACGGGTGTACATGGGAGGCATTTAATGAGAGAGAAAGGGGTCTCCCATCATTCAAACAATAAGAGGGCAGTATGGGGGAGGTGCGAAACCATACCCCAACATTCATAATTGAAATTAAAAAGGCAATACAACTTAAAGAAAATTGACAAAAATGAGAAAGGAAGAAAAACCCTTACTTGGAAGTGTGCTTCCAAAGGCTAGAGAGAGGCTTGTGAGAGGCTTCTTGGGAGCTTGGGGCACCTTGAGAGGATTCTAGAGAGAGTAGGGCAGAGGTTGGACGAACTTCAAGGGCTTTGAGTGAGGAGGAAGTGGGAGCTTGGGTGGGTTTATATAGGAAAGGTGAGAGAATTCTTTATTATTTAGGTTTGGGACCCCTTATATTAAAATAATCCAAACCACAAACCATCCCATGGTATTTGCCCATGGTTTCTGGAAAAGGAGAGAGGAAAATAATATTTTATAAGGCCAAGGTCCGAACTTATTAAAAAATTAGGGTTGCTTATGTGGAGGTGAGTCACACTCCCATGGAAATTAATTTAAAAAGGCAAAGTGTTGAATAAGTCTTGAGGGCTCCATTAATGCTTTGAAAAGTGAGTCAAACAAACCCAAAACCTCATTATTTTAATGATAAAACATATATTGGCCGAACCTAAGTATTATGGTATTTTATTACATCACCATTGGGTCATTATGATGTCATAAAACACATTATATATTTAAATGGTATTTAATTTTTACCCAAAAATTGGACTGTCTCAGAAAATTATGAAAAATTCACCGTTGGATAATTTCGACGTCCTGATTCCAAAAATAATATTTATTTTATTTAAATAATTTTCTAAATATGTGAATTTTCACTTTTAAAATAAAAACCGACATTTATAAAAAAATTCACGGGTTTTGACAGAAATGGCTTTCAAACCTTAATAAACATTTTAATCGCATTCATAAAATTATAAGATCATTTATAATTAATGACAATTAATTTAATATTAACAATAATATTTTATTAAAATATTATTTAATTCAAAAATCTTTTAATTTAATAAAATATAATTCTTAATTAAATAATAACTAAAAACACCATTTGTACTTTAAAAACTAATTACAAAGTATCAAAAATGACTAGAAATTATATTCATTATTATATATAAAAAAATAATGTACATGAACATGGTTCTACTTATTTGTTACATAACCCCTTAAAATAGCCGCATAAGACCTAAGGGTAAGGTGCGCGATGGTGACAGACTCTTGGGGATGCTCGGATAACATCGCTCGAGTGGTAATCTCTATCAACTTCCATTTTTCCCGTAGACGATCACGTTCGAGCTTGACTTGATGAAGCTCAGCTTGGGCTTGGTCAAGGGCAAAGCCCAAAGACGCCACCTATTTACCGAGCTCCGACAAATGGGCTTCGTAAGGGGAAATTCTACTGGATGAGGCCATCGCTTCCTTTGTCTGAGTAAAAAGGGTTTCGTTAAAGCCTTATATTTAAACTACCCAGATGATCACTGTTCAACGGCTATAAAAGTAACGGTCACAAATCTTAACATAAAACTAAAGAAGTTGACATCATATAAAAACATAACGAAACATTTAACTGGATCAAGAGGGATTTTCCATTAATGAAATTTTGGGTCGTTACAACATTCCCCCCTTAAGAAATTTCGCCCTCGAAATTTTCCTTTTCCCACACTAAAACAAATGTGGGTAACTTAGATTCATCATATCCTCCGACTCCCAAGTTGCTTCTTCAAACTTGTGGTTTCTCCACAACACCTTGACGAGGGGCATTGTCTTATTTCGTAGAACTTTTTCTCTACGATCTATGATCTTCACTGGTTGCTCCTCATAAGAAAGATCGTCTTCTAATTGTACCACCTCAGAAGAGAGTACATGTGAAGGGTCTGGTATGTACTTCCTTAAGAGGGATACATGGAAGACATCATGCACCTTGGCCATAGTAGGTGGAAGTGCTAGTCGATAGGCCACAGCCCCAACACGATCAAGAATCTCGAAGGGGCCGATGTACCTTGGACTTAACTTCCCTTTCTTTCCAAACCTCATGACCTTCTTCCACGGAGATATGCGTAAAAACACCATGTCTCCGACTTTAAACTCAAGGTCTCGTCGACGATTATCTGCATAACTCTTCTGTCGACTTTGGGCTGCCTTGATATGCTGCTGAATGGTTTTCACCTTCTCCACCATTTCTTCGACCATTTCTGGTCCAAGCAGCTTACGTTCACCGACCTCATCCCAACATGCCGGTGTTCTGCACCTTTTCCCATATAGGGCTTCATATGGTGCCATTTGGATGCTCGAGTGGAAACTATTATTATAAGAGAACTCAACTAGAGGAAGATGTTGATCCCATCCTCCTTTAAAGTCCATTGAGCACGCTCTCAACATATCCTCAAGTGTTTGGATAGTCCGCTCGGATTGGCCATCAGTTTGAGGATGATAGGCCGTACTGAAGTTCAGTTCAGTATTCAGAGCATGTTGAAGACTCTTCCAAAACTTAGAGGTAAATCTTGGATCTCGGTCCGACACAATAGATAGTGGTACTCCATGCAACCGTACCACTTCCCTGATATATATCCGTGCCAGTTGATCCAAAGAGAAATCCTCTCGAATAGCAATGAAGTGTGCAGTCTTTGTAAGACGATCCACAATAACCCAGATTGCATTGTTGCTTTTGGATGTCCTTGGAAGTCCAGTGACGAAGTCCATGGTGATGTTCTCCCATTTCCATTCTGGTATGGGCAATGGTTGCATCATCCCCTTAGACTTCTGCCTCTCTGCCTTCACTTGCTGACACACCAGGCACTTTGATGTATATTCGGCGATCTCCTTCTTCATATTATCCCACCAAAAGTTTTCTCGGAGATCTCGATACATATTTGTGCTCCCTGGGTGAATAGAGAAATTTGAACTATGTGCATCATCCAAAAGTTCCTTCTTCAGCTCCGAACTTGATGGGACACATAGTATTTTCCCGAACCGCACAATTCCTTCTTCATTAACATTAAACTCTGAGGATTTTCCCTTTTTGATAGCTTCCACTTTTTCTTGGATTCTCGCATCATCCTTTTGAGCATCCTTTAACCTTTCCAAAAGAGATGGTTAAGCAATCATTTGTGAAAGGATTGATGATGTTCCCTTCTTTATGATTCCCACGTCCATCTTCATCAAGTCTAAGAAGATTGGATCCTTCTCAATTCTCATCATTGATAGAATTGCTGGATCCTTTCTACTTAGGGTATCCGCTACCTTGTTCGCCTTCCCAGGGTGGTAATGTATTGAACAGTCATAATCCTTTATGAGCTCTATCCATCTTCTCTGGCGCATATTAAGCTCTTTCTGTGTGAATATATATTTAAGACTCTTGTGGTCAGTATATATCTCACATTTCTCTCCATAGAGATAATGCCGCCAGATTTTCAAGGCAAAGATCACCGCCGCCTACTCCAGATCATGCGTTGGATAGTTTCGCTCATGGATTTTCAACTGTCTTGAGGCATAGGATATCACTTTATCATTCTGCATCAGCACACATCCTAATCCCTTCTTCGAAGCATCACTGAATACCACAAAAAGCTCCCCACTTGTGGGTAAAGTGAGCACAGGTGCAGTGATAAGCCTCCTTTTCAACTCCTTGAAGCTTTCTTCGCATTCATCACTCCAAGCAAACTTTACTCCCTTTCGAGTTAGCTTGGTAAGAGGGTTGGACAATCGTGAGAAGTTTCTCACAAATCGTCGATAATATCCAGCTAACCCCAAGAAGCTACGGATATCAGTTACCGATGTTGGCCTCGGCCATCCCTCAATTGCATCTGTTTTGGAGGGGTCCACAGATATCCCATTGCTTGTGATGATATGGCCCAAGAATGAGACCTCCTTCAACCAGAACTCACACTTGCTGTACTTGGCATAGAGCTTCTCCTTGCGCAAAGTCTCCAGTACAGTTCTTAAATGCTCCTCATGGTCCTCCTTGGTTTTGGAGTATATTAGAATATCATCTATAAAGACTACCACAAATTTATCTAGGTAATCCTTAAAGACTCTATTCATCAAGTCCACGAATATTGCTGGAGCATTGGTGAGTCCAAAAGGCATTACTATGAATTCATAGTGCCCGTACCTTGTACGAAAAGCAGTCTTGGGGATATCTTCCTTCTTCACCCTTACTTGATAATATCCCGACCGCAAGTCGACCTTGGAGAAGTATTGAGCTCCACGCAGCTGATCAAACAAGTCATCGATTCTTGGGAGAGGATACTTGTTCTTTATCGTGATTTTGTTATGTTCACGATAATCGATGCAAAGCCGCATTGACCCATCCTTCTTCTTGACGAAGAGGACTGGTGCACCCCATGGTGATGCACTTGGGCGTATAAACCCTTTATCCAGATTCTCCTGTAGTTGTTTCTTCAGTTCTTCAAGCTCAACCACAGCCATTCTATATGGAGTCTTGGATATTGGTAGCGCCCCAGGTATAAGTTCAATCGAGAACTCAACATCTCTTCTTGGAGGAAGACCAGGAAGTTCCTCGGGAAATACTTCAGCAAATTCCCTCACAATAGGCATTTCTTCAAGGGTGGTTTCTTCCTTGGACTCAATCATCTGAGCCAGATATGCGTGCTCATAAGGCAGTAATATCCATGCTTGAGATGATGGAGCTAAAGGAGATTCATCTTCCTCCTGACACTTGTAAAGAATCGGGGGTCGATTCTCCATATGTAGTGTGATTTCCCTCTCCCGACAATTTATGTTGGCTCTATATAAGGAAAGCCAATCCATGCCAAGAATTGCATCAAATTCCACCAAAGGAAGTATGACGAGGTTCGCCGGGAAATTCAATCCACATAATATAACAGGGGAGGACTTATACTCATGGGATGCAATGATTGCCCCATTTGCCGTACTCACCGACATCTTTACTTCCATGATTTGTGGTGGTGCAGGGATTGTTCTACTAAACTTTTTAGATATAAAAGAATGCGTAGAACCTGAATCAAAAAGTACGTTCGCTATTCTTGAATGAATAACTAGCGTACCTGTCACCACTTCGTTGTCGGGGTTCACTTCGGCAGAAGTGATGGCAAAAGCTCTTCCTTGCTGTCTTGGAGGTTGTTGATTGCCTCCGATAACCCTTGGATTAGGGCACTGATTCGCAAAATGACCCGGTTCTTTGCATTTGAAGCATTGAACAACGCGTTGAGGTTCGAACGGAGCGTTCCTCCCCTCCGTCGCAGCCGCGGGTCCTTCTTGCTGACAGTTAATAGCTAGGTGCCCTTCTCTTCCACACTTGAAGCATTTTCTTGTCCCCCTAAGGCAATTCCCAGGGTGCTTCTTTCCACACTTTTGGCAAGTGGGGTGCTGGAATTTCTTAGCGCCGTTGGATTTATCCATCGGACCACCAGCATTGAAGTCCACCTTCCGCTTCTTGTCCCCATGATACCCCTGTGATTCTCCGATCTCCATTTCAACCTTAAGGGCACATCGGACAATCTCCTCATAGCTGTCAAAGTCACGGATCGCTAATGCTTTCCGCAAGCTAGGCTTCAGCCCACCAAAGAAGCGGTCAACTTTGCATTCGGGGGTAACGACAAAGCCAGAAGCGTATCGTGCAAGCCTTGTGAAGTTTTCCTCGTACGCTCCCACAGATTCTTCATCTTTCTGCTTGAGGGAAAGGAAGTCCCTTTCCATCTTAAGACGGAGGGTGCGTGAAAAATATTTATCGAAAAACATCTTCCGGAATACCTTCCATTCCAAAGCCTCAATCTCCTCCTCAGGCTTCGTATTTTTGATCAATGTCCACCATTGATCAGCTTCACCCTCCATACGATAAGCCGCCAGGAGAACCTTCTCTTTTTCAGAGCATTGGAGGATGGAGAATATCTTCTCAATGGAGTTGATCCATTGTTCAGCGATCGTGGGATCAGATGATCCACTAAAAGTAGGAGGCCTTTGTCTCATGAAGCTTTCAATAGCGACTTGTTCTTTCTTAGGGGGGGTTGAACGTTCCTCTTGACCAGTGTTTCTATTCAAAACTTGAGTTAGCTGAGAGAGAAGCGTGACAAAGTTCGCGATTCCCGCTCCCATCGGATTGGGCATCTCATTAGTACAATCCTCACACTGATCTTCACAACGGTTGTTAGCCCGAGTTCTCCTATTACCGGCCATTGGATGGAATAAAAGGAAAGTTAGGGGTAACACATAAAGGGTAATCCAAAGACAAAAGTTGATGACTTATAAATAAACTTTAATCTCTTTAACTCATGAGTCTATAGGATTCAATCTAGGCTTTTCATGATCTTCCTTCTAACATATATTCTTAGGGGCATTTTTCCCTTAATAAGGGTTCATACTAAGATTGCGAATTTATCAAAACATATCCCCCGGGAGTGTCGTAACCAAGAGTGCAGCAAGGCCCGTTGTCGTGCACCAGTTCCCGTTCGAGTCTAGCTCAAAGCGGTGTTTTCGGGTTTTACCCCTAGGATACATCTGTGCCAGAGCCGCCTCTACCTGCTCGTATCCAGACAGTGATGTATTTGTTTGATAAACCACTTACTTAGTATTTACCAAAACTTAGGGATGTTTTTATTATGATTAGTCTTGTATCTAAGGCTTTACTAGGGTTTCCTAATCCCAAAAATAACTAAACCTATCCTCTGATACCAACTATGACAACCCTGCTTTTTTATTACAACTTAAACATGCTTTATTACATAAAACTTCACTTGATACAACAAAGAAGATCGAGAGGTTTAGTGTCTTTGGGGCTTAGGATCATTACATAAAAACTTTAAACTTGAAATACAACGTCTTTATTGAAAACTTCCTTTACATGACCACTACACTCCTTCGTACTTAGCATTGCATGGGATAACCTGAGGACATGCATAAGAAAAGGGTGAGCTATAAAGCCCAGTAAGGGAGTACACAATGAATAACATGAGGAGTACAATACATGTTAGGCAATAGGCATATCAATAGAGCATAAGAGAAACATGAACATAAAGGCATGATAAATCATGATAATCATAGCATGGAAATGTGGCAACAACACTTAACATTGAAATAGCATGAGCCAAGGCTCATTGCACATGGAGCATGAGTAAACCCTCATTGCACTTGAAGCACGAGTAAACCCTCGTTGCACTTGAATTAGCATGAGTAAACACTCATTGCACATGACGTATCATGATACTATACTTTACCCAATGCATTGGAGCGCTATCAGGGCGCACCCTTCTTAAACATTTCATTTCATGCATAAGTGTGCCACATGGATCATAAAACATGGATTCATAAAACATAATCATTTATTCCACGATAAAGGAATGTGGAATTCATACATGAAGCTTTACAATCAATAAGTAAATGTGCATAAAGGTGAATACCCTTGATGGAGAAATGGGCATGGTATTCACTACACAAAGACATTGGCTTAGAAAATCGGTGCGATTTCGGCGGCGTAACGGCGTGACATACGAATTCATAAAAAGGTTGATGAGAGAGAAAGGGGTTCCTCATCATATTTACATGTAATGGACAGTAAGGAGATCATATATATACATGTCCCAACAATAGAAATGGAATTTAGATTCATGATACAAAAGTATTGCTTGAATATAAAAGAAGAGAGAGAAGCTCCTTTCGGAATTTCGGCATAGTAACGGGTGTACATGGGAGGCATTTAATGAGAGAGAAAGGGGTCTCCCATCATTCAAACAATAAGAGGTCAGTATGGGGGAGGTGCGAAACCATACCCCAACATTCATAATTGAAATTAAAAAGGCAATACAACTTAAAGAAAATTGACAAAAATGAGAAAGGAAGAAAAACCCTTACTTGGAAGTGTGCTTCCAAAGGCTAGAGAGAGGCTTGTGAGAGGCTTCTTGGGAGCTTGGGGCACCTTGAGAGGATTCTAGAGAGAGTAGGGCAGAGGTTGGACGAACTTCAAGGGCTTTGAGTGAGGAGGAAGTGGGAGCTTGGGTGGGTTTATATAGGAAAGGTGAGAGAATTCTTTATTATTTAGGTTTGGGACCCCTTATATTAAAATAATCCAAACCACAAACCATCCCATGGTATTTGCCCATGGTTTCTGGAAAAGGAGAGAGGAAAATAATATTTTATAAGGCCAAGGTCCGAACTTATTAAAAAATTAGGGTTGCTTATGTGGAGGTGAGTCACACTCCCATGGAAATTAATTTAAAAAGGCAAAGTGTTGAATAAGTCTTGAGGGCTCCATTAATGCTTTGAAAAGTGAGTCAAACAAACCCAAAACCTCATTATTTTAATGATAAAACATATATTGGCCGAACCTAAGGATTATGGTATTTTATTACATCACCATTGGGTCATTATGATGTCATAAAACACATTATATATTTAAATGGTATTTAATTTTTACCCAAAAATTGGACTGTCTCAGAAAATTATGAAAAATTCACCGTTGGATAATTTCGATGTCCTGATTCCAAAAATAATATTTATTTTATTTAAATAATTTTCTAAATATGTGAATTTTCACTTTTAAAATAAAAACCGACATTTATAAAAAAATTCACGGGTTTTGACAGAAATGGCTTTCAAACCTTAATAAACATTTTAATCGCATTCATAAAATTATAAGATCATTTATAATTAATGACAATTAATTTAATATTAACAATAATATTTTATTAAAATATTATTTAATTCAAAAATCCTTTAATTTAATAAAATATAATTCTTAATTAAATAATAACTAAAAACACCATTTGTACTTTAAAAACTAATTACAAAGTATCAAAAATGACTAGAAATTATATTCATTATTATATATAAAAAAATAATGTACATGAACATGGTTCTACTTATTTGTTACATAACCCCTTAAAATAGCCGCATAAGACCTAAGGGTAAGGTGCGCGATGGTGACAGACTCTTGGGGCTGCTCGGATAACATCGCTCGAGTGGTAATCTCTATCAACTTCCATTTTTCCCGTAGACGATCACGTTCGAGCTTGACTTGATGAAGCTCAGCTTGGGCTTGGTCAAGGGCAAAGCCCAAAGACGCCACCTCTTTACCGAGCTCCGACAAATGGGCTTCGTAAGGGGCAATTCAACTGGATGAGGCCATCGCTTCCTTTGTCTGAGTAAAAAGGGTTTCGTTAAAGCCTTATATTTAAACTACCCAGATGATCACTATTCAACGGCTATAAAAGTAACGGTCACAAATCTTAACATAAAACTAAAGAAGTTGACATCATATAAAAACATAACGAAACATTTAACTGGATCAAGAGGGATTTTCCATTAATGAAATTTTGGGTCGTTACAGAGGAGATATGGAAATGATCTAAAATGAGTTCCCCTCTCAGTGAATGGTGATTACTGAATGATCATTAGATTTTGGTGAATGGATAATTCTACAATGGGTGTGTGTGGAAATGTGTACTGTATCAATATGATCCTACTCCCGAAGTCATTATGTGACTCTAGATCAATCTGGAATGGCTCTCCTTTAACATACCAACATTTTCCCCCACACTTTTGTGCTCACGGTCACCACACATACCTTCTCTTTTTCTTCTCCACGTAGAGGGTTGGTCTCAATACATATTCAACCTATACAACCTTAGGTGAAGATCCCACAATAGCTTATGCAATTTCACCATCAACAACCTACACAACCAAAATACCAATGATAAAAATATTTACGTGAAATAAATATACAATAAAAATTAATTTTTTTATAATTATCCTTAATAAGATTTAAATATAAGAAAAATGTACATAATATATACATTAAATATGAAAAATTAATAACAATAATAAAAATAGTAATATAATCAAATAAATTAATATTATTATTGAAATGAGTTCACATTTAGTTTTTGTAAAATAATTTATGAAATCCTGAATGAAACGAATAGTGTGAACTGAAAAAAACAATGAAAAAGAAAATATTTAAAGAAAAATTATAAGGGTCAGTGAGAACAAGGCTTGATCTAGGTGTATCTAACCTTAACTACCCCTCATAAATCAACTAAAAAATTAAATAAAAAAATCTTAATTCATCCAATGCATATCTGATGGCTCGAATCACACACCTCTGTCAATAAACAATGAACAATAAAACAATAAAGATCCCCAATGATAGAAAATTCATCCAAATTGAAAAATTAATCCCTAAAATGACTCCTTATGAGGTGATTTCTTATGTATGAATAGTATAGTTGTTTTCATCATATCACACTAACCAACATAATTTCTCAGTATGTGAAATTGAGAATGGAAGTGGGAAATAAAAGAGGTGAGAAAGTAGTTGAACATTATTATTCAATGGTGTTATATCTCTCAAAATTTTTCAATATCACAATATAATATGGTGAAGAATATGTAGATGATTGTAATGAAGATCATATCTACATGTGAAACTAGGTTTCACAACCTAAATCAGACCCTCTGAATTAGCTTCCCATTTCTAGAGATTCTAGATCACAACATAAAAAGAGGAGTGAAAAAAACATCAGAACTGAAAAAACATAACAATTTTTTATTAAAAAAATTAATTATAGAGATCAGCTATGAAGACAAAATATAGAGAAAATAAAGATGAAATGAAAAAAATAGATAGTAGAAGATGTGGATAGAGTCGGTACCCATATAGAGAAATGGGACATTTTCCCCTTGTCTGGGGCGGTGTCCATAGAAATTGAGTGGATAGGGATATATTCTCATTCACAGAAAGAAAAAAAATAAAATTAGTTAAAAAAAGACATCCAAACAGGAAGAAATATCTTCATAATGTGTCTTAATGTGTACATCGCCAACCTTCAGCAAAATCTTGATGAATGAAACAATTCACTTTCAATAACCCCCACTTCCACTCATAATTTCCATAGAACATCATCACCTTCTACCCTCGATCACACCCCTATTAAAAAAAATAAAAACACAAGGTGAGGAATTTGAGAAATATTTTACTACTACTTTTAAAATATATTAATATTATTATATTTATAATAGAAATAAAAAATAATAAAAATACAATTATATAAATTCACATTTTCCTAATAAATGTATTGTTAATATAGTTATATATATATAAATATATATAAATATAAATATAATATTTATTTAATTTTATTTAAAATTATACATATATATTACCTAATTTAATAATAATATAATACACATGACTATATTAATTAATAAATATAAACTCAATAAAATTTTTTTTTAAACTAATAATACCGTCTTTATATTTATATTTAATTTGTTATTATTATTATTATATAATTAATTATATACCACAAAAAATTTTAATTAATAAAGGTAAAACATATCAAATTATTACAAAGAGAAACATTTAAGGAGGTGTAAAATAGGGAAATCTACGTGAATCATCCAGAACAATGTGAAGGCCCTCCAAAGGAAATGATACTGAATTTGAAAAAAGGATTTTATCATTATTTGAATCTTCAGAAGAAAGAAATTATTCCATCAGATTACCCTCATGATAGGTATGTAGAATGGATGACTAACTATTCTTAAGTCTCTTGTATATCTTGAATAAATATTCAATATGCTATGGGATAGAGACATTACACGAAAAAGCATTGTATACAATTCCTATAAAGCATGGGGTTTAACAACACGTGAGTGGGTTCTTCTATGGAGAGCCTTAGCTGCTTATGGTGTACTGGGTTTGGGTTTGGGCTTCTTCCTCACAATGTTGTGATTTGGGGAGGTCTCAACTAGTGGTCTCTAGTGTGGGACATTTGATCGATGGAGGAAAACGTAATACTAGTCTTTCTATTCAACTAGAGGTAAATGATGGGTTCATACATCAGATATAGATTTCTAGTGGAAGATTCATTACCAATAGTGGTGTGTGCTATCAGTTATTCATTATTATGGTTCCTTGACCTCAAAATTTGTGTTAATTGTCTTCAAAATTAGCGAAGGTGAAGCTCAGATTTATTTTTTTTGGGGTGGTTTTTGTTTATAATTTGTCATCGGTTCTCCCTTTAGAATTTCTTTGCTGCCTATTGAATTTTTATTTGGTGCTATTGAGTATTCTGGCATTGGGTTTTGATGGTTACTAGAATTTCTGATAGTGAGATAAGATAAATGTCGAATGTGGGTGGAGGACGGTGACTGTGATGTTGACAATGGATTTCTGTGGAGGTTGGAAGAGGCGGATTGCAGCAGTGACTCAGTTTAGTAACTATTGGGGGTGAATGGTAGGTAAATGTGTGAGCCAATGGGGGGTGGAATATGGAGAAGTCACTGTTATTAATGCACCTTGTAGGGATTGGTTTTTTTGAAAAGGGAAGGAGAAATAGTGACTCTTTGAGTCATCATTGGAAACACATGTGGTGACTCATTTTAGTCCCCATTGGGTATCTGGTGGAAGGATAAAAAAGTAAAAAAAATATTATAAAAAATCATCAGGAAATTAAAAATTATATATTAATGTGGTCAATTTATTTAAATAATGATTTCATAATTAAATAAAATTAAAAAATAAATTAATATTAAAACATTAAAATTCACATTTGAAAATATTACATATCAAACCATTTGCGGTACAATTATTAAAAACATAATTTAAATCACATTTCATTTTGTTAATATATTTTAACATTTAGAAAAAATAAATTCAAAAAATTAATTTCTAAAAAAATAAACATTCCATGAATATTAAATTAAATTAATTAACATAATTAATAAAAAAATTAGATAACAAATTAAACTAAATTAATTAAAATACAAATACTAAAATGAAATTTATTTATTAAAAAATTAAAATAACGGAATAATTGAATTGATGAATTAATTTTAAAAATAATGAAAATAGAAGAAAAGAAAAGAATATTTAGTGAAATAATAAAATAATTAGAAGAAGAAAAAAATGAAGAAACCTTATTATTTTTAAAAAACAAAATAATAAAAAATGATAGTAAAAAATGTGAATTTAGTTTTTTATAATTATTCCAAATAACTAAAATGATCTATAAAATATATAATCTAACAACAAGTAAATGTTTTATTAATTAGATAAAAATATAGAAATGTTGATAATTAATAAAATATATTAATCGAATAATAAAAATTCAATAAAAGACAAAAAAATGTGGCAATGAGAGTGAAAAAACATACATATCAGTATCAAAAAGAAAGCCCAATGTAATTATAATAGTAGAAAAAGTCTTACCTTAAGGATGGATCAATAATTTGTGGAGAAATCATTCAAATGTGATGTAAATTCTACAATGTTTATTGTCATATCTATGAATATCTGTGATCAATTAATGTTGAACTTGAATCCTATATTTTTCCAAAAACAGCTATGACATCAATATAAATCTCTCCCTCTCTCACAATTATCTAGGGTTATTTGGATAGCCCTACAGACACACCTATGAGAGGCATATAAAATAAAAATTTGGTCAAATATTAAATAATTTTATTAATTAATTTAATCACGGTAACCATTTAAAATAATCAAAATATGTGCTTCATCATAGAACCCGTTTAGAGAAAGACATAAATAAAATTGAGTTAAATATTTTTCTATAGTTTCAACTAAAGTATGAGTTTCCCCATCCCAAACTATAATTATGATATATATGAATTTATCATAATATATAGAGTTAGGATTAAAAATAATAAAATATTTTTATTATATTATTTTAGAGGACACAAAACAATAACATTTCTATTCTAGCTCAACCCTAAAAAATTTATCATAATCTAGAATAAAAAACCCATAATTAAATACTTCCTTGGTCAACACATAGGGTAGGTAGTAATTTTTACCCTAAGGATGGTCCTGTTACTACAAAATGAAAAATAATGTCGGGTCCCACACAGGTAAAACCTAGGGACATTACATTCTTCCAACCATAAAACATTTTATCCTAAAATCATAATCACCGGACAAATAAAAATAATGATGGGTTTTGAAATCAAGGAAAATCTACACACCATCACATGGAATACCATTTCCTTCGACATAAAGGACCAATTTTATATCATTACACAACTATTTATAAATAATGAAACCTTCCCTCTTCTTTAATTACATTGGACTTTATGCATATTAAATCATGAATCAACATGGGAATGCATCTGAGCTCCTGGGATGAGATAAATATCACATGTCTCTAACTATATCCACCCAAACAATCACCAACAAGATCGAACATGGTGGGAGTTCCTACCTATCCACTATTTAATGAAATTTTATAATGTTCTTCTCACAGGGAATCTCACCTATGCCACAAAACCAAACATGGAACCTAACTAGTTTTACATAAAGACATTTGAAAAGTTGCTTTGATGAAATGTTTTTTATATTCATGTTAGTATACTATACCATAAGATACTAATAATTCATAGTCTCCATTATCAGTAGCTTGTATCCTAGGGGTTACATAAACCATCCACTAAAAACATGACTCTAAGATTGTTGATGTTTTCCCTTCTAACATCACATTCACCAATCGACTTACATCTATAGTTTAAAATATTCAAAGAGGGTTATCATAAATCATTTGGAAAAAATATAAATGATCACATCAATCAAAATAATATCCCTGACTAAATGATCAATGGAGGTCTACTTCTCATCAAGTAACTGAATCAATAACAATATGTGGAAAACAGTCTTGACTATTTGAAAAAACATACTTCATCAACATCAAACCCAATGAATGTACCTACCTAATAAATAAACATCAATACTCCCAATAGAGAACATTCTTTTACACATAACAAATGATTGAAGTTGGGTGTCTACAACCAAGAATAACTACTGTCCACAACATACTGAGGATCATAGTCAAGAAGGAATGTCTCAGAAGAGGATACCCATATCAATATCCATCATGCATACTGTGGAATAATATTCATCCACATGAGGAAGTGGATTCTATGATTCCCACCACAATGTAAAACCCTTCAGGCATTCCATCTGAGAATATCTATTCTTATATGATCAATAGTACACAATACATGCATATTTTTCTTTATATAAATGATGGTATTGAGGATTCAAAATTTGACAAAAGGTAAGTAACATCTCCCCATTTCTTTCGACATGAAATCCTTTTCTTATGAAGTTCCATTAACTAAGAAAATTTCATATTAGCCTTATCTCCATAGACTCTATAACCATTAATTATGCATGCTCAATCCACCCTAGGGAATGTAGTTTCATACCACAAGATTATAAAGGATTGATATGATCAACTAGGAATTATATCAAGGATAATTTTGGTCCTCTGCACCAATACTCAATAATATCACTGGCTAAACCCCGCATGTAGACTATCTTCTTACCATTGTTTGACCATGGATCACCCATATGAAGAAATCATGAAATCCCCAATATCCACATGAAGGGTTTTTTATTTATTTTTCACATAATTCAAGAATCCAATGTAATTAAAAATGTAGATAATAAATGAACATCCATAGGTTTGGATCTATATGACATATATTAGGGGTCATGTACACTACTATAGGAGAACCCACCACATCCCCACAATTTATAATTTCCTTACGATACCATTGTAGTAACCCCAAAAGAGAAATGTGGGTATCATCACTCCTTTTATTTTACATAATTCAATTTATAGAAAGGCCATCTACCACACCAGGTGAAAAATCACTAGACTAGAAGAATTATTGAATAAAAACCAATATTAATGGGAGTTTTCTAACTAACTATGATCCATTTTTTTGTTCTAATAAATCAAACCATACTCAAAAAATGCCAGTTAGTTGAAAACTCATTATTATAAATTATAAAATGTGGGTCTTTATGGAAATGTAGAGAAGTTATACCCATTTTTTACAAGTTCATAACCACATATAGGCATCCACTGCCCATGATATCCCACAAATCTAATAGTTAGAATGTTTTTTTATGGTCTCTAATACAAATATATTCGAATAAATAATGGTAAATAATAAGGGTATATCTTTATTTCCCATCCACATCATGGAATATCATCTACAACACTTGTATTGATACCTTCATGGGAGACTATAACCAGGCCCATCCCAAAGTCGTCATGAATCCCCACAAATAATCTATTGGGAGAATCTATTTCATGTGGAATTATAAAGATGTTCAACCACATATAAAATATTTTTGTATCTTGAGTCTCATTGAGTTACTATGCTCAAATATCTGTACTATAAAATATATCTTTGAAATACATCGCAAGAATAACATTCCTCAATTTGTACTTAAAGATATTCATACTACCCAAGTAATGGTTTAAAACCCTTTGATGAGAACCCCTTTCGATAAAAAAGATCAAACCCGATATATGGAAGCTTAGTCCCATTATGTATTCAAGAAATAATTCATACAGTAGTAGCTCACTGTCCTGTATAAGAATTTCAATACATGAACCAACACCAAGTCGTATATTGCGAAACTTGATGATGTATCGAGTCACATAATCTAGATGATCCCCAATTAGCCTATCTACGTATCCTACTATCGAACTCCTAAGTCATCTTACATTGAATGAATATAACATAAACAATATAATAGTTATCTCATTCAATTTAAATACCCTACACAAGCAGCATAGACTCATGGGATTCTTTAATTACATTATAATAAGAACTAAATAATTGTATCTCGATAGAAATTATTGTTTAGTAGAATTTATAAACTAGATACACACTTGATTCTCATGTTATAATTGAAAAAAATAAAATAAAACATAGGTTTTACTTCAATTTCATTATTATTTCTTCTAGCATAACCGTATGTATGAATCACAGTACACATCTTCACATTATGGGGAAACACGCATAAGAAAAGGGAGATCGCAAATGCTCAGTAAAAGTAGAATTACATAGGAACCTATTAAAAAAAAATAACAATAAACATATAAAGGTAAATAACTGAAACTCATCCCCTTAAATAATAAATGTGATTATAATATGAGAAAAATAAATAATTATTAAACTATTCCATATATGTTGTAACACCCTAAGATTTTATTACATTTTGTCAAAAAATTCATTTATATATTTTCATTTACAAGAAACACTAATTTTATCATGAGTTACATTAAACTACTAGGTTATATAGAATTACCTGCAATTCCAAGTTTAACTTTTGTTTCGCGCAACACTATGTTTAAATGAAACATGTATTTCGAGGATGATATTATTATTTAATAAGATAGTTACCAAATAACTTTTGGAATAGATTGTGTGTTTTTAATTGAGTAAATTATAAATATATATGGCCTACAGATGTTCATAAAATTAATTATATTATGACCAGTTAATTAAAAATAAAAATAAAAACTATTTGAAAATAAATGAAATCTATTTCTGGAAAACTATTTTTAGGAAAAGAAACATGTTTTCCTCAGTAAATTTAAAAAATTATTTTTGGTGAATTATTTTAATTATATTTAAATATTATGTATTGAATAAAAATTTTAATGTTCATCTTATGTATTTTCTAGGAAATAGAAATTTATAAATCAAAATTTACTCTTAAAAATATTATTTTCTGAAAATCAATTTTTTCACCTTTTTATGCACTTAATTTTAAAATTAATTTTTAAAAAATATAGAAAATTACATGAAAAAATAAAATATTTTTTAAAAATCATTAGGTAGATATTATTTTATGGTTAATTTTTTATAATTGTTTTTGAAGAATAAATTTTTATGAATAGTGAAAATACTATATTTTAATTGAAAACTAATTTTATTTTATAATATTTTTAATGTAAAATTATATTTTAAATTAATTTTAATATAAAATTATTTCAATCATATATATATATTAATCCAATTTAGGGCTTTGTAATCATTTTTATATTTATTTTTTATAAAAAATCTTTGTAAACTTTTGAACCACGTTGGTTTCAAACCCTCTTTCTCCTCACGTCGTAGGGAATTATTTTAAATTAATATTTCAAAAATATTATTATTTTTTTTATAAAAATGTATTAAATATTAGGAATAATTATAATTTATATTATCTAGAAAAGTCAACATAATTTTTACAAATATTAATAGTGAAAACAATAAAAATTAATTATTGCGTTTAAAGTAAAAAATAGGTCTACTAGGGGTAGGGGTCAAACTCCATAGATAAGGGATTAACAAACATTAAAACGTTAATAAAATATAATTAATGTCCAAATTTATACGCAATACTTTATCATCCACCATAATACACTATTTTGACCCATTTTCATATGAAAATAACGAGTATCAATTTTTCTATTGAAAAGTTACAAGTGAGTCACTCACGTCACCTATAAAGGTACTACCATATCCTCTCTTATTCACAGCATAATTTGTTTTCATCTAATACCAACCCAAATAAAATTACATATTCTCTTATTTCATCGATGTACACTAATTTTATGAATAAATCTAACCAGGTTAGTCTTTTGGTGTAAACCTATATAGCTTATTCAAAGAAGATGTAATGTTCTTCAAACAAGCATTTTTATTTTATTTCTTCATCCACGTCCTTAAATTATTATCATACCATCATGATATAATAAATTCATTATATTACATAAAATTACAAGTTTTTATGATAATTTCATGTTCTAAAACTACCTCCACTGTGATTAATTGGGTTATGAAATCATCATTCGTGGGTCCTGTGGACTGACACTTCATGAACCGATGTAATTCATTTTTCTGTTATCTTCTCTCATAGTTGGGTATAATTATAGATAAAATGTATAGATATATATATATATATTATTTATTACATAATTATTATTTTTTTATTTATATAATTTATACATTTATTTAATTTCAATTCTTTATGGGATACGATAACATTGCTTATGTGAACGATAAAATACAGCATTGTGAAGTGATGTGATTCTTTGTTCAATAATAGATTACACGTATGATAATAACAATAATTATATTTTATATACATTAAATTATTATTATATTCGTTACCTATTATAAATTCTTAAAATATAACATATCATTTCCATTATTTCATTTTCACTCACTGAAAGATGATGACGCCATTCACGTACGTGTAGAATACCACATTTCCAAAGTGATATGAATATCTTTTCATCACCACACCACATAAATGATTTGTATATATATATTTAAAGAAATAATATGTTAATTATTATGTTATGATATTTCTTGATATATATGATATTACTTACATCCTTTCTAAAATGATTTTTGAAAAACTAGATCAGTACTAGTGTGTATATAGGGCATATTGTATCCATGATAACAACGTACTTCATTTAACAAAACCAAATTTCATGATTCATCTTAGAAGTATAAATTATTTATAAATATGATAATTATTTTTTATATAATATTAAACTGATAAATGTAATCATACATAAAATAAAAAATCTAGTCATATTTGAAAACAAAGGAGTTATTAACCAAAAACTATCATTAACATGGTATTTTTAATAAATGGGTAATAAAAGTGAACAAGTTAATAATATAGAGTATTATATAAAATTATGATTCTAGAATTGAGTTACTATATAATTATATTTATTATACAAGATATTTGGACATGTATGATGGATGTTGATACTTAATGTAAGGGACTTCTAGTCTCTTTTATTTCTGGGATAGATAACTAAATTCACCACTTAATTATTCTTTGTGGGGTATATACATCCCATTTTAAATTTTATATCATTAATATTAACTCATTATTGATATTTAATTTATCATTTGATTTTATTTTTATTGGGGATTACAATTCAAAAGAATTCAAAAGTGGTAATGGATTTCTATCTCACATTTTTTACTTCTATGAGTCAATTTCATATTCACAATGTATTTATTTTATATACTATATATAATTCCCTTAAATTTATGTTATGATGCCTATGTAGAAAATTAATTGGATTATATATCCATTTTAGAATCTATCATTCAGGGAAATTATATTTCAAATTATTACCAAGGTGGTAATGGTTTTATTTTAAAATCCCATTATTTATCACAATTTTTTATGATTAAGTATCATATTTTGAAATATTGCAATCTACCTATATATAATCCTCATGATTTTTATTATCATATATTCATTGATGATATTTTTAATTAATTTTAATATTTTACACTCTTTGGTAATGAAAAAAATTAAGAATTGTTTTTATAAAAAATAATTCTTTTTTTTTCACTCTCTTTGATAACCCGTTTTCCATCAAAAACCATGTTTTATAAATTTTTTTATTTTTTTAACATTCATAAAATTATTTATTAAATAAAATTTAACATAGTTACTTATTTTTTAAAATTTTTAAAGGAATATTTATGACCTTGTCCCAATCTATGTATGTTATAATTTTATTGAAATTATAAAAAAAATCATTATATTAACTTATATGACCTAGAAATAATTTCCCACATTCATGAACAATATTTTATTTGAATAGTAAATTAGAATTTAAAGAGGGAATTTTTTTAAAAATTTATTTTAAAAATGTTTTATGAATTTCTAGTTTTAATAATTATTTTTTAAAGAAAAGATATACTCCTCAAGAAAATACCAATGTGATTTTCCATATAAATCTCTATAAATGATGATATTCTTTGATATAATTAATTATTTTCTAGGGATATAAACCAAGGATACAATTCTTATTATTTATATAAACTGTTTTTTAAGAGAAGAAGTTAATGAAACCTTTCTATTTTCTACACCTTATATGATGATAAGATTCTTATAAAACTCGCTTCTTTTTCCACAAGTTATGATATAATAAAATTATGAAATGATTTTGAAACCTTTATCTATTCCATAGCTTATGATAGGATGAAATTTATATTAAACCCCCTTTATATATTGGGATATAAAATGGTGAATTTTTAGGATCTTTTATAGCAAATAAATATAATTTTCATTACATGATAAGTGAGACCTATATCTCCCTCCAATGAATTAGCTAAATATGGATAATTGATGAGTAAATGTGTTTTTTTGTGGAAATTATTACATGTTAACACTGTTTTTTGTGTTCCTATTAAAATTTTAACAATGTTATGCATGAACCTCCTTACATGGTCAGAGTTTTATATTTGGACCTGATTACATATTCATAATGATATGTGTAGGCATGTGTTTCATGTTTATAACATAATGTGTGGACGTGGTTGCATGTCCATAAATTTAAATGATGGAATTATTTCATTTCCATACCTTAGTGATTGAACATATCACTATTTATACATGTTCAAAATGTTATTATATGATGTGTATACCAAAAGCATATGTTTTATGCTTATGATATGCTCTCATGGATCATGTTATATTATTCTCTTGTGATTCATTCATTATAAACTACCAACTCTATGAAATTAATCACAATTATGATATTTGATTTATAGAGTATGGTTTAAAAGTTCGTGCTCTTGTTCTCATAACCTTATGTTCATGTTATACTTATGTATCTCAATTTTTTACCCTTTCTGAGAATATGATATCACTATTTATTATGTTTCATATCACAAAGTTATGATGAAAATTTTTATGCATAGTATGTGTAAGAAACTGAGTTTTTGGAACAGGTAAAAATCCCGACCCGGTTTGAATTTTTTGACTTGTTTTTGAGAAAAAGGGAAAATATGGGAAGTTCTAGAAATTTTCATAATACATGCCATGTAATCCCAAGTAAACATCATGTGTGGGTTAAGAATATGCTACCCGTGGGCTGACCTAGTACATGTCGTGTGGTGACCGTGAAATAATTTCTTATTACATGGGGTGTACTATAACATGACATGTCGTGTATCGTCCTTCTACGTACCAGCTGAATATTAGCCATGTGTTGACCCGTGTGGAACATCCAAGCCATGTGGCTACCTCTTCTTAAGTCAATGTACTGACAAGGATACTACACAACGTGTAGTATTAAATACACATCATGTACCATTAATTTTATTCACTTATATGAAAGAGTGTCGCGTTTCGTTTCAAAAAATTCCTTTTTCATCACCATTTTCAGACCTTGATGCTCAAAGAGACCAAAAAAGATCATTCTCCTAGATTCTTAATCCTATATCCGTTCTTCATTCTGTCAGGGGTTGCGGGATCACATCAGCAGGGATAAACCCATACCCCATTTTTCGTTGTAGTTTCTATGCCTCTCACACCTCAAATTCCATCCGACCAGAGTAGCAGGATTTGACATAAATATATATATATGATGATCAACCTCGAATTAGAGCTCGATATTGGCCTTTTCTAAGTCCATGAGTCTTTGATAGGATCTTTATACCTTCTTTCATGTTTTTATAGACTTTTGGGTGACACGGCCTTTGGTACGTTTTTGGGAATATTGAGCGAGACACTATTCTATCTCTTATTGCATGTTAAATTTATTATTAGATGTGTGGGATGCCTTTGGGTATTCCATTTTAATATTTTCTTTTGAGCATGGATGGGTGAGGGGTTATTTCTCAATTAGGGAATTTTGGTCGGATATGTCAAAATTGGTTAAAATTATTTGTATTTATTAAAATGATTAGATCAATTTTTTATATGGTGATAAATATTCTTCCATGACCTTGGTGTCGGTATAGGAATACACAGAGCAAGTGTAATTCAATTGTAGAGTTTGTTTTGATAGTTTAAATTATTTCATTTGTTTATATATATATGATTTGTGATATTTCATGTGATGGAAACTTCAAGATGTGTTGGGCATAGCTTGGGTATTGTTGGGTGATGCTGATCTCAGGTTGGGATTTTCCTGGGTTACATTGGGTGGTTCTGACCATGATATTGGGCTTCATGGATGCCACATTGAGGTAGTGTGAATGTCATGTTGGTCATCAATCTTGTTACCTGGATGGTGAGGCCATTTGACATGAGAGACATGGTCCTAGGGGCATGAGGTGTCAGAGATTTTGTGGATTGGGATCTTATTTTTAGTGATTACCACTCACACAGAACGTTAACAAGTGTGCATAATGAGAGACTCCCTGATGAGGTGGTGTTGACCACTCGTGTGGGTAGAGGCCCCTGTTAGTTGTGGTTTAGGAACTATTGATTTGGGGGTGCTTGATGTAGTTAGCCACAAGGAAGGTGAGAAGCCTTTAGGGGATAGAGTTGAAGTAATCATATTTGGGGGTGGAGGCTCGTTGTGGTTTGAGGGAAAACATCACTATACCTCTAGTTACTTATATGAATGCAGACTTCGTTATCCCTCTTGTTACTTTATTGGGGGAAGACATTAGTGTCCCTCTAGTTACATATTTGAGGATAAGAATCACTGTTCCTCAATGTTCTACTTCTTTGGCATGCCTTCAGGACATCGGTACTGGAGACGCATGGTGTCAGGGGGAACATGGTGCCGAGTAAAATGATAGAGATTCCATCATTGTCAGAAGTAGGTGACACTCCAAGGTGGATGCTGAGCACCAATGTAGTTTGTATTTCTTTTTCGTCGTACTATTTACTCTTTTCCTGATAAACTCATGAAGACTTAAACAATTATATTGGGTATGCTCGGTTGGGTGGTATCCAATTAATATTTTTCTCACACCATCCACGGGCCCTTCCAAACACGTGTAGACTTTATGGATTTATGAACAAGAAGGAGACCACCTTCAAGAGTTGGACTGTTTTAGTTGTCTTATAGAGATGTTTGGGACCTTGATGTCTTTTCTAGCTATAGTTTACTTTGTTTTTCTTTCTTTCCGGTACCATCATGCTTAACATATTTATTGTAGTACGATTGGTTAACAATTCACGTCATTTTATATATTTACATTCTATGGATGCATGCTTTTTCTTTTCATGTAGTTGTTATAAGTGGTCTAGGATGCTGTTGTGTTTACATTACACTATTTGTTTTATATTTATTACTTACACTATTTATTCACATTGATTGTTCTTCTATTATGCGAGTCTCTAGAGTCTTCTAATTTAAAATTATTCTCAGACCAGTACCATTATTATCCTTCAAGAGGTTATAACATCCTGATAATAACAATGAAAACATCACTATTAGTCTATATCCTTTCGCATTCGGGGGAGGGGGTGCCTATGGTAGTAACAACCGAACCGTTAAGCACTGTTCGGGTGTCTTATCGGGTCTGGGATGCTATAAAGTTGAATAATAGGAGTTCTTGAAAGGGATTTAGTAGTAGTGTTTTACTAGATACTAATGAGATTGAGACTTGTTTTTTTCTACTAGTTTTACTATATTTTATATGGTATACTGGACATAGGTTGTCACTAGAACATGGTTTCTAGCTTGTGATTGGGTACCTAGAGCCCTCGGTACGAGGGATGGTCCATGTTTCCATGGGTGGGAATTGTAGTTTTATTTTTTATCATATTACAGTTTATTTGATTTCCACCAATGTGACACATTTGGTGTGTGATGTTATTGATTATGATATGTAACCCTTGACCCGGTGTAGTAAGAGTGAATTGGACATTGGCCCAGTATGGTAAAGGATGATACTTTGTATTGTGATAGGAAAATTTTTAGGGTATTTCAATTTCATAACTTCATGCATCTTTGTGATGCGATTATTCCATGTGAAAAATATCAATTTCCATTCTTTGAATGCTTTTGAAATGTGATAAGTGAAATTCATGATAGAATTTATAGTTTATTTCAATATACTATTCAATTCAATGTATGTTGTGAATTTCATGTGGCATGAGATTTTGGACCTTGATCTTGTATGAGAATGAATGTATTACAGTTGAGGTTATTTTTATCACCATGATTGGGGGAATAGGTCATCATGTTTTAGGAAATGATAGTTGTCTCAAATGGAATGGCCTAAGTTACTTTTGATACTTGGCTCTATGAGGGAAGAAAAAGAGTCCATGTGGAATGGATGATGTGGGCATGGGTTGCGATAAGGGAGAATAAGGGTGTTGGTTGTATGATTCCTCTTTACTACATTCCTTATTTGCATTGAATATATTGTACATATATATATATATAGGTTGATTGACCATTATGGTATTCATCGAGTTCCATCGGGATGTCTCAGATAGAGCGTCTAGCGAGAGATGATATAGTGCCACAAGAGTAGGATTGGGTTCAGGATCTGATGCAGGTAGAGCATGAGACACAATTACAAGCTTAACAACATGATCATATATTGGAACATATTCAGATGGGACAAAAACTTGGTTTCGCCACATTAGAGCCATGGCTCAAGGAGAAGCTCTGATCTAGTCTGGTATGTGTCTTGTATGGGATCGGTAGAAGAGAATATGGTACCGATCCATCTTTGGTATATTTGATAGAGGTGTTCCAATCGAAGCACCAATCACTTTTTTAGGGTGTGGGTGGTCCTAAGGTGGCTGAGAACTGGATAGAAAGCATGCATATATTATTAGAGAAGCTTGAGACACCTCATGGGAGGAGGGTAAATCTAGAGACGTACATGTTAAGAGGACATGAAAAGCGTTGTTGGGATGTATAGGTTCATTCTCACATACATGATAGAATAGAATGGAAAGACATCGAGGACAGGTTTTTTGAGAACTTTTACCTTGGAGACACTGAGGACAGAGAGTGCTCGGTATTTCTTCCGCCTTCAACAGGGAGACATGTCTGTCATGGACTATACAACTACTTTCACTGAGCTATTTCAATTTGCACCACATATGGTAAGAGATGACTCATCAAGGGTGAGTCGATTCGAGGATGGATTACGAGACACCATTGAGATCTAGGTAAATAACCCCCGGCTGGGTTCTTTCTCAGAAGTGGTGAATCATGCACTCATATCACAGGGAACCCAGATGGATAAGCCCCAGGTTGGGTAGGCGATAGATTCAAGTGATGATTCAGATAGGAGGAAGTAAGGATGTGATGAGTTCCAGTATGACTCTCAGGACAAGTTATAATCTATAAAACCACATTATAGTTTTTCATTGGTTTGATTCTTGTGTGGATAGACATTGAATGATTTGACTTAGTGTGACAGGCCTCCAAAGGAGTGCCAAGCATGTTGAAAGGTTGGGCATCTGGAGAGGTTCTGCAGACAACCTTCTCTAACAGATGGTAGGTAGGGATCAAGACAAATGGTGGAATCTATATTTGGTTCAGGTTTGGTACCAGGTGATTTTAACTGAGGATTAACTACACGCGGAGGGTGTGAAATAGATAGGAGGACCCAACTAAGGTGTCAATGGATGGTTAATAGAGCAGCACTGCATGGAGGTGAGGCATCAGGCATACGTACTTAATGTAAAGTACTATTCATGGAGCTTCCAAGGGCTGATTAGGCTGGTGAGCTAACGATAGTTTGAGGTACGCCATGGGTGTGTCCATGATCTGATTGGTTTACACTTGTTTGGCATGGCCTATTTGGGGCATGTCTACATTGAGTGCACGTGGTGCACATGTTTTTAGTGGACTAACCAGATGCTGGCCAGTGGGATTGGCACCATATCAAGTGCATGATATATTTATATATATGGGTAAGATGTGTAGAATCTAGAGAATCAAGGATGCAGGTTACTAGAGGTGTTGTGGGAATCTAGGAATTGAGGATGCATATTACTTGAGGTTCCAGGCCCCAAGTTTGTTTTGAGCATTCATGGGATGTAGGACCTCATAAAGGCTGACACCGATGGAGTGTGGGATAAGTTTGTGTGTTGGAAATGACACAGGAGTACCGATGAGGTTCAGGGTTGATGATACGTTAGGGGAGGACAATGGGTCTTGGAAGTAGGCCATTTGACATATTTTTGGTTTGATTTTTGTCGGGATGAGACTGATTTAAAAAATTCATATAGTGGGGATCCCCTTGAAGAATTTATCCCGAACCATTAAAAATGGGTTAGTACAAGTTACATTGACCATGATGGGTATGTTTGATGCCATCTATGGGTTTAATTTTATTTCTTGAGTATGAGCTTTGTTAAGGTGAGGGGATTGTAAGAACCCAGGTTTTTTTATTGATTCAAAATCCTAAACCGATTTGATTTTTTATCTTGTTTATGAGAATGATGGGAAAATATGGGAAGTTCTATAAATTTCAAGAATACGCACTATGTACTCCAATATACACATTGTGTGTGGGTTAAGCATGTACTACGTGTGGGATGACTAAAGTACATGTCGTGTGCTGACCATGTAATAATTTCATACTACACTGCGTGTAGTGTTACTTGACACTCTGTGTAATGTCCTTCCGTGTTCCAGCTGAATCATAGCCACATATTGACCCATATTGAATGTCTAATCTATGTGGATACCTCCTCTAAATTTAGAGTACAAACAAGTATACTACACAACGTGTAGTCCTAAATACTCATAGTGTACATTCATTTTTGTTCGCTTATATGAAATAGCATCGTGTCTCTTTTCCATAAATTCATTCTTCTTCCCCGTTTTCTGACCTTAACACTCTGGGAGGTAGGAAACATTTCCTCTTCTAGATTCTTCACTGGATATATGTTCTTGAATCCGTTAGTGGTTGTGGGATAACATCAGCAAGTCTAAACCTGTGCACCAATTTTTCTTACAGTTTTATTGCCTCACACACTGAAAATTCCATCTAAGAATTGTTGCTGTGATTTGAAAGAAATTTAGATCTACGAAGTTCAAATTCAAATTGGATCTAGATATCAAACGTGCATATGTCTACAAGTCTCAGGTAGGTGGTGCATACCTTTTTTCGTGTTTTCACGGACTATTCGGAGACATGGAAATTAGTGTATATTTGTGTATTTGGATTGACACCCTATATTGTCTTATATTCCATATTATATTGCTTATTAGACCTGCTGTGTGCCTTTGGGTATGACCTTTTTTCTGTTTTACGTGAGTGGGGCCAGGAAAGGGGTCATTTCTCAAATGATGAATTTTGGACGAGTATGCCATAATGCATAAAAATGATTTGTTTTGATTAAACGACTGAGTTAAATTTGTTATGTGATGATATAGAGGCTTCCAAGACCTTGGTGTCGGTATGGTACTACACATAGCTTGTGAAATTCAACTGTTTTGTAAAATTTTCATGGTTAATTTATTTCTTTTGATTATATATATATGGTTTGTGATATTGTATATGCTAGATTGTTTGGGTTGTGTTGGGAATGACCTGGGTTTTGTCGAGTGATGCTGATCTCAAGTTGGGCTTGTCCTGGGTAATATTGGGTGGTTCTAACCAGGGGATTGGGAGTCATGGATGTTGGCTTGAGGTAGTGTGACTATCAGGTTAGGAAATTTACTAGGTTTCTGGTATGGGGAGCCCATGAGACTTGAGAGACATGGTTTCAGGGGCACAAGGTGTCAGAGATATTGTGTCTTGGGAACTTATTTTGGTGATTACCGCTCATCCAAAAAATTGAGTAGTGTGAAAACATAAAGACTCCATGATGAGGTGATTTTGACCACTTTTGTGGGTAAAGTCCCCATTAATTGCAGTTTAGGTACTATTGGTTTTTGGGTGATTTCTGTAGGAATCCACATGAAAGGTGAGGAGCCTTTATGGGACAATGTTGAGGCTATCAGATTGTGGGAGGAGGATCGTAGTGTTTTGAGGTTAGACTTCACATTTCCTCGATTAAAGATTGTAGGGCAGACATCATTGTACAACCAATTACATTATTTATGGAAGACATTGATGTCCCATTGGTTACTTATTTTAGGACATGCATCATTTTTCCTCTGAGCTGCCACTTCTAGGGTGTGCCTTCTGGATGTCGGTACTTAAGACACACTGGGTCAGTGGGAACATGTTGCTGGTTTACGTGACAGATATTTCGGCTTTGGCCAAAGTAGGTGACACTCCATGGTGGCTGCTAAGCACACGTAGTGTTTTTTATTTATTTGTGCATCATACTATTTGATGTTTTACTTATAAATTAATACCCTCTTTAAAAATTATATTAGTTATGCACCATTGGGTGGTATCCTACTGAGATTCATCTCACACCCTACACAGGTGCTTTAGACTCCTAAAGAAATTATTCATTTAGATGTAGGAAAGAGATCAGATTTAGGTGATAGACTATTTTAGCTATCGCATGGAAATGTTAGGGACCTTGTGGTCTTTCCTAGCTTTAGTTTACTTTGTTTTTAATTCTTTCATATACCCAAATACTTACATTGTTTATTATTTATTCTGTTGGTTATCCATTGGCACCATTTTGTATAATGAGTATTTATGGATGAAGGATTTATTTATTTTAGTAGTTGTTACAAATGCTCTAGGATGTTGTTGTGTTTATAGTTCCCTGATGATGTTTATATTTATTTCTTACATAGTTTATTTCTATTGATTGTGATTCTTCTATACTAGTTTGGTTTATGTATGCATAGTTTCCTAATTTTATATTATTCTCAGAATAGTACCATTAATATCCTCTAAGAGGGTATACCCCCCCACTATAACTATAAGGTCGTCCCTACAAGTCATCGACCTTTGGCGTTCTGGGAGGTGCACCTAAGGTGGTAACAGCTGACCCGCTTACCACTATTCATGTGGCTTATTGGGTCTAGATTGTTATAGTATGTATTTGAAGAGTATAAAATGGGAAGTGTTTTATCACATCATTCAATTCCATTAAATAATTTAAAATATTTTGTTCCATGTTTCTTAAAATAGTAAACTATTAAGGTCCTTAGTCACGTGTTTAATACTCATCTATAAATACGTAATATCCATGAATGTGAAGTAAGAGTTTTTATATTTGGTTTCATAGGAAAGGATTAGTTAAACCTTGGAAACAATGATGAGAAAACATGAATGAGATCCCGACATGATATTTATAATAATATGTTTGGTATAACTATTAGGACAAGTCTAATGATGATTCAATGTATATGAAAATGTCCAGAATTTTTTGTAAAGGAAAAATAAAGTGAAATCCATGAAATTTTATGCCAATATAGAGAGTATAAGTGTCTATATATCTAGAATATAGTTACCTAAGAGTACTAACATTGAAAAGGGATAATTGAGTTGTACTTTGTCATCACCTGGTGCACAAAAAAGAGCCCTAATGCACAACTGGGTTGACACTCATAGGGGATTTTCATTGGAAATTCAAAAACTCTTTACGAACCATAATAAATGATTTAAATAGTTGAGGACTATAAATTACATAGTACAATACTATGGTATCCTAATTTAGATATCCTATATGTTCATTTTATTATTTTTTAGTTTTCCATTATGATTATTGTTGCTCACACATTGATTTTTTATTTTCATCAATTGTGGGAATCTGATGGAACTATGTAAACATTGAATATGATGTAAAATTTTATTATTGGAATTTAATTATGATAATTATCAAAGTGAAATATGCTATGATTATTCCAAATCAATGATCATAAAAGATGATTAATAATGTGAACCTTAACCAACTCTTACACTCACCAAAGAAGGGAAGGATAATTTTTTCAAAGAATTATGTTAGTAGATTCCATCGATTAAGGATGCTTAAATTTATTATATATGGAAAATGTGGAATAAATCCCCCAATATAATTTTTATTAGGGAGGTGAATAAGTTTTGGTTGTGGAAAATAAAAACATAAATCAACTAACTATAAAAGAAAAAATGAAAATTTTTGTTAATGAAATGGATGAGAATAACGGTCCCCATAAGGTATCATAGATTGGTGAATATTTTAAAAGTGGAAATTATATTAGTTATGTAGACAGTTTTCCTAATGGTAAAACTAAGGAATATAATTAGCAATTTCATATGAGTAATGGTTATATTGCTGATTACAAAGAGACTAAAAATGATAAATAAACAGAAATTATTGTTAATGAATAATATAAGGAATCCTAAATAATGGTTTCATAAGGAAATCAGATTATTTAATTGATTATTTATTTGATTTAAATAATTATTTAATATTAATAATAAAATATATAATGAGTGTTTAATATGTGTTTTTCAATAAGGATATACAAGAAATTTTTTAATATAACTAGTTAACTATAAAATTAATTTAATATAAAGGTAGTGTTTTATTGAAAACACTTGATTAAGGGAAGGTAAACATTAATATGTTCTTGAGGATGAGAAAATAGTGTTTTATTTGGGTAAAGCGGTGAACTATATGATAAGGTAAATTAGATATTGCTGATTACAATGTAAATGATTCTAGATTTGATGATAAAGTGTCTTATGATATCATTTATACAATTTACAACATTATTGGATCTATGGAATATATAAATTTATCTACATTTTATGAAACCAATGATAAATGATGTTTTTTTCCATAATATTTTACGGCAATTAGTTTTATTACCACGTTTTAGGAGAATTCGTGATAAAGGTATTGATATGTTTGGTATGTAAAAATTAGAAGCTACATTATGTTATAAATGGATTAATGTTAAGTAGAATTTGTGACATTTAGTGGCCTTATTTTTAAATTTTTTATTCTAGAAGGTTTACCATTTATGGAATATTTTATGTTAATCATTGAATAAGGTTTTAGATATTAACTTAGTACTTCAGGATATGAATTTTTATCATTTTTTGATAACAAGTGATACCTTTATTTTCTTTAACTAGAGATAGAAAGAATGATATTTAATTATATTATATATTTTATATAGTCTTTGAGAAATAAAAACAATATTTTCATAGAGTAAGAGATGAAGTGAAAATTTATTATGGAACAATTAATGGGACAAATATTTCCTATGATATAAAAATATATCAAGTAAGTGTATTTTAATATGTTCTCATTCTAGATGGAAAATCAATTCCCCAATATTATGAAAAGGATATTAAAATTGAATATTATCCAGTTATACTAATTTTTGATGTTATAAATGACCATTTTTATGAATATTTGGTTTATGAGTTTTCTTTATTAACCTTATTTGGATCACCCACTTCTCTATGATCAATGATCGATATCAATATTTATATTTATATTTTCGTTTATTCCACATCTATATAATCACTTAACATATTTGTTCTCTTATATTGAATCATAATATGTGCTATTATTGAATAATTTATCATAACAATTTCTATTTATAAAGAGAAGTTTTTATTATCTTTATTTATGATGTGGGTTTCTATGATGGAATTTTAAAACATGAAACCCCTTTTGACAGATATGAATTTTATGGGCGAAACTCAATTTAAGGGGGCTTCAATCTAACCCCCATTGATTCTTTGAAATATATTTTTTAAAATAAATTTAATATTTTCAACATAATTTAGTAAAATCAACACCAATTTTTGACTACATTACATAAAACACCATATTTTTCTTGTGCACAAACAATTCCATATTTAGATTTCATTTTTCTCAAAACAATTTTTAAAAGAAACATGACTTCCTATAATAAATTATTGTTTAATATTAAAATTATCACCAAGTGAGGGTAAGAATATTATTATATATGTTATGAAAATATATGATCTACACATTTATGTGAAAATAATTTTTTTGTGACAAATTAATAAAAATTAAAAAACGATTTTTTAATAATGGAATTATTTTTTTTGAAAACAATTTTTATGGAATCAATCAAATTTTACCAAAATAAATAGATAATAATAAACAATGTATTTTATTGAAATTTATATATTATATATTCAATAATATATTTATTGACCATATTATCAATTTTATAGATAGAATATATTAATAAATATAATTTAACACTATTTTTAGAAAAATAGTTTTATGACATTTTTATACAGTTTTTTCAAAAATAATTTTTTAAAATTTAAGAAAATATATTTGAAAACATAATTTAAATTTTTGATATGATCAATTATTAATTTTCATATACTGAATTGTTGAATATTCCTTGAAAATAGTAACTTTAATTTTAATTTTGAAGAATAATTATATTTAATTTAAAACAACCTTTTCATTAAACTTATTAATAATCATAAAATATATTATGAACATATTTTAATGAAACATTATTTAAATTATATATTTATTAATCAAAATTAGTTCATTTAAATATATTTTTTTGATAAATGATATTAAAACATTGTAAATTTTTGAGCATTTTCTCTTTGAAAACATGCTTTCTTATTGCATCAGTGTGATTAATTTTGAAATAAAATTCATCACTTATGTGAATTTATTATTGGAAAATGGACTAAATATTTAGATTAATTAATTATTTATATTATAAAATATTTTTAAAATATTTGTTTTAAAAAATTATTATTGAAATCCATAAAAATTAAATATTTCTATTAAGTTAAAAATGGATTTACACGAGGTTAAACTAAAAATATAAGAGTTAATATGAAATAAACGTTGTTTTATATCTATTTTATTCCCATATTTATATTTGATAGTATATAAGGATCTATAATAATAATTTTTAGATACTGTATAACCATTAATGTTTTGAGGACACCTTTTTCATTTAATAAATTCCATGTGTTCTACTCAACACACTTATAAAATTCCACTTACTCTCATCTCTTTTTCACACATAAAAACCCTTTTTGTATGGATTATACCGAGTAAAATAACATCCCAACTACCCTAATATCATTTTATAGTCCTTATTTTAAGTTAAATACTAAAATAGGAAGGCTTTTGGTGAAAACCATTGGAGGATACACCAAGAATATGTAACATTATTCAATGACCATTTTTATTTTATTTCATCCTCCACATACATAAATTTTTATTTGACCATAATGAAATAAGAAAATAAATAAAATAAATATAATCATATGTTTTTTATTTTAATTTAGTGACCTACAACCATCTCCACTTCAATCAAATGTGTAATGAAATCATTATTTGGGTTTTCTAACAACTATATTATCGCGGACCTAAATCATTTATTTTTACAAATCTAAATTTCATATATGGGTATGATGATGGATATAAATAATAAATATTATATTTGTAAAATAATTACACCTCATGAGTCATTATATTATATATACCATTTTTTCTTCATTTAATTTGGGAATAGACAACTACACAAATATGTATGGTCGACTACCCCCTCGCCATGTGATGTGATTTTTTTCACTAACTCTTTATATGGAACATAATATTTTTAAATATATATGATGTTAGTCAGAGTGGATACTCAAGAGGGGGGTGAATTGAGTTCCAATTAAAATTTTTTGTTAAAATGATTCTTATTAAAATACCCCAAATTAAATAACAAGCTAAACTGTAGTGAATTTGTAATACACTAAAGGGTCAGTTAAGTTCTCAAGTGATTGACTAGTTCTCAGTTAATCTAATCTAAAAATTATTTAACTTTTTAAGATAACCTAATTATTTAAAATAAATACAAACACTTGCTAGTTTAACTATCAGTGTTACTCTAAAATGGATTTATATTTCAACGTAATTATCAGCGGAATATTCAATATAGTTTAAAACAAAATAAATAATCACATCAGTTTAAAACAAGAGGTTCGGTGTCAAGTCGAGACATAGTCCTCTCAAAAAATTTATATAAATTTTGATCCACACCCTGGATCGGGGTTAACAACAGTACAAAGACTATCGAGGTTCTGTGACCTCTACCCCAGTCCTACGTGGTAAAAAAAATAGTATCACACATGAAATCCAGGTCACACTTGACCTCTATCACTATCCACAGTGGGAACTAGAGAGTATGAGAAAGATTGAGTGAGGATTTATATATCATCCAGTTTATAACAGGAGTCAGTGTGTGTGTAAAATATACAGAGTATACACACTACTAAAAATTAAGTAAAATAATCACAAAGAGAGATTCGATATGAGTTTAGAATGCTATAGTGATTTGTAGTGCAACTCTGGACTCATTTTGATTAATCAGAAATGCTTCCATGTCATTCTCTAGTTTTGTCTTGAAAATAGAGTGTCATTTTCTTCCTTGATTTTCCGTTTCAGTTTAATTAGCTTGAGTGTATAAAGAGATCATTGTATTTCTTCACTCCTTGACTAAGATTCATCTTGTGTTATCTTCTTCTATGAATGTCCTCGTGTATGTCTAGTGTTTTACAAATAGCAGATGTATGGATGTCACCTCCCTTTATTGTGTATATGCACCACTCCATCTTCTCTACAAATTGATCATCCTTTTATACCTTATGATCCGACATAAGAATGATTACCTTTTCATGGGTACGAGTTACTGTTTCCTGAGATTCCATCAACCCACATTAATTAATAGCAGTTGCATTAAATTAACCAAATATGACCGTTTGCATTATATTAATAATATTCTCAAAGTATAGAGTTTGAGTAGCAGTGATTGGTTAATAGTCATCTTCCATCATTAGATCTATGTCGGTAGACTTGTAATGGTGGACTTGTGTTGGATGAATTGTATTGGTAGTTGTCACTCCATGTAACAGTAGCTCGTTCTATCAGTGGTGTTGGTCTATTAGTAACTTGCTTGTACATATAGGTCTTTCTATTGGTAGCTCATTATGTCAGAAGACTTTATATCGGTTTCTCTCTGTCTCTATTGGTAACTGTCTGTCTGTTTGTATTGGTAGCTTGTATCAGTAACTACGTATCAGTTACCCTTACTTATCAGTAGACTATGTATCAGTGGACTTGTGAATACCAGTGAACTTGTTCTATCAGTAACTGTTATACATATCAGTGACCTTAACCATATTAGTAGACTTATGTATCGCTGTACTTAGTTTTATCAGTAGCTGTGTATCTATTTGTATCGGTAGACTCATTTTTTTTGTTTATAGCAGTAGTTATGTGTGTACCAGTGAACGTATGCATTTCAGTGGACTTAACACTTATCTTTTTTATGTAAAATATGTCCAGATTGAGTTATAACTATTTCAAAGTATGTATAAGAATAGATAAACATTGATTAACATATTAAACTGATAATTTTGATATTTTTATCATCTTAATAATAGACTATCATGGATTTAAAGAATAAATATGTAGATAAATATTATTTGGGATTATCAACACATATCAAAGCATAATTGGGATTATCAAAATAGGTGAGGTCAACAATCTCCCCCTTTTTTATAATAAGAACATATGGTATAGTAATACAAAATACTCATTAATGTATTAGTATAAAATACAGTGGGTCTTATTTCTTAGTGTGAGTAATGAAATATTCAAATGTGAGATTTTAAAAGAATATCAGAGGATATAGTATTAAATTCAATTGTATCAGAGTTACTAATAAAAACAATGTTATAGAGTTGCAAAACAAATATATCAGAGAATAGTTTATTAGATGAAAATGTATTAGAGGTATTAAACAACTGTACCATAGATGTACAATATATGTATCAGAGATAAAAATATAAAAAAAATATACCAGAGGTAATTGTATTATGTCTCCATTATTTCAACCCCATAGATATTAGTTCTCTCCCTTTGTGATTAGAAAAAAGTGATAGAGAAGGGAAATAAAAGAAAATAGATGTAACAGAAGTAAAAAAGAGAAGAAAAGAATTTATAAATTACTTGAGGAAAAAATACATTGAAATACAGAGATGAATAAAAAAGAATACAAGTGATTCATATCAAAGATCCTAGCCAATAATCAATCCACCTCCTCAACATGAGATTTTCCCTTGGGATCAGAAGAGGATTCAGGTGTGGTGGATGAATGTAGAGGCTTAGGAATACTAGATATAATCAGAGGATGTTGAGCCACTAAGATAGTGTCTAGCGTATATTGTGTAGCTCTTTGGGTGATCATAGGAGTGAGTCTCTGTATGGCTTGGGTTGGAGTCATATGAAAAATGGAGGTATATTGATTAGAGGTAGGAAGGGCGGGAGGTAAAATGATAGGAGTAGTATCAACATGAAAAAATGTTAGCAACATATTTCTAAAGTCCATAATAATCCCTCCTACTCTCTCCATAGTAGAAATGAAATCATCATGGATTCCCATAAATTTTTCCAAAGATGGAGTCAGTTCCTTGAGCTTTCTTACTTGTTCTCTGAAGGCTTGATTGATAGGATGTAATTTCAGATTTTCCAAAAGAAGTTTGAAATGGTTGGTCAACTGATGCTTGGTATACACATTCTAAAAATAAGAGTCAAATTTATCCTTTACTTCCTTCTTAGAGGAAGAAGCTTCACTCATTTAATCTTGAACAATTTTCATGATATCTCTAGTGGTAGTTACCACCTGGGTCAGAGAAGATGAGTCCACAGAGCCACAAGTTGATGCTGAAAAAACCTCCTCTTTCATTGAAGCTCGAATATGATCCAACTCTACTGAAGGTCTGGAAGCAAGATAACTAAGAGAAAAAGTCACATTTTCCATGACTCTTTTAGTTAACCCACTGATATGATTTTTCACATCCAAATACTGGGTGCTAACATGCTTCTATATGGAATTATTAAATTCCCCAAAAATTGATACCATCTGCATAACTACACTCTTCACAAAATCCAAATCCTTGTGTGCTTGAGATTTAGAAATAATATAGGATTATAGATATGCAACTTATTTCTTTAGAAAATCAACATCCTCTTCCAAAATCAACACTATATTCAGGAAAATAGTGACTTCATCCACCATCTCTGCCACAGAGGTTGACACACTACAACCAATAGAGAGTTCAATAGATTTTTCCATGTTGCGCAGCTCCTCAAAAAAAAAATTATTTAAATCTAAAATAGTTTAATTCAAAGAATTTTCATCTCAACCTTTAAAGACTCAGAGTCAGACCTGGTTTCCATACTAGCATGCACAACAATAGGTGCTGTTTCTGACACAATACTAGCAACAAAGGCAATCATAACAGATTGGATGGATGAAATCAATGATGTTTCCATTCTCCTTACTTCTTTCACAAAGATGGCCTTTATCTTAGACTTCAACTAATCCATATCAGGCTTTCTTACTATATCCCCAGGTAATAACTCAAAGAGAATATTATAATTAACTTTAGGTCTACCGAGGGATGCCTCATTATCAGAATCCGGATAATCAAATACAAAAACCACAAAACATGAGTCTGTTGCCCAGTATTAAATTCCACCAGCTACTGAGACACTGCCATGTCTAGTTGGATGCTCCCCCTCAACCAGTGCATTTTCTTGTATAGTAATAACACCCCCATCTATTTGGTATTCCTCAGAAGAATCTTCCACAACCATCTCCATTTCTCCAGCACCAGGAGGCACCTCTAGAATAGGATCATGTCTATTTAATTCAAAAAGAATATCCTCTAACGGCGCAACAGAAAATCCAATCAAAGGACTTAACTTATGGTGGCAAAAGAAGATGCTTCAGTTTCAGATTCTCATTCTTCTTCCTCATTCTCTAGGGTAGCCTCTTTCTAATCTGATCTATGTTGGTCTTTATCATCCACAGGTGCCTCTCCAAAGATTACTCCCAAAATAGTTTCTATAATAGATAGGTTAAAAGAAGAATTTTCCTTTCCTTGTGATAAAATTTCCGGAGTTGGGCTAGGAGGCTAGTCTAGATCCCTTCCATCTTCTGTAGAAGAGTCCTCCTCATCTGAATCATCAATATATTGTGGCTCCACCTCATCAGGTCCTAGACCTAGATCTCTCTTATCATTTGGTCTATTGGGATGGTCACCTGTATTGAACGTGTTATATATCTTCTCATCATCAGTAACCCACTGACATCTCCATGGGTTCTAGATAATCTCCATGTACTTACATTATGTGATTATGATACAAAAATTGTTCCTTAACACCATTGTCTGACCCTGAGACTCATCAAACAACCTCTATTTAATAATAATTGAAATCAATTTGGCAACGAATAATGTATTGGTTTTTGATATGGGTCTAGTCATATCCACTATTTGAATTGTTAACAGCCTACACAAATTCACCATCAAACCATTCCTTAAGAGATACAACAAATTAATATCTTTATACATTAGATATGAAAAGTACCCTCTTTTTGGACTTATCACATGTTGAATGAACTTGAACATAAATCTATTTTCCCCATACATCTCAGAAGCCACCACCTTTCTCTGCTTTCCACAACCAGTGAGCTCCTATAAGTCAATATCATAGTAAAATATGTCACTGGTAGGAGGTATTGTCTTCAATGAATACCCAATACTCCTTCAGGTGGTACCTTCATACATTAAACCTATTTAATGGATGAAAAATATATTTCCTTTCCATTTACCAATGGAACCATTCTATTCTCCTTATCTGATTTCTCAAAGCACACAAAAGAATAGAACACTTTTATCAGCTTCGGATAATAAGGACCATTGTTGTTTGTGAAACATTCTATCCATTTCTGCTCCCCCAATATTTTTAGGGTCATCTAATTTTTTGGAAAAATCCATTATTCACATAGATCTTATCTATTAAAATTTCCCTATTTTGCAAATGCGGGTTCAATGTACATCTCCCTGACCTTGTTCGATTGACACTGCTACATGATTTAGGTCAGGTCTCCTTCCTCTTCACATTCATCTCATCAAACTCATCTCTTACAGTCGGAAGATTTGTTTTCCCCATCTCTGGATCGATGAAAATAGGGTTTTCTTGGGATTCGGGGATTCAAAGAGTTGGGTTTCAAATACGGGAGTTTGGTGGATTGAGAAGTAAATAAGAATTAGTTTTTATCATTTATTAATCATAAAATAAATATATTAAATATAATAAGTAAAGTATTAATGATACAGATTCTAGTGGCTAGAGATAGAATTTTAAAATAAGCACAAATGTAACAGTAGGGTATACCAGTGAGAATACATAACGGTGAGGTATTCTTATCAGTGAGGTCCACAAACAGCGAGGTTCATACCATTGAGATTTCTAATAGTGAGGTTTCTAACGGTGAGGTTCATACTGGTGATAATTGTAATGGTGAGGTTTCTAATGGTGAGGTTTCTAAAATAAAGAGTCTATACTTCCAAATTAATGACTAATGTACCTTAACCTATCCGAACATAAAGGCTTGGTGAAAATTTCAGATAATTAGTGTTCGGTAACAATAAATTCAAGAGTAATATCATTTTTTTGGTAATTATCTCTCAAAAAACGGTTTCATACATCAATGTGTTTGGTCTTAGAGTGAGACACATGGTTCTTAGAGATGTTAATTGCACTAGTGTTGTCACAGTTTATTGATACATGTTTAAAATCATATCCATAGTCCATCAAAGTATGTTTCATCCATAGAATTTGTGCACAACAACTACCAAGAGCTATGTACTCTACTTCAACAATAGTCAATGAAACCGAATTATACTTTTTACTACACCACGATACCATGGAATTACCTAGAATATGACATGTTCTAGAATTTCTCTTTCTATCCAACTTGCAACCAGCAAAGTCAGCATCAAAATAACTTATTAAATTGAATGATTTCCTTTTGGATAAAACAATCCTAAGTTTGCTGTCTATTTAATATATTTGAAATTTTTTAAAAAGCAACAAAATGGTATTCTTTAGGATTAGATTGAAATATTGCACCCACACACACTATACATAATATCTGGTCGACTAGGAGTAATATAAAGCAGACTTCCAATCATAGCTCTGTAATTTGTTTGATCAACAAGTTTCCCAGATTCATCAAAGTCCAACTTACAGGTGGTAGTCATGGGTGTATCACTTTCCTTAATACTATCTAAAACAAATTGTTTTAAATGATCCATTGTATATTTACTTTGATTTAAAATAATACCATTATTATTTTGAGAAACATGAAATCTATGAAAATATTTGAGTTCTCCAATAAAACTCATTTCGAATTCAATTTTCATACTCTTTGAAAAATCAATACACAAGGTATTTTTAGAAGATACAAAAATAATATCTTCAACATAGATTTGTAATATCAATACATCTTTATAAATTCTTTTATAAAGAGAGTTGGATCAGTAGTCTATTTAGAATAACATTTTTAAATAATAAAATCACTAAGTATATCATACCGAGCTTGTGGAGATTGTTTAAAACCATATAAATCATTAGAGGGCTCAAGAACTCGATTTTTAAAATGAGGATTAGTAAATCCATGTGGTTGTTCCACAAAAACATCTTCAATAATAAAGTCATTTTAAAATGAAATTTTAACATCCATTTGATATAACATGAAATTGAAATGAGCAGCATAGGGAATTCGAATCCTAATAGCTTCTAATCTTGATACAGGAACAAAGGTTTCCTCATAGTCTATTCCTTCCTCTTAACAATACCCTTGTGCAACTATCCTTTCTTTGTTCCTAACTATATTTCCAGATTCATAAACTTTATTTATAAAAACCCATTTAGTGCCTATAGTCAATGTGTCCTTAGGTCTGTCAACTAATTACCAGACATTGTTTCTTTTAAATTGATATAATTCTTCCTGCATATCCATTACCCAAAATTCTCCGTTGACTGCATCATTGATATTTTTAGGTTCTAACTGTGAAAGAGAAGTTTGATGTTTAACCTGGTTTCTTAGAGAAGATCTAGTCTGTGTCCCTCTATCAAGATTACCAACAACAACATCTAATGGATGATTCTTTAGAATACTAGTTGATCTAGTTAAGGTTGAACTAGAAATTCCAGGTTCTTCTCTACATTCAGGTTCTATAGAAATAGGTTGTGTAAAGTTTCTAGAACTAGATGTCCTTACAACATGTTCATTGATTTTATCATTAAGGCTCAAAACAGACAAATATTCTTCATGATTTTCAATGGAAGATTTGGGTTCATGTTGATCAGTTTCATCAAACGTGATGTGAACATATTCTTCCACACATTTAGTTCTTTAATTAAAGACTCTATAAGATTTACTAAATATTGAATAATCTAGGAGAATTCCTCCATCACTCTTGGATGAAAACTTTTCAAGGTTATCTTTTGTATTGAGAATAAAGACATTACAACCAAAAACATTAATGTAATTATACTTAGGATTCCTATGGTTCCACAATTCATAAGGGGTCTTTTTGAGAATAGGTCTAATCATGAATCTATTTATAATATAACAAGATGTATTCATTGTTTCAACCCAAATGTAAATTGGCAGGTCTTACTAATTAAGCATAGTTCTTGCAATTTCTTGAAAATTTCTATTTATTATTTCTACTACACCAGTCTGTTGAGGTGTCACAGGGGTAGAGAAATTGTGATTATAGCCAATGTGTGATAAATAAGATTAAAATTCATGTTTTTAAAACTCACAACCATGATCACTTCTCAATGTTTTAATCTTAATTCCACTATCGTTTTCTACAGACTTGGAGTATTTAATAAAGTATAAACAAGATTCACTTTTGTTATATAAGAAGTATACCCATGTGTACCTAGAAAAGTCATCTACTAAGACATAGACACAATGATACCAATTTAAAATATAAACTCTAGAAGGTCCGAACAAGTCCATGTGAACCAAATAGAGGGGTTGAGATGTTGAAACTTTTCTCTTTGATATAAAAAAATCATTATGTTGCTTTCCCTTTTGACATGGATTACAAACTTTATCAGCTGGGAATTCAAGTTTTGGTAGGTCTATAACTATGTTTTTCCTAGTCAGTTTTCCAAGGGAATTAATGTTGCAATGTCCTAATCTTCTGTGCCATAGCCAAGACTCTTTATTAAAATCATTCAAGCAAGTAATGTTCTGTTTAACCAAATAATTCAAAACAACAGCATAAATATTTTCGTTTCTCAAATATGAAAATACTAAAATATCTTTAGAATTAGTAACATCACATGAATCATTTTCAAATTTGACATTGAAACCATCATCACACAACTGAGAAATACTAAACAGTTTATATTTAAGTTTATCAATAAATACAACATTGGAAATTAAAACTGAATCAAAGTTACTAATCTAGTCTAAGACGATTATTTTTCCTTTTGAATTATCACTAATGGTGGCATGGACTCAATAAACATTGATTAGACTCTTGAAGCATGCGTAATATCCAGTAATATGCCTTGAACATCCACTATCCAATTACCATACATTTTTATGGGAACTTTTCAATCATGTTTCCTACAAAACAGGTTTAAACAAATAATGATTTTGGTACCCAGATTTTCTTGGGTCCAGACAGGTTAGAAAGAAAAAAATTTTGTACCCAAATTTGACTAATGGGAATCATACAATCAATAGATTCAAAAGATTTTGAATGATAAACGTTATTTGATCTATAACCATGTGTATAACTAGTTGATGCATATGAATTTCTAGAACTAGAACTAGCACCATTCTGTCCATATTTAGGAATAAATCAATTTTTAGTAATCGGTCTCTGTCCAAGATGATAGACTATTCCAGTGGTATATTTTGGTTCCACTTGTTTTACTAGAATTTGAGTGAGAGTATTATTTCCATTCGAGAATTTCTCTATGTATTTACTTAATTTCTCATTAAACAATTTTAGTTCAGTATTTTCCTAAAGTAATTGAGAAGTATTTTCCTTTTCTATATCAAGTGAAGATTTTACAGAGCTCGTCAAAGCATTTTGTTTATTCAAGTTCATATACATTTCCTTCAATGCATTAGTGTTTTCTTCTAGCATAATACAGTATTCAAATAACTCTTCATTATTCATGTTTTCAAATTCATAATCAGAATCAACTCCAAAATAATATGAATTTATAGAAAGAGTATCCAATGTTACCTCAGATGTGTTTGTCATGAAACACATAATAGCGTTTTGATATTTTTCATCCTAAGAAGAATATGAATTACTTGAACTATCTTATGAAGAACTCGAAGTTTCTTTTATGGATTCTTTGTATTTATTGTCCTTATAATCATATTTCTTCTTGATCTTTAAATTTGTGCAGTCTGCTTTAACATGTCCTTTCCTCTTACATTTTTAATATAAAATTTCATCACACTTATGAGACTTTTTCAATCCTTCTTCCAATGACCTTTACTGTCATATTTGCCTTTATAATTTGGTTTTCTAAATAATTTATTCTTCATGTTGGACTTTATGGACTATATGGATATCTGATCCATCTCTTCATCACTATCAAAATATGGAGCTTCACTTTTTGATATTTCAATAGGCTTGTGACCTTTCTTCTTTTCCTTGCTATTTGAGGTAGTAGATTTAAATAAAACTGATTTTTTTTTGTTCGTCATCTTCTTCCTTGTTTACTTTTAGCTCTTCTTCATACATCATTAAATTACAAATTAATTATTTATCAGGTAGTGAACTTATGTCACAAAATTCTCTTATTGAGACTGATGTGCCTGTCCATATCTCTGGAAAACATCTTAGTATTCTCATAATCAGCTCCATTGTAGGAACAACTTTTTCAAATGAGCTCTAAGTGTTGACAATCTCATTGAACCTGAGATACATATCAAAAATAGTTTAACCAATTTTATTTTAAAATTTTCATACTTAATAGTGTAGGTATTCAATCTCATATCTATAACATTGGTTGTTCCCTCATGGGAAATAGCTAAAGTGTCCCAGATTTCATAAGCAATATTACAATGATATATGCGATTATATTCTTCATCTCCTAAGGAAAAATATAGGACATTCATTGCCTTACAATTATTATTGTAAGCTGTTTTAGTAGGTTCATCTCAAGTGGATCTTTTAGTTTCTGGAATCTTATATTGAGCCTCTATAGCAGTCGAGATATCCCATCCCATACTTTCTAAAGGAATTTTCATTTTATGTTTCCATTAGGCATAGTTTGTACCACTAAAGAAATGTGTCCTATTGGTATCATCACCTTCAAGTCGATAATCCAGAATTATATTTTAAAAAATATATCCAAATAGATAGAATTTAGAACTAATAGAAATTTATGATCATTAAGATGCAACTAAAATCACAGTTGAAAAACAGAGTATTTGGAAATACATTATAAATAACCTACAACCTCTTATACCAAATATTAGTCATAGTGGATACTCAAGAGGGGGGTGAATTGAGTTCCAATTAAAAATTTATGTTAAAAATATTCTTATTAAAATCCCCCAAATTAAATAACAAGCTAAACTGTAGTGAATTTTTAATACAGTAATAGGTCAGTTATGTTCTCAAGAGATTTATTTGTTCTTAGTTAATCTAATATGATGAATAATTATCTTTTGAAGATAACCTAATGCTTTAAAATAAATAAAACCACTTTCTAGTTTAACCATCAGAGTTAATATAAAATGGATTTATATTTCAAAGTACATAGCAGCGGAATATTAAATATAGTTTAAAATAAAATAAATAAGCACAGCAGTTTAAAACAATCGGTTTATTCTCAAGACATGACTTAGTCCTCTCAAACAATTTATATAAATTTTGATCCACACCCAGGATCAGGGTTAACAATAGTACAAAGACTGTCTGGGTCTCGTGACCTCTACCATAGTCCAACATGGGAAAACAAAACAATATCACACATGCTATCCAGGTCACACTTGACCACTACCACTACCCACAATGGGAGGTAGAGAGTGTGGGAAAGATTGAGTGAGGATTTATAAATCCTCCAGTTCAGCACAGGAGTCAGTGTGTGAGTAGAATATACAGAGTACACACACTACTCAAAAGTAAGTAAAAGAATCACTAAGAGAGAGTAGATATGAGTTTAGAATGCTCTAGCGATTTGAAGTGCAGTTCTAGACTCCTTTTGATTAATCAGAAATGCTTCTGAGTCATTCATTAGTCCTATCATGAAAACAAAGTGTATTTTGATTCCTTCAGTTTCAGGTTCAGTTAGATCATCTTGGGTGTATAAATAGATCGTTGTATTTCTTCACTCCTTGACAAAGATTCAACTTGTGTTCTCTTCTTGTATGAATGGCCTCATGTGTGTATATTGTTCTTCAAGTAGATAGGTGTATAGATGTCGTCTCTCTTTATTGTGTACATTCACAACTCTATATTCACTACAGCTTGATCTTCCTTTTATACCTTAAGCTCCGACATTATGAATGATTACCTTTTCATAGGTAGGAGGTACGGTTCGCAAACATGCCAACAAACCACATTAATTAATATCAGTTGCATTAAATTAACCAAATATGACCATTAACATTATATTAACAATATTCTCAATGTATAGAGTTTGAGTAGAAGTGACTGGTTAACATTCTTCTTCCATCATTATCTCTCTGTCGGTAGACTTGTACCTGCGGAATTGTGTTGGATGCCTTGAATCAGTAGCTGTTACTCTGTGTAATAACAACTTCTTCTATCGGTAGCATTGGTCTATCAGTAACGTGATTGTACTGGTAGCTCTTTCTATTGGTAGATCCTTCTGTCAGTGGACTTTATATCACGGGTTGTTTGTCTCTATCGGTAATTGTGTTTCTGTTTGTATCAGTAGCTAGTATCGGTAACTACATATCAGTGAACATTAGTTATCGGTAGACAATGTATTAGTAGACTTGTGCATAACGGTGAACTTGTTCTATCCATAACTGTTATGAGTATCGGTGAACTTAACCATATCATTAGACTTCTTTACTAGTGTACTTAGTTTTATCAGTAGTTGTGTATCTGTTTGTATTGATAGACTCATTCTATCTGTCTGTATCAGTATCTACGTGCGTACTAGTGATCTTTTTCATATCAGTGGACTTAACACATATCTGTTTTATGAAAAATATGTCCATATTGAGCTAGAACTATTTGAAAGTATATATAAACATATATAAACATTTATTAATATATTCCAATTATTATTTTGATATTTATATCAACTTAAAAATAGAATATCATAGATTTAAAGAATTAATATATAGATAAACACAATTTGGGATTATCAACACATATCAAAGCATAATTGTGATTATAAAAATAGGTGAGGTCAACATATGATATAGATGAAATAATTATTATACAAATGTAATATTTATTATTATTAAAAATAATATATAATTTGTTTCTTAATTTTTGATGCACTAAAATATGATAACGTCGTTCATGTATCTGTGGACTACCACCTTTATGAAGTTACACGGCTATCTTTTCATCCCCATAAAAAATGGATAATATGTATATGTATATTTAAATAAATAATATTTTATTTATTATATAAATATAATTATATAATGATAATATATTACAAACATTCTTTTCATAATGATCATAGTAAATGGAAACGTTACTCATGTGATTGTATGACATACCATCTCTATTGTCGCAACATACTTCGTTTCTCAGACACTATATTTCATGATTGCTATAAAGAGTTTAATTGCAGTAAAAATAGTATATTTTTTTCATATTTAATATTTTGGAGATAATATGACCATGATCAATGTAATAGGATTGCAAGTAACTAATCCGAGCATATATAATAAATTAAGCAGTTATTACTGAAAATTTGACATTAAAATGGAATTATTTATAAACTGAATATACAAGGAAATATGTAAATCATATGCACTATGATATTTTTAATAATTATTCTATTATATATTTATAATAAAAGTATATATATTATAATGGAGGTTAGAATGAGAATGAAATAAGTCGAGACATGCGGTAAGGGATATCTAGTCAATCTTTTAATATGGGAGGCATAAGAAAATTAACCACTCATTTCATTTGTTTGGTGAATAGAATGGCCCTTTAACATTTAATATCATTAATATCATAATTTTCATGATATTTAATGCTTTATTTTATTTTATTAATTATTGGTGATTATGATTCAATATATTTATAAATCAGAAGGGATTTCTGTCTCACATTTTTACTTATGTGAGATACATGCCATATTCAACCCTTAATTATTTTATCAGGTGTATATACAGACAAATAATATATTTCATGAATATTATAATGAAAATTATGTTGATTACATACCAATTTTAGGATCTATATTTCACACAGATTATGTTTCAAATGATTACAAAAGTTGTAATGGTCTTATGTAATGATCTCATCATTTATTGGGATTGTTTATCATTTAGTGTCCAATAATGAAATATTATATTCTACCAATAAAAAATCATCATTAATGTTTTTTTAGAATGGTTATTAATGATATGTTCAAGTAATAGTATCATTTTATACTCTTTGGTACCTTAAATAAATGAGAAAATGTTTTTATGAATAATCCTCTAGAATTATCTCTTCATCCAAAATACATTTTCCTTCCAAAACCCTAATTTTTAAATATTTATTTCGATTAAAAATGTTTTTGTATCATTATCAAAACCATTTATGAAATAAATTGATACCCATTTTTTAAATTTTAATTTTTTTGAAAGGAATATAAATGATTTTCCCAAACAAAGCCCATTTGGGTATTAACGATAATGTAAAATAAATATTTGTATTAACGTGTTCAGTATAGATATAATTACCCACCATCATGGCCATTATTTTATTCTAATGTTAATAAGTTTGAAATTTTATATTTCAAAAAATATTGTTCGCAAATTTTTTTTATTGATTTTTAGTTTTAAGATGTGATTTTGAAATTAAAGTTATTTTCCTCAAGAAATATTCCATGTGATATTTCAAAATTATTCTCTATGAAAAATGATATCATTTTACGTGATGTATGTTTTTTTGGGGATATGATAAATGAATACCATTATTATCCTTTATAGGAAGGGTCCTCCATAACAAGGTGTTCTTGAGAATTCATTTTCTACCATGGGTCACACGGTGATAAAATTCTTATGAAACCCACTTATTTTTCCTTAGGTTATACTATTAGGAAATGGTGAAATGGATATGAAAAATGTCTCTATTCCACAGGTTATGATATGATTAAATATTTTTGAAACCCATTCTTTTTCATGGGTGATGATATAATTAATGTATTATGATCTTGAGGAATAAAAGTGTATGATTTTAATAATGTGATTTGTGGTACATCTATCTCTCTATAATCCATTGAGGGAAGATGGATAAATCATGAGTAAATATGTTATGCATGAACCTTATTATATATTCAAAATGTTATGAATGAACCTAAATACATGTTCAAAATTTTATATATGAATGTAATTACATTTTTACAATGTTATGTATGAATATTATTATATGTTCATAGTGTTATACATGTACATGTCTTTCATGTCCATAATGTTATGGGTGGACATGGTTGCATGTACATAAGTATATGTGTGTCCTAATATAATGTCTTTAAATTAATGAGTTAAATTATTTATATTTATACATTTTTACCATTTTAGTATATAATGTACATTCAAAAAATGTACAAACATGATTTTGTAAGAAAAATAATTTCATCCAAAGAGATAAATAAAACTAAATTTTCTTAAAGAAACAATATAACAAGAATTTTATGTACCAAAGAGAGACACAATGGTAATATAACATTAAAAGATCATTATTAAATATAATATAATAAAATATTATATCTTTGGGATATAAATAGCAGATAATACCCAAATGAGATTGGTAAATAGAAACAATCTTAAATATTAATGAGATTGAGAAATAAATCATTAACTCTTTGGTAACATTCAAATCATAATCCCTATGAATGAATTAACATAAAAAAAAGTAAAATAATATTAATATAAATATATTCCTGATTTATAATATAAAAAGATTATGTATAAACACGACAAATGGGAATAAGTGGTGAATGTGCCATATGTCTCATGAAAGTAAAAATGAGGTGAAAAACCCTCACCCTAGGTTCGAGTTCCTTCGTATCTATTTGACCCTACCGTTTAATAAATATATGATTATTATAAATTTATAAAATTAATATTCACATAAATTAAATACTATATAATATTTACTTATAGGTGTTTACATTTTATTTATTAATAATTCTTTGTTAAAATTACTATTTCAGGTGAAAATTGCTTCATTTTTCATATATGATTCAGTTCAGTAATTTGGTATCTTTTATATTTATTGTGGTTACATTATATATAGAATAGAAACCCTGATATTAATGTCACACATATTATTTATATATATAGAGAGTAATATATAAAATTTATAGAATAAAAATAGACTACATTGTTCAGGGAGTCGGTAAATTGTACCAACACATGAACATTGATTACATTTATCATGAAGGATGGAATGAAATAAAAATAATTTTTTATTATAAATTAAACAATCAATATTATCCCATATATATCATGTATATCAATTCAATAAAACTCTATTACCATCCATATAAAAATAAATTAAAATAATTTCACATTGCTATGTAGAGGTGGTAGTCTGCATGTAAACATGAGTAGTTATATTGTTTTCCAATGGACTAGAAGGAAATAAGTTATATGTGAAATTAAATGTAAATAATTATTTTTAGGTCAAATATATTACATACTCTCATTATTTCTAACCTTAATACATTCAATGTATTGTGTAATTAAAAAATAATCACACCGCTTCGTGATGTTGTATTTCACCAAACACATGAGGGACATTATCATATCACCAATAAAATAGAAAGTAATAAGTTATATTATGTATAATAATTAATTAAATAAATTAATTTCTTAAATATAATAAAAATATTTTAAATCCATCATATTTTTAACCATGAATGGTGGTTGTGGAAAATGAATTATATTGTTTTTTTGGGCGATTGATTGTCGTACACACGATCAATAGTTTCTATTCCCATATGATGGAAGTGGGGATGGAACTAGGTTATTATTCTAACATAAAAAATATTTGTATATATGGGATACTTTTATTATTATATCATAATATTATCATTTTTTAATATGATTTGAAGGAGGTGTAAGAATAAATAATACAAATATGCATATTTAAGAATTTTACTCTTCATTGAAGTGACTTTTTATGATTATTCATAAATCATTATTATAATGTATTCATAATAAAACTAATTTTTATAGGTTGTTTTGTAGTAATTAAAGATTAAATATTCCAAAAAAAGAGTTTTGTATGGTTTTATAAGGGGGGATAGGGGTGACCTTTTTTAAGCAGGGGGGATGACAAACATGACTTTTTTGAAAAGTTATAGTGATAGCCACATATATATCATTAAAAGAATAAAAAATGTATAATTATAAATAATTATTGGTTATAGGGTCCATATATGGACATCCCATGGGTGTTAGAAAATATCGAGGTCATTTTAAACACTTATGTTATTATTTAACCGTCAATAAACCCATTTTTACCTTAACTGTGATAATTAGTTATTACTTATTTTACTATTAATAATTATAAAAAATTATGTTGTACATATTAGATATTATTAATTATTATTATTCTAAATAATGAATCCATTTTATCATATTTTCTAAAGAAAAAATTCACAATTTAAAAATATTTTATATATGTTATGAATATAAAATTGATTTCAATGACCTGAATTAGATAAATATTAATATTATTTAACTCATCATTGTTTAAAAATAATTAAAAATATAATTTATCTTTATCAAATAAAAATGAAATGTTTTATAAAATGTAAATATTTTTCTCTATTCATAAAAATATTAATATTTTCATAAAATTATGAAATATTCACAAAAATATAGTTTATTCATGCATATATAAAATAATAATATTTTATTTTTCAATAATTTTATTAATGTGAAAAAACTAATTATGTATTAAGAGTTCAAAGCATGATGAAATTTCCTTTTAGAAAAACAACGGTATTTATAATTTTTTTATTCACATGATTCTTATTATAAATATACCCAATAGAGAACATTTGAATTTACATTATACATGTTTAAAATAAATCATTTTCATAATTTATTTTATCATGTTCATACCAGCCAACTTAATGGCTATGATATAATGGTAATGTTAAATTAATAACATTTTGATAGAGTATCTCGCTTTGTTTAAAACTGATCTTGTGTGTATCATAAATTAATAAAGTAAATGGATTTTTATAAAAATAAATATTCCTTAATGTATCAAGGTGTTATATTCTCTTATATAGTTGGTGTTCCATTTCATATATAGTATCAAACCAGATGATCTTCTTTAAAATCTCAGGGTGTTACATTTAATCAAATTAATTAAATTATGCCATTGGAATTCTTTTTTGGTTATTATTGGTGTAACCTTTTTCAAAAACCCACATTATATAAAGAATTCAATAAAAAAATCTTAATTATAAGAGATAAATTAAAGTATTATTTTTTTTATTTAATAACACCAAACTAGGATTCCAAATAGAAGATCATCAATGTGAAGTGAAGACGTGTATACAAAAGAATAGAGTAAATAAATATATAGAGTGATATATATAAGTGATCCTAATAAAGTGAATGATTTAGAAATGTGGACTATCCTAGTTCCATATAACCGTGATGAGTGAAAGTACCATTATTTCATTATAAATGGAGTTACATGGATAATATTTTTGATTCAAGATATATTTCTTAGAGTTTAAGAATTCGTTTACTATCTAGATTATAAAAAATATATACTTACATTTCATGTATAATTTCATCCTTTTGTTTTAATTAAATAATTTTCTTGTTTATATATAACTCTATAAAATTAATATCCAAAATTATTTTTTATGCTGGAAATACTAAAATTTACTTTTAATGGATCATAATAACAAAAAAATAGAAAATTCATTCTTCCTGTCTGTAGATATCTTCAAATATTGTAATGGTTAGCATGAGTCATCAAATAATACATTAATTTTTAATACCACTGTAGTAACTCCCAATTTTTGGCATATTCTATTTAAAAAATACATAACCTTATGGCTCATCCAAAAGATGTTTGGAAGAATTCGTAGTATAAAAATTTAAAAGGGAGGTCACTAAATTTCAAAAATGTACATAACATTAGAATTCCCATAACAACATAATGTTGTACCTAATTTCACATAACAAACATGTGAATAAATTTATCACTATAATACCATAATGAAAGCATGAATTATTATAAAAATTATTTTCCCCATTATTCCTTAAATAAATTATCAAATTGCCAAATTTATTTCAAAATTCCAATAATGAATATAAAACCCACAACGATAACATAAACCACTAAATAACACACCTGTTATAAGATAAGTAATACATTCCCATTAACATATCACTATTATCTGAAAACAGGGAATATATTAGGGCTTATATTCCCTCAAACATGGGCTTTCCAAAGTAATCAACATTCCACATAATCACTTTTCTTGGTCATTAGTACCATTCATTATATACTTGAAATCCTAAAATAAGACCACTATACTACAACCCTTATATATCTTCTTATATATATAACATTAATTTCATAGATACACTACTTATTCAGAAAAATTCATGAATCAAAATAGAGATGAATGTTAATCATTCCACATTTGATGTTTCAATAACATAAGATTGACTTTTATCAATTAGATTCTTCATAGGTATATTCCTGTAAAGAATGTGGAATTTAAGTTCATAATTCCCAAAATTAAAAAAAATTTAAACAATAATAATTATAATATTCTTTAGATTAATTTAAATCATGTGTTATATGGATCTCCTCTCCATATATAATGAATACTCTCCGTCCCTTCAAGAATGTACAAGAGTGTTTCTTTCAACAATTATGATATGTTGGAAAATAAATCCTTCCCATCTTACCTTTACCCATTTTTTCTATAACATATAATTCTTATCTTATTTCTCATCAAATAAATTGAACATGTAGAATCATTTCATTATATTGATAACGCCAGATATTATTTCTTTATATGATGGGAATGTCTGGGAGAATAGTGCCCCTTATAGAAATGGCTTTAACCAAAAAAATAAATTGTTAATAATAATACTTTTATTATGTACATAGTATATAGAATTCATTTCTAACCATTTTAAGATGAATTCATACTTGGAAACATTTTCCTCTTCGTTTTTTATTAGTTCTAAAAAATATATTTTAAATATGTTCATTTGTAAAGAGGAAAATATTTCTCCAAGAAAATTTCTAAAAATAATTCCAGTCCATGTTTTCTATTTCTTCCTTATCATTTGTGTTTTGAATAAATATAAAATATTTATTTTCATACTATGAGAGATGATAATATTTTATGATAACCTTATCTATTTCATTACATCCCATAGTGTGAAAAATATTATGTCCTGAACGTACCCATTACTGAGTTTCAAATGGATTTGTAGTCCTATGGAATGATTAATGTTGTTGACACACGATGCGGTCTTAATTTTATTTAACCTGATCAATATCTATAGATTTCTAGATATGGGAAATGTAATTTCTCATTACTCGAGTCATCTTATCCGATATAGTTATAATTTTTCCAGTTTTATTTTCAAAAATTTATCTATCTTCATTATTTTTCTCATAAAAGAAATCCTTACATGGAGTATGTGCACTAATACAGTTCACATTCCATCACCGAGGAACCATTTTTAAAGAATTGAATACTTTTGAATATATCATAAAATTTTGAAAAACAATATAAAATTTCAAATCTATTAAGGCATTTAGAATAAATTGAAAGTTTCACCCATGGATAATCTCATAATCGTAAACAAGTTTTCGTTAAAAAAATTTCAAATCATACTTTTTTTAATCCATTATAGTGATTTGTAAATAAAATATAGAAAAAACTAATAATATTATTAGTTATTGTCAAACAAGGTTCATATAAAGGAAAATCATCATCTAATAGTAAATGCTTGAGTCAATCATGAGAGTGTTTTACATATTATTACCCCAAGGTATATCTATTCTTGAAACACATCCACATGTAGTACCAATAAAGGGATGTATTTCTTGAAAAACACATAATCTAAAATTTAAAAAGTAATTGAGATGTTGTTTTATAAAAATAACTATACATAAAGAAATTCAATGGAAAATACTTCATAATATATGTTTTGATTAATATAGTTCTCATGGTTATTACTCAAATTTATATAATAGGAATTATAAAGACCAAAACACAAGTATCTTAGAGTTAGTAGTTACATTATTATATTGGAATAAGATATTAGGAATCACATCTTGAAGGACAATATATTTTATTGGTCTTGGTATACTAGATACATAATTGAATGTCACATTATAATTGAAAAATATAAAATACAGCATAGTAATTTCTTGACGTGTATGATTATTTCCTCTAACATAACTCTGAATATCAATCATAATACACATCTTGGAATCTATGGGAAATAAAAATAAGAAATGGGTGAGATGAAATGCTTCATAAATGTATTTAGATGGTATAATATATGAATTAATAATTCATTTTCAATATTACAAGGTAAATAACTAAAAGACATTCCATTTAATCCATAACATGTATATAAATTGGAAGAAATAATTGATAATAAAACAATTACATATATGTAATCACATCAGCTAGAAAATCTTGTATGGATATTATAAATAATATAAATATCAAATTTATATCAATTAATAACAACACTATAAAGGATTTCCTAATACCTAACATCAGAATCATAGTTTTAAGGCCTAATACGAAGACATCACACATAAATGGGTATGACCTAAACCGAATACCCAATATAGTTTGTATCATGATTCTTATAGATACATAAATGGGATATTAAATCCCCTAAAATCACTTAATTTTTCCAATTCATTCATTATATTAATGGGGTCAGGAATAATCAACTTAATTATTCATATTGAAAAAATAACATACAAAATGTTAATAATTACCCTAATAATTAAATATATTCATAAACCATTCAGTGTAACAAGGTGACTTTTAATAAAACTGAATATCCTTCTTCAAACTAATAATCAATAATCCAATGAAATAATACATATAATATCAACAGAAAATTCCCCCAATGGAATCTAATTAAAATAACGAGTTGATGTCGTTGAAGAATAGAAATTCCATTAAAATACCATTAAAAACATATTTGTGGTATATATTCTTTTTAATTTGAAAATATTTTTAAAACAAAAATTTCAAGAAATATATATAATATAATTTTCATTTGAGATAACCTTTTTATGTTTAATGGAATATTTAAAACATTAATAGTTTATGATAGAGGAAAATTACAAACATGTTATACACATTAAAACAAAGATTCCATTCACTTATTTTGTAAATGCCAAAAATGTCTTATTTGGAAAAAAATGAATATTACATTCCATGTTTCATGTAAAAAATAAACATTCTGTTAAAAAATATTTAATAAATAATTTTTATAATTTTTAAAATAAGTTTTTATCATTTTTAGAAAAAAATTTGTAGAAGAAAAACTATTCTTGACCGAAGAGAGAAATAATGTATAATATTCATAAAACACATTTCTCCATCATTTTAAGTTAGATGGAGATAAAATATGGTACAATATCTTGAAAATTTCATGAAAAAATATAGTGTTAGAAAATATAATAATATTTTTTAAAAATATGAAATAATCCCCCCTTGTGAGAGGTAAACATAAGAAATCCCAAATATTGATGAGATTGTTAAATAAAATCTTAGAACTTTGGTCACTTTTAAATCATAAGGCCCATTATATAAATAGAATAAAAATAAACGTTAAATAACATTAATATTAATATATTCAAGATATATCATATCAAAATAGGAATTATATAAACCATATAATGGAATAACTACTGAACATGTCATATGTCTCACTAAAGTAAAAGTGAAACGACAAACCCTTATCCCCGGTTTTACATCATTCGTATGTTTTTTAAAAGTTGTGTATAAGGAATATACTTTTTTATAAATATATTAAACAACCATACTCATGTATTTTATACCATATATGATTTAATTATATTCTTTTATAACCCACTTATTATCAATTATTTGTTAAAATCACTATTTCATGTGATAATTGCTTCGTGTCTGTGAAAGTTTTCATATGGTAATTTTTTCCCTTTGAGATTTATCGAGGTTAAATAAAATATATAATAAAACATGATATGAATGTTAAATATATTCATTATAAATGTATTTATAGTAACCTATAAAATTAAGAGATAGAAAATATATCACACTTTTCATAGAAAGAATAGATCATAAAAGGCATGAACATTATTTCTATTTTTTAAAATGGATGAAATGAAATGAAAATAAATATTAGTTAAACATTTTAGAATAATTATAAATTTATATATAGAATTTATATTAATCAAATAAATCTTTATTATAATCCATCTCAAATAAAATGAAAAACATTTCATATCGTTACATGGAGGCAGTAACCCACACTTAAACACAATAAACATTACTGTTTACCAAAAAAATAAAATTTAAGGAGTTATATGAGATATTATATTTATATAAGAATATGTATGTCATAAATATAACTTATAATCATTAATTTTCATCATAACACATTCCATTTAATGCGCAAGTGAGAAACGTATCCATCACATCGCGGGGCAATAGTCTGTCGTACACATAAGTGATATTATCATATCTCTTGATGAATAAAATGTAAGATGGTATATATGATATATTAATTAAACAATTATAATAATTTAATAAATATAATATAAATAATATAAATCCATCATTATATCCATCATTTAAATTCAGGGATCAAAAATGAATTACATGAGTTCACGAGCCGATTGTTCGCCATACAAATGATTGTCATTTTTGTTTCCCATTTGATGGAAGTAGAGACAGATTGGGTTTATTACATTAAAATTTTAACAAAAAATTAAATATGGGATACTATTGTTATTATTTTATCATAATAAACTATTATTTTAATTAGGTGGTTGACGAAATAAAACAAATATACATAGTTAATAATTTATACATCTTCTTTGGAGTGTCTCTGTAGGTTAATATCTAATTACTTATTAAGAGTTATATATAAATATCCAATAACTATATTATGTGGTAAGGTACTAAAAAAATATATTTGATTTTTAATTGTGTAGAATTTGTTTTTTGGAAATATTAAGAGTGGAGGAGAGTGGGTGCCCTCTTATAAATGTCATGAAGGACAGACATGGCTATTTTAAAGGATAATGTGATTCCCTAATTTATCTCATACAAGGAGCCTTAAAAATTGATGAATATAATAAAATTATTGGTAATATGGTATAAATATTACCTTATAAAACGAACTTACTAAAATTTTTATCATTTTAACCCATATCTTCTTAGTTTAATCTCAGGTAAATTCATTTCTAACTTAATCATGATAATAAATTTTTACAGATTTTACTATTCCTAATGATAAAAAATTAATTTGATAATATTATATGATGAATATTATTATCATTAAAAAACTAAACCATTTTATGAAATTTATATCATATATTTTAAATAATTAAATTTTAAATTACACTCATAGTAGTGTCAAGAATGGATGTTTTTAGAAGAAAATCATTCAAAAACAATGAAATTGATTGAGTTGGAATTATATATTAAATTGATTCCAATGAACATAATTAGTTAAATTTAAATATAATAAATCTAATATTAACTAAAAAATATAATTTTACTTTTTAAATTATTTAAATTAAAGGTAGTTTTAAAAAAATGTGTATTTTTTACTATTCATCAAAAAATTATTATTTTTAACAAATTTTGAAAAAATAAACAAAAAAATTGATATAAATATTAAAACAATGATTTCTATTTTTTCATATAAAATTATTACAATTAAAATTTAAATTATGTGTGCAGTGAGTCACTAAACAACCTTTTAGAAAAATAATGTTTTCTAGAAACCATTTCTTTATATATGAAACTAATATTATTTTATTTATAATAAAGCTATAACAATTGAGTTTATTTTATACATGTTAATAAATATAAATTTCATAATTTATTTAGTCTTATTCATACCCACTAACATAAAATCTATATAATAATCACTGTGTTTAATTAAATATATTTTAATAGTGTATCTTATTTAATTAAACTCGGCATTGGTTGTATAATAGGATATCCAATAAATTGAATTTAATTGGATAATTATATATCATAAAGTCTTAGGTTTTTACATTGTATTTTTATTTTTGTGTTTCATGTCACGTATGTTATGGAACATGGTGTTCCTATTTTAAAATCATTAGGTGTGACATCAAACCCCATGAGAAATACCACATAATCTAAGTGGTTGGTCTATATTATGATCATGGTAAGGGAGACTATATAAAATATTCGGGTGATAGAAACTATCAAAAATGTCCCATGAAAAAAAATTCCCATATCCCAAAATTGGGTGTTGAGATAAACAACCACTTGCATGAGATCATATGATTTCATCTTCTATAAATAACTTGGCTATTGGAAGGTGGAAACCTATAATCAGTAGGTCATACCTATAATGGTTTGAGTATATTTAGATGAGATGAAGCAACAATAACATGAAATATCATAACTGAACACTATATGATTCATGTACTGACTTCCTCACACCCCATAAGATATTTCTTATAGTTATATATTTAGTAATATGTTATCATATTCTTGATGAAAGGATACACTGGCTACCACAGCTGCACTAGTTTCCATATTCTATTAACAGAACTCAAGTACTACCTAACATAATTTTCTTATATTCCTAATATAATGCTAAAATTACTATATAATCAATTTTATGTCTCTAGGATAGAATACCTTTGACCAAAATATTTCAGATTTTAACCTATGAGGTCCCCAAAGAAAACATAGACATGCCCAAATTGATAGCACAATATCACCTCTACTATGTTAATGGTTAATGACTAATACTAAGTAGTTTTGTCACACATATGAGATACCCTGATATATCATATCATATGAATGATACATTTCTCCAATGTGGAAAATATCATCAAAATTATTCAAATATACATAAAATATCCACTAATATAAATGTATCACATGTATGATACATCTACTGAGATCCCCAAGATAACCAGTATGAATAAAATTGAATTAAAGGATGAAAAGTACATTCCAAACATTTATAAATGGAAAATAAAAACCATAAAATGTGAAGATCCCAACAATAGAAGATACTTCATGAAATAAAAAATAACACTACAATCAAATTTTTGTATAACTAATTATATAGCAACACCACATAAACAAAGGTCACGAGCTGCCAAAATTAAAGAACCTATGTCCAACCCCACACACAAATATTTATCTGACTTATAAATCATCTATACAAACACATCACATTTGAGGCCAAATCCCATGTAGGGGTGAGAAGAAACACAGTCTCTATAAATACTATAAATCCATAAATTGAAAATAATGAAACAATCAACTAAACTTTTGGCAATGAATATTTTCAGAAGGGGGATAATATGAAAATCTAGAAAAAAATGATCAAGGATCCGACCTCATTGTTGTATCCAAAAATAAGTCAGGATTAATTCTATTTTTTACAATAGAAGTATCAGGGATGATGTGGAGTCCCAGTCATCATTGATAAATCCCCAAATCCCATTACACACATGAGTAGATTACAGTTCTCAAAGCAATGAAGAGTCAACATAGGCTAACGTTGATAGCCATATGAAACATCTTTTCTTAATGGCTACCCCTATGGTGGTGAGGAGACACAAGTATTGATAAATTCTACCCTATACAAGACTGAAATATCTATATACCTCTATAATTGAAGAAGGGGATTATTTATACCCTATAATCTCATTCACTTTTAGATACTACATGATTGTAAAACTAAACTCAAATATGAAAATAAATATTCTCAAATACCTATGTACATCCTTAAATATCCAATATGGTTATTCTCTAAGATGATGGTGTATGATATTATCCCCATGACCATGGGGGAATATAATCCCTATTGGAGGATACAGTTATCATCAATTATTAATAGAAATGTGAAATAAAAACTATTTAGATATAATATATGCACCACATATTGTGAGTTATATACCAATTCTATCTATTTCTGAAGATAGAGAGTTATTTCCCATTTCTTAAGTGAAAAAATACTAACTTTTAACTAAGATCTCAATCTCAATATGTTAAATACCTACTCTAACTGATAAAAATGTGGGGGAAATTCCATGTCTAATGAAATTAATCCAACTTAAGGGAGATTGTATGACATGTGACAAGGATAGAATATTTTTTATCCCAAGCCATCCACATGGCCATGTTATGACATCAGACATGAAATGTGGAATACCAACTACAAAAAATATTGAATAATCCACATGACAGTTGGGTTTATGGTTCACATTCATTTTATGCCTCCATCAGAGTCATGCTTGATTTGATGGTACATAGGGTGTGGCCCTGTGTTAAATGGTTTGTGGTAAACCACAAAATCCATGTGGGTGTACTCTATATAAACAATAAGTCAATCTAGAATGTTTCTCATGGAGTCTTGGCCCTCCACATGGTCTTGTGATTTTTTTTTCCGATAGAAACCCCTTAGTTCCCCAAAATTATAAATGAAAAAATTTGTGTTCTTCTAAACTATAAAAGGTGTTGGTTTTAACATCAAGATAAATTGACCATTAAATGTGAATCTCAATATTTATTTCACTTAATTTTTATCAAATAATTGATCTATGGATCCACATACTAGTTGACCAATTTCATTCCACCGCTGAAGGTCATATCCCTATATTCATTCACTAGTAAAATGATTTCTACAAACTCCTAAAATTTACTATGTTCTCTAATTCACAATAACATCCTTATATAATCACCATCTGATATCACATCATCTTCAAAGGATATTATTTCATTTGTAAAAACAAATCAGTCACTTATCACATAAAAAATCATCTCTTCTTCAGGGCTCACAATAACACATGCTAGAGATTGTGAAAGCATAAACTCATCTTTTCACTAAATTCTCATTAAAATATTTAATTATCCATAATACATTAATACAGAAAGATAATAACAATCCTTAGAACCAATAATATAACAAATCAAAAATATATCAGTGATATTTTTAATTAATCTGACCAAAATGATGGATGATGATGAGTGGGAGGACGACATGGAATGAAATCCATGAGAAACATAAAAGTGTCTAATAATAATGTCCATATATGATTTGATATTTTTTAATATCACCACAATATAGTAAACTAGGAATCAATTTTAGGTTCCAACATCAAAAATACTAAAACACAATTTTAAAAAATTTAGTAGTTGATAGGGATATTATATTCTAGAATAATGTTTTAATTTTCATAGATATTAATATTCATTCACATTAAAAATCACAATTAGGGAAAATAAAATAATTAAAATCGAGATGCCTCAATTATGGATTTTTTTTTCAATAAAGGGATCTCAAGTGATGACTTTGACAATAATTATATGATCTTGATCATGTATAAAAATATCCATGAATAATTGACGTCGATCCTCAATCATGATTTTATCTATAAATTTCAATACAATCTGGATTTTTTCCCTCCCTCACAATAATATAGGGTTATGCCTCTAAATATAGAGCCTCTCCAAAGATATTATTATAAAATATATACTACATTAGATATTAAATTAATTCAATTCATTTACTTTATAAACATAATTACTAGAGCGATTTAAAAAAAATAGTGACTGTGAATCACTAAAAAACTCGATGCATGTAAGATATATATCCTACTTAAGGTGAAACCCACACTTAAGATTCAACTGTATTTTAATTTTCCCTATTCGATACTCCACAAAAGAGAGAAAATAATTTAACTAGAGACTCCCACACAAAAATAACTAATTATGTATTTTTTTACATTATATATGTGGCCCCAAAACACTTTCAATTTCATGATAGAACAATATAACATCCAATATTTTGGAAACAAATAAAGACTATGTTTGGTAGTATACATGATACACCACATCATACTTGAATGAATAATTAAATATTATTATCTAAATGATAACATTATAATATAACTATTAAAAAGTGGAGAATTAATATTATTAACAATTTTATGAATTTGTTTTTAATTTTTTTATATATAATTAATTATTTTCTTGATAATGAATTATAACTGTATGTAAAACCCCTTTTAAAATAAAAAATAAATGTTTTTTCTTGAAAAACAATTTATATGTGCACATGTGTCTTTTATGCTAATAAATTAATAAATCAAATTTGTTTGATTATATTAATAAAATATATATATTTATATAATACATAATTTAATTTTTTACATGTACATAATGGATTTTCTATAAATGATATGTGAGTAAATAAAATCTTTCTAATAAAAAAAGTACTATTCTAAAAATGATGTTTTCCACCTTTTGATGGAATAGTTGTCTTCAATATATTTTTTTACATTTTAATATATTATATTTGATGAAATAAAACTCTTCTTTGAAACGGGTATAACAAAATTTACTTTGGTGTAATTTTCGAGATTTTTTGATAGGTATCATTTTTTGTTGAATATTAAAAAAATAATGCACTTTAATTTAAATCTAATTTTTCATATATTTTCTTTATAGTGTTAAATTATATTTTTTTTGATTTTGAAATTTTATTGGATAATTTTTTATCATTTAATCTAATTTAGGACATTGTAATCAATTTCACATTGAAATTGGATATAAAAACGTTGTGAAATTTTGAATGTTTTTACTTTTAAAACCCGCTTTCATGTTTCGTCAATGAGATTAAATTTAAATTCATTATAGCAACATATATACATTGATTTTTGAAAAAATTAAATACATGGTTTTAATTGATAATATATTTATAATCAAATAATATTAATCTAATTTTTTAAAATTATTAATAATGAATCTAGCAATTATTTTCATACCATGGTTAAGGGTAAATCAGGTAATTAAAATCTAAAAATAATATTATAGATATTATAAAACTACTGAAAAAATGTCTAAATTTAATTAGTTGAGTGTTTTAGACCAATATTTCAATTTTCATGAATTATGGACATTGCAATCTACTAATATGAAAATATGACATTTATAGTATTTTATTCAATGAAAAGTCATTTTTATCAAAATTTTGTTTTTAACAAGTAAATTTTTTTAATATGCTGTTATATAAAGGGAAATTTTAATCTATCAAATACATATAGAAAGAAAAATTTTTTATCTACATCATGGTAATTTATTTATAATATGTATTGATAAAATAATTAACATATACTATGACACAATGATGATGTAGTAATTGTTTAATTAAAGTAAATTGCAGATAAATTATATTCAACATATTCATATTTATATAATTTGAAATTATTAATGTCATATATGAAATTTAGAGATTATATTTACATTTTTTAAATATGTTTCAATAATTGGTTTAAATTTATCATGTCATTATGATTTTTTTAAGTATCAAAATGAATAGTGTAAAAAATGACAGTAATGATATTATAAAATAGTTAATAGTTAATTAAATGATATAAAATTTCATAAAATTTAATATGTTTCAATTAGGAGGGGATAATTATTATACTTTCATAATTTAATATTTTATTATTGTTTTTCTAGTTATGTAAGTTATACTATTCTTCAAATTGTAAATTACTTAATAACACAGAGAGAAGTAAAAGGGTTAAAACAAAAAATATAAGGATAAAAAAAATATTCCAAACGTGTCTAATTTTTATTGGATTATTATTTTTTACCCAAAATCATCCTATATTAAAAATAAATATCTTTTTAACTATTTTGAATATAATCTTAATTTATATTAATTTAATATTTTGAAGAATTCTACGAGTTCTTCTCTCCCCTCCCAAAAAAGGGTACCCATTATTCTAATTTAACTACATTTATAAACCAATTTTTATCAACGAAGATATTACCATATACCTTCCAAAATTCCCTACCAAAATTCTTAAGGCCATAGATTAGGTATAACACCTACCTTTGAGGTTTTAAGGTGATAATCAATGATGATAATCCGAATAAGAGGTATTATTTTTATCATGTATTTATATTTTTATTCTTCATTAAATTTCATAAAATCATCTTAAAAAAGGATGGGAGAATAACAATAGTAATATAAATATACTAATATGTTATTATGTTAATGTAATCACATAAATATTTCACTGATTCCATCAAATGGGATATGAATGATTCATTTGTGTATATGTGTGAACTGTCACCTCCACAAAATGATATAATTCTATTTTTATTACCCTCTATCAAAAGAAGTTATAATTATATAATTAATGTTTATATATATTATTGAAGAGAAATTTATCATTTTAAATTAACAAATTGTCAATTATGGTCTAAAATTCCATGAACATAAAAATGATAACATTGTTGTCTATATCTGTGAACTACCACCTCCACGAAGTGATGTGGTTCATTTTTAATCCCCACATCACAAGAATAATTAATATATATATACTTAAAAGATTAATATAAAAATAATTAATTTTTTATCATTCTGGAATGTAAAAATAATACATAACTTTTTTCCATAATGATCATGAAAAAATGGAAACATTACTCATGTGTACGTATGGAAACCGTCTCCCTAATTGTAACATAGTTCATTTTTCATATCCATATGTAATGAATGAAATTAAAATATTATTTAATGTATATAATTTATTATTATTTTATTAATATTATTTTAGAGATGATAGAATTATGACCAATTTGTATCTCGACATCATAAAAAATTTATTTTGGACTAAAGTACCGAATATCATCAAAACATATGATGCGAAATTAAATAATTAACTAATTTTTATAAAATTATAATAAAATAACAATAAACACGAAATCTTTTATCAAGAATGTAAATAAATAACTATATTTTATTATTTACGGAGATGAAGAATGTACATCTTGGGCCAGGTTTAAGTTAAGGGACTCAAACTAAAACATTGTTTTTAATGTTTTAAGGAATTATTGTTTTTAACATTTTTCATTCATGTATATATTTTTAAAACATCATTATATATATTTATTTATATGGACATGATTATTATAAATTGATAATTTTTTATTTTCTATCAAAATTTTCAAAGTTGAATGGGACACGTTGATTCAAAAATCATTTTTAATGTTTTTAATTTGTTTTCAAAATATTTTTTATTGAAAATGGTATTTTATATGAAAGTGTTTCTCATATTAAACTAAAATATTTTTTCAAATGGTTTTTTGATTAATTTTCTTATTCATGAAATGGAACTTGAGAAACATATGAATCAATTGTGTCTAATATAATATATAAAAAGGGTATATCCCCCTTATAGTTTACAGGAGATCCCAATATATCATATACCACACGATTACCCCATTATAGTTCACAGGAGAGCCTAATATAGATTATAAAATGGGAAGAGCCCCATTAAAGATAAAATATGAGACCAATAAAGCTTATACAAGGGGTTATTTATATTAAAAATTTTCATTGCATTGGGTTATTTTAATATTTGATGTTGGATGTATAATTATTCAAATTATAAGGGTTTCAAAATGGATATATATATATATATGATTCACTAAGTCTCCTAAATAATTTTTTTCTTATTTTAGTTTTGAATTATTTAACTTGTGATAAATGTGTGTGTTTTTCTTGTAAAAATTTTTAATTTCTTATTCTCAAATAACATCAAGAATTAAGGTAATAATTATATTAGTTTCCATGTTTTTACAGAACTAATGGTTTCATTTCTTTTCATATACAGTAATTTGAGTTTTATTCTCATACCAAAGTTTTAAATTTTTTTATAGGATTTAAGGGTGAATATATACAAGGAAAAGATCAAGGAAAAAATTACGTTGAATGATAATGAAAATAACCGATGTTTATTATTAAATGTTTATTATTTTGTTACAAAAATGGATACTGAGTAATAGTTTATAAATTGTAATATTTGAATTATGACCTAATTATCTAAAATTGTAAACTGAAAAAGATATTAACTGTGATAAAATGTAAAATTCTTGACATAACTCAAAATTACATAATGGTTTATGGGAATGTCGTTACAGTTGGTATCAAATGATGATATAAGAAACTTAGGATAATATGATGTCAATTGAGAGTTTGGGATATCATAATATGTTTATAATTTACATCTTTATCATATATTAAATATCCCAGAAACCACTTTTGATCATTTAAGTTACAATAATTAAGAGTTGATTATGATATTATTGGAGAAATTTATTTTTAAGGTAATTACGGGTAACTACATTTTAGGATAGAAAATGAAATGTATAAGATGAATATTGATGTTAATAAAATATTGTTTTATTTTTGAGATTGTTTATGAAATTTATATATTTTTATAAGAACTATAATAAATAATTTTTAAAAAAAAATTTCAACCCATAGGATGGGTGAGAAAAATTCGCATCCGATAAGGCCTCAATAATCATACCCACGATCAAAGGGAGAAAAGGGTGCATCACCTTCCACTAGGGTATGTGATTTAACAGGAAATAATGAATTTTTCTATTAGTTAAATGATTTTATAGATGAATAATAAATTTATTTTGCGAAAATATCTTTTATCAAATATATTACTATAGGATTAAAAAAATAATTTTATTATTAAATTATTATGTTTATTTTGGACGACGTTCAATATTTTTAGAAGATTTTTTGATAAAGGAGAATAGAATACAATTGGGTTTTATATAATATATAAAGGTTAAATTATCTTCTAGTGTAAATTATTATTATTTTATTTAGTTTATTCATTGAAATATATAGAAATCATGGATATATTGTGATTTCCAATCGTAATTTTATTGTATTATACATTAAGTGTGATTAAAATTATTTAGAGCTAACTATCACATTTATTTTAGAAGATTATAAGTTAAAATCAATTCTTTCGTTTATTATTAGTCTAAAATATTTTAGAGGAATTTAAAGAATAATTATTTGTCTATGTTTAACATTGGGTGAAAATGTTTTATTTTTGATATTGAAGTGGTTTTTCATAAATGGTTTATTATTTTTCGGGAATTATCCTTTCCTGCATTAACCATGTCACGACCCGTCCTCGGGGCCCGTGCCGTGACTACCCCAAGCCCGCCTTCCATAGGCCAGGGGCTGGCGACTAGCACCAAGGCGTAAAATCCCAGTAAACAGGGAAGGCATTGCCTTTATAAGTAACAACCACACAGAGTCAGCAAGCGGAAAGTAAAGTGCAGAAAAGTAAAGGGGCCGGAAATACAAGCCCAACTGTAAAGTACAACTGAAAAGAAAAAGAACAGCAACTGAAGAAAAGACGGCGGCCTCGTGTCGTCCACTGGCAATCCCACCTGAAGGGTGGGTACAGATAGCCTCCAGGCTCCTCGGGTCCCACGTCCGCTCCGAGCACGTCCCGCCCAGTGGTCCACCTCCAGGTACCGTCCTGCTCCACGCCCCAACCGTGATCAGCGCTGTCCGTCGTCTGCAACCAACACAACAAGGTGCGGGCATAGCCCGTGCAGGGGTGAGTACAACTACTCAGTAAGGACCCCGAGACCCCCGAAGGTCTCTCGAAATCCACAAAGGATATAGCACAAAAGAAAGATGCAATCACGAAGTAACATCTGACTCGACTTAGGTATATGCCCATACATATACCTAAGTCCCCAATTCTAGCTCTGCTCACGAGCTCAAGAACAACTCAATCCACAAAGGAAAGCAAGACCCAAATCCACAAAGGAGAGTAAACAGTAAATCCACAAAGGATGGTTCAACACAATCCACAAAGGAGAGTAACATAAGATTCAGCTCAACCAGGTATACTTTTTCAGAAGACGTCGAAGACGATCACTGATCCGTCTCAGTCGTCGGACCCACGAAGGATCGATAGGTACTAACCCCCGCAAAAAGACCCACGTAGGATCGGGCTCACACAGAACCTGTAGGCAGTGGCTCACACAGAACCGGTAGTAAGGACCCACGGAGGATCGGGCTCACACAGAACCTGAAGCACTGATCCACGTGGGATCGCTGAGTGCAGTAGTCGACGCAGTCCACTGAGGATCTCTGCACAGTCGTCGCCGCAGTCCACGAAGGATCTCTGCTCTGCCGTCGTCGCAGTCCACGGAGGATCTCTGCTCTGCCGTCGTCGCAGTCCACGGAGGATCTCTGCTCCGCCGTCGTCGCAGTCCACGGAGGATCTCTGCTCTGCCGTCGTCGCAGTCCACGGAGGATCTCTGCTCTGCCGTCGTCGCAGTCCACGGAGGATCTCTGCTCTGTCGTCGAGGTCACAGCCAGCGCTAGGGTTCCCGCACGTAGCGAGCTCGTTTAGGAGGGTCCGCTCCACGAGCCGAGGGGCTGATACATCAACTGACACGTAGTCCGAAGTTGATGTATCCAAAAGTTCCGTATCGACAACAGGATCTCAACGCGACAGACGGCGCGTCAAACGGACGCCCGGTCTGAGAGTTATTGGCATTTTCGTCCCAGGGGCCCGGTTGGTTTTTAGGGCAAAACCAACCCGACCGTACTCCGCCTGTATCCGATCCTCGGGCGGAGTATGCCAAAAGTTCCGTCTCACTTAGAGGAAACTACCACAGCTGACGGTACGTCGATCGGACGTCCGTAGCTCAAGTTATGAGCGTTTCCGCTCCGAGGGCCCGGTTGGCTTCGTGTACGAACCAACCCGGCCGAACCCAAAGTCTTCCGAAACCTTGAGTATAATATACCGAAACGACCGTCTCGATCCAAGGATCGCGTAGCCGCTGACGGTTCGTCAATCGGAGGTCCCAGGCCCAAGATATGGGCGAAAGACCGTAGAGGGCCCGAAACGGGGGTACTGGGCCCGGGGCGACCCGGCCCGAACCCCCCCTGGGGTCGGCCGAACCGGGTCGGCCCGAACCGGGTCGGCCCGACCCGGCCCGAACCGGCTCGGCCGGGTCCGGTCCGGCCTGGGCGCGGCCCGGCCGACCGGACCGGCTCGGCTTCGGCCGAGCGGCCGAAGCGCTGCCGCCGCGGGTCAAACCCGCGGCTTTGGAGAAAACGCGGCCCGCGCGGGCCGCGTGCTGGAAGGCCGGACCGCGGACGCGGTCCGGCGGCTCGCCGCCGCCGCGGCTCGGCCGCGGCGGACTCCTCCGGCGGCGCGCCGGGCGCCGCCGCCCCCGGTCGCCGGCGCCGCCGCGCCGGCGACCCGCGCCGCCGCCTCCTTCCGCGGGCCGCCGGAGATGCTCCGGTGGCCCGATTTGCCTCCCGTCTGCGCCGTTGTTCCTCCCGGGATGCGTCCTCCACTGCGGAATCAACATATGGCCCTTGCGTCGCGCTTTTGCCGTCGCTCGCCAAATCCGCACACAAAGGAAGATCGACGGAGGGTTGCCGGGTCTTGTTCGTTAGACCCGCACCCTCCGCGTTAGTCATAATCAACGGGAGAAACAGGAAAGAAACCAATCAACAATTTTAAATAAATTAAAATTGTTTCGTGATCGGGTTCTATATTTCAAAAGAATAAACACGGGATTTTAAAAAGAATTCCAACATCCCTTACCTTGTCGTTGCCGAACGGGGGATCGTCGCGGGATTTGCTCGTCGCGGAAGATGGAGATCGCCGCGTCGTCGCGGAATCGCTCGTCGCGTCGCCAATCTCCGGATCAAGATCAACGGATTTAATTAGTTTAAATCCGTTGATATTGAAATTAAAAAGGGAGAAGAAAAGATCCGATTCTCACCTTTGTTGCCGAACGAGGATCGGCCGCGGAAGAAAGACGTCGCCGAAGAACGTCGCGGGTAGATCTCGTCGACGTCGCAGATCTTGGTGTGCGTCGTCGAATTCCGGTCGCCGGCGTTCTTCGCGTTCTTCGCGTTCTTCGCGTTCTTCGCGTTCTTCGCGTTCTTCGCGTTCTTCGCGGAGAGGGTGGAGGAACGAAGATTCTCTCAAATCCTTTCCAAGGATTTTTATGTTGGTCTTATTTTATAAACATGCCAACACGAAACCGGTTAAGAAACGATCCATCAATTCGTTGAATTAATTCAACGAAAGAAACGACCCATTTAATTCACGAAGAAACAGTCCATTTAATTCACGAAATAAACCGCCCAATTAAATGGTCTGTTAAGAATTAAAGAAAACGCGTCGGTTGACTTTTCAGTTACTTTGACGGGTTTTCGCGGGTGCGTTACTTAGCGAAAGAAACGGCGGGGCTCGTGCGGGTCCCACCGCACAAATATCCTACCAAGGGGTAGGATATTTCTGGATAGCATCCTATCCAGTTCAACTCAGTTCAAGCCGTCTTTAAGTGACTTCAAGTGGCTTCCAAGCAGCTTAAGTGAAATAAAATAAAGTTGTCGCACAAACTTTATTTTATTTCTGACTTAAAGCCGCAAAATTTAAAAACCACGTCTGAGCAAACGCAACTCCGGAAGAGGCGTTTCTAAGCAAATACCGGCGCTGCGATTTCATCGGTGCCCTCAGAATTCGATTCCGGGCACCGGTTCAAAAGATAGAAAAACCCGCTCGTCCGTTCACTGAACGTACCCGAGCCAAACTTCAGAAATTGATTCCGGGCACACCGGGCCTCGGAATCAGGTGCCGTCTGAAGCTGCGTTCTTGTAAAATTCCAAAGAAAATTAAGAAAAAAATTTCCTTGAAATTTGCGGGTCTTTACATTACTCCCACCTCAGGGCTTTACGTCCCCGTAAAGATACATCAAAACTAGGGGAACAAATGGGGGTACTGAGCACGCATCTGAGCCTCCCGCTCCCAAGTGCTCTCCTGGAGGTTCCCGTGCTGCCATCTGACGCGCACAAGAGGAATCGACCGCCCACGTAGGACCCGCTCCTGTCGATCCTCGATCTCCACTGGAACCTCCGCAAAAGTCGCCCCATCGTCCACGTCCAGCTCCCCAAAGTCGATGATGTGCGTCGGGTCGTGCACGTATCTCCTCAGCTGAGACACGTGGAAGACGTCGTGCACCCGGTGCAACTGAGGTGGTAGAGCCAGGCGATAAGCCACCTCTCCTATCCTGCTGAGGACCTGGAAAGGCCCGATGAAGCGGGGAGACAGCTTGCCGCCTCGGCCAAATCTCCGTAAACCACGTCGAGGTGAGACACGCAAAAAGACGTGGTCGCCATCCTCGAACTCTAGTGGCCTCCGCCTCCTGTCGGCATATGACTTCTGCCGGCTCTGAGCTGTCCTCATCCTCTCCTGGATGATCTGGACCTTCTCTGTCGTGGCTCGGACCATCTCTGGTCCCACGAGTGCTGACTCCCCAGGGTCTGTCCAGCACAACGGTGATCTGCAGGGTCTGCCGTACAACGCCTCGTATGGTGCCATCCCGATGGTGGAGTGGTAGCTGTTGTTGTACGCAAACTCCACCAAGGGTAGGTGGTCCTCCCAGCTGCGACCAAAGTCGAGAACACATGCACGGAGCATGTCCTCGAGTGTCTGTATGGTCCTCTCCGTCTGTCCATCCGTCTGAGGGTGGAAGGCTGTGCTCAGATGGAGCCGCGTCCCGAACGCCTCCTGCAACCCCTTCCAAAGCCTGGAAGTGAAACGAGCATCTCGATCGGAGACGATAGACGATGGCACACCGTGAAGCCGTACGATCTCCTGGACGTAAAGACGTCCCAAGCTCTCTACTGAGCCCTGCTCTCTGATGGGTAAGAAGTGTGCCGACTTGGTGAGTCGGTCGACAATCACCCAAATGGAGTCGTGACCTCTGGAAGTGCGTGGAAGTCCAGTCACGAAGTCCATAGATATGCCGTCCCACTTCCACTCCGGGACCTCCAAGGGCTGTACCAAACCTGCTGGTACCTGGTGCTCTGCCTTCACCTGCTGGCAGGTGAGGCATCGTGAAACGAACTCTGCCACAGCTTTCTTCATACCCGGCCACCAGTGCTGTCGCCTGAGATCCTGGTACATCTTCGCCACTCCGGGATGTACCGCCAAGGGAGAAGTGTGAAACTCTCTCAGCACCTCCTCTCGTAAAGCGACTGGTACGAAGGTACGTCCTCTGAAAAGGATGTCGTGCTCTGCTCCAAGGGAGAAACCATCAGGCGCCTGACCTGAGGATATCAGTGCACGCCGGGTCTCACAGTCAGCGTCCCCACGCTGAGCCTCTCTGACCCGCTGTAGAAGTGGAGGAGAGACTGTGAGAGACTGAAGAAAGGCTGCTCCGTCTCTATCCACGAAGGATATCTGCAAGGAGGCTAGCTGCTCCGTCGCCTCCTCAAGCAGCTGAATGCCCGTCCTCCTGCTGAGGGCATCGGCTACCACGTTCCCCTTCCCAGGAGTATAGACTATCTCAAAGTCATAGTCCTGGAGGAACTCAAGCCATCTCCGCTGTCTCAGGTTCAGGTCCTTCTGAGAGAAGATATACCTGAGACTCTGGTGGTCAGAAAAGACTGTGAAGCGCTCGCCCATCAGATAGTGCCGCCAAGTCTTCAGAGCGAAGACCACTGCTGCTAACTCCAGGTCATGAGTGGCGTAGTTCTGCTCATGCGGCCTCAACTGACGTGATCCGTAGGCGATCACGGCCCGCTCCTGCATCAGGACACACCCGAGTCCAGTCCCTGATGCATCGCAGTAAACTACGTATCCCACTCCCTCCTCAGGCAACCTCAAGATAGGTGCGCTGGTCAATCTCTGTCTCAGCTCCTGGAAGCTCTGCTGACATATGTCTGACCACACGAAGGGTTTCCCCTTCTTCGTCAAGGCTGAGAGTGGTGCTGCAACTCTGGAGAAGTCTGGCACGAATCTCCGATAGTATCCCGCTAGGCCCAAGAAGCTCCGCACCTCTGTCACGCTCTTGGGTGGCTCCCAAGCTAGCACTGCCTCGATCTTCGCGGGATCCACTGCAACTCCCGCCTCAGAAATGACGTGCCCCAAGAAATGGACCTCACGTAACCAGAACTGGCATTTTGAGAGCTTGCCATAAAGCTGGTGCTCTCGGAGTGTGTCTAGCACAACTCGCAGGTGGTAGGCATGCTCCTCCTCAGTCGTCGAGTATACCAAAATGTCGTCAATGAAGACAACGACAAATCGGTCGAGGTATGGCTGGAAGATCCTGTTCATGAGGCTCATGAACACTGCTGGAGCATTGGTTACGCCGAACGGCATAACCAAGAACTCATAATGGCCATACCGACACCTGAAGGCCGTCTTCTGCACGTCCTCGTCTCGAACTCTGAGCTGATGATAGCCTGACCGGAGGTCTATCTTCGAGAACCACCGCGCCCCCTTGAGCTGATCGAAGAGGTCATCAATCCGTGGCAGCGGATACTTGTTCCTCACTGTCACCTGGTTCAGGCGACGATAGTCGACACATAGTCGCAAGCTCCCGTCCGCCTTCTTGGCGAACAAAATCGGGGAAGCCCAGGGTGAAACACTGGGTCGGATAAACCCCTTGCTCTGCAAGTCCTCCAACTGTACCCGCAGCTCTCGAAGCTCGGCGGGGGCCATCCGATATGCTGGAGTAGATATCGGGGCTGTCCCGGGGTACAAGTCGATGTAAAAGTCTACCTCTCTACGAGGAGGTAGCCCTGGAACGTCGTCGGGAAAGACGTCCACGTACTGGTCCACCACTGCAGGAAAAGCCGGACTCCGCACGTCCACTGCTCCTAGGATGAGGCTAGCCAACTGATGTGAGATGGGCTGCACTCTCCTCCGCGGAAGTCCATCCTGTGCTGCAAAGGTTCCCTTCTCGCCGGTGAAGGTAAACCTGCTCCCGTCGGTACGAACACATCGTACCTTGCGCCTAAAACAGTCGATCTGGGCATGAACCGTGGATAGCCAATCCATGCCCAAGATGACGTCGTAAGGCCTCGACGCCGCTACAAGGAGATCCCAGCCGAAGCTCTCGCCTCCTAGAGTAAGCTCACACTGCCGGCACCAGTGCGTAATCGTCGAGTCTGCTCCCGTAGGAGTCTCTAGCCGTAAGGATCGAGCCAACGGCTCAGTCGGAATCTCCGAGCTCCGAACAAGGGCAGAGGCTATGAAAGAGTGACTCGCTCCTGTGTCTATAAGTACTGCAGCAAGGGTGGAATAGACACAGATCGTACCTCGAATCATCTCTGGCATGTCGGGGTCGTAGGCCTCCACTGCCTGGAGCTGGGCCTGTCCCTGCCCGCCGGCTCCCTGTGGTCGAGGTGGCCCTCCTGGTGGTGGTGGGGGTAGAGCCTGAAAGCGTCGCCCACCACCCGCTGCTCGGCCAGCTCCTCGGCCTCGTCCGCCTCCTCCCTGCGGACCGCCACGGTCGACCCTCTGCCTCTGCCTGGGTGGCCCCTCCACCGTCTGCTGCTCCTCTGGTCGGCGAGTCGGGCAGTCACGAGCCATGTGACCCTGCCCGCCGCAAGAGTAGCACAGCCTGCCTCTCGAAAGGCTGGCACTCCGCTGTGTGCCCCGCACCGCTGAGCCGGTGTCCTGAGGCCGTCTGCGTGGGGGTCTGGTCTGCCTGGACCCGTGAGTCATCCGTCGGCTACCTGCTGCCGAAGACTCAGCTACCTGCCGCCCTGCGCTAGGTCTCGCCGCTGAAGAAGGCTCTGCCAGGAAGCTCTCGATCAGGAGGGCTCGCTCCAGTACTCCCGCCTGGGTCGGAATGCTGAGGGAGATCAGCGACGCCCGAATCTCCTGTCGCAAGCCCTGCTCGAAGGTCCGGGCCCGGAAGAAGGGGTCCCGTACCATGTCGGTCGAGTAGCGAGATAGGTCCGTGAACCTCGCCGCATACTGAGCGACCGTCATGCTGCCCTGGCGCAGCTGGAGAAGCTCCTGGATGCGCACCGCTCGGAGGGTGGCCGGGACGAACTCAGAGCGGAAGAGGCTCTCGAAGTCCGTCCAGAGCAGGGATGCCTCATCGTGAACCTGGAGCATCAGGCTCCACCATCGTCCTGCCGCCGCCTGCAGGAGGCTCGCTGCGAGGATCACCATGAGATCCGCTGGTGTCCTCACTAGCCTGAAGATCCGTACCACCGCCTCTAGCCAGTCCTCGGCGGCCTGGGGGTCCGCCTCACCGCGAAACCTGGGCGGTCGCTGGCTCTGAAACTCGTGCAGTGCCCTGAGGCGACGTGCATCGTCGGCGTCTGGTACTGGAAGCATCGGTGGCTCGGCGGGTAAGGCTACCGCCGGTGCCACTGCTGGCAAAGGGCCCTGCACCGAGGCCTCGTCGCTCGGTGGGCTGCCGTCGCGCCCTACACTCGGAACCCTAGCTGGCAGTCGTCGCGGGGCCATCCTGAAAAGGAGAACAAGAGCACCACAGTCAGAACAGTATACCTGGTGAGCTGGCACAAGTAATCACAAGGAAAACTTGAGACTTTCATAAAACAGATCAGTATACCCGGTGAGCTGACATAAGTAATCACAAAGAAAACTTGAAACACACACGCAATCAATGTTTTCATGCATTAAGTCGGAAATCAGGAGTCAGGGTCCTGGTGTACGGATACGTCGGCCGCCGCACCAACACTGGGCTCCCTGAACTGATAACCACACTCAATACACTAAACACTATTGCTTCACATAGAAAGAAAGGACGATCAGAGTCTGCGGTAGAACCGACCCCTCTGATACCAATTTGTCACGACCCGTCCTCGGGGCCCGTGCCGTGACTACCCCAAGCCCGCCTTCCATAGGCCAGGGGCTGGCGACTAGCACCAAGGCGTAAAATCCCAGTAAACAGGGAAGGCATTGCCTTTATAAGTAACAACCACACAGAGTCAGCAAGCGGAAAGTAAAGTGCAGAAAAGTAAAGGGGCCGGAAATACAAGCCCAACTGTAAAGTACAACTGAAAAGAAAAAGAACAGCAACTGAAGAAAAGACGGCGGCCTCGTGTCGTCCACTGGCAATCCCACCTGAAGGGTGGGTACAGATAGCCTCCAGGCTCCTCGGGTCCCACGTCCGCTCCGAGCACGTCCCGCCCAGTGGTCCACCTCCAGGTACCGTCCTGCTCCACGCCCCAACCGTGATCAGCGCTGTCCGTCGTCTGCAACCAACACAACAAGGTGCGGGCATAGCCCGTGCAGGGGTGAGTACAACTACTCAGTAAGGACCCCGAGACCCCCGAAGGTCTCTCGAAATCCACAAAGGATATAGCACAAAAGAAAGATGCAATCACGAAGTAACATCTGACTCGACTTAGGTATATGCCCATACATATACCTAAGTCCCCAATTCTAGCTCTGCTCACGAGCTCAAGAACAACTCAATCCACAAAGGAAAGCAAGACCCAAATCCACAAAGGAGAGTAAACAGTAAATCCACAAAGGATGGTTCAACACAATCCACAAAGGAGAGTAACATAAGATTCAGCTCAACCAGGTATACTTTTTCAGAAGACGTCGAAGACGATCACTGATCCGTCTCAGTCGTCGGACCCACGAAGGATCGATAGGTACTAACCCCCGCAAAAAGACCCACGTAGGATCGGGCTCACACAGAACCTGTAGGCAGTGGCTCACACAGAACCGGTAGTAAGGACCCACGGAGGATCGGGCTCACACAGAACCTGAAGCACTGATCCACGTGGGATCGCTGAGTGCAGTAGTCGACGCAGTCCACTGAGGATCTCTGCACAGTCGTCGCCGCAGTCCACGAAGGATCTCTGCTCTGCCGTCGTCGCAGTCCACGGAGGATCTCTGCTCTGCCGTCGTCGCAGTCCACGGAGGATCTCTGCTCCGCCGTCGTCGCAGTCCACGGAGGATCTCTGCTCTGCCGTCGTCGCAGTCCACGGAGGATCTCTGCTCTGCCGTCGTCGCAGTCCACGGAGGATCTCTGCTCTGTCGTCGAGGTCACAGCCAGCGCTAGGGTTCCCGCACGTAGCGAGCTCGTTTAGGAGGGTCCGCTCCACGAGCCGAGGGGCTGATACATCAACTGACACGTAGTCCGAAGTTGATGTATCCAAAAGTTCCGTATCGACAACAGGATCTCAACGCGACAGACGGCGCGTCAAACGGACGCCCGGTCTGAGAGTTATTGGCATTTTCGTCCCAGGGGCCCGGTTGGTTTTTAGGGCAAAACCAACCCGACCGTACTCCGCCTGTATCCGATCCTCGGGCGGAGTATGCCAAAAGTTCCGTCTCACTTAGAGGAAACTACCACAGCTGACGGTACGTCGATCGGACGTCCGTAGCTCAAGTTATGAGCGTTTCCGCTCCGAGGGCCCGGTTGGCTTCGTGTACGAACCAACCCGGCCGAACCCAAAGTCTTCCGAAACCTTGAGTATAATATACCGAAACGACCGTCTCGATCCAAGGATCGCGTAGCCGCTGACGGTTCGTCAATCGGAGGTCCCAGGCCCAAGATATGGGCGAAAGACCGTAGAGGGCCCGAAACGGGGGTACTGGGCCCGGGGCGACCCGGCCCGAACCCCCCCTGGGGTCGGCCGAACCGGGTCGGCCCGAACCGGGTCGGCCCGACCCGGCCCGAACCGGCTCGGCCGGGTCCGGTCCGGCCTGGGCGCGGCCCGGCCGACCGGACCGGCTCGGCTTCGGCCGAGCGGCCGAAGCGCTGCCGCCGCGGGTCAAACCCGCGGCTTTGGAGAAAACGCGGCCCGCGCGGGCCGCGTGCTGGAAGGCCGGACCGCGGACGCGGTCCGGCGGCTCGCCGCCGCCGCGGCTCGGCCGCGGCGGACTCCTCCGGCGGCGCGCCGGGCGCCGCCGCCCCCGGTCGCCGGCGCCGCCGCGCCGGCGACCCGCGCCGCCGCCTCCTTCCGCGGGCCGCCGGAGATGCTCCGGTGGCCCGATTTGCCTCCCGTCTGCGCCGTTGTTCCTCCCGGGATGCGTCCTCCACTGCGGAATCAACATATGGCCCTTGCGTCGCGCTTTTGCCGTCGCTCGCCAAATCCGCACACAAAGGAAGATCGACGGAGGGTTGCCGGGTCTTGTTCGTTAGACCCGCACCCTCCGCGTTAGTCATAATCAACGGGAGAAACAGGAAAGAAACCAATCAACAATTTTAAATAAATTAAAATTGTTTCGTGATCGGGTTCTATATTTCAAAAGAATAAACACGGGATTTTAAAAAGAATTCCAACATCCCTTACCTTGTCGTTGCCGAACGGGGGATCGTCGCGGGATTTGCTCGTCGCGGAAGATGGAGATCGCCGCGTCGTCGCGGAATCGCTCGTCGCGTCGCCAATCTCCGGATCAAGATCAACGGATTTAATTAGTTTAAATCCGTTGATATTGAAATTAAAAAGGGAGAAGAAAAGATCCGATTCTCACCTTTGTTGCCGAACGAGGATCGGCCGCGGAAGAAAGACGTCGCCGAAGAACGTCGCGGGTAGATCTCGTCGACGTCGCAGATCTTGGTGTGCGTCGTCGAATTCCGGTCGCCGGCGTTCTTCGCGTTCTTCGCGTTCTTCGCGTTCTTCGCGTTCTTCGCGTTCTTCGCGTTCTTCGCGGAGAGGGTGGAGGAACGAAGATTCTCTCAAATCCTTTCCAAGGATTTTTATGTTGGTCTTATTTTATAAACATGCCAACACGAAACCGGTTAAGAAACGATCCATCAATTCGTTGAATTAATTCAACGAAAGAAACGACCCATTTAATTCACGAAGAAACAGTCCATTTAATTCACGAAATAAACCGCCCAATTAAATGGTCTGTTAAGAATTAAAGAAAACGCGTCGGTTGACTTTTCAGTTACTTTGACGGGTTTTCGCGGGTGCGTTACTTAGCGAAAGAAACGGCGGGGCTCGTGCGGGTCCCACCGCACAAATATCCTACCAAGGGGTAGGATATTTCTGGATAGCATCCTATCCAGTTCAACTCAGTTCAAGCCGTCTTTAAGTGACTTCAAGTGGCTTCCAAGCAGCTTAAGTGAAATAAAATAAAGTTGTCGCACAAACTTTATTTTATTTCTGACTTAAAGCCGCAAAATTTAAAAACCACGTCTGAGCAAACGCAACTCCGGAAGAGGCGTTTCTAAGCAAATACCGGCGCTGCGATTTCATCGGTGCCCTCAGAATTCGATTCCGGGCACCGGTTCAAAAGATAGAAAAACCCGCTCGTCCGTTCACTGAACGTACCCGAGCCAAACTTCAGAAATTGATTCCGGGCACACCGGGCCTCGGAATCAGGTGCCGTCTGAAGCTGCGTTCTTGTAAAATTCCAAAGAAAATTAAGAAAAAAATTTCCTTGAAATTTGCGGGTCTTTACAAACCATTTTTTTGGTTAATGACTACAGAAATGATTAATATATATTTAATCTATTTTGAATTATTTTATTCTATAGAAGATAATTTTATTTCTTCGAAAATGAAAAATTCATCTTGAATACTCATTGTTTTAGTGAAAAAGGATGTGTTTTGGGTTGAATTAGAATAATGTATGGAACTCAACTTGTCATGTATGTATATTTTCATATATTCATAGTACATATAGAAAAATAATTACTCAAATCTATTAAAATGATCTTGAAAATAATTACTTGTTTAGCTTCCTTACTAAGAAATCATTGACATTTTAACTCATCACAGTTGTATGGTTTATTGATTATTAACATTATTCTTACTATGTTTTCCATCTCTCTAGATTAGAACATGATCTTTTGTTTTCTGCTATATTTCTATATTTTCTAACATTGATCCCTAGTGTGTGTAAAATCTATTGAGCTTCGCACTTAACTTTATTTCTTATATATTGGATGGTTTTAAAACCTTTTTCTAAGGTGGGATTACAACAAAGGTATTTTCAAAACAAAAAGCTTAGTTACTGAACCAGAATTCAAAATTACGAGGATTAAATTTCCAAAATTGGTGGGGGGAGAATGTTACATCTTAGGGTTTTAAAAGAAATAAATACTATGTTTGATAGCATTTATGATATGACATACCAAACATAATTGAACAATTAAAAATTATTATCTAAATGACATGATTATACTATAGCCATTAGACTGGTGGGAATGATAATTATTAACAATGTTATGACAATATGGTTTAAATGTGAATATTTAATTAATTACTTAATAACCAATTAATTATAAATGAGTGCAATTCCCTTTTTAATATAAAATGAAATATTTTTTTGAGAAAATTATATAAATCCACACATGTTTTTTTTGTACCAATAAATTAATAAATCAATATTTTACGATTATATTAATTTTATATATTAAATTTAATGTTTAACATCCATATTATGAGTTTTTCAGACATGATATATGAATAAATCTAGTTTTATGAATAAAACAGTTACTATTCAAAAAGGATGTCTTATGGCCATAAGATGAAGCACATGTAATATATCACGTTTTACCATCTTATATATTTTAGATGAAAAAATATTCTTTGAAATAGGAATATAAAAATATAATTTTGTTTAATTTTTGTCATTTTTATAATAAGGTTTGTTTTTTACTTATTAGTAATAAAATATTGCATTATAATTTAAAGCTACTTTTTGACCAAATTTATTTGTAGCGTTAAATAATATTTTTGAATAATTTTTAAGTCTTATTAGATCATTTTTTATTAGTTTATATAATTTATTTAATTGAAATAAATTTAAACAATTTGATATAAAATCATTATGAAATTTTGAACAATTTTTCCATTTGAATCCTGGTTTCTCATTTTGTCAAAGATATTAATTTTAAATTAATTTAGACACCTATGTGAATTGAATTTTAATAAATAGACATACATGATTGAAATTTTTTTTATAGTTATAATCTAATAGGATCAACATAAATTTTTGAAATCATTATTATTAACTTTAGTAATTATTTTATTACCATGGAAATGGGTAAATCAGGTAATTAAGGGTAAAAATAATTTAATAAATATTATAAAATATCCCTAAAACACATACTATCTTCCCTATGTGAGTCTGTTTCAATGAAAATAATCATTTCAAAAAACATATGGCCTTTGAAGACAATTGGGTGAGAATATAAAATTTATATTATTTTATTCAATGAAAAGTCAATTTTATCGTACTTTTATTTTTAAAAAGTAAAAAATTTCATATACATAGTTATTAAAATGATATGTTAAATATAAAAAATATTTTGAAAAATTATATTTTTATACACATAATGGTAATTTATTTATAATTTTTAGTGATAAAATAATTAACTTAAATAGCGACACAAGGATGATGTGGTAATTGTTTAATTAATGTAAATATCAAATAAATCATATGGAGATTATTAAAATAATTATATTTTTTGATTATTAATGTCATAAAATAAATTTTTAAATTACTTTAATAGGTTAGTGATATTTTATAGAAACTTTTTCAAATTTATTAGGTATTTATGTTTTTTTAAAAGTCAAAAAACAAAGTGTCAAAATTGACACGAATAATATTTTAAAATGTAAAATACTTAAATAATTTATAAGAATTTTTTAAATATATAATATTATTCTAAATAATTTGGATCTATATTAGTATGTCATTAATAACACTTTTATTGGTCTTTTTACATGTTATGGAAAATATATTAACCCACAAAATTTAAATTATATGATAACATTGTACATGTTTAAAGGGTTAAAAAATATAAGGATTAAAAAAATATTTTAAACATGAATAATTTTCATTAGATGATTTCATTTAGGTATATATTAATCCTATATTCAAAATTAATCAAATTTTAACTATGTTTAAATTGATGTTAATTTATCGTAATTTAGTATTTCGTAGAATTCAAAGAGTGCCCCTCTCTTCTCCTATAAAAGGCCACCGGTTAGTATCACTTCAATACACATAAAAACCTATATGGATCAGAAAATATCACACCTAATCCCTTACTAAAGAACCTACACACAGTATTGAGGCCTTATTTTAAGTAAAATACCCTCTTTATATGAGCTAAGTTGTTAATCACAAAGATCATCTTAAGAAAATGTATTCTTTTAATCATGTGTTTCTATTTTATTTCTTCTTCCACCTCCTTAAAATATTCTACAAACATGATTATATAATGACTCATTTATACTAAATATAATTTGATATTATAATTTAAATATTATCACTTAAATATATCCCTAATTACCTCAAATGCAAAATAAAATTAATCAATTATGCATACATGTGAACTATCACCTCCACGAACCGATACAATTTATTTTTTCATTCTTATTGCTCATAAATTGTTATAATTATATTATTAATGTTTATATATTATATTAATGAAATATTTATCATTATTGGCAAATAATATATCAATTATGTTCTTATTTTCCATCCATATAAAAATTATAACATTGTTCTTGCGTACATGTGATATATCACCTCCACGAAGTGAGGTGATACATTTTTAATCACCACATAAAATGAATAACATGTAAAATTAAAATTAAATTATTAATATTATATTAATTATATTATTATCATTCATTAAATATATTATAATACATACGTTCTCTTTAGAATGGTTATTGATAAATGGAAACATTACTAATGTGTTTATAGGCTTACTATCTCCTTGATTATAACTTAGTTCATTTTTAAAATCCATATGTAATGGATGGATTTAAAAGTACAATATATGTTTAAAACATAATATTACATCAAGAATATTATTATATAGAAGATGAGATTATGATCAATTAGACTATTAACACCCTACCAAATTTATTTTGGACTCAAGTACCAAATATCATCAAAAAGAATATCATGAACTTAAATAATTATGTAATTATTATAACATGATAATAAAGGAATAAAAAACATGAAAAATGATCTCATGAAACTAAATAATTAACCGTATTTTATATTTCTGGAAGACAAATAATGTACATGATGAGTCAGATTCAATGTAAGAGAATCTAACTAAAACATTGTTTTAAACATTCTATGGATTTATTCTTAATAATATTTCATATTCATGTCCATGATTTCAAAATGAATGTTTTTATTTATATATATATAATTGATTGTTATAAATTATTAATTTCATAATTCATCTCAGTTAGTTCAAATTAGCGTGGGACACTTTCTTTCAAATATTTTTAATGTTTGATATAGGTTTTGAAAATATATTTTTAAAGAAAATGATATTTTATATGAATGTTATTTTCATATGGTGTTAATTGATTTTTTAAAGGGAATTAATGATGAAAAGTGTTTTATTCAATAAATTTTTCATAAAAATTGTATTAAATATGTGAGACGGGTATAAATTATATGAAGTGTTGAGATTAATTATAACTCATAGTGGAGCCCGATATAGATTATATGACAGGATAAGTCCCATTATAGCTCATGAGTGAGCCTGATATGGATTATACGATGTGATGAGACCCATTAAATCTCATATGTGATCGTAATAAATCTTATACGATAAGTTGTTCCTATTATAGATCTATATTCAATTAGAGTACATTAATATTGGACGTTATACATATATTTGTTCCATTTAGAAGGGATTGTATTGGGTTTTATGTATGTGATGATCGAAGTCGCATAAATGAGTTTTAGTTTCTTTTTATGGGGTATAAGGATGTTTTTCTGTGAAAAATGTTTTTTTATTACCATGTGAATATGTTCTATTTATTATTCTAAAATATCTTTGAGGATGAAGGTATACCTTATACGAGTTTCCTTGTTTTTATTAATATAATGGTTTCCTTTATTTTTATATCCCTTATAGAACTTTTTATGCCCATTCCATGTTATATATTGTTTTTAAAGGATTTTTAGGTAAATATTGAAAAGGATAAGATAAAGGAAAAAATTATGATGATCTAACATGAAAAGAAACCATGTTTATTTTTAAAATATGTTATTTGGTGTAAAAAATAGAGTTTAATGTGATTTGTATCTATTATAATATTTTAGTTTTAACGTATGAAATGTGGACTAATTATCTATTAAAATAATTCTTAAAATATCTTAAATTTTATGTAATATAAAATTATTGACTTAACTAATGATTTTCAACAGTTTAAGGCCAAATCATTACATGAAACCTAAGGTCAAACCAATAATATCAAACTAATAGAACCCTTACAAATTTTTGGGTCAAAAAATTGGGTAGAAAGATTTATTTTTTATTGTTAATGTCCCTTGACATCGACACCAAAAATCGATTTGATTCCCAGTAATGTAAAACCTACAACATTGCAAAGCCCATGCAATCAATGTTATAATCAGTGGTTCGTGACTATGATAGTGGGGATTTAAAATGATATAAAAAGGATATAAACAAGTTTCATAGAATCAAAAAAATATATCATTAAGAATTTAAGAAAATATTTAAAATAATATAGGTTAAATAATTTGATTTTCTTTTCATTTTGATTTCTATATGAAAAATATGATTAAAAAAACTGAGAACCGTCATATTAAAATTCATTATCAATTTATATGTGACATTATCAATCAATTTTATATCACTATATATTATTATCATATGTTCATATTATAACATCATTCAAATCATTTTATAATTAATATTTTTTAATAAAAACATGCATCCATTTTCCCCTATTTATTTTATCAAGTAACATGAATAGTTCAGATTTTATATACCACTATCATGAATATGGTTTCATACTATATAAATAATTTTTTACAAAAAACCTTATTTGTTTTATGTATATTATTTAAATTGAATAAATATATATGTAGGATTTATCATCAAAATCAAAAAACATGACAATAATTTTTGATATCACACAATTCAATATAAATATCCAGGTAATAAAAAAAATCAAGTAGTTGTTGACAAGAATTTTTTTTAATACATGATATAAAATAAAATAATAATCATAACCTTATCTTTGAAGGGATCCATCGGTTTACAACTATACATGTATTTTATTTTTGTTAATTATATAATATCCTCATTTTTATTGAAGATCCTTTTATAACTAGTGAACTTAACAACTTGTGAATAATTAATAATCGACCGAGTGTGGTTTTTCTTTAAATAATTTTTGTCACCATTCTGGAAGTAGTATAATATTTAATACTTCTTTAATAACATGAATAATTATAGATTTTAGCATCCTCAGTAATTAGATCTTGGGTGAAATTAAATGTTTTATCATCCATATCAATATATATAAAGTGAGATGGAGGTCTAATTAATATTCCAAATAAATATACATTGACATGGTATTCCCTATTATTATCAAGAGATTTAGTGATTGACCCTATTTTGAATATAGAATCATTTTTATCCTTGATTTATGTATTAGTTAGAGGTGTATCATTAAGATAGTCAATTATTAATATTATTTTAACATCAAAGTCCTTGATTTGGTGTGTATCACAACTATTATTACTATTAGGATTTATATTGAGAGTAACCAATTCATGATATAATACATAATGGATTATTATGATTATATTAAAACTAAGAATATCAACTTATATTTTATAACTATTTACCCATATAGATGATCAATTCAAAACATAAAATAATTTGGTTCAAGATTTTTAGCCATAATGTGTGCACAAGCAATGCACCCAATGTCTCTTAAGTTCCAAAAAGTTGGAATCCAATTATTCTACAGTTAGTTTTGGTTTTTAAAATTATTATATTTATATGGAAATGAGTTATTAGGTAGAATATTTTACCTGATACATCAGCACCAAAGGATTTGGGTTGCACCAGACAAACAAGCATGCTTTGAACCTGGTCCAGAATTGTACAGTTCGTGTGTTGTGTCATGATATTTTTGTGGGGAGTATCTTTCATATTGTGCTACCTCATGAATCTATAATCCCCATATAATTTGATAAAATATATTAAAAAATATATAAATCAATTATCATATCAAATGAATTTTTTTTTTCTCCAAGTTTTTTTAAAAAAATATTTCCTAGTTTGAAACACCTCAAGGACATTTGGATTATTTCATAAGTATAGATCCTTGGATTCATAGAGATGTTATTAAAAATAGTGGAAAAGTATGATCATAAAACATACATGGAATTCCTATAATTACCCAAAATAATTATAGTGTATTTAGTATACTGGGTGACTATTAAAATAGACACTCTTTGATTTACCCAGAATATAGTCTTTACAAAATTGTTGGTTACTCAGGGTAACAAGGTTTTGAAGACCCTATTGAGATAATTACTAACGACCCTTTTAACTAAAATTTCATAACATCATATTATATAACATACATTTCATATTATCAGTGACATAGGATCTTCCTATCAGCCTATGTGAGTTTTTATAGAAACAATATGGATCCCCTTTACTAAATTTCTTTTAATGACTATAAAATAATGATTTGAGATTTTATGTTTACAAAAATAATATCAAATAATGATATAGTATATTTAATGAAATGATATTTCTATATATTATTGGGACTTATATCACTTAGTTCATGGTGAAAACATAATGATAATTTAACTACAATAATAGAGAGCCTCTTTCCATTACCTTACACTTCATATTTTTCTTACTAAAACCTCACCATTAATCTCCAAGATTTTTGCAGAGATCAATGTATATTGGGAAAAACATAAAAATATAAATCCATTTATTTATTATATTAATTACACATGTATTTACTAGACATGTTCAATACCTTATCACTATCATATTCTATATCAAGACAAATAAATAATGATCACTAGACACATTATAGTTTTCTTTTTCTCTCAATTTAGGGAACCCTAGTCTTATATGTTCTGGATCTTTATAATAATGATAGTTAAATTATTTATATTTATATTTAACTATTAATCAACTATATATAGAGTGGTTTTGGTTCTTGATAATTTTTTTACAACTATATTTATTCTTCAATATGAATTCAAACATACATCTAGCACATATGTCCTATACTTTAACCTTAACATTGGCCTTATAATGTTATTATTTAGAAAAACAGAAAATTTAACCATATCTAAGGAAAGGATATAATTTTAAACAAATTATATTGGTCATAAAAGTGTAATATTAACTTTCATGGTAAATAAGAAGTATAAAATATTGGTATTCATCATTAAGAGTTACATTTACTTTTGATAAATAAATAATGTTCTTAATTAATTCCTCAATATATACTTAAATTGATGTTTTAAAATGAATCATGAAGGTAAAAAATATATTGTTATTGTAACCATATCCCTCCGGTGAATCATCAATAATAATTTTTATAATTTTGATCGAATACTAGTTGAAAAAATTTCATAAGTAATTTCAACTAAAATATTAGCAAAAATGATACAAAAATATAACATAGTGATTTATTTGTAAACATAAAAAAAAGATATAAACATAAATAGACATAGTAGATCCATCAGTGGATCAACTCACTATGGGACTCTTAGGTCTAAGTAGTGCATCAATAAGTCCATTTTTGTATAAGAGGGTTCACATACCGATTCACAAAGTATTGAAATAATATTATCATTTAAAATTTTATATTTGATACATGAAATAATTCTTCACTATATTTAAGAAGCTCTAATACCAATTATTGGTGGTAATTTAAAGCATACAACCTCATCCAATGGCATATGATCATTGAAGTAGCTTTAGTTTCATCTGAGGTAATTAAATATGATTTACGAAACATAAAATAATGGAAAAAGATATGAAAATGGTCATTCCATAAACATAATACTTGTTTTAAACTATCACAACAACAAGACCACTCACCAACCCACCTACACTAGGTTTAGTGATTGATACAAATTTATAAGTATCTACACAATCATTTGAGGAATTCCCAACAAATATAATTTTGACTTACTATAATACATCAACATACAGAATGACCTAATTGAAATATATACTATATAATGAGATAAATAAATAAATAAATAAATAAATAAATATATGTGTATAATATAAAATGATATATATAAATCACAAGGTATAACCATCACAACCCAAAATAATATCATTCTAAATACTAATAATGTGAAAGTGGGTTCCATTATAATATCCAATTTTATTAGATATACATGATAAACATCCATTTCTATAATCAATTATCAATCATATCATTATGAGATGATTTGGGTGGACCCAAGGTGAAATTCTTATATGGGAACATGAAGGGGTGAATATAACAATAGCTAGTATAGCCATATTAAGTAGTGATACAACCATATAAACAATAAATATATATGTGTAAAAATAACAAATAAAGCATAGATCTATTGATATTAGATAAGATCATCATGAATGATAGAATTGTAATTAAAAATAATAAATTATTTATCTCTTTTAATACTTAAAATTAGATATATGTAAGAAGGGTTGAACCCATAGAGATAATTTTTGATCAATTCCAATAAAAAATAAAAAATAATAAGAAAAATGCAGATCGTGGGATATGAAAAATAAATGTATTATAAAAAATTATAACAGTAAATAAACACATATTTAAAAATTGAATATATTTATGAATTCCTTGTAGATGGTTTGAGGTAGATAATTTTATAATTATGTGGGAAATTAGAGTTGATTGTTGTTAAAAATATTTTCCTATATTCGTAGAAATTAGTAAACTTGGATTCCAATATTCAAATGCTTCACCAGCATCTACTATTAATGATGTGTGCTCACATGGATTAATATAACATTTTTATACCAATAAGTTCATTTATCCAAATAATTATCATGTAATATTTTTTCGGATCATGATTTTATTTGATCGAAAAAAATAAAAAACAATAATAAAATATTTAACAATGTCGTAAATTTGAAATAAATAAAATAAAATTTTCCCCATAAATTTTTATCCTAGAAATTTTTTTTTATACATAAAAAATCAAATTAATAAATTATAAATTGAGGAGAATAGAAAAATCATACTTTTCAACCAATTCATCTCAAGTTCCCAAGATCTATACTTTAATAATGCGACTCATGCTTTCACGTAATTTTTTTGAAGATGTGGGGAATGATATATTCTATGAAATTCACAAGTTCAATAAAGAATTGTTCTATAACTCCACTATTTAATATATATATATATATGTTTTTTCTAACACCGATCGTCATAGCTCATGGTCTGTACCTCATCAAAAATCACAGGTATCAACATATCATGAGTCAATGTTGTTTATATTCTTTTAGTAATTTGAGCTTCTCTTAGATTGTGAATATCACCAGACCATGTGTTCTTTATTTGGATTCTTCTTCATAGAATTCTTTTCAAGATTTAACCTCTATAAAAATGGCTGGTATGGAACCTAACATATTGCAGCCTAGATCTATCATGAGTAGAATTGAAGAGGGGTCAATGATAATTTGATGTTGGCCTTGTCCCAAGCTTCACGGTTCTTCTGATCCTTTCAATTTATTTTCACCAGGCAGTCATTTGACCACTTTTTTCTCAATGTCCCTCCAAAATAAATTAATTGGGTAATCTTCCATTTCATTCATCGTTTTCCATGCACTAGTCACTGTTGAGGCTACTCGGTAAATTATTGGGTTGATTTCTTTGTTACGATTTGTGGAGTCATACTATATAATATCTGTTTTCTTATTTCATTTTCATTGATATTGATATATTAAAACCATTTCTGATAATCATCTATATTTTGAGACATAGATATATCAGGTATCACGAATTATCAATGTCATATTCTTGAATTTTTTACTGTGATTATTGTTTTAATCGAGGTAATGATTTAGTCAATTTTCACTGGATAAATAATTGAAGTTGTATACATGTTTTTTAATCATTCTAATTGGTAGAGGAAACATTTAATGAAGTTATTTATGGAATGATAACTTCCAAAATAAAAGATTCCTCTTCTCATATGACATATCATATTCATAAAACCCCAAAAATGTAAAATTTATTAAAACACACATTTTCATCATCATCGATGGTCAACAAAATTTTTTCACAATGTTATTATTTATCTTATTTGGTTTCTAATTCAATGGTAAATTATTCTACTGCTGGTTTGGTTGATATATCTCTCATTACTAGAGTATGGGAGGGAAAAAAAGATTCCAGGAATAATTTAGATCCACTAATTGAAAGGGGCGAAACTATCAATAAAAAAATAGGGATCTATAATATTAGTTTAGAAGGGATACTATTAATTAATTGTGGTGGATAAAAATTCCATAATTAATATAAATAATCAATTTTAGTGTTTTAAATAGGGAAATAATGACTATGAAGTCTAAAATATAGTGGTGTATAAGAGAATATACCAATAGTTTTATGATAATTAAGAGGAAGAGGAGAAACTCTCACAGAAATCATCTAAAAGTGATTAAAATAAGGAAGTTTAGTTATTATATGTGTACATACACTTAGGAATGGATAAAGGGAATAATAACCTGACCATAACTAGGGTATATTTTATCCTTGTTCAAAATAAATATATAGTCCATAAGAATTATTCAAATTTAAATAAATTTTAACAACTAGTTTGGTGAGAAAATGAATAAAGGTGGAGGAATATGTGGTTAATAGATAATTCGAAAGAATTGATAAAGAGCTAAAGATCATAGAAGGGGCCATGGAGGTTATTTAGTGAAAACCATAACATGATTAGGAAACCTCTATATTTTTTTCAAAATATCTATAATATCTAAAATATCCATTTTATAGTTTCTAAATAGCATGGTACTGATATGCAGATTTTTATATAGGTTGATTATTTGTTCACTAATGATCTTGGTAACAACTATTTTTTTAAACACCTAATAGTTTTTGAAAAATATAAATTATGATATGGAAATTTTTAAAAGGCCTCTTTAGAAAAAATATATGAATATCTTTAAGCACAATTAAACATGTTTCTAAAATTAGATTTTTTTTACAGAAGTTTTAAATACATAAAAACCTTAAAAGTGAGTTCTGAAAGTAGAGTTATAGTTAGATCAATGTCATTATTCTATAATTTATTATGAACTATTATTTATTTGATAATTTTATATAGTTCAAAAAATTTTTACATTCTATTTTAGATGATAAAATTCATCGACAACCTAAATGTGACATCAAATACTTCACCTATAATTATCATCTATTATGATTTATGGAAGTTTTTTATATCATTTTTTTAATTTCTATTTGATGTTTCTTGTAATGGTTATAAAATGGTTCCCACTATTACCTTAAACATTGGGTTTCAGTGAAAATTTAATATTGACTGAGTGAGTTCTGTATTAGGGATATCTAGATGTCATGTTAAAATAGTGTCTTCATAAGTCATTTGTAAATGCGATAAATCATTTAAAAGATAAATTAATTCTTAGGAAACCTAAAAAGTCATTCAAAATGACTCCAAAAATCACTTGAACATTTTGATAGTCTTACAAATTGACTTCATGAGTCTAAAAAATAGAAATGTCATAAAAAATATAGTAAGTCATATGATGTTGGTAAATTAATACAAGAAATGTCGTCAATTCATATAAAATTGAAAAAAGTAATATTAAATTAAAACCTAGTGTTATAAATATATAACTATACTATTTTTTAGAAATTTAATTTTTTCACAAATGAAAACCAATTTTTTCAAGAAATTATATTTTTTAATAAAATTATGAGACAATGACCATTTAAATTATAAACCCCAAATTGATAAAATTTGATTAAAATTATATCACAATAATTATTCAACCAAAAATTACATAAATTTATTTTCAAAATATTATGAGAAAATTAACCAAATGATGTTTTGATATTTTAACACTAAAAACACATTATCATCATGATATAAAAATAATAACTATTTCAAATAGAAATAAAATTATACCCAATAATGTATCATCAAAATAAATATTTGACATAAAAAATTCAATTATTTTCTACAAATTGATGTGTAAAATATGTATTAAATCAAACCCACATTAAATTGTAACAGCCCAAGATTTTATAAAAAAATATTCTTTTTAATTTTATTAATGTCTTGTGTTGTACGCTACACCAAAAGGAGCTTGCACAACACGCATCCTTGTCTTGCCTTGCATTACACGCAATCACGACATTCCTCGATAGCGTGTGTAATACGCAATACCGAGTTTCACTAAACAACGATGTGCTATTAAAATATTATTAAAACTAGCCGTTATGAATAGTAAGAACCACTTTTTAAAATTATGTAAATCTTATTTTTCAAAATGAACTTCATTCTTGGATTCGGAGTATCGAATTTAGCCTAAGGTGAAATTTTGGTACTTTTCGGATAACTTTCATATTCTGATGAATAGTGAAAATTACTAAATTATAATTAAAAACAACTTTTTTAATCGAAATAATTAATAGTGATAAATTATTAATTTGAGTGGTTTTAAAGTATATTTAGAATATATTTTTACAATTTAATACAATGTTGGTCATTGGTTGTAATTTCACATTTAAACCAGACATAATCAAGTGTCAATCTTTTGATATATATTGTTTCCTAAAAACACGTTATTTATTTTAACAGCGGGATTTAATTATAAAATTAATTAATGCAACTTCTATGTTATGAATTTGGTAAAATAGATTTCATTTTTGAATTCGGAATATGAAATATAGCTTAGGATGAAATTTTGGCATTGTTCTGAAAAACATCAATTTTTGATGAATAGTGAAGCTACTAAGTGGGAGTTAAAAAAACTGAATTTTTCATAAAACTTAATTTTGCAGCTTCTGTGAATGGAATTTCGAAAATCCGAGAGACACGGTTAATATCAAGGACTAAAATGTGGTTCAATGAGATGAAAATAATTTTTTGGTGAATAGTAACTTTTTACTTTTTTTACCGCGGTTAATAGTAAATAGGGTAACTAAGGGTAAATATGATATTACTATTACCCAAACACATGTCCTAATTCTATTGGACAAGTGTAATTCGACCAAAAACAAACTTAGGAATAAAATATGACCATTTAGGCCCACTAGGATTAGATTAGGACATTTATTATTAATTTATTTAAAGAAGGGTTAAAATAGTTAAAATCAAAGTTTAATAAGTAAATCATTTTTCATATAGGGTTATATATAAGATAAATTCGATTGTAAATATTCATTAGAAAGCTAAAAAGATTTCCTACATGATGGTATTTTATTTGTAATTTTTAGACATAAAATAATTTAATTTATTTATGACACAACGATGATGCAGTAATTATCTTATTAATGAAATATTGACATAATTGATGTTATAAACACCAAAATAAATGTAATTTGAGATTTTTTATGAATTCCACTAATTTTCTAGGTTCCTATGATATATTAATGTTGATTTAATCAACTTGGTTCGAACATTTAATTCTGTTATGACTTTCACAAAAATCATATGTCAAATAGTGTCAAAATTGACACAAAATAGTTTTTAAATCAAATATTATATTATTAATTGTTATTGTATTCTTAAAAATCTAATGTTCGGCCAAATGACTTAGATAAGGATATATATATTAATAATAAACAATTTGGGGTTCGTTTGGCATGTTATAGTAAGTGTATTAACCATATAGTGAAAGAAAACAAAAAGACATGGTAAAAGTTAAATTATTTAACTTAGAGTTAAATCTAATTGATAAGGTTAAAATAATATCCTAAACTTGTATAAATTCTATTGTTTGATAGGATTTCTACCCATCCCCACTTTAGCTTCGAAATAAGACCCTTTGGAACCATTATAAACCGATTTTGACTTTAATATAAAATAATATTTTGAGATATTCCTAAGGTGCCCCTCTCCTCCCCTATAAAAGGACACCTCCTCCCCCTCCTCCTCACACCAATTTGAGCACTCAAGCTCGGCCAACCCCTGCCAAAATTCCTTCTCCACTTCCCTAGCAACATCCTAGAGGTTCTGGTCTTCCTCAAAGACCAATTCTAGTGCCCTAAGAGGAGGTCTCAAAGAGGCACTTCAAAGAAGAGGTAATTACCGTTACCAATTCTTTCATCTTTATTTCATCTTCCACTTCTTTTTCTTAGGTTGTTTCATTATGAAGTAATAACATCAGTATCACTCATATAATGATATGTTATTATATGTATGAAACAACCCTATTTCACAATCTATCCATCCTACGGAAAAAGAAATCACCGCGCGTGCGTACGTACGGAATACCGTCTCCACGCCGTGGTGTAATCTATTTTCCACCACCACCTTACATGGATGGGTATAATGGTGTAAAGAATAACTATACATAGTTATTACAACATCATATTGATTCTGATATATTGTATAATCCACTCCAATTCAATTCAATATTTATAGAAGTGATATCATCGCTCGTGCGTACGTACGGACAACCGTCTCCACGACGCGATGAGATTCATTCTCCATGTTAACCATTTAAGAATGATTATAATGTATATATAAGAAATAATAATGAAATATATGACATTATAAAGCTACTGGATTTATGTATATATATACATATGTATTTCATCTACTTACTTCCATTTCAAGACAATGAGGAAAGAAAAACAGCGTTCATGCGTACGTACGGACTACCGTCTCCATGAACGGTGTTTTTCATTTTATTTATCTATCTATTATATATATATATATATATATACTGAATATATATGATATATAAATCATATTTTATATTCTGGAAGTAAGTAAATCATGATTTAAGTAATAATGATGTCAAGAACAACAAGTCAAAACACCTACGATAAATGAAACGATTTTACCCAAAACGCTTCTTTAACATGGAATTTACAAAAGAACGGGTAATATAATGTCATAAGTGAACCATATATGATATCATAACAATGAATATGATTCTGGAATAAGTCAATAACATGATTTAAATCATTATACAGGAGGTTTTGACACTTACAAAGCAAGTCGGACATAAGGTAAGGGAAATATCACAATCTCATTTTTATCCGAGATTGTTTATTCGTAAGTATTTACTGGGGTGTATTTTCTCATCCACATACATGTTACCTCAATATGTAATATTGTTTCCATCCAATTACAATATTTTAAATCCAATTTTACCCTTCAATGAGTTTTTAGTAAAGAATATGAAAGGAATATTTTGTCGTTTTTTTGTACGAGGTACTTTTTGACTTTTTCGACAAAAGTACAAAGAATGTTTTTTTTAACTTATACGACACGAACGGATTTTTACGGTTTTATAAAGCCTTATTTTCATGAACCTTCCTCCAAAATATTTCATGACTATTTTTAATAAAATCTCTTTCTTTTAAAATTGTATGATGTTTTGTGAAAAGAAATTGATTATGAAGAAGAAAGGATATTTTCTTCAAGAATTCATTTCAAGTGTTTTATCAAAATTATTTTCCATCTAAGATAATAAAGGGTTCTGTTGCTATCCATATTTTTACATTGATTTGACTATGTTGTGATGGAATTATGTTTATTAATTCCTTTATCTTATATGAATGGTTTTATGATGTCATGTTGTTTAAGAATCCCATTTTTATTACATGGGTTATGCAATGATGTATGATTTATGATTTTGTGGCACACATAAGAAAGGATTCATTAAGAGATGGGTGGGACCTATATCTCCCTCTAATGCATTGGGTAAAGATTTTATATCTCATGAGATAGACATGGCTGGAATGGTAGGTTATACCGGTTCAGTGAAAAAGGACTGAAACGAGGATTACTCGATTCAGAAAGGGACTTTGTCCACTAAGATAGTCTTGGCAATGAGTCTTGACTAACAAGAAATGATTCTCTATGATTATGTGTGTATGCCACAATGAGTAATGTTTTATGTTATGATTTCATTTCACTACTATGATTTATCCCATGTTATGAAATTATGCTCTCTTTTGCAGGTTAAGATTTCCAAAAATGTTATGTTCTTATGAAAATTATGTGATTGATATTTCTTTTGTTTACCCTTACTGAGCATTTGAGCTCACCCTTTTATGATTTCTTTTCCCCAGGATATAAAGAAAGGTTTTAGGTAAAAAAAAGAAAGATCTTTGTGGGAGATTTTGAAGATCTTTCACCAGGATTAGAAGATTACGTTCCGAGTTTCCAAAGACACTAAACTATTACGATCCTTGTGTGTGTATTTTTGTTATGTATTAAGTATTCCGCAAAAGTAATGTAATGTTCATGTACGTTAGGCTTCGGGTCTCTACAGTTGGTATCAGAGGAAAGGTTTAGTCAACCTTTGGAAACTAGGATGCGAAAACGTTAGTGAGATCCCTAGAGATATTTCTAAGGTATGTCTAGGGATGTCCCTAGGTATAAGTATACGTATAGGTTATAGTAATAGAATTACGCTAACGATCATAGAATTAAACCTAAGATGTTGGATATTGAAGGTACTCCCCCTTTATTATGTTGTTTTCCCTAGCATGATTTTTGCCTCTCACACTATTCTTTTGGGGTTTTAGACGATGGATGGAACCCGAAGGAACCGTGTTGATCAATGCAATGGACAATGCAATGATTGCCCTCCTGAACAAACAAATGTTATGGGAGATGGAGTGCAAAATCTTATTGCTATACTTACACAAGCTATGAATCATTCTGGACTTCCAAATGAGTAGAGAAGGGAACAATATTCTATTGAGTCCTTCATGAGGCAACGTCCACCTTCTTTCAATGGGTCTTCTGATCCACTTGTGGCTGAACAATGGATCAGTACTACTGAAAAGATATTTTCAGTTCTTCAATGTTCTGAACATGATAAAGTCATCTTAGCAGTATATCGTTTGGAAGGTGAAGCTGATCAATGGCGGAATCTTATCAAGAATACGAGGCCAAGAGATGAAATTGAGTCCATGGAATGGGACGAGTTCAAGAACTTGTTTTTCAGTAAGTACTTCCCTCGTATTCTTCGAACAAAGATGGAGAAAGAATTTCTTGAACTGAAGCAAAGGGACGATGAATATGTTGGTACCTATGAAGCAAATTTTACAAGACTTGCAAGGTATGCTTCTGGAATTATCATCCAACCTGAAAGTAAAGTTGATCGATTTTGCTGTGGCTTAAAACCAAGTCTTCGAAGGGCATTAGCTATAAGAGACTTCAGTAGCTATGAAGAAATTGTGTGTTGTGCTATCAAGGTAGAAATGGAAGTTGGTGTTACATATCCATCTCATGGTTTTGACAAGAAACGAAAGATGGAGTTCAAGGAGAAATCTCATAATAATGGTGAAAAGAATATGAATGTTTCCTTATGCACAAAGTGTGGAAAGAAGCATGGTGGAGATTGTCTTAAAGGAACTAGAAAATGTTTTAAGTGTGGAAAAGAAGGTCATCGAGCAGCTGAGTGTCGAAGTAATGGAAAAAGGGTTTCTAATGATGTGAATAAAGCAAAACCTGCAGAGAACGCACCACCAACACTTCAATGCTTCAAGTGCAAGGAAATGGGGCATTATGCTAATAATTGCCCTAATCCAAGGGTTAGTGATGATCAACATGAGCAACCCCTGAAGGAAAAGGACAAAGGGAAATCACATGCGATCACTATTGGCAATGTTGAATATGACAACGATGTGGTGGAATGATTAAGTGTTTATGTAATGGGATTCCAAAATAATGTTGTATCATTGCAATATTTATTGATGTGGTATTCAAAGTGATTGAGATATTTTTTTGGAAATAAGATGATATGCGCATAATGAAGACGAGAAAATGAAATGTTTAATAGTATTCATGAGCTCATGATTGATATAAGGACTAAGTGATATCATGGTTTGAGTATAAATAATTTTGAGGATTTTGGTATGTGTAAAGTGTTAACTTTTAACCGCATTCATGTTTTCACTAAGGTTCAATGGGTATTCAAGAGTATACATGATTAAGGACTTTGAATGTTTGGAATGTGACCAACAAAACATATCTTATGATATATGGGGATCAACGATGATATTAAATCTCTGGTAATTGTTTTCACTATGTTATGAGAGTGGACTGCAATATTATGGATAAGCCTAAAGATTGGAATGGATTTTGTTGTACGTAAGTTAGTATTGTTTAAGGATAGAAATTTTTTTTCGATATTATTGATGGGATGTTATAGTAATATAGTTTTGGAAAAAGGACAACCTGCAGGACGGGCGACAGCCCATCGCTTCGGACAAGGCTATAGGAATCGAACCCACAACCGAAGTGTGACTGGCCTTTATCGCCTACCACTGGCCTACAGGAAGTCCCTGTTTAGTAGAAACTAGTTTTATTATATTAAGCAGTATGATATATGAAGTATAAGTCCATTTTAGGAACTATATATGATTAATCTCACTATAGAATGACTTATGTATATTTAATAACTTTTTCTTACCTTTTGTTTGAGACAGATGGAATGACCCGTCATTCTATCACATGATCTGCTAACACTTCACGAATAACAAATCCAACTTCATTTATTTAAGAGATGAAGTGGAAATTGTTCAAGGCACGAACAACAGTGAGATTGTACCAAAATAAAGTAAGTATTTATTCTAATTCAAATTTTCAACTTTAGGGGAAATGATCTTGAAAACCAAAAATGTGGTCCTAGTGATCTTATATCTGATTAATCAGATGGTACCTTAGATCGTCACAAATTTATGGATTTTTGATTGTTGGCTTTTCCATAGCCATGTTCTCTACCACTCTCCATCATAACATGATGGTTGGATTTCTCTTCCATATCCATATTTTCACCTATGTGGAAACCCAATGATTAGTTTATTTGGGTAACCGTTACATTTCATACTTTTGTTTTTAAAGATAAGTTTTGGTATTCCTTTTTACGATGTGGGTTTCTATCAAAGAAACTTTCAAATAGTAAACCATTTATAACCCCGACGAATTTCGAGGGCGAAATTCATTTTAAGGGGGGTAGAATGTAACAGCCCAAGATTTTATAAAAAAATATACTTTTTAATTTTATTAATGTCTTGTGTTGTACGCTACACCAAAAGGAGTTTGCACAACACGCATCCTTGTCTTGCCTTGCATTACATGCAATCACGACCTTCCTCGATAGCGTGTGTAATACGCAATACCGAGTTTCACTAAACAACGATGTGCTATTAAAATATTATTAAAACTAGCTGTTATGAATAGTAATAACCACTTTTTAAAATTCTGTAAATCTTATTTTTCAAAATGAACTTCATTCTTGGATTCGGAGTATCGAATTTAGCCTAAGGTGAAATTTTGGTACTTTTCGGATAACTTTCATATTCTGATGAATAGTGAAAATTACTAAATTATAATTAAAAACAACTTTTTTAATCGAAATAATTAATAGTGATAAATTATTAATTTGAGTGGTTTTAAAGTATATTTAGAATATATTTTTACAATTTAATACAATGTTGGTCATTGGTTGTAATTTCACATTTAAACCTGACATAATCAAGTGTCAATCTTTTGATATATATTGTTTCCTAAAAACACGTTATTTATTTTAACAGCGGGATTTAATTATAAAATTAATTAATGCAACTTCTATGTTATGAATTTGGTAAAATAGATTTCATTTTTGAATTCGGAATATGAAATATAGCTTAGGATGAAATTTTGGCATTGTTCTGAAAAACATTAATTTTTTGATGAATAGTGAAACTACTAAGTGGGAGTTAAAAAAACTGAATTTTTCATAAAACTTAATTTTTCCGCTTCTGTGAATGGAATTTCGAAAATCCGAGAGACACGGTTAATATCAAGGACTAAAATGTGGTTCAATGAGATGAAAATAATTTTTTGGTGAATAGTAACTTTTTACTTTTTTTACCGCGGTTAATAGTAAATAGGGTAACTAAGGGTACATATGATATTACTATTACCCTAACACATGTCCTAATTCTATTGGACAAGTGTAATTCGACCAAAAACAAACTTAGGAATAAAATATGACCATTTAGGCCCACTTGGATTAGATTAGGACATTTATTATTAATTTATTTAAAGAAGGGTTAAAATAGTTAAAATCAAAGTTTAATAAGTAAATCATTTTTCATATGGGGTTATATATAAGATAAATTCGATTGTAAATATTCATTAGAAAGATAAAAAGATTTCCTACATGATGGTATTTTATTTGTAATTTTTAGACATAAAATAATTTAATTTATTTATGACACAACGATGATGCAGTAATTATCTTATTAATGAAATATTGACATAATTGATGTTATAAACACCAAAATAAATGTAATTTGAGATTTTTTATGAATTCCACTAATTTTATAGGTTACTATGATATATTAATGTTGATTTAATCAACTTGGTTCGAACATTTAATTCTTTTATGACTTTCACAAAAATCATATATCAAATAGTGTCAAAATTGACACAAAATAGTTTTTAAATCAAATATTATATTATTAATTGTTATTGTATTCTTAAAAATCTAAGGTTCGGCCAAATGACTTAGATAAGGATATATATATTAATAATAAACAATTTGGGGTTCGTTTGGCATGTTATAGTAAGTGTATTAACCATATAGTGAAAGAAAACAAAAAGACATGGTAAAAGTTAAATTATTTAACTTAGAGTTAAATCTAATTGATAAGGTTAAAATAATATCCTAAACTTGTCTAAATTCTATTGGTTGATAGTATTTCGACCCATCCCCACTTTAGCTTCGAAATAAGACCCTTTGGAACCATTATAAACCGATTTTGACTTTAATATAAAATAATATTTTGAGATATTCCTAAGGTGCCCCTCTCCTCCCCTATAAAAGGACACCTCCTCCCCCTCCTCCTCACACCAATTTGAGCACTCAAGCTCGGCCAACCCCTGCCAAAATTCCTTCTCCACTTCCCTAGAAACATCCTAGAGGTTCTGGTCTTCCTCAACGACCAATTCTAGTGCCCTAAGAGGAGGTCTCAAAGAGGCACTTCAAAGAAGAGGTAATTACCGTTACCAATTCTTTCATCTTTATTTCATCTTCCACTTCTTTTTCTTAGGTTGTTTCATTATGAAGTAATAACATCAGTATCACTCATATACTGATATGTTATTATATGTATGAAACAACCCTATTTCACCATCTATCCATCCTACGGAAAAAGAAATCACCGCGCGTGCGTACGTACGGAATACCGTCTCCACGCCGTGGTGTAATCTATTTTCCACCACCACCTTACATGGATGGGTATAATGGTGTAAAGAATAACTATACATAGTTATTACAACATCATATTGATTCTGATATATTGTATAATCCACTCCAATTCAATTCAATATTTATAGAAGTGATATCATCGCTCGTGCGTACGTACGGACAACCGTCTCCACGACGCGATGAGATTCATTCTCCATGTTAACCATTTAAGAATGATTATAATGTATATATAAGAAATAATAATGAAATATATGACATTATAAAGCTACTGGATTTATGTATATATATACATATGTATTTCATCTACTTACTTCCATTTCAAGACAATAAGGAAAGAAAAACAGCGTTCATGCGTACGTACGGACTACCGTCTCCATGAATGGTGTTTTTCATTTTATTTATCTATCTATTATATATATATATATATACTGAATATATATGATATATAAATCATATTTTATATTCTGGAAGTAAGTAAATCATGATTTAAGTAATAATGATGTCAAGAACAACAAGTCAAAACACCTACGATAAATGAAACGATTTTACCCAAAACGCTTCTTTAACATGGAATTTACAAAAGAACGGGTAATATAATGTCATAAGTGAACCATACATGATATCATAACAATGAATATGATTCTGGAATAAGTCAATAACATGATTTAAATCATTATACAGGAGGTTTGGACACTTACAAAGCAAGTCGGACATAAGGTAAGGGAAATATCACAATCTCATTTTTATCCGAGATTGTTTATTCGTAAGTATTTACTGGGGTGTATTTTCTCATCCACATACATGTTCCCTCAATATGTAATACTGTTTCCATCCAATTACAATATTTTAAATCCAATTTTACCCTTCAATGAGTTTTTAGTAAAGAATATGAAAGGAATCTTTTGTCGTTTTTTTGTACGAGGTACTTTTTGACTTTTTCGACAAAAGTACAAAGAATGTTTTTTTTAACTTATACGGCACGAACAGATTTTTACGGTTTTATAAAGCCTTATTTTCATGAACCTTCCTCCAAAATATTTCATGACTATTTTTAATAAAATCCCTTTCTTTTAAAATTGTATGATGTTTTGTGAAAAGAAATTGATTTTGAAGAAGAAAGGATATTTTCTTCAAGAATTCATTTCAAGTGTTTTATCAAAATTATTTTCCATCTAAGATAATAAAGGGTTCTGTTTCTATCCATATTTTTACATTGATTTGACTATGATGTGATGTAATTATGTTTATGAATTCCTTTATCTTATATGAATGGTTTTATGATGTCATGTTGTTTAAGAATCCCATTTTTATTACATGGGTTATGCAATGATGTATGATTTATGATTTTGTGGCACACATAAGAAAGGATTCATTAAGAGATGGGTGGGACCTATATCTCCCTCCAATGCATTGGGTAAAGATTTTATATCTCATGAGATAGACATGGCTGGAATGGTAGGTTATACTGGTTCAGTGAAACAGGACTGAAACGAGGATTACTCGATTCAGAAAGGGACTTTGTCCACTAAGATAGTCTTGGCAATGAGTCTTGACTAACAAGAAATGATTCTCTATGATTATGTGTGTATGCCACAATGAGTAATGTTTTATGTTATGATTTCATTTCACTACTATGATTTATCCCATGTTATGAAATTATGCTCTCTTTTGCAGGTTAAGATTTCCAAAAATGTTATGTTCTTATGAAAATTATGTGATTGATATTTCTTTTGTTTACCCTTACTGAGCATTTGAGCTCACCCTTTTATGTTTTCTTTTCCCCAGGATATAAAGAAAGGTTTTAGGTAAAAAAAAGGAAGATCTTTGTGGGAGATTTTGAAGATCTTTCACCAGGATTAGAAGATTACGTTCCGAGTTTCCAAAGACACTAAACTATTACGATCCTTGTGTGTGTATTTTTGTTATGTATTAAGTATTCCGCAAAAGTAATGTAATGTTCATGTACGTTAGGCTTCGGGTCTATACATAAATTCTCTATCACTTTACTGATAAGTTATTCTCAAAAAAATAAATTAAACAAATTTAATGATACTCAATTCATATTAGTAATGATATTGTTTCATTACAAAAAAAGAAGTGATTTTGAAAAGTTATTTCACCTCATGAACACTTTTAAGTATTTATAGATGATTTAAATTATCAAAAGGAAGATGTTTTGAAAAAATTAGGAATTTAGGTTTAAAAATTGGATTAATTTTATTTTTTTGATATGACATAAAAAATATCACTTTTAATTAAATGTTTCATCTAAAAATATCATTTTATGTATGGTGAAAAGATTCAAATATATTAACACATAGATTAATTAGATATAACCAGACACATAAGTGTGTTTAATATTAGAAGGAAGAATAATTAACTCATCTGACTATTTTTAGCTTAAATAATAAAAATGTCAACAATGTGTATGAGATAATTTGAAATACAATTTAAATGTAATGTTCTGACGTATTAATCTTGTAAAAAGTTTAAAAATATCCTATGAATATATATATTAATTCCAAAATTTTACCACAAGATATAATTTTTAAGAGATAAATATAAATGATTTTAATATATTTAATACTTTGGGAAAACAAATTATTCACTGAAACTTGACAAATTATTAATAACTCTAAGAAAAATAACAGAAAAAAAGTAAGGCATAGAATAGTCACTTTTGAAATATTTTTTTGGGGATTTTATCTAAATTAATTAAAATAAACTTCATAATAGTGAAATAAACCACACCCAAAAATAAAATTGAATGCCACAAGTTGTGAACTTTAAAGAGGTAAAAAAGAAAAAAATACTTTTAGTTAATTTGTTTTGAAATAAGTTCATGGAATGTTCATGGGTGAGAGTAATGTTTAAAGTATTATACTAGAACAACTTCTCAATAGTAATCAAAAGTATATTTAATAATTTTAATGATTTTCTAGTGATAGAATTATGATTTTTCAGACTATCCTATAAAAATAGAATGTTTGTTAGTGATTATTGAATGTGAAAACAATATAAATTATATTTTATCTTTAATAAAGTTAAAATTATTTGGAAATTGCCCCTAAACTTAGTCTCATGATATTGAATATCAAAAGAAAAATTAAATAGTAACACACACATTAATGTAATAAAAAATAAGGATAAATAGATACAATAGTAATAAATAATAATGTGTATAATTTACTGAAATAAGCCCCCTAATTATGGATATTTTTCTCTTTTAATTTAAAAACAGAACATCTTGATTTAACAAAATTCCATCATGTTAGTGTAATTTTATATTAGACATTTGGATGGAAATTATCATTATATGCCAAAAAATTTAGGGCAGAATATATATGAACCAACGGTAGAGTTTGAAGGAAATGTGATTCATGTTGTTCCATCATGAAGATCCTTGTTTATTTTAAAACAATATAATTTTACTCTCCTTTTGATATTTAATGAATATTATTCTTTTATAAAATAGGGAGAATATATGATAATATTTAAATAAGTAAATCATGAACTAAATGACAGATCAAACCAATATTTTCCCAGTATCAAAAATAAAATTAATCTAAAAAAATGATCATGGGTTTACTGTAACACACTGACCTAGAAGCCTGATGTCAGTGCATTATTTTATTACATTGGAATTATTAAAAGGAATAAAATACCTAATGACCATTTAGTTTTATAGAGTTATAAATATATATTAAACACATGATACCCATATTAAATTGGGAAATAGTAAATACAAACATGATACATAAAATGAAAATAAACTGCATCCATGAATACTTATTCAATGATTTCTTCTTCAAAACTAGGGGAAATGAAACATAATAAGGGTGAGATAAAATAATCAATAAGGTTATGTAAATAAGAATAAATAATGAATAAATAGAAATAAATTAAGAAGTAAATGTAAATAACTAATAACACATACTATTCAAATAACTAGATAATTCAAATTCAATATGAAAAGGTATAAAACGATAAGACATTGAATTTAATCAACGAACTAAAATGAAATGTATCCATAGATATATCAAATAAAAATATCATGTATTAATAATAAGTAAAATATATATGAATTAAATTCTTAATCATTGGATGTCTTATCAAAGGTACCTAAGTGCCTATACTATTAGGATCCATCCTCTTCACAGTTCAAAACAACAGGTAGAAACCTATTTAATTTGGAAAACATAATCATCTAATGGGAACCTATCGATGCATCAAGGAGATATATAATTATTGGGATATATCTTTCATTTATTTTCAAAATCATTCCTCATAACTAAAAATAAATTTAATCAATAAAAAATATTCCATATGAAATATTCGTATTGAATAAAATATATGAATTTATCAATAATTCCACAGTAAATAATATAACAGTCAATATAATCACATTATGTAAAATGATATATGATTTATAGACTAAAAATATCTATTATATGAGAATATGGATATTAGTGTAATATTCAAATTAAAAGTTTTTGATATTAAGAAGATTGTTTCATGAGAAATTTAACAATCACAAAAGGAAATGACATTGAAAAGATAATCACTACGATCTTTCCTGAGGAGAATAATATTTTAACATTTCACAGTATCTCATAACACATTAAAAAATTTGAATAATAATATATAGAATGTTATGAAAACAAATGAAACCAATAATTTCTTGAGAATAATGTGATTCATTATATAACATTAAATATATAGTACATAGACCAAAAAAAGGTTAACTGGTAAAAAAACATGTAAGTGTCAATGAAATGTAAACCAAGAAAACATTCCCTCAACATAACGTTAATTTATTTAGTTTTGTGTTATTTATATTCTAGAATAGTGGTTTGAAATATTCTACTAACATATACTAGAACCATAATCATTTTTACAATATCATATATCATCTTCTTATAATATTTTATACTCCTTTGTTAAAAATATTTCATTATTTTAACTATTTTGGGAGTTATTTGCCTAGTTTAGTCAAGTACATTTTGAAAATTATTTTATTATCCTATTCAAAATATTATAATTTAATAATATACATAATTTTAAAAATTATTTAATTATGATATATATTAAACAGATATTCTTTTAGGATAATTTATAATGTTTTATGATATTTAATGGAATGCACGGTTTATGGAAATGTTTGGTCGTACACATGATTTAATGATACTATCATTTTTATTTGTATTAAAAGGATTATATATAATGATAAATATTTTTATTATAAGTATAAATTGTCCATCATAATGGCCCCAATGAGATGTTGTTACGAGAACATGGAAAATCATAATTTCACGAGGTCATAGTGCATCGTACAATGAAGAAGAATGTTGGTTTCCCATTCAATGGAGGTGTGTGTAAGTGTAGGTCCAAAAAAATCATAAAAAAAATATTTCTATATATAAAGTATACTAGGTTTTTTTAAAGTAGAATATAATAAATATGTTTTTGGGAAGGAGAATAGAAAAAAAACTAAAGAGATTGAGAGAAGATGTTACCTACTCAATGGGTAACTGCTATTATTTTTTACCAAAAGAATTGCTTGGAAGAATTTCATCCAAAATAAAGGATTCAAGCTCCAGGGGAGGGATTTTGGGAATCCATATGGTATGATTTTTTGCAATCCTAAGTTCATTGAGAGGTGTCAGGAATGTGGTGATGTGTTGGCATTTAATAAGGTAGGAAAATGACTCACTTGATATTTTCATAAAAGAAGTTTGGTGTACCCCGCATTTTTACCTAAAACAAGTCTTCAAAAGAAAAAAACATTAATGGAAGGTTAATTTTATATTTAGGGATATAAAATGGGGTTTGGAAATATTTATAGGTAATTTCGGTATTTATGTTAAAGGTTTTGTAATTTATTTAGCATAATTGTTCCGTAATATTTGTAATGAATTTTAATTACTTTCTCAAATATTTTCTGTAATGAAAGAATTTTTCATATTATAAATTATAAATAATTTTCATTAAAAATAAGGAATCCATTTTTCCAAATTACAATTTTATATTTGGCAGAATTAATTTAAAATTCATCCTCTAGGCAGGATGGAAATTGATGCTTTTAAAGTAAAAATCATAAAAACTTTGATTTATTTTTTACAATCAATATTAAGGTGAAATTTATGTAAATGAACTAAATTGGGATTAATTATATGGTATTATATAATTAAAATTTTAAATAATTAAAATTATAATTTATCTTTAATATAAAATTAGATGAAAAAACAGTTTTGAGATAAATTCCAGTATTTTTACTATTTATAAAAAATGAATCCTTATAGAAAAAAATCAAAAATTCACTATAATATAATATTTATTTTAATTATATAAATATTTTGTCTATATTGAAATAATATAATTATAAAAGCGTTAAAAATTATAATTAATGTGGATTTTCAATTCAAAGGCATCAAAAATACCTTTAAAAAATATAGTATTTTATAAGTAATATTGAGTTAGTTCTTATCTTATGCCTATAAAATATATTATGTGAGTGTAAAAATATAATTTTTGGATATATAATATATAAATTTACTACATGAATACACTAAAAATATTATTATTTAATTGGTTATCCTAAAATGTAACGATCTAGTGTTATGTTTAAATCTGGTGTTGTGTGTATTGCAATGATATCAAAAAATCTAAAGGAAGATCTGATAATTTATTGGGGTGTTATATTATTTCCTCCTAAAAAAATTTAATACATGAAATTTTTGGGGTATTAACTTCCATAATATGTGGGTAGTTTCCCATATAATCCATTGGTTCCCTTGTTGGGTCCTCCATTTTTTGATTTCTCTAGAGTACCTTTACCAGTTGAGTTATCTGATATTTTAATACTTTCTCTATTATTCCAAGAATAAAAAATTTTTTCTTCACAATATGAAATTTTAGGTTCCAAATCAATCCCATCAGAGATTGTCACATTAATTTGGTCTATTATGTACTTCCAAAGTATAGATATATAGAAAATATCCTGAATTATTTAGAGATTTCGCATCAATGCTAAATGATAAGAAACAACTCCACCCCTTTTATGAATTTCATAGGGTCTGATATACCTAGGAGTCTATTTTCCATTTATACTAAATATGGTAACACCCTAACCAAGAGATAATCTCATCAACGCATGATCTACCACTTGTAACTCTATATTTTTTTCTTTAATTATCAGTATAACACCATTCCCTACTTTGAGATGATCTAATATGAGCTTGGATAACCTTTACATGTGTCATTATTTCTTATAGTATACCTAGGCCTATGATTTTTCATCCAAAAAATTCATCCCGACATGTTGGAGTACTACATATCATTCGATTTAGTTCTTCATAGAGTTCCATTTGAGTACTTGAGTGGAAACGATAATTATAGGAAAACTCTACCAAAGTTAAGTATTGATCCCATATAACTTGAAAATAAAGTGATCATGATCTCAAAAAGTCTTGGATGGTTTTAATTTTTCTTTTAGACTACCTAACAGTTTGAGGATGCTTGGATGTACTGAAATAATGTTTGGGGTCAACAGACTTTTCAAGACTCTTCTGGAATTTTAATATAAATTGGGGGCCTTGATTAGAGACAATTGATAGAGGCACACCATGAATTATTATATCATCATTAATATATAGCCTTGCAATGAGATGAAGAGGAAGGTCGTCCATTATATCAAGAAAATATGCATATTTGGCTAACAGATAAAAACTAACTCATATTGCATCATTTTTTCAAGGATTCATTGGTGGCCTTGTGCAAAAATCCATAGTAATTTCGTTCAATTTCCATACCAAAATAAGATTATGTTAGAGGAATCCTTGAGGATTCCACCACACCACATTCACCTTTATAAAAACTAGACACCGAGATATATAATAAATAATTTACTACTTCATGTTTTCCAAAAAAAGTTCCTTCATGTCTATAACACCCATGTGTTTTATGAAATATTTAAACAAATTTTTAGTAGCTTGTTTTGCATGAAATCGTGAATTTAACCAAACTGTGAGATGCCCGTAATATAATGTTACGATTATAACCTAGCCGTTATATTAGCGGGAATAAATATAACTACCTATTAAAAAAATCTATGATAAATGTAAATCAATTATTTTTCATATTATGTTTTTGGAGTGAATGAAATTTATAAGATATATATGTTATTAAAATGGTATTTTTTCTATTCATCAAATAGATATTAAAAAGATGTGTTCCCCCTTTTAATAGAATGTCATTTTAGACACATTAATAATTTTAATTTTACAATGTAAACCATATATTTGGAAGTTGAATATAGAAATTTACTTTGGTTAATATTATGATATTTTTCTGATTAACATCATAATTTGATGAATAACGAAAATACGCTAAATTTTAATTAAAAAAAAACATGTTTCATCAAGATAATTTGTAATGTTATATTATCATATTGAATTTTTTTAATGAAAAAATATAAAATATTTTTACCATTTAATATAATGTATGTCATAATCATTAATTTTAATTTGAATTCATAGGTAAAAACATTTAAATATTTTGTAATGTTTTATCTATTAAAACCCATTTTCTCAATAGCGGGATTCATTTATAATTAAACTTTTTCACTTATGTGTATTGAATTTTGAAAAATGGATTCCATATTTGGAATCAGTAGGTCCAAATTATGTTAATATGCTACTTTTATTTTAAGACATTATTAATAGTAACTACGGTAAATTTTATTTACCATAATTAATGGTAAATCGAGTAATTAAGGGTAAATATACTATTATAAAATTACCCTAACACTTGTCATAATATAATTGGATTATTATATTTTTCCCTAAATCATAATTTCATCTAAATGATATCTATTGGAATCCACATGGATGTGATTAAGATTTATAATTTATTTTATTTAATGACAGTGAAATATGTCTCACTCAAATGTTAAGAATTAAAGTATTTTTAATATAAGGCTATACAGAATATAAATTAAATTATAAATACTCAATTTAAATATAATATGTTTTTATTTTTTAGGGTAATTCATTTGTAATTTTTATGAATTATTTAATTACCTTAAAATCTTATACATTAATGATGCAGAAATAATTTATTTATTGAAGAATTAATAAAATAGTTTTTATTAATATAATAATACCTATCAAAAGGCCCAAAAATCAGACCAAAAAATAATGGTAGAGTATATATATACCTTAATTATCCAAGGGTCTACTTCTGGACCATTTGGAGCATTATAAAATAGGTTATTACCTTTAAATTTCATTACTTTAAATGATGTCAATGTTGTTAGCTTCATACTTTAATAAAGATAAAATTTTAAAAGTATGTTGTCCTAGAAGATAAAATCGACTAAAATTATTCTTATGAAATCTACTAGATGAATCTTCATCATAGTATTTTATTTTTAATTTTTATGCCACAAATATGTATATTAAATAATTATACAAAAATGTTGTAGTAATTATTTTATTAAGAGAAATATATAATTAATGGTACTGAAAATATTAAAATAAATACTATATGAAGTAATTAATGATCTCCACCAATTTTATAGATAAATATGATATTTTTTGAATTTATTAAATATTTTTGTTTGAACATATCTTCTGTGTAAATTTTATTTAAATTCAAATAATATGAATAGTGTCGAAATTGACAGTATTGATATTTTATATTATTAAATTGTTTAAAAATCACAAATATATTTAAAAATTATAAATATAAATTTATATCATTGTAAATGTCAGAAATTATCCAATTAGGGAAAATTCACAACCCATTATTAAGTATTTATAACAATTTAAACTTTTGGATATTATTACGACAAATAAAAATAAATATATTAAAAAAGGATAACTCAAAATGATAAGGTTTAAAATAAAATCAAAACATGTCTAAATTTGATTCCTTCATGATATTACAACTCTATATTATATTATCTTAAAATCGGAGTCACTTTCGATGTTTTTATGTAGGATTTGAGTTTATTGTAAATTTATATTTTGGAGGTTTCCAAAAGTGCCCCTCTACTCTCTTATAAAAATGGCACCTCCTCGATATTCTCTTTACTCCATTTTGAGCTTTAAAACTCGGAAAACCCCTTTCTATTTCCCCTATTAACTTACCTAGAAACATACTAGAGGACCTGATCTTCTAAAAAGACCACCATTAGAGCCCTAAGAGGTGGATTAGAAGGGGCGCGTCGAAGAAGATGTAACATCCTTTACCGATTATTTCAAACTTCTTTCTTCATATACATCCTCTATATGAGTTGATTAATTTTTTAATAACTCAAGTATCACTATTATACTGATATGTTATTATGAATATGGAACAAACATATTCCATCTTCTATCCATCCTATAAAAAACGAAATCACCATGCATGGGTACGTACGAACTACCACCTCAACTCTGTGGTGTAATATGTTTTTCATTACTAACATGCTTGGATGGGTATAATGATGGAAGAAATGAATATATATGATTATTATAATGTTATATTTATTCTGAAATATTACATACCATAAAATCAAATACAATTCCACAATCATGAGAATGATATCATCGCTCGTGCGTATGTAAGACCTAACGTCTCCACGATGTGATGCGATTCATTCTACTTAATCTTAATTAAAGAATGATTATATAAATTGAATGAATAAATAGGATATATGTTATACTAATACCATTCTGTAAATGATATAGCGATAGACTAAAAAGAGGAATTAGAATTTATTTGACAAAACATGCATAAGAACATCAAGCAGCTAACACCCGAATAACAAGTAAAAATGAAATATTACTAATAAACAGATAATAATATGACCATATATGATATTATAATAAGGACTATAATTATATAATAACTCAATGACATTATCTAAATCATTAAACAGGAGGTTCAGATATGTACCAAGCATATCAAACCTAAGGTAAGTGAAAATCTCGCAATCTCAAATTTATCCGAGATTTTTTATACCACAGTATTTACTGGGGCATATTTATCATCCACATCCATGTTTCCTCATTATGTAATATTATTTATATCCTCATACAATTTTTTAAACCCAATTTTCAATTTTTATAATTTTTAGTATAAGATATGAAAGGAATCTTTTGTCATTTTCAGTACGAGATACTTTTTGACTTTTCTGGCCAGATTATGAGAAGAATGTTTTTTACCTTATATGGCTTGAACAGATTCTTATGATTTCAGAGTACATTATTTCCATGAATATTCCTTTAATATTTTTCATGTTTATTTTCAAATATCTTCTTTTAATTTAAAATTTCATGACATGTTGAGAACCTAAAATACTTTTTAAGAAGAAAGGATATTTTCCTCAAGAACTAAGTTTAACTGTTCTATCAAAATTATTTTCCATCTAAGATGATATAGGGTTATGTTTCTATCCCTATTATTACATTGATTTGATTATTTTACGATGAAATTATTTTTATGAAGTCCATTTATATTATATTTATTATGTTTTTATGGCATGGTGTTTAGGAATCCCATTCAATTACATGGGTTATGCTATGATGTATGATTTATAGTTTTGTGGCACACATAAGAATGGTTTCATTGTTAGAAAGGTTTGACCTATATATCCATCTAATGCATTGGGTAAGGATTTTTATCTCATGTGATAGACATGGATTGAACAGCAATAAATCCGGATCTGTATTACAGGGCTGGAATGAGGAGTGAACTCAGTTCAGTATTGGACTTTGTCTGCTATGATGATCTTGGAGATGATCCATGAATAATATGAAATGATTTTATATGCTTTTGTGTGTATTCCACAATGTTTTGTGTCTTATGTTATGATTCTTTTTTGGATTACATTGTAGTTCTATGATTTATCCAATATAATAATATTATGACCTCTTATACATGATAAGATTTTCAGACATCATGATCTTAAGAATATGATATGATTGAAATTTCATTTGATTACCCTTAATTAGAATTTGAGCTCACCCTTTTGTATTTATATTTTCCCCATGTCAAAAATAAGGGTATTAAATATCTTATGCCAAAAAATTTATATATGATCTAATAAATGGGAGAAAACCTAGGTTCTTTTATGAATCAGTTGTTTATGTTTCCCAGTTTATAAAGACACTACACCTATACGGTCCTGTCATGCTTTTGTAATATTTTGTGATAAATATACTTCATTTATGATTTATTAACAATGTATGTAATGTATGGGTCCTTATATTTTGTATCATAGGAAAGGTATAGTTAACTTTTGAAACTAGGATGTGAACACCATAGTAAGCACTCTAAGGATATGTCTAAGAATATGAAAAAATCCTAGTGTTTTAGAAATGGCCATGAATAACCTATGATAAGACTTAATTTGTGAAATTTTATTCATGATTATGTGGTTTTTCTGTTTTAATTAGTGTTTATCACATTAACCTTCTTGGTTTTAGTCAATTGCTAGAACCCGAAGGATCCGTGTTAATGCTAAATGCGACGAGAAATGAAATGATTGTCCCCTTAGCAACCAAACGTTATAGGTGATGGAATTAAAAATCATGTAGCCATGTTCACACATCATTCTCAAGCTATGAATCACACATGACATCCAAATGAGAACAGGAAGGAGCAACATTCTATTGAATCCTTCATGAGGCAGCAGCCACCTTCATTCAGTGGGTCTTCTGATCCATCACTGGATGGACAATGGATCAATACCACTAAAAAGATATTTTCAGTTCTATAATGTTATAAACCTAATAAATTCCTCTTAGCAGTATGTCATTTGCAAGGTGAAGCTGATCAATGGTGAAATATTATCAATAATATGAGGGAAAGAGATGAAATTGGGTCTATGGAATGGGATGAGTTCAAGAACATATTTTTCAATAAGTACTTCCCTCATATTCTTCGAGCAAATATGGAGAAATAGTTTCTTGAAATAATGAAAAGGGATGATGAATCTATGGGTACCTACAAATACAATTTTACAAGACTTGCAAGGTACGGTTCAAAAATTATTATCCAACCTATGAGTACGATCGATCGATTCTTTAGTGGCATAAAACCAAGAATTCTAAGGGCATTAGCCATATGGAACATCAATATATATGAGGAAATTGTTCGATGTGGTCTTACGGTTGATATATAGATTTGAGTAACCCATAAGTCATATAGGTTTGATAGGAAGAGGAAAATGGAATTCAAAGGAAAATCTAAAGACCACAAAAAAAAAGATTATGAGTTTTTTTATGCTCAATGTGAGGAAATAAAGATGGAGGGAATTGTCTTATATGGATATGTAAATGTTATAATTGTGGAAAAAAGGTCACCAGGTGATTTAATGTCGTAGTGATTGGAAAAATATGTCTAATGATGCGAAGAGAGAAAAGTCTACACAGAACACACCTCTTACACATCAGTGTTACAAGTTGAAGGAAATGTGGAGTTAATCCAATCAATTCCCTAATCCAAGGGTTGTTGATGATGATTGAAGTCAACAAACTCTTAAGGCCAAAAACAAAGGAAAGTCACATGAAATTTCTATCAGCGATGTGGAGTACGATAATGAAGTGGTGAAAGGTACACTTACCATCCACTCTAAAGTAGAAAATGTTTTATTAGATTCTGGATCCACCCACTCTATAATTTATGAATAAATTTCTAAGGGTATCGCCATTCTACCTTATTAATTAGATGTTGAGTTAGTTGTCACAAATCTTAATGGAACAACAGTTGCATCAAAAGTTTATAATTTTTCTCTAATTGACATTTTTGGGAAAGTGCTTCTTTCAAATCTTGTGATCCTCCCGTTAGTGGAATTTGATGTCATTCTCGGCATGGATTTTCTTTTCTTATATGGAGCTCATATCAATTTCCAAATAAGGTAAGTCACATTTCATATTCCAGATCAATCTATGATTATTTATCGATGCAAGGATAAATATAACCTTATAGTTGAATTTTCATCGATCTTATGGGACTTGATTACAATAAATGAAGGTTATTTATCTCAAATGGTTACAGAGAAACTCATGATTAAGAATATTCCCATTTTATGAAAGTTTTATGATGTCTTTACAGAGGAATTTCCATTTCTTCCACCAAATCGGGAAGTTTAGTTTTCAATATAAGTGATACTAGGTGCTATGTCCATTTCAAAGAAACCTCATATAGTAGCCCAAATTGAGTTATAGGAATTGAAGAAGTGACTCTAAGAGAATCTTGATAAGGGATTTATATTCCCTAGTGCATCACCTTGGAGAGCACCTATTCTGTTTGTTAAGAGGAATGATGGATCAATTCGACTCTGCATTGATTAACGAGAACTTAATAATATCACAATCAAGAAAAAATATCCTCTCCCACACATTGATGACTTATTTGACCAACTATACAGAGCTCAATACTTTTCCAAGATTGATCTTCATTCAGGGTATCACCAATTAAGGGTCAAAAAGGAAGATATACCGAAGAAGACATTCTATACAAGGTATGGAGACTATGAATTTATAGTGATTACATTTGGTCTTACTAATTCCCCTACTATCAACATGGATCTTAGGAATATATCCTTTAGAGACTATCATGATGAGTTTGTGGTGGTCTTTATAGACGATATTCTTGTTCATTCAAAGAGCAAGGAAGAACATGAAAAATCACTTAATAATTGTATTGAAAACCTTGAGATAGGATAATATTAGTGAAAAATTTACCATGTGTGAATTTTGGCTACAAAATCATTCTTTTTTGGGTTACATAATCACAACAGAGGGGATGTCTGTGGATCCAGAAAAAATAGAGGTTATCAAAAAATGGTTGAGACTAATAATAGTAACTGAGATCCGAATTTTTATTTGTTTGGATGGATATTTTCAATTTTTTGTGAAATATTTTTCATGATTATCTAATCCACTCAATAGGTTGACTCGAAAATGGGTTAAGCTCATTTGGATAGAGGAATATGAAGATAATTTCAAGGAGTAAAAAATAAGGTTATCCAGTGCACCTATGCTCACACTACTTTATAGTGGCGAAAGGGTTGTGATCTACAGTGATGAATCCAAGAATGGATTGGGGTGTGTTCTCATGCAAAATGATATAGTGATAGGTTATTCCCCACGATAGTTCAAAATCCATTAGAAAAGTACCCAACTCGTGATTTAGAGTTAGCCGCGGTAATATTTTAATTAAAAATATGGAGGCATTATCTTTATGGAAAGGTGTGATAATTATACTAATCATAAAAGTTTGATGTATATATTCACACAAAAGGAGATTAATATGTGACAATGAATATGGTTAGAGTTGATTAAAGATCATGATTGCTCTATACATTATCACCCTGGGAAATCAAACAAGGTGGAAGATGCATTAAGCCGATTAGACCATCCAATCTTATCCATGATGATTATCATGAAAGATCCAATATTTATGGATTTAAAAAGGATGGATCCTGAAATTATAATTGAGGGGGAAAATATTATCTTTATTAAATAAATGTTCAACCATCTATATATGTGAAGATTAAAGAGGCACAAAAATGAGATGTAGAGTTACAAAAAAATGTGAGAAATGTTCCTAAATTCATCATTGATTGTGATAAAATAATAATGTTTAGAAATCGAGTTTGGGTTTTTCCCATACAATAATTAAAGAAGGAAATATTGTATGAGGTTCATAGTTCTTCATTCTCTGTTCACCCTAGAAGCACGAAGATGCATAGGGACCTAAAAGAGTACTTCTGGTGGGATGGAATGAAAAGAGATGTTGCTGAATATGTCTCTCAATGCTTGGTTTTTCAGTATGATAATCCTAAAAGATAGAAGAATAAGAGGATATTGAAACCATTACCCATACCAGAATGGAAACAGTAAAACAACACTATGGAATTCTCACCGAAATTCCCCAAACATCCAAAGGAAATAATACTACCTACGTTATAGTTGATCTCCTTATGAAGTCGACAAACTTCATTGCTATGAGAGAGGAATTTTTTCTCTTGACCGACATGCTAGGATATATGTAGAATAAGTGGTATGATTTCATGGAGTACCACTTTACATTATATATGATCAGGATCTGAGGTTTACCTCAACGTTCCGGTGAAGTCTTCAGCATGCTCTAGATATAGAGTTGAGTTTCATCACAGCTTGTCATCCTCAAACAGATGGTCAGTCTAAAAGGAAAATTCATACTCTTGAAGACATGTTGAGAGCCTACTCTATGGATTTAAAAGGTTGTTGGGATCAACACCAACCATTGGTGTAATTTTATACAACAATAACTTTCAATACAGTATTCAGATGGCTCCTTATGAAGCCATCCATGGAGAGAAGTGCAGAACTCCAAATTGCAGGGATGAACATGGGGAAAGAAAGCTATTAGAACCTGATCTTGTAAATTAAATGGTAGAAAATTTCAGATCTATTAATCAACACATAAGAGTAGCTCAGAGTCGACAATAAAGTTATGCAGACAATTGAAGAAAAGATGTAGAGTTTCATGTGGGAGATAAGGTGTTCTTAAAAATATCTCCATAGAAAAGAGTAATGAGATTTGGATAGAAAGGAAAGCTTAGCCCAAGGTATATCGGTTCTCTTGAAATTATAGATCATGTTGGGATGGTATACTACAAATTGGTGCTTCCACCAAATCTATCTCATGTTCATGATGTGTTCCATGTATCCCTCCTGAGAATGTACATTCATGATCCTTCACATGTACTGAGCACAGAAGTCATACCGACGAAGCAATATCTTTCTTACGAAGAACAACCAATAGAGATTATGGATGATAGTGAAAAAGTTCTATGAATCAAGACCACTCGTCTGGTTAAAAATTTTATGGTGGAACCACCAATTCGAAGAAGCTACATAGGAACATGAGGATAAGATGAGGGGGAGGTATCCTCATCTGTTTATTTCCAAGTGACGAAGTGTGAATGTGATATTATGTTTAAGGGGGATATAATGTAACACCCATATGTGTTATTAAATATTTAAATAATTTTTCAGCAGCTTTTTTTGCATGAAATCATGAGTTTAATCAAACTGTGAGATGCCCTTAATAAAATGTTACCATTATAACCTAGCCATTATGTTAGAGAGAATAAATATAAAAAACTATTACAAAAATATATGATAAATTTAAATCAATTATTTGTCATATTAGTATTTTTGTGAATAAAATTGATAAGATATGTATGTTATTAAAATGGTATTTTTGATATTCAACAAATAGATATTAAAAGAATGTTTTTCCACATTGTAATAGAAAAAACTTTTAGACACACTAATAATTTTAATATTACAATGTAAACCTTCTATTTGGAAGTGGAATTTAAAATTTTACTTTGGTTAAAATTCAGATATTTTTCAGATAAACTTTATAATTTGATGAATAGTATAAATATGATAAATTTTAATTAAAAACAAATTTTTTCATTGAGATAATTTGAATGGATAGATTATAATATTGAATGGTTTTAAAGTACAAATAGAATATATTTTTACTATTTAATATAATTTATTTCGTTATCATTGATTTTACATTGAATTCATAGATAAAAACATTTAAATCTTTTTCAGTGTTTTAACTTTTAAATTTCGTTTTCTCAATAGTAGGATGAATTTTAAATTAAATACTGCCACTTATGTGCATGGAATTTTGAAAAAATTATTCTAATTTGGATTCAGCAGGTTCAAATAATTATAACAGGATAATTTTTACTTTTAGTCATTATAAATAGTAACTACAGTAAATTTTATTTACCATAGTTAATGGTAAATCAAGTTATTAAGGGTAAATATAATAATATAAAATTACCCTAACAATTGTAGTAATATAATTGTATGATTATACTTTTCCCTAATTTATACTTGGGTCGAACTGGAATCTATCGGAACGCACTTGGATATGATTAAGACCATTAATTTATTTTATTTAAAGAAATTGATATATGTCTCACCCAAACTTTAATAAATAATGGATTTTTAATATAAGGATATATAGAATATAAATTCGATTATAAATACTCATTTTAAAGCTGAAATGTTTTTCTTTATTATGGTAAATCATTTTTAATTTTTAAGAAATATTTAATTACCTTAATAGCGCATACATTAATGATGCAGAAATTATTTATTTAGTGGAGAATCAATAATATAGATTTTATTAAAACAATAATACCTATAAAAAGGACAAAAAACATGAAAAAAACTTATTAGTCGATTAAATATATACATTAATCATCCACGGGTCGAAATGTGCACCATTTGAAGACTTATAAAATAGATTATGATATTTATATTATATTATTTTAAAAGATGTCAGTGTTGTCACCCTCATACTTTAATAAAGATAACATTTTAAAAGTTGGTTGTTTTAGAAGATAAATTAGAATAAAAGTATTCTTATGAAATCAATTATATGTATCATCATATTAGTATTTTATTTTTAATATTTATTCAAAAAATAAGTATGTTAAATAATTATACAAAAATGTTGGTGTAATTATTTTATTAAGAGAAATATCAAATAAATGGTTTTAAAAATATAAAAATAAACACTATAAAAACGAATTAATGTTCTAAAAATATTTTATAGATAAATATTACATGTTATAAATATATAAAAAAAATTCTAACATATATTCTGTGTGGATTTTATTTAAATTCAAATAAATGAATAGTGTCAAAATTGACACTATTGATATTTCATATTATTAAATTGTTTAAAAATCTCAAAAATAATTAAAAATTATAAATTGAAATTTATATGGTATAAAATTTCCAAAAGTATCCAATTATAGACAATTAACAACACATATGTATTTATTTATAAAAATTTAAAAATTAGAATATTATAATGAAAAATAAAATTAAATATATTAAATAAGGTTAATTCAAAAAGATAAGGTTTATAATAAAATCAAAACAGGTTTAAATTTGATTTGTTGATGATAATACAACCCTATAATATATCATTTTTAAATTTTAGTTACTTTGGATTTTTTTATGTCGGATTTGAGTTTATTATAAATCAATATTTTGGAGGTTTCCAAAAGTTCCCCTCTACTCTATTATAAAAAAGGTACCTCCTCCCTCTTATCTTCACTCCATTTCGATGTTTCAAAATCTGTAAAACCCTACCCATTTCCATTTGAAACTTACCTAGAAACATTCTATAGGTCTTGGTATTCTTAAAAGACCAGTTTTAGTTCCCTAAGAGGAGGATTTAGAGAGGCACATCAAAGAAGAGGTAACATTCTTTACCGATTCTTTCAAAAAACATTCTTCTTAAACATCCTCTATATAATTTGTTTAATTTTTTTATAACACAATTATCACTTGTATACTGATATTTTATTATGAATATGAACAATCATATTCCATATACTATCCATCCTATAAAAAATGAAACCACCACGCGTGCGTAAGTACGACCTACCGTCTCCACGCCGTGGTGTCATCTTTTTTTCATCACCAACATGCTTTGATGGGTATAATGATGGAAAAACAATTGTATATTATTATTATAAATTTATTTTTATTATTAAATATTGTACACCAAAAACATCAATACAATTCCACAGTCATGATAATTATATCATCACTCGTGGATACGTACGACCTACCATCTCCACGATGTGATGCGATTTGTTCTACCTGATCTACATTGAAGAATTATTATATAAATTTAACGAATAAATATGATATATATTATACTAATACCATTTTGAAAATGATATAGTTATAACATAAGAATATGAATAATAATTTATTCTATAAAACATGCATAAGAACATAAAGCAGTTAACACCCGAATAACTAGTAACAAATACATGTTACTAATAAAAAGATAAAAATATGACCATATATGGAATCATAATAATGAATATGATTCTGGAATAAGTGAATGAAATTATTTAAATCATTATAATGTAGGTTCGGATACGTACCAAGCATATCAAACCTAAGGTAAGGTAAAATCTCACAAACTTGTTTTTATTTGATATTTTTTATACTTCGGTATTTACTGGGGCATATTTATCATCCACATCCATGATTCCTCAACAGGTAATATTATTTATATGATCATAAAATTTTTTAAATCCAATTTAACCAATTAGTGAATATTTAGTATAAGATATGAAATGAATCTATTTTCATTTTTAGTATGAGATAGTTTTTGAGTTTTCCGGCCATAGTACGAGAAGAATTTTGTTACCTTATACGAAATGAACAAATTTTTTATGTTTTCATAGAAAGTTATTACCATGAAGATTCATTCACAAGTTATCATGTTTATTTTCAATTAACATGTTTTATTTTAAAATTTCATTACATGTTGAGTACATAAAATGTTATTGAAGAAGAAATGATATTTTCATCAAGAACTAAGTTCAAGTGTTTTATCAAAACTATTTTCCATCTAAGATGATATAGGGTTATGTTTCTATCCCTATTATTAAATTTATTTTATTATGTTTCGATGGAATTATTTTTCTGAAGGACTTTTATCTTATATGAATCATGTTATGATGGCATGATGTTTAAGAATCCCATTCTATTACATTGGTTATGTTATGAATTATGATTTATGATTTTGTGGCACACATAAGAATGTTTTCATTATGAGATTGGTGGGACCTATATCTCCCTCAAATTCATTGGTTAAGGATTTTTATCCCATGCGATAGACATGGTTGGAACGACAAGTAAATATGGTTTTGTATTAGAGGGCAGGAACAAGGAGTGAACTCGGTTCAGTAATGGGATTTTTCCACTCTGATGGTCTTGGCGATGATCCATAACTAATATGAAATTATTTTCTATGCTTATGTGCGAAAGCCACAATGTTTAATGTCTTAGGTTCTTATTTTTTTGGGATTACATTGTAGTTCTATGATTTATCCAATGACATAATACTATGACCTCTTATGAATGATATGATTTTCAAACGTTATGATCTAAAGAATATGATATGATTGAAAATTCATTTGTTTCACCTTACTAAAAATTTGAGCTCACCCTTTTTTGTGTTTCTTTTCCCCAGGTCAGGAAGAACAATATTAAATATTAAATTCAATAAAGGATTCAAGATCTGATCAAATAAATGGGAGATAATTTAGATGATTTATGAACCCATTTTTTATGTTTCCTAGTCTCTAAAGACACTATACCTATACGTTACTGTCATGGTTTTGTTATATGTTATGATAAATATACTTCATTTCTGAAGTATTAAAAATGTATGTAATGTATGGGTTGTTATCATGTCCTTATACATCTCTGTGTTTCCAGTGTGCATAGATAAATTTGACCTATGGACGTCTTCCAAAAATTCTCTTTTTAGCTTAGTTATTGATGGAATACAAAAAAAATTCCCAAATCGTAGATCACCATATTCACAAATAATGACTGTTAATTTTTCCTCAATCAAGCCGTTGATTTTATAATTAAAGACATCATCGTTATATTCAGAATTATTTATACTCTATAAAAAATATGTTTTTGTAATAATTTGAATGATGATTTATGTCTACCATTACTTAGAAATTCCAATATCCATATTTACTAGATCCATGATCATAATATTCTTCTCAAAACTCCTTTGGGTTACTATTCCCTGATCTTTCCTACGCAATGCACCTACATTTTATTTTCTTTTTTTGGATGAAAGTGTATTGATCAATCATAATCTTTGAGTAATTTTATAAATAACCTTTTTATAATGTTGAGATCTTTCTATAAGAATATGTATTTCATGATTTTATGATCAATGTATATATCACATATTTCTCCATATAGATTATGTCTCCATATTTTCAAAACAAATAATACATTCGCTAACTCCATATCACGGGTTGGGTAGTTCTATTCATGAGTCTTCAATTGCATTGATTCATATGCAATTACTTTTCCATTTTACATTAAGACACAACCAAGTCCATTTTTCAATGTGTAATTATATATGGAAAACCCATCACTACCAGATGATAGTGTCATGATATGACCATTGACTAATCTTCCCTTTAGCTTATCAATGAATCCTTCACATTCCTTTTTCTGGACATTTGAACACCTTTATGTGTAAACATGGTTAAGGGGTTTGGAAGATGAGAAATACTATTAACGAATCACTGATAGTAACCTATCAAACCAATGAATCTATAAACCTTAGGATCATTTACATAAAAATCCATTATTATAATTTTACTCACATAAAGAATTTGTTTTTCATAGTACCCCACCTCCATAAAAATGAAACATTGGACACCAATTATGTTTCCTCTTCCCTTTTCACTGATGAGCTAGGAGACCCCTATCCCCACACATATATGAAACTACCAGTCCCTTCAATCATTTCATAGGGTTTTTCTTCCCACAGTTTTTACAAGATTCAAAATGTTGTGTTTTCAAATTCATAATTTTCATATCTCCATTTTAATGATTCTCATATGAACTATTAATAAATTGGTTTTCTTTGATCATATTTATTGTAGAAATCACATTATCCATCTTGATGGAACATAAAACTATCTATTCATATGATGAAAAATTCTGAAAAACATGTTCCCTTTGGAGATTTGGCTTATGAACATCAAATAAGTGGTCAATTTTTCACTTTGTGTTGAATATATAATCCAAAAAATACCTAGCACACCATGTAAAGGTAGCTTCATAATCCATTACACTCTATTATTCCTTATGTTTTAGTCTACACAACTTTATATTCATCTAAATTTATTGAACATGAGGGAATTATTTATCTAAGAATGTCGCCTTAATATTTCTCATGTTCTTATGATAAATTTATTTATCTTCCTTAGTATTCTGGATTAAGAACTACCACTGATCAACATCACTATGAGACAATATATGATACATTTTACAATTTTATGATGCATTCCAAGACTATAAAAATCATCTATAGAGAAATAATCCATTACTTATCAATAATTGGTTTAATTGACCCACTAAAAAATTAAGGATTCTACCAAATAATGTGATATAGTATATGAAATTCTCTCAGTGGGAAATTTTACTCAATTCAGGAAACGTTATTTTTCATAACCTGACTGAACTGCCATAATATTTCCATAATTTGATCTCTTCCAATACCACCTATATTAGTTTTATTAGTTGGAAAATCTCAACATTTTCCATGAGTATTAATATAGTTCATCCTTCCCAGTGCCATTTCTAAAAAATGGAATATATGGTGTTATATCAAGAAATCATGAATTTAAAATATGTTATAACAATAAACATAAATTCATCTAAAAACATTACATTGGGTACATTTAGGGAATTTTTACATTTAAATACATCATAATTGCAGGTAAAGAAAACGTGAAATATCGTATGTAAATCCCCTGAGAGTGTCAAGACAGGTGCAAAGTAAGGCCCATTTTTATGTACCATGTTACCCCAATTTAGGCCCAAAACCTTTTGTCAGAGTTGTTACTCTTAGTTATATCGATCCTTGAACCACATCCACTTGTTGTATCTAGACGTGGATGCACCCCTTGGAGTACAAACATAATATATACCTTAAATAATAATAGTATGTTCTTGTATAATTATCATAAATATATATATTAGGGTGGTTCTCTATAATATAATATTTCAAAATATAGTTTATATGGATTCTATTAAACATCTTCTGATACCAAATATAATTCATTAACTCAAAAATCCCAGAGATGGATCATTATTTTATTACAGTATCATGGTTTTAATGAAACAAATCATGAAGCACCATTCATTTTAATAGTCTTGGAAAGATCGAATACATACATGATAACCATAATTCATTGGGAAATAGGAAATTCATATATGATACATAAAAACAAATAGAGTCCTTCCAGGAATTCTTATTAAATGATTTCTTCATCATAACATGGGGAAAGGAAACATAATAACAATGACCTAAAATGCTTAGTAAGTGTTAGTAAAGAAGAATCAATAATGAATCCATAGTAATAAATTAACATGGAAAGGAAAATAACTAATAACAGACACCAATGAAATAAATAGATAAGGGAAATTAAATATGGTAAGGTATGAAACTGAAATGCATTCCATTTAATCAATTAAATCAGATAAAATGTCTCCATAGATATGATGATAAAGATATCATAGAGGAATAATAACTGAAATATATATGAATGAAATTATTAATTCCGGGACATCATGTCTTTGGAACATGAGTACCTATACTTTCAAGAACCATCTTCCAACAAATTTAAAACTATAGCTAGAAACATGTTTAATTTAGACAAAATAATCATCTCTTGTGAACCTATTGATGTATCGAGAAGCTATATAATGTTTAGGATCCACAAAGCATTTCATATAAAAATTCATCCAAATCTAAAATAATAAATTTAATCAATAGAAAATATGACTTATGAAATATTTTTATTAAATAAAAAATAATGATTTATAAATAATTCCCTAGTTAATCAAATAATTATCAAATTAAAAAAACACATGTAAAATGATATACAATTTATGAAATAATAATATCCATTGTATGAAAATATATATTATCTAATAAATTTACAATGAAAACTGATTATAGTAAAATGATTATTTGAAGGGAAATTTCAAAATAACAAAAGGAAGTGAGATTGCAATGATAATCATTGAGAACATTCTTGAAGAGAATAATATTTAAACATTACAAAGTTCCCCATAAAACATTGAAACATTTGAATTAGAATATCTAAAAAAGTATGACATTAAATTAAACTTATAATATCTTGATAATAAAGGTATTAAAGATATAACATGATATTGGAACTATATATACTAAATAAATGTGAATTTGTGCATAATAACCAGTATGTTTCAATGGAATGTAAACAGAAATTAAATTAACTTACCTTATATTTCTTTTTCTGTGGTATTTATCCTCATTTATAATGGTTTAAAATATATTAATATATTATACCAACACAATTATATGGTTTATAATATCATATATCATCTTCATATACTTTCTTATTAGTCGTTTGTTAACAATCATTCATTATTTTCACAGTTTTGGTTGTTATTTTCCATATCTACACAAGTATGTTTTGAATTGTTATTTGATTATACTATTACATATATTTTGATTTAATAATATATATAATGTAAACCATGATTTATTTATCATATATATTTAGTACATATTCATTTAGTATAATCTATAATTATTAGAGATAGGAAATTGAAAGCACTGTTCATGGACACAGAAGCCCGTACATAACCAGGAACGATACATTCATTTATTTTTTGTATTGAAAGAATTTAAACTAAATGATACATATTTATATTATAATTATGGTCTCATATTTATGTTACATATGCTAAATCATTTTATTAAAAACATCCTTTATACATTTTGTGTAAGTCTTGATTGAGTAATATCTCTTTGAGGGGACTGTTATCCACACATTCTCAAATGAAATTATCTTATTTACACAAGTTTGAAAAAATAAATGTACGTTATAAAAAACATTTAAAAAAGAATATATACATTATAAATATAATATATATCACATACAAATATCATTTCCATCATAATGTCCACAATGAGAGGTGGTAAAGGGTATATAAACAATAATCATTTCTTGACGCAATAGTTCTCCATAAGGAAAATAATATGTTCATTACCAAATAGATGGAGGCATGTGTAAGTATAGGTCAAAATAGTATCATAAAAATATATAATTATATTTTGAATACTGTTGTTGTTTCATAATAATGTAGTAAGTATATTTTAGTGGTTTGATAATGGAGATAAAACAAAAGAGCTTGAGAGATGATGTTACCTCATAATCAGGTAACTACTTATCGTTTGTACAAAAATGCCTCATTGGAAGGATTTCCTCAAAAAGGGAGACTTCAATATCAAGGGTAGTGATATTGGGCAGCTATATGGGCACAGTGTGGCTGAATCTAAGTGGTTTGAGAGGTGTGAGGAATGGGGGGGGGAGGTGGGTCCTTTTATAAGGGAGGTAAATGACTCACTTAGCATTTTCGAAAAAAGTACAGTATACCCATGTTTTATATAACAATATTATTAAAAAACCATCCAATATCAACAATGGAATGTTCATGGAAGATGTATGGCTATAAAATGGGTTTTTGACAAGTGTCTGTGTCATTTTATCCTATATGTTAATGTTGCAGTCCTTTAATAAGCTTAATATTACATTAATAATTTTAATTACTATTATTTATTTACAGTAATATTTATTTTAAAAAATAAATTTTGTCTTCTTAAAAATTATAAATCATTCAAATTCTAAATTTGGATTCCATTTTTCCATGTTCTAATAAAAAATGTGGGATAAATTAATTTAAAATTCATCCCTCTGGTGAGATGGCAATGCCGAATTTCTATGTAAAAACGATTAGAAGTTTGATAAATTTTTGAAATTCAATTTAAATGAGATGAAAAATTGTTTTGAACAAGATTTAAATATTTTTCACTTTTCATTAAAAATTAATATTTACTGAAAAATACACAAAATTTAACCTAAGATAATTTTTCTATTGATCCTAAAAATATAAAGTATATTTTTAAATAATAAACATATAAAATGGTTAAAAATCAGATTTAATAGGGGTTATACATCCAAAGAATGTAAAAATGCCTATATATAAATATAATATATTATAGGTAATATTGGGTTTCTTTTTATCTTATGCATATGAAATATATTAAGTGAGAGTAAAAATATTTTTTTCGATATATAATATATATACTCACTATATAATGACTCTAAAAGTGATATAATTTAAATGTATATGAAGAAATATGACTAAGTAATGTTTTTTTAAAAATTAGGTGTTGTGTGTGTTGTAAAGATATTAAAAAATCTAAAGGAAAATATGGTAAAGTATTGGGGTTAAATATTTACTCCCATACACAATTTATCTTTAACTCCTTATTTTATGTCAATGATATCTTAATCCTATATCACAGGAATAAAACAGGTCCCTTTAGAAGACAATAATATTATTATTTAATCCATTCTCTATTGACAGATAATGAAAAATTAATTTTTTCAACAAGCTCTAAATCTCCCTTGAATAACACACTGAGGATTGTGTAGAAAATAAAACATATTTTTTTAATTTTTAAAAGAATAGTTAGAGTAAGGAAATTTCAATTAGAAACATTTAACCAACCTTAAAGTGTTATTTGAATGATCGATTCATTAAAATCCATTGTTAAATCCTTATAAATACACTAATTTTTATATGATTTTATTCTAATACCATCTAAATCAATCTAAACTACAAAAATTATATCACTAGTATCTTATAAATAAATATTTTATAATTTTAAATCCCAAAAGGACTTGTTATATTTATCAATTGAGATGTGTCTTGATTTATCATTTAATAGCCTGAATTTAGACATTCTTCTAGGAGAATTAATATATTCTTAACTTGTATAGAAGGCCTCATATACCTTTATGGACCGATCCTTTCATGATCCAATATTTTTTTCTAAAATAGATATTTAAATACCTATTTTAGTCATCAACTATTCTATAATACTGATGATAGTACGAATTTCATGTATTGTGGAAACATAGTTAACAGAAACTAATATATACTCATTATTATGAGATTATAGGAAATTTCCTATAAAATATAACCCTATAAAAAAAATCTAAACCTTTTGAATTTCCTTTTGAGTTAAATCCTTTTTTCTTTAAATATTGGTTAACCTTTGGAATATTTTCCAGCCCACCAAAAGAATCCAATTATTATTAAGGAGAGTGTGGTTATTTAATGTATCTTGAATATATTTTAGAGCTATTATTTAACCCCATAAAGAAGAGTGGAATCTTTAAATAATGGATAAATCCTTCTCTTTATGGGACAAAATTTCTCATAATTCCATCAGGACACCATCTAAATACAATAGGATCATCTATAAGATACTGATTACGGCCTAAAATGAATTTCATTATTTTGTTTAGTGATACATATTTAGTTATCATCCCACCAGTGATGAATTTATAAAAATATGCAAAACCAATGTTTTCAATTAGATAATAAGAGTTTAAATAGGCTATAGTGGGCGATGAATTTTATTTTAAAAACTAACCTTAAACAAAACACACGTCCTCTTAAATAAAAATTATAAGACACACAGATCATCTAATGATCATGGTGTTTGAATCAGAACCAGGAGTAATCTGATTATACCAGTGTGTTATTGGTCTCAAAGTCACACCCATATATATATATATATATTATAAAGATATGTATAAAATTATCTTTATAATAAATATGATGAATTAAAAATTAATCTTGTATAATAATGAAAAAATTACTATTATAAAAATAATGACTTACAAAATTACAATATAATTCAATCTTTAACATTAAGAGTTAAGGTATCCAGGAACCCTAGCTCAATGTATCCAAAATTACATACCTATTTTTAGGTTTGTATTTTCATAATAGAAAATCCAATTATATAGTGATCTGTATTGCTCTATTTTCCTATCCCTGAAATCCCTCAAGAAGATGATCATTCATTGTCTTTTTAACCACATAATCCCTTAATCTGATGGATTGGATTCCCTACCATCATGTCACTAGAATCCCTTGACCATTAACATGTTCAAATAATGAATACAAAATAATATTTATCTAATATACACTCTTTATAAATATTCTTTAAAACATAAACTCTGTAATGAATTATAAACATAAGGAACAAGGTGTTCATGTAGGGAAATCATTAAAATATTTTAGTTATGATAGTTTCATATACCAAATCATCAATTGTAATTATAATTATAAGGAATATACATATGGTAATATTTCTATGTTAGTTTAAATGGCCATGGGAAACATTCACATAAAAAGATCAAAATGATAGGGATCTTGAACATGACACTAAGAATTTCAAATCCCGTTATCATTTATTTTATAAACATTAAAATTATTTTATTCTTTCTTCCCGATAGATAAAAATATATATATATCGATTATAAACATTGAATAGTACGATGGAATTACATATTTGATAATCAATCAGATAATATGAATAAGGGACATTTTTATGTATTAGTACTAAGATTAATATGATAGTAATGAAAATTTTTAGTCTGATAGATATGTCAAATGTCTAACCATTTGTATGAAAAAAGGTTTCCCGAATGTAATATAAAATCCTTCAGTACCATAGATTATATTTAATAATAAACATTTTTATTCATATGATTTTAGAATTATGTCTTAATTTGGTATATATACATTCTTTCAAAAAATAATACTAAAACACTAGGAAATATAATTCTATTGAACAAGATTTTATTAAAGGGTTTGTAATTTAAAAATATATGGAATAGAAAAGTAGAATGTAATAATTTTGATTCAAAAATACCCCTTATTGGAATGATATAAAAATAACACTTAAAATGAAAACTAATTAAATTGAACAACATAAAAGACATTTTTCCTTTAAAAACATTGAATAAATACTTCATTTACTAACCCCCCAAGTTAATTATATATTTATTATCCAATGATAAGTAATAATAATTTTGTATATCAACATTTTTAAAATATATTCTTATAATTTTATCCCCCTTTTGAAACATTCCACCTAAAACATAACTCTTGAAACGTCTCTATACATTCTCCCATCAAAATTATATATTTATTAATTTATTCTCCTTAAAAATTTACCAAGTCTATGATTTAAAAAAATAATTTGTAAGGAACATATAATTTCATTAAAATCTATTAAATCAATAACATATGATACAATTGTATATGAATTAAGGAGTGAAATGAGAAAAAAAATAATGAACACACATCCAATGAAAATTGGAATTCATTCTATCAAAAGAAAATATTACATCATGTGTTCAAAATAAAATTATGTTTCCCTATTCATTTAATTTTTCATATTCAAATTCATTTTCATGTACTCATCATGAACCTTATGAGAATCAATGATATAATAATGAAGCTTCATGATCAGGTCCTCCATCACTACCTCCTTCTAATCATCAAATTTTATTTTCATAACTTAGTCTGTGATCCTTTTTCCACCTTCATAAGGAAAATCAAATCTTTAAAAAAATTTACTCTTCTATTCTATGACTCCAAATTGTGAACTACTTCTTTTAGAAGTTTCACTTCAAGATTATGGTCATCTATAATTTCTCTGAATTATTTTACAATCATCACTTGGTCTGAATCATTTATAGATAAATTTTCAAAATATTCATCCATTTCTATATAAATTTTCATGACCTAATAAATTTGATCATCATGATCATTATTTTAACTCTCAACTTGGTTTGGATACATATCCATTGAATTATATGATCTTTTCCCTAACTTGGTCTTTTATTTAAATATTTGAAAAAAAATTTCGATATTAACCAATTATTCTGTCCAAAATTCTAGTGACATTTTTTTCATTTTCTCTATTATGAATTTGATTACCCCATTCATTTATGTCTGGAAGATATGGAATCAAATCCCTTATCTTCTTTAATGTTTGATAGATGAAATCAAAAACAATGTGGGAAACTGTTTCTCCAGAAAATGATGTTCCAAATAAACCATTAGGAACATTTATTCGGGTGGTTTGTGCTACAATGTTTTCTTTAATATAAACATTGTATTTACCTTTTTGAGAAGCATTATCACCTTATAAAACTTTTACAATATCCACATTTTTTATATAATTCCACATTGTCAGATATTTCTATGTCTGCTTCTTGATCTTCTTCCTCATACTTTTATGATGAATTTTATTCCTCTTTATTTGTTGATTTTTATCCCCTTGAATTTTATAACAGTGGATCCATATAATATTTGGCATGGATTGGAATTAATTATATGTATGACTCTATTGAAATATTATTTTATTTCTAATATACATAATATGGTGTTTCCTCTTCATCACCTTAATAGTCTTCTCTTAACTATTCTTCCAGTTACTTCAATAAATTAAATATAGTTGTAATAATACCTTTACAATCTTTCTTTAAAACTGATATTTTTTCCGCCTCATATGTACTGTATTTTTCTATTATTTTTATTTCAAAACTTCTTCCAATATGTATTTTCCATTTTCCCTTATTGGAAAAACATTTGGGAAAGTTGTAGTAATGACTATACATTATTCTAATTGTAGGATGTCATCAGGGTATAAGTAGTCCACAAGATGAACATTTTATGATTGAGTAACTGGATGTATTACTAATAATGAAGATAGTTATAGACATGCACAATGAAAAATGTGATTATCTTTCAAGTAAATATTCACCCTAGATGATAAATCTATTATAACCAAGAAATATAGATTCTTATAATAGTAATAATGAGTTACACTATTATAAAATTATTAATTAATTTACCATAATATTTCATGTTTTTATAAACCATAATAAAAAGTATGAATAGTTTTACACTGAATATGTGGTTTGTTATTCCATACCAAAAAATACCTTGATTTTATGATCAGTATATAACAATCTTCATTTCCCAAAAACATCTCATTATAATTATCGGTTCCAATCTAACAATCCCCAGATTTCCACAATCCGATGGATCATTATCTATATCTTCTAGTACATAAAATCCCTCAATTAGTACCATGATCTAAAAAGAAATACAATTGAAAAATTTTCTATGGAATATACTATCCTTAACAGTATTTTTTAAAACTTCTACAATATAAATATTTATAAAGAAAAAGAAAGTGGTGTTCACATAGTGTGATATTTATATTCGTTGATTTTTTAATGCATCATCTGTAAACACTTCAAATGAAGTGATATTTATAGGCAACCCCCAATGGTCTTGTTTATGAGATAGTTTCAATCGCCTCAAATTACTATCACTTTGATAACTAATAAATATCTAGATATTTAACATGAAAGATAAAAATAGCATAGCCTGAGGTTGTTTAGAATATAAAAATTACAATTATATAATGTATTCAAACTAATAGAATAATATATATATATTTATATTATTATATTTGAATAGTCAAATGTACATCCTTATTTACTAGAAAATTGACCACCTAAATAAAGGTATGTCTGATGTATTATTACCATGATTTTTCAGATGGTCTTAAATTTTATTAGTTTGATAAACATGACATATGTCTAACCAATGGTTATAAAAAAGGTTGGTCTGATATACTAGAGACCCTTTCATTCCAATGGATTAGTTTTAATAATACAAGTTTATATTAATATGTTATTATAATTATTTCTTCACTGATAATAAATTAATGTTTTCTAAAAAATGTACTTTAATGAATGGGAAGTATAAAGATATTAATTTTTTTTAATAAAGTATTTTTGATTTCTAAAACAAACGAAATGAAATGTAGGAAGTAATACTTTTGAATCACTATATATTCCACAAAAAATGATAAGAAATGTTTGTTCAGGGGAAATGGAATTGATCTCTCAATACCCAAAACATAGGTTGCTAGGTACCTAAAAATAAGGTCATTTAATACACTTTTAGCACATTTTTTTCATTAATTTTCAAATGATGTTATTTTTACTAGAGGTTCAACATCATCTGCTTTATTTTTTCGTCTTTATTTGATAACATGTTTTTTAGTGTGGCATGGAGATTAAAAGCTATGGCGTTGGATATAATTATGTTTCACATAAACATACTTTGGTTAAACAATAAAACTAATAGTTCTTTCATAATGGTAGTGTATTTTATGTCATCTTAATCTAGTAAATTACTAGAAAAATACACAATAAATAAAAAGTTAAATTTTCTTTTCTCTATCACCTCCCTAATAATAATATAACAAGATTCACCCATAAACTCTAAGGTATGATTATTATCTTGGGTAATGGTTTAAATTGGAGAGAAATATTTCAACTTTATTTGATTTAATGACTCTATAATGTTTCATAAAAATGTAACATCCTTGAAAATAAGATAGAAAAAGGGTTTCATGATCATTGAAAAGTCCATAATTAATATCTAGTAGAAACTAATATGTAGTTGATGTTCGAGTTGTTTACTAAGAAATAACATATATGTGGTTCATTAATAAATTTTTTCACTGTTTCGAATATTAATATAGTTTATATCACATCATGATTGTTCATCTTTATGAAATATGTTTTTTAATCTTTTAATAATATATATATTGCACTAAAATGTCATAGATGTTCCTCGACTATGATGACCACTGAACGATCCATGACAGTATTATTCAAAGAAATATCTCAAGAAAAATGATATTATCATATAGGTAATATATGATACATAGTATCAAGGGTAGGAGGCTCATAAGACATCGAGACACCTTCCCATGGTGCTCACCATTAGAAATATTATTGAAAGGCGGTTAGGATAATTGACATTATAGTTTGAAATCCATAAGTTATGTGTCATTTTGTCTTCCTATATGAGGAAGTTTGTATTTGTTATTATACATTTGTTTATCATTAAAAAATACCACAAGTCATGTAAATTGACATATCAATGAAAACATTGATGGCATATGCTAGCATAAGAAGTTTGATACGTTGGGTGTATCATGAGAGATATTTCATTAATGGATAGTATGATAAATAATTTATGTATTTTATATATTAACATAAGTTGATATCTTTTTAACATTGATGGAAATATAACTACATGTTCAAATATATGGCCATGGTGTTCTATCAGAATGATCATTTCTAGAAATTCCAAGAAATAAACATCAATCACATAGCTTGATGACACTAGGATGCAACCATATTGATTATATATCTCATGATAATGGGATTATAATATGCTGTATTAATTTATAAGATGTTTTAAGTCCTTGAAACAATAACATCCTTCTATATGGGTGACATTTCATGCTTCTAGACACTAAATATGAAATATAAGCATCTCTACCTATTTCTACTAAGAAATTGGCTTAGAGGGCCTCACACTAAGTGTATGTATAATATTTATTAAAATTAATATTGAATTTAACATGTTAGAATAATTATTTTCCTTTTTTATTAATTATTTAGGTTTTGTTGATCATAAAAATTTAATTATATGATATTTAAATGAATAAGTTAGTTAAATAATATTAATAAATATTTTATTTGAAATGGTTTGTGGATATAATATATTGTATATTATGAGTGAATATTATAGTGATAATTTTTTATTAAACAAATGTTAATTATTCAAGGATTGGTAAATTATGGGGAGGACAAGTGAGTTGAGTTTAATGGTCTATTTGGAAATAATATAAATAATATATTTTTATTCTATGGTGATTCACAATTGAAGTGAATAATAATTATATTATTCTTAAGAAAATGGTTTTATATAGAGGTAATTAATAGGAAAAGGTCTTGTGTGAATGGTTCTAACTCTAAACCTACCATAACCAAAATCATAATATATCTCTTTCCATAAACACAGATATTGTGAACAACAAATAGAGAGAATATCTCTCAGGTACTCGAGAGAGTTATAGAGTTATATATTGTTCACTCTCCACCTCTTATATCAATATATCAATAAATCATGAAGAATTTTCTATGAGATTTCTAATGACATCCACCACTCAAAACAAAAGATATCTGGATCATCTATGATAGCGAAAAATTATTCTACGATGACGTTCAACAATTACGGTTCATGTGTGGATCACCGATAGGGGCACTCTAAACTTGGATCCTATGATGAAATGATGTTATTATGAGATATATACATTTGTATCACCATATATTAAATAATTATAAGTTCAGATAATTTGAGAATTTATTAGAAGATAATTATAAATTATATATTTCATTCATTTTCTTATAATTCTGATGTTTAATCCTGTCAATAATCTATATATTATAGTGTTAATGGAGTTATTCATCATATATAAGAATTATTAGTAATAAATTAATAATATATAATTTTTTTGGTCATTCCATTGAGGTGATTCAGTTGCACCTTGATCCTACAAGTGGTATCAAATAAATCTAATAGTAAATTAAATATTATTTACTAGTAGTTGATTAAATGGTATGAATTTGAAATTTATTTTACTATAGATTTATAAATTCTTGTTATCAATTTTTTTTATTTTCCCATTATTTATTTTATCCATCAGGAAAAATATCAATGTCATGTTAAAACGAAGATACATAAAAATATTCCACCTAGAGATACCAATGGTTTTATCCATATAACACATGGGTACACAATGTGGACTGAAATATTCATGTAGTGTATCCATGATTCTTTCATGTATATGATAATTATATTTGATCAAACTAATGAAATCATATTATTGACTTGATAAATTTAGATAATCTTATAGATCCGGTATAGTTGATATTGGATTTGAAAAACCATAAATCGAGTAACCTACATACATAGAGTGTAGTCCTTACATCTTTATGATGGATAATATGAGGGTCCAATGGTGTCTGGAATCCATCAGATAACATGAGGGATGCAAAAATAAGAAAATATAAGTCCACAAATCATTAATGAAGGATAAAAATCATGTTCCTCATACACATATAGAACATGGGACTAACACAATACATAGGTGCATGTCACAGTCATATGTAGAAGAGATTATTGATTGGGTAAATTCGTACACATCATGTAGTCTACTGCAAATATTGCACCTATTTTAAAATGGTGAGCGGTATTAATTTTATAATTAATCAAAATAAAATTTATTTCATGTTTATTTTGTTTGATAGTAAATTCCAAGTCATTGGGTTGTCAATTATATATTAAAATAATTTTCAATTTAAATTCTAAAACAACAAATTGTTTATGGTATTTTCCTATAGTACACTCAATGTGGTTTAATAGATTCACATTAAGTGTAATTGGAAGGCAATATGGTAGATTTTTTTGGAAAATACATTCCATTTAATTTGTACTACTCATGTTTGTTGGATGCTAAGGAAATTCCCAAGCATAGAAATAATTCTCGGTAGTTTGGACAAGTACATGTTTTCCCTCCATGTATACTGATGATCATTTCTGTTATGAAAATAATTGTTTTCATTAAAAATATTTATTGTGGTTATTCTAGGATGCTCGTATGATATTAATATCAATTGAAATAACTGGAATAATTAAAAGTTATTTATTTTAATTAAATAATAATTTTATGTAATTGAGGGATTAATTGAAAATATAAGCTCATTACAATTCTTGTCAATGATAATGAGAGGATACTATACTAGTATATGAGATTAGATTTATATTAATTTAATATTCTTATTAAGTTAAAATTATGTCCTTTAAGTCAAACGCTAATCCTTGTTATATAGGGGTCATATGCACATAGTTTCTTTTATGTAAAACCTCGTAATCAAATCCCGTAGATCGTCTCACTAGTGTGGGAGAAAAATATTATATAATGATAGACATATTAAATAGAGGAGGTATTGCATGTCCCGAAACTAATGTGAAACCAACTTAGGGTATATGTAGAATCTATGGTGGGACAATACAACACTAACCAATATTCAACTCAAGTTGTCTTCTCCTTCGGAAGAGCGTTTATTTATCATCTTCATGATACACTAACTACTACAGAATCTCATGTTCATGCTTTTCATAATTTATTTATATTAGTTGAATGGTATATTTTTTATGTTTGGGAATGATACACAATCACTTGATAAATGAGTTAAAGTGAATGCAAGAAGGAATAAAATGTAACAATAATAAACATTAGTTTTATCATAAATGGTTAATCACATTAGTATATGCTACTATATTTTAACAAGGTTTTAGATAAGATAAAAAATTTGTTTTAAAAATAATTATAGAAATAAAAAAACTAAATATTATGTTGGTGTAGACTTCCCTTACTTGAGTAAGAAGTATAACAGATAGTTTAAAGTATTAGACTAGGCTAGGTTTGGGTCCATTCAATAATCAGGGAACTTTTATCATGAAATTATGGTTTCCATAAATTTTTTCATTTCATTGTTTGTAAATGTAAGAATGATTTCATATAAATAAAATTCATGGGTTTAGAAAATAATTATCCAAAATTTTATTATTATGTATTCCACTTAATTGAACAATAAACTAAGAGTTAATATAGTTGGAGAGTTAGACATACCAAAAACCCATCAATTAAATATTCAGTCAAATATATGGGTTATGATAAGGGGAATATGGGTCCTTTCCAAATGGAATATCTATGAAACATAATATTATAAAAATGATGCTGGGTACTATTAGGTATGGAGAAAATAATCATATATTAATAATATTTATATTTATTGAATCTGATTTGATGTCACGACCCCCTCCCACCAAAGATGCCCCTCTTGAGCTGGCAATGGTGGAAGGGAGATAATGACCCCTGAGTCCCACCTCCAGTAGGCCCCAGAGTGGCGACGAGAACCAAGGGTATGAGTATTTCAAAAATATGGGAGGCATAATCGTTTTTATTTATTTATGATCAGGAAATAGGATGAGTCAAACACCATAAGAAAAAGGAAAAGTAAGTAAACCCAAACCAATCCCACATGCATGTTTAAACAGTTCTAAAACAAAGTACAAGTATAAGAAAGCTCAAAAGTACAATACCAAAAGAACCAAGATTAAAGAAAACTGCAACAACTCCAACTGTCCCAACTAGTAGGGTCCCGCATGACCCTGGTAGTCTTCCTGGAAACCTGAAAGTAAACATAGGGTGATCATACATGTATACTCAGTAGGGAAACCTAAATCTCTTGTGAACAAGTGGGGAGCCATCCTAAGGTCCCGTGAGAACAACAGAAGAAACCAAAACCTTTCAAGTAATTCTATCCACCCAACCTCACCATCCATGCTCACCAAAAAACAAAATAACAGGTAGTGGTATCTAAGAATAAGAGTATTGGGTCCCCCGAACCATTATCCCCCACTAGTTAGCTGCTCTTCCTAACGGAAAATGTCCTGACGCTACCACACTCTTCCCGCCCGCACACACCTGGGCTTCACAACCACATATCCCACCCGCACACACCTGGGGCTCACAACCACATATCCCTCATGCACACAACTGGACCTCACAACCACATATCCCACCCGCACACACCTGGGCCTCACAACCACATAACCCGCCCACACACACCTCGGCCTCACAACCACATATCTCGCCCGCACACACCTGGACCTCATCTCGAAGATTATTTGGAAAAACTAAACCTTCCCGAAGATACTTGGGCTAATACCACCCCAATAAAAACCAAGCTGAAGGGTCTTAGGTGTAAGGTCTCCTCAACCCATCATAGCCTATGGAAGAAGGAGCCGGAAGGAGTTAGTAACTAAGGGGAAAACACCCTCTCCCATGAAATTGTAGTGTTCGACACTATGTGCTCAACATGGGTGGGGTGCAAAAAAACAATAAGATACAGATTTACATATATGTATACCAAACACACATCCCAACATATAGCTTCTAAACAGATAAACTGAGGACGTGCCTTGGCCCTGCTATGTGGAAGCATGCATACAACAAACAACCCCAACCCCATTTAGGTTTTCATGTTTCAATAGAATTAGTTTATTAGTTCCTTAACTACTGGGCAATTATCCACAACTAACCATATCAATCTTTCATAAAACGCATCCCTTCCATCCACAAATAATGTTAGGAAAAAACAAGCAACACAATCAAGTCCCTTCTTATTAACCAACCAGCCCCATTGATTATTATTCCCATTTAATTATCATGCTCCACCATTCATATACTCTTACACTTTTATTTATTATTCATAACCCATAGTTCGTTCATATTCAAACACATACCTACAGCCCCACTGCCAACCACCATAACCACAAATACACCGAAACCCATACATCATTATCCCTTGATACCATTTATCGCAACCCCACTTCCCATCACCAACATAGCATTCACAACAACCCACAAGCAATCCAACCACAACCCTAATGCTCACCCGATACACAACAACCCACAAAACACCCCCTTCACATAAATAAACCCTAACAAGCACACACATATTTATTATTTCAGTTTTGTTCAACCTGGGTTATCACAAAAGGGTTCCAGTTATTCATTTAATCATCCAACTATACGTGATTAACCAATTCCAACATTCTACAAATTTTCCATCCATTAATAGTCTAGAAGGATTGGAAAACATTTAATTGTGAAAGAAAAGTCCCCCAACGACTATGATTTTCAGTAGGCATAAGCCTATTCAATTCACAACATAACAATATGATAAATAAAGATAAGAATAATAACTTCTCTATCCCTGTTCATTAAGACAGTTATTTTATTTATTAAACTAGTTCAAAAGTGTTTCATGTAAAGAAGAGGGAACCCACCCCGCATGATGGAAAATTTAGAGAGACGAAGTTAAGATCCCTACCTCCACAGGTTCTGATCACAACGCTCCCCCTTGTCAACATTAGAAGATGCTTGTCGGCGCCCGTCGCTTATGTCAAATCCCGAAAAAACCTCCTCAGGTGGAAGATGGGAAGGAAGGGGCGAAGGGAAGACAACAAATCTAGGATCAAAAGTTCTGCCTCATCGTTACGATCCCGTGGCCACTGGCAGATCGTAAATCGGAGCTCGGGCGTAGAAGTTATGGAAGAAAGGAGCTTTGGAGTCTCTCTCGGGAGATCTCTGCTCGAGGGAATGGGGAGGATAGGAGTGATTTGAAAAGGAGGAGAGGCCCCCTCCTTTTATAGGGGAGAACAACTAAAGTACACGACATGTACTTTCTAGTACATGGCGTGTACTTGGCCAATTCACATGGTCGCCACGCGGCATCCAACACGACCTTCAAAGCCGAACACGGTCGTTGACTGGTCAACACACAGTTTGGGGGAAACACGTACGTGGGGAGGGACTAAACGACGTGTATTATGGGATACATGGCGTGTACTCATTTATTTCACACTGCAATGACACATCTTCAACATGACACATGGTCGTTGACAGGTCAACACACGGTTTAAGGGTAACACGTATGCGGGGATTGACTACACGGTGTGTAATATGGGATACACGACGTGTACTCATTTATTTCACATGGTAAGGACATAGCATCAAAACGAGGTATACCCGACGAGGTGGTATAGGGTGTGTACTCACACTACACGCCGTGTAGTTACAAAATTCTGAAAAGTGTGGGAAAAGTCCATTTTACCCTCCAGAACACTTCGTGACCCTCTTTTTGACAAAGGAATGGGCCGTAGAGGTCCGATCCATTACATCAGATACCTCTTAAAACATTATTGTCCCCAAGAATTAAAAATCCAACCCGGAGGAACCCAATAAGATACCTCTTAGGGCTCTCATTATAAGAGGAACCCAAGCAACCACCCTAATCATATGTGTTAGGAATTACTTCTCCTATGTTCAGATATTATCCGCTTTAGGCGACACTGACTCGCCTGTATGGGTTTAATCGCATTCTCATTAATGCGTATCGATTAAAAATCGGGTCTTCCCACTTCCATACATTAGTATTTTTCAACTTGCACTACCCCCAACACAGTACAACCAACACACTGCCCAAACACGTGGTTTGGGGATATTCCTTCACCTATGTCGAGATATTATCCACTTTAGGCGGAACTGACTCACCCGCACAGGTTCAATCACATCCGTATTAATTCGTATCGATTAAGGATCAGATATTTCCTTTTCCCCACACATCCGGATATGCTACACAATTCCAGAGAATAAGGAAACAAAAATTCTCACAACCGACAAGCCAAGCATTCCATATATCAAAGGTATAGAGTATAACCTCAAAACAAAACTTAGAAGAACAAATCAAAACACAAGTCAAAACAACTCCAGTTAATGAGCGTACATCTAAGCCTCCCACTCCCAAGTTCTCTCCTCGAGGCCGACATGCCTCCAAAACACGCGAACCAAGGCTATGGTTCATCTACGGAGCACCTTCTCTTTATGATCCTCGATTCTAACTGGTCATTCCTCGAAGGTCATGTCTTCTCCCATATCTATCTCTCCCCAGTCTATAACTAGATAGTCATCGTGTAAGTACCGATGAAGATTAGAGACATGGAATATGTCATGAACCATCTCCAACTGATGTGGTAGGGCTAGCTGATATTCCACCTCACTGACTCGCCTCAGCACCTCGAAAGGTCCAGTGAACCTAGGGGAGAGCTTACTCCCTTTCCCAAACTTCCGCTTCCCCCGTCAAGGGGAAACCTTCAAGAACACATGATCTCCCACCTCAAACTCCAAGGGCCTCCTCTGACGATCATCATAAGACTTTTGTCGTTCCTGAGCCGCTTTCATCCTTTCATGCACAAGCTAGACTTTCTCTATCATTCTTTGTACAACCTCTGGCCGAAGAGCACCTATCTCACCAACCTCTTCCCTAGCAAATGGGCGAAAGACATAGTCTTCCATACAAAGCATCAAACGGTGCCATGCCAATATTAGTGTGGAAGCTGATGTTGTAGGAAAAATCTTCTAAAGGAATGTGTCACACCCATGACCATCCAAAATAAAAAACGCATGCTTGAAACATGTCCTCTAATGTCTGGATAGTCCGCTCTATCTTCCCATCAGTCTGGGGGTGGGAAGCAGTGCTAAGGCGTAGCTGGTTGCCAAAAGAATGTTGTAATCCCCTCCATAATCGTGAGGTAAACCGAGTATCCTAATCTTAAGTGATAGTCTTCGGAACTCCATGCACACACACCAACTCATCTACGATCCTCTGTGCTAAGGTACTCACCGGGCCCGACTCATTAATTTCTAAGAAGTGAGCTGATTTCGTCAGTCGATCCACCACTACCCAGATAACATCATAACCACCCTAAGCTCTGGGTAGTCCTGTGACAACGTCCATTGAGACATTATCCCATTTCCACTCGGGGACATCTAAAGGATGGAACAAACCACTGGGAACACGGTGTTTAGCCTTCACATGCTGAAACACTAGGCCCTTAGCCACAAATTCCGCCACTACCCATTTCACCCCCGGCCTCCAAAACTGTTCCCTCAGGCCTCAGTACATTTTTGAAACCCCTGGATGTACTTCCAAGGCTGATCTATGGAACTCACGGAGAACTCCCTCATGCATAACCTATGGAACAAACATCCTTCCATGAAAAATCATCTGATGTTGGCTGTCCTCTTACCATCCTTCTAGAGTGTTTCCCTGATCGATATGATCCCGCATTACTTCTGCCTCGGAGCCTCCCCACTAAGACTCTTCCACCTGCTGTAATAAAGAGGACTACACCATCATCCGAAGAAAACAGCCTCTAACACCCTCTACCCTTTCATCCATTTGCAAGGCAGCCAACTCTCCCATCGCTCTCCAAGAATCAACGGATTCCCGATCAACTTCCTTATGTGACTTCCTGTTCAGGGCATCAGCCACAACGTTGCCCTTACCTTCAGTGTAAGATATCTCGAAGTCATAGTCTTGGTGAATCTCGACCCATCTCTACTGCCATAAGTTCAGGTCATGATGTGAGAAGATATAACGTATGATCTTGTGATCTGAGAAGACCATAAAGCACTCCCCAAAGATTAAATGTCACCACAATTTCAGTGCGAACACTACTACTGCATGCTCTAGGTCTTTGGTGGCATAGTTACGCTCATGAGGGAGCAACTGCCTAGACCCATAATAGATCACACCCTTATATTACATCAGTATGCACCACAAACAAAGGCCAGAAGCATCAAAAAACACCTTGTACGACAACCCTTCCTTGGCAGTCTGATTACGGGAGCGCTGACCAACTTCTCCTTCAGGTAGTCGAAAGCTTTATGCCACTGTTCGCACCATAGGAAGACCTGGTTCTTCCTAGTCAAAGTATTCAATGGAGTAGCAACTCAAGAGAAGTCTGAAATGAACCTATGATAATAACCTGCCAACACTAGGAAACTATGAACTTCTGCCACGCTCTTGGGTGCCGCCCAAGAAAAAACTTCCTCCACCTTCTACGGGTGCACTGACACTTCAAGCTGAGACACTAAATGCGAAGGAAGTGTCCTTGTTGGATGAAGAACTTACACTTTGACAATTTCCCATAAAGCTGGTGGTGTCGAAGGACTTCCAAGACTGCACTGAGATGCTCAACATGCACCTCCTCTAATCTTATGTAGATCAGTATGTCATTGATAAACACAACGACACAATGGTCCAGAAAGTATCGGAAGATATGGTTCATCAGTCCCATGAACACAACATGTGCATTTGTAACTCCGAACGACATCACTACAAACTCAAAGTGCCCATAACTGCACCTGAAAATCGTCTTCAAGATGTCACTATCCTTTAACCTCAGCTGATGATATCCATATCGTAGATCAATCTTAGAAAACAAACCTGCTCCCCTCAGCTGGTCGAAAAGATCATCTATCCTTGGAAGGGTGTAATGGTTCTTGACTGTTACCTGATTCAACATTCGGTAGTATATGCATAACCTAAGACCACCATCTGCCTTCTTTATGAACAAAACTGAGCACCCCATGGCAACACGCTGGGTCGAAAAAAACCCTTCTCCATCAAATCGTCAATCTGAATCCGCAACTCCAGCAACTCCGAAAGTAACGTCCGATAAGGGGCCTGTCACGACCCGTCCCTACTTAGGATTGAGCCGCAACTACCCCAAGCCCGCCTATATAGGCTAGGGGCTGGTGACAAGTGCCGAAGTCACAACAACTCGGGGAGGCCTTTGCCTAAGTACCTATACACACACATGCGTAGCACAATCAATGCAGAAGTGCAAAGTAAAAGAAAAGACAACCAGAGTAAAGTGCAGCTACTATATATATAAACCACTGAATGTGCATCGACCTCTAAAAGTACAGAGAATGTTCTGAAAGTTAACTAAAAAGAAAAGGGGCTAAACACGCACCCAACCATAAAAGTTCCACAACACGGCAACAGGTAAAAAAAATAAACAGTTGGAAGGTTCCCCCACCTGGAACCCGACTCCGACCACCGCACGCGGTCCAAGCACCTAAGCTCCCAAGATCCTCGGAAGACACGCTCCACCTGTCCGTCGTCTGCAAGGGCACAACAAGTGTGGTCAAATCCCAAGCAGGGGTGAGTATACAAATACTCAGTAGGATACCCCGAAGGCTCAAGGGAGAAACAAAGGAGGTACCAAAGGGTGAGCAGTAGATCGAACATGGAGTAAAACAGAAGTACAACAGAGAGCGCAGTAAAGAGTCCAGCTCAACCCAACAAGAGAAAGTAAGGTAGACTCATCCAGACACAAGGAGATAGAAATGGTTAGAAGATGAACTTACTGTTGAGTCTTCTCTACCAATAGCAGAAGAGTAGACTCGTCCAACCATGAGAAGCTAGACACGGAATGCACATGGAATACCTCGCGTGTCTTCGCCTCTCCTGGAATGAGAGTATCCAAACCCAAGAATGGGGTACCAGAACAAGTTATATACAAGTCCATATGCTCAAACAAGATGCCCAAAAAAGATTGTAAGGGGATCTCCATCCTGTAGCTCATCCCAAGAAAAGAGTAGCCAACAGTCCCAGAAGAAACACCATTGATTCCCAGCATCCCACGCGTCTACCCCAAACTACATGTATAGGGCTCAATCACCGCACCTCGACACTATCTGCTTTGGGAGGCACTGACTTGCCTGCATGGTTTAGGGTCGCATCACAAGGACATGTCTCGGTGGGGAATGTGCTCCTCGTACTTGAGAGTTCTAAGGGAAAGTCTAACCACAACTAGTCACTGCCCCGCAGTCGAGAGGTCTTTTCAAAGTAAAGATCATTCCATCACTGACCTGTACAACCAAGGGTCCTGCTCCGATAATCACGGAGGGAAGCCACATAATAGCCTAGTAGAAAGGACTGATTCTGGAATATCAACGGTGTATCACTCCCCAGCCCTGTGGGAGGGTAATTCATAATATGATATCGGGTGACCCAGTACCCAGCCCTACTGGAGCGTAAACCCTAATACATCATCAGGTGACCCACTGCCTAGCCCCGCTGGAGGGTAAACCTAGAATAAGTTGACAGGCAACCCACTATCCGGCCATGCTGGAGGGTAGACCCGGAACTAGACGACAGGCGACCCACTGTCCAGCTCTGCTAGAGGGTAGACCCTAAGAGGTCGTCGGGTGAACCATTTCCCAGTATCTGCTGGAGGGTAGACCCTAGGAGAATTCGATGGGTGACCCACTACCTAGCCCCGCTGGAGGGTAAACCCGGAACAAGTCGACAGGTGACCCACTGCCCAGCCCTGCTGGAGGTTAGACCCGAATCAAGACGAAGAGAGACCCACTACCCAGCCCTACTGGAGGGTACACTCTAAAGAGTCATCGGGTGACCCACTGCCTAGTCTCTGCTAGAGGGTAAACCCTGAGAAGTCAATGAGAAACCCACTGCCCAGCCCTGTTGGAGGGTAAACCCGGAACTGCTATAGCCATCCCTACTGGATGGTATAACACTGGCCAACAGAGCACTGAGTGGGTACTGCGCAAGCACCCAACTCTAGAACAACACACCCAATAGAGGTATAATGCATGTTCCATCACTAGGTGTCACTAGCACCGCTACCGGAGAATCCATCGAGAATGAAACCAGGGGGCGACCACTCAACCCTGCTGGTCAAACAAACGAGCACAGAGGGACCCTCTACGTCGCGAGAGGCCAAAGGTGCACAAAGAAGAACATGACACGCACATGGGGCCCACACGACGTGTGTCCCCATGTCAACCCCTACCAAGCGCACAAACGTCTTAGGTACAAACCACATGTACCTACAAGAGCTCCCGTATACTCCCAGAGTATACCTTATTTTCACCCCAAGGGCTATCATGCACACGGTACCCAACATCAACATGAAGGCGTTACGTAACATCTACAAATTGCCGCCTCAATGACTCAGGTACAGCCAACCACATCTCTTTAAACACCTTCCTCACTCTCCCAGGAGTGCTCGCGATCACATGCCAAGGTTCCTCTACAAACACGGTAGAAGGACCGCCACCGGGGAACCTTTCATATTTCCACATTTAATAAGACCGCGTATGAGGCTCCACACTACCAAACGGATCATACCGTTGTAATCCTCGAGAGAAAACATGCTAGATAGACTACTTACTCGCCTAAAATGGATATCTGATGGAAAGGTCGCCAACACCACCTCACACCTGAACAGCATCCCATGATCCCAAGCCTCGGCCCCGAAAACAGTCGGGCGCATCGTACCATTGCGATCCCCTCGGGAAAACTCGTCAAAAGCTCTACTCACATGAGTGCAACAGATATTCGGAGAAAAAGGTGCATTTTGGCACACCTCACACGAGCGGTGCTACGTGGGAACAGCTTCTTGGTCCCGAAACACAACGAACGGATCGCACCGTTGCGATCCTCTTGAAAAAGCACACAAGTTGGACTATTCACTTGTCCAATATGGTCGCCCGGTGATAGAGATGGAAAAATCACCATCAACCCCCAAACGGCCCTCGTGGGGCCCACACCATCGTGCTTAATTAGAGCGGGTGGATTGCGCCATTACAATGCCATCAGAAAAACACCCAAAAACGACTTCTCGCACGCCCCGAACGGATGTCCGATGGAAAAGGCGTAAAACGCTGCGTGCAGCTCGAAAGATGGTTGTGGGAACCACACCTCAACTTCGGCCTCAACTCCTGAAACCACCCTAGAAAGCTTCGCCCTGGCGCAAGGGTCCCAACGCCGTTGACGATGCTCAATACGGACGTCAGACGCGTCCGCACCGTCCAAAACAAGAACCCCCGGGATGACGTCAATCCCCTCGACGTACGTGTCGCGCCACCGAGGCCCCTGTCTCGGGGATTATAATTGCCCAGGACCCTCTCAAAAAGACTTCCTCGTTGTTAGGTCCACGCTTCCATAGACGGCGCTCAAAACGGACGCCCGTAGCTCGAAATACGGGCGTCCAAACATTTTAAAAAAAGGGGGGGCCTCTTGGGGCCGGACGGGCCTGGTCTGGCCGGTCCGCCCCGCTCCAGCCGGCCCGCGGGGACCGTGGCCCCACCGGACCCACGGATCGCTGCACAGTGGCCTGCCCTCCCACGAGACCCGTGGTACGTGCGGTTCACTCCACCGACCGGCCGACATGGCCGGTCCGCTTCAATGCGGAGCCCCGCATCATGTGGGTCTCGGTCTGCCAAGCAGGGTCGCAAGCCGCAACCCCGGTCGTGCTCCCCCTAGCCGGCGCCCGCGGACGGTGCCCTCAGCTAGTACACCTGCACTGCCCCACACCGGAGAGGTGCTGCCCAGACAGGCCGGATGGCCTGCCGGCCTTCCGCCGCGGTTGTTGACGCGCCACCGTCCGCCATGGGGCCGCCGTCCGCTAGACCCCCCTTGCCGACAGATGGAGTCCTGCCTCGTGGCCGTAAAACATCAGAGGACCACCGGAAATGATCCGGTGGTTGAAAATTTGATCTGGATAGCATTCCAGAAAGATGAGAACATGATCTACGGAACTATGGGCTTGGATAAAAGATTGGGTAGAAATTCGACAAAACAAAATTAGGACAAACATGGTGCGAGAAATAAAACGAAACAAAAACGACTCCTACCTCTTGGGAAATGCCCGAAGCGTCACGAGGAGTCTGCCGCCGCACCGCTCGATTGCTGGAGTCGCCTTCCCGGAGGTGCCTCTCTAGAGCTGGAAGAGAGGGGAGGGTTTGAGGAAGAAGAAGAAGAAGAGGGGAGGGGATTCGTTTAAGTAGAAAATACTTAAATGCCCGCCCGATAGCCCCGAACCCGAAATTTCGACGGGGGTCGGGATTAAGGCTCCCCTAGGCTAAAAACCATGCTCTGAGCGCAACTGAGGTCTTGGAATTTTAATCTGAGGTCCCATTCAAAAGATGCAACAACCGCGCCCGATGCCGCCAAATTATGAAAACACCCCTGGAGCCATTTTTCACAAACAGGCTGCGCCCGCGAAACATACACCCCTCCTAGGGTAAAAGGCACATTCCGGAATCAACGGTGCCCTCGGTTTTCCAATAAAAGCCACCATTTATGATATTCAAGAGTTTCACCATTAAATGAATTAATTAAATAATTAATTTATCCATTTATCATTCCGTAAGCAAGCAAGGGGTCCTAAAGTCCCGTGCTGACATGCTTTATTTCGTTCCTAGGGTAAAAAACCCATTCCGGACCCATCTGTACACTCAGATCCCTGATCAGGATCACCGTTTAGGAGTTATCCCATTTATTTAGTGTTTCTAGTCTGAGTGCACTGAAAATATAATTCCGAGCACACCGGGGCTCCGAATCGCACGCCGTCTGAAGGCGCTACTCTGGAATAACTTCAATAAATATTCCAAAGTATTTCGCAGTGAAAACTGGGTTCTTACATAATTCATTCCTTCAATATTTTGGTCCTCAAAAATCACAACCAGGGAACAACTCAGGTTACTAAGCCCAAACCCAGCTCTCTCGTACCCAGAAGAACTCACACATAGTTATGCGGCACTACACAAGGACCAAAGGATTTGATCTGTTCACGCGAGGTCTACCCTTGCTGATGTCGTGCATAAGAGCATACACACCTCTTCTCAGGTGAGTCGCGTGGGAGACGTCATGCACCCAAACTAGCCTCTGGGGTTAAGGAAAGGCTGTAGAGAACCTCGCCATCCCTTTGCACGGTCTCACACGGCCCGAAGGCTCTCGAGGGTAGCTCACCTCCCCGACTGAACCCTTATGTCGCACACCGCGACTGAAATCACCGCCCGCACCGGGACAAAGGCCCGTTGATTCCCTCTTTCAGAACATCCATATGGTGAAACACCCAAGGATTTCTAGTCATGCAAGGTTCACAATCATTCTCCCATGACCAAGACTCTCTTACACACTAGAAAGGCGATGGAATCCCCACCGTCGACTAAAGAGGAAGGTTACACACCTTCTACTCTACCAATACAAGGTTACAACCGATGCCCTGCATCACCCTGGTAACAACCCAAGCACGGATCATGGAGAAAGGCATTTCACAGGAAGTCTAACAATTCTACTGCATAAAGTAGAAGAGCTATAGAGCGTACATTGTATCACCTCAAGCTCTGCAGGATCGTAGACATCCAAAGCTCGCGGTTGTCCCCGGTCCCAACTGTCTGCTCTCGGAGACTGGTGTGGACCGCCTAGTGGTGATGGGAAGACCTCATAAGGTCGTCCTTCACTACCAGTTCCTCCCGCTCCTCTGCTAGAACCACCTCTATGGGCACTACTCTGATCATAGGGCTGCCTCTACCGTGCTGGTGCGCCTGTTGCCTGCCCGAAGCTCTCAGCAACTCAGGTCAGGCAGTCTCATGCCAAGTTATCTCACCATCACAAGCATAACACCAGAGCTCTTTTAGCTTCACTGGTGCCCTCCGGCACAACTGTGGTGTACGACCACGCCCTTATCTCCTATTATCGGAAAGCCACCCGCGTCGAGGTTTTGCTTTCCAACGCCCGCTAGCTGCGACAGACATCTCGGCTCTGACGTGCCTGCTACCACCACCAACTCTAGAACGTGACAGGAAGCCCTCTGTCCCCAGCGCCTACTCTAGCACCCCGACAAATATGGAAATTACCAAGGGTAACATGATAGCATGAATCTCTCAGCGGTGACCCTGCTAAAATTTCCGCGCTTGGATGTTTTCTTCATAGACCAAGTCCAGGTAAAAGTGTGCACGGTTTGCGAATGTAGCCGCGTACCCATCCACCGTCATCCCTCCCTGCAGAAACTGCAATAGCTCCGGAATCCGAATGGACCGTAAGCAGTAGGGGAAAAGTCATCATGAAACAACAACTATAAGTCGCCCCACGAAAGCAACAACTCATTAAGAAACTGAGTCACCAGACTCCACCAACGCCAAGCTAATGCATGAAGAAGGTTGGCTACCAAATCCAATCTCTGATCTTTCGGCATCTGCACAAGCCTGAAAAGGCTAACCATTGTATATAGCCAAACCTCTACTGTCTGAGGATCTATCTCACCACTGAACCTCAGCGGTCTCTACCGGTGGAACTCACGGAGCGCGCTCAACCTGCGCTCAAGCATAGCCTGCTCTGCTGAAACTGTCTGCTGCTCAATAGGTGGGGGTGCTGCTATTGGACCACACGAAGAAAGGGGCTCACATGATGGGTCCTGGACGGTGGCCTCATAGCTCACAGGGTCTTCGTCACAAACCAAAGATGGTATGTTGGTAGGCTGTCTTCATGGAGATATCCTGAATATTATCAAAGAGTGACGTGGTCAGATGAGCATATATGTATATACCAATAACAACGATGGGGATCTGAAACAAGAAGGACAATGAAAGACTGAATCCTAGGTGATGAACAATCCAATTTTTCCCTACAATAAGTGTCTCAGCATGTCGAGTAGACAAGCAGGTTATCAGGGTCCTGGTGAATGGATACGTCGGCCGCTGCACCATCACTGGACTCCCTTGCCTGAGAGACACTCTCGAGACACGTTAACACTGTTTCCCTAAATCCCAACCAATTCCTTTCATTTTAGGTATGTACAAACAATGTCCCAAGGAACAAACCACCTCTGATACCACTTTGTCACGAACCGACCCTACCTGGGCTCGAGCCGCAACTACCCCAAGCCCGCCTCTATAAGCTAGGGGCTGGCGACAAACACCGAAGGCAAAACAACCCTGGGAGGCCTTTTCCTATGTACCTGTACACACACACACGCATCACACTCAAGGGAGAAGTGCAGAGTAAAATAAAAGACAAGCATAGTAAAGTGAAACTACTATATATATAAAACACCTAATGTGCATCGACATCTAAAAGTACAAAGAAAGCATTGAAAGTAAACTGAAAAGAAAAGGGGCAAAACATGGACCCAACCAAAAAAGGGCCAAAACCCGGCAACAGGTAAACAAATGAAATGGCTGGAAGGGTCCCTGACCTGGAACCCGACTCCGACCATTGCACGCCGTCTAAGCTCCAATGCTCCAAAGCTCCTCGGAAGTCACACTCCACCTGTCTGTCGTCTGCAAAGGCACACCAAGTTCGGGCAAAGCCCAAGTAGGGGTGAGTATAAAAATACTCAGTAGGATACCCTGAAGGCTCGAGGGAGCAACAGAGGAGGTACCGAAGGGTGAGCAGTAGATTGAATAGGGAGTAAAATAGAAGTACCATAGAGAGTGCAGTAAAGAGTCCAACTCAACCCAATAAGAGAAAAGAAGGAAGACTCGTCCAGACACAAGGAGCTTGAAACGGTGAGAAGATGAACTTACGATCAACTCTTCTCTACCTATAGCAGGAGAGTAGACTCATCCAACTATGAGAAGCTAGACACCGAAAGCACTTGGTATACCCCACCTGTATTCGCCTCTCCTGGAAGGAGAGTATCCGAACCCAAGAAGGGGGTACCAGAACAAGGTTTATACAAGTCCATATGCTCAAACAAGATGCCCAAACAAGATCGTAAGGGGATCTCCATTCCGTAGCTCAGCCCAACAAAAGAGTAGCCAAAAGTCCCAGAAGAAACACCATCGATGCCTAGCATCCCACATGTCTTCCCCGAACTACAAGTCAACGGCTCAATCACCGCACCTCGACACTATCCACTTTGGGTGGTACTGACTCGCCCGCAGAGTTTTTGGTTGTGTCACAAGGACGCGTCTCGGTGGGGAAACCGCTCCTCGTACTTGAGTGTTCTGAGGGAACACCAATCCACAACTCTTCATTGCCCCGCAGTCGAGAGGTCTCCTCAAAGTCAAGATCATTCCATCACTGACCTATACAGCCAAGGGTCCCCCTCTGACAATCAGGGAGGAAAGCCAGAGACTAGCCTAGTAGAAAAGAATGAGTCTGGAATATCAACGGTGTCCCACTACCCAGCCCTACTGGAGGGTAATTCATAATATGATATCGAGTGACCCACTGCGCAGCCCTGCTAGAGGATAAACCCTAATACATCATCAAGTGACCCACTGCCCAGCCTTGCTGGAGGGTAAACCTGGAATAAGTTGATAGGTGACCCACTGCCCGGCCCTGCTGGAGAGTAGACCCTAAGAGGTCGTCGGGGGACCCACTGCCCAGTCACTTCTGGAGGGTAGACCCTTGGAGAAGTCGGCGGGTGACCCGCTGCCCAGCCCCACTGGAGGGTAAACCCGGAACAAGTCGACTGGCGACCCACTGCACCGCCCTGCTGGAGGGTAGACCTGAATCAAGACGATGAGTGACCCCGTGCCCAGCCCTGCTGGAGGGTAGACTCTAAAGAGTCGTCGGGTGACCCACTTCCTAGTCACTGTTAGAGGGTAAACCCTGAGAATTCAATGAGCAACCCACTGCCCAGCCCTGCTGGAGGGTAAAACCAGAACTTCTCTAGCCATCCCTTTTTGATGGTACAACACAAGCCAACCGAGCACTGAGTGGGTACCACGCAACCACCCAACTCCAGAACAAATCACCCAATAGAGTTTCAACACCAATTCCATCACTAGGTGTCACTAGCACTGCTACCGACTGATCCGTCGAGAACGAAACCAGGGGGAGACCACCCAACCCTGATGGTCAATCAAACGAGCACAGAGAGACCCTATACTTAGCGATAGGCCAAAGGTATGCAATGAATAACACGAAATGCACATGGGGCCCACAAAACATGTGGCCGCATGTCAAATCCAACCAAGGGTACAAACATCTCGGGTTCAAACCACACGTACCTCCAAGCGCTCCCCTATACTCCAAGATTATACCTTATTTTCATCCAAAGGGCCATCGTGTACACGGCACCCAACATCAATGCTAAGGCATGACATAACATCTCTAACATGCTACCTCAAAGACTGAGCTACAGCCAACCACATATCTTTAAACACCAACCTCACTCTCCCTGGAGTGCACGCGATCACACGCCAAGGGTCCGCTACAAACACGGTAGAAGGACGGCCACCGAGGCACCGTTCATATTTCCACATTTAATAAGATCATGTATGATGCTCCGCACAACCAAATGGATCATACCATTGTAATACTCATGAAAAACACACGAGATAGACTACTTACTCGCCTCAAACAGATATCCGATGGAAAGGTCACCAACACTGCCTCACACCCGAACGACGTCCCGTGATCCCGAGCCTCGGCCACGAAAACAGTCGAGCGCATCGTACCATTGTGATCCCCTTGGGAAAACAAGTCAAAAGCACTACTCACATGAGTGAAACAGATATACGGAGAAAAAGGTGTATTTTGGCGCACCGCACACGAGCGATGCTACATGGGATCCACTTCACGGTCCCAAAACACAATGAATGGATCACACCATTGCGATCCTCTCGAAAAAGCACACAAGATGGACTATTCACTTGTCCAATATGGTCGTCCGGTGATAGAGATGGAAAAATCACCGTCAACGCCCAAACGACCCTCGTGGGGCCCGCACCATCATGCCAAATTAGAGCGGGCGGATTACGCCATTACAATGCCCCCGAATAAACACCCAAAATACGAATGCTCGCACTCCCCGAACGGATGTTCGATGGAAAAGGCGTGAAACGCTGCACGTAGCTCGAAAGACGGTCATGGGGCCCACACCTCAACTTCAGCCTCAACTCCTAAAACCACCCTGGATAGCTTCAACCCGGCGCCAGGGTCCCAACTTTGCTGACGGAGCTCAAAACGGACGTCAGATGCATTCACACCGTCGAAAACAAGAACCCCCGGGATGATGTCAATCCCCTCGACGTATGCGCCGCGTCACCGAGGCCCCCGTCTCAGGAATTATAATTGCCCGGGACCATCTCAAAAAGACCGCCTCGCTGTTAGGTCCGCGTTTCCGCAGACGGTGCTCAAAATGAACGCATGTATATCGAAATACGATCATCCAATCATTTTAAAACGGGGGGGGGGGGGGGGGGGGGGCACCTTGGGCCGGACCAGCCCGGTCCGGCCAGTCCACCCCACTCCGGCCGGCCCGCTGGGGCCACGGCCAAGCCAGACATGCGGGCCGCCGCACATCCACACGCCCTCCCGTGAGACATGCGCTGCGCGCAGGTCACTCCAACGGCCGACCGACATGGCCAGTCCGCTTCCACGTGGAGACCCGCGTCAAGCGGGTCTCGGTCTGCCCAGCGGGGTCGCGAGCCGCGACCCCGGTCACGCTCCCCCTCACCGACACCCATGGCTGGTGCCCTCGGCCGGTCCGCCTGCACCACCCCACACCGGCGAGGTGCCGACCCACCGGTCGGATGGCCGGTCGGCCCTCCGCCGCGGCTGCAGCCGCGCTGCCGTCCGCCATGGGGCCGCCATCTGCCGGTCCCCCCTTGCCGACCACCGGAGTCTGGCCTCTTTGCTGGAAAACTTCATAGGACCACCCGAAACGATCCGGAGGTCAAAAATGTGATACGGATAGCATTCCGGAAGGCTCAGAACATGATCTACGCAACTATGGGCTTGGATCGATGATCAGGGAGCAATTAGACAATTAAAAATTAGGATGAACAAGGTGCATGAAATAAAACGAAACAAAAATGACTCCTACCTATTGGGCGATGCCCGGAGCTTCAAGGGGAGTCCGCCGCCGCACCGCTGCCTTGCCGGAGTTTCCTCGCCGAAGGTGCCTCACCAGAGCTGGAGGATATGTGAGGGTTTGAGGAAGAAGAAGAAGAAGAGGGGAGCGGATGTGTTTAGGTTGAAAATAAATAAACTCCCGCCCGATAGCCCCGAACCCGATATTTCGGTGGGGTTGGGATTAAGGATCTCCTAGGCTAAAAACCACGCTCCGAGTGCAACGGAGGTCTCATAATTTTAATCATAGGCCACATTCAAAAGTTGCAACAACCGCGCCGGAGGCCGCCAAATTATGAAAACGCCCCTGGGGCCATTTTTCACAGACGGTCGCGCCCGTGAAACATAGACCCCTCCTAGGGTAACGACACATTCTGGACACAATGGTGCCCTCAGGTTTCTAATCTGAGACACTGTTTAAGAGATTCTTGAGTTTCACCATTAAAAGAATAAATTAATTAATTTATTAATCCATTTAATGTTCTATAAGAGAGCTAGGGGTCCAAATGTCTCGTGCCGACATGATTTATGTCTTTCCTAGGGTAAAAACCCCATTCTGGACCCATCTGTACAGTCAGATCTCTGATCCGGATCACCGTTTAAGAGTTATCCCATTTATTTGGAATTTCTAGTGTGAACGCACTGAAAATTTAATTCCATCCACATCGGGGCTCGGAATCACACACCGTCTGAAGGCGCTGCTCTGGAATAACATCAAGAAATATTCCAAAGTATTTTGTAGAAAAAACTAGGTTTTTACAGGGCCATCAAAATCTGACAGGCACCAGGCTGTAAGTCTATCCCGAACTCAACGTCATGTCAGGGGGGTAAAGTCACAACCTCCTCGGAAAAAACATCAAGGAACACCCCGACAACTTCTAGGACATCCATCATCTATGTATCAGCGGAAACCACTGATAAGATTCCTAAAAAAGAAATGAGATGCATAACATGCTGGCTTCCCACCTGATATCTCCTCCTGCCAACAAAAGATACACGCTGCCCATCCACGTAGAAGAAAACGACCCTTCATCGGAAGCAATCGATAGTGGTACTAATAGAAAATAACCAGTTGATGCCTAGGATGACATCGTAAGGCTACATCTGTAGCAAAAGAAGTGCCCCACTAGATCGATGTGGCCCCAACGTTATCCAACATCGCCGACAAACACAAGATACACTGGTCTGGATTCCAACTAGTGTACTCAACACCAGGGGTACAGAAATTCTCTATATGTCATGACCCAAAGCATGGGCTATACCGAGTACAACAAATGAGTGTGAATCTCCTGAATCAAACAAAACAAAAATGTGAGTGCTGAACAAGAAAATCGTATCTCCCACCACCTCTGGTCCTGCCGGAGCTGTCAACTCTACTATGCACAAATTTCCATGCCTAGCTGCTCTACCTCTCTGATATCGACCACCTCCCTGACCACGTCCTATTAGAGGACCCTGAGGAGCACCCTGAGGTCAGTCTCCACCTGAAAAGTCTGCCCTAAAAGGAGGAGGGTCTTGCTACTGCTGGAAGGGCCTCTTCGACAACTAGTGCTGCTGAGGCGAGCGCAGAACCTACCCACCTCCACCGTACTAATCTCGGGTTAGGAACTGACTCTGAATGTGCCTGAAACCTCCACAAGTGAAACACTTCAGTCCTGGGCTTTGTGAAAAAGGGGCGAGGACCAGAATATCTGATCTAGAACTGGTGGGGCCTGCTCCCTACGAGCCTGAATCTGGAAGGTCCTGTCACATGAGACCTACTGCTGATTGCATTCCCCTTCGACGAACCCGGATGGATCCCCTCTCGTGGTGCACATCCATGCGAGTGCATCCTTTATACAACCTATCCTTTATTCTGTACTACCATGTACGTCAGAGGAGTGAAGGGGGTGACAGCATACTGGAGCGAAGGACAAAGTGCCTCCTCCAAATGTCTTTCCCGAGACTCCTCATCCGGAAAGAGATCCAGAGCAAAGTGTAAAAGATCCTTGAACTTGATCCACAACTATCGTACTTACATAATCCCCTGATCAATGGCGAGTAACTTATGCAGCTTATACGCCTTGATCATGGAAGAAATGAATTACTCTCAGAATTCCTTCTCAAATTCAGCCCACGGAACCAATGTCTATGTCCTCTCTTCGAGGTAGAGCGTCCACCACTGACGTGCCACACCCTTTAGCTGACTGACTGCTAGGGGAACCCAGTACACCCTCGATGTATGGATCAATGTAAAAGTGATCCCTAGCTCCTCAATCCACCCCTACGTCTCCATATCTGAAGTACTACCCCCCGTAATACTTGAGGATTTGTCACTGGAATGAACAGAGAGTCTTCTTCCACTGGTTATCTTCCTCCTTTCGGTCAATCCTCAACTGATTGACTGCCTGAATCTGCTAGGCCTCATCTATCTAAGCCACCAAGGGACGACGTCCAGGTGCCATAGCTGTACGGTAAAAAAAGATCACATATGCCCAAGTAGTAAGGAAATTTCTCAAGGTTTAATTTTATCATTTTATTCAATTTCATTCCCAGAACACCCAAATAAAGTAAAACACAATCATGATGATGCATGTACAGTCCCTAGGGTCTGTACCCTAAAATTAATATAGTCTCACTTGGTCATTTGGTAGGCTCATATTCCTTTCATCGGATCATGGGGGCCCCTAAAATCCCGTGTCCTATCCGGTCTTCCCTAGCCTATGTCACGCACCAAGATCAGCCAACATTGTTTCCCTACCATCCCATGCAATCCTCAATGTGCCTAACTCCAGACTCTATCATATCTCTCAACCATTAGCTCTGATACTATTCAATCATGACCCCCTCCTATGCTAGAAATGGTGGAAGGGAGATAATGACCCCAAAGTCCCGCCTCCAGTAGGCCCCGGAGTAATGACTAGCACTAAGGTTATGAGTTTTTCACAAATATGGGAGTCATTACCCTTTTTATTTATTTAATATTTGGAAATATGATGAGTCAAACACCAAAAGAAAAATGAACGAGTATGTAAACCCAAACCAATCCCACATGCATGTTTGAACAGTTCGGAAACAAAGTACAAGTACATCAAAGCACAAAAGTAGTATACCAAATGAAATAAGAGTACAAAAAATTTCAACAACTCCAACTGTCCCAACTAGTAGGGTCACGCACAACCCCGGTAGTCCTCCTAGAAACCTGAATGTAGATGTAGGGTGAGCATACAAGTATACTCAGTAGGGAAGCCTAAAGCTCTCGTGAACATGTGGGGAGACATCCTAATGTCCCGTGAGAACAATAGAAGAAACGAAAACCTATCAAAGAATTATATCCACCCAACCTCACCAACCACACTCACCAAAACCCAAAATAACATGTAGTAGTATATAAGAACAAGTCTTTTGGGTACCCCGCACCATTTCCCCCCACTAGTTAGCAGCTCTTCCTAAAGGCAAAAGTCTTGACGCTACCACACTTTTCAGGCTCGTACACACCTGGGCCTTAAAACTACATATCCCGCCTGCACAAACCTGGGACTCACAACCACATATCCCTCCCACACACACCTGGGCCTCACAACCACATATCCCTCCCATACACACGTGGGCCTCACAACCACATAACCCACCCGAAGACACCTGGGCCTCACAACCACATATCCCACCTGCACACACACTTGGGCCTCATCCTGAAGATTTTTGGGAAAAAGTAAACCTACAAGAAGAGACATGGGCTAATACCACCTCAATAAAAACCTACTTAATGTGTCTTAGGTGTAAGGTCACATCAAGCCAACACAACCTATGGAAGAAGGAGCATGAAGGAGATAGTATCTAAGGGGAATACACCCTCTCCCATGAAATGGGTGTGTTAGACACTAAGTGCTCAACATGGGTGGAGTGTGACAAAACACAAAGATAGAGAAATATATATATATGTATACCAATCACACAGCCCAACCTATGGGTTCTAAACAGAGAAAATGAGCATGTTCCTCAGCACTGCTATGTCAAAGCATGCATACCACAAACAACCCCAACCCCATTTAGGTTTTCATGTTTCAACAGAATTAGTTTATTAGTTACTTAACTACTGGGAAATTATCCACAACCAACCATATCAATCGTTCAGGAAACATATCCCTGCCATCCACAAATCAAGTTAGGAAAACACAAGCAACACAAACAATTCCCTTCTTATTAACCAACCAGCCAAATTGATTATTATTCCCATTCCATTACCATGCCCCACCATTCATTTACTCATCCACTTTTATTTATTATTCACAACCCAAAGTTCGTTCACATCCAAACCCATCCCTACAGCACTGCTTCCAACCACCATAACCACAAATACACTGAAACCCGTACATCATCATCCCATGATACCATTTATCGCAGCCCCGCTACCCATCACCAACATATCATTCACACCAACCCACAACCAAGACAACCTCAACCCCACTGGTCACTCGATCCACAACAACCCAAAAAACACCCCCTTCACATAAATAAACTATATCCAGCACCCACATGTTTATTATTACATTTTTGTTCAACTGTGGTGATCACACAAGGGTTCCAGTTTTCATTTTATCAGACAACTTTACGTGAATAACCAATTCCAACATTCCACAATGTTTACATACATAAATGGTCTATAATGATATGGAAGCATTTAATTGCGCAAGTAAAGGGCCCCAACGACTGTGATTTTTAGTAGGCATAAGCCTATTCAATTCACAACATAAAAATAGGATAAATAAAGATAGACATAATAACTTCTCCATCCCCGTTCTTTAAGCTAGTTATTATCTTTATTAAACTGGTTCAAAAGTTTTTCACATAAACAAGAGGGAACCCAACCCACATGATGCACAATTTAGAGAGACGAAGGTAAGATACCTAACTACACAGGTTCTGATCACAACCCTCCCACGAGTCAACTTTAGAAGACGTTCGTCGACGTCCGTCGCTTCTGTCAAATCCAGGAAAAACCTCCTTGGGTGGAAGCTAGGAAGTAAAGGCAGAAGGGAAGAAAACAGATCCAAGCTTAGAAGTTCTGCCTCGTCGTTACGATCCCGTGGCCACTGACAGATCGTAAATCTGATCTCGGAGAAAGAAGTTATGGAAGAAAGTATATTGGGAGTATCTCTCATGAGAGCTCTGCTCGAGGGAATGGGGAGGAGAGTAGTGATTTGAAAAGGAGGAGAGGCCCCCTCCTTTTATAGTAGAGAAAAACTAAAGTACACGGTGTGTACTTTCTAGTACACGGCGTGTACTCAGCCATTTCACACGGTCTCCACGCGGCTTCCAACACAGCCTTCAATTCCGAACACAGTCGTTGACTGGTCAACACACGGTTTGAGGGTAACACGTACACAAGGAGGGACTACACGACGTGTAGTATGGGATACACGACTTGTACTCATTTATTTCACATGGCAAGGACACAGCTTCAACACGGCACACGACTGCTGACTGGTCAACACACGGTTTGAGGGTAACGCATACGCGAGGAGGGACTACATGACATGTATTATGCGATATATGACATGTACTCATTTATTTCACATAGCAAGGACACAACTTTAACACGGGGGTATACCCGGAGAGGTGGTACACATCATATACTCACACTACACGGCGTGTAATTAAAAAATTCTGAAAAGTGTGGGAAAAGTCTATTTTCCCTCCATAACACTTCATGACCTTCTTTTTGACAAAGGAATGGGATGGAGAGGTCTGAGCCATTACATTTGGAAACCAAGAAAGTAAAAATTATTTTCTATTAAAATTTTCTAAAATGTAAAACCACCCTAAATTTGAAAATATCACTATGTTTTATATTATATAAGGATATAATTTTCATGATAGAAAATTATAGTAATGTTATCGGAACTTATTAATTATACTTCACTATGAATAGAAATTATACATGCAAGAAACTCTACTTCTTGTGTTGCTTGTGAAAGTGGCTAGTGAGGAAGAAGTGTCACCCTACATAAAACATGTGGTTGATTCCATTGAACTAAATTTTTTTATTCTATTATATAGGTATATCAGGATTAAAAATAAATATATGTATATTAATTCATATAACATAATTTCTCACTTTTATGGTCCTTATTAGGTGAATGCGATACAGGAAAGGTACGAGATCTCTAATACAATAGTCATTTGCATGCATGGAGTGTTGAAACCAGCTCAAACACTATTTGAGTTTTTTTGACAAGAAAAATTAGTAAATTTATATAACTACTAACTACTTTAGATGTGGAAATTATGGTTGAAGCATATACATAATGTGTGTTGTCACTTCGAAGGACATCTTAAATGATGGTTCATAAAGATGAATTTTTAAATATAATTGACAACTAAAAGTATAATAAATTAAAATATATTTTGAAATCAATATTTAAATGAAAAATAAATAGATAATTGATATAAATTATACAATTATTAAAATAGAAAACAACTGCAGTGTCGTAGTTGTGATGTGTGTTAGGTTAATTTAATTCCATTTATTTGCTTCTCGCCTCTGAATATTTAATCATTCGAATGTCACTGATTGTACATTTAATAAAAATAATATCATATATAATTCATCTATATTATATGGTATTATGATTACATTTAAAAATCATCACTCATTTCATTATTTGATTTTATGAATAATGTGTGTGTCATTTTAGCATTGAATCTGTTGGTGAAATGAAACGATCTGTTTCTCACAAAGTTGAGGTATATATCTACATCATGTCATCCTATATGATATAAATTATTAGTTATCACTCATTCATCATTTAATTGAAAATGTACAGAAATTAGTAATTATAAAATTAATATATTTATTTATGTAGGATTAAATCGCGTGTAATTTACGATTCCCTCACATGCATGATAGTGTTCTAAATAAAACAAATATTTTGATGATCTTTTTTACATGATTAATTAATAGGTATCACACAAATGGAACTATATAATGTTTGAACATCCCATATAATAATTATATAAAACAAAAACATAATTTAATAAATAAAAATCCAATCAATATGAATTAACTTGTAATCAAATATGTAGATAACATAAAGGCATAAAAATAACACAAAATTCATCGACACCCCTACATAATAAAAAATTTATAAATATTATGAAAACATGAAACAAAAAATAATTAATAGAATATATCACTATTTTATTTTTCTTTAGTTTGAAACATTAAACTTTTGTCACTAATTTCCACATAAAAATTTGTAATCACTAATCACCACCCTACTAATTTGAACCAATACACCCAATTGTCAAAATGTGAGAATAGGTATGTGATGAAGTGTTCTAGATTATTTAGTGTATAAGGAGAGGTATTTATGGTTGTGTGGATTAGGAGATGTGGATACTCATCCTTATGTGATGAAGGGAGGCATGCAAGCAATGTGAAGTAGTGGAGGTTGATGACCTCATGGTTAATGTGAGCAAGGAGGAGGCATTGACCAGCTATTGTTGATAGATGTGGTCTATACACTATGGGGTGTTACTATGGAGAAGTAAGGTGGAATTATTGGGGTGATATAGAATGTATAGTTTTTGTAGTTGGCTTCATGGAATAGGTTTTGTGCAAGAAGGGTGGTGTTGTGGTCAGAATTGATATTGGCCTCCTCCCCCTTTGCATTTTAAGCCTTACCATCCCTCATGAGAAAGGGGACCCCCCTATAGATATCCTCAACCCTAAATTAATGTATTACATGTAAAAAATATCTAAAAAGGAAAATGAAAAAACATAAAAACAAAAAATTAAAGTCTATGTCATAATGAATAGTAAAAATGTTTACCTAAAAACATATACTAAAAAGAATTAGATAATAATAATAAAATTCTATTATAAGTAATAATAAATAATGTTAAAATTTAATTATGAATTTAAAAATAAAAATGATAAAAATATAATAATAATACTATTACTAAAAAATTATCGATGATAGTAATAATATTAAAACAATAATATTTTACAATACAAAATATAATAGTAAAACAATATGATATAAAATTATAGATAGAATAAATAATAAAAATATATATTAAGAACTAATATTAAAAAATAAGAAATTAAAATAAATAAGAAACTAAAATACTAAAAAAATTGATAAATAATCTAAAAATTACCTATACTTATTTACAAAAAATATATTAAATATTCTAAAATTGTTAGTAAATTCAATGTGCATGAAATCATCCACACATTAACATTTTCATCACAAGGAACTGAATAAAAATGAATACAAAAATAGACTTAAGCACAACTCAAAACATCAAAATTACATGTTCAAAAATTTTAATACATTTTATCCAAAAAATATCATTATTCTATTAAACATACAATTTTCAAAAATTGTTTCCCTTCCACTTGAATTATTTCTAGAACAAGTATATGATCTCATACATTAAATTAATATACCAATCCATTATACACATTAAGAAAGATAATTTTTTTTAAATGATATATGCTCAATTAACATTCACATGAATTCTTAGCATATGATTTCCTTGAATTTTACTTCTCTTCTAGTGGAAATCAGTATAATGATATAATAATATGAAATTCCCATTAGATTCAAATGTCTCAAGGGTTGTGGTATGGTGGGTCTAAAAAATTATAGTTTTCAAAAAAATGAAAGTTGAATATTATAGTATACGAATGACAAATGTCAATCATAACATCTCCCTCAAATATCTCTCCCCTATAAATAAAACATTTCTTTTCAAAATGTATAATATAATCCAATGCTTGTTTAAGAAACCTGATGTCTTTTTTTTAATTCTTTTTAACTCTGTATTTTTACCTATTTCAAACAAAATACTCACAAAAAAATAATGGATAGTTTAACAAGTGAGTTTCAACTACCAAATCCAATACAATTTATATAATATAAAATCCCAATAGAATATACACAAGTGGGTCATAATATGTAGAATCTCAATGAAATTAGGTCATGTAGAAAATATCTAGTTTCTTGAGTAATGGAAGGTCACTTTAATAGGTCTCCATATACTTAAGTTTTACCACATAATGACCAAATACGTACTATTTTTAGATTTATTCATAAGAAAGATGTCATTCTTGTTTATAAGGAAATATGTCGAATCCACTCTTTGGTGGTTAAGTTGAAAGGGGAACAATTCTTATATAATTTCTACACACTAATTTATGATTAATATTTCATATATAATCTATATGTGGGTTCTCCTATATCATTACTTTTACCAATGACACGATTATTTATATTTATATTTACCTAATGAGGTATACATTGGAATCCTTTGATATGTTTAAGGATATCTAGAATAAATTTGAGAATCATATTGGTAAGAATGTAAGGAAACATCAATTTGATGGATGTGTTAAATATTTTATCCAAGAGTTTATAAATTTTCTATTGGAGTGTGATAATTTTTCTCAACACATTTCTTCTTATACACAATAGTGGAATTGTGTTAAAAATGGAGGAATAATTATTTATAGACATGGTATGGTTGATGATGAGTCAATTAAACCATCCATTATTCATTTTGGTAATTTAGTATCAAATGAAAAAATAATTAATAAAATTATTATAAAATAAAATGAAGTGGAAATAGATTTATATTATAGAGTGGAAGGAAGCCCAGTTTTTCAAATGCTTGTACATGGGGGTGAGGGGAGATTGTTAAAGATATATCAAGAAAAACACATTCACCCTAGGGATTTAAGTTTATCATTATAGGTAAACTCATTATTTAAGGGGGCACTAAGAATATTATCCCTTTGTTAAAAGGTTTATAATTTATATGAAATATTTACTCCTGGTAAGGAAACACATCTTCTTGGGGAACTATGTCATAAAAATTGAATTCAATTAAGTTCAGGCCAATGATACACATGAGTAGGTACTTGTGTAATTTTCATAAGGCCCTATAAAACCATTTAGTGTTTCGTAGATGTATTGTGATTGACTTCATGTTTTTTTTTGGGTTGAAAAAATTTCATTTGGTTTTTACCTTATGGTTTATGTAGTTGAAAATTAGATAAAAATGAGTAATGAAGGCAGTGCATGGATGGTACATGGTTTGACCTAACTGTGCGACCTGACCCTGAAAATAGTTTATCCCAATGTTGAGGGTTTTTGTGTGCTTGGTTCATGGTCTGACAAAAAAATTACCCTAAAAGGAGAAAACATACACCCCCTAAAATAGAATCATATATAATGAGCATGGTTTGGAGAAACCATACACTCCGAGCAGCAAACCATGCATATGAGGTTTTATTCTCCTAAACATTGTTTAAATATTTCTTGAGATCTTGTATTATACCCCTGAACACCGTAGATCTACCCAAAACCTATTTATATAAATTAAAATGTATCTCATTGGGATTACAGGGACATAATTCATCCTATCTTTATGATTAAAATCCTAGATCAAATATATACACCCGTATCGGTAATAGAATCCAATCTCTCTTAGTTTCACAGTCTTCTCCCTTTATTCTCCCATCCTAGAAAGTGTTGAATTTATTTTTATAGGATCTAGATATAGGTTTGTGGATATAGATATTGGATTTTTGATCTAGATATATAATTGATGAATATTTATATTTTAAATATTTATTTAGGGTTTTATATCCATATCTCGTTCTACATCATTTTTCAACTCAATTTCTGGGGATTTCAATTGAGAGAGAGATTGTCAAAAAATTGATGTAGTTGGTCAATAATTAAAATAAAAAAAAATTCATTAAAATTATATATATATATATATATATATATATATGTAATTATAGAATTTATTTTAGATGTTTAGCAATTGATTTTGTGATCAAATTAACTGAATTGCTGAATTAATTAATTAAGGAAAATAAAGAAATTGGGGATATTGAAATTATAGATTATGAATAGTAAATTGAGGAATAAATTATTGGATATTTGGGTTGTCTAAATGAGTAAATAATTTTGTTGTTAATTAGGGGATATTTATATTTTCGAATTGAGTAATTAATTGTGGAATAAATTAAGGGATAATAAAAATTTTGAATTGTGTAATTAATTATTAAAATAATTATTGGAAGATAGTATTGAAAGTATTAATTATTTATTGAGTGAAATATTTAAATTTGGAATATTAATTAGTTACACAGTTAACAAATTAGATTCGTATGATTAATTTATTTTTTAGTAAATTAATATGATTGAGAAGATAAATTAATTTATGAGTTCATTAATGGGATTGAGAAGATTAATTATTTGTTGAATAAATTAATATGATTGGAAATATAAATTTATTATTGAGTTAATTAATAGGATTGATAAGATTACTTAATTTTTGAAAATTTAATAAGATTGAAAATATTAATAAATTGTTTTGTTAATTAATGTAGTGGACAATATTAATTCATTATTGAGTTAGTCAATGAGAATGAAAAGATTAATTAATGAACTAATTAATTAATGAAATGATTAATGGTAAAAATGGAATTCGTATGAGAACAGAAATATAGAGTGGAAATAATGGAATTATTATATATAACATGTACTTTAGAATATTATTAATGGAATTATTAGATATGACTAGATATTTAGAATGGTAACTATGGTATTTTGGGACATGATATTGAGAGGAAACATATAATATGTTATATTTTTACCTTTATGATTCATCCACCTAAAATATGATGTGATGTTATTGGTTTTATTAGACAGTTGAAAACTTTCTCCATAAAAGTGTTTTTCTAAAATAAAAAAATAATTTAGTTGTTAGATGACATATTTAGGGACATGGAATCGATGAGGGAGCTAGATGTGGTTCATGACCGGCATGGGATTCATTAGTGTCTTTACATGTAATTTCATTTTGACAGTAGACATGTATTTTGACAGAGGATATATACTATTTAGTTTTGATATTCTATTACTAGTTTTGGTTTTATTGTTATAAAAATATTTTTGTGGTTATGATATAATTTTTTATTTAGTTTCTAATGTTTACTTGTTTTTACATGTGTATTACATTCATAAAAGAGGGTATAATCTCCTTATGATGAATATTTGACCCTTGATACTAGTTGGTATTCTCTGGCATATGGGGAGACACACCCAAGGTTACTTAGAAAACAAGATCGGGGAAACAGTGTGTGGAATGTAGGTCGGGATGTTACAAGTCCAATGGAATAATTAGTACCTAAAACATATGTACTATATAATAGCACTATAGATGTTAGATGACTGGAAACCTATAGGATTATTGTCATAGATAATGGTAACCCATTATTAGCTATCAGTAATGACCCTATATCCTATATAGAGGTAGCACATAGAGGATAATTTAAAAAATGAAAATAATTGATGAATTCTATTATAGATTACATGTATCAGAACAATGTTTCGGTTCTAATCAAACCATTGATTTATGTAAATCCCATTTAGTGTAAATGGATATTCTAAATAAATATGGGAATGGATGGTTAGGTTAGTACCAACGATATACCACTAGTGGATAAAGGGTTTAAAAAACATTATGACATTGACTATGACGAATAATTTTATACTATTTGCATGTTTAAATACACAATAGTTATCCCTTTCATGGAATATTTATAGGTCTATAATATTTGTTTGATGGATTTTATAACTACTTTCTTTAGTGAGAACATTTTTTGAGATCACTATACAAAAAAACAAGAAGGATTTTTTTCTATAGGAAATTAAAAATGGTATAAACGATACATTGATCCATTTATAGATTAATGTATTATTAAAACATGAGATTTTATGAAATATTTTTTTTGAAAATTAATTTTATTTTATAGATATCTTATGTTACATGAAACACAATATTTAAAAAAATGATAAGATATTGTTAATTATGTGATAGTTATATCGTAGTCATTTGTTTTTAAACTATGATTATGAATTCTTAATTTATTTATAAACAAATTTACATTTTAATAAATTTCATTATTTGTTTATTTATTAATTATAAATGAAAATAAAAATCATCTGAACGTAAAATAGATAGTCTTTTCATAAAAAAAATATTTTTATAAACACAATGTATTTCAATTTTATTAAAATAAATTATTCACTATTTTGGAGTGGGTTTAATTAAATAAATTTACTATATAGTAATCAAAATGGTTTATAATTTATTTAAATTTTTTTAGGACCATGATAAAGTAAACCAAATTTTATTCATTGAAATGTAATTTTAAGAAAAGATATTTTTAGGGCATGTTTTAGTATTATTATATAATTTATTTATTCTCTTTATGAGTATTTAATTTTAAAAATTTCCTACTTAATTTTAATTCGAAAGTTCAAATATGGGAAAAGTCCCCTTTTTTGGTCAATATTAATAGTAACTGCAGTGAAATACATATCTTTGGAATAGGGTAAAGTAGTTTAATTTAAGAAAAAACTAGGTTATGAAGTCATATTATTTAACCTTAATACATTTTATATGAAGTTAATTCTTCCCTTATCAATTTATTCTAAAATTTTACTTATTTAATGGACAATATTTCAAGACAATTAGCAATATAATATTTACATCAATGAAAGATAAAAAAATTTCACTCTCTTTGTTTTAATTATAGCTTATGTGTTTAAATAGAGGAAATGGTAGGTGGTGAATAAATATAAGTTAAACTTTTGTTAATTATAAACTTATATTCATGATAGTAATTTATTTTTAATTTTTAGTTATTATATAATTATATCTAATGCTTAAATAATGCAGAAACAATTTTTATTCAATTAAAAAAAAATACTTATATTCAAATAAAATTAATGTTAAATAATATGAGTGACTTTAATGTAACATGAATTTATTAGAATAATATTATATATTGTTGTTTTTTAAAATTATTATATTCTAATTAAATATTTTTCTTTAATTTTTTAATGTAAAAATAATTTAGTAGTGTCCAAATTTTCAGTAATGATATTATTTTGAAAATAATATATTTTTAAATTAATTTAAAAAAATTCAAAATCATATAATTAGAAAAACATAATAATATACTGGCAAATATTTATTCATTTTTCTATTTGTAATTAAATATGTAACTTATATGTATAATCATATCCTTTTAGTAGTAAAACAAATTACCACATTTATGGAAAAAATAATATTTCTAAGAAACTAAACCAAAACATATGGTTTCAAATACCCCATAATACTATCCAAATTTTATTGGTTGGAAATATTTCTACCATATAATACAATTGGTTAGAATCTCAGTCTATATAGTTTTATTTTTCTTAATAATTAATTGATTATATTTAATCATTTTAATAATTCCAAGTATGTCTTTTCCCTCCCATATAAAATAACACCACTTCCTTCACATATACACACCAAATTAATCCTTATAGATTGAAAATATCTGGGAAATTTCTTTAAAAATACCATATAAAAATTATTTAGGTTGTTTTATTCCCAAAATAAGAACTGTAAGATCATTAAGAAGAGATCAAAATGAGTTCTTTGAATGTATAGGTAATCACCTTAAACAAATAATTTATTTTTAATTAGTATTTTACCTTCACTAAATCTATTATGTTTTTTTAACATAAAAATTAAGGATCATAAAAATGATTAAATGTCATAATTAATATTAATCCACCTTTATTCATACTCTTTCAATCAAGTTATATTTGAATGTATCTATTTTTCATACCCACAACTTACCGTCTCTATGTAGTGATACAATTCATTTCTCATCACTACATATTATAAATGGTTATTTTTATGGGTTTAATATTTAATTATACAAATTATTAAATAATTTTTTTTATTTAATGATAATATCATACCTATACTCTTACCTTCCAATCTGTTGGAAAACAAAAATGTCACTCGAGAATACATTTAGACTACCACCTCCATGAAGTGATATGACTCACTTTTCATTTCAATTTTACATGGATAGTAATAAGGAAAGATTTAATTAATTTAAATGATATAATAATTTTTCTATAAATGGTATTTATTATTTACCATTATTTCTTTCCATCCTTTGATAAATGATGAAATCATTAATGCGCATGTATAAACTACCATCTCTATGGATGTTATAAATAATTTTTTGATATTTATATTTATAGATGAATATAAATATGTAAAAATGAATATATATTACAATTATATAATGTGTAAACATATTTATATATTATTGAATAATTATCAAATATCATGTACCAAATCTAATAATATGAAACATACATGAAAAAAAAGAAAATATCACCAGGAATAAGAATTTTAATAAATAATTATTTATAAACTGGTGATAAAAATTTATAAATAAATAATATATATGTTATTATATATATAAGTACAGTTATGTAAATGAACTATAATAATTTTATATTTACAACACATGACATTCCAATTCATATGATACAATTCGTTCATAAGGAAATAAATTTTTATCCCACTTTTATATATATGAGGAAGATGTCATATTCAATGTCTATGTATTTTATGTATTCTGTATACTACCCATGAATGTATTCTATGTTTAATATTATAATAATTATTGGTATTTTCATATAAATTTAGGTTTATTTTTTTCATGTGGATTAAGATTCAAAATTTACTGAAGCGATAAGGGTTTAATGTCATAATCTCCTTGTTTATTAAGATTCATTATGATTATGTTTATGGTGAAAAAATATTATGATCTATCTATAATGAAACTCATGAATTGTTTTATCTTGTGGATATATCCTGATAATACTTTATTAATTTTATTTTCCTCAACATAATTAGTCAAGTGGGAAAATGTGATTTTAATGATAATTGACCTTATTCCACTCTTCGGTCAAAAAAGCTTTTTTCATAAATATCTATGTTTTCTAAAAAAATAAATGAGGGGTTTCACACTTCTCCTATGGATTTTAATGTATTTTTTACTAATGTTTTACTTTTTACTAAATTATTTTTAATGTAACATTCTTTTCATTTTTTGAATTAGGGAATTTTTTACTGTTAAAAAGAGTATGAAATGAATATCACTATCTTATAAAAAATAAATATAATTTGACACAATAATTATTTATTAATTACTTTAAGATTACATTATAATTTTCCTAATTTATTTTCATTGAAAACATTTTCAATTGGATTATAAATTTTTTAAAATTTTAAATAATTGATTTCAAAATAGAAATGATATCTTACTAAAAAATGTTTTAATGATCTTTTAATGGTATGCTACCTCATAAAAGAAAAATAAAATTGATATCAATTATTATTAACTAGTTATATGATCAATGGAAACCCTCCTAGATTTTTCTCTGGAAGGTTTATGTTTATGATGAAATGATATTTATGAATGTCATTTATTTTCCCTGATTTATAATATGATGAAATGATAAAACGATTCTAAAACTTGTTTCATTTCAATTTTCTATACTATAATGAATGAATTAAATGTTTATTAAACCTCTTTATTTTCCATGGGCTATGCTAGGATGATATGTTTATAAAAATAATTTATATTCTTTATATATAATGTGAAAAATGTTTTAGGATCTTGTGAAACACATATATATGATTTTCATAATATAATGGGTGGGATTTATACAACATTTCAATGCATAAGGTACTGATGGATAAATAATGAGGTAAATATTTTTTCCAAGAACATGATTTATTGATAAAAATTTTATTAAAGGACCTATATTTCATGCATATAATTATATGAAATTCCCTCTTTTTCATATCAATATGTTTATTCAAGGGCCTTTTTCATTTATAAAACTCTATATTAGGACCTTATTTTTTCCACACTTTTAGTCATGGGCATAGATTTTGTGTCCATAATATTTTTCATGGACCTGATATCATGATGAATTGATTGTACAAGTGAATTATTTAATATCTTTAACATAATGGATGAACTCAAATATATATATATATATAAATATTTAAAATGTTATAACCATATGTGTATTCTATAATTCTATGTCTCGCACCAATGTCATAAAATCATAGATCATGATCATTTATTATTTCATAATTCATGTCTTATAAACTATGATGCTTTATTCTATGACAAAAATTATGATCTATGATTTATACGGAATGTATTTAACATATAATGTTTATGTTATCATACCCATAGACTATATTTTTTCTTATGTGATCATTTATATATCTCTTGTTTTCCCTTATTAAGAGTATAAGCACTAACGTTTTTATACATTTATTCCAGGTTATGAATAAATTTTTTAGGAGTGATAAGTTTCTAAAGGGTGTTTTTTTTAAAGGACTTAATGGTAGACTCTAATGGACCAGCTGTTTATGTATCACTGTTTCAAAAGAAACTATACCTATATGATTATAGAATAGATCTTCATGTAATGTTATAATTATTTTTATATGAATATTTTTTTCTATATATGAAAAGTGTGTGTCACTATAATTGTTATCAGAGAAATAATTACTTAACCTACGAAAAATTGGACGAGGAAACATTAGCATAAATACTAGGGATACATATATGTATAAGATAACATCATAATGATTTAGTAAAGATCATGGATGACCTAGGTTAAAATTAAGGTATCATAGATTGATATAATTTTGTCATTATTTATGTATTTTATAATTTATTTTTCTAGATTAGGTAGTTTTAGACTATTATTATTGTTTCTCATTCTATAATATTTCATTTTAATCAATGGATTGAACCTGAACGAATCATATTTATGTAGAATGAGATATAAAATGAAATTATTTTCCTCATGAGAAACCTAATGTGATGGGATCTAGATTTTAAAATATTATTACTATTCTAAAAAAACGTTCTCATGGTACAAATTATGATGAGATTCAAACTGAGAAATGAAGGAAAAAACATTCTATTGAATACTTATTATGGGATCAAAAAAGTAAATTTTCATTACTCTCATTAAAAAACATTCTCAATCTACGAATCTGGATGAGATTTCATGTGAGAAATAGAGGGAACAACATTCTATTGAGTACTTCTTGAGGTAACATTAAACTCATTTTATTGGGTTTAATGATTTAGTTGTTTTATTGAAATGGATTAGAACTAATGTAATAATATTTTACATTATTCCCTGTTCAGAACAATGAAATTTAATTTAGAATATATCTCTTTTCGAATATGGAGTAGATCAATGAAAAAATCTAATACAGAACATAAAAATATACGAAGAAATAAACTCTATGGATTTGGGTAAGTTTAAGAGATTAATTATTAATAATTACTTTAATCATATTATTTATATAGAAATGATGAAATAATTCCTTGAGCTGGATCAAAAGGATTATGATTCCAATGGTCCCAATAAGGATTTTCATAATACATATGCAGTACACTTTTTGTTTTATCATATAAGGTAAATGTAAGTTTGATAGATTCTTTAGTACCATTAAAAATTTATCTAAAGGGTGTTATACAAAAAATAAATTAGTAAATGTGATAAAATATTTCTATGTGACTTGAATGTTGGTAAATATATTTTTAAACCATCAATCTCATGGGTTTCATTATAAATGAAAATTGAATTTAAATGATATTCTTAAAACCATTGATAAATGAAGTGGATCCATCCCTTATGTGAAATATGTGAAAAAATGCATAAATGAAATTTTATTTAGGGATATAGTGAATGATTTATTTTTGGAAACGAAGGTCATTGGGAGATTAAATACTGATGTGATGAGAAGAAATTTACTAATGATGTTAATAGATAAGATGCACTTCAAAATAAACTACCCAAAATGTAGTGTTTGAAATCAAATAAGTATAGGAAATATTATAATTAATTACAAAAATTTGAATTCTAATGATGATGATAACTATGAAAACCCACACAATACTATGGAATACAATAAATATCATGATATCCCAATTTCTTATAGGTTCTACAATAATTACATGGTGAAATGTATAATGATCGTCTACTCTAGAACCGCTACTGTGTTATTTTATTTGGGATCCACTGATGCTTTTAAAACCAAAATATTTTAACGGTATCACTATACCACATCATTAATGATATTTTTAATTTTTAGTGAAATTTTTTAATGGAATGATGATCTCATATCAATTTTATGATTTTTCACAAAATGTTGTTTTTTGGATATTGATTCTTGTAAATATTATTATTCTTACCTTGGTTGAGCTTGATGTTATCTTAAGAATGTTTTGGATTTATTTATATAAATAACAAAATAAGTTATTATAGATGCATTTAAATTATTAAAATATGAATTAAATTATTATTTTTGAATAGTAAGATGATAAATATAATATTCTGAATGAAATTAATTCCAATTCATGGTTCAATATACTTATTCAAAAGCGGTGTCTATCACAAATAGTTAGAGTTAAACTCAATATTAATTATATTCCAATAGAATAAGTGTTTTTTGATGTATTTCTGGAAGAATTTCATGTTCTTAAACTATATCTAGAAGTTGAGTTTTCAATACAACTCATACCTAGTTCTTCACATATTTCAAATACTCTATATAGAATTTCCCATATTGATTGGTAATATTTGAGGAAGAAACTCCATGAATATCCTGATATGGTATTAATTGGTCCATGTGAATTATAAATGGGCGTAATAATCCTTTAATTTGAAAATACATATGTATCTATATGACTCCATATTTACTATTTGAAACTTAACAAGATCAATATCAAGAAAAATTATCATCTACCCCATATTAATGACTTTTTTGATCAACTATTTAGAGAGAAATAATTTTATAATACATATATTTATTATGGATATCATCAATTGATGTTTAGTAAAGAGGATATACCCATGACATCATAAAATACTAGGTTTGGAAACTATGAATTTATGGTGATGCAATTTTTTCATTTTATTTCATGTTATATATTCACATATTTAATTAATTTAGTATTTATATATTAAAATTTTTAGTTTGTGGAAGTATTTATAAATTTATTTTTTTATATATTCAATGAGAAAGGATGAGCTTGAAGATAAGTTCAGAATAATGATATACACCCTTAGAAATGGGATGATTTATGAAAATGATACAATGTGTGAATTTAGGCTATAAAATATTCATTTTTGGGTAATATAATCTCATGTGACAGTATATAAGTAGATACATTGTTGAAAGAAGTTATTGAACATTGGAATAACCCAAAAAATATGTAAGAGATATACTGTTCTCTTTGTATGGATGGATATTTTTTGGGTTTTGTTGAGAATAAATCTAGAATTTTTAATCAACTCCCAACATTAACTTAAAAAGAAGTTATGTTCCTTTGGACAGATTAATGTGAAAAAATTTCAAGTAACAGAAGAGAAGGTTATTCAGGTCACCTATTCTTACATTACCATGTAATTGAGAAGGGTTTGTAATCTATTGTTTTCCAAAATTTGATTAATTGGTATGAGTTCTCATTATTATTGATATGGTGATAGATTATGTCAGATTCCAATTGAAGGTTCATGAGAAAAAATACTCAACTCAGGATTTAGAGATAGACATGGTAATTTTTTAATTAATGATATTGAGGAATTATATTTACAATGAAATGTGTGATATACATACATATCATAAAATTTGAATGTATATATTTACCCAAAAAGAGTTTAATATACACTAGATATGATTCAAAAAGCTTATTAAACATTATGACATAGTAATAAAATTTCACTCTAGGAAAAAGAAAAATGTGAAATATGATAGCTTATATATAATGAGTATCACAAAGGACCCAATATTTCATGATTTAGAAATTATGGATATTGAAATCATAAAGTAAGGGGATACATATTGTCTTGATGAAATGAATATTCAACAATCTATCACAGTAAATATTAATGATGTCAAAAGGGTAGTTATGGATCAAAAAATGGATATGGTAAATGTTTCTATTTTTATCATTGATTGTGGTTTAATTATAAGGATTAATAACTGTGTTTCTATTTCATCTATATCAAATTTTGAGAAGGAGCTATTGGATGAGGCTCACAATTAATCACTCTATATTCTTCATGGATGTACGGATATGTAATGAGATATTAATGAGTATTATAGGAGGTAAAACATGAATATAAATATTACTTTTTTATGTATCTCAGTTATTTTTATGTCAATATGTAAAATCATATAGATATAAGTATAAGTGGATGTTATAAGGATTTCTCATATTAGACTGTAAATGTGAAAAACCATGGATTTGGTTGTCAAAATCCCCAAATAATATAAATTGAATAATTCTATATGTTTTATAATCAATCTCTATATGTTATCATCACACCTCATTTAAAGTAGTAAATATTTCTCTATAGATCCTATTTTTACAATTAATATTATGGAAGTGATAAGGATTCATGGAGAGCCACATTCTATTATATATTATTGAGATTAGAGTTTTTCCATGATGTTCTAGATAGTATGTCAGTAGTTTTTAGTTATAGAGTTGAGTTTTAGAACTAATTATTATCCTCAAATTGATGCTTAGAATGATAGAACTATCCAAACCCAAGAGGATATACAGAGATCTTATTTTATGGATTTCAGAAGTGGTTGGGATCAAAACATCCTATTGTTGAATTTTAATAAAATAATAACATTCATTAGAGCATTTAGATGGAGCATTATGAAGCCTCTGTTGAAATATGAGTGTAATTTTATCATTATGGTATTATATTGGATAAATAAATCTATTGTTACCATAATTATCTGAGGAACTTATAGAGAAAGTCAAAAAAATTTAGACAGACATCAAGGTAGCTCTATAACACCCAAAGTTGTTATGATTTATTTCAATTTAATTAATCATCCATGATCTATTACATTATATGGAAAATTTTGTTAATCTATCATTATATTCAACACCATGTTAATCTTTAAATACATGCATCATTGTCTTAGCATGCGTTACACGTAACATTGAGTTCTAATTAAACCATTATATATTAGTAATATATTTATTTAAATGGGACTGTTATAACATAGAATTCAAAACAAAAGATATAAATTGTAATAAATTTTTATATAATATTATGTATATTAGTTTTAATTAAAAATAATAATATTTATAAATAAATATATATATATATGTAAAGTCATAATATATTTCAAAAATATTAATTTCCATAAAAATGGTTTATTCTTTTTTGTGAAAAATATAAAAATTTATTTTTTTGGTATTTTAAAAAATAAATTTGATAACATAAACATCATTTTAAAATTCATAATGAATAAATTTTATTATCATTAATTTTGGTGATTTTTTTAAATAGATTAAATTTTAATGATTAATAAAAGGTTAGAACATTTAATTGAAAAATACCTTTTTGTTTTATTTATTTATAAAGTTAAATTATAATTAGATTTTTTTAAAGTTTAATTAGATCTATTATGTATATGTAAATTTAATTTAGTTCATTTGATACAATTTCATATGGAATTTATATATATAAAAATATACACATTTTAATATTTTCAAATTAAAATCGCACTTTCTCATCAAAACATTGAGATTAAATTTAAAATAAATTCTTCCCGAGAAATGGATAAAATTTATAAAAAATATATTAAAGTTATCGATTAATTGTAATTTTTATTATAGTAAAATTTAAACATCAATTTGGAACAAAATGATTAATGAAAACACTAAAAATTAGTTAACGTGATTAATATTAAAAGATGGATTTGCGAATTGCATGCCTTTGTATTAAACCTAATTTTAAACAAAAATAATATATTTATATTAAAAATTTCAATTCATATCTAGAATAAGTAGGCCTAAGTTATATAATAATTCAATTTTAATCTTACAATAAAAGTATAAATTACCTAAAAAATTATAAATAAACAAGTTACCTTGGTAAAAAATACTATATGGGTAAAATTGAGTAAACTTAATGACTAAAGAAATAACATAAAAATTGTATTTAATTTGATTAGTTGAGGTTTTTATTTACTAAATCAACCATAAAATTCCTTATTGTTCAATTTTTGGGGCACATGAGGTATGTGAGACCTCTTAATAGTGAATACTTTTGAGTATTTAAAAGAATGACACTCCTCATGATCAATAAAGGGGAACTCAATATCCTCCCATATTCACACCCTGGAAACTCTTTGGTTTGGAACGTACCTACTCAAGTATCATACCTATTTACCTTAAATAATTATAGAAACCTTATTTTGGTTATAAATATATCCTTGTAAGGCCTTCACTGGAATCCTTAGGGGAATACATGTAAAATAGGTAATGTTCATCAGCAAACATTTTTTGTTTTATATATTCTTCCAACCCATTAATTTTTTTATATCATGATTATATATAAAAATTATCTAACATATACATATATGTTATTATGTTTTTTCATGATGACAAACTATCTCTACTTTCATAAAATGGGATACAAAATCATCATTCGTGTGTATGATAGACTACCGCCTTGTGAACCGATATCATTTGATTTCCTATTACCACCTATCAAGGAGGGTCATAATGATGGATTTATTTTTCATATGTGATATGTATATTATTATTATTATATTTTAATTATTATGTAACTTTTATATGACACATACCCTAATTTTTTTTATTTTATGGTTATATGATAACGTCATTCAAGTGTACAACAATCTGCCACCTCATGAAGTGATGTGATTATTTCACCCATTACAAGGAATGTATTATGAATTGGATATAAAAATTTGGGATATATAAAAATTAAACGATATTATAGAATGATAATATATATATATATATATATATATCATATTATTTTCTTCTCATTTTTTAAATCCAATATTAAAATGGAAACATTGTTCACATGTACGTATGACATTCCATCTCAATGAACGACACATTTCAATTTCAATATCTAAATATTATGGATTACTCAAAATGCTTAAATAATGAATATCTTTAATACTTATATACTTTTTATAATTGTGTATATTATGAATCTATTACTAGAATTAGTGTTAAAAAAATATAACAAATCAAAACTTATAATAAAAACAAAGCTGTTATTAACCAAAAAGCAAGTTTAAAAAGAAATTTTTAATAAAAGGGAAATTAATGTTCATAATAGAATAATATTTGGTATAATATATATTAATAATTTTATTTAATTTAAAAATAAAAACATATATTTATTATACTGGATGTTTGAATGAGTAAGACAAAACTGAAGATTTATGGTAAGAGATTATTTTCTATGCGACACAAGCAACATTCAACATATTTTTCTAGTATGTGGTTTATATAAATCCAGTGATTGTATATTATGATGATTATATTTAAATTTTTTTTAATATCCATGATTATCCCTCTATCATGTGGTTTACAGTTTAAATGTTACAAAATCGATATAGGGTTTTTGTCTCAATTTTCCTTCTGTGAGAAGTATGTTATGTTATGAACGGATATTATATAATTTGGTGTATATAAATACCATTTTATATATTATATAATGAATTTATTCAACATAAAATCTTTTATGACTGATTTTATGTTATTACATCATGTGGATTATGATATGAAGTTACCAAAGCGGTAATAGTTTTTTGTTATAATATCATTGTATATCTGGATTATTTATGATTAATTTTTCAATACAGTTATATCATGATCTACCTATCATGAATTATCCTGAATTTTCTTCTTCTCTAGTAATTAATGAAATATAAAATTAATAGTAACATTTATCTATTCTTTGTTTCTTAATATAATTAATAATTTTTTAGAAAATTTTACATTATTTTGCTCTTTGGTCAGAAATAATTTTCATCAAAAACCATGTTTTCTAAAATAATTTAATTTTTTACACTCTTATGATTTTTAAAAAATAAACTTACCTATGCTTTAATTAATATAAATTTTTTCAAAGTTAATCTTCATTTCATTTTTGAAAACAATTCCCATTTTGATTTTACCAAAAAAAATGTGTAAGGAATCATCATTTTAACTTGTAAAGAGTGAAAACAATTTGACAAAATCATGAAAAACAATTTTTTCATTGAATATTTTTTAATTATTTAATTATATTTTCATCAAAAAGTGTATTCATAATTTTTAATATATTAAAAATAAATTTTAATAGGTAAAATAATATTTTCCTCAAAAAATGTTTTATATAACTATTATGATTTATTTTCCACATATAAAGAAATTTATTTGTCTAACCAATTCCTTACTGGATATTTCATCCAAGTATACTATTGTAATTCTTTCTCTAAATGGTTAATTTATTTGGATTTTGTTTATGAAACTAGTTTCTCTTCTACGAGGTATACCTTGATGAATATTTTTTGGAACCCATTTATTTTCACATGTTATTCAATGATGAAATGGTTGTGAAACGTATTTCCTTTCTATAAGAAAATATATAATTAATTTTTTGTGATACCATATTTTTTCATGAACTATGAAATGGTGAATGTTTATGATCTTATGGAATATAAAAATATAGGTTTCATTATGACATTGGTGGGACCTATAAATCTTAGAAATTAATTGGGAAAAGAATTATATATCTCATTATATAGACATGTCTTGAATGAGGATAGAACCTAGTATAGTAAGATTGAGATAGAATGGGGACTGAACCAAGTTCAGTATGATAGGAAGGAAATGAGGAGTAATATTGGTTCTATAAAGACATTTCATGTTGTGATAATTTTGGATATGATCTTCGACTAATAGGGAAAGGTTTTTTATGTATAATGTGTATTACAGAAATTCTTGGACTTATTCTAATGTTATGATCTCCTGGATCATGCTCTTTGATTTCATTATGATTCATGTCTAATGAACTACCAATCATTATTCCATGATTCAAGATTTTGATAATTGATATGAGGGGTATGATTTTAAAATTATATTCACTTATTCTCATAAACTAAAGATCATGTTATGATTTGATATATCCCTTTCTACCCTTACTCAGCATATGAGACCACTATTTATTATGTTTCCTTTATCTAGGTGATGAAGAAATTTATTAGGTATGATATGACTATGAATGACGATAGATGTGAAAAAAGTAGTGGAAGATGTCACAACTAAATTATCAAAACAATGTTTATTCTTATATGTTTCCAATGACACTAAAATATTGCAGTCCTCTAGCATGTGTTTATGCAGTCGAATGAATATTCATAAAATATGATGTAATAACAATTTATGTTAATCCTAGGTCTCTATAAGCTCATGTTTTACAAAAGGTTTATGATAAAAATCATTTGTGTGTCATAGAATGTGATGTTGGTGAGAAGAATATTTTGCCAATTTATGCATGGAAAATGTTTATGATTTTCAAAAATAAGTAAAGTTGATCCCTTAGTGTATTGGACCATTTAAAATTCATGATCAAGTAGGTATTATATGTTATCTATTAGTGCTTCCACTATACCTCTCTCAACTAAACGATGTGTTCCACATATCTCTCCCAATAGAGTAAATAAATGACCATGAAATGATATAAATGAATGGTTGTACCACTAGAACATGATGTTTAATATGAGGAATAACATGTAAAAATATTGGATTGTTTGGATAGAGTAATAGATAACAAGGCTACTCAACTGGTGAATGTTCTTAAGAGAGATCACAAATTCTAAGAAGATACATTGGAACTTGGGAATGTAATTTAAGAAAGTTATCCTAATTTTTTGTGTCATTATGATTAAATTATAGGGGAAAAACTAATATTAGTGGCCTATAATGTAACACACAAATATTGTATGAAATATGTTTTTTAAATTAATTTGATTAATTTTATATATTACCGAACATGAATAAACGAGCTTAAAGAAACCAAATTATGCTAATAATTATGTGATAATTATTACATATAAATAAAGCTAAAGTGGTAAAAGGACTACCTAAATTATAAAAAATATATGGTTTACCGAGGATTAAAATTAATACATTGGTTATCAATAAATTACAAATGAAAATAAAAGTCATTTGAAAGTATTAGAAATATTTTTCCTTAAAACCAATTTTTCTACACACAATTTAATTTTATCATAAAAAATTAAATTATTCACCATTGGTGAATTATTCTAATGAAATATATATACTATATATTTAATCAAATATTTTAAAAATAATTTAATATTTCTCAAGGAATTATATATGAATAAATAAATTTCTACGCATAAAAATGTATTTTTCTAAAAGTGAATTTTTGCTGAATGTTACTGGGTTAATTTATTATTTATTAATATAAGAATTTAATTTAAAAAAATTTATTCTATATATGGAATAATGAGGTTGAAATTTGGTAAATTTTATCCATTTATTTTTGGTCAATATGAATTGTAACCATGGAAAATTTATCACTCTGATAAAGGGTAGATAATTCTAATCAAGGTTAAATCAAAGTGATATGATCATTATTTTTGATATTAATTCATTTTGGATGATTTTTATTTGTCCTGTATCACCTTATCATCGAATTCTATTTGTATGATGGACACTTTTGAATGAAAATTAGCAATATAATATTTATATTCAAGAATGTTACAAAATGTCACTATCTTTATTTTTAATATCTCGTATGTGATCAAATTGGTAAAAAACATTTGTAAAATGAATCATAATGAATCTTTTTAGAATATTATTCTAATTTTAATTATTTTATTTCATTTATAATTTTTATATATTAAATAACATTATTATATTCTTATATAATACTAAAACAATATTTATTCAATAAAAAAAGTAAATAAAACATTTCAATAATACTAAATGTTATATAATTTTAGTCATTAATGGTTTTTCTTGAATTTTTTACATTACTATGATAGATTAGTTGTGTATTTAATTATTACATTTGATTTAAGAAAATGTATTTATGTTTATTAATTCAAAATAAATGAATATATTAAAAAATGAACAGTATTGATATTTTTTGAAAATAATATATTATTAAATTATTAAAAAATAATTAATAACATGAAAGAGGGAAAATATGATAAGTTATTATTTATAATTTCATCCCTTTCCTTTTATAACTCAATAGTTGAATGATATGAAAAAATATAACTTTTTAAGAGTGAAAAATATGATTCTAAAAAGTATGGTTAGAATATTATAACTTGGGGTTAAACCAAACAATATGGGTTTGAATACCAAATAAACCAATCTAATTTTTTTTAATGAAAATATATAAAACGTATCCTACCTTGGGATTGAATATATTTCTATTTCAAGGAATTCTTATGTAAAATTAATCAAATTAAAATATCAAATTTTTTGTAATTCCAATTGTGAGCTTTCATACCCTAATAAAAGTGCATCACTTCATTCGTTTATAAAAACCACTAAAATACTTTTAACTAGACCATAGACTACCAAAATACCACCCAAAGTAGCTCTCGAGGTTTACCTTGGATGGTACGCCCTGGTAAGCATTATTGACTTACACAGGGCAGTGAGAACCTAGTGTATAGACCATAAAGAGAATGGATGTTGAGGGATTCTCCAGAGTGTCTGTTTTATATACGATGCAAAACTATAGGGGAAATTGAAGTTGAGTACTTCCAAAGAGTGTCTGTAGTTCCTTGACGTGGGCCATAGGGGGAATGAAACATTGAGTGCTTCCCTAGAGCACCTTTAGTACCATTATGAGACTATAAGGGGAATTGGTGGTGAATTATTCCTCAGAGAGTCTATGCATAAACTAAACCATAGGGGGTTATACTGAGTGTAATGCCCAGAGGGTTGCTTGTAATTGTTAGGTGAGACTAGAGGGGATAGGCGGTGAGTACTTCCCAAAGGGTTACCATGTGTTTAGCTACTTTCATGTGTTGCTGGGTTGGACTAGAGGGGACATGCTTTGTGTATTCCAAGAGGGTTACCTATTGTGTCTATCTTTTTGGATTAGTTGATGCATGTTGGGAGGTAATTTTAATTCTTTGATCTGTGGATTTTTTACTGCTGAGTACTTCTTTGTTTTACTTCCTTTTTAATTTTTTTACCTACCATATATTCACCGAGTGTTAGGAACACATCTCGTGGTGGTTGCCTACTATGATTTAGTCTCACACACTGTTTGGGCCATGATTTGGGGCCCAAACTAATTTTATTGTTGCAGGTATAGATAAGGGAAAGTTCCCCTCTACTTCAGGTAGATGACTTGCGGTGGAGCTGGAGAGCATGGCACCATGCTATGGCTTGCGATGCAAAGGATATGATCTTCCTTATTTTGCAATTTGTTTAGTTCTGTTGAATTATAGCATTTTGACTTTTTTGGTTTTTTTCCTAGACATATGTATCTTGCATCATTTTATATATGTTCTCGAGTTTATACCCTCAATTTCATGTTTTATGTCATTATTACTACTTTCTCTCTTGTGTGTATTTTTTTTATTCCATTGTGTACCCTACCAATGGGGGCATAGTTTCCACACTATTACACCCATGGGCCTCACTGGTAGTCAGCAGCCTCTGGTGTTTAGGGAAATGTGCTTTAGGCCATGTGACCAACCAGGTAGGAGGAACCTATTGGTGTCTTCCAGAACTGGGGAATTGAACTTAGTTTTTATATAATGTAACAAACTCAAGGGTTTAATAAGAATGCCTTGTATTTATTTTATATTTTTTGTTCTAATAGCACAATAATTAAATAGAATAAAACTGTAATATTATTATTACATGTGAAAAAGATTTGGGGCATGACAATATACATCCTTCAATGAATTGAGTCCTCGCAATTCTAAAATATTCATACACAACCACATATACACCAGACACATGTCACTCCTAAGGTCCATTTACCTGGAAAACCCCCAAGGGTAGGGTGCTGATGACCTCAAGTGGATTCCTATGGTAGTATTTAGGTCCTTGATTTCCTTGGCTTAGATACACTGTGAACAGATAGGGTTGAACATGTACCTAAAGCACTCAACCTTCCATATGGGACACATGAGTGGTGTGGAGGTTAGTGATTTCAGAGTGGACTGAACCACTATAGTTACCTCACACCTTGTCGTGCTTGAAAATGTTTATGTCATTGAGTTCCCCGTACATAGTAAAACTCAAACATGGAATATATAGGCTTCTCGATGGTCACAATCCAATGAAGCTTCTAGAAATTTACCTAGAGCTCGATAGTTATCGGTCAATGTGAAACATAGAAAAAGAGATACATGATACTTTCTTCTCATCCTATATTTTAATAAATGTGAATTTTTAATATGATAATAGGCATGATTTTTTCATCGGTCAAGATAGAGGATGTTTGGGTGGTTCGACCCCTGATGGAGTTGTTTAAAAGTCAGACATAATTTTACATAGGGATGGTACTCCTCATAGCTTGTATTGACTATTATAATCTCTTACTATTTTGTTGGAAGAGTTAGAAGATTGGTTGTCTAACTCATGTCTTCTATCAAATGTTTTTTATGAATCTATATTTTTTTATAGAAAATATGTTTTAAAACAGTGTAATTTTTTATATAAAAACATATCAAAATAGATAATACAAAATTATTCATTTTGACATGATTTATAAAATTCAGGATATTACATAATCACTTGCTTTCTCCCACAAAATAGTAGTACATATTTCCGGATGACCTCTAAGATGACACCCCATAGGTACCACTAATGACGGGATTTTATGTAGTTCCTTGACAAACATATTCCCAAAATAGTTCTAAATTCGACTATCTCCTTGGTCCAGATGCAATGTGTGAAACTAAGATCAACCACATGTGGACATATAAATTTTAGGTTGAGAGAATCATGTCACGTATCAATTGAACGACATCAGTATGAACTTCATGTTAGCAATGTAAATGGGTAGTCTCATTCTCAAGTGCTTTAAAGTCCTTAACTAGTCCACAGAGACCGTAATACAAAATTTGACATAAATATGCTGCTCGGAGGTCACCCTTAGGGTAGCCTCCTTAAATTCATAATTAGAAAAGAAATTATTGGTTAGGGTAAAACATTTAATGATACCGTCAACCTATTTTCCTTGTTTTTCATAGAATGAGAATTGAGTGTTTATCATGAGATAATAGATGAAGCATGATTCATGGTGAAATTAGAGTACCCAAGGAGGATTAGATACACAGTAGAGGGTTTTTCATGATTAAGGAATATTTTTAAAAGTCTTGTAGTTTTATAAATATTATTCACCCACTATGGAATCTAATACAACCATTGCAAAAGAGAAATTGAATGAATCATCATCCATTTGAAAATTTTAGGAAACTACTACTTAGTAACACATAACGAAGTTTTATGTATTGTACTAATTTTCCAAGGTTTTCTAAACCTATCTTCTGATACCAACTGTCATGCCGCGGTCTAGGACTGCACCGATGCCGGTGCGAATTCTAAATAAATCATAGTGTGTATGTTTTTTTATAAAAATAAAATATAAAAATACACACACATGTTCCACTATAGAGGATTGTTTTGGTTTAGGTCCTAGAGAATTATATACACTTATTAAAATTATTCAAAATTGGAATAAAAGAAACTCCAATAATCTTCCACCGAAAAATATGACTTAAATCTTCTAAACATGTGAAATAAAACATATTGAAAATGTAGGGTGTGAATACAAATGCCCAGTAAGGTGTTATAAAATAATCTAATAATCCAAGTAAATCATTTTGAAAACAGTCCTTTAAAATTATTTTTAAATAATTTTCTTACAAAATCCTTTAACACATGTATCATACCCTAGAATTTAGTCTAAGAATTATATGATCAAAATTTATGAAATACTCATAGATTTTACAAGGAAACATGTTATAATTATAAACATGCTCATACAGAATAATAAGTATGAGACATTTTAACTCTAATAGGAATCACATTTGTTGATGCATGTAAAAAATTTATATCTAAGATTATTTCAGGATCATAGTTTCCCATAAAATGATAACATCGATTTAATTCTTTACTACTATTAAACATACATTGGCTAAAAAATCCATCAGTGATAAATAATTAGCAAGCCATGAGAATTTAATTCTTTTGATTCTCAAAATCATAATCTCTTTACCCAAGAATATTATACTAGTAAAATATTCTTTTGGTTAATTAAATTACATAGTCATAATTAGGAAAGTGTAGATTTCAGATTGTGTAAAGGCCTTGATGAAGATATCAAATTATTAAGGCCTCTTCCAAAATCCATAAATCATAAATTTGTTAAGGCCTTGTACAATAAACGTATTTTTTCCCATAAGACCTACCAATGCACTGAGGGGCTGTAGCGGGCCCACCCGACACTTACATAAGCCCAATGAATTCCTCATTTCTATAAATCAATGTTCTCATACCACTTCGATTTATTAAATTACTTATCACTTATCATTTTTAGTGTAACATATTACATGGTTTCTTATTCCATATTATTCAAAGTGTCCCATATCACCTTGAATAATTTAATTCCCCATTTTATATTAATCAATGTGTCCCATACAACTAAGAATAATTTAATTCTTAATACCTGAAAAAGGCATTTGATTCTAATTACATTCTGTAGCAATTACATATACAAAGTATATCATGCATATTAGTCTTAATAACAATTCTTTCAATGCGTGAAAATTAATGAAAAATATGGTGGGAAACACATGTGTTAATAACTAAAGCACATTAAACACTTGTTTATCACATAAAAGGACAAACCATAAAATCGATTTTTTGAATATAAACATTTTATATTTAATAATTCACAATTATAAAATTAGGATAATTTTCATTCTTATTTAAAACAGTTGATGAAAAATTGAATATTTAACAATACAAAACATAATGACTGAAAAAAATTTATTGCATAAGAATCAAATGTTTTAGAAAAATAATTTGATTATTTAGTTATTATAAAAATACTATAAGGGAATAATCTAGGGTAACTATTATATTAGTATACACGTGGGATAAAATTTATATGAACTATATATAAAAAGTGTATAAAAAATATTTTCTCAACCAAACCATGATTTATTACATTATTATGAACATTATACATCCCACATACATAATTAAATCCCCCAAAAATGGTTTTTTATCAAAACCTAATTAGTTTATCATTAACACCTGAAGGTACATATGTATATAGCCGTACATACATATATAAGAGTTTTGTACAAAAATATAATTCTTTACATTTTACAAAACTACTTAAACATTGAATCTCAACAGTTAAGAGTATTAATTTTGAGAATTATTGGGATTTATCTAAACCTATATGAATAAATAAATAACTAAAGATATATATATATACAACAGATTATATAAACTGTATATAAAGGATCTAAAAAAATAAAATGTTTAATAACTCTTACATATTTTAAGCTCATTTGGAATACTAGTTAGTCAAAGGTATATAAAATGAATACCATTCCATAAAATTTAAATGATCTGTTTATGAAATATATACAAATAGATAATTATATATACTAATACATTTATATAACTACAAAACATCACACACCATTGTATGATAAAGATTTAATGTCATCATTTAAGATCAAGAGTTCACTAACTAAGAAAGAAAACAATAGGTTATATACCCAACAATATGTATATATATATCTATATATCTATATATATATATATATATATCTACACATTCAAACCAAAACAAAACAAGATAATTAGGTCCCTTACTTGGTTTGAGGAGGAGTAGAGGCTCGAGGAAGCTCAAAAAAGGTGCTGGAGAACCTGCTAGAGCCTTGATAGAAAAGGATGTGAGGGGGTTTTGGGTGGAAATGAGATAAATATATATAAACTATACCAAATATATTTTTAAAAACCACTTGGATGCAAAGATGAGGCCTAATTGGCTAAAAAATGAATGAGGATGGTCTGGCCTTGTGGATGATGCCACCAAAGAGGGACCATCCTATCACAGCTATGGAAAACAAAAGGATATAGTGGCAACACCCACTGGTGTAGCGAACATGGAGGAAGAATAAGACACTACAGAGGAGGAGAACTGGTAAAATAATGAATGGTTGGGATATAATGTGGTGTATATTAGACGATTATGGTGCAACATAGAGATTTAAAAAGGTCAGACTAAGTAGATTAGTTCGTGTGTGATTTGATGGCTATGAGTGATATGGGATTTTAAAATAACATGGATGACAATGATTAGATCTGCGATAGATCAGCCAATGTACAGAAAATGTTGAGCATTTCCATGGCCACTAAGGTTGAAAGCCGAACTGATCTAGTGGCTTAGATCCCGCGTGGCATGATCAGATTACCCAAATCTGATTCCAGTTGTTTTTTGTCATCCCACAACAAAACAAGTTGACTTCCATGGCTCCTTTATAAGCTCAGGTATCCTATAATTCATCCATAAATCCCCCTCACGCCTCCCCGGTACCACCCCATACTGGGTCTTATGCGGGTGCGCTCTGCGCCCACCCCTGCCGTCGTGACGCCATGCACGGTGGCATGCTGGATCCTTGCACACACACCCATGTGCACCCTTAGGGGTATCTATGCCCCCTTGTGAATGATAAAACTAGAATGTACCTTAGGTGTACATCTCCCCTAGGTCATTAACATGGGTTAATGGGTGAGGAGACCATAAAGGCCTAGAGGGATACCTAAGAGGTGGCCCTTAGCTAGATGGGCAGTCACCTATATTTGGGATAAAAAATGTTTATTTATTTTGTTAATATAAAAATACATTTTCATATACATATACAAGTTCAAAAAAAATGAATCCTCAATTATAACTACTTATTTTCCTTAGTTTTCTAAATTATAATATTTTAAAAACACCAAGTGATAAATCAATGTTTTTTACATCATTATGAAAATATTATATAAATATTTCATAAATCAAAAACATATTCTTAATAAACACAATGTCTTTATAAATCCTTGGGAGAACACATTTATAAATTCTTTTCATCAAATTTGTAATATTAGAAATGAATTTGAAATGCATACCTCATTTTGAAATCATACTAAATGTAGCTAAAATATATCTAAAAAGAGTTTATATGTTCTAAACATATAATTTAAATGCATAACTTAAATATTTGGAAATCTAAATTAAAAATTGATGTTTTAAATTAAACCAACAAAATGACCAATGACTATACATATAGCTGTTAGAAACTCAATGGTCACTTATGGGGCAACAATCAAATTGAGGACTTATATAAACACCAAAAAGGCCTTTATATTGTCAAAACACATAGTCTTGATCATGATCCATATTTAACGAATTCTGAAACTATTTATTCTATTGATATAGGATCTGGACATTCTAAATCCGGGACCCTTTATTCCTTGTATGTTTCCCTTTACTCTTACAACTAATCATCCCTAGAACCATTCTTCCCCATGGATCCCTCCATCTGTGTTGCATGCTTGTGTCGTGTTTCCCTAGATCTTTACGCACCCCATGTTTGGAACAAGAAGGAGGTTTTGTTCACCTGTTTCTTGAGGTACATATCCCTTCATCATTCTTATTTGTGTATCATTCAAGGTGGGTGTATGAATGTTTTAAATTTGAAAGTATTTGAATCCAAATTTAAAATAATTTAGTCGACATTATAAAAAAATAAATAGGGGTAGGGAAAAAAGTGATGCATGGTTCTCTTTTGAAGTTAATTAATATTCTGAGTAGTATTGGATGTATGCATACTAAAAATCATAGAATTTGTTGGTCTTTTTTTGTTCACTAAGGATGAATTGTGTTGGATTTTTAATGATAATTTGTTGAATGACTATATTTTTTAATTAGTTAACTACATATATTTGGTTAAAGAAATCAATTCCCCAGGATAAAACATGTTCTGTGATTACCCCTAAATTGTCAAATTGGAATTAAATAAGGTGTGTTTGTTAAATCTTAATACGCCTTGCCTTGTGTGGTGAGCTTATGTGATATATGTGGATTTTTTCTATACTCATCCATGTGTGGTTGTGTGGTGCTTGGGTTGAGGGAATTGCTATGTATATAAGGTGGTTTGTGTGGTGAAATGGAATATTTGGTTAAGAGATTAACTAATTATGGAATGGATGGGAAATTTTTATGAAGTTGGGATACATGTCTGGATTGTGCTATATTTATTTTGATGGGTGTGATGGGTTTGGTGTAGTTACAAAACGGGGGTTGTCGGGCTTGGTTGTGATGTTATGTGTTTCAGGGTTTGGTTTTATTTTTGTGGTTTGTTTATTGATAGGATAGACTGGGTGGAATGACTATGAAGAAAGATGATGGTTTTGGTTGTAATTTGTGTTAAACAAAGTGGAAATATAAATTTTGTTTCTTTAGTATAGTTTATTCTATCTACATTGTTTTTATTGGGTGTCTTGATCCGTGATGTGGTCGGTAGTATCACTCGTAGGTATGTAATGAATAAACAGGGTTTATTGAAAAATAATAATACTTGGTTATATAAGATGGCTGGAGTTAATAATTAAATTGTGGCTTGTTGTTTCCTTGTTCATGTAGAGGTAGCAGTAATGGTAGTTTTGTGGGCTGGATTTTTGTTTGGGATGAACCCGTAGGCTGAGCATCTATGTATGATAAAAAATATTTATATCTATATATTCCATTTTTTCCTTATACATGTCCCCTAGTTAAGAACTTTGTTGAAATCCTCCATTATAATGGGGGGGGGTGGTGAATTTTCCCAAAAATCCCAGTGGGTAATGGATGAAAGGTTATAGGATCTTCCCAGCTAACTATTTTATGCATTGGTAGCCCAAACATGATCAGGCTAGTTGTGCTGAATTTTTGAGGGCCATGTGTATGCAGGGGAGTTATGCATTCCATGGTGTCAATGATATGAGATGTGGTGTGATTCTTAGGTGTCATTGGGATGAGGTATAGTTGTGTCCCTTATTTCTGTGGGCGGGGTGTGGTATGGTTGTGGGATAGGTGTGTGCGGGAGTGATGTGGTTAGGATCCTATGCCTAGTTTGCAGGACTATCTCTCAATCCCAAGTGTGTGTGCGAAAGGTGTGACGTGAGGCTTGTAGAGGAGTGTGGACATAACAGTACGTTTTTCATTAGGGTATGAGTAGTTAACCAGTGGGAAGTGGCGAGGGGTACCTAAACATTGATGTGATTATTATACCACATTACTTAACATTCATTATTTTGTGACCATGCCTTAGTGAAGATGGTATGGCTAGTGTTCCTTGTAAGGTGTTGTTGGTTTCAACTATTTTCTCACAAGAGAATTAGTATGCTTCTACCAATTGTGGATGTTAGAATTTATGTTTTCCCACAGATTATACCCGTGTTCTCACCCATAGTATAAAAAAACTTTCTAGGTTTCTAGGAGGATTACCTGTACTGCAGTGGACTTTACAAGAATAGATTTGGGGATGATTGATTTTTTTTCATAGCTTTGTTCTTTTTGAACATATTTTACTGTTATTTTATTTGTAGCAGTTATTTTTTTTTTGTAATCATGCATGTGGGATATATTATTGATTTCATTTATATATTTATTGGAATGGTTTTGTGGTTTATAAATCTTATCCCCTGATATTTCTAACTCTAAATTGGTAATGCCTCATAATTTGTGAGACTTTTATTCACATGGTATTGGTTTCCAACCCGGGGGATACTGGAGATGAGTCTTGGTTGTCATAATCTCTCTTTATCTATTTGTAGCTTAGTTGGTGCATCTTTGGTTGGAGGGGGACATGAAGGAATAGTATCAGAGGTTGATGGTTCGTATATATGATAGAGTTTGAAATTAGGTAAATGTATTATTTCTTTGGTTGGTAGGGTAATAGTGTCAGGTGACATTGGTACATGAAATATGCTTGAGAAGGTTGGAAAAGACATAGGATTTTAGGGCCCCCTTGATACAATTTAAGGACTCAGATCCTTCCAATCAACCATTGAGGATACACCATATTTAGGGTTGATATTATAGGAATGGTACGTCGATCATAATGAATTGTGTTCCTATTTAAATCTGGTATATTCTAGGAAATTTGAAATGTATAAAAAATGAGTAAAAATGAATCTGAAATGAAATTAAATACTAATCGATATTATGAGTTAATTGTTTACATTTTTCAGCCATGACACCCAATTGTCAACCACATGTGGCTCAGAAATTTGAGACCCAGTAGGACAATCATAATGATTGGTAGAGGTTGATCTAGATTAGGAGGATGATTAGTGGGAGAAGACACTATGTTCCTTTCAGCGGTAGACTCTGGGAATGTATGAGGATAGGGTTTCAGACATGAAGATAGAGTGTTGGATCAAGGAGCTTGTGATCAAATTCATCTTGATACAGTCTCTAAAAGAGTAATGTGATTCTTTTGTTGTGATCTAGATGAGGGTAGATATGTGTTAGTGGTGTAAAATATACTTAGGGGAGAGGAAGAAGGTTGACATTTTGTTGGTTAGTTTCGAGGAGTTTTGAGCGGAATATCATTATTCAAACATTAAGTCTATGAAAAGGTAGTTGTTACTCTCTGTCCACCAATTGAGTATGTTAGTAAGAGATATAGGGATCATGTTCAAAGAAATTATTTTGTTTTATTAAGATATATTTCTAGATGAGGAGTCTCATGCGAGTTTCTCAGAGGAGGCACTTTTTCCTTATCTATTGTATGCTATTACCCCCATTTCCTTACCATCGTACATGGAGGGCCTAAAGATAGAATAAGTAGTTGATTGGATACAATCATGAGGAGGTTTACCGGGGGAGAAGATCCAATATGGTTCTTCAATGGGAAAGTGTTACAGTAGTAGGTCTCAGGTACTAGAGACTTCCAAGATTCATCCAGTGGTGAGTCAACCTCATCAGTTCCCGTTTTTGTCTTCGGGTCCCCATTATTTTCCCATTAACATGGCACTATGTTTTTTCTCTTATTGACCCTATAGAAATCTTTATATCTAGTGACCAATGGTCATTTGAGCTTAGTATGGTGGATGTGGGAAGGCCCATCACTAGCCTCAGCATTAGTAGCTGGTAGGGAAGTTCCATTAGTAGGGACAATACGAATATTCTACATCGAGGGGAGACATATTAGGTTGAGATCATCATGAGGGTGTTCCTTAGAGATCATGACCTGACCTTGGTCAATGTGGTTTTCATTAGTACAGGAAAAAAGGAGTTGGTCAGGGTCAGTTACACATCGCAAATTTAGTAGCATAACATCCCAGGTAAATAATGAATATGGAATTTTCCTATTTATTAATATTCGTAAATTAAATATTAATTTTACTTTAAAGGGAATTTTATATTTGAGGGCGTTCCCAACATGCAACAACCGATTTCTTTGAAATCTCATTCTACACAAAAGGATGATTAATACTGAAAAATAATAATATATTATTATATTTAATGATAGTAAAATCATATTCCTTGTAATGGAAGGAATGATAAAAAATAACAAAAATATGATTATACATGTTTATTTAATGTTTTTACATTCATCAAATAAATTTTAGAGGCTTAAAATAAGAAATAATCCAATTTTAAGCATAAATACTCTAATATTCGTTAAGAGGTCAATTTACTGCCTTTTGATGGCGAATCATTTTTAAATATAGTTTTTTTTATTTTTATATGTTCTATTTCACCAAATAATATTCTTCTTTAGAATTGAGAAATCAAAATTTACTTGGACTAAAATTTTAGTAATTTTTTGATAATGTTATGTTTTTAATGAAATCGTGAAAAATACTATATTTTAGTTCCAAACTACCTTTTAAAAAAATTATTTATATGGTTATATTATATTTTTAATTGGATTTAAATTTTAATTATATTTTATTTTAACTATTTAATCCAATTTATGTCATTGGATGTAATTTCACTTTGGAATTTGACATAAGCATGTGTCAATCATTTGATAGTTATTATTTCTTAAAAACACAAGTTTTGTTTTGAAAATATGAATTAATTTTAAATTAATTTCTACCGCTTCTGTGTTTTTAATTTGTAAAAATATATTAAATATTTAGAATAAATAGGTATAATAATTTTAAAAAAATCATCTTTTATTTTCAGAAATTATGAATATTTACTTCAGTAAATATTTCATTTACCATGTTTAAATGATAAATCTATTAAATAAGGGTAAAAAAATATTATAATAATAATATTAAATTACCCTAACATGTGTCTTACTCATATTTGTTGATCTATGTCAGACCATGGTCATAAATGGGTCGATTTTGGGACCACATTGATCCACTGAAGAGTGACGATGAAACATTAAATTAATTAATTTAATGAAAATTAAAATATGACTTAAAAATATATGTTTTAGTAAATCAATTTTTTCATGGGGCTTTTTATATTATCTATTCAACTATAAATATTAATTTTAAAGATAAAAATATTTCCTACAAATGGTATTTTATCTAAAACATTTAAACATCAAATTAGTAAAATTAGTTATGACACAATGATAATGCAATGATTTACTTATTAATGAATGATTTAAATAAATGAAAATATAATATTAAAAAAAATCCAAAACCAGTAAAAATTTTATTGGATGATTTTATTTCAAACATGATAAATCTTATTTTATTATTAAATATGTTTTGTACCTTTATATACCAAAAAATCATTATATAATAATGTAAGTTTCTAAATCATTCTTAAAGTGCCCCTCCCCCCATATAAAAAGCTATCAAATTTTTTCAATACTCACACCTACCAAGCCCCTTGGGTCATAAAAAATCTTCCCAATTAATCTCCATAGATCGCTATATTCCTCCTTGAAGCCTTCCCCTAGGCATAATACAATTCATGTAATCCTTTTGGTCAAACCAAAGGGAGATACCTGATTTTAAGGTAACATCTTATCTAAAGTTCCTTTCTTTTATTTTACTTCTCCAAACCCCAAAAAAATCTTTATTCCATTATTTTATAAAAAAATGTATCCTCAAAATATTAGTTTGTTTATATGAGTATTATTCTAACTAAAAATCCACACCCCTCCATATAATGTATAAGAATATACAATTTCTGTAGATGACGAACTATTGCCTCACGAAATGATGTTTATTCAAATATCTCCAATCACCTATCATGGTTGAAATTATGATGGCAATGTATTTACATGTGATATATATTATATTTATATTTTCTTTATGCTTCTGTATTTTCCATTTGTATAATACCTTTATGGTTTCCAGAATGGGTAAGCATGATAATTTCATTTCAGGAAGTGCAGACTACCATCCCCTCAATGTGATATGACACGTTCATGAAATACATAGAACCTATACAAGATAGAGTTACTAAAATAATACAAATGATATTATACTAGAATTATAATATAATGTTGTATCATTTTGTTTTCATTCTATTAAATATGAAATAGACATGAACGTAGGGTTCATCTGTACCTACGACATCCTGTCTCAATGAACGGTGCATTTCATTTCTTTCCTCCAAATGATAATTTCTATTATAAATACATATATGCACTAGATTTATATTATATATATGATATCTAAATCATGAATATCATTATGGATATATTTGATTTTTTCCACATAGACAATATGTAATTATAAGAAGTTCATTTTTGATTTAAGTTCCAAATATCGAAAAAATGACCATTATTATCATAAATGATTACATAATATATATAACATGGAAATAAGTGATATAAAATTAATAATAAACATGATAAATATTCCAATGAAATTAGAAATTAACTTTAGTGTATTATTCAATAGATTAATGAATTAATGAGTCAAGTCGGACATAAGGTAAGGGACATTGTCCCAATCTCCCCTCACTGATACATATTTTGATTTATACATGAATTTTATTTATATTGTGCATAAAACCCTTTGAATTTTTATTTCATCAAAATTGAATCTTTTTCAATGTATCATTTTACTAAATGGTAGAGACAATGTTTTTTTTAATGTATGTGGTGACAATAGCCTTTCCGCCCCCACGAGCGTTATTTGATATTTAGCTTCCTCCACAAGACGTAATGTTTTTAAAAAGAAAATAAATACCATATACTATTTTTAAGAATTTTGGTTTTGAAATGGTTTTGAGAAATCATTGGTTATTTCAATATCCTCAAATAATATATTGTGATTGAAATGTGGAAATGTTATATTTCCTTTATGTTTTTTATGTGTTATGAATAGGTTATAGGTCTTGGGCATTATTTACATATACGGGTGGTTCCATGATAAAACTTAAGTGAGTGAGCTCGATATAGCTCTCTGATGCATTGGGTAAAGTAACAGAGGTAAATATAAATGTTTCTCCTAAAAATATAGGGATTATACTATGATGGTTTTTCAAATTTAACTCTCTACGTAGTTGTGAAAGATACAACGTATGTATGTTATATATTCCACAAGTAACCTTTATGATTTATGATTTCCATATGTTATTCATAAATCTTATGATATTGTGTGGTATGTTCAATATTTAAAAGTATGATTTCATTGACGTGTATGTATAAATGGAATAATTTTTTGTCTTCCTATTTTATAACCCTTACTAAGGTTTTTTTTGTCATCCCATGTTTTTTTTAAAATGTTTTTCATAGTACATACAGATTTATAGGGTCAAGGTTGGGATCAAGGAAATTTCATGTTGTCTAAAATAGGGAACTAGACATGGAAACGTTTTAAGAGTTTTTATTTTATCAAAAAATGGACAATGTGTAGAGGTTTCTACATGTAATATTCAAGATGTAATGTATATGTTATGCCCTAATTATATAAAGATCTAAACATGAAATGATCCTTGATAGGAATTATTAACTTAATTAATGATTATGTAATGCTTAAGGCTAACTACTAGTAGTTGGTATCAATGGTTTGTTTAAACAACTATTGTAGATAGGGTATTTTTAAATTAATATCCATAAATTAGTTAATGTTAATGATATTGCATTTAGAAATTACCATGTTGGTTGGCCTAAGATATTTCTGTGATCAGAATTATTTCCTATAGAAGAAAAATTGCAGCTTTGATTGGCCAATATCAAGGGGAAGACAACCCTCCAAATTTGCAACCTAAGATGATCAGAATCTAAACTGAACAGTTAGTTGCAGTGATGGAACATTTGACTCAGGCTATAAATGGTAGTTGTATCCATGAACAAGGTAATCTAGATCAAACATAGTGAAACATGTTAGTATTAGAGAATTTAATGAGGCAACATCCCCCATAATTCATAGTATAATATGACCATGTGCTAGCTTAAGTGTGGATTAAAGCACTGGAGGAGATTTTTGATGTCATGGGGGTATTCATAACATCAAAAGGTTAGTCTTTCTATTTGCTATTATGAATGAGAAGCAAATTAGTGGTGATCAATGGTGAAAAATATCGGGGATATTGAGGAGATTGATGCTCTTAATTGAGATGATATAAAATGTTTGTTTCTTTAGAAATACTTTCCTAATGAGGTTCATCATAGAATGGAAAACTATTCATGGAATTTAGGTAGTAAAATGACTCAATGTAATTTTATAAAATAAAATTCATTCGACTGGAAAGGTATTCTCCAAACATTCAATGATATCTTGATAGTAAAATCAATCATTTTTACTCAGGAATAAAGCCCATGTATCAAAGGGAATTAGCTTATTGTGAGTTCAAAAGTTATGAAAAACTTATTCGATGTGCGAGAAAGGTTGAAATAGAGTTTTCTAATGATCAAGTGTTCAATGAAAAAAAAACAGAATGAGAGGTTGAGGTGACAGACGAAGGGGAAGAACACTTCAAACAATTATGATTGTAAGAAACATAAGTTTATAGTTTGTGATGATTGTGGTAAAAATCACACTGGGTAATGTTGTTTGTATTATAGTAGGTTCTACCGATGTAGTAAAATAGGACATAAGGCTCATAATTGCATAGAAAAAATCAGGGTAATCGTTTGAAATAATCTGATTTACAGTCAGTAAAATGTTTTATGTGCAATGAAATATTTCGTTATGAAAATTAGTGTCCAATAATGAACTTAATTGAGGGAAAGCAGCCAGACTACATGAATAAAGGGGATGTGAAATAATTCGAAAATACTTTAGTTGATGTGGGTCCATCAAATGAGGTAGTATCAAGTACACTGTTTGTTTATTCAGAATATTTCAATGTGTTGTTTGATTTAGGTTCTACACACTCATTCATTTCTGGGAAGTTTTCTTGTAATTTGGGAATTCCATCTCAATATATGAATCCTAAACATATGTTAAAAACAAGAGGTGGAAATGTTGAGAAAAAGAGAAATTATAATAACCCTTTATCCTTGTTTTTGGTAAGAATATACCTCCAAACCTTATTGTTTTCCTCTAGTAGAGATTGATGTTATTTTGGGTATGGATTGGCTTTCCTTTTATCATGCTAAGATTGAATGCAAAGATAAAGTGGTTTATTTGCAGAATAAATTACAGTTTGTGTACAAGAATGAATGCTCAATTTTTATGAAATATTAGGAAGCTGAGAAACTTATTAAAGATGAATGTTAATGTTCCCTTGAATATATTTTGGAAAATTAAGGAACTGTTTAGATTAATGATGTGCCAACGATAAATGATTATCTTGATGTTTTTTTTCTAATGAGTTACTTGGTATAATACCTGTTTGGGATGTTGAGTTTACTATTTAAATAGATCCTAATGCTAATCCAAATTCAAAACCCCCTTATTTAATGGCAGAAATTGAACTTTTAGAGTTAAAGAAACAATTTCAAGAGTTTTTGGATAAAGGTTTCATTCAACATAGGACATTACCCTAGGGTCCTCTCATCTAGTTGGATCAAAAAGAAATATGATTCAATGAAGCATTTAATTTATTATAGAACCTTTAATAAAATCACTATTATGAACAAGTATCCTTTGCCTCATATCGATTCTTTGTTTGAATAGCTCTAGGGAGCTCCGAATTTTAGAAAGATTGACTTGAGGTTGGGTTACCATCAATTGAAAGTAAAAGAAAAAATCATTTTAAAGACTATATTTCATACTAGATTTGGCCAGTATAAATTTTTGGCTACGCCTTTTGGATTAACCAAGACACCTATTGTATTCCTGGATCTTAGTAACAAAATTTTATGTGAATTTTTGTAGAAGCTTGTGGTTGTTTTTGTTGATGATATTTTTGTTTTTTGTCCAAAATTATAGAGGAACATGAAAGTCATTTAAGGGTTATCTAGAAAATCTTAAAAGAAAATAATGTTTATGGGACATTCAACAGGTGTGAGTTTTGTTTACAACGAATTTCATTATTCTTTCACATTGTTTAAAAAATTGGAAAAACAATTGATCATTCGAAAACAAATGTTATTGATGAATGGACAGGAACCCCATATATTATCGAGATCCATAGTTTTCTTCATTTGGCTATTAATTACTAGAGGTTTTGTTGAAATTTTTATATAGTTATATTTCCCAATGAATAAGATAACTCGAAAAGGTGTTATGTTCATTGGATAAAATAGTATGATGATTTTTTAAGAATTTAAAATAAGATTAGTGAATTCTCTAGTTTTGGAACTGCCATTAAGAAATAGTGAGTTTGTTATCTGTAGTGATGAATCGTTGAAAGGAATTGGTTGTGTCCTAATTCATAATGATTAGGTAATTTATTATTCTTCACCTCAGTTGAATCATCATTAGTTAAATTATTCTACACATTATTTGGAATTAGCTTATGTTGTATTTTTATTTAAAAATTTGGAGGCGTCATCTGTATAGAGTAAAATGTGAAATATATAATGACCATACATGTTTGAAGTATACATTCACTCAGAATGAATTGAACATGAGATAGGGGAGATTGGTAGAATTAATCAAAGATTATTAATTCATGATTCATTACTATCCAGGAAAAGAAAGTAATGTGGCTGATGCTTTGAGTAGAAAAGGAATTCTTATATTAACCATTTTAAGTTTGGAACAAGATCTTTTGATTAATGATTTGATGAAATTTGGAATAGATGTTTTCAGTGCTGGAAATTCCCCTGGTATTTGAGTTTTCAGTGAAATCATCTCTATCGGACATAATTAAGAAAGAACAGAAGGACGAATGTGAGTTGTATGAAAAGGTAGAGTCAGTTTAGAAGGTTATGTTTCCTAAATTTAACATTGATAATGATTGTATTTTGAGATTTTTAAAGAGATTAGGTTTTTATTGTGATTCACAGTTAAAGAAAGAGTTGTTATGTGAATATCATAGTTCTTCGTTTTCAGTTCATCCTTGTAGTACTAAGATGTATAGATTTATTCAAGAGTATTACTGGTGTAATAAAATGAAAAGAGATATTGTTGACATTACTATGATGTTTTTGACTTTTCAAGAAGTTAAAGAAGAGAGAAAGTTATCGAAAGGGATGCTTCAACATTTACTGGTGCCAGAGTGGAAATAGGAAAATATATCCACTGATTTTGATTTGGGATTTCCAATGACATCTCGAAGTATAAAATGAAATATGGGTTATTATTGATTGATCGAATAAATATTCCTATTTCCTTCCTATTAAAGATACTTTTTCTCTAGATTGACTTTCTCAGTTTAATGTTAAAGATATAGTCAGGTTTCATAGAGTTCCCTGATCCTTTTTATCTGATTGTGATCCCATGATTACTTCTAAATTTTGGAAAGGTTCTCAGAAGTAGTTGGGTAATGAATTATATTTTAGTACAGCTTTTCATCATAAATATGATGGGAAGGTAGAATGAAAAATTTAGACATTGTGGGATATGCTATGTGCTTGTTCATTGGATTACTAGGGAAGATGAGACCCATATATTTCATTGGTTGAGTTTTCAAATAATAATAGTTTTCTTTCCAGTATACAAATGTCTCCATTTGAGGAATTATAATGGAAGTGGAGTCGAACTCCACCTTTTTGGGGATGAAATTTCTGAATGGAAACTGATGGGACCAGAATTGGTAGAAAAGATGGATGAAAAATTTTAGTTGATTTAGAAGCACATGAGAACATCTTAGAGAAGGAAGAAAAGTTATGTGGATCACCGGAGGAGTGGTCTTTTATTTGAGTTAGGTGATCATGTATTTCTCCATGTTTGTCCATGGAAAAGTCTGATGCATTTTGGCAAGAAGGGAATGCTGAGTTTGAGGTTCATTTGACCTTATATAATTCTAGATAAAGTTAGATCAATTCAATATAGAGTTTATTTACCTCCTTGTTTATCCCAGGTACATAATGTTTTTCATGTTTCATTATTGATAAATTATGTTCTGGATTCATCTCATGTTTTGAGTCGAGAGGATGTTTAGTAGGGAGGAAATATTTCATATGAAGATTAACCAGTCCAGATTCTTGACCAAAGAGAGAACGTTTTTTGGAATAAGGTAATTAATCATGTAATGGTTTTGTGAAAAAACAATATTGTTGAAGATGAATCATGGGAATCTATGAATGTTATGAGTGATAAATACCCCAATTTATTTGATAAATGAATAAAATTTCAGGGAAGTAATTTCCAAAAGGGGCGAATGATGTTACATCCTAGGTAAATAAAGAAAATTACTTTTTAATATTTATTAATATATGTGAATTAAAGATTAATTTTATTTTAATGTGAATCATATGTTCGATGGTGTACTTGATACAGAAATACTTTATTTTTGAAATCTCATGTTTTACACAAGGATGAGTCATACTAAAAAATATTTATATTATATTATATTATATTGTAGTAAACTCATTACCGTTGTATTGGTGGGAATTAATAGAACTAACTAAAATAAGATTATACATGTTTATTTAATGAGTTTACATTTATCAAATAAATGTTAGTGGCTTAAAATAAGAAAGAATTCAGTTTTAAGCATAAATAATCAAATATTCTCTAAGGGGTCGATTTACCTAATTCTGATAGAGAAGAATTTTTAAATCTAGTTTTTTTCACATTTATAAGATCTATTTGACAAGATAATATTCTTATATAAAATATGGAACATCGAAATTTACTTTTCCTGAAACTTTTGTATTTTTCTTATAATGTTCATTTTCTATTGAAATTATGAAAAATACTGAATTTTAATTCAAAAAATCCATTTAATTTAAATTATTTAAATTGTTAGATTTTATTTTTAATTGTATTTAATTAGTAATTAGATTATATTTTTTACACTTAAGACAATTTTTTTATTGTATATAATTTAACTTTGAAATTGGACATAAACAAGTTTCAATCATTGGATAGTTATAATTTCTTAAAAACATGTTTTTTGTTTTGACAACGAGAATTAATTATAAATTAATTTATGGCACTTCTTTTTTTTAATATGGAAAAATGGATTCCATATTTCGAATCAGTATACCTAAATTGTGTAAATAAGTGAATATTATTTTTATACATTAAGAATATTTACTTCTGTAAAATCATTAATTACCATGGTAAAATGGTAAATCAGGTAGGTAAGGGTAAAAAATATTATTATAATAATATTAAATTACCCTATCATCTATCATTATCATATAGGTTGATATAATTTCGATCATGGGAATCCTGTGGTCGATTTTGGGACCCCATGGGGCCACTTAGGAGTTATAATGACATATTATATTAAATAATTTAAAGTAAATACCAAAATGACATAAAAAATATATATTTGTAAATTAATTTTTACATTGGTTTATATATGTTATATCTTCAACTATAAATAGTCATATAAACTCTAAAAATATTTCCTACATCATTTTATTTTATTTATAATTTTTAGACATCAAATAAATAAAATTATTTATAACACAATGATGATGTAGTGATTACGTTATTAAGGAATGAGATAAATGAACGAGATTATAAAATTTAAAAAATATAAAAAACATTTCCATTTCTTGTTTGATAATTTTATTTCTAACTTGAGTATCTTTATCTTCAAATTAAAAAAGTTCTCGACCATTATAAACTGAAAAATAATTATATAATAAAATAATATTTTCAAACATTCCAAAATATCCCCCTCCCCCTTATAAAATTCCATCACCTCTAACCCATTACTCACACATATCAAGCCCCTTGCCTCATCCAACAAATTCCCAATTAATCTTCTTAAATCCCTTCATTACTCCTAGAAGCCTTCCCCTAGGCATAAGGCCAGTAATTTAAACCTTTTGGTTTAAACCGAATAGAGATACATCACTTAAAGGTAACTTCTTCTCTTTTGTTATTTTTTTTATTTTACTTCTCCAACCTCGTAAACACTCTTTATTCCATTTTTTTATATCAAAAATAGTATCCTCAAAATACAAGGGTTTTCAGAGGAATTATTCAAAATACACATAGATGCACCTCCATCAAATGTATATGAACATACTGTTTCTGTGGACAGCGAACTACTACCTCACGAAATGATGATTTTTCAAATATATCCTATCATCTCTCATGGTGGAAATTATGATGAAACTATATTTATATGTGATATATATTATATTAATATTGTCTCTATGATTCTATATTTTTCATTTATATCATACATTTATGGTTTCCATAGTGGGTATACGTGGTAATTTTATTTGAGGAAGTGCGGACTACCACCCCCTCAATGTTATATGACACATTCATGCCATATGTGGAACATATAAAGGATGGAGTTTCTGAAATTATATATATGATATTATAATAAAATTATTATATTCCTATTTATCATTATGTTTTCATTCCATTAAATACTAAATATAAATGGAAATAGCATTCATGTGTACGTATGGTTTACCGACTCCATGAATGGTGCTTTTCATTTCTTACATCCATATCCTATTTAATATTATAAATACATATATATACTTGACATATATGTTATATATGATATCTTAATCCTAAATATCATTTGGGAGGTAATGTACTTTTGACCACATGAACAACTTATAATTATAAAAAGTTCATTTTTGACTCAAGTACCAAATATCGACAAATCGACCATTATTAAATAAAATGATTACATAATATTTAAAACATGAAAATAAGTGATATAAAAATAATAATAAATGCAAAATAGGTTCTTAAGAAAGTATAAATTAACTTTATTTTATTATTCTGTAGAATAAATAACAAACAAGAAAAGTTAGACACGAGGTAAAGGACATCGTCTTACTCTCCCTTCATTGACAGATATTTTGATCTATACACAACTTTCAATTATACATTGTATAAACCCTTTTTAATTTTCATTTCATTCAAAGGGAATTGTCTTCTATGTAGCATTTTTCTAAACTGAGAAAGGGAATGTTTCTATTTTTAATGTACGTGGTGACAACAACCTTTTCACCTACATAATAATTATTTGATATTTGGATTCCTTAACTAGTCATAATGTTATTAAAAAGAAAATAAATACCATATACTCTTTTTATGTATTTTGTTATTGTAATGGATTTCGTAAACCATTGGTAATTTCAATATCCTAAGATGATATTTTGTGGTTTGAATGTGGAAATGTTATAATTCATTTATATTTGTTATATGTGTTATGAATATATTATGGTTCTTGGGATTTTTTATATGGGTGGTTTAGTGATAAACCTAGTGCAGGTGAGCCCAAGATATCTTTCCAATGCATTGGGTAATGTGACAGAGGTAAATGTAAGTATTTCTCCTAATAGATTTAAAGAATATACTGTGATGGGTATTCCAAATGTAACTCTCTACATAGATATGAAAGTTATAACAAAAGTATGTTATGTATACCACAAGTTTACTTTATGAGTTATGATTTACATGGGTTATTCAAAAATCATATGATATTGTAAATTATGTTATGGATTGAAAATTATGATCACATCGACTTGTATATATTAATGGACTAATATTTTATATCATTATTTTATAACCCTTAATGAGCTTTTTATGATCATCCCATGTTTTTTTGAAATGTTTTTCATAAGACATAAAGATGAATTGGGTAAAGGGTGGGATCAAGGAAAAGTCAATCTATCTAAATCATAGATCTAGACATGGATTTTTTTATGATTTTTTATTTTATGAAAAAAAAGATACTGAAGGAATGTGTCTACCTGTAATATTCATGTTGTAATGTATATGTTGTGATCTAATTATATAATTCTATAAACATTTAATGATCATCAATGTGAACTATTATCTTAATTCAAGATTATGTAATTTTTAAGGTCGGGTCCATATATGTAGTCCTAGTAGAGCTAGAGATCATTCGAGGAAAGATCATTTTTTTATACTATTGCTTGTGCTTTGTATGATTCAAGAGTTTTATACTCCATTAATATTCCTTGTCCATCCCATTCTATAAGACTAGACATAGAGACAATTCTCATGGAACTGGTGTTGAGTACACCAGTCAAAGTTCAAACTAGCTTTTTTGATGTGCGTTAAGGATTTATACAGGTGATGCAACCAGATCAGTATCATGGGGATATTTTCATGCTACTGATGCAACCATAAAACATTATCATTTGAATTGAATAGTTGTTTTCTATGAATTATATTATGGATTGCCTCTATAATAGAGTCATGTTTTCATATTCTATTTTTCATCATGTGGCCTTCGATGGTTTGTGGAGCTATAAGTTGGCCTTTTTGAGTTCGGAGCCTCTTATTTCTTTAGAGGCAGAGCTATCACAAGAATTTGTGGAATATATGATGGAGTAGGTTCCCATAATTTTAATTATTAGAATTTTTTCTTATGGGAGTATTGAAACTACCCCCACGTCGCAATTTTGAGTTCAATATAGACATTCAACATGAAGCTACTCTGATTTTGATGGATTCTTATTAGATAACCACTTTAGAGCCATTGGAGTTGAGGATAATGATAGATGATCTGATGTATAAGGGTTTAATCTAACCTAGTGTGATGTCATGGGGTTTTCTATTATTTTTTGATAAAAAAGAAGATGTTTGATGAGGTTTTTCATACACTAAAAATGTATAAATCTGGTAATAATCAAGAAGAATTACCCTCTCCCAATGATACACAAGCATTTTGACGAGATAAGGGGAAAATGTTGGATATCTATGATTGATCTCTATTCTGGATATCAGCAACTGAGGGTGAAGAATGTTGATATCTTGAAGACTGATTTCAGGTGCAGGATTGGGCCGGTCAAGCTTGTCAATATTTCGTTCGGTGTTATGAACGCACAATCCATGTTCATGGGGCTCATAAACCCCATTTTCTATGAGTTCCAAGACCGCTAATTAATCGTATTCATCTATGAAGTCCTTATATATTTTAAGTCATAGGAGTACCATTATATACATATTCAGACTATCTTGGAGGTTGTTCAATGCCACCAACTCTATTGAAAGATATCAATGTGTACGTTCTCTACATGAGGGGAACATTTCCTGGGCATGTGGTGTCACATTTGGGTGTAGAAGTGCACTCGTCAAAGGCCAAGGTAGTTGTTTCATGTGTAGCACCCCAAAATGTTGTATAGTTTTGAGATTTTCTTGGTATAAAAGGATATTATGAGTGTCTTCTACCCGATTTCTCTTGATTTGCAGCCTCATTGACAGATCTGACCAGTAAAGAATAGGATTTTGTGTGGAGTGATCATTTCTAGGAGTCATTCAACTATCTAAGGGTGGAGCAGGTCAGTGATCCAGTTCCCTACAGAAAGGGTTATGTTCAAGGTGTGTAGTGATTCATTTCATTTGGGTTTGGGATACATGCTGATGAAAATGCTAGAGTGATATATTATGGGTCTAGGTAATAACATCCCCATGATCTTATCTATGCCACTCATGATGCGGTGCTAGTAGTATCCATGTTTGCACTGAAGTTACAGTGAAATTACATTATTGGGATTCACTTGGTGATCTTCAAGTATCTTAAGAGATTTAGGTATATCTTTTCCCAGCATGACCTGAACCTGCGATAGTGGTGGTGGATAGAGTTTCTCCAGGACTAGAATATTGGAATCTGTTATACCTAAGGAAATGGAAATGTGATTGATGATTATTTGAGACGTAAATTGTATAAGGAGGTAGTTTGGGAAGATAAATATACTTGTAAGTAAAATGAGGAGTTTTCCACCTTGAACATAGTTGAAAGAATGGATGAATGATGTCTATTTCAGATGATGGAGCAGTCTCCTTTACTATAGTAGTTGGAGGCGTCTTAGTGGGGAGACTCAGTGGTAGGGGTGATGCACATCATACAGACTAGGGTGATGCTCTATAGGAATGGACAGAGGGTGGTCATAATCAGATGAAATTCCATGGATGTTGATTTTTTATAGCGGTAATGTATGAGGGAATCCTCCATGAGTTTCATAAATCTCCTTTGGTGGTACACCGAGGAATATATAAATTGTACCATGGATTAAGGGATCAGTTTCGGTGGAATGGTATGAAGAGGGTAGTGGTAGATTTTGTGGTCATGTGATTAGAGTTCCAGTAGGTAAAGGCCAGGAACAATGTATCATGTGGTTTTTTTCGTCCCATAGATTTAACTGAGTGGAAATGGGATGACATCTTGATGGATTTCCTCATAGGATTACGAATTTCTCAGGGAGTCTATGACACAATCTGCGTAGTAGTGGATCAGATAATGAAGTAGGCTTACTTCTTTTCAATCAAGGAGTCAGACATAATGAATTCTATATCTTGGAAGTATGTTATTGAGGTGGTGAGAATTCATATAATTATGAGATCCATTATTGTTAATCTTGATTCAGGTTTTACATCACAATTTTGGATGGTATTTCAGCAATCTTTTGGAACTCAATAATGCATCAACACTTATTTCCACTCTCAAACAGATGGGAATATAGAGTATACCATCAGAAAATTTGAATAAATGTTATGGGAATATATCTTGGACCATGATCGATCTTGGGCGTGGCACTTGACAATGGTTGAGTTTTCCTATAATAATATTTAACACTATTCCATTGGATTGAATCCATTTAAAGCTCTATACTGAAGACTATTTTGATCGAATTTGTGCTAGATAGAGGATGGGGAGACAACTTCTCTTGGTCTGGTGGTCATGCAGAGCATGATAGAGATGGTTTGAATTTTCCACGAGTGGATGAAAGTATCCCAAGTCTGGTTGAAGTAATATAATGATCCCAGGATGATTCCCTTGGAGTTCGTGGTAGGGTACCATGTATTCATGAAATTCTCCCCTCAATGTGTGAAGCAGATGTGTGAAAAAGAGATAATTCATTCCCTCAGTTTCAATAGACCCTTTGAGGTGTTTAGGAGAGTTGGAAAGGAGGCATACCAATCAGCACTGCCACAGTAGTTGGATATGTTCCATGATGACTTTCATGTCTCTCTACATATGTAGTATCTTCAATATGAATCTCATCTTGTTGACTTGGGAGAGTTGGATGTAAAAGGTGATATAACATTCGTGTAGTGTCTTGCAGGGATCCATGACCATTGAGAGAGGGTGATGCATGAATAGAGGATTCCCTTGGTTTGTTTTTTGTGGAGGCATGCAAGCATGGGGGAGAGTACTTGGGAGTTAGAAGGAGAAATTTGTTCCCAGTACCCAATGTTGTTTTGAGTTATGCCTCTTTATATTTTTCCATGTAATGTAATGTTGAAATCTTGTTTTATATGAGATGAATCCTTTCAATGTTCTATAATCATTGATGAAGTCCTGACATGTGAAAATGTAGGGCCTAATTCTTAATCGAGAAACATTAATTAAGATTTCATTAAACCCATGTGGGCAATTCAGTGCTCCCCAGAGAGGGTATTATCTTGATAAGGAGGAAGAAAATCCCTAATTAATACGTCCAGAAAGTGTTTCTTTTGGTTCTTGTGCAGTTTTTGATGTGGTTATTTAGGGTATGAGGTATTTTAGGAGGTGTTCTTGGATGTAGAGGTTTCACTCCATCTGTATAACAACACATGGTGGTTTATCATTAGGCATTGGGATTTACAAATCATAGAGGTGCTTCAAGTATAACAAGATCCTTGAGAGGTATCTTATTGGGTGGTTGTTAGGACCGATCATTCATAGGGGTTGTTCTAAATTCTTGAGGGTTTGAATAGTTTCATAATTATATGATGTAATGAAATATGCCTCCTTGATACTTTACTTTGTGAATAACTTGTGTTTGTAGTGTTCTAGGAGGTCATAATAGCTCATTTCAATAGTTTTTAACAAATCCAATTTTTTGAACTATAACTAATATAATGATGGGTCATCCACTGGTAGGTGGAGACACGAGGTCATCCCAATGGAGAGTTGTGATGTTTACATGCAATGGTGATTCACTGATGGTGGGTCGTGATGGTGAGTCATGACGGTGACTCACCGAATGGTGAATCACCAGATGGTGACTCACTATCGATATACTGTCACCAATTTCTCACACAAGTTACTCACCCACTATTGAATCATGATGGTAACTGATTTAATAGTGAGTCACATCTATAGTTTTTCAATTTCCAATTTTCCCATGTTTTTCCAGAATTACCCCTTTAATGTTTACTTTGACATAGATTGTGTTTAATACCATGTTTAAGTGTTTATAAATCTATTTCAAAAGATATAAAATATATCTTAAAATAGATAAAGTTTGGGAGGCCCCTAGGTAGTTAAAACATGTAGTCTTGATCATGATCTATCTTTAATGGCTTTTGAAACTGTTTCTTCCTTTCATATAGGATATAGCCTGTCAAAAACCAAGAACCTTTATTTCATTTATGTTTCTATTTACTCTTGCTACAGAGTGTATCAAGAACCAATCTTCCATAATAATCCAATAATATTTGTTATTGTATTGGATCGTTTTTCACTGGAGCTAGGGACACCCCCTTTTTGGAACAAGGTGGAGGTGACGATCGTCTATTTGTTGAGGTAAATATTCCTTCATCCCTCACATATTTTTAAATCATGTGGGGTGGGTGTATGAATGTTTCTCATGTGAAGGAATTAAAATAAAAATTTAATAAAGATTTTGGAATGGGATTTCAAAAATTAAACAGGGGATAGGAAAAATGTTACGTGTGATTCTAATTTGATGGTTATTGATATTGTGTGTTTTTATGGGTTATATGCCTTCTAAAAATCATGTTCATTGGTTGTATTTGTTTGTGCACTTAGGATAAATTGTGATGGATTTTTGTTGATCATGTGTTGAATAACATTATATATGAAATTGATTAACTATGTATATATGGTTAAATAAATGGATACCCCAAGATCAAATTTGTTCTTTGATAACCTCGAAATTTTAACTATGTAATTAAGTAAACAATGTTAGATTAATTAGAATATGGATTGTCTAGTGTGGTGTGGCTATTTGGTGTGAGTCATTTTTGTTCTATACTATGCCTTGTGTGGTTGTGCAGGGCTTGGGATAAGATCACAGATATGTGTATTGGGTAGTTAGGGTGGTAAAGTAGAATCTCCAGTTGAGATATTGACAGATTATGAAATTGATGGGTAGTATTTATGTAGCGGGTTAATTAGTTTGGATTATTCTATAATTATGTTGTAGGGTGTGATGGGTGAGATTTTTTTATGCCACATGACTGTTAGGTTTGGTTGTGATGAGATGTGTTTCACATATTAGATGTGTTTTGGGGGATTTATTATTGAGTGGATGGATTGGGATGAATGAATTTGAATACCTATGATGGAATTTGTTGGTATTGGATTTAAATGTAATGGGAATATGAAGTAAATTACTTTTTTGTGGTTTTTATTCCTCTATGTGGTTAATGTTGTGTGGCTTGTTGCGTGTGTGGTCGGTAGCTTCCCTGGTTGGGATGGAATGAATAATGGGTTTTGTTAATAAAGAGTGATATTTGGTTAAATAAGTTGGATGAGGTTATGAATTGAATTGTGTATTGTTGTGTATTTAGAAATTTAGAGGTATAATAAAAGGAGGTTTTGTGGGATGGTTGTTTTTTTTGAAGAACCCATTGGTTTGGATTGAGTGTTTGATACTAAATATTTATATATGTATTTTCTGTGGGTTTTCAATACACACCCCACCCCAGTTGAGGACTTTGAGTCAAACACCCCAATTTTTTGAGGGAGGGTGACGTTTCCCAACATCATGGGGGGAGGATAGATGGCCAGTTATTGGCTCTTCCTTTCTCCTTCATCTCGGAATTGGTAAACCATTATTCTTCGGGGAGGCTGTTTTGTGGTTGTTAGTTCTAGGTTTCTGTGTGTAAGGTATGATTTCCCTCTTGTTTACGGGAATAGATTTGGTGTTCTTACTTAGTTTCTTAGGGTTTAGGTATAGTTGTGACCTTGGTTTATTTGAAAAATATTTTGTATTGTTGTCGACCAAGTGTGTGAGGGAGGGATGTGGCAAGCATCATATGCCCAGGCTGTAGTACAAGCTCTAAAGACCTATTGTGTTAAAAAATATTTTGAAATGGGACTTGAGGAGGTGTGTAGAAGGACCAGGATGTTTTCCATTAGGGTATGAGCAGTTAACCAGTGGGATGTAATGTGGGGTACACAAAAATTGATGTGATTATTATATTACTTTACTTATCTTACGTCATTTGGTGAGTGATCCTTTGTGAAGTTGGCATGGATAGTATTACTTGTTTGGTTATGTTGCCATCTACAATTTTCTGACACATGCATTAGTATTATTCTTACCATTGTCCATGAGAGACCTTGTTTTTTTCTTATGGAGTATACATGTATGCTATTCCAACACATAAAAACTTTTTTCAGGATTCCTTGAAGATTATGTGGATTGTTCTAAACTTTACTATTTAGGATGTTGGGATTGTTTTTGTGTCACTGCTTAACTTTTTTACTTTTGGTACTTACATTCGGGTTATAGTATTTTTAGTAGTTATATATTTTTTAAACATGCATGTGTGGTGTGTTTTATCTTTAATTTATAACATAGTTGGTGTTGTTTTTTTGTTGATACATCTTAACTCCCTATCATGGTTACTATAAAAGGTTAATGCCTCCCATTTTGTGATATTTTTATAACCATGGTGTTGGTTGCCACCCTAGGGCCTACTGGATGTGAGACTCGAGGGAAATTTTGATGCATTCTTCATTTTTACCTCATGAGGGGCATATTAGGTGGGAGGAGGTCAAGGAACCATCTAAAAATGAAAATATCATTCATGCGTACATATATCTTACAATCACCATGAACGATTTTACTCACATTCAAATCTATAGTTGTATAGATGTATATAAATCTGTATATAAAGAATATATAATTTATTCACATCATTATAAAAATTATATAGGTTATTGAACCATGATTATTGAACAAGGACCAAATGCACTGAAAAAAAAACACACATGAAAAAAAGTGGATATCATAAGGAAAATTGATTTGAATAACGAATTTTTAATACATGGGTGATAACATGTAATAAGAAATTCATATATGGTATGGTAAATATTTTCATGGTGTATTAATATATTTATAATAAATCACTACTTATTATATAGGATGTTTTAACGTGTACAACTGATGTAGAACCAGATGTAAGGGTTTTTTGCACTTTTATTTGTATAACACACGTGTCATATTCACCACTCATTTCATTTGTGTTTTATATATACATCCCATGATTTAAATTTATTATTATTCTCACAAATTTCATACTTATCTAAATATCCATATATGATTATTTGTTTTATAGTCCATACAATTCCAAACTTAACAAAATATTAAGCGTTTATGTTATAGTCTAATTTTTTATTAATAGTATTTATGAATATGTAATGGTTGAAAAAATCCAAATGATGTACATCTAAAGAAACCCATAAATTTTATTCCCCTATGGTTATCTAATTATAATACATGTTTTAACATTATTTTCCCCACATTATGTACTTAAGAAGTAAAAAATGTAATTTCAAGGAAAAACAATGTTATTTGTCTCTTTGGTCGAAAAATACTTTTCATTCATATCCATATTTTCAAAAAATGTTTTGAGGATGATTTTTTGACTGTTATAATAAAAATGATTAAATTAATTTTTAACCATGTTTTACTAACTAATATATAATTTTAAAAAGAAAATTCTTGTTGTTTTTTTGAATGGGGCTCTTTTTGAATATTTACAAGGGCTTGAATGGAAGTTTTTATTTCTTACGTGAAATTAATTGAATTTTCAACTATAATTAATTTTTAGTAATATAAATCATTATTTATAATTATCCATGGTTATTTACATATAAAATATTTTCTATTTATTTTTTAAAATTTTTATATTTTAATGAATTGATTTTAAAAAGAAATAGTTTTTCTCCTCAATATGTTTTTAATGATCCTTTAATTGTTTTTCTATATGTCAAAGGCATAAATCCTTAACACCAACTATTATTTACTAGGTTTTCATCGAAGGATACCATATTTATTGTTTCTATAGATATATTATGTTTATAATGAAATTATATTTATGAAACATGTTTCTTTTTCACAGATTACAATATGATGAAATGATAAAAATTTAATGACTCATTTTTCCTTTATATGGGTTACAATATGATGAAATGGTGAAATGTTTATAAAATCTATATATTTAATTATGTTTATTCTATTAAGAATTGTTTGTGAAACCCATTTCTTTCCATGGGTTTTGATACGATGATTATTTTATGATCATATGGAACACTTGTTTTTTTTCATTTTATGAAGGATGAGACCTATATAACTCTCTAATGATTTAGTTAAATTTGGATAAATTGTGAGGTAAATATGTTATTCATGAAAATGATTTAATATTAAAAACTTTATACACAGACCTAGCATTGTTATCCATATGTTTATGAGAGGATCCACCTTTTATTCCCTAAATTTTATCAAACAAACTAGATTATAGGGTCATAATTTTATTTGAGGGCCTGATTTTTATGTCGATAAAATTTAATGATGGACCAAGTTTTCACATATATAATATTATGTGTAGACCTATTGTTATGTTCAACAGTTTTAAATGGTATTTTTTTCATGTTCTTAATAAAATGATGAACCTAGTTATAATTATACACATCCATAATGGTATAATATTATTTGTGATACACCTTTATATTAATCATGTAAATGTTCAAATCAGAGGTTAAGATATCTAGTTACCAGTTTATCTATTCTCAAGGGTTCATTCTATATAAAATCCACTAGTTCCCCCATTTACCCAAATAATATTCTCATTAGAAAATTTGATGTTGTCATTGAACTGATTTTGGGGGAATATCCACAACTAAATAAATAGATTCCAATCCATTGGGGGGAGGATCAAGGTCATCATTTTTATTATTTAATATATTCTAATGCACATCCTATCTACTATAAATGTTCCATTAAAAGTGATATCCAATTTGGAGAGATCTATGATATCCTTCTCTAAGTACAAGCAATTTTAAGGAAAATATCATTGGGCTTCTTGTAAAATACATTCTAAGACCATTATAGTAGTATATATCAATATCATGAGTGTTTATTGATCCATGTTAGCTCTGCATAATAATCTTTCCAAGGATATCATTTAGGCGAATACATTGCAAAGAAAACTCATGTCCTACACTTGTAGAATTGATTAGATATGACACATATTAAGGCACTACCTCATCTAAAGGACTACCCTTACCTATATTATTACTCCACCAATTCATAGATAATGGATTATTGGTATGGGAGATAATAGTATTAGGCACTAGAAATCATTAGGAACTATTCGGTGGTTTCCTAGGTTTCTTGATCCAGAAATCCGACTAAAAAAGGCTAGTGATCAACCAATTTTTTTCATGCTAAATTGTATGAAAAACAACGAGATATTTTTAATAGTATTGTGCAAAACCATTACCTGGATAGGTGTTTTTTCATTGTCTCTACATCATTTTCATTTTCTGTAAAGGAATATCAAATGCGTAAATCTATCTCGTTCTCTCAGGAATCATGGTTGTGGTCTTACGGTGTAAAGATTGTCCTTAAAAGTTCGTTTTTTTGTTTGGTGTGCCCATCAAAAATATTTTACAACTAATGAGAATATATAGATGATGGGTATCAATATTTTCTCTAAATTCATATGATTTTGGGTATTTGTGGTTGAATCTACCTTGCATTGTATCTTTAACAACAAATTTGATAATTCCATTTGGGGATAGATCAGGTAGTTTACTGGGTGGTTGACCTAATAGTTCTCTACCAAATTCTTCATTTTTTGATGGTTCGAAAGTACTGATTCATCTAGGGATGAGAGAAATTCAAGGGATCTCACTCTCTCACGAGACTGCTATATATTATGGTTTATAAGGAACAATATCCAGCACCATAATTTTATTGGTTCTATCCCAAGAATTCTTATTGAATCTATGATTTCAATATTGGATTTGGAATTGATATAGAGTGGCCTGGAGGCAACCACTTTTCCAAAATACCTTATATAATTATCAACCTCTATGACCAATATCAAGGCCGAGGGGAGATAGATTAGTGGGACACCTTATGCTGTGGGGAACAAACTTAATTTAGATTATTCTTTCCTCATGGGCTATATGCATGGTGAGGGTGTTATTATGGACTCAAGGGTCATACATTTTTTCTAATTTCTATTATTTATTTATGAATAATGATGTTCTATATGCTAAATCTCATGCATTGCTCATTGGTCTGGACCTTTTTAAATAGTGAAATATCCCTCTTGAAGATATTGAAACAGATTCCCTCACTTTTTTTAGTGTGTTCTCCATAAAGGTCCAACCCCTTAGTCTAATGAGTATTCTATTAGAATATATAAGTAGATGATGAATGAATAGATTTCTATTCTCTATAACAGCTGTTAATGAAATGTGGTTATGGATTTCATAACCTTCATAAATACCCATATTGACTACTTTCAATTATTTTATTGTCTTGTTTCTTTACCGCTGGGGGTCTATTTTTGTTAAACCATATGATCATGGACACCATTTCTATAGGCCATTGTAAATTTTATTTGTTTTTATTTCTACCTATTCCTGATTTATTAAAAAAAGTGTTTTGTCTTTGTGTGTATATTATAATGGATGATGTTTTTTTAAGGATTTATTCATTCCATGAAAGGGATATCCCCTTAATATCTTCAATTTCATAATTTCATCCAAAAAAATTTTATGTTGTCTATGAATTATATGGATATAAGGATTTCGGATATCATACTTTGAATATTTTGTACAAATAAAAGTAATGTTTATTTTCTATAAATATTGAGTAAGCACGTCATATTTTTGTTGTTTTTTTAATTTAATTCATTGTTTTATTGAGTTATGAATATTTCATTGTAACAAAAATATTATCTTGATTATGGAACAAAAATTTAATACATTTTCAAATAAAATTACAATTTATTTATTTTATTATTCTACATAAATATGTATTGTATTATGTATTGTCGAACCCATATAGAATGATAGTGACAAATCCATTAAAAAAAAAAATATAAATCATTTGGAGTGGGATTCATTAAATGGGAGTATGGTAAAACAATTAGTAATATGAAGAAAAAATATTATAACATTGAATGAAATTGAATAATTATATGTAACATGTTAAAGGTATAACAAGTGACAATGGTTTGGGAAATTTAGTTTCATCATTTTTAAATTGATTTTCAATTATTCTTAGAAATTTGATAACTCTTCTTCCAACAATAAAATTTTTAAATATCATGTTCTGTTTAAAATTTAAAAGTTCCAAGGTATAAATTTAATAGGATATTACAAAATGAGTTAACCAAAGCAGAAAAAAGATGAATTTGGATTTTTCAGGATCAATTTTTTATTTAAAAATAAAAAACAAAATCTTAAAAAAAATATGTTTAGAGTGGAACAAAATGAATAAAAATGTATTCTTATTTCAGATTATGAATTTATATTATGAACTTTTTTATAATAAAAATTTAAAATAAATCCATATTAATAAAGATGAAAATGAGGAGAAGTAAAATGGAAGTTTACTCTATCGATTTGTCTCCAGATCTACAGCTCTACAACTTAATGACCTATTTTGTACCAATACCTCAAAATTGAGCAATGATGTGGTGAATGATGTATTACCGTGAATTAATAGGTATACCATTTTTTTATGATTAATTTCCCCATTTCCAATCATTGATCTAATAGTTTGTACCTTATGATGAATCAATAGTCTCTATGTGGTGTGGGTTAGTATTGATTGTATTATTTACATAAAACAAGATTCTAAATTACCGTGAGTATCGCATGACCACATGAACTTATTGATTTTATTTCTTCTTCTAAGATTCTATTAAATTTTTTGAACATTGACTTTTGGATGTGAAAAAATAGTCACTGTGGAACCTAAAATTATTTTTCCCCATTTGAGTTTGTGATGAATTAGAGAATATTGGTTAAAATAACATGAATATTACATATGATATATGAAAATGGTTGCTGGAGAAGTCATATAAAATTCTTTGATGTCACTTTAAATTGAAATAATGTTCTAAAAAACATTAAACGAATTATAAAATGACTCTCAATATCAAACAAAAAAAGGGAAAATTCCAATGAAATGAATTTAAGAGTATTAAAAATATGGAAAAGTCATTTGAAAATGTATTAATTCATAAAGATTTATAAATCCATATGAAAAAGGGGATCAATATATATGTAAATAGATAATGTAATACAAAATAAATCATGAGTGATGTGAAAACATGACTTTACATTTTTTATAAAAAATTAATAATTTTATATAATAATAGAATAATTTCCCCTAAATTATATTTCATGATAAAATTTTGGGACATTATAAATGTAATTATAATCTATAAATTAATATATATTGATTGAATTTTATATCTCCATAATTATTCAATAAGAATGAAGTGTATGATCCAAATATTATAGGGATAATATCCCAGTAATTAATTAATAAATTTAGTATTAAACATGCAATTTCACCGAGAAAATCAAATAATGGAAATTCCTAATCAAAATTAAAGGATGTTTAAAAATTATACATTAAATTTGACATAAAATAGTTTACAATTTTAAAAAATAGATATAGAAAATGTGTATATAATAAAACATATATAAATAATATTTAATAATAATTTTCATCCATAATAATTAATATACACATATGTCACTTTCAACACACTCCCCTAATAAATATTCTTCTATTAATGAAATAAAAATATTATATCACATCATATTATATATTTATTATTCAATAATTCATAGAAGATTAAAAAAATCAAATGATACTAGACAAAATATGTGTATGTACCTACCTTAGATATATTGGAATAAATAATAAAATATTATTATATTTGAGGAAGTATTGGAAATTTAAAAAACTTTCCATTTTTAAACTAATTTATAAAATAAAAATCTAAAATCATAGTTGTTATATACATGGTTAAATACAAGAGGGAACACAATTTTTCATTATTAACGGTATTAGAGGAAAACAACTCCATTGATGGAGTCGTTTTTCAAGTCCACCTATGTCATAGAGCTATGGGTATGGGAATAGATAGTATTTAGTGCATCATCATCGACCTTGATATCTATACTATGGGAGTGAATTGGTGTAATGATTCTAATCAATTGTTGTCTATTTTATTCTTATATAAATTTTAAGAGAAGAAATAATCATATTTATATTTCCCATTCATTCTAATCTCACATTGGACATATTTTTAGAATTAACCATCTCGATATGTCAGATAACAAATATATTGGAGTAATTTATCATCTCAATATATATCTATGAAATATCTAATCTATATAATTGTAGTGTAATCCTTGACCATAGACTAATACATACCCAATTCCCCAAATGTATCTACCTAGATTATTGAGTAAGAAAATTAAGTTAATTAATGACCTAACAAATCCCTATTTGAAGGAAGAGTGTTAGGAGATCTAACATAAGATCTCATTTCCATTTATATACACCTACAAAAATCTATATCACATATCAGATTATATGAGTACAAAAATAATAAACTCATACACAATCATGGATCCTCACAAAAAACAGAAAAGAATTATTGTATATAAATTCACATATTATGTTATCATTAATAGATTTTATATTAAGTAAAATCAAATGAAGTAAATGATAAATAAATTTAGAACAATGTTAGTTATTTATCTTTTCGTCTAGATATATCACATCATGTTCAAAATAAATTCATAGTTTATAGTAATGTTTGTTACATTAAAATTTTCTCAAGGTACTTCCACTTTGTTTCACAGTCAATTCCATAGTCACAGAATCATATTCATGAGGATTTGACTACTTTAGTCTTCTATGTTCATTACACAATTCTTAATTATATTTACATTATTAATTATAATTAAATTATGTATATTTAGTCATCTTTCATCATATTAATTATTTATTAGAGGGTACATTTTTTAGAGACATGGAATTTGTTTATATGACTAGGAAACTAATAACATTAATCTTTTTATGGTACCTTTACAATTATTTTTCATTACCAAAATATATTGGATATAATAAATTTTAGGCATAGATATAAATAATTAGATCTACATAAATCATATATATTTGAGGGAATCATTATTAATTTTTTAAAATCATTCTTTTGACCTATAAGAACTTATCTCTCAATTACGCCTCCACAATATTACTTTTCATTTGTAACTATTCAATAACAATAATTGCACTATATTATTAAGGAATGTCCAACATTAGAGTAAATAATTTCACACTTTATTGAGTTCCCATCACTCATTCCATTATTACCTGATGCACGACAACAAGTAATAGTGTAACCCTTGAATTTTAGTAAAACATATTAATAATTACTTTTATAATTTCAGTTTACACCATTATTTAATCTATGTTTGAATAATTAACCCATAAAATATCTACAAAATGAAAACTACATTATTTTATTGGACATGATATATTGAGAAGATCCTAACCAAATGTTTTCATCTGAATTGGTCTTTTTTGTACCCTCACACATTACTTTTCACTCAAACTATATTGGATGCCACATGTAACACCCCATCGATACATCTTATTATCTAGACATTCCAATTATTCATTTAATCCATCTCATATCTATATATCTTAGATCAAATAGTCATGGGGTCTCCACATATCTCATCATTGTAACATTAACTGAATCCATTTAAATACATCTAATTGATTCATTATTCTAATATGATGTTCATAGACCAAGGTTATGACCTCTCCCCCTCATGGCTGACATAGTCACCTGACTACCATTGTATTAAAACAAATAAAAATTCATATAAATTTTATGGTTTCATGTACCTTGTAAAACTATGGACGACACACCCGCTTACAACTATCCTATCTTTAATTTTGGGCAAACCAATGTATTGAAACATTTCATTCCACCAATCCTAAATATTAGGGCTTGGTAGAACACTATATTACATTCGTTAATCATTTTATATTCAATACTTCTACCATTATTCCTCTTCTTATCACTATAATATATCAATCATCCACCACCAATAATGGTGTCTTGAAGGCCACTCAAGATCACCATTCTTTATCAAAATTATTATAATAGTATTTTTTGTAACATTTATTTCACATGTAGACTCTATTTCTAAAAAATCAAACTCTACACACCTCAAATTATAGAGTGAATATATAATAGATGAAAATTTTACTCTAACATATATTTTAAACTATAAATCATATATGATTTAATAAAATATTAATTATGAATATATGTTCATGATAATTCTTGTAATATTAGGTTCCCATATTGATTCAATAGAGTTAATGTGTTATTCAAAAATTATCAAAAACATTTTTAAAAATTATATTCATATTTTCAAGAAATCTAAAAATTGGAATTCAATAAATAAATGTATTTTTGGGTTTTCTAATAATAGTTATTATGAGCCTATAAATATTTATTATGATTAAAAAATATGGATAATTAAAATGAATATAAATATTTTTAACCCAAAATTTCTCTAAGTATCTCTATATATATGTACTATTTTTTCAAAAATAAAAACTCATGAATATTTTTAACAATATGAATAATATTGTAATCAATTTCATGGGTAAATTTTAATAAAAAGATAATAAATTAGATTATATAATATATAGAAAAAATAGACCTGATTAAAGGGAAAAATACCCCCCTACAAAAATAATTAGTAATTTGAGGTGGTTTATAAAACTGTCACTAAAAAAATAGTTTTCATAAATTTTTTTATCTATTATATTCAAAATCATTGGAATTTTGTTTTGATTTTTTGAAATAATAATAATAAATAAATTTTAAATAAATATACCCATGTTTGAAAAAAATTTATGATATATATATATATATATTTAAACCCCCTTCCCTCCAACCCTCTCCCTCCTGGAATCCTCAAGCATACTCAACACCAAACCTTGTCCTTCCCATCACTACAGATTAATGGAATACCACACCCCCTTAAAGTATTTCTCTTACCCTCATCCTCCCAAAAAATGATAGATCCTCACCAATACTGAAAGCTATACACCTCTCAGCCTCCACTCAGAGGTGATAAATATAAGACTTCATCTAGGCTTCCCCCATCAATGTCAATCAACATGGAGCTGACTACACTATTGGTCATGATGTTGGATTACCCACTCATGTTGCATCTCAATATCAATACCATAAGTCCCTTGTAATTATTTGGGGTGAGGATTATTGAATTTATTTCTACCTAATCATATGTAGGTGGTAACATGATATATATTTGGGAAGAGTTCTAAAAATAGATTTGGGGTTAGGAATTTACTTATTATATTTCCCCGTCAAATTTTATAGTTTATTATATTTCTAAAATATTTGTGTTCAGGGGATTTGATATCCAATATACCTTTTTTTAATTATATATATTTTATTTATAAATTTAATTACAAAATTATATACTATGTTTGAAAATTTAGGAAGTCATGTAAATATAGATAAATGTTGATTTTCATATCATCAAAACAAAAATTAGTGTGATAATGGTTTGAATACGTTTTTGGATTTTCAATTTAAAAATTAATCCTTGGATGGAATTATAAAATGTATATATCCATATTTAATATTTTGATAATTGTTCTAGAGGGATGAATTATTTTAGAACAAGATTTTGAAACAGTTTATTTCTTATTATACAAAATGGATTTCTCCTAGATAATCGAACATTATAAAAATGGAGATATTTTGAATACTATAAAAATAGACATGTGATTGATTTGAGAGAGAATAAGGAAATTAAAACATGATAATTGATTTTTTTTCACCAAATGGAAACACCGTCAACAATGTAGTAGGTTAATTGATTCAGTAGTTGATGTTGTAGATATTAATGATTTTTTCTGAAACTATAGGACATCGAAATTCATATCATTAAATATTAATGAAATATGATAACGAAACCAATATATGATAAAACATAACTAATAAATCATATGAGTTTTCTATATAACATACCGATGTAAATAATAAATTGAAGGATGATGTGTCAAATATTATGAAAAATTTCTTCAGGAAATTGTAGCATATCAAATGATTATGTGGGGTTATAAATAGATAATTGTCAATGATATGAGAACTTTTAAGTGATACCTTATCTAAAGATAAAATCCCAATAAAATTTTATTATTTGAATACGTTTATTAACAATTGTGAACTAAATTATAAGAATATTCATGCATATACGAATAACAATATATTTTATTGGAATGCATATTTTGATGAAGATATGTGATAAAATTATATAATTCTAAATGGAAAAAAAGAAACTGATTTTAGTTTGAATATACATGCTACCCTAAAGTAATATAAAAATATAATTTGGGGAATATTATATGATAATTTCTTATAAAAATTGTCTAAAAATATTTATTTGTTCAACTAAAACCAAAGATCATTTAATGTTTTATGATTTTCAAATTAATAATAAATAATTAATGTGACATCCAGGAGACTAAAAAACATGTAACACCTTTGATTAATTATATCTATAGTTATTTTATAATACTTGAAATGTACATTTGGGATTTGAATATGATGGATTAAATCATTTAGGTACATTAAGTAGTAGTAAAAACATTTATCCAGTTATTTTGATCCCATATAATATGTCTCCCTAGATGTGCATTTAATAAAATTCATTCATCATACCGATGATTATTCATAGATATAAAATTCTTGGAAATTTCAAATATTTCTACCTTTAGACTCTAATTATAGAATTACAATAGTTATGAAATGATGTTGTATAAACATACAATTCATCTACGACGAAAATATTAAAAGTTCATGTTCTTATTTTTTGGACCATTGGGGAATTCCCTAGACTAGAAAATTTGTTCAGCTCGATCATAAATATAGGTTTGTATTGTATTGTCGGTAACATTAATTTTGAATATCATTGAATACCTCATAACTGAAAGTGGTGTTTCATGTTCCATCATCTATTCTATGTTTTATCTCAATGATATACATTTAACAAGTCACATTGTTATGGAAAAAGTGTATTTTAGATTTCTACAAAATTATTATCTATATCATATATCATGACACAATTATAAAATGTTTATACAGAGTTTTTGAAATATTTTTAGATGAATGAATGCGAAAAAAGATTTAAGTCACTATTAGATGAAATTTGAGTATATAATTAGAAGAACAAAAGAATATATTTTTTAACATTCATATTATGAAATTAATTTGTTATATCATAATATAAAATTTATGCACATTGATAAGAATGTGTGTGATAATCTGTAATTTATATATCATAATGATATGTGAAAATCGAAATATCATTAAAATGATTGTAATTACTTAGAACCAATGAATATCAAATGTGATATATAGAAAAATTAGAATACATTGTATCTATTAGTTATATTTTCATGGAAAACAGTCATACTGATGTTTTACATTGATGATTAAAGAATAAGAAAATGCATATTTAATAATATAGTAATATTTGAATATATGTTCTTTTTAATCATGATAAGATACATGGATTTAAAATCAATGACATAAATGTAATGAAGGAAACATATTTACCTTTGGAAAATAATATTTTGTAGCATGAATAAATAGCCCCCCATTTTCATCAAATTTCTTAGAATATTAGGAAAATTTGGGTGAATAAAGTAGTACCCAATGAATTAAATAATATTTTTTAATAATTTTATTTGGACACTATTCAATTTGAATATGTTCTTCCCCCACTCATTTCTAACTGTGATGATTCATTTTGATAGTGAATTATTCCAAAGAATCTAAAATTGGGGGACCCATAAATTATCAATGGATGTATCCCATAGTAAAATATTATATTTTAATATCATTTTTATTAAAACTATTATTTTCTTAGTTAATATATGAAAACATTTTTTTTTAACTTTTTAACTTTTATCATTTGGTATATTGAAGTCTTATGTGAAAAATAAATCTCTTCAAGATGGTTATATTATGGAAGGATTCATTGTTTAAGAGTGTTTATCCATATATTCATGTTATTTTGATTCAATAAATATAATATTCAACCAATTATAATGTTTAGATGATAATCCATATCAACTATGGGAAAATAAAAAATAAAAAATATTTCCAATATTAGGTTGAGAAACTGGAAAAATATATTAATTTTCATTGATAGATATAAAGTTAATACAGGGAAACAGAAATATTATGCTCAATTCAAATATTTTTAATTACGATGATAAATAATTAGACATAAAAAATGATCCCTTACGATCCAAACTCGTAATTATATTGATATTGAAAATTGGTTACCAAAGAAATTGTTGAATGATTTAAAAACTATCTATGTTCTTAAACTAATACATAGTATGAATATATAGAAATTTATCATAATTAGGAAACATAATTCATTAGATATTATATATGAAATGAATGATGATAATATGTTATAGTTATCCATAGATTTGATGTTATTAACATCAGAACCTTCAAATCATGCTAGGAGATTCAATGTATACAATATTGGTGGTTTTATGTTATATACAGTTGACTACGAGGATGATTATATTACAATAAATCGTTTATATTCAGAAATTTTGATCATGGTTATTATGAAACTTTTATAGATATTATCATGTAAAATTATCATGGGATATTTACATTTGTGTTATTGTAATGTGATTGGGTCAATATTAATAGCTGTATAGAGAAAGATTCATCCTAATTAAATTATGTCAATTTATATCGATTGATCGATATAGGTGAGTGGGAGTAACATGATCCATATACCATGGATTCCCATTAATCAATGATATATTTTGTTGATAATACATTTTATGATTGGTTATGTATTGTTTTCCACATAAAATAGAGTGACTTGTATGATATGGGTGATGAAGGTGAAGTAATTATTAAAACCCCATGATTATTAAATAAAAACATTGTAATTGATAGTGAATGTGTCACACAACACCAAGATTAAACTACCAATGAAAATGTTTCTTCAAATTTAATCTTTTTGATAACTGTGGATGTATGCAATAACAGGTTTAAATAAAAAAATATATTTTAAAATTATTTCAACATAGAAATTATAGCCTATGTGTAAAACTATTAGGAATGAACATTAATAAATAAAATTTTCAATTTAAATGTTTTAATCATGGAATGGAAAATTTATTGGTTATATATTTATTATATAAAAATATGAATCATTTGAAGGAAAAATAAAATGTATAATGTAAGAGAATTATTTTTCTAAAAAGAAGGATTTGTCCCACTTTATGAACATAATTTAAAGTTAATTTTTACCAAATTTTAAATTTTTTTAGATAAAATTATTTTTATTAATAAAATTTTAATATTAAAATTATTTTTGGGTGACTTTTTAATTTTTTATAAAATATTTCAATTTTTGATGAATAGTGATAATTAATGAATTTTAATTTAAAAATAGGATATTGTTTAGATTATTCCTAAAATTATATTATATTTTTAATGAGATTAAAAGTAAAATTTATAAAAAATATATTAATATATATTATTTTATTTTAGTCAATTCTATATTGAATTGTAATATGAAAACATTAAAAACATTTAATTTTTTTTTCCGAAACACTACTTTCTCATTATGTCCATGAGATTTAAAAATTTTATGAATGTAAACCTTCAAAATCGATTCCATATTTCAAGTAATAATAATTTATATTATCTAATGAGGTAAAATTAATTTTTTACTAAACTTAATTGTGAAAATAATCAAAATTATTTACCATGATTAATGAAAAAATGAATTTACCAAGGGTAAAACTAAAAATATAAGGATTAAAATGACCTAAAAACATGTATAATAAATATATTATTGAAATAATTAGATATTATTGTGTCTACTTCTTGTTAATAATAAATATTTTCCCTAGTTTTATTTTAAAAACATTGGTATACCTTTCCCTTTTCAAGAAATAAAAACGTGCCACACAACTCACTTATAAAAGGCCACGACTATCCTCATTTATCAAAAACAAAAAACTATTTGGGATTATCTAATAACTACAAATATAACATCCAAAATTACCTCTTATCATCATAGTATCATTATTTAGGGTAACAATCCAACACATGAAAGATTTTGGTACAAACATAAGGCAGTTACCTGAAGAAGATGTAACATTCTTCAAGGTGTGATTTAATTTTATTTGTTCTCCCACACAATAAAAATACATTTAAACCATGTTGATAGAAAAACATTACATTAATTATTATGATGTGTTTTAAATATATTTTTACTACCTAAAAATATCTACACTTCCATCAAATGGGTTATGTAATAATAATTTGTGTGTATGATAGACTACCACCTCGTGAACTGATGTCATTCATTTTTCTATTACAACATTTTTTAGTTGGGTATCGTGATGGATATAATTTATATATATATGATATTTATAATGTAATTATACCAAGACTTTCATTATAATATTTAAAACTTCAAACTATTCATCATGTAGGTGATATGATAATGTGGCTCGTGTGTACAATAGATTACTGACTCATGAAGCAATGAGGCTCATTTTTTTTCACTAACTCTTTACATGTAAGGTAAACAATGTAATGTAACTGCAAAAATGTGATATAAGAAAAATAACTATGATATTAATAAAATATTAATCTTTATGTAAATATAATTAATTTCATTATTTTCATTACTTTTCACTCATCTAAAGATAATAACATCCTTCGTGTACGTGTGGACAACCACATTCAATAAGTGAAGTGACTCTCTTTTCATCACCACATAAAATGAATGATATATATAAGTATATTAAAAGACATAAGATGGAATTTATGATACTATTATAATTATATAAATATAAAATTTTACTCAATTCCTTTCCATAATTATTGTTTAATATTAGAAACGTTACTCAAGCATACATACGACCTACCGACTCTATGATCACAACATCATTAATTTTACAAAATAAATCACTCGTGATTGATATTAAATGAATTAACTTTATAAATATATTACAATTATTTATGTATGATTAATCTATAGATGATGGATATACATTATTTGTGCTTGAATCAGATCTATCAGGACGAAACATGCATAAGAAAACAAATCAATTACATCCCATAACAATTAATGAAATGAATGATAATGAATGAATGAGTCATAATATTTTATAAAAATATAATATATAAAATTAAAATAATGAATATAATTTTGGAATAATTTAATAATAACCTTATATTCATTATACTAGATGTAAATAAATATTCAACTGAAATGAACCAGGAGGCATGAGATTTCATAACTCAATTCCTATTCATTAAGTTAAAATTATAATTAATTTATTTTGTCCTGATAACATTATTTGTATAATGAAAAATTATTGTTTTAAGATTTATTTTCCCTTACTTTATGATTATTTGCATTTTATACAAAAAAATAAACTCTTTATTGGATCCATACTTCAATGACATGGTCATTGTATGTGACTTCTTCTTAATTTCTATTCAATAGGAAATATTGTAATATTATGCATCTAATTTAGATTATATGGTATATATACGACCCCTTTTATAGGTAATATCACGATTCATTAATAATTAATGATATTTTACTATTAAACTAATATTATTACATCTTAGGGTATTTTATTTATGAATTACAACGTGTTAAATAATTACATCATTCAATTTTTTAGTTAGGATATATATCTTCTTCTTCATCATTGATATTTTATAATTATGTGTGAAATGAATTTTTATTATCTTATTTTTATTAAACATTTTTATTTGGATATAAATTTGATAAAACTAATTTATTTATTTATTATTTCTCACTTAATCGTTATGATCATTGTAAATGATTATTTTACTATATTATTCTAATTGTGAATATTTACTGATTCATTTCAGATGAATGAAATTAGGTTAAAATGTCAATATAAAATCATTTATCTTTATTATCCCAAACATATTAATGAAATTTTCCATTAATAGTTTTATTTTTCATCTATTTGGTTCTTCAAATTATGGATAAATATATTTAATAAGATTAGACATTATTTGTATCTTCGTCTAGATATAATATTTTAGTCAAAACCTTATTTTCCAAAAAAGTTTTAATTTTTTTAAAAAAAAATTTAAAAAATATTCTTTAAATGCTGTTTTAACAATTTTTACTATTTAATTATTTTTGAATAGGATCTTCATGTTCTTTTAAGAGAAAAAATCATTTGGATTTTACCCATAAATTGAAACGAAAATTTGTTTTAATTTTTAGAAACTAAAGATAATTTACAACCATCAGGAACACTAAAATGTTTTATTTATTATTTTATAATATTCAATGATTATTCTCAAATATATTATTATATTTTTTTACTTTTAGTTTTAAAATAATTAATTTCTAAATGAAAAGGTTATTTCCCTCAAGAATATTGAAATAGATCCTTTTATGGTATTTATATTCATTGACAGCAATAAACCATTATTCATAAACCAATAAGTATAAGTTTGATTTTTACTATCATTATTATGTCTAGGGATGGATTATGATCATTGGGACTACAAAATCTATTAATATTCACTTATTTGGTTAAATATATTAGTAATTAATATTCAATTGAAATATTCACATTCGAGTGATCATTGAAAATTAAATTTACGATAAAATCCATATTATTTACCATGGGTGTGTTTATTTCATAAATTTTCATTCACCTGTACTAAATTTATTTTTCTTTACCATTATTTTATTTACTAGGGAAATACTGATAAATATATTTTCATTACTAAATATGGATATTTAATGATAAATAAATTTTTTAAATAATTAAATAGATTATTTAATATATTAAGAATTCTTTGGAAAAAAATATATTGTTTGTTCCTCGTTAAAGATATCACCTCGATGCCTCAATAGGTATCAAGAGATGAATCGATTGTCTATCCTTAGTTAAATGGGTTTCTGAGGTATAAATATCCAGTAGTTTTAATCTATCATGAGTATAGGTCATAAAAAAATATGTATCATTTACCTAAGATAGGAAATCCAATAATTAAAATGTCCTTCATTATGAATTAAAATTTTATTATCTATGAGATTTTTAAAATGATTACACCTTGGTATTCATTTCCTTCTCAGTTTATTTATTAAATGGAATGTGTTTTCAATTGTTTACCATTCTATATTTATTATTCCTTATATTCATATCCATGATATTTTCACAATTTTATAAATATAGATGCATTTCATTCTCAGTTTATTGATTTAATTGAATGTGTTTTCAATTATTTACCATTTTATATATATCATGACATATCTTATCATGATTATAATGTTTTATAAATGGAATAATTTTTTACATATTTAACATTAAAAATTTATTATTTATTATTGATTCATAATTGTTTCCATTGTACTTATTCCTTACCTATAATTTGTTCTCACACTTATTTGTTTTACTTTATTTAGAATCGAAGATGGGTACATTGTTTTATATGAAATGATATTCAAGAGGGAATAATAGTATTACTATTTTTTTTATTTTCTCTTTCAAATGTAATATTGGATTCATTTATTTATCTTGTTTTTGAATACTACTAATCTATATGGTCTTTTAGGTTGAAATTCCATGTTTTTTATGGAGATAAAATAAAAGAGACACTATCTCTGGTTTACTGGAGTTAGGGTCTCTTCTTAATTTGTGATAGATATCCCTGAAATGTATAATTGAGAAAATTTTCTATACCTTATGATTTTGAAAATGTTATACCTGAGAGAGTGAGTGAATAATGAGATGAAGAAGGAATAGAAGAAGAATATATAATGTTAACAGAGTACCCAGATAAAAAATGGACCAAATAGGAATAAAATTTTTATGTTTTTTATTTATACATAAATTTAATAAATGATTTATGGATATTAATAAATATAAGTACTGTTTTATTTTATATTAACAAATGAATAGATTGTTGTTTTCAGGTTTCTCGAACCAAACAAGGTTTAGTGTGAATACCCATTCTATAATATGGGGTTATTATTATCCATCTGCAAGACATCATACAATTAATCACATACCATGAATTTTTTTTGATACCATTTAAAATTATCCAAATACTATTTCATCCACATATATGACTTCCACTAAGGATATTTCATAATCATACATGACACCAAATGATTAGTAAATTTCATAATAGTACACTTTTTTTTCAATTTAGAGGTTGTTTTCTGTTCATTAGAATTTTAAAATCTAATGACATTAACTATGTCATTAGTTTCTCCCATAAAATAGATGTTATATTATTAAAAAAATAAAATTTTTAATATTTAAGTAATTCATTAAATTATATAGTATAAATTAGTGTTGTGATAAAAATAAGTGGTACATGAGTTATTGGTTAAAAAGACAATAATTTGTCTAGCGTACTATTTCCATTTATTTATGTGTGATGGAATTTTGATAAATTTTTTTTATTTGAGAGTGGTATCAAAAATTCAAATTTTAAATCAAGGTTGAGACTATGAGATTGAAACTTGTTGAAAAAATGATTTATATTTTTAAAGTCACCACTGGGAAAAATTTAATACATTCAATAATTATTGAGATAATAATATTAATGGATAATATGATTTTGAATTAGTGTTTGTTTAGTTTTAATAAAATTAGTCGAATGTTGGTCATTGTATATTTGACGTAGGTAATATAAACAATTTCATGTTGAGCCTGTATATGGAGGATTTGTGAATAATGTTCATTTTGTAATCTAACTATCATTATGGATATAATTAATTGTTGATATTATTTCCATAACTTGAAACTCGTGTGGAAATATTGAAATTTGTTTAGGATATATGACTATATTATAACTCTATAAGGGTTATTATCTGTTACAATAATTCTAGCTATGTTCACATCTACAAATTATTCATTTCATTATTATACATTTTCATAAAACGAATTTAGATAAAAAAATATATCATTTTATTATATATCAAATATTATAAATTTAATAAGAACATTATTAATGTGTGGATAAACCATAAAATTGTAAGAACCAAATGTAGGAAGTGGGGAAGGTGATGATGGGAACCATGAAGATTGTGTAATAGTGGGTGAGGGACATACATCTTAGTATAGAAGTCATTACACATATTTTTGTTTCATTTTATGAATGTTGGAATTATCTAAAATAATATCAAATTAATGTTGGGTTATATGTAATGGAATGTTTATTATAAAAATGTTTATTAATTTTTATATTATATTAACTAACAATTTTTTTATAAATTATTTGTGTATTATATTTAGGTGGATTCAACATTATTTTAAATATATATTTTAAATCATATGACTAATGGTAGTTTTAACATCCTCTAATGATTTAGCGGAAGTTTCAACCACCAAGAATAAACTATTATATCTTTAAACCAAATCAAAATATTGTAAATTACCCTATCTAGTTGAATTTAAAACCACATTACATATTCACTATATTTAATATAATCTTTATTATTTAAATTTTGACTAAATTACATACTTCAAAAATCACCATTAATTTATAATACCATAGTTAAATGATGAGGATATCATGGAAAACCACATCCATGATGAAAAATATAAACCATTTATCCCATATTTAATAACTATATATTTCATGATGGTTTGAAAACCACCATGATACCTATTAGGAGTAGTTCAAACCACCTCTTTATCCATGAAACAACTTTGGTTTTTCATACAATTTCTTTTTCCATGTTATTATGTTATTCAATGATTATTCTCCATAATCTAGTGATGGATATTCCACAATATAATCTAACCCCCTTTATAAACCATATATCATCCATCATTTCCTCTAATATAAACTTATAATTTGGTGAGGTTTGTAAAATTGTAATAAAATAAATATATTATTTATTTTAAATAATAGATCACCACCATCATTTACTACTAAAACCATAACAAAAATTTTCCACAACACCTAGTATTGAGTAAACCCCCCATTTATGACTCAATGAAAGATTCCATTTTTCAATATAAGTCCTTAATTTAGAGGAAATTAATATTTTTCATCATTTTAAATCGAAAATAATATTTTAGATTCTTGTATTATATAGTGATCAGCCAATTCTTGAAAACATATCATTTAATTAATATAAGTGTCTATTTATCTGGTCATGCTGAATCGGAAATCATTATATTTTAACATGAAGAGTCACCCTCCAGTGAGGGCATGCACTATAAGAAAACAAAAAACATAGATCTTCTCATCCAGGAAATGAAACAAAACAAATATATAACAATAAACAAAATAAACTACCACTAATCCTTGAAGAATGAGCAATAAATAAATCACTAATCCATAAATTAGAAACAACGAGAAACAAGGAGGTCAATTTGAAAAAATTACAAAAATTTCTATAATCTCGATAGAACATATTGAAAATATTTCTCCAATAATAATATATGACATTAAATAGGTTTCTTTAAGGTAAATTCAAGAATTTTATTAATCTTGATGATGATACTATTACTTGAAAAGAAATTCCTAAAATGGAAATTATAGTCACCAAGATCAACTATATTAGTATCTCAAACAAAAAACTGAAAAATGTTTCTTACAAAACTCCAAAAATATTAAAATCAAAATATTTATGTATCCACGATTTTGAACCAAGATTCACTATTAACACATTAGTTCATATGATCAAAATTATCCATTTATCCCTAGAAATAGCATCAATATTCATTCAATTAATGAAATTATCAAGGATTTTTGAAGAAAACTTATAATCACAACCAATCTACCCACCAACTACATTTCTTGAGTTAATAAAAATTCACATTTTTAATCTTCACTCAATGAATAATGAACTATAATAATCCATATGATCTCCCCTACCAAAGGGATTACATGAAAATAAAAAATCCCTTCTAATAATCCCCATTTAATGGTCAAGATGACCATTAATTTGAATTTCAATTGAAATCAGAAATTGATCATCACTATCCATACAATAATTAAATAAGTAAATTTAAAATCCATTATTATATAAAACACTAAACCAAGGGTGTTCCCAAGGTTAAACTAACGACAACCTAAGAATAAAATAAGGATATTTCGCCACATAAAACTAATCTAATGATGATAGTAAAATAACACCATAAAATATTCTAATTCCTAATAGATCAAATTTATTATGAAATACTATATAAATTATATCTCTATTTCATCATCACATCTCATTTTCATATATGATCTTCTATTTTATGGCAGAATAAAAAAGCCAAAAATCATAACCAATTTTTTTATTTTCATATCCATGAAACAATTTCCATCTATATTTAATTTTATTTACATAATATAATTATTATATTTCATTTGAAATATCTTCATAATACAGATAAATTTTCATGGAAAACATTTCATGAATAGCATAATCCATCTAATATCAATTTTAGTTAATTTTATCTATACACCACCTGGTTGATTTATTTCACAAAATCATCAAACATTCATCAGAGAGAAACACCAATAATTTATCAAACCTATCATATTCATGAAAAAAATGTAATGACCTCATTCTTTATTCTGAAACATTCAATTTTAAATTTATATGGAATTACTCAACCATAGAATTATACTAATTAGGATATACTTAGAACATAGAAGAATGTATATTCATCTCATCTTCAGTCTATAGAGGAGCTGAAACTAATGATTTCTCAGAAACATTTATCAAATTACAAAAATTATTAGTTTTTTATAGATATTAGATATATTTCTCTTGATACAACCTTAGAAGAGGTGATCTTATCAATAATAAATTATCCCAAATAGTTTGGGGAATGAAAAAACATAAAATATGACCAGATTACATTGAAACTAATGATATTAAAAAGATTTACTTTAATATTATTATTACATTTACACTTCTCCTCACAATAAATTTTCAATAATCATATATATCCGAACCAAAAAAAGTGTCTGCACCTAAATGAGAGGCATCGTAGTAAACTACAAGGTAAATTCTCTAAAAGTGAAAACTAATAACAAATTAAATATTTATTTCACATAATATAATTACACATTCCTATTATGAATTATAATTAATAGTATATTATTTTTTTTCAATTACCACAATTTAAGCTAGATGGATTTATTTTTCAACTATAATTTAAGAAAAATATCCTAAAAAAGGATAATAAACATTAAAATGCAAATTTTTTGAAAATTGTATAGTGAAAAATCAATGGAATAAATTTTGGATTCATGAATATGATTATTTATTCCCAATTATCTTTTAAAAATAATTTCATATTTAAATAAACTCATTAAAAATGAGAGAATAAAACAAGCCATAATTATACTAAATAGTGATTACATCTTGAGAGATGAATATTCGTTACATAACATCATGATCCATGAATGAATTTTATGGATTTAGTGTTTTTGAAATGTGGATACATAAAAAAAGTGTTCATAATAGATCTAAATCATTTTACATTATGTTCTTCTTAAAAATAAAATTTCTTAGAAATATCATAGTTCAAACTATTCATATTATCAGGGAGAAAGGAAACAAAATAAAATGTGAACTTAAAATATCATTAAGGGTAAATTATTGAGACAGAAATGTCCAATTAAACATAAGAAACTTCTAAGGGTATCCGAAAACAATATTAAAAGAATAAACCATATTTATCATATCAAAGATCATAATTAGGAGTTGTTGTATAAATCATGGAAATTAAGAAGACATGAATCATAATAAAATCCCATAATATAAACATTGAGTGCATAAAATTTTCACAAGGAAATAGTATGTGGCATAAAACTGATCATATAAAATATTTTTTTTAGTGATGTATCAATGAAAATAAAATCATATTAGTTTTGTTTCACTTAACATTCAATCATATCCACAAACAATATTCAGACCCACGACCATTATAGTAGACTTAGTCCCTTATTGAATTGGGTTGACACTCTATTTATGTTATGATAATGTTATGAGATATCTATATTTTTTCAAGGAATTTGAGATATATATATTTCTTGAACCACCTATAATATAATCACAATCAATTCATATGTGTACCACTAGATCATAAAGAATTCGTCATATATCATAATGCATGTGGAATAAATTAGTTTCATAAACATTTTAACATTCCATCATAGTATAACCTGTGTGAAATAAATGGGTATTATAAATATTTGATTAATATTATAATAAACCATATAAATAAATAATAACTATGGTATCATTATATCACATCTATTTTGAAAATATATAACATCAAAGGATTACATCATAGAGAAAAACTCTTTTTGAATATCACTTGTAATATTTATTAAAGAGAAACACCCATTTAATTTTTTTGAATAATATCACAAAAAAATTACAAAAATTAAGGAAAAAAATTATTTTAAGAGAAAAATGAAATTTTATAAATTAATCATCAAATAATTTATTAGTCATGATGAAAATAATTCAACTAATGTCATATACATTAAAACAATGATTTATTTCACATTTTTTTGTAAAATTAAAAGGTACACTATTCAGAACCTGGAAAAACAATTTCTATAAAAATTTATAAAAATAATATCATGGGTAATAATTAACTTATATAATAATTTTATATAATTAAAAAAATTATTTAATAAACAAAAGCACGAATACAAATAAAAAAAGTATTTTAAAATGAAGAGAAAAAGGAAGTCAGTTTTCCTTGAATATATTTTTTAGTCACATGAATATTTAATTTTTTTAAAATAAATTCAAACATGTAATTTCCTATATTAACATGAGGAAAATATAATTCATGTTATTATTGAGTGATTGGTAAAAAATGTTAATCATAGAAAACTTGATAATAAAAAATCCAAATAAAAAATGTCATAGTAACGTAAATCCCTTAAAACAAGTTCGACCTGAATAAAAAGTGATTTATATTACTATATAATAATTTGAAATTTATTATAATTATATTCATGAATAATTTAAATAATTATTATATCATATAAAATACAATTATATCATTTCAGCAACGTATTATTAATAATTACTTATTAAAATCAAAGTTCACGGGTGTTAATTGTTTCATTTCTCATTAGAATTTTGCTTCAGTATTTCATATCAATATACATTAATCATTGTATCATAGTATAAATAATTTTAATAACAAAACTAATATCATAAAAATTAAATATATATATATTAATCAATACATGTTAGAGATACAAAAATGAATTATATTATTAAAGGAGTCAGTAGTCCGAATGTAGATATGATCACTATTTTAATTATTTTATAGACTGGAAAAAAGAATTTCAAGAAATATTTATTATTTATGAAATCATTATTATATAATATTATATATATATATATATATTAATTTTATCTATCCTTATTTAAATCCATGTTAAGAAAAATCTAAAAACGAATCACATCGCTTCCTGGAGGTGGTAGTCCACATGTTTGGACGATAAATATAATCATTTTCGATTGGATTATAAAGTAAGAAGGTAGATTTCATAACATAATTCGAAATTCATTGTTATGACATAGGTATAATTTATAAAAATTCACTCTATGATAGTTACCATCCATTACTGATGGTGATGTAAAATTAATTATACCGCAAATCGCAGGACACTGTCCACACGAAAGCATGGGAGTTACTTTCACTTCTATTTCATGAAATAAAGGATAGATATAAGTATACATATAATAATGAATTCATTATGTCATGATGAACAATATAGATTTCTAGGAGGTAGAATAATAAATAAACTGCAATATTTCATCTAAGAAGATTATATATTATTTTTTTGGCATCCTTTAAATCTTTAATTATGAATCATTATGATTTTATTTTAATACTATCAATGTAAAATACATATATTTAAAAAATTAAATAATAATTTTGATACTGCACAAGATATGTAACATTGAGATTAAAGTAATAATGAAATATTATTATTTAAATACGACCATTGTAATATAGCTGTTAAATTAAAATTTATGGACAATATTAAAGACATGTGACATAAATAATGGAAATTTTGATTAATTATGTATTAATTAATTCTTCGTAAATAATCATCCAAATTTTTAGTGAAGGCATGTTATTATTACAAAATATATTTTCTTCTAAAATGGGTTCTCTTTTACTTTATAAGAGAATATTTTAATTAATTTTTCGAAATATTAGTAAATTTATTTTATAAAATAATATTCAAATTTTAAATGATAATATATATTTTTTTAATTTGTGATAATTCTTTTTAATTATTTTTGGAAAATTATGGGGTTTCCCAAATTAGTGAAAATTCCGTTAACATTCTTATCAATCAAATAAACTATTTAGAAACCCCATTATGTTTTGAATTTTATTTAATGTAACATATACATTTATTATTTATATTTCATCCACTTAAATGATTCTGAATCAGATTATATTTTATTTTTGAAGAATTGTTTCGATTAAAAATGAGTTTTTTCAGAAAACTATTTTAATGTACATAATTCTTATAATTTTTAATTAATTAAAATAATATATAGTCGATAATCTTTTAAATTATTTTTATAGATTATATATTAGTAAAGGTTATTTTACTTTCATTTAATTATTTTTTTAACCACATACATAAAATAAAATAATATTTTTGCCAAAAAATATAATGCTTAAAAAATAGCTTTTTCATCACCTATGTTTGTTTTGTTAATGAATTTTCCAATTATATGATTTTTTTTGGTAAAATGGATTCTATATTTGGAATACAATGTTTAAAATTATATTTTATGGTCATTTTCATTTTAGATCAAAAAAATATTACCATGGTAAATGCATATTTACCAAATTATATGTAATATAATAAAATAAGTTAATGTCAAAAGGTAAATGCTTAAAAACGTCAAAACCAAATATTTAAATTGCTTTTTTATTTTCTTATAGATTAAAACAATCTTTTAAAACATTAATTTTGATTCTAATTTTATGCAATTAATTTCAAACAATTGTTATTTGTTTTATATATACTATAATAATTATTTAATCACTTATAACCACCCCTCTGCAAGTATAAAGACTAATCCTCACCACACACTTTCTACAAAAAATCCATAAAAATTCTCAACTATCTACCAAAAACACTGCTTCCCACTCTCCCAAATCCAATGTTCATATATTATCAACCAAATATATATTCCAAGGTCATTAAGGGGTCCTTTAATGAGGCGATATTCAAGAAGTAATCTTCACAGTCAATTAATCTTAATTTATTATCTTCTTCTATATTCTACTTACATACTAAACCATTATTTAATAAAAACTCAAGTATCATTTTTGTCACGAACCAGGCCTGGTCGTCATCCGACACAGCGCCCGACCCGGTCCGCGACATGGTCCGAAGGGCGTTCCCGATCCCCACGGGCTGGAAAATAGTGTCGTGCATCAACACAAACCAGTTGGGAATGGTTTGGCTCATGACAAAGATAAATAAACATAAATTGAACAAGAACATAAATAAAGGAAGATAACCTGAACAACGTGGCAGCAGAAAAAAGAATAAACAAAAAAAATGTGACATACCTCAGGTGACCCCGTGGATCACCATGGTACGACAACCACACTCGCTCCCAAAAGCGATCCAAGACTAAAAACTGCAACTGAAAAGTAATGTAGGCGTGAGCACCGATATTCTCAGTATGAAATCCAAAATATAACCACGTCATATGCCTCCACCTTTATTATGAAACCCAACTATTCCAGTTTGAAAATAAGATATAATAAAATAATGTTTCCCTTCTTTTCAAATTCAAGAATTGAGTTTGCATTTTAAAATAAAACATTCCACTCTTAATACATTTTAAAAATAGGTTTCAAGCATGCATTAACATTTAAAAATGAAAAGAAACCAGTTAGAGATAAAATGTGATTTTTACAAACAAGTCACCAGGTATGAAACAACTTAAAAGAACATTACATCACAAGCAGCATGTCACAAATGAGCACTATGGGTAATCCCTATAGGTAGCTAGAACAAGTGGGAACCTAGAGACCTCGTACCTCGGTGAAATGTGGCTTAGAAGACCATGACCCTCAGAAAACGTGGCTTAGAAGACCACGACCCTCAGAATTTCATATGTTTAGTTAGTGTTGTTGCGTTAATCCTGCTAGACAAACCTGGACGAACCCCTTCCATGTCATCTAGCGTACTAGTCCTGGTCACCCACCTAGATACCTGGGTTTCCCATTGTGCTCTATTTGAAATGGTGGTGAGTTTTCTTTATCAAGCAATCAAACAAGTACATTACACTTTCTTTATCTAAAACTCATTTAACCTTTCACCACAGCACTCCCTACTTAAGTACATTCCCCCTCTTTACACCACACAATCACGCACAAGCCTTTACACTAGGCACATATCACAAACCACTCATTAACACTTGCATCACATTTTATTTTTAAAATTTAGGGGAATGACTAAAAAGGGGTTTTATATTTTCACAAACCAAATCTTAAAGTGCCAAACGGGCCTCAATAGAGGTTTTTTTCTATTTCATAAAACATTCTTAAGATGCCAAACATGCGTAATTACATAAAGGGAACACTTTTTACAATCGACCGGCCAAAAGGCCAAACACCTTTGGAAGCACACCTTACCAATTTTAAAACCACTTAATAAATCAATTTTTCAAGAAAAGTCACTTAAGACCAATGGCTTTGAAATACATTTCAATTTCCCCAATACAAGGCATAATAGTTTCTAGCAACTGCAATCATATTCCATAGCATGTATATATAGCATAGTGTAAAACATATTTTTAAAACAATCAAGTAATTATGAATTTATAATTAAAAGCTTAGGCATAGGGGACCTACCTCAAACATGTCGTTGTTTGAAGATGAACAATCGAACTGATTCTTGGATCATACACGCACATGCATTTATACATATATACATACACCCCTAGGTGCATTGCACATATTCCCTGCACCATGAGGGAATATGCACAATGCGAGAATATCTATATATATGCCTTACTGTATGCATGTACAAGAAGGGATCCTCGATACCCATGACCTAAAAATATCGCAGTGAGGTACAACACTCTACACATATCATTTAATGAAACAATTCAAAAATATAATCAAACATTTGACCAATTTATAAATCATTTCAGCATGCTCAAAGTGGTACATTTTCCATAAAAAATTCTTTTCCAGCACACACGCACCTCAAGTACCCACAATAACACATTTCGCACAACTCAAACGATTAATTCAACACTTCCAATGATTGTCACAACAAGGAGCACACACATACACCACTATATGAATACTCAAACCCACTTTTGAAAACACTCACACCAAAACAACATACAAACATGTTTCACACACATTACAAGACTTAATAAACAACATAATAATTTTATAAAACAACTCCAAGTGGTATTACAAGACATTGAACACAAAAGCCTACCCCAAAACCTCTTATAAGGCCAAACACACACCACTCACTTGTAAAAATAGAAAATGCAGCCCGTGAAAAACATAATGAACCAACTGCACAATTAAAAAATCACTTTTAAAACTCAAAAAACTATTAAGAAAATTTATTAAAAAGTTTCAAAACATTTCTCTTAACTTTGAATACCAAAAGTTCACCGAAAATCTCTTTTATGATAAAATTCATTTTAACATCGCATCAAAACACAAACCGCTTCCCTTGAACGTCTTAACAGACTATCAAAACAATTAATTAAACACTAATAAATAGTTCATCATAAGTTTTTCATACATTAACACACTCGTATTTCAAAAAAAGTCTACTAACAATATAAATGCACATCAAAAATAAAATACAACCAATTTCACCCTTTTCATATTCCAACAAATTAAATACACTATTTATAAAATGCAGATAAACATCTCAACACGGGTTTGCACCAAAATTTGTACACATATTATATCAACATACTATTGAAAAATTAAAAGTATATCAAATATCAAAAAGAATCAAACTCGTATCTTGAAAATAAATAAACTAAAAAACTGTATTAATTAAACTCCCAAATTAATGCATCAAATAATGGTTATACGCAGAATCACATACCAAATATATAGGAATTTCAAATATCAGTGTGAATCTTCAATCACACGATGTTGGAACCACAAGGAAATCAGAGAAAACCCTAATTAAATATTCTGAACGAAAAATACCCCATATCAAAATCCTAATTTAACACCATAAAAAGATAGAAATCAACAACCCTAAACTGAAATAGGGTTTTACCCAGATTACATCCACATGCGTAATGGGATAGGGGTGCTAGCTGGGGAAGGTTTCAGTCACCAGAGTTGTCGACCTATTCGCACGTGCCGGAGGAGGGGCCACGCGCCAAGGAAGCACCAGCAGGAGAGGTCACGGGCCGAGAACGCACCAGCAGGGAGGGTCACGCTGGAGAAGGGCCGCGCCGGAGGGGAAAGGGAGGTCGAGAGGCTGGGTGGCGTAAGGTCGATGGGGGGGGGGGGTGGAAGAGGGCAGTAGTGACGAAGGGAGTGGATGGTCATCAGTGGTTCAGTGTGGCCAAAGCGGGAGGCGGCCTGGGCTCCGGATGCGCACAAGCAAACGAGGGGGGGGGGGGGCTCGCGGTGGGGTAAGGGAAAGGGGGGGGGGAGGCTCGGGTAGAATAGGTTTTGCCCCTTTTTTTGTAATAATAATAATAATAATAATAATAATAATAATTTTATAAATATGTCAATAATTTAATATTCTATGCCTAATTAAAATATTACTAAAATAATAATAATAAAATTATTAACTAAGAGCAGACACCGCGCATGGTCTCATGCGCGAGGTCACGCGCCTGGTTACATGTCTCAAAAACAACACATTCGATTACAAACAATCCCTTATCAAAAATTAGGAACTGTACAGGGCACGCATACGCTCGCACGTTCGTATAAAGACAATATTTTCTTTTTATTTAAAACCGATTCAAAAGACAGTTCAAAAATGAGACCCAAAATAATTAAAATGAAATAAAGCATCGGGTCGGGTGTGACAATTCTCCCCACCATAAAAACTTTCTGCCCACAGAAAGTCACCCAGCCAAACGAGGAATCAAACTCGAGTTTGAAATTGAACGAGGCCAAGAAAATCACGAACTTGGTATGAATTTTCACTCCATCTGTCAAACCCGACCAACTCTGAGGGAAACTGAGAAGAGATGAACCATGAGTAAAAGAGGAGGGTTCTCCCCACCACAAGAACCCGACTAGCACAACCGACATTGAGACTCATAGTATGAACTAACTCTGTAACTGCTAACTTGATCCAAGAGGGAACCACCACACAGGAAAAACCTCAAAAAAGGCACGACAAGATTCATGGTGAGTGTCCCCACCATTTAAGAACTGACTAGCTTAAACCAACTAGTATAAACCTACATGAGAACTTCCAACCTAAACCAGAAACCACTGCGACATGAGAAAACCCACAGAATAATTCTACCAAATAACGATATTAACCATGACTCATCATTTCCACAAGAGATGAGCATCTCCAAAACGAGCATGTACTAAAACAAAACGTGTCACATTTGAGGAGGTGAAACTACTTTAATTACAAGAAAACAAGATCACCATGGTTTTTTACCACCACAGTGGGGTATTCAAATAACAAAGGCCACAACAAGAAAAAGATACCTTTGCGCCTCTTACAGAAAAACTGAACCTTCAAAGATGAGGAAGCATGAACCGAGAAACTTAAACCGTCCCTATTTTAGCACTGGAGACAAAAGATAGACCAATGTGACCCACACCCGATGATTCCTGACTGCGTGAAAGGCTTTACTCCGAGACCTGTGGCTGGAGCTCTGATGTCTTGAAGCATCTGTTGCCCTGCAGTCAGGAGCTGACATCCTTCGGTCGAGACTCCAGTTAACGATGCCGCTAGCTAAACCTCTCCAATTTTCCATAATGGCCATACTTATGGAAAGCCTTCGGAGGATGATGACAAGGTGACTTAAAGTACCCAAAACGATCTCACTAGGAGCAAACAAGGGGTGGCTCAAATAATAGAAGTTGGAATTGACAAGACGACTTGTCTGAGATAGGTTCCTCCGATTCCCTCTCGTCTCTAGATGGGGAACCTTCCCGAGCACCGAAAGGAAACGGTCCTGGAACCCTGGAAGAAAACCCCACACAAGAGAAACTTTAACTGATTCCATGATGCTACCTATGGAGAAAATGGAATCAAGCCCTTGGCATGTCCCATATAGGCCTTCACATCTTGTTGTCCTTACTCGACACCCACTAGTTCTGCCACTTTCCTCGCCGTTACTTCCTCGGTTATAAACCATCGGACGAGCGTCTCCTTAAACACCTTCCAAGATGCACCATCATGAAACGATGCTGGGATTATTTCCTCAACCAATCCAAAGTTCCACCTTCAAACGTACCCGAACCAACACGGAATCTCATAGCTTTGGGAGTTCCCAATAACCGGAAAACACCGACAACTTCACCATGCCTGTCTACTACCATCGATAGATCATGATCACAACAGAATATGAACAACAACCGAAAAGAATTCAATTCCACCACCCCGCTAAGAGTCTGCATAGAACCAACAACTAGAAGAGGCTCACTAGAAACTTCTGGGACTTTTCTGGGCAGCATACTCAAAAACAAAAGGCACAAATCCGAATAAAAAATCATCATAAATCAAAATTCCACACCTCAATCACAAACAAAATCTCAAACTCAAATCACTATTCCATCCAAAATTCAATATGTCAAAACCAAGTACCCACAAAAAAGAATACCCAACACGAAAAGAGAACGCAGAACAATTTCACACTCACTTTTCTATACATTTGAAAACCCCTTTTTGAAACCAATTTTTATTTTAAAAAAAACCTAAATATCCACCATTAGTATTTCATGAAGTCACCCACATACACATCCATGTGCTAGCTCAAGCACCCATCCACTCACATCAGCAATTTATCCACTTTCCACATGCGCACCTCAATGTATGTGATCACTCATATGAATACCATGGGTCAATTCAAAAATCTTCTCATTTTCAAAACAGATCATTCAGCATAAAGCACAAATTCTCAACCAATTTGAAAAAAAAAACTTATCATCAAAACAACACATTTCCATGTTCCAAAACATTTTCCAATTCACATTCCAAAAAGTGTTACTGAGATTCCAAAACAACTTCCAAAACACCTCTCATTTTCTCTTTTGAAACCACACATTTGTTAAAAGAAAACAATTTCCATTTCAAAACCACTTTTTCACTCTAACACAACATTCCTATTTGATACCACCTTCACAAAAATCCATTTCATTATTGAGATGTACTCACACCAACCAAAATGAAGGTTAAACATAACTCACATTAAAACATCCGAAAATAAGGGACTAGTGGTTATACCAACCTGGTAACATGGCTTAGCAGGCCATGCGCCAAGCGAGCATCAACCACAGGAAGCATCTTAAACCGTGTGCTTGGGATGTACATGGGTCGCTAACCCATGCAAGTCGGTCTCGTAACACTGGCTCACTTCCTTGGCAATCCCTCATCCACACATACCAATCCAAAGAAGAAAATTCAAATCCCGGACTACCCCTGGAAACTTGAGTCTTGGGACGGGCAAGGGTTCATGACGTCCTTCCCACACCTACCTCTCAAGTCCCGACACAACTAATCAACAAGCTACTTGACACCCCAAATTACAAGGGCACCTCTGATACCATTTTGTCACAAACCAGGCCGGGTCGTCATCCGACCCAGCACCCGGCCCGGTCCGCGACATGGCCCGAAGGGCGTTCCCGATCCCCACGGGCCGGAAACTAGTGCCGGGCATCAACACAAACCAGTTGGGAATGGTTGGGCCCATGACAAAAATAAATAAACATAAAATGAACAAGAAGATAAATAAAGGAAAATAACCTAAACAACGTGGAAGTAGAATAAGGAATAAACAAAAAAAACGTGACATACCATAGGTGACCCCGTGGATCACCACGGTACGGCAACCACACTAGCTACCAAAAGCGATCCAAAACTGAAACCTGCAACTGAAAAGTAATGTAGGCGTGATAACTGATATGTTCAGTAGGAAAGCCAAAATATAACCACGTCTTTCTTCTCCGACTATATTATGAAACCCAACTATGCCAGTTTGAAAATAAGATATCAAAAAATAATGTTTTCCCTTCTTTTCAAATTCAACTAATGAGTTTTCATTTTTAAATAAAACAGTCCACTCTTACTACATTTTCAAAATAGGTTCCATGCATGCATTAATATTTCAAAATGAAAAGAAACCAGTTAGAGATAAAATGTGATTTTAACGAACAAGTAACCAGGTATGAAACAACTGAAAAGAAAGTTACATCACAAGAATCATGTCACAAATGAGCACTATGGGTAATCCCTATAGGTATCTAGAACATGTGGGAACCTAGAGACCTTGTACCTTGGTGAAACATGGCTTAGAAGACCACAACCCTCAGAATATGTGGCTTAGAAGTCCATGACCCTCTAAATTTCATATGTTTAGTTAGTGTTGTTGAGTCAATCCTGCTAGAAAAACTAGGACGAACCCCTTCGATGTCATCTAGCGTACTAGTCCTGGTCACCCACCTAGATACCCGAGTTTCCAATTGTGCTCTATTCCAAATGGTGGTGAGTTTTCTTTATCAAGAAATCAAAAAAGTACATTACACTTCCTTTATCTAAAACTCATTTAAACATTCACCACCGCACTCCCTACTTAAGTACATTCCCCCTCTTTACACCATATAATCACACACAAGCCTTTACACTAGACACATATCACAAACCACTCATAAACACATGCATCACATTTTATTTTTCAAATTTAGGGGAATGACTAAAAAGGGGTTTTCTATTTTCGCAAACCAAATCTTAATGTTCCAAAAGGGCATCAATAGAGGTTTTTTTCTATTTCATAAAACATTATTAAGATGCCAAACATGCGTAATTACATAAAGGGAACACTTTTTACCATCGGCCGGCCGAAAGGCCAAACAGCTTTGGAAGTACACCTTACCAATTTCAAAACCACTTAAGAAATCAATTTTTCATGAAAAGTCACTTAAGACCAACGGATTTGAAATATATTTCAATTTCTCCAATAAAAGGAATAATAGTTTCTAGAAACCGCAATCAGATTCCATAGAATGTATATATAGCATAGTGTAAAGCATATTTTTAAAATAATCAAGAAAATATTAATTTCAAATTAAAAGCTTAGGCATAGGGGACCTACCTCAAACATGTCGTTGTTTGAAGACGAACACTTGAACTGATCCTTGGCTCATACACGCACATGTATTTGTACATATATACATACACCCCTAGGAGAATTGCACTTATTCCCTGTGCCATGAGGGAATATGCAAAATGAGGGAATATCTATATGTATGCCTTACCGTATGCATGTTCATGCAGGGATCCTCGATACCCGCGACCTAAAATCATCGCAGCGAGGTACAACACTCTACACATATCTTTTAATGAAACAATTCAAACATATAATCGATCATTTGACCAATTTATAAAACTTTTCAGCATGCTCAAAGTGGTACATTTTCCATCAAAAATTCTTTTCCAGCACACACGCACCTCAAGTACCCACAATAACACATTTCGCACAACTCAAACGATTAATTGAACACTTCCAATGATTGTCACAACAAGGAACTCACACATACACACTTATATGCATACTCAAACCCACTTTTGAAACACTCACACCAAAACAACATACAAACATGTTTCACACACTTTACAAGATTTAATAAACCACTTAAAAATTTTATAAAGCAACTCCAAGTGGTATTACAAGACATTGAACACAAAAGCCTACCCCAAAACCTCATATAAGGACAAACACACACCACTCACCTGTCAAAACAGAAAACGTAGCCCGTGAAAAACATAATAAACTAACTGCACAATTAAAAAAAACTTTTAAAACTCAAAAAACTATTAAGAAAATTTATTAAAATGTTTCAAAACATTTTGCTTAACTTTGAATACCAAAAGTTCACCCAAAATCTCTTTTATGATAAAATGCATTTTAAAATCGCATCAAAACACAAACCGCATCCCTTGAACATCTCAACAGACTATCAAAAAAATTAATTAAACACTAATAAATAGTTCATCATAGGTTTTTCACACATTAACACACTTATATTTCACAAACAGACTACCAAAAATATAAATGCACATCAAAAATAAAATACAAGCAATTTCACCCTTTTCACATTCTAACAAATAAAATACACAATTTATAAAATGCTGATAAACATCTCAACACGGGTTTGCACCAAAATTTGTACACATGTTGCATCAACATACTATTGAAAAATTAAAAGTATATCAAATCTCAAAAAGAATCAAACTCGCATCTTGCAAATAAATAAATAAACAAACTGAACTAATAAAACACACAAATTAATGCATCAAATAATGGTTATATGAAGAATCACATACCTAATATGGAGGAATTTTAAATATCAGTGCGAAACTTCTATAGCACGATATTTGCACCACATGGGACTCAGAGAAAACCCTAATTCAATATTCTGAACGAAAAATAACCCATATCAAATTCCTTATTTAACACACTAAAAAGATAGAAATCCACAACCCTAAACTGAAATAGAGTTTTACCCAGATTAAATCCACACGCGTAATGGGATAGGGGTGCTATGGGGGTTAGGTTTCAGTCACCGGAGTTTTTGACCGGTTCGCACATGCCGGAGGAGGGGCCACGCGCCGAGGAGGAACTAGTAGGAGGGGTCACGAGCCAAGGACGCACCGACATGGAGGGTCACGCTGGAGAAGGGCCGCACTAGAGGGGAAAGGGGTGTTGAGAGGCTGGGAGGCACATGGTCGCCGGGGGGGGGGGGGGGGTAGGGCAGCAACAGCATAGGGAGGGGATGGCCGACGGTGGTTCGGTGTGGCCGGAGCGGGAGGCGGCCGGGGCTCTGGATGCGCACAGGCAAACGGGGGGGGGGGGGGGGGGGGGGCTCGCGACGGGTTAAGGGAAAAGGGGGGGGGGGCTCAGGTAGAATAGGTATTGCCCCCCTTTTTTGTAATAATAATAATAATAATAATAATAATAATAATAAATTTATAAATATTTCAATAATTTAATATTCTAAGCCTAATTAAAATATTAACTAAAATAATAAAAATTAAATTATTAACTGAGAGCGGACACCTCGCACGGTCTCACGCGCGGGGTCGCGCGCATGGTTGTGTGTCTCAAAAACAACACATTCGATTACAAACAACCCCTTAACAGAAATTAGGAACTGTGCAGGGCGCGCATACGCTCGCACGTTTGTATAATGACGAGATTTTCTTTTAATTTAAAACCGGTTCAAAACACATTTAAAAAAAAGGACCAAAATAATTAAAATGAAATGAAGCATCTGGTCGGGGTATGAAAATTTTTATACTATTAATTTGTTTTTATATATTAATATATTACATCTATGCATTTTATTTCATCCACTTATTATATTAAATTAATCCACTATATAAATTATGGTGGTTAACTATCTTCGGGAATAATGATTTTGTTCATTTTTAATTACTTCCCTAAAAGATAGAGAAAAAGGTAAAATTATGGGTAAATAATATATTAATAGTAATATTATATCCTATTTCATGTTATAGAACTAATATATACACATAATATGTAATAAAATGGAACTAGGTCACGATGTTCAGAAAAATATTAAAAATAAACTAAAAAATCATCAATAACTTTTTTTTCAAATGAATAATCCTCATTTAAGAACTAAAAATGATATATGTGAATATATAAACAATTATAATATCATTAATTCGATTTCATTATGAATCTGGGGTTTTATTTCCATTTTAGTATAACAATCAAAATTATACACAACATAATCGACTATGAAACAATGAAATAAATGATACCAAAATATTGAATGAAATGAAATTTTATTAATGGTTGGGTCATATAAAGTTATAAAATAATTATATAAGGAATTTTAAATTTTAATATACTCATGTAATTAGTTAATAACTTTAATTAAACCATTATACACTATGTCAATGCTTGAAAAAATAAAGCGATGTTTGCGGTATTGGTTTTTTATTTAACTTTTACTTCTCCAATTATTTATTGTCTATTGTATATATATAATTTCATTTGATATAAAATATCATTAATATAATTATATTAATTTATCTAAATGTTTCATTTTATAATATTTACTTTTCTGGTGAATACGATTTGATTGATTAGAATGTTTAAGGTAATTCTTATCCCAATTTCAAATTTTTGTGTTAAACTTTTACTTCCTAATTTTATCAATCTATGATTATTTCTGAAATTAATTATGAGTATATTATATTATATTTGTAATTTTTTTATGTAAAATACACTGGAAACGAAAATTCAAATAATTTAAATAATACTCACTTCAATTATATGATATTTTAAGGGACTTTATTTTAAAAATACTAATTTAATGATCCTTAAAAAATAATATTTTTATTATATATATATATATATAATTAGTGGAATTTTACAATTTCATGTAGCTATAATATTTTAATTCCTTCAAATAAGTATAATTTATTTTCAAGAAACCAATTTTGAAGGTTATGTGGGAACCCTAAAAAAATAACTCCATCATAAGACTTTCATTCCACAGCCACATGTTTCACACACCGTAAGAGATAAAAAACCCATTAAAATAAAAATTTTGGTTTCATTAATGAGTGATTTTATGTTAACATATTTAATGGTTTATTTTTATGTTATAATTTATGGTATTTTTCTTATAATGAAAGGTGGTCATGTGATAAACCAATAATGGTTAGTAATGTGGTAAACCAATTACAAGAGTTTATATGATAAACAAATGATGGGTTATTCCATGATAAACCAAGGATGGATTGTGATGTTATTACTACTAATGAATTTGGAACTTTGGAGTTGATGGTTGGCCATATTGGTTTCTCCATTTGTAAGAGTGATATGTAAAATGAGGTCTCAAGTTACCTACTTATATCTTATATTATTTTTATGTTTTATGAAAATAATTTGATTTTAAAAACATAAGATCTTGATAATTTTTAACAAATTATTCATTTTTAGGGTGAAAATGTATGTTTTCTAAAAAATAATTTTAATGGTTTTTACTAAATAATGACTTATCATTCCTTATGTCCCATAGTGATCTTTTATTTTTATAACACATTTTAAAATATTATTCATAGAATTCAAGTGGGTATAAAAACACAGATGATATTAATTGTATAATTTATAATACTTTTCAACAAAAGAGAACATGTTTCATTTTAATGAATGATTTTATGAGAAAATGGATATGGTGTATACGTGTCCAACAATAATGTATGGGTTTAATAAGTATAATTTTTTCCTAATTCTCTAAAAATATATACCTAATAGATCTCTATGATTTTTATAATTGTAATTATAGTTTAAAATCAAAATAATATATAATTATTAAGATTGGGACCTTACTATTTGTATCATAGAACCATTTGGAAATTGTTGGGGGATAGTATGTCATTTAATCATAAGTTACATGTAATATATAAACATAATGGGTTTCATGGTAGAGAGATTCATAGTTATTTTGAACAAATTTAATGGAGTAGTGATATCGTGAATAAGGATATCTTGGTGTTTATCCTCCTTGAAAGATATTATATTGTGATTTTATTAATATTCTAACACTATCCTGTTTGGGTTTAGTATATGGTTGGATATAATATGAACCAAAGTGACAATGAAAATGAAGGAATATACGGTGGTTGTATGAATGATAAACCTAATGTAATGAGAGATATAATGACAAATCTTGTGGTTATTCTAAACCAACTATCATGATTATTTATAAACCACTTATCCTTGGTGAGTTTTTTAATGCATCAAATATGATAAAAATAAATCCCAACAGATGTTCAAGTGACAATGATCATAATTCTTACTATATTTAATGTCATATGTGTCACGAGTGTTGAAATAATCACTAAGGAAAATATCTTAAAAAGGATGATAATATGTTTTATATTAGGAAAATGACGTTTTGATGAAATAGTCTTAAAATAAATAAAAAAGAAAAATTTATTCAAGTTTAGGAAGGGGAAATAATTTTTCCTTGAGTTATTAATTTAATGGTACAAATTTGGTAATTGTTGTCACTATTCAAATCAATTCCCTTGGAAGAGGTCTCATGAATGGTATTAGTAGGATGAAACACATAAATATTTTGAAATAAATTATTCCATTATAGTTTAATATGTGGAAACTAAAAATGACATATGACAGGTATGGTTTATTTCATATCTGATATTTTTTCTTTTTTTATTGTTTGGAAATGATTCATATTTTTGTTTACTATAATGAAGTATTGATGATTAATATAGAAAATCAAGGTTAAGGGATTTTGAATAATGGTGAAAAATTAATATGTATGCGTATAATGGATGTAAGAATTATGGTATATATAATGATTATGAAATGTTTAAATGTATTAACACAATTTTTATAGTGGAACTAATTTGGGAGACATTTTTTGATATATAGTTAATCTTAAATGTTATGTTTATCAATTGAAAATGTTATATGAAGACGTTTTTTATTTTTAAGGACAAAATTTTAAATTTATTGACAGAATTTGGGGATTATACGATCATTAATTTTTGATGTAATTATATGTTACAACATTATTTGGATGAAAATGAAATGTATGACAAATTTTTTTATGTTTAAACATTTCTTTAGTGATGAATATATTAAGGTCCTTCTTCAGGAAGATTATATCATTTATATTATTTCATAAGGATTATATTAGTTTAGTTTTGGAATATGGAAAACCCATATGATGGGAGAGTACCCATAACATCAGAAATATTTGTAGGGATTTACCCCACAAGTGAAGCGTGACAAGGGCGTATAACCTACAACTACAATACATGATGTCTTCATTAGTACTATTGTTATTTATTTATTTGAAATATATTATGGATAATGTTTAAGTTTTTTTGGGGATCATATGTTTGGGGGATTAAGTGAACAATGTTATTTCTGAAGACCTTCAATATTTTTGGAACCCCATATGATTAAGGTAGATATAATATGAAAGGATTTTATTTAAGGTATAAATTATGAATAATTGTTTTTAAAAAATATAGGATCATGATGTGATTTCAGGATTATTTGAGTTAATTTTATAAATTATTATCATATTTTGGAGATTATAATGTTTGGTCATTTACATTTTTATTATGAGACTTTATAAGTTATTTCTATAATTTTAAGGTAAAAATAAAATTTAAATTGGAATACAATGTAATCATATCTTTATGATTTTTTATATTCATTATTAGTGTATAATATTTTTTTTAAAATTTTAATGATAGTTTTTTATTGAATCATCCATGTGGAACAATGTTTATTACTATCTAATTTTGGTGATTAAAGTACTTTTATTCATATGAAAATTTATTCATTATTGGAAATTATTTTATCATGTACTAAAAATTTTAGTTTCTTTTAATTGATAATGATAGGAGTAACAGAATGTAATAAATTTCAGAATTTTTCGATCCAAAGATGTTTATTCTAATGCCTTAGGTATGGATATTTTATCTTGAATACTAATTTTTTATAGAAAAGATATACATGAAAATTTAACATTCATGTAGGTTTGATTCCTTATGTACATATTATAGATATTAAAATAATGCATCTACTCTAGAGATATTATTTTGAAACCAAAATGTTATCTATTTACAATACATACAGAGAAATCAATGGACTCTTAACTTATCATATACCTATAATCTTATAAATGTTAAATTTCCCATGAATATGTTATGAATCAAACTATATCATTACTTGGGGATTATATTTTTTAAATCCATATCCATGATTTCCTAAATGAAAACCTAGTATTTGTTACCTCAGTTTACCCCATTCATTTATTTCATACTTTTCTCACTAACATCTTATTAATCCTTTTTATGATGTTGGCTTTTGAAAATTGTATTTTGAAAAGTCAAATATTTTAATTTTAGTACAATGTTCAAATTAGTGGGATTCAATTAATTAACTCAGGGGGGAAATTTAACATATTTATATTTTAAGAAATGAAATATTATGTTTGATACTACAATAGATATCTAACAACGATCTTAAGAAAACAACTTAATCTAATTATAAAAATGTTACCATTCTAAAATCATTGTTAAATATAATGGTTTGAATAATATTAATGGTGACATGATTTATAAAACGTTTATACTAATTTTTTAAGTATTAAATTATTATTTTAAAATATTCAATAAAAATTATTTTAACGTCATCTTATTCTTCAAATACACGTTTTCTTCAAAAATAGATTTTATTACATTTTATAAGTAATATTATTATTAATTTTTAGAAATTTTAGAAACTTAATTTCATAAAATTACCTTCTATTTTATTAATTAGAATATCATGTTTTATATTGGGTAAAATATGGTATTTTTTTGTAAAAGTTTTGGTTTTATACAAATAGTGATTTTTTTTAAAATACCATTTTTTAGTAAATTTAAATATATTAAAAAATTATGAATTGAATTTTATTTCCAATAATATACGTATTATTTCTTTATATTTCAACCACATAATTTTTTTAACCAAAACTATATTAAATTATAAAATGAGATTATTTTTTGAATTAAAAATGAACTTTTTGATGAATATTTTTATAATGTACATGATGTTTCTCTATATTAAATAATTAAAATTTTACCTGATGAGGATTATATTAAATTTAATTTCATGAATATAAATCATCAAATATTAATTTAGTTTCTTTCAATGATTATTAATTGTCATTATGTTAATATTAATTCATATTTTTATTGAAAAATACATATCTTTAAAAGCTACATTTTTATCTCCTATGTTGTTTTTTTTAATTTTGAAAATTGTAGGAATTAAAGATGGTAAAATGTTTTAAATATTTGGAATTAGAATATCCAAATTATAATGACTTTCAATTTTTATATTTATGTATATAAAACTTATCCTGGAATTATAGAATATATATCATGGTATATGTAAAATAATGAAACAAGTTAACTTTAAAAGGTAAAAGATTAAAATATATAAAAAAATATATCATTAAATGGGTGTGTTATGTATTTTTTGAACATAAAAATCATTCAAATAACTATTAATGAGTATAATTATTTTTAATTAATTCTAACCTAATGTGGTTGACTTCAAATATAAAATTATAACTATTTAACCACTTAAAACAACCCATCCTCGTGTTTAAACTCCTCTCATCGCCATCAGTTTTCTACATATTTTTAATTATCATAAAATAATTTCCAATTCATTATCATGCATCAAGAACAACTTCATTGTTCAGATTGTATCACCCAAATACCAATTTCAGGGTCAATAAGGTATCCATAAAGCTGGTGAAATTCAAGATGTAATTTTCTCAGACCATATATCATAATTTATTTTCATCTTCCATTTTCACATCACCACTAATAAAAATTGGAAAATTAACTCAATTATCATGTAAATACTGAAATAAATTATTATTAATCCAATATATTATATCCATTCCTTTTATTTCCTACTCATATTCGAAGAAATAAATCGATTGTCCAAATTATAGAGGTTAGCCATCTCTGTTAAAAATGATTTTGTTTTTTATCCATTACAACGTTCAATTCTGGAAATAAAATTATAATTATGGTTAATTATGATATTAATTTGAACAAAATAACCTATTTCATGATATGGAAAGAATATAATCTTATAATATGAAATAAAATGAAAGTAGTTTGTGATGATTTAAAAAACCGCCAAAATTAATTAAATATTTTTTAATAACTTTTATCAATTGATTTATCCTCAGGTCAGAAATAAAAATTATATATGGTACTATTTAAAAATATGTAATTTCATTAATAAAATTTCATTTCACTTTTAGAGTTCTTTTTTATTTGAACACAAATTTGATAATTTTACACAAGTTAACCAACCAAGAAACCGTCAAATGAATGCTTTTAAAATAAAGAAAATAATGAAATATTAATAAATAATGTATCATAATATGTTATAAAATAATAATATAGTGTAGTATAAATATTAATATTGTTCATTAATAGGTTAATAAAATTATTCAAACCATTATAATAGAGGTTAATTTACTCAATAAAAAAGGGAACCACAAGGTAATGATGTCTCATCTCACTTTCACTTCTGTGAGATATATGAATTATTAACCAATTATTTATTATGTATGGTGTATATATAATTACCTCTAATATATCATACAAAATATCTAATTACATTCATGGAGTTAAATTTTTATTTTTTTAATTATTAATTTTACTGAGCATATGATTCTACTAATTAAAGTGTAACCCAATTTCTATTCATTGGGTTAATCATATACATATTTATTATGTCATGATAAGATAATGTTTGAAATTAATATCAATTAAAATATTTTTATTTAAAATTATATATATATATATATATATATTAAATGTAGATACAGATAATTTATTTATTTGATCAATACTCACTTCAATGATGTAATATTTGTATGATACTTTATTTTAAAAATACACATTTAAATTTTCTTAATAATATAATTATATATATGGAATAAAAGGAATTTACTGATTTAATATAGATTAAATATTTTTAATCGATCCTTAAATGTTTATATGGTTACTTTTAAAGGATTTTTTTTCTATCGTACGTTCAAAATTTTTCAAATTGAGCGATTTTAAATGAAAAGATCATTTTCATAAAAGACTATTAGTACAATGAAATATTTAATGCTTTATGTTTATATTTTGGTTCATTGGAATTTTTTATAATGATGGGAGGTTTGTGATAAACAAATTATGGGTGGTTATGTGATAAAACAATTATGGGAGGATAAATAAAAAACTAATAACAGGTTGTTCTGTGCTTAACAAAGGATATGTGGTTACATTATAACCACCAATGAATTAGTTACTGAACATAGAAGACTTATATGTAAAATGATTCCTCTATTTACTAAATTATATATTATATTATTTCTTATGAGTTTTTATGAAAATTAGTTTATCTTCAAAAGGGAAAATAATGATTATTTTTTATATGTGATTACTTTTTTGGGTAGAAAGTTATGGTTTAATGTAAATAATTATATGGTTTTCACATGATAAACAGTATAATTAATTTATGTTACTTAAGAAAAATTAATTCTAATCTGAAATTTTATAATATTTTACATAGGATTTATGGGGGGATAGAGAGAAGGAATATATCAAGGGGATAATTATGATGAATTTTCAGGAAGATAAAACATGATATATATAAATGTATTTTTTAATAAAAAAAATATGATTTATATGTGTACAACTATAATATTTGGGTTTACCATGTATGAGTTTTAAATAATTCTCTAAAACATAAGACATAAAATATCATCCAAATTTAATTAATGATAATTCTATTTTAAAATCACTAGATTATGTAATTTTTAATGATGATTCCCTACTACCAGAAACTATAATTAAATTATAGTTAAGTTAATGATCTAATATTATAGGATTTAATCAAGGTAGATGGATCAATGTGGTGTAATAGAGAGAATGTAGGGATGTCCTTTTTTATGTTAGGGAGAGGGAACAATTGAAATTTCTTAAAAGAATAAAATAAAATAATGTCATTATAATGAAAAATGATTCAAATGGGTATAGATTTAGAGTTGGGATTATATGATATTAAAATACAACAATCCAATTTGATTTAGAATAGTTTAAGTTATAAAATTACCACTATCTATTGGGTTTACAACAGCTTAACATGTTTTAGCCTTAACCATGGTAATGTTTTTTATATATATTTACTACTCATTATGAAAAAAATTATAGTTGACATGATTTAATTATTTTAATTACGAAGAATTAATATTTGGAATGTATTTTAACATATTTTATTTAAATAAGTGATAAAATGTATTTTAGAATTAATTCCATAAAAATAAAACAAAAACTATTTTTTCAGAATAATATTTTCTTAATTTTAAAATGTTTTTAAAATTAAAATCCAGCATAAATATTATTACAACATAATTAATTAGATTATGAAACATATTAATAAACTAAATTTAAAATTAAAACCATTGTGTTAAAAAAATATCAATTTTTAAATTCTTTACTGAAAAATTTTTTTAATAAAAAGAATATTTTTTTATATTCATATAAAAAAATATTTTCGGAAAATATTAAAAATTTCACAACAAGATAATTTTTCCCCGATGATTTGAAAAATAATTTTCAATTATTCAAATAATGTTTTGAAAGATTGAAAAACTTAAAGATATTATTTAATTATAAAATCGTTAATAACGATATTTAGTGAAAATGAATCTTTGAAGCATATAAAAGCTTCACTAAAAACTGAATACGTATTTATTAATATATTTTATTTATCTAAAACCAATACATTGTTTTTCAAAATAATGTTATTCCTATTCATATCATCAATTTAAAGGATAGTATATAACAATATACAATTTTATTATTCATTCAGAGGTGGTTTTTCATGTAATGCATGATATCGAAGAAATTAAATTTATTTTAAAAAATATATATCATAAAATGTTAGGGTGTTAAATTATTTCCCTAATAAATTAAATTTATCATAACAAATTTCATCACTCGAATTCAAATAAATGAGGATTTCTCTGTTTCATCACATCTATGAGTTCAGTCACTACCCTGAATTCTATCAATGAAATTTACATTCTTTTCATTATCTAATATATTATAAATAAAATAAAATCCCATTAATAACACACACAAAATTTATAAATAAAAAATTTATGTAATATGTGGTTTTTTCAAAAATTAAGGAACCAATACTGTTGGAATATTATCTTGGACATTGGAATAGTAATATCACCCTTAGGAAGAGTAGACAAGATATTAAAATAGTAAACTTGTGGAATAAATAATAAATAAAAATCCATCATTATATAAATGAAAATAGAATGTATATATATCATAGTATAAGTAATTAAATGTTTGAAAATGATAAATTAGGTGTTGGTATTTATGTGAATTTTAAATATTCTTTGACAATATTATAGTCAATATAATGACTTTAAATAAAATTATATTTCTTTAAATAGATTCCAGAATTCGTATATTTTTGTCATATGATTATAAGATAATTTTGTGATACCTTAATTGATTGTTTAAAAATTAAAGAAATTTTTTATAATTATAAAATTTTAATTTTTTTAGTAAATTATCATTATAATTAAAAAATAAACATCACATATTTTGGAAATTATTTCCATAAAGGAGGGTAATTTTTTAAATCTACATGTCAAAAATTATTTGGTTTCATGTTTATCTATTTATCTAAAATAGTTGATTTTTTTAATAGTGAAATACTATAATTTATGTTATAATCTATATACATGAATTATGGATTCATAGATGATGTATGGTGGATGTAAGATATTAACCTCAAAACATGAGTCTACCATTATTTTATTTGTTCATGTGAATGAAAACTATTCATCTTCTTGAGACAAAAAAATAAATGAATAAAATAATAAAAAACACTCATCTCCTCCCACTGTAAATATTACTCCTCATCACCTCTTCTCTAAAAAATATAAATCCTTGAATATTTTCCGAATTCTTCACAATTACCTCCAAAGACTCTCCCCCCATGTCTCGGAATAATTTTTCTCAAAAAATATAAAAACCAATTCCCCTATGGAGGTTCTCAATGAGGATAATTAAAGAGGTTAAAACCTCATTCTCATTATTTAATTTCATTCCAATTTAATTTCATTTATTATTATCATCTCATCTCCCATTATCAAAGTGACATGATAACTGAATTATATTTAATATACTAGTGTTCTATATTTTCAATTGAACAAACCATCGTTATATCAATTTTCTCCTCTTTTTTTAACTAAAATATAAAACACTATCTCTTATGTTTTGATTTATGGAATTCAAGGATCATAAGTTTTCAAATTTCCATTAACGCTTTCATGGATGGTCATTAAACCATTTTAATGGTTAAATAAATTATAATAAACCTATTTTAGCCTATATAATGTTTTGAAACAATTATATATAAATAGAAGAAATTAATTAAACAAATATATATCATAATGATAAATCATTGACCAAAACAAACAAATATCTATCAATAATGTTTTATCTAATGATATATCCTTATTCCAAATATACAAATCCAAAAAATAATATTTTATTGTGTATATGTTCATTAAAAACATATAATTCTTCTTTTGGAAAACTATACTCATTTTAAATTATTTTATAGGCATGTATACAAGAAAACTAATCATGAAAACCAAGGAAACGAATGATACCGAATGATAAAATTGTATTTTAATACTCATTAAAAACACCATAAATAACCATAATAAAAAAACAAGACATAAAATATATTTAAAAAATATTCAGAATTATTTAATTGATCGATTTAATTCGATTATCATAGACATTAATTTTAATTGGAAAACAGTTTCAAACATAATGTAAAGGATTTTACCAAAACCACAATTTTTCCATTAGGTTACTCTTTATCTATCCTTAAACTAATTTATTGCTTCTTTATTTTTGGTTAAATCTTACAAATTATATATATATTGTTTCAAATTATGTATATAGATCATATTATTGTTATTTTATGTGGAAATATATGTTTTTGAATTGTTTCCTTCTTAATTTGTCCAAAATAGAAATCACTATTTAAGGGAACATATTATATTCTTACACCATTATATTTAACTCCAATAATATTTTTTAAGACACAAGTATTTTCCTAAAATAACTCATTTCATCATGATAAACAATGTTCGTTTATTTTTGTTTTTTATTAAAACAAATATGTCATTTTTCTATAAAAAATCATTATTATTTTCTTTAAACCACACTAAAATATTTCATTTCAAATTTCTCATATATAATATTTTTATCTGAATTAAATTTACTTTGACATAAATTATCACAATATATATATTTTCCATTATATATGATCATGTTTAATTTAAATCCGTTATTTTATGCACACTATTATTATATTATCTTTTATTATGCCTAATGACATGATTATGATACACAATTCATTCCTTGGGTAACCATTTTTCTTGATTCTTCCATTAAAACTCATATTCATGTACATGTTATGAGGGTTGAATATGGATTTCACTCCAAATAATTGGATAATTTTTAGTCTCACGAGACATCAAATAGATAAATAGTTTTAATCTGATTCATTTTTTAAACAATTTATTCCATGTCAACTGGTTTTGGTAGTTATCCTTCATTCTTTCTTATGTAATGTTGTGTGTTTCCACAATATTACTATGATTCCAAGGTTAGATGTCCCCATTCAATACATGTTATTCCTCTTTATATTTATTCATCTTATATTCCATTTTTATGTTATCATGTTATGCCTTCTATCCATTGTTATTTTCTATATTCATATATTTATACCATTACCAGGTTTAAACAATTATTCAGTGTTGAATATATTAAGTTCATTCATGAGGAATATTATCTCATTTCTATTATTTCATAAGAATTATATTTTAAACATCATAAAAATTCATAGGGATTCACCCCACATGTGAAGCATGACAAGGGTGTATAACCTACAACTGGAATACATGATGTCTTCATTAGTATTAACGTTATTTATTAATTTAAAATATATTATGGATATTGTTTATGTTCATTTGGGGATCATATGTTTGGGGGATTATGTGAACAATGTTATTTAAGAAGACCTTCAATATTTTGGGAACCCTATATGATGAAGGAAGATATAATTTGAATGGATTTTATTTATGGAATAAATTATGATTTTTTTTTGAAAAATATATGATCATTAGTGATTTTAGGATGATTTTCATGAATTTTATAAATTATTAGAATATTATGGAGATTATAAGGTTTGTGAAATTACATTTTTAGTATGAGACTTTAAGAGTGATTTCTATTATTTGAAGGTAAAAATAATATTTAAATTGGAATACAATGTAATCATATCCTTATGAATTTTTAGTTTCAATATTTATGTTTAATATTTTTTTATTAATTCTAATGAGAGTTGTTTGTTGAATGATACATGTGGAACAATGGGTATTACTGTCTAATTTTGGATATTGAAGTAGATTTATTCATATGAAATCTTATTCATTTTATGAAATTATTTTATCATGTACTAAAAATTTTAGTTTCCATTAATAAATAATGATAGGAGTAACATAATGTAATAATTTTCTGATTTTTTTTAATCCATATATGTTTATTATAATGATTCATGTATGGATAATTTATCTTGAATACTAATTTTTTATAGAAAAGATAACCATGAAAATTTAACATTCGTGTTGGTTTGTTTCCTTATGTAAATATTATAGACAGTAAAATAATGCCTCAACTCTATAAAAATTATTTTGAAACCAAAATGTTATCTATTTACAATACATTCAGAGAAATCAATGACCTCTTAACCAATCATATACCTATAATATTTTAAATGTTAAATTTCCCATCAACATGTTATGAATAAAACTATATCATTACTTGGTGGTTATAATTTTTAATTCCATATCCATGTTTGCCTAAATGAAAACCGAGTTTTTTATTATCTCAGCTTACCCCTATACATTCCTTCCCCACTTTTCTTACTAACGTGTTATTAATCCATTTTATGATTTGGGAATTTGAAAATGGTATTTAAAAAAGTCCAATAATTTAATTTCAGTACTATTTTCAAATTAGGGGTATTCAATTAATTTACATGGTGGGAAATTTAATATATTGATATTAAAAACAATGAAATATTATTGTTGATACTACACTAGATATCTAACAAGGAGCATAAGCAAATAACTTAATCTTATTATAATAATGTGACCATTATAAAATCATTGTTAAATTGAATGGTCTGAGTATTATTATTGAGGAAATGATATATATAATGTTTATTATAATTTTGTATTTATTAATATATTATTATTAAATATTCAATCGAAATAATTTTAATGTGATTTTATTCTTCAAATACACATTTTCTTCAAAAATGGATTTTCTTACATTTTATATGTAATATTATTATTACTTTTTGAAAATTTTAGAAAACAAATTTCATAAAATTACCTTCTATTTTTTCAATTAGAATATTATGTTTTTTATTGGGTGAAATTTTGGTATTTTTTTGGAAAATTTGGGGTTTTTTAGAAATAGTGAAAAAACAGATTTTTGTCAAAATTTTATTTTTTAGTAAATTTAAAACCATTAAAAAAATTAAGAATTGAATTTTATTTCCTATAATATATGTATTATTTATTTATATTTCAACCACTTAAATTTTTTTAATCAAATTTATATTATATTATAAAATTAGATAATTTTTTGGATTAAAAATGATTTTTTTTGAAAATTGTTTTAATGTACAAAATGTTTCACCATATTAACTAATTAAAACAATACATAATAAGGATTCTATTAAATAAAATTTTAAAAATATATATCATTAAATATTAATTTATTTTCTTTCAATGATTATTACTTGTAATAAATTTAATATTAAAGCGTATTTTTATTGAAATATACATTTATTAAAAAGTCAAATTTTCATCACCTAAGAAAGTTTTGTTTTTAATTTTGAAAATTATATGAATTAGCATTGGTAACATGTTTTAAATATTTGGAATCAGAATATCCAAATTATTATTAATTTCAATTTTAATATTTATGCATATAAAATTTATCATGAAAATAAAAAATATATATTGTGGTATATGTAACATAATGAAACAAGTTAACTTTAAATGGTAAACGTTTAAAATATATAAAAAATAAAACATTAAATGGGTGTGTAATGAGTTTTTTGAACATAAAAATCATTTAAATAATTATTTATCAGTATAATTCTTTGTAATTAATTTAAACCAAATGTGGTTGACTTATATATAAAATAAACATTATTTAACCACTTAAAACAACCCATCCTCGTGTTTAAATACCTCTCATCACCACCCATTTTCTACAATTTTTTTAATTATCATAAAATAATTCCCAATGCATCTTCACACATCAATAACAACAACATTGTTCTGATGGTATTACCCAAATTCAAAATTTAGTGTCATTAAGGGATCCATAAAGCATGTGACATTCAAGAGGTAATTTTCTCAGACCATCTTTCATAATTTATTTTCATCTTCTATTTTCTCATCAAAACATCATAATAATTTAAAAATTAACTCCGTTATATGTAAATAATAAAATAAATTATTATTAATCCATTATATTATATCCATACCTTTTATTTCCTACTCTTATTTGAAGAAATAAATCGATTGTCCAAATTACAGAGGTTAGCCATATCTCTGGAAAATGATTTTGTTTTTTACCCATTACAATATTCAATTTTGGTCATAAAAGTATAATTATGGTTAATTATGATTTTAATTGGAAGAAAATAACCTATTTCAAGATATATAAAAATTATAAACTTATAATATGAAATAAAAATAAACTGGTTTGTGATATTTGAAAAAACTGCCAAAATTTAATAAATATTTATCAATATTTTTTCACAATTGATTTATCCTCAGGTAAGAAATAAAAATTATATATGGTAATATTTACAAATATGTAATTTAATTAATAAAATTTCATTTCAATTTTAGTGTTCTTTTTTATTTGAACATAAATTTGATAATTATAAACAAGTTAACAAACCATGAAACCGGGAAACGAATGCTTTTAAAATAATTAAAATAATAAAATATTAATAATTAATGTATCATAATATGTTATAAAATAATAATATAGTGTAATATAAATATAAATGTTGTTCATTAATAGATTAATTAAATTATACAAACCATTATAGTAGAAGATAATTTTCTCAATATTAAAGTGAACCATAAGGTAATGATGTCTCATCTCACTTTTACTTCTGTGAGATATATTCATTATTAACAAATTTTTTATTATATATTATATATATATAGATACCTCTGATATATCATTAAATATATCTAATTACATTCATGGAGTTAATTTTTTTTGTATTTATTAATTTTTAGGTGCATATGATTCGACTAATTAATGTGTAACATAATTTCTATTCATTGTGTTAAACTGATTCAAATTTATTATGTCATGAAAAGGTAATGTGTGAAATTAATATCAAGTAAAATATTTTTATTTAAATATATATATATATATATTTAATTTAGATACAGATGATCAATTTAATTGATCAATACTCCCTTCAATGAAGTAATATTAGTATGGTACCTTATTTTAAAAATACACATTTAAATTTTCATAAATATATTTATTATATATATGGAATAAAAGGAATTTACTGATTTAATATAGATTAAATATTTTTAATCTATCCTTAAATGTTTATATGGTTACTTTTAATGGATTATTTTTTTATCGTTTATTCACAATTTTTCAAATTGAGCAATTTTAAATGAAAAGTTCATTTTCATCAAAGATAATTTATATAATGAAATATTTAATGCTTTATGTTTATGTTATGGTTCATTGGAATTTTTGATAATGATGGGAGGTTTCTTGATAACCAAATTATGGGTGGTTATGTGACAAACCAATTATGGGAGGATACAAAAAAACTAATGACGAGTTGTTCTGTGTTTAACAAAGGATATGGGGTTACATTATAACCACCAATGCATTGGTTACAAAACATAGAATATTTATATGTAAAATAATTCCACTATTTACCAACATATATATTATATTCTTTATTATGAGTTTTTATAAAAATCCTTTTATCATCAAAAGGAAAAATAATTATTATTTTGGATATATGATTACTTATTAGATTAGAAATTTATGGTTTAATGAAAATAATTATATGGTTTTCACTTAAAAACAGTCTCATTTATTTATGTCCCTAAAAATTAATTAATTATAATTTTAAATATTATAATATTTTAAATAGTATTTATGGGGGATAGAGAGAAGGAATATATCAAGGGGATAATTATGATGATTTTTCATGAAGATAGAATATGATATATATTAAATTATTTTAATTAATAAGAAAATATATTATTTATATGTGTAAAACTATAATATTTTGGTTTACCATGTATGAGTTATTAGTAATTCTATAAAACTCCAAACATAAAATATCCTCTAGATTTTATTAATGATAATTCTATTTTTAAATCACTAGTATATGTCATTTTTAACGATGGATTATTACTACCAGCAATGCTAATTAATATATAGTTAATTTAAAGATATAATTTTATATGATTTATTCAAGGTATAAGGATCAATGTGGTGTAAAAGAGAGAATGCAGGGATTCCCTTTTTTATGTTGGGGAGAGGGATCAATTGAAATTTCGTAAAAGAAAAAAATAAAATAAAGTAATTATAAAGAAAAATGATTCAAATGATTATAGATTTAGAGGTGGGATTATATGAGATTAAAATATGACTTTCCAATTTTATTTAGAATAGTTTAATTTAGAAAATTACCATTATCTATTGGGTTTACACCATGTTAATATGTTTTAGCCTTATCTGTGGTAACAAATTTTTAATATTTTTACTACTCATTATGAAAAAAATATAGTTGACATGATTTATTTATTTTAATTATGAAGAATCAAAATTTGGAATTTATTTTATCAAATTAGATTTAAAAAATTGATAATATTTAATTTAAAATTAATTCCATAATAATAAAAAGAACTATTTTTTCCGAATAATCATTTCTTAAGTATAAAATGTTTTTACAACGAAAATCCAACATAAAAATTATTACAATGTAATTAATAAGATTATTAAAAATATTAATGAACTAATTTTAAAATTTAAAAAATTTTATTAAAAATATATCAATTGTAAAATTATTTATTTAAAAAGAAATTTTTTAATAAAAACAATGTCTTTTTATATTCATTGAAAAATAAATATTTTAGGAAAATATTAAAAAATTCACAACAGGATAATTTTTACCTGATGATTTGAAAAATAATGTTCAATTACTCAAATAATGTTCTGAAAGATTGAAAAGACTAATGATATTATTTAATCATAAAATCTTTGATAACTATATTGGGAAAAAATGTATTTTTGAAGCATATAAAGGCTTCACTAAAAATTGAATACGAATTTGTTAATATATTTAATTTATCTAAAACCAATAATTTTTTTTCAAAATAATGTTATTCCTTTTCATTTCATTAATTTAATGGATAGTATATAACAATATACTATTTTATTATTCATTTAGATAAGGGTTTTCATGTAATTGGTGTAATCGAAGAAATTAAATTTTCTTGAAAATAAATATATCATAAAATATAGCGGTGTTAAATAACATCCCTAGTAAAATAAATTTCTCATAACAAATGTCATCACTTGAATTCAAATAAATGCGGTTTTATCTCATTCATCACATCATTAAGTTCAGTCACTACAATGAATTATTTCAATGAAATTTACATTCTTCTAATTATGTAATATATTATAAATAAAATAAAATCCCATTATTATCACACACAAAATTTATAAATGAATAATTTTTTCAATATGAGGTTTTTTTAGAAATTAAGGAACCAATACTATTGGAATATTATCATGGCCATTTGAATACTAATATCACCCTTATGAAGAGTAAACAAGATAATAAAATAGTAAACTCTTGGAAAAAATTTAAATAAAAATTCATCATTATATAAATGAAAATAGAATGTATGTATATCTTAGTATATGTAAATAAATGATTGAAAATTATAAATTAGGGGTTGGTATTTTTGTGAATTTTAAATATTTATTGACAAAATTATAGTTAATATAATTATTTTAAATAATATTAATTTTTTTCAAATTGATTGCAAAATTAATATATATATTTTTTATGATGATATCATAATTTTATGATACCTTAAATAATTTTTTAATGTTTAAAAAAAATTGTTATAATTTTATAATTTTAATTTTTTTAGTAAATGATGATTCTAATTAAAGAATAAACATCACATATTTTCGAAATTATTTCATTAAAAAGAAGTTAATTTTTGAAATATACATGTAAAAAATTATTTGGTTTCAGTTTTATCTATTTATCTAAAATATTTGATTTTGTAATAGTGAGATACAATAGTTTATGGTATAAGCTATATGTATGAATAATTGATTCATGGATAATGTATGGGGGATGTAAGTTAATAACTTCAAAAAATGATTCTACCTATATTTTATTTATTATTATTAATTAAAACTATTCATCTTCTTGAACCAAAATAATAATAATAATAACTCACTCATCTCCTCCCACTATAAATATTACTCATCATCACCTCTTCTCTACACAAATATAAATCCTCAAATATTTTCCTAATTATATACAATCACCTCCAAAGACTCTCCCCTGTGTCTAGGATTATTTTTTCTCAAAAAAATACAAAAACCAATTCCCCTATGGAGGTTCTTAAGGAGGATAATTAAAGAGGTAAAAACCTCATTCCCATCATTTAATTTCATTGCAATTTCATTTCATTTATTATTATCTTCTCATCTCCCATTATCAAAGTGACTTGATAACTAAATTATATTTTATATAATAGAGTGATATATTTTTAATTGAACAAACCATCTTCATTTCAATTTTCCCCTCCGTTTTTACTAAAATATAAAATATCATCTTATATGTTTTGATTTAGAAAATTCACAGATCATAATTTTTCAAATTTATATTAACACCCTCATGGATGGTCATTAAACCAATTTAATGGTTAAAAAAATTATAATAAATGTATTTTACGATATATAATGTTCTGAAACAAATATTTATAAATAAAAGTATTTAATTAAACAAATGTATATTGTAATGTTAAAAACTTTACCAAAACTAACTAATATCTGTCACTAATGTTTTATCTAATTATTTATCATTATATCACATAAACAAAAACAAAAGAACATTTTATAAACTTTAGGTTCATTAAAAACATATATTTTCAATTTTGCGAAACTATTCTCATTTTACATTATTTTATAGATATGTATATAAGTAAACTGATCATGAAAACCAAGGAAACGAATGCTACCGAATTATAAAATTGTATTTTATAACTCATACAAAACTCGAAAAATAAACTTAATAAAAAAAATAAAATATATGTAAAAAATATTCGGAATTAATAAATTTATGGATTTAATTTGATTATCATAGATATTAATTTCAGTTGGAAAAAACTTTCAGACATAAAGTAAAGAATTTTCAAAAACATCCATTTTTCCATTAGGTTACTCTTTATTTATCCTTACACTAATTTAATTCTTCTTTATTTTTTGGTTAATATTATAAATTATATATATATATATATGTTTTTAATTATGTATATAGATCATATTATTGTTATTTTATGTGGAAATATATGTTTTCGAATTGTTCCCTTCTTAATTTGTCCAAAATAGAAAGCACAATTTAATGGAATATTTTATTTTCATACATCATTTTATTTCACTCCAAAAATATTTTTTAAGCACCATTATTTTCCTAAAATAACTCAATTGATCATGAAAAACAATGTTTGTACATTTTTATTTTTTATTAAATCAAATATGACATTTTTGAATAAAACCTCTTCAATATTTTCTTTAAACCAAAATAAAATATTTCATTTCCAATGTCTCATATATAATATTTTAATATGAATTAAATTTATTTTGACATAAATTATCACAATATATATATAATTTCTATTATAAATGGGTGCGTTTTAATTAAATCCATTATTTCATACACAAAATTATTATATTCTATTTTATTATGACTAATGACATGATTGTGATACAAAATTATTTCTTTGGGTAACCATTTTTCTTGATTCATTTTTTGTAACTCATATATATGTACATGTTATGAGGGGTGTACATGTATTACACTCCAACTCATTGGATAATGTTTAGTGTCATGAGACATCATGTAGATAGATAGTTTTAACCTGATTCTTTTGTTGAAATTTTTTTTCCATGTCAAATAGTTTTTGTAGTTACCCTTCTTTATTTCTTATGAAATTTTGTGTGTTTTCACAATATTACTATGATTCCAAGGTTCTATGTCCCCATTATATACATGTTATGCCTCTTTATATTTATTCATCTTCTCTACCTTTTTTATGTCATCTTGTTTTTCTTTCTAACCATTGTTGTTTTCCATATTCATATGTTTATATCATTACCATGTTTTCTATCTCATACATTTATCCATGTTTTCCGAAGTTTATACATTACATTTACATTATCATAAAGGAATCTTGAATCTCATTATAGAAGTTTAAATATTGAATTTTTTATATTTCCATGTTTTCAATTTTATAGAGATAATCAACTATATAGACTCCTCTTTATGATCATTTTATGGTAATTTTGTGGTTAATTATTCATAAAATCATGTTATAATATTTCAAAGGGCTCATCTATCTATAGATTCACAAGTAGTTTTTTCAAAATAATTATTCCTCAAGAAAAAATTAACTAGGATATTAGTCTTATTATGTATTATATTATATATATGATCCATGTTTTATATTGGTTTTTTATTATAGTAAATATCATGATCCATTGGAAAAATATATAAGAATATTACCTTTGATGAATCAGTTATGAAATTACCTAGGGAGATACATAAAACATATCATGAACTTGAGATATGTTCTATAGATGTTCCAAATGATAAGCTACCATCTCTACATGATGAAGAATCATATAGTGGCCAGCATACCTAGGTATCGTCCTTCCTTTTTTTAAAGAGAATAAACGTATTCCATAGATAAATTCAATGGAATACCTTATCACAACACTAAAATTATAGTTTTTACTGATTATTGTCAAAGTAATTATTATATAAATAATAAAACACCATGATGTGCTTCTTAATAGTTCAAAATTTATATTACATTTGATTAGCCAGCTCAAGTCCAAATATCTTTCCTCCTCAAAATTCATCCCAACATGTTAATTCTATAAACTTATTTCACTACATGGATTCACAAGGATCCATCTAAATACTAGACTAAAAGAAATTATTGTATGTAACATCTTCTAGAATAAGGTGTTGATCCAAACATCCTATGGAATCCATTGACCAAGATCTCAACATATTTTCGTAGTTTGTGATGGTATTCTCAAACTAACCATTTGTCGGAGGATGAAAAGAATGATTGAAATAAAAATCTGAATCTAGAGCATGTTGATGAATTTTCAAGAATATTAAGGTAATCCTCATATGCAGACTTCAAATAATAGACTATGGTACTCCATGAAAGAGTACCACTTCGTTAATGTATATTATAGAAATATGATCAAGAGATAAATCTTATTTGATATAAATGGAGTTTAATGGCTTTGTAAGGTGATCAAAGAAACCCAACTAACATTATGGAATTGAAATATTTTAGGGAGTGTGAAGAAAAAACACATGGTGATTTTTTTCATTTCCTTTCTATTTTTAATAATGGTTGCAATATCCCCTTATAATTTTATCTATCAAACATAACTATCCTACATACTAAGAACTGAGATTCATACTTTATAATATATTTCATTATGTTATCCAACAAAAAAATATTTCATATATTTATATGTAATATTACTTCTGGGTTGAAAGATAATGAACTCTGACAATAGTCAAACAAATCCTTCATTGAATCTCTAATTCACTTGATACATACATTGTTTCTAAACCATATCATTCCATCAAAATGGATGTTAAACATAGAAAAACGTATCTCCTTCTTATGTATAGATAAAACTTCCATATATTACTATTTAATATTCACTTATATATATTATTGGACACTAATTTAAGAAAGATAATACTTCCCCCATCCTTTAAGATTTACATGTCCATCAATTTATAATAATGAAATTTTGGATATTTTTTTCTCACCATAGATATTCTATCATCATCCTTCAAATACAAAACATTGACCACATTTTTTTCTTTTCTAGGGTAGTAATATATAAAGCAGTAACAATACATGATCAAATCTAACCATTATCTCTAGTGTATATTTTTCTATTTTTAAGTGAATATATTCATTAAAATATTATGATTTGTATATAAATCACATCACTCTATATAAAGACAATTCCTCCACGTGTTTACCAAAAATATTACAACTACTAACTCTAAATCTTTAATTGCTTAACTTTTATAATGAAAATTCAACTTTAGTGAGACACAAGACATCACTATATAAATATTCTTGAGGATTCATCAAAATCTCTTCTATAACGCATAAATATATAAAAGAAACACTTCCCCACAATAAGGTAGTACACGAATAAGTGTGATGGTAATCCTTATCTTCAGTTTCATTAAATATTTCTCACATTTAAATATAAAAATAAATATGGATACCTTCTATGTGAAATTGGTGAATGGATTATAAAAATATGATAAATTCGTCAACAATCATCAATCATATACAAACAATATTAGAAAACTATAAAAGTCCTTCATAGTTCCTGGTCCGAGGAAAAATTAAATAACATATGTATTTGATGGATTCAAAAATAAACCCTTTCTTGTGACTATTTAAACGAAAATGAATTTTTTTTTATCCAATATTCACATTTTGATAGATTATTATACAAATTATCCTTCATTAGGTTCTTCAAAAGAGTCCAAAAAAGATTATAAATGTCTTCATTTATCCTATAATATATTATCATCAAGAAATTCTACCTAAAACAGATCAATGTAGTCTCTAAAAGCTCTATTAATTTAATCAATGATGATAGTGGTTGATTAGTAAGGCCAAATGGAATCATCCAAATTTTATTGTCTTCATTTCTTATACAAAAGGATTTTATGGTTATGTATTCACATTTGAACCACATGTGATAGTATCCATATTGAAGATAAATCTTTGATATTTAGTGATCTCCATTACGTTGATCAAACATGTATAAAATATGGAATAAAGGATTCATATTCTTGATTATTATCATATTAATTTCTTTTTAATAAATACAGAGTCAGGATGATCAATATTTTTTCTTAATAATATTAACAGGTAAACCCCATGGTGATGCTTGTGGCTGAAGGAATTCTTTATCAATATGCCCATTAATTTTTTAATTAAATTATTAAAACTCAATAGGGGTTAGTTTATATGGATTAATTGAAATAGGTATATCAGATGGTGTGATTTTTATTGAATAATATAATCCATTATTTAGTGGAGTTATAAGAAATTATTTAGTAAATATACAATAAAACTCCTATATAATTGGCTAATATTTGATGGTGAGTTTAACCATAACAATATTAGAGAAAACCAGCATATGAAAATGAATCAGGGAACATACAATGAATGTAACTACAATAATAAGTTCATATTTATAAATTCAATGATATATGCTCATTTATTGGTTCGTAATATCATATATGACTTCCCTTACTAAACAATTAATGTGATAATTATATATTAAAATATAATAAAATCCTAATATTACATAAAATTCAAAAAGAGGGAGAATAATGAGATTTACAAGAAGTACATTAAAAAAACATAAATGAAAGTAAAATAAGAGAATTTATGTGTATTAATCATACCATTATGTGTTTTCATTTCAAATTTAAGATCTCTTAGTTACCATAGTATTGTTATTCTCTTAGATATATCTTCAAATTTAAATGTTTGGGAAGATCTACAATTAAATAAGATGTTAGTAGTTCAATATTGAATGGTATGTGTACCTTTCAACACTTAATTTTAATTCATTTCATTAGTAATGGTGATAACATGAGATTTGCCATTGTCTCAAGGAATAAAAGGTTGATGACATTTATCGTCACCATTATCCCCAATATTTGAGAACTTATTACCATAATTCTTATACTCCTATTATTTTAAACCCTAGAGCATTAGTGGTGTATTGTGTGGTTCTTTCATTCCAATATGTTATACCATCATCTTCCCATCACATCGACTTTAAACATCTTGATGACCTTACATTCAATACATAAAACAATTAATATCCCCATTATAAAATTCACTCAATATTTCCTTCCACACTTTGAGTATAAATAAAATATTATATTATTCTTATGATGTTTTTAGAATTTCTTATGATTACTATATATTATTTTATCAAAATTATGATATTTAGAGTTAACACCAATTTATTATTCTACCTTAACAACACATAAAATTATTTAACCATACATGTTGACGTCTGATATGGATAAAACCCTTTTGAATTATTGTTTTCAACCACTACTGATTCAACAAATATTACTTTATAGTTGGACGTAATACAAAATGATAAATTCAAATGTCTAATAAAATATTTATCAAATATAATAATGGATTAATCATCTTTATATATTACATCAATTAATTCTATATCCATTTTCAATGAATGAATACATGATATGTAATATTTAAAAAATAATATTTTAAATTCATCCCACTACATTAAGACAATTTCTTCATGTTTCCACAGGTTATTGACAATATTCCCCCAATTGATATACTAATCCATCTAAATAATAAACAAATAAAATTACATTTTCATGTGTTAACCACTAGAGAATTAGAAATATTTTTTTTGTGGTATTGATCCATTACTCAGCATCTAGTGGACTAATTAAACCAATTATATATTGTATATATTTCCTAATTAAGGTCCCAACCAAATTTTTTTCCATCATTTTCACTTTTGTAAGGTAAGTATGATTCACATCATGAGAAAGATTCATAATGATTGAAATAATAAATTTCACATCCCGTCCACAAATTTTTGATTTTCTGGAGGACAATCATTACATTTTTGGTCACATTCAACATTAATATCAATCATTTATGTTCTTTCCATTGAATGAATCTAAAAATCATACCATAAAAACAATAATAATAGTGGGAAATAATATAACCATGAAAATATTTATAGTATGTATCAATCATGACACATTTGATTCAATCTATTACCCCATAGGTTTAAATTATTATATCCATGATCATAATATATTTAAATTCATAAAATCAATTCATAAATAACATGTGGATTATCTTAAACATATCCATTAGGAGTGTTAGGAAGGGGGAATAATAAGGTAACACGTACATTACACTACAATGATGTATGAGATACAATTAAAATTTCTTTGGAATTATTACACATGGATGAATCAATTCCAAAACAATATCCACATGCGTCATATTAATAAGGATTTCTTTTTACGAAAACCACAATCCTTTCATTACAATAAAATTTGATATTGTCTTATAAATAATATTATCCTAAGGGTTCCCAAAAAATATTTCTCATCCTAGTTTACAAATGTAACTAAACAAGGATTTTAAATAGAAAAAATTAATACATAATTTTCATACATAGATATTACATGTAAATATATGAATATTTAATACATAACATCATGATATATTCTAAAAGAAAACAGGTTAAGTTTTTTAGAAACTTGAATGCATAAAAATAATTATACATAAGTGATCTAAATCATCTTCCATAATGTTCTTCATAACTAGAAACTTTGCTATACATATCATATTTAAAAAATTTATTTATATCCTGGTGAAGGAAAATATAACATGGGAGACATAAATGATAATATAAATATAACATGAGAATATGGGTATGAGAGGACATTATTAATATTTTAAAACCATACCCATAAAATCATGGATGATATTATTTAGTCACAACATAAATCTTTGTAGTTCATATAACATGAATCATAAAGTAATCTATGAAAAAAATATATGAGTGATTAACATTGACGTAAGACACAAGTTCATTGAATCCAAATTATAAAAGGAAACCTTTTCCTTATTCAATAATCACTACCAATACAATCTTATTGAATTTAATCCACTGCCCATTATATCATAAAATTCTTGAAGTTTCAATCCCTAGATAATCATATAATACAAATTCCATTACTACATTGGGTTAACTCCCCATTATATTACTTATTATATAATGAGATACCATATTTACGCAATGCATTAATGGGATATATAATTCCATGAAACCTTTACTGATAATAAAAATCCTCATATATGTTCTAAAATATCATAAAATAGTCATCATATTTTATAACCCATGGAATATAAATGGGTTTCATTAACATTTTATCATTTAATCACAATATAACCCATAGAAAATAAATTGGTTTCAAAAATATCACTAGAAAAAATAACAAAATATCCATAAAAGGAATAAGTATTTAAAAATTAGATCACATTCTGATTAAAGCATAATTAAAGAAAATTACATTCTAAATGAAAATTATAATAAAAAATACATGATATATTTCATGAGGAAAATGACATATTTATTTGGGATTCACTTCATTAAAATATAAAAATTTAAAATATATTATAGAAAAAAATTTCATTGAAATTTCAAATGGAATCATATAATTTATGATTAAAATCATTGATTGGTCAAGATAGTGGAAAATTTTATTCATCTAATATAAGTTAAAATGATGATTTATTTCATAGTTTTTTGTAAAACTTACAAATCACACCATTTCGAAAAAGCAAAAAGATTACATTTAAAAATTTTTTAAAAAAAGATAACACGGGGAAAAATTAATTAAAAAAATCATTTTATATTAGAAATAAATTCTTTAAAATAATTTATAAAATCAGGATATGGAATAAAGAAATTTAAACTAAAGAGATAAATGAATTTATTATTACATAAAAATATTATTTTTGTCTCTGGAATACTGTTTGAGGGGAAAATAAAAGATAAAAAATGGAATATCTAGAAATATCTATATTTGATGAAAATTTATAGTATTTTTGATGCATAGGTCATATAATTTCACCATCATGTATATAATCATATAAAATTATGATAAAAATTGATATTTTGATATTAATTCCACACCTCAAGATCAAAATGCTTTGAAAGTTCTATAAAATCATGTATATTAAATTTTATGTCACGACCCCCTCCCCGCATGGTGTACCCCTCCGAGGCCAGAAATGTGAGAAGGGAGATAATGACCCCTGAGTCCCACCTCAAGTAGCCCCTGGGTTGGCCACTAGCACTAAGGGCATAGTAAACACACAAATCGGAGGCATTTCCCTCTAAGAGAACACATGTGGAAGAGTGAGATAATATAGGCACCAATCAACAACAACACAGAATTGGAATATAAAATAATCCCATGTTCATATATGAAATATTGTGAAAAAGTACTATAACTCAAAGGGAAAAAACTAGATGTGCACAATAGAAGGTAAAAACAGCAGCAACCGCAAGTTCGAACAACTCCTAAAACTCCAAGCTAGTAGAAACCATATTGATCTCCAACCCACTCCAAGTGACCTGAAAAACATTTTATATATACATAGGGTGAGTATAACAATATACTCATTAGGTTCCTCCCTGAAGCTTCTCATGAAAAAGCAAAGAGAGCATGCTAAAGCATAGTGAGCAACAAGTCAAACTAACTTGTTGCCTAATAAGGTATACTAAGTTTCCAACCTCACCATGGATACTCACACCATGTAATGCTTATAAGAATATAGAATATAATAATGAATATCAAGGGTACCCTGCTACTACTTCCCCACTGGTTTGCCTCTTTTCACCAACGTCGCACATCCTAAGCATCTCTCTCCAAATGGCTTGCCCGCAGACACCTGGGTGACTCACCACAATCTGCACCTCATGCACCACAAAGGCTTGTCTGTAGACACCCGGGGGAAGAACCACTCAATACTCACAACCAAAAGTAACCTGGTAGTTTCTAGGAGCCACCACAGCTTACATAACGTGTATCATAAGTCGAGTATTATACCTCAAGCCATTGCATCCCATACACCGATTAAAGATCCTCAAGACTTCACTGCCCATACAAGTTACACCAATTTTAGTCCATAGGATACTATATCTAGAATATATGTGTGTGAATAACCAAAATTCATTACATCCCTCTACACATATATATAGGGAAAACTAAATGTTGTGCCTAATGTCACAATTATCTACCAAGAGAAGAGAGCAGGGCCAAAGGGGTAGTCAACCATTCATCCTTCGTCAGGAATGTTTGGGAAAACACACCCTGGGTTTAGAATCCCCGGAGTGTCAGTTTCACGTACTGACAGGGTGGAGTAGCGTATAGAAATACAAAAATTACAGAATATACTATAACTCACAACAACACAATGGACATAACATATTCATAGACAAAAATGTAGCTAATGTCTCTCAGAATCCGGGCTACCACTTCTAAGACTATGTATCATATAAGAACACAACCATTTAAAGGGATTTATTGGATTACTTCATTCCCTTTTTATCGATTCCATTGTACGTTAATTAATTCATAAAAATTAATTAACCATGAACAAAACCACATTAAGGTTCATTATCATCACACCAAAAGTACATTGTCTCTTTAAATTATAGCCTCATCATTATGTTTCAGCGAAAACCAACCCCATGGGTTGACACCATTTAATCAAAACTTCATTACATAATTACTTTCCCACATTTCCAGGAATTCTAGAAAATCATTCTATTCTACTAAACACAAGGGGGGTCAACATGGTGAGTAGATGTACTACATGTCGAGTCTTTTCCGCCTATATTAAAAGAATATACCCATCCTCCCTTGAGAATCTAGACACATAAAGCAAGTGGCATACCCCGCGCGTCTTCGCATCCTTTGGAATAAAGCTAAGAAAGACCAGCTACCTTGAGAAGTGGGGAAAAGTAAATAAGACAGTCAACCAAAAGAAACAACAAGCATCCAACAACCACATCCATCCCATTCCATCATCTCTAGTGTCCTCCTAGACACCCACATGCATAACTAATGCAGCTTACCACTCTAGGTGTCATCCACTGCAACAAAAAAAGGCCTCTATGCCTCAACATATCACAACACCTCTCCAGGGTCACGTCTCAACACAAGCAGCAGGAAAAACAACCATCACATATATTGGGATCTTGGCCATTTAACAATCAAGAGGGTAACTCAGAAACCATTGAGGAATTATCAAACAATTGATTCTTTAATCCATCTTGATTTAAAAGATTTATTATTCAAAGGTTCTAAATTATAGAAACCTAACAAGTATGTTATCATAAATAAATAAATGTGCTTACTGCACTACTTTGATTAAAATAAAATTATAACAAGAACCATATTCTTTTGCATGTTTCTTTATCTTTAGCGAAACAATTATCAATTAATCCCAATTTACGTTCTTTTCCGATTATCATCCAGAACGAACAAAAAATCAAAGCAATCATAGATATCACAGTATCTAGTAAAACATGAGTTAATAACATATGATCAATATCAATTTATTTATCTGGTTGATATATTTATTATGTCAATTTGATTTCTATCCATTCGGATAAAACATGATAACAAAATATTTGCACATAATATAAAGAGAAGAAACGAATCCCCTACCTCAATGGTTTTTGAAAAAAAGCACAATGGTTGAAGAACGCTCAAGAAAACCAGGTCGATTCTCCAAATCCCCGCCTTAGATATCTCCTCATAGAAAGATCAAGACCAAAGCTCATCATATTTTACATCCAAACACATAGAGCTACCCATAACTGGTGTAGATCTAAAAAATAGATAGAAGAGGAGGAGTAAAACTTAGTATATCCAAGAAACCAAACAAGAACGATCACATACCACAAGAAACTATCTTTGATTCATTAGGATAAGCCTTCAGATTACCTCTAAAACTCTTGAGAGAGGTTCTTCTACCTTCAAGGGAGGTTAATTCTGAGTTATGGCCGCTTAGAAGCTTAAACTAGCAATTTAGAGGTGAAACAGTTGAGATCCACAATTTTAGGATCAAATATAAATGCATGCATGGTTAGTCTGCACTGTTTGACAAACCGTGCGCTAAATGTGTGTTAGTTACTACCTTGGCCACCCCTCTCGCAGGGTTTGACTGCACAGTTAGACAAACTATGCACCTCCCTTGTGGATTCTACTACGTCATCAAACACTCCTCACACAGTTAGGCCGCACATTTAAGCAACCGTGCGCTAACCATGTATTAGCCACTATATCCAAGATTACCTATGCACAGTCTGGACACACAGTTTAGAAAAACTGTGCACAACCCGTGAAAAAGCTATTGTCCATTAGTTTTCCTTAATGATTAGCCTAAAGACACCCCAAGTCACCTTAACCTCCTAGAACACCTCTAACTCTGCATCTTCACAATGTAATGGACTAGAGAGGTCTTGGCCATTACATTAGATACCTCTCCAAACATTCTCATATTTGAGAATGAAAAACCCACCTAAAGATAAAACGAGACAGGGTCTGAACAACCACCCCTCGAGATACCTCTCAAAAGAGAGAAAGCCACAAAAGCAACAGAGGGAGCCATCTTATAAACATGAAAGTTTCATAACCACATAATTTACATCACAACATAAAAAGATTTAAACATCGATCAACTCTGGGTACTGAGCAAGTATCTCTGACTCACTTTCCCAGGTACTCTCCTCCAAGCCACCATTTCTACACAAGACGCGAATTAAAGGAACAGAATTCTCACGCAACACCTTCTCATTGTAGTCTTCGATCTCCACAGGTTGCTCCCGAAAGGTTGCATAATCATCAACATCGATCTCTCCCCAATCAATGACGTGAAAATAATCATTAATATAATGTCGGATCTATGATACATGGAAAACATCATTTATCTTACTCATCTATGGGGGAAGTGCTACTCGATACGCTATAGCTCGAACATGTGTTAACACCTCGAAAGGCCCAACAAACCAGGGAGAAATATTACTTCCACGTCCAAACCTTTGCTGTACACGACGGGGAGTCACATTCAAAAACATAGCATCCCCAACATTAAACTATAAGGGTCTTCTTCTTTGATCAGCATATGATTTTTGATGATCCTGCACTATCTAAATCGTCTCACGAATCACCTGAACCATTTCTATTCTATTCTGAAATAGTTCTGGTCTGAGAATTACTGACTCTCTGTCCCCAGTCCAGCACAATGGAGAACGACAAGGCCGACCATACAATGTTTCAAACGGTTCCATGCCGAGAGTGGAGTGAAAACTATTATTGTAAGAGAAATACATAAAGGGTATGTGCCTTATCCATGAGCCTCCAAAATTCAGAGCACAAGAGTATAACATGTCTTCAAGAGTTTCGATATTTTGCTCTATCTGACCATCTGTTTGAGGATGAATAGTAGTGCTCAAGTATAGTTGAGAACCGAAATCATGTTGGAGTCCTCTCAACACCCTGGATGTAAAAAAGAGGATCTTTATTAGAAATGATCTTCCTAGGGACTCCATGAAGTCTCACCGCCTCCTCTAGATACTGCCTTGAAAAAACATCCACTGAACATGACTCCATGATTGTTATAAAGTGGGCCAATTTTGTTAAATGACCCACTACCACCCATATAACATCATGTCATCCCAGAGAATGAGGTAAACCAGTAACATAGTCCATTGATATGTGCTCCCACTACCACTGAGGAATATCTAATGGATGGAAAACACCACCAGGAACACGGTGTTCAGCCTTCACCTTTTGGGAGACTAAACATCAAGACACAAACTCTGCAACTGCATGCTTTAGCCCATGCAACAAAAACAGACACCTCATATATTGGTACATCATTGTCACGCTGAGATGAACTACCAAGTTCTAACTATGTAACTCTCGGAGAACCCTCTCACACATCATCAAAGGAACAAAAATCCTCTTGTGATTCAACACTCTATATTGTTCATCCTCGGACCAACCATCAGGGGCCTCACCACAAACAACTCAGTCTCTCCAAAACTCCACCTCTTGGTCTACCAACTGGGACTCTTCCACCTTCTACACCAGGGATGATAGTACCATCATCTGAAAAAGACATCCTCTACCCCCCAACTTCTCCCATATCAAGATGAAATGCTGATAGATCTTCAATTACTCTACATGAATCTCTAGATTCATACATAGCATCACTACGTGACTTTCGACTCAGCGCATCAGCTAAAACATTCCATTTTCTATGTGTATATGGTATTTCAAAGTCGTATTCCTTTAAGAACTCCATCCACCAATGTTGTCGTAAGATCAAGTCGTGATGGGAGAAAACATACCTCAAACTCTTATGATCAGTGAAAACCACAAAGCACTCACCGATGAGGTAATGTCTCCACATCTTCAGAGCAAACACCATGGATACCAACTCAAGATCATTGGTGGAATAGTTGTGTTCCTGGGGAAACAACTACTAATACCCTTAAGAAACAACTAACCTCTACTGCATGAGATCATGTCCTGACCCTAGATGTGAAGCATCGCAAAAAACATCAAACTGAACTCCTTCTCCTGGAAGACAGAGGACTAGAGAACGTAGTAACTTCTACATTAAATATTCGAATGCTTCCTGACATTGATCAGTCAATATAAATGCCTGGTCCTTCATGGTTAGAGATGTTAGAGGAGTTGCAACTCATGATAAATTAGCTAAGAACCTCTAATAGTAGCCCGCGAAACCAAGGAAACTTCACAGCTCAGATACTTTTTTGGGGGCTATTCAATACCCAGTTGCTTCTATCTTTGATGGATCCACAAAAAATCCATGTTGGGACACCACATGCCCCAAGAAACGGACTTCTCGAGTCCAAAACTGACACTTCAACAACTTCCCAAACAACTGATGTCGATGAAGAACTCCCAAAATGGCTTATAGATTCTCTGCATGCTCCTCTTCAAATGTGTAGTACACAAGGATGTCGATGATGAAAACTCCCACGAACGTGTCCAGGAATTCACGAAACACAAAATTAATCAACCCCCTTAACATAGTTGGAGCATTCATCATGGAAAATGGAAAACATTGAACTCATAATGCCCATGATGACAACCGAAAGCTATCTTCAGAATATCCTCATCCTTCACACACATCTGATGATATCCTGACCGCAAGTCGATCTTTGAAACCAACATTTACCCTTCAGTTGATTAAATAAGTCATCAATCCATGGAAGAGGATAGCTATTATTTATTGTCACTTTGTTTAAGAGATGATAATCGACACACAACTGTAGACTGTCGTCGGCCTTCATCACGGACAAAACTGGTGCACCACATGGTGACACACTTGGCCGAAAAAAACCGCACTATAACAGACCATCAAGCTGTATACGTAGCTCTTTCAACACAGAAGGGACCATCCTATATGGATACATAGGGATAGGATATGCTCCTAGTTGTAGCTAGATCCCAATCTTGATCTCTCATCGAGGGGTAATGCTACAACCTCTTCTGGAAGGAAATCGGGGTACTCCTCTACAACCCTAGGAAACACCAACAGCTGAACCTCTAAGGAACATATTATCATCTCATCCATCATGGATGATAAGGATGGAATATGCCTAAGATCTATCTGATGATCTCACTCAGCAACAAACACCACTTTCTCTCCATCTGCACCAAAGAAAATGATCATCTTCTTGAAGTAATTCATGATATCCTGCACCGAATACAACCAATCCACGAAGAGGATGAAATCATATGGTTGTATTCATAAACATAGGAAATCTCCCCAGGAGTGGTGTTGCCACAACACTAGCTCACATTCTCTACAAACATCATTCAAGTCATCTCGACCTCCAACTGGCGTAGTCAATGCCAAGGGCACTGGAAGCCTCTCTACCTCAAGTCCCAACGCATGGACAAGGGTAGGTGATATAAAGGAGTGTGTCTCTTTGTAATAAAACAAGGCATACACCAAGGTAGAAAACAAGAAAAGGTTACCTCAAACGACATATAGCTTATTTGGTGCTGGCAATGCTAGAGCATGAAGCTAACCACGACCTCCTCCATGGCCTCTCTAACCTTGATGACGACCACCACCACAGCCGCACTATGCTCACTGAGGACAGGGAGCATCATGGGGTTATCCTCTTCCTTCACCATATTCCCTCTACAGATCTAAATCTGGAGCAACTGGTTGCTGTGGCCTTGGCTGGAACTGCCTCAATGGAGGAACCTATAGCATAGTGCCTGGTGCATGATGACCGCTCTGAATGGTCGGGCACTCCCACTGTTGATGGCCATGACCACCACAAGAAAAACAAGCTCCCGATTCCTTGGAATAATTCTAAGAGTTACTACCTCTGGTGAAAAGAGATGTGAATGGCTGGGACCTACCCTCGGCTGATTGAAAACTATTCTTCCCTAAAAACCCGAAACCCCAGACCACATCTTTGCTTCGTGAGGGATCATGACGATCCACATCTCATGATGATCCTGTCCTGGAAAGGTCCTCTCAACAACCTCTACACTCGCCTGCACCTCAAGATATGACTTTAGCATAAATGAGGTGACCTGGTGCTAGATCTCTGGATGCAAAGTCTCCTCGAAATTCCTCACCCTTGCCTCCTCATCTTGTAACAGGTCCAAAGCATATGTTAAAAGGTTCCGGAAACATATTCCAAACTCTCAAACATTAGAGCTCCCCTTTCAATGGGTGTGAAGCTCCTGGAGACTGGACACCTTCGCTGTCTATGAAAGGAAATCGACTATAAACTTTTCTTAGAACTCCTTCCAAGAGATCAATGACTCCACACGATCGCCGAGGAACAATAACCATTACTGCCTCGCTGCTCCACATAGCGTCATCACAGCTATGGAAACCTAGGGCTCCTTCCGAGCATGGATCGAACTGAAGCCTATCTCAACATCCTCCCAAAACTCTTCCGTGAATGCATATAAAATGGAACCCTCCAACTTCAGCAGACTCTGGAACTGAAACTCTCAGAGTGTCTTTCTCCAAGTGTCGCCATCGTAATCCTCTACCCTGTGATGTTCTACTGAAATATCCTGCTGGACATTTTTTGCTCAATCCTGCCGAGGACGTCGACCTGGAGCCATAAATTTAAAATTACAAACCATTAGAGTTCCTAAACCCGGAATATGGAAAACTCAACATTAATTAATAAATTGATTTATTTTATTCATTTTATGTTAACATATCCCAAGGTCTACCCATTCAAAAACAGGCACAATGAATAATGATGCATGATCCTTTCCTAGGTGTCTACCCTGCGACTAGTATCACATTGTTCAATAGCCATTGTAAACTTGAAGGTACATACATCAGATCCTATGTGGCCCTAAACGCATATGTATCAGCCGATATCCAGTGTTTACCTCACTTGATAAACATGAATAACACTGTTACCCGACCAACCCATGCAACCTCACATGTGCCTAACTCCAAACTCCAACATATCCCTCAACTAGATCTCTGATACCACTCTGTCACGACCCCCTCCCCACAAGGTGTACCCCTACTGGGATGGAAATGTGATAGGGAAGATAATGACCCCCCGAGTCCCACCTCTAGTAGGCCCCGAGTTGGAGACTAGCACTGAGGGTGTAGTAAACAATCAAAAGGGAGACATTACCCTCTAAGAGAACACATGCAGAAGAGAATGATAAGATATACACCAATAAACTCTACCTCATAATTGGAATATAAAACACACCGATTTTGATATATGAAATGTCTTGAAAAATTACTATAACTGAATGGGGAAAACTACAAGTACCCAAAAGAAAGTAAAAACAACTGCAACCATAATCCCGGGCAGCTTCTGCAACTCCATGCTAGTAGAAACCAGCATGATCCCCAACCCGCTCCAAGTGACCTGAAAACAGTTTATATATACATAGTGTGAGTATAACATTATAGTCAATAAGATACTCCACGAATCCTCTCGTGAAAAATTAAAGAGAGCATTCTAAAGCACAATGAGAAAAAAGTGAAACTAACTCGTTTCCTAAGAAGGTATACTATGTTCCCAACCACACCATGGATACTCTCACCATGTAACACATACAAGAATATAACATATAATAAATATTATCAAGGGTACCCTGCTACTACTTCCCCACTGGTTTTCCGCTTTTCCCCAACGTCTCACGTCCTAAGAATCTCTCTCCAAAAGGCATTCCCGTAGACACATGGGCGAAGCACCACAATCTACACCTCATGCGCCACAAGCGCTTGCTCACAGACACTTGGGAGAAGCACCCCACCATTCTCACAACCCAAAGTAACCAGGTAGTTTCCGAGAGCCACCACAACTCGCATAACGTGTATCATATGTCGAGTATTATACCTCAAGATGTTACATCCCATACACAGAGTAAGGAACCTCATACCATCACAGCTATTTCGCACAGAAATCGGGGATGACCTCCTGGATGGGAGATTCAAACGTTCCGATCGGTTTCTAACGGGTTTGTTCATAGAACCAGAAACATCCAATGATTCCACATCCATTTGGACCTACTTTCCAAAGGTAGGCGCTCATTAGCTTGTGGGCTAATGAGGCTTAGGAATTTGCATTGGTCGAGAGGATGGGAGGTCGGACTCATCACAGCTTTTTAGGGGAATTATTGTCTACTCCGGGACTCTCTTTATAGATTTAAGTTATGTCCGTGAATCCTTATTACATTACCAAGTATAAAATGAGCTTTCCTTCAGTTTAACAATCAATGATAAAATATGTAAGAAATTTAGAGGATATTTTTTATGTATTCGAGGTTCTTCATCAATAGAGAATCATCTGTATCTATTTAGAGATTCTCAGTCAATGGTATACTTCAAAAACATTTATAAAAGTCTCTTGGTCATTATGATGACCAGGCTGGTTTTAAAGCCACTAAGTGGGGCACTTTAAGTTTATCGTCATTCAGAAGGACATGGATTATTTCATAGTTTGGATCGAACCCATAAATGGGCTACCTATGTATCCTTAAAAGGAATCAGAACCCACTTAGTTCGCGTAAGGGAGTACGACGTTTATGATTGATGGCTCAAAGAAGGATGTCATAATTACTTTTACACTCTAAGCTCATGTGAGTCATGCTCGGTGTGAGAAACAATAGGTATTGGTAAAAAATTAGACAATTGTGCCATGAAAGATGCAATCATAAGAAATGGTTTGGGGATTATGTATGTATGACTGCCCAGATAGATGAAGGTCTCGGATTCACTTTTAGGGAGAAAATCCATGAACATGGTCCATAAAGGTATATGTGCTTCATTGAGATTTGAATACTCTAATCTTGGGGCTTACTCCTAAGGAGGATGCCCAAGTTGGGGGGGACTTATGATTGGGTTTTACTCCTGAAAAGGAAACCCAAATAAAAGGTAAATTAGGACTGGTTAAAGAGAAATTAGGGGACTTGGGGTTTATTCCTGAAAAGGAAGCCCAAGATTATAACTAGGACTTATTCTTGAAATGGAAGCCCAGGTTAGGGGTTATGGTTTGGGGATTACTCCTGAGGAGGATGCCCATATTTGAGGTTGGGGCTTACTCTTAAGAAGGATGCCCAAATTAAGGGACTCAGGGATTACTCCTAAGAAGGATGCCCAAATTAAGGGACATGGGGCTTACTCCTAAGAAGGATGCCCAGATTAATGGATTATGATTGGTGCTTACTCCTGAGGAGGATGCCCAAGTTTGGGAACATTAAGAATTTGGGGCTTACTCCTAAGGAAGATGCCCATATTAAAGGACTTATAATTGGGGATTATTCCTAAAAAAGGAGACCCAAGTTAAGTATTCTCTCATCTTAAAGGATGAGGTTGAATGAATGAACTCTCCATATTTAGTGACATAAGGATATTTAAATCACTAGGTTTTGAGAGATATTCCACAGAATTCCTTTCAGATAAGGAAGTCAAATCAAGAAATCATGCCATAAATGGCTTTGAAGAGTGTCTTGAAGACTGAATCTTGAAAAAGAAAGGTGTAATGTCTTAAGAGGGATAAAATGGGCAAGATGGGCACCCAAAAATGTAGGGGCGCGCCAAGTTTTGAAAGGCGCACAAGTCTTCCGTGGGTGCACAAGTATTGGTCGTGCAGGTATACATGCACGACATGTGGCGTACTTGCGCGATTTTCAACTAGCATTAGAATACTTGAGAGACTCTTTATTAATCACTTTATAATCCTCTTGAGGTTCTTCCATAAAAGGGACGTGCAAGTTCTATTTAAGGAAATAAGTCGGCGAGCAAGTGTTGATAAGTTTCAACACATATGCCTTCCTTCTTCTCTTTAGATCTTCCGTTCTAGGTAAGAAATTACCTTAGAAGTGTTCCGAAAGCTTTGATAAGAGACTTGGGTGTCAGGAGCTTCAATCAGAGTTTATGGAAAAAGATCTTCTCGAATGGGGGGCTCACAGGGTCTATTTATAGGCAGGAGAAGACCCTGGGCGGTTAACGGGCGGTTATCACTTAGGTCGCGCAAGTCACTTGCGCGCCAAGGTGCGTCGTGCAAGTCCACTTGTGCGATAGTGATATAACTTGCGCGGTGCAGTTTCTGTTGATCCTTTGTTCATGCCATTGTCGATTTTTGATATTTTCTTCAAAGGTTGAATCACTTTGAGCTCAGATATTCCCCTTTTCCGATCTTTAGATTCTGTGACGAATGGAGCGTCAACAAAAGTCCCCCCCTCAGAGTTGGATCCAGAGAGAAATGAGGATTTGACTCTGAGGATGTCGAATCCATCCAAAGGAAAAGGGGGCGCGCAAGTCTTCACGGCACAGAGGGCGGCGCGCAAGTTTGCGTCGCGCAGGCCTTGAGCGTTCTGGGTACGGCGCGCAGATAGGCCTCCTGGCCTATAAATACATAGCTTTTGGCCGTGTATAACATCTGATCCCTAATTTCTCGAGCTCTCACCGTGCATGTCTTCCTCACTATGCAAGTCTCGTTTCCAATGTTTCCTCACTGCCGCGCTACTCTCAAGGTAATAGGGCTTGCGCGGTGATACATTCACGACAGAAACTTGCGCGGCACATGTAACACTTGCGCGACATCTCCATACTTGCACGCCTTAATGCCTTAGACATTTTTTTGAATTCTTTCACAAAGCTTGTAAAAAATTAATTAATTTATAAATTAACTCCTTCAAATATGTGTGCATAATTAATGTCTCTTAGACCCGGATTAATTGATGAACTGGATAGCATGCGGATAGATGATTTGATGAACATCATTGGACCTGATTACTATGATATCTGCAACAACACTCTCCCAGATTTGGCTATGTTCTTGAAGAAATATCATCCTAATTTTCCACAGAGCATCCATCTGCCTCTGTGTGGTCATGGTCAACTGCAAGGAGTCAATGTTCCAAATGCAAACAATTATACACCTGAGATGCAGCTGCACTGATACTCCTCTATTTCGGTTATGATGTGCATTAAGAGCAACAACAATGGTGTGAACTTTCAAATTCTTCTTCCATGTCATTTCCTTGCAGATATGAAAATGGCAAACCCATGGGCTGAAATGTTTTCTACTGTCGGTTGGTGGAGAGAAGACAAACATGGTATTAGAGCGATATCTGAAAAGAGTACTCTCTTCAAATGGATCTTTACTTCCAATGCTCCATTTTCAAATCCATGTATCCATCTTCCAAGTCTATTGGACAGAAACAGAGTCACTGTTTGATCAGCAGAAAATTTTCTCAAACCGCACTCAAGAACATCCTTTTACAATTGTTCCAAGAAGAGCTGGTATCCCTGCATCTCTTATTGTATCCAGTTGAATGAATGAATTCCAAGTGGTTGCTGATGAAGCTCGGGATGTCGTAAATCAGATGAAGTGTTATGTTGAAAGCCTCTTGTAATTCTTGAAAAAGAGAAGAGACTCCAGTCTGTGGATGTCCTTCTAACTCTTGTGTATCAATGAAAAAACACTTTCATCTTTAATCATTTGTACCTGCATTCTTTCATTACCTGCTTCAAATTTACTTAAGCCAATGGGCCTAGTAAGCATAGTTTTATTTTTACTAGGATTATTACAAATAACCATACAAACGTTGAACCTTTTAATTGCTCAATATTACCTAAATCATACAAAATGTATGTTTACTGAGCTGGAACTTAAATATTATTCAGAGTTCCTTTGTCTTTTGTGGGATGTTTAAAGTCATGCATGTCAGACATAAAGGGTCTAATGTTTAAGGTCGAAATAGCTTTGACCAAAATGGATTAAAATTGATTCAATTCCTTGAAAATTTATCTGAAAACATATTACCGCACTCAAGTATGAGGGAAAATATGTAAGCTATGACTTAAGAATTTTTTAATCTGAGGAATGATATGAAAAAGAGCTAAAAGGAAATAGAAGAAGTAGTTTCCAAGAATGAAGTTACTATTATTTAACAAAACCCGTTAGGGGGTTGAAATATGCAGGGCCACCTAAGGGCATTAGCTGCATGGTTAAATAAATAGTATCTTTCGGCTGACAAGTCTGTTATGTGGACTGTTTATGCAAGGCCGCCTATGGGCACGTGCTGCATAGTCAGGCGAAAGAACTCTAAAAAATTTACTTTCCTAGTGCTAAAAGACAGTGAATGTTTATGGAGATTTAAATTTTCTAAAGTATAGAGTTTCTTGTATGGAATGAGGTACTTGAATATGGAGAAGATATATTCAGAAAAGATTATCGAAGAACTGGATGAATGTCACTCCTACGAAGGTCTGACCCAAACGTAGGGAAGAAGAATAAACCATAGACTTGAATACTTTCAGAACATGAAAAAGGATATGGGACAAATATTTTAAGGATGGCTATTTTTTTTCTGATCCCTACATACTGTATTTTAAGAAAAATAATTACAAAAGAGGCATTCTTCCAAAGAATGAAGTTACTATCATTTAACAAACCCATTAGGGGGTTGAAATATGCAGGGCCACCTAAGGGCATTGGCTGCATAGTTAAATAAATAGCATCTTTTGGCTGATAAGTCTGTTATGTGGACTGTTTATGCAAGGCCACCTATGGGCACGTGCTGCATAGTCAAGCAAAAGAATTCTCAGAAGTTTGACATTTTTGTGACTAGAAGTCATGAAAAGGGTTATGAAGATCTGAAAATATTTAAGGTTATGATTATAATACATAAATATGGGTATTGTCCAATATATATAGAGATACATAGGTCAATGATAACCATAATCATGTTGTGGCTGGGTCCTGAATTGAAATTTTGGACTTCACTACGTTTCTCATAAGAATGAGAATCAATCCATACATAGTTCTTGAAATGCAGTTTAACGTCGTGCAGGACGAATGTATGAGAGATCATAGTTTAGGGTCATAGAATTCAGAACATAATAATGAATAAACAGTGTGTTTTCATGAGGACTTTTCATCCAAGGGACAGAAAGTGAAATTTGGGGTTAGGCCCAAAATACTTGTGACTGGATTCGAGGGGCACTCGAATGTTCCAACGTATCCCATAGGGATGGGAATCAAGTCCACGTAGTTCTAGAACTACCCTTTGTACAAATTTGGTTCGTACATGTGAAGGGTGAAAGGGGAATTTAGTGCAATGATGGTGTAACCTGAGATAAAAAGTTTAGGCATTACCATGTATGCACGTAGTCTTTTGAAAACGAAAGCCATGATTGAAAAATCAATGTCAATAATAGTTCTCTCTCAAATGAGGAAATCAAAGAGTATTGTAGTTTATTGTCATACCCGAAAAAAGTGTTGCATAGTTTTACGTCATATAAAAAGGACGAAAGTGAATCAATGTAAAGATATTGATTCTAGGGGCGGTTTCACGAATCAACATCATATGAGATGGTGGTGAACCGATGTGAAGAGATTGTTTTTGGGCTTGAACCCTGAAAGGTTGCCTACATACCCAGCCTGGAGGGCAAGGATCAATGTCTGTGTAGTTCAATTAAAGAATGAATTAATGATAAAGTTGTTCTTGGGGACAATGATCTAATAAAAAATGTTGTTGGGACTTACACATGGTTAGAGGCTCAAAGAGAGTGTTATGGTTGAGGTTTTCTCTAAGCTCACGTGAGTCATACTCGGTGTGAGAAACAAGAGGTAACAACAACCTTAATGATGCACAGTTTAATGTCACGTAGGACATATCAAGGGACTATGCAGTTTAAAGTCTTGTAGTTATGACTATTGGTGCTGCACAATTTAGTGTTATGTAGCAGGGACAAAATAACATTTTAATGTCATGTAAGACATATCAAGGATTTTCTGTACAGTTTAGCGTCATGTAGTTAGGACGATGAGGACAATATAGTTTAACGTCATATTGGACGAAAGGGGGATTGTGCAGTTTAATGTCATGCAGTAAGGACAAAAGAGTGTACCATTTTAACGTCATGTCGGACGAAAGTGCGAATAGTTTAAGGTCATATGCATGGACCGTGAATGGTGCAGTTTAATGTCATGCTAGACCTTTGAGATTATATAGTTTAACGTCTTTCCGAACGTAAGGGACTTTTATACAGTTTAGCGTCATGTAGTTAGGACGTCACGGTTTAACGTCTTGATGGACGTAACGGACTTGAAAATAGTTTATGGTCATATGCATGGACCAGGGAAGATGCAGTTTAAGGTCATGCTGGGCGGTTTAGGGAAATTTTTCACAGTTTAACGTCGTGTGGGAAAAATTTGCAGTTTAAAGTCATACTGGACCGTTGCTGTATAGTTTAACATCATATAGCAAGGGCGAACTGGTGCCGCACAGTTTAGTGTCATGTTGCGGGGACATAAGGTGACACAGTTTAACGTCATGTTGGACGTATGTGCAAATATTTTAGGGTCAGTTGCTTAGACCATTGCTGTATAGTTTAACATCATATAGCAAGGACGAACTGGTGCCGCACAGTTTAGTGTCATCTTGCAGGGGCATTTTCTTTTCTACAGTTTAACGTCATGTTGGACGAAAGTGCAAATAGTTTAAGGTCATACGCATAGATCGTGGATGATGCAGTTTAAAGTCATACTTGACTATTAAGTGCTTATGTAGTTTAACGTCTTTCCTGACGTAAGGGACTTTCCTACAGTTTAACGTCATGTTGGACGTAGTTGCAGTTTAAGGTCATACTGGACCATTGCTGTATGAACCAATTGTATGAATCTTGGTTCTGGGGACCATATTTTGTGTTTATAAAAAATATTTCTTCAGAAATCTGGCATTGGTTGGAGTCATGATGAGTTCTACATCCATTGAGATTAATGAATAAGCTCCATTGGAGTAGACCTTATGTATTGAATAAGGTCCTTCCCATTTTGGTTCAAGCTTGGGAGGCTTATTTCCTAGTATCATTGGTGTTATGAGAACTAATACCAATTTTCCCTAAATGAATGAACGAAGACGAACTTTTTTGTTAAAAGCTCGTGCTATTCGATTCTGATAGATTTCCAAGTGGTGCAAAGTGCACAATATTTTCTCATCTAACTGTTCCAATTCATTCAATCGCTTTTGGGATTGCTCATCTGTAGATAACTGATCACAAATTGCTACTCTGAGTGAGGGCAATTGAACTTCAATTGGAAAGACTGCATCTGTTCCATATACCAACGAATATGGAGTTGACTGCGTTGCATTGCGGGTGGTAGTCCGATAAGACCATAAAGCATGAAAGAGTTTATCAGGCCATGACCTCTTATCTTTATCCACCATCTTTTTCAGTATATTTGAAAGAGTATTGTTAATGGCTTCTATTTGGCCATTGACTGCCGCATGATACCGAGATTAATGGTTGGATTTAATGTTGTATTCTTGATACAATTTCTTCACCTCAAAAGAACAGAAGTTGGTGCCGTTGTCCGTCAATATGGTATGAGGGACACCAAATATAGTAATGATGTTAGACTTGATAAAGCTAACAATTCATTTAGAACTGAATTCTTTGAGAGGTACTACCTATGCCCATTTGGAAAAGAAATCAGTAGTAGTAAGAATGTACTTAAACTGCTTGGCCGTAGCTGAAGGGTAAGGTCCCACCACATCCATACCCCATGTGGCAAATGGCCATGAGTATTTAGCTGTATGAAGCAACTATGGTGGTTGATGAATGAATTTGGCATGTATTTGACATGAATGACACTTCATTGTGAAATCAACATAATCTTGTATCATTGAAGGCCAAAAGTATCCAAGCCTTCGAATTTGATCAGACAATCTATGTCCAGACTGGTGGGCACCACAGACTCCTGCATGCACTTCTTTCATGACAGCCATTGTCTCTTCACCATCAATGCATCTGAAGAGAATTCCATCAAAACCACGTTTGTAGAGAATTTTCTCTAGGTGGTTTGGGCTATCATAAAGAGTAAAATTGACCACACGTCGCCAGATTTGTTCTTTCTCGGCTCTATCAGGTAGAAGTGTTCCATTTTGAAGGTATTCCCTGATATGTGACATCCATCCTATAGTATGACCATATGGTTCAATAATGGGACTAATTTCATTAATTTCTTCTATTCTAGCTTGAACATAAGGTGAAATTTCACGACGGTGGGCAATACTGATGGTTGTCTCGTCCCGATTTGGATCTCCTAGAGCTGTGGATATATTAGCCAGTGCATCAGCTTGAGCATTTTGTGATCTTGGGACATAAGAAAATGTCGGTTCTGAAGGGAATTACTCCATTAACTCTCTGATGTAATCATACAAAGGGATTAATTCTTCTTTTCTGATGGCATAATCCCCATTGACTTGTTTGATTACCAGGTCTGAATCACCTTTCACCTTTAAGTGATTCACTTGTGCTTGAAACGCTAACTCCAAGCCTGTGATAAGAGCTTGGTATTCGGCTTCATTATTAGTACCACCTTCCCACAATAAAAAGGAATAAGGTAACACTACTCTATCTGGAGAAATGAGCACAATTCCTAAACCAACTTTGTTGAATTTAGGATTTTCCATTTTCTTCCCTGTTGGACTTATGGAAGATCCATCAAATTACATTTCCCATGTTTGAGGATTCTCTTGAATAGAGAAAAATTCCTCATCATGGAGTTCATTATCTGAAGACGTGTCTTCCATTGAAGGATGTTCAGCTAGGAAATCAGCCAGAGCTTGGCCCTTTATTCCCATTTGAGACACATACTGAATGTCGAACTGCTGCAAGATAACTGCCCACCTTGCTAGACGTCCTGTAAGCATTGGATGACTAAGGATGAATTTGAGCAGATTATTGTGAGATACCAATTAGACCTCATGATGTTGAAAGTAGTGTCTCAGTTTCTGGACTGCAAAGATTAATGCCATGCAGCACTTCTCAATACTTGAATACCAGGTTTCTGCTTCAAGCATAGTTTTACTGAGATAGTAGAGGCTATTTTCATTCCCAGCATCATTCTTTTGAGCGAGAAAGGCACCCAATGATCGCTCTAGAGCTGTCACATAGAGGACAAGTGGTCTACCTTCAATAGGTGGCATGAGTACTGTTGGACTCAAGAGGTATTTTTTGAGAACATCAAATGATTCTTGACATTTTTCAGTCCACTGGTAAGTGACTCCTTTTTTCAATAATTTGGTAAAGGGTAAACTTTTTCCTGTCAAATTGGCGATGAAACGCCGAATATAGGCTAAGTGTCCTTGAAGTCCTCTTAATTCTTTCAAATTATGAGGATGTGACATACCAAGTATTGATTTGGTCTTCTCAGGATCGACATCAATACCACTATGGCGTATAACAAAGCTGAGGAATTTTCTTGAGGTTACCCCAAAAGCACATTTTAAGGGGTTCATCATAAAATTATGTTGTCAAAGTTTGTGGAATATGACTTCCAAATCATCCAAGTGATTAGAACGTTGTTTGGATTTAACCACCAAATCGTCTACATAGCACTCAACAAACTTCCCTACGAAAGGATTGAAGATATGATGCATGGCGCGTTGATATGTTTCACCTGCATTCTTTAAACCAAAGGGCATCACCCGGTAAAAAAACACACCCTGAGGAGCTCTGAAAGCTATATATTCCTCATCTTCTGGGGCCATTCGGATTTGATTATATCCGGAATATCCATCAATGAAGGAGAGTACTTCATAACCAGCCGTCTCATAAATTAAGAGTTCTGTAATCGGAACTGGGAAATCATCTTTAGGACAATACCGATTAAGATCTCTGAAATCGATCCAAACCCTAATTTGTCCATTCTTCTTATTTACAGGGACAATATTAACCAACCACTTGGGATATTGAACTTCTCTGACCATGTTAGCTTTGATTAGCTTATCCACTTCAGCTTCAATTTTGGAAGCATAAGTTGGGTGTGTTCTTCTCGCAGCTTGCTTAAATCCTCGATGTTCTTTAAGTAATCCCAAATGATGAGTAGCAACATCAGGATAAAGCCCAGTCATTTCTGCATAGTTCCAAGCAAAAATATATTTATTTTTCTTTAGAAAAGAAATATACATCTCTTGCTCTTCAAGGGTTATGGCCGCACTAATTAAAGTGGGCATGGATCTTTTTATGGACCCAGATTTACATCTCTGAGTTCATCCACAGTGGTAGAGATAACCTCTTCAAATGCTGGATGAGCATCTCTAAGACCTTCCTCTTCCTCTTCATTATGTTCTATTTCTTCCATTTCCACTTGCATAGTAGATGACAAAATGAAATTCTCATGATCATAAGAGATGTCAAAATTTTCACATTTTGAAGAAGAAGCTTCCATTTCCGACCCTATTGATGATAAAGGGCCTTCTTTGGGAAATAAAGAGGAGATGATGGATTGAGAATCGACATCATTATTCACCTCTGGTGTTTCTATAACTTCTTTTGTCCTGATTGGAGAAGTATAGACTTGTTGGACTTCAACAGATGAAATGAAAACGTCACCACTTATGCTTTCATCACTGTTTGGTAGGTTACCAATTTCTCCCATGTTGTCTGGCTGAATTGCTGTAATTGACATTATGGATATTTTCATAAGAGTATTTTGATTTGGGCCTATTTTGTCAATTTGACTGATAGGTAACACATAATCTGTACTCACATGTGTAAATGGATTTATTGGAATTTTTTCAAACCATATGGAGCATTAATTTTGGTAATTTCCTTCATTGTAGATTTTTCTCTTCCCTTCATGTGATAAAATTCTGCCTCAATGTATTGAGACTCACATGACTTAAATGAGGCCTTATCACCATACAATGTTCCAACATGACCATTGAAACAGTATTTGAGACATTGATGGTATGATGAAGGAATAACTGCATGCTGATGTAGCCAGGGTCTTCCAAGCAAGACATTGAAAGCTGAGTCTTGATCAACAATCATGAAATCTGAATTGGATACAAGATCTCCAAACTGAGTTCTGAGTGTAACTTCTCCCAGTGGTTCATGTTCATTTTTATCATATCCTTGTAACATCATGGTAGAAGGAGATAAATCAGATTCTGTGAGGCCCAATCGACGAAGTGTACGAATGGGCATGAGGTTGACTCCTGCACCAGTGTCAATGAAAGCTCTTCGGATATCTACACTATTGACTTTTCCAGATAAGTACAAAGGTTTTATGTGCCCATGCACAACATCATCTTCATCTTTATCAGTAAAAGATATCACTGCATGGCATTCTGCAGGATTATTCTCTATGTGATAGACTTCAGCTGCAGCAATTTCAGCTTCAAACTCCTGAGGACTTGACAAAGATTCTATGAGTGCTTCCCGAAGATCTTTTGACAGATTCAAATCATCCAAAATTGATAACTTGGCTGGTACTTGGGCCAAGTGTTTCAATATATCATACTTTTGATCTAGAGGTCTGCGTTTCGCAACAAGAATATGTGGTTTAGCAGGTACCTTGGAAGCAGATGCTTTGGAAGATGATGCATCTTGTATTGGGATAGAAGTTGGCAACATCCTTGGTTTTGAAAGATTAGACTTATTAGATCCATTTACATGATGAGATAAAGAATATGGAACCTTTAATCGGTCTTCCAAAATAACTATGCCAAAACTGAGTTGGCCATTGGCAGAAGAACTTGCTTGTTCTTTTTGAGCTTGCTGAAGGGCTCTACCACGAGTTTCTGCTGCATACAAAGTGCTAGAAGGGGTAGAATTGGAGTAGTGGCTTCAAAAAGATCCACGTCTTCCCCTGTATCCGGAACCTCTCGAAATTCCTCGGATTCCCTTATTTGATACAGGGAATTCAGGCTCATCAAGACTAGAATATGGATCTGTTAATTGAATCATATTAACAGAACCGAAGATTAACTATTCGTCTGATAAAGACCCTTCCTGACTAGCCTGTTTAGGCTGTGCCGTTTGATGGGGCGGTGCCTGTGGCTTTGAATTAGATGGAATGAAATCTGCCAGAGTCAAAGGCAACTTAGGCCTCGATACATACTCATCTTCTTCTGATTCCTCTTTCTTCTTTGAATTGCGCTGCCCTTTTGAGGATTTGTCTTTTGATGGAGACATCACTGTAGCTTTTGTAGGAGACACAATTGGCTTCTTCAATTGTGTTTTCAAAATGGCATGGGTCCGATTGATTGTCTTTCTAACCATCCAATCATCATATTTTTGCGTAGTTTTTCTTTTTTACTTCCTGCCACTCGCCTCCTTCCTCTGGATCTGTAGCGGTAACACACGCTACATGAGCTGAAGAACTCTTCAATTTGACTTGTCCCAAGTCGACCATCTTTTGCAGGAGGTCTTTAAAGACAAAACACTCCTTGATGGGATGCCCCAACATTTGATGAAAGGGACAATAATTGGGATGGTCTTCATCTCCTTACTTGTTTGGCCTCTTGGGCACTAGTAATTGAACCAAATTATTTTCTAGAGATGAAATGAAGTATCTAGGAACTTGCTCACTTCGGAAAGAGTATGTTTTACTCTTCATATCCTCAAATTGTTTTCGTCGTTGATGTCTTTGATCATTTGGACGAAACATCCATTGTTGTTGGCGTTCAGGAGGTGGAGCCCTTTGAGAAGATGAAGGTTTTGAAGTAGAAATAGGTACAGGTGCTTGTTTAAGAATAACTGTAGCAGATTCCGCTTTACCCATTCTCCTTCCTGGAACTGATGGAATTACACGAGATTTAGCCTTAGCCTCTATAAGGGAATCTTCAATCTACTGAGCGATTGAAGTAAGGTCTCGAAACCCTCCTGTGTATTTCACAGGGATCAATGGCGTGCATAATTCGTCACGCAAATTTGCCACACAGATTGGCAATAGCTCTTCCTGAGGGAGTGCTAAACTCTGAGAATACGTTAATATCTTCCAGCGATCAATGAAATTAGAGACTCTTTCGTTCTCCCTTTGCTTGCAGTTTATAAGATCGAAAACTGTCGTTTTTGGAAAAGTTGAGCTGAACTAAAGAAGGAATTTTTGTCGAAGATCCTCCCATCCGATGATTGACTGGGATTGCAAGCATGTATACCAGACAAAAGCTGGTCCTTGCAAGGTTCACACGAAGCATCTGAGTTTCACGGCTTCTTGCTGCTCTGGAGTTCCCATCATAGGATCACAACCAGACATGTAATGTGTCAAATGTTGTTCAGGGTCTCCTGATCCATTGAAAGTAGGGAAAACAAGGTTTCCAAAACTGGATGGAGGAGAAATTGAATCTACCCATTTAGGGTAAACTTTCTTTTTAGGTTGAACTTGCGCCCGTTTCCCTTCCATAGTTTCTAACCGAGATGTTAATGAGTCAATATTAGTTATTAAATTTTCAGAAACATCAGGTTGAACTTGGTTTTGGGTAGGTGCAATGAATGGAGCTTGGACAGACGTGGTGGTTGGTGCTGCAACTAATGGTAGCACTGCCAACCATTGTTGTGCTTGACCCACGGGATTAGACCTTTGAGGGTGTACTAATAAAGGAGGATATTCTTGATCCATCTCAGTAACTGCAACAAATTCCTTCGGCTATCGAACTTCAGCATTCTTAAGAATAAGACTACTCTGAAGTAGTTCTGCATTCATTTTTCTTAATTCATTAATTTCTTCCTCCTGTTGTGCAAACCTTTCCTCTAATGAGAGCGATTGACCTTCTCCAGAGGAAGGATATGTAACCTGATTCTTTCCCTTCCCTTTGTTGGATACCTTTTGGAGGGAGGGAATTGGATTACCTATGATCTGAGTAATCCTTTGACTTCGTGTACACACACCATCTTCATTTGTATCGGTGCGTAAATTTTCTTGAGCAGGATGCTCTTCATCTGAGTCCCCTGAGTGAGTCTCCTCTGGTGGATTAGCAACAACGACATTGATGACATTGATTGATGCATAATGCATCTCATCCCTTCAATCAACAATTCTGTGATATTGTCCTCTTTCATATCTTTGATGAGACATCACCTTTTGTTGATTCAATCCTTTAGGAACTTCTTGACGAGCTATAATTTTGAGGGAATCTCCTGATAATTTGGCTCTTCGTTCCTCTTGGGGCTTCTTCCCCAATCGAGAAAAGACCGACATTCTCTGAGGAGGGGATTGATGATTTGAAAGAGTCCCGAGTCTCGAGAACTGTGGATGTTCTTGCTACTTCCACTCAACTCCTCGAATCCCATTTGTTGACTCTGAGGGTTGGGTTAGAGAAGTCCCCAGTCTGACAAGCTGGGGTGGCTCTTGACATTCTACGTCTGAGATATTTTTAAAATATCTCTTGATCTTGCGAATCATAGTTCGGAAATTAGCTGGATGCATTAACCTGTATCCACTTTTATCACCTGGTTTAACAGACCGTTGGATGATTTCCGAGACTTATATCATTTGATGATTTTTTTTGCTCCATACGAGAGGCTTGTGCAATATTTTCGCCTGCTTGATGTAGGAGCAATTCAACAACTTGTTCTCTATATGCTTGATTTTGAGAGGAACTAGTTGAAGCCTGTTCTTGAACAAGCTTTTGATTATGAACAAAGCCCATTGACTGTGGCCGGCCATGGTTAATAAAATTGCATGAGACCATTTTCGGCAGGCTTTTCTGACTGGAAAGCACTGTGAAATGTAGTGCTCCGTGAACACCCCATCCTCTGATATAAACATCAGATGGAGCATTGCCAATTAACTGACGCAATTTTCTTAGTGCGCCCAGGCATGAACGTTGAAGGGTTCTCTGTTGCTTTTCATCCTTCGGATATCGAGATACTGATAGAGATGCCAAATCAATCTGACGTTGTAGCCCTTCTATTATCTTATGATTATTCTCATATTCATCATAAGATAATACCTTCTTCTTTAATTGACAAAGAGTTTTCCATATGTTGAGACAAATATCATGGATTCCATCATCCGTCAACATCTTTGGAATGTTGTACTGGGAGTCAGCCAAAGGCCAAAACATGACTGGTACCTCACCTTTTTCTAGTTTCTTCCTCATGTTCAGCATTTCCTCTTTATCATTAAATGAAGATTCTTCTACCTGTTTTGACCAGAGTTGGTGTTTCCTTGTTGCTTCATCGGATTCAACAAGATTGGTAGAGAGATCATTGATCAAACTAGAAGATGCATGACTTGGGGGTGGTTCGGAGAATGACCTACACCCTGGGCTATCTTCTGATTGAGAAAGTATTTCACTTGTTAGCGATAAAGCATCAGAAATGACTGGTTTCACATTTGCAAGTTCCTCAAGATAAGAGGGATTTCTCGGCACTACATTTTCCACTAGAGTATTTTCCAGGAAATGTGAATCACTACTGCGGAGAGGAATTTCACAGCGAAATTCATCATCATGGGGAGGACCACTATAATGGGTTACAACAAATGATGAGATCTCTTTATCCTTGGTCTTCTGACCACACAGAGGGTTCCTGTGGCTCTCATCTGAAGAAGAAACTTCATGATTGACCGAATTTTCATGAAGCAAGCCTTCATGAGGAAGTGTCTGTTGAAGACCATCAGAATTAATGTTGATGTTATTGGGAACTGAGGGAGTATAATCTTGAATTCCGATAGATAAATGTCTGAGGGATTCAATAACTCCAGCATCGAGCAAGGCCTTGTTGCAGATTGGCCTTTGATCTCCTGACTGTGCTGGGTGGATCTTTTTCATAGATGCCTTCTTACTCGCTTTGGAAACCACTTGTTGACGAAAGTGGTTACTCTGAGCAGGTGTATGTGCCTGATCAGGAAAGATGGTCAGGTTAGGCTGACGATCTCTACTCAAATCAGGTGTATGTGCCTGACTTGGTTGTCTGTATGATATGGGGGAGTATGCCCCATAACCCTCCTGGATTGGAACAGATGTGTGTGTCTGTTCTGGAGTGAATCGATGATGTGTCACTCCACTGCTAGGTATAGATTTATGTGTCTGTCCTTGAGATGATGCTGATGATTTTATGATATCCTGACAAACATCCAGAATATGAGAAGGAATTTGCTTATGCTCTTTCACCATTGATAAAATATGCTTGGTGACTTCAGCCGCCGGAACGGGAATATACGTCCATTCCCGGTTTTGAGTAGGTGTATGTGCATGCTCCTGTCCTCCTTTTCCTGTCAGTGAATCCTGACAGTACTCATGTGTGGAGGCAGAGAGTTGAGTCTGCCTCCTGTTTGTCGTCGGGGATTTCCGACTGACTTCTCCGTGCGCTACCAAGAGAGACTGTTGGTAGACTTGATTAGTATAAGCAGGTGTATGTTCCTGCTAATTACACTTCGCCAAATGCGGTTGACGAGATCCATCATATATAGTCAGACGAGCCTGCGGACTAACTGGTGATGCATAAGCAGGTGTATGTTCCTGCCTATAGTACTCCGCCGGAATTTCCTGGCGGGATTGGCTTGATGCTGCCAGACGAGTATGCTGGACAGCGGAATTAAAATGGACAGGTGTGTGTTCCTGTTCGTTGTTTGCCACCAAGTTAGTTTGGTGGAATTCTCCGGAGATGGGAGTGATGAAAAATTGCCCATTGTCAACCGGATTCCGTCTCTGGCGGTTCATCTTGCCTGCTCGGGTTCGAAGAACCTGAGCTGAATGCCTGGAGTCGGTACCCTCATCATGTTGAGGGCGCACTGTCAGACGAGTCTGGCGGCGATTGTTGATGGGAACCCTCAGGAAGGACTCATGTCTTTTTGAATTAAGGCCCTGAGGGACCTGCTCATTCACTTCCTCAGAGTAGGGGAGTTAATGGAAATTGCATTCCAGGGATAACGACCCGAAACGGTTAGAGACGGTAGTCAACACCGTCTGCTTCTTGATCGCTGGCCGTCGTTGTCTGGACGACCAGGTTGAGTTGTTAACATGGAGGGCTTGACGAGCGGCCTCCAGAGTTGGGATAGTACCGTTGCGATGGTACTCCTTAACCAGTGCATTAGAAACCCAGCGTTGAAGACGCTGAGTTAGTGATGTCATCCTCAGAGCGGACGACGTTCCAGCAGGAGTAGCAGCATTGGTTTTCACAGCAGTTGACCTCACAGTAGAGGTGTTTACAGTAGTAGTATTCACAGGGGTGAATTTAAGGAAAGCCATTTTGCAGAAGATCTTGAGAAAAGAGTGCATGTTCCATATAACAGACATAATCAAGATGAATCCGGCAACTGCTTATTTTGGATGAGCACATGTCAATGATTTCTTTGTTGTCCCAAGGGGCCTAACAAATAAGAATAATATCAATTTAACTTGGTTAAGGATTCACGTCTGGTTCACCATTTTTTGTTTCACATGGAAATCTGGGATGACCTCCTGGATGGGATATTCAAACGTTCCGATCGGTTTCTAACGGGTTTGTTCGTAGAACCGGAAAAATCCAATGATTCCACATCCGTTTGGACCTACTTTCCAAAGGTAGGCGCTCATTAGCTTGTGGGCTAATGAGGCTTAAGAATTTGCATTGGTCGAGATGATGGGAGGTCAGACTCATCACTCCCTTTTAGGGGAATTATTGTCTACTCCGGGACTCTCTTTATAGATTTAAGTTATGTTCATGAATCCTTATTACATTACCAAGTATAAAATGAGCTTTCCTTCAGTTTAACAGTCATTGATTAAATATGTAAGAAATTTAGAGGATCTTTTATATGTATTCGAGGTTCTTCATCAATAGAGAATCATCTATATCTATTTAGAGATTCTTAGGCAATGGTATCCTTCAAAAACATTTATAAATGTCACTTCGTCATTATGATGACCAGGCTGGTTTTAATGCCACTTAGTGGGGCACTTGATGTTTATCGTCATTCAGAAGGACATGGATTATTTCAAAGTTGGGATCGAACCCATAAATGGGCTACCTACGTATCCTTAAAAGGAATCAGAACCCACGTAGTTCGAGTAAGGGAGTATGACGTTTATGATTGATGGGTCAAATAATGATGTCATAATTAATTTTACACTCTAAGCTCACGTGAGTCATGCTCGGTGTGAGAAACAAGAGGTATTTGTAAAAAATTAGACAATTGTGCCATGAAAGATGCAATCATAAGAAATGGTTTGTGGCTTATGTATGTATGACTGCCTAGATAGATGAAGGTTTAGGATTCACTTTTAGGGAGAAAATCCATGAACAGGGTCCATAAAGGTATATGTGCTTCATGGAGATTTGAATACTCTAATCTTGGGGCTTACCCCTAAGGAGGATGCCTAAGTTAGGGGGGACTTATGATTGGGTTTTACTCATGAAAAGGAAACCCAAATCAAGGGTAAATTAGGACTGGTTAAAGAGAAATTAGGGGACTTGGGGTTTATTCCTGAAAAGGAAGCCCAAGATTATAACTGGGACTTATTCCTGAAAAGGAAGCCCAGGTTATGGGTTAAGGTTTGGGGCTTACTCCTGAGGAGGATGCCCATATTTGAGGTTAGGGCTTACTCCAAAGAAGGATGCCCAAATTAAGGGACTCGGGGCTTACTCCTAAGAAGGATGCCCAAATTAAGGGACTCGGGGCTTACTCTTAAGAAGGATGCCCAGATTAAAGGATTATGATTGGGGATTACTCCTAAAGAGGATGACCAAGTTTGGGAACTTTATGAATTTGGGGCTTACTTCTAAGGAAGATGCCCAGATTAAAAAACTTATAACTGGGAATTATTCCTAAAAAAGGAGACCCAAGTTAAGGATTCTCTCATCATAAAGGATGAGGTTGAATGAATGAACTCTCCATATTTAGTGACATAAGGATATTTAAATCACTAGGTTTTGAGAGATATTCCATAGAATTCCTTTTAGATAAGGAAGTAAAATCAAGAAATCATGCCATAAATGGATTTGAAGAGTGTCTTGAAGACTGAATCTTGAAAAGGAAAGGTGTAATGGCTTTATAGGGGTAAAATAGGCAAAAGATGGGCACCCAAAAAGGTAGGGGCACGCAAGTTTTGAAAGGCCCGCAAGTCTTCCGTGGGCGCGCAAGTATTGGTCGCGCAGGTATACATGCGCGACATGTGGCGTACTTGCGTGATTTTCAACCAGTATTATAATACATGAGCGACTCATTATTAATCACTTTAGAATCCTCTTGAGGTTCTTCCAGAAAAGGGACGCGCAAGTTCTATTTAAGGATATAAGTCGGCGCACAAGTGTTGATAAGTTTCAACACTTATGCTTTCCTTCTTCTCTTTAGATCTTCCGTTCTAGGTATGAAATTACCTTAGAAGTCTTCCGGAAGATTTGAGAAGAGACTTGGGAGTCGGGAGCTTCAATCCGAGTTTCTGGAAAAAGATCCTCTCGAATGGGGGGCCCACAGGGTCTATTTATAGGCAGGATAAGACCCCGGGCGGTTATCGGGCGGTTACCGGGCGGTTATCACTTAGGTCGCGCAAGTCACTTGCGCGCCAAGGTGCGTCGCGCAAGTCCACTTGCGCGACCATGATATAACTTGCGCGGTGCAGTTGTTGTTGATCCTTTATTCATGCCTTTGTCGATTTTTGATATTTTCTTCAAAGGTTGAATCACTTTGAGCTCAGATATTCCCCTTTTATGATCTTTAGATTCTGTGACGAAAGGAGTGTCAACAACAGCCTATACAAGTTACACCTATAGTAGTCCATAGGATACTATATCAAGAATATATGTGTTTGAATTTCCACAATGCATTACTTCCCTCTACACACATATATGGGAAAAAGTAACTGTTGTACCTAATGGATCAATTATCTACAAAGAGATGAGAGTAGGGCCAAAGGGGGTTGTCAAACATTCATCGTACAACCGGTGTGTTGGGGAAAACACCCCCAGGGCTCAGAATCCCCATGGTGTCAGTTTTCTTTACTGACGGGGTGGAGTAGCGTATAGAAACACAAAAAGTACAGAATATACTATAACTCACAACCACACTATGGGCATAACATAGTCTTAAACACAACTGTAGCTAACGTCTCTCAGACTCTGGGATGCCACTTCTATGACTAGGAATCATATAAGCACACAACCATTTAAAGGGCTTTATTAAATTACTTCATTCACTTTTTATTAATACCACTGTACCATAATTAATTCCTTAAACATTAATTAACCATGAACAGAACCACATTATGTTTCATTGGCATCATACCCAAAGTCCTTTGTCCCTTTAAATTATAGCCTCATCGTTATGTTTCAGCGAACACCAACCCCATGGGATAACACAATTTAATCAAACATTCATTATAGAATTACATTCCCATATTCCCAAGAATTCTAGAATAGAATTCTATGATATTGAACACAAGGGGTCTCAACACGGTGAGTATATGTACTACACGTCGAGTCTTTGACACCTATAGTAAGAGAGTAGACCCATCCTTCCCTGAGTAGCTAGACACAGAAAGCACGTGGCATACCCCGCGCATCTTCACCTCCTTCGGAAGAAGGGTAAGCAAGACCAGCTACCTTGAGAGGTGGGGAAAAGTAAAGAAGACAATCAACCAAAAGAAACATTAAGCATCCAACAACCACATCCATCCCATTACATCATCTTTGGTGGCCTCCCCTACACCCACATACATTACCGATGCATCTTTCCACTCTTGGTGTCATCCACCGACACAACCAAAAAGGTTCCTTTTCCCCCACATATTACAACACCCCTCCAGGGTCACATCTCAACATAAGAAGCATGAAAAACAACCATCACATCAATTGGGCTTTTGTCCCTTTAACAATAAAGAGGGTAACATAGATCCCTTTATGTACTTATCAAATAACCAATTATATAATCCTTCTCGATTTAATAGATTTATTATTCGTAGGATCCCAATTCTGGAAACCTAACTAGTAAGTTATCATAAATAAATAAACATGTTTACTTCACTACATTGATTAAAATAAAATTACTACAAGAACCATATTCGTTTACATGCCTCTTTATCTTTTGCCAAACAATTATAAATTAATCCTAAATTACATTCTTTACCAATTTCCATCATGAACGAACATCAAATCAAAGAAAGAATAGATATCACACTATCTATTAAAACATGAGGCAATAGCATAAGATTGATATTAATTTATTTATCCTTTGAAATAAATATTATTTAAATTCCATTTCCATCCATTAGGATAACACATGGTAACAAAACAGTTGCACAAAATAGAAATAGAAGCAACGAATCCCATACCTCAAAGGTTTTTGACGAAAACCACAATGGTCAAATAATGCTCAAGAAACCCAGGTCAATTTTCCAAAACCCCGCCTTAGATCTCTTCTCCTATTAAGATCAGTACCAAACCTCATCATATTTGACATCCAAACACATAGATCTACCCATACCGGGAATAGATCTAAGAAATAAAGATATGAGGATGAGTAGATCTAAGTAGAACAAAGAAACCAAACAAGAACGATCACATAAATTAATAAACCGGCCACGATTCTTCAAGAGAAGCCTTCAGATTGCCTCCAAAATGCTTGAGAGAGGTTCTTCTACCTTTAAGGGAGGATAATCCCGCGTTATGGATGCTTATAAGCTTAAACGTGCAATTTAGAGGTAAAACGGTTGAGATCCACAATTTTAGGATCTAATTTATGTGCATGCACAGTTATTCCGCACAGTTTGACAAACCATGTGCTGATCGTGAGTTAGCTACTACCTTGGACAACCCTATCACACGATTTGGTAGCATGGTTTGACTAACCATGCGCCTCTTATGCGAAATCTACTACCTCGTCAAAGACTCCTCACACGGTTAGGCCACATGGTTAGACAAACCATGCACTAACCGTGCGTTACCCACTACCTCCAAGATTACCTATACACAGTCTAGCCTGTCGGTTTAGAAAAATCGTGCGGAGCCCATAAAAAATCTAATGCCCTTTAGTTTTCCTTAAAGATTCACCCAAACCCACCCCAAGTCTCCTTAACCTCCCTGAACACCTCTAACACAACATTTTCACAAAGTATTAGACTGGAGAGGTCTGATCCATTACATTTTAATTTTATAAATATTTAAACTAGATTAATTTACATATTTATAAATTCAAATAAAATACACATATTACATTTTGACATCCCGTTATAATAAATATCATATTAAAATAATCATATCTAGTTGTTAATTCTTTTTATTCATGTGAAATTTATTTGGGTTGTTAAGATCCATGTACATTGATCATGGTTACATTATATATTGAATTTTAATCAAAATATAAATATAATTTATATTATATATATATATACTTATTTTCATCTATTAGAGGTATTGATAGAAAAATGAATTACACCATCGATTGAGACTAGATGTTTTGTAAAAGTATGAAAATTATTTTCGCTTTTCAAAAGATTTTAAAAAAGATATATAAATAAAAATTAATAAATATTGAATCAATATAATTTCATATATGTCTTAAATATATATAAAATATGTTATAATTACTATTTATATAAATATGAATAAGAAATAATCTCATTTCTTTGTGGAGGTGGTAGATATACCCATGAGTTATAATATCATTTTCTAATGGATTGGAAGGTAACGAAAATTAATATGATATTATAATTCTATACGAATTATTATTTCATAATTACTTTTTAAAAATAATAAACTATGAATAAAAACCATACATGAAAGCGGTGAAGGAAAATAAATTATATCGATTTTTGGTGGTAGTATTTCACACATACAAACAAGTGATGATGTGAATTTCCATTTGATTAAATATTGGGTCGATATATGGGGTACATAAAAATAATAAAATTTTAGAAACTTTTGGAAATTTATATTATTATTTACTAAATATTAGAATATATTTATAGGTGTCACAGGAAGAAATAAATTGAAATTTGTTACATAAGACGATTACCTATTATTAAGAATCCCCACTTTATATCATTATTTTACAGAAAATGGAATGGTATTCAGGGAAGAAAATGATGTAAATTTTTTTTGGAATTTAATGTGAAATTTTTTAGTGTTTATTTTAGACATATAGATCAATAAGTTTTTATTAAGACCAATGGGGTGTCCTTTAATAAGTGGGGGAGTGGGAAAATATGTAATATGTTAATTAATTAAAATATAATGAAGTCATTATCTATCTGAATTATTTTTAATAGTTAGATAAAAAAATGATGGATTTTATTAGGTTAATATATGGCTATTTTATAATATTTAGTCACTTTTGTGAAGAAAACAGATCTTTATCTCATTTTTTTAAACCCTCATAAACCAGTTTTAAGGTTAAAAGCAACAACCACTATTTAGTGTTTTTACTATTCATTATGTTAAAAAATGAATTCAATTTTTTTATAAATAAATATTATTATGATTATAAATATGGAAACCATTTCAAAAAAATTAAATTCATAAACTTTTTACAATTTAATTTAAAAATAAACTTGAAAAACATGATGAAACGAGGTTTCCAAAAAATGTTTTCCGATGTAGAAAAATTTTTTACACCAAAATCCATCATAATAATGTCTCAAATTTCCTAAATTGGAATAATAATATTATAAATGAACTAATTTTACTTTTAAAATATTTTAAGATAAAATTTATATATTTTAATGCTTTAAATGAAATGAAATTTTCTAATAAAAATCCATATTTTCACAATTCATCAAAAAAATAAAAAATTTCGTAATGTTATAAACATTTTCCTCTAAGATATTTTAAAAATACATGTATCAAAAAAGAAGTTGGTTTTTTGAAATAAATTTACTATAATTTTTTGAAATTAATTGTTACATTTTTTCACAAAAATCAATAAACACTATTTTTGAGGTAAATGAATTTTCAATCATATAGTGGCTTAAAAATTTGTGTATAAATTTATGAAAATATATTCGTTTTGTAAAAAATTTATTAATATATTTTCTCATAATTTCGTTATTAATATTCATAACACCAATTTAGTTGGTAGGTTATAGTAATATTCTATATTACGCTTCATTTAGACTCGGGGTTGTGTATATTACATGGTAGTGAAGAAATTAAAAACATTTAAAGAGAAATATTTCATATAATATAGGATTGTTAGAGAGAAATTTTTAATAAATCATGGAATTTCACTATAATTCATCATGGAATAGGTACTACTATTTTGACCAAATACTGCCTAATTCATCCTTAGTCTTCTATAATTTTAGTAGTTGAGTGTAGATATCCTGACCCTAGAAGCCTAGAGCTGGTTCCTGCTACAATTAAATTGGAATAAGTTATATGGAATATCATTTCAAGAGATCAAATAGTTTATTAGTTTTGGTAAACTAGATACCTAATTATTCTTGAATTATAATTGAAAATAAAAATTAATACTTTTATTAAGATTAAAATTATTCCATCTAGCATATCCTATCATATAAAACATTGTATTTTTTATGGAATCCTTGTGAAATGAAATAAAATAAGATTGAGATCAAATTCATAGTAAGGGTTAAATATAAAAAAATATTATGAATCAATAATTACAATCAATTAATAATAGTAAATAACTTTAAAATCACTCGATTTAAATATCATGGATTCCATATTGAGTCAGTAATAATCAATATAAAGAGGTAAATAACTGATTACATGTTCTAATTAATAAATAAATGATAATGAAATATATCTAGACATACTGTCATTGTGAAAATATCCTAGACAATAATAATTGAAACATTGAAGCAATGAAATTCTTAATATTTATTGTCATGTTCCCCCATACATGTTTCCATTACTAATGAGAGCTTTCAAAATATGGTTGAAAATATAATACTATCATGAACATTCACAATAAAGTTTAGAACATTCTTGGATACAATCATACTGGGTATTTTTACAACTAATTTCGTCTAATAAGACTTCTGATACCTTGAGGGGATTTCTATAAATGGTCCCCAACCCACTTAATACTTGTCCAAAGCATTCCTCGTATAATAAATAATCAATTAAATTCATAAAATGCACCTTATCACAAAAAACCTGTATTGATTAAAGGAAATAGATTTTCCAATATTTCCCTAATGAATCAAATAAAAGTTATGCCATATTTTTTTTTGTAAAAATGATATATATTTCAGGAAATAAACTTATCCATGATAAAATATATTTCTATTTTTGGAAAATTTAATATCCCCAATAAAGAAAATATTTCAGGGTAAAGGTACCAATAATAAAACAAATGAACCAAGGAAGGAAATATCAATAAATTATTTGGTCAATGTAATCATAAATCAATTTATGGATGATTAAGGATAATATAAATACAATTTATAACCATTGATGTTAAAATAAATGAGTTTTTTCACCGATGACTAGAAATACAATAATAAGATATTTAAAATAAATTTTGAGGATTTTTTTTTCATTCTAAAAAATCATTTTTAAAATTAAATTTTTAGAAAAAAAAGAATTTTTGAAATGAAAATAATATTAATTAATAACCAAAATATAATAGTATAATGATTGAATGAAATAAATTTAATGGTCATGATAGATGTAAATTCCATTCATGCCATACTAATTTAAAAAATGCCTCCATTAATTTTTTTGGTACAATTGAAACCTGAATTATTTAAAATAAAACCGATATTCTTTTGGAAAGATTATTAATGAGTAAAAATGCAATAAAATTAATTTAATGAATAACTATACACAATTTAATCAATTTTTAAAAAACATTTTAAGAAAATATAATTTTAAAAGATAACATGTTTCATTCTAAATATTACAAGAAACTCATATTTTAGGGAAAATTATTTCTCTGACAAACAGCGAGAAAATGATAATATTACATGTATTATTTAAAAAATATCTATAAGGGAATAAAATTAATATGTTCATTGAAAAATATGTTATTAATTTCTATTAAATGATTTTCGGTAACAAACAATCTCGATTAGAATGCGATTATGAAATAAAGTATTAATTTGATCATAACGTTAAAGTGAGAATTAATTAATGAATTGACTATTTGTTTCCACTATAAATAAATATAAATATTTAATTTAAAAAACATAACACAATCAAATGTTAATACACACATAATATTATAATGACATAATCAATGAAGTAAAACTTTAACCTAATGAGTGGAAATTGACTTACGTAAATTCTTACATTACTCGTACATTTATTTTTATGTGATTTAACCCACTATATAGTGTTTTAAAAAATTTCATTAAACTATTAATGAAGCATATTAATATTTATTATTTAATATATGATCATTTTATAACATCTTAACACATATTCATAAACTATCCTTCATTACATTCACTGTTTTGAGAGTTAATTTCCTTTTTTATGTTTCATGTTTCATCACGGATGAAAAGGTTATTTCAAATATTATATATTTTTATCATCCCAAAATTATAATTATTAAATAATAATTATATTTATAAATAAAATATACTGTTAAACCCAATCATGAACAATTATTATAAAAATTAAATATGTTACAATGAAGGACATAATATACCCTATGTAATCATGAGTATCATTTTTCATTTTTCAATGATCATTATGGAAAGATGGTAAATAGTATTTTTCCTTTATGGAATTATAATAATATAATTAATATATTATTATATACCTATATATATATATAATTCATTTTTTTTGTGGTGGTAAAAATATAGTCCCATTTCTTTTTGAGGTAAGTAGTACACACACACATGAAATATGTTAACATCTTTCATTGGGTGAAAATGTATGATTATAAAATGATATATAATCTTTATATTGTTATAATAATGTAATAAATTAATAAATTAGGTCATATATATCACATATAGTTATTCCTTATCATCATCCAAGTAAATCATTTGTGAAAGGTTAATCGGATATTTTCACAAGGATGTAGTCCACAAAACACACGAGCACCATTATCGTATCTCATATGGAATAAAAATGAAAAAGATATAAATGGTATAATGATTATATTGGTAAAAATAAGTTATACATGTACTATATATTATATATAAACTATAAATCCATCTTTATTTTCATCCATGAAAGGTGGAAATTGAAAAAACAAACAACATTTGTTTGTGAGGCATTAATCCTCCATAAACATGATTGGTGATTTGGTAACCCATTTGATGGACGTTTTCTTGGATGTAGTTGTTACCATTAACATAAGAAAATATAATTACATTAATGACATTTATGTTATTATATAATATAGGTATAACAATAATTTATGTAGGTGGAGAAAGAAATAATGATAAGACTCTTGTTGAAGAAATTATCTTTTTTGGGTATATTCATTTGGTTTGTGATAAACCATTTCTCAGTTGAATTTAATAAATCAATAATGATCCTAGTATGAATTTAGTGATTTTATTTAGTTATTTTTTCAGGTACATACATGACCTGTGTGGATATAATTTTTGAAGAATGGGGTAGAGTGAGTTCCCTTATATAGTTGACGAGGAGTAAAATTCTTATAAACACTAAAACACATTCACTATTGAGAGGAATCATTTAAATCATGTGGATAAAAAAATTTAATAAATATTGAGGTATGTTTTTATTTGGTGAATAAATAAATTCAAAAAATAACTATGACTTCATTTTTATAATTATCTTCCTTATCTTTTAAGTTTCCATACTTTTAACATGTTTATTTTCACTATGGTAATACGTTTTATAACTAAGTTAATTTAAAAATTTAGACTAAATAAAAGTGGGATTCAATAGAAAATTTATACACAATTATTCTGTATATGATTTTAAATTTATGTATTAATAACCCCTTTGTGATAGAAATTAATTTTAATAAAAGTGAATGTAATGCACTGAAACATTGCTTTAACCAAAACCACAATAACAATGTTTTTAATATTTAAGGGTTAAAATGATCATTATAAAACATATATTTGTTAACTAATAGATAATTTATTATATTTAATGAATCTTAAAAATAAATTAGAATATGATTTTTCTCATTAATTATAAATCATTTAATAAAATATCTTTTATTTTAAAATAATACTAATGATAATATTCTTATTATTTATTTATTTTGGACTTTAAAATATTCTCATAGTGATAGAATTTGAATATATTAATTTTATAGCTATTTAAAATTAAATATTAATATATAAAACTTATTTAAGACTAAATATCATTCAATTTACATCACTTTTGATTTTTAGTATAAATTATTTTATTTAATTAATGAATATTTATTTATTTATTTGTTGTTTCCTATGAAGTTAAAGTAATTATTTAGTTATATAGTATTAAAATAAATTTTCTTAAAAAAATAACTAATTTACAATTAGAAATATTATTTATAACTAAACATATAATGTTTAAAATTTGAAATATTATTAATGGTGGTGGTCGGTGCATAGTTTCCCTAATCTTATAACCTAACCCTGCACAATTTTATATTTGATAATAAAAATGTGAATTTCACCCGATTTTATGCATACACCTATCATCTTCAATTATTTCGACCCTAAATTGGGTTTCTATCCTCCCAAAGGCTAAGGAGGATCATCCCTAAAATTTAAGAGCATTCTTCTAGAAAATATTGGTGCATTGAAGGCTAGCTTACTTGGTAAGTATCTATTCATGGTCGGTTTTCTTAAATTTATTCCCATTTCCTTTCTTAGGTTAATAGATCTAGTTCTATAGTAATATATCTATGATATTTTACGATAATAATGAGGTTATTTGGCTATTTTTGTTATTGGAAACAATATATAACACAGTTTTTTAGAGATTTAGCCCAGTTTTTTTGAAGAGTTTGTTCTATATTTAATTTTAACCATAATTTCTGAAGGAGATGTTATCTCTCCAAGATCCTATTATTAAAAAAATTAGTATTTATTTCAAATTATTTTATTTTCATGAAATTTATTTTGAAATTGTTGTGAAATGATTGACGAAAACCTTATTTTTTGAAAAATAATGGAATTATGAAAATTAGGTTTTTTAATGGAAAGTGGAAACGTTAATATGATTTTAAAATGGTATCTTGGATTTTATGTATGAAAAAATTATCCTAAATGACTGTATTTTTTTTTGTTAAAATGGATTTAAACAGATTTTTTTGATAAAATTTATGGGCATGATTGTTGGATTAAATAGTTAATAATTATTTGAACATGATAAATAATTGTACTGAAGTACCACCATAAATGGGAATGACTATGGATGTGAACATCCACTTTCAATGGTAAACAACAAGATTATGTGATTGGGTGTGTGTGTGTAATATTAAAAAATATAATCGTTTATGAAAAATTATTATTTTAAAATGGTTGAATGACTTGTTTGGTTTCTTTTCTGAAAAACTATTTTGTTCAAAATACTTTTTTAGTGTGAAATTCTTGTAGTGATATAAAATATTAAATGTTTTTAAATTGTAATAAATAATTTTTTGTATTCAAATTTCCTAACATATTAAATCATAGAATAATGAGTAGTTAATAATTCTTTTGAAAGACTCTCGATTTTATAACGCACCCCCTCCTTTGGTACATTGGAGGATTTATAGATATTTTTTCTAATGACATAAGTAAATGGATTATATAAAATTTATTTAGTGTTTCTTTGGTGATAATTTAGAATGGATTTTCAAATTGGATCATGTAAATTTTTTGGAGTTTCAATGTTTGGGTTATGGGGTCTTTGAACTTTTTTGGTTTTGTCTTCCGTGTTGTTTTAGGGTTCTATTATGGTTTTCTCTTGGTAAATTTTTATGGTACATTGTTGTAGTGGATTATGATTATCAACTGTTGTTCATTGAGTTGTATATATTTTAATTTCAATTATTTAGTGGTTATTTGGATATCGTGTGTTTGGTTGGTTGGGAAGAACTACCCAAAATAAGTCTTAAAGATAGATGTTGTTGTCCATGCTTTGAAAAAATGGTTCCATTACCTCTTTGGTGAGAAATTTATAGTTTTAATGGATCATAAGATATAGAAATTATTTTTATAAAAAATGGATTTGAATCTTAGATTATAAATATGGATGGAGTATCTCGCTTTTTTATACGTTGAAATCAATATACACCGACTATAGGAGAGTGATCATGTGTTCTTGAGAATAACTCTATGTTATTGGAGTTGTCAATTTAGGAATCATGTAAATTTATCTCCTTGATATATATGACCTTTAAAAATAATCTAATGGGTTGGTTATGTGGAATATATGATTGATTTTGAACTACTATTTAGTACATTGCATAATGTATTTTCATGTATCTCATTTGGAAAACTATCAGCATCAACCAGATCATGAGATTTGATGGTATAATGATGACCTAGATATAGAAGTTTTTTTGGTTTATATGCCGGTACAGTGTCTAGGTAATCATGTGGAAGTCTATAAAATAACAAACAATCAGTGAAGTGTAGTTTTTTTGTAAATATGGTCATATTGAGGAAAAGGTATTTAAATGGGAAAAAAGGAAGTGTTCATGAAATATCCCAATATCATTCAGAAAAATGTACTTTTTCAACTTTATAGGGAAGGAATGTATGATGGTGGGGAGAACTAAGAACCACCTTATTTCAAGTAAGAATCGATTTTTTTAATTTATGTATGTAATGTGTTTTGGTGATGTTTTGGAGGGTTTAAAAGTGGTTTGAAATTTCTTTGTGGATGTTCATGAAATACCGAATTTCAGAATAGTTAGAAGAAACTGTGAAACTCATTTGAGAAATCCTGAGAAGCGCGATATTGGTTATTAGGTAGGGGCACGATTAGACATATGGTTTGGTGAAATTGTGTGTCTGCCTAGGTGTGTATGTGAAAATTTTAAGGGATGGGGAAGACATTTTCTACATGGTTTTTCAAACCGTTTGGGACAACTACGTGAAGGGAGTTTATTGGATGTGGATGGTGCACGAAATTTACATAGTTTTTTGAACTATTTTACCTAGCCTTGCAAGGTTTAAAATTATATACACAAAAAGCGGATATCACACATTTTTACCTATAAACATCTAATTTTATCTTTTCCATCCCTAAATTGTTTTTATATCCTCATAAATTTTGTGTAGAATCATTCATTCTATTTTGAATCATTCCATTGGAAAATATATGTTCATTAAAGGCCATATTTCTTGGTAAGTTTCCATTTTTGGTGATTTTACATAGATCTATTCTGATTCTCTCTCTTATATTCCTAGAGCTAATCCATTGGGGATTTTTATAAGGTATTTTATTATAATCACAAAGATATTTGGTTATGTTGATTATATGTACCATGATCTAAATTGATTTTTAGATATCAAACCTGAGTTTTGTGATTTTGTAACGTTATTTTTCTTTTCCATGGTGTCTGAGGTAGGTGTCTTCACAATAAACTAGTCTTATTAGATCATGAAATACGTATTAAAAATTTATAATTTTTTTTAAATTTAATATAATTTATTTGGGGAAAATCCGGATGGAAATCCTCTTTTACAATAGTTTATGGAATGGTGTAGATGTGGTGGTTTGGAGGAAAGTGGAAGTGGGAACTTGATTTCAAAATTTTGATTTTAAAATTGTTCTGTTTTTATATATGAAAAATATTTTTCAATAAAATGATATTTTTATTGAAAAGAATTTGAAAATATTAGTTTTGTATAATTGGATGGCATGGTTGTCAGATTAAATGGATATGTGAGAGTTCAATGGGGTGGATAATAGTTGTGACAAACCTATATCAATGGGATGATATATAAATGTGAAGATCCACTATGAATTGTAAACACTAATATTATGTAATTTAGTACGTTATTGTTGTTGCGAAATAAAATTAGTTAAGAAAAATGATTACTGAATAATGTTTTAAGGGGTTTTTTGGTTGTTTTCATGGAAAAATATTTTAGTTCGAAATAGTTTTGGTGTATACAACATGGACTTTATATAAACTGCTATAATTATTTAATGATTTTTGTACAAATTGTTTATATAAATTTGATAAAATTTTATATTCCAGTGGTTGGAGTATAGAAGTTAATTTTCGAAAACCTACAATGTTTCATTACTCACCCCCTACATGGGTACTTTGGTGTATTTTTAGTTATCATTTATCATGACTTAGGTAAAGGAAAATTTTCACATTTATGTATTGTTTATCCTGATAGTTATAATTTTATTTATTATGTGTATCTTGGAGATTTCATTGGAGTTATAGAGTTGGTGTTCTTATAGTTTTTTTAACTTTGTTTGTTTATTCTTCCCCTTTGTTTTCATATTCTCAATTTCTTTCCACTTAGTACTCAAATATGGTTTATGGTTATAGTTGAGTTTTATATTATTTGATATTCAATGAGTTTTTTATGTTTTAATCATGCATCATTTAGTTGTTAATTGTTTATGGTGTGTTTTTTGTTTTTTCAATTATAAAATGGAAAATCGGCCCTAACATTTTGAAAAACCTATGAATTTATTTATATCCCTTGGAATCATGGGGATTTTGCATAAGGTCAGGTGAAAATTTCTCCTCAAATCAAGATAACGATGAGGGGAGGGTTGTTAAAGTTAATTCCACATCTACTAATGAAAACATTTAGTTTTTGGATTCCCTTACTATGTATCTAATGTCACAGTATAATATTTTTTTTTCTTTCCATAGGATACATAAAATAAATATTTGAATGAACATTAAGGATATAATAAATTTTTTACTTATATGTTTTATATTTATAATGTAATATGGAAGTCATGTATGTTCAGTGTATCCCAAAACATTTAAATTGATCAATCCTATATATTATGAACCATTGTATCTTGTACCAATGTAATAAAATAGGCACCAACTCTTGTTTTCTAGATTCAATTATATAGATTTTATTATAGGATGTTTACAAGGACCCATGGGTTGTAGATATTATAATAACATTATTATCATGATCATTAATAAAAAATAATAAAATACATAATAATATTTTAGGTTTTTTATCTTAAGGTTCAATATTCATGTTTTTATCAACTAATTGTGTACATTACGTGTTTTAAATATGACACTTGACATATGTAATGAAAATCATGTCAAAAACCGCAGTCAATGTAGAGATTTACCTTATGAAAATATCAATACAAAGGGTTTTAAAGTAGAGTAGATCATGAGAATATTATGAAAAATTACCCATGTTATGAAAAATATCCATTATCATATATAGAAACATATTTTTTTTCATATAATAATTTACATATTTTGGATTTCTATATGCCAAATAGGCCACTATATTTTAATTGATCAACTAATATATCGGTAGTAGAGCAAAAAATTATATTCTTTTAAATGATAATACTAGATTTCGGAAATTATGAAGGGGAAATGATATTCCTATAGTATTTTTTTAGTGGTATAATATCATAAATTGTGGTCATTAATATATAATACTAAAAAATATGATGAATATAATGTTTAAAATATAGAAAATTTTAAAAAAATATTTTATAAAAATATTAACTGAAAAATAAAAGATATAACATAATAAACATAATCAAACTAATATAGAATGATGTGGAAAATGTTGGATTATATGATTTTATCCTCATTGGATTAGATAAATATGAAATAATCAAAAAAATTTATCTTGAAAGAAACATTGATAATTTATTTGGTATTATGCTAGTCAATTAATGGGAAATGATCTTCAAATTGTCTTCAACTTATGATGGTATAGAATCTTGTTCTGTCATTCATGATAAAATTTTTATAGTTCATATATATCTAAGGGTAAGTAACAAAATAATATAATTAATGATAACTAAAGATATAAATTACACCATGGAATAAAAAATGACTGATTATATTTCTACAATATGATAACTGGAGAAGGAAAATACCTCATAAAAAATAAAGGTAATTATGTAACGATGAAACTGTGGAATAAAATTGCATCTAGTTCATGAATATAATGTAATTAATGACAATACTTTTATCCAATCATTAAACTATATGTACATGAGTCATATTTAAAATTAATTCACAACTAATCAAGGGAACCTATCATAAAAGTGGACAAAGGGAGAAGATGAAGCTTATTCAATTACTACAGATGAAGTTAAAGAAACAAAATATGTGGCGGTGGATACTCATATCATAAATCCACATTTCCTAATAAATTATTTGATTCTAGATCTAAAAAAATTGCTATGTCATCCTCATCATCTAGGAACATTAAATAATTACCTATAATCTAAAGAAGGGAGCTTTCAATCAAGACTCATAGTGGAAATATTATTGCTACAAGGATTTTTCAGTCAACTATGATTATTTTTCCTAATGATATCCTATTTGAAAACATGTGTTTTGTAATAATGTATTAATTTTATCTAATCTATTGAGGGAAAAAAATTAACATTTTCTGAAAAAATTTATTTCCAAGAGAAGGATGTTATGATTTGAAAAGGAGATGTGGAATCCCTTATCTTTATAGCTATAAAAATCATGTTTAAATCCACACTAATTTCTCCCATTAATAAAATTATAAAAGAATAATAAAATAAATATCCTATGTATTATAAAGTTAATATTATCAAAAACGACATAAATATTGAGTTGGAAATCATTAATGGATTTCCTAATGTGTAACCTAGATATCGATCTGAGCATGATGACAGTTTTTTCAATTAAACTCATCCAAGATGTAAAACCGATTTGTAATACTCCTAATATAATAACCAATGTGTATTTTGTGGAAAGAAATATAAAAATGAAATGTTTGAATATTAAGTTATTCATTTAAACTAGTGTTTCTCCATAGGGATCCTCTATTCTATTTTTTAAGAAGAAATGAAAATTTACGAGTGTTTTCACTGATTTTAGGGAAATCAATTCCATTATTAAAAAAATACTGTTATATTAATTGATTAACTTCATGATCAACTTAAGGAATATAAATATTTGAAAATATGGATTTTTATTCTTAGTATCACTAATTGTGATTATGTAAGGAAGATATACCAAAGACACAATTAAATAAAAGATATATACATTATGGGTTCACAATAATTCCCTTTGTATTGAATAACACACTCTCTATTTTTATGTATCTTATAAATTGATTTTAAAATATTTTCATGATAATTTTGATACAGTATTTATAAATGGAATATTGGTATACAGTAAATGATATGAAAGGAAAAAATACATTTGAGAATCACTCTTGAAACTCTCATATGGAAAGAGTAATATCAGATATATAGTATGTTTTAATTATGAAATTATAAAGTTTATTTTCTTGTCCAAATTGTTTCAAATGATAGAATATTTTTTGGTCCTTCAAATTATTAGTCAGTTAAGTAATGGCATTCATCATTAAATAAAATCAAGTTAAATTTTTTCCATGGATTCTCATGTTACCATCATACATTTTCTCAATTTTTCTCAAAGTTAGACAAGAAATAAAAAATTTGATGCATTGAGGGGTTATGTTCATATAGTTATAAGAGTACATCGAATGTTTTGATTATTAGATGTGGAGATTGGTCAATGAAATGATATTGATACAAACATTCACAAGTAATGGTTTGTGATATATTTTGAAGTATCAATGGATAGAATTAGAAGAACCATTATGTATAATTAATTATTTATTTCTAAGTCATAAGTAAATTTAGTTATACATGATTAATATTATTGAATCCATGATCATTAGTTGGAAACAAGATTTTTTACTTAATGATAAGAATGAATTTTATCCTCGGTGAAATATGTGAGATATATATGGATCTTAAAGGTTTGAATGATATCTTTTCATAATAATTTTTCAATATGAGATAATATATATATATATATATATCCAAGGTTTTTGATTGATCAATAAACTACCACCCTTGGAAGGAATTTAAATTTCACGATGTATTTAGTAGAATAATCCAAGATTTTGTTTAATAAAATATAGATTAAATAAGATCATCTATTAATTGATTTTGTATATTTGAATATGGGGATCATTGGAGAGGAGCCAAAAATTTTATTTAAAAAAATTATTGAAAAACAATAATTACTAGAGAAGATAAAAATATACTATATTAATGACATCTAAATATAAAATAAAAAATGATTTTACTATTGGTAATATAGAATACATTGTTTTGAATATAGTGTTATAAAATTTAAAAAGTGGATATGTATTCAATTTTACATGATATAAATTTGGATTTAATTGATAAATAACATAACAAATATTTATCTACACATCTTGGTAGAACTAATGCATACATAGAATTAAGAAAATATTATTTTTTGGAAATAATGAAATTTAAAATTTAAACCTTTGTATAATGATGATTGGTTGGTTAATTAGTAGAGGATAAGAGAAAAAATTATAATGGAGTTATGAATCCTGTTTCTATTCTTATTTGAAAGTGGAAATAAAATTACTGGGGATAATTTTTTTATATTTAAAAAGGCTCCTAAAATAAATAATTCCATATCAGTTATTTTTATCACCTATGCAATTATATAAATTTATATCAATACGGAATTGTTTACCCCATGATAACCTCAGACAAATATTTACCATTGAAGTTGTAATACTTTATGGGGAACCTATATTGGTTCTATCTAATCATAAAGCATGATTTACATTGATATATGGGAATGTTATATAGAATGATGTTTATGCTGAGATTGATTTCATCAATAATTATCATCCTCTTATAGATAAACAATATTAATGGAGTATTAAAACTGTAAATGACAAGATGAGGTCATTATCACATGAAATTTATGGCATGTGAGATTATTATTTTACTTTGGTGTAATTTAATTTTAACAATGGATTAAATTCATTAATTAAAATTGTAACATATAAATAATTACATGAGAAACAATAGAGTACACAAACATATTATGATGAAGTTGGTATAATATTTATTTTAATCCCATAACAAATTAATGATTCAATGATGATGGTATGAACTATTTAGAGTAATGTTAAATAAGATAAGAAAATAAAAAATCAATATAATGATAACTGAATTAATGAGAAATATGTTTTTTAAGGGACACAATTTTAATAATTTTATTCTAAAGTACATGTGTTATACGATTTTGAATGAATTGAACTCTAATTAGTAGGTCAATTGACCCTATTTAGATTTTAGAAATAATTAGAGTTGTGTATTACCATTTTATAATGCCACTCAACCTCTCAAAAGAGCATGATTTGTTTTTATCTCTCTGTTGAGGAATTATATTCCAGACCCAGTTGATGTACTCACATATGAATAAATTTAATCAGAGATTTATATATCATATTATGAATATCATATATAGATTCCCGACACTAGAGAATAGTGTTTCAGAATCAGATAAATATAATTGTAGATGTACATTAAAGAAATCATAATATAGAAGAGGCACCCTGGGGAACTGAATAAATTATGATGAATTACAACCTTTTGAATGTAGGAAAATATTTTAACTATTTTTTGAATCTAATTAATGTATTATTTAAAGTAACTACAATTATTATGAATTATTACCTAATTTTTTTAAAGATGTGACATTATATAAATTCTGAGGATCTAATTTTTGAATTGGGAAAAATATAACACTGACACATTATTTATAGTATGTCGTATGTTATTCAATAGAAAACAAGTATTCATAAATATGAATAAAACCTAAATTCCAAAAAATTTAATTTTAATTAGATTAAAATAATATATTTTTTCATTCACTAGCTAAAAATAAGATTAGATTTCATTTGTGGTATTTTTTAGAAACAACTATTTTTTTAATATTTAAAAATATTTATATTATTAGTAATTTCACTTTTAAGACATTATAATGATATAATAATGAAATTTAAATTTTATGAAACCATTATTATTATATATATATAATATTTAATATAATTCATATAAAAATATAATTTTGAACATAGACATCTATGTTTTCAATTTATTGGTTAAATGTAATGTGATTATTAAAAAAGAAATTTTGATTCTTCAATCGTAATAAATTAATCACATGGTTAATTTCTAAATTTTTTATGTTAATGTAAAATATGTAAACTTTAATATAAAATAATTTTAATAATTTCATTCGAATCAACATTATAATTTATTTTTGTAAAAATAATTTTAATGCTTTAAACATGCATTTTTTTGAAAAACGGTTTTCATTGCATTTTGGGAACATATATATATCGGGAATTCTACTAAATCTATAAATATAGTACTTATAAACTAGAGTACATATTTTTAATCCAAAAAATTCATATTTGGTACTAATTTCATCTTTCTTTTTCATTATAAAGAATACTTACCATGATAAATTTTTACCACCTTGGATATGGGTATAGTGAGTTCAAAGGGTTAAAATAAAGAGTTTAGGCTTCATTATAACACATTATTCTTTATTAAATATTTTATAAGTTATTTTCAAATTACCCATTTTATTATTCAGATATGTTATAAATCAAAGCCACATGATTTGAGTAAATAGATAGTATATCATAATGTTTCATTTATTTAAATTTTTTCCACACATCACACTTATACAAGGAATACTCCACTAATATATTTTACAAAAAACATTAAAAATATATCTAAACCATTTAAATAAAAATATTTTCCAAAAAATAATTTTCTCTACCTATATTTACATTTCTCACAAAAATAGATCTCATAGAAGGATTATGGTATAATTAACAGAGGTAACCAGAAATGAGGTATATGTTTTTATTGATATTTTTTATGTTCATTTTTCATAAGATATCCCCTAAATATTCTAAAAGTAAATAATCATAATGTATTATTATATTAATTATAAATAGATATAGTTATGATTATTTGTCTTTTATGTTCAATTTCCTTTCCTTCATATGTATAATCAAAACATTACTTGTCTGTATGCATGAACTATCAGCTCTATAGAGTGGTTTATTGATTTTTATTTTATATATTTAAATTATTAAAAAAATATTAAAATAAAAAATATTTTATTTATTAAATAATTATTATTTTATTAATATATGATAATTAATCCCTTATTAACCTCCCATCCATTGAAAACGGTAATGTCGCTCATGTTTATGTCAAATGCCACCTACATTAATTGACGTGATTCATTTTTCTATTAATTCATTTTATTGATCATTATAACATAGAATACAAGGAATTAAAATTATATTCATGATATTATTAACATTTAGAATATAATAGAACGATTTCATAATAACTATAAACAAGGAAAATATATCGAATTCACTTTTAAGAAATCAATCGAACAACCTTATGTGGCCTACACACGAATGAATTATTTAATGAATGGATAAATATTGATTATAAAAATAGCATAAAAATGTAATATATATGTAAAAATATATTAATAATGTATTTAATAAATTTAAAATGGTTTCTTGGGAGGATATAACACATCCATCCTAGAAGAAATTCATTGTAATGGTTTTTCAAATCTATTTCGCACAATTCGGGCATATATTATATTATGCACATAATATCAGTAATATGTAATATAAACTAATATTTTATATATTATACCACTTTTTAAATTTTATTCAGGGTATTTAATATTTCAATTTAGGTTTTCTAATTTTCTATTATTTGATTAAATTTTATTATAACTACAATGGTTTATTTTACAATATCATGCATGTTGAGGATTTTTCATGTTTATATTTTCGTTGTATGATTTATTTTCACATTTTCTTATTAATCCTTAAATACATTACCCTTATATGGTTATATCTTATATATAAATATTTTACTTCCATCTTTTCTTTTATTTTGTACTCAATTACAGAAATAGTTTTTTTAAAAATTTGAACTTATATATAATTTTATGTCAGAAATATTTTTCTTCCATATCTATATTTTTTCATTTATTTCGTATATTTTTTATCTAAATTTGAATGAATGGAATTTTTTTTATTTTCATTATATTTTTTATAAATTAGAAAAATTAATATTCTTAAACATGTCTAAAGTAGTAATTTTTTTACTTTACAAAGGAGTGAATGGAATGTTATTTATTATAAATAAGATGTATATGTATTTTCCTGCCACCATAACTATTATATTCTATTTATATTTCTCTAAAAGTGTATATAGTTTTTCAAAGAATTTTTTTTCCATTCAATTTTGAATTTTTATCTTTTAAAGTATTACAGAAAAACATTATTTTCTCTATGGTTGAAAATAATATTCAAAATTTTTTATAACTTATTTTTTATAATAATATTAAAAATGATTTTGGAATTTTAATTTTAATGAATTTATTACATTTTACTATCTAATTCTGAAAAAAAATTCAATTTTGTTAAACAATAATTTCTATTGAATTGATAGTATACTCATCTATAATTTTTTTTTGGATTATACATTATTTATATATTACTCTTATTTTATTATCATATTCTATATAAGTGTCCATTATAGATTGTTCATTATTTTTCTTATTCATGTCCATATTATCAGTATAATGGGCGTATTTAGTATCACTTTTATACATCAATAGTTTTATAATTGTATAAATTCTCAATATGTTGTGTTAATTACTGGAATCTTGTTATGAATGTTAATTCATTTACTAGGGAAATATTGATGTTGAATAATTATGATTAAATAAATAAATAAATATATAGATAATTAATTTTGGTTATGTATTACATTATTTATTCAATGAATTTGATATGAAACTGAAATATCTATGTGATGGCAGGGGATTAGTTTTAGATCCCCCCCAATTCATTGACATGTCTCATGATACAAACTGTTGGAAAAATTATTTCATTATTTTTTGTATTCCTAGATAATTATTAAAATGTATTAGTAGAGGAAATTGATGGAATTTTTTTTGATTTCTTGGCATGAGACCATTACGTTAAAATAATAATGTCCAATATTATGATTTTTATTCATCATGATAACTGTAGTTATTATCCATGTGATTTTCATGTTGATATTTTCCATATATACAACTTGAACCTATTATTTACGATTAAATGGATAATGTATTGATAATACATTATCCATATTCTTAATGAATTGTCTTTTTTACTATAGATTATATTCTCCACATTCCCTTAGTTATAGTTTTATTTCAACTATTACTGTATTTACCTTTTCATAGCATATGATGAAACAATTTATTAATGGCCTTCAAGAAATAAATAATGTTTTTGAGATATGTTATTAAAATTTAATTTGGAAATCCTGTATATGTATAATATCCTGGGAATGTTTAACTATTTCATCCTCTATATAATGATCTCATGTGTATTGTGTGAATGTAATTATGTGTACACCTGATCTGTGTTTATAGAGTAAGATTTTTTTTAAAAATTCATTATCATGGTTTATTCTAGAGAATATCATTTAAAAAGTCTATTTCATTACATCATTAAGAACTCCAACTCACAATAACAGACCTGATTATCATCAATCCAAAAAGACTTTATCTTTATAACATCTCATCCAATAAATATTAGGATAGGTTGGGGATTTTGATTACTCACTTTCTAGTCTGATATATATAAGATATCTATGTATAATGTTTAATACATAATGAAATAAAAAAATCATGACCTATAATTATATGATTCATGGTTCCATCTCATTTAATCCATGTTCATATACATTGACCTTGGTTAGGTGTCATCGAGAATATTTATTATTAAGAATACGCTGACCCCCACAACTTTGGAAATTTTATATATTGGGAATACATAGAAAAGTTATTCTTAATATGGCTCATTATATTTTATACTAACCAATGCTGATATTTTTCTAACTAGGTACCCATTCTCATCACTAAAACTCCAATATGCTTCAACTAAATGTAGCACTAGGTGAACTCCCCTAGTTTTCCTCCACTAAAATTGTGTCCAATGGGCAACACTATGGTATGAACATAATCATGAAATGGATTATCTTTAAAAACTCATGTCACATTCTATGACATGTCTACATCCACGTATTCATGTATAAAATATGAACTGAACAATGTATTATATAGATATATAACAAAACATGTATGCTAGAATATGAAATCATACATATAAATCACTTGGTACAACCATCATATATTGAATGAATGCATCCAAAATATTGAAAATTAAATTTTTGTCATAATCATGAAATTTTTATTTCCTCAAAATAATTTCCCAAATTTAACTCTATCTGGAGTCACCATAAGACCAAAACTACACCATCCCACACACCAAAGTCTTTCAAACAATAACGAGAGTCCGTTGTCAATTTTTTTGACAATATACTCTATATATATAAAAAAATTTATAATAAATTATTTAAAATAAATAAATATATATTATTGATGATTTTCAGTGTTAGATAAAATTATAATAATACTATAAAAAAAATATTTATAACTTATGATATAAAAAATAGCTGATTCATGTAAAATAGTTATACATCTCAATAATATCTCGTGGAAAAGTCAAATATAAAATATATGATTGTAATATAAATTATAATTTTCAAAACCAGTGCTTCAAAATATACTTATTTATGATGACCATATTGTTTATTTATTCCATGATCTCAAATTGATAGAAAAAATGTATCATAATATTTATATACTTCCTTGAATATAAATACCTGAATTAATGAGACACCAATATGAATACCTTCCCACCCATGGTGAAATCATGGGTTCATCACCTCTAGATGAAATACTATTTTAGTTTTGTATTAGTGTTAAAAAAATATATCATACAAAAAACAATCTAACTCAATGGTATCATTCACCAATATTATCCAAAATGAATCATATTCCTTTAACTAACAAAAGTGTGAGAAGAATAAAATACCATATAAATCCGCAAAAGGGGCTATTTGGATTATATAATGTAAAATATTTTTATATGAAACGTATTCAACATATATATATATATATATATATATATATATATATATATATATCCCACACTACCCAAACATCGAGCACACAGACATGGAGAATGTCAATAAGTATATAGATCATCCTCTTAGACTGATCATATGTTTTCCACTGGTATGCTATACTCCGTCTATTTTGAGATCCTATATACATATACAGTCCTTTCAAAAATATGGTATTGAATCATGTATACATATATGAAGCTATACTTCTGGGAACCTAATGAAACTATACTATCTCCAATATATAATAATTTCATACATAATCCCCCAATTAGTTCTCTCGGGTAACATAGAAGTGTACAACCCTAGCTACAATAACACACACTACCTTAAAAGCTCTTCTGGTTTCGGGAAGTATCATGAGGAATTATTTGGTTAATTTTTCCAATTTAATCATAAAAATTGATAGGGTTTCAGTTGTAATTTATGGAAATCGATGCTCTTCCATTATCATTTGACATGAGAGGTAATGATTAAAAACAACCACAATTTTTTTCAACATTATATGACACTAAAAAATTTATTAATTTCATGATACATATTTTTCCTATTTTATTTATTTTCAAATATGATTAATGATAGTCCGCCATCTATTGGGGTAAATATTATGTGATCCACCAACTGAGGTGAAGGTGTGGGTGAGTTATTTTCAATGAAATATTATCAATTTAAACATTTCTCCCCTATGTTATTTTATTTTATATAGTTAATAGACCTCTCACTATTTACATAATTTTATTTTCATGCATGTAATGATTATGAGTAAATAATCTACAAGTAACAACAATGTTTGTTTATAAGGTTCTCCTACAATAACGATAACACCATCACCAATATATGATTCTATTTATCTCATGCACATAGAAATAATCTTTTATTTTTATGAATTTATATGTAAATGGATTCTCCTTGTAAACATAATATATTAATTGACCAAGTATAATGAATTAATTGACTTGTAGATATTCAGATTTAATTACAACCAAGATTTAATTTATATTTATTAGTTTATCCTACTCGTATAAAAGAGTTATCAATAGTGAATCTTTTTTTACCATTGAATAATTACAATATATTTACCATTCATAGAATACGAATATCTAAAAAAACTACCTATAACTTAATAAAACCATCAAATTTAATAATTTTTTAAGACAAAATTTTTAGTTCTTCTAGTTAGGAATGTATGATCATCATTAGTAGCAAGAATGATCTCTCTCACTTCTTCTTCTATAATTAATTATGATAAGCACCATATATTAAAAATTTGGGGTTTTTCCTTCAAAAAATAGTGTTTTAAATTTCATATTATTCTGGATATCTATTTCCCACATCATAAACATATATAATGTGAAAGATAATTGCTATATTAGAATATTTTATTTCTTATTTTTCATTTATTTTAATATATTCAAATAACTTGGTGGATTATATTTCCAAAATATTGATCATTTCAATTCTTGTTTATTTCCACACATTAAAACTCACTATAATAAATAAATGATGTTGTATATTTAATATCGAAATGAATCACTCATCTAAATCCAAGGGATATGATAATTATTATAGAATTTTATCTCTATGATCACCACGATTTTTTTCACTCCTCAGATGCATGAAATCATTGAAAAATATATATTAAGTTTTTTTAAAAATATCAATATGTGGGATTCATTTTTATAGTTTATTTACATGTTGTCTCATATCTATCGATTAAATAAAAATATCTTCTTTAATAATTCATCACTTAGCCTATACACCATTGATTTTTTTTACATTGAATATATCCTCTAAAATATTATGTATCATGCACCACACCATGTAACTATCCAGCCTCAGTCTGATGATGTGGCCCTTCATCCCATGATATTACTATTTCCCAATACATAGATCCATTTTTGGATATTCATTAATTTTGTATAATTCTACATGGTATATATTTTTTTTATGATATTGGAAAATTAATTTTTATTATCAATGAATCACATTATGAATCATGTCTTAATTATGAAAAAATTTGATATTTATGAATATTATAATCTTACAATATCATTATAATTTTATATAATCTTTATAATATTTTTTTGGGATGAATGAATTATAATTATCTAAGTTTATCCTCCATGAAACATGAATTTATACTCATTGAAAAATTATTTTTCTTTAATTAAAATTTACAATTATAGAATTGAGTGTGTGATTCATGGGACATGTTCAGTTTACCTATGTAACCTTATGATTAAATTTTTACATGTGTCCTATATGTAGAGTTAATTTTACATTCCTCATAGAGGACCAATACTTATTTTATTCTTATTATATTCTCTGGGTGTAATTTACATTTATAAATCCACTATGATTACTCTTATGTGTCGAGTGAATTACCCATACACATCACCAATGACATATGATGTTACACTCACACATCATATATGCTACTGTTAAAATACATAGTAGAATTCCATGGAATTTTCAAAACATTAATAGAATTATCTACATACTATTTATTATTGGTAAACTTTCCATTATTTTTTAGGTTATTTTGTTTCTTTTTACTAAAAATATTAAAAATATCACCCTCAATATATTTCGTGTAACATCAAACATGTTATGAGATTCTAGAATGGATATTAATAGACTACCTTTACATACAAAGGATATTATTTAATGTATTATATGTTTTATTCTAAATTTACAATTTTCTATAACCATTATTTTCATATATCATATCAATATATATATAAACACTTAAAATAACTTTTGAAAAAAATTAAATAATATTCCATCACCAAAAAAATAATCCCAAAATCACAAAATGACCGATATAATTGTTAAATAAGTCTTCCAAACATCATTAATGTGTATTTAAAAAATATTTATTCTTGATTGTCTTAAGGATAAATTTTTATTAAAATATAAATAAAATCATTTATTCAAATCCATTTTCAGAAAACTTATTCAAAGAGATAATATGTTCATATTTCTAAACAATCCCTTAAACTATTCTATTATATTATTAAAATATTAATTAGAAAATTATGCATTCCAGATAAAACTATCACCATATATATTTCCAAATGTTAATGATGGTTAGCCACTTCCAATATCTATATTTTTCTAAATTCTTCACTGAATTTTAATATCTTAAAATATAATGATACCATTCTTTACAAAATTATTCTCTCCTTCCAATTAACATTCACAGATACTCCATAATTTTTTAAGTCATTATAATTTTTAAAATATTTACATCATGATTGTAGAATTTATTCTTATTTATAAAAAATAAAAAATCAATAAAATCTGGTTAAAAAATCACCAACTTTTAGTAGTTTTTGATACAAATATAAAAGAAACATGTCAAAATATTTACCCTAGATTTTTTCCCTATCGCAATTATTTAAAATATATGCAAAAAAATATGAGAGTGGATAGTATCATTTCACTTAAATCAATGTACTCTAAAATATATCTCTCTTTGTCTAATTGAACAATTTTCAATGTATCCACAAAATAAATTATTTCATTTCAAGAACTTTTAAGGAAAAGTGGGAAACCAATAAACATCCCAAATGAAAATGGACACCATACTATATATAATGTTAATAGAAAATTCCTGAAAACATTAAAGGTGTTGGAATTGATTAACCATTATAAAAGACATTTGACGAAGTCATCCGTCAATTCATGATTTTCTTTGACAAGGTCCTCAAATTGGTATTCCATTTTATCTAAGGTTTGAATATGTTTTTATAATCTTGTCTTCCCCTCATTGAAACCACAGATCAAAATATGATTCTTTTTATCGATCTATGTCGTTTTTTCTTCATTCAAATCCTCTTATAACAGTCTTTCCAACATTCTGTGAGAGTATTACTTTAAGATGATGATCGAAAAGAACTCCTTAAAAATCTATTCATTGGAATGAAGTACAATCTCTTAGATTATTACCCAGCCCACCTCTTATTTTCCACATACTTCAGGGAATCTCATGTCAACAAGATTATCCACATCTTTGGGCCCCTCAAACATACTTGAATTAGGAGAAAGTGGGGGAATATATGGATTCTTTGGAGAATCCTTAGCAAAAGAGGGTTTACTCTATAAAAAAAGGAAACCATTCTAGCCAATATTTTAATTGGAGTACTGGGTATGTTGGATTAATCACTCTATGGCATCAATCGCCTCACTTTATTTATGAAACCAACAGAATCGACAAATATTTTTTCCCTATATCTATTGAAGGGATAATATTTTCTTTCTATAATTCCATTTATTTTCTCAAATACGATATAGTTTTAATATCGGAATCCTTATCAACCTCCATCTCATCCAACCTATCCCCTAAGGGTCAATTCCCTTCGTGGAATATCTCATTTCCACTTCCCCCTTCAATTGAGTTATGATCTTCAGATTCCTACACTACCTACCAATTCTGGATTTTTATTCCATTAAGAATTTATGTAGACGACATAATCGGTTGGCCTTTTATAACGATTCATTCATGGCTGGGGAAAAATCACCTACCTAACCATTAATAACACTCAGGCCATCAGAGTGAGAAAAATTATTTGAACCTTCCGGTCTGTACTCTGTTGAATTTTCACCCATGATCATTGCCAAAAGGTGAGTCAAATTCTACTACGCCTCTATAAGACACCCGAGAACCCTCATTACGCTTGTTACACTCATGAGGCTGACCCTCTGCCAGCACCATCTCCTTCCAAATAATAGCCACATTATACAATAAGGTAGCCACATAAATTGAATTTTATCCAGACAAAGAAGCACCCGTTCAACGACATTTCTAATAATAATTCCCTTGGACTTAGTAGGAAAAACAATAATTGGTCCATGATTCATATACCACATGATGTTTGAGTTTGTATTCCCCTATATTTCAATCAAAACAAAATCCAAAGGAGTTTTAGAAATTTATACATGAAAACAAATTCAGTGTTATTTTGGGATGCAAAACATTTTGGGTCCCTATATTCACAACCATGAATTGTTCCACATGGTTACCTAGAATCTATATGATTAAATGATTTTAGAAAGGTGGTGTAAAACCTTATAAATCATTTCCAAACGTGAAAAATATTTATTATATAATTTCACATATAATATTAATTACTTGAATTCCTATAAAAATATCAATATAGTACATTAAAAAAAATAGTTGACATTTTCAGTTTTAGAAATAAACCCTCTTTAAATAATGATTTTTTATGCTATTGAATATTCAATATACCACCCTCAATACTAAATTCTATTATTTCAAAATTAGGATCGAAGAGTATTAATACAAGCTATATAACATATGTCCCATAAATAACATTTTGTAATATAATATTCATGGAAAATAATAGATTCTAGAAATTTCTCAAATACCCACCTCACTAGGTATATTATATCATTTCTTTATCAAGGAAGATATGGACAATAGATAATCTTGAGGGCATCAAAAAAATTTCTCACCCTAAGATATCAGTTTTCAATTTTTTTATTAAAATGGTTTCACTATATTCACCTCAGGTTTTTCATGTAATTACATCTATCAACTTCAATACCTTATATATAAAGTACTAACAAAAAATATATAGTAATAAGGTTGAGCACACTTTTTCTTTACTAAGAATAAAATGGTTGATTATTTCTTATGAATAAAATAAATAATTTATTTTTAGCATTATATTTGATGGAACTATTCGTGTTTTTACTCATAGTCTTCTAAGTAGCACTCTTTTATAGAATGTATTCTTTTAATCGTCCATATTAGTCATTTTTTGAGACTTTTTTATTTAAATGGTACAATAATGTACATGAATCTATCATTGTATTTTATATCTATTTTTGTATATATACTTCTTATAGAAACATTTTGAAAAAATATTTTTATTCATATCTATCATTATTGAATCTCCCATACATATTTCAAGGAATTACATCCACTAATTATGTAACACAACTTTTCACTTGGATTGATTTAACCATTAGGTAAATATTTATTCCAATATTGAAAATAAATGTGTCATGTATACATTTATCATTGTTGTGGAATTCTTCATGGTCTCACAAAGTTTATTTGAAATATAAAATTTTAGTTTCTTAAAAGAAAAAGGTGACTCATATTTACTATTACTAAAATATTAACATTAAAGAGTAATCCAATTCATCATTTTTTAAAATCATTTATCAATGTAAATTAACATGCATCTCTATTACGAATACTATGATTTAATGTTCTATAGAAATATCCTAAACATTATAATATGATGGAGATAAATGAATTATTACCTTTATTTTGTGAATAATTAATTAACTCATCTAAAAATAACAATATCATATTTTTTATTTCTACAAGATAACGTGTTATATTATCATACAAATTGCATATACCAAAACCATCCAATGTACTGAGAATATCTAATAAACAAATTTTTTTCTTATGTGTCCAATATATTTTTATTATTTTTTACATTCTCTTTTTTTCTCATTTTTCTATATTTATTAGGTTTTTTTATAAATAAAAATGAATTTAATCAAACATTAATAAAAATTTAATGTGGTGGTGGGTTCTTCATTCTACCTTTTCATTCATTTTGTCAAGAAAAATTGATTCTGAACATGGAGTGTAAAAAGAAACGTGATTTTTTATTATCATGATTCTTTATAAAGGAAGATATATTTTTTCAGAACTTGTTACTAATTGATCATTAATATATATAAATATATATCTTATTTATTTAATATTCAGTTCTTTTATCAGATAAATCCTCCTTTTATTTTTGTATGGAGGAAACTCTAATGTCAATTTTTTGAATACTTTTATTGAATCACTATCCAATATCCTAGTTTAATAATCAATTCAAGACTGTTATTATTGATGAAAATTTTATCATCCTCTGATGAATTCAAATTTTCATTACAGTCCTTACCAGTTTATCAATATGATCTTTTCATAGGTTTTTCTTTTTTTTGTAGGGAAATATCAAACATTTCAATCCAATTTCCCCCATTCCCAAATTGGGAATAATTGATAGTAATTTCTTGTTATAAAGAATTGATATTTTATTAAATAGATTATATGAATTAATAGTTATTTATGATTTTAAAAAACTATAATTTCTAAATATGGAGAAAAAATAATTGTCATCTAAAATTATAGTTATCATTTAATTACACTACATTAATAGATTTATGATAATAATATTTTTATGTCCATTGGTTTCCCCCTTTTCTATGATTCTTATTCATTTAAATTTATCTTCTCATAATAGTAATTGTAATATATATAAATATTTTTGAAACTTATTCTATTATATTGTACAAGGACTGTAACAAATAGTGCATTAATAGTCATTCAATTAATATGAGGAATAATCCTTCCAACCATTACATTCAAATTGTAATTTAATGTTATAGAATGTAATAAAAGTTCCACTTATTCATGTAATTATCTGGAAATAATTGAGGGAAATTTTTTTTTCATTTTATCATCTAAGTATTTTCCACAAATTGTTTCCATTATTGGTAGATCTAGTATCATATGGATCATAATAGATAAATTTTCTAGTTTTTTATATTTTTTATGATGGGTATCTTCATTATATTTAGCAGATATATCTTATTTTCTATTTTAGGGTTGTATATGATATATTTTTTTATCAGTAATATAATTCTCTTCTCAATTTCTACACTTCATTATGAACTTAGAAAAAATATTCATATCTTGAGAATTTTCAGAATCCAATCTGATATAGAACATGGGGCTCTGATATTGAATATTTGGATCGGTTTTATGTTTGTTCCACACTAATAAAGGGGTTAATATATGAGAATTATTTATATAAAATTTTAACAATTTTAAATCATTTATAATAAAACATATTCGATTAATATATATCTCAAAAATTTCACTCCCTCACATTATATACATGTAATGATAATTGTAGAATATACAAAAATTAATAATGTGACTTTTAATGATATTTAAAAATAATGTTACTTAGTAAATCACCAATTTATGGTGGTTGTCATCCCACATGAAAAAGGAATCAGTTATTTTAAAGAATAAGTCAATAAAAAAAATATACATAGACCTATATTCTCTAAATTAATATTCTAAAATGTTATAAAAAGGATATTGAGGTTAGGTTATGGCACAAATAATGAATTACTTTAAAATATCTAGTTTTAGATATCTATTATCAATGAGATATTACCATTTTAGCTTTTGATACTAGTAGAAATATAGAATCTGATAAAATTCTATAGCTTGTAGTATTCTCAAGGGATCGTGAGGTCTTCATCAGTCCATAAAATATAATACTATCATAAAATAATGTCCTTAGTTCTTATACTTATAAGTGCAAGATCATAAACAGTTTAATGTCTCGTCTCTTTGAATTCTTCATCATGAATTAACGTATATAAGATCAATATAATTGTTTCTATATTTCATTTAACTTCGACATATAGAGTTTTCAATTTAATATGAGTGTCAAATCTATCTTCTTCTTCTTTGACTCCCAAGAGATAAATTATAATAACAATATTTAAATATCTACTTAATTTGTAGTATTATATACATATATATTCACATAACCACGTGAATATTATTTGTAAAATATTTATAACATTAATATTAATCTAACTCCAATCATTAGAATTCACTAGAATCAATAATAATTAATTTATATTAATTCCATAGAATATTGTATAATTTTTCTGTATATAATTCAATTTTTATCTTGAAATTCTCTATCTAAGGTCACTGAAATATTTTCCTATATTTAATGTCATGAATATATGTAGTTGACTGTGTTGTTGTTTTAAATATTAATTTCATTTAATTTGTTTAATTTTTTATGGTTGTGTTGTGTCTTCTCTAGTCATGGTGTGACATGCTCTTCTGTCTTCATTAAGCATTAATCATATCTTCCATAACAAGATAAAAATATGTAAACCTCTCCAATGATATATTCTTCACCAAAAACCATATTTTATCAACAAAAATATTCACATTTCTTATTCACCATGATATTTCTAATTTTATAGATCTTTCTTCAGATGTTCATTCAATCTCAGACATTATAATAGATTGAAACATCTCATTATGGTCTAGAATTCATACTCTTTAATTTTACCAAAATTAAAATCTTAATCATGGATTAATTTTAAATTCATCTATATCATTACAACATTATAAATATCACAAAATTATTAATTTTAATTATCTTCTTTGGAATCATCATTCTGAATTATTAATTTCTAAATCCCCAATATAACTTCTAAAAAAATCAAAACATCAACAATTATATGCATTTTCCTATTTTTCCCCATGTCACTATTATATACCTAAATAAATGATTCTATAAAAATTTATAATTTATATTTATTATCATAGAGTTATTCCTATGTAGTTTTATATACCAGGATTCACATTTACTTACCTAATAGATTACTAATGCATTGAAAATTCATTTACACTATTCACTAAGTGTTTTATTTTTCCTCATCCATTGTGACGACTCTTATATATCTAATGAATTAATATCAAATACTATATTGGAAATTTTAATTTAATTTTACATATGGAGGAAGTCAAAATAATTTGAAGCAACTCATAACCTATACTTCTATGAACATAAATGAAAAATTCTCCAAATACATCAAATCACTTTAGAAAAATTGAAATCATCTTCAATCATATTCAAATATTCATCAATCAAAAAAATACATAGAAAATCATAAATTCAGTTTTTCGGAATATCATATAATTGTATTAGAATTTAAATATAAACCTGCTTTCACAATTACCCCTAGGATGGATCATTATCATCTTAAAAACTATATTTTTTTCAATATTTATTTCATAATTTTTTTGAAAGATATTAGATGTTCGTTAGTCTATAAAATATAAGGAACTATACTTCTAAACTTATTAAAATACACATTATCAAATTATACACTTCAAATATCCTGAATCACACCATAAAAAAAATTTCCATGAAAAAGAATCACCAGAACTATATAATGTAATACCTTACCTCCCTTATCAAATTTTAAATATTATAATGAAACCAACTCACATAAAATATCCAAGGTGTTTTCGCATTTCTCATTCCATGTTAACAACATAATATATAATATTTAATTTTAGGGGAACATTTTTCTATTTTTCATATCAAAATTTATGAAAACCCCATACTTATATGAATCTATAATTCATTAATACATTTTAACACAATTATTATAGACATAATTCTTATGGAAAAGAAATAAATCATGATGAAAATAATGTCTATCATCACCACATCCCTCTCATAGAAATAGTTACCACCAACATACCATGAACATACATTATACAGTCCTCATTTTTAGATCACAATCAAACTATATTATCAACTATGATTCATTACCATATCCTGAAAAAAATTAATATAGGAATCTAGGATGGCCTTTACATGGTCCCCAAATGATAAGGTAATCAATAAATCAAAAATGCTCAAAATATGATACTGGTTGTATAATGATTATTTGAGGGGTTTGTTCAATTTGGTGAAGAAATTTATCCACCATGGCTTATACCATGATATTCTGAACTCATCTCGGAAATTTTTTAGCTGGTTATTGTTGGAATTAGTGACTACACACACAAAACAAGGTTTTTTATCTCATAATTAGTTTTTGAGAAATTGTAATATAAGCTACGGTTATGTGAAAGAAATAGTGAAGTGGAAATCCAACCATTAGATATGTGAAATCACATATTGGAGTTAAATAAGTTATTATGATCTTGTAATTCACTTATATTACATGTAGTATCTATTAAGAACATGGAGAATGATGTGGTAGTCTGAGTATTCAATTTTGAGAAACAGAGTGTCTCTCTATAATAGTGTTAATAGTCATGCTCAATGAAAAACAACCTATACACAATATAATACAACGAGATGATAAATTTATAAGGATCATTATTTTGAATAAAAACTACTATTTTTTCACCATGTGGTAGCACAACATATTTTAGCATTATATTTAATATAACTAGAATGATGCATAGATAAATATATTTAATATTATGGTAGTGGTAATCCATAATAAATGGTCCATTTGATGTTTTTTATTAAAATACTTATTTTAATGTATTCATTGTAATTGTGGTAATATATATTGGATGTAATTTAAAGAGATTTTTTTTAGGTATAGATGTAGTGAAAAAAATAAAGAGGATGAGTGAATTAAAATTCAGGATCTCTTTAATATATGAGATTTTGAAGAAAGGGTGATCCAAGTTTCCTAATATCTTGCTAAGCATTCTAATCAATTGTGTTGAAGAAGAAAACGAATATATATTGAAAGAATCAATTAATAATATTTGATGATGAGTTTTTCATGATCTGCAGTAGTGATTTTTCTAGAGTAAGAGAGAAATTTTATTTCTAAAAATTCATTGTAGTGAACTTGTAGGGTATATGAGATCGTTCGAAACATGTAAACATTATTGAAACATGAATCTTTTTTTGACTTTTTCATATCCACATTATTATTAATTCACCTTATTGATATCCGATTGACATAAAACTATAGAAAACTACATTTTATTTTAATCTTTATTCTTCTTGGAGAGAAATAAAGGAAGAAGTTGAGGTTTTCCTCCAATTCAGATAAAAGTGGTATCAAAGGGTTTGGTTTTAAGGTTACTTTAGATCTCTCATGAAGGAATAGAAACAATTATCAACCATAAATGAATTTCAATATGTTTAGGAAATAATTTTAATCTATTAAAGATTTATATGAAATAATATTTTCAATATTTTGGAATAGGTGTTTATTCAGATTCCAAGTATTATATTTCTATGAGAATGTATTATAACTAATTATCAATGAATGATCATATAGAAATGGATATGGATCCCTAGGTTATTAACTACCCAGGAATCTCTATAAAAAACCATTTAAATAAATGTAATATTTTGTAAATCCTCTCATGTTGTATGGGATTTGATTGAATATATATAATGTATATATAATAAATTTTTGGATATTTTATAGATTTTATGGGATAAATATGGGGAAATGATAATGAGTCTATGAGAGATGGTCAATACCATTTTGGATCCACTTAATTCCTCAGATGACGACAATTCATGTCTTAGTATGGATCTTATGAATTACAAGATTATAATTAAAATCACGAGGATACTTCTTACTTAATTAAATCATAGGGTTTCAATTCAAAAAAAAATACCCAAAGTAAGTCACCCTAGATTTATTTTAAAACACTTTTTCATAGGTGAAATGAGAAACAAATTCAATTAGTACTGTATAAATGAAAAATTCCATGAAGGGGATTTTATGTCATTGATGAAACACAATAGTATTGAGGTTTTTTAAGAATAATAAGAAGATGAGATGATTTTATTCACTCTTATAGCATTAGAAGTGGAAAAGAAATGATTTAACAAATTATCCCAGTTTGTTGTTTGAAGTGTTGAATAGTAGGACATAATATGAAAAAATCTCACATGAAATTTAAAAATAATGAAGAAGTATTTGTGGAAGGAAAGGGGAGTGTTGTAAAAAACATTATATCACATGGATTTTTTAAATCTGATGAATTTTATTTTAAATATATTAATTATTACAATAATCATTGTAATATTTCACTAGGAGTTGTAACATATGAAAATGATATTATTGGAGGAGTTTAATAGTAGGTTGATTTCGAGGTTTACCTTAAAGATATTGGTATTTGGGAGCCAAGATGAAAAAATATTGATAAATTTATCATGAAATTATGAACTATATATAGTATCTATATGAAAAGATTTGAAAATTGAAATCAGAAATTGAAAAATTTAAATTGGAAAATGAGTAAGATTAAATAAATATGTTAAGTTTAAAATAAAATATGATGAAAAATCCTAGATATTAGATGAGTAATTGATAACAGAAAAATTAGAATTAGAGATAATTTTTTATTTATAAAAGGATCTCATAAAATGGAGATATATGTGTAACAATTAAGAAATGTTTCACACAATTGGTACATTAAAAAATAGCTTAGGAAACACTGCACCCTTAAAGGATGATTATTTTTCTATGGAATTAAAGAAGGTATAAATTATGATTATATAAGAATAATTATAATCAATTGAGGTAAATATATTATGTAATAATATAATATAAATAAGACAACATTTTTTTGTGACAAACCTAAATACATACTTCTAAAAGGAGGATCAATATATATTTCCCCCATGTAATATATTGATTACCTCAGGATGAGACTAAAATTACAATAATATGATGTTTTTTGGGGGAAAATATGTGACACTCTCAATGTATGTTCCCTATTTCTAAGACACATCTCCAAGAATAAGGGTAAAAAAACATAAAAAACTAATTTATATTTTTTCATTTTCTATTAATTTTTTTTCTTTTCTGTAGTGTTTTGGGAACAATGTGATCTATTATGCATTAAGACTAATGTGGGTGGTTCTAGTTGAATATAAGAAGGGTATAATACAGTATATCAAATATTCATCTAAAAAACTAAAATTACCAAACACATTTTTTCTTTATCATGATGAAGATGACTCATTATAGGTTGAAGACAAAAACAATTATTCATTACTAATAATGGTTGGAAAATAGTGGATTAAAAAATAATCTCCAGGAAGGATAATATAGTAGAGATTAGTTTTGGTAGAAATTTGAAAATAAACACAAAGGATTAAAAAGCTAGCGGATGAGATGGTTCATTAATTGCACAATGAAGAATAAAAAAGGGAATATTTAACATGTTGGTGAAGAAAATTAGTGTATGATATCTAAGAAAGATGAAAACAGGCAATGTAATATACGAATTTGGATCATGATCCAATAATCCTCATAAAATATATCTAAATATAATTAATATTGTGATATCTAAATTCATAGATATTATCACATTCACTCAAGTGATTATTGGAATAAGATGAAGATTATATAAAATATATACAATTCAATGAATTTTAATTCATCATGAATTATTGGGAACCTTCATGTATATGTTTGTTTAATATTTATAATTAAATCCATAGATAAAATGGTACTATGATGTGTGTTTTTGTGATTTTACAAGAATGACATAGATTATGGTTATTTCTCAAAAGTATTAAGTGTCAAAATGTTTCCCAATATGTCAATTATATAAGAAAAAATAATTGCTGTTGAAATTCGAAAAACACTATCCATAAATAGAAAAAAAATATATAAAAACACAGAAGATGAATTTTGTATTAAGGAATATGGTATTGACCATCATGTTTCAATGGATAGACTACCATAACAAAATAATGTTTTTGAGAGAAGGAATCACATTTTAAACAACAAATCCCAAACTATGCCTATTGGCAAAGAGATTCCAAATAAATATATAAAATAGATAATAAATGATGTGGTATACATCAATAATAGATCCTTATTATATTCAAATAATTATAGAGCACCATATGAAATATATGTTTGAAATAATCCTTCACTTAAATACTTTATATTGTTTGGAATAAGGTATATCATTCTTCTCAAAGAAAATAAAAAAAAAAACTCAAGCTCATACATATGAAGGGAAATTTAATGGATATTAATCAAATAGTATTGAATAAATATTATTTATTAAATGTATTCAAAGATTTATATAATGTAATGATTCTATTTTAGTAATACTTTTGTAGTTTAAAATGAAACATGATGAGTGTTAAAATTATGGTGATAAATTTTCAACTAAAAAATTTATAATTATGGAATATTGAAGAGTTTAAGGAATGTATGGATCAATGGGATTACCTAGGGATTTAGATAACACTTAAAAAATATTAAATAATAATGAAAACACATCCAAAATTTATGTTTCTATTAAAATATTCATTTGGATAAAAATCACTAAAAACTAAATTGTTAGATATCATTCACCTCCTGTATAAATTAGTAGGATGAATTCATAACAAAATGTGTCTCTATTGTCATTGGTGGAACCAAAATCCTTTTATTAATATTCTAAGGATGAAATCTAGTTCAAATATTTTCATTATGATCCTAACTAAATCGAAAAGAGAAATCAATGGGAATTTATTATGAGGACACAAAAATTACATCATCAGGACCAATTGGTTCTATTTAATTAATAAAATTAAGTTGGAATGGTCATGAGTGAAAAAGAATCACTTGTGTGAAAATGTTATTACCTAATTTATTGTAATGATTTGGGTAAAACATTCACATTGATGGAATGAATTGAAACAAAAAGATTTTTCATGGATGCGATGGTGAAGAATGGAATCACATATTTCCAAATTGAAATCAAATTAACCTTTTTTAATGGGACACATGAATAAGAAGTCCACATTAATATAACTAAGGTATTTTTCGTTAATAATGTTTAAAATGAAGAATTATGGTTGAATTTGGCCTTTTTTAGGCTAAAAAAAGCACAAATATTTTGGTAATCATGGAAATAATAATAACTAAAGAAGATTATACTTCAAAGGGGATGTCTTGATCACATATTATATATCATGAATTAGATATAATGACAAATAATGAGTCTTTTTTTGTATATGTTATTATATTCAGAGTCTCATAGGATAACCAACATAATAAATTTTCAGATCACATGAGGTGTGAATTATAGATTAATCATTTTAGTGAATTTCCATTTTACTAGGAATAGGGGTGATTATATGACTGTATGGTTTCATTGTATCATAGAATAATTATTCTGAATGGGATCTAAATAAATATTAGATAGATATTTATAGACCCATGAAAACTATGTATGATAGAAAAATAAAATTACTAAATTAAGAACAAAGTAATGAGTTTGATATCACATGTCACAGAAAACTGATTAGTATTTTACTATACATGACTAACAGTCAACATGATATTGTGTTCAGTGCATGTCAATCCATATGATATCATTGTTTTTTAATGAAATTTCTATGATAATTGTGATAAGTATACATTTATTTTTCAATCATATGGTGGAATACATGATATTTTACAATACCATCTCATAACATTAATTGATTAAAAATTCATATGTGGATTGTGTTAGATTGGTAGATAAACAGAAATCATCATCTATGTGGTGTATTATATATAGGTAATTCTTCCATCTCTTGTATTTTTATGAAACATTTTTTAATGTATTAAATCACTATGAAATCTGAGTATATTATAAAAAAATCATGTAATAAATCACATTGGATTAAATATATCTTGAAGTCATTTGAATTGATGTCTGGTATCCTTCTATGATCATTTGGGACAACTCTGGTGTTATAAACATTAGGAATAATCCCATACATCGTTCAAAAAATAATTATGACAAAGTATCATTTTATATGTAATAACATTGAGAAACATTTATTTAAACTATAGAATATGATAAATCAAGATAATTATTTATATACAATGATAAAGGACATACCCAAGGTAGAATTTAAAATTCATAAGTTATATCATAGATTCCAACCCAATCGATCTAACTAGATAGACCATGAATACCCCATATCCTTCTTAGTACATTCTCTAACGATAAATATACAAAACATTATTATATATCATTTTTATATTTTTAATCCTCACATGTCACCTTTCAGTGAATTTATCTCATTTTATTCATTAAATACGGGGAGAGATATCATCCTATTATGAATGTTTTTAAAAAATTTGGTGATATAATCATAAACGGAATTATGGTTAAAAAGGGGTTATTCCATGGAGTTTTTGGAGATCCTGGATTCATGGCACGTGATCATGACAATATGTTCATTCGAATAATGTTTCTTAGATAGAGAATATCCCACATGGTATTAGATTTGTTTGTTAATTGATCATTATTTCAGTACTAGGAACCATAATTTTTGAAGAATATGTGATTTATCAGAGTAAACCGAAGTAAATAAGGTTAGAAATTTTAAACTAACCCAATGGTGGAGATATATCTAAAAAATCCACTTTTCATTAATTTTTGTGTTGTGTTTATAACCAAATCTAATGGAGGTTGTTTTCGTATAAGTAAATTATGATTTTTCAATGAACTATTTATAGGTTCATTAAATTTGGAATGTAATGTTATTCACCATCACTTAAACCAAACTATGGAGAACTCATCCAATCAATAAAGGTGGTTTTATATCTATAGTTGGCAGAAAATCTATTAATGATAGGGAATTTTGATCATGATATTCATCTTACAATATGTTCAATACTATTATAGTCAGGGTAAAATGCATTATGTAGTGGGTTTACAACTATGATATATAGGGAGTCACATATAGGTGAAAGAAATAGTATAATATTGGTCCTAAAACTATGAGCCATGGGGGGTCACCTATGTGGGTGGAACATGTCATGGTTTTCTTTGAGTTTTCCCCTAAGAAAAACAGTGTCTCGTTATGGTAATTTTATGGAGACGACTATGACAAATACTAGTTGTCTATAATGTATTATAGTATGGGCCATTAGAAATGGTGCTTAATATATTGAAAGAAAATGTTCAATAAGTGTTCCCCATACCATGGGTAACAATTTTTATATTTTAGTTAGTAGATACAAAAATATAATTACTAAATTGTTTTTCTTTTATAATATCTTTTAATCATTAATCAATGATTTGATTTTGGTAGGTTTTTGAAGGCCCTATTTTCCTGGATTCATTTTCCTAGATTGAACTCATCCTAAAGATTTAATTTAAAGGTTATAATATTTCATAGGGGTTGATGTAGTATATAATATACAAATAAATAGTAGAGATAGATTCATTATCTCTTTTGGAAAGAAGAAATCAATGACTAGGGTTATCTAGGGGTTCCAATATCTCATTATAAGATCAATTCAACTATGATGAAGAATAATAACAATATTTGGTGAGAATTTATTTCAATATTATTTCAATATTATAGACTAATAATGGGGATATGTGAGTTCTTGGATGTAGGAGAGTAGTGTGCCTTCATAACAATCATGGTTTTGAACTAGATGGGTTAGTGTGATCACTTTAATCTTCTAAAATGTCAAAGTGGAGATATTTCATTTTTATTTTCCAAGAAGAACATTTCCAAGAATTCTCGTTTTATATATCCATGTATGGGTTAACTATGTAAAATTATATGTGTCCTTAACTACATTATTCACTCTTGATAATGAAAATATTGATATTTAGGTGTTAATAATGTTGAGAGAAAAAGATCAAAATGAAAGGATCTTATAGAAATAACCTGATTAACCTCAACTCTCATTATATATTTCTTGATTACGGAAAATTATTATCTTCCATTAGGATCCAATTTTAAGGGAAATAAAGCATATAAATTTGAATGTATCATGGTACTCAATCTAATTGATCTTTAATTGGTTGAAATCCCACTTGGATAATATATAGTACATGCAATTTTTGCCTATGAAAAATTGAAATCACTTACTAAAGAGATAATTATGATGACCCTTTATATCATGAACAAGAGTAACTACCTCTAGATCAAGGGTTGAGTTGTTGTTCTTGTATGGTCATAAATTATTAGACCCATTAGTGACCAATTAATCTCATAAACTAAAATGTTCTCAAAATTCATTCATAAAGATATCACAATAGGTGATATAATTTTCTAATTCTTATAATAATATTAGAATCATTATAATAGGAATCCAATATTTTAACTTATGAAAGGTCTCTTCACTTTGATCATTAAACTCAAAATTTACCCCTAAATGATAATCCATTTTTATAAATACCATGTAAAATAAATACTAAATAAAATTTCATTAATACCAACCAGTTGATGGAAACATCTTATATCAATAATATTCTTGAGTCATGCCCACACATTAATAACTCAATATTATCTTGGTTAATATAAATCCTCACACAAAATATCGCATTCATAAAAAATTGAACCACTTACCTCGTTATGTGTAACTCCATGTACATATCAAAGAGTTTATTTTACTGATTTTTGCATTATAATATATATACATATATATACTTAGTGTAAAACTCTCGAGTCCATGAGTATACACAAAATTCATAAAAAATAAAAAATAAGGGGTCTGTGTAGGGACGAATGATCAAGTTTCTGATATCAATGATCATGTTTAGTTAATTATTATGATCTAATGAATTAAAATTTACTAATATAGAAAATATATTCCTTTAAATTCAATTTTTTGTTATTTCGTCTTATTTGACTGATTACATAGGGTACATTGGTCATAGATAAATATAGAATAACTTATGAGCTCCCATAAACTAAAAAAATATATTATTTTTTGAAATAAATATTTATATTATTCACTAAAACATTGTTCAAATGTTTCTAATACATTCATAATATTACCATCGTATAAGCCATACCAAAGAATAAAACAAGAGCACCCTACAACATCACAATCAAATTAATGAAAGCCATCACATTAAGGTCCTCTAAATAAATTTTAATTTCTTAAAACATAGATGGTTATATATGATAAAAACATATCTATATTTTATATACACCTGGAACTACTTTGAACATGAACTCAATCTTCCAATGAGAAGGTAACATTGAGAAATAATTAGGAAAACTTATCATTAAAATGATAAATTATTTATTTTAAAGAGAATGGAATTATCAAATGGATTGATAAAAGGACTATAAACATAAAATATAAGGTAGTAGATAGAATCTATTATATATTAGATACCACTCTACCTAGCTTCACATCCTATTAACCTATGAGAAGAAAATCCTCTCTAGTAAGGGAGGTAAATAAAAAAATACCTTTGTTGGAAATTTATTCACTCTGAAAATTGTGTTAGCCAATCCATTTTAAAGATGATGTTGAAATATTCCATATCTAAAAATAAAACAACTACAAAAAGTGTTTATATCCCCTATATAATAATTGAAAAAATGGGAATATTATAATAAAATATAACATCTTTCCAAGAGAATTATAATATCCAATATTCTTATAGAAAATATATACAATTAATCGCAAAAAAACATTAATTGAAAATATATGAATAATAGAAATACTACTGTATGAAATCAAGAAAAGCATGTATAGTTGTAACTAAAAAAACCCATCATAGTATAAGGTCCCTTTATTCAATTGAGTATACCATTTTATAGTGTATATATCCTATCAACCTGATATTTGTATCATGAACCTGAAATCCTTTTATTTACTATTAAAATAACCCCTACGGTGTTTTAAACAAACACATCCTCTATGATATTTAGAAAATTACATGGACTAAACTTCTAGATGATGATATTACATTTCCATGCTGTCTTATAAACCAATATCATGTATCTTATTCTACACTATCTTGAATGAAGAAGCGATGACATCATAACCAGCATCCGACCCACTCCAATTCATGGCACGAAGGGTATTACTGGTCCCTGCTGGTTGACAATTAGTGCTGGGAATCAAAGTAAACACCATGAGATCATTTGTTCCCTAATAATGTAGGATAAAATAAACAAACTTAACATGCATCAAATGTGAAGAAAAATGTAACCTAGATTAATATATATATATATATTTAATTATTGAAAAACAAAAACCATAAAAACTAAAAATTTGAATAAAAACACAAACTATGCCACACCGACTTCATCACTATGCAACCTCTTGGTCACCATGATCTAGATGACAAAACTACTCCATGAGAAATAGAACCAGAAACATGATCCACCACAACAACATAGTTCTACCAACACCGAATGGCACAAGTAAGGGGTGCACGTAAATAACTTGGTACGAAAAAAATGAATGTTTCTATGCATTTACTTTCCCAATATAGTCAATAAATAGTAGCTTAGAAACACATTAAAAACTTATATTTAATGATTTCTAAAAACCAAACACATCTTATGACAAATTTCTTTTTTAAAAAACTACACACCCATTATTCTTTTTCAATACTATTTCTACCATATAGAACCCATTTGAAAACCAAACAACAAATACAAAACCAAGTAATATGAAAAAAAAAATTATTTAGAAACAATAGAAAACCAATCAAGAAAGAATTACTTGGAAAACAATATCCATGAAGTATGTGAAATAAAATGAACAAATAGAAAGTGAATTGTGATAATTTTCTAAATTTCTATAGCGAGATCTCTGAATGTAATCAGTTTAGACTAACCCACTAGCATATGGTGTAGCTCCATATTTAATAACCAACTGGATACTCTTAACTAGACTATACAGTGGCATGTACATCTTATCCCTATGAAGTTAATAGGGGTATCAACACATTTAATTGGGTTCAAAAAGAAGCTTTCCCTTGACCCTCTAAAAGATGTCTTGGAATTCCAATATATTAATAGAAATACATTGTGGAATGAGAGGCCATCACATGTGTGGTTCTCATAGCTTACCACAACTAAACTTGCATACCCAAACCACAAAAACCACCAATGTGATACCCACAATGGGGAAATCATCCAAAGGATTCCCAATCATGTGATCATCTATAAAAACGTGCCAACGGGGAAGCCACCTCATTTGATATTCAAAAACCACTTTACCAATTTTTCTAAAATACCAACTCATCCTTTAATATTTTTTATTCAAATACATTTAACAAATCATTCTCACACCCTTTCCAAAGTAAATATAAAAATAAAATTTCACATGTGAAATGTAAAGTGGGCACCTTTATGTTATTTAATAAACCAAACCATCTCATGAGATACCAAGTTGGATGATTATTTGATCTGTTTCCACCACCACCAATGTGTTCCGTTCTAGACTCATGAAGCTAGTGGTTAGGGAAAGGGATAACTACAAACAGTAGAGATATGTATCCTAGAAACTCTAGGGATATTTCAAGGTACAATATATGTCTTATCTACTTTATCTATAGTATTAATAGACATGGACTTGATCCACTCTTTTCTATCCACAACCCTTGATCAATATTTAGATATTCTAGTTAAGCCTTTAGACTGACCTTGGAATTTAAAGAATACTAACAGAGGACATTCAATGATAATGAACTTCTCCTCACAGTTTATAGGAGAGTGATTCATAAGCGATCTTTTTATGGCATATATAAGGCTTTTTGGCAATAAGAACACATTAGGAAACCATAATGAAGGGATAACATCACCTAAAGCACTCGATTTCACTTAAAAAACCCCAAATTTCATTTTATCGAACACATCATAGGAATTTAATATGGTTCTAATCATTGAGACCCTTTCTAAAACCGTTTCGCACTAATATTTAATTATGAAAACATTCTATGAAATCATATTCAAACAATATAATGAATATTATTTCATTTTTAAAATCATTCAAATAAGGATAAAAATCAATCTAATGTTCTAGAAAAAAGATGAATGAAAACACCTACCTCAGTTATATATGAAATAGAAAAAAATCCAAAAAAGGAAAAATACACCCTAGGAGAAAACCTGCACACCCTCGAACCAACAAAAACAACAAACACATCAATCCTCTCCCATATGTTTTTATCCAACATGGAATTACAACAAATAAGAAAAAATAAACTAAGAGAGGAGGGGAAAATATGTGAAAATAAACAAGAAATCATAAGAAATCACCTATGTAATATTCAAGGGGATAAAAACAGAATCATATCAAGAGAGGAGTTTGGAGGACCCCTTGGTGGGCATAGGGAGAAAAAGTGAAATAAATCTCAATGGTGGGTTAAAAAATCTGAGGGGAAAACATGTAATTTTGTGTTTCAATAATATGGGAAGCTCACATGGTTAGGCAACATGATTTTACAAATGGTGAACAAACCATGTGGTCACCAATATTAAAATAGAAAGATTATATTGAATAGTTTTTGCCTTCTTTCTCAAACTATTCTCTATCCATGTGTCTTACACCTAGACTAAAAAACAAGCTAAATGTTTTCAAAATAAAGGATGAATAGTTTCCCCAAAATGTGTTAATATCATGCACCACTAAATAAAAAGTCCAAAAAATCCACTTCTCAAGCCTAATCCCCCACTTTTCAAGACCAAAACCTATAATTTTACACTTTTGGGTTTGGGAGTTGGTGTTGCATGGTTGTCTCATGGTCAGATAAAAACCATGTTCCCTTACCGATGATACTATTATCCTTGTTTTTAGATACAAGGATATTGAATATAGGTTGAACACTATTTGAGTAATCATGTGGAAAACATGAAAGGGGTTTTATCCATTTAGATAGTGGAAACCACATGATTTGAAAATGGTTTAAAAAATCATGTGTCCAAACCATTTGAGTATCCCATATTCATAAAAACATGAAATTCCATGTTTTCCCCTCTGATCATTTAACAACATTTTAGGATTTCTCTCCTTTTTTAATCCTCGGTACCCCATTGGGTCATAAAAGATTCACCTCTATGGACCCCTTCCATTTTGAAGCCCCTTGAAGGTTCTATAGGTGAGTTCTTATATTTCATGGTGGATTTCCTCATCATCCCTCTCTTCTCTTATTTTATTGGTTCTTCCTTTAGAGGGGCCCTTATTGGTCAAAACCTAAGTGAGAGGGTCGATATGAGGGTTGTTTTTATTGTTAATATGGTGCGTTTATTATTTATTGTGCAACATTTTTTCATCCCCAAAATTTTTATAGAATTCACATGTCTTTGAGGAAGTTATATCCATCCATGTCCTTCCTAGAACATTGTGTTGATTGTTGAACTTTCCATTAATGACTTTGATATATTATTGATATACTTTTGTTGTGTGAGAATGATTTTTATGATGTTTTCATGATGTAATATTTGTGAGTAATGGTTTTGAAAAGGATTTAATTGATTATACCTATGTTAACCACATGAATGGTCTTTGATAAAATTTTGATAGTGTTTTTGAAGAACAATTTTGTGTTTTGGGTGTTGTTTTCCCTTTATTATGTTTTTATAATGTGTTTATATTATGATATAGGTGTTAAATGAAATTATTTTTGGATTTTTATGGTCTTTTTCATGTGTTTGGATAACTAGTTTAGCTTTAAATAAAGTGAAAATTCATTAAAAATGTGTTTTCAATGTGATTTGATGTGCTAATGATGTGAAAGGAGGGTTTCTAGAAGAAACTAATTATGTTTAAAGTATTCCTAAATGTTTTTTATTATAAATGTGTTAAATTGGTTGTGTGAAAGGTGAGAAATGAGTTTTTAAATATATTTGTTGTTCCTGTCAATTTTGAAGTGGGCTTGTGTATAAAAATTGGTGGGTTTCAGGTTATATTTGATTGTTGGATGATATTGTTTTTGAATGAAATGGATTTTCATGTGTGTTCATTATGTTTGGAGTCTTTTTAGATTTTTTGGTTTGTAAAATGATATAAAGTCTCTCTTTTGGCATTATGATTGTAAAATAGACTTTTTATATTTACTTTAGAAATGCTATGAGAATTTATTTCTAAATATATTTTAATTGAATCTATTGGGGAACTAGTTGTTATATTATTTTTTTTACTAATTGGTTTTTAAAAATAAAATGATGTGGAAGAATGATTAGAAATTGTGAGTTAATTATTGTGAGATAGAAAACCCATATAGGATTTCCTTGACGTGTGTTATCACGAGGGTGGTTACAGTGGTTGTGGTTGGAATGTGAGGTGGTGGTGGGTTAGGAGATCCGCACATGTGAGGAGATATCTTTCTACTGTTTATCCCTATTACTATCATTGTATTACTGGGAATACTTTTGAGGTTTGATAGATAGTTTCTTGTCAAAAGAGATTAGACAGGTTGGTACTCCCTAGGCATCGTAGGTCTACATGGGATGTGCTAGTGGAATAGTTTGTTTAGACTGTCTAGTTGGTTATTGACTATAGATCTGCACCATACACTAGTAGGGGACTCCAAACAATGTGTGTCTATTGATCGCTCTGGGGAAGTTCAGGAAATTCTAATGACATATTACCTATTATTTCTAGTTATTTTTTCCAGTCCTTAAATATTGGTTTTTCTATTTGTGCCTACATTATTGGTTTCCATTATTTTCTGAAAAACATGTATTATTTATCTAGATTGAATTGTATTTAAGCATAGTTTTGTAATGGGTTCTGGAAGGTGAAACTATTTTTAAAAAGTACACTTGTGTGAGATATTTAAAAATTTTGTGAAATGTTTTGTTAGGTTGTTGGAACTGATTAAAAACATATTTTATGAATGTGTTTTATAACCACTGTTTATGGAATATATTGGAAAAGGAAATAATGGAAATATATTATGTTCATTTGCTGATATATTAAATCCCACACTCTAATTATAAAATTCAGTGTTAGAAGACCAGATATGTTTTGTTGGTGAAGGTTTTTGGTTTGGTTTCTCTTTGAGCATGTTGGAATTTTGGATGGTGGTGACTAATAAGTCACATTGCGATCAGGTTGGCATTGTCCAATTATTGTTTTTGTATTCTGTTTATTTGGTTTTAGTAGTTATTGAATTTAAATTAGTTATATTCATATATAGAAACTTATAAATACATAGAAACATATATATATATATATATATATATAGTGAAGAATAGTATTGTTCATTTTTAATGAATGTTCTGTTTGATTATTTTATCCTGGTTTAGTTGGGATAAAATAATTCCCATAGCATTTACACGGATGGCTGACACATGTTTTTAGCTCATGGGGATTGAGAATGCCCTTCAGGCCATTACATGGATAAAGTCTGGTTTCAGGCTAGATAAAAGCCCTTCTAGGAATTTTAATTCCTATTATCATATTGATATCTTGTTATTTTGGATTTCAGTTAGAATGTATGTTTGGTTTTTTGGGGCTTTCTAGGTAGGTATTAGAAGGGTTTCATGAAAACATTCTTGATTTTATCCTCCAGTTTCTTGGAGTAGTTGGGTTTTCAGTCCTTGTTTTTTTAGATTTTTTTGGATGAGATATGAAAATAGAGGTGATCCATTAATATTTAGTGATATAATATGTAGTAGTGACCCATATAGAGTCTTAGTTCACTATTTAGGGTCCTCATTGATGTTAACATTTACTTGGGGTATCGCTAAATAACCATGTTTCTATGGTAGGTAAGGGAACCATTTACACACTCTGATATTTATTTGAGTTATGTTTTTTATCTCTTGGTTGATGTGACTATGATTTTAAAATGGAAGTGGTATTTGAAATGGTAATTTCTTCTTTTTAGAGGTTTTGGAATTGGAATGATTTTTTTTTAATGGAAAGTTTTTTGGATTAAAAATTTGACGAATCCTTAGGTTTGATGGTTAAATGTAATGTATCACCCTTCGTATTCCATATGAACGTCCACATATGTGTGGGTATGTGTGGATTGTTCTTATTGTTATGTTTTAATGTATAGTATAATAAAAAGTGGAATAAACACATATGTGGCAGTTCGTTGGATGTCGTGGGTGGTTTTTTGAAATCCAAGGTTTGTCTTGGTTTTTTAGAAATGGGGTTTTAAAGGGAAAATGATTTCAAAAATTATTTTATCTTTGAGAAGTGGGGTTTATTGTTGGAAGGTGTATTTTTAATTTGGAATGTGGACTTGGAAGAAGTTAGATTAAAATATTAAGTGAAAAAGGGTTCTTTTGAAAAGATATTTTTTGGTTCATATATGTATTTTCCATGTGATACTAATGCTCTGTCTCAAGAAGTTATTTTTTCTATGATTTTTCCTAATTTGGTTTTGGTTTAGTGTTAATTCTATTTTCTGGAATATACATCTGAGAAAGTTCCCCAAAAATATATAGTGTCTCTTTTCAAGTTTTTGAATTTTCTTAGTCATTTCATAGTTTCCATGGGGATTTGTAACACTATTTGAGCAATGTCTCTAAAAAATTCATATTTTGTATTGGATGGAATCCTTTTTTGGGTTTTCACACTTTATTAATCATCTACCACACCCTACTACAGTGACAACATAATAAAATACTATAGATACGTTTTCCAACAATAGAAATGGAACTATATCCATAAACTAGTATAAGAACTGTAGTAATTCCATAGTCTCCTAACTAAAAATAAATAAGGTTATATTCCACCTATAGATGACCTGATAAAACTCAATGTTACCCATAAAAATTCCCACTGAAATACTTCATGCCAATAGATATTATTTTCCATTTATAAGAAAAGGAACCACATGTCTCATTAGAAAGGTCACCACCTGAATCACAAATTAAGAGCCTATGTTACTATCCTTCACCAAGAACATCCCATTATGAATTTCCTTGTAGATCTAATTAGAATAACATTCCAGGATGAAAATTCTAATCCAGTTTAAGACTTCAAATCAATGAAAAATCTGAAATGTGTTGGAATTCTATGTTATATTCCCTTCTAATAATGGATAAAAAGTGCATCTTAATTAAAATGGTAGTGCAACTCATCATTCACATCACTGCCTGTGGAATATTTATAAATTACTATTCCCAATTTATCATTAAAAATTTAAGGAATAACACCTTGAAAAATAATTCCTTGAATGTCTACCACAATATACCTCATGCATCCAGTCCTAGACTATAACACCCAACTATATTTTTGGTGGTCCTTAAAGCATATAGATCATAAAATTCAACAAATCATTGTCAAGTACCTCCACAAGATTCAAGAAAAATTTTATAAAATCAACCAAATCATTATTATCTTGAGGAACACCCTTTACATAAAAATAAAAGGTTGAGACAAATATATTTTATTTTAATATTATACCATAACAAGTACACCTTAATGTATCCCCCACTAAAATTGGCTATAATAAGAGAACATCTTATTATTTTGGATCCATTAAATGAACTACTTTTAAAGCCTTATGAGAATTCTCGTTACCCCTATCTTTTATATGTTGAGGTAAAATAAGATCATTTTTAACATTGGAAATGTATTATATATGAAACCTGGATGGAACCATGGGATATTGTTGAGTAATTTTGTTTTTGAAATGCTAAATCATAGACTAAAAATCCAATTTTTTAAAGATAAATTACATAAAATGTATTCATTCATCAAGTAAAAAACATTAAAAAAACATGATGAGACATTCACTAATGTTCTACCCATAAGATACTAAAGGTAAAAATCCCGATATTACCAAATTCTTAAGCCCAATTCTATGATCCTACTCAATTTAATCATTTATATAAAAAAAATTCCAATATTCTCAGATGAAATTAATTATATTTCATAATTAATATATTTAAAAAACCCCAATATCTATTATATTTATAACTTACCTGACATAAAAATACATCAATAACATGAATATAGGAACATGGTTTGTGAACCTACCTATTAAATCATGATGAATGAACTCAAAAAATACCTCTACCTCATGTTATAGAAAAAAAAATGAATCATGAAATCCCAACATCAATTGAATGAGATCATGAATCAATAATAACTTTTATTATAAAAGAAAGAGTACTACATTGGTGAATCGAACACCTATTATATAGGAACATTCCAGAGTAATGAATAACTCCTTACCATTAGTCCCAACCGTCCTATATCTATTCTATGAATCCATAATAAAAAAATGTACATTGATATCATTTTTAATTCCGTAAGTAAATTCATTGATATTGATCTAGTAAACCATAATTATTCATGTACAACTTCCAATTTACAAGATGTTTATAACTAACACTATGGACTTTATTATCACATCCATGTTTTTATTTTACTCTTTTATTTTGGTTTATAAAAATTTCCTTGATTTCCCTCATGGTTTTCAAGTATTTATGATCAAAACATTGAGTTTCTATCTATTTTTTATGTTGTACTAATTATACATATAGCTACTAGGAAATCATGTAGCCTCCTGATATTTATTAAGTTTGTATATTATTTATAACATTCACAACATGACCTGCAAAATTTTATCATGGTTAGATCCAGACTATGTGGTACATTAGAGAAATAGTGCAGGTACATGATGTATATGGTTAATGGTGCATGACCTAAGCATGGTCGGTCAAACTGTATGCGTGGAATTTATATGGTTCTATAATTTTTTATAGAACTATGTCATTGGATGATGAACGATTTCCAAAACCATGTGGCCAAACCATGGGGTTTCTAACAGGTTCTAGTAATGGGGATTAGGGTTGGAATACATTTTTTTAAATTGTGTGGCCTAACTATCAATTGTACTAAGGTGTCTAACCATTATGAAATCCCTCACTTTCCTTCTCAGTTTTTATCACTAAAAACCAAATTCTTTTCCTCTAATGGTTCATGTGACACTAAGGAATCTTTTATATTTCTCCCCACATCTCCCCAACACATCCATATATTGAATCAAGATATTTCTTCTTTTTTTGGGATAATTCTTGAAGGCATTATTTTCCTATTTTCGTCATCTTCATTATTTTTATATTTTCATGTTGATTCCCCTTATTCCATGGTTCCATTGGTCTAGGGTTCATCATTTTTAATGTTTAAATTGATTTTTTTCATTGTTAAGGTTTCTCTAGGATTATATTTTCTTCTAGGATCATTGTGGTGTTTTTTTAGGTTTCCTGTGTTGATGTGTTGTGAGTATAAGGTAGTATCCCTTGGAATTTGGACATTAAATTTATCAAATAATTTATTTCTATAATCTCAAAAAAGGATTGTCAGTAATTAGTGATATATAATTTCCATTAAAATTATATTGGACCGAATTAATTTAAATTCAATTTTCATTTAGTTTTATAAAATTGTATTATTAAGATATCCACACCGAGTGTTTATTAATTTTTTTTATTTTATAATTGACTAGTGGCTCGTAAAGCTAGTTTTTTCATATTTAATGTATCTATGTTTCCTAAATATATTACTTATTAGTTTTGGAACTATTTTTAAATAATTTTTTAGAAATAGATAAATACTAGATTTCAAATGGTTATGTTTTGGTTTTTGGAAATGATAAATGGGTATTCAAATTTATTTATTAAATGTTTTAGAAAATTTATTAAGAATGATTTTTTATGAAATGAGTTTCTAATTAATTGATTTTTATGAAAAAATTATTGTTGGAGGAAGATGGATGTGGTTTGAATTGGAATAATAATGTTTTTGAATGTAATTAAATATATTTTTATTAACATAAATAGATTTGAGTGAAAGGTTTGAAATTATTTTTTTAGGTGGCGGTTAATGAGTTTTGGAAAATTTGTGACATGGTTTATTTTATTTTTGGTGTTTAATTACATAGATTTATTATCAATGAGTTGGATTTGATTTCATTTTTTTAGTGTACTCACCCACCAAGAACATAATGGACATTCAAGGTGTATCTACCTATGTTTCATTATTATTGGACCCTCTAGTTGATTAACCTATATACTTCCATCATGAGTTTTGGATGTTAAAATCTCCTCTATTTTGTGATCAAGAAGATCATTTCAATCCATAATAGTGCATGTGAAAAATATAAATGATATTTTATTCCCATGAGTTTCATGAGAATCTAAAGGGTAATCTTGATACCATTATTCTTAACGTCCTAAGATGGAGTTGAAGGAAGTTGGTAATTAAAACGAACACTTTTGAAGAAAAATATAAAGAATTATTTAATGCATTATTTATCTGAAAATACTTTTCTTAGGATCTAAATGTGGCGAAGATGATTGTGATTTGATTTCTTGAGCTTGGTGATGGATTAGTACTGGATTTGTTTCATAATTTTGCGGATATAGTTCATTGCATTCATTTTGGGATAATGAGTATTCTAGGAAAGATAGAAATTTTTTGAATGGGATTTATCTGAATCAGTATTTTAATGAGGTGTAGTTGGTTCATCCCCATTTTCCGATGCTGTAAGAAAAATAGTTTGTTTTGATGATATGTTAGTTGGAGGGATTAATGAAACCAATCATCCATTATTATCTTGATGTAGTGACTGGAATTCCAGAGCCTTGATAAGAACGAAGCCTGAAATGGGAGATTCTAGTAACTAAATTAAAAGGTATATTGATTAGTTGTCACCATATTCTAGGTTTAGGACCATGGTGTATCATAAATGTGGCAGGAAATGTCTCATGAAACAATCATGTCTGAATGATTCTATGAAGTACCATACTAGTTTATTATTTGGTAATTTTCAATGGTTATGTTTGGGTGTTTCTAAAAAGAAACATGGAGTTAGATCTTTCCCATCAAGGAACTCCCCAACTCATTTTCAGGAGTATGATGATATTTTGGAATTAGATTAAATTTCCATTTGATGAAAATTTCTCCCATGTTGTAATAGTAGTATCTCATACTTTTTTTCTCTATGTGAAATGTAATTGGAATTTTTTTTATCATTTTTGGATATCTATTTTATTTAATTATTTTTGAATTTCTATATTTAATTCTCTCGGTGTGAATCTTATATCATAATGTTCCTAGTTTGTTTAGTTACATCTGGTTTTTTTCTCTTATGCTTTAGTTTGGAGGATTGGTGTTTAGGGTAGGTGTTAGTTAGGTATCATACTGGAATTATAAAATGTTGGGATGATTGACTTAGAGTCTTATATTGAATGAGGTACACTCTAATTTCTCTCATGATACATTCCTTTCATTCCTATAAAGATATTTCAAGATGTTACCTATAAAACCTAGTATTTTCTAGTTTTAGTTATTCCTTCTCTAGGTGAATTTTGGGACATTGGAGTAGGCCTAGAAATTTTTAGTTATTGTGAGGTGTTTGACTCATGGTCTAGAAGATTTTTTATCACTGGATGAATTAGTTGAGTTTGATTTATCATTTTGGGTAAGATGAATAATTTTAAATTTTGGTAGTACGTGATGTTTTAAGTGTTTGAGTATTTGGATGATGTGAGTTTGTTTACAATGTCAATTATAGGATCATCCATAGAATTTACAAAATAATTAGGGCAGAAATCATGATGGTGGGTAGAAATGTCACACCACACATATTATTTTCCTCTTTTGTTTTGGGTGATATTTTTTTCTTTAGTTTATTTCATTGTTTTTTAATTTAGATATAAACATTGTGTTTTAGATTTTCCCCTTCTGTAGCATAGTTAAGATGAATTGCTAGAGGGAAACCATGTGTCTTCCTGAGGTTGATTCTATTTTTATGATATTTCATACATTCATTATTTAAAATGGATAACTTCTAAATGGTTTGATCCAAACTTTTTAGCTTCTAGGATAAATCATGAAGGCCCTTGGGTGTTTCTAGTTTATGGTGAATGGCCTAACCATGGTCAGAAAATCTATATGGTAGGTAGATGTATGGTTCTATAATTTTTTATGGAACCATGTTACATGATTGGATAACAGTTTCCCGCACCGTGAAGGTTCCTAATGTTTCTATAAATGGTATTCATTGTCTATTCAAGATTTGGGAAACATCACAGACTAACCATGAAGTATTCCCATGTTCCTTAAAAATCATAATTCCATATTTTCTACTTGTCACATTTTAACCCCCAAACCACGCTTTTCCTCCCCTCTTAAAACATGTGACACCATGGGAACTCCCCTATCGTCCAATGCCACCACTCATTTTCAATGGTGGAATCAAATAATTCCATCATGTTTTATGGGGTTATTGTTATAATTATTCATTTTATATCTTCATAATCTTTATATATACTCCATTTTAACATTGGGTTTTATTCTACCTTAGTTTTATTTCTTTATGGTTCTTGTTCCATTAAGTTTACATTGGTGGGGGGGGGGGGTTGTTGTTAAGATTTATTTTGGATAAAATTTCTTTCTTTGACTGTAATGTTGTTGTTTTGGGTTTCCATCATTCATGAGTCGTTATTTTGAGGCAGTATCCCATTATATTTTCTATAAAATTTAAATTCTCTTTAATTTAAGGCATTTAAAACATCTTTTTTTATAATAAATTATTTTGCATACCAGTGCATTCCAAATGTTTTTTAAAATATCTATTTAACTTTTAGAAATGTTTGGTTGCTCTTAATGAATTGTTTTCTATTTTTATATATGTCTGCATTTCCCAAATGGATTTCTATGTGGTTTTTTATTTTCAGATGATGTGTTTGACTACTTTTGGAAATAGTCTATAATTTAATGGTTTCTTGAATACTATTTGTTACATTTACAAAATTGGTTACTTTAAAACACTACTTTGTATTAAAAATCTGAATTTTTGGTCATTAATGGGTATATGAGGCCCTTGTATGAGACTTATTTCATGTGTTTATGGATAATGGTTTGATGAAAAAGTTATTTTTTCGTGAACCATGGGTGATTCATCATTGTATCATTAGATGATTATATTGATTGATATATATATATATATATAAGTTTGTGTGTGTGTGTGTGATTCATTGAATTAAAAGGTTTGGTTCAAACACTATTTAGTCATGAAATAGAAACCCCTCGTAGATAGTGTGTTTTCTGAGAATGGATCTGAAACTATCTTAGGATTTATCTCTGGCTAGAGCCCCTTAGTTTAGACCTTGCTCTGCCATGGAATTGTTCCCCTCAATTAGGCCAGGTATGTGAAGACTATGATTGTGGATTGATTGATGTAATTGGGTGATGAATTCCTATGATATTAATATGATTTCAGTATGTTATATATTATCCTATAATCTATAGGGTTCTCCCATGTTCTCATAGTACTTATTCATCTACGACGGACAACATTGGTACATTTTTTGCTCAGTTACTCATATGTTATATATTACATTTCCCTTTCTATGTGATAATTTCTTCTACCAGTTGTATCATATAACTATATATTAAAATAAGAAAATGTGATTTGAAATATATTATAAAAATGGTTATTGATTGTTTTACACTCTCTTGTCCATTTAAAATAAAAAAATTATCCCTTCTTCCCTATCTATCTATCATCAAGATTTTAAAGATCCCATTTATGGAATGAAATATGATTTAGATAAAAAAAGGAAATGGACAATGACATTTATTGATGAAAATTTCTATAAATATATGTTTTATAAATTGTGTATCAATAATGGAATTGAAAAATCATTTATTTAAAGGAAATGGATTACAAATAAACAGTTTGGGAACAAAATCTAAGTTAAAATACTCATGCGTATACATCATTATTATTTTTAGATTCTAATGTTGTTTCAATTTTGGTCATGATCACTTTGGGTGATGCTGACTTTTCATTTGGAGAGTGAAACATGGGATTACAAGGCTGTGTAGTAGCTATAAGGCTTAGTTGGTTTATTTATTTTCTATTTGGTTAAATCTCATGTTTTTTGTATAATTTTTTCATATATTTTTGTTTTAGATTATATATTTGAAATCTATATTTTTGTTTTTTATTGGTATAAAATTCTCCCTTTGGTTCTCGTTGATTCCATTAGAGCTTGTTTTTATCCTAGAAGGATCATTAATACCCCTCATGCCTTGTCAATGGCTGGCTCAGATGTTGGGTTCCAGGTCATATCTAGGTGGATCATGACAATAATCAATAAAGAAGTTATAAAATTCCCTTGATATTGGTAATAATAAAAAAGTAAAATAGAAGTGAAAAAATAGATAATTTTACAATAGTAAAGAGCCACAACTATAAACCATCACTGTAAAAATTATCAATTCTACTAGGAAAATTGAATCATTTTAGTCATTAATTAAACATATAATAGGATGTATATCAGAAAACTATCAATAATATATATATATATATATAACAAAAAAATAATGGAGATACATGACTGGAAAAATGATCCTAGATAGTATTTATGAAACACTTATCCCCAACCAACTCTACTAGACCGGCAACTTGATATAGGGTCCTATCACTTGGCCAAATCCAATTCAAAAAATTATACATGAAAAAAATATATAACCATGCATGATTTGAGTACTAAACGATATAAGAAACCACTAATTAATTCTTAGCATATGTGTAAAATATTCATAAGATTGTATGACCCAATTATAAGTAAATAAATAGATGGTTTGAAAAAATACACCCTTGTATTATCATATTGCACTAACCATGCCACAAAAAACCATTATCATACCAAATGTAATCAATATCAAAGGTAATCAATAAAAAATGGAAATGATACATATTTTTATCAGGAACAAAATAATATTATCTAGAATGAATTATTTTGAGGGAATCATATTATCCAATATGTAATGTGAGGTAAATTGTCCTCTAATGTTATGTTCCACTCGATAATCCATTTATATACTATTAATCATGGAATTTGTTTTAGGAGATAATTTATTTGTCCAACCACCATAACATACTAAATAATCCCCTTGACATATGGTCTAAAGGTTATTCCTCGCATATCAGCCAACAAAATAGAAGTATAATGAAATAAACATAATATATATCTTCCTATAAAAGAAAAAATACAAACTCCTCATGTGATAGGTAATATAGATACCTCACACCATTTATAACATACATCCAATACTATAGTAATTTAGCCTATAACATGATCCCATTGGGTCAAAATAACTCTAACTTATTACTCCCCAAAACAATTCTCTTGAGAAAGGATATATGACCCTCCAACAACAATGTTAATATAAAAAAATACATGACATTCCCATTTTATGATTCTATATCCTTAGAATATATTTAGAACTCATATTAATTTTATATAATAGTTTCTCATACAAACCCAAACTAATCCCAAATGACTCACATTAGTCGTATAAAACTCATAAAGAAATCCAAACCTTATATTTTAAAAAATATAAACATTCAATCATAAATAATATATTCTACCCACCTTTACTTTACACATGTAAAATCAAATCAATTTAGACTCCATCCGATAATGTAAAAAAATTAAATCACTAACTAGAAAACATATGCATCCGCATCCACAATAATAAACAAATCACATACAAACACTATACCACATTAAGGACTTCATACCTCATTAATAATTGATTACACTAACTAAAGGATTAAAACCCATTCAATACAAAACCACATAATATGTAATTTCCAAAAAATCACTATGGATTATAGATTCTCCATGAGAAATTAAGAAATCATAGGCTAAGGAAACACATAGGCCTATATTGTGTCAGACATACCAAAAATTAGCTAACACAATAAATTACACATTTCAAGGGAAATGAGGAGTCTTACTGGGGGCTTATAATCTTATGAGAAACCAAAAAATCATGGTTTGAAAAATTGATATCAAGGTAGGATAATAAGAAACCTAATAAATTTATAGTGTAAATTTAATAAAATTTTATTAGAAAACAAACCAACAATCCACTAGGTATTGAGTCATCCTAAACAGGTACACGAGGATCTACATGTCACATAGTAAACAATCAAAATTTTATTCAGTGAGGCTCAATTCAATAGAAGTTTTATACCTAATAAATCAAGAACATTACGGTCATACAAAAGTTATCTAATAACCATCTTATAAATTTTCAGCAGAGGTGACCTTGTTACATCTCATTAAATAAATCCTGATCGCAATTACACCTGGTGAAAATCTCTAAAAATTTAATAATATGTAATTATATTAAAAATGATTATTTAATTTAAACCCAAATTTTTAGATCCATAAAATAGTTTAATCTAAAATGGAATGATCCATATACATTACTAATTTACCTTTAACTGACATTTCATTATTAAATTATAAGAAATAATTTTTTTAAAAAAATTACAAAAATTAAATAAAAATATTGAATATATAATAATGTGAATAATTAATTCTTTAAAACTAAAAACTACAGTCAATAATATCCCCCTTACATGGAACTCCAGTCCTTTTTCTAATATGTTGGTTTTCTATTTCTGGTGAGTCTAATTGAAGTCCTCATAATATAGTCATTAGCATAAACAATATATCACTCCTATATAAGATTCAACATAAACTCCAAATCAATAGTACTTGGGAATATTCATATCTATTAAAATGTTATTGTAAGATAATATTTTTATACTTTAATAATAATAACATTACTATAAAATAATTCTACCATAGAATCAACCTCTATGTATTCAATTTCTGATTCATTATTTTTAATTATATGATAGTATTCTTTTATTACCTATATTTAGTAACATATTTCATTCTGTTCCAAATCAAATTTTGTGATATTTTTATTATATAAATTTGATATATTCTCTCTACTATGAAGGAGAACTAACCCTTATATTTATTTTAATAGGGATAAACCTAGATCATTTTTCATTATTAATATTTGTTATTATATATTATATAGTTTTATTTCTATAATGATGTGATATTTAAATTGGTTAGGGATATTGTTTACTAAATTTCACTCTATAATGTATTCTTATCATCAAATATATTCATTCTTCATTCCTTTATTTACATTTATCATCATATTATGTAGTCTGGTTGTGTTGGCGATGTCTGATGAGACGATTAAAAAAAATTCAAAAAGAGATGTTTCGTACAAATCAATGATATTTGTGAAACATTTACATTATTCAAATTATATATATTTGATATGAATGGTTATCAATATTTTATAGAAAAAAATTAATAATTACACACATAATTTAATAGTAATAGTGATTAATATTCATTGTGAACTCTTATTATTTTTTTCTAATTGAATAATTCTCATTATTGTATTTCATTCTTTGTTTTTTGCATCATCATTGAACTGTATTCAAATAAACACATATTTATTCATATTAAATATTTATTTGATATTCAAATATCCCACTATTTAATACAGTTTAATATATTTTTGTATATAAATAATTTTGATAATAAAAATAGTTTTAGTCAGTGTCTACAATGAGAGAATAACTATAGGTGATATACAAATATAATGAATGATAAAGTAATAATAATTTAATTAAATGAGATTCCTAAATAATATATTGAAAATAATATCACCGTATTTTTTTGGAGGCACTACACTTTCACAATTTTTTTATCGGAAAAAACATTGAAAATTAAATATTAAAATAATTAAACATCATTACAAAAGTATTTCACTATGAAATACTCATTTTAGCTATTATTTTCCTATTTTACTATGTTTTATCCATCCCATTTGGTCTTATTTTTTGGTTAATTATAATTATAACTTTATATACATACTGTGCAACATATTTTGGAGACTTTAACAGTTTTGTGTGTGATTTTGTTTGAAATACGTTACATTCTTTCACAACAACTACCCTGATAATAAAAATGGGTTTTTCGAAATTCATGTTTATTTAGAAAAAGAAGTGTATTTTAAAAAAAATATAATGAAACCATATAATTTAGTCTACTTGGTGAAAATTTTAAGGAAATTTATTAATGAGATAAATGAATCATTGAAAATATAGATCGTTGATCATTTAGCCTAAGTGATCTAGAGACATTGTATTCTTTCTTGAATATAATTTGACTATAGTATAATAATTTTTCTTCCACTACTAGTTGAAGAAATCCATAACATATGAAAAATAATAATAAAAACAATAAGTAAAATAGATTATAAAATATAATCCACTTCCTTAGTAATGTAGCTTTATCCCAAATGTATTCTAGAATTTAATGTTTCTTGCAGATATGTTTCCCGGATTTGAAAATGGTTTTAATATTATTTATATTATATTTATAAACCTAAAATTATTATTTTATTATATTGATTAAATTTATTAGAAAAGACTCGGTAAAGAACAGATATTTTGGATCCTTTCAATCAATAATCCCTTCAATATCCTTTTTAATAGACAACACCAAACTAATGAAACACCCAATAATAACAAACAATGTAATATTAAAAATACATGAATAATAAAAAACAATTTCATAAAATAATAATATTAAATAAAAATAATAATATATTTTTATTCACTTTGATTAATATTTTCAAAAACATTTCCTTTAGAAAAACCATTTAAAAAATGGTAATGTATTTTATATAAATATATTAAATTAATTACAGTTAAAACTCAATCATTATAGATAATATTTATATTTATGAAATAATATAACAATATTTAACAAATATGAAATATCTATGAACCAATATTAAACACATATGAAGTTTAAAAATGTTATATTTTAATAAATGTGTTTTTTTAATATTAAATTTTAATTTAAATTTTTTTTTTAAAATTTATAAATTTTAGTTTGACAAAAAATAACAATATTTTTGTCTTCAACCAGTTATTATTATCATATGATATATTTTTTGTAATTTTATCAAATCATAATAATTTTTAGTTGAATAGTGTAAAATATAATTTTTTTTCAAATAACACGAATTGTACGACATTATTAGTATATATTTTGTCATTGTAAATTAATGGAATAATTTTATAAGAACAAATATTTATTTTAAAATTGACATTATAATTTAAAATGATTATTTATTTAGAATTTAGTATTTTATATTTTATAAATAATGTTATATTTTTTAAAAAAAGTATTAAATAGTCTATACATGTATTATTTTAAAATAAAATTTAATCTCTTTTGGAAATTTATTTTTTAAAAATATATTAAAATTTTAGAATTATTTAGTCAAAATTGTTAAATGAGAACCATTTTTTTTTCATAAATAACGAATTAACTAGATAAAGACAATATAATGTGGGTAAATATAAAATAATAAAAATGAGATACATTAGACATAAAGGGTAAAAATATTTTAAAAAATCTAATTGGAGTTTGGATGTGTTTCATGACCTTATCTAATATCCACTATATTGTTTCTTATTTTATGAGTCACTTTTTTTAGAGTGACTTCCCTTTGATGAATATTTGTGGAATTTAAAAAAATGCCTTCCCATTTCAATAATAAACGAGGATTTTCTCTCATCATTATCCCTCACACAAAAAAATTATTAGGGAAAAAGTATCACCAATCATGTCCACCAAAATAATATCCAACTTAATAAGCTAAATTTATTCTCAAATAACCATCACTCAAAGGCTCAATCCCCTTTGAAAAAAGATAATCCAAGATGTGAGGTATAAGTTCATAAACACTATTTTATTTTTCTTTTTTTTCATTCTTATTCCTAAAGTTTCATTTCAATACATTATAATGAAAATATAATTATCATTCTTATACTATATTTTAATAACAATGATGGTAAAAATATTAATTGCCCGCTTCATTTTGATTTATATAAATGAATATGTGAATCATTTGTTGTTTGTACTACATCCAACACAACCCAACATGTTTCATACTTCTTCACCACAAAAAAACTGTATATTAATGATATTAATAAATAAATATTATTTTAAAATAATTATTATGGTTATGAAATAATAAACTATATTACTTATTTCTCTTATTTTATATAAATAAAATCATTATCCATAATAAACATTGGACAACAACATCCATGTAACGATGTATCTTCATTTTTCATTCAAGAACATACTCACATGTATGGTCATTGGGAAGAGATTAAAGGATGAAAATTATTTTAACGATTTTATTATGGTTATATGATAAATAATTTGTTAATGTAATATTGACTTGACCAAAAAATGGTTAATGTTAGATCAATTGTTTAAAATTAGAAACCTAATAGTAAAACAATATTTTTTCAATATAATGTATAATCTTCAGTTATTCAAAATTATATTGTAACAAACTAATAAACAATAAATAATCTCATTATCCTTCAATTATAATTATATTAGAATAAAACCATCCCATAATCATTCTTTAATCATGGTGGGTTTTTATTTGGGCATGTTTCACTGTATAAATGCCCAATAATCAACATTTATGTAATTGTATTATTCAATTATAATGATATTTCAACCAAACCGTCTCATAAGAATCATTTAATCATGGTAAGTTCAAATTTGGGACTGTTTATCCACATACATTACCAATACAATAAATTTACATAATGGATGACTATGTGAAAATATTTGATTATAAAATATGTTAAAATTATGTAATTAATTCGATTATTTTGGTTTTGTTATGGATATATAAATACTTAAGACCTTAATCAAGAAAACATCTTCAATACATTATGTATCACCAAAACATGATCATCATCGATTTCATCTTCATGAATCATAACCAATACTATATTGAATTAATATTATAGATTTATAAAATATCATTTAAAATATTTTGGAATAATATAAACAATCTAATATTTTTATAATTTTTGAAAATAATATATATAAACATGTATTTTACAAAATTAGTTCGAAGTGAAAAATATTACTTACATCAGGTATTTAAAATAGGTTATTAGTAGATTATATATATATATATAATTTATAAATTAAGAGTATTAATGTTTAAAGTTATTAATAATGTTCTTGTAATGAATATAATGAACATAATTTATATTTTTATGATATTTTGTGCAAGTTCAGAATTGATCAAGATTGAGGTATGTGGTTTTGACCTCAAACTCCTCTGTTTGAGATATTTTATTATAAACTAGATTTATTTAATTTGGAGAATATTTTTTGTAATTTAGATATTAAATCATGGAATTACCTTTTTTAATTATATTTAATGTTATGTTTAACGTCCTATAATTCATGATTTTTCCCCTCCAGTTATAAGGGGTTTTTATGTTTAGTAAATTGAAATTCATTGAGTTATAATTCATATTATATAATATTTTTCATATAAATGTATAAATTATACACAATAATTGTATTATGTTGTGTTTTATCTTTTCTTTTTTGGATTCTAATTTTTAACATATAAAACATTTTTTAGAATGTTTCTTACATAAAAAAATATATTGTCTACAATGGAATTTGGTACCTATTTTCTCCTTCATTGAATTATATAACATCTTTTGAATATAAAAATTCATTTAATTTAAAATTTTATAGGATGTTATATTTCATATTTTGGGGGGAATATATCTATTGATTCAAATCTTCCTACTTTATTTATCAATCACAAAAATGTATAACATTATAAATAATGAATCTCTATATATGAATTATATCTTTGTTCTATGAATATATTTTCCTTATAAAATTTTGACCTTTTTATTTGGGATAGATAATATGGATTATTTGATATGATTATTTAAATCTATTTACTCCAACAATCATAATTTAAACACTATACTATTTTTATTATGCGGATTTTCAATGAATATTATTTGAAAATATTTTCCATCCAATATTTCATTTGATAAACTTTATGGTTTTTCAAGGAATCATTTATGGAGGTAAAATTTTAGAAGTAAATTTTTTCCCAAAGTATTCTTAACTCTTTTTTTAAAAAGTAGTTATTAAAATATAATCATAACTATTTAATTTTATGAGTTTTTGGAAATATTCTCATTTATAAATCTTATGGGAACATATATTTAATCTGAATTTAGTATTTTATATGAAACTTTCTCTGCCGTGTTTTTTTATTCTAAATGAGAGATTATTTTTCATCTAGATTTATAATTTATCTTTCATAAAATATTTTCAAAATATAATATATGATAGTAGTTTCCAAATATGTTTTCACAAAACTTTATAAAGGGTATTTTATCAAAGTCACTATCATATGACATATTTTCTATAATCTTGAATGAATTATATTTTCCAATAGTATTACATAATATTATTAGATAAATATTTTATTTCAAATGTTATATAATTTTATAAGTATTTATGGAGTTATAAATTATTTACTTATGTGAATCTACTTGAATAGAAATAGTAACTCATTTTTGTTCCATATATTATATCATTATGTTATTAATATATTAATGTAGTAGATAGATATAAATATTATGAGGTTGGTGAGACCTATATATACCTCCAATTTATTATGTAAACGTTTATTTCCCTTGAGATATAAAATTTATATAAGTAGATTAGTGAGAATCTTGGATTATAAAGTATGAGTACGATGAATTTTGACTATAATTAAATTTTATATGTGAATAGGTTTGAGTGTATCTATGATCCAAAATGTTGTGTGTGATAGTTTTAATCTATACTCATATTATTTTGTTTGAATATTTTGTTAATTCAATATTTTTAAAAAAAGGTGAGTATTAAGACATTGTGCTCAATGCACATTTTTGAGGGGAATGGGTTTGTGAGTACACATATTCACAATGATAATGAATACTATTTTTATTTATACTAAACTATATGTTTTTTTAATGGCTCATGATTTATTAATTATGTGTTTTCTTCCTAGTTTTTAGTAATGTTTTGATCATTTGATGTTATATGTCTATCTTTCATGTTTATGGAAAGATGATTTATGATAAATGATTTGATGGGTTATTATTTTATTATATATTTTGATTATTCCCATATACTCTTCTTATGAAGACTTGTGATCATTTATTATTTTCACTTATGTCTACCCCTACTAATCCCATGATATCAACTTTTCCTTATACTTTTATTTACCTGGGTTTTGATGATAACTGATATGTAATATGTGACTAGAATGGTATATTATGAGAATAATTTATAAGAGATATGAATGAAATTATATAGATTTATTGATTAATATGATAGTGGAAAGGCGCAAATCAATTATGTTGAAACGAAATGATTTATAATAGTTAATATTGGGTCCAAACATTATTAAAAAAACATAACCTAATGGGTCTTAGAATTATAGTTTAATTAATTTTTCTTATTTCATTTAATTAATAAACTATTTGGTCTTGTTCTATTCTAGTTGGTACCATATAATTGTTCTGATAAAATTATTGTTTATGATGTTATTTTTCTAGGATAATTTGGGAGTTTGAAATGTCATAAAATTTTGATAGGTTATGGTTTATAAAACTGTAAAATGTATCTAAAATACTTCATTTTGTTATATTGAATATCATATAATTTTATTATTTGGATAAAATAACAACAGTGAAAATCCTACGTAAATCTCTACTCGATATTCATGAGTATATAATGATATATTTTTGGTTTTGGTATGTATAGGTTTAGTGTGTTTCCATGGAAATATATCTTTATTTATATACTACCAAGTGGATAAAGGATTTGGAACTATTTTACCTTGGGGAAATAACCTTTAAGGGGGCGTGTTGGGTAAAAATCCACCTTGACCTGGTGAATGATAACTATACATAACTACACACTTTTTAAGACACTCTAACGGGATATTCATTGGTTGATTATTTTCTTTAAGAAATTATGTTAATAAATATGAGATAAATCATCTTAAATTAACCATGATATTCCCATGAGAGTTACTTGATTTATAAATGATGAAATTGTTGAAAAGGAAGTGTCATAATTTAAAATGAAGTTATCATTTGAGAAGGAATCGTATAACTTATTTTTAGTAGTAATATACAATTATTCATTTATATATTATCATAACCATTTTGGTTACAATATTTTTTTAATATAGGATAACGAAGATAAATATGTGAAAGGTATGTATCAATAACACTATTTCTTATATCATAATATGGGTGAATACCTAAATAGATAAGAATCACTATATAATCTTACTATGATTGAAATGGGGCATTCTACAGTCTTACCCAAGGTATTTAGGTTGATATAATAATAAAAAAATAATTAGTGATAATATTTGCTCTTTTCACAAGTGGGTGAAATTTTATGAACATATTTTAGTATATTCTGAAATTTATGTACGTTATATGAAAATTATATGAATTTTTCAACAATAGTATAATTTAATGTTTTTGTAACTAATACAAAATGAAATTAATTACATTGAAAACTTATTTTATGATAGGATCTTATACTTGTTAAAAAATAATGAAAAACATATGATTTAGGTACGGATAAAACATAGGTTTAATATAAACATGATGTTGAGATAATAAATAGTGGTATTAATTTGAGTTAGTAAGACAATATGTATTGGTAAAAATTGGATTATTATTTGATTCTTGATGTTTTTTGTGATTTTTATGTCATTTTATGAAAATATATTGACTAGTTTGTTGTTTTAGGCAAACAATGTAGAATATTAGAGATAATTTTAGATTAATATATTATTTACAAATTCATTATATTCATGTAGATTCAAATTGTTTTTCTAGAAAGGTATACTTTAGAGAATATTTGATTTGGGTAGAAATAATCAATGTTATGGGGGGAATGTTATATTGATATAGCCTAAGATAATAGAAATATGACACATTGGATGCTATATCAAAAAAAACTTATATATAAATAATACCATGTAGTAGTTTTTTAAGTAATGAATGATTAAAATTATTAGGGCATAATTTATTTCATGTGGTATAATGTAATGACTCATATCTTTTTATCCTTTAAATAAATAATTTCTACAATATCATTTGTCACATGTGACACAAATCCAATGAAACAACTGAATATAAAACCATGATATATTAAAAATACATGAATAATATAAAAAGTAATATATAAAATTATAATTATAAATTAATATTATCATATATTATTTTCATCTTTGAGTAATATTTTAAAAATATTTTTTTAAATAAACCTGGTAAAAAGTGTTTTGTATTTTACATTGATAAATATTTTTTATAATAGCTAAAATATAATCATAATAGGTATAATATTTATTTTTAAACCACTTTTTCAGTATTTTGAAATTTATAAATATATATGATATAACACTAAAATCACACACCATTTAAGACATCATTTTTAAAAAAATTATTTTTCTCAATTTATTGGATTTTGATTAAAATATTATATATATATATTTTAACAATAATTTGAAAAAGTAAAAAAAATTCATTTAAAATGTGTTTATTATATTATGATGACATTTATGGATTTTTCTAAAAAAACTCTTCCTAGGTGAATGTGGGAGAATACGATTTTTATAAATAAAATTACCTTTATTAAAATAGTAGTGTATAAGTATGTATTGGATATTACAGAAAATAATTCTAAAATATTAAATATTAATTTTATAAAAAAAATTATGATTTTAAAAATGTAAAATGGAATTTTAAAACCCATGTTATCCATTTTATAATTTTAGATATTTTTTTAAAAACAAATTATACAATTATTATTTTTAAAATTAATTTCAATCACTTTTATAAATATAATAGTATTAAATAGATTCCAAAATTGTAATTTGTGTATTAAACTTTTATAGTAATAACAATTTTAGTTTTGGACATCAATGATAAATAACCTATTTAAAAACTACTTACTATGGTAGAAACATAAATTGTAAAAACAAGTAACCTTAGAGGTATGTGGACAATCCTGTTTTAAAATATATTTCTAATTGGGTAGTGGAGTTTTAGAACTACCTTATATCATTTTACCTCCATTATTTCAAAATTTTAGAGACACTTACCATGATACTTATATCCTATTATTGAATATTTTATTGATTTATAGAAAATTCCAAAAGTTAACGAGGATCTCTTCTTCTCACTTACCCTCACAGAACAAACTGATTATTTTAATCTAAAATATACAAAATACATTCCTTGATAGTAATATAATTTTTTTAGTTTTTTTATTCTTAAAATACCATCCCTCAAATGCATAACCACCTTGTAAAAGGGATAGTCCAATAAGTGATATTTTAGTTAATATCCTCTATTTATTTTTCCTATTTCATTAAGTGATATTATTCATCATAACATTTATTTTAACTATGATATACTGATAAAATAAGTATCATTATTATATGTGTATGTTATTTCAATTATTTCACATATATTAACAACCAACCCCTTTACTATTTAAAAAAATAAACGACAGAATCATGTGTTGTGAATACTAGCACCCCCATGATGTTATAAGACTTGTTTTCCTTCTCCATATAAATATAAGGGTCACATAGAGAAATTTAATAAATAATTATTTTTTATTATAATTTATTGATTATGAAACTATAAACTATTTTAGTCATTTCTCACATTCAATGAAAATGGATGTTTCTAACAAGGAATACCTGTGGACTACCGCCTCCATAGGAAAACTGATTATAATTTATATATTAATCAATACATTACATGGATTCTAACAAGTATGGGATAAAAAGAATTAAATATTTATTTATGATATTACAAGTATTATTTAATGAAAAATTTTATATCATAATATAGATTTTTCAATTTCATAAAACGTGTATACACAGAAGAATATGATTTTTTTATAAGTACTGACATTATATAAATTATATGATTTTTATAATTCATTAAAATTATGATATATCACAATATTATCTGATTAATTTTATCATTATTCTTCTTGTATAATGATTTCATTGAAAACCCATCTCATAATCACTTATTAACAATGGTAGGATCATGTTTGGGACGATATAACCACTTACATGAAAAATAACATGGATTTATGATATAGATGACCATGAGAACATATTTAATGGTATAAATTGTTATTAATATTTAAAAAATAATTTTTGGTTCTATTATTTTTATATCAACATTTAAGTAAATATCTAATATAACCACTTCCATTTATTATGTGCCATCAAAACACGATCGTTGTCGATTTCATATTCATGAATTATAAGCAGAATTACATGGAAAATAATTTTATATTTATGATAAATCCAGATAAATCTATTATCAAACAACTTATGATTTAATAATGATGTAATTTGAAAAATTATTGGATATAAATGTGACTTTTATAAAACTAATTCATTGTGATAAACATTACTTACATCTATTGTGCAAAATAAGAACCAATAACTATTATATATAATGATTATATATGATTATTATCAATATTTTAGTTATTAATAATATTCATGGATATTTATTTAATGAATATATTTCACTCATTGTAGAAATTTTGTGAAAGGTAAAAATCGACCAGGACCCAGGAAGGGGATTTTTTTGTCTCAAGCCACTGTCTTTTATAAATTTTATTATTATTCACCTAATTTTTTTCATGTGGTTTACATGATACCCAGTTGAGTTATTTTATCATTTACATTTTTTACCTTATTAATTGATGGAAAATTTAAATCTTACTCATTGAATAATTTATTATTCTCTTCAAATTGTATGTGTTTTTTATAAACTCAATTCGCATTCATTGAGTTATAATTTTTCTTCTTGAACATATTTCAAATATGTTGTAATTTATTATGTATGATTATATAATATTGTGTTTTCTCATAAAATTACGGGATTTATATTTTTACCACATAACTCCCTCTTGAAAATCATTCTCACTTCATAATCTATATTATTGTAATTTAATTTAACAACAGTAATATCTTTCTTGGAGTTATATGGATTCTTATAAGCATATATTTTTAATTAGTATCAAATTTGTTAGGTTTTTCACTTTTATATTTATGGTGGAATGTCCTTTTTGATTGTTATATCTATACATGATTTTTATCTCATCCAAAATACAACTGTTATCAGGAAATAAACTCTATATCTAAAGTGGATCTCTTTTTAAAGTCAATATATTACATCTCTCTATTATAATCCCATGTTTTTGGGAAACTAAAATGGATTATTTTCTACATTTTATTAATTATCATTACAATAATAATAAAAATAAAAATTGAATAATATTTTTATGATTTTTCTAAAAAACAATTGTATTTCTAATTCTTTTTCACTAAAAATTTATTTTGATAATCATTATCATTTTTCATTTAAATAATTTATTGAATATTTTTTCAAAGTTAAATGTTCTCCAAAATTTTCTATAAACCATTTCTGAAATTAACTTCAAAAGTTACCTAAAATTTCATCATTTTATAAATATGTTGAAAATGATATATTTTAACATTTTCCTTGGAAAAAAATCATTCCCCCTTTAGATTTTTGTTTGAAACTTTCTCTTATTATATTCATGGATTCTAAAAGAATATTGTTTTCTCCATGATTTAAAAAATATCAATTTTAAAATGATTTCATAAGAACATTGATATTTCTTATTTATAAATATATTTTTAAAACATTTACTAAAAGTACTTTTCATTTTTGTCATTTTCCTTTGACATATTCTATATTATTTTTTTAATATTTTTATTTTCCTAGAGACTTACTAAATATATTTAGATATAAATTTATTATACAATGGAATATTTTTTTATGGATTGATTTATTAATGTTTTACTTATAATATTTCTTTTTAAAAGTAGATGAACCCCCTTTTCCAATTTTTTTAATTTGATGATATCATAATTGTTTTAATTTAAGTCACAAATGTATATATTATGAGATTAAAAGGACTAATATCTCTCTTTAATGAATTGTGTCGAGGATTTTATCTAATGAGAGAGAAATTTTATACAAACAATTTATAGAGTATACTTTTTTATAAAGGGTGAATGTGATTGGGTTTAGATCCACAGAATATTTTATATGTTAATTGGTTAGCGAGTAGCTAGGTTTAAAAATAATGAATGTAATGAAAATTATAACTACTCTGAATAATAAATGATAAAATATTTGTGAGATTCTTGTGTCAAAAGTGTGTGTGTTTAATGGTATTTATCTCTACTAAAATAGTTTTTCATGAATATATTGGTGGGAAGACCATTTTAAATGATAATAATTCCTAGGATTATTTGTATACGAATTTTTTATATGTCACATGGCACATGATTTCTGTATCATGTATTGTTTTTTTTATGGTAAAGGTTTTTCCATTTTATTGTATTTGTACATATAAAATATTTACAGACACATGTTTTTAATCAATGTTTTGTTTGGGGTTTGAATTTATTATGTATCAATATTATACACGTTCACACATATTTTGATCACTTATGATCACTTGTTATTATAACTTATATTTACCCTTATTAAGCATATGAACTCACCATTTACTATGATTCTGTTTTCCCATGTAATTTTGAAATTTAAACTATTAGATTGATTTAAAATGGTACTCAATGAGAATAATTTATTTTTGTTGTTGAAAAAATGTTTTGGATTAAGCGTTTTCTCGCATAGTGGATTTGAAAATGTCTATTGTTTTATAATTACAAAAAAGAGTAAATATTTTCTCCTTATTTTATAATTCTATAAAAATAAATTATAATGGGATGTATTGTACAAAAATAATTCCCTTAATCCATGTAATTACTAAATTATTAGGTATGGGGAGGTGATAAATAGAATTTTACCCAACATTATGTGAAGAATAAGAGAAACAATTATCTACCTCCTGAATACTGAAGTAAGTGTTTAGTAAAACTATAATTAGCACCATGGAGTTATATTATGAGTATAATTTTTCTAATAATGATGATGAATCTAATCATTAATCTAATATTCTATGTAATTCTTTTTTTTTCAAAAATACATGTTATGTTATTGAAAATATAAATATTTAAATCTTTGGAAAACACTTTTAGAAGTTGAGATTAAATTGAGGAAAAAATTCATTAAGAATAAATTATTTCATTTTATTGGATTAATTATATATATATATATATAATGGTAAAAAATGTAAATATTTTTATTAACTAGTTTTTTTATTAAACTTTTGAGGAAAATTAATCTAAAATTGAAGAATAACAAATTAAACATGAATTACATGAATTTTTTTATAAAATTTATGTTATCATAGTAATAGAATATAAATAAAATTATTTAAAAAATTTAAGTGTTTTCATTACTAAAAATAATATTTTTTGTTAAATGGATATTAAAAAATTTAGGTTTACACATTTATGGAATATTTTTATGAAACATAAGATTTTGTAGAGAAAAATATGTATTTAAATGGATTTTAATAGAAAACAAATCCCTTTTTCTGATAAACTAATCAATAAACTTGATAATAATTTTTGAATTTAATTGGATTTTCAATGTTTGTGTTACACACAAAATTAAATAACATTTAATATATATTTAATTGTTTTTTGGAAGTTATTTTTATATTTGTGATCAACGGGATGGTATTAAATGATTTTGAAGCTTTTGAAAATATATATGTTTGTTTAGTTAGTGTGGGGAACATTATTCTAAAACATTTATTTTGAACTAACATAACATTGCATCCATTAGAGGATATCGATAAATTTGTTTTCAATTATGTAATTTTTGAATAATTTATTTCTAAAATTAATTTTCACATAAAAATATATGTAATAGTAAATATAATTGTTTTTTAAAGTATAAATGAATATAATATCATATATTATAAAAGAAAATTAAAAATTAATTTTATAAGAAAATATATTAGTGGTTCATATTTTTCATATAAAAAATTATAATCTTTATCAACATTATCCATTTAAAAAATGATAAATTCTTTTATAGTAAGGTGAAATGTTGTTTTACATTATTTTTTTACAATGAAAATGGGAAACTTATCACGGTACAAATTTTTCCCTAAAATCAATTTTTCTACAATATATATTTTATCTTGATTTCAAAATAGTGATTTTTGATAAAAATTTATTAAATTGAAATTTGGTACCATGGGTTTTCTTTGATAGAAAATGGAGTATGGTTGTTGTTTTTTGTCAATCCAGATTAGGTGGATCAAGGAGATTGTAGGTAATGTTTTCTTATTATTATGGTTGGAATAAGTACTGATGGTGGTGCAGTTTCCCAGTCTCCGTCAAATACTTGGTCCAGAAAATCTAGAGATTGTTTTTTTAGAAAAGGATGAGTTTTGGAAAGTAAATTTTTGAATGATAACCATGTTCTGGGAACAGATCACATTTCACAAATTCTGCTATGCGGAGTGGGGAATCAAGAAACGAAATGTAGGAATAGTTTGTGAAATTCATAGGAGGAACGATCCACGGTGCGAACGAGGTTAACATTTAATAATTGTGGTTAGAAAGAAGTCTCATTTTATAAAAAATTCAATACGGTTCATTGGATGACATGTCACTCAATTATGGTAGAGTTCTGCGAAACTGTGAAAGGTATTATTTGCTGAAAGAAGGTGGAAATTTGTGCCACTACATTGGGATAATGATGGTATGTGGACTGTATAAGGAAAATAGTTCACATGAGATATTTGGTAAATGATGAAGGTGGTTATGCAATGTAGATTTGGAAAATTTCAGTTTAGTGGATTATGATGAACTATATCCCTATTAAAGGAGAACTAATCCCTTCATTAGGGGGTGTATTTGGGGATTAAAATTTGTGCGGAATTTGGTGAAAAATTTAAGTAGTTATTGAGAATAAAACCACACAATTACTTTAATTAAAAGATTATGTGAATTCACTGAAGCCTAGAAATTTCATGGAATATAGTATTTGGATGAAGAATGCATGTTTATAAGAAGATATCACTTTGTTGGAGATCCAGAACACAGTAAAAGAACTCAACCCATAGATTTCAAGCAGCACATGGTGGGAACGCATAGACATTCTATGGAGTGGAGATGGTTCGCGGAGTGGAGGCAGTATGTGGAACAAGGGATATTCATGAAAGGGATTTTGTGCATGAATAACATCAAGGTGGATAACATAGACAATTTCTGAAGGAAGGATACTGAGCAGGTTTGTGGGGCAGACATATTACATGGTGCCATTAAGTACGTTGAGGAAGAAGGTTAGTTTGTAGAAGATCAGTTCATGAACTATTAGTATTAGGAAATTTGAATCACATATGTGGGTAAAAATAGAACATCAACAAAACATACTTCTTAAATTTATGATTCATGATTTAATTAAAATATATTTAAGATTCCTTCAAGTAAATAAATTGAGTTAATATTATTCCCAACGGAGTGACCAAGCATGAGTCAGTAGACGTTATTTGAGGGATGTAATGTGTTATCCCTAATACCAAGTCAAAGAAGTTTTCCATGAATATATTGGATTTGCTAAACGTTTTTACTCCAAAAAAGTGATTATTAGGGAATATTGGTATGAATGGAAACCTGTTGGTTTATACTCTTTTGATGAAACCATTCATGGTGAACCAAGTAAAATTTTCATGTATTTTCTTTACATGTGATTGTTTTTCTAGAGTTTTTCTCCATAGAGGTTAAACAGGTTCCTATCAACATTGGATTAATATCCTTCAGTGTAAAAAAAACATTTGACACCGTGATTCCCCCATCCCCTCTTAGGGTGTCCTAGTGTCCTTCAAGTGGTATTAGAGTGTAATGATTGTTGGTGATAAATTGTAACTTCATTTATAAAATATATAATACATTAAATGTCAGTGCAGTACCCCTCTAGGATGAAAGAGAGATTCATATTTTGAATAATATGAGGAGATATCATCTATGAACTCTTAGATTAGAACTCCAATTTTCAACTGCACATTGAATAAAGGTCCTTAATCCAACAAGGATTTCTATGAATGATATAGATAGGAAAATATTTGATATAGATTCCAAAGCCCAAAATTCCCTCACTACATCTCTTTTAGATTAGATATATTTTAATGTGAAGAGTTTAACATAAAAAATTATAATATAGAAAAAATATGAGAACATATATGAAGGAAAAATCAATATAAAGAAGGAAAAACTCTATGCTTTTTTACAATAGGTTTTATGATCTAAAAAATTCATACTAATGGAAATAATATTTCTTTTTTAAACGAATTATTAATGTATTTTGAGCAGTATGTGTACTTGTTGGGGAAATAAAAGGCATTGATATTGTAAAAAATTCATGGGACAACATCTGTAAATTTACAATGCAATGTTGTCCGCACATGAGAAAATGGATATCTATAAACGTCATTTTGAAGATTTGCTGAGTATTATGATGGATTAGAAAATAAGAGACAATTTTAAAGATTCAAAGACTCATGTAAGCATAGAAATGGAATTCAAATCCATTAAAAAAACTAGAAATCTAGGATATAGTGTTGACAAAGACAACAAGGAAAAATATTTTCTTTCTCTCATTTCTATGAAATTCCTGAATGGAATTGTGAAATTTGAAGGAAATTTACCTATGGCTTGATTTTGTTATAGTATAGTTTGTCACATTTCCTCTCAGTTCCAAAGAATGTTTGTTGATGAAGAAAGTGAAACTAGAGACATTCAAAAGCCTCAAAAATAGTTTTTCAAATTTGAGACTTCAAATATATAATAACAATAAAACGAAATAGTATTTTATATGAAGAATTAGAAGATGAGAATAAATTATTTACGTAATAGGAAAAATAATTTATTTCTATAATCCATGCTTACACGATGGATACAATTGAAAAAATAGAACCATCAGATGATAATACTGGAGATAAATTTTTGAAAACTATTGTAGATCCTATTTTTCATCCTAAGGATGATTTTGGTAAGATTGAGAATCATTGTAAGAGATGAAATAAGTGGAGAAAAGTTTTGGATGAATGATCATAATATGTTGATCAACGTTAAGCTAAAATTGAACTACTAGAATTTTTTTTTAAATTTCAATCACCAATCCTAGAGAGCACAAAAAAGGCATTAGATCTAAAATTCGAAATTGAAGAATTCTGAAAATGTTATCAATGACCTTACCCTGAAACTGAAATGGGATTCCATGAATATTCAATTTATAGAGGAATAATTTATTACTCTAAGGATTAAACTCAAAAGTGAATCAATCGCAATGGAAACAATGAAGAAAATATAGTTCTGAAAATTTTCATATGCTGAGATGATGGAGAGAGTTAGGCATGGGTCCAATGAAGTTTAAAATATTTTGAATGTATAGTTCCCTTTATTCATGTGTAATTTTAGAATCAACTTTTATTCTCAAACATCAAATGAAGGAAATAAAATGTTTTAAAATAAATGTAATTTAAAATTTGGACAAGTTGAAAAGTCACCAGAAGTGAAAAAGTATAAACATTCAATTCAAACTGAATGTATAACTAAAAAAATTACCAAGAATCCTGAGCGAATAGGAAGTCAATATACCCTCTTATTTAAATTTATATGTGAATGAATAGATGTGAAAATACATTCACAATAATGAAATGTCAATTATGGGGAAATCTGGGACAAACCATGTCATACAGTGAGGATTCATTGAGATACACGTATGGGGAAGAAATTAGAAGTAAAAAAAGGTTAATGAATTCATATCATATTTTTTATAGTTGAAATAGTTTCTATGGATATTATTTTCAATGTTAAAACATTGGCTATTGAGATGTTAATTTTAGGTAGAGAAATGATAACAAAAATTCGTACAGAACTTAGAGACAATTCAATACTCGCTAACCGGATGATATTGCTCTTAAAAATAGGTTTTCTATGAATGTGAATGAATATTATTATTCTGAACCTACTAACATGGAATAGCGATATGAAAGACCATCTTTTTCCTCCAATAAATCTAAAATTTCATCTAAGAAAAATGTGAAAATTGGAAAATCCATCTTTGCAGAAGTAGCACTCAAAGATACCAAGAACATCATCACAAGGATTATTAACAGTGGATACTCATCACATGTGATGGTAAATGGATTCCTATTAATGAATATCGATAAAAAATTTGACTTAAAAGTGAGATTTTGTAATGATGGTTCTTTGATGATCAATGATAGTGAAATTACTGAACATGAAAATTGTGAGTTGAAGAGGACTAAAGTTCATTCTATGGATGGGTTAGTTCACAATCTCTTGAGTGTGATCCAGCTCTGTGAATTATGAATTGTGGTTATATTCAATTAAAAGGGGTTAAATATAAAGGGAAGAACACATAATTTTGTCATGAATGTATATGCAACTGTTGGAAACTTATATCAAGTTGATATTAAAGAGGACACTTTCTTCATGACAGTTGAAGGAGCGAACAACTTGTGGCACTGTGGGTTTCGTCACATCAATCAACAAGATATTGAAATAATATATAAAATAAATATTTTTATGGAGATCCCAAATCTTATTTTTGAACTATAGAAGACTTGGGATGATTGCATATGAAGAAAATTGGTGTGCATATCCTATTTTCTAATGAATAATAAAGAATAAAATCATCTTAATCTCATTCATACAGATCTATCTGATCCCATAGAAGAATCTAGAACATATGGAGAAAGTTACTTCATCATTTTCAATGATGATTAATGTAGAATATATTTTGAGATGGTTATACATAAGAAACGACATGTTCTTGATTGAATGAAAACATATAGCTGAATGGTAAATAATTATATAGGACGAAAATCAATGTTCTATAGTCTAGAAATGGAGGGGATTACACATGCATTAAATTTAAAAATAACCATAAGAAACATGGAATAAAAAATTGGTTGGATTCTGTGAGAATCCCACAAAAAAATGGAGTTTTTAAGCACTAGAATCGAAAAGTGAATAGTAAGGGAAGAACTATGCTAATTGAGAGTCATTCCTCTTTCCATTACTAGAATATGGAAATTAAAGATTCATATTATATTCAAAACTGAACAGGGCTTTACATGGGGGAAACCAAGACACCCTATGAGTTATTTCATGGAAAGAAGCCCCATTTGAAGTATTTTGGTGTTCATGGAAGTAACTACTTTATCCGAAACAAAGAATAAAATCAAGGAAAGTATGGTGATGCTGAAGATAAAAGAATATTACTCAAAAATTCAATGAATATAAAATAATAAATATAATTCAATAAAAAAAAATTGGATAACATTTGGAAATATTTCATTTTAGGATCATTGATGATAAAACTACGAATGTCTCAAAAACATCATCTACTGATGTGGTTGATGATGAAGATGAATGTGGACATAAAAACAAATTCAAATAGAAAAGATCAAGAACTCATGAAAAACACATAGGAATCACAACATGATGTTGAATCAGTATAATAACCAGAAGTTGAAACCATAATTGAAGAAAATTCTTCTAAACCCCAAAAGAGAAATTGGATATCATAAATTTATCAATCCAACATCATTAGGGATTGGAGTGCACCCACAATAACAAGGAGAATAATAACTAATGAACAATAATTATTCCTTTTAGTTGTAGAACCATTGTCATTTGAATATATAGAAAATCATGAATCATTGGTTATGTTCATGAATGATGATTTAGATCAGACAGATAAGAACCAAACATATGATCTTTTTAATGGACTAAAAACCCACAATTTTATTAGTACAAAGTGGATTTTCAAAAATAAATTTGACAAGCATTGAAATGTGATCAGAAATAAAGAAAGACTGGTGTGTAAAGTATTTTCACATATTGAAGTTGTTTATGTTGAAGAATAATTTTCTTTGGTTGCAAGACTGGAGTTAAGAGGACTATTTCTAGTCATAGTAATTCAAATTGGATATAATCTATGTCAAATGGATATCAAGACAGATTTCTTAAATGGTGTTTTTTAATATGAAGTCCATATTGAACAACCAATGGGATTTCATATTGGTATTGATAAAATGATGATTTCAAGATTAAATAAGTGTCTATATGGTCTGATATAGTCACCACCGGCATGTTACTCGTGAATGGATTCAAATCCTAAGAAGCTAAAATTCAAAATAGTTGGAGTGGATCACACTCTTAATGCGAAGAATTGTAAAAAAGATATGTCCATGCCTTTGGTGTATATAGATGGTATTATATTTAGAGGAAGTAGAAAGGGATCAGTGGATAATTTTTCCAAGCCCATGAAATCATAATTCAAAATGAATTTCATTATTGAACTCACAAACCTATTTGGGAAATAAGTGATTCACATGAAATAATTCACATTCATTTCCAAGGAAAATATTGCAAGAGAGATGCTGAAGAAATTATCTATGAAAAATTACTAAACAATGTCGACCCTAATTAGGTTGGGAAAAACTAGAAAATAATGAATATGTGACATCTGTAGATCCCAAAATGTATAGGATATTCATTGTAAACTTATTGTTTTTGTCTATGATACAGTCTTATCTTGTCTTTTCAACATGATTATCACCTCTCCTTCAATGTAATACGAATGAAGAACATATGGATTTAGTGAAAATAATAATGATTTATATTCAAGGTACTCACAATTATGGATTATACTATTCAATATGAAAAAGATAATGAACTTTCATGATTTTTTGATTCAGACTGGGTTGGATGTGTGGTGGATAGAAAATACAAAAGTGGTGGAGCATTCATCATTGGAATGAAAAGTGTGTATAGGTTGAGTAAGAAAATGGAAAGAAATTATCTTAGTATTTTTGATGCTATATATTTCTCCTTTACAAGGGATTCCACTCAACATATTTGCATAAAACAAAAATTAACTAATATTAGTGATGATGTGAAATACTCAATAGTGATTCACTATGATAATAAGAGAGTGATTGATCTTACAAAGAATCATGTTCATCATTCCCATACAAAACACATTGAAATATAATATCACTTCATAAAGTAAAAATTTAAACATTTAATGATTAGAATGGTTCATGCTAGAACTGATGACCATGTGGATGACATAATGAAAAATCCATTATCAGCAAATGTGTTCATGAAGCATCAGTTGAACCTCGGTGTTCATCAACATCCTTGTTCAGGAAGAGAGTAGGAACATCATTTATCCCCAATTTTTTTACATTTTAAATCTATTTAATGATATACAAAAGGATCGTGGGTGACAAATAAATTAGGGGGAGTGAGATTAAAGATTTTCAAGTCAAAAATTGGTTCATTGGTTTTATTTCCAATGAGGGAGAATGGATAATTTCAATAGTACCGACAAGAGAATGAAATATTTTCCTTGTGTTACAAGATAAATTTAATGAGTTGCAATGGGGGAGAATGAGAATGTAAAAATCAATTTGGTGTTATGAGAAAACTGTATCAGACTAAATAGACATATTTAATAAATCCCAATACATGAGAATCCAATTCATGAAAACCCACATGATTTAAACAATGAGCATTACTCATGTAGACTTAGTGTGTTATCAGTTGAGTTGTTTCTTGTGCATCAGATTGTGTTTGTAGTAGGTTATTTATTAAATATATCTGATGATTTCCAACAATACAAAAGGGGGAAATTTTTTGAACAACACTTGTTCAGTAATAGAAATAATGTATGGTTTCCGTTTATTTTTAATCCACAATTGGTTAGAGTTTTCAAGGAATACGGTCTTATGATTGAGTCTAAAAATATAATGGAAGGTGGCCCATTTTCCCAGTGTTTGCCAAATTTTTGTGCCTCAAAATTGGTAGTGCATTTTTTTTGGAAAAGGATGAGTTTAAAAAATAGAAACCGAGACTACAAAACATGTTCCGATGATAGTTTTCAGATCATGAATGTTTTTACGTGTAATGGAGAACCGTGAACCATGAATTAAGATTGTTGTGAGGACCACATTGGAGGAACGTTTCACAGATATAAATAGGTTTTTAGTGAAGACTTATGTTTCATGGGAAGGCTCATTGTACGTAGATGGCATAATAGATTGTGGGATGTCATGTCATTCGATCGAGGTGTAGTTTGGAGAATCCATGATGGGTGTCATTATCGTAAACAACGTAGGGATTTGTGCAACCTCATAGGGATAATAATGGTACATGGACCACCTAAGAAAAATGGTTCATGAGAGATGTGTGATACACAGTGAATGAGGTTCTACAATACAGATTTGTTAAATATTTATTCAGAATATTATGTAGATCTATTTTACTATATAAGGAGAACCAATCCTTTCATTAGGGGTTTCCTTTTAGAAATTATATAGTTTATATTTTTTACATTCCAATTTTTTGTTGATACGATAATATTTCTCGTGTGTATGATGGGAAAGCACCTAACAAAATATTTTGTTTTTTTGTCACTTACACTCTATAGGGAAGCTAATGAAGATTGAATTATTAAATACATGTAAAAAATGAACTAATTATTATATTAATTTCATATTTATCATTCATAAAAAATAACATATTATTTCTCGTCTTACTTTTCACTCACATAAAGATAATTACATCACTCATGTACGTGCGGACTGCTACCTTAACGATGTGATGTGACTCTCTTTTCAGAACCACACAATATGGATGATATATAGTTATATTTAAATAAATGGTATGTCATTTAAGATATTATAATTATTATACAATGATACAATATTACTTATATAGTATCCATAATTATATTTGAAAAGTGGATGTATTAAAGATGAGTACATACGACCTACCATCTCCATGATCATAACGTACTTAACTTCTCAAAACCATCACTCATGATTGGTCTTAAACCTTATTTTTATATACTAATAATATTATTATTTCATAATTATTATTTTATAAATGATGAAACAGTATAATATTCACGTGAACAAGAATAATCCTAACAATGGTTGAATGGGAACGAAAGGCAATTAACAACCTAAACGATTAAAATAATGAATGATTATTAACATACATTTGATAATATGTTATTAAAGAACATATATGATATTAAAAAATTATAATGGTAATATTAGAAGTCAATAACTTGTTTAGAACCATTATTTTGTATGATAATGAATGTTCTACAAAATTAAATAATGGGGAAAGTGACATCATCACAATTTCTCCTTATTGAAGAGTATTGTAATACTATATACCTAATTTATTTTATATGGTGAATATAATGACCCTATTATATGAAATATCACTATTAATTAACTATTCCTTGTATTTTAACTTTCACTTGGAATTATTTCTTCTAATGGGATTTGACATGAATGTTACTAATGGGAAATAAATTTCACAACTTTATTTCATTTCGTTAGATTATATTACTTATTCATTATATTTATTATTCTTTGAATTTGTGTGTATTATGTTTTTAATATATATTATATATATATATTATTATTTCATGTTTACGTAAATTTTACACACATATTCAATTCATCGGTTAATTATATCTTAAGTGTTGTGACCTTTGTAAGGTTTTATTTCACAAAAACATTTTAATTGTGGTGGTTTATGCTTGAATTTGCATTTATGGAAATTATTTTATCATTAAATGATAAACCAATTTAATTTTCCACTCCAATGGGGATTAATTATGCTCCCATGTAATAGTACCACATTACCACTATTTGTTACTTTATAATGTTGAGAAACTTCTTTTAGGAAAATCATACTTCTTTTCTTTATTTTGTCATAAATCTGTTGAATTCTAAAACATTTCTTTCTAAAAATGTCCAAAAACGATTTTTTATCATTTTATATAATTTTTATTAATTACATTTTACCATAATTTTTTATTTAATTTTTTTCAAAGGAATATTCATGTTTTTTCCAATCTGGGACTATTTTTCTTTTACTGAAAACAAGAATAAAATATTATTTTTACCATAATATGAATATAAATAATTTCCAACCATTATGATGAATAAACTTTTTAATCATCTCATTATATGTATGTAGGGATATTTTCAGTTAAAATTATTTCAACAGTTTTTGTGAAATATTAGTTTTAAATGGTTTATTTTTCAAATAAAATTGATATTTTCCTCAAGAGTAATATTAAAAATATTTTAATGGTATTTTTATTTATTAATGTTAAAAACTCTATATTTTAAACATACTCCACTTTGATTATATCATATTGATTACATAGTTATTTTTCCTATGGATGGTATATTACCATTTTAGAAAAGGACTATATTCATAGTCACTTTTTTGATTCATTTTTGTACTCATTAAATTTACTTTGAAATATTCACACTCTTGTGATCAATGGATATTAAATTTACTGTAAGTGTTCATATTATTTATCGTCGATATTATAATTTTTTAAACCATTTATCATTTATACATATTTTGTTTTACGTATAATGTTATTTAACTAAATTGTAAAATATTGATAGTTCATGTGGATTATAAAATATGGATATTTAATTGCAAAGCACAATCTTCCAGATTTAAATAAATTATTCTATATATAATCAATACTTTGTACATGAACATACTAGTAGGACCCAGTTAGAGATTACCATAGTTTCATTATTAGTCTATCAAGATAAAATATTTTGTTATACTTGGTTAAATGGTGTTCTATTTTATAACAACAAATCCATTTTAAAATATCTTGTAAAAACATATTTATTATAGAGGTATCTTGATATATAAATATTTATTTACAATAAGTAATCATTTCATTAAATACTAATTTTGTTATTTTAATCCATTATATTTTTGTAATGATAATATATCTGGATGAATTTCATTCAATGATTATGGATTACATGTAATTTGTTTTTAGTTATTTATATTTCCATATTAATTATTACTTACCTATTTATGATGGTTATGTTATTATTTAAATATAATTTGTTTCCATTTATTTACACTGAAATATTAATTTTAATTAATATAATCATGAAAATAAAATTTTTTAAATCCCATGTATGTTTTGTTATTTACCTATCCATATTGATTATGATTATCAAATCATGATAGCTTCTACTATCCTCACCCTTACCATTCATTTGAGATCACCCATAATTTTTCCATTCAATGGAATATAGGATGTTTTCACTTAACAAATTGAAACGGTATTCTTTAGGGATTTATTATATTTTTAGAAAAAAGTTATGCTATCATTCTAGTTTTCAAATGTGATACATGTCTCTTGTTTGTATCTAATTTAACAATAATACTACTTTATTTGATTCTTGGTGATCTGATTCCTTATATCATATTCAAATTTAATAAATCAGTCACTAGATCTAGGATACCAGTCTTTAGGACTCTATATTTGGTAATATATAAATTTTACTAAAAAATGGGAACTAGATTCCAGAAAAAACTGATTAATAAACATCACCATTTTTCAGACATTGATGATAAGTAAACAATAAAATTAAAATATTTTGGTAAGGTAACGATTTTTTTGGTTTTCCAAGAAATAAATCCTTTTATGGATACAAAAAGTGTATATAGATCTATAACATATGTACCGTGGTGTAATAACTCTATAAAATGTGAATCGGTCTTAACCCAATCATTGCCTGTTGAAATACAGTGGGCTATACTTTGCACATGTTGTATCACTATCTCGAGATATGCGTTAGACAATTAACATTTTATTTAAAATACAATATGTTGTATTTGAAAATATAATGATAATTAATAACCTATGTTAACTATAAGGTGTCTTATATTGAAGAAAATATGTCATTATTCAGACATATTATTAATTATTCTATGCTTTTCCTGATACAAATATTATTATTCACAATGTGCTTTTTGGTTTTTGTCAATAGATTGAACCTAAAGAAATCATTTTAACATTTAATATGAAGGAAAAAATGTGACAATGAGAACCCAAATTGGATAATGAATGTAGTAAAGGACTTTTTAGTTATTATTAATTATATTTACTTAAATACGATTAGCATCTTATACCTTATCCAACGCCCAAACACACTAATTAATACAATTATTTAGTTATTAAGAGGTCGAGTGATGGAGACTATATTCAAAAAAAGGATTGACTTCCACAATTTGAGAAATGTCGAAAGGGGCACATATGTAAGTGTCTCAAAGAAAAAGGAAAATGATTTTTTAGGGGAAATAAAGGCATAAATAAAATAATTGTCTAAGAGAATTGTAGAGTAAAATGGAAGGAATCAAATCTCATCAGAGAGACAAATTTATAGTTCCTTGTCTTAAAGGTGAAGAACTTGAAAATTAACCATATTAATTACCTATTCTAAATGTTAACCCAAAGAATAATTAATGCCCCATTTTGAAATAATATTATTTAATAATATTTATGTATTAATAATCATGAAATAAATTGTATAATTTATTTTACCAATGGTATATTGTTTATAAGAAACATAAAACATATAATAATTTTGATAAAATTTAAGATCCTATAAGTATTTATGAACATAGATTTTATGGATATCATACGAAGATTATTAGTATAATATTAATCATAAGGTAATTATATTAAAATCACCTTTTTCAGTCTTAGGTGATAGGATTCCGCCAAGATTACAAATATTTTGATTTAATTAAGGTCATGTTTATGTTATAGTGGAAATGTGATTTGTGTAATGTTTAATTTTTATTATATGAACATATTATTAAATTTATTTATAACCTTTAGGGGTAGTATGATCATTATAAACTATTTAAAAATATTCAAATAAGTATATTAGAATTTATAAAAATAATAACAAAAATTATATTTTGAAAACCTTAACAAAAAATTTATTTAATGGTATTTTATACAACTATGTCGATCATCTTTTTGAAAAGTGATATGTAATTTATATTAATATGGTTATAGAATAACGACAAAATAAATGTTGGGTTACAACAAGTCACATCATGAAATGATATAGGGGTTGATACAAAAACTGAAGGACAACAAGGTTTAATGCACATAAATATCTTATGTGATATCCTATAGAATATTTCCTTTGTAAATAAATTAAAAAATAAATATTAAAATCAAACAAGTAGTGAGATTTTCTAGGATTACTGATTAATTTATTATATTAGATATCTCGTTCTAACCATATTGGGTTTCAAAAATTGTTAGATGTAGGAAAAAAACAACTCACCCATATAATGATCATACATTTTGTTACATTTGAATTTTATTTATTCAAGAATAATAAATCAATTATTTCATTCATTGGATTAATAGATGAATTGAAAAATCATTTAATCACAACCAAAGGATAAAATTGTGCATAAGAAATAGAAACACATAAAATGAAAATATTTTCTTACATTCATATATAGTATAATAAATGTTTAAAAATAAGAAAAAAATCACGAAGCAATAATTTTATACCAATACATTCATATATGATGAATTAGTTTGTATTTTAAAGTGTCATTGATTTTTTCCTCAACATCCTTAATATTAAATCGACTATTAACATTATTCTGATCAATATCCTCTTTCATTGCATATAATCATTTATGATTTTCTTCCATGTCCATATAATCATGTTCCACTTATTTTATCATAATTTGAATGATAGTTATTTTTTAATCTTTTTTTATTTTGTACTAACCAATCTCTATTATTAAGAGGATATTTGGATAAATCTTTTTATCATTTTGGTTTTCTAAAATTAATTTCAAATATCAAACCCTTGATTATAGAGGTAATTTTTAATTTTCACTAAAGAAATTTTTATAAGGTTTGGAGAATTATACACAATGATTTCATAATATAAAAACATTATATTCAATATAATTTGTCCCATGAAACACCAAGATGAAAAAACCCAAAAAATATATTTCATTAAATTTAATCTCATTTATAACTTACAGAACATGCCATCTCAAATCTAAATAATGTATAACACAATATAAAATTATAAACAATCCATTAAACAAAATAGTATGAATTGTGAATTCTAAATTATTCAAATCATTTTTATATACTGATTATAAATAAAATAATAGTCATTCAAGAAAAAAAAAATTCTAAAAAATAGATTATTTCTAAAACACCGTTTAGTCACACATTGCGCACATAATTTGAAATTAATTTTTAACAAAATTAGAAAATTTATTTGAAAAAATTAAATTTCTTTTTTCAAATCATAACATTAAATATTATTATTAATGTTTATGTTTTTTGTAAATATTTCATTTTTTGATGAATACTATAAAACACTAAATATTAATTGAAAAATGAATTTTAATTTAAATTATATATATAAAAACATTATATTGATAATTTTTTTATAGTTACATTAGTTCAAATATATATATATATATATTACATTTTGGTTCTAGGAATAATTTTCATATTTAATTTTGAAATTAAAACATTTTTAATTTTGATCATTTTCCAATTTACAATCTCCCATCCCATCACATTTTCAAGATTAATTTTACTTTTGAAATTCTCCACTTATTTGATTGAATGAATATAAAATAGATTCTATATGTGGAGTCAGATTAATTTTTATTATATTGTATGTTGAAATTAGTTTTTCTATCAATGTTAATATTGAGAATAAAAAAATTAGATACTATGGATAACGTAAAAATAAATATATTAAGGGTTAAACTAAATAGATAAAAGATATAATTGTATAAAATATTATATAAAACATATTTTGATGGAAATATTGTGTCTCTATAATGTCTATTTATCGATAATACGACATTTTGACTATTATTTCATCTAAAAATCGTGGGTATCCCATTTTCTTATCATAAATTTAGTGTATTCCACAAACCCCACTTATAAAATGCAACCTTTTATCTTCTCCTCTTCACACCATAAAAACATTTTGTTCCTAAAATAAAATTCTAAATCAATTTACATATTATAACTTATGATTATATAATAGATAATTTTTTCATAAATCCATCCTTTAAAGGATTCTGCGGCAAACCTGTTGGGTTTCCCATGGAAGTGGTAACATTTTCATTAAGGGATTTTATTTTATTTCTGCATCCTAACCCACAGAATTTTATAAACCCTTGAATATATAATATAATAAGTTTATTAAATATAAATGGTTTTTTATGTTAATTTAATGACCTAGAACAATTCCCACTTCAATCAATTGGGTTACATAATCATATTTTCTATATATGGTGGACAATCTCTTTAAGAACTGAGGTCATTCGTTTTTCCGTTACCGCATATCTTAGTTGGGTATGATAATAGATAATATATATATATATATATTATTTACAATATAATTATACAATTTGAGTCTTTATATCATATATACCTTTTTAACATCCCATTTGGAAGGGGATATGATAATGTTAGTTATGTGTAGGACATACTACCATTTTATGAAACAATATGATTGGTTTTTTGAAAAATTCATTACGTGGACGGGAAAATAGAAAAATGTTAATAAATATGTATGATATAAATGACCTAATTATGATATTAGTGACATTTTAATCCTTCCAAAAATATAATATATCATTTTAACTATTACATTTTTACTCATATAAAGAATATTACATCGTTCTTGTATATGTGTATTATCGCAATCACGTAGTGATTTTACTCTCTATTCATCACCTTAAAACATTGATGATATATATAAGTATATTGACGAAATTAATATGTTAATCATTATATTATGTTCATTATATAAACTTTTTCAAAATAATCATCATTATCTAATCATAACATATCACAAAATTATTTTCCATAAAAAGATTATGAAATAGAAATTTTACTCGTCCATATATACAACCTATGATATTTGTGATCATAACATTATTAATTTACACAAACCATCATTTAAGATTGATCATAAAATAATAATTGATCTATAAATATTATAATTATGTAATTATTGATATTCTAGAGATTATGAAACTATATTATATTCATATTAAACAGAACTTTAATATTAAAGAACAAATGTGAAAAAAGACAATTAACCCCTGAAACAATGAAAATAATGATTGATTTTAATGAATGGGTTATAAGATATTATAAAAGGAACATATATGATATTATAAACATTAATCCAGCTATATATTTTATGAAAATGTCATTTTTAATACCATAAAATGTGATGTTAATCCATGTTTATCCAAAAGAAAGAGTGAGGTAAAGTACTTCATCTCACTTTCTCTTTTTTTGAGGCATAATATAATGTTATGCACCTTATTTATGTTATATTGGTTCGATTCTACCCATTTGACAAGTAATATAATAATTATTAATAATTCAAGGTATCCCAAGTTTCAATTTTATTAATTAATTCCACAATTATATGTTATAGAAGTTAAAATTTGTTATATAATTTCATAACTCAATTTCCTTTCATTGTGTTAAATTAATTCTTTATTGTCGTTGATATTATATTATTATCTATGTATTTAATTTTGATTATATAATGTTCAATTTTTACAAAATTTATAAGGATTAAAATTTGACACACATAATAGAATCATTGGTTAGTTCTCACTACAACATTATGATTTTTAAGTATTGTTTCACAATATCATTTTAATCAGGTTTTTTTATTATTGAATTTTCATTGGTGAAATTATTTTATCACTATAAAATAATTTTCAATAATTTTATTATCCTCTGATTATAAATTCATTCATCATTCATTTTTAAAATTTTACCAGTCCTTGGTAATTAAAATATTTGGGAAAATTTTATTAAGAAATGCATAGTTAACATCCCCCATTGGTCCGAAATATTTTTTCTAGCAAAAAAATATTTTGTAAATCATTTTCAAAAATGTTTTTAAAAAATTTATTATATATTATTAAAGGCATTTTTATCATTTTTTCTTTTAATTTTTCTAAATGAATACATAATGTTGTTTCCCGAATAAGGCCTATTGGGATTTTAATAAAAATAAAAAATAATTTATTATCTAAATGTACTCAGAATGAATATAATTTAATGACATCATGAGTAGTCAATTTTATATTTCTTTCATTCACGGCTTGAAAATTTATTTTATATTTTATTTATGAACATTTTTTTTAAAATGTTCTTTTCAAAATGAAATGGATATTTTCCTAAATTTATTCAAAAAATATATTAATTGTATTTCTATTCATAAATTATAAAAACCACTATATAATATATAATCTACTACGTATATGTTGTATTAATATCATCCTAAATTTTTATATGGATGGTTTATGGAAATTTTAACCACAGAAATTATTGATATTCAGTATCTCAATTCATTTTTTGTATTCATTCACAATCGATTAAAATATTACAATTCATATGATCATCAGACCTTAAATTCCACCAAAAAATATATATTGATTATCATGAATATTCGTATTTTTTATTCAATGATTCATTTATAATTAAGCTTCTTTAATTTAAATCTAATTCAATTGACTATGGAAATATTGATAGTTCATATTCTTTCATCAATAAAAAAACATTTAACGGTATGGCACATTGATCATTAATTAGATCTTTTATTCGATAAATGTGGAATGATTTCAATGTGAAAGTGTATGTTGGGATTGATTATAGATATACCATAAAATAGTCAATAGAAACATTATAATAATTAGTTATTCAAACATGTATAATTTGTTTTTGTGTTTACACCTACCCATAAGTTTCAAACAATATTGAGGAACAATATTGATGGAAGAGGTATCATGATGCTTAAGATCACAATGTCCAATTATTAGCAATTCCCTTCATTTAGAATTTTATTATTTTTATCCATGATATTTTTTCAATGATATTATATCTTTATTCATTTCAATATCAGTTTCTTGATTAAATAAAATATGTTTTCCATTATTTACATTTACATATTAATTATTCCTAATCCAAAGTTGATATTCATGTAATTGATTAAATGTAATGAATTTTAATTTAATTACATTCGCATATTGATTTTGTATTATCTATTTATGATATAATAAATAATTAAATTTAATTTTTATTCAATTATTGAACTTCTTATATTGATTATTCTTATTGATTTGTGAATGATTCTGATATATTTAACCCTAAACAATCATTAGATCACCATAGAATTTTGAGTCTTTTACCTGTAATATAAGAGTAGTACTATTGAATTTATCTATGGATGTAGTAGAGGGAATAATGATATTCACAAGATAAAATATTATGTAGAAATTTCGGTTTTAAAATGTAATGAAACAGTCCAATATATATTTAGTTCACCAGTACAACGAAAAACATTTATCCCTCAAGATTAACTTACTCATATATTATTATAATGTGATAAAGAATATACCATATATGGCTATTTTGGTTGGGTCTGATAGTATTTCATTCAGATGAATCACAAATATTAATAATATTTTATGAATAGATATTGTATCCTAATGAATTTTCCATTATGGTAAGTCTTTATTCATAATATCCTTGGAATAATAACATCAAATGATACTTCAAACACCCATAAAATAATTTTTTTAGGATATAACATGTTATAACTATGTCTATAAATTCACTAATGAATATATGTTCATATCATAAACTTATGTCTCAAATAAATAGAATTTTAGAAGAATAACACTTAAAAATCATACAATTGATTTTGCGAATAAATAAATGAATCGACTATATGTATAAAATGTAAATCAACATAAAATAATTGGAAATAAAAAATAAGATAATAAAAATTCATTATAAAGATAATCATATAAAATCAAATATTGTTAATAACTAAAATATCCCAAGGAAAAGAAATTGAGTTATTAAATTATTTACCACTTAGTAGCATTCTTTTAAAATCCCATTAGAAGAAATATATAATATTTAATATTATAATACCATGATGTATGTAGGTTTAATGATGTAATGTTTAAAAATAATGGTATATACACAACCAAATAATATGGAACTGTTTTTTAGTATGAAATATGTCTCACATATATTAATGAAAGACAACAAAACTATGTACCTTGAGTCCTGTCACTCCATGAATTTCTATTAACTCTAGTAAAATAATTCTACTAAATTATTATATTTCATAAGAAACATTTTACAGGTTTTTAAAACAAATTTACTTAAATAATTTGTTCTATTTCATTATAATTACATATTATAATTCATAATTAGTTATGTCTTAATTGGGTGTTTTAATGAGGTTTGGTTCATTATTTCAAAATGGACTATGTGCATTGATTGTTAGCAAGGGTTCCATCATTTAAAAATCTCAAGAAAAAAATAATTAAATAGTCATTTATATATTCATTCATTATAAATTCAAAACCAATCATTAAATATGGTTTTGAAAAATAAACTACATTATCATCGTGGATATGGTAGGTCATGTGTTTGTAAGTGTAACATTTATATTTTATAGTGATCAATATAGAAAGAAGGTATATATTATTTTAAATTTATATAATGATAATTATATCATAACTAAAATATAATTTATTTAAAAATTCATAATTTTATATCATTCATTTGATATCGTGACAAATGAAGAATCACACTTATTCATGGAGGTGTTAGTCTACATGAAATCGAATGAAATTTGCATTTTTTAGTGTAATAAATATAATTATATATTATTTTATAATTATGATAAATATTTCATTAAGAGAAATTTTATTAACTTAATATCATATATATTTTTTAAAATTATCATTTTTATAGTCCATATAAATTGTTAGTGAAAAATGAATCAAAAATCCTCAAGATGCAATAGTCTATCGAACACAAGTGTAATGTTATTGTATCCCCCATAAAATAAACATTTAAAAGGTATATGTGATTCAATATGTAAATAAGTATAAATATTTTATAAATATCAAATATATTCATTAATTCATTCATTAATACAAGTTGTGTGTGCAGATGATGGAAAATAAATGACATTGTTTCACAGGGTGGTAGTCCACTGAACACATTAATATTGATTTCATATCCCATTTCATGGAAGAGAAGATTAACTTATGTTATCAAATTATTATAATAACATATTAGTATATATGATATAATTCTGTATCATATACTCAATGTATAAGATAATTTTATACAGGTTTAAGAAGAAATAAAACATAAATGTTTAGATATGAATTTTACCTCTTATTTGGCCACCTCTTTAACATTATATATAAATTATTCATAAAAAAAAATATGACCAAAAAAAGAAATAGCGGTTGATGGTATAGATGTTGGGAAGTAATTTTAAATTTATTTCAATAAAAAATCATTTTACTATGTGAATAAGTGACGAGAGTTGGTGTAATTTAATAAGTGAGGGGAGTGGCACATTAGTAATTGTTGAAAATAAAATTGTTTTACTATATTTCCAACATTCCATAATTCACCATGATGGATTATTATAGATCATTAGATTTTATACGATCTAAAAAAGTTAATAAAATCGTCCTTTTACAATTTTTATGTCATTATGACCCTTCACATTTAAAATTAACCCATAATAACATTGTTTTCACCATAACCATGATAATTTATTTTTACTACTTTCATTGTTCAGTGTGGTCAAAATATAAATTTAACTAATTATATAATATAAATAATTATTATTAGATATATTTAACCCATCTTATCAAGATAAATTCTTATAATTGATATAAATTAAATTTAAATTATACCTATAGATACAATGAAATATTTTTCTTATAAGAATTATATATTCCGTGAAAAATTTGATTTAATATTAAATATAGGGCTAATTATAACTATTTGTTTGAATATAAATAAATTTTTATTGATATAATATATACAAATTTAATTTAATTTTTTCCCCATTAGTGGTTATTTTAATTAACCAAAATGTAGAAAAATTATTTCACTCAAAATTATTTTTCCTAAAAATACCATTTTTAAACACAATGATAATATTAAAAAGAATTCCAACATATTGTGGATTAATAAAAATTTCGTTACATTGAATATATTTTGATAATAATTATATTATTTTAATTTATATTAAAAATATAATGGAAATTTAAAATTTCAAAATTTAGTGAAATGAAATTTCATTGTTTATAAAAAATTAAAATTTTCACTATTCACTGAAAAATAAACATATTTCAAAAAACATTCTCCCAAAGTAATTTTTGATATTAAAATGCGTAGTATTAAGTAAAATATTTCCCAAAAAAATTCTAAATTTTCAAAAACATCAATTATAATATTATTTCATGAAAATATATAAATAAAATTTTAAAGAAATATGTTTTGGAGAATAAAAGTCTATTTCTAAAAATTGATAGATTATTTACTATGAATATATAAATTATTTATATTTAGTTGAATATATATATATAATGAATTATTTAGTACTATTAATAACATCCAATTAAATTTATAGGTTATAATAGTTATATATTTTTTCGGCCATTTAAGCTCATTGTTGTGTGTAGAATACTCTATCAAACATTTATTTAATTTAAAAAATCATAGAGTGTAACACATAAGAAATTCTTATTAAATATGATATAATAGTATTATATTGTATTAATTTTTTTTTGAAATATACTTTTAATAATGAGAATAATGGTATATATAGAACCTGTATCAAACATTGATTTATTTTGTGTATATAAATTAATTTCCTTCACTTTAGTTTATATTTTCATCCTCCCATTAATTTCAAAACTACATATATAATAAAATATTCCTATGTTGATATTTTAGACTGATGTGATTATAATTATATATTTATGATAAATAATACGTGCTTAACTCAAATTTCAATATATAACTTTCAACATTATAAAAAAGAACAATATTATGAAAAAATGGTTAGCTTAATATTAAATAATATAACGAGAATAATTATATTTTATTAAAAATATAATTTCATTTATAGGAAACATGAGGATAATATATTTTCTTTCAAATTTATTAAGTATTCGGCTAGTATTCATAATTATCACATCATTAAGAATCTATATTCATTCCATATATGAATGCATTTTAAAAAAACCCATTTATTATGTATATATTAGTACTTTGTATAGTATATTTTAACTATAAAAATAAATGATGACAATAAGAAAATAATGGGTGTATGTATCTTCCTGGATATTAACCATAAATTTTTTACAATTGTGAATGGTGGGGTAATAATTTAATGATGACTATAATAAAAGACTACAAGCACTAAATATCATTTATATTAATCCATTAACATATTTTCCTACCCCTTCATCATTTTTTGGCCACACATATTTATGCATTAGAGTAATTAATATCTATATATACTTTTTTAACTACTAATGAAGGAATGGTAGGGACTTATTCATGACATTTTTGTTATATTTATTTCTAAATATTTGGAATTTTGTTACTAATATGGGATTATAGGACCTGTTGAATGTAATTATTTCATTATTAGTCTTAGGTATCATAATGAATTAATTTTCTCTTTCATATTCGGAATATTAAAACAAAAATGATTCGCATTCCCTAGAATTAACATAACAAGTTATTTTTATATCATGTATCCCTTTATCAATTCCATATTCAGATATAAATCCTAGTGATAAAACAAATTATTATATGCTTTCATATATATATATGATTTGTTTCTCAGATAAATGGACATGGATGAGAAAATTACTCACTAGACACCTAATGCATCATCAGTTTGTCTTATTTTGCAACTTTTATTTTCCATAGTCATTCCCTAAGGATGATTAGATAAAATTTGGACCACTAGAACATACATATTATACTCATGGGTTAATATTATTTTTATGTTTCTATATCACCATCAAATTATGTCATTGGTCATGATGTTTTGTTTTTCTACTATTGATTATAGTTAAACTGAATTAGTATTATTAATGTGTATTTAATTTCATAAATATATACTTATCAGAATATTAATTTATTTTGATTATTAAAAAAATGAAATTATTGATTTTTTATTCTTAAAAATCTCCCAAAACATTATTAAAATTCCATGAGAAAAAATAACTTATTATAAATATACGTATAATATAATATTATGGATAAAATTAATATCTAATATCTCAATTTATTGTAAAATATATGGATAAAACACAACATAGATGGTTTTAAGGTAACATATAAGATAAAGAAATTTAATAACTTCAAACTCCTTCATTTTTAGTGGATCACCAATCCTTCATGTCTTGAACATTTTTTTAATCAATACTTTTCAATTAAAAATTTCAGTAAATTTTGTGTGGATACTCCATTGATGAAATATTTGGTGTTATCAACTTGACACTCTTATTATAACTCATTAATAGATTGATATATTCTCAAATATGGCCGATAAGCACCCAATACATATTGTTTTGTTCAAACTCAAAGGATAGAAATGATTTAGTGAGTTAATATAACCCTAATGTATTTTTAATTCAGTTTATTTAATTAGAAAATATTTTCAAAATCGATATATAATTATTGTTACTATGGGATATTTTTTACAACTTCAACCTTACATAAATAAAAAATATTTTTCGATTATCAATTTTGTGAAGGATAATGACTTTGTTCAGGTGGGCGATGTTTCTTGAAAATTGAATGATCAATAGTGTGTACGCTTATGTGTTTGACTTGTTAACATCATAATGGACCCTAATGTCATGCCTTGTAAACATTAACATTGTTTCCCAGTGTATCTATGGACCTCCTTAGGAATCACAGTCTCCAACTATGTGCATGTCTCTTTTTGTGTTAATTTGAAATGGATGCTCAAATTTTTCACTTATGTCCTTAGTCAACAAGAGGTTCCTCATCTCATGAGGGAATATAAGTTGTTACTCACCTAGCTATGTGGACTAGTATCATGTTTAATATATATTATCCCCATGAAGCCATTTTTTGGGGGAACACAGTATGATGGAAAAAGGATATAAATGAAGACACAAAAAAATAGAGTATTGAAAAATATCATCCACCTATACACCATTCTAAAGCCATTCATTCCATTTATGGAGACTGATTTCGTAAAAATATAATGAAATTAATATAAACTTGGTGTAAATTGATAATCTAGAGGGTTTAATAGAAACAAAATCATGAAAATAAATATCTTTAATGTTAATTAAGGGTTAGGGAAAAGGACCACCATCTCTTAATCCACTCTCTAGGGAGGCACTTATACCTTCCCCACTTAATATGGGAACTTCTCCATAAACCCTTCTATAGTGACACATTTATCTACTATATAATAGGGTGAGACATTATCGTACACCTTACAAGGGAGACACTTTTCCATTCCCAATATCAAAGTGATAATTATCCTTATCACATAATAGGAAAATTATTTTCTTAGGCCTCAAACATCGAAAACAATTATTTCTATTCACTTAATAATTCAGCAATTTTCCATGGTACCTAATATTGTGTCCATTATACTCAACGAAGAGCTATAACTGGTCCTTCATTCACCCAATTCACACACAATGGATCCAATCGCACTTGGGTCCCATACCATGGTGCTTATCTTAATAGGATTCATCCATTTCCATCTCAGCAGATGACTAGGCTATGTACCTAATTGTTCACCTCATTGATCTGGTTCTACTTTGATAATGAAACATTCCTATTAATACAAGCTATATAATATGACTCTTTTACTTTTTTGAAATAATGAATTCCACTAGTAATTAGGGTCCATAACATAAAAACTTTAATAAAACATTTCTTGGATCATGATAATCATTCTAGATACCCATAATCAATCATATTATCAGATCTAACATCCAATGGATCCCTTAATTCAACTAAATGAGACATGTAATCAATTTTCCTCTTATACAGCGTAATTCACAACCATGTCCACATTGGTTTCCTTATCTCTAGTCTACTCAATGTGTTGTGTCCAAACAAAGGAATCTAAATGAAATATACACATTGTATCACCTTTTGTTACCCCTTTTTTAGTGGAAAAATCCTTACCACATGATATTTAATTTCATTTTCCATTCCAAACATAAAAACTTATTTTTTTCACCTTAAACATTATCAGATATGTTTTATTTTACCAGGAAACATAGAAGTCTTATATGACGTTCAATACAAATACCCGAAATGAAATATTCACTGGGTTATATTCCCCATAGAACCTATTATAAATATTATATATTACCTTTTAGTCCCTGCTCCTCAATTCTCTATATGACCTATAAATCCACTCCTTTTAAAAGGAATTATATCCCTTGAGAGTCCAATTATATCATATCTGATTCAGTTTCAAACAAATTTTAAAAACAATATTGGGAAATCATAATGAATAATCCCCACTCAAATACTTTTCTTTGTCATATTCATTAAATAAACATCTATTAAAAATGTTTTTAATATGACCAGAATAGGAATAGGAATAATATTATTTAAAGAACATTTAGTTGGTCATGGATGCATGACTATAAAAACCACTACATTAGTTCACATCATTTGATTGTGAAAGGTAAAATGTTCCCCTTTAAGAAGAACTAAACTACCAATGTATGTATTTACATAATAGGGATACATTGGAAGCCACTTGACTCAGTTCATTCCAAACTCCATGACACCAACTACATCCTTATATGGTGAAATTATCTTAACCTCTCAACATTTGTGAGTTTAAACAATGATATAATGAAGTAATAAACTAATTATAGCAAACGTGAAATATATAATCATGTTTACAATGACTATTGTATTCAATAAATAACAAAAATTGTGTTATCTAATTGTAATATTATTAATTGGAATAATTCATGAATATTTTATTGATATTTAAGAGTGTCATAGTGTAGGCACTAATTTACTATAAATTGCATGATGTGCCAACATCTGATCATTTTAACTATGCACAAACATGGGGTAACATTAAAATCACTAACATATTCTAGATTCAATAAGTATTTCCAAAATGAGAAAAATCATCATGGGTGTGGGGGTATATTAAAAGATACATTCATGAAGAATTTATTCATTTTATTTCAGAATTGTTATTAGTAATTTATATGATCATGTATATTCCATAGACTAAAAATATAATGAATCATGCATTAAATAAATAAATAAACAATACATTATTATGTTTCATAGATATATAGATTATTTGTATTAAAAATGATGATCATCAAATCTTATCCAATAATTCAATGATCCATTTAATGACTCAAATTTTAGCTCATCATTTTCCCATGTGTTTAAAACTCATTTGTTCATTATTATTTTTCCTAAAAAAAATATATCACCATCATCCCTATCATTACCAATCTATACACGCTCTTATGCGAGGGGAACTAAATATAATATAATATATTTAATTACATAAAATTTGGACATGTATGCACATATAAATATTTATATAGATAAAGACTCCACTAGCTTGAAAATAGATAATAATAAATTTTTAAAATTTTATTATTATAAACACATATCATAGAAATAATTAAATTCAACAAGTAAACAACCTAACATTAATGAATTATTCTTAATTCGTGATCAGTGTTAATGAATTGGATTTAATAAAAAATTAAATAATTTTTTATTCAGTTTAACAACACTAGTATTGATTTAATATTATATTTTATTAATTTTAATTCAATAAAAACATTCAAAACTAATCAAAAAATAATCTTATGAAATTAATTGATGTTAGAAATATTTTTTTTTCCAATTTCTTAGGAATTTATAAGAACTATTTTTCTACACATGGGAACTATAATGGTGATGAGACCCTTATCCGGCCTCAATGAGTTGCGAATATTTGGATTGGTCCCACTCTATCAAATTTGCGTCGAGTGGTCCAGATAACCACTAGGAATGGTTTGGTAGGGAAACCATTATGTTCGACAAATATATATAGTTGTAATTGTTCTATAGATATTGTTCATTGTATTACCCCCTAGGTAAGTGGGCTGCGATGTTGTTGGTGATAATTATTTCTACCCACTAGGTTTTTTTATTTTAATCAATTTATTATTTAATAAATCCATTTACATGTTGTTTTCTCCCCAATTTTGTTTTAAAAGAAACAGCCTATTATTTTATATCATCCTATTTTTTATTTAATATTTTAATTTATGAAAATTATGATAATATTTATATGGATATATCATGGACATCCTACCCAAGATTTATGAATGATTGTTGTTTTGAGAGCACATCTTCACCATCTAATAAAATAACTGAAATTTTATTTGAAATTTTGACATAACATTTTTCATGAATGATATCATAATAATTACAGTCACTTATTACATTAGGATTATGGGAAATAATTTAATTCTAAAATAATCAGACCTAATCTATTATGTAATTATTATTATTTTCCACGGATCACTTTAGAATAAATAATTATGTCAAAATACTAAATTTTTAGGATGCATCAATGGATTCAAAATTATTGCAGTTTTTAACTCAATATTGTTATATAATTAATTTTAGGTAACATTTTAGGAGCCCTATAAATAATCCAATCATGATTCATATCATTATGGTTCATCATTCTACTAATTTTTCTACTTATAATCTATAATTAGAGAACCAAACAATGTCCATTGACTAATGAAATAACACTCGGTTGAATTGATGAATAAAGTACACTATATCTATACCGTTAACTAAAATTTTATCTCAAAAAATAATAATATGATCTATAATTGACATTCAATAAATTAAGCTAATCTTATGTTTTTTCGATCTAACATGAAAATAATTTTTTTTAAAAAAATTCATAAAATTGTGCTTTATTCTATAGATATGTTTTCGGGTTAAAGAATAAGTATCAATGATATTTTGAAGTCATAAAGAATTTCATATACCATGGGATACATTACTTCATAGAAATTCCAAACCCATAATAATTCAAACACATAAAATATATAAACTAAAATATAATTCTTAATTATTTTTTGAAACACAGTAAAACATAATGTAATGTAAAATGAAAACTAAATAAATTATCATGCCAAGATTGTAAACACCTAAATGATTGTAAGATAACACAAAACATGTTAAGGAACATAAAATAATGCATATCCATAATAAAAAATATATATTTATGAATTAAATTGGTAACAAAATATACAAATGTTCATTTGCATTATTTAACCCTATGATAAACTATTTAGAAATAATTCATAAAAAACGAAATTATAAATACTTTATAATTAAAAATCATTAGAGAAATTATATACATGAATTAATATAATAATTTTATATGATTTTAAACATGAAAAGTTTCATATTATCTGTTGTAAGGAAATAAAATAATTATAGGACATTTTATAAAATATCAACCTTTTATATTGAAATTCCTTTATTCATGAATTTTTATAATCTAAATATGACATATTTAATTTTATTTATACTTTTATATATGAAATTATAAATATTTATTTTGATATAGTTTAAATATTATATCATGTTTGGCTTTTAATATGACATATACAAATTAATTATTATGACCAATTTGCAGTAACGAACTCAATCTCTTTCTTTTTCTTGAAATATTTCAAACATTATAAAAACTTTATAAACCATACATGTAATTAAAATATAAATAGATTATATCTAAATTATATGTCAAGAAAAATATTTTTTAGATGAAATTTAAATATTAATAAATAATATATATCTTAATTATTTACCAAAATGTAACACAAAAAATTATCTAATTAATTATAATAATTTAATATTAAATTAATTTATAAAATAAATTATAAATTAATTAATAAAACCAAATTTAATTTATTTTTACATAGAATAAAATAATAAATAATTTAAATTAATTTATGATTATAATATGAAAAAATAATAATTTTATATAGATACCATTAATAATGATACAGATTGAATTGTATCATATGTGTTGGATTTTGTGGTTTAGAACCAACTTTTTTAGTAATTGATTACATGTTTTTATTAGTTAGAGACATTTTTTATCACATCTTTATTATTATTCTATATGATATTTTAATGTGGCAATGTCCGTAGAATACATATCTCAGTAAAAGATCATAATTATTCCCCACTCATTTGTGAATCTGGAGGTTCTATGAAATTATTCATGAATATTATTCAATGGATGAATGATATTTTATTATGGGACATATATTATACATGTTATTTTGGGATGGAGACTCATATAATAATTAGGCACATTCTAATAGTGTTCTTCCATGGTAATCTCTATGTTAAGAGGTTATGTGAAAATGCATGTCAATAAGAAATCCACATTTCTATGTGTCGTTGGATACTCTTATTTGTGGAAATGTTTATCAATCATTAAACAATATGAATATAATTAATGGATATCATGTAATTGTTATATTTCTATATGGATGAATAAAGTGAAATTATATGTTTGTGGTGATTTAGGATGTGGTGGGTGCATCACGATTGATATATAATTAATGGATAATGCTAGAAAAGATTTATCATTCTATGAAAAATTGGATTTTGATATATTAGGCCCCTCGATGGAATAAAACTACCTGTAAAAACCCATGGGCATGGTTTTTATTGGAAAAAAATTCAAAAAATTCATATAATGATAAAATATGAATATTATTTTATGGCACTGAAATGAATTCTTTTTATTAGAGATATCGTGACAAAAGATTTATATCACATGATAAATGGTCATAAGAGTTTGTACGACATTTGTACGTTAACTTTTTCTATGTTAATTTATTGGAATGTTCTTATATATAAACCTTGGAAGTATAGAAATTATGCCTAATTATAATTAGAATGATGACTAGAGGGTTACAGACAAAGTGCGTCTAAAATATTAGTTAAAAAATAATGAATTTAAGAATAAAGAATATTTTCCAGAATTGGTTGATCACTATAATTTAATAACATACTATACAAAAGAATAAATTGAAGTAATTTAAAAAAATAGATATTAGTTTTCATGTTTGTTGAATATTAATTAAAGTTATAATATAAATAATGCAGTGACATTATTTTACATAAATGGTCATTATTCAAGGATATATAAATCTAAACATGAGAATTCAGTTCCAGTTTAATGAACCAATTAGAAATAATTTATATTTGTTTATATTATTAAGGTATTAAATAATAAAAAAATATAATAATAATATAATTATTATTAATTTTCATTAGTTCATGTAAGAATGTTATAAATGGTGAAGGGTTTAGAGAAATTTAAAAACCCTAAACATTCCATAATAAATATCTAATTAAGTCTAATTATATAAAAATATATCACTTTAAAAAAGATAGTTTTTTGGTGCTAATAATAAATAAGATATATATCTTGAGATAAATCTAGAGTGATACACCAAGAGATATATATTTAAGAAGTTACATTTAGAAATTTTTCAATGAATTTTTCTAGAGAGATATATCTAGAATTATATATAAGGTTATAAATTAATATATGTCTTGAAGGATATATATATATATATATATATATGGAAATATATTTATAGATATATATATAGATATATCTATAGTTCTAAAAATAGGTATATCTTCATACACTCCCATGAATTCTAGAGAACACAAAGAGTTATCCCCATTTGAGTTGAAAATTTCTACAATCATCCATGAACAACACATGTGATCGGGATTATCCATGATATCACTTGGTGATTTTGTGGCAGTGATTTGAGAGTGTGGTTCACATGTGTATCATTACTAGAGGGACTATTCACATTGATATTATAGTGTAGTGATGGTATTAAAAATCTTATTCTAAAATATCATCAATTACTGGGGAATTAAGACTAATATCCAAGTTGTCCATACCTTCAATATAGTCTTCCTCAACACCCAAAACTAAAAGGTGTCATTAGAGTGGTCAGATGTTAAATTTATAATAATATATTATTTATTGAGATGTTACATGTATTTTCATTTTATTTTACTTAAATTGATTTATTTTAAAACTCTAATGTCATCCTATCTTATTTTCTACATTCTTGATAACATAATAAGTAATGGGTTATTGGTTAGAAATAAATATTTATCTGGATAGTACATGAATTGTTCCAATCCTACAGTGTATCATATACATGATACATGGGATAAAATGTTGTGAATATAATAGTACACATCATTTATTATTAATACACATTTTGTACCTAACAAAAACCTATTCTAGGGACATTGTCATACCAAATGAATGTTCCATGGACATCAGAAGAAGATAAGTATATGAAATATAAAATAGTATACATCATGTAGTCTGTCAATGTTAGTGTTCTCGAATTTTAATGAAAATAATAATTAAATACATAATTATTCCTATTGAATAATTTTTTCGTGCTTTATTCATTAAATAGTTCATGGAATGAAATATGATTTACTATTATATTTTAAATTAGATTCCATGTTAATATTTTGATTGACACACAAGTTTTACACCATTTACACTTTTTTAATTAATTAATTTTAAATGAGAGTATAATGAAAAAAATGATGATGAGAATTTAATTATTCCTTGATGGAATCAGGATAAATTAAATTATGTTGAAAAATTCTTGGTGCATTATCTTAATTAAATAACGAGTATATGTAATTGATATCATGATTTCAAATGTAGGCTCATTATATGATTTTTGGATAATCATGAAATTAGACCTTATCCTACTTGTGATTGGTTTACTTAAATTTATTATGGTTAAATTAATATTTATAGAATGGATTTCATCCCCACCAACTTATTATCATAATTTCCTACAAGACAATGGTTTCTATAATGTAAAAAACCGTTTAACCAATTCATTAGATCCCCATACCGACATTCAAGTAAAATATTATATATGGATCGATTTTCTAAGATAGTGGTTGTGCTCCACATCAAGGAGAATTGACATAACTAATCATGGTGGCATAAAAGAACCAAATGAGCAATTCTATTACACAAATTTTTTTGGGTTCATGTTTTTTTAAACTAGGGACAATAGTTGGATTATTAACTACTAGATGAAGTAACCACTAGAAAAATATAACGATAATGATAATAATATTTTATTTTAATTATTTGTGTCCTTCATTATTTATGGTTTTAGATGGTGCTTTATCACCAAATAAATGTATTAACAATCATGTAAGATATAATAAAATATAATCACATTATTCATAATTTTTTTTATCAAACCTGCATACTCACTTAATACTAAAAGGAAGGTAAAAAGATTAAAATTGGACCTCAATTAAATTATTAATTCATCTTATCCATAAAATACATAAGTTATAATATCCCTCGTAGTTCAAAGTTCTTTAACAACCTATGAGGAGTTTCATTCTATTATCATGAAAATTATAGCTTGATATTTGGTTTAACTTATCTTAGTTTACATTAAGGATTTACTTACTATGAATCAATAAGTGTAACTAATATGGAATGTTTGAGTAAATCCTAAAACATTATTTTATTATTGGAGAGTCCACTCAAATGATCAAGGAACTATGAGTTAAAGAAGTTGGAATTTTTCCCTTAACTAAAACGCTACAGATAAAATTTCAAGGAAAATTATAGGATAGTATAATGGAATATAGATCATTTCTACCAAAATATATAAGAAGAAATATATTCTATAAAGGATATTATGTTATATTAGTTTTCAAATAATTCTGTGAAATTAATGAAGAATTTAATCCAATATATATTTTTATTCATCGAGGGAGCTCGGGCTTGGAAAAACCCTAGGCACTGATGGCTTCTCCCCCCCCCCTTGTGAGGGAGGATCCTCCACTGCCTCTCATAGGATCACTCCCAATGCCCTTCGTCATATTTTTGAATCAAGGTTTCTTTCCTTCATTCCCCCATATTTTTCTATGAATAAAAGTAATTGAGTGCTTCAATAGTCTCCATCAATTGTTTATCTCAAATTCAGAATTCACTAAAGCATCCTCACTTCTCAATTTAACCCTAATCATGATATTTTACCTTCACTGGCCATCAGTTGAATTCTTCGATTGCTAGATTTTTGAAACGTGGGGTCTATAGGAACGATCGACGGTTATGTTTTTGGACTATAAACATATCGTGATCTGATTTTCTTCTAAATAAGACATGATTCTCTCAAGGTCGAGCACTCCTTTGACCTGTGATGGCTCATTATTTCTTCTAGTAAAATGGACTTATGATTTTAATATGCAATGTGATTTATAAAAATTTTTGGTTTGGGTATGTTTTCCCAATCTTCCCATCGCATTTCAATATCCTTTAACAAGTATTACCCTAGAATACATGGTAGAGATATATATCTAATTTGAATGTAGTACCAGGGCCATGTATCATCCGATCATGTCAAGGTTTTGTGTCAATTTCGATGTACTTAAATAGCCTATTGAATTATTATGGATTTTTGTGGGTGAGGAGTTTTATTGGAAGAAGCACGTGGAGTTTGAGTCTTGGTATGATTTCTTTTCCTCATGCAAGAATCTAGGTAACAACATTAATGATTTATAGGCCTAAGGGTTGAGACATTAGGATGTTTTGGAAACTCGAGCATTATTTTTTCTTATTGTTGGGAGTAGAAATATTCTAATGGTAAATCACATGAATGGAATAACGGGAGGTGAAATTCCTGTGACTGATGGTTCTGTAGATGTAGCATTTTAAGAGAATCATGTAGGGGTGTTTCCTTCTAAACCGAGTGTCACTAAAATATTCAATAGGTTGATATAGGATTTGGAAAGCCCTTTAGGAGCTATTGTAGTCTCAAGGGTTACACATAATGGTTTTTCTCTTCAATTTGAGGTGAATGATGGCTTGGAAAGTGGAAATTCAATGGAAGTAATGACGGGGGTAATATGATTGGTTGGTCTTTTATATTGCTGCTAATCATCAAGTGGTGGAGGGCCATTTTAACATGAGTAAGGAAGTGGTAGATCATCAGGCTGAATGTAATGGCCACACTATTAGGGAGGATCATCAATGATTGGTCTTGAAGGATACCAATATTCAACAACATTTCATGGTTATGGGAATTGTGAAATTGATAAGTGAGGATATGCTTATGCAGGAATCCAAGAATGAAGAGCATGTTAATGACAGAGTGAATGAAAACAGTTCTTCTATTTCCCTAGCTCGTGCAGGCCAGTGTCAGGGGAAAGAGGTTATCATAGCTTGTAATTTTTTATTAGTCATGGGGGACATGGCTTAGGACCAAGAGAATTCCATTGATGGAAAAGTAAAAAGAGGGACAGAGATAGATATCGATCTCTCTAGATGCACTATGGTCACATGGATGAAAATAAAAGGGCGAAGGGATTACTCATATCATCCGAAGCCAATGGAGACCAGATAATGTAAAAAATATAATTAAAATGAGTTATAATGCATACCTTATTATAGAGCGAATATTTTGGGGAATTATGAATGTTTTATGACAAATTCGTGAGGGGATGGTGCAAAAAACACTAGTGTGCAAAATAGTCTTCATGTGAAATCTCAGGGACACCTTTCTCATTCAGAAGAATAAATGGTGGAGGAGTTTCTTTTTATCAGTGTTACTAAAAAAGAGGTAGCTAATATGATGGGTATTCTACTTTATATAGATTTTAATAGTGAGTAGGATTCTTGTATTGAAAATTATAACCTTATACTAATATAGGCTTTTTAATGATGGGAGGATAAAAAAAGAGGGGTACTCTCAAACATGGGACATACTATATGATCTCTTTGAGGATATCATTTCTGATAACCTAGATACACAAGTTCACTCTATCTCTTGGAAACTCATTATAGTGGAATCACCTAATTGGCTTAAATTATGATTTAATAATTTTGAGATCTCTTTTGTGGGTTTTCATCCTTATTGAATTGTAGAGTTTCTCAATTTGACTTAAAAGTTTTTTCAAATAAAAAATTTAATTTTTAGTCAAATTTAATCAAATTTAATTTTATAATTCTATTATTTAATCAAAATAAATACTAAAAAGATGTCCCTAACATGTATAAAATTGAATAGAAAACATCCTCAATAATATCACTCTGTTTTATACAAGAGAAGGAAAACCTTCTTACTAGTTCAAATTTATAAGATTATTGTTCGATCTTTCAAATTATATTATTCCATGAAAGCTAAATTTATACACTGGAAAATCTACTTCCTCTATTTCCTAACAAATTGGCAATTGAGGAAGTGGTATCTATCAATCCAGATATTCTAAATAAAATAATGGATATCTATTTTTTTCATCCACCATGTGAGATGATATTTTAATGAAATATGTGGTTTTTGATTATTATGACATAATTTCTCACATTTAAGATATCTATAAAGATATTTGGAGAGCATAGTGATACAAGAGCTCCAATTCACTATTCATAAGAAATGATAGATATTTGATGCCATATTGGGAACAATTATTCATGGGAATTAGATAGATTGAGTGGATAGACATATTAGTTTTTATGATCCCTAGAGGGAGATTCCTAGTTCTCATTATATCCCCAAAACCCAAAATATTTTCAAATATTTGTTTAATATTATATGAGAAATAGTAGGAATAGTCAATTTTAAATCCATACTTTTATATAAAAATTTAATCATATAAAATGTGTGGTGTGATTAATCTACCATCCATATGATATATTAGAGTAAGAGGAAGGGGAAATATTGGTAAATGACTATTCTATTGACTAAGGTGATGGAGCGTTGCCCCATAAAGAATAAGAAGAAAATAGAGAGGAAGGGAAAATAACATAATGCGTTATGTTTTTCATATAGAAATATTGGCCACTAGAAGAGAAATTTCGCCTCATAAAAGAATCAACGGGACTATTTTGGTGTGTGTTTTATCATTTGTAATGTTTTTTAATCTACAAGTTGGGTATTAGATACTCCATGTGGTCCTCAAATTTGAATTTAAATATACGAACCATGTAGACTTCCAATAATTACTAGAGATTATATGGATTTATGTGATGGAAATTCAGGGAGGTTGACTATTATATCTACTGGAAATTTCCGTCTCATATTTTTGAAATGATTGATTTTGGTTTTAATGAAATTTTTTTATGTTCATGTCATTACGAAGAATATTATTTATATTTATTTTTTAGAAATGGATGTTTTTTATAACATTAGAAATAATGGTTTCATGTTTTATAATTATAATATATTTTATGAAAAAATTTAATTAAATAATTGTGTTTATGTAAACAAATTATAGATAATAAATATTCAAAATTATTAATGAAATAAAAACATGAAACTCTTACAAAACCTAGGCATGGAATCAAAGACATGGTTTCATAAATGAGAAGTATTTAAAATATATTCATTAATAAAGTTATATATAATTTTTTTAAATAATCAACATTAAATATATCATGATTTTTTACAAAGTAATATAACCAATTACTATTCAAGGGACAAGGTGACAGGGCAATAGAGATTCAAGAATTCGTAAACATTGATGTGCGTAGACCTTATCATGTAAAGGTTAGATGTGGATATTCATACTTTTTTCTTTTTATGATGACATGAGAACGTATGGTTATATCTACCTAATTATGTATAATTATGAATCATTTGAGATGTTTAAAGAGTTAATGATTGAGGTTTAGAATGAGATTACTGAGAAAATGAAGAATCCTTTATTGGGTCAAGGGGGTGAAAATCTTATCCAATAATACATCGAAATTCTATTGGAAACTGGGATTTTATCCTTAGTTATTTCACATTATTCTCCATAGTGGAATGGTGATAGTGAAATTAGTAATCATACCAAATTATACATGGTGTGTTTTCTGATGAGTAACAGATGTCTTCGATAATCCTTTTTAGAATATACATGATATATGAAATCATATATACTACAGAGGGGACCAAAATAAGTACAAATTAATAAACCCATTGAGTTATGGAGTGTAACAAACTCATTTTATTAAATGATCATTCATGGGCTTTTGAGGGATTTGTTAAGGCAGAATCATGAATAAACTAGCACCTTGGGGCATATAGTGTATCTTTCTAGGGTATCCTTTCGAAACTACCAGATACTACCAATATTACCCTTCAAACAAGAATGTGATAGTTGTATGAAAGGTTGTATATCATGATAACTAGAATATCCTAAAGTATACTTGTGGGATAAATATTGAATTTTATTATGATTATTTTCAAAATAAAAATGGGTTGGTACAGGAACTGATTCAACACGTCACCATGGATTAAGGTGTTTCTGTATGATCATCAGTGAGGTATGATAACTAGATTGATATAGTTTTATATACACAGATGATTATAACAGTTTATTAGTTGACGATTATGATCTTCCCTCTTACATGGAGTTCGTATAGAACCTTGAATCTGCATGATGGTATGAATCCATGAATTATGAGACCGATTATATTTATCAAAACCATGTTTGGGGTTTAATCAAACAACAAATTTATGAAAAACATATTGGGTAATAAAAAGATATTGAATTTGATATCAGACAAGGAAAGAAACTTGAATATCTATAAACCATAAATAGTAGATAATCCATTCTAAAACATCAATTCATTGACTATGGTTAAGCTTTTCATCTTGTTTCGTTATATAAATCAAGAAGAATTTTCATTTCAACAAAATAGTTACATGAATTTGAGATTTGGAAAATCTATTTAAATAATTAATTCATTAATGGGAACCATCAGGGGGTGTGTATATGAAACAACCATAAGGTTTGTGACTTCATGATATTATAAAAAAATGCAATATTCAAAGATACATTTAATTCTTAATGGAAGAATGCATGTCATGGAACATATGATTTTATGAATCCATAATGGAATTAGGATTCATTCTGAATGAATGTGGTATATATGTTTATAATAAGTTTACTCAAGGTATTTTTTATAATATTATATGTGAATTGCATATTAATAATTGAAAAATATATACCATCCAAATAGGAGGTTAGTGAATTTTTTAGAAAATGTTTCTATTTGAGGGTCTATGGTGATAAAACCAACATTGAATTGATCACGATAACACATGATATATCCAATAATATTCATGGACTAATTCATAATACCTAAACAAGACTAATATCAAATATATTCAATCTGGGATAATCCAAGGTAGGATTGGTTTCATTATAACATGGTATACATCATTCTATGAAAATGTGTCCTTATAAAAATGAGAAAAGAGGGACAATGAGTAACAACCCATGTGATTTAGTGATATGATCTGTCATATATTCTATATTATGTATGAGTATTGAGGTTTCATGTGACTTGATCATGGTATGAAGATATCATGTCAATATTAGTGAACAAAATAGATCTACAGTAAGTATTATCTATAAGTATATAAGGTAATATGAAGGTATGTTCTTTGTCAATGGAGGATATGAATAGCTATTTTTCATGGGTAATATATATTCTAACTTTTAGATTGGTAATAATGATCTGAACTCATGGACTAGTCTTTTTTATTAATAGATGAGATATTTATGGGGAAATATCAATGCAAAAAGTCATCGATGATTCTATAGAGGATCCTGAGTATATTGTGTCTTCTGATCTATAAAAAGAAGAAATATAGATTTAAAAAAACTTTTAGGAAAGTAATGTTGTAACTAATAGTATATTATCTATTATAACCTTTTATAATATCATTGTAGATATGTATCTCTCTAAAGATCCATGTTTAAATTAATGGACATGGGTCATTCATAAGAACTCTTATATATTGAGGTATTTTTCTCAATGAGGCGAAGTTAAAGTCAATATAGAGTCCAAAGTGGAAAATGTGGAAGTCCCATTAAACAAGGATTTATCTTGTCATAATCATGATTAATATTAGAGAGATATTGTATTGAAGGATTTTGTTAGTTGGATCTAGTTCACGTTGATTTTAGTTCATGTTATTCCCCTTGAACAATCATGTTTAGTAATTTATTTCTTATTTTTATTAATTAAAGTTGTTATATTATTGCATCATGATTATTATTTTTATTTATATGTTTGTGTAATATTTTGCGTAGAATATATGTTAAAATAAAAGGTCATAGTAGTTAACCAAAATATTGAGAACCTAGATGTTCCACGACATTATACATGAATATACCTCTATGGATAGATGATATTTTCTAATGTGACGTACAAAATAAAATATATTAAGGGATGGAGTCACATCGTACATTGAGACACCTTCTCGTGTTGGTTTCCCTTAATAATCACCAAGATAAAAGGTTATTTGACCATGTCCATAAATATGAAATCCACATTTATTGTTTTGTTGGATATTCTTATTTTTGATGATTTGTATTTATGCGTGTGCTTTAATGTTATCATTAAAGGATTTACTAACTCATTTATATTGAACTAGTGTTGAAACCTGTGAATACATGTGTTTTTGGTGACGTTATAAATGTTGGGTTCATCATGATTGATATAACAGTAATAGATAAAATGAGAAAGGATTTATCCCTTCTTCCATGTTGTGGTAGTAGATATATCAAGACCATTTATTAAATAGAACAATATAAAAAAATCCACGGATATTGTAGTCAGTGGGAGAGTACAATTCCAAAAAGTCAAATAATTTAAAATAATTTATATAGTTTGATGGTACTGGTATTTAACTTGATTGATTATATTTATCATTGTTAAAGAATTGTATTCCATTTTGAACATTAATTGGAGTTTGGACATCATTCTGATGTTAACATCATTCCGTATGGATGTATTTGGATGTATTTAGATGCTGAACTTGGAATTTAGGAATTTATTCCTAATGCTAATGTGAAAAAGGCCTAGAGGGTCCCACAATAAGTGAATTTTAAATATTATTTCAATTAATATAATGAAATTTAGAATTAATAATTTATATATATATTTATAATCTCTACAATTTTATTTCATTTTATTTGAAAAAATAATGTCAGTTAAATTATAAATAATAAAAATTATTTTACATGTTTTGGGAATATAGTATTTCATATATTTATCATATAAATAAGGTATTGAAATTTATTTAATTAAACAGTCAGTAATCAATGATTTATAAAGGATGAAGAGGGAAAATGATTAAGTTGAATGGTCCAATTAAGAATATTTGATATTTATTTATATTCTAAATGTGGTGTACTGTCAAAAAATTAATAAAAATATTATTATTATTAATTAATATTGGGTGAACTGGAAATAATATAAATCAATAAGGGATTGTGTTCAAATTTCCAAACCTAAAAATTCCATAAATTTTTTCCAATTATCTCTAAATATATCACTTCATAAAATTGATTTTTTGGGTGTTCACAAAGGATATGATAAATATCTACTGACATATTTAGTTTGATATGTCTTTAAATATATCAAGAGTATATATATAGAGATATTTATATAATGATATCATGATATGTTTGTAGAAATATATATATATATATATATATATCTTGATACTAATCTAGAGATATATCAAGATAGAAATATCTAGAGAGATATATAGATTTCTATAAATATATTTCTCTTCATAATCTCTCACATTTTCGAGAGTGAAACAATAGTTCTACGTCTTAAATAAGAAAATTATTACAGTGAACCACAAACAACTCAAGCGATTAGGAACGACTGCTATAACACACAATGATTCAACAAAAATATTCATATTTTATGGTGCATGTGTAGATTACCACTAGTGATATTATGTACTTAAATCCTTTAGAACAACAATGGTGTAATCAATTCTATACATTAAAATAATAAAAAGTAGAATAATTACAAGTTTATGTAATTCTATATGCTCTAATAAATTTCATATAAATTACATGATAAGATCCACTCACTAAGGTTCCAACATATTAATATATTCCATTATTATATATTTTTTTGGAAATTATCATACAATATCATAGAGGAATGATTAAAAATGATTTAATACTAAATGTCAAGTTGGAAATTCCTTTAATAGATGCTTCAATTATTCCAAAAATATAGAATATTATTGATAACCATTGTGATACAAATTTTTTTATAACCTAATAATCTTATTTAATAATTTCTTTCATGGAAATAACTAAACCCCAATATCTACATGTGTCAAAAAATATGTTATTTACTAACATAAGAATAACCCTACTTAGAAATGATTTTCGTAAAAAGAACATGCACACCCATGGCCGTCATGGATAAAAAACCCCCCCTTGTAATAGTTAAATGAAGAGTTGGATCACATAAGTATAATATGGTTCCCATATAGTTAGAGACTATGATAAGAATCCTTATATAAGTAACTCAGCATGCACGTCCATCAGTGTAAGAGCACTCCATACGTTAGGAGTTTAGACTGATGATGTACTATGATATAATATAAAGACAACAATGGTAATCATTTTTGTGATATCATGTATATAATATTATCTATTTCTTACCCTATTTTTTTTAATAACTATCACTCCATATGATATCCCATATTAACCATCACAGAACACAAAAAAAAATTGAATTCAATAATGTAAATGCTTATGATATTCCATATCATATTTCATAACACAATCACTATATTGGATATCTAAAAATTTATATAAGGAAAATAAATGAAATATACAATTTATTTTATAAAAGGCCTTAAGATATGAATTTTAACAACTAATAAATACTTTTTAAAAAATAATATAAATATTAAATAGATATGGTAATTTTTCATACCATGAATGGTTTTTATAGTTTTTATTAACACTAAATCATTATTATTACTTATTTTTGGATTTACATTAAAATATACTTACTGATCAGTGACATCCAAACAAACTAGTGGAATAAATGTCCCAATATTTAAACTATAAACACTTGAATACAATTGTAGTGAAATGTATTACAAATTGAAAACTAAAAACACATACTAAAGACCTATAAGAGGTTATAAATGATGTGAAACACCATTGGAACAAAAAATCATTGAATATTAATTATATATTCTGATGAAAAATAAAATTTATTTATCACCTTTATCTATAAAATTTATTCATCACTGGATCAATTAACTAGTTAAAAAATATAACATGGATCAAAATTATAAATTTCTATAATGCGGTTCCACACTCCCCTAAATTATTCTAAATAACATATCTCATGTTATTCATTATTGTAACGCCCCGACCCCAGTTACCCAGATTCGGTGCATTATTACATAACATTGGCATGATCACACGAAAGATAAAATCTCGAAAGACCGATTGGTTTAGTAGCCTTGGAAACACTAGATATATTCATAATTTTTACATTACATCATAAAATGAAAAACTACTACAACAACATAATGTTTCCACAGTCCACACTATAATCCCCTCATAATATCCCTGCAGGTCATTCATAACTTACATATTCACATCCTGGGAAAAATAAAACATAGAAAAGGGGTGAGCTCAAATGCCCAGTAAGGATATCAATATAGCGGAACATTCAAAAATAAGCATAAACATTTAAGGCAATGAATTACTAAAAAAAAGCCTTTTAAACTTGAACTTCAACATAGTATGGAAAATGTAAAATGAAATAATGCCATTTACTTGTTCACATGGATATTCTACTAATCGAATAATCACATGCAATATCAATAACCACTTTCATAATGTTGGAATGCATAATTCTAAACTTTAATTTCTTTGTCAAGGCCTCGTCCCAAGACCTTGGGGCTAACTGTAACCGGAACCCAACCCGGAGTGCCTCTAATAACCGGACACCAACCCAGAGTGCCTCTAATAACCGGACACCAACCCGGAGTGCCTCTAATAACCGGAGACCAAACCGGAGGGCATACTTTTACCAGTCCATAACCTGGAGGGCTTACTTTTACCAGTCCCCAACCTAGAGGGCTTACTTTAACAAGTCCCCAACCTGGAACATACTTGTCCAACACATTCATATGAAGTAAAGGTTGAAATATAACATAAACATTCTTATTGGAATTAGCATACGAAATGTCAATACTTTACTCATAAACCATGATTGCTGTATAAATGACACATCTACAGTCAAACATATCACAAAACCTTCAATAAAATATAGAAGTTTTGTATCATAATAAATCAACTTCAAGTAATCTTAAAATCCATCAAAGGATGTTGACATAGATGAAATCAAAATTATTTTAAAAGAAATATCTCCTTTTATTTTGAAATCATTTAAGATCCATATAAAATAAAACATTTTCGTTGAAAATATTCTTATAAGCTTGTAAGGGAAGCTTTGAATATTTTATAACGGCAGAAAATAACCGCACCTGCCATATAAGTTAAAAAAACATTCTTACCTTAATTCTGTCGAAAAGGTTAAAAAGGACCTTGTTTTTAAAACGACGGAAAGATTCCTTTATAAACCTCTTAGAAAAAGTCAAACAAGGGTATAAATGACTTTAACCCATATTCTTGTAAATAATAAATATGTTTTGAAATACATTTCGAAGAAACATGGATGTGGATGATAAAGAAATCCCAGTAGATTATTACGTATAAACAACCTCGGATAATGAAGAGATTGTGAAATAACCCTTACTTTGTACTTTTCCTTTATTGGGGTAGGTTAACCTCCTGTATAATGGTGAAATAATTGTTATTAAATTATACAAGATTCATATACATTAATATGATATCATATATGATCTTTTAACATTGCTTTATTAATAATATCTTAGTATTATCGTCGTTTCGGGTGATAATCGATTCGTTCTTCTTAAATGTTTGGTTATGTAAGACATGTTTTTAATGGATAGATTGTATCTTATTAATAATCAGAATGATATTAACATTATTTTAAACCCTAAAATGAAAATAAGACTTGAATGGATACGATGGAGAATGAATCTCATCGCGTTCATGGAGACGGTAGTCCGTACGTACGCACGAGCGACAATATAATTATTTTGATATTAAAATAATATATAAATGGATGGTATATCATATATACAGAATCATTAACATGTTATATTTATTATTTACATGAGTTACACATCATTATTATACCCATCCAAATAATATTATATTGAATAACAATTACACCACAACGTGGAGACGGTAAGCCGTACGTACGCACGTATGGTGACATGTTATTCAAAGGGTGGATAGAATAATGAATATGGTTGTACCATATTTATAATAACATCACAGTATATATATGATACTGGAGTTATTATTTTAAAATGGTAACAACAAATTAAGAAGAAGTGGAAGAAGAAGGAACTTGGAAAAAGGGTGGTGAAATCATTACCTCTTCTTCAGTTCCTTCCTTTTGATTTGATCAAAAGGGCTCCGTAGGTTGGATTTATGATCAAACTAAGGCCTCTAGGTTGTAGTTAGGGATTTTGGGAGAGTATTTGGGCAGAGTTTGGCCGAACCAAAAGACTTTGAAGGTGTGAAGAAATGAGAAGGAGGAGTGCCCTTTTATAAGAGGGGTGAGGGGCACCTTTGGAAAAGCTATAACTATTAATTTATAATAAATTCATATTCGGTTTATAATAGCTCCAAAGTTGATTATTCAAAGTTTAAGGTGGGTATAGGTAGAAAACCCCTAAACCAATAGAATTTAGACAGGTTTGGGTACTTATATTAACCTTATCTTTAAGTATTAACTCTAAGTTAATTAGTTTCACTTTTACAATGTCTCTTTGTATTTTTATATAATATGGTTAATAAACATACTATATACATCCAAGAGACCCCCAAGTGGTCCATTAATGATGAACCTATCATGATATAAGTCTCTTGGCCGAACCTTAGATTTTTAGGAATTTAATATCAATTAATAATATAATATTTGTTTTAATAACTCTTTTATGTCAATTTTGACACTATTCAATAGATGATTTTTGTGAAACTCATAACAGATTGATTACTTAGAAAAAAGGCAATTAAATCACTCCTAATATATCATATTATCTTATAAAATTAGTTTAATTCATTAAAAGTTTCATATTATATTTATTTGTGTATTTATAATATTAATTATTTTATTTTTTCACTATTATAGTAATTACTGCATCATCGTTGTGTCATAAATAACATAACTTATTTAATGTCTAAAAATTATAAATAAAATATCATTATGTAGTAAATTTTTTTATCTTTCTAATGAATATTTATAATCTAAAATCAAACATATATAACCCTATGTAACAATTGTTTTGATAAAAGATATATGCTTGTGTCATTTTTGTATTCATTTTAACTTAATTAAAATAAAGTGTCATTATCACTTACAAGTGGATCCATGGTGTCCCAAAATCGACCCAAATATGACCGGGGTCGACCATGTATCAACCAATAGAGTTAAGACACGTTTTAGGGTAATTTAGTATTATTATAATATTATTTTTTAACCCTTATTTACCAGATTTACACTTAACCATGGTAAATAAAATATTTACCGCAGTAATTATTCAAAATATCTAAAAATAAAAGTTACCTTTTAACAAAATTTGAAAATCATGATTCCAAATATGGAATCCATTGTCCTAAATTCAAAACATAGAAGTGGCAGAAATTAATTAAAAATTAATTTCCGCTGTCAAAACAAAAAATCGTGTTTTTAAGAGATAATAACTATCAAAAGATTGACACTTGTTTATGTTCGGTTTAATTGTAAAATTATTTCCAATGGCCAACATTATATTAAATGGTAAAAATATATTCTAAATATACTTTAAAACTACTAAAATTCATAATTTATCACTATTAAATATTTTGATTAAAAAAGTTGTTTTTAATTAAAATTTAGTAATTTTCACTATTCATCAAAATATGAAAGTTATCCGAAATGTACCAAAATTTCACCTTAGGATAAATTCGATATTCCGAATCCAAAAATGAAGTCCATTTTGAAATATAAAATATATATAATTTTAAAAAGTAGGTATTACTATTCATAATGGCTAGTTTGATTGGTTGGGGTGTGTTTGAACTCGAAGTTGCGTACAACACACGCTACTGTATTATTCAAAGGAAAGCGTACCGTGGAAGCTTGGGATGTTTCATTATAAATTTTTTTGATGTCCCCATTTAGTCAAAAAGTTTAAAATATTGTATTTAAAAAGGTTTCACTATTAAAAGTTGATACAAGTGAAATAATGAAAATGAATATGTTCTTGTATTATGTCTAAGAAACTCATAATATGGATTTTAAAATTATAAGAATTATATAAAGTTTAAAATTTAGTTAATACTATTCATAACCTCTTTTTAACGGCTTCATTGGTAAGTCATGGTGTGCTTGAACTCGGTGTTGCGTGTAGTGCAAGTTATTGTATTATTTTAAAGAAATAACATACTATGAAATCTTGGGGTGTTACATTCTCCCCTCCTTCAATAAATTGCATCCTTGCAATTTGAAATTGTTCTTCGAAAATTAAAGGTTGAAAATAAAAAATTTCTTTGTGGGAAAACCCACATCGGAAATTGGGTTACTAAAATTTAGTCTTAATATGAGGAAATGAGAAATGAAAGGGACACCACCAAATTATGATCTCGATTAGGAGAACATTGGTGGAAATTAGAGACATATAATTGGAGGAAAAACGTAAATATTTATAGGTAGTGATTGAGGTCATCAATCACAAACAAGTATAAAATTGAGGTCCTTAAACTCATCAATCTATGATGATTTGAAATACCATCGGTTCAACAAAACATAGGGTATTAGGATAACACATTTTTGATGTTTCAAAATATCTTAACTGAAATCCCACATCGAAAAATGAATTAATGAGGCCTCTATTTAAAATAAAGATTGGAAAGTATGAAGATTACCGAAAATAACACATACTAGGGTTCCATGTAGGAAAATATGGATATGGAAGAGAAATCTAACCATCAATTATCCGATGGAGAGTGGTAGAGAACATGGCTATGAAAAGGCCAACAATCCCAAAGCCATAAATTAGTGATGATTTAAGGTACCATCTAGGACAACATTTTTGTTCTAAGTTCCTTTTCTTAATGTTGAGGAATTTATTTATGAGATTGGATAAGATCATAAGGAGATATACTTACTTTATAATTAGAGTTTTGTCCATTAATAAATTTCTACCACAAACTCATCTTTCACTCGTAAAAAAATTCTATTTATACTATTCGTACAGGGTTCCAAAATAAACGAATTTATAATTCATCTACCAGATCTTTTAAAAAAAACTGCATTATTTAATCCAGGACATCTCTTGGGCCAGTGGTAGGTGATACACCCTTGTCGCCCTTCGGTTGCGGGTTCAAGTCTCGCGGCCTTACCGGACACGACGGGTTGCCGCCCGACCTCCGGGTTATCCTTTTATGGCAATCCAAAATTAATCTCAAACTAGAATTTATCCAAAATATTTCTGACCAAACTCATAGTCCAACCTTTATAAGGAAGTTAAACATAATGTAGATCCTTTTTACCACGTAATAGCATATGAATACCTTCATCATGTATTCTTTTAATACACTAAACATCCTGAATTACCATATTTTTTATTGATTACATTCATGCTCCCTTATTCCATATAGAATGCTGGATATACCTCATCAATCCAAAAATGTTTTAAACCCCAACAATAATGGAATATACAGATCGTTAATAAGTTCCAAGGTAGTCAAGAATATCCAATATAATTTATCCAAAACAATCACATATTATTCCAAAATCACTACCTCAGTATCAGAACTATATTATCATTTATCATTCTCTCAACCTTATATTTTCTAAAAATTTATCCTGCTATTGAGTCACTTTTCTTTGTTCCACACAATCTCAAGTCCTTAATGAAATAGTACTGCAGTACAATCCTTATATACTCTATAATTATTATAACAAGTACATTGTTGATACAACACTCAATTGACATAATCAACATAAGAACTCTAATCATTCCTCTTCATCTGTAGTAGTATCATAACTTGATTATTATCCAATAACATCATTTTCGACATAGTCTGATGACTGGGACATAGGTTCGCGTAGTGTCCAAACTCCTTGCAAATGAAGCATTGTACATTTGAAACCATTTTCTTACCCTTGCAGTCACGTACTTTGTGCCCTTTTCCTCCACACTTATAACAAACTCCCATTCCTTTCAGGCAAGTTCCAGGGTGTTTCTTTCCACAGTTACCACATATGGGAAAATTCTTCTTTTTCCTCTTCCCTTTATCCATCTTTCTCTCTTACATCCTTTTCTTCTCTTGCTTCCCTTCAAAGCCATAGGACTCAGTAAACTCTTTACTTATCTTATCAACACATGATATTATTTCTTCATATGATGATAATACATGCGAGATTATTTCTCTTGTAAATTCTGGCTTAAGACCATAAAATATATGATCCTTCTTTCTCTTTGTATCATGTGCATTGCTGGAGTTCTCATTCCTTCTACTAGGCGCCATTTCTAAACATTGGCATACACTAGATTAGTTTATGAATAACAATACCTAATCCCAAACTTTTAAAACACATAACATAAATTAAATAGTTTATGGATATAATCCATAATCATAAAAATGTATCCTTTGAGGAAGTATATACTCATAAACCCTTCATAATGATTTGTAAAGAAAATGAGAGTTATCCTAAGCATATCCCCCGGGAGTGTCGTAACCAAGAGTGAAGCAAGGCCCGTTGTCGTGCACCAGTTCCCGTTCGAGTCTAGCTCAAAGCGGTGTTTTCGGGTTTTACCCCTAGGTACATCTGTGCCAGAGCCGCCTCTACCTGCTCGTATCTAGACAGGGATGTATTGCTCGGAAAACTCACAAAATCTCTACAATACCAAAATTCTAGGAAGTTCTTCTACACTAATACTCAAAGTTCATCTTAGGTCTACGTGCTCTAATCATAGATTATCTAAATCTAGCTTCCAAGGTTTGTACTAAACTTCCTCTGATACCAACTGTAACGCCCCGAACCCAGTTACCCAGAGTCGGTGCATTACTTCGTAACATTGGCATGATCACACGAAAGATCAAATATCGAAAGACCAATTGGTTTAGTAGCCTTGGAAACACTAGATATATTCATAATTTTTACATTACATCATAAAATGAAAAACTACTACAACAACATAATGTTTCCACAGTCTACACTATAATCCCCTCATAATATCCCTGCAGGTCATTCATAACTTACATCTTCACATCCTGGGAAAATTAAAACATAGAAAAGGGGTGAACTCAAATGCCCAGTAAGGATAACAATATAGAGGAACATTCAAAAATAAGCATAAACATTTAAGGCAATGAATTACTAAAACAAAAGACTTTTAAACTTGAACATCAACATAGTATGGCAAAAGTAAAATGAAATAATGTCATTTACTTGTTCACATAGATATTCTACTAATTGAATAATCACATGCAATATCAATAAACAATTTCATAATGTTGGAATGCATAATGCTAAACTTTAATTTCTTTGTCAAGGCCTCGTCCCAAGACCTTGGGGCTAACTATAACCAGAACCCAACCCGGAGTGCCTCTAATAACCGGACACCAACCCGGAGTGCCTCTAATAACCGGAGACCAAACTTGAGGGCTTACTTTTACCAGTCCCTAACCTGGAGGGCTTACTTTTACCAGTCCCCAACCTGGAGGGCTTACTTTAACCAGTCCCCAACCTGGAACATACTTGTCCAACACATTCATATGAAGTAAAGGATGAAATATAACATAAACATTCTTATTGGAATTAGCATACGAAATGTCAATACATTACTCATAAACCATGAATGCAATATAAATGACACATCTATAGTAAAACATATCACAAAACCTTCAATAAAATATAGAAGTTTTGTATCATAATAAATCAACTTCAAATAATCTTAAAATCCATCAAAGGATGTTGACATAGATGAAATAAAAATTCTTTTAAAAGAAATACCTCCTTTTATTTTGAAATCATTTAATATCCATATAAAATAAAACATTTTCTTTGAAAATATTCTTATATGCTTGTAAGGGAAGCTTTTAATATTTTATAACGGCAGAAAATAACCGCACCTGCCGTATAAGTTAAAAAAACATTCTTACCTTAATTCTGTCGAAAAGGTTAAAAAGGACCTTGTTTTGAAAACGACGGAATGATTCCTTTATAAACCTCTTAGAAAATGTCAAACAAGGGTATAAATGACTTTAACCCATATTCTTGTAAATAATAAATATGTTTTGAAATACATTTCGAAGAAACATGGATGTGGATGATAAAGAAATCCCAGTAGATTATTACGTATAAACAACCTCGGATAATGAAGAGATTGTGAAATAACCCATACCTTGTACTTTTCCTTTATTGGGGTAGGTTAACCTCCTGTATAATGGTGAAATAATTGTTATTAAATTATACAAGAATCATATACATTATTATGATATCATATATGATCTTTTAACATTGCTTTATTAATAATATCTTAGTATTATCGTCGTTTCGGGTGATAATCGATTCCTTCTTCTTAAATGTTTGGTTACGTAAGACATGTTTGTAATGGATAGATTATATCTTATTCATAATAAGAATGATATTAACATTATTTTTAACCCTAAAATGAGAATAATACTTGAATGGATACGATGGAGAATGAATCTCATCGCGTTCATGGAGACGGTAGTCCGTACGTACGCACGAGCGACAATATAATTATTTTGATATTAAAATAATATATAAATGGATGGTATATCATATATACAGAATCATTAACATGTTATATTTATTATTTACATGAGTTACACATCATTATTATACCCATACAAATAATATTATATTGAATAACAATTACACCACAACGTGGAGACGGTAAGCCGTACGTACGCACGTATGGTGACATGTTATTCAAAGGGTGGATAGGATAATGAATATGGTTGTACCATATTTATAATAACATCACAGTATATATATGATACTGGAGTTATTATTTTAAAATGGTAACAACAAAGTAAGAAGAAGTGGAAGAATAAGGAACTTGGAAAAAGGGTGGTGAAATCATTACCTCTTCTTCGGTTCCTTCCTTTTGATTTGATCAAAAGGGCTCCTTAGGTTGGCTTTCTGATCAAACTAAGGCCTCTAGGTTGTATTGAGGGATGTTGGGAGAGTATTTGGGCAGAGTTTGGACGATCCAAAAGGCTTTGAAGGTGTGATGAAATGAGAAGGAGGAGTGCCCTTTTATAAGAGGGGTGAGGGGCACCTTTGGAAAAGCTAGAAATATTAATTTATAATAAATTCATATTAGGTTTCTAATGGCTCCAAAGTTGATTATTCAGAGGTTAAGGTGGGGATAGGTCGAAAACCACTCAACCAATATAATTTAGACAGGTTTGGGTACTTATTTTAACCTTATCTTTAAGTATTAACTCTAAGTTAATTAGTTTCACTTTTACAATGTCTCTTTGTATTTTTATATAATATGGTTAATAAACTTACTATATACATCCAAGAGACCCCCAAGTGGTCCATTAATGATGAAAAGATCATTATATAAGTCTCTTGGCCGAACCTTAGATTTTTATAAATTTAATATCAATTAATAATATAATATTTGTTTTAAGAACACTTTTATGTCAATTTTGACACTATTCAATAGTTGATTTTTGTGAAACTCATAACAGATTGATTACTTCAAAAAAATTCAATTAAATCAATCCTAATATATCATATTATCCTTGAAAATAATTTTAATTCATTAAAAGTTTAATATTATATTTATTTGTGTATTTATAATATCAATTATTTTATTTTTTCACTATTATAGTAATTACTGCATCATCGTTGTGTCATAAATAAAATATATTATTTAACGTCTAAAAATTATAAATAAAAAATCATCATGTAGGAAATCTTTTTATATTTCTAATTAATATTTATAATCTAAAATCCAACATATATAACCCTATGTAACAATTTTGTTTCTAAAAGATATATGCTTGTGTCATTTTTGTATTCATTTTAACTTAATTAAAATAAAGTGTCATTATCACTTACAAGTGGATCCATGGGGTCCCAAAATCGACCCAAACATGCCCATGGTCGACCATGTATCAACCAATAGGGTTAAGACACGTTTTTGGGTAATTTAGTATTATTATAATATTATTTTTTAACCCTTATTTACCAGATTTACCCTTAACCATGGTAAATAAAATATTTACCGCAGTAATTATTCAAAATGTCTAAAAATAAAAGTTACCTATATACACAATTTGAACATCCTGATTCAAAATATGGAATCCATTTTCTTAAATTCAAAACACATAAGTGGCAGAAATTAATTTAAAATTAATTCCCTCTGTCAAAACAAAAAGCGTGTTTTTAAGAGATAAAACTATCAAAAGATTGACATTTGTTTATGTTCGGTTTAATTGTAAAATTATGTCCAATGACCAAAATTATATTAAATGGTAAAAATATATTCTAAATATACTTTAAAACTACTAAAATTCATAATTTATCACTATTAATTATTTTGATTAAAAAAGTTTTTTTTAATTAAAATTTAGTAATTTTCACTATTCATCAAAATATGAAAGTTATCCGAAATGTACCAAAATTTCACCTTAGGATAAATTTGATATTCTGAATCCAAAAATGAAGTCCATTTTGAAATATAAAATATATATAATTTTAAAAAGTCGGTATTACTATTCATAAAGGCTAGTTTGATTAGTTGTGGTGTGTTTGAACTCGAAGTTGCGTACAACACACGCTACTGTATTATTCAAAGGAAATCGTACCGTGGAAGCTTGGGATGTTTCATTTTAAATTTTTTTTGATGTCCCCATTTAGTCAAAAAGTTTAAAATATTGTATTTAAAAAGGTTTCACAATTAAAAGTTGATAAAAGTGCAATACTGAAAATGAATCTATTCTTGTACTATGTCTAAGAAACTCATAATATGGATTCTAAAATTATAAGGATTATATAAAGTTTAAAATTTAGTTAATACTATTCATAACCTCTTTTGAACGACTTGTTTGGTAAGTCATGGTGTGCTTGAACTCGGTGTTGCGTGTAGTGCAAATTATTGTGTTATTTTAAAGAAATAACACACTATGAAATCTTGGGGTGTTACAATTATAATTTCATACATTCATAGAAATTTCATATTATTTTACAATATACAACAAATTATCAATGAATGTTTAATCAAATGTTGTAATCATGTTCAATAAATCAAACACAGAATTATTCTCATTACCTCTTTGAATACCTATCCCTTTTTTGGGACTACCCTATAACTGTTATAAAAATATAAGAACATAACAATTTTTTAGTTAATTTATATTTTTTTAAAAAATGGAAACATATTGAAAATTTTATTACCTTATTTGATATAAGTTTGAAATATGATAATGATTATATTATGAAGAATGGGACTACAAAACATTATCAGATATCCGATTACTATCTTTAGTAATAGTTATGATTTCTTAATATTTATGTTACTTGGATTCTATGATAGGCCTAACATCCCCAGTCCAATAATTAACCTTGGTAGTTCCCTGAGATGTGCTATCAACCACTATAAGTACTGTCTATTTTATAAAGTCCATGAAATTTGTAGAAATGGGAGGGTAAAACATGTGTTCCTCTTAAGGGAAATATCTAATCAAAACGTAGATGGTACTCATAGATCATGACACCTGATATAAATTTAGTGAAGAATGCAATTGAATCTTATATAAATAAGAGTAATCTAATCATAATTCATAGAAATTAGAATTATTGACACATAACTCGTCATTATCATAGAACTAAATAATCATTGAAAAATTATTCAAAAAGTTAAATTCGACACATTGATGAGAATAAATTGAATGATTTCCATAAAGAAACTTCTAATCGATAGAGTAATTTTTTTCCATAATGTTTACATTATTTTATAGATAAGAAGTATTTTAGAAAGTTATTTTAAAAAATGGAATCCAAATCCACAACACTATAAATATTGTGTCATGTTTATAATGAATGACCATATTCTTCCAACAGTGTTAAAAATGAATTGAATGAAAATAGAAGGATGTTTGAAAAATATAATGTTAGATACACCATACCATCCACCCATATTGAGAATCATTGAGATCTTAATAGATTAATATTGTCTTGATTATATAAATAAATCTAACAATTAATGTAATTGTTGAATGAAACAATATAAGGATATATATTACAATTATTTACAACCAAATAATTTTTTCAGGGATGTAAATAATTAAAAAACTCACAGTCAGAAATATCAAGAAATAAAATATTTAATGAAAATGTGAATCATTTTAATGAAATTGAATACAAGGAATAAAATTAGTGAGGGTGTAGATTGATTCATGTAAAGCCCCAAGAAAAATATATGCTAAAAAATATGTAATGGAATAATTAAATGTAATTAATCATAGATGACGACATATATAAAAATCCGTAGATTAAATTATCATGCCTGAAAGACACTTTTAACCCATAAACCATTAGTCTATTATTCCACTACCTATTTTAAGTATGTATATGTTCTTTCAGGAGTTGATTATGTAATCTATATTACCAAATTATAAAAGAATACCTTTTCACAAGACTATTTTTCTTATACGAAACAATTATTTGATGACGGGTTTAAAGTATTTCTCATATCAAAGGGTCTTACTAGTTATAAACTATATTAAAAGAATAATTATTTTAAATCAATATTCATAATCATATCTTTCTTGGTGTAGATAATAGATATTTTACATAACATAGATGTTTTTTGATTTTCAGTTATTGGGTGCTCATAAGAAATTAAGACTTTATCCCTCGAAATTTTCACTTAGTAATATAAAATAAAGGATAGTAATGATGAATGAATCACCAATATGAATTCCACAATTTTATGTGAAATTAAATATATCTATTTACAAAAATATATTTTGATAACAATAAATTAGCTTATTATAAATGTATATTATGCATCACACACTTTGATGTATGGATAAAACTATGACAACAAATTCCTATTGTGAGTTAGAATAAATTATGTTCATCATAAGTGATATGAATTTAACCAAATAAGACAATAATGGATATGTATCCTCTTTATTAATTGATGAATAAAAACATATTCCATTTATTGAAAACAACTATGTTGTTAAATTTTTCAAAAAGTGTATTTGCATATGGGTTCATTTTAGAATGGTTATGAAATAAAACCAATATTATAGGGTGATGATCCAATTATTCATACTCCTTGGTGAGAAGTCTATAAACATTGGAATTTTATTATAGAATAGAAATTCTAGGATTTTAGTTGTTATGACAACATTATCATTAATTTATATGGGTGTATTGATGTGTTTTTAAACATGGAGTTCACATATTTCTAATGAGAATGTGGCATAATAGACAAGCAATTTAGTGTATCTCTAAAATCATGAAATTATACTGAATTTTATATTAAGAATACATCTTATTCTTTAATTTTGGAATAATAATTAATCGATTAATGTTGATCACTTCAAGAGATATTCATGTTTCAAATATGTGAGTTCAATTTAATCTTTTCTTTATTACCCACAAGGTCGTAAATAAATAAATACTTATTCAATAATTTAGTGAACATATGAATATATAAATATTAATTTATTTATGTAAAATATTAACATAAATATTAAATGATATTTTTAGGGAACATTATATTTAATTATTTATTAAAGAGATCATATTATTGTGATCAATATAGAATAATGTGAAACATTTGTCTCTTCCACCCTAGAACATGAAGATTAGATAAATTAATCTAGTGGAATATAGAGTTTGTATAGAAACATATAGAGAAATCATTTCTTGTATTATCCATCAAAATGATAATTTAACATGTGTGTTTAGAGAAATTGATCAAGAGGATTACTCCATTCAAGGTATCAATAATTTCTAAATAATGTACATATTAAATTTGAAAGTACTCTATTTGAAATTTTAATAATGTATATTTTATGTTTTATAGATTAATCTATTGAATCTAAGGAAAAACTAATGTTTTACACCCACCAAATGATTCTTCCATATCTGAGAACCATCACACATTATTTGAATAGTTATATTAAAACTCATAATTATTTATTATTACATCAATCATTTCCTTACATCAATATAAAATTATTAAATTTAAAATTATCATTATCAATTCAATTGATGTGAAAACATTCTATTAAAATTTTTATATCTAAAAAAAGTCAAAAGAACATTATAAATATTGAAATATTCTATTCCAAGGATCAATGATTTATGACTACATGTTATCAATAAACAACATGTGACAATAAATTACAAGGAATGTATGTATGGTTAACTTGTACAAGGGGTGAACCATGTAAAACTACTCTCACCATATAACTTAGTATGATTTTTTTGTACACTATATATTGATCAAAAATAATAAATGGTGATTTTAATGGGAGTTACACATTGAGTTTTTAGTGTATATGTTATGATACACAACCCTATTTTAATAATTTTAAAATCATTGTAATCCATGTTGTCAAAATGTGACACCATTATACACCGCATAATATATGTATTACGAGTGATGTGGATAAACATGGGAAATATAGAGTGTAGTAGGAATTTACCTGATAAATAACACATGTCAACACACAAAACAAATATTTGAATATTTTATGCATGTCATGTTGGTCTACAATATGGTTAATTTAAACATGGAATAAATTAAATGATTTCTATATGGATAAAACTTACATGTAATTATGTTTTTTCTATACCATGTATATGTTGAATGTTTTTTTAATTTAATGAGGATATACATAATTAATTATTAATATCATGTATATTAAGTAACAACGGGATGTGTAACATTTATCATAGTCACTTTAAACATCCTACGCAATTCTAGTGGTATAATCCATATATATTTTATAATTCTCTATGGTAATATATGATATATAATCTATAAAAGCTATCCCATATAACTGTAAAATGTTTATACCAAGATAGAATATATAGGAATAAATTCCATGTATGTATACAAAAAATGGTAATGAACACAAACAAACTTTATCAAGTGACATGTCGTGCAACATTAAACACAATTCATGTATTATATTTCAAATATGGATTTATGATAAAATAAATTTCTCTCACCATTTGACCACCTGTGTACACACAATGTAGTTAATTATTTTAAAAATAAAAATGAAAATCTTTAATTAATTTAAAATAATAAAGGATGGGAATCTTATATTATCTCATGGAATAATGAGAATGAATATTAACATAACAAATCTATTAATTAAATCACTGATAAATTCATAAATTCTAAATAAATTTACTTATTTATAATCAATGAAAATTAATTGTAGTAATTTTCAAAACATTTATCCTTGTATATTATTATTCATCATAATTTTTAATGAAATTTATATATATAAGATAGGTTTGATTAATTTAAATATTTTTATATATTTTATATGATAATTTATTTAAATGAAATTGGTTTATTTGTTAATTATCAATCACTTATTTATTATGAATGATTCTATATTTCAAGGTTTTATTAAATAATACCCAAGACCCCCTGGTACCCACAACTCTGAGTTAGTAAGATTTTTTAAAATGACGGATATCCTAATAATTGAAGATAGATTCTGACACAATCCTAGGTAAATATGAGTAAGGATATACAAATGGGATTGGAGAAATACTGCAACTCAAGTTAGGAAGGGGCTTAAATAATTTTTATCATGGATAAAAGGTTGGTTTTTCATCACCTGATAAACCAACTAATAAAAAAAAGGTTATGATAATTTCAAATATTTATTTTATTTTACCAATTTATGGAAATTTATTTATAAACATAATGCATTATTTATATTTAAAACTAAACATTGTCATATACAGTAAATAATCTAACATTTATATTGACGATAAAATAACATAGTTATTCATATATTATTTACTTATAAATGGTTCGTTAATAATATGAATACGACGTAACATTAAAAAGTATATACAGAACAAAGTAAATAGTATTTACACATATGTAAAAGAAAATATGTTAATTTAAATGTTAATTCACAAAATAAAATCCATCAATTCAGTTAGAAATCATCCATAGTTTAAAGTACATGACTAACCCTCTTCAGGATGATATAAATTATTAAAGAGTTCTAATGAAATTATTATGTCCAGTTAACTTGTTTAACATCAAGGGATTAGTTTCGTTAGTGTGATTTTTTTTAAATTAGGAGAAAGTGTTAGGGAAATTTATATTTTGGAATTTAGGGTTTAAGAGGACACACAATAGATCATGGGGCTCGATGTTAAAATTTATTTCTAGAAAATCCTACTAAACAATCTTCAAATAATTTGGTAAAGTCTCTATATATGTTATTTTCAGGGAAATATATATCTGAACTTGTAGAATATCTTTTAAATTATAAATTTAAATTCAATGACTATTTTATTTTATGATTTGAAAATATAATGGGAGACTAACAAATAAATTAATTATGTCATAAATAGTAATAAAGAAAAAGGACTAAATATCTACATTTATATTTTATCCCTATCAATAGACTAGAAGGGAGAAGAAATTTTATTCCCTAAACACATCGATAGTATATTATATATTCAATTCCTAAAGTGGTAATTCACAAGTAGTTTTATCCAAAATCATAAAAAAGATTTATCCATGATCTATGTTGCCTTTCACCCATGATCTCTATCTGGGGAAAGAATGAAAAGTGTTTAGTGAATTATCAGTGTCAATCATTACTTAAAAGACGTGATATTGTGTTCCAACAAGACCCCATTTCATTTTAAAGACACAATAACTAGATATTTTAAATATTTTTTGATTTAGTATTCCCAATAAATTAAAATATATCTCCTTGTTTCAAAAAAACTCATATGATTAACATGTTTTTTTAATATTTATATGAATAATATATAGAATATGTAACAAGAAATTTTAACATTGATCCTCCACACATATAAATATGTGAATCAAGAACAACTATTTATATTTTCAATGAAAAGGTTGAAGTGAAAGATAAATGATAAGTCATGTTATATGTTTAAATCACCGAACAATATCCTTTAATGAAGGTAAATATATTTTTGGAGATTAAAGAGTAGGATAAATTTTTAATATTGAAATAAAGTCAAGTTGAAGAAAAATTGTGCCTCAATTTGGATGAAAAGGTAAGATTCATGTATGTTAAATATGAATTTCAATATATTCATTTCATGAAAGTGGTTATTATATATAGATTTTAGTATTAATATTTTTATCCAAATAGGTGTACATAATAGATTCTAGAATATTGTTAATGGCTAGGTGGATCTAAAATCTACAGATAATGTTAGTTGATCTGTAATTGATATAGGAGACGATAATGCAACATTGAAAAATAGAATGATTTTAATTATAATGAATTGAAATTTTGTACCATGTGTTACCAAGAGCATTATTTTAGAGTCGAGTTTATTTCATATTGGTTTTATTTTAATGTTTAGAAGAAAATAATTCTACATTTATAAAATATAGTATTATATGATATATCACATATAAATTATGATATTTATGTAATTTAATAACAAAATAATGTCATATTGATGGACATTGATAAGGTTTACATTAATCATATGACAAATAGTTGTCTCATAGTGAACAATATCAAATAAATTTGAGGTTTTTGACCAAATTATATCATGAAAGATACATTGATTATTTGGATATAAAACCCAAAATATTATGTTATTATTATTTATAAGGAAATATAACCAACGACCATTTCATTAAAAAGTGTGAGAGAGCCACAAATATATTAATATATTTTCACATTGATTTTTTTGGAACTTTTCTAGTAGAGGTTTGAGGTTGATACTCATAAAGCACAAATTTTGATGGGGAATTTGATAGATATATAAATATCAACTTGATTTCGTATAAGTTAGATTCCACTGAAAAATATAAGTAATAAAAGACTAAATAATATAAGAAGATTTATATGTAAATAATTAAAATACACTCATACTATGTTTGGGAGTATATAAACCATAAATACATCTATTATTTCAATTATTTTTGGATACAATACTAAAACACTTCTTTTTATACAATGTAATGGGATGTATTTAGTAAATGGAGTGAAATCACCTTGTTAGACATGGTTTTATTTATTGTGAGTCTTGAAAATCATTTATATACCTATTGTGGATACAAATTATAGAAAATAATTGAAACACTATATAGATTTCCCAAACAATTTATAAGAAATACACTATATGAGGTATGTTTGGTGAATGTTTATTTTTCCACATATAAGAAATCTGAATTTATTTTATTGTTTTGAAATATTTTCAAAAATATTATTGATGTTGTATATAGATTCGACAATAAATTCTAAGGCTCAGAGATCCTTGGTGAATATATTTTTAAAATACTAAATACAATATATTAAACACATGTAGTTCTCCATAACTAATGCAATAACTACTGAATTGTGTCTTGGATGAGATAACCAAGACCATTATTTCATTTAGAGTGTCAATTTTACCCTTTTCAATACATAATTAATGTCAATTTTGGCATTTTTATATAGTTCATTCAATAGAAAATTAAATAAATTAAAATGAATTTATTAAATAAATTTTCATTGAATTGGAAAAACCCTAAAAGATCATGTATAAAAAAGAATTTATGGTGAGTTGTGTAGGGTTATTTTCATAATTATATATATATTTTGAGGATATATATGGATATCTTATTTCATGTGTGACACCCCAAAATTTTAAAATATGAATGTCGTATTTGAATATGTGCATGACACGCAACACCAATCATGAAAAGTAATATAAAATCCCAAGACATTAATAAATATTTACTATTTTAAATAAATTTTCTTCATTCTATAATTTTCATTTTAATTAAAATTTATTTTTTCTCATGTTACATAAAACAATGACTTTATTCGGTAGCTTGTGTTACATAAAATAGTGAGTTTTACATAACTAAAATATACTATTAATGTAATTTAATATGATAGTTATCACTTATCCAATGGAATGGAGAGTATGAATAGTAATTTCCAAAATATGAAAATTTATAGTTTAACAACATTTATTGGTTATTTATTGATTATAAATTACAATAATAATATTCCATTAAAATAAAAATAATCTTTTTTTATAAAACCTATATTGTTTTCTAAACGATGAATTAGTAGAACTATGCACACATATTTTAATTTTTTAAAAAATATTAGAAAATTTATTTGAAAAATTCTACATAATTTTTGAGACTAAAATTCCAAAATTATTTAATCTGAATTTTTTGGTTTATTGAAGTTGTATTTATTGATTAATAGTTAAAATATTCAATTTTAATTTATAAATTCATTTTCATCTAAATATTTTTTAATGTAAATATTTTTTAAATGTAATCATAGTTAAATTATACATCAAAAAATAGAATTTATATCCTTTGAATAATTTTAATTATTTATTTTAATATAAAAACATTGAAAATGTTTTCACATTTTTACATTAAAAACCAACATTGTCATCATTTTTGGTGGGTTAATTTTAAAATAAAATATTCAGTAATTTGATTTGAATTTCAAAAAATTAATTCCAAATTTAAAAAAAAAACTAATATTTCATCTAATGTTTTTTCCAAAACAAATACTAGATGCCTGAAAAATTAACTATCGCTAAAAAAGAAAAATGGGGTTTCCATGTAGAGACCTGAAGCTTGACGTACATGAACATTACATTACTTTTGTGGAATATTTAGTACATAACAAAAACACACACAGAAGGACCGTAATAGTTTAGTTTCTTTGAAACTCGGAATATAATTTTCTAATCGTGGTGGAAGATCTTCAACATCTCCCATAAAGATCTTCCCTATTTTTTTAAATAAATTCTTTCTTTATATCCTAGGGAAAATAAAACATAAAAGGGGTGAGCTCAAATGCCCAGTAAGGGTAAACATAGAGAACATAAATCAATCCATAAACATCTGAATGAAAAAACTTGAACATAAAACCTAAACATCAAAATCTTGAGCAAAGACATGAAACATGGAAGTACTTAAGGAATATATCAAAAGGAACATCAAAACTGATAAAATATAATGGGAATAAAACATGTAATTGTGTAAACCATTCAGCACAAGTCACGATTTCCATAGTAGCCAAGGCATTGCTGCCAAGACCATCTTAGTGGACAAAGTCCCTTTATGAATAGAGTTCACTCCTCGTTTCAGTCCTGTAACACTGAACCAGATTAACTTACCATTCCAGCTATGTCTATATCATGAGATATAAATCATTACCCAATGCATTGGAGGGAGATATAGGTCCCACCCATCTCATAATGAAATCATTCTTACTTGTGCCACAACATAAACATAAATCATTCATCATAACCCAAATAATAAAAATGGGTTTCATTAACATCATCCCACAATAACATGATCCTTATAAAAAAATGGATATCATTTCATCATAGAAAAAACTGAATCCATGTAAATCATAGAGACATGATACTTGAAACATACACATATGAAATACTGCCATCATAGATGAGAAATGGTTTTGATAAAACACTTGAAATGAATTCTTGAGGAAAATATCCTTTCTTTAAAATCATTCACTTTCCAAAAAATGTCATGAAATTTTAAAAGAAAATGATTTTGTTGAAAATTGTAATGAAATATTTTGGAGGAATCTTTATTTAAATAAGGCTTTATAAAACCGTAAAAATTCGTTCATGCCCTATAGGTTAAAAATAACATTCTCCTCGTACTTTTGTCGGAAAAGTAAAAACGTACCTCGTAACGTAAATAAAAGAAATATTCCTTACATACCATGTAGTAAAAGTCAAAAATGGGTAAAAATGACTTTAAACATACATGAAAACACTTCAATAAAACATGGACATGATAGAAATGTCCCTAGTAAAAACTTACAAATAAGAAATCTTGGATAAAAATGAGATTTGCAAAATTATCCCTTACCTTAGGTCTGATTTGCTTCGTAAGTGTACGAAACTCCTGTATAATGATTTAAATAATGTTATTGACTTATTCCATAATCATAATTATTTTTATGATATCATATATGGTTCACTTATGAATTTATTTTACCCGTTCTTTTGTAAATTCCATGTTAAAGAGCGTTTTGGGTAAAATCGTTTCATTTGACGTTCGTGTTTTGACTTGTAATTATTCATATGATTACATATATCTTGATTACTTAATTCGAGAATATAAAACATGATTTATATATAATATATATTCAGAATATACATATATATAATAGATCAGTAAATGGAAAGCAATACATCGTTCATGGAGACGGTAGGCTGTACGTACGCATGAACGCTGTTTTCGTTTCCTTATTGAGTTGAATGGAATTATGTAGATGACATACATATATATACACAAAAACCCAGTATCATTATTATGTCATATATTTCATGATTACTTATTATATATACTTTATCATCATTGATGAATTGTTAACGTGGAGAATGAATCTCATCGCGTCGTGGAGACGGTAGTCCGTATGTACGCACGAGCGATGATATCGTTCTCATGATAGTGGAATTGTATTGGAGTGTATGTATACTATTTCAGAATCAATATCACTTTACAATAATCATATATAGTTATTATGTACACCATTATACCCATCCCAGTAAGGTGGTGGTGGAAAATAGATTACACCACGGCTTGGAGATGGTATTCCGTACGTACGCACGCGCGGTGATTTCGTTTTCCGTAGGATGGATAGATGATGAAATAGGGTTGTTTCATACTTATAATAACATATCAGTATATGAGTGATACTGATGTTATTACTTCATAATGAAACAACCTAAGAAGAAGAAGTGGATGAAGAAATAAATTTCAAAGAATCGGTAACAGACATTACCTCTTCTTTGAAGTGCCTCTTTGAGACGTCCTCTTAGGGAAATAAAATTGGTCATTGAAGAAGACCAGGACCTCTAGGATGTTTCTAGGGAAATGGAGAAGAGAATTTGGCAGGGGTTGGCCGATCTTGAAGACTCAATGTGGTGTGTGGAAGAGAGGGAGGAGGTTCCCTTTTATAAGGGAGGAGAGGGGTACCTTTGGAATAACTAAACATATTATTTTATTATAAAGACAATTTCGGTTTTAAATGGCTCCAAATTGATTTACTTCGAAGATAAGGTGGGGATGGGTCGAAATCCTTTCATCCAATATAATTTAGACAAGTTTAGTTTCCTATTTTAACCTTATAATTTAGATTTAACATTAAGTTAAACAATTTTACTTTTACCGTGTCTTCTTGTGTTCTTATACTATAAGGTTAATAAACATACTATAAGAAGACAAACGAACCCCAATTTGTTTTTTATTAATATATATAACCTTATATAAGTCATTTGGACGAACCTTATATTTTTAGGAATAAAATAACAATTAATAATATAATATTTGTTTTAAAAACTATTTTATGTCAAATTTGATACTATTTAGTAATTGATTTTTGTGAAAATTATAACATAATGATTAGTTCGAAAAAAGTAAATTAAATCAATAATAACATGTCATATTAACCTAGAAAATTAGTTTAATTCATAAAATGTCTCAAATTACATTTATTTTGGTATTTATAACATCAATTATTTCAATATTACTTTAATAAGATAATTATTGCATTATATTTGTGTCATAAATAAATTAAAATATTTAATGTCTAAAAATTACATATAAAATACAATTATGTAAGAAATATTTTTATCTTTCTAATGAATATTTATAGTCGAATCTATCTTATGTATTACCCGATATTAAAAATGATATACTTATTAAACTTTTATTTTTAACTATTTTAACCATTATTTAAATAAATTAATAAATGTCCTAATCTAATACAAGTGGGCCTAAATGGTCATATTTTATTCTTAAGGTTGTTTTTGGTCAAATTAAAGTTATCCAATAGAATTAGGACATGTGTTATGGTAATAATAAAATCATTTTCACCCTTAATTACCCTATTTAATTTTTAACCGTGGTAAAAAAAGTAAAAAGTTACTATTCACCAAATATTATTTTCATCTCATTGAACCACATTTTACTTACAGTCATCAACCGTGTCTCTCATATTTTTGAAATTCCACTCAGAGAAGCGATAAAATTATGTTTTATGATAAATTCATTTTTTTAACTACCACTTAGTGGTTTCACTATTCATAAAAAAATGAATGTTTCCAGAAAAATACCAAACATTAGGCCTAAGCTATATTTGATATTATGAACTGAAAAATTATGTCTATTTTACCAAATTAAAAACATATCATTTTCATTACTTAATTTAAAAATTAATTCCCGTCGTCAAAACAAATATCGTGTTCTTAAGAGATAATAACTATCAAAAGATTGACACTTGTTTATGTCTGGTTTAAATGTGAAATTACATCCAATGACCAACATTGTATTAAATTCTAAAAATATATTATAAATATACTTTAAAACCACTCAAATTAATAATTTATCCCCATTAATTATTTTGATTAAAAAGGTTGTTTTTAATTAAAATATGGTAATTTTCACTATTCATCTGAAAATGAAAGTTATCCGAAAAGTACCAAAATATCACCCTAAGCTAATTTTGATATTCAAAATCCAAAAATGAAGTCCATATAATTTACAAAATTTCAAAAAGTGGTTATTATTATTCATAACGGCTAATTTTAATAATATTTTAATTACATATTGTTGTTTAGTGAAACTCGTTATTGCGTACTACACACACTATCGAGGAAGGTCGTGATTGCGTGTAATGCAAGGAAAGTCAAGGATGCATGTTGTACAAGATCCTTTTGGTGTAGCGTACAACACAATACATTAATGAAATTAAAAAGAATATTTTTCATAAAATCTCAAGGTGTTACATTCTACCCCCCTTAAAATGAATTTCTCCCTCGAAATTCGTCGGGGTTATAAATGGTTTACTACTCGAAAGTTTCATTAATAGAAACCCACATAGTAAAAAGGAATACCAAAACCAATCATTAAAAACAAAATTATGAAACGTAACAGTTACCCAAATAAACTAACCACTGGGTTTCCACATAGGTAAAAATATGGATATGGATGAGAAATCTAACCATCATGTTCTGATGGAGAGTGGTAGAGAACATGGCTATGGAAAAGTCATCAATCACAAAGACATAAATTTGTGATGATCTAAGGTACCACCTGATTCATCAGATATATGAGCACTAGGACAACATTTTTGGTTTTCAAGATAATTTCTCTAAAGTTGATGAAATTGGAATTAGAAGAAATACTTCTGTGATTTTGGTATAGTCTCATTGTTGGTCGTTCTTTGGACAATTTCCACTTCATATCTTAAAGAAATAAAGTTGAATTTTTTATTCGTGAAGTGTTAACGGATCATTTGATTGAATGATGGGTCATTCCATCTGTTTCAAACAAAAGGTTTGGAAAAGTTATCAAATATACATAAGTCCATCTATGGTGAGGTTAATCATATACGATTCCAAAATTGATCTTATACTTCATATATCATACCGCGTAATAAAATAAAACTAGTTTCTACTAACCAGGAACTTCTTGTAGGCCAGTGGTAAGCGATAAAGGCCAGTCGCACTTTTGTTGTGGGTTCAATTCCCATAGCCTTGTCCAACGCGATGGGCTGTCACCCATCCTGCAGGTTGTCCTTTTTCTAAAACTACATCACTATAACATCACATAAATAATATCAAAAAAAGTTCTATCCTTAAACTATAATAACTTATGTCCAACATAATCCATTCCAATCTTTAGGCTTATCTAAAATACTTCGGTCCAAGCTTATAGTATAAAGAAAATGATTACATGAAATGTCATCAACCAAGCATGTGAATACCATAATTTATCCCCCATATATCTTGTTGGTCACATTCCAGTCCTGTGAATACCTTAATCATGTATTCTCTTGAAAAATGAATACCCATTAAACCTTAGTGAAAACATGAATACTGTCATAAGTTTACTCTTTCCACATAACAAAATCCAAAAATTCTAAATACTCAAACCATGATATAACCTTCTCCTAATATCAGTCATGAGCTCATGAATACTATAAAACGTTTAATTTTCTACTTATCCCTTCATTATGCGCATATCATCTATATTCCAAAAATATATGAATAACCTTTAATGGATACTGGTACCATTAATCATACACTTTCAAAACTCTAGGAATGACAACAGTGTAAAAATCCTTAGATGTCTCTTTATTCCAAAGTACCATGAGATTATTTATACAACATTAAACTTGATAAACATGTAATCATTCCACTACCTTCTTAAACCATTTACTGAGCTTCAACAATTCTCTCATCTCACATATCATTTTTATTTTCTTCATCATCATAAACATAAATACAACCCATACGGCCGTACTGATTCTCTTCATGAGACTTTCCATTAGGGCATTGGTTTGCATAATGCCTGTACATTCCACATTTAAAACAGTTTACCATTGTTGATGTCGTAGCAATACCATTATCCTCATCAATGGTGGTAACTGAACCTTTTCATTTGCACTTACTGTCTTTGTTTCCTTCTTTTCCACACCCAAAGCATCTTCCAGTTCCCTTGAAACAATCTCCTCGTTGCCTCTTCCCACATGATTTAAATGTGGGAAATTGAACTTTCTTTCCACTATGATCATCATAAAACTCCATCATTCTCTTATTATCTGAGTCAGGAAACTTACCAAAGTTGAGATTATTGATCATATTATGAGATTTCTGATTAGGCATAATAATGATGTTTGGACTTCCAAATCCTGTTTCATTTGGTTTCTCATGAAGAATATCATTCCATTGTCCGCCATATCCTCTATTATCATGAATCATCCTGTTTCCAGCCATTTTCTAAAACCCAAAAAGAATAGTGTGAGAGGCAAAAATCATGCTACAGAAAACAACATAGTAAAGGGGGAGCACCCTCAATATCTAACATCTTAGGTTAAATTTTAATATTGTTACCGTTGTTCTAGGACTATATCCTATACGTATACTTATCCTTAGGGGCATCCCTAGACATACCTTAGAAATATCTCTAGGGATCTCAGTAACATTTTCGAATCCTAGTTTCCAAAGGTTGACTAAACCTTCCCTTTGATACCAAATGTAGAGACCCGAAGCTTGACGTACATGAACATTACATTACTTTTGCGGAATACTTAGTAGATAACAAAAACACACACACAAGGACCGTAATAGATTAGTGTCTTTGGAAACTCGAAATATAATCTTCTGGTCGCGGTGAATGATCTTCAACATCTCCCATAAAGATCTTCCCCTTTTTTACCTAAAACCTTTCTTTATATCCAGGGGAAAAGAAAATAGAAAAACAGGTGATCTCAAATGTCCAGTAAGGTTAAACATAGAGAACATATAACAATCCATAATCATTTGAATGCAAAAACTTGAACATAAAACCTAAACATCGAAATCTTGAGCAAAGACATGAATCATGGAAGTACATAAGGAATATATGATAAAGGATCAAAAACATGATAAAATATAATGGGAATAAAACATGTAATTGTGGAAACCATTCAGCACATGTCATGATTTCCATAGTAGCCAAGGCATTGCTGCCAAGACCATCTTAGTCGACAAAGTCCCTTTCTGAATCGAGTTCACTCCTCGTTTCAGTCCTGTAACACTGAACCGGATTAACTTACCATTCCAGCCATGTCTATCTCATGAGATATAAATCTTTACCCAATGCATTAGAGGGAGATATAGGTCCCACCCATCTCATAATGAAATCATTCCTACTTTTTCCACAACATAAACATAAATCATTCATCATAACCCAAATAATAAAATTGGGTTTCATAAACATCATCCCATCATAACATGATCCATATAAAAAAATTTATATCATTTCATCATAAGAAAAGTGAATCCATGTAAATCATAGAGACATGATACTTGAAACATACACATATGAAATAATGTCATCTTGGATGAAAAATGGTTTTGATAAAACACTTGAAATGAATTAATGAGGAAAATATCCTTTCTTCTTCAAAATCATTCTCTTTCCACAAAATGTAATGCAATTCTATAAGAAAATGATTTTTTTTTGAAAATAGTAATGAAATATTTTGGAGGAAGCATCATGAAAATAAGGCTTTATAAAACCTTAAAAATCTGTTCATGCTGTATAAGTTAAAAATAACATTCTCCTCGTACTTTTGTTGGAAAAGTCAAAAAAGTACCTCGTAACGTAAATAAAAGAAAGATTCATTACATAACATGTAGTAAAAGTAAAAAATGCGTAAAAAGGACTTTAAACATACATGATAAAACTTTTATAAAACATGGAAATGATAGAAATATCCCCAGTAAATACTTAAAATAAGCAATCTTGGATAAAAATGAGATTTGCAAAATTATCCATTACCTTAGGTCCAATTTTCCTCGTAAGTGCCCGAACCTCCTGTATAATTATTTAAATAATGTTATTGAATTATTCCAGAATCATTATTATTTTTATGATATCATATATGGTTCACTTATGACTTTATTTTACCCGTTCATTTGTAAATTCCATGTTAAAGAGCGTTTTGGGTAAAATCGTTTCATTTATCATCCGTGTTTTGACTAGTAATTATTCATATGATTACTTAGATCATGATTACTTAATTCCAAAATATAAAACATGATTTATATATAATATATATTCAGAATATACATATATATAATAGATAAGTAAATAGAATGAAATACACCATTCAAGGAGACGGTAGGTCGTACGTACGCATGAATGCTGTTTTCGTTTCCTTATTGAGTTGAATGGAATTAAGTAGATGACATACATATATATACACATAAATCCAATATAATTATTATTTCATATATTTATTGATTACTTATTATATATACTTTATAATAATTCATGAATGGTTAACGTGGAGAATGAATCTCATCGCGTCGTGGAGACGGTAGTCCGTACGTACGCACTAGCGATGATATTGTTCTCATGATAGCAGAATTGTATTGGAGTGTATGTATACTATTTCAGAATCATTATAACTTTACAATAATCATATATAGTTATTATGTACACCATTATACCGATCCAAATAAGGTGGTGGTGGAAAATAGATTACACCACGGTGTGGAGACCGTATTCCGTACGTACGCACGCGCGGTGATTTCATTTTCCGTAGGATGGATAGATGGTGAAATAGGGTTTTTTTCATAATTATAATAACATATCAGTATATGAGTGATACTGATTTTATTAATTCATAATGAAACAACCTAATAAGAATAAGTGGAAGAAGAAATAATGTTGAATGAATTCGTAACGGATATTACCTCTTCTTTGAAGCGCCTCTTTGAGACCTCCTCTTAGGGCACTAAATTTGGTCTTTGAAGAAGTAAAGGACCTCTAGGATGTTTCTAGGGAAGTGGATAAGAGAATTTGGCAGGGGTTGGCCGAGCGTGAAGGCTCAAAGTGGTGTGAGGAAGAGAGGGAAGAGGTTCTCTTTTATAAGGGAGGAGAGGGGCACCTTTGGAATAACAAAACATATTATTTTATTATAAAGAGAAATTAGGTTTTAAATAGCTAAAAATTGATTTATTTCGAACCTATGGTGGGGATGGGTCGAAATTATCTCATCCAATAAAATTTATACAAGTATAGGATCCTATTTTAACCTTATTATTTAGATTTAACATTAAGTTAAATAATTTTACTTTTACCGTGTCTTCTTGTGTTCTTATACTATAAGGTTGATAAAATTACTATAAGAAGCCAATAGAACTCCAAGTTGTTTATTATTAATATATATAACCTTATCTAAGTCATTTGGCCGAACCTTCGATTTTTAGGAATAAAATAACAATTAATAATATAATATTTGTTTTAAAAACTATTTTATGTCAATTTTGACACTATTTAGTAATTGATTTTTGTGAAACTTATAACAGAATGATTAGTTCTAAGAATGTTAATTAAATCAATAATAACATGTCATATTAACCTAGAAAATTAGTGTAATTCATAAAAAGTCTCAAATTACATTTATTTAGGTATTTATAACATCAATTATGTCAATATTTCATTAATAAGATAATTATTGCATCATCTTTGTGTCATAAATAAATTAAATTATTTAATGTCTAAAAATTACAAATAAAATACCATTATGTAAGAAAGCGTTTTATCTTTCTAATTAATATTTATATTTGTATTTATCTTATGTATAACCCTATATTAAAAATGATATACTTATTAATCTTTGATTTTAAACTATTTTAACCCTTCTTTAAATAAATTAATAAATGTCCTAATCTAATCCATGTGGGCCTAAATGGTCATATTTTATTCCTAAGGTTGTTTTTGGTCGAATTACACTTATCCAATAGAATTAGGACATGTGTTAGGGTAATAATAATATCATTTTTACCCTTAATTGCCATATTTACTTTTAACAGTGGTAAAAAAAGTAAAAAGTTACTATTCGCCAAAAATTATTTTTAATCTCATTGAACCAAATTTTACTTACTAACATCAACCGTGTCTCTCGGATTTTTGAAATTCCACTCACAGAAGCGGTAAAATTATGTTTTATGAAAAATTCATTTTTTTAACTACCACTTAGTGGTTTCACTATTCATAAAAAATTAATGTTTCCAGAAAAATACAAAAAATTAGGCCTAAGCTATATTTGATATTATGAACTGAAAAATGATGTATATTTTACCAAATTCAAAACATATAATTTTCATTACTTAATTTAAAAATTAATTCCTATCGTCAAAGCAAATAGCGTGTTCTTAAGAGATAATGACTATCAAAAGATTGACACTTGTTTATGTCTGGTTTAAATGTGAAATTACATCCAATGACCAACATTGTATTAAATTGTAAAAATATATTCTAAATATACTTTAAAACCACTCAAATTAATAATTTATCACTATTAATTATTTCGATTAAAAAGGTTGTTTTTAATTAAAATTTGGTAATTTTCACTATTCATCAGAACATGAAAGTTATACGAAAAGTACCAAAATTTCACCCTAAGCTAATTTCGATATTCCGAATCCAAAAATGAAGTCCATAAAATTTACAAAATTTCAAAAAGTGGTTATTACTATTCATAACGGCTAGTTTTAATAATATTTTAATAGCATATTGTTGTTTAGTTAAACATGTTATTGCGTACTACACACTCTATCGAGAAAGGTCACGATTGTGTGAAATGCAAGGCAAGCCATGGATGCATGTTGTGAAAGATCTTTTTAGTGTAGCGTACAACACAAGACATTAATGAAATTAAAAAAAATATTTTTCATAAAATTTCTGGGTGTTACATTCCAGGGTGTTGAACTAAAAAGATATGGGTAGAAATAAATTATAAAAACACAAAAAACTATATTCTGGAAATAATTCTACCATGTAACCTCTATTTTTTTTATAAATACCCATTTTTTCCCTTATGACATATGAAAAATCTCATAGAACTCAATTATTTTCTAAAGTACCATGTGTGTCCTCTCCCACACATATAATAAGTGACTGCACTACATATCCACTTCAACCAATAAAACCATTTAATCAACACTATAATTCATAAATAACATCCCAAAACCCAAAAATAATTCCATAATCCTTATTTTTGGATTTTTGCTAACCTTAGAATGAATTCATGCAATCCAAAGTAGGATACCTAAAGAAGAGGTAATGTTTTTTAATGAGAATCTTCGATTTATTTTATTTTACACCTCCTTCAATTCATTTCAAAACATGATGACATTAAAAATTGTATGATAACTATAATTATTTTTTGTATTTTATTGTTTTGAATTAAAAATTCACAAAATTTTATCCAATGGGTCTTTTAATCTATATTCATGTGTATAGTGGACCGTCGTCTCCAGAACTGATGTAGTTCATTTTTCCATTACAACCTATAATGGTTCAATTTTATGATGGATATAAATTATATATTTGATAATTATAAAATTATTATAATATGTATTATTTATATAATATTTAAATTATTACCTTCATTTCTGAAGGATACACAATAAATTTCCACATGAGTTTAACAGAATACCACCTCACAAAGTAATGTGACTCACCTATCACTAACACTTCAAATATAATTTGATAATAAATAAAGTAAATTACTAAATTTTATAAAAATGGAATAATAATTTTACTAATTAAATAATTATCACTCCTTGAGAAGCAATGTGACATTCTTGTGATCATCAAACAACATGGGTGACATATATATGCATCTAATGTGGTATATACTATATAAAAATTATTATAGAATGTTAATATATTACAAACCTCTTTTTGATATTGATAGGTGAAAATTAGAAACACTATTAACGCATACTTACGACCCATCATCTCCATGATTGTAATGAACATACTTTTTAATAATCAGAATTAATGATTAGTTTTACAAGAAAAATATATGTACAAATATTTTAATTATTTTTTTATTATAAAATTTAATATGATTGAAATATATTATATACAGAAGAACTAGATATTTTTAGGTGAAATATGCATGAGCAAACAAGTCAATTAATAACTGAAAAAATGAAAATAAATAAATACTATTAATGAAATAGTACTAATAAGTTAAAAGAGGATGATATATCATATTATAAATATAAATATTGTAATTTTGTTAGTTAATCAAATGTTTAATGTAAATATACATATGGTTAATTAATATTCATCATATACGAGGAGTATAGAATGAAATTTGAATTCAATTTCATTACATAGAGGCATATTTTAATGTTATGAACCAACTTTATTTTATATGATGGATACATTCCCTTTTTATATTTAATATAATTAATAATCCATTATTATTGGTATTTTATGTTTCAATTTTAATTATTTTATCCAATAGGATTCGACATAAACGTTACCAACTAGTAAATGATTTCTTAACTCAATTTCTATTCATTAGGATAATCTTCTACATCATTTATTTTTTAATTATTAAATTTTTATTACAATAACATAAAGCTTTATTTCTGGCTTTTAGGTGGATTTAAATTATATATGAATAATATATTTGTTGGTATATTATTACTTCAACATTATTATCATTTCAAAGGTTTTCATTAAAATATCGGTAAAAAAAATAATTTTCATTCATGAATTTCAATTGAAGGAATTTATATGATATTTTTAAAAAACATTTAATTATATCCTTCTATTGTTTTTAATGAACCCTTTCATGTAATAATACAATTTAACCAATATTTTGGTACATAAATTATTTTAGAAGATGTATTTAAGAATACCTGAAAACATATTCTCTTTGGTCAAAAATCTATTTTCATTTAAAACCATGTTTCATAGAAATGTTTTAGTATTTTAAAATTTTTATATTTATGTAATTTTTTAAAATATTATATCTTCAAAAAAATTTCTGAGAGGAATATATATATCACTATTAATAAAATTCCCATTTGGATTTTAATAAAAATGTAAAAGGAATATTATTGTTGTTTTCTAAACAAAAAACTTTCTTAACCATTTACGATGAATTAAAGGATTCTTTATATTTTAGGAAATGTATAAAATAACTCCTTATAATGATCATAATTTAATTGAATGATCAATTTCAAATTTATGGTGATCTTTTTAAAAAAAATGGAAAAAATATTTAAAATTTATTTTCGGAAAAAAATTCTATCAAAATTATATTTTCTTAAAGAATATATTTGATTTAAAATTTCTATTATTTTAATTAATAAATGAAAATAACATTTATTATTAAATTAATGGTAATATATATTATACCAATACCATATGTATTCCTCATAGGGATATTTGATAATAATTTTGACTAAGGAAGTTAATTACAGTCACTTCATTGTTTAATTTTGGTAGTCAATAACACTCCCTTGCAATTTACACAATCCTCTGATCATTAGAGATTAAATTTTCCCGAAAAAGAAATATTATTTTTCAATGTATAATTATTTCATAAATTGTATCTCATTTCAGCATATAATTTCTTACATTTAATGTCACCTAATTAATTAGGGAAATATTGATAAATTCATTTCTCTTACACAATATAGATATTAGTGTTAAGGCATATTGATTGATGAATTATATAAATTATTCTATATATACTAAATTTTTTAGACCTAAAGTGATGGGTAGGACTTGGAATCATATATTCCACTTGATGAAATGTTATTCAATATAGTAATAAATTTTTTTCCTACACGTTTTAAATATCCTTTGAATGTTTTAAAGGTAACGATATCATGAGCCCAACAATATGATACAAAATAATTGATCATTTTATTCATTAATTGTTTAGTTTTTTAACTATAATATTATCACAATGATATTGTCTATTGACATATTTAAATTTTACATTAATGAATAAAAATAATTATTTTTAGCCGTTTACCATTCTATATTCGTTATTCCTAATCCAGTAATTTAAATGGAATGTGAACCCAATTATTTTCTTCTATATATTTTTTATTTCTTATCCAATTATTTATATGTTATGTGTAATTAGTTAGTTACTTCTACATGTTTATTATTTTTTATCTAGATATTTAAATTTAATTTGATCTTAGTTATTTACCTTTCCATATTGATTATTCCATATCTAGATATTTAAATTGCATGTGTTCTATGTTATTTACCATTTTATTTTGATTATTCTAATTAATTCATTATTTCATTCACTGCACTTATCCCTTACTGAGGATTTCATCTCAACCATATTTTTCAATTTACCTACTATTATAATAAGTTTAATTATAAACACATGGATGTATATTCTAGAAGTAATAACACTATTTTAAAAAAAATATATTTTATAATTTTGTTCATGAAATTTAATGTAAAACTCACACACTTATATAGTCAAACAATACTACTAAAGTACTCAGTCCTTCGAGATGCGACTCCTCATATTGTATTCCAATGTGATGTACTGAGACTATAACTCTTGGATACCATGGATAGGTGTAATACAATCTGTATTAATGGAATATTATAGGTGATGATGGGAACTAGATTTAGGATATCCTAGATTAGAAAACATAACCATATTATAATCTATGGGGATAAGCATAAAATAAACTCTAAATGTTTTTTAAGGTAGATATCATGTTGTATTTTTTAGAATGAAATCCTAGTAAAATTAAGATAAGTGGTTGTGGTTCTAGTATAGAGATACCGATTGTTAATAACTCTAAAAAGGGTCTATTGGGTTAAACTTAATCCTGATCTAGTTGATGAAATTAGGCATTAAAATGAACCTGATTTAACATTCCTTGTGAAAATTCTTATTATAATAAAAATTATCATTACAACCCTTTTAGAATGATTTTAATAGATAATTAAATTAAATAACCTCAGATAAACCCTGACATATAGAAGAATCAATTATTGAAATAAAATAGTTGAATTTTTTTGTATTAGGATTCAAGAATTAAAATTTATAAGTATCTTTACCAAAATAATTTTACATATAATAATCACGAAACATCATTGAATTGTATTAAAATAATATATGTTTCATTGAATAAATATTGGTGTATACAATCATGGGTTATTGAGGTTATGATTTATGATAAGTTCAAATTCATAAAAACCTATTTTTAGGTTTTATGTGGTAAGAATGTTACAGGGCAATGAAATTTTTGAGAAATTTATGGAAATAATATTTTTTTAAAGAGAACTTATTTTTTGACTATTGCATTTCAATTTTCTATAAATATTTTTATAGGTGTTGATATCATTTAGGTTGAATATGGTCCTTAATGACATTGTAATAATAACCAAATAATATTATTAAATTTTTTTAAAAAATTAGTTTTATTTCAAACCAAATTATGAATTTTATTTAATGATTAATTTTATTTCCCATATATCCACCATATTGGTTTTTGAATATTACAAATATTATATTAATATGGTTTCTTAAAAATGAGAATTTGTATGCACGGTGTTAGTCCATCGTATCCATAAAGGTTGTGGTGCATGAACCCATGACCAAATGATGATATGTTTTTTGCGCTATCCACTGGATTATGCTATTTCCAACTTAATATGTTTTTGTACTTATTAATATGATTTTAAAATTAAATATTAATGACTAACTGGTTGTTTTATTTTTTATGTTTTCAGATTAATTTATTTCAACGGATAACATTTTATAAAAATATTAGTTTTGGTAAATATTTAGAGAAAGAATGAAATTAATTTCTATACATATAGATCTTCTGGTCCATTAAAATTATATATTATCACTTTATGAGTATGAAATTTATTTATGGATATTCATTATTTTTAGTAAAGGATGAATTGGAAATTGATCAAAGAAAAACATAAGGATGAAATTGTTATTATGATATAAAAACATATCATGTAAATAAATTTCATTATATTTTAGGAAAATAAATCAAATTTTCAAATATATGAATAAGATCATGAAACAAGAAATTTATCATAATACATTAATAACCAATTGAATAGATGGTATTTTAAATCACCACAGATTAATGGCTTCGAGGCCCCTAATATTACATTGGTCACTCACTTTCATCTGATCGATCAAATTAATTGCTTTCTATAATTACTTTTCCTATTACGTTAAACCCATATATTCACATTCCAAAAATTGTCTCTTATTTATAATATTTGATATGCGTTATTTTATATGATCTTTGTAACTTTTTATCTTTTATTTAGGGTTTATTTTATTAACTATTTATGTTGGGAGTTTTTCAATAATGTTATTTTCAAAATTAATACCCTTTACTATTGATATCATTTTTAAATAGTTTGGATGAAATATATTTATGTTTTGAAAACATAACACCACAAAATTTAAAAATATGAAAATCATATTTTATTGTCTGTATGACACACAACACTAACCATAAAAAAGAATATAACAACCTGATATTTCGATATATTTAATATTTTTCATGTATTTCGATACATTTTATTACTTGAAATTCACAAGGAACTGATTTTATCATGAAATACATGCAATAACGATCTTGATCAATAGCTTGAGTTACATGAAAGACTGACTTTTTCCAAATAATAGTAGGATAATAATATTTTTTAATATGATAATTATCACTAAATCATTTGAATGAAAGGTATGAATCGGGTTAACCAACATAAGAAAAATTATATTTTATAGTGTTTTATTTTTTATATATTGAGTATAAATAATAATAAGGATCATTTAAAATAAAAATATATATTTTCAAAAAAACTATTTTATAAAAAAATGGATTCGTAGATATTTGAGCACATAATTAAAATTTTATTTTTAATTTTTTTAAAAAATAATTTTAAAAAATAGATATCATTTTATATATTTTATTACCAAAATTATCTATGATTATAGTTATTAGTTTTTTAGAAGATTTATTTATTTATTAATAGGGATAAATTCTAGATTTTTATTAAAAACTAAATTTTTGTCTAAATAATTTATAATGATAAATTATATTAAGAATTTTCATAATTTAAAAAATATGCCAGTAATAAAAATAATAATCATATTTGGTTCATTGTAGTCATTTTAATATTTAATTTAGATATAAAAACATTGTAAATTTTTGAAAATTTTCATTTTAAAAACCCATATTATCATCACATATTCCAGAATATTTTATAATTAGGATTTTAAACATAATTGTATTAAATTTAGATAAATGTATATCATATTTGTAATCAATATAATTTATAATTTATATTGTTTTCAAATTAATTTTTTTACGAAAATTAATAGTTAATTCAATAAAAAATAAATACCATAGTAAAGGTAAAATTGGTTTATCAGTGGTCAAACTAGAAAGATAATAGTATAAATGAATAATACACATGTATAAAAATATTATACAGATTTATTTATACCATAAAACCTATATGGTTATATAATCATTCATTTTGTATCATTTTTGAAATGAAATAATATGGGATCACTCAATTCTTTTAAAAAATACATGGTGCGTCCTCTCCCCCACTTATATGTGGCCACCCCTATCTTTTACCCTTCACACCATCAATACAATTTGGTTCATCCAAAAACAAATAAAATCCCAAATTTCCTCACCTCATCCAAGAAGAATTACTTTTTGATGAAATCCAACCTTTGAATGCTTTACAATAACCTATGATGGAATCCTAGAGAAGAGTTATTATTATTCAATGTGTATAGACATTTTATTCTTCTAAACCTCCTAAAATTGTTTTAAAAACAATAAGATAAAATAATATTAGTATATTAAATATATTGAGATATTATTATGTTATGATGATGACCAAAAAACACACACACTTCCATAAAATTCGTATGAAATCATCATTCGTGTGTACAGTGGACAACCACCTTGTGAGTCGATTTTGTTCATATTTACATCACCACCTATAAAGGGTTAGTATTATAATGGATATAAAGTATTTATATGATAAATATAACATTATATTACCACATGAGTTATTAGATAATATATAACATAGTGAATTTCATTCTATAGGATACATAATATCATCACTCATGCATTTGAAAATCTAAAGCCTCGTGAAGCATTGTCATTAGAATTTCACTAATGCAATGCATGAAAGGATATAAAGAATATTATGATCAATTAAATGTGATATAAATGAAATAATTATTTTATTTATTAAAGAATTATTTTATTTATTAAAACATTATAATTTTTTAAAATTTTATATTTATATATATTTATTATTCATTCTATCTCACTCTTGTAAAGATGATAACATAATTCGTGTAGACATGGACTACTACTTCTATAAAGTGATATGACAATCTATTCATCACTAAATAACATATATGCATTATATAAGTATATCATATATTATATTTGATATCATTTTCATTATGGAAAGGTAATATATTACTTCCTCCATTCCATAACGATCAATGAAAAATGGAAATTTTACTTGTGAGTACGTATGAACTACCATCACCCAGATCATAACATACTTTGTTTTCTTCACCATCATTCATGATTAGTATTAAAATTAAAATATATGTATTAATATCATAATTATTTCATAATTATTATATTTTATATGATATAACTCTATAATATGTGCAAGAAATGGATCATTGATGTAAAAACATACATGAATGATCATGGAAAATAACACTAAAAACAATGAAAATAATGAATGATTATTAATGAAAATATTACAAGATATTATAAAAGTATCATATATGATATTATAAATTTTAATATTATTTTGGGTTTATGTTAATAACATATTTAAAACTACTACATGTTATGCTAAATAACGTTTAACCCCAAGGAAGCATTAGGTAAGCAATTTCTTTAAATTTATTTTCTTTGAGGCATATTGTAATGTTTTAGACAAAATTTATTTTATATATTATATATACTAATTCTTAAAATATAATCTAATTAATAATTATTTATTTATTTTATTTTATGTTTCAATTTTAATTATTTCATCCAATAGTATTTAACATAAAATTTCATAGTGTTAAGGATTTAGTTTCTCAATTTATATTCATAATGTTTGTCTTAGCCTTTGTTGATTATTTAAATCTATGATTATGTCCGAAATGACCTTATTTTCTATTTCCAAATTGTTTATCTAGATTTTCTGATGATACATGTAATTTATTCATTGGTTTATTTTCATATTAGCTTTATGATATTTATAAGGCTTTACTTCACAGTGTCATTTTAATAGAGAGTATTTTTTACTGAATTTCAATTTAAGGAAATTATATGATAATTATTTAATGAATCATTTAATTTTATTCTCAGATGGTTATTAATTAACCATTTAAGGTAATATTTTCATTTTCCATTATTTTTTAATTCAATTTTATTCTAAATTTTATTTTGAAAATTTGACATCATTTACCAATTAGGTCAGAAATCTATTTTCTATTAAACCCATGATTCTTAAAAAAAATTCTTCAATTGTTTTGAATCTATTAATAATGAATTGAAAATGGAATTTTAAACCATTTTTTTCTTGAAAAAAATCCAAAGGAATCATTAAATTTTTTTTCAAAACATTATATGTTTGGATTTTAACAAATATTTAAAAGAATTCTTCTTTTAATTATTGAAACGGGGCTCTATACTATACTATTAATGTGGAAAATAAATGATCTTTTAATATTTTATTGAATGTACTTAATTACACACCATCATTAACATAATTTCCCAAAATCTACCATTTTAGATTAATGAGCATCTTTTAAAATATTTTATTTAAAAAATTATTTTGGGCGAAGTATATTTTCAAATATTTTTTCACAATTAAATGTATATTTAGTTATAGAATGTTCTTAAAAACCTTTTTGGGATATTTATTTCATAAATAAAAGACATTTATTAATACAAGAATTTTTAAAATCGATAATAATATTATCTCTATTATTCCTCTGAATTGTTTATAATCATTTTACCAATTGAAATATTTATATTATTTCCATGTTTATTTTTTGTAGTCATAAACATTATAGAGAAATATATAGATTCTTATGATAATTAAAAATTATATTTACAATTACTGTATGTATTATTTATAATAGATATTCTTATTTCTGAAACATTTTATCATTTATACATATAGTTTTCAACATTAATTTTTTTATTAACTAAGAAAACATTGATAAATATGTTTCCTTTACTCAATACTGATTTTTAATGTTAAAGAACATGGTTTTATGAAGAAAATTTATTATCTAATTTATGTGAATTTATGTGTACCTAATGTAATATACATGAATTGTAATTATAAATACCCTCGACATGTTATTACATGTCATGAGACAAATAAGTTAATCGAGCATTATCATATTTTTACCACTACATTAAACCATGTTGGGAAGTGTCTTGATGGTAAAGGTATCATGTTCATGAATCATGAAATCCTTTAATTAATATTTACCTTCATTGGGAGTCTGTTTGTTATTATCAAAGATATTTTTTCAAATATATTATCCCCGGATTCTTTTCATTTTTATTTCATTATCAAACTGGAACAATTTTTAGTCAATTACCTTCCAATATAGATGATTTTTCCCAGGTTATTTAAATGGAATGTGTCATCACTTATTTAGCTTTCCATGTTAATAAATCATTATCTTGTTATTTATATAGAATTAATGATGATTTGTTTACCCCAATATATTTATTATTCCTTATCTAGTTATTTAAATGGGATGTGTGATCAATTATTTTCAATTCATATTGATTATTCATTATCATGTTATTTAAATTTATTGTTTTCTTAGATATTTACCATTCAATTTTGATTGTGATGACTGATTAATGATTGCTTCTGCTAGACAAATCCCTTATTGAGAATTTTTTAGAACCCTTGTTTTTTCCTTTCAACTGTATTCTAGGAAGTATATTATAAAAGATATCTAATGATATGGAATAAGGATATTTTTAAAAAATGATATTTTGTAATTTTGGTTTTAAAAGGTATTTTAAATATCATGTATGTATATAGTTCACTAGGACTACTAAAATATTTGGTTCATTATGATGTTATTCCTTGTATCTTGTTCAAATTTAGGTTAATAAGAAACTAGATCTGGTCTACTAGGGTTGTGGACGCTACATCATGTACTTTAGTAGATGATTGGGGAATTTGGATCAGAGATAAAATGTACCTATTGGATCATCATGATTGAATATGTTCTTAGATCACACAAATGACAATTAAGGGTATGTTTTATTCATCACTTATTTATCTAAACCCTATTTAGGGAATTAATTTTTTTTAATCCCTTTTATACCATTTGATAAACATGAATTAATTCTCTAAAAATTTATTTTTAGTTCGTTATTCAACGGTTTTTACAATTATTGATTTCATATAAAATAACATTCAATTTTAGATTAATTTTCACTATTGAAATTGATTATTAGATAATCCACCCATTCTATCTATTTTAAAAATGATGGATTAATAAAAATAGACATCAAGAGATTCTCACATTGTTTCTTGTGTATTTTGTCCTATTTTATTGGTGTTTATCATTTTTATTTCTATTGAATGATGATTTTATGATATCCAGGGGGATTGAATATTTTTTGTTCCACATTTATAAAAACATGTCAAGGTTACATGTTCATATATTGTATTTAGAGACATGATAGTTATGTTGACAGGAAAAAATGAATGTGATGATGGTGTGAGTAATGGTGGATATATGGGATGGATTAATTGTCTTTCGCTTCATGAGTAGTGATGCGATATTTTGAGAAATTTATTTCTAAAATTTGGTCACCGGAGATAGTAGTGGTTCTATGATGGAAAAACTAGTGGGGTTTCTATGAGTTATAGAATGTGGCGCATATGGATAGTTGTAATGAGGGATTTTAAACTAAAAATGGAAAAAATATGACATCTGACCAACCATGTGGGGTGGTTAACCCAAATCCGAGTGTGTTGTGGTAATTCATGATCGTCTGGATGAATGTGGGGATGATTAGGAGATGATTTGTGAGAATTATAGAATTTTCCTAAAATTTAAAATGATTTCTTAAGGATTTTAATTCAATTAATTCCCTTTGTGTGGTGTCCTTGTTTTATGATTTGAGTTAAATATCACATTCCATGATATTGAATCACACCCCATTTATTCCCTACCCAGTCGGGATGGCCTGAATAGGGAGTATAGAAATAGAAAAGAAAATTATCCATGCATTTTATGTTTGACAGATCAAAAACCATGACACCGTTGAATAATGGATTAAATTGTATAAGGATTACATAATAAAAAGGACATGTGACCTTACGAGACATGTGGGTCAGAGAGCCTTTTGTGTACTTAGAAAAGTAAAGTAGCATGTTACTAGGATTTTTCAATTTACAAGAACATAACCAATGAACATGTGAATAACAATCATACAAATGAATGATCTAGAGTACTGGGTCCAAAGTACATGACACAAAACGAGTTACATAATGAAATCTATATGATGTGTACCCTTATAAACATTTTCTATATTTGGGTAGAGAAATTTCATGTGACATGGAATAGAACAACCAATTCCAAATACATAAAGACATTTATTATACCCCTGGGACATGTTTTTTACTTTTTATTGGAAAATATAGATCCATAGTACTCATAAAATCATCTTTGGTGTGATCTTGGGTGACATACCTTTGACCATATCAATGTAGACTAGTATCTGTCAGGTGTGTTCCTGTGGTCTATCATAATGTTGAGTGATGCATCAAATTCGTAGGATAGGAAATGACTAACTCTATGGGATTATTCATGGAATGTGTTAGGAATATATCTAGGTATAATGGGGATGGATCCTATATCATTTCATACCTTGTATGATTATGGAATTTCAGTGCTGACTATTAGGGAATTTTATCACCATCATGATGTTCTACTATAGGTGTGGTCTAGAATCCCTCATTTTTCCTCGGTGAAATACCCTACTCAGGCATCAATATATTTTTTTATTACAATAAGTTATAGTCTAATCATGTAACTATCATTTATGTTCCATCGTAGATTTCTTAGTTCTTATTATTTTCCTAACATAATGGGAATTTCCTTTCATATGAGATCAATGTGCATAGTAATACTTGATGAGTGAGTTCTCTCATACGGTTGTTAAGATTAATCCTCAATTAATATCTTAGGATGGCATTAAAGACATGACCCCAAAAGAGACCTAGTGTCTACATTTGTGTATATTTATGTTATTACTATTATTTTTATGAATCATATTCTAATATCTATTCCATCATAATGATGAGAGAATTTATCTATTGATTGTTCAAGTTTGTTAATTTATTAGCATCATACATGGTATGTTTATACGCACCCTTGAATGGGATATGAATAAACATGTTTTGTCTTATATAGATGAAACAAATTTCTTTATTTTGCAATATTTAGATTGAGTAGTTGGAGTGTCATTGGTATAGAATAACCTCATATGGATCTAATAGTTTCTTTTCGGTAGCTTCCTACTTGTTGTCAGTAGGTTGGTATCTTTCATAGTTTTGGTGGGCTTGTATTTTATCTTTTTTTACATCTTCAATAAATATTTTTCTACACAAATGTGGGTTTTTTTTATAAATGTATTTTAATTTTATGTTGTTTTTTATTTTAAATAATATTATAATATATATATATATATGTACTTGTATACATGTAACTTTGGATAAAGATAATTTTGTGTGTGATATCACTACTTGATGTTTGTCTCATGTCATTGTCTTATTAGAGGTAGTTTTGGCAGTTGATTCTCAGTATACCGCCATCTAGATAGTACCTGATGGGTTTGAACATGATAGATTTGTATCATAAGAGTTTATTTTAAAAGCATATTTTTTAGATTGTATAGATTTGAAGAGTATTTTTATAGCTACGTAAACAGTGTTACAATGTCTCATGGTCATCTCCAAGGATAAAGAACCCATTATAGGTGTGGTAGATAATGTATACATCCACCAAGTCTCTGATAATCTACCTATTGTTTCATCACATGTAGGAAATTTTTATGGAAATTTTTAGCAACTGTATCCTTTAAGAATGTGATGTGGTTTTAATTTGTTTATCGATATATCTCCATAGATACATTCTTATAAACATTATGCATCGAGGAAATAACTATATTTTTTCATGATGACAACTATAATGGATTCCATAGCTGGATAATGGTTATGATCCTCTTATCAATGAGTTTTCCATTCATTATCCGACATAGACAGTGATTCCACATAGTGAACAGATAGTATTTTTCATAATTTTTTTGATGGATATCACACTAATTGTGGGGAGATAGACTCAACATTATTTGAAAAAGAATTGGATCAATAATTTAGGGTGAGTGTTCTACTTGGTCCAGACACATCATAATGGTGGTCATGGTAGTGATAGTCCACCTAGGAGACATAGAGAATCTATAGTCCCTTGTGATGGTGATGTTTTACGTGTCATTGGGAATGCACCAAGGAGGGAAACTTACCCCACCATGTCATGTTATTGTGATGCAATTTAAATTTTTTTTGTTGATTTAGTTCCATCCAATGTGGATAGTGATAATGTTTTATTACTGAGATCCTTTGATATTTGTGTTTGAGTTCGTTTAATTGTTCTATGGATTTGATCATTCTTTTGTTATAGAGACTATGTGGAATATGGGAAACATAGATTGAAGTAGCGGGAACATGTGATCGATATATTTAAAGCGTGTTTTGGGGTATGGCATGTGCCTTCATGGACCTATTTTTAGTTTTTGTACGTAGTTACAATAGTTTCACCTAAATGAATCCATTTCTTATGAACATGAGATTCCAGTGGATCCCTTTTTGGTCAATGCTTATGTTTAGTACCTCTAGTAGAGGATGATTTGTTATCAATCACATCTACTGATAGATTGACCAGAATCCAGTTGGATTTATATCCTCTGATGTAATATTTCCATATTTGTTGAGAGGCACTATGATGGTTTACTTGTTATAGGCAACTTTTCTTCAATATATTTCCATTATGACTATTACCAGGGAGGTTTTTGGTGTTTTCATGTATGTGTGATATAATTATCCTTCTAGGAAATAAGGGATCCTCGAAAGAGTAGGATTTTCTTATACATTGGAGCATATAGATGATTGATAGTCATTTAGATTATTACTCTTTGTGTAGGTGATTGTATAATATTTCATTTTCAATCAATGGTAGTGGAACATGAGGGTGTCTTAAAAATGTATATTCTAGGATTTCCTTCCCATAGAATGTTCTAATTATGAATATAATTACACCATGTGTGAACCAATATCTATGAGATCATATTTTATGAACTCATGTAGCCATTATAGACAACAGTGCAGTTGAAGAATATACATATCATGTGGAATGTTTGACCCAGTGTGTTTCCCTAGGATTCCTAGTGTTGTTTTCCTAATAGTGAGATGAGAGATTGATTTTATGTGTTGATTATTGTATCCTTTACCATGTGAATTTTATGAAGGAGTAAACGACCATCAAAACCGAAAACTTCTTCAACCATTGGTTAGGGGGGATGTGGTTCACAATGTCGGACATTAAGTTAGGTTACCACTAGCTCCAAGTTTGAAAGGAGGATATATAAACGTTGAATTTCTACAGATAAAATTATTTCATTGAGTACCTGATGATACCTTTCAGTGTGTTCATTTCATCAATGGTATTTATTGGGTTTATGAGTTAGATCTTTCAAACCTTATTAGACCAGTTCATGTTAGCCTTCGTTGATTATATCCATGTCTAATATTCTTAAGAGGTGGAGAACACCAGAAAATTAAGGATTATTTATGTTATACTCATAGATTATTTGATTTATGGGAATATGATGATGTTTCGCTTCATGATACTGGAGGAAAACATATTGGGTTATGTCTTCTGGGATGTAGAGATGATAGGGGACCTAATAATGGTATAGTCAGTTCTAGATTGGGATGCTACCAACTACATGGCCATGATAGTTGATGATCACACCAATGTTTTCTATTCACTATTATTGAGTGAGGTTTCCAAAAAATTGACATTTTTTCTATTGACCATTATGGTAGAAGATACTGCATCGTAACCCTTGTCGATGGTCATCACCCCTCCACTTCTTTAGTGTGTTAAGGAGTCACAACATGGGGATATTGATTATGAGATATTGGGTTCCAATATATTCACTATGAATGTTCTAGATAGATATCTTAAGGATTTGGATCACGTCATTCTTATTCAAGGATGGATGATAAAACTAGTAATGCTATGAATGAAGATGATGTTGGAGTTTCATTCGTTCCCTTTTCAGTAAAACCATGAGAGTTGATAATGTACAATATTCCTCTAACATAGATTTGGGTATAAAAATATGTTAATATGGATTTATAAGCTTATGTATTAATTCATCCACTATCAGTAGGTGAAGGATGAGGTTCAAAAATTCAAGTGGAAAGGGGATAATATCTATTTTCACTTTATGATGGGGATTCCACAACCATTAAGAGGTCCAAACACCATCTGAGTGATCGTATACCAACTCAACATGTCTAAAAACTTATTATTCATTCAATATAAGAGTTCATTATATTTTTTAGAATTAATGTTCCTACACTATGTTTTATGAGTTTATTGAGTCTCATCTATGATTTTATTTCGATAATGGTCCCCACATTATTTCACAATTAATAAAATTGATATGGGTGGGTGTGGGGATCATTTGTGGTTGAGTCCATTTTTATTCCCTCTAGATATATGTTTATCAAAAGATGACCTTTTATGTTATATAAAACAAGATTCATAATTATGTGTTAGTTTTTTTCATTGTTTGGGAAACATCTACAAGTAGTGGAGTTTTCTTAAGATAAAAATTACAACTCAACCTTCAGTGTAGAACCATTTAGGAACATGTACCAGATACCTTGTAGGAATCCACAACACTTTTCCAATTCTAGTTGGAAATAATGAATAGGGTCTTACAGTTGGTGTGAGTGATGTTAATGATGTTCCATTTTATCTAGAGGTGTATGGGGACTTCCCAAAGTCATTCATAGTCCTATTTAAACATTTAAAGACAAGATGGGAGTTTGATGAAGAGAGAATGTGTTACAAGGGATATCAACTCATCTAGAGTTTTAGTGATTTATCTAAGGAGTTGTGATATATTTTGGGTTACTAGGTTTCCATAATATTTATTTAATAGGGTTATCAAGGTGGTTTACTTCTTCACACCAGAACCACGGTCAGACCAAGTGTATGATGTATTCCACCTGTCATAATGGAGAAGAAATAAGAATGAATCTTTGCACAATGTCAACAAGTATAAAAATGAAATTGATGGTAGAGTTACCTTTTGAGGTTCTAATTGGAATTTGAGATCTAATTGGGGAATTTCTTTCAAGGGAAAATATTTCCCGTAGTTGTGTATTCTTTAGAATCATAGACACCTCTTATAGAGCCCATGGGAGTGGGAGATATTGATACGAGCTTAGAATCCTCACTATTCTGAGTAGGCTTTCAATTTTGTAATGATAATATATGAAAATGATGAGAATTTATTGACACTATATTTCTTTTAGACACTTTTTTACTATTTTACAAAATACTTCTCGATATGGCCTTTGATTCTACACAAAATTCCATGGTCTGGAGATCCACTGTGATGATATAATAAAAATTCTAAATATAAAACATCTTTTTTGTGTGGTTTTTCAAAAATATTTGAAAAAAATATTGAATGATGTCTTATATAGGAAAATAGAAAATTCTTTTAAATTAATATAATGGGTTTTACCCTAGGCATGACATTATTCATGTCATTATTGTGTGAAATTAAAGAATGTAGTCATTGAATGATTAAATGAATTTAGTAATTCAATTGTATTTATATCAAAACACAATAATAAATAATCTACCAAAACTCTTAATTAGAGAGTTCACTAGGGTTATCCTAGTAATCTTATAGGTATTGAGAAGATGGAGATAAATATAGATGTCTAGTTGAATGACTATTTGTGGATGATGGTGGAATCATGGATTGGTTATTGGAGTATTATGAGGATAATCATCACCCCTAAAGGATTTATTAGATCTCACCATTAGAAATAAATTATATATTTTCATCATTTGGGATCTATAAAAACCATAGGTAGGTGGTTTAATTTTCTGAAATATCTATTTTTATCTTGAGATGAAAGAGAATAAATTATCTCTAAATTATTTTGTGGTTAATAATTTTTTGGTTTTTTCCAATATTTTATTTTTCATCCTATATAATGGAATGTGATAAATATTTTATTTACTCAAATAGTTTATATGATTATTCACCCATTAATTAGATTTAAAAAATGATGATTAATTTAATATGATCATCAATAAATGAATACATTGGGTCTTATAGGTTTCTCATTATACTGTGGGTTTTCATCATCAATATTTTAGTTGGTGGATGATCATAAGATACCAGGGGAGAAAACATTTGGTGTTAATCCGTTTGAATAGTAGATCATGGTCACACGATCATCATTGGGTTTAAAAGATGTGAAAAATTCATGGTGACGTCAATATGTTTCCAATGATGGTGTAAGTAAAAGAGGTTTTGTGAGCCTCATTTAGTGGATCTCTATAGAAGAGTTGCATTGGGAAATTTTATATGATATATGTATAGAATCGAACCACTGATGATAGAAGTTGTTTTGGTGCTGGCACAAGTATTGGTGTTTTAGTGAGTTGGATCATGTTGTGTATTTGGATGGATGCATAATGGGATATTTCAGAAAATAAAGGATTACATATATCTTCTAGCTCGCCATTGTTAGTGTGACACATACATTTGAGTGTTGTGGCAAGATTCATGGTTTTCAATATGGTTGTGGCGATGCACTTGTGATTATTTGTAAATATGCTAGATGTTATGTGAAATTGAAAACCCTAAAACATTTATTAAACTAGAGAAGAAAACGTTTAAATACCTCTGTAGAGAATCTAGAATTTATTCACTGAGTTAAACCATACACACACTATGATTTTTTTCATACTACATGAGACCACAAGCAAGCTGGTTTTTTGTGTATAAGAATACATTTCATGGATCCCATGTGTCGTTACATTCTTTGTTTTATCGATCACAATCCATGTATCCCATGAAGAATGGATTAATGTGTATAGGGAGAACACACAAAGGAGGCCATTTGAACCGAAATTCCTTGTGTGTTGGGGAACATGCCTTGTACTTCAGAGTTTTTATGATCATGGTCCCGTGAATGGAAAATGTACATGGGAAAAATTATTATGAATGATCATGACCATAGTAATATAGAACAATCCATATTGCATGTGATGATGTAAATGAGAAAACTAGAGTACCGACTGGACCTCTATATTCTGAACACCCCAATGGACATACCATGTATTTGTAAAGTGACATGTTATGTATGATTGTGAGACACTGGTTGAAGCAGACTCAGAGAGACATGACTTTTACCCATAATGACATGTTTTTTACTTCATCAAAAAACTTTTTTTGAATTTTTTTTCACATTGTAAATGTTTTATTGTGAGATAGGTTTAGTTCCCTTATCCCTTCTCTGTAAGGAACAACATCAATTAGGTGTGTTCCCTTGTTCCCCCCAATGGGAGTCCTATGAGGTATGAATATATGATCATAGCTTGTGATCCCTTACATGATATTGGTCTCAAATATAGTTAGTTATGTATTAGTAGTTTTTATGATGTGATCCTTTGTCATTTATTTCCTAGGATGAGTGAAGAATCCAATTATTGACAATCAGGGTGTGTGATCCCCATCCTAATGGGTTTTTGTAGGTCACGGTCATGAATCCCCAATGGGCACTGGGTGAGATCCTATATATATATATATATATATATATATGTTATCATATTTTTTTCTAATAATTTATTGTTAAATTATATTAGTATCTCTCATTATCCCTCAACATTTTCACAGTAGTTATTCATGGAAGGACCCTATTAGAATGTGATCTTAGATGTGTGCAATCAGTATAATGGAACACAGTCAGTTATTTATCATAGATGGTTGTTACATTTGAGACACCTGTAGAATCCTTTGTTGGCAGTGAGGATGTGACCTCATTTTCAGACATGGTGTCTACCATTATTAATATATTGGTTATTTATATTATTTTTATATATAAAATTTTGATTGTAATGAATTTGTGATGATGAGCATAATAATTTATTGATGTTATATGTTCATTGATTTTGAGGTATCGTTCAAGGTATGATTAGACTAACCCCTACAAGGGTTCTTCCACCACATGTAGTGTCTTATAGAAATGATAAAACATTTACTGGAGTCGTATGAGGGATTGGAGGAGGGGGATTTTGTGTGTGTTACAAATAACTCATGTGTATTAATGAAGATGTGTGCGTGTGTAGGGGTACTTTAGGTTTAATCCTACCATATGTGTATTAACTCTACATAGTGCTTTTATCCATCCCTTAGCCTATTTTAGGTGGGAATGGGCATCATTATTATTTTATTGTTGGCTAGGTATGCCTATGTGGCTTAGAACTTTGCATCACAAAGACATGTGTGGGGAAATCAAAGAATCTGTTAAGCCTAGTACTACCCAAAAAATGTATAACTAGTAAGTAAATCTATATTTATAGGATATCCTAAACAAATTTAATATTACATATTTCGCATCTCATATAGAAAAATTATAATAATGTTACAATACATGTATCTAAAAAGGGATCACATCAGCAAATAATATTAGGAGACAATGATATGTTATGATGTTGTTGAGGATCAAGATACACATGAGTTGGAACATGAAAGAATTCCCAAGAAATTTTCAAATATGTTATGTTAGAGTCCCAAATACTCATTTAGTATACAATATAGGTTTGAGGATTATATTGATATGGTTTGATTACAATCGAGTAACGGAATATATTATTGTATGAAACCATAAGGCTCTAACCTTTAATGATTCCATAAATAGATCATATATTTCCAAGTATAAATATTCAATATCTTTTGAAATATATTTCAAGTTCTAAAATACTAATTGGGTTTTGGTAGGTCCTCCCATTAATTAAATTATTATTCGGTAATAATGGGTATTTAATGAAAATGTAAATGGATGGTAATATCAGTACATATAATGAGAGACTAAATTTAATGGTGATTAAGAAACATTATGGTATATTCAATGATGAAAGTTTTTGTCCACTATCTATATTATATTATATTATAATTATTCTTTTGAAATTATTAAACCATGAATATGTGATTTGGAAAATTTATTTATAGATATTCTTCTTAAATGGAAACATTGTAATAGTTGATTATATGATATAAAAATGGTTTATGATATAAAATGATTCCAATATGGTGGAGATGTTTTGATGTTCTATTTATGTGTTCATGGAAGCATAATGATCCTCAAAACATCAATTTTGACGAGTCTATAGAAGAAATTTAATTTATTGAGAATTAATGTAGTCCTTGTGTCTATAAGTGGTTCAGTATGGTGTAATAGTTTTCATAGTTTTATATGATAATGACATATTGTTGATTGGAAATGAGATACCAGTATATAGTTAATTAATCATTGGTTTAAAAAATGAATATCCTCAAATGAAATTAAAAGATTGGGCTTATATTTTATTGATCATCACCCATCATGATTGATCTATTATGCGTATTAGACTAAGTCAACATATGTTCCTTGAAACTGTATTGAAAATATACATGAATGAATAATACAAAAGATTATATATTTTTCTATCCCATGGAATATTTCCCACAATAAAATTGTTTCGTAAAAAATAGATAATGAATTGTTATAATAGTTTTTGAATCGATGATTGGATATATCATGTACACTATGTTATATACTAGGTGTGATTTTTCGATTCCTTTATCATGGTAGGAGGATATCTAATAATATTATAGATATGAATTTGTTTTCTATAAATACATTACTAATTTTCAAATGATAAAAAAAGACATATACTAGATATATATGTGATAAAATATTAGTTTTTAGTGGACACATAGAAACTAGTATACAAATACATCAAAATGATCTGAATTCATTGTTGGCATATGTCTTTATCCTTATTGGAGGAGCATTGAGAAAGATTTTTTCTAAGTAACTTTTTGTAATTGATTCTACAAGAGATTTTAGTTTGTTTATAATTTTGATGTAGCTAAAGAAGCTGTGTGGATATGCCCCTTGTTCAACAAGCATTATATTGTATCTAGTAGTGAATATGTTATCACTCATTAATTTTATAATAATGAAACTTTTATTTTATGAAAGGAGTCTAGGTTCCCTCATCATATGAAGAATATACTGTGGAAATATCACATTTTGGATGATTTATCACTAAGGGGAGAAGTCAGTTTCCGTAGATTAGTTATATAAGAGAATCCAGATGACCGATTGAATAAAGCATTATCTGAGAAGAAGAATGAATATAATGTGAGACCCACTAGATTGTGTTTTTATAGCAGTTGACCGTAGTGAATATGGGAATATATTGGAGTGAGTGACCTAAAGGGAATTGATTTTTTATCTTCAAATTTTAATAATATAAATATATATCTATTATCACAAGATGTATTTTTTTTCATGCATCATTAATGATGATTTACAACGAGTAATTATTGAATTGATTGTTTATATATATTTTATATTATAACAATATACTATAGATTCTATGATTATTATATTAGGCACACATAATTTGACATATATAACACCTATTTGATGGATCACCAAGGAAATTAGAAACATAGGTGTTCAAGGATAATACCAAATTATGAAAAATTATTATGAAATTATTATATAGATATCTCCAAGAAGTTGTTGTAATGAGGACAAACCTTTCAATAAGAATTCCATATGTTTATAAATCATTTTATATTTGTTTGCATGAATTCTTTTATTAGTCAATGTACTTGATATTAGTATTAATATATTTAATGCATCATGTAATTTGAGGAATGGAACAAAACCATGAAAAAATATGCTCATAGATAGTTAGAAAAAATTATGTTCCTTATAAATAAATTGTATTAATTGAATAAGTCATGAAGACATTTGTCCCTTCTATATTATTCTATAAAGAAATATCTTACCCTAGGATTTAAATATAACTACCTTATTATATACATTGTAAAGGTAGTTCGTTGACATGTTTATTTTAGAAAATTTAAGAATGATTTATCAATTGTATTGGGAGATCTCACAAGTATAAAAACTACTTCAGGATATATATATATATATAGAATCAGACATTATCTTACTTTATATCATTCAAAAGTTGAATTTTATTGTTGATATATTAACTTCTTTCTTTAAGGGTTCCTTAATGTGTTTATAAACAATGATATACAACAATAATTATGTTCCCTAAATTCCACTATAAAAAATATCAAGAGTGTTACACATGATTTGTATCCAAAATCTAAATAAATTTTAATGAAATTATTATTAAGAATTAATATAATTTTTATATGTTTTTTATTTATAATTTGTTATGTAATATTTTTCTTGTAAATTTAGTAATTAGTTATTTATGTTTAGAATATGTGGGTTGAGTTTTATCACTTGTTTATTATTCACCTAGTAAATAAATAAATATATTTATTAATTATTTTATAAAATATTTTATTTGATTCACATTTTTTTATTTACAGTATCATTAATTTTAAAATATATTCCTGATGTTAGTGAATATAATATTTATTAACTTATCAAATGAATAATTTTATTAAAATAATGATTTATGATTTGAAAATTAAATAAATTACTTGATGGATTGATGGGTCACATTAATTATTTAATGGAAATGATATATTTTATTTAATATCATTTATATAAATATTAAATTATTATATAATAATTTATATTTAAATAATCAAATATTGAAGATATAAAATTATTATTGATTTTGTTGTTGTTGTTGTTATTTCTTGACATGGGGGTTACATAGAAAAATAAAATTTGATAAAGGTCATTTCGGTAGTAATTAACTACATTAACCTATGTATAAAATCCCTATTTTATCAACATAGAGAAGCCTTTTCTGAACAATATATATCTCTATAAAAAACACTGAATCCCTATAGAGAATAAGCTTCTCATTCTCCATTTCTATAATAATGAAACAATAAGAGGATTTATTTTTGTGATCAATAATTTATGACATGATCACTTATCTCTACCGCAGTATAACTCAAAGATTATATAATATCATCTAGTGATTGAAGGAGAACATGTTGATAATCATGGAGAAATCCTACCTAATATTATTCAACGCAATGATAATTCATCCATATTGGATATAGAAATTGATCAAGAGTATTTTCACTGTCAATGAAATTATTATATTCAATTAATTTGAAATTAAAGAATCAAGATAATATTAGGAATATTTAATGATTTCATTCTGTAAATTTTTAATTTTTTATTTACAGTAAGAAGTAACACATTTTGAGAGCTATGAAATAATCTCATCGTGTCCTTGAGCCTTAATATTGTTGGAAAAAACTACGTGAAACACAAAACCATGATCTACCAATATTGAAACAGAAACAATGACATATATAAAATAAATAATAATATGAGTTCATTGTACCAATGATTCATATTATTTTGTAAAGAAATTATAGATTTATAAGGATCTAATAGATGTAGCTAGCATAATCCCCCTCTATGGTATATCCCTGGATTTTTTTTAATCACCTGATGTTCGAGCAATACTTTCCTTATCTCTCATATCATGTTAGTAGATATTGGTGAACAAAAGATAAGGAAAGATAAAAATTTCCCTAGAGGGAGTGAAACATTCTGGGTCACCCGCACACCCATCTCATAAAATTAGGTCAATCATTTAGTCTTAAAGGACACTCTTAATTCAATATCCATTTACATATTCATTAAAATACACATGTTAATGGTTTATTTGGTTACAGATTTTCTATCCTTCAACTAACTATGTATTTATCATATGAATATTGTTTTGATTATTCTCACAATTTCAACTCATTAAATGTTAATAGGAAATTATATACAATATATAAGAGGTTACAAAACACTATTACATTTCATTAAACAATAAAAAAATTATCATATTATCCCTATAACATGATTTATGATTTTATTTCCAACTAGGATTTCACTATTCCATAATTCTATTAATTTTAAACCATGCAATATAATTCTATCCTATCATACAATATAATATACTACACATCATATAAGGACCCGACCTTAAACATTACGTAATCTTGAATTAAGTGAATAATTCATAGTGAGGATATTTTTGGGTTTAGAGATTAAGTTAATTTTTCCATAACAATTTAATTACATATCAATAATTACAAAGTAAATAATTCCACACATTTTCCATTTTTTTCATAAAATAAAAATTCATTGAAAAATTGAGTCATGTCTACTTCCATGTTTTATACAACATGAATTTTCCATGATCCCATACTTGACCTTTTTCTTCTTTATGTCCTGTGAAAAACATTTAAAATCTTGGGATGAGCATAAAATATCAGTAAAGGATACACAAAAAAGGAAAACTGTTAGTTTTTCAAAAAAATAATTAATCCATGAATACATTATCAAAATAAATATTTTTCACCTTTATGATGTAGTATATACTCTTCAATGAATTAAAGATCATTTCATAAACTTTTGTAACCAAATCATTATCATAAAATCCATAGAAAGAAAACATAACATGTAAATGTAACATATAACATAAACATACTAAAATGGAATAACTTTACGGTCGACTTCCAAACATATCACTGAATGGAATATACATATGGCGGACTTCCATACCCAATTCATTGGAGGTTATAACATAACCACCCGTCCTGGTTTATCACGACACCACCCAACATTTGGTCCATCATGTAATAACCCTTAAAATGTCCATGTACCATTATAAAATCAATACACATAAAACATATAAATATTTCACTAATAAAATTTCATTTCCAGTCAAAATTAATCCTTTAAGGATATTAAAATAATAAATGCTTTATCAAACCAATTTCAAAAACCAATCCAAAAATTTAATAATGAGATTTTTAAATCAATGTTTCCCATATCACATTGAAAATTTTAAATGAATTATCCTTTTAAAACATTAATGTCCACATAAATTAATCCTAAACCCCATTTTGAAAACATCAACATTAATGAAAAAGATTTAGATGAATAATTATTTAAATCATTTAAAATAATATTTTAGTGAATGATTTTTTAACAAAACGAGAGATTCATGAATACAAATAATTGAGGAATAAAATTTTATCATAACATTATTATATCATGAAAATATTGGGATTCATGATATAATATTCTAAAGGCTACTATATACATCATATAAGAGTGAATTGGTTCATAACAACAATGAAGTCTCAAGGGAATGTAAATTGAGATGAAATCCGTTATAAGGATGGTATCCTTAGATTAAGGATAATAAATGATATAATTATATGTGAAAAATATAAATACACCCAATATAAAAGGTTATTAAGTGTAAAACAATCCGTGGTTATTCACACATATTTATATGATGACATAATAAATAAGTATAAGTTTAACCCAATGAATTGAAAATGGGTGAATAAGTTTCCTTATAGAAATTTGACACCATAACGTGGTCATTTTAAAATAACAAAAAATGAGTTGATTGGATAAAAAAGTGAATCTCATCACTAGGACATAAAATTTATATCAATAAGGATATATAAGAACATATCCCTATATAGGATGATTTAAATTAGAAGACATAACAAAAACAAGTCTTTTAAAATGTGGAGGGTGAAAGGTTCCCATACCGATTCAGTAACCTATGAAACATACACCACATTAAATAATGGTCATTCAATGAATATTTAAACACCCATAAATTAATTTATATTACACAATTAATAAAATAATGGGTAGTACATACATTACACAACAAAAGTGGAAAATATAGCATGAATCTCACAGGAATAAAAAGTGAGATGAAACCCCCTTACCAAGTTGTAATCAATAAATTCACAAAACCAAAAATTAATAACCAGAAAATGAATCAAAAAATAAAAAGAATATAAATATAATAATTAGAAAATATATCAAATGGTAGTGAACAACACACCACATGAAATAAATAAGTTTCGAACAATGGAAATCTCACGAAATTAAAAGTTAGATAAGAACACCATTACATTGTGTCCGACATGACCCGATAGTTCTTTAATATTTTGAATAATAAACTAATGATAATTTATATTTTCAGAAGAACAATTTTCAATTTTATTAATCCTTTTATATTACTTATTACCATGTTAAAAACATTATTCAATCATTTCTGTTAATAATGGTTGTTTGGTCGATATTTGGTACTTGAGTCAAAAATGAACTTATTATAATTATTAGTTGTTCATGTGTTCAAAATTAAATTATATCCAGAATGATATTCATGATTTAGAAATCTTATATATCATATATATCCATTATATTTAGGTATTTATAATATTACATAACATTTGGAGATGTTAAATGAAATGCATTGTTCATGGAGGCGGTAGGTCGTACGTACGCATGAATGTTAATTTAATTTCTATTTCATATTTAATGGAATGAAAAAATAATTTTAAATAGTAATATTATAATTGCAGTATAATATGAAATATAATTTAATTAACTCCATCCTTTATACATTCCACATATGGCGTGAACAAGTCACATCACTTTGAGGGGGCGATAGTCTGCACTTACTCAAATGAAATTATCGTATTTACCCACTATGGAAACCATAAAGGTAAAATATAAATGAAAAAAAGAAGCATAGAAACAATATAAATTTAATATATATAACATGTAAATATAGTTCCATCTTAATGGCCACCATAAGAGGTGGTAGGATAATATTATACAATCATTGTTCTGTGAGATAGTAGTTCACCGTCCACAGAAACACTATGTTCTTTACCCATTAGATAGAGGTGTTTGTAAGTGTAGTTAGAATAATTTTCACAAAAACAAACAATTATATTGAATATACTGGTGGTTTTATGAAATATATTAATAAAAAGTGTTTATGGTGTTGGAGAAATAAAATAAAAGAAAATTACCTAAAAAAGATGTTACCTTTAAATCGGTTAACACCCATTAGTTTGAACCAAAAAGATTTTGTGAAGTACCACATGCCTAATTTAAGGATTATTAGGTGGTATAAAGGTATCCTGAGAGATTATTTGGGAAAATTATGGATGATACATGGTTCTTGAGAGGTGTGAGTAATGGGATAGAAGCGAGGCCTTTTTATAAGGGAGAGGAGGGGCTCTTTAGGAATGTTTGAAAATTTTATTTTATTATATACAGATTTTCGGTTTCTAAACATCAAAATCACATTAACATAGAAGATAATATGACTCATGTTCAAAATAAAATCATCAAAAAACAATTGGATCAGTTTAGGATACTTTTTTAATATTTTTAATTTTATTTATTTAAATCATTCATTAATGAGGTAAAAACTCTATCATTATTGTTTCATAAATAATAATATTTTTTTGTTGTCTAAAATAAAAAAAAATATCATGATGTAAGAAAAAAATTTAGATTTTAAATGAATATTTATAGTCTAATATATCAATTACATAACCCCACATTAAATTTGTTATAGAAAAACAATACATGTTTAGGATATTTTTCTTTTTATCTTAAATAAAAAGTTATTAACATCATTATCTTACACTAGTGGCATTAAAATGCCAAAAGTATCTCTCAAGGATTGTCTCTGTCAGCCATTACTTATATAATAAGGTTAGGAAAAGTGTTAAGGTAATTTTAGATTATTATAATATTGTTTTTACCTTGAATTGCCCTATTTACCATTAACCATGGTAAATAAAATTCGAATGTTATTATTCACCAAAAAACAATTATCATCTTATTGAACCAAAATTTACTTAAGAATAAAAACCATCTATTTTAGATATGGGAAATTCATTTTATAGAAGCTGTAAAATATCATTTAAATGAAAAAAGTATGTTTTTTAACTACTACTTGGTGTTTTCACTATTCATAAAAAATTGAAGGTTTTCATAAAAATATCATAAAATCAGCCTAATAAATATTTGAAATTTAGAATTAAATAATAATTTCCATTTTACCAAATTCATAACATTTATGTTTATTTAATTTATTTAAAATTAATTCCCATTGTCAAAACAAAAAACATGGTTTCATTAAATATTTACTCTCAAAAGAATGATAATTCTTTAATTCCAATTTTAAAGTGAAATTACTTCCAATGGCCAAAATTATATTAAATAGAAAAAATATAATTTAATCAAAAATTAAAACCAATTAAAAAGATAATCTAACCATATAAATTAAATACATTGATAGGTTGTTTTGAATTAAAATACAGTATTTTTGACTATTCATTAAAAAATTAACTTTATCATAATAATAGAAAAAATTTAACCAAAGAAAATTTTGATGTCAATATTATAAAAAAGAATTTATATTTTGTCCAATAGAACATATAAAAGTGACCAAATCTATATTTAAAATTGGTTCGCCAAAAAATGGTAAATTGATCCTTTAATTAAGATTAAACTATTTTTGTTTAAAAAATTATTCATTCACATTTTAAGCCTCTAAATTTTATTGAATAAGTGTAAAAACATTTAACATACATGTATAATCATATTTTAGTTAGTTATATTAATTCCTTCCAATTCAATGGCTATGCATTAACTAGCATTTAAAATAATATTATATTATTATTTTTTAGTATGACTCAGCATTCTGTGCAACATAAGACTTCAGAGAAACCCATTGTTTTATGTCAGGTATGTTATTGAATATAGCATCCAATTTAAAATAAAATTATAATTTAATTTAAAAATATTAAAAATAAACGATGAGTATTCAAGATGACTTGGTCACATAAAATTTTAAAATTAGGCTTGGAAACTTCATTGAATTTACCACATATGAAACAGTGTAAATAAATCTATCACTTTAAATGATTGAAATATAATTAAAAAGGTCATCTTAGATAACCCATGCTACGATTCCATGAAAAAATGTATATGGTGGAGAAACTCAGTGTCATGTTATGATTTAGAGTGATAGAAAACATTATTAGAATAAAGTTAACAACAACAAAACCACTAATTTGTGATGGGTTAAATGGTAATTGGATTCCCAATAGGAAAATTAAAAGGACAAAAATTTAGTTCTTTCTTCATTTTCAAAATGTTGAAGAATTTATTTATTAGATTGAATATTATCACAAGGAAACTAACTGACATGACATGTAGAATTTCATCCTCTATAAAATTTCTACCTCAACCACATCTTTTTAACAAACGATGAGTATTCAAGATGACTTGGTCACATAAAAAGTGCTAGAATCAACATCTATAGAATAGCATAATCAACAAAATATTAACCATATATTTCCCCTATGTTTATACATTAACCAAAAAAAGTGGTCAGTACGAGATCGGAAAATTTCCAAATGGATAATCCATTATAAAAATAAGTTATACTCTTAATCTCCAAAATTCAACAAATAGACCCAATGTTCATGAAAGACCATTCAATATACAATTATCCTTAAAATTATTCAAAATAATCCAAAATAATTTTAATCCAAATACTCATAAGGATTTAATCACATAGTCTTCCACTATAAATCATAACATTTCTCTCTAAAAACATCAAATACTCTTAAAGTCTCATGCTGAAGTGTTGTTAACATAATCACTTATTTACTATTATAGGTTAATCATTTCCTTAAAAAACCCAAATCACCTTATGTCCAAAAAAACATAGATTCTTTAAAACTAATATTTCATCCATTAATCCACAATATAAATCACATTTTATTCTATTTTTCTTAATCATATAGTGTTCTCAAAAGATAAAATGTCTTCCAAAATAACCATTATCACTTAATCACCAAATCATTTTCCTATAATAAGGATGTATATTTGATAAAAAATAAGATCCCGAATAAATTTACTGCTGAAACATAAAATAATTTAACTAAAGACATTTATTCATACTAACCATGGACTTAACGTATTCTAGTGGTAGGCGATAAATCCCAATCGCACTTTTGGTGTGGGTTTGATTCCCACAGCTTTTTCCGACACAACGGGTTTTCACGTAGTCAATGTGTTGTCCTTTTTCAAAAACTATACAATTTCATAACATTAAAATGAAAACTAGAGACAAATTCATCATAAATAACCATAACATATTTTATCCTCAAATGTTACCTAATAACATTCATTTCACACCCGAAAATGTAATAACCATTTATCACCTCTAAAATAACCATGACTCTTTATAATATTCTATCCATTATGGTTATGTCACTTATGTTTAAATAAAACCCAAACCTCTAAAGTTACTTAAAACGACCTCTAATACCAACAATAAGGACCCAACCATAACTATTACATAATATTGAATTAAGTGAATAAATACATTGAGGATATTTTAGTGTTCAAAGCTTTAATGAATTAGGACGTAACTATTATATTAAATCTCAAAAATTAAAAATTATACACTTCTACTCAATTTTAATTTTTTCATAAAATAATAACTCTTTGAAAAAAATATCCATGTCTAGTTACACGTTTTATATAGCATGAATTTTCCTTGATCAATTCATTGTCCCTACTCAAATTTAAGTACTGCGAAAAACATTTCAAAAATTTGGATGAGAATGAAAATCACATTAAGGGATACAAAAAGTTGGAAAACTGTTAGTTTTTACAAAACAACAAGTAAACCACGAATACATTATCATAAGTAAAACTTTTCAATTTTTTGATGTAGTGAATACCCTTCAGTAAATAAAAGATCATTTCTCACCCTTTTGTATCTAAATGATAACCATAAACCCCATAGAAAGAACACATAATATATAAAGGTTACTTGGGACATTAACATACATAAATGAAATAACCATATGGTCAACTTCCACACATACCACTAAATGTAAAAGTCATACGGCTGACTTCTATACCCAATGCATTAGAGGATATAACATAACCACTCATCCTGGTTTATCACATCACCACACATCATTTCTTTTATCACGTAACCACCAGTAAAATGTCCTAGTATCACTATAAAATCATAAGACATAAAATATATAAGTATTTCAGTTATTACATTTCATTTTAAATCAAAAATAATCATTTCATTATATTGAAATAATCAATTCTTTATCAAACCATTTTTAAAAACCATTTAAAACATTTAATAATGGGGTTTTTAATCAAAGTGTCCCATAAAACATTGAAACATTGAAATGAATTATCATTTTAAAACATTAATGTACATAAAAATAAATCCTAAATACCATTTTGAAAATATGGATATTAATGATAAATATTTAGAAGAATAAATCTTTAAAACATTTAAAATGATATTTTAGTTGTAGTGATTTTATATATTTGAGGGTTGCTTGAATAAAAATAATTAAGAAATACAATTTAATAAAAACATTTTTATATCATGAGAATAATGGGATTAATGATATAATTTACCAAAAGACAGTATATACACCATATAAGTGTGAATTGGTTCCAAAAATCAATGAAGTCTCAATGGAATGTAAATTGAGACGAAATCCATTATAAAGATGGTATCCTTAGAATAAGGATAAATCAATGACATAATTACGTGTGAAAAAAATAAATACACACAATATATGTGGATATTAACTATAAAACAATAAGATTCTATTCACACATATTAACATCACAATAAAATCAAGAAGTAAATGATTAACCAAAAGAGTCGAAATTGGGTGAAAAAGTTCCCTTACAGAAATTCAATAGCCTAACATTGTCACATTAAATTTTAGAAAATGAATTGATGAGAGAAAAAAGGATATATCTTCAAATGGAAATAAAATTTTCAAAAATAAGGCTATATAAGATCATATCCAAATATAAGAAGATATAAATTAAAAGGCATAACAAAAAAATGTGTTTTTAAAATAGGAGGGTGAAAGGTTTCGTTACCCATTTTGTAACTTACGAAGCATATGCCACAATAAGGAAGGGCCATAAAATGAAGATATAAATACACATAAATTAATGTACATAACACAATGAATATAATCAAGTGTTTTACATACACTACAGAAAATAATGTAGTGGAAAATATATCCTTAATCTCACAGGAATTAAAAGTGAGATTAAAACCCCTTAACACTTTTCAATCAATCGAGTCGTATAAAAAAATGATAGTAAACAACAATTTAATCATATAATTTCATGAATATAAATATAATCATGATAATATATATAAAATGGTGGTGAACAATACACCACATGTAACAAATATGTGTCGAACATTGGAAATTTCACGGAATTAAAAGTGAGATACGAAACCCCTTACCTTGTATCCAACTTGACCCGTTCATTGTTTAATATCATGAATAATAAAGTAAAGTTAATTTATATTTTCATAAGAAATATTTATATGTTTATTATTCTTTTTATAACACTTATTAACTTCTTATAAACATTATTTAATCATTTTTGTTTATAATGGTTATTTTGTTGATATTTGGTACTTGAGTAAAAGATGAACTAATTATAATTACAAGTTGTTCATGTGATCAACAGTACATTATCTCCAGAATGATATTTATGATTTATATATCTTATATATCATATATATAATTTATATTTATGTATTTATAATATTACATTACATTTGGAGATATGCAATTTAATGCACTGTTCATGGAGATAGTAAGCCGTACGTACACATGAACGCTACTTCCATTTCTATTTCATATTTAATGGAAATAAAAAATAATTATAAATAGTTATATAATAAGTCCAGTATAATATCATATATAATTTCATTACCACCAGCCTTTATATGTTCCACGTATGGTGTGTACGAGTCATATCACTTTGAGGGGGTGGTATTTCGCACTCCCTCAATTGGAATTATCATATTTATCCATAATGGAAATCATAAAGGATTTATATAAATAAAAATTACATAACCATAAAAAAATATAAATATAAAATATCTCACATATAAATATATTTTCATCTTAACTTCCACCGTAATAGGTGGTAGGAGAAGATTGAACAATCATCATTTCTGGAGGCAATTGTTTGTCATCCACAAAAACAATATCCTCATTACCCATTTGATGGAGGTGTATTTAAGTTTATTTTGAATCATTATCATAAAAAAACAATTATATTGAGGATATGGGTGTTTTTTTAAATGAAATGACAAAAAATATTTTAGGGGTTGGAGAAGTTAAATAAATGAAAAAAGTTAAAATAAGACATTACCTTTAAATCAGATAACTCACTTTTGGTTGAACCAAAATAATTTCTTGATGTCCCTTATGCCTAAGGTAGGCCTTCTAGGTGAAAGAAATGGATATTTAGAGATTATTTGGGATGGGTGTGGATGATCCAAGGGGATTGATAGATGTGAGTAATGGGTTAGAGGTGATGGTTTTTTATAAGGGAGAGGAGGGTCTCTTTAGGAATGTATTAAAATTATATTTTATTATACAATGATTATCCATTTCTAAAGGTCAAAAACTCATTATGGTTGATGATAAGATGAATAATGATCGAAATAAAATCATCCAATAAGAATTCTAAGGGTTTTGGATATTGTTTTAATATTTATAATCTTATTTAATTAAATCATTCATTGATGAGGAAAACATTGCATCATTATTGTGTCATAAATAAATAAATTTATTTGATGTCTAAAAATAAAAAAATAACCATGATGTAGGAAATATTTTTAGTTTTAAAATGAATATTTATACTCAAATATATATATTATATGACTCCACATTAAAAATGTATAATCAAAACAATACACGTTTATTATATTTTTATTTTTTAAATTAAATAAAATGTTATTAAAATCATTATCTTACCCAATTAGCTTCTTTAAAAGGCCAAAAGTTTCACCCAAGGATTTTCATGGATGGTAATTAATCATATAATAATGTTTGGAAATTTTAAGGTAAATTTATATTATTATGATGTTTTTACCTTGAATTACCCTTTTTACATTTAACCGCGGTAAATAAAAGTCAACAGTTACTATTAATCAAAATTTATTTTTGTCTTATTGAACAAAATTTTACTTACTAATAACAACTATATTTTTTGGATTTTGGAAATTCAATTCATAAATGTGGAAAAATTTCATTTAAATGAAAAAAGTATGTTTTTTAACTATTACTCAGTGTTTTTACTATTCATAAATAATTAAAGGTTTTCAGAAAAATATCAAAAATTAAGCCTAAGGTATATTTGTTATTCCAAATTAAAAAAAATGTCTATTTTAACAAATTCAAATCATTTAATATTAATTAATTATTTTGAAATTAATTCTTGTTGTCACGTCCAAAAGTGTGTATTTTACAGAATATTAACTATCAAAAGATTGACACATATTTATATCCAATTTCAGAGTGAAATTACTTCCAATGAACAAAATTATATTAAATGGTAAAAATATAATCTAGCTACAATTTTAAATCAATTAAAAATATTATCTAAAAATATAAATAAGTTAGATTAAATGGAATTTTTTAATTAAAATACAGTATTTTTCACTTTTCATTAAAACATGAATTTTATCCGAAAAATACCAGAAAATTATCCAAAGTTAATTTTAATGTCACAATTCTGAAAAAGAATATTATTTTGAAAAATTGAACATATAAACGTGACCAAAAAATTTTTAATAAGGGTTCTCCATTAAAAGGCAATAAATAACCCTTTAAAAGAATATTAGACTTTTTTGTGCTTACATATAGAATCATTCACATTTTAAGACTCTAACATTTAAAAAACATGTATAATTATATTTTAGTTAGTTCGGATCATTCTCGCAAATACAACATCTAGGCATTGAAAAGCATTTAAAATAATATTATATTATTATTTTTCAATATGACTCAGCATTATGTGCAACATAAGACTTTAGAGAAACCCATTGTTGTGTGTCAAGTATGCTATTGAATATAGTATCCCATTTAGTGTAAAATTAATATTTAAATTCAAAAATATTAATAAATATAAGATTTTCATATTCTTTATTTTCTAAGGATGTTACATATTTCCCCCTTCTCGAAATTGGGTCCTCGCAATTATAAGATTAGGCTTGGAAACATCATTTAATGTATGACATCGTAAAAAAGAGTAAATAAAACATTCAATTTAAAAGAAATAAATATAAGTAAAAAGGTCACCTGAGACATACCATACTTCTATTATATTAAAATATCGATATGGAGGTGAAATAAAGTGTCCTATTCTGATGTAGATTGATTGAAAACATTATCAGAAGTAAGGTAACAATAATAAAATCAAAAAACTTTATGGGTTAAATAGTCATTAGTTTCGCTGTAGGAAAATTAAATGGACAAATTTTTTTGTTTTGCGTTAATTTTCATAATGTTGGTGAATTTATTTAGAATATTGAATATGAACATAAATAAACTTACTTGCTTGACTTATAGAATTTCATCATTTATAAAATTTCTACCACAAACTAATATTATATGCAAACAATGAGTATTCAAGATGACTTGGTCACAGAATAAGTGATAGAATAATTTCTAGAGAATAAAATTATCATCAAAATATGAACAATATATTTCCCCTATCTTCATACATTAACCAAAAAAAATATTTGGTAGTACGGTATCAGATAATCCCCAAAAGGATAATCCTTTATAAAAAGAAATAATACACTTAATATCAAAAATTCAACGAAATTTAACCAGTGTATAATAAAGACCATTAAATATTCGATTGAATTTGAAATTGTTGAAAATAATCCAAACAAAAATTTAAACCTAAAACTGGGAAAGATTTAATCACATAGTCATCCATATTAAATCTGTACATTTATCTCCAAAAACATCAACTACTCATAAAGTCTCATACTGAAGTGTAATAAACATAAACACATATTCTCTATGATATGATAATAATTTACATAAATAACACAAATCACCTTATGTCTACAATAATAACATAGATTCTTCCAAAATAATATTTCAACCATTACTCCAAAAATTAAATCCAATATTATTCTATTTTCCGTATGCATTTATTATTCCCAAAAGAGAGAATGTCTTATAAAATAACCTTTATAACTTAATCACCAAATAATTTTCCTATAATAAGGATTTAATTTTGATAAAACGTAAGATCCCAAATAAACATATTCTTGAACCATATAATCATTTAACTAAAAAAATTTTATACTAACGTGGGACTTAACCTAGTCCAGCGTTAGGCGATAAATGCCAGTCACACTTTTGTTATTGGTTCGATTCCCAAAGCTTTTTACAAAATGATGGGTTGTCACATGGTTTTTGTGTTGTCCATTTTCAAAAACTATACTATTAAATATAATTACAATAAAATAGAGTCAAATTCTTTAAAATAACCATAACATATTTTATCTCCAAATTTTATATAATACATTTAATTTTGCACCTGAAAAAGTAATAACCATTTCTCACCACTAAAATAACTATGTCTCTTTCTAATATTCTAACCATTATGGTTATAAAACTTATGATTAAATAACACCCTAAACATTAAAGTTATCTAAACAAACATCTGATACCAACTATAAGGACCCGGCCTTAAACATTACATAATCTTAAATTAAGTGAATAATTCACATTGAGGATTTTTTCGGGTTTAGAGTTTAATATAATTTGGCCATAAAAATTATATTACATCTAAAAAAATTAGCCATTTCAACTCAGATTCCATATTTTTATAAAATAAAAACACTTTGGAAAAAAGATTCATGTCTAGTTCCATGTTATAGATAGCAAGACATTTCCTTGATACCATCCTTAACCATATACATCTTTGTGTCCTGTGAAAAACATTCCAAAACTTCATATGGGCATAAAATTCTCAGTAAGGGATACACAATGAAAGAAAACATGGGACATAAACATACATAAATAGATTAACTATACAGTAGACTTCCATACATATCACCAAATGGAATAGCTATATGGTCAACTTCCATATCCAATGCATTGGATGTTATAACGTAACCACCAGTCCTGGTTTATCACAACACCACCAGTCATTTGGTTTATCACATAACGACCCGTCAAATGTATTAGTACCATTATAAAATCATAACCTATAAAATTTATAAATATTTCACTAATAAAATTTCATTTCCAATCAAAATAAATCATTTCAAGATAATGAAATAATTAATTCTTTATCATGCCTTTTTCTAAAACCATTTAAAACATTTAATAAAGATATTTTTAATCAAAGTTTCTCATACCACTTTGAAACATTTAAAGGAATTTTCATTTGAAAAAACTAATGTCCAAATAAATAAATACTAAAAACCATTATTAAAAAATGGACATTAATGATAAATTTTTAAATGAATAAATATTTATAACATTTAAAACAATATTTTAGTTAAAGAGTTTTTATCAAAATGAGAGAGGCTAGAATAAAACTAATTGAGGAATAAAATTTAATCATAACATTATTATATAATGAGAATAAATAGATTCATGATATGATATTCCAAAGGATATAATACACACCATATAAGAGTGAATTGGTTAATAACAACAATGAAGTCTCAATGGAATGTAAATTAAGATGAAATCCCTTATAAAGAAGGCACACGTAAATTAAGGATAAACCAATGACATAATTATGTGTGAAAATTTTAAATGTTGTAAATATAAGTTGATATTAAGTGTAAAACAATATGTGGTTATTCACTTATATTTATAACATGAGATAATCAAGAAGTATAATTTTTACCCAAATAATTGTAATTGGGAGAAGAAGTTCCCTTATATAAATTCAACAGCCTACCATCGCCACTTTAAAATTTAGAAAATGAATTTATGAGATAGGAAAGAATATCCAATCACTTGGACATAAAATTCATAGTAATAATAATATTTAATAACATATCCAAACAAAATAATATGTAAATTAAAATAAAAAATAAAAAAAGTATTTTAAAAATAGGAGGATGAAAGGTTCCCCTATCGATTTGGTAACTTAAAAAACATACAACCCATTAAATAATGCTCATAAAATGATGATATAAATACCAATTAATTATTGTATATTAAAAAATTAATACAATAATGGAAGTAAATACACAACATAAAAAAATAGTGGTAAATATAGCATGAATATCACAGGAATAAAAATCTAGATTAAACCCCCTTACCATTTTGTAATCAATCGTGTCATATGACCAAAAGTTGATAACCATAAACTAAGTCCCAGAATACCATGAATTTAAAGGGAATCATGATAATATATATCAAATGGAAGTGAAAAATACAACACATGAAATAAATAAGTGTCGAACAATGGAAATATCATGAAATTAAAAGTGAGATAAGAAACCCCTACCTTGTGTCCGACTTGACCAATTCGTTCATTAATCTCTTGAATAATGAACTAAAGATAATTTATATTTTCATAATTTTTTTTCTTATTTTCGTATTCTTTTTATATCACTTATTATCTTGTTATAAACATTATTTAATCATTTATGTTAATAAGGGTTTTTTTTATATTTGGTACTTGAGTCAAAAATGAACTTCTTATAATTAATTTTTTTCATATGGTAAAAAGTCCATTATCTCCAGAATTATATTCATTATTTAGATATATAATATATCATATATATCCTGTAACACCCTAGGTAAATATAGAATATGATATTTTCATATTTATCCATACTTTTGAGTAAAATATTAATATTACATTAAAGGGAATTCTATGCTCGAGGGCGTACCAAATACGCAACAACGAGTTTCTTTAAAATCTTACATTGCACTCTAATAATAAAATAATAGTATTTTAAAAGGTAGTTAATGCCTAGCCACTATAATGGCAGGAATGAACAGAACTAACTACAAAATGATTATATATGTTTGTCAAATATTTTTACTTTTATCAAATAAATGTGGGAAGCTTAAAATGCAAATGAATCCAATTTCAAGCATAAATCTTCTAATATTCTTTAAAAGGTTGATTAACCGCCTTTTGATAGAAAAACCTCTTATAAAACTACATTTTGACAATTTTATGTGTTATATTTGAAAAAAATAAAATTTTTCTTTAGAATCGGGACATCAAAATTTACTTTGTGTAAATTTTTGGTATTTTTCCGATAAAGTTCATTTTTTAATGAATAGTGAAAAATGTTGTATTTTAATTCAAAACCTCTTTTTAATCTAATTTATTTATATGATTATATTATCTTTTGAATTGGTTTTAAAGTGAAATTTGAATATATTTTTATCATAAAATCCAGTAGTGGTCATTGAAATTAATTTCACTTTGAAATTGGACTTAAATTAGTGTTAATCTTTTAATAGATATTGTTTCATAAAAACACGCTATTTGTTTTGACAGCAGGAATTAATTAATAAATTAATTAATGCAACATATATGGTTTTAATTTTGTAAAATATACATCATTTTTGAATTTAGAATATCAAATATAGCTTAGGGTGATTTTTTTGTATTTTTCTGAAAAACTTCAATTTTTTGATGAATAGTGAAACCACTAAGTGGTAGTTTAAAAACTGATTTTTCGTTTAAATACAAATTTACCACTTCTATGATTTGACATTAAAAAATATGACATACATGGTTGTCATTAAGATGTAAAATTTGGGTCAATGGGATTAAAATAATTTTTTTAGTGAATAGTAACTTTTAAGTTTTTAATCGCGATTAGAGGTAATTAGTGTAATTTAAGGTAAAAATAATGTTTTAATAATATGAAATGACCTAGAAACATGTCCTAACCTCATTGGATGTCTCATGTCCGACCAATAAAATCCATGGGTCAACTTGGGGCCCCCATGGAGCCACTTTGGTTGGAAAATGACATTAATAACTTTTTATTTAAAATAAAAATAAAAATGTCACAAGCATGAGTTGTTTTACTAAAACAATTTTTAAATGGGGTTATACAAGTCATTTTTTTACTATAAATATTAAATAGAAAGCTAAAAGTATATCCTACATCATTATATGTTTTTATAATTTTTAGACATTAAATAAATTAAATTATTTATGACGTCATGGTGATGGAGCGCTTACCTCATTAATAAAGGATTTAAATAAAATGAAAAGATAATGTTAAAACTATAACTTACATTTTTCAAAGACCTATTATATGAGTATATTTATAACCCTTACCAGCATATCCTATAAATACATCAATTTGGGACCTTTAAAATCCGAAACTCATTTGATAATAAAGTAACATTTTGTAACTTTCCAAGAGTGCCCCTCCTCTCCTCTTAGAAAAGGCCCCTACCTATACCTCCGTACGCAAACCTCTAAAGCCTTTGGCTCAGCCAAATCATTCTCATTTTGTCTCTCCAAATCCCTCTCTTAATCCTAGAAGCCTCACATTGGGAATAAGGCTTCCCAAAGAAGCCTTTGAGCTCAAATCAAAGAGAGATACTCGATTTTAAGGTAATGTCTTCACTTGTGTTCTTTTGTTTCATTTTGCTTCTCCAACCCCCTAAACTCTTTTTATTCATTTGATATGTAAGAACTATAGTATCATCAATATACTGGGATGTTTTTATAAGATGTATTTGAGCTACACTTACACACACCTACATCGAATGGTTAATGAACATACTGTTTCTATTGATGGTGAATTTCTGCCTCACGAAACGAAGATTGTTCCATATTCTTTTAACTCCCTCAAAGGTGGAAATTAATATGTAAATATATTTATATATGATATGTAATATCTTTATGTTTTACTTAAGCTTGTGTAATTTTTATTTATGGCATGCCTTTATGGTTTCCATTATGGTTAAACGCGATATCTTCATTTTAGGAAGTGCGGACTACCGCCCCCTCAAAGTGATTTGATTCGTTAATACCATATGTGGTACATATAAATGATAGATTTAATGATATTATATATGATACCATACCGGAATTATAATAATATTATGTATCATTATGTTTTAATTCCATTAAATAAGAAATATAAATTGAAGTAGCATTCATGCATACGTACGGCTTACCGTCTCCATGAACAGTGCATTTCATTTCATACCTCTAAATGTTATGCAATATTATAAACGCATTTATATAATGGATATATATGATATATATGATATCCAAATAATGAATATAATTATGGATATAATATATATTTTACCATATGAACAACTTGTAATTATAAAGAGTTTATTTTTGACTCAAGTAGCAATGATCTACAAAATGACAATTATTAACATAAATAATTACATAGTGTTCATAGCATTGTAGTAAGTGATATAAAAGGAATAATGAACTTGAAAATGTTCTTAAGCAAGTATAAATTAACACATGTTTATTATTCAGGAGGTTAAAGAATGATCGAGTCAAGTCGGACCCAAGGTAAGGGATCCTACCCCTCGCTTTCTTTTCAAGTACAGTCTTTTATGTCATTCCTTTTAAGCTCATCTTTCTTATGATTGGGATGTTATTTTATATTAATATTACGGTAATTTTTATTTTCATATGATTAGAGACCCTATTCTCTATCATCAATCCATTTTGGAAGTTGTAATTTGCGTCGTTAGGCTGCCGAAATTTCGTAAGGGGCATTTTATCTCACTTTGTGTTTTCGTGAGATTCATGCTATATTTTCCAATATTTACATTTGAGTGGTGTATGTAATTTCCATTATTCTACTCTTTGTGTAACATAATTTCGTTTATGATTATTTACATCATTGTTTTATAGTCCTTCTTTCATGGGGTGTACGTTTCGAATGTTACCCAAATCGGTAAGGGAACCTTTCACCCTCCTCTTTTTAAAAGAATTATTTTGTAATGTCTTTTAATTTTCATCTTATGATGTAGGGATATGTTCTTATATATCCTTATTGCTGTAAATTTTATATCCAAGTGATTAGATACCCTTTATCTCTATCATCAACTATTTTTCTAAAATTTGATGTGATGTCGTTATGCTGTCAAAGGAACTTCTTGACCCAATTTCGATTTCTTTGGGTTCAATATGTAGTTATTGAATATGGAATCCTTTGAATATGTATGAATGACCATTGATTATTTTACAATTAATATCCACTTATATTGGGTGTATTTATATTTTTCACACATAATTATGAGATTTATTTATCCTTAATTTAAGCATACCATCTTTATAATGGATTTCATCTCAATTTATATTTCCATTGAGACTTTATTGTTGTTATGCCCCAATTAACTCCTATATGTTGTATATACTATCCATTGGAATATTATATCATCAATCCCTTTATTCTCTTTATATTATAATGTTTTTATTAATTTTTATTCCTCAATTATTGTATTCAAGTGTCTATAATTTTGTTTAAAACCCTTTAACTAAAATATCGTTTTAAATGTGTTAATGATTTATTCTTATAAATATATCTCATTAATATCGATGTTTTCAAAATGGTTTTAAGGATTTATTTATATGGATATTAATGTTTTAAAATGTTAAAAGCTTCAATGTGGTATGGGACACTTTGATTTAAAAATCTCTTTATTAAATGTTTAAAATGGTTTTGAAAATGGGTTTTTAAAATGGATTCATTATTTCAACATCTTAAAATGTTATATTGTTATTGCAGTGTGAGAATGTTATCTTTACTTTATGCTTAAGTTATGTGCTATGATTATGTTATGGTTCGTCGACATTGTTATGAAGACAGGTGGTTCCGTGATAAACAAGGGGCGGGTGAGCCCGATATAGCTCTCCAACGCATTGGGTAATGTGAAGGAGTTAAAAGTTAAGGTTTCTCTGAAGAGATTTAGGGAAAATACTATGATGGGTATTCCAAACATAACCATGAGGGTCACTCCCTACGTAAGAATGTTATGAATTCCTCAAGTTACCTTTATGACTTATTATTTCTATGATTTATTCATGATTTTATGCGGTTTGTTAAAGTGATTATTTGTTATGGGTAAAGTATGATTTCATTCTTATGTATATATGTACTCATGTTTCCGTTCCATAATTTTTATAACCCTTACTGAGCTTTTTATGCTCATCCCATGTTTTTGAAATGTTTATCATAGGTCAAGGGAATGGTGCATGATATGATGATAGTGTCAATGAAGTGTCAAGAAAGAATCCATGTTTTATTTTAAATATGTTTCCGTTGATGGGATAAATGAATACTATCATTTATGTAACCACTTTGTTTAAATGTGGATTGTAATGCATGTTTTATGATCTAATTCTATAAAACTCTAAACCTGAAAAGATCCTCAATGTGTAATCTTGTAATAACTCGAGATTAAGTAAGGATTAAGGCTGGGGCCTTATAGTTGGTATCATAGGTCGGTTTAGATAACTTTAGAGGTTAGAGTGTTGTTTAAGAAAATGTGGAATGTTTTGTATAACCACAATGGTTAGTATATTAGATGCAGTCATTGTTTTTTTTTAAAGTCAAAATGAGTTTGAGATAACTTGGATAAGTATATCTTGGTCTTTATCTTCCTCTTTTTTATTTGATGATTGTACGGATATACTCACACTGACCTTTTTGGTTTTAGTAAATGGCTGGAATTAGTAGGCACCAAAGTAACAGTGGATTTGAAGAAAACTGTGACGGTTTTATGAAAGAACAACTGAATGATATGGGAGCTGCAATGAGAACTCTTGTGGTTATCCTCAACCAACAAGCTAGAGTCAAGATTGACCACCTAAACCTTAGTGATTTTTATAAGGCATCATATATGGAAGAAACAAATCCCTACGGATGTTCAGGTAATAATCATATAGGTAAGTATGTTCAAAAACCGATGTGTCAAATATGTGGAAAGAAACACATAAGAAAATGTTTTAAAGGGACATAAAGATGCTATAGATGTGGAAATGAAGGTCATAAAGTAAGAACCTGCCATGGAAAAAGGAAGCATCTAGTAGACTCTAGGAAAGGGAAAGAAGTTCTTTCTGAAGGATCAATTAAATGTTTTAAATGTGGTGTGCATGGTCATTATGCAAACACATGTCCTATGAAGAAGTTTCAAGAATGGGGTCACCAAGATCATACAAATATTGATTTACCAATACCTAATTCCATTCTGATTAAGGATGAAGAAACTGAATATGAAGAATAAAAGGTAAGAATTATTTCTTAACATATGTTTTCCTATTATTGGAATCTTAGGATATGATTCATGATTTTGTTTGTAGGAAAGAAGTATTTCAGAATAAGTTGAAAAGTAATGGCTAATGGATCATGAAGAATGTTGAATGAGTAAGAAGTCATCATATAAGGGATTCAAGGGTTATGGTAGATTTTAGGATGGTGATATTCTTAGATGTATTAATTCTCTTTTGATGATGGGGTTACATTAGAAGACTTTTTATAGTAACCCTGATGTTTGATATATGAAAATTTTATTCAAGGAATAATTATCCTTTCTTTTGTGGATATAGTTATAAAGAACCATTTGGGTTTATATGATCCATGAATTTGTGGCAATTACTGGTTAATAGATTTTCGGTTGCAAAATGGAAGTTATCAGATAACCTTTGTGGTTAAAATATGTTATGGTTATTTTTGATGAATTTATATCTTTTTGAGAAATGTTATAAAATTATATAGTTTTTGAAAAGGGACAACATGCAGACCGTGTGACAACCCGTCACTTCGGACGAAGCTGCGGGAATCGAAACCACAACCAAAGTGCAACTGGTATTTATCGCCTACCATAGGACTATGTGAAGTCCCTGGTTAGTTTGAATGATTCATTTTAGTTAGATGATTTTATGAATTAAATGTAAGTTGATTTTTTTGTTATCAATGGAAATGATTATCCTATCATGGAGGATATGTGATTAGGTTAATTACTTTTCAGTATGAGACTGTAAGAGTAACTGATGTTATTTGGGAGAAAATTGTCAAAATTTATCTTAGGAGATTATGTGATTAAATATTTCAGTGAATTGGGTTTCAATCTTAGTTTAGTTTAATTTGTAGAATTTTATGGATAGATGTTTATTGAATGGTCTTTGTTGTGCTTTGGATTTTTTTGACAAATTTTAGAGATTAAGAATAGATTTTATTTATAAAGGATTATCCTTTTTGGGTATTATCTGATCTCATACTAACCTTTTTCGTTTTAGTTTTTGTTAAGGTCTAAAGACATGGGAAGTATATAGTTATATTTTGTGGATTAGGTGATTCTCTATAGGTTTATTATAGCTCTCTTAATGTGAACAAGTCATCCTAAATACTCTTCTTTTAGAGAAAATATGAGTTCGTGTAAGAAATATAGTAAAAGTTGAAAGTCAACATGACAATTAAGTATGCTTCCTTATGTTTTATTTAAGCTCATAAATAAATTCCTCAATGAAAAGTAACTTAAAACTAAAATGTTGTCTGTTAATTTTTCCTACTGGGGAATCAAATTCTGTTTAACCAATCACAAGTTTGAGATTTTCTTGTTGTTAACATTCTCCTAGACATGTTTACTATCACCCTCCATCAGAACATGACCTTTTGTTTTGTCCTCCATATCCATATTTTCATACTTGGAATCCTAGTATGGGTTAACTCGGGTGACATTTGTACTTCTCTCCCATTCGTTTAAAGTGATAGTTTTACTGACTCTTGTTCCGATGTGGGATTTTCAATGAAGCTTCCATGCCCAATTTTGAAATTGCGATGACACAATTCCCAAAAAGGGGGAAGGATGTAACACCCCAGGTAAATAAAGAATATTAAATTTTCATATTTATCCATATTTTTGAATAAAATATTAATATTTATATAAAGGGAATGCTATGCTCGAGGGCGTACCCAATACACAACAATGAGTTTCTTTGAAATCTTATGTTGCACTCTAATAATAAAATAATAGTATTTTAAAAGGTAGTTAACGCCTAGCTGTTGTAATGGCAGGAGTGAACGGAACTAACTACAAAATGATTATATATGTTTGTAAAATATTTTTAATTTTATTCAATTAATGTTGGAGGCTTAAAATGCAAATGAATCCAATTTTAAGCATAAATCTTCTAATATACATTAAAAGGTCGATTAACTACTTTTTGATGGATAACCTCTTTTAGATACTCTTTTTGGAAATTTTATGTGTTATATTTGACAAAATAAAATTCGTCTTCAGAATCGGGACATCAATATTTACTTTGTGTAAATTTTTGGTATTTTTCCGATAAAGTTCATTTTTTAATGAATAGTGAAAAATGTTGTATTTTAATTCAAAACATCTCTTTAATAAAATTTATTTATATTATTAGATTATCTATTGAATTGGTTTTAAAGTGAAATTAGAATATATTTTTACCATTTAATCCAATATTGGTCATTGTAATTAATTTCACTTTGAAATTGGACTTAAACTAGTTTCAATCTTTTAATAGATATTGTTTCTTAAAAACACGATATTTGTTTTGACAGCGGAAATTAATTATAAAATTAATTAAAGCAACATATATGTTTTGAATTTTGTAAAATAGACATCATTTTTTAATTCGTAATATCAAATATATCTTAGGGTGATGTTTTGGTATTTTTCTGAAAAACTTCAATTTCTGATGAATAGTGAATCCACTAAGTGGTAGTTTAAAAACTGATTTTTCGATTAAAAGAAAATTTACCACTTCTATTATTTGAATTTCAAAAATCCTACATACATTGTTCTCATTAAGTTGTAAAATGTGGTTCAATGGGATTAAAATAATTTTTCAGTGAATAGTAACTTTTAAGTTTTTAATCGCAATTACAGGTAATTAGTGTAATTTATGGTAAAATTTTTTTTTAATAAAATGAAATGACCGAAAAACATGTCCTACCCTAATTGGATGTGTCATGGTTGACTAATAAAATCCATGGGTCAACTTGGGGACCCCATGGAGCCACTTTGGTTGGAAAATGACATAAATGACATTTTATTTAAAGTTAAAATAAAAATGTCACAAGCATGAGTTGTTTTACTAAAACAATTTTTAAATGCGGTTATACAAGTGATAGTTATGACAATAAATATTCATTATAAATTAAAAGGATTTCCTACATCATGATATTTTTTTATAATTTTTAGACATTAAATAAATGAAATTATTAATGATGTCATGATGATGCAGCGATTACCTCATTAATAAAGTATTTAAATAAAATGAAAAGAGAATGTTAAAAATATAACTTAAACTTGTCAAAGACCTATTGGATGAGTTTATTTTGAACCCTTACCACCTTATCCTCTAAATACATCAATGTGCGACCTTTAAAATCGGAAACTCATTTGAAAATAAAGTAACATTTTTAACTTTCCAAGAGTGCCCCTCGTCTCCTCTTATAAAAGGCCCATACCTCTACCTCTTTAACCACACCTCTCAACCCTTTGGCTCAGACAAAACCTACTCATTGTTTCTCTCCACATCCCTATCTTAATCCCAGAAGCCTCACTTTGGGCAGAATTCTTCCCAAGGAAGCCTTTGAGCTCAAATCAAAGAGAGATACCCGATTTTAAGGTAATGTCTTCACTTGTGTTCTTTTGTTTTATTTTGCTTCTCCAACCCCATAAACAATTTTTATTAATTTCTTTTGTAAAAACTCCAATATATTCAATATACTATGATGTTTTTATAAGAATATTTATAGCTACATTTACACACACCTACATCTACTGGTTAAATAACATATTGTTTCTGTGGATGGTAAATTTCTGCCTCACAAAATGATGGTTATTCAATATTCATTTAACACCCAAAAAGGTGGCTATTAAGATGTCACTATATTTATATATGATATATGATATTTTTATTTTTTACTTAATCTTCTGTACTTTTTATTTATTTCAACCCTTTATGGTTTCCATTATGGTTAAACGCGATATCTTCATTTTAGGAAGTGCGGACTACCTCCACTTCAGAGTGATTTGAGTCGTTAATACCATATGTGGTACGTATAAAGGAGAGATTTAATTATATTATATATAATAACATACATGAATTATAATACTATCATGAATCATTATGTTTTAATTCCACTAAATAATAAATAGAAATTGAAGTAGCGTTCATGCATACGTACGACTTACCGTCTCCTTGAATGGTGCATTTCATTTCTTACCTCTAAATGTTATGTAATATTATAAATGAATGTATATAATGGATTTATATGATATATATGATATCTAAATAATTAATATAAATCTGGATATAAAATATATTTTACCACATGAACAACTTGTAATTATAAAGTGTTTATTTTTGACTCAAGTAGCAGTGATCTACAAAACGACCATTATTAACTTAAATAATTATATAGAGTTCATAGCATGGTGGTAAGTGATATAAAATTAATAATGAACTTAAAAATGGTTCTTAAGAAAGTATAAATTAACTCATGTTTATTATTCAAGAGGTTAAAGAACGATCGAGTCAGGTCAGACCCGAGGTAAGGGATCCTACCCCTCGCTTTCTTTTCAAGTACACTCTTTTATGTCATTCTTTTTATGCTCATCTTTCTTATTATTGGGATGTTATTTTATATTACTGTTACTATAAATTTTATGTCCATATTATTGGAGACCATATTCTCTATCATCAATCTATTTTGGAAGTTTTAATTGGTGCCGTTAGGCTGCCAAAATTTTGTAAGGGGCTTTTTATCTCACTTTGTGTTTTCGTGATATTCATGCTACATTTGCCAATATTTCCTTTTGAGTGGTGTATGTACTGTCCATTATTATACAATTTGTGTAAAATAAATTCATTTATGAGTATTTACATCAATTTTGTATAGTCCTTCTTTCATGGGGAGTATGTTTCGAACGATACCCAAATCGGTAAGGGAACCTTTCACTCTCCTCTTTTTAAAAGACTTTTTTTGTTATGTCATTTAATTTTCATCTTATTATGTGGGGATAGGTTTTTATATATCCTTATTTTCATAAATTTTATTTCCAAGTGATGAGATACCCATTATCTCTCTCATCAACTCTTTTTCTAAAATTTGATGTGATGCCGTTAGGCTGTCAAGGGAACTTCTTAACCCAATTTCGATTTCATTGGGTTCAACATGTAGTTTTTGAATATGTCATCCTTTGAATATGTGTGAATGACCTTTGATTATTTTACACTTAATATACACTTATATTTGGTGTATTTATATTTCTCACACATAATTATGATATTGATTTATCCTTAATTTAAGGATACCATCGTTATTATGGATTTCATCTCAATTTTTATTTCCATTGAGACTTAATTGTTGTTATTCCCCAATTCACTCTTATATGGTGTATATACTGTCCTTTGGAATATTATATCTTGAATCCCTTTATTCTCATGATATAATAATGTTTTGATTAAATGTTATTCCTCAATTATTGTATTCAAGTGTCTCTCATTTTGTTAAAAACCCATTAACTAAAATATCGTTTTAAATGTTTTAATGATTTATTCTTATAAATATTTATCATTAATATCCATGTTTTCAAAATGGTTTTAAGGATTTATTTATATGGATATTAATGTTTTAAAATGTTAAAAACTTCAATGTGGTATGGGACACTTTGATTTAAAAATCTCTTTATTAAATGTTTTAAATGGTTTTGAAAATGGTTTTATAGAATGGATTCATTATTTCAATATCTTAAAATGTTATATTGTTATTGCAATGTGAGAATGTTATATTTCCTTTATGCTTAAGTTATGTGTTATGATTATGTTATGGTTCTTGGTAATTGTTATGAAAAAGGGTGGTTCTGTGATAAACTAATGGCGGGTGAGCCCAATATAGCTCTCCAATATATTGGGTAATGCGAAGGAGTTAAACATTATGGTTTCTCCGAAGTGATTTATGGAATATACTGTGATTGGTATTCCAAACGTAACCAAGAGGGTTACTCCCTACATAAGAATGTTATGAATGCCTCAAGTTACCTTTATGTCTTATGATTTCTATGATTTATTCATGATTTTATGAGGTTTGTTAAAGTGCTAATGTTTAATGGGTAAAGTATGATTTCATTCTTATGTATATATGTACTCATGTTTCCCTTCCATACTTTTTATAACCCTTACTGAGATTTTTATTCGCATCCCATGTTTTTGAAATGTTTTTCACGTCAAGGGAATTGTACATGATATGATGATAGTGTCAAAGAAGTTTCAAGAAAGAATCCATGTTTTATTTTAAATATGTTTCCATTGATGGGATAAATTAATACTATATTTTATGTAACCACTTTGTTTAAATGTGGAATATAATGCAATTTTTATGATCTAATTCTCTAAAACTCAATCCTGAAAAGATCCAAAATGTGTAATCTTGTAATAACTCAAGATTAAGTAAGTGTTAAGGCTGGGGACTTATATATCCATTATAAGTATTTATTTATAAAATTACAAAACATTTGGAGATAAGAAATGAACTGCACCATTCATGGGGACGGTAATCCATACATACGCAAGAACACTACGTTCATTTATTTTTTGTATTTAATGGAATGAACATATAATGATAAATATTTATATTATAATTCAATTATAATATCATTTATAATTTAATTAATTGTATCTTTTATACGTTCCACATATGGCATGAGGGATCATATCACTATGAGGGGAGGGTAGTCTGCACTTCCTCAAATGAAATTGTTGTATTTATCTATAGGGAAACCATAGAGGTATTCTATAAATAAAAAATAAAGAATCATAGAAACAATATAAATATAATATATATAAAAAATAAATACAGTTCTATCTTAATGGATACCATAATAGGTGGTTGGAGAAGATTGAACAATCATCCTTTCATGATGCAGTAGTTCGTTGTCCACAGAAATAGTATGTTCTTTACCCATTAGATTGAGGTTTGTGTACGTTTATCTTGAATACTTATCATTACAACAAAATATTATATTTTGGTTACTATTTTTGTGATAAAACAAAGGAATAATAATTGTTTAGGGGGTTTTGGAAATAAAATAAAAGAAAATATCTTAAAAGATGACGTTACCTTTAAATCGGGCAACTCCCTGGGTTTGAGCCAAACGAATTTCATGAAGTGCCTTATGCATAAGTTAAGGCTTCTAGGTGGAAGTGTGGTAACATGAGATATTATTTTGGTAGAATTTGGACAATCCAAGGGGATTTTATGATGTGAGTAAAGGGTTTGAGTATAGGGATGTTTATTAGGGGGATGAGGGGCTCTTTAGGAATGGTTGAAAATATTATATTATTATATAATGATTTTCGGTTTATAATGGTCAAAAACTCATCAAAGTATAAGATATGATGACTCGTGTTCAAAATAAAATCATTCAATAATAATTGGAATGGATTTTTAAATTTTTTAATGTTTATAATTTTATTTATTTAAATCATTCATTAATGAGGTAAACACTGCATCATTATTGTGTCATAACTAATTTTTTTTATTTGATGTCTAAAATTTTTAAAAAAATATGATTATATAGGAAATATGTTAATATTTATATAGAATATTTTTAGTCGAATATATCAATTATTTAAACCCATACAAAAAATGTTTTATCCAAACAACACAGTTTTATGATATTTTTATTTTTATTTTAAATAAAATGTAATAAATATCATTATCTGACCCATGTGGATTTCAAAGGCAAAAAGTATTAACCAAAGATTGTCTTCTTCATTTGATACTCATCAAAATATGTTAATAAAAGTGTTAAGATAATTTTATTTTATAATAATATTGTTTTTACCTTTAATTACCCTATTTACCTTTAACCATAATAAACTAAAGTCAAAAGATATTATTCACCATAATTTATTTTCATCTTATTGAACCACATTTTATTTAATAAAAAAAATCATGTATGTCAGATTTCTAAAATTCAATTAACAGAAGATGTAAATTTCATTTAAATGAAATATTCATTTTTAACAACTACATAATGTTTTTACTATTCATCAAAAAATAACGGTTTCTAGAAAAATACCCAAAATTTAGCTGAATCTATATTTTAAATTCCTAATTCAAAAATGATGTCTATTTTAAAAAATTCAAAACATATAATTTCAATTACTTAATTGAAAATTAATTCTCGTTGTCAAAACACAAAAGTGTGTTTTTAATAAATATTAACTATCAAAAGATTGACACTTGTTTATGTTCAATTTCAATGTAAAATTACATCCAATGACCAAAAATATATTAAATGGTAAAAATATAATCTAAAGATACACTAAAACCAATTAAAATGATAATATAACCATATAAATATATCAGATTAAATGGAAGCTTTAAATAAAAATACATTATTTTCACTATTCATTAAAACATGAATTTAATTAGAAAAACACAAAAAATAAACCAAAAATAAATATTAACCTCTTGATTCTAAATAAAAATTTTATTTTGTCAAATAGAACATATAAAATTTTCCAAAACTATATTTAAAAAGGGTACTCCATTAAAAGGTTTATAATCGACTTTTTAAAAATTATTAGACTCTTCGTACTTAAAATTAGATTCATTCAATTTTTAGCCTCTAACATATATTTAAAATATTTTAAAAAATTTAAAAAGAAATAATAATAATATTGTAGCAAGTTCTATTCATTACCACCAATACAACGGTTATGAATTAACTACAATTTAGAATAATATTATATTATTATTTTTCAGAATGACTCAGCATTTTGTGCACCATAAGTCTTTAGAGAAACCCATTATTACATGTCTGGTACTTCATTGAATATATAATAAAATTTAAAATAATATTAATTTTTAATTAATAAATATTAATAAATATGAAAATTTCATATTCTTTATTTTCCAGGGATGTTGCACTTATATGTCACGACCTATCCGAATGGGGCACGTGACGCAACTCCCAATGACCGCCTCAAATATGAAAGGGGTAGGAGACTAGCATCTAGTTGGAATATGACTAATAAGGAAGGTTTTATCCAATATAGAAGGGTCCACTCACACATCTCACAACCCATAAAATGGTGAAATGTTCACCAAATGAGTGAAAACAAACATGTATATATATTATCTTACAACTGAAGTACAAATTTATGTTGAGGAAAGTATATGGGGACAAATAAAAGCACATCATAATGAGTCTAAATAAAAATTTCATCCCCAAAGTAGATATGGGGAAATCTATCAAGGTAATGTAGGAACAAAACACAATTTTTCTAGTCATCGTATGAACATCCTAGTCCTGGTTCCTCTTAGACTCTATCATATGTTTGATCTGCAACACAATACATGGCATGAGTTAGAAAAAATCGTATAGGTGTGAGTACTAAAATACATAGTAGAACACCCCAAAACAACAAACCACTCAAGAAAATAATAATTTTTATCTCTAAAAATGAATATTTTTAAAAAAAATATGAAAATAATATCCTGATATACTGAAAAAATAAAAAAATATCAAGGTAATTTAATAAATGTAATACCATCAAAGGAATCAAGCTTGAAGGTTCCACATATAACATTTTCATAATAATGCAATCTACATGTTAAATAGTGTTTATTACATCCATCTATGATGTCATGTTAGTTGGGTCCCACCATAAGATGTATACATTGGATATATGAAGTTAAATTAAACACAGATGAGGATCACTCCTAAATCCATGAGCGATACCAATAACTCAATCTAGATTACACATATAATTGGAGGATTGATGCACATGTAGTGTGGGTGCCGATGATTCAATAAACCCCACCGACGTCAGGAAAATGATAGGGGGTATCACATCGGTTCTCATAGAAGGATTTCTAAAACTTTATCCATGAGGAATTGCAAAAAGGATCACTGTTCTATTTGTAGGATGTGATTCGAAACTAATTATTATGGAAAATGACATAGGGAACACACCCTGAATGAAACATTCCCAAGATAAACATTAAAAAAGATCGAAGGAAAACATGAAGGATTACATGTTGTGTACTAGAAGTGACCAATGTTATCCCTTGGCCTCTGCCCCTCCCCATGTAAAAAGACCATGTTCATACTCATAGAGATGTACACATCGCACCTATACTAATGTACCTTATCCCGTGACATAGTACATAGCTTTTCCTGTATAGCCATGGTCTGATTATGTTAGTGTAGGGGTACATAGTGTGTCCTTGTCTGTGTACTCTCTGGACTTGTCTTTGTATACTATGAGGTTAATGGGGAGATAAAAAATGGATCATATGCCATGGGATTTTTTCACACACCATTTAACACATATATTCCCTCAGAATCCCTTGTATCCATATATTGGTACCCACATTGCTTGTAGCTCTTTTGTACAATCCATGTTCTTAAAAAATTTCAAAAAAATCAACATTTAGAATCATGTGTCGAATCATCTATTACAACCAGTGATCAAAAAACACCCCATAAAAAATTTTGGATCATCATTGTCGTGGACTTACAAACCTCGAACCATAATGATCATACCTTCAAATCCATTTAAAAAATTCATTTGAATTTCAAAAATTGTTAAATATTTAATGATTAAAATATGGAGTGTCTATACCTTTCGTTCTGATACTACTTCCATAATCACACAACTATCATCTTCATGTCAATTCAAAGTCTATTATATCGAATATTTTCACAAAAAATGGGTTTGTAACGACTTATTAATTGATGTTCATCAAACCACAAGCGAGGGTGTCACCCTAGATGATCGTCTAATGGGGAAGTGAATCAAAATGAACCTTCATGGGGAATATAAATTGGATGATGTTTTTTTCATCCTCATTTCATTCCCATTATAATGTTAAATAAACACAAAATCAAATTATCATAAGTAATTATTCTAGAAAGATCCCCATAGATAAACAATTACATTAAAAGACTAATATGTGAATCAATTAATTAGATGATTGATCACCTTCATCATAAAAATACAATACTAGGAAAGAAACCAATAAAAACTTCACACTAACTTGATTCAAATTTACCAATGATGAAGAGTGGATCTACACAATCATCTCTGAATGGATCCTCAAGTTCCATATAACAACAGTTTCTGATCATTGATCCAGTCATCATCATTATACTGAATCTCCATAATGTCTCTCCAATATATCTCAAATTATATTCAAGTTTATGTGGTGAAAATTCCATTTTTCTCTCTGGACTATTCATGTGATTTAACCAATAATACCCTAAATTAATTTCTTTCCCATGATGGATAATGTTAAGAAAATCCTCGATCTCCAACAAGTATTCAGTGACATCAACTACATCTTTAATGTCTATCATGATCCAATAAATGACTTGTGATGGTTCATGAATGTAACTCGTAAGTTGTGACATATGGAAGAAATCATGTACCTAGATTACTTTTAATTGTAGAGAAATGGGGTATTCAATTTTTCCAATTGTACATTGTTTATTCAGAGGGACAATGAATCTCGAAGAGAGCATTCCAAACTGCCAAATCCCATTAATCCACATTATAGTGAACATTTTAGGAACACCTTCTCTTCATCTTCAAATTCCAAAGGCCTCCATTTTCTATTCATTTTTAAATTATGATAGAATTTCACTCTCACTATCCAATCCTATATGATTTGAACTTTTTATATAGTGGCTCACACCATATTACGTCCCATGAGTGTTGAATCACCTTGATCAATCCCAAAAAGTGGTGACATTGAGGGCTACCTCGAAAATCCAATAATGGTTCAAAACTAATTGTTGAATGGTAGTTATTGTTGTATGAGAACCCCACCAATTTATGGTGTTTATCCCACCTAAAAACAAACTTCAACATGAAATCTTACAACATGGCATCAAAAACCGGAAAGGTCTACTCAGTCTTCTGTTTATTCTTGGGGATAAATGATATACCCAGGAGTAAATTAGTCAAAAATGACATCTAAATTAACTTCCATAACCAATATTTTTAGCATGAATTACGTTCTAAAACAATCATTGATGAAACTCCATGAAGTAGAACTATCTCCATCACCAAGAGGCCTACCAACCTCTCTTCTAAAATCCTCTCCCGAATATCTTGGTAGTGGTCTAACAAGGTAATTTTTTTCTATGATCATATAGATTAAATCATCTAACCTATAATTATATGTTAAAATCATAACCAAATACAAGGATATCCCATCGCCTGTCCATGTTGGAACCTCACAGGGTTGTGCTAATCCCATTGGAACTTGGTGCTCATCTTTCAATTGCATACAAGTAAGGCATTGGAAAAAAACCCATACAACTCCCCATTTCATACCCATCACCCAGAACAAACATTGATGGTTCAAGTAAATCGTTATCATACCAAGATGTATCATAAAAGTATATGTATGAAAATCTCATAGACCCTCATCCTGTAACGTCACTAGTACCATCATGTTTCCTATGAAATAATGACATGATCCCCAACTTTAGATAATCCTAATAGATAATGAAAAATTGATATATTAGTATGTAAGTTCTCACAGTCAGTATCCACAAATAGTGCCTCCCAGACTCCCTACAAAAGAGGAGTGATAACAACCATCACCTGGAGTTATTCTTCTATATATCCATCAATAAAGGGTTTCAATAATGTGGTAAATAGATCTTACCCCTAACTCTATAGTTGAGAACATGATCTCATTTTATGAGAGCCGTCTACTATGATTGTATTCATTGGGGGATATAAAATCATAATGCCATAATCCTGGAGAGACCCTACCAATTACCAAAATCTCTTGTTATGATATTGTTGAGTGAAAATACTATTCACACTTTTATTTTATGAGTAGATGATACTCCTCTCAACTATCAGGTACTGTTGAAATATTTTTAGTGTGAATTAAACCTCTAACAACTCCAGATCATCGATAATGTAGTTATTCTCATGGGTCTCAGCTAACATGAACCACATGCATTGAGCTCCTTGATCTTCATCCTAACTCAACCAATCCTTGTTCCTTGTTAATCCCATAAAACTACATACTCAAATCCCTTAAATAGAAATCCCAATATCGGAGTACTCTCCAATATCTACCTCAACTCTTGAAAAGTATACCAGAACCATCCTATCAATATAAAGGGATTTCCCTTTTAGGTCAAAGCAATCATGGGAGATGAAATCATGGAGAAATAAGTTATGAATTGTTGACCTCACATGTTTTGATAATCCCAATTATGCTTTCACATATTTTGATTATCCCAAATAACTGTATATATATATGTATATATTAATTATTTCAATCTATGATCAAGCTGATAATAATATTAAAATAATCTTTTCAATATCTCAATCAATGTTTTTATATGGTTATATTAATTTTTATATAATTCTATCTCAATCAGATATGTTTTTCATACAACAGATAAGTGTTAGTCATTGATATTCTTATAGCTAGAGATACAGATCTTTCGGTACATTGTCTACCAATAGACATAGTCACCAATAATAAAATGTTACGGATACACATAGCTACCAGTTTTTATATGTCCACCGGTAAGCACATACCTCTGACAGATCTAGTCTACACAATACAGAGAACTATTGATAGAATATAAGATACCGATAGAAGCTGAGATACTGATAGAATAATTCTATGGATGTACACTTCACTGGTACAGAACGAAGAAACCGAAAAGCATAGTCCACTAATAGATCAAGTCCACATATACAGAGAGCTACCAAGAAGAGCTTATCTACCGATAGAATGAAGCTACCCATATGCACAAGCTACCAATAAAAATTTCACTGATACAGATAGTCACTGACACACCGAGCTACCGATACAAGCGAGTTAGTTCTTGAACAAACAAGCTACTGATAGAGGGAGTCACCAGTATACGGAGCTACAAATATATGAAGTAATAGATACTGAGACAAGGAGATACTGGTAAAAGGACAAAGAGTGACCGATATGAGCTCGCTGCCATACAAAGTCCACTGTTACATGTCTACCATAAAAGGATACTAATGAAATATTGACCAGTCAAAATCTATACTCTCAATATTATTTATTTATTAAGAAATGGTAATATGTGATGTTTTTAATGCAATTATTGTTATTTAATGATTGTTTTTGGCATGTTAGGGAACCTTACCTAGTACTCATTAAATGGTAATCATTCCCATTGCTAGAGTTGAATGCTATAAAAGGAAGGACAAAGGACAGACAAATAGGACTGTAACAAGGAGGTGAAAATAATATAGAAAAGTAGTTTCCTGAAGAGTACATAAAACGCGAAAAAGAATGATGTAAAGCTGTTCATACAGAAAGACTACTTCCCTACTCGAAGGTCAATGAACATTCACGAATCAAATCTTCCTGAATGAGAACACATGTAGCACCTTAGTCAAGGAGTGAAGAACTACAACCAAAGCTCATCATTCACTGAAGTTGATCAAACTAAACTTGAAGAAAACGACCCTCGGTTTTTTAGAAAAACACCAGAGAAGGACTCAGAGACAAATTTGTCAAATAAAAAGGAGTCCAGAGCTACACTTCAAATTAATAGAGCATTCTAAACTCATATCTACTCTCTTAGTGATTTATTTATTTACATTTTGAGCAGTGTGTGTACTATGTAGTTTATTTACTCACACTCTCTCTTGTGATAAGATGAAGGATTTATAAATCCTCACACAAATATATCTTAACTCTTTTGTATCCCACTGTGAATTGTGGAAGAGGTCAAGTGTGACATGGATAGCCGGTGTGCTATTTTTTTGTTCCCATGAAGAACTGTGGTAGAGGTCTTAGTACATGTACAGTTTTTACTCTGTTGTTTTCCCCAATCCAAGGTGTGGATCAAATTTATATAAATTGTATGAGAAGACTAAGTCTTGGCTTGAGACTGATCATATGGGTTACATCTGTTGTGCTTCTTTGATTATGTTTAAAGTATACTATATATTTTATATTCCGCTGCTAATTACTTTGAAATAAAATTTGTTTTAATATTACATTTATAATTAAATTAGTAGGTGTTTATACATATTGTAAACAAGAATGTTAGTTTCAAAAGTTAATTTAATCTTCTGATGAAATTAACTAATACCAAATCAATCTTTGTGAAACTAATTGAACTCTTACAATCTGTATAAATTCACTATTGTTTAAGTTGTTTTTTAATAGGGGATTTTAATTAAAAAAAATTATCCAAAATTTTAATTGGAACTCAATTCACCCCCCCTCTTGAGTATCCACTCTGACCAACATTTGTTATCAGAGGTTGTTTTGTTTTATTAGGGTTTTTCAAATACATTATTTTTCAACTGTGATTTTAGTTCTATCTTAAAGATCTTAAATTTCCTTTGTTTGTAAATTTCATCTCTTTAAATATTTTTACTAAACTCTAGATATGGACAATAGAGATGATGGTGCTGCTACTAACATACCACCCTTCTTTTATGGTACAAATTATGCCATGTGGAAGCTTAAAATGAAAATTCACTTACAGAGTATGGGATTTGATATCTGGACTACTATAGAACTCAATATAAGATTCTAGAATATGAAAGAACTACATGGGATTTACCTACTAAAACAGATTAAAATAATAACTTTAAATCAATGAATGCTTTTTACTATACTTTAAGAGATGAAGAATTCAATCACAAATCTGATTGTACAACTGCTTATGAAATTTTGGACACTTTGGCTATTTCCCAAGGGGGATAACCAATGTTAATGAAATGAGGCTGAATACTTATACTATTAAATATGATAATTTTAAAATGAAGCCAGATGAACCTATTTATGATATGTATCTCAGTTTCAATGAAATTTTCAACACCATTAGATCTCTTGGTAATGTTGTTCCAGCAAAAGAACATATCATGAGAATATTAAGATGTTTACCAGAAAGATGGAGAGGCACATCTGTTTCAATTAGAGAATCGTGTGATATAAGTTCACTGCCTGTCAAAGAATTAATTGGTAAGATGATGATGTATGAAGAAGAACACAAGGTCAAAAAGGAAGAAGATAATGAAACAAAAAGGAAGTTAGTGCCATTTAAGCCTACTACTTCAAGGATCAAGGACATGGAGAAAGTTCACATAAAAACTGAATGTTTAAAAAGTGAAAGTTCAGATTTTGATAGTGATACTATGATGTGTCAAATAGCCAGAAGATTTAGGAATTTCTACAGAAAGAATAAATTCTTCATAAAATCAAATTACAATGCTAAATATGACAAAAAAGTCATTGGAAGAAGGACTGGAAGAAGACTGATAAAGGTGATGAGATTATCTGCTATGAATGCAAGAGGAAAGGACATGTAAGGCTTCTATCCGATTTAGAAGAAGATATTTTATGCATTAAATGGTTGATCTAAGACGCCAAGGGTATGGAATAAAAGAAATATCATAATTAGGTTCTTCATTGGAGTATGAATGCCCCCAATAAAATATGATAATACCTTTCTATTATTTAATTCACCAAAATAATAATTCTTCAAAATTCTAGTGATTCATAATGAATGAAAGGGGGTGTGTTTCCATAATATTTAGGTTGATGGAATTAAATATGTTTCTAGAATAATGGTATTTCTTAATATATTCCATTATAAGTCAGATAATGCTATATTGATAATCAATGCATTAAAATTCATTATGGAATTCATGATACAAACAAATAATTTTTTAATAAGGTAGCTTTTTGTGAAGAATATTTCCAATAATATACAATTTGTATAAGTTCATTGAACTAAAATTTGTTGATAGATGGTATGGTTGATCGGAATGAAAGAATATGAATGGGATGTGGTTCTGTCATACAAAAATACAAAGGATTTATATCCAATATGAAATAAGGTCATTGGTGTCATATTCATAGAATAATATTGTTTTTGATTTTGAAGATGCTGATACCTATCCACGAAATTCGATATTCCATCGAAATAATTAGAAATAAAATTATTTTAATTGATATTTTTTTAGGAATAATGAAATAGAAAATAATTAATTTTTGGGGGATGATAAAAAAATAATGTTAGAGAATGATCACAATTGAATTAAAATATTCATCATGTTAAAATTTTTTGCCTTTATTTTTGTTATTATGTATGTATTTTAGAAAGAATAATAATCATAATAGGTGGTTCAAGAGAAATAAGGTGTTTAATTTCATTGTTTAAGACCCATCAGACTAGAGGGGACACAAATTACATGATTAGATGTATGATCATATTCCTGAAGAAAATAAATATAATTAGCTTTCATAATGAGTTTGAATTAGATTCAAATGTAGTTTTTGTTGGATCATGATGTTAGAACAATATAATTGACATTATTTAAATCATTTGGTACAAATAATCATATATAAAATACGTTTTTTACATTTTTTCATTTGGTACAAAGAATCGTATTGTTGAATCAATTGTATTCATCATAATGGGGAAATTTGAATGTGCAAAATTATCTCTCAATTGGTGTAGTTAAATGTAATGGGATATTAGTAGTTTTATTTAGTATTCTATAGGTTCAAAAATCATATTTAAGAGATATATATTTCTTTATATATTAATGTTTGATAGAGAACTATAATGAAGAAGTCAAAATGAAGTATCAGAATAAGACAGAATAAAGAGAAGAAGTATGAGGTGAGCTAATCATTTCAGAATATTCTATATAGTTTGAGAAGTGTTGATAATCATTGAACAAGTCGTAATATAATCATGAATTCAATGGAAATCGATATTTCAAGAAATTTTGATGAGTGAGAGAAACATTCAAATTCTTAAAAAAACTATTTTATGTTGCCTATAAAAGGATAAAGTACTTTTTACCTTTTTATATAATATGTACTATTGATAATAAGAGAGTGGATCTGAATTTCTTGGGAGAATAAGTTTATAGATTGGGTGTACATGAGGATTCTTGTCTTAAAAAAAGTATAAATCATATAAGACAAATATCTTTTTAATCTTGTTATCATATTTTTAAGGATAATTGTGTTGGTAAAATCTTATAGTGATTTCTAGATTGAGAAAAAAAATATTAGAACGGTTTCAATGGTATACTAAAGGAGATATTTTTTCGAATTGAGAAATCAAAATTGGGAATTAGACTCATAAATCGAACAATGTATCCTTAAAAATTTTTTGAACAAGATTCTTCCAACTGATTGGAATAATGGTTATAAATTTTTTTTAATGAATATATATTTTTAATTATAATCTGGAATCACTATAACATTTTGTTTAAAAAATTGTCTAATATCATGTCATGCTATATAAATCACATGAACTATTTTATTGATCATAGTTTTGCATGAGTATAAGGGTGTATCAATGTCATTATATATTATACAAAATGGTTGTTTTCTAGTGGATTTTGTGGTATTTTATTGTTTCTAGACCATTCGAAGGACATAACTACTCTTTTTGGGTAGTAAATATTGTAAATTCAATGTTAACTCTGGATGTGTGTTTCTTTTGTTTCCAATAGAGAAATAAATATTTAACATGAGGTGATGATTCTTTCAAAATAATTGAATCTTTGACAAAAATTTATCTAAATCACTACTCCCCTTCTTAGTGTTATAATTATCTTTATAATGAATTTACAAGCGGTATAAGATGGTAAGGTTGCCTTCATTTGTTCTTTAATGAAGATTGAAGAGGTTTTGATCGAGAATCTGAATTCTTTTAATATTAAAGGAATTCTTATTTTCTAGTTCAATAATTATAAAATATGATTTGATAGAATGTTGAAATATATTATGCCTCTTGGATATGATGTTCATGAGGACACAAAATATGTATTTTCTCTTATTGGTGATAATATTCATCTTACATCTGTTGAAAATAATATTCATTCTAATTATAGTATGTCTTATAATTATTGACTATATTAACTTTTTGAATGTGAGATTTTAAGAGTAAAAGGTCTTCCTATTAAAAAAGTTAATTTAGGAAATCAAATGAATCTCAGTGAAGGAATTAAAAATATTATGAATGAAAAAATTAAAATTGTTACGATGAAGTTGGAATATCTCAAGATGGGTGAATACAAATATATTGGTGAATTATTTACCCGAGTAAATGAAATCTTTAGTACTATCATATTTCTTGGTGGAAACCTATAATATTATATTATTTTGGAAAAATTATTTAGAATACTTATGTAAAATTTGATAGGAATGTTTATTATTTAATATATAGAGACCAAGAACATATGTATCTGATTAGTATTCATTATACTCTCATTTTGTTTGAAATGAGATGGTATTATATAATATTGCTCAAGAAAATATTTTAGGGAAAATTAATTCATTTCCACCAAGAGCAAAAAGATATGAAATTTTTTTGAGTATGTTGATGTAGATGAACCTGACACAAAAAACGATGTTTGTAGAAACATGGATGGATTTTTATTCCTATTTTATAATAATTCTAGAATTGGTATAGGAAAATATAAAGGGAAATGTCCATTTAATATCATTTAATATGTATATGCTAGGCACATTTCACGTAATTATCCACTAATAAATAAGTAATAGGATATCGTTGAAGAATAAATAAGAAAAACAAGTCCATGGTCAAAATAGAGAGAAAAATTGAAATCATTTTCTATAAAAAATCATGAAAATTATACAAATATAAAAGAAGAAGAATATTATCAAAATATAAAGAAGGATAATATAGAGAAAATGAATCAAAAAAATCTACTGAGATTTATTGTGAGAATAGTTTTGCTACAATTGTAAAAAATGAAGAATTCAAAAGAAAATGTCATGAAGAATAATAATCCTAATTAGAATTTAAAATTAACAATGAATTGAAATAATTTTTGGGGAATTTTAAGAAGGGTAAAAAGTATATTAGGAGGATGAATAATGAATACATTTTAACAAATAATCATGAAGGATTTCTATGTGATTTAGTAAATATGATAAATGAAATTGATTATTTGATGTAATATATTGAAAATGAAAAGATTCACAACGATAATCCCAAAGTCAAGGTAAAGGAAAAATAAGAGGAGTTGGATCAACACTAAAAATTTTATAAATATTATCCAATAGGTACATGTTTTAAAAACTCTATCTCTAATTTGGGAGAAATTTATTTTAAGGTGGAACAATTGAAGGACCAACAAAAGTAACCGTCAAAGGTTGAGAATAAATTTCGATTTTTTCACAAAATCAATAAATATAGGAAAAATATTAAGGCATCCAAAACAAAAACCATTGAAAAGTTATATATTTATAAATATTGTGAGTCTAAAAAATAATGTATTATTTCCAATTCCAATAATGATGAAAATAAAATAGTGCTAAACAAGGTGATTTTGGTTGAAAATAGTGAGTTTGGTTGTTAAAAATGTATTGATAAGAAAGAGAAGAGTGTTTTTTACATATTTTCAAAACTCCAATCAATATAGATATTTAATTGGAATATATTATTCTTGTGGATACATTTTGTATTGTGGTGGTTTCAAAAATTTTAAAAATATGTGTGGTTTCTATAAATAAAATTATCACAATTCCAAAAATTATAGAGTTAAATGTTTTAGGGGGAGTCATTCACCTTAAATAAAGATGTCTGAGATGGTTGTTTTGAAGAATACTAAGAGGTTTGGGGTGAAAATTGAAAATATGATCCAACACTACCAACTATTTGTAATAGATTCTAGAAATAATTACATATTAATAAAAGATATATTATTTCGTTACTTGTGCAACAAACGTCTTTATCAATTATTAGATGATGGACATGAAAAATAAAAAGACAAATGAAAAGATCCTGTTGTTGAAAATTATTTGAAAGATACAAAAGGATATTGACCATGAATTATTGATATTGTATTTTATTATCATATTACAAGAGACATTAATTATTTAAAATTAATGAAGGACTTCAAAGAACAAATGATTACTTTTGGAAAAGATTAATTGCTTAGAATTAAAAGCATTGACTCAGCCATCTTTTGGAAATAAAAATTGATTTCTATGAAATATTTGTATGTTTATGGTCAACAAAACAACATGCTAATTGTTTCCCAAAATTGTGATGAAGGAAATAAAGTCCTTTTTAGAAATGATATGGTTTTTTTGAAAAATTGAGTATATGTAAAGGTAATTATATTAGGTTAATATACAAAAAAAAATTTATTTCAAGTTGGTGAAATATAAAATTATTATTATCATGTCCTCAAATAAAGACAATGTATTTGTTATTTTGGATATTCCATGAAAAGGATAATTTTATTTTCTGATTTTCCCAAAAGGAATCATAACTGACTTAGTTCCTAATAATGTTGATATTTGGTCAAAACAACCCCTGGCAATTATTTATTCTAATATATATGATCCAATGAGGGAGAAATAATTAATATATATAAATAATTCATCGCATTAATTGAATACATTACTCTAATTACATGAGTTATTTATATTAAACATAAGTTTTATTCTAAAAAAATTGTTAAAATTTTAAGGAGGAAATATTATAAATAATGTTATTATTTATTGTAGATGTTGATAATAGATAATTATGGAAAGTAAAAAATGAATAATTTGAAAATTATCTTTGGAACTATGGAATTCAGAATGAGTTTAGTTTACCATACACTCATCAAATGAATTGGGTTTCTCAAAGTAAGAATAGATGTTTGGGGGAAATGGGGAAAACTATGTTACCTAAACATGGTCTTTCACGTTATTTTTTATGGAATGACATGAACATTACATTATATATCATAAAGTAATATTTCTATATAAAAAATTAATATATAACTCAATATTAATGTTTATTTGTAAAAATCCAAATATAAAACACGTTATAGTTTTTTGGAGCCCATAAATCATAGAGAAGATAGTTAGAAACCTTGGAATGTTTGACAAGAGTGGTGGTGATGTAATTGTTCTTTGGTATGCTTACAAAGAAATATTACATTATTGTTTCAATAAATGAAGAAGAAGAAAATTTTATTTAGATGATTTGATGTATATTGAAAATCATATGAAATATAAATATACATTGGATGATAAGGAAGATAATCTCGATAATAATTTTTTTTGTTGGAAACCATGATAAGAATACTAAAAATGGAAGCACAACTCAAGAAGATGAATTCAAATTATCTATTTCATGTGATGACTAAGAAACAATAAAATATCATCTTTGTATTAGGAAGAATGAGGAATCTCAAAACATTATTGGTGATCAACATCATAAGGTTCAAAAAAATAAGAACTTTAAATGTCGTTATAAAAACATATTTGTATTCAAATGACGAGATGAATGATGTGAATGAAGCTTTAAAAATCAAAAAAATGGGACCAAGACATGAATTAATAGTTGTATTAGATAGAAAATATTTATACTTGATAAATAATTCCTAAGACGGATAACAAAAATGTTATTGGTATAAAATTGGTTTTTTGGAAGAATCTAAAACAATAAGGGTATATGATAAGGAAGAAGGAAAGATTAGAGTGAAATGTTTAGTCACCAGATTCAAGGGATTGATTATTATGATACTATTTCCCCAATAGAAATATTAGACATAATTATAATATTCCGTGATATTTTTATAAAATGATGTTACAAATAATTTCAAATTGATATGAAGTCCCCATTTTAAATAGGGATTTTTTTGATGAATTATACATTGAACAAACGTGTGGATTTGTTGTAGGGATATTTTAAAGTAATGTCTATAAGATGATGGAATCCTTGTATGGGTAAGACAATATCCATGATAAAGCTATCCAAAGTTTGATACTTCATCTAGCAATATGAATTTAAATAAAGCAAAAGTTGAGAGTAATCTTGACATCATGAAATGTCATGTGTTTTCCCCCCAAATAATTATTTATGTTGATGAAATTATTATTAATGTGAATGATGACATAACATGGGAAAAAATTTCACATGAAACCAAATGGGTTTTTAAATATTTCTATATAGGGATAAATGAAATACATTATTGGGTTACAAATACTATAAACAAACAAACACATTTTTCTTCCTCAAGATATGTATTCTATAGAAGTTCATAAGAGGGTTGTAATGGAAAAGTTGAAACTAGTTTCCACATCAATTTTAGTGGTAACACCATTTTATAAATATGGTTAAGGTAGGATGTTGGTCAGAAATAGTTTTAAAATCTAATAAGATGTTTGTTGTATTTTAAAACCTCAATAAACGAAATTTTTTATGTTTTTACCCTATGTGGAAATTTTAATATTGATCTAAATTAAACACACTTATCGTCTAACAAAATTTCATAGATATATGAATGGATGAAAAAAATTTGTAATCAGTTATGAAAACTCATAAAGTGTAGGTTTTTTTGGTATTTAGATTATGATTGTCTAAGAAATGTTGATGTTATTGATCCACATATTGCAGAGTTTTATTTATGGGGAAAATCAATGTTAGTTGGAATAAAAATATATAGAATTAAGAAACTTTATAATTAATGAAGATGAGTATGTTTCTTCTCCTCAATTTACTAATCAACATGTGTGTAAGATGACTCAGTTAAATGTTTTAAATATTTATGTAAAGTTACTCTTTCTCTTGGGTTGTGATAGTAAAATTGAAATCAACCATACCCAAAATCTGGTAAAAAATTATCATTCAAAACATATTGATATCCAATATCATTTAATCAAAGTTTTTGTGGAGAATAAAGAATTGAGGTAGGAATATGTTCCTACATCGAAATAGGTTGCATGCATTTTCACATAACCATTTCTGAATGAACATTATAAAAAAACTGATGTTGAACATGGGTGTTAAACCCCCTTCTCATCATGGATGAGGTATGTGTGTTTCCACACTCTCATATAATCATTGGATAGTTTTTTAAGGGGGATAATTGTTTCATAAATCTATACATTTTATATGTGATAAAATTTTAATGGTAGCATGTATTATCTGGGAGTAATGGGTAAGTTGTGATCTCTTCTTGTATGTGTGTGAAGTATTCAGAATATTTTTTGTAGAGGTTGTATGAAAAATTTAATTTTCAACAATGCTAAATAATATTATATATGAAACAAATGTTTTTAATAAATGTTTAGGATATTTTAAGGGTCATAAATTATGTGAATCAAGAATTGGGTGTCAATAATTAATTTTTCTTAATTATTTAGCCAATGTAGAATTAACATTCATGATAGGTAATCCATTGATTTTGGTACCAATTTTCAAGGATTTATAAATCATGGTTGAAAATAAACATCTAATGTGGTAGATATTTGGGACTATGTTGTCTAGATATGATATGAATAATATTTACAATAGATCATTGATGAAAAATTTGGTGCCCTAGTTCTAAATTGAACTATAATTTTGAACTCCTTGACACTTATAAATAGAGATATAAAAGATTTATTATTACCATTTTAGTATTTTGCATTAATACATTCACTATGAAATTGTGATATAAATAGATTTGTCATCGAATTAAATGGATATGGAAGATGCTATGATATAATGGGATTCTCAAGATGTTATGACATTAATAATATATATCTATATGTTATATTGTCTAAATAAATTATGTATACTGGACACAATCCTTGTTTGACTACAAAGTGTTGGGGGATCATAAGCATTGAGGCTTCTACTCAAGAAGTTCATACTTGGTGATCTCTATTAGTGAGATCATTAGGATATAACTAGAAATAGGAACACCACATGTTTTGGGTGTCGTTTAATGTCCCTATCTTTATACATTTGTATCAGTGTCCTACATGTGATCACTAAATAGTGTGCTCTATTTGATCAAATAATTTTAGGGATGGAAAATAAATATGATAATGAAGTTGTGGTGTTGTATCTTTTGTCCTAGGAATAATTTCTGGTATGACATTGGTTTTATAGCCAAGATGTGATTTTTCACTTACATGTTAAGTTAGTAATATATATTAGGATAGGTTGATTGATATTATAGCACCATCATAAGGCTATGTATATAGATGATGAGGGTAAATCAATCCACCTAAATCAACAAACAATAATGAAAAAAAGGAAGATTAAATAGGTGTGCTTCCAGAATTATGAGATATTCAAATTCAAAGAGAGTATATTACACAATGTAACTTCATGTGTTCATTTTAATTTTTATGACTACTCTTTATCTCTTTAGGGGTCTTGACTAGTTTCTAGACTCCATTCTTTGTCTATGAATTTTAATCACTGCTTTCTATATATGGTCTTATAGTGTCATAGACAATAATTTACTCGAGAATCACCCCTATAATAATGAATAATAATATACTGCATAATGGGCCACACCACTACGGTCCAAATTTTGTCCATGACTGAACGATCAATAAATAAATAAATAAATTTTAATTTTTTGAGTTAGGAATTATTGGAATAAAATTTATTTATTATATGTATTTACATGTATTAGAGTAAATATATAATAAATGTTATATTATTTAATATTAGCTTAAAATATGAAATTTTATTTTAATATTTAGAAGAATGATGAGTCAGGTTATTGGGCCAGCTATTATCATGAAATATATTAATTATATTACAAAAAATTTGAAACAAATAAATGATATTTATGACTTATTATATTAGTCATAATATGACAATTTTTTTTGTGAAAAATTAATATTCACATATCAAGAATTTACTCCCGGTAATTATTGAGACACTACAAATGAAGGGGATGGATCTAATTGTTGATTCAATTAATTATTGAATGGTAAAATATTATCTCACATCTCTCTCATTCTTTATAGAGAGAGAGTATTGGGTTCTAGGTTTTCCATCGTAGAACTTCATCATGGTTCGACATAACCTAGAAACATTGATCATCAGGACATCGAAATATTCGTTGGAACTCAATGCTAGCACCTAGACATTGCCGATCGTCATTACTGTAGTTTTTTGAATCCCATGAGGATTATTAGGCAGAATTTGACAATTTATTCTTCAAAAAATTATCAGTTGTGAAAAGAGTATGTTGTGAGATACATCAGATCAAACTACATATTTATGGTTTTATATTTTTTCTAAAATTTCTACACATTATATTCTTAGGATTTTACTGAGGTAGTTCATTACTGAAGATGATGTTTTTGACATCAATCTATGGTGACAATTTATTAATGTTGTACATAATGGGCTCTATTGTTTAGTGTAGTATCATCCATATGTATTAGAAAGATGTGTGATGATTTTATGACAATGTAAAAATTAAATTTTCATTAAATTTATTAGTGATAATCATTCCATACCTAGAACAGATAATAGTGGTTCAATTATAGATCATATGGAAAAGTTGTGGCTATCAAATGTTTAAAACATAGATTGAAAATTGAATTCTACATGTATTCAATTGAAGAACACACAATCACACAGACACACACACCCACACCCACCCACACAAACATATATATAAATCTCTGTGTGTCTATGTTAAATTACTTGAATCCTTAAAAAAATAGATTTCATAGTTATCTACAATTCCAACAAGATATCAATAGATAGAATAATGTTTTTTGGTAGATTAGTTTTTCAACCATTATAGATTTAAATATTAATAATTATTTTATCTAATAGGATATGTAAATAGCCTCAAGAAGAATTTTATTTTTCTTTTTAGTGGAAGGTCATGGGGAATCATGAATCCAAAATGTGAAAAAATGAGTTTATTTTCAAATAAAAACAATTATTGGGTGATATTATAAAATTTAATTAAGGAGGGTTGGAGGATTACCTTCGTTCCGATCAGCCACCTTTCACATTAGTCCTCCCGGTGTAGTGCACACTCATGCATGGCTGGCACCACCGTCCCAACACTCCCCTTTGTGAACTCCATCTTCGGTGGTGTCTCTTTTCATTTGAAGAGGTCCAGATCGCGCAAATCCCCCTTAGGAACCATCATTTATCTATAGTGGTTCTTCCCTCAAAAACCAACAAAAATAGCCGCACGACACCACTGTCCAACCACACATGGATACTCACACCCAACTAGTCGAAGACGCGTGCTCCTCCAATGCTAACCCATTTTTAGTACATCATCCCACTGCGAGAGACCACAACGATACTTCATCTCCATCATACTTCATGAGTATGTTCATATCTGATCCACCACCTCCCATCACAAATGTTTCATCCCAAGCATGACCCATAGTCACCGCATCAATCTGGACCATGACCGGCACTGGCCACTTACCTCCACACAATCATTCACCAGTCATCCAACCATATCCAGAAAACACCTCCCCTCATTAGTTGCTCATCCACAACATATTTGTCCCGTGGATGAGTCTCCCCACTATATCATAACATTGTGGCCACTACAAACAAATCCCACATTATTTTTCACACGACCACTATAGGCTGCCTCATCCTGAGTCGCATTCGGATCATCAATTTTATTCAATAATATGAGAGACATGGTCTACCCTTTAGTTTCATGTTGTTCCCAGTAGGTTGCCTCCTCTAGTTTAAATATATGATGTTACCTTTTAGGTCACCTAGGCACGATGAAATGCTTCCAACACCTCTACATTAACAAAACTCACCACGATACAGATCGGGGAAGGTCGTCCCGCATAGTATCGATCTGGGCAGATCTCCCATTTCTTTAAGACCAATGCTCGATGTTCTAACGGGTCTAGATGGGGTTGTGCGGGTTCAACCATACATACATAGGCTCTGCAGAATGTTTTTGGGGTGGGATAACATTATATTAAAAAAGATTATTCAATTAACTAACTTATTTTTTGTAATTACTTAAATTAATTAAATATTAATTTTTGTATATAATACATATTTTAAATATTGAGTTTCAAATTAATTTCATTTTTTTGTTATATGAAATTAACTTATTATTTTAATTTTATATTAAAAATAACTTACTAATATAAAAGTATGAAAAAAATTATTAAATAAATAATTAGAGAGAATTTTATTCAAAAAAACACCCTTAGAAAAAATAATTTAATGGATGTATAATTTAATTTCTAAATTTCACTAAAATATGAGAGTTTAACGCATATCAAATGATCATGAACCATACACCAACATATTAATGTATAGTGCATGCTTATCTATTAAATTATTTAAAATATTTTGTGAAATAGTCAGTTTAATAAATGATGATATGGGTGCCTTCAATGCATCATTTTCTCTATAAATGCCCATGTGTCAAATTTTTAAATTGTATTTTATAATTTCCCGGATTTTCATAAAGTCAAATACCACTAATTTTGGTACATAATTCCTTAAATGAGTAAATTTTTATTACAAAACAACTAATGGAGGTGTTGGATATGTTCAAGGATTTTTCGGAGCCATGAGACCCAAAATGTAAGGAAATACTAACCCACATAGTTTGGATAAAAATTACAAACCAGGCCGCGCAGTTTCACTAAACCATGCATCTCCAAATAATGTACTGAATAGGTCAACATGGTCCACATAAAACTATGATAACCTAGATGCATGACCATGTAGTACTGGTGGATTTGGGGATAGTGTGGTTTCACATGATTTTTGCATTGTTAGATAAATTATGCAAATAGCAATGCTAGGTGCTCCTGGAAGAAGTGAATGGGTCACGATTGGTGAATGGTTTTTCCAACCATGCATCCAAACAATGAATCCATTATCATTGAGTGTAATTAGTAAAATTACCCCTTTAATGATTTAAGACTTATTTTTTTTACTTATTCATCCTCTAATTTTTTATTTCTCCTCCCTTATGCATGGATCACCATCGTCCCTCATCTTGGGTTTTGTGATACCACCATCATCCATCAATCAAATTATTCCCCATCACAAGAAATAGAAATACATGTGTTACCACTTCCTTTCTATTTCTTATATTTTATTGTTCTTATTCCATATTTTTCTCAATAAACATTCAATTATTTCTTCTATAGTTTTGGGGAGTTGGATCACTTTATTATATTCTTCTATTTTAGGTTTAATCAAGCCTCCATAACATATGAACAGTGTTATACTACATCAAGGTAGGTATTTTTGTTATTTTTACCAAATTTTTCATTTATTAAAATATGCATATTTTCTCTGCATTCTAGACACTTCTGTTGATGCTTCAATTTTTTTTATCAATTTATTAAATATTTTTTTCTATATATATTATGACCCAACTGTGTGGAAAAACTCATCCATGAGGTTCTCTCCATATTTTTTTCAACCACTATGGGAGTTCCCTTCATAAATGTCCTACATTTATAAGCTTTTTATTATTAACTAACAAGTGTGTTTTTCTTTTCCCACAGATTAAATTTCTTAAAATTCATTATAAAATTAAAAGAGTTGTGAACTATGAGTTATGACCCTCTTTAAATTTATGTTCTTATTAATTATTTTTCTGTATCATATGTTACACATGAATTCATACTGATTATATTCATTTTTTAGATTCCCATTCATGTCACCTTATGGCATTACATTATGCACATACCATGTTGTGTGCCTAATGCTTGAGCATTCTACTTTGCACCTTATTCCATGTTCCATATTTCATTCATAATGATTACAATTTTTTCAAATTCCTTGTTCTTTATTTTCATGATACGTCTTATTCTCATTCCTATGTGTCTTTTTCATTAGTTTATTTTCATGAATTTTATAGCTTGGATAGATTTATATCTAGTGATATTTAAATTCCCTTTAATGAAATGTGATTATGATAACGATATTCCGTGTAGAGTTATGTTTTTTCATGACATTCATCACCTGTTATGGGACAATAGAAAGCATGGATCCGTAATTAAGGACTCAATGTATAGAATCACCTTGTTCCTTTCGATTCAACTTGGAAAACTGGGAGCGACATAATATCATGACTTGTATGAGCTCTCTTAGAAGATTCTATATACATTAGAGTCACAATGGGTCCCTAGGGGAGGAACTAATGAAATACCTATGGAATGATTGCTATGTTGTGCCATGGGTGATACCTAATCCCCTATCTGACATACATGGTAAGAAATCCGAGTTCATCGTTCCATGAGTGATATATGATAAACCATTATATATTTCCTTAGATGAACGTAGTGACATTGGTTATATTAGAGACATCTGTAGTGACACTTGTGATTCATATAGATTGGATTTGATGGGCTCCAAAATCCACCAATGGTTTTGATATTAGGTAATTCTTATATTAGGCCATGGAAATTTGACCACCAATCCAAAGTAAAATCTTGTGGCCAACTTGCATTAGTTTGTTTGTTATAAAGGCATTTCTATACATATTATTTCTTTCATTGGAATTTTTTTTAGACATATGACTTAATCCAATGAATTTGGTATTTGACAGGTTTCAATTTATGAACTTAAACTGAGGATTTTTTGTATTATATATTTATTTCTATGCATTTATAATTTCATGGAACATTTTCATTTGTTAATTAAATGAAATTGATTGTTGTAGACACCATGGTAGTCGGCCTATTGTGTTTTTTATTTCACACCCTTTTTTGGATACCCTTGGATGCCAAGTAGAATTTATGATAACATGTGTGTATAAAGGGAATTTTGAGTCCCCTGATTCTTGAATAATTTATGATACGTGGATGAAGATTTGGGGAAAAGGACTAAGAATTTTCTCAACATGCTTGTTATATGTGATTTTTTTTCATTTTTTAATTTTTATAGATTAAAGTATGTCACAGTATCCCAAGTTCATTTTCTACCCTATATTTTATATCACCAAGGTCTTCATCATCATTGTATATATTATTGAAATTTATCTTTTATTTTTTTATTTATCATAGTAAGTATGTTTTCATTATTCCCGATCCTATATGATTTTCTTATGCTTCTGATATTTGGAATTTATCATTTACTACTATGAATACTATTATCTATAGGGTAATTGTATTCCCAAAGACACACCCAAGTACATCTTCACTAGTCAACATCCTCTAGCATTCAAAGAGGTGTGCATGATGAATAGTTCCCCACCAACTCGGGGCACAACTGTGTGGAAACTGGGGTGGGACACAAATAAGTTGAATCAACAAACTTTTATTATTATAAAACATTTTATTTTTATAAATGAATATAATATATTAGAATTTTTAATTTAATTTTTACTTGATCTTAGAATACACATGAATCGGGGAATGTTAAATTTCAAAGGATGGGAAATTGATATTTTTTATTTTGTTGTTACTGTTTTATAAATTTAACTGTTGGGTGATGCACTCTATTTATATTGTGTTTATATTTCATTTAGTTTTTATACATATTTTATTTATTATACTATATCTTGATGATTTTATGGTTTCAATGAATGATTAATACTAGGTACAATAGGATTACAATACAATGAATTATGTCATTCTATGTGTAGACATCAGTGTGGATTTCCTATTTTGCAAGTGATTATTGTGTTATGTTGTTCTGTTGAGCCTTGTACTTCATGATGTTTTATATATTTAGATATATTCCAACCCTTCTTGTGGAAATGTTTTATATTTCAGATTATGTGGACTCACAATTTGATTTTATGTGGTGTTTGTTCCCTTATAAATTGGAATAATGTTCTCATAATTCATCCATTTTAAGAGCATTTTATAAATAAATGGAATAAAAGTAATATAACCTTTAAAATTATATTTTCAATATACATGATAATTTTTGGACCATGTTTTGGGAATAACTATAGAAATTGATTATAAGCTTTGTTTTTCATGTTCTTAGTGACCTTTCAATGTTTTCCAACAATTTATTCCTATATCTAAGAGAAGGTTATCAATTATGACATGCATATAGAAAGGAATTGTGTCATTATTTTCTGTATATAATTTATCTATCTATTATAAATCTTGTATGAGGATTTCACCTAGAAATTATAGATCTATGTTTGTATTAAATCCTTGTAATGAATGTAAAGTGATTGTAAATGAGAATACTCTTGAGGTGTTTGGCCCGAATCCAAAAGTAGTACCTCTTATATTGCTAACAAAAACACCTTTTGTTATTATTAGACTAGGAACGGACACTTAGTTCTATTCCAGTTTCCTAAACATTAGGCAGTTTATCAAGGTGATAGAGATTTATAACCAACTATTGAAGATCTGAGTCATGAATTTCACCAGCACCATACTCCCACCTTCTTGGGGGATGTAATTCTTAAGGCTATCAATTAATGGTTACAGTCCATGGTGTCTATATTCGACCATCATGAGACTTCCCCAGAGTGTAATGTCAATATCATTACCTACAAGTTGTGTGAATCTCCCAAACACTGGGGGGAAGTCGTGTCAAAATCCCATAATTATCAATGTATGGTCCGGTAGGATTCTAGAAAGAAATAAAAAAACAATTCTTCTGACATACTCTAGGGGAGGATTATTCTAGGGAATTCATGCATCTTAATGAGGGCACATTGATTTTTTATCATTATTCTACCCACTTCACAGAACATTAGTGTTTCACTCAACATTAAATGGGTGAAAAATTTATGAATATGAGGTGTTTTGAGGATGAGTTTGGGAATTCAATCTACTTGTATGTGAATATATTTATGTTTAATACTATTATGGAGATAGTGAACCAGACACTAATTACATTACTAAATCTCAGATAAATATGAAATGTGATCCAGTGAAGTTAAATTCCCCAGTAGGGCGATGTTTCTTCTTTACATGGAATGAACTATTTCATTGATGCAGGTGCGAGTGTGGCCAATAAAGTGACACAGGCAGATTCAGTAGTGTGTCCCTAGCCCGTTAGGTTAGGAAATTTTTGGGTGAATTTTCGATAGGGAAGGTTTTTGAAATAATCTATCTTTTTTTACAAGTGTGTTTTCTTATTTTGACAATGGAGATTAATAAAATAAGTTTTTAAAATTATTTAATCGATCATTTTATCTTATTTTGGGAATATGACTCACACTGCATAAGAAATTCCATCAGATTGAGAAGAAGATTTTTTACACATTAAATGGTTGATCTAAGACACCTTGGGTATCTAATAAAATAAATATCGTAATTAGGTTATTCATTGGAGTATGAATGGCCCCAATTAAATATTATGATACTTTTTTGTTGTTTAATTCACCAAAATAATATTTCTTTTAAATACTAATGATTCTTAATTAAATAAAGGGGGAGTGATTCCATAATATTTAGGTGGTTGGAATGAAATATGTTTCTAGAATATTGGGAATTCATTATACATCCATTATATGTCAGATAATGCTATGGTGATCATCAATGTACTCAAATTATTTAAGGAATACATGATACAAATAAAGGAATTTTTTAATAAGGTGGTTTTTATGAAGAATATTTCCAATCATATACCATCTGTATAAGGTCATTGAACTGAAATTTGTTTGATAGATGGGATTGTTGATCAGAATGAATGAATATGATAAGGCTGGGTTTCTATCATACCAAAATAAAAACGATTTAAATACATTATGTAATAAGTTCATTGGTATCATATTCATAGAATAAATATGTTTTTGAATTCGAAGATGCCGATACTAATCCACCAAATTTGATATTCCATCAAAATCATAAGAAATACAGTTATTTTCATTGATATTTTTTCAGACTAATGACATGGAAAATAAGTAATTTTTCGGGGGATGATAAAAAATAATGTTAGAGAATGATTATAATTGAATTCAAATATTCATCATGTTGAATTGTTTTGTATTTTTATTTGGTTTTTTGTTTCTATGTTAGAAATTATAATTTCCATAAAAAGTGGTTAAATATAAATAAAGAGTATAATTTTTTTAGGACCTATCAGATTGGAGGGGACACCAATTACATGATCAGACGCATGATCATATGTATGAAGAAAATAAAGATAATTAGATTTCATAATGAGTTTGTATCAGATTCAAAAGAATTATCTGTGGGATCTTAATGTAATAACAATATGATTGACTTTATTTTAATCATTTGGTACAAATAATCATAAAGAAAATACATTTTTTTTTACATTTTTCCCATTTGGTACAAAGCATCGTATTGATGAATCAATTGTATTGATCATAATGGGGAAATAAGAATGTGCAGAATTATCTCTCAATTGGTGTAGATAAATGTAATAGGATATATTTAGTTCAAATTTGATTTCTATAGTTTCTAAAATCGTATGGAAAATATAACTATTTCTTCATATATGCATGTTTGATAGTGAACAACAATTAAAAAATCGAAATGAACGATCATAATAAGACTGAATAATGTAATGATGTAAGAAGCGAGCTAATCATTTCAGAATATTTTATATAGTTCGGGAAAGATGAGAATCATTGAACAATTTACAATTTAATCCTGAATTCAAATGAATTTGAGACATTAAGAATTTTTGTTGAGTGGGAGGAACATTCAAATTATTACGAAAACCATTTTCTGGTTCCTATTAAAGGATAAATCACTTTTTCTTTTTTCTAACATAGATGTACTATTGAGAAAAAGAAAGAGTGGATTTGAATTTATTTGAGAAGAAGTAACTAGATTGGGAACACATGAGGATGTTTTTCTTACAAAAATATAAATCATATAATACAATATCTTATTAAGATTTTTATCATATTTATAAGGATAATTGGGTTGGTGAAATCTTATAGAGATTTCCAGATTGAGGAAAAAAAGACCAGAATTTTTTCAATGGTATACTAAAAGGGAAATATTTTAAAATTGAGAAATAAAAATTGTGAATTAGACAAAGAAATAAAAATATGTATCCTTATAAAATTTAGAATAATATTGTTCTTACTGATGGTAAAAAAGGTTATTAATTTTTTTTAATGAAAATATTTTCTAATTAAAATCAAGAATCACTATAAAATTTGGGTTAAAAATATTATCTTATATCATTTAATTCTATAGGAATCACATGAAAAATTTTATTGAGCACAGGTGTGCATGAGTGTAAGGGGGTATACATGTCCTTATTTTTTATAAAAAAATATTTTTTTCTAGTGGATTTTGTATTATTTTATTGTTTCTAAACCATACGAAAGACATAACTATTCTTGGTGAGTAGTGAACATGGTAAATTCTTTAGTAACTATGGATGTGTGTTTCTTTTGTTTTCAATAGAGAAATAAAAATTTAACATGAGGTGATGATTCTTTAAAAATAAGGGAATATTTAAAGAAAATATATAACTAGTTCACTACTCTCGTGCTTAGTGTCACAATTAAATTGATTGGGAATTTACAAGTGGTATGACAGGGTAAGGTTCCCTTCATTTGATATTGATTGATGTTTGAAGAGAATTTGATCTAGAATTTCATTTCTTTTAAGAGTAATGTTATTCTTATTTTCTAGTGTAATAATTATAAAATATGTATTGATAGAAAGTTAAAAAATATTATGCCTCTTGGATGTTTTGTTCCTGATGCCATAGCATATGTTTATCCTTTCTATTGATGGTAATGTTCATCGTACATATATTAAAAATAATATTATTTAGAATTATGGAATGTTTGATAAATATTGACTATAATAACTTTTTGCAAGTGAGTTTTTAAGAGTAAATGTTGTTCCTACTACAAAATTTAATTTGGGTAATCAAATGAATCTCAATGAAGTTAATATAACTCTTATGAAGGAAAAATATAAAATTGGGATGTTGAAGTTGGAATATCTCAAGATGGGTGAATACAAATCTGTTGGTGACATATTTAACTTAGTAAATAAAATTTTTAGTACTATCATAAGTCTTGGTGGAAACCTATAAGATTAAATTAATTTTGAAAAAAATTTAGAATACTTTTGTAAAATTTGATAGGAATGTTTCCTTTTTAAAATATAGAGACCTTGAAACTGTGTATCTAATTAATATTCACTATACAATCATTATTTATGAAATGAGACCATATAATATAATCATGGTAAAAATTATTTCAGAGAAAATTCTTTCAATTCCACCATAACTAAAAAGTTATGAAATGTTTTAGAGTAAGTGGATATTACTGAACCTGACAAAAAAACGATTTTTGTAGAAACTTGGATGAAATTTTATTCTTGTTTTATAAAAATTATAGAATTTGTATATGAAAATAAAAAGGGAAACATCCATTGAATTTCATTTTATGTATCTTTGATAGGCGAATTTCATGAGATTATCCACTAATAAATAAGTAAGAGGATATATTTGAAGAATAAATAATGAAAAAAGTCCATGGAAGAAATAAAGAGACAAATTTAAATCTTTTTCTCCAATAAATCATGAAAATTATCCCAATTTAAAAGAAAAAGTATATTTTATAAATATAAAGATGGATAATATAGAAACAATATTTCAAAAAAATCTAATGAGCATGCTAGTGGGTATAATTTTGTTGCAACTATAAATAATGAATATTTAAAAAGAAAATGTTATGAATAATAATAATTCCAATTCAATTTTTATATTAATTATGAATTGAAATAAAGTTTGGGGATGTTTAGGATTAGTAAAAAAGATATTATTAATATGAAATGTGAAAACATTTTAACAAATTATCAAGAAGGATTTCCGGGTCATATAGTAAATATGATAAATGAAATTGATTATTTGAAGTAATATATTGAAAATGAACAGATTCACAATGAAATCCTTGAAGTCAAGCTAAAGGAAAAAATACGAGGAGTTGGAACTACTCCAAATAAATTTTAAATATGAACATATATGTACATGTTTTAAAAACTATGTCTCTAAAGTTTGTGAAATTTATTTTCAGGTGGAACTATAAAAGGACCAACAAAAGTAACATTCAAAGGTTGAGAATAAATTTGGATTTGTTTCTCAAGAAGAATAAAACATGGAAAAAGAAGTATGCATCCAAAACAAACAATTGAAATGTTGTATGTTTATACACATTCTGAGTCTAAAAAATAATCTATTAGTTCTAGTTTCAATAAGGATGAAAAGAAAACATAGTAGAGAAAGAATATTTTGGTTGAAACAAAATGTTCGATTGTCAAAAAAATTTTGATAAAAAAGAGAAGTGGGTTTATAATACATCTGTCCTAAAATATTATCTGTATGGATATTTAATATGAATATATTATTCTTATGGATACATCTGATATTTTGGTGGTTTCAAGCATTTGGAAAATATGTTTTGTTTCTATCAAAAAAAATATCACTATTCCAAAAATTCTTATGTGAAATGTTTGATGGGGAGTCATTCCCTTCAAAGAAAGATGTCTGAGATGGTTGTTTTGACGAATCCTGAGAGGTTTTGTGTGAAAATTTAAAATATGAGCCAACACTACAATCTATTTGTGATATATTCTGACAATAATGAAATATTAATAAATGATATATTATTTCGTTACTGGTGAAAAAAAATGTTCTTTATAATTTATTATATGATAGACATGAAAAAAATAGAAATAATAAGATCATATTATTAAAAATTATTTAAAAGATACAAAAGGATATCGACCATGGATTCTTGATAGTGAATTTTCTTATCATATGAAAAGAGAAATTAATATTTTAAAAAATATGAATGACTTCTAAGAATAAATGATGAAATTTGGAAAAGATTAATTGCTCAGAATTAAACGTGTTGACTCTGCCATCTTTGGGAAATTCAAATTGACTTCTAAGAAATATTTGTATATTGATGATCTACAAAATAACTTGGTAATTTTTTCTCAATATTGTGATGACGGAAATAATGTATTTTTTAGAAATGAAAGGGTTTTTATAAAAATTGACTACATATAAAGGGATTTATATTTGGTCAATGAACACAAATAAATTTATTTCGTGTTGCTGAAATAAAAAATTATTGTTACATGGGCATGGTTGAAGAGAATCAATTGAGTCTGAAAAGGCTAAAAAAATATTTCATTGAAATATGATCATGTAATCAAATAGAGAAAGTGTCTTTGTTATTTCGGATATGTCTTGAAAAGGATATTAGTGCTTTAAAATTTTACCAAAAGGAAATATTACAAACATAGTTCATAATAAAGTTAATATTTGGTAAAACCAACCCCTAGAAATTATTTATTCTGATATATCTAAGCCATTGAGGAAGAAATAATGAATATATATAAGTAAATTACTACATTAATTGAATACATTACTCCAATTACATGAGTTATTTATATGAATCATAAGTTGTATTCTCAAAAAATGGTTAACATTTTCATGAGGAATGATTATAGGGAATATTATAATTCAGTGTATATGTTGATAACTAATAATGGTGGAGAATAAAAAATGAATAATTTTAACTTTATCATTTGAAATATAAAAAACATATTGAGTTTAGTTCACCATACACTCATTAATTTAATTGGGTTTCTTAATGTTATAATAGATGTTTGGTGGAAATGAGGAGAACTATGTTACCTTAACATGGCCTTTCTCATTATTTTTGGTGGCAAGATATACACATTACATTATATATCATAAAACATTATTTCTATAGAAACAATTCATATATAACTCTATATTAAATGTTTTTTTGGTAAAAATATAAATATTAATAACTTTATAGGTTTTTGGAGTCCAGAAATCAGAGAGAAGATAGGTGGAAACCTTGGAATTATTGACAAGAGATGTGGTGATGTAATTATTCCTTGGGAGGCTGCTAAAGAAAGAGTATATATGTGTTTTTATAAATTAAGATGAAGAAATGTTTCTTTAGATGATATTATGGTTATTGAAAAGGATAAGAAATATAAATATACTTTGGATGATAAGTAAGATAATCCGGATAATAAATTTTTTTTGGAAATCTTGATAAGGATATAGAAAACGGAAACATAACTCAAGAAGAAGATTTGAAATTATATATTTTATGTGATGACTAAGAAACAATAAATTATCAACCTGGGATGAGGAATAATTTGTAATCTCAAAACATTATTGCTGATCAACACTATAAGTTTCAAAAAAAGTTGAACTTAAAATATAGTTATGAACAATTATTTATCTTCAAAAGTCGATATTAATGATGTGAATGATGCTTTTTAGAATAAAAAATAGGTCCAATACATGAATGATCATTTGGATCAGATAGAAAAAATTATACTTTGGAAATAATTCATTATATGGATAAACAAAATGTTATTAGTAAAAAATTGGTTTTCTGGAGCAATCTAAAATAATAAGGGGATGTGATAAGGAAAAATTATTGATTAGTGTGAGATGTTTCGTCACATATTAAAGGAATTTATTTTTATGATACTATTTCCCCAAAAGAAATATTAGAAACAAATATAATATTCCTTGATATTTCTATAAAATGATGTTAGAAATATTTTCAAATTTATATTATGTCCTCATTTTAAATGGGGATCTTTATGAGGTAGTTGACATTGAACAACATTGTCAATTTATTGTAGGGAAATATTAAATTAATGTCTATAAGATGAGGAAATACTTGCATGGGATAAGAAATGATCTATGATAAATGTATCCAAAATTGGATTCTTCATCTATGAATATGAATTTTAATAATGAAAAATATTATTGTAATCTTGACATCAAGAAATTTCATGTGTTTTCCCTCCTCATAATTATTTATGTTGATGAAATTATTTGTAATGGAAACTATGATATAACTTGCGAAAAAATTTCATATTAAACGAAATGGGGTTTTTTTTGATTTCTATAAAGGAATAAATGACCTACATTTTTGGGTGACAAATATTACAAACAACCAAACACATTTTTCTTCCTCAAGAAATGTAATCTATGGAACTTCATAAGTGGTTTGGAATGGAAAAGGGAAAACTGGTTTCCACATCGATTTCAGTGGTAACCCCATTTTCTAATGATGTTTAAGTTAAAGATGTTGATCCAAAATATTTTCAAAATCTAATAAGATGTTTGTTGTATTATACAACATCATTAACCAAAATTTTTTATGTTGTTACCCTATGTTAAAATTTTTTGAGTACTCTAAATTAACTACACTTATTGGAAAAAAAATTCATACATGTATCAATGGCAAAAAAATTGAAACCAGTTATGAAAACTCATAATGTGTAGCTTTTTTGGTAATATGATTATGATTGTCTATGAAATGATGATGTTATCGATACACATATTGCATAGTTTTCATTATGGAGAAAAGCAATGTTAGTTGAATAAAAAGAAACAAAATTAAATAACTCGAATAATGGATGAAGATGAGTATGTTGATTCCCCTCAATCCACTAATAAACGTGTGTGGAGGATAACTGAGTTAAAATATTTATATTTTTATGTAAAGTGACCCTTTCTCTTTGGTTGTGATAGTTAAAGTGAAATCAAACACACCCAAAATCTGGTAAAAAATTATCATTCAAAACAAATTGATATCAAATATCATTTCCTCAATGATCATGTGGAGAAGAATGAATATAAGTAGGGATATGTTCTCACATTGAAATAGTTTCCATTCATTTTTAAAAAACCTTTATGGAATGAAAATTATCAAAAAACTTTTGTTGAAAATCGGTGTTAAACCCCCTTTTCATCATGGATGAGTTATGTGTTTTTCCCCACTCTCAAATCATCACTACATATTTTTTTAAGGGGGATAATTTTTTCCTAAATCTATCCATTTTATAAGTGCAAAAAAAATTAAAGGAATCATGAATTATGTTGGTGTTCTGGGTATGCTTTGATCTCAACTTGTATGTGAATCAACTATTCAAAATATTTATTAGAGAGGATGTATGAAAAAAATTATTTTAAAAAATTCTAACAAATATTAAATATGAAAAGAATGTTTTTAATAAATGTTGATGATTTTTTAGGTGTCATAAATTTTTTGAAGCAAGGTTTTGGTGTCAATAATTATTCTTTAATATTTATTTAGCCCATGTAGAATTATAATTCTTGATAGGTAATCTATCGATTTTGGTACCAATGTTCATCGATTTATAAATAATGGTTGAAAAAAACATCTAATGTGGGAGATATTTGGGACCATGTTGTCTAGATAAGTTATTCTAAAGAAGTAAGAAGTTTATTTTACAAGTGTGTTGACTTTTGTTGTCAACGAAAAAAATTAGTATACTAGGTAAAATTTGAAAATCAGACTGACCATTGTACCGAAGACATTGACTCAAATTGATGAAGAATGTAAAGAATATTGATAGGATTATTTTTTCTAAAAGAAATGGATCATCTGACTCACCATATGTCTGTAATAAGAGGATGATCATAATGATATGATGCTTCAGAGTCCGAATAGAAGTAATTAAATATGAAAATTATTTATAGTTTTATATTTCAAAATAATAATTTTTCGTATAAAAACATATGGTGCTAGGTTGATGAATGAATGTGGAGCGTTACAAATTCTAATCATATGGTTAGAAAAAAATATATGTCTAGAATAATAGGATGTTACAATACATTAAATTTTTAGTATAAATATTTTATGTTTATCCTGAAGGAATTATAATTCATGAATGATTCCATGATAAAAGTTGATGTTTATTGTAGAATGGTGTTTTTGAAGCCGATGATTTAAGGAATCAGTCCATCAGTATAAGAGCATCATACTCAAATTTAGTTTAATACTAGGAATTTGTACTTGAATGAGAGAATATAAAGAGGCTAGTTTTAACCCAAAATATAATCCAAAATATTTTAATACACTGAGAAAGAAATTCATTGTAATCATATTCATAAAAGAATAATGTTACTGAATTCTAAGATATGAATACTGATCAATCAGATTTATTTTTCCATCATAATCACCAAAAGAAAATTATTTTCATTTGGAGTTGTTGGGACAAATGGAAATGAAATGAAATGTTTTGGGGGGTTGATTTAAATTTAATTTCATATAATGGTCAACAATGTAGTCAACCATTCATCAGTATGAATTTTTTTTTAATTTTTTTATATAATGTTTTTCAAGAGAGAATTAAAAAATTCCTTAACAAGTGGTGGAAGAGAAATAATGACTCTAATGTATTGGGTAAAGATCCATTGGAATATAGGCAACACTGATAACTTGATCGGATGTTGGATCATCAGTCAAATAAATAAAATAAGAAGTTTCATGAAGAGTTTAAAGAAAACATAAAATTATTATGAAGGGGATACTGGAATTCAATGAATATGTTAGCTTCTGATTTAATCAGTTGATATAGAAAAACCTAATTAGAATAAATATGTTTTACAGTTTTCACATTTTTTTAGAGAATCATATTGAATAATATTCCATCTTCATCATAATGAAGAAATATGAATGGGTAGATTAATCATTCAATTGGTGTGTACCAACATTTTGGGACATATTCAGTTCAATTTTGGTTTCAAGAGGGTCTTTACATCATATTGAGAAGCTATTAATTTATTATAATATGTAAGTAGAATATGGCATCATAATAATGAATCAAAAAGGTGAATCTGAATCGAAATGAATAATTTTAACAATATTGAAGGGAGATAACAATTAAAAATGTTTTTATAAGGTTCATGAAGAGTTGACAAGCATTAAAAAGTCATAAATGCATCCATAATTAATGGGAAATAGATATTTTTGGATATTTTTATGGGCCTGAAAAACATTTAGAATCCCGCCCAAACCATTTTGGGATTCTTAAATAAAGAAAAATTACATTGTCAATTTTAAGGTACGAATTTTCAATTGAGATGAATAGATAAAATCATTGAATTTATATGGAAGACGTGTTTACGGTTTGAGTATACTAGAGGAAGGTTGTTATATAGTTGAATAATGGATAGGGGAGAATATCATATTCAACTTGTTATTATTTTGATCAATTTTACTGGACCAAAAAAATCATATTGAGATTTATTGAATGAGGAAGAAGAAGTTATTAATTTATACACTGATATTATGATAGAGAAATTTTATCATATTGAGAAACAATACTTTGGAAGCCACCTATTCAATTAGAAAAAGTATCATTAAAAATATTTAGGTGGTTTGTTCTTTATTCTTAGTAATAAAGTCATGATTTTGTTTTGAATAAGATATTTGTGGATGTTCATCAAGTAGCATTGCAACATGATTTTTACAAAAATTATCTTACTTCATGTCATGCTAATGATTTGATTTACATAGTTGCATTAATCATAATACTATACGAGTGTAAGGGAATATCATACTTATTGTATTTCCAACCAAAGTAATTATTTTTTGTGGATTGTGTAATATTTTATTATTTCCATACCATACTAAAGATATTGCTACTCTAGTTGGGTAGTGAACCATGTAAATTCATGTATTCTTACGGATATGGGTTTTTTTATTTTTAGTATAGAATGAAATATTTAGTTCGAGTGAAACGTATTTTCAAGAGAAAAAACATAAAAAAAATATCATTGGTTTTCCCCCTTCCCCCACTAAGTGATATATCTATATTGACTAGGAATTTATAGCCATAAAAAACCTCAGTGAATGAAGAACCCAATCAAGTGCCTCGATTGAGAAAGAATGGGTCACCATCAGTACTTCTTCCAATATTTATCTTTAGTATCCTATGAGAGGGGATCCATACTAAGACCTCAATCAGGTACATGATCTACAACTGGAAATCTAGCAGGGATTTGGTATTCTATTAGCCAATAAGGCCAAGGTTTTAGTGTTTTCTGTCGAGGTAGTTAGGCTCCAAATAAACAATGATAGTGACTTGATCTTTTGAGATGATTCAGGAAGAATATTATATTTATGGTTTATTCCATATTTATGTAGTGTATATAGTTCCATAGGAACAAATTATAAGGCCATATATAGTGACATGTACTACTCTGGTATCCTCTACTATAGGTTCTTCCATTTTTAATTTTGGTGCTTCACTCACTTTTATATCTTATTCATTTGTAGAATGTTTGTTCCATGAAATAGATTAATTCTACGTAATCATATTTATCAACATCCCATTATGGTGTTGGAAGAGATGGAATATTCCAATGTAAGGAGTGCCCCTAGAAATTTGTGTATTCTACTTCTATTGTATTTTCTTCATCCTCACGATGAACATATTTGAAGTCATTCTTTGTGTGTCCTAACTTCTTCTTTATCATGCCCATGTAGATTTCTATCTCCACCAGGTGACTCTAATATCACTTTAGGAAAATACATATTTCTATTAGAGTGAATTGGATATCCATTCAAGTCAATATGGATTGAAGTGTACTGAGCTATGTGTGATGTTATCTCAACTAGAGAGTCTCTTAATGAGTGATTGTTGAATAAGGTTATGATTGCTCCTGACAATTTTTGATCATTTCAAGAATGTCTTCTTGGACAGTAAATCATGCTTATCTCTTGAGAGAGAGTTTGAGTTCATTATAGATGTAGTTTCAACTGTGGAAACAGTTTCAATTCCTCTATAAAGGTTGGAACCAACAGAGCTCCATAAATTCGAGAAGAAGCAATAAGATATAGAGGATGATGTTTTTATCTGACCCAACACATCTCCATTTGATTAACCAATTTTTTTCAATATGAAAACTTATGGTACCTTATATTTTACATGGATTATTGGATGTTAAACCAGTTGAGATTGAAAACCCATTATCCATTTTATCATAGAAATGACCTTTTTAACTAGATATGAGAAGAAAAAAAATTCTATAAGAATGATTTGATGGGGGATACAATCAGGTGGAAATGAGATCGTCAGACATACCATGTATAAAATTGTAGTGTATGTATGGTCTGTATGAGTATCTAGTTATGTAGTTCATTCTAAAAAACAATGATTAAGTATTCATGGAATTGATGACTCATGTTTCCAACATGTATATGGATTTGTTCTTGGTAGTGTTTGTAAAAGAAATATCAGTGTATTAGTTCACTATACATGACCATGCCAAACATATTTAGATTGTGCTAAATACGCTATGGGTGTACCATATTTATGTGAATATTTTTAAATTCTTATTTTGGATACTCAAGGCTCACTTCATATGTATTATCATATCATATGATTTGGTATCTGTCAATATAGAGAAGGTGAGTACCAAGGTTTCCTAACAGAATACCATGATTTTTTTGACATTCAGTGCTTCTTAGGGATTTTTTGATATTACATGTTATTCATCCTGGACATATCTTTCTTATCAGAACCTCTTATTTCCCTGACTAAGAAGGGTGTGCATTTATTATGGAATGAATCCCATGATATGGGTTTTTAATAGTTAAAAGGAAGACTCGTATCAGTGCTAATCCAGATTCTTCCAAAACTAGGAAGAATTTATATAATCTATTTTGAGTCTTCATGTATAGGGTTGGGGATATTATTATATATGGTGATCGAGTCATGGAATATTGGTCCAAATATTTGAGTCCTCATGATTAGAATAACCATATACCTTAACTTAATCTAGAATCAATCGTTTATGAAGTACTCAATTGGAGGAACTGGTTTATAGGTTAGCAATTCATTGTCTTTATAGATAGTAAAAGTCTCTAAAACATCTTTGCGCAATGATAGGTAAATATAACGATGTGTAGGTGGTTCGAATACCTACCTTCCTTTGATAATTAAATTTATTATACAAATAGAATGGGAAACATTATAGTTTATTCCCTGAGCCAAAACAGATAGACGCAAGACATTAAGGAGGCCCGCAATGAGTATATGGTGATGTCTATGTTTTCTAAGATACACCTAGAGGTTCAAGAATATCACAGGAAATCCATATTTGTAATCATGGAATTTACATCTTCCCTTTTGATGTGTTACAAATGAGGAAGATATTTTATTTTTAGGATATTTATTTGGGTAAAAGGATCTTATGAAAAACATATTTCCCTGTAGGGCCATTACTGGAATTGAAAACATACTCTTATGTGGCTGTGTATGTTTACCATTTGATATATGGTAAATGATTATGATGTAATCACATGCCTCCATTTAGGATGTTCATTCTAGGCTCATGAAGATGTATAGAGATATTAATTGTCAGTATTGATGGCTAGGTATGAAGAGGCAGATAAAAGGCTTCATTACTCATTGATCAACCTATCATTATATGAATGCAAAGAAGTACTGACCTATTAGACTTCCACAACTTATCTCATTTCATGAGTGAAAATAAAACGATTTCGTGATGTATATCATGATAGGGTTTTGGAGTAACACATTATGTAGTGATATAATATCGATGTTCCGCAATAGGATAACCAAATTCACACACATCCAACCAATTCAGGTGTCCATATATGTTAATTATCGAGAGAAGTTATATATATGGTATATAGTGAAACAATAGGTCTTTCCCAATCATATTATTTCAGTTTAAAATGAACTCTTTACATTTCATTTTTCGATAGGGTTATAGAAAGCACAAGGATTATATGTGGTATTGAGTACTGCATATCACACTCGGACTAACTGTTAGTCAGAGTGGACAATATTGGTGTCAGATGATATGTTGATGTCCTATATCCATAAAATTTAGAGGTTCCTAGGAGAAGAATATTCCTCTAGTATAGTTTTCCAACAAAAATATTTTTTTGGAAATGATACAGATTATTTTTTATGAGTCCTTCTAGGGTAGACCATTCATTTACATCTACGATCGCAAGAGGTAAGTGTCCCAACATTACAAGGACATCATCATATTATAGTGTCTATATAGAAAGTCCAACTGATTAAGAATAATATAGATATAGATAAATCTTGGTAGAAGTCTTATAATGATCTTAGACATACACCATAGGGGTGGCAAGTCATGCATGATTTCATCTATGTATTGAAGATTTAATAGTTACTTACAGACCCATCACATTTGTTCGACACAGAGTAAATCAAACTATAAGAGGATGTCTCCATTGAGAATTCGATAGGCATTGTTGATCAATGTAATAAAAATATATGAGTTAAGTTTGTTCCATTGGTCTAGGTGCTATGGAAGAATTGATGTAATTATGACATGACATGTGAGATAGAGGCTAATATACATGTGCAGTGGATAGAACTATATTAGTATGATTTTGTTCCACCCTCGGAAGGGAAACTCGAGGACGATGATTCATAAGATGGGGAGGTTGTAAAATTTTGACATTTTATAAATTTATAGACAATAAATTTTTTATTAAAAATTATTTAAAATGGATATTTTTTTGATTCCTAATCATGTTAAGGGGGTCTCGGGTGTGTCTGGGGCATGTTTAGAGCCTGGAGCATCGAAATAATAAGTAAATACTAGGCCACATTGTTAGGAGAAATTGTTCTTCTCATCCTGCATGGTTTTCCTCAATGTTCTACTGTAGACAATAGCATGAAGAGGTTAGAATAGTTTGTCAACAACCATGTGACCCTAGGTGCATAGATTTCAATGGTGTATGATTTTACGATAGTGTAATTTTACATGGTTTTGAAATGGTTAGATAAACCATGGACCTATCTATGTGAGGATCCCCTTGAAGAAGTTAATGATGTATGGCTGGTTCCATGTTTGTCCAACCTTGATGAAAAATCATGCACCATTTTTTTTGTGGGTGAAATAACAAAAATACACATCCTTAATGATTTAAACTGTGTTTTCTTTTTCTCTACTACATCCTCCAACCATTTTGTTTCTCCCAAATGTGTGCACATCCATCTCCCCCCTTCTCGGGTTTTTTGATACCACATTCACACGAAACTCAATTTCGTCATCCATAAAAGAATCACAAATCAATTAGTTATTTATTATATCCCCTAGCTTATATTTTGAGGTTCATATTCCATAAATTGTCATATTTATGTACAACTCATTTAACCTATTTTTAGGGAATTTAATGAAATATTATTTTCATTCCATTATAGGTTGATTCAATTCTCAATAATGAATTGGTGGAGTGATACTACATCAATGTAGGTGTTATAGGTCATTACATTACATTTTGTCACTTTTTAAATTATTCTCTGTTGTATTGATCTGATAACACTTTCGGTGATTCTTTAAATTTTATTAATAAATTAAAGTGGTTTTAAATTTCAATTCCAAATCAATCATGTGGGGAAACCCATACATGGGACATTCAAATTGACTTTGGCCACCCATTTGGGTGTACCCATACTAAATACCATATTTCCCCATGATTAATATTGTTAACTACCATATCTATGTGTGTTTTTTCATTGGGTTAATACCTTAAATTTAAATTTTAATTGAGAGAAATTGTGAACAATGACTTAGGAACCTCATTGAATATAAATGATTATTACATAATTTTTGGTCACATACCTTACACTTTAATTCTTGTCCTAGGTTTATTTTATATATTTTTTTGATTCCCATGATTATTGATTCTATGTCATTGCTTTTAATGTATTCTATTATGTGTTATGAGCACTTGAGAATGTTTCATAGCACATTGTACCTTGTTCCATATTCCATTTCTATATAATATACATTTTTCCAGTTCCATTTGACTTATATTCTTGTGCCATATTATTATCATTTCTATGTATCATGTGAATTTGTTGATTGGAATGAATTTCATTGCTTGGATTTCATTATAGATTGTGAAATTTCAATTCCTATTGAAGACATGTGATTATGATTATGCTATTTCATGATGGGATATGTAATTTAATATCACGTCACATCTATAATGGGATGAGAGAGAACACTGATCTATAATTAAAGACCCCATGTGCAGACTAACCATGTCTGATTGGATCCACTTGACACATTGGGAGTGATACATTGGACTTCCATGTATCGTCTCTCCTACCAATATCTATATTCTCTTGAGTGACATCAGTTACCTTGAATAAAAACTAGGGATGCTCCATTATTTTAATGGATACACCATGCCACGATTGATACCCAATTGCCTATGTAAGATACTTGGTAAAGACTAATAGTCCACCATTCCACTAGTGATACAAGGGATGCATTAATGGGATTATATAGATGAACTCGGCGACATTGGTCATATCAGAGACAACTATAGTGACCCTTATAATTCTTATAGATTTCTTTGAATCAACATAGGACTCCAACCATGGATTGGAGGATTGATTACCTATCTTAAATTTGTTTATTTTAATTTATATTATATCATGCTTATACAAAGACATGGAAATGTGATCGCTAAGAAAAATAACAAGATAAGGGTATACTTACCTTAGATTCATTGTTACAATATCCAATGTGTAATACCCTGACCCTAGTTACCCTGATTCAGTTCCTTATTACATAAAATTGGCATGATCACAAAAGATCATGTCTCGAAAGAACGATTAGTTTAGTATCATTGATGTACTAGACACATTCATAAGTTTTTTATTAAATCATAAAATGGAAAACTACAAAAAATATTCTTCCATGGACAACATTGAGATCCAATAGGATATCTCTACCAGTCAGTCATAAAATAATTCTTTGCATCCTACGAAAATAAAACATAGAAATGGGTGAGCTAAGATGCTTAGTAATGATAAAAATAATACAGAAACTTTCATAAATAACCATAAACATTTAAAGAAATGTATAAGACTAAAAAAATCCTATTAAACATGTACTTAAGCATAAAATGGAAAAGACAAAATCAAAAAAAATTCCATTTACTTATTCACATGGATATTCTACTAGTATAATTATCCCATGTAATATCAATATCCACTTCCATAATAATGGAATGAATAAGACCATAATTTCATAATCACAAAATAAAGGCCTTGTTCCAAGACTACAAATAATATTTTGTCAATCCCATGTTCCTAGACTCTAGTTTTTCTCATGAGACCTACCGATGCATCGAGGATCAATATCGGGCTCCAACCGTCACTTATTAAGACCAATGAAATCCTCAAATGAAAAGGATTAAACATAACATAAACATTTTTATTAAAACTGGCATACGAAATGTAAATACATTATCCATAAACCATGAATGGTATGAAAAAACACATCAATATTCAAACATATCACAAAACCTTAAATAAAATATGGATGTTTTGTATCAAAATAAATCGACTTCAATAAAACATAAAATCCATCAAAGGATGTTGACAAAGATGAAATCAAAACCTTTTTAGAATAATATCTCTTTCTATTTTGAAATCATTTAAACGTAACGTAATTATAAACGAAAACATTTATATTTGAAAATATTCTCGTTAACTTGTAAGGGAAACTTCTATGATATTATAATGAAAGAAAATAGCTTCACCCGCCGTATAAGTTAAAAAAACATTCTTATCTTAATTTTGTCTAAAGGTTATAAGGTACCTTATTTCAAAAATTATGGAAATATTCCTTTGAAACCATTTTATAAAAACTCAAATAAGTGTATAAATGACTTCAACCCATAGTTTGGAAAATAGTAAAAATGTTTTTAAATAAATTTTTAAGAAACATGGATGTGGATGACCAAGGGGTACTAGTAGATAATTACATATAAACAACCTTGAATAATGAAGAGGTTGTAGAATTAACCCTTACCATGTAATTTTCCTGGGTTCAAGATAGGTTAAACTATTGTATAATGTTGAAATAATTTTTATTAAGTTATAAAATAATTGTATAAATTATTACTATATCATATATGATCTTTTAACATTGATTTGTTAATAATATATTAGTATTATCGTCGTTTTGGGTGTTAACAGATTTATTTTTCATTATATTCTTTATTATCTGAGTCATATTTTTTATGGATGGGATGTATGTTATTAATATCCAGAATGATATTAAGTCTTTAAAAATTATTTTTAATCATCAAATGAATATTATTCTTGAATAAATGTGATGGGGAATTAATCTCATCGCGTTCGTTGGGACGGTAATCCGTACGTACGAACGAGCGGCAATATAATTCATTTGATTTTAAAATAATATATCATTGGATGGTATATCATATATAAAGAATAATGATCATGTTATATTTATTATTTACATCAATTACACCTCATTATTATACCCATCCAAATAATAATATATTGAATAACAATTACACCACGGCGTAGAGACGGTAAGCCATACGTATGCACTTATGGTGACATGTCATTAATAGGATGGATAGAATAATTAATATGGTTGTACCGTATTTATAATAACATCACATTATATATAAGATACTGGAGTTATTATTTTATAATAGAAACAACAAATAAAGAGGAAGTGGAGGAAGAAAGGAACTTGAAAGCGGTGATGAAATATTTACCTCTTCTTCAGGTTCTTCCTTTATATTTGATCAAAATGGTTCCTTAGTTTGGCTTTATAAATAATGGAATTCCTCTAGGATTATGGTATGAGAGTTTAAAGGGTATTTAGTAATGTTTTTTCCCAGACAAATGGCATTGAAGGTGTGAATTATTGAGAAGGTGGATTACCCTTTAATAAGAAGGGTGACGGGCACCTTAGAAAAATCTATAAATATTATTTTATAATAAAATGAGTTTAGGTTTAAAACAGCTCAAAAATGGATTATATAAAGGCTAAGGTGGGATGGGTCAAAAACAACTCATCCAAAAATTAAGACCATTTTGAACGATAAAATTTTTAAAATTTCAAAAAGAGGGTATTACTATTAATAATGACTAGTTTGATTGGTTGTGGTGTGTTAGAACTCGAAGTTGCAGACAACATACGCTACTGTATTATTCAATGAGAAGCATACCATGGATTCTTGAGATGTTACATTATCTCCTCCTTCAAAAAAAATTTTCCTAGAAATTTCTAAAGGTTTAATGTGTAAAAAGACCCGGGTGGTTCTGCATCATAAGTTCCTCTGGTGCCCATTTGCCTCATCCATCATATGGTTTCTCCATAAATATTTTACCAGATGAGCTGTACGGTTTCTCAGCACTCATTATATTGTATCATGAACCTTTACAGGCTCTTCACAATATGAATGATTGGGTTCCAATTATAATTAATCATATATGAGTACATGTGGTGGGTCAGGCATGTATTTTCTCAACACTGATACATGGAATACATCATGATCTTTGGAGAGACTTGGCGGCAATGCCAAACAGTACCCTACATGCACAATTTTTTCTAGAATTTTGAATGGTTCGATGTACCTAGGACTCAATTTTATCTTGTTACCAAAATGTATAACACCCTTCCATGGAGATACCTTCAAGAAAACATGATCTTCTACCTGAAATTCCAAATACTTCCTTCGGTTACCATCATTTCTCTTCTTCAAACTTTGAGCTTCATTGATGATGTTTTGGATTAATTTCCCCTTTTCTATAGTTTCCTCCACATGTTTGGGGCCAAAGAGTTCTCTTTCGGCAACATCATCCCAACAAGTTGGTGTGCGACATCTCTTTCTGTATAACACTTCATATTGTGCTATCTGAATACTCAAATGGAAGCTATTGTTGTTGGAAAATTATACCTGAGGTAAATATTGATCCCACATACCTTGAAATTAAAGTGATCGTGATCTCATCATGTCTTATAAGTTTTGAATAGCCTGTTCTGATTGACCATCAGTTTGGGGGTGGTTGGCAGCTCACAAACAATGTTCATTATTGAGGGATTTTTTATGAATTTTCTAGAAACATGATGTAATATAGGGATCATGATCCGAAACAATTGATAGTGGTACACCATTAGGTATTGCAACTTCATTAATATATATTCATGCTAAATGTTCAATTGGTTAATCTTCTCTTATAGTAGGAAAATGTGTTGACTTGGTTAGACGATCTACAATGACCCATAGTGCATCATTCCTTCCAGGAGTCCTTGGTTGTCCCATCACAATGTATGGGAAGAGGTTTCATGACTCCTCTAAGCTATTGCCTTCAAACATTCACTTGTTGAAAAATCATACATCTTGACACAAAATTAGTAATCTCCCTCTTCATGTTGTCACACCAAAAATGTTCCTTCAAATATATAAACATTTTGGAGCTTGTAGGGTGTATGAAGAAATTGGGAGTATAAGAATCATCCTACAATTCACTTTTTAGATCTTGTATATCGAGAAAATAATGTCTCTTCCCAAATTCCAAAATTCTATCTTCATACCAAAATTCACACAATCTCACAACATTCAAAGCTTTAATCTTCTTTTCAAACGTTTCATCATCGGGTTGAGAACTCTTTAACCTTTCTAGTAAAGAAGATTTGGCAACCATTTGAAATATTATTGATATTTCACCTTCAATGGTTATTCCCATATCCATATTTACTAGATCTATGAGAATATGATCCCTTTAAACTCTCATCTTGTTTAAAACTCCATGATCCTTTCTCCTCAATGTATCTTCTACTTTATTTTCCATCCCTGTTTGGTAGTGTATCATGCAATCATAATCCTTGAGTAGTTCAAGCCATCTTCTTTGCCTTGTGCTTAGTTCATTCTATAAGAAAATATACTTCAATCTCTTGTGATAAGTATAAATCTCACATTTTTCACCATTGAGATAGTGCCTCTAAATCATCATGGAAAATATTATAGATGCTCACTCAAGATCATGAGTAGGATATTTTTTCTCATGAATTTTCCACTGTTGGGATGCATAGGCAAAAACTCTATCACTCTGCATAAGGACACAACCATGTCATTTCATTGAAGGATCAATATAAATAACAATCCCATCATTCCCCGATGGTAGATTCATGATAGAAGAATTGACTGATATTCTCTTCATTTCTTCAAAAAAGTCATCACACTCTTTTGTCCAAACAAATTTAACCCCTTTTCGTGTGAACTTAGTTAATGTGTTAGCCAACTGGAAAAAATTATGAATGATACGTCGATAATAACCTACTAAACCAATAAAACTGTGTACCTCAGTTATTCTCGTCGGTGCTGGCCATTCTTGGATTTCCATGGTTTTAGAAGGATTAAGAGAGATTCCATCCTTGGTGACAATATGGCCCATAAAAAAACCTCCTGAAGCCAGAATTCACACTTTCTAAACTTCACATATATTTCAGGTATTCTAATAGTTTTCAAGATAATGCACAAGTGGTTTTCATGATCATATTATCTTTCAGAGTATACCAATATATCATCAATAAATACCACTACAATGTCATTATGATATTCCATGAAAACTATATTATTTAGATCCATGAAGAAAGAGGGTGAATTATTCAATCCAAAATGCATTACTGTAAACTCATAATTCTCGTACCTGGTTCAAAATGATATTTTTGGAATATATATTCGTTCTCCACACACAACTGATGATATCCAGATCAAAGGTAAATCATTGAAAAGTATTGATCTCCCTGAATTTGGTTAAATAAATCATCAATGCGAGGAAGGGGTTACTGGATTTTTATTGTTATAGAATTTATCTCCATATAGTCTATGAACAACCTTAAAGATCTATCTTTCATCACAACAAAAAAGGACTAGGGATCCCCCTAGAGAATAAATAATGTTAATAAATATCTTAATACACAATTCCTTTCATTGTTTCTTTAGTTACACTAATTACAAAGTGGTCATTCTGTAAAGTGTCTTCGATATGGGCCTTAATCCAGGAATTAAATCAATGGAAAACTCAATTTCTTGTTCTGGATGATGTCCAGGTAAATATTCTGGAAACACGTCAACATAATCTTTCACAATAGTTAATCCTATATTTGAAAATTAATTTCTTCACCCATAGTTATTTCATTTTCTTTCTCCCCAGTAATTGAATTTAGTTGAGCTACTGTGGGTGGATCTAGATAAGAATCAGGTGGTGGTGATTCTGCTCTAAATATAGGGTGTTCTTTATCATCTTCATCAAAAATTATAACCTCCTTCTTCTTACAATAAATCATCGCACCATGGTCTGAATGACAATCCATTTCAAGGATTATGTAAAATTCAATTATGGGTATGAAAATCAGATCAGCAGATAAAGAACATTTATTTGCTCTAATGGGAACTGATTCACAAAACGTTGTTGTGATGATACTTCCATTATGTTTTTTTAATGACAAATCTCTTGTTAAATCCAATTGGAAATATCTAATTTTCATATAAAAATGAGATGATATGAAAAATGTGATGACCCTAATCAAATAAATCATTTTCAAAACTTGATGAAACCATTAAATTACATGCCACTACTTCTTTTGGAACTTCAACCTCTGTAGTAGTGAATGCATAAGCATTCCCTTGTTACCTTGGCCTTTTCTGAGGTATGTTCCCCTGATTCTTACAAAATTCATTCGCATAATTCCCCCTTTCTCTACAGTTGTAGCATTCAACATCAACAACCTCCTTCTTCCCCTTGAAATCACCATCTTGGTGGCCTCTTTCACCACACTTGTAATAGACTCTCATTCCCTTCAGGTAAGTACCAGGGTGATTCTTCCAACATTTACTGCTGGATGGAAATTCAAATTTTCCCTCCTTCCCCTTATTTCCTTTTCTAGAGTGTTAAGAAGATATCTTCTTCAATTGCTTTACTTTTAAGTCATATGACTTATAAAATTCTTTTTCTTGTCTTGATATCAAATGAGACAATATCTTCGTACAACGAGAAGGATTGTGAGACTAATGCTCGATTGAGAAATGGTTTTAACCCATCGAAGAAATGATCAATCTTACTTATTGGTATATGTATATAATCTGAAGCATTCCGCTCTAACCTTGTAATGTTAGCTTCATTATTTGCGGCATTCTCATCCTCCTTTTGCCTCAGACTCAGAAATTGCCTTTCCATATCATCTTGATTGTCATGAGGAAATTATTTTTCTCATAAAATCTCTTTAAAGTCCCTCCATTCCATATTTTATACTTCATGGTCATTATTTGTGTTTGGAATCAATGTCCACCATTGATCAGCATCTCCAATGAGTTTGTAAACTCCATTGAAAACTTTTTCCCTTTGATTACTCCCCAAGGAATGAAATATTTTTTCTATGAAATTTATCCATTGCTCATCAAATAATGGATTTTTACTCTCATTTAATGTTGGTGGTTGTTTCATAAGGAATCAATCTAACATTTATTCTCCACTTTGTGGATCTGGGTGATCTATATGTGTAAGGTAACTATTCATAACATGAGTGAGTTTTCCTAGTATAGTGATAAGCTGATCAGTACCAGTTGTATCACCAGCTCGACTATAATTATCTAGAGTCGGATGGAAATACCAACATGGAGTGCATGCATTAATACTATTTACATTCATTCCACAAGGATCCATTTCTTAAACAATGACATATACTCGATTAGTTAATGAATCACAATACATAAATCCAATCTAGGAAGACACTAAACATAAATTGAACAGTTTAGGGATATAATCCAAAATCATAAAACAATTTCTTTGAGGATGTATATACTTATAAACATATCATAATATTTTGTAAAGAACATGATAATTATCCAAAGAATATCACCCGAGAGTTTCGTAACCCAGAGTGCAGCAATGCCCATTTTCATGCAGCAGTTATCGTTAGAGTCTAGATAAATGTGGTGTTTTCAAGTTTTACCCTAGGTATATCTGTGCCAGAGCAGACCGTACTCGCTCATATCCAGAGATGGATGTATTCCTCGGAAAACTCAATAAATATCTTCAATACCAAAATTCCATGAAGTTATTCTATATTAATCCTCAAATTCAATCTTAGGGCTATGTTCTCTAATCATAGTTTATCAAAATCTAGCTTCCAAGGATTGTAATAAAAATCCTATGACACTAACAGTAATTCCCCGACCCGAGTTAACCAGAGTTGGTACATTATTACATATCATTGGAATGATCCCAAAAGATCATATCTCGAATGAAGGATTAGTTTAGTAGACATGGAATTACTGGATACATTCATAAGGTTTAAATTACATTATAAAATAGAAAAATACAACAAAATTGTTTCCATGGACAACACTAAGGTCCCAAAGTATATCCCTATAGGTCAGTCATAACATATTTCTTCACATACTGGGAAAATAAAATATAGAAAGTGGTGAGCTCAAATGCTTAGTAAGGATAAAAATATGGTGGAAACTTTCATAAATAACCATAAACATTTATGTCAATGTATAAGAATAAAACAAAATCCTTTTAAACTTGAACATCAGCATAATATTGACATGATAAAATCATTATAATTCCATTTACTTATTCACACGTATATTTTACTCATCAAATAATCACATGCAATATCAATAGCCACGATCATTGTGATAGAATGCATAATGAAATTTCATAACCACATAGTCAAGGCCTTGGGACAAGACTACAAATATGATTTTGTTAAGGCCTTGTGCCAAAAATCACTAGTTTTTCTCATGAGACCTACAAATTAATCGAGGAGCTATAGTGGGCTCTACCCGTCACTTACTATGTCCAATGAATTCTTCATATGAAATGGTTTTAAACATAAAATAAACATTTATATTAAAACTGTCATACGAAATGGAAGTAATTTATCCATAAACCATGAATGGTATAAAATAACACATCCATAGTCAAACATATCACAAACATATCAATAAAATACGAATGTTTTGTATCAAAATAAATCATCATCAAACAAATGTAAAATATATCAAAGGATGTTGACATAGATGAACTCCAAACCTTATTATAGAAAAATATCTCTCTATTGTGAAATCATATAAAAGTCAAGTAATTATAGAAGAAAGAATTTATATTAGAAAATATTCTATTAAGCTTTTAATAAACTCTTCGACTATGTTATAACAGAAGAAAATAGCCACACCCACCGTATAAGTTAAAAAACATTCTTAAATTAATTTTGTCAAAAATGTCATAGGGTAACTTGTTTGGAAATTGATGAAAATATTCCTTTCAAAACATTATATAAAAAGTCAAATAAGGGTATAAATGACTTTAACCGATAGTCTAGTAAATAGTAATTCCTTTTTGAAATACATTTTTAAATAAAATAGATGTGGATGATAAAGAGGCCCTAGTAGATTATTACATATAAACAACCTCGACTAATGAAGAGGTTATAGAGTTAAACCATACCTTGTAAATTTACTTGGTTAAGGGTAGTTTAACCTCTTGAATAATGGTGAAATAATTGTTATTAAATTATTCAAGAATCATATACATTAATATGGTATCATATAGTATCTTTTAACATTTTTTTGTTAATAATATCTTATTATTATCATTGTTTTGGGTGTTAAGAGATTCGTTTTCCATTATATTCATTGATATGTGAGTAATATTTTTTATGGATGGGATCTATATTATTCATATAAAAAATGATATTAAGTCTTTAAACATTCTTTTTATTTATCAAATGAAAATTAGTCTTGAATGGATATGAGGGGGAATGAATCTCATCGTGTTCGTGGAGACGGTAATTCGTACGTACGCACGAGTGACAATATCATTATTTTGATATTAAAATAAAAATATAATTGGATGGTATATCATATATACAGAATCATTATAATGTTATATTTATTATTTTCATCAATTACACCTCATTATTGTACCCATCCAAATAATAATGTATTGAATAACAATTACACCATGACATGGAGACGGTAAGTCGTACGTACGCATGTATGGTGACATGTCAATAAAAGGATGGATAGAATAATGAATATAGATCTACCATATTTATATTATTATCATAGTATATAGAAGATAATAGATTTAATATTTTATAAGGGAAACAACAACAAAATAGGATGTGGAAGAAGAAATGAACTTGAAAGAGGTGATGAAATATTTACCACTTTTTTAGGTACTTCCTTTTGACTTGATCAAAAGTGCTCTATAGTTTGCCTTTATGACTAATGGAAGGTCTATAGGATTATGTTTGGACATTGGAGAGGGTATTTGGGTAGGTTTCATCCAAGCCAAATTATTTTTAAGGTGTGAATTAGAGAGCAGTGGGTGTTCCCTTTTATATGAGTGGTGAGGGGAATCTTAGAAATAGCTAAAATATTATTTTATAATAAAATCATATTCTGTTTCTAATGGATCCAAAATGGATTTTTTATAGTCTATGGTGGGGATGGGTCAAACACCACTCATCGAATAGGTTTTAGACAAGTTTGGGTCACTATATAGACTTTACCTTTTAGATTTAACTCTTATATAAATAGTTTAACATTTACCATGTCTCTGAGTAATTTTATATTATATGGTTAATAAACATACAATAAACATTCAAGAGAATCCCAAGTGGTCAATTAATGATACATCTATCATTATTTATGTCCTTTTTACGATCCTCATATTTATAGGAAAAGAATTTCAATTAATAATATAATATTTATTTTAAAAACTTTTTTATGTCAATTTTGTACCTATTTGGTATTTTGTATTTGTTAAATTCATAACAACATTATTACTTCGAAATAAATTCATCTAAAATACCCTAACATGTCATATTAACCTATAGGATTAGTGGAAATCATAAAAAGTCTCAAATTACATTTACTTCGATATTTATAATATCAAATATTTTAATATTTCATTAATTAGGTAATTACTGCATCATCATTGTTTCAAAAATAAATTAAATTATTTAATGTATAAAATATATAAATAAAATACCATTTTTTAGGAAATATTTTTAGCTTTCTAATTAATATTTATAGTATAATTTATCATATGTATACCCCTATATTAAAATAATTTAGTTATTAAACATTGATATTAGCTCTTTTAACTCAACTTTAAATAAAATAATAATAAGTGTCCTATTATAATCCAAGTGGCCCAAGGAGGTTCATATTTTAATCCTATGGTTTTTTGGTCTAATTATACTTATCCAATCGAATTGGGACATGTATTAGGTTAATAATAATAACATTTTTACCCTTAATTACCCTATTTACTTTTAACCATGGAAAATAAAAGTAAAAAGTTACTATTCATCAAAAATTACATTCATCTTATTGAATCACATTTTACATAATAATATCATTTGTGTCCCTTAAATTCTTGAAATTAAACTCACAGAAGTGGTAAAATAATGTTTTATGTGTCTTTGAAAATTCTCTTAGGAGTTAGGTAAAAGACGTTGAAAAGTTCAATAATGATTTTATATATCTAAAATTATTATAACCTGAATCCAATGAATTACATTAAACATATATAGGTATTATGTATCTATTTCGAAATAAATTAAATATAAATAAAATAAATAGTTATTTCAACAAAAACTTGGTTTTAATCTATAACTCCGTGTTTTTCATTACTCACAAAAAATTGAATGTTTTCAGAAAAAATACCCAAAATTCATCCTAAGATAATTTTTATATTTCAAATCCAAAAAATAAGTCCATTTTTAATGATAAAATTTATAAAATTTCAAAAGGTGGGTATTAATATTCATAACCACTTATTTTATTGCATGTGGTGTGTGAGAACTCGATGTTACGTACAACACACACTACTGTATTTTTCAAAGAGAAGCGTACCATCGAAGCTTGGGTTGTTACACATTGTATATATATTTTCACTTGTAGTGGTAAAGAATTTTAGACACCAACTTAAGCTAAAGGTAGTGGTATGGGACAATTGTCCTTTTATGAACCTTGAATAAGGTGTTTTTATCTTATATATTTATTTCTCTACATTTATCATTTCTTGGAACACAATAATTTAATTATTGTATGAAATGGATTGTTCATGATATTGTGTGTTCCGACCTCTTGATATTTCTACCCCACACCCATCTTTAGATGACCTTGGTACCCATGATGATTTTATGATCACACCTATGGATAATGGGAAGTTTGAAGCTCCCTATTGTTAATTTATTTACAACATAAGAAGCAGATGGGGGAAGAGGACATAGTCTTTGATTGAGATTATTGTTGTATATATTTTTGGTGTTTTCATATATTTGTATAACATGACTTATCTTCATGTATCCCATGTTCCCCATGCACTATATTTTTTATATATAATCATTATCATCATCATCATTGTATATATTATTTTTATTTCTCTCTTTTTTGGTTATTTATCTTACATGGTTTATTTCCATTATTCCCAAAATAGCATGATTTTTTTAATCATTATAATATTTTATATCAATCATTTACAAGCGTAAATAATTCAATTTATAATGGAATTGACTTTCAATGGAAAAAATTATGCTCTCATTGTTATTTGGCTTTCTTATGTGTTCTGGGAGGTGTTCTTGAGATCCTACGACCTGCCATTTTTTGCACCGTTGAATTAAAATTGGGGTGGTATGCTAAGATATTTTGAACTCTTGAGACCCTCTCACATGATAGACTGTATTGTATTATAATGATAAATTTTAAATGTGACATACTAAGTGTAGTGGTATGGTGATGCACTATACCAATGTTTTGATCAATGAATGAGCTAGTGCAGCAACTCAAGTCGTAGGTGAAATGACTCAACGAATTACCCTCGTGGTCTGGGATGGTCCATTATTCACTTAATGTATCAACTATTATTATATGTTCATGATCAAATAAAATTAATATTTTTATATGGTTTATTATTTTATTTATTTTATATACAATAACATATAATAATAAAAAATCTAGCACATATAAAATGAATATATGACATGATGGGTATTGTCTATTTATTACATAGTTAGTTGTGACTGCGATCACATACAACTTTCATATCAATTATAAAATGATTTATTTCATTTAACTATATAAATCCCTAAAGTAAATATTAAGCCATATTCAACTCCCATAATTAAAATTTTAACTAAATCAGGTTTATGAGGTGAACATCAAACTTTGTTGACATATCCTGTTACAACAGGGGAGTTCTTATGAGAGTGAAGGGTCGAATTAACTGAAGCTGGCATCATAGAAGAATCCAAATCTTTTTTAGTAAAACATTTGAGTCAGGCATTGAGTAAATCATGTTTATGATTTTATAAGAAGATAATTTACTCAATGATTCATTGAACCAAATGTAAATATGGTCGGCCAGTCAAACACCTTTCATGAACAATCAGAGTATTAGCAAAGCCAAATCATGTAGAATATGTGGGGAAGTTCATAGAACATTTCCAAAAGAATAATAATGAGATAGAGTATTAAAATTATCATATATAGTGTTCATAGAATTAAATAATATAGTTTGATAAATATAATTATTAATTAAATAATAAGTAATTCCTAAATTGGTAATCAAAATAAATGTACAAGTCTGATCATTTTTATTCATTAGAAAATGTCATGTAATATCACAAGATAAATGGTAATATTATATGGAAATATAAAAGATAGTAAAAAGAATGATTATCCAATACTAGTATAAGCTCTTGCATAAAACACTAATATACTAGAAATTCGACATGATAGTGTCTCTAATACGTATTACTCCACCTTAGAAAGAGAGTGTTCAAAATTTATTTTCAGAAATGAGTGTATAAATTATATTATCGTTATGTCATTATTCTACCATCAATGTATGATTTTAGTTGTGTTCAGTATATAAGTACATTTATGTAATGATATTAATTCTTACCTCCAATACATTTTCAAGGATAAAGAGATGCACATATATGAATAGGTAATGATTAAAGTGTATATTTGTAAATTGAACGAGTGATTACTATGTTTTAACACATCCACATGTAATATAAGTTTCACCAGTTTTCTTCAGATTAATTTTATATTAAAAAATTATAGTATGGTACATATTCTTCATTACATTTTAGGTACAAATCTACAAGCAATAGGAATAGTAAAAAATATTAATCACTTGTTCTTTTGTTAAAAAAAATTAAAGACATGTAGAAAATGACAATGAAATTTGGCATGCAAATGGATCCTTCTAAATGTAAAAAAATTAAATGTTGTATTAAAAAAGTGGTTATTATATTTTCATTCCATGAAATAGTTATATAGAAGATAAATGCAGTGAAATGAATTGAATATGAAGGTAATAGATTCTTCTTTAGAGGTGAATCATCATTATATGTAATGTTTCAGTATTAATTCTTGGGTACTAAATACCCTATGAATGAAACTTAATTTTATTGGAATAGAGTAACAATGTAAGTATAAAAAACATCACTATATGTATTTTGTATACTCCAAGCTGCTGATAATGTGTGGTCCCTATATTGATGATGAGAATTACATGAATTCTTTGATACCATGTGAATAATTATAGTACTAAATTTGATGAGTATAATTAGAACATTAATATCATGTGTCATTTAGATAGATATGGAATTTTCTTTCCTTTTATTGAATTTTTTATGTTTTAATTTACACCCGACTATGATTAGTGATACAATAATTATATAAAATACCCGATGAATATAAATTGTAAGACTCATATACCCAGTTGTGGCAAGATAATTACTTGTGAAGATAAACTAAAAGTGGAAGTAAAATATATAACTTGAATAGTACATAGAATATTTAAATATAAACAACTTTGCTATTTTATAATCATATATTTATATAGTTTTGGTTAAAAAATGATTAAAATAATGGTATTCCATAAATATTTCTAAATTCATTCTGTTGATGAGAATAATATATTAAAGGTTATGATTGAGGTAATAATAATTTATTATGATAATATATGGGTTTATTAAGGAATAAAAATGTTAACTATGAAAGATCCATGGTTAGAAGATATGAGTTTCCTTGGGCTGGCAGGCCCAATAATATCTTCACTCATAATTTATTGATCAATATTCTTAATATAAGTTATATAGATATCATATGAGTTATAGTCTATCAAAAATCCATTATTTCATAATAGATGTGGTTTGATGTAAAAAGTTAGTTATGATATATATAAAACTTCATCAAGTAAAATCCATTGTGGATCTAAAGTATTTATCCTGAATATTTAATTTGATATTACATAAATACACAATATATAATAAGAATATTCATCTTATATATAATATTTATATAAAATGGTGAACGTATCTATTATTGATAGTGGTATCCAGATGGAATTCAGTTTATTCAATGTCAAATATGCACAAATAGTTTTCAATGGAATGAGTTCTATAAGTCATGTGGAAGAGGAATATTCTTGACACACATACTATATATGAATTTTAATTCCATGGTGATGTTTTTTGTTTTCACCATGGTTAGTGACCCATTATTCATTATGAATAATAATTTATACAATTAAGAAATATTTTAACATCATCTAATATTTTCAATGGAATTTAAAATTAAATAATGTATTCCATTTATTAAAGTGAAAGGGTCATATTTTTTGGAATATTGTATTGGGTATTCATGTGAAACTATAACTTCGGGGTAAAATCATGGTACCAATAGGGATTTATTGGTTATAAAAAGTTGTTATGAATAAATAAATTATAATTTTACTTATCATATATAAATATTATGGTAATTTTATTATGAATTTTATTTTCAGAACACCAATCAAGGAAGGTGTCAATATGACACAAACAAAAAGGGATGGTGACATCATAGAATTATAACATGGGTTCATGTTACCAAAATCTAGTTTAGGATTAATGTAAGCATCTGGATCATAGAAAATTTATTTATAATGAATTGATTTAAGGTGTCCACCAATGTTAGTGGGGGAAAATTATTCAAATGTATAATATGTTCGGTAACATGTGGAAATTATTTTTTGTCTCAATGTTAATTAAGTACATACTAAAATTATCTCTCAAGAGAGTGGATTAAAGTTGAATCTTATGTAGTAGATAATGAGTTATAATTAGGTATACCTAATGGTTTCTTGATCCTAGAATATAGTACTTATATTGACATGGTTTTGAAAAATATGATTTTGAACAATTTTAGGGAGTATTATTACTAATGTCACATGGCCTAACCTCTCTATGTAGAAATGTTTGGGATATAAGGGGATATTAACCTAGTGAGTTAGATTCCATAAGATTTAGTTTTGTGCAAAACACATATTCCATGATATATAAATGAATTTATATTTTTACAATATACATTATAGTAGGAAAGGATTAGTTGTATCTAGAAGAACTATAATCGATGAAGTCGTAACTATATATCTATAAACCAAAAGGTATATAGAATATGTACCAAGTAAGTCCAAAAGAATATATACTACTTTATAGGGTATATAAACTAGTCTTCTTAGATCTAATGATTTAATATCATAGTTAGACTAAGGTAATAAAAAAGATAAGCTCATTTACTCCAATGATATCATTTCCTACATATACCGAATAAATTTTAGAATATGATGTATCTAAGAAGAAAATAAACCCAACATTTTTTCTAGTTTTTGGAATCACACCATGTAAGTAATTATCATAATGTATCTAATGATATTCTTAATATCCATGATGTCTTGTAATGAAAGAAAAAAAAGAAATATATGTGGGGATACAATTTCATGAGAAGTTTTACTAAAGGTTGTGAGGTCTCAAATAGAATAATTTCTACAAAATGTAAACATGGAAGACCTAGAAAGTATTGTTGTGACCAATAATAAATAATATATTAATAATGTGAGATATAAAACAGTTTTTTATTATGTTTTATCCAGTACAAATGGGATTGTTTTAAGAGTGGGATCCCTAGAACCAACATGAAAAACACTTTTCATTATCACATTATGTTTATATGTAGATATACCTGATATATTCATACCATTATATTTTATTATTTATTCATCCCATATTATATGTTAATTCCCATAGATTAGTTTTCATATCAAATTGTTATAGGAGATCGCCAGATAAAATTATAAATTGGTTATACTATTAAATTAATATTGAATATATGTATTATGGTCTAGATACATCGTACTAGTAAGAGAAAATGTATGTTTGGATACCACATGATAGGGATCATAATAATTAAATCATATTCTCAAGATGTTTTCAAAAGGTGATCTCTAGTAGTGAGATCATGAGGATGGACCGATCAATAAGAACATGGTGGGTTCTGGGTGCCATTGGAAGTTCTGATCAATAGAAATGTTTATTAGTCTCATAACATGATATCATTACCAATGTGTTCCATATATTGTGTACTTTGATGTACTGAAAAAACACTGATAATCAAATCATGGCGATGTAGCTTCTGTTTGAAGCATCATTAGTTGTATGAAATTGGCTGAATGATCAAGATAGGATTTATCACTTCCATGATGAGGATGTAATATATCATAGGATTGGTTGATCATAATAGTATCACCATCAATATACCATGTCCATTTATGTCATAGAAATATCCATTGATTTAAATCAATAAGCAAAAAGGAAAGAAAGTACGATGACATAGGTCTGTTTTATACTTTTTTATATATTAAATGATCATGGGATTATATTACACAATGTTCATTCATAGGATTGTTTATGTTCTATGAATATATGTTGTATATTTAAGGGATTTTATGGGTTCCAAGAATCTACTCTTTGTCTTTTAATGTTATACACTTCAATCGAGATAAGGCCCAAGAGGGTCACTCACAAGAGCATATTTGAGATTCTTCCATATTTTGTTGAATATGTATAAAGAACTTGGTGGCCCTACCACTAAGGCACACATTTTTTCAAAGGCTATATAATCACCGTTAGAGAATTTAAATTCATATTATTTATGTTATAAATAATTGGTTTCGAAATTACATATGATATATACTTACATGTTTTCATTTAAATTCATAGAAAATATTTTATGAAAGAATATTATTATAAAATATTCCATGTTCGATTAAATTTTGTGGGAATGATGACTCAAGTTAATGGATGATGATTTATCATGTAATATATTTATTTTAATAAAATAAAATTATAATAATATAAATGATATTTATTATTTAGTATAGTATTTAAAATAATCTATTTATGTAGTGTGAAATAATTATTTGGGTATCCAAAATTTACTCCAGGTTTTTACTGATACACTATAAATGGAGGAGAATTAAATAATGCTTGATATTATTCATTATTATATGGTAATATATTCTATCTTTTATCTATTCCAATTCATATAGAGACCTTATATAGTGCCAGGTGCTCTATCAAAGAACATATTTATGGATTGATGAAACAGAGCAATAGTGATTATCAAGATGTTGATGTTGTCACGAGAAATCTCTTCTAGAACTCAGATTCTAACGATTAACAATGATATTGATTTTCAATGTGAGTGTGTATGATCTAGGGTAATTCAACATTATATTCTTCATATTGTGATAAATAGTGATAATAATATGTTGACAATATTTTATGATTGAACATGGTATCTATGGTTTTATTTTTTTCCTTAAATTTTATCAATTGAGATCCTCAAGCTTATATTAGGGTAGTGCATCAATCTAGATAATGTTGTAATGTCAGTCCTCGGTGAAATATTTTAATTCCTGAACCCATTGGCTTCTTCATCAAACCATGATACCATCAATCCACACACATTAAGTCTATGAAGTAAAAAACTATGTAAATTTTTTAAAATTAACCACTCAAATAAATAAAAATTTTCATAATTCAAAGTGTAATAAAAATTAAAATAACCACTCATCATCCCACTCCTTCTACTCGAGATTATGATACAATTTATAGAAATATGTTTTAACTATGTCCATCATTATAATTCTCAAATTTATTCTTTCATTTTCAACTACATAAGAAATAACAACAATAACCCATTCGGATTTATTTACTATTATTCAACTTCTATAGATGATTTTTTACAGCATCAATATATTTCATCTTCAATAAAAAAACTGTAATAAACATTTCCCAAAACATGTTTGTAATGAAACCAGTTATAAGTATCTAATAAAAATCCTTTCCAAATATTTTCTTCGGAAGGTTATTGTGATTAATTTAATGAAATTAGCATAAATATTTCTAGAACATAAAATTCAACAATATGTAAACATGAAAAATATTATAAGACAAAATAAATTTATAACTATGTTTGATGAATTTATAAATTAGTGTAAAAAGAAGTCAATTTAATAACATATAAAAAATGCTTCAATTTTTCTTTCAGATACCATATGAGACGAATCAATCCAATCGTATACATTTTTCAAAAATGTAAACATCACAAAAGTGAAATAATCTCTTAATCCAATAACATAAATGTTCAGTAACTTTATAGAATAGCTACCTAAAAATCATTCCTTGAGAATTTTGATGTAATCTAACCATTCTAGGTCCCATTATAGACATGTAATATAATATAATCATCTTTATTACCTATATAATGAAAACATATAAATGTGATTAAGTTAAATGATATGAATGGTAAAAAATAATTAGCATTTCACAAAGGGGTAGTTCTTGAGTACAAGATAAATCATTATCAGAAGGGAAATATTTTATTAAAAAGAACATGGAACAACAGGAGTTGTACATAAATCATGAGAGAATAACTTCTAATCTTAAATGGATATATTTCTACCATGAAATAATTGAAAATGATAATAAATAGATGATATGGTGAATAGTCATAGGTATTTGACATATGGATGTTGAATTTCATTGAAACATAAACTAAAAATGATCTATGGTAAAACATAATTACAAAAAATAAATAAATAGTGGTTTAGGTATCAAAATCCAATGACCCATTATACGATGACTCATGAAATATTTCTTATAATCCATCTTCTACTTTCTCATCATAAATACCATCCTATTTTTGACACGAGTATCATAATACATGACAAATTATTGTCTCAAGTATCATTAGTCATAGAACATCTTCATATCAGTAGATATAAAACAAAAAAAATGTAATGGATGGTGATTTTGGATCCCAATAATCAACATGCATATATATTTGTTCCATATATATCATTTTTAATATCATGAGCAGTCATGGAAAGAAAATGGGTTTTATATCAATTCCAAACGCTATCCCATAACATGATATAACTATTAAATCGTTTAATGGAAAAAAATTATCCACCTAAAAGAAATATTTTAAAAAGAACTTTCTAGGGGTATTCAAAAATCATAACACTATTGGTGATAAATATTATTTATTTATAGAGGAAAATAGAAGATAAATTTAGAATATTATTTAGAAAAATTTTATAAAATATTCAAAAAACGAGGAACGTATGATTTAAAATTGAAACGAATATTTTTCAAAATTATTAATAGTATTCGTTCAAAAATTATTTAAGAAGAAATATAAATATATAATCATTTTAATTTTCAAAATTTTTTACAATAAATTTTGGATTGGAAGATAAAATATGACATTTTCAAAGGAAAAACATTATAAATAATAAAACTACCTTTTTGGAAACTCAAAACATAAAATGTTAGATAATTACTAAATTTGAAAATATTTAAATAGAACATTTAAGATCACTAGAAATAGTACACAAATATATTTTAAAAAAATTATGTAAATTATTCATTGAAAAATTTAATGTGGACATATATGAAATGTTTTTATTTTAATTGTAAGGGAATTTTTCGAAAAATTATCAAATTTAATAACTAATTAAACTAGTCAAATAATATTTTTTTACTTAAATATGTAATTTCTATATAGAATAAAAAATAATGTATAATATCAAAATATTATAGGATAAATATTATTGTAATACCATAGTTAAATAGAAATAATTTTGACTAACGAAATGAATTTGAGTATTCAACAATATCCTATGAATTTAGTAACACTTTAATTAAAATACAATAGAAGAGAACATATGATTTATTTTAAATCAATTGAATTTCACAACTGTTATGGAAAATAAAATCCATTATTTTTTTATAAACTGAAAATATAAATAAATTTATTAATTTGGAACGTATATCAATGAAAGAGAAATAATATTGTAAAACCTTAATTATTAGATATTTTAACAAATTATTAAAATATCAAACTATAAATAATATATAATTTATAATGAATAAATAGAAAATCGTGAAAACATATTATAAATAATAAGTATATAAACGATAAAAACTAAAATTGTTGTATAATATGAAACATGTCTCAAAATGGGTGTTTTAGGTAAATACTAATACCTTTCACTCCAACCATCAAGGTAGGCTCATCAACCTCAAGACTAATTAGAATAATCATCCTAATAACCTATTACATAAACACATCCATATATATTTTCATTTATACACTTTTATTATTATAAATATTTATACATTCATTACCTTGTTAATGTTCATTTTTATGAATAAATGTTTGTAATTTTAACTAACTTGTGTATGATTTCAATTGTCAATGTAGATTAACCTATTTTAATACAATGTACATAACTAATTAATTATCCATATAACTAGAATTTATTATTTATTATGATATATAAATTACTAATTTCATTACATGATAATTTTATTTAAGTTTCATGATGATAGAATCAGTGAACTACTTGATTATGTATTTTTTTTACGAACAATTGTTTTTGTTAATAATGAGTTTCATTTTAACAAAACACATAGATATAATTAGTAATTTCATAGAAATAATTATAATTCCACAAATATATATTTATAATCTTCTAATTATGGTAGTGTTGAAAAATGAATTGTATTGATCCGTATAGGCAGTTGTCCACAAATTCACATGTGCGACATTTTTGTTATCTATAGAAAGTATAGAATATAGAAATTGATTTAAATTTTCATAAATTCATAAATTTTATGGATATAATATTTACTCATTAAATATGATATTTTATCCATTGATTTATTCTTATGATGAAATAAAAAATTCATCATTCATAGAGGCTTAATTTTCATAGTAAGCGAAATGAAAGTTTCATTTTTCTAAGGAAAAGTGGAATGGTATATAATAGTTAATTGAAAAATATTTAATAAATTTAGTGAAAGTTAAAAAAATAATTATATTATAATTGGGGAAATAAATTGATGAATATATAGTATAATATAAACTAGAAAAAGGATTTTAAATATCATTATACATACAATTATGAATTTCATTTATTCTGGGAAAACATCTTGATTTAAAAAAGATTTGGAAAATATAATGATTTTAGAGGATAAATATTGGGGGAATGATTAGTTTTTATATAAATTATGTATAATATATGTGTGAATTATAATTTTTGATTTAAATTTGGTGGGGTGGTTATAGGATATATTTATAATTGTAGGAATTGTTTTTTATAAATATTCTATACATTATTTAAAAGTCAAGTGATTTTCCAAGGATGATGGCTACTAAAGTGAAGAATAATTCTTATTTTAGGAGTGTCGGTTGGTTAAAAATATCCTTAAAAATATAAGATAATTGTTTGATATATTTATGAATTTGTACCATAACTAAATGTTTTACAATAATTTAATTTTACCATGGAAACTATTTCTTATACACTGTAAATAACTATCCTACTATTTATATTAAATTTATTTATGATTTATTACATAAAATTCTAAATAATAAAACTCCAAAGATCGAGAGGTCTTTTTTCATGAGAAATTAGGAACATTACATAAAAAGACAATACATTAAATAAAAAACATTTATTGAAAATATAATTATATTACCAAAAATTTCTTCTTACACAAAACTGCATGGGATAACCTAAGGACATAAATAAGAAAGGGCTGAGATATAAACCCTTGTAAGGGAGAAAACAAGGAATTACAAGAAGAAGGCAAGACATGTTAGAAAATAAGAATATCAATGGAGAATAAAATGAACATGAATATAAAGGCATGATAAATCATGATAATTATAATATGGAACTATGTCAATAGACAACAACACCATATCATCCTGATGCATGTCTCATTTCCCATTGAGAGTATGAATCAAATCTCATTGCTCATGATGTAGCATGAGTTACCACCCATTTCACATGAGGTAGCTTATGTCAACACCCATTACACATGAATTATCATGTGTCAAAAACCATTAAAAATGAATTAGAATGATTAAAAACCAATTGAAAATTAATTATCTTGTGTCGAAACCCACTTAACAAGTTGTATCATGATACTAAACATTACCCAATGTTTTAGAGTGCAATTAGGGTGCACCCTTCATAATGATTCCAATCCCTTGTTTAAGTGTGTTGTATAAATCATATAACATGCATTCATCCACATAATTAGTTATTGAAAGATAATATAATTTGAAATAAATATTTGTAAGTCCCTAATAAATTTTTATATGAGATTTAAGTTGAATACCCTTGATGGAGAAATGGGTATGTTATTCACTACATGATAGAAAATTGTAGTGCAATTTTGACTGAATGACAATGCCAAATTGATATTAATAAAATGGAATGAATTGAGAAAAAGGGGAATATAATAATTTAAAAATGAAATGGATTGTAAGTGGGTAGGGATGAATATATCATAACATAATAAAATGGAAATTAAAGGGAATATCACAATTGAGGTGATTCATAAAAAGAGATGAGATAGAAATCTGTTATTGAATTTTCACATACTTACAACTTATGTAAGGTTCCAAATGGCGGATGATAAAAGATGAATAATTGAAATTACATAAAATAAATTATAGGTAATATATTTTAAATTTTTTAAAATATAAAAAATTAAAATTAAAAAGTCTACTTTCAAACAACATTATTTAACAAAAAAGAAAAAAAGGAAGGTGAGGATCCCTTACATGGATGTCTGACACAAAGTATTTGGATATGATTCTTGGGAGATTGTGGGAACATTAGGAGGAATTTAAGGAGTATAGGACAATGCTTTAATGAGATTAAAGAAGAATGAGTGAAGGAAAACTAGATCTAGATGGGTTTATATTGGAAAATAGGGGGATTTATTTATTATTTTCATTTTGGACACTACCCAATATAAAAATTCAGAACCAAAAACCATCCCATGGATTTTTCTCCATGTTTCTAGAAGAGATTAGTGGTAAAAATTATTTTATATGGCCATGAGCCGATGATATTAGAATATTTCCCCTTCTTATGTGGATCTGAATCACACTTTCACTGAAATAATTCTAAAATTTTAAAATATATTATAAGTCTTGGATTATTCATTATGGAATTTGTAAAATAAATAAAATAAATCAAAAATAATATTATGTTTATGTTTACACATTTTTTTTCTGAATATACCAATTATAGTTTTTCTACATCATTTTTCTTCCATTATGATGTCATAAAAGACACATTATATTTATACGGTATTTAAGTTTTACCCAAAAATTACACTCTCTCAGAAAATTATGAAAAATTCAACATTGGAATGTTTTGATTTCCTAATTAAAAAAAATATTGATTTTATCAATATAATTTCCAAATTACTTAAATATTTATATTTAATATAAAAACTATCTTTTATTGAAAATTGGCGGGTTTTGATAAAAATAGTTTTCACATTACATTTGATTTCATTAAAATTATATGATCATTTAAATATCATAAAAATAATTTAATAACAATATTTTATTAAATTTTTTTTCAAAAATATATTAATTATACAGAATATATTTTTTAATTATATCTAAATATTAGCCGACAAATCTACTTGTTCATTATAAATATTAGTAAAATTAACAATAATAAGAAAAAAGTGTATTCATTATTCTAAAATAAAAATAATTCACACATTCATAATTTAAGGTTCTTAATACATATATGTTTATTATACTAGAATATGCACTAATACTATTGTGTTCGATGGTGGGGCTTTCATGGGGTCATTCGGTGAACATGGTTTGGTTCATGATCTTGGTGAGCTTGAACTTCTTTTGTAAATAGATTTTCTCATTTTTATGTTGTTGGCTATCTGCATGAGATTACTCTATGAAAAATACCATAAATGCTATATCCCTCAATATATATGATAAATTGGCTTCATAGGGAACGATCCTACTAGTTAATGCCATCACTTCCTTTGTCTGTGTCAAAAGGATTTTTCAAAATCTAATATTAATACATGTTATGTGATAAATATTCAATGATTATTTTATCGTCGGTAAAGATACGTAATGGTCATTAAAATCATATTTTATATAATAAACGTTCATGTTCTTTCTATAATAATTTCACATATTATGACCTTAAATTAAATCAAAATTGGGATTTTATTCATAATATTTCAACTCGTTACATTGTAGATTAATTTTATCAATAAATATTAAATAACACTATTTAAATAAATTTATTTTAATTATTTAAAATTTAACAAGTTTTTTATTAATTATTCTGTAAAATATTTAAATTTATAAATAAATATTAAAATTTATAATAATGAAAAAAATAATTTGAATAATTTTTTCTTAGGTTTTAAAATTTCTATTATAGTTTATAAATCATTCATCATTATTTATATCATTAATTTTACATATTAAATATATTTTTAAAAAAAATTATTTTCATAAAAATTATTTTATTAATTTATTATTATGATTTGATAAAAATATTAGAATTTTTAATCGCTATTTTTTCAATATCTGCATAAAAATAATTCTTTTAGAAAAATCCAAAAATTTCATCATAAAAAAAATATTATTCAAAAAAATGTTATTTTTTTGATTTGATATTATAATATTTAGGATTTTAAATATTAAATTTTAACACAAAAATACATTGAATAATGTTTTTATAATAAAACTTAAATTATCCAATATTAGCTTTTCTTATTCTTATTGACAATTATTTTAAAATTAAATTAGGGTTACTATAATATTCATGTCAATAATATATTTTATAATCAATTAAGAATAATATAAATAGTTTCTCTATATAATAATACATCGTACCTAGGAATCCAGTTTTAGAAAAAATACATTTTAACGAAATTTTATTCTTATTTATTGTGTAGTAGTACTAATTGAATTTTATAAATGTATTAATAAAAAATTACAAATTATTTTTCATTAAAATATTAAACTTAAGTCTATTAAAAATATAATATTTAGAAATATCTTTTTTTCATTAACAATGAAATGTTTATATCATCAAAATCTCTAATTACATAACCCCTAAAGATCTCAATGTAATACCCAGTATAATATATTCATGGGAGTTAGTCACATTTGGACATTCATCTAAGATGGATATCAGGGATATATAAACTTCTGTGGACATCAATTATCAAATTACTGCAATCAAATTAAATATTTTGGATTTTAACTTGGGATTGGTATAGGGAAGCACATAGTAATGCTACATACTTTCTGATGACCAAAAAATGAGTTTCGTATGGAATAATTCTAATATTGGATTTTATTTCATATATATCATATATTTATTTCATAATAATTTTACATATATATATAACAACTAATTTAATGGATACATTATAATGGTCAAATGATAAGACATATAATTGTTTTCATAAAAAAATGCTTCATGGTTTCATTTCAGTATAGTGCTTCATGTTGATAAATTTATTCAACATAATATTTATTAAAATATAACACTTATAAACAACTTATGGTGTTCCATTATACATATATTCAAAAAATAATTGATTCAATTTCAAATAGTTTTCAAAAATGAAAATTACTAAGGATGTCTCAATGATTTATATATCCAAAGATGAAACTTCCAATTTCATTTCTACCTTACCAACTTTAGTAAGACTAAAAAACATAATAGGAATATCGAATATATTAAATTTCTATGTAATATAATGATGTCAAAAAACCTCATGGTAGGATATTAATACACAGGAAATTGAATTATTTTGTCCCACTAGATTTTATTGTCAACCTCAAACTGATAGATGATCATAATTAAACTGGAAATATGAATTTTTCCCCTATATTAGTAATCAATATATAGTTTTTGAGGTGAAAAAATCCATTTAATAAATATAATCATGTTCTTTTAGTCTAATAATTATAATATTTTTATGATAATTCTTCCCACAAAATTTAACTTGGGATGAAATAACCATATAACATGATGTTTCAGTATCGGATCATTTTGCTGAAAAATTTATTCTATTACAAAACAGCTTTTAAATGCTAGACTAGAAATAACAATAATCTAATAAAACAAATACAGATTTATAGAAGAGATTATTATACCTTAGTTATGAAAATACACTTCACCAATGGTTATTTTATATGTTCTTCACGGTTCCCATGTCCATATAAGTATTTGAATTATTTTATTCCTGATTGTAATTTGGTTAGGGAATAGATTTTCATAATTCTCAAAATCCTTAAATATGAATAATTAATGTGTTTTATGAGCATTAGTTAGTGCCTTCATTCAATTAATTTTTTTAAGACCATATTATATCTCTTTGATAATCACTAGCTCAATAGTATTTCATTCCACACTTACAACATTTTTTTTGTTTGAGGAATTCCATTAGGTGTTGGTCAACACATTTGTAACGTATATGAAGTTGAATATTCCTTCCTCCATTATCAGTTTCACCATTACATCTATGAATCATAAACATTATATTCTCTGGTAATAATGTTATTTTATTTTGGTCTAGGTAGTCAGTTTTATCTTGTGGTAATAGGGTGAGAATAACCATAATTGTTTCCCACTATTTTCAACCACATTAGGTTTAACATTAATACAATCACGACATTACCTATCACATTTATTATTACAATGATATATCCAAGAATTGGATTATAAAATTAATGATATTTATTTCAGGGATAATAATACTTTACTCTATATGATATTAAAAAGAAAAATTATTAACAAATTTGGAATAAATCATAAATGAAATGTGTCCCAAAACATATGAATTTATTATTTTTAATCTATATTATTTATTTTCTATTTCTGATTATGTTCTAAAAAATTACAAAAATATTACACAAATTTTATATAAAGGTTCTTAAATTTAATATAAATCACAAAATAATATCAATTATGTGTGTTAAAATAGATGTTCAATTAGGATTATTAGTCACCAAACAGGGGAATTTTGAGTTAAAACCATATACTATTTTGAGGATTGTCACCCCTAGGTACATTTATGATTGTTCCTCGATCCAATTTTTTCTAGATATGTATTTAGTAAATAAGAAACCAAAAAATATTTGTATTACCAAACTATTAGAATATAAACATATAACTATTATTATAGAATGGGTATTTACTAAATTTCAATTATACCAATACTCAAATAATAACAGAAATAATCTCCTAAATATGCTAAAATATGCAATGATACAAATTTAGGCACACAGAACAATACTCCATGATCTTGTGATAAAATAAAAAAAATTTATATTATATCATTTATTAGTAGTCAATCAATGCATGCCAAACATTCATATATTTATTATAAATAAATATCACATAAAATAAAAAATTGGTATAATCCTAGGACCAAAAAGATCTTTTTTTGATATTAGATATATAAATTTACTATTGTGGTCATTATTTAATAATAAAAACAAAATAGATTAACTTCAATACATATCCCATAATATAGTGATATTCATATCCTAGGGATTAGAAACATAAAGAATAGATGTTCTTAATCACCCAGTAAGTAAAAAAAACATATTAATTTTACATGAAGGGTTAGATCATAAGCATATGTTAAAACATTATAATGGAAGAAATATGCTATTACAAAGAAAATACATAAATAATACATGTCCATATGTAATAATATAAATAATGTTAATATGACATGAATAAACTTTTACAATGGAATAAACTATTTATATAATTATCATGACCTAAAGAGTGTAAATATTGGCATATGATACAAATATATGTCATGTCATAGAAATATTTTATAATAATGAACTTTGTAAAAAACCTAATTATCCGAAAATATTAATTTTTGGTTTAGAAATAAAAATCCTATGACTTATAATGTAGTGATTCTATCTTTATATTCTGAGACATAATAGTGAAACGAACATCATAATTTACATCCCATTAGTTACATGATTATTTATAACTAGTGAAATTTTATTAAATAATCTTTCATAACTCAAGGACCATTTTTTTCACACAAGATATAGAACCGTAAACAGTGAAATCTAGGGATATTTAAGACCTCATATGTCTATATACATTCATATATGTATTTTTTTCATTTATTGCTCACACCATGAGAACCCATGGATGAAAAACTGATTTTATATATTTCTATAATGTATCACATAACATTATATCAATGGATGATAAATAGATATAAAAAATTCAATATCTGGAAAGGATTATTTCATAAAAATATGTTCAGGTTTATTCCTAAAACATAACACCATAAAAGATATATTTCTTGTTGTTAAAGTGAAAATTGATGTGAAAAGAAAACGATTCTTTAGAAAAATTTTAATAATTTGTCATAAAGTACAAGTTATAAGTAACTTTAAAAACTATATTTTTTAAATTTTATTATAATGAATCATTAAAAATTTATTTAGGAAAAATAATTAAATAGAATCCTTAATGGATAAAAAAATGGTTTTTTCAAATGAAATGTGAATTGGAATATAAAAAATATAACTATGAAAGGAAAAAACCCCTTAAAATATTAAAGCTACCTATATTGAAACCCCCATCATAATATGAAAAATAATTCATCCATTATAAAAGAGTTAAATAGAGATGTTAAGATAAAAATAAAATAAAATATATTTACATTTTAAAATATGAAATGATAATATTTGAAGAAATACTAAATATTGATAATGAAGAAAATGGTATTAATAAGAGTGTATGATATTTAATTTGAAAATTTTCAAATTTTATATTGGATGAATACAATAAAATAATATATATATGTGAGTATAATTTTAATTTCTACATAAAATATAGGAATATAAATGTAATGCCATCATAAGATGGAAAACAATCTATTGATACTATATGAATATATGAAAAATAATGACTCAATATAAAGTTGTGTCTAGAAATCCTCATATAAAAGTATTAGCACTTGAATAAAAATAAATCAAAAGATAAATAAAAATGGATTTTTAAATATCATGAATTTAAAAAAAATTATGGTTAAATTAATTTATAAGTATTATTTACACCAAACATAATTAAATAATGAGTGAATATGGATTATATATTAATAAATGAAAATTGAGACAGGAAACCACTTATGGATTCAGTATCCTAAAAATAAAATATTATTTTGTGATAAAAATAAAAGATAAAATTAATTAATTTGATTAAAACTAAATTAAAGAAATAATATTTGAAACAGGAAGTACAGATAACATATAAACAAAATTTTGTTTATAATAAAAAAAATGTTTCAAAGCGGGATATTTTAGATGAAATTCCTAACATTTTATTCTGAATATTCACAAAATCTATTTAAAATATTATATAATAGTCGTAAATATATTTACAATTTAGATTATAACTATATAAATATATTTTTTATTTATGATCCTTTAACTATAATCAATCAGCATACACTCATTAAATTGATAATAAATTTTTCCATTATTAGATTATCGTAATTCCAGTTTTCTCAAGAAATATATGAAATATCAATGTTGATTTCCATTAATTAATATAAATTTCAAGAATAAACGATTATATAAATAATATAATACATTTTATATAATGATTTATAATAACATAATATTTTTTTAAGGAGATTTATTTTCAGGTTTTGTGAAGATAGAAAAATGTAGAGTTTTTTGGTAATTTTGTATGAATTAATGATAGTATATTACAAGGATTTAAATATTAATATAAACTATATAAAACAAAAAATAATGTATTGAACTTTATTTAAATGAATTAAACACATTATTATAAACATCCATGTATAGTGTATTTGAAAAATTAAATAAATTATTCTATAGAGGAATTTTTCATCAAATATATGTATATTGGTAAACAACAACAATGTATAGAACATTGTATAAATTTTTTAAACATGTTCTTATAATCGTCCCCATAAATTTTTAAAGGTGTGAATCATTGTTTCATAACCTATATATTTAGATGATTCATACATCTACTTAGGAGTAATACTACAGTGTCTCACACATTGGGTGAAGGAAATCAGGCCACAGACCACCTTGGTTATTTGATAGCCCATGTTTCTAGCATTTTTTATATTATAGTATTTACTCGTTAAGCCCTCAGGGGGTTAATATAATAATATTAGATTCCATGGGACAATATTTCCTTATACCTCCATAAGAAATTTTTCTATTTTTTTCTATATACTCTATTTTTCCTTCCTTAATAAATAAATACTAATGATGGTGATGACCTAAACATGGTTGTTGTTTGTGTTTTACATTTATTGAAAAGAAAGAGTAAATTGATTAATATTTTTTATGAACATAGTTTTAAAAAATTATATATATTAATTAAAAAAATTAACTACAATGTTAATACGATGATGATAAATAAGACATTGTGTCCTTGGTTTCGATTGTCAAAACAAAACATGGATTTTGTAAAAGTTTTTCAATGGAAAATGGGAATGGTAAATAATGGTTGTTACATAAATATAACAAAACAATAGTATAGTAATAATTCTAATTATGTTATATTATACTTTTTAAAAAAAATTTATGAAGATGTAGAAAAAAAGAAATGAAATAATGATTATATTGGGGATTATATATATATATATATATGAGAATTTCCTTAATTCATGAAACGATCTGGTTTTAGAATGGATTTGGGGAATATACATTTAATAAAATTCAAATATAATGGGAGATTATTGTTTTTTAAGGAAATTTGGAATAATATACATAATAATTATAATTTATTCATTATCTTAGAAGGGGTATGGGAGGGTATTTTACAAGTTAATAAAATTTCATTTTTTAAAATATTCATAACAAAATATTAAAGACATATAATTTTCAAGGAAATTTTTCTCCAAAAGTATTCAATAATTGAGAGGGTATGAGTATTGGTTATGAAAAAAACCATAAAATATAATTATGGGATAATCGTTTGAGGTTTTTTATAATTTTCCCCTTAATTTATCATTTTACAAAAATTTACTCTTATTATTTTAACTATTTTTTAACCTCAACAACTAATTTAAATGACCAAAAAACGAAAATAAAAATATTAAATAATTTAAATATTATTATTGAAATTATTATATTCAATTTATAAAAATAAATTTCTAAATGTGATTATATATTATTTTAAAATAATATAACTATAAATCATAAAAATTACTTTTTGAAGTTTTTTACATAGATCCCAAAATGACTATTATTGGTTTCTAAATTAACATTATTGTATTATATTTACAATTTTACTTATTTAAAATATAGATTATTTTAAAAAAGTATTCATTAATCTAAATATATTCTAAGATTCCAAAGAATTTATATTTTTCATGGTATTTATAAAAAATGATTTATCACAATCTATCTAAAAATATTTTATTTCATAAAAAAACATATATTTCTTCAAAAGTTAATATTATAATTAATAATACATAAAATATGTTCATTTTTAAAATTAATATTGAAAAAATTAGAAAATTAACATATAAATGGAACAAATAGTGGCATTGATTTTATTGGATGAAATGACCTTTCAAATATTAAATATTTTATTCTAATTTTCAATCAATTTATAATTAGTCTAATATTAACATATCATTAACATGAAAATATTTTTCATCATCTTTTAAACATAATATACATAATTTAATTAAATAATTATGAAAATCTCTTAAAAAACAATTTATTGTAAAAATAAAATTATAATCATAAAATGATTATATATGTTCATTAGCTATGATATTTGTTTTTTATAAATTAATTAGTATTAAAAATAAAAATATTTTACTTAAAATTAGAAATATGATAAGTGTAAGATACGTTTAATATATATATATATATATTAGGTTAATAATTATATATTTATCTCTTAATGACTTCTACATATTAAGGCACTTGAGATCTCTACATAAGACCAAAGGACCTGATTATATCTGTAGAAAGTTACCGGTGGTGGATCAACTAAGATAGATGTAACACACTGATATTTTTTTAATTATATTTTTTCTTCAATTTAATTTAACCATTGTGAAATATTTCATTTAACATAATACTAAAAATTGTTTTATTTATATTAAATCACTATTTTTGGATTGATTTATACACAACACTAGGTTAACCATGCACTTCAAACAAAATAAATTTATTCTTTATTTACTTAGAACACGAAGTTAGCTAGTATAACACGTAACAATGACTTTCTATGATGTCTTGCGTAACACGCATGACAATGTTTTATGAAAAAATATTATAATATTAAAATATTTTTATTATACATAATCATTTACGACCTACAAGTTAAAATAGTATTTATGAATAGTATTATATAATTTATGATAATATATGGTTTACCCAAATATAAAATGTATTCATAGGTAACCAAATAATTATATTTGAATATGTAAACTGGTTGAATATGACGAAAAATATTAATATTTGTATGGTCACAAAGCTATTTTACAAAATTAAATTATAATAATTATAATTAGTGAATGGTAATAATATAATATATATATATATTATATATTCAATCAAATATTTTTGGTATTCATCTAATACATTGGATAGACATCATATAAGAACAAACAAAATTTCATGTATAAAACCTATATTTTTTTTTAAAGGTAATTTTAATGCCTTTTAATGGACATCCCATTTTAAATTATATTTTTAGAGGTTTTATAGATATAATATGATAAAACAAAATAAATTATAAATAGAAACATAAACATTTGTTTATGAAATTTTTTATTATATTTTTGTATAGTTTTATTTTTTAATGAATAGTTAAAAATACTAGATTTTTTTCAAAACTATTTTATAATACAAATTATTTAAAACGATAAATTATATTTGTGGTTTTCAAGTATAATAAAATAATATTTCTATCAAATAATTCATTTGATATCATTGTACCCAATTTCAAATTAACATTGGATATAATAATTTAGTACATTTTTTATCAATTTTTTACATTAATAATTTGTAGTGTCGTCCAATCTATGGGATTAATTATAAATTAATATATTCCAATTATGTAATTAAAATTTATAAAAATTTATTCCATATTTAGAATAATAATAATTTAAAATGTCTATTAATGTAAACATATATTTTTTACTAAAATTTTTCGTGAATGTGATTAAGATTAATTACATCAGTTAAGGTAAAATTAAGCATAACTAAAGACAAACCATTAAAATTAAGGCCCAAAAAGGCCTATAACCTTGTCCAACACCCAGTTTTATGGATATTAATCGGTCATTAACCAACTATTATTGATTTTCGTATATTCATGATGAATTGTTATAGGTAAAATGTGAGTACACCTATATTTTTTTAAAAAATTCCAAGTGTGTCATTTCCCTTCCTTGTAAAAGGCCAACACCTCTCCCTCTTTTTCACACCTCTAAACCCACATTGGTTAATACATTCCTTATTCAATATAAAAAAAAGATCCTGATCATCATTCATGAGGCCTCCATTTGGCTAAATAATATTCCAAGGAATCCCTTTGACACAAAACAAAATGAGTTACCCCATTAAGAGGTAATACCTTCTCTCATATTCCTTTCATTTATTTTCCTTCTCCACCTCCTCCACTATGTTTATTCGATTATTGAATATTAAAAACAGATTAATTAACTAAATATTATATTTTAATTATATTGTTTTTACCTACACTTACACACACCACAATCTAATGGGTTATGAACATACAATTTATTTGGACGATGAAGTTTTGCCTCACAAAATGATGATTGTTCAATTTTACGTTCAATCAATCATGGTGGAAATTATAATGGAATATAAATTTATATATATTATATATTAAATATATTATGTATTTATGATTCTATATTCATTTTTCAAAACATAAATATCTAAATATTACTTTTTCTAAATACAATAATTTCATTAGAGGAAGGGTGTACTAACACCCCCTCAAAGTGATGTGATTCGTTCACACACAACCAAAATTTTAGTACGGATCAGTTTACTGAACATATTAAATGAATATATAATTATAATTATAATATAATTATTTTATATAAATATATACATATATATGATTTTTCTTCATTATTTCAATACAATAATAATTACAGAAACAACATCCATGCATACGTATGACTTACCATCTCCATGAACTGTGTATTGCATCTTTTAGTTATATTTAATTTATATTATTATAATAAAAATATAATGGATATAAATAATATTTAATAATTTATTACATTATGGAATCAAGATATATTTATCATAATCAACGATATAACAAATTAAGACACTTATCAAGAACAAAGGGTATATTATCTGAAGTGAGACCTTAACAATAGATGGTTAACAAGATGGAAATATAAGGTTGTAAGAAGACCATATTGGATATTAGATATAATAATATGTATCTGCAAAAGATTTTTAAGGAATTTATATTTTATTTACCAGTGGATTGACCCAGTATAGAGAGATTCAAGACACAAGGTAAAGAGATTTCATCTATCTTTATTATTTCCATGAGATACAAGATATGTTCACCACTCTTTCCTATTGTTTAGTGTATGTACTAAACAAGTATTTAGTCTATTTATATTAAACATAAATTTATACATATTTATACATCCATTTAATGAAATTTCGTTCATGGTTTTTAAGATTCAAATATTACCCAATTGGTGAAATATTTTTGTCTCAATTTTCCTTCTCTAAGACACATGTTTTATTATGCACCTAAATTCTGTTTTATGGTGTATATACTTCCATTTAACTTATTATATCATGAAAATACTTATTTTAATGACATTTTATGTTTCATGTAATTTTCATTTCATACATGTTTAATATGATCCCAACTTACACTCTTATATCAATTTATTGAGACAATCTCAATACATTTCAGGATTTTTTTTGTTTATGCTTCCTTTGATGAAATAATTAGATATATATCTCTGAAAAAATAATAATTTTTTATATCTTTTTTAATTAATGATATATTCATGTATTGGTACCATTATTCTCTAATTTGTTATATAATATACTAAATAATGTGTTTTTATGATAGATCGACTTTATCCTCTTTTCATTCGGAAATATGATTTTATTTAAAACCATGTCTTCAAAAATGGTTTTCTAGAAACATTTTACAATTATACATTAATGATTAAAATGAATTTTTTTAAATTTTATCTTTTACAAATCTCTTTAACTAAATATTTTTCTCAATTTACAATCAATATATTTTTCTAACTATTATACCAAATTAAAGGAATGTTATTTTTACCTTGTACGTATTTATCCACAATTGTTTCTTTGATGATTAATTTGAAATTATAAAAGGTTATTTTTTAATAAAATGTTTTCAAATGTTTATTTAAAGGAAATTTTTTTAAAACAATATTTCATCGTTCTTTATAAGTATTCATGGGAAAAAATTTCAAATTTTTTTTAGGAATTATTAATTATTTTTCAATGTATTTTCATAAAAATGGGTTTCAAAACATATTTACTCTACTTTAATTTGTTTATGAGTAAAATAGTTTTAATTTTTTTTCAGAATTTATTTTTATTTTTTCGATGATATGTTGAAATATATTGTTTTTTAAAAATTTTAAATAACAATTTATAAGTTTTCTTTAATGAAATATGCTTGAAAAAATTATAAATATTTATTTTAAAATTTTCAAAGTGTTTTCAAAGAAAAAAATTTTTAAAAAATTTTGAATATTATTTTTTAAAATCTAAAGGAAAAATGTTTTCAAATAAAAATATTTTATTAAAATAAAATTATTTTAATAAAATTATTTGAGTTATATGCAACAAAATTTTAATCATACGCAATAAAAAAACATAAATTTAAACATTCTACACATATAACACATAGGTTTTATTACATTACACATAATAATGACATTCTTAATTGGCTTACATAACACGAATGACTGAGTTTTAACAAATAAAAATATTTTATTAAAATATAATTATTTTATATAATAAGATATAACATAGTAGTTCAAATAGTGGTTATGAACATTATTAACTACATTATGAAATTATATATTGTGGAAAAATATAAAATGAATGAATTTTTTTCCAATTAATTATAAATTAGTATGAAACATAATTGAATATAATAGAAAATATTAATATTTTTATGCTCACAAAAAACTATTTTTTGTAATGTTTTTTTAAAAACGTTTTAATTGATAACCCACACTAAATAAAATTTTGGTACTTTTATTGATTTAATATCTCAAAATAAACATTATATTTTTAAGATACCACAAAAATTATGTTATGATAATTTTTTGGTATTTAACTTTAAGGTTTAATTTTATAATGAATAGATAGAAATATTGGATTTTAATTCAGAACTAACTTTCCATTTAATTTATTTATAAGAATAAAATATATTTTAAATTTGTTTAAATTGATTATTTGAGTTATTTTAATCAATTTATCCAATCGTGATCATTATAACCAATTTCACAATTAAAATTACTTTAAAAACATAGATCTCTTTTTATATTTTATCTCTAAAAACCTGCAGTGTCATACTCTCATAAAGATTAATTTTAAATTTATTTATGACAATTATATGATTGGAATTGCGAAAATTGAATAAATATTCTTAATCAGAATAATTTTTAATATCTAATAAGATCAACTTCTTTTTTGACCAAAATTATTAGTGAATATAATTAAAAATTATTAAATCGATTGAGGTAAAATTAATCTTAACTAAGGACTAGATGCTACAATAATGACAAAAAATGACCGAGAAACATGTCCAAAATCTATTGGATTTCATTAAATATTATATAAACCTTCTAGTATTTAGTTAGGTTGTTTTTTGTGACTTTTTTATGTAAAAACGTGGGTACACCTAACTTGTTTTTAGAAATGCCAAGTGTTTCATTTCCCTTTTCTATAAAAGGCCACCACCTCTCCCTCTTCTTCACATCTTTATAACCACTTAGGTTATACCAATATTTTCCCAACACACATAAAAACATCCCAAAATTTCTCTTTTAATCCTACCTTTTGACATTAAGTCTTCCAAGTACGTCTTTTTTCTCAAACCCAAACGAGTTACCCGATTAAGAGGTAACACCTTCTCTCAAGCACCTTGGTTTTATTTTCCTTCTCCACCCCTACAGTCTCTTTATAAAATTATTGTATAAAAAATTTATTCTATGTATACATGGATGATTTTATGATAAGTTTCTACATATAAATACACTCCCACCCATCTAACGGGTAACGAACAAACTCTTTATGTGTATGGTGAACTTCTTCCTCACAAAACAATGACAATTCAATTTTCCATACCGCCACTCATTGTGGAAAATATGATGGAAAATGTATTAATATATATTATATGATATATTTATTATTATTTTAATTTTATATATTCCTTTGACAAAATATATGTTTTTAGTTTACATTTGTGGTAAATATGACAATTTCATTTGATGATGTCTGGAATACCACCCTCTCAAAGCGATGTGACCCGTTTACACACTACATGAAATGTATTAAAGATTGGATTAGAGAAATTATATGATATATATAACAATATAATTATACTAGAATTATATTATATACATATATATATATATATTCAATTTTTTTCTTTCAATATGACAAAAAAAGGAAACAACATTTTAGTATACCTACAACATACCATCTTCATCAATAGTGTATTCATTTGGCACGATTATATATTATATTGATTATTATAATTCAAATATACTGGATTTGAGTGATTGTTATATCCTTTTTTATATTCTGGTATAATGATATAAGTATAAGGACCAACGATATGAAAAATTAAGACATATTTGAAGAACAAATAGAATGTTATCCGAAGTGAATCCTTAAAATATGGTGGATATAAATATGATAACATAAGGTCATAATAAAACAAATAAATGGTATTATATATAATAATATGTTTTTGTAAATTATTTATAATTACTTTTTATCTATTATACATGTTTTTAAATGAGTATGATGAGTGTCATGATTTAAGGTAAGGGGATTTTATCTCACTTTTTATTTCCTTGAGTTACATGTTATGTTCTCCACTTATTACTTTTGTCTGGTGTATGAACTGACCATAATTTTATTCTATTTATCTTATACATAAATTTATGGGTATCAAAAATTCATGTTTTTTATCTTACTTTATGGGGTTTATGTTTCAAATGATTCCAAGTTTGAGAAATTGTTTTGACTCAGTTTAACATCTTCGAGACTCTTGTTTTGTTATTTATCAAAATTCTATTTTGATTTTTATATTCTTTAATATAATATATTATATCATGAATTTTACTCATTTAATTATATTTTATGTTTCATTTAGTTTAAATTTCTTACATTTAGAGTATGATCCAACATTCCAATTTATAAGAGTTTATTTACGAAATCTCATAACTCTTCATGATTGTTTTTTATGATTCCTTAGATGAAATATTTTGATGCATATCTCCCGAAAATCAATTAATTTTATTATACTATATTTTTTAATGATATATTCATGTATTGATACCATTTATATACAAATAATTTCAATATCCTTTGACATGTTTTCAATTAAAATGGTTTTATAAAAAATATTGATTTATTTAAAAGTTTTAAAAGTAAATTTTACATAAATTGTTTTCAAAATATTTTCAAAATTTCATTATAATTATTTTTCAATGATATGGATTCGAAAAGGTTTTCATGATTTATTTTAAATTTTTTAAATTGTTTTCAAATAAAAATGTTCTTAAAATGACTTCAGTCTAATTTTTTATGTTTTAATTGAAAATTGTTTTAAAAAGGTTTTCATGTATTTCTATATGTTTTTGGAGAATTTTATAAGAAAAATATTTTATATGGGTTTTATTTATTATAAAAAAAATTTCTAATAAGAGTGGATATTTTCATTAAGAATCTATTTTTAAAGATATTTAAAATTATTTTCCACTCAAGAATACATCTATTGATGTTAGACATTCCCCTCTATGAAAATATCTAAAGGTTTCATTCATTTTCTTTCACCAAATGTGTCATTATTAATGCAATGGTATTTATAAAACATGTTTCTGTTTCAAAGGTTATATATTTATGAAATTCATTTATCTTTCACAGTTTATGTGTTTATGAAATCTATTTTTATTTCATGGGTAATATGTTTATAAAATCTCGTTCCAATTCATGAGTGATATATTTATGAAATCTATTTCCCTTCCACGGGTTATGATTTTGATGAAAGTATTATGAAAACTCTATATTTTTCAACATTTTATTATATGATTACATTAATTGATACTTATTTCATTTCATGGGTTATTATATGATTGTTTTTGATTTTATGGTACATGTGTGTATGATTTCATTAAGAGACTGGTGAGACCTATATCACCCTACAATGCATTGGGTAATGTTTTTTATCTCATGAGATAAACTAATATAGTAATGGTAATGATCCTTGACTACTAATAGGGCCATAGGGATGAACCATGACAACCAATATAGTATGATGAGTAAACTCATTCAACAAAAATGACCTTGGGAGTGAATCGTGACTACCAAGATGGTATTGGTAGTGATCACATACTACAAATATAGTCTTGGAAATGATTCATTAGCTACTGTGAAAATCAATATATATTGTTATATATCTACCAAAATCCCATGTGTTATTCCTCTATAGTGATTTCATGACTTATTATCTTAGTTCTCTTATAATCTATGTATTATGAATTGAAAATATTTATTATGATATCTAATATACATGTTATGATTTCCAAATGTTTTTTCTCATGTTTTACACCATGTTTACATGTTTTTCTAAAAAAATTATTTAGATTTATTGAGAAAATGATCTCACACCTTATTATGTTTCCTTTTCATTGGTTATGAATAAATGTTTTTTAGAAGTACTAAATGTGTATATATTTGTAGAATATTTAGAAGATATTTCACAATGATAGATGATTTTTTTCCAAGTTTCTAAATATAATCAATTATTCTAATCATTAGGAACATATTATTTTAATATAATATGTATTTATCTAAAATGGTGTAATAGCTATATATGTTAGGACTCTGTTTCTATAATAGGTCTCTTTAAAATATCAAATAGCCTGAACTAATATAAATATTAATTTAACAGAAATGTTAATTGTTGGAGTTTGGATTTTTCTTTGTATAGGTACAACCCTATTTATACTAACCCACTTTTAAGCTCATAAAAAATAAGTTCATATAGAATGGCTTACAAATTAACTACCTTTATTTTTATTTGTCAATTGATTTAATTGTATAATTTATTTAATTTATACAAACTAATGAAGAAAGTAAATTATAATGTTAAAATTATTGTAATTATAAGTTTCTGATAGTATAATTTATCTTTATTTCATTTAATTTTGGTTGTGTTAGTGGATAACTCTATATAACAATGTTTTTTAAAGAAAACAACATAATTAAATATCAACATATTGTAATGAATTCACAACATAGTCTCAAAACAATATTAAAAAATGAACATGAAGGTCATAAACATCATGTTTTATTATAACCAAGCATGACCCCTATATGTATTTATATCACAAAAGAGATCATGTCCTAAAGTATACATATATATTACAAATAATAGGCTTTGAATAACATAAATAAAGACCTGATGTGATCTATCACATACTTTACTATGCCTTGAATGGGAAGTGCAATTTTTTTAGAAATCAATTCCATCTCCAACTGGGATATTGGAAAAAACATCAGAAACCCATGTTCTATATAGGTATCTATCAAGTTTACTAACTCATGTGGTTGTGGATATTATAGAATAAAAAATAAAATGTCTATGATAGTTTAATAAATTATAAACCTAATGGTTCTCATTAAATCTAAATCCACAACATGTCTAAAGAACTTAAATCTATCACCATATCAAATAAATAACTAATAGCATAACTACAACATGACAAGGCCAACTTATCCATCCAAAAAAACTAAAACAATATTTTTAATTTCTCAATTCAACATATAATTTAATTATGTCCAGATTTATGTTTTTTGCAACATCGTTACATTCATTATGTTATTCATTCATCCATATTTAATGTGAATAAATTCATTAACCCACACTTCATTCCACATCATTTACCTTTCAATTTTTCACACTCATTGTTGTATTTAATAAATAAAAATTAAATTAATTCTAACAACATATTAAAGTAAAAATCACTTTAAGACACATCATGTTTCCATTACAACCCACTAACAATTACAAACATATTATTTTCAATCCTTATTCCAATACACAATAACCTATAACAAGACTTCAAAAACCCAAATCCATCAAACGATAAATGAAAAAACATCTCTACCAAAAATGACTTCAACGACAAGAAAGACCACTTGCATTCCACATTACCAACAAGACCACTAAAACTATAATCATAAAAAACTTAATCCACTATTAAAATAACAAATCCACAAAACACCTCTACAAAATAAACTACATCCTTTTATTACCCGTCAAATCACAGTAAGAATACGACATGTACACCGATAAGATGAATAAAACACAAAAAATAAAACGAATAGAGATGAATTATCCTGTCACCAGATCCATCTCACCATAATGATAGGAAAACATTCTAGATATCGTGGAGCTATAAATTGAAACATTGGTATTGTGTTCACACAATATAGAATTCTTCAAACCCCACTTATTAATAATATCATGAATTATAAACGAATGTTGAATCAAACATGATACCTCATACATTGATCTACCATAAAAATAAATAAAATTTTCTTAAATATTAAAACAATATAAACTGGGAATAAATTAATAAAACACCCAAAAGAGTCATATTCAATAAAACTGACCATCTCAATTAAAAGCATAAATAATTTAAATTTTCATAAATGAAATTATAATACATAAAGGTGAATATATCACATAAACCTGTAATTATAAATTCTAAAAAATCTAAAACATGATGAACTTTATGTTACATATATAAACCAAAGTAAAAAAAATAAATGCATTAAAATGGTATAAAAAGTACATATAAACCCTCATATCCACCTTATCCAAACACATACATTAATGTGCCAAAATTAACCTCAATTAATATGGTCAATTCTTGGGAACCTAATAGAAAATATGAAATCCACACACAAATACACACACATGTCTGTATAAACAGTGTGAGAAATATATGCCTTGTATAATATCACAAAAGTTATTATGAAATTACAAAAACTAAATATATTTTTTTGTTATTATATTTATTAAAATTTTAAATTATGTTTTCCATATAACAAAGAATAAAAATTTAAATAACATGATTTAACATTTTCAAAAGAAATCCCATCCATTTTTTTAAAAAACCAGGGCAATATCCTAACATTGAAACAAAACTCATTGAGTCCATCAAAATAAAGATTTCAATATTCTTGAATAAAAATCATTTCTTCTATTTTCAAAAACATTTCATAACTCCGTTTATAAATCAAATATCAACATTTATTTAAAGCCCATAATTTATAATCAAATATTTATATTTTTTGAAGGTAATATGATCCCATAACCAAATAAAATATTAAAAAATTGGCACCATATTAATAATATATGATAATAAAATAACAACATACATTCAAATTGGGTTATCTCACTGTAGTAAACGATATGAGATAAAAATGATATATATCATGTGGTCTATAAAATTATAATCCACAATAACTAGTAATTATTGGGAACTCACTAGTTTCTAAGCTAAATAATATTAAACATCACATACAAAACACATATAATAGAGCTGAATAACCCTAGGTGAACTAAACATCAATCAACCTTGAGTTAACCTTTTAGTATAATTTGAAAAAATCCCTTTGCATAATGAAATTATTACTATAGAACTATTTATTTTGTAATTTTTTTAATGTATGGATACTATCATGTTTTATTTTTAGATTCATAGGATTCCAATAAAATCATTCAATAGTGTCAACTAATAAATAAGAAAATTTTCATCATAAATAATAAGAGAAAACCACATATTACCTCCAATAATTATCCCTTAAGCAACCCATTTCTCCTAAAATTGAACAATATCCTAATTATTCTTCATGGGATGATATTAAACATAATTAATAATAGAAAAAATACGTAAACAATGAACGGTATATAAATAGAAATTATAATTCTTATTGATATTGTTCCAAATTGCTCTTTATAATAGACATAAAATCCGATTACATTTTTTCATCCTTGAAAACCACTTATAAGAATGTATTTTGAGAACACTCAAATGGTAAAAGTATATAAATCGAATTTATATGTAAACACACTCCATTTAAATTATCATAAATTATTTAAACTATAGTTATTTCATACAATAATTCAATAAAATCCCTTAATATTTAAAAACTAAACTAGTGTCATATATCTCTTTAAATATATAAATTTATTTTAAAATTCATCTAGGGAACATAAAAGAACATTTCGAATTAATAACCACTTGATTTGATAAAAAACTAAAAACACATGAAAACACACGATATAAAAATTATTAAATCATTTAAAACTATTCCATAATCAAATTATGAGTGTGATATATATGTTTAAATAAAAATAAAAAAACGTAAAAAATATTTTATAATTCATGCAATTTGTATCAATTTAATTACACAGAAATAGGGATATCATTCACCCCAAAAAAATCTCCATCACTGGATAATGTACAAATGATAAAGTATGAACCCTCACAAATATCAAGATATAAAATTTCTAATATTAGAACAAAATCATACACTAGATTCAACAATAACTACCAATACAACCAAAGTGGAATGAAATATTGATGTAATAGAAGGGAGAATATAGAATATTTCCTTCTAATATTCTTAGAAACCAAAATATTATGGATTTAATTAGATGTATAATTATATAGAGAGATTACAAAGGGTTGTTCCTATGATTGTTGATGTAAGGGGGGTGAAAACAAGGAAAACACATATATAAATAAATTAAAGAGTTCAAAAAGTTAAAATAATAAAAATTAAATATTTAGAGAAGGAACATCCTAGTGTAACCACCATTTCATGGTGTGGAATGCATATTATTTTGTGGGAAAAAACTATTTTCTCATTTCCTATGTCCAAGTTGCAGTGTGACACTAAATAATGATGTGATGTTTCTTGCATGGGATGCCTGACATGATGTGTTCCTTAGCCGTGAAGACATTGAAGAAAAAACCATATTTTCTAGTTCGTGGTGTGGCATGAACCATATTTGACATGATGTAAACCATAACTGTAAAAATGACATGTTGATTCATAAGAACCCATACAAATAGGTCCTATCCATCATGGTCCTTCCACAATATCCCTTTTTGATAGGCCTCCCAAGACACCAGTAAAAACAAAAAATTATTATAAAAAATAAACAAAATTTCATAATAACTCTAAAATAAATAATATTTAAACGAAAATGTCTTAGTGTAGTGACAATTATCACTATAATTCCACTTTATCCCCCCAAGAAATTCATGGATGAAATTATAAATGATGAAATGCATAAATATAATAAATAGAATAAAAATTGTTGTAATGTCAAAGAAAAAAAAAATATGTGATAAAAGAGAATCACTAGCCCAATTCCAATTACTTTTCTTATAATAAAAAAATTACACAAACACCAACTAGTATCATCATGTACAATTTAATTCAAAACATTTCAACATGTTTATCAAAGATGATAATGACTTAATACAAGTCTCCCAACCATTTATACTTCATATAATATTGTGAAATAATGGATAGATACAATTGAGATAATCTTTATAAAAAAATAAATCTTTTTAATACAACCTTAGTGAAGAAAATTCTTTAATAACCATAATAACAATACCAGAAAACCAAATTCAGTAATAAAAAAGAAATAAAAGATAAATAATATTAAAAACCCATAATTTAATTTATTTAGTATATCTCAACGTATAGATGAGAAGAAAAAATCCATCCAAAAATTAAAAAAAAGGCATTAAATTTGCATATAACATTAATTCAAGGTGAAATATGGAAAATAACGTGGGACTAATATTTCAAAGTAGCCCCTTAAGATGAACCAGGATGACACCATAAAACATTTAGATATTAAACTGAGTACCAACCAAAGTATAATCTATAATTTATTATCAATTATCCAAATTAAATTAATATATAACCATTGTTTGTCCGGATTTATACACTATTAGTTAAATTGATTCACATAAATGAAATAATATATATGCAACATTAGGAATATCAAATAATGATGATTTATAAAAAACAAAATATCCCTAATGAAAAAAAGACTAACACATTATGCACAAAAATAATAAGAAAACCAATAATCCATTCAATTATTTTAATCATATATTGAAACAACAGACACGAATCCAAAAAGAATTTATCACAATGAATATTGTACTCACAATTCCCACATTTATGTACTAAATATAGTGACCTAAGAAGAATGGCCATCGATAATTAATAAATGTTCTAGAATAAAATGTATTTCAACAATAAAAACTATAAATAATTCAATTTTTTCCAGTTTGATGTATCAAATAACGTTATTATAAGATATTATATTGGCCCCACCAATCTGTTTAGTGCTTGGCCCGAGCAGAGTTTCAGAAGGGTTATTCCCAAAAAATGGGATGAATCAACCTAATGGCCATTAAAAAATGTTAAATTTATATATTCCATTAATACTATATTGGTATTTCTTAACTTAAATATATTTAACCATTAAACTCATTAAATAATGTTCTATAATAAATAAAGAAGGTTCTAATATAATCCGAGGAAAAATAAAAATATAAAAAAAATCAAAAAAATTATAATTCATTTTCTATTTTTGGGATAATTCCTCTAGTTTTCGGATCTGGTCAAACTATGGATGGGGTGGAAGAGTTTAGTTACTTCAACTTCATGTGTTATTAAAATTTATTATAGTAAAAGAACAACTTTAAATTATTTTTTATAATAGCATTTATCTAAAAGAGTGAGAAATAAATTATTATGCTAATTTTTTATGAAAATTATGAAAATGGATTCGATAGTGAAATTGGATCACATGAGAGTTGATCATGATATATAATGTAATTATGATTATCGTTTAATTTAGTTGAGTTTTGTTACTTTTTATGAGGATAATTTTTAGATGTAATCTATATTTTGTTTTTCTTCTTAGGTTTATGGTCATTGAATTTTGATCTAATGTATATTTGATCTATTTTGTGATTGATAATATTTTTATGATATTACACATTTATTGGTTTTGTAGCCTTTATAATATTTTTTTATTGTTCTTATAAAACATTAATTTTTTATAAAATTATGTTAAATATGTTTTTATAGACAGGTTTTGGGAATTGGTATGTGATTGGTTGATCATAGAAAACAATGGGCACATGCAGGGGTAATTATATTGAGTGCTCATAATTGAGACTATTCGGATGACATGAGTATTTTTTTCAATTAATAATATTAGTTTTAATGAGAATGGTTTTCTATTTGGTAATCCATTGATGGGTGTTCCATAAAAAATGTCCCATGTTTCCAACAATTTTACACCTTGACCTATGGTTAGAGACTATATTGTTTATTTTTAGGAATATTTTTTATTGGATTTAATCTTCCCAATTTAGTTGATTTATTATTTGAATATGATTTTAATCATTTCTGTTTATATTTTGGTTTTTTCCATTTTAGATATAGTAAAAAAAATTGCGATGATTGAGATTTTTTATACAGAAGTAATGATACTATTAAATTATTTTGATTAGAAGTCATAATTTTGGTTTTATTGTTTTAGTATGGGTGTCTTTTTCTTCACTTACTATTTTATTTGAATTTTAAATATTGGGGACATGTGTAAAAGTTATCCCTGATCGTTGAGGACTTTTATTCATTATTATTATTAGAATTTGTTTTATATATTCTTGATTTTTTTTGGTAATTCATTCCATTTCTTTTAAAGAGTTGTGTATTTTCCAACGCACATTTTCTGATTTGAAATTCATCAATTTTCTACAGAATCACCAGCCTTTTATATTGGGAGTGTGGTGATTTTAGTCAACCTATTTATTAAACCTTTTATTATGACTTTATATGGTAAAATTGACTTCGTGGGGATAATTGTGACACCACCATTTAACCATTTTATTTATAATCTCAAGTTTTTTTTTTATAATTTTGGGATACTTCATTAATATGGAGTGTTTTTGTTTTTTATCCTTTTACCAATTCAATAATCAATAGGTCATACTCTAAAATAGTGGTACATTCTATGACCATATGTTATCTTGGATTTTACATAAGTATTTGTTTAATGTTATTTTTATATTTTTTAATGTTTATAACATTTTGAAATTTTGATCAAGGGTAGGTTCATTCCATGAATGTAGATGTTATGTCAGGATATATAATAAATAACAGACATGTGATAATATCATGTCTTGTACTATGTGCATCACGACCATGACCATGAAAAATAATTTATCATTCATAAAATTTTTGTTTTTGAGGGTGTTATTCCATGAATGGGGAGGCGACACCCAGAAGGGTCCAATGATATTGGATCCTTTTCTTGAGATACTTCTTGACCAATTTCTATGTAGTGAATTAAAAACCATATTTGGAAAATTGAACTATAGTGTTTGAGTCATGAAGTTATGAGACCTCGATTAGTGGTGTTGTGGAACTACAAGATATAAATGGTGGTATGTTTATATATAATAGGAGATGCATGTTGTGACTTGTTTTTTTAACTTTTGAGATAAAAATTATCCATTCTATCACAATTTAATTTTACATGGGTTGGTCCTAACTTGTCATAATCTCTTATTTGGTCAACCCATGTATATAAGAAAATGTATTTTAACCTCCCCTGTTTTTCTTATGAACATTTCCTCATTAATTCTAATTTGTTCCTAATGAAAAATCATTCGTTTTTCATATCATAATGTATGTTCTTCATTTCCACTTGTTTTATGTTTTATCCAATTACCCTTAAATGTTTAGTGAAATAATTTTCTAGTTTTGGATAGGTATAATCACGGTGTTGTGGATTTTTAGTGGTGTTGGTTGATTTCGACTTATTTGGATTGGTTCCCCCATAAAGTTTGAGTGGTTTTCACTTGAATTAGGTAGGTGTATCTAAACAATTATTATGTTTCACATGTCATAAATTATATGTGTTTTTAAAAACAATTTTCCAACCATGTTCTATATATTTATATATAATAATAAAATAAGTGGGTTTTGAAATGTTTCAAAGGATTTATTATCATAGAATTGATGATTTAAATGAATATTTGTTTTATATTTTTAACTGAATTGTTTATACCGGCTTAAAATTTCATAAAAATACCAAATAGGCTAATTAAAATTAATTTTATGCTCAAAATATAGGTTTTTGATATGATTCGATTTGAAATGGATGTAATAAATGGTTTTTTTATTTTTTCGAATAGTTTTTCCTTCAGTTTTCAAATTACTCATAAGGGAGAATAATTATATTTTGAAATTGATGGATCATTTGTTTCTCTTCAAATGATGTTTTATTACATTGTTTCAGATTCAAAATTTGTTTGTACGAACAACTTAGAACATTATTAAGTGTTTGGTTGGATGGTTTTTCACACAAGTTCTGAAAACATTTCTTGAATTTCATATTTAGATGTTTTACACTTTTTAATTTGTAATTAAAATCTTATTGTAAATTTTTATTAATATAAAAATATTTTATTTCATGTGAGGTTGTCAGAGGTGATATTAATTTTAATCAATATTTATTTTTCGTATTTTTTGTCATATTTTTTATGATTTGTCACCAACACATTGAGTTATATAAAGGGAAATCTAGGCTGTTATATAGAAGACATGAGATGAGTGTATCCATTAGTTCAGATGATACTTTGTCTAGGTGATTGTTGCTCAATTTATTTAGGAAGACAAACTAGATTAGATTATATAACCTAAGGTGGGTAGATTATATGGAATGACTAATTAAAAAGGGTTAGCAGGATGATAGATATTTCCACATATAATTTTTGGTGATTAGATGTACTAGGTCTAAATTAGTTCATTTTATAGTCAATTCTGTTCCCATGATACATATCTAGTTATTGATGATGTCTTAGTGTTGATTTTTAATGCACAAATTATGTTCTCTTCACTGTTATTGTTTGGTATAGTGATGCCTTTTTTAATTTATATGTTCCTTTTTTTTGTGATTCCATGATATTATAGAGTCATTTAGTCATATGCTCTATTTATTTTATAATATGGATTAAATTTAATTTACATATAAAATATTAATTTCTAAAATTAATGAATGATGGAAAAATGATTTTTTTTGTTTATTAAGTCTCGAAATTAACCATATTAGAGGTTAAAAAGATGTTAAATATTATGAATGTTGGATTACACATATTTTAAATAATGATCATTGAAATATATATTTAAATAAATGTTAAATTTATGTAGATGGATTTGAAATCATGTTTTTAAAATTGGAAAAATAAATATTCCCACAAATGGTATACCATTTGTTTATGAAAATAGTTTTAATGGACTGTAATTGTTCAAATTATTCATTATATATGATATACCATAGTTACTAAATAGTATTAAAATATAATGTTATTAATTTTTTTATAAAATAAAGAATATACACTTTTTGATGAAATACTGTTGTGCATGGTTAGGTCACAATGTACATAAAAACTTATGTGTGTGTACAATCATTATGTTTTAGTAGAGGCAACCGGGTGTTGATTTCTACTTAGATATAATCAGGTTAATGCATTTATAGATGTTTATGATATTTTTATTGGTTATGGGTCACAATGGGATCATTGATAAATGAATAAATTTGATTATTTATTTATTTCGATGTATTTTAATTAGATAATTCTCCCAGTCATTGTGGGGTTTATTTCCCTAAATAATTTACTTGTCTAATGTATTTACAAAAAATTATATTTGATATAAATATGTAGTTTTTTATTAGGTTTGTCTCATTTATATATTTAACTTCATAATAACCATGATTGTATTATTTGTTAATTTGTTATATTTTATTGTAAATACATTGAAGTCCAACATATATTTACAACAAAAAAGGATCATTGTTAGTTTATGATTCTTTATTAACAAATTTATTTGGATAAAACAATTCTCAGTATTGTTTCCCTTATTCCAATAATATGGTTTTGAATCAACGTGAACTGGGAATAAACTTTTGTCCTCATAGAATATTATGTTGGGTACCTGTTTTTTGTTTCCCATAATGGTTCATTACATCACAAGATCAATTCACTTCAAGGGAGTTATTATTATTCTTTATTTAATATTCATAAAAACATTTATATTTAAACAACATCTCTATAAATTCTATATTCATATAAAACCAATTTATTAGAAACATTTATGTAATAAATCAGTAGAAAAAATGATTCTAACACATGATTAAAAATCTATATATATATATCATTATTAAAGTAACATTTCCGCAACAACATCAACCAATCTATCAAGTATAGCTAATATGATGGAAACCCTAAAGTAAATATGAACCAAAATTTTCCCTTCAAATTTAATTATTATATTTCAATTCATAAATATGTAAATTCAAATAATAAACCATAAAAAATTAAAATCATGATACATCGAAAAAATTCCAATTAAATAATATGTCTAAATTTTGAATCCAATATCTAAATATTGGTTTCATAAATCATTGATAAATATAATAATGAAACTCAATTAAAACACAACATAATGAATTCAGATCAACCACAAGGAAAAAACATGATAATTCAACATCAAATGATCAAAATAAATCCATGATAGCAAAATATTAATTTCTAAAGAAAATAGCCTAGAAATATATATAAAGTGAGGACAATAAAGTAGAGAATAAAATTTCTCCCTAGATTACAACAAGGTTAATCACATAGATCCATGGTCCAAGACTAATAAATGGGTGAGAAAGGATATTCAGTGTTTCACCATAGGTTTCTTTATTTTTGAATAAAGTCAATCAATTGTTAAAAAGTTGAATGTGATTTTAAATATATATCATATGCCGAAAATTGTGGAATAAAAAATGATGGGTCATGGCCATTACATCATGAGAATAACTCAAATTAATATATGAAGATCACAAAAAAATATCCATATATCTCCCCTTTAATAACCTGATACAATATTGATTGTAAACAAATCACGATTTAATAAAGTGTAATATCATATGAACCAACAGATTCCTTGAAAAAATATTATCAATTCAATTGATGATCAACATTATCCTTAGAAACAATTCATAGTTATATGACATGGAAATTCACTTAGACCCTAAAAATAGTATAAAAATAACTACCAAACACAAATTTTCTAAAAAATTAAATCAATTTGAACATAAAAATGTCTACATATTACGTTCAAAAAATAATAAAACGTATTGACTTCCAGTTTTGAATAGATAAAATTTCCACACTTCCAATTGTGAACAAACTATTTATTTATTCTTCCTATTCTGGAAAAATAAAATGTACAATCCTAACATTATTGTCTCATTATATATAAATAAACAAAAAATTCATTATAGGTTTTTAACAGAACCTAAATAAGTCATGGATTTATTATATATAACCCATATTATGGATTTATTGGGCTGAAACAATATCTGGGTTTTATTAGACCCCAAACGACTCATATATTTATCAAAACAAAACCACATTAGAGTTTTATTAGACATAAACCAACCTAGGGAACTATTAGACCCAAATAATATCTATGATTTATTATACACATACTATCTCATTGGGAAAAAGAAATCACAAGATTTCCATTCAAAAAATAAATACAACATAATAACAAGAGAAACATATTTGATGATAATTAGTTTCATATTATTTTTAAAAGGTATCGCCCAAATAGTCCTTAATAATGAAAATAAATGAAACGCTAAGTTAATTCACATAAAAAATTATTTTAGATCAACATTTATTGGTTAATTCTGGCTAAATTGTATCCAATGCAATTATACCATTAGGGATATAGATGATATTATAGTGAAATTCAAGTGATCCAATCTAAACATGACCAAAAAAATATATTAATCCCATGATTTAAATAATAGATCACACAAACAGTCACACAAGCCATGTATATTATGGTTATATTTTATATAGATTAGCTATATTAACATATGAATCTATATACATATTTCTATAATGGATATATTATAGATTTCTTTTTATATATTCCACATGTTATACTTTTCTTCATAACTTGGGGGGTGAATAAAAATAAGAAATGAACAAGCACAAATAGTATGTATGGGAATCTATATTATTAGTTCATGAAGGGTTATATATTAGATTTATATGAAAATGTCTTCATGAGATAAATTTCATATTAGAACGAATATGGAACAATAAGCATTGTCTAAATGTCTTGATATAAATTCCTGAAATCTCAAATGAACAAAAATATACAATGGAAAAATTGTGTGGAAAAACAAAAAAATAAATATTATTTGAGGAGAATAATTATAGGTACCATACAATGTTATAGTTTTATGACATAAACAAAATAATAAATACCATATTTCAATGATAGACAAAAAATACATTCACCTCACAGTTGTCTTGGTGTAACCATGTGGAATCATATATAGAATGAGGACAATCTTGTAGTATACCATTAGGATTGGGATAAAACCACTTTTTTACTCTTTTGTCATAGAATAATTCCTCTCATATACCACTTGAGATTGGGCTAAATCATATTTCATACTATTTTTCTATCAATTAATCAACATGTATACACTTTTTCGTAGTATAAATTTTCTCATTTACCCTTATTCATAGGATAAATCCTCTAGTGTATGGATTATCATGGGAAAAATCTTCTAATGTTCCATTTTGATCAAATGCGAACTATAATTAAACCATTAAATTAAATGGTGATATAATAATCCACCAACAATTATAAATATATAAATATGTCTATAATTAAATTAGTAATCATAATCTTATAAGGAACCAATAAAACTACAAATGGGTATCAAAAAATTCCTAGACGGTAACCCTAATATTGTCCTAAATTCAATAAATGGTTAATAATAATAACTCAATCACCCTAATAAAGTATTTGATATTAAAATTTAGAATGATATTAATCAAAAATAATTTCCAATGATTTAATTCTTTTATTGATAAATGGTAAAATAGAAGTTAAATTTTTACTGTTTTATGGAAAAAATTATTTTATATTTTGGAATAATATATTATGTTATTGTTATTCCAAATTTTCAATTTTATAATGTGATGTTAATTATTTTTTTTAAAAAATAATTTATAAACGGAAATCAAATATTGGAGCCTGAAAAATACATAATGGTTTAAAATGGGATATGATAAAACACATTAAAAAATATACTTTTAAAATTAATTTTTAATAATAGACATTGTAAATGTAATAATGGTTATCAGAAATGAATTTGGATTTGATGATAAACCATATTGTTTTGAAAGGATGGTAATTTTTTTGAATGATTTAAAATATCTTTGTTCAAAAACAATATATGAAAAGAGTAACCAAATCATCATTTTCATAATTGGATTGTGGAAATAGGACGGTGACATGAAAAAATATATAGATTTATGTTTAACTATAAGGGATAACATTGGTAGGAAATGAAAATATGCACAATGATGGGAAAATATTAATAAAGAGGATTGAAATTATTCCTAAACAAAGATATGCTTTTTGAAAATAAATTTTATAATGGTAAAAAGATAATATTAAAAGAAATTATACCGATATAGAAATAAAAAGTACCTTGAAATAAAGATATTTGGAGTAAGGCACTATGAGTAGAATAAAAAAGTTCATGAAGTGGCATTTTAATTCAATGAAGCATCTGAGTTAACAAAATACATTCATCATTAGAATCGTTTGAATTGATTTCCATTTGAAGATAGAACATGATATTGCTTTAAAACAGCCATTAATTCCATGAATATGTAAAAATAAATTGAATAGGAAGTATATAAAACATATTCATGATATAACTTTTCATAATAGTAAATATGTGTCTTGAAATTAAATTTGGGACAAAGAGTCCCTTACAAAATTAAAATTAATCGATTCAAAATCCTTCGATGGATGTGATTTCAAGTGAAATTTTAAATTCCCATAATAATTAAACTATTATATTATAAAATTTTAATTTTTTATATGATATTTAAATATAATGAAAACATTGTGTATATGGTAAATATGTCTCAAAAAAAGTAAATTTGAGTTGATAAACCTTTAACTTATATCCCTATATTGTAAAATGAACTCCTTTATATTGTCTAAAAATCATAAATATATTACTACCCTATTTTATTGACCTTATCAAATCCACATAATGTTTTATAAATAATATATATGGATACTCATGAATTATATTATAGTTGTTTATTCGCAACATGAACATTGAAAATCAAGGAAGGATTTCAGTAACATGATAAGCATACAAAATGATTGTGATATAGATTGAATGAGTGATAAAGTTGGAATCCTATTTATGTGAAAAATATTGTACCATAATGGATTCATTATAAAATTATTGATGATTAATAACATGGAAAAAATTATTGTGTCAAAATAGGTACATTAATTTAAAAGATGAGGGGTAGAGTCATGGAATAATTTCAACAACATCACGAATATATAAAAGGTATTATAAATTGAATTGAATTTTCGAGAAGGGTAATATATCATCATTATAGAGTCTGATTTATCATTAAATATTTATTATAAACACATGTAGTCATAATTATTTTTAAATAGAAATTGATTTCCAATATATAGTACTTTAATAAAAAATAGGAGGAAAACACATACCTTACTAAATTGTTTCTTAATTCGTGATTGGAGTCCTTAGATCCTTAGAAACATATTGAGTGGGTTTTATAGAGGAATTATGAATTGCAAAACATTATAAAACGATTCTTGGTAGTCAAGGATAGGTTAATTGTTGGGATTTATCTCTTTATATATTGGAAAAATTGTGTCTTTTCATAGAAATTAGTTTTAGTAAAGGGGTATGATTGGAATGACATGGGTGTTATATAGTATAAATGAGTTTGGTGAACTCTAAGAAGAGAGAATATTTGATAAAATATTTTATTATTTTATTACAAAAAAATAATTTTATAAAGGTATAGGTAAACTTTTGATTATGAAAAAATTGAGACACTTTATTTTCCCGCTTACATTTATTAATCTCAATTAAAAATTAACCATGAAAATTATTTGGTAAATAAATATATTATATAACCCTTATTAATAAATTTATACATTTTAATTCATTATTTGATTATATTTAACATATTTTAATTTATACAAATTATAAAAATAACTTTCAAATTAAAACATATATTGTATAGAAAAACTATTTTTGAAGAAAATGATGATTAAATTTTTATGTTTTATTAATCTCATTTATAATTTAGTCTCCATTAAAAATGTATTAATTTATATTTATGTATGTATAAAATTCATATTATATTTATATTTTAAAATAGATCCATTTTAAAAACAATATTTATGAAGACTAACATTCATTGGAAAAAATAACCATTTTACGACGATAACTAATATTTCCGTAGTCAAAAGTTTATGTCTAAAAAGAAATTAAATAACTTATTTAATTTATCCTGAAAATTAATAATAGTTAAATAATTTTATCCTATTAAATCAATAAATGTGGTTAAAATTAATTTTAATTTAATGATGTTTTTAAGAAAAATTTTGGAAAATATTAATTATGTTTTAAAATATCAAATATACATTTATAAATTCAAAAAAACTATTAAAATATTTTATTTCCATAATAAAATAGATATTTTATTCCATGAAAATGATTCATAAATTTATAATAAATTCATATCTATGAATTATGAAATAAAATTCATATTGTCATTGTATTGAAAAATTCCACTAAAAATCATGTTTTTAGATAAAACTCAAACACTCATATAATTCCAATTTTTTCTACCTAAATCCAAAAATAAACTTTTTTTGGTGAATGAGATCAATATAGAGAAATTAAGTTAATATTATATAACACATATTCTAAAAATTATAAATTTTGGTTATAAATGAAAATAGAGATATAATGAAAACTATTTGCATTGAATAGTGGACATTTTCAATCATTATCTATTTTAAATATTAATTCATATAATTATTTATTTTAAAAGTTTATTTTATTTTTCATCATATATAATAATTTTTAAATTTTATTCAATATAATATTTAAAAATATAATATATAAAACTTAACATAAATATATTTGGAATAGAGAAGAAATATTACTTTTTGTACTCAATATTCTATAACAAACACTAGTACGATAAATTATTTATATTTATGAATTTAATTTTCATTATCCATTTATATAAAGTTATTTAATTTAATTTAATATATATCTATTATTATATTTTATTATAATATTAATAATTATACTTACCAAATTAATATTTATATAGTATTTCGTTATATTATTTTTATTTCATTGTGAGTTTGATTATTTAAAATTTCTTAATTAATAATAAATGACTTCAGGGTTCCAATTTGATATATGACCAATGTCCATATTTATAAAGGCTATATTATTAATGAATAAATTTTCATTATCCATATTTCTTTCCTATATATAAAATTTTACTAAAAAATTCCACTCATACTGCCCATTTCCATTATATTAAATTTTGATCTCACACCATGCTTTCTTCTTTTTGTGGTATTCATTATCATTGAAGTTTTTGTTATTTAAATGAACATTCTTAAATAAAATAGTGGTTTAGGTAATTTTTTAGTTCTAATGACACACATATTTTCAAGCTATTTTCCTCTATAAATTTATATAATTTTTCTGGATGTAATTATTCATGATGTATAATAAAGGTTGGTATACAATAAATTGTTTCTTTTATCATTATAATAATTTATATTATAATTTGATAAGGTGTAAATATTATTGTAATTAACATGTATAATCCAATCATTAATAAAGTATTAATTTTATTTAAAAAATATATAATCATTCAAACTAATTATAGGGGAAAAATTATCCTCTCATACATCATATGGTGTTATAGAATTATTAAAAGAGTATTTTAGAATTTTATTTGTCATTGGCATAAAATTTTCAGTTTCTTTCACTTTTTTAATTATTATAAAAAATTTAATGTGAAACTCCTTGAAAAATTACTACTTTTAAAATGAATATTCAATAGTGTAGACATGGAAAATTATTAAAAGATTCCAAAACGTGAAGTGAAAAAACTTTTAAAACATTTAATTTTTTTGGAAAAACAAAATTACATATTGAGAATTAAATATGAAATAAAAAATTCAAAAAGATGAATTTGTTTCTAGAAAGATTATAATTTATTAAAAAAATATTCATAAATACATTATTAAAAAACATAAATTGTGTCAAAAATAAATTTTGAGTGAAGGATAAAATATTTTATCTTTTACAGATAAAAACACTTTTGTATATTATTAATAACTTCTTTTAACCCACATTGTATAAATATTAAAATAACAACTATGTCAAAATAAAGGAAGAGAAATTTTACTATCATAGAAGATAAAATTTAATTCTATTTCCAAATACAATTGATATATTTTTTACTGAAGTAAAACATAGAAGAAACAGGGAGACACTCATAAAATGGGCAGTGAATTATTCTTAATATTAATAAACTTTTTATATGGTAGAAATTATTTAGGGTGTAAGATTTGAATTAAACGTGTCATTCACTACATATAATGATAATTTTTAATGAAGTAAAATCATAGGGTTAAAGTAATCAATATTAGATGATATATATTATAGAATATTCATTATAACAAAACTAATGTAGTTGTGTTAACAAAACCCTTATGGTTATTATATCATAAGAATAAAATAACATAATTGTGATACAGTTAAATAAACACTGAAATTTCTTGAAATGAATGATTATAATAATGAATGAAGGAAATGGGGTGGTGAATACATTAGGAAAAAGAAATTGTGGTGTGAAATATTAAACATGTCTTGTGTACATGAATTTGTGAGAATGAAACACTTACTTAAATTCCAATCCTCAAAAAAGAACTTGAATGTTATTAAGACCATAAAAATTATCTTAAAATAGCTCATACAAATAAATGTCATACACTATAAAATTGAGTTAATAGGCTTAATAAAAATAGAATGGGTTTAACGGAGAGAAAAATAGTTGTGTATTAGGATGACATTATTTGGAATAAGGGTGTCAGGAGGGGTGAAGGGAGGGGCAGAGGGAGTCTTCCACTTTTTTATGTAATGTAAAGGGATCTTTTCTTAAGAGTTGTCATTTTTCAATAATATATGAAACTATTCATGGTTAAATAGTTCCAAAAGTGATATATAATAGATTTTTGGTTGATATACTGTTAATAAAATATCCAGAATTAAGACTTTTCGCATTTTTATATTATCATTAACAAATTTTACTCTTTGATTTTTAGATTGTACCATTTTACTTTTTACCTTATTTAAAATAAATTACCATTTCTATTTATATTTTATTAAAAATATATTGAAACACTTATATCTAAATTTTGAGGTTCTTTCTTTGTATTTTTTCTAAATATATGATAATTCAAGTTTACGTTAATAAAAGAATTCCTAAATAAAACAATATATAGAAAAACTATTTTGCGAAAAGAATACGATGTTTTCATCTTTAAGTGTAAATAATATTATTTATTATTTATTTTCATTTCAATGAGTGATAATATTTATACATATATGATAATTATTTATATTAAACTATTATTTTCCAGGTGGTTGAATAATTTTATAATATAAAAATTACCCAATATGTATATCAATGTTCTTACAAAATAATAAATTTACCATTACCATATAAATTAAACATTATCATAGTAATCATAATTTTAATCCAAAAAATTAAATTGGAATTATTACATATTTTGAATACAATAATATATAAATTATATCAATTTTATTAGAATGTGTTTTTACAAGTGACAAAAAATAATAATATTTATGATTTAATGAATGTAGATTCTAGATTATAATATTACATATGTTTTTATAACGTTTAATAGAGGAAATTTAAATTAATAAATTTACTTTAATCTAATTTAACATACTTGATAAATATATATATATATATTGATTCATATAATAGTGGTTTAAAAATATTTATTTCATTCACTTATTGTGAAAATGTTATAAAAGTCAAAGTATTGGAAAATTTCATTTTTTTACTCTTCATCTAAAAATAAATCATTTTTATAATTTAATAAGAATTGACCTTATCATAAATTTTATATGTGGAATTAAAAAATTATATTAATTTTTAAGAAATTAAATTAAAAAATTAAAAATGTATATTTTAAATGAATGTTCAATATATAAAAATAAAAAATGATTTTATTGAAATATTACTTTTTAAAACTCTAGTTATTCTTAATCAATTTTTGTATTAATTGTATAATTTATCACTATTTATATTAGTTAATCAATGTTTTACAATACAAAAATATACTTAATAATATTTATTTCATAGAACATTATAGTTTGTTGTTTCTTATGGAGAAATTTATTGAACATAGTGTTAATTCTGAGAAAACATTATAGAAAAATCTATGTGCATTATATTCTCCAACTAAATTAAATTTCGTTTTGGAAATTTTATTTATAAATTATTAGAGAAAATAATATTTTCTTTAGTTATATACCTGAAGGATGATATTTTTCTAGAGTTGTATCAGTAAACATATGAAATTTACCTTTTCCCTTGATATTTTTTAAATCCTAATATTATGTATTTAAGCAATAATTTAAGACAAACATTATTCGTGATTAGTTATATTAAATCGTATAATGGAATTATTTTTCCAATAGAGATCATATTCATTTTTTCACTGATAGATGATAATCGGTTGGTTATAAATAATAAATTTGGGATATATATATTTGTTTATTACAATGGACTTTATGTAGAGATTAAAAGTACATTTAAAAAATAACATTGTATTAATATAAATAATATATAATAATAAATTAATTAATCATATATAATAAATCTAAATATGAGATAATATAATAACATAAGATTTTATTGAATCATTGGGGTTTTGATTTGATTCTCTTTTAAAATATCCTTGTCCAGTTATGGCGTTTAAAACTACATTAAAATTTGATGTCATTAAATCTAGTGTGGAGGGTGTGTTGCCATTCACCAATATATTTCATGAACTATATTCAAAACTAGGTAAATCACATTCTTTCCATTGTTTCCTTGGATTAAGTGGTTGTATATGTTTATTATCATCATTTTTTCTTTAGTTTAGGAATCATTTTCCAGAATAGAAAAACTCTAGATTTTTCATAAATTTGAAATTCATCACCCCCATTTCATTGATTGGATTCTTCACCTTATCTCAAAAATCAGGAGATCAGTAAAAAATCCTTATACACTTTAAAAACATTTTTATTATTTTGATACAATTACATGGTTGATTCTTCAATCATTTTTGACATATTTTAAGTTAAAATATCATATTTTTCACATAATTTAATGTGAAACTACATCCTAATCTCATTTATATTGTTCATATATTTATATTGAATCATTTTATTAATAATAATTTGAGATAGTAGGTTGATAATAGCCAAATGATTTTGACCCTACCATTTATCCCATTCGGTTACTCATTTATAATATAACAACATTCTCCATCAAAATAATTATAAACATGGTTCCTCCGTCAAAAATACTTCTCTGAAACAGGATATATTTAATCTATAGTTAAGAAAATTTTATAATATAAGATAATTAATTTAAGGTAATTAAATGAAAAATTAAACATTAAAATGTCACACTCTTCGAAATTATTAAATTAGGATGATGTTGAACCTTAAATATAGTATGTTTAATCAATTATTATAAAGATTAGGTTCTCTCATATTACATAACCTAATTCTTTATATTGTTAAATTTTTAATAATGGGATGTAAAGATAATTTTGTTAATAAAATCATATACGCCAATAGTGTCAATATTGGTGAAAAATCATAGGCTCGCTCATGATGCACTATAATGTAGATTGATTTGATACTCAATAATCTTTTTAGTGTGATTAACATTATGTACATATATGCCACATCTGCATCATCATTCCAATATCGAGATAAAGATATAATTTCCAGAAAACCTCAAAATTTCTACATTAAAAAAACATTTGGATGATATAATATTTTAAATACTTATCCCTAGGGGTTTCACTTTTTATCATATTCTAATACTGAAAAAAATAATCCTAAAAAATAACTAAAACCCCATTAAACCAATTGAGTCACTGAAGACCTGAAATCATAGATATTTCACTAAAAACATATATATTTACAAAAAAATGAACTACTGTGATATTATAAAAAACATACACATATTTTATTTCAATATTACAAATCTCAATATTATATTGTAACATTGATAACATTTTTTAGTTTTATTGAGAAATATAAACTAATGAATTAAATTTTTTGACACATGTGAACATTTATGCATAATAGAACACCCCAAGAATCCCTTAATTTCATTTTAAAAGATATAATTATCTTCATATAAGGGATAAAGGAAACATAAGAAATCGTTTAGATCAAATTTTTAGTAAGGGAAAACATTTCAACATTTCATCGATGATTATATTATAAGAATATGCGAAGTCCCGGATTGGGGATAAAATTATTATTAAAAATAATATAGAAAAATAATAATTTTACATAAATTATTATATAAGGACATGTAATCTTTTATTAAAAAAATCTAATAATGAAAAAGATTACAGAATCATGATATGATAAACATGAGCAATAGATCATAGTCAAAGGAATATGAAATGAAAATATAAAAAGACTTTGAAGCATTGAATCAAAAATTACATTGGAACAGAAAATAACTAATTTATATAAAATCATTTTGTACAATAAAAAATCAATTCTTCCTGTTGCGAATAAAATAATTCCCATACAATTGGTTTTGAATAAAAAATTCACATGTTCCCTTTTCTGAACAAAATAATTGTGTGTGCTTCATGTTGTGAACAAAAAAAATGTTCATATGAAATACATAACCATATAATTAGAGGTATTTAATTTAACCAAACAGTCATTATTCATTATTGAATCCAAACTATCATAGTGATATATTTGTTCCAAACAATCTATTGATTTTTTTATACCTGATCCTTATAATGTAATTATCAGTTCTAAAGAATTTTGGGTATTTATCAGACTCATACCATCTAATAACATTATTAGACCCAAGGAATCTTAGGATATTATCACACAAAAGGAACCTTATAGTGTAAATCCATACACTTGTATTCCATTATAAAAATAAATAAAATATAATAACATAAGTAATGAATGGATAAGAAATGTATTTCATGTATAATCCAAATGGTATAACCAAAATTTACATTAGGATATTAAATAGTTGATACCCAAATCCAATCATGTCTAAATTGTATTTAATAAAAAAAAAAATATAATTCATGGAAAAAAATTACAAGGAAATATGAAGATTAGATATAATGTATATATTGTAGTTAAATGATAAAATAGTTTTTATTATAGAATGATTTTATTATTGGTTTAAAATAATATGTTATGGTCTCTTTAAAAATATATTTTTCTAAATTTGATGAGAAAACTATTGAAAATTAATTAGTTTTAAAATAACCATTCGAAAATGGATCATTGACGGTGGAATGAATGTTTCAATAGGGTTAATAAAATAATCTTTTAAAACATTTACCTTTTTAAAAGAAACCATTAATAATGAGGATTTTAAAAAAACACATACATTTCAAAAAGGTGAACTGAAAATATTTTTTAAAAATGTAATTTTAAAAAATAATTCATAATAATATAGATTTTTAAAGACACAAATGTTGTCAAAATTTATTTTTGAGCGGAAGATATAAAATTATTTTTACATGATAGAAATAGTTATTAATATTTTGTAATACCTTTTGTAAAATCCAACATAATAAAAATTACCACAAAATTTTCTTTTCAAATTTGGCCAAGGGAAATTTTAAGGTTACGATAGATAACATATAATTATATTTCTATATATAAGATATAAAATTGGTTGAAATGTACGAATGGATAAATATAGAAACATATCATTAAATATGATGGGAAGAACTCTTAATATTGATGTAATATTTTTGGGAAATAATTTCATTGCTGAGGAAAATTCGAATCAAAAAATTAAATTTCCACTAAGAGATGGATAATATTACTGAAAAAACAATATTAGGGGGAATTAGTCAATAAATTGTTATAAATAAGATAAATAAAAATAATTATACCTTAATTAAGGGATTTGGGTTAACAAATACTGTTATGATAATGTTAATGTTAGAATCAATCAACATTAGAGGGATACCATAATATAGATATTAAAATATCCTAAAATTAATATATTTTCTATAAAAAAATGAAACAGATCTATGATTGAAAATATAATATAAATTATGCATAAATATATCAAACATTTTATGTGTATTTGAAAATGAAAAAAGTAAACCCTTACATTAACTCCCATCTTTAGCTTAATCTATTGAATCACAATATGATGTTGGACTTTCTATTACTTGTATGTTTATAATTGAATGGATCGAGATAAGTAATTGAGACCCAATGATTATGAATAAGAAATATAATTCTTGGAGGATAATAATGTCATACTTTTAAGAAAAATATCATTTAATAACGACGGTTTGTTTGGATATATGTTTTACCAAAATTAAATGTGGATAGAAATCCACTTTAGTGTATAACCACTATTTGTAAAAAATAGAATTAATGTGATTAAGTTTAAATGGTTTCATAAGAGATACAGAATGGATATTCATTGGAAAAAATGTTGGAAAACACTTGAAAACTCGTTTTATTCACATTTCTAAACAAGTTTCAAACCTTTTACTACAATATTTTGACATCTTACAATTTTTTATTTTAACTTGGTAACAAGTTTTTAATGTTTTTATGTTAGATTTTAAATATAATCTGACATATATAACCAAATTTTGATATTCTAAACATAATCATAGGAACCAAATATCTAATTATATTTCAAAATAATATATATTAAACATTTAAACAAAAAATATAATATAATGAATAATTGATTTGTAGAAAAAAATATGGTTTTCAACATTAGGGTTTATTAATATATAATTCACTATGAAATTAAAATATTTTACTTTTAGAATATTTTTCCCTTTATTTATTTATATGAAACACTAGATGAAGATTAAGTTAGGCACAACAGAAAGTTATCTTGTGTCACACTATAGACATATTATTATCAGATTTAATGGATCACTTATGTTAAAACTAAATTATGGCATATTTCATACTTTTAATTTTCAAAATAAACAACATTTTTTTGTTAGTAATTTCAAAAGTACATTAGGGTGATTTTTTTAATGTTTTGATAAGTTTCATTTTTCAAGGAATAGTGAAAAGGATGCATTTTTGTTGAAAATTTCATTTTTTTAAATAATTATTTATGTTAAATTATAATTTAAATTTGTTTTAAAGTCATAATAGATTGATTATATATATAAATATTAATAAAATTTATGTCATTCGAATGATTTTTATATTTAATTATATATATATATTTAATGAACTTTTGAGCCTTTCGACATTATAAACATGCTTTTTGGAAAAGTCTTTGGTATTAGATTTCAAATTAATTTTCCTTTTCTATGAATTTACTTTGTAAAAATGGGCATATGTAGTTGCATTCAGAATAATATTTATATTATAATTGTCACATCCCCCTCCCCACAAAGTGTTTCCCTCCTGGGTTAGAACTGTAGAAAGGGAGATAATGACCCCTGAGCCCCGCCTCTAGTCGGCCCCAGGTTGGAAACTATCACCGAGGGTATAGTAACACACAAATGGGAGGCATTACCCTCTAAGAGAACACATCTTGATGAAAAATATATAACAAAAAACAACCAAATCGAACTGAAGTATAAAATAAACCCAAGTACATATATTAAATGCCATGCAAAATTACTACAACTGAAAGGGGAAAACTACATGTACCCAAAAGAAAGGAAAAACAGCAGCGACCACAAGCCCGAACAGATCCTCCAACCACAAGCTAGTAGTAACTAGCATGACCTCCAACCTACTCCAAGTTACCTGAAAAACAGCTTATATATACGTATGGTGAGTATAACCAAATAATCCATAGGATCCTCCCTGAATCCTATTGTGCAAAAGTAAAGAGAGCATGCTAAAGCACAGTGAACAACAAGTGAAACTAACTCATCCCCAAAACAGGTATACTAAGTTCCCAACCTCCCCATGGCTACTCTCACCATATAACGCATAAAATAATATAGTATATAGTAATGAATATCAGGGGTAACCCTCTAATACTTCCCCACTGGTTTGTCGCTTTTCCCCAACGACATACGTCCTGTGCACCTCCCAACAAAGGCTTACCCGTATAAACATGGACTAAGCTCTACATTCTGCACCTCGTGCACCCCAAAGTCTAGCCTGCAGACACCTAGGATAAGCTCCACCCCATCCTCACAACCAAAAGTAACCCGGATGGTTTCTGGAGCCACCTCATCTAGTATAACGTGTATCATATGTCGAGTATTGTACATCAAGCCATTACAGCCCATACACCGCGTAAGGATCCTCAAGCCCTCACAACCTATACATATTACACCTATAGTAGTCCATAGGATACTATATCCAGAATATTTGTGTGGAAATAACAGCAAGACATTATATCCCTCTATACACATATAGGGGAAAACTAACTGTTGTGCCAACGACACTAGTACCTACCAAGAGAAGAGAGCAGGGTCAAAGGGGGTAGTCAGCCAACCATTCTACCATCAGAATGTTGGGGAAAGACCCCCCCCCCCCCCCCCCCCGGGCTCAGAATCCCCGGGGTGTCAGTTTCCCTTAATGACAGGGTGGAGTAGCATATTGAAACACAAAATGTATAGAATATATATATCTCACAACCAAACTATGGGCATAACCTAGTCTTAGCCTCAACTGTAGCTAACGTCTATCGGACTCCGGGTAGCTATTTCTAAGACTAGGTATCCTATAATCACAAAACCAATTAAAGAAATTCATTAGGTTACTTCATTCCCTTTTTCATCAATTCCACTGTATGTTAATTATTTCTTCCTTCGTTAATTAACCATGAACAACCCACATTAACTTTCTTGGCATCACATTCAAAATTTACTATTCCTTTAAAGATACAACATAGTTATTAAATACTAGCATCTCCATCCCCGTGGATTAACACCACATAATCAAACTATCATTTTAGAATTACTTTCCCACATTCCTAGGAATTCAAGAAAGGCAACTTATGCTACTCAACACAATGGGCTCAACACGGTAGGTCGATATACTACCCGTCGAGTCTTTGTCGCTTGTAGCAAGAGCGTAGTCCCATTCTCTCTCGAGAGGCTAAACACAGAATTCATGTGGCATACCCAGCGCGTCTTCACCCCATTCGGAAGAAGGGAAAGCAAGACCAGCTGCCTTGAGTAGTGGGGAAAGTAAAGAAGATTAACAACCAAGAATCAACAAACATCCCACAATCACAAGCATCCAATTCCATCATCCACGGTGTCCTCCCTGACACCCACATGCATAAACCGATGCAGCTCGCCACTCTAGGAATCATCCGCTACCATAACCACAAGGCCTCCCAACCTCCACATATCACAAGGCCCCTCCAGGGTCACATCACAACACAAGATATCATAGAACCCATTCCAAGGACATATCACAACACAAGTAGTTGGAAAAAAATCATTACAACAAATGTGTTATTGTCCCTTTAACAAGGCATCCGACCTTTAAACAACCAACACCAACAATCACATAAAATTTGCTTTTATCCCAAATTTACAACAAGAGGGTAAATCTGAACCCTTGATGGATCTCAATCAAGTTATTTAACCCATCTTGAATTAATAGATTCAATTCATTCGTTCCAACATCATGAACTAATTCAGTAAGCTATCACCGAGGATTAAGCATTCATACTATGCAAAATTTAATCGACATCAAATTAGAACAACAACAAAAATTGAAACAACCAGATTCATTTACATTCCTCATTATCTTTATCCAATTAATTTTCAATTAATTATGGCTTTATGTTCATTATCAATTTCCATCCAGAGAAACATGGTAACAAGAAAGGCATATATATATATCACACTATCAAGCAAACATGAGGCAAAAACGTACGTTTAATGCAATTTCTTAATCTGGTTCAAATGTTTTATTAGGTAAATTCCATTATTATCTGAAGGGATAAATCATTCTAACTCTATGATCGCACATAACAATTACAAAAGCCACAAATACCATACCTCAAGGGTTTTCAAGGAAAACCACAATGGTCGATGAATGACCAAGAAACCAGGACGATTCTCCATGAATCATCCTTAGATATCCTTTCCTATCACAAAAAATACCAAATCCCATCAGTTTCAACATCCACATACTTAGATCTACCCAAAATGGGCATTGATAAAATAAGTAGAGAGAAGAGGAGGACTGGATCTACGTAGATCTAAGAAACCAAACAAGAACAGGGAAGAACGACCACATACCTCATGAAACTAGCTTCGATTCGTGAAGAGAAGCCTCCGAATCACCTCTAAAAATCTTGGGAGAGGTTCTTCCACCTACAAGGAAGGGTAATCCTGAGTTATGGACGATTAGGGGATAAAACCATGTGATTAATGAAAAAATGAGTTAGATCCACAATTTTAGGATCTAACATTAAGTGCTCGCACAGTTATTCTTTACTGATTAACAAAATGTTCGCTAACTGTGCGTTAGTTTCTGCCTCGAAATTCACTCCTCGCACGGTTAGTCCGCACGGTTAGACAAACCGGGCACTAATCGTGTGTTGGACACTGCCTCCAACACCATCCTTTCATGGTTTGGCTGCACGGTTTAAACAAACCTGCGCCTCCCGTACGAATTCTATAACCCTTTAGATTTCATTAAAAAACACCGAAACGCACTGCAATCCACCTTGACCTTCCAGAACACCTCTAACACCATATTATCACAATGTAATGGACCAGAGAGGTCTGGTCCATTACATAAGATACCTCTCAAAACATTCCCATCCGCGAGAATCCAAATCCCACCAAAAGAAAATAAAATGAAACACGGTCTGAAAAACAACCCACTGAGATACCTCTCAAAAGAGAGTAATCCACTAAAGCAAAAAAGGATCTATCTCATAAACATGAAGGTTTCGAAAATAAATAAGATACAATGATACATGAAAAGAGTTAAACTTCGAACAGCTCTGGGTACTGGGAACATATCTGTGACTCACGTTCCTAGGTACACTCCTCCAAGCTACCATGTCACCACAAGACACAGACTAAATTAATAGAACGTCTATGAAAAACCTTCTCCTAACGGTCTTGGATCTCCATTGGTCTCCCCTCAAAAGTTTCATCATCATCACCATCAATCTCTCCCCAATCAATGACGTGAGAGTCATCATGAAGATAACGACGGAGTTGTGAATCATGGAAACCATCATGTATCTGACATATCTATGGGGGAAGTGATACTTGATACACAAAAACTCCAACACGATCTTACACCTCTAAAGGCCCAACAAAGAGGATAGAAAGATTACACCCACAACCAAACCGTCGAAACCCGCGATGGGGAGTGACCTTCAGAAACACATGATCCCCAACATCAAACTCTAAGGGTCTTCATCTTTGATCGTCATATGATTTCTGACAATCTTGCACTATCTTCATCCACTCATGAATCACCTGAACCATCTCTCTTGTATTCTGCAGTAGTTCTGATCCATGAATTGAGGACACTCCAACCCCAGTCTAGCACAATGGAGAATGGAATGGTCGGCCATACAAGGCTTCAAAAGGCATTGTACCGATAATGGAGTGAAAACATTTATTGTAAGGGAATTCCACCATGGATATGTTCCTCACTCATTAGCCTCCAAATTCAAGAACAAAATAATGTAATATGTCTTCGAGAGTATAGATGGTTCGCTCTGTCTGACCATCCGTTTGAGGACGACAATCAGTGCTAAGACATAGCTGAGAACTGAAAGCATGTTGGAGTCATTTCCACAACCTGGATGTAAAATGAGGATATCAATCAGAAATAATTGTCCTAGGGACTCCATGAAGTCTCACCACCTCCTCCATATACTTCCTCGAAAAAACTTCCACTAATCATGACTCTTTGATTGCTATAAAGTGGGCTGAATTCATTAAATGATCCACTACCACACAAATAGCATCATATCCTCATAGAGCTCGAAGTAAACCTGTAATAAAGTCCATTGAGATGTCCTCCCACTTCCACTGAGTAATCTCTAATGGTTGGAGAAGTTTAAAAGGAACACGGTGTTCAGCCATGTCCATCTGGTAGACTAAACATCAAGACACAAACTCTACGACCACATTCTTGAGCCCAGGCCACCAAAACTGGCTCCTCAAGGATCGGTATATCTTTGTCACATCAGGATGCACCGCTAAAGGAGAACAATGGACCTTTCTGGGAACTATCTTGAGCATCACCAAGGGAACAAAAGGCCTTCCTTGATTCAACACACTATGTTGTTCATCCTTATACCAACCATCAGGGGCCTCACAACAAACAACTCGGTCTTTCCAGACCTCCACCTCAAGATCCCCCAACTGGGACTCTTCCACCCTCTGCATCAGGGATGATTGTACCATAATATAGAAAAGACATCCTCTACCTCCAACCTCTCCCATGTCAAAAGGCAAAGCTGATAGTTCTTCCATTACTCTCCAGGAATCACCGGATTCACGCACAGCATCAATACGTGACATTCGGCTCAGCACATCAGTTAAAACATTCACTTTTCCTTGTGTATAAGATATTTTGAAGTTGTATTCCTACAAGAACTACATCCACCGACGTTGCCACAAGTTCAAGTCATGCTGGCAGAAAACACACCTCAAACTCTTTTGGTCGGTGAAGACCACAATGCGTAAACCAATGAGGTAATGTCTCCACAACTTTAGAGAAAAAACCACAGCTGCCAACTCAAGGTCATGAGTGGAATTGTTGCGTTCATGGGGATGCAACTGCCAAGACCCATAAGAAACAACTGACCTCTATTGCATGATAACACAGCCTATCCCCAGATGTGAAGCTTCACAGAAGATATCAACCATATTCCCTCAGCCGGATGAAAAAGGGCTGGACCACTTAATAACTTCTCCTTTAGATACTCAAAGGCAACTTGGAACTAATCAGTCCATATGAAAGTCTGATCATTCCTAGTCAAAGCTGTCAGATGAGTCGCAACACGTTTGAAATTGGATATGAACCTTCGGTTGTATCCCGCGAGCCCAAGGAAACATTGCACCTCTGTAACTGTCTTGGGGGCTGCCCAAGACACAAATGCTTCTATCATCGAAGGATCCACAACTAATCCCTGTTGCGACACAACATTCCCCATGAAACTTACTTCTCGAGCCCAAAACTCACACTTCGACTACATCCCAAATAGCTAATGTTGATGACGTACTCCCAAAATGGCTCATAGATGATCTATATGATCCTCTTAAAATGTGGAGTACACAAGGATATTTTCGATGAAAACTACCATGAACTTTTCCAAGAACTCACGGAACACAGCATTCATCAATCCCAAGAACACAGCTGAAGCATTTGTCACACCAAACGGCTTTACAACGAACTCATAATTCCCATGGCAACAACGAAATGCAGTCTTTTGGATATCCTCATCTTTCACACGCATCTGATGATATCTTGACCGCAAGTCGATCTTTGAGAACCAACTTGAACCCTTCATTTGATCAAATAAGTCATCAATCTGTGGAATAGGATTGCAATTATTTACTTTCACTTTGTTTAAGCGACGATAATCGACACACAACTGCAAACTATCTACGGCCTTCTTCACGAACAGAACTGATGCACCCCATGGTGACACACTTGTTTGAACAAAACCACACTAGAATAGACCATCTTGCTGTATATTTAGCTCTCATAGCTCAGAAGGGACCATCTTATATGGATACATAGTTATACGAGATGCTCCTACATGTAGCTCAATCCCAAAATCAATATCTCGATGAGGGGGTAAGGCTACAAAAACTTCTGAAAAAACATCAGGGTACTCCACCATAACCCTATGAAAAACCAACTATCGATCCTCTGAAGAACTCAACATCATCTCAGCCACTGTCGTGGAAAATAAGGATGGAATGTGCCTATGACCCATATGAGGATATCTCTCACCAACAAACACCAGCTGCTCTCCATCGACACCATGGAAAACAACATTCTTCCTGATGCAATCCATGATATATTTCACTGGATACAATCAATCCATGCTGAGGATGACATCATATGGTTGTATCCATAAACATAATAAATCTCCCAAAGAGTGGTGATGCCCCAAAACTAGCTCACAGTCTCTACAGACTTCAAAGAAGCTAGCTCGACCTCCAATTGGTGTATTCAATGCCAACGGCACTAGAAGCCTCTCTACCTCAAGTCCCAAAACATGGAAATGGTTAGCTGATAGGAAGGAGTGTGTCTCTACTGAATCAAACAAGGTATAAATCATGTTAGAAAACAAAAAAAGGGTACCTCGAACGATGTCTGGATCGTATGGAGATGGAAACACTAGGGCATGAAGCTGACCACAACCTCTTCCACGGCCTCTCTGACCTTGATGACGGCCACCACCACGGCTATGTTGTGCTCTATGAGTACAAGGAGCATCGTGGGGTTGTCTTATGCATGCCCCATCTACCCTCTGCTGATGGAAAGCTGGTGCAACTAGCTGCTGCTGCCTCGGCTGGAACTGTCTCAAAAGAGGAACATGGAGTAGAGCACCTGGTGCATGATGACAACCCCGAAAGGTCGGGCACTCCCACTGCTGATGAAGATGACCAACTCATGAAAAAACAAGCAACTGATCCCTTGGCATAGTCCTGAGAGTTGTTACCTCTTGAGTAACGAGATGTGAAGGGCCGGGACCTACACCCGACTGAACTGAAAGTCTTCTGCCCTAAAAATCGGTAACACCAAACCACATCGTTGCTTCGTGAGGAATCATGATGATTCTTCAATCGTGATGAAATAGTCCTGGCCAAAGTCCTCTCGACAACCTCCACTCTCGCTAGCACCTCAAGATATGTCATCAGCATAAATGGGGTGACCTGGCATAGGATCTCTGGATGCAAAGCTTCCTAGAAATGCCTCGCCCTGCCTCCTCATCTGGTAAAAGTTCCAAAGAATATTGTAGAAGGTAATTGAAAAGGATTCCAAACTCTCAAATAGTGGAGCTCCCCTGTCAAAGGGTAAAAATCTCATGGCGACTGGAGGCCTTCGAAGTCGAAGAAAGGAACTCAACTCTAAACTTGTCTCAAAAATCCTCCGATGAGATCACCGACACCTCACGATCGTCGAGGAACAAGAGCCACAACTGCCTCGCTGCTCCAAGAAGCATAGTCACAACCAAGGACACCCATTTATCCTTCCGAGAACAGATCGAACTGAAGAATATCTCGACCTCCTCTAACCAATCTTTTGTGACTGTATCTAAAATGGATCCCTCATACTTCTGTAGACTCTGGCGCTGATACTCTTGTAGTGTCTTCCTCCAAGTGTCGTTGTCGTCGACCTCCACCCTGTGGCGATCTACTAGGACATCCTCCTGGACATCTTCTATGAAAACATGATGAGAATGTCAACCTGGACCCATACCTGTAAAATAACAAATCGTTAGAGCTCCTAACCCTGGAATATGGATGACTCAACATTAATTAATTAATTGTTTTCTTCTATTAATTTTAGGTAAACCTATCCCAAGGACTTCCCATTCTAACCCAGTCACCAAGAAGAATGATGCATGATCCTTTCCTAGGTCTTTTCCCTGCAAATAATATAACCCTGTTTAGTAGTAATTGTTATCTTAAAGGTCCGTGCATCAGATCATATGGGGCACTAAACACCTATGTCTCAGCTGGCCTCCAGGGTTTTCCTCACCTGCTAAACATGAATGAAACTGCTTCCCTACCAACCGATGCCACCTCACTTGGGGAAAACTCCATACTCCATCATATCCTTCAACCAGACCTCTGATGCCACCCTATCACGACCCCCTCCCCACAAAGTTTACCCCTCCTGGGCCAGCAATGTGGAAAGGGAGATAATGACCTCAGAGTCCTGCCTCCAGTGGGCCTCGAGTTGGCGACTAGAACCGAGGGTATAATAACACACAAATGGAAGGCCTTACCCTCTACGATAACACATGCAGAAGAGAGAGAGAATATAGACACCAAGCAACTTCAACTGAAGTATAAAAAACCCCAAGTACGTATATGAAATTCCATGCAAAAGTACTACAACTGAAAGGGGAAAACTACAAGCACCCAAAAGAAAGGAAAAACAATAGCGACCATAAGCCCGGATAGCTCCTCCAACCACAAGCTAATAGTAATCAGATTGATCTCCCTCCTAATCCAGGTGACTTGAAAAACATTTCATATATACGTAGGGTGAGTATAACAGTATACTCAGTTGGATCCTCCCCAATGCCTCTCGTGAAAATGTAAAGAGAGCATGCTAAAGCTCAGTGAACAACAAGTGAAACTTACTAGTCACCTAAACAGGTATACTAGATTCCCATCCTCACCATGGATACTCTCACCAAGTAACACATACAAGAATATATTATATAGTAAATAATATCAAGGGTACCCCACTACTACTTCCCCACTATTTTTTCACTTTCCCCCAATGACATACATCCTGTGCATCTCTCTCCAAAGACTTACCCATATAAACATGGGCTAAGCTCCACAATTTGCACCTCGTGCACCAAAAAGGCTTACCCGCAGACACCTGGTCTAAGCACTAATCCATCCTCGCAACCAAAAGTAACCAGGTAGATTCCGGGATCCACCACAGCCCGCATAACTTGTATCATACGTCAGGTATAATACCTCAATCCATTTCATCCCATACACCGTGTAATGATCCCCAATCCATCACAACCTATACACGTTACACCTACAGTAGTCCATAGGATACTACATCCAGAATATATGTGTGGAAATAACCTCAAGACATTACAGCCCTCTACACACATATAGGGGGAAAACTAACTGATGTTCCAACGGCACTAGTATCTACCAAGAGAAGAGAGTGAGGTCAAAGGGGGTAGTCATCCATCCATATTCCCACCGGAATGTTGGGAAAAACACCTCCCCCCCCCCAGAGGGCTCAGAATCCCCGGGGTGTCAGTTTTCCTTACCATCATAGTGGATTAACATATAGAAACACAAAAATTAAAGAATATATATAACTCACAACCACACTATAGGAATAAGCTACTCTTAGCCTCAACTGCACGTAATGTCTCTCAGTCTCCGAGTTGCTATTTCTACGACTAGGTATCCTATAGACACACAACCAATTAATGAAATTCATTAGGTTACTTCATTCCATTTTTCATCAATTCCATTGTACATTAATTAGGTCTTCCATCATTAATTAACCATGGACAACCCAAATTAGATTTCTTGGCATCACATTCAAAATTTATTGTTCCTTTAATGTTTCTACATCACCATTAAATACCAGCATCTCCATCACCTTTTATTATCACCATTTAATCAAACTTTCATTTTAGAATTAAATTCCCATATTCCTAGGCATTCTATAGAAGCATCCTATGCTACTCATCAAAATGGGGAACAACACGGTGAGTAGATATACAAACCTTCGAGACTTTGACGTCTATATCAAGAGCGTAGGCCCATTCTCCCTCGAGAGGCTAAACACAGAAAGCACATGGAATACCCTTCACATCTTCACCCATTACGGAAGAAGGGTAAGAAAGACAAAATGCCTGGAGCATTGGGGGATGTAATGCAGATAAAAATCCAAGATTCAATAAACATCCAACAATTACAACCATCAAATTCCATCATCCCTGGTGCCCTCTCTGACATCCACATGCATAAACCGATGCATATCGCCACTCTAGGCATCATCCTCTCCCACAACCATAAGGCCTCCCTACCTCCACATATCACAAGACCCATCTAGGGTCACATCCCAACACAATATATCACAGCACCCCTTCCTGGGTCACATCACAGCATAAGCAGTCGGAAAACAATCATTACAACAAATGGGCTCGTGTCCCATTAACAAGGCATCCGACCTTCAAACAACCAACACCAACAGTCACATCAAATGGGATTTTATCCCTACTTCACAACAAGAGGGTAACTTCGAAACCTTTATGGAACTCAATCATGTTATTTAACCCATCTAGAAATAACAAATTCAATTTGTTGGTTCCAACAACATGAACCAATTCAGTAAGTTATCACTGAAGACTATACATTCTTACTATGCCAAATTAGATCGGCATCAAATTAGAAAAACTAAAAGAGTGGAAACAACTAGATTCATTTACATGATTCTTTATCATTAGACAATTAATTATTAATTAATTCTGGAATTATATTCTTTATCAATTTCTATCAAGAGAAACATGCTAACAAACAAGGAAAATATATATCACGCTATCTAGCAAATATGTGGCAACAAAATATGTTCAATGAAATTCGAAAATCTTGTTTAAATATTTAATTAGGTCAATTCTATTTTTATACAAAGGGATAAATAATGCTAACTCTACGATTGCACATAAAAATTAGAGAAGCCGCAAATCCCCCTCCTCATCGGTTTTTGGGGAAAACCACAACGGTCGATGAAAACCCAATAAACCGGGTCTATTCACCACAAATTCTCCTTAGATATCATCTACAATCACATCCAAGAACAAATATCATCATTTTAAACATCCACATACCTAGATCTACCAATAACGAGCATAGATCTAAGAAGACGTGAGAAGAGGAGGAGTAGATCTAAGCAGTTCTTAGAAACCAGTCAAGAATGATGAAGAATGACCACATACCTCAAGAAACCAGCTTTGATTCGAAAAGATAAGCCTCAGAATCACCTCTAAAACGCTTTGGGGTAGGTTCTTCCACCTCCAAGGAAGATTAATCACGAGTTATGGCCAAATAGGGGCTTAAACGAGGTGATTAAAGGAAAAACGAGTTAGATCCACAATTTTGGGATCTAACTTTAAGTACCAGCATGGTTAGTCTGCATGGTTTAACAAACCATTCGCTAATAGTGTGTTAGCTTCTGCCTTGAAAATCACTCGTCACACAGTTAGTCCGCACGGTAAGACAAATTGTGCGCTATCTGTGCATTAGCCACTGCCCCCAAGACCAGTCTTGCACGGTTTGTCCGTACGGTCTACAAAAACCGTGCGCCACCCATGCGAAAGAAATAACCATTTAGATTTCCTTAAAAAACACCCAAATTCACCCCAAGCCACTGTGACCTTCCAGAACACCTCTAACAACATATTTTAACATAGTAATGGGCCGGAGATGTTTGGGCCATTACATTAGATACCTCTCAAAACATTCTCATCTTCAAGAATCCAAAACCCTCCTAAAGAGATAAAAAACAAAACATGGTCTAAAAAACCACCCACCGAGATACCATTCCAAATAGAGCAAGCCACCAAAGTAGCAAATGAATCCATCTCATAAACATTAAGGTTTCAAAACTACATAAGTTACAATGTTTCTTGAAAAGAGTTAAAATTCAAACGGCTCTAGGTACTGGGAATGTATCTGTGACTCATGTTCCCAGGTACTCTCTTCCAAGCCACTGTGTCACCACAAGACATGAACTAAAGTAATAGAATGTATGCGCAAAACCTTCTCCTTGCCGTCTTGGATCTCCAAAGGTGGCTCCTCAAAAGTTTCATCATCATCAACATTGATCTCTTCATAATCAATGATGTGAGATTCGTCATGAAGATAACGACAGAGCTGTGAAACATAGAGAACATCATGTATCTGATTCATCTGTGGGGGAAGTGCTACTTGATATGCCACAACTCCAACACGAGATAACACCTCAAAAGGCCCAAAAAAGCGGGGAGAAAGCTTACTCCCCCAAACAAACCTTCACTTCCCACGATGGGGAGTCACCTTTAGAAACACATGATCCCCAACATCAAACTCTAAGTGTCTTTTTCTTTGATCGGCATATGAATTCTGACGATCTTGCACTATCTTATTCCTCTCACGAATCACCAGAACCATATCTGTTGTATTCTGCACTAGTTCCAGTCCAAGAATTGCTGACTCTCCAACCCCAATCCAACACAACATAGAATGGCATGGTGGGCCATACAAACCTTCAAACGGTGCCACACCGATGGTGGAGTGAAAACTTTTATTGTATGAAAACTCTACCAAGGGTAAGTGCCTCACCCATGAGCCTCCAAAATCAATAACACAAGAGTGTAACATGTCTTAAAGATTCTGGATGGTTCTCTCCATCTAACCATCCTTTTGAAGATGAAAAGCTATGCTAAGACATAGTTGAGAACTGAAATCATGTTAGAGGCCTTTCCAAACCCTGGAGGTAAAATGAGGATCTTGAGCAGAAATGATTGTCCTAGGGACTCCATGAAGTCTCACCACCTCCTCCAGATACTGCATTGACAAAAATTATACTTATATTGACTCCTTGATTGCTATAAAGTGGGCTGATTTCGTTTAATGATCCACTGCATTCCAAATAGCATCATATCCTCCCGGAGCTCAATGTAAACCTGTAACAAAGTCCATTGAGATGTCCTCCCACTTCCACTGAGGAATCTCTAATGGTTGGAGAAGTCCACAAGGAACACAGTGTTCGACCTTCTCCTTCTGGAAGACTAAACATGGAGACACAAACTCTGCAACCTCACGCTATAGCCCAGGCCACCAAAACTGGCTCCTCAAGGATCGTTATATCTTTGTCACAAAAGGATGCACCATAAAAGGAGAACCATGTAACTCTCTAAGAACCGTCTCGTGCATCACCAAGGGAACCAAAATCCTTCAGTGATACAACACTCTATCTTTTTCATCCTCAGACCAACCATTAGGGGCCTCACCACAAATAACTCGGTCTCTCTAGACCTCCACCTCATGATCCCCCAACTAGGACTCTCTCAACCTCTACATCAGGGATGACTATACCGTCATCTGGAAAAGACAACCTCTACCCCCAACTTCTCCCATGTCAAGATGAAATGCTGACAGTTCCTCCATTACTCTCCAGGAATCACCAGATTCACGCACAACATCACTACGTAACTTTCAGCTCATTGAATCAGCTATAATATTCCATTTTCCATGTGTATAAGATATTTCAATGTCGTATTCCTGCAAGAACTCCAACCACTGATGTTCCTGCAAGTTTAAGTCACACTGGGAGAAAACATACCTCAAAATCTTAAGGTCGCTAAAGACCACAAAGCACTCACCAATGAGGTAATGTCTCCACAACTTCAGATTAAACACCATGGCTCCCTACTCAAGGTCATGATTGGAACAGTGTCATTCATGGGGACGCAACTGCCGAGAGACATAAGAAACAAATGACCTCTATTGCATGAGAACACACCCTAGCCCCAGATGTGATGCATTTCATAAGACATCAAACTGGACTCCCTCATCCAGAAGACAAAGGACTGAAGAACTTAATAACTTCTTCTTTAGATACTTGAGGGAAACCTGGCACTAATCAGTCCATATGAAAGAATGATATTTCTTGGTCAAAGCTGTCAGAGGTGTCACAACCCGTGAGAAATTGGCTACAAACCTCCAGTAGGATCCCGCGATCCCAAGGAAACTTCACACCTCTGAAACTTTCTTGGGGGATACCCAAGATACAACTGATTATACCTTCGAAGGATCCACAGCTACTCCCTATTCCGACACAACATGCACAATGAAATGGACTTATCGAGCCCAAAACTCATGATTCGACAACTTCCCAAATTGCTGATGTCGACGAAGAACTCCCAAAAAGGCTCCTAGATGCTCTGCATTCCCCTCTTCAGATGTGGAGTAGACAAGGATGGAATCGATGAAAACTACCATAAACTTGTCCAGGAACTCATGGAAAACAGCACTCATAAAACCCATGAACACAGCTCGAGCATTCCTCACACCAACCCGCATTACAACGAACTCATAATTCCATGAAGACAAACAGAATGTAGTCTTCGGGATATCCTCATCCTTCACATTCATCTGATGATATCATGACCGCAAGTCGATCTCTGAGAACCAACTTGCACCCTTTAGTTGATCGAATAAGTCATCAATCCACAGAAGTGGATAGAGATTCATTATTATCACTTTGTTTAAGTGACGATAATCGACACACAACCACAAACTACCGTCGACCTTCTTCATGAACAGAACTGGTGCACCCCATGGTGACCACATGGTCAAAAAAACAACATTTCAACAGAACATCGAGTTGTATACGTATCTCTCATAACTCAGAAGGGTCTATCCTATATGGAGACATATATATAGGAGACGCTCCTGGCTATAGCTCGATCCCACATTTGTTCTCTTGTCGAGGGGGTATGGCTACAACCTCTTCTGGAAAAACATCATGGTACTCCTCCACAACCCTATGAAATGCCAAATGCCAAACCTCTGAATAACTCAACAATATCTCAGCTGCCATCATGGATGATAAGTATGGAAAACGCCTATGACCCATCCGAGGATCATGCTCACCAACAAATGCCACGTGCTCTCCTTCGGCACCAATGAATATGACCTTCTTCATGAAGAAATCCATGATATCTTGCACCGAATACAACCAATCCATGCTGAGTATGACATCATATGGTTGTATCTATAAACATAGAAAATCTCCCTAAGAGCAGTGCTTCCCCAACACTAGCTCAAAAATTCTACATACTTCAAACAAGCTAGCTCGACCTCCAACTGGCGTAGTCAATGCCAAGGGCACTAGAATCCTCTCTACCTCATGTCCCAAGGCATGGACAAGGGTAGGTGATATGAAGGAGCGTGTTTATCTTGAATCAAACAAGGCATACACCAAGTTAGAAAACAATCAAAGGGTCTCTCGAACGATGTCTAGATCGTCTTGAGCTAGCAACGCTAGGGCATGAAGCTGACCACGACCTCTTCCATGGCCTCTATGACCCTGATGAAGACCACCACCTCGACCGCGCTCTGGTCTCTGAGGATGAAGAGCATCATGGGGATGTCCTCTGTCTGCCCCATCTACCCTATGCTGATCAAAAGCTAGTGCAACTTGCTGCTGCTGCCTTGGCCGGAACTGCCTCAACAGAGTAACCTGGAGTAGAGCGCCCGGAGCATGATGACCACCCTAAAAGGTCAGGCACTGCCACTGCTGATGACCATGACCACCAAAATAAAAACAAGTTCTTGATATCTTGGAATTTTCCTGAGAGTTGTTGCCTCCGGATAAATGAGATGTGAGGGGATGGAACCTACCCCCGGCTGAACAGAAAATCTTATTCTTTGAAAACTGGGAACCCCAGACCACAAACTTGCATCGTGAGGAATCATGATGATTCCCCTCTCGGGTTGATCCGGTCCTGGCCAAAGTCCTCTTGACAACCTCCGCTCTCTCCAGTACCTCACGATATGTCTTTAGAATAAATGGGGTGACTTGGCGCTGGATCTCTAGAAGTAAACCCTCCTTGAAATGCCTCGCCCTGGACTCCTCAGCAGGTAACCGGTCTGAAGCATATCGTAGTAGGTTCCTGAAATGGATTCTAAACTCTTGAACAGTATAGATCCCATGTAGAAGGTTAAGAAGCTTCTCGTGACTGATTTCCTTCATAGTCGAAGAAAAGAACTCATCTCTAAAATTGTCTCGGAACTCCTCCGATGAGATCGCTGACTCCTCCCGATCCCCGAGGAACCAGATCCACCACTGTCTCACTGCTCCACGCAGCATTCTCACAACAAACGAAACCTAGTGCTCCTTCCAATCACGGATCGAACTAAAGCCTATCTCGACCTCCTCTAACCAGTCTTCCATGATTGCATATGAAATGGAGCCCTCAGACTTCTGCAGACTCTGGCACTGAGACTCTCGGAGTGTCTTCCTCCAAGTGTCGTCGTCATCGACCTCCACCATGCGACGATCTTCTAGGAAAACCTCCTAGACATCTTCTGTGCAAAATTGACGAGGACGTCGACCTGGAGCCATACCTGTAAAATAACAAACCATTAGAGCTCATAATCCTGGAATATAGAAGAATCAACATTAATTAATTTATTGTTTTCTTCTATTCATCTTAGGTTAACCTATCCCAAAGTCTACCCATTCAAATACAGGCACAAAGAAGAATGACACATGATCATATCATAGGTCTCCTCCCTACAACTAATATCACCGTATTTAGTAGCCATTGTAAACATAAAGTTATGTGCATCAGATCATAGGGGGACCTAAACGCCTATGTCTCACCCAGTATCTCATGTTTACCTCACTTGTTAATCATGAATGACATAGTTTCCCTACCAACCCATGCAATCTCACTTGTGCCTAACTCCAAACTCCATCCTATCCCTCAACCAAACCCTTGATACCACTCTGTCAGGACCCCCTCCCCACTAAGTGTAACCCTCCTTGGCTGTCAAAGTGGAAAAGGAGATAATGACCCTCGAGTCCCGCCCCCAGTAAGCCCTGGGTTGGCGACTAGCATCGAGGGTATAGTAACACACAAATGGGAGGCATTACCCTCTAAGAGAACAAATGTGGAAGAGAGAGATAAGATAGACACCAACCAACTCAAACTCAAGTAAAAAAAACCCAAGTACATAAATTAAATTCCACGCAAAATTACTAAAACTGAAAGGGGAAAACTACAAGTACCCAAAAGAATAGAAAACAACAACAACCACAAGCACGAACAGCTCCTCCAACCATAAGCTTGTATAAACCAGATTGATCTCCAACCTACTCCAAGTGACCTGAAAAGTAGTTTATATATACGTAGGTTGAGTATAATAGTATACTTAGTAGGATCCTCCCAGAAGCCTCTCTTGCAAAAGTAAAGAGAGCATGCTAAATCACAGGGAACAACAAGTGAAACTAACGCGTCACCTAAATAGGTTTTCTAAGTTTCCAACCTCACCATGGATACTCTCACCAAGTAACACATAAAAGAATATAGTATATAGTAAAGAATATCAAGGGTACCCTGGTACTACTTCCCCACTAGTTTTCCACTTTTCCCCAACGACATACATCATGTGCATCTCACTCCAAAGGCTTACCCGTATAAACATGGGCTAAGCTCCACAATCTGGAACTCATGCACCAAAAAGGCTTGCCCGTAGACACCTGGGCTAAGATCCACATGCTCCTCCAAAACAAAAGTAACCAGGTAGGTTCCGGGAGCCACCACAGCCCACCTAACGTGTATCATACGTCGAGTATTGTACCTCGAGCCATTACAGCCCATACACCGTGTAAGGATCCTCAAGACAGCACTGCCTATACACGTTACACCTATAATTGTCCATAGGATACTATATCCAGAATATATTTGTGGAAATATCCACAACCCATTACTGCACTCTACAAACATATAGGGGGAAAACTAACCGATGTGCCAACAGAACTAGTATCTACCAAGAGAAGAGAGCGGGGTCAAAGGGGGTATCAACCATCCATCCTCCCAATGAAATGTTGGTGAAAACACCCCCCGGGGCTCAGATTCCCCGGGGTGTCAGTCTCCCTTACCGACTGGGTGGAGTAGCGTATAGAAACACAAAAAACACAGAATATATATAACTCACAACCCCACTATAGGCATAACCTAGTCTTAGCCTCAACTACAGCTAACGTCTCTCGGACTCCAGGCTGCATTTTATAAGACTAAGTATCCTTTAAGCACACAACCAATTAAAGTTCTTCATTAGGGTACTTCATTCCCTTTTTTATCAATTCCACTATACATCAATTAAGTCTTCCATCATTAATTAACCATGAACAACCCACATTAACTTTCATGGCATCACATTCAAAATTTACTATTCCGTTAATGTTACAACATCACCATTAAATAAAATCATCTCCATCCCCGTGGATTATCACCACTTAATCAAACATTCATTTTAGAATTAATTTCCAATATTACCAGGAATTCTAGAAAAGAATCCTATGCTACTCAATACAAGGGGGATCAACACGGTGGGTAGATATACTACCCGTCGAGACTTTTCCACCTATATCAAAAGCGTAGGCACATTCTCCCTCGAGAGGCTAACCATGGAAAGTACGTGTCATACCCCACGCATCTTTTCCCCTTCTGCAATAAGGGTAAGCAAGACCAGCTGCCTTGAGTAGTGGGGAAAGTAAAGCTGATAAATATCCAGGAATCAAAAAATATCCAACAATCACAACCATCCCATTCCATCATCCCCAATGTCCTCCCGGGCACCCACATGCATAAACAGATTCATCTCACCACTCTATGTGTCATACAATGCCACAACCACAAGGCCTCCCGGCCTCAACATATTACTAGACCCCTCCATGGTCACATCACAACACAAGAAATCACAACACCCCTTCTAGGGTCGTAACACATCACAAGAAGCAGAAAAACAATCATTACAACAAATGGGCTCCTATCCCTTTAACATGGCATCCGACCTTCAAACAACCAACACCAACAATCACATAAAATGGGATTTTAGCCCTACTTTACAACAAGAGGGTAACTCAAAAACCTTCGTGGAACTCAATCATGTTATTTAACCCATCTTGAATTCACATATTCAATTCATTGGTTCCAACATCATGAACCAATTCAGTAAGCTATCACCAAAGATTAAACGAGCTAACTATGCCAAATTTGATCGATGTCTAATTAGAACAACTACAACAACGACAACAACCAGATTCATTTACATGACTCTTTATCTTTAGCCAATTAATTATCAATTAATTCCAGCTTTACATCCTTTATCAATTTACATCATGAGAAACATGCTAACAAGCAAGGAATATATATATATATATATATATCACACTATCTAGAAAATATGAGGCAAAAACATACGTTCAATGAAATTTCTTAATCCGGTTAAAATATTTAATTATGCCAATTCAATTGTCATCCAAAGGTCTAAATCATACTAACTCTATGATTGTTCATAACAATTTGAGAAGCCACAAATCCCCTACCTCAAGGGTTTTCGAGGAAAACCACAACATTCGATGAACGCCAAAGAAATCGGGTCGATTCTCCATGAATCCTCCTTAGATCTCCTCTCATATCACAACGAAGACCAAAGGTCATCATTTCCGACATCCACATACCATGATCTACCAATAACAGGCTTAGATCTAAGAAGACGAGAGAAGAGGAGGAGTAGATCTAAGCAGATCTACGAAACCAAACAAGAACAAGGAAGAACGACCACATACCTCAAGAAACCGTCTTCGATTCGCCAAGAGAAGCCCCCAGATCACCTCCAAAATGCTTGGAAGATGGTCTTCCGCCTCCAAGGAAGGGTAATCCCGAGTTATGGCATATTAGGGGATTATACGAGGGGATTAAAGGCAAAACGAGTTAGATCCACAATTTTAGGATCTAACTTTAAGTGCCTGCATGGTTAGTCTACACTGTTTAACAATCTATGTGCTAACAGTGTGTTAGCATCTGCCTCGAAAATCACTCGTCGCACGGTTAGTGCACACGGTTAGACAAACCATACACTTACCGTGTGTTAGCCACTACCTCCAAGACCAGCCCTGCATGGTTTGGCCACACGGTTTTCCCAAACCGTATTCCACTCATGCGAAGTCCATAACCATTTAGATTTATTTAAAAAAACACCCAAACGTACACCAAGCCACCTTGACCTTCCAGAACACCTATAACACCATATTTTAACAAAGGAATAGACTGGAGAGGTCTGGGCCATTACAATAATTATATTAACATATTTTTTTTAATAATAATATTACTAAATCAACTAAAAAAATTAAACTGGTTGAGGTTAAATTAAGCTAAAAAATGAATAAAACATAATGTTAAGGGGAAAATGACCTATAATCTAGAAAAAAAATCCATTAGATGCCCATATTTACATAATATACCCTCCTAGTTCAAATTATATATGTTATTGGGACATATGTACATGAATGTGACCAATATAATATGTTATGTATGGAAAATGACAAAAACTAACCTACATTAACTTTTGAAATTTAAAAAAATAAAGTATAGAAGAAGATAAATAGTTTCAGTTATAAAAATAATTTATAAAATTAAATGATATTTTATATTAATAAAATTAAATTTTTATTTTTATTTTTAGATATGATATAATTACATTAAATTCTAAACCAACGCAAACACATTTATTATTTAGTTAATAAATGAATAAAAAATTGATGCTAAATACATTTAATGTATTGTAAATTTAATATATTTTTATTATAGATTATTTTTTGGTATAAGAATATATCATGTTACACATCATTTAAATTATTATACATTAGGTACATCTATTTTTTTGATATTTTTAAATTACAAGTAATTTTCATAATGTGAAAACAAACATCAATATTTTTTTATAATAAATGATATTTATAAAATGATTCACAATTAATTAAAATAATATTTTCATCCAAGTGAATTTTATGTGTTAATAAAAATAAAATTTGGTCCACTTAGGGACCAATTTATCTTTTATAATTAATATATAGATCAATATATAGTAAAAACATTGTTTGCATGGTATGAGTTAATGTAGTGTTTTTTGACTTGTATGCACTTCTCTTGAAATTAATTTCAAAAACACATTGGTTGTTTTTTAGTAAATTATATAAAATTTTTAAAATTATTTTATAATATATCATATAATAAATCTCAATTAAAAATATTCATAATGGATAAATTATTTTGATTTTATGACTAGTTTCTTTAATAAAAAATTATTAAATTGGGGATTCAAAGGTGTTAACGAACACTATTATAAAAATGAACTTATTTTTCATGTTGTAATTTATTTTAAAATAATTACCATTTAGTCAATATTTTCTATTTTGTGGATCATGAGTTAAGAGAGACCACCGAATAGTGTATACCTTTTGATGATTTAAAAAATGTCGTTCCCCTCTATTATAAAAAAGAAATTCATTCTTCCACATCTTCACACCTCTCAAGGAACGTTGTCTTTTCCAAAATCTGAATAAAATGTTTCCCAACATCCTTATCATCAACATAGAATCCTAACATGGGATGAAAGAAAAAAAGGGCATCCACTTGGTGATAACCAAATGATGTTACCCAAAAAAAGAGGTAACATTCTTCAATGTGCAATTATGGTATATTTTTTTCACTACCCACTAATTTATTATAATTCCATTATTATATAATAAAATTATAATAATATATATACTTAAATTTTTTTTATGTTATGGGTTTTACCTCCACCAACACACATATTGATAAAATAGGTAACAATCATACCATTTGTGTATGGCATACTATCGCCTCATGAAAATATTTGTCTGTTTTTCCCTTACCATATCTCATGGATGTGAATTAAGATGTAGAAATTGTTTCTATATTAGATATATGATATTTATAAATTCTATATGTTTCTGAATTTTTTATGTCACACATACCATTTTGTCTTTCATTTGGTTTAAAATTGAAAACATTGTTTGTGAATTAGTGGACTACTACCTCCTCAAAATAGATGTGATGCGTTCAAACATTACGTGTAATATATTAAAGATAATTATAATTAAAACAAAAAAATATAAATGAAATGTATTTGATATAAATGAAAAAAATTAAATTTATGAAAATATAAATTATCTTTTTCTTTATTAAAATTTTCACACATTAAAAAGTGATAACATCGTTCGTTGAGGTGTGGACTAACACATCCTCAACATGATTTAATGAAATTAACATTAACAAAATTATGTATATAACAATATGCGATTCAAAACATGGTATTTAGGGTATCTTGATTGAAATATATAATGTTACATACACTCTTTTCAAAACGTTCAATGGAAAATGGGAATGTTATTCATGCATACATATGGCCAACCATTTCCATGATTTTAACGTTGGATCATTTTTTATGACCCTCATTAATGATTGGTTTTAAATGTATATCGATGTAAAAAATGATAATTATTACATGGGTATTATTATGTGGATTTCTATATAATGACCCCTTTGACCAAAGCTGGAAAACCACTATATATTTTCACACATAAACCCAATATGGTAAAAAAAACCTGATTTCTACATAATTGTTTAAGTTGTTGTATACAAAATTATAATAAGTGAAGTAAATGTAATAAAAAAATTGTAAAAATTAGTGTTAAAATTAAATAATTCACAAAAGTTTATTATTCAAGAATATAAACACACATGTGTCATGTCAGACTCAAGCTAATAGATTTTTCCTCAATTTTAGTTTATCGAGACATATTGTATTGTAATTCACCTATTTTTTTTTAATGTTTGGCATATAATTCCATTTAAAATGTTATATCATGAATAACTTTATTCCCATGATATTCTACATTTAATTTAATGTTATTTATTTCAGGGGCTTTATGATTCATATAATTCAATGTGGTATGGGGCAGTCTGGAATGTTTAATATTAATTTTCCTCAAGAATGTTATAATTATATTTCAACGGAATTTATATTTTCAAATGTTAAAAAACAATGCTATTACATAACCTAAAATGATGCATTATTGATAAAAACATACCATTAATTCAATATAGATATTTTATAAGGTGGAAGTTTTATGATTTAATTTTATTATTTTTATATTTGAGGAATAATTTTGACATGAACTATATGGTTTAGAAACTGGTTAATGTAAGACCCTTGATGTATTTGTATTCTCATCAGACAAATTCAACTAGACAAACCCTTCATGATTATTACCTACATGTTTTAAATTATTTTTTAATGGTGTTGATTATAGATTTTAGGTTTTCTAAATAGATTCATTTTGTATCCATTTTTTTAAACCATATAGCGAAAGGTCCTTCTGGTAAAAGTATTGTGTTCTACTGAAACACGGAGTCCAATAATTTAACATTATATTTAGTTCAGTTATTACTATCCAGAGGATTTTCACAATCTAAAAAAAATATGAATGAATTTCATTATATGTTTGTTTTATTAAATGATATTTATTTTCATTACATTACCTAATTCATATGGATTATGTGTTATCCAGTTGTTTAAATGAAAAATATGTTCAGTTATTTAACATTTTATATTGATTACTATTTTTTATTCTTGATTTTTTCAGCCATATTCCTACCCATATTGAGAATTTCATGTCACCCATGTTTTCCCCCTTCCTTAAGATATAAATATGAATTATTTGAATAAGATTCGAGGATAAAATTAATTCTTTTATTATGTATTATGTTCTTCTCCCAATGTAAAATGGTTATTATTTTTAAAATTTAGTTTTCCAAATATGTAAAACTATTTAGTCCATTAGGATTGGATTCTTTATAATCAGGCCAATGTAAAAAATTAAGGCACGAGGGGGTCGAGGAATAAAAGTTGGTATCATAGGATTCATAGATAAAACCATGGAAATTATATTTATAAAACATAAAATAGAGAATATAACCCTAAGATAGAATTATAGGATATGAATATAATAATATCCTCAATGAAACCATGTATATGATTATTTGATTAGATATAAATTTTTTGTATTTATGTAATGTATTTTACTTGATTTTGGATTATACATTATGTTTTATAATGATATGATCTTATTTCGTGTATGTTGTCATTTAGAAATGGATCCCAATAAATTGACCATGAACCTCACTAATAAAAATGAACCATAGAGTAAGAAGAATAAAATCTTTTATGGTCTTAAGACAATGTTTTGAAGGGAAATAATAATTAAAGGTATCTCATCATATGAGGACATATTAACTTGTGCTAACAACATAGGTAATGAATTCTCTAATTCCATTGTCTACTAATAAAATAAATAGAAGAAGAATTTGGAAGAGAAAAATTGGTATAATGGGATGAAGGGAAAGAACTGATTTCCCACATGTGATAACTGAGGAAAAAACACCATTGTACATTATTAATATGAATGTATATTTTCTAAAAGTGTTGAAATAAAGTTCAAAATATGTGTGATTTCATGATTCATAAAACTATTCCAATGTATAATTATTTGAATAAATATATATAGGACATAATGAAAATCAATGTTCTCAATTCAAAGTAATATATCCCATAAGATGCTAATGGATCATGGATATGATTATTCTTTTACAAAAAAAATAATATTAATGATTAATTTTTCAACGTATATGGATCCAATATTAATTTTTTAAAATTATTTTATTAATTATTTATGGGTAATTAGAAGTATGTAATATATATGGATTGCACTTCATTACTAATTCATTAAGTAATTGTGGCCATTTGTTGAATGGTTCTATGAAATGTGATTAATTAGAAATTCATTTTATTAAAACATGGGGTATGTAAAAATATAACCCTTAATATGTTCTATATACTATGATAATGATGTTGGAATAGTGGGATGATTTATTTTGATTGTGTAAATTCAATAACACTAACTTCCATGGAAGAAATTAATGATTGGTAAAAAAGTATTTTGTACCATAATTGAAGGAGTTTAAAAAAAAATTGATTTAAGGAATATATAAATGTTTTAATTAAGTAAAAAGGAAGAATTAATTTCATCAATAATTCATCATGTAAAATCATGTTTTTACAAAATTTCAATAGAATACATGATGAACGTAATAAATCGTTTATTCCCATTATCTTGAGATAACAACAAGTCATTACTTATCCTTAAGATATATGCCCAAGATGAAAAAAGATGGTAATAAATTACAAAAGGTTTCAACTAAAAGTTGTGTATGATTATACCTTTAATAATTAAACCAATAACTAATGAAGACATAATCAAACAACTCACTATATGATGCGTGAATAAAAGAATGACAACACAACTACTTTATTCATATAAAAAACACTCCAATGATTGAAATAATGGAAGACCAAAAAATAATCAAAACAAATAGTGGAATAGAAACGATTGATTTAAGAAGGCCATAATAATCCATTCATAACAATAACTATGATCAATAATCATCAAAATACATAACTATCAGGTGGTGGGGCTATAAATGTGTGATACATTAACATTTCCCATGTTCTAGAAGATAACATCAAAAAAACACCCATCTTTCCAAAGTAGGTGTGAGTATAACACTCATTAGGTTTTCCACAATGACTTCCCCACTCAGACCACTAAGATATAAACATTATCCATATTTATATAAAACCATTTATATAAAACAATTCTGAAACACATTTTATAACACAACATAAAAAAGTCCCAAACCCAATTGTAACCAAATGAAAACATTTACTCATTAAATAAATTTCTAGTAAGTTATACTTCAAGAAAAACAACTAATCAATGAATTTAAACCAATTCCAATTTTTCATTTTGGAATACCCAACCCATGGTTCCCAACACACCCCAATACATGCTTCTTTTCACAATTCCATACTAATGAGTTGTCTCCCGTCTTATCACCTGGGGACCCAAAGACACATCCTCCTCGATCCACTGTCTCACACCTTATACCCCTATGGTACACAACCTTTATTTAGGGGCATGTAGAAAATGAACCTACACAACCCCATGTATGCGAAAACATTTCAAATCAACAAAACAAACTATTTTATTAAATCCACATTTCTATTGAAAACTAATGAAAAAACAATTTCAAAGTATCCATTTCATTTTAATATAACATTCGCATTTATTTGAAACACATAATACAAACCATGTTCCTCAATTCCAGAAATTAAACCTTTTAAACTCAAGATCACTATCAATTTATTTATATATTTAATTTTCCATTTTCCCCCAATAATCCAAACCATCGAAATGAATTGTTTACCAAAATTTCAAAAAAAATGAAATAAAAACCAATTGAACATATGATATTCAAATATAAATCATTTCAATCATTTCTACTCTATGGATTTGAGAGCGAATCCACATACCTTTATGGTTATTGTTAAACCAACAATGGACGAAGAATGCACAAGAAAATAGGTTGATTCTCCACCGAAACTACCTTAGCTCCATTATCCAATCCCAACTAGGAACAAATCTCATCATATATGGCATGAACCATATTAGATCTACCAATGAAATGTGTATATATGATAAATTATGATAATTGGAGAAGTATATCTATATATATCTAAAGAAATTTGGTGAGAATAAAGAAGAACATAACTTACCAAGAGAATCAAGATTTGAAACATCGTTGGAGGAATTTCAATCGGTTTCAAAATGATTGGTTGAGGTTCCCAAAATTTAATTGAGAAAAATATAAAATTATTGAAACTTAGGAGAAACATGATCAATTAGGTGAAAAATTGACTATCATTTTAAAAAATAGGATATTAATTTTTTCCTATGCATGGTTAGTCCACATAGTAAGTCAAACCGAATGCTAATTGTTTGTTTTCTATTATCTCAAAACAGCATGGGTGTATAGTTTCTCCTAAAAACTCCACACGGTTTGGAAAAAAAATGCACAAACTATGCTCCTGTCCTTTGGACCCAAAAACTTATTGAATGTTTACCAAACTCTCTCATCCTCCTACCTTACATATTATAACCATAAAAAACTTTAATTAAGGATACACATCAGAATCCTAGGGTAATACATTCTACGGAAAATTACTATTTTTTATAGGAAAGTAGAAAAACACCACTACCCTAAAAAAGATTTGGCCTTATTTTTTTCATTTCCATCTCACATTCCTAAGTCTATTCCTGGTTATTACCATGTTTCCAAAAAGAATTCACTAAAACGATGAATTTTCACACATGAATTTTTATTTCATATCCACAATCTGGATCCAGATATGTACCAAAGAAACAACTAGATCTTGGTCAATCTAATCTCATCTGATCACATGGTGAGGATCAGGCTGATACTCCTTCATAAGAGATAGGTGGAACACAGTGAGCACTGAACTAAACCTTTGCGGTAGTGTTAGTGAATATGCCACCTCTCCCACCCATTCCAATATCCTGATAGGGCCAATGTACTGAAGATATAAATTAACATATATCCAAAAAGGTCAATGTCTAAGCCTTGGATAGATCCTTAAGAATAGATGATCAATCATTCAAATTGACAACATCCCTCTACGATGACCCACATATGATTTATGATGACTCTCAATGTTCCCCATCGTCTTTCTCATCAACTAAATCTTCTCCATTGTTTCTTGGACATGGCTCATCACAAATAGTGAAGTATCACCTATTTCCACCCAACACATTGGGGAATTACATGAACTACCATACACTGCTTCAAATGTATCCATATGTATCGAGGTCTGATAGCTATAACAACTAAGGGTATATTATCCAACCAGAAGACACAAAAATCCATACACAAGACGATAACATGTCTTCCATCATCTATATCGTCCTTTCATATTTTCCATCCACCTATAGATGATACGTTATACTCATATCCATTCGAGTCCCAAATGATTCCTATAAGTATCTCTAGAAACTAGAAATGAACCTCTAATATTTATCTATGTTGATCGAAATTGGTATTCCATGTCTCCTTATATATTCCCAAATGTGGATTTTGGAATGACCCTCCACCATTTGAGTTTCAAAAATTGTAATGTAGTGAGATGACATGGTTAGTCGGTCCACTATAAACTATATGACATAGTGTTTAAGAACATTTCTTAGGAGTCTTGTGACAAAATACATCACTATCTGCATTCATTTACACACTAGGAAAGGTAAAGACTACTAAATTATCGTTTATTATCAATGCTCTACCTTAACTTGATGACAAGTTAAGCACTTTGAAATGATTTTAACCACATACCTATTCATGTCCCTCCACCAAAACTACACCATTATTTCATTATACATATTTTGTTTTCCCTAATATACACCTAATATTGATTGGTGGTAACCATGAAGAAGTTTTTCCTAACAAAATTTACGTACAGCCATATAATCTCTAAACCACAAACCCAAACACTCATCAAGTTTATAGGCATCAATGTTCTCCCCAACATTGTGTTTTGAACTCATAACCAGACTTTTTGAATCATATTTATGTTCCTCTTTAACAATCTATACCAAGTTAGGAACAACTAAAACAGAAAAAAAATCTACCTTGTCACCATAGCCTTCACATTCCACATGCATGTCAGTTAGGTATGACATCAACAACCATTCATCTAAAGCTTCCTTTTCTAACTAAGTATATGAGATTCTACATAATGCATCAGTCACCGAATTACATTTTCTTATTGTATAAAAAATTTTAAACTCAACCATTTAGTGATACTCCATCCATCTCCTTTTCTTCATATTCGAATATCATTGTGAAAAAATTGGTTTCAATCTCTTATGATCCGTGAATGCATTAAATTTCTCACCAATGTGATAGTGATTCCGAATCTTGAAAAAAAGGTAAAAAAACTAATTCCAAGTCATGTGCAGGGTGGTTCTTCTCATGTACTCTCAACCACCTTGAACCATAAGAAACCACATGGTCTCCTTCAATGATAACACAACCCAATATTGATCCTAAAGCATCTCAGTACACCACATATCCATATCCTGATTTGGGAAAAATCAATATATTTTCTACTCTAAGAGGAACATTCACCACTTGGAAAGAATTTTGGAATTCCATATTCCATTGGAATGGATGACTATTCTATGTCAAATATATCATTGGTGAAGATATCTATGAAAAGTCACACACAAAGCATCAGTAATAACAAACTAAACCAAGAATTCATTGTATCTCGAAGACATTATTTGGAGGTTTCCCTGAGATAACATCTTCTACGTTTATAGGGTCCACTAAATCAACTTTTTTAGAAATCACGTGGTCTAGAAAGCATACCTCATGTATCCAAAAGCCACACTAAGATAACTTTTCATACAAATGATGGTCTCTCGTGATTCCCAGCACTATCAACGAGTATTTATCTTGCTCATTCCATATCATTGAATACACCAAGATATCATTGAAAAATAAAACAATAAAGGAATACATATGTATCTGAAATATATGATTCATCGATTCCATAAAGACGATTGGTGAATTCATAATACCTAAATCCATGATTACGTATTCATAGTGACAATATATACTTCTAAAATATATCTTCATAATATCAACCTTCTGAACATGCAATTGATGGCATCCTAATAGAAAGTCAATTATATATAAAAACTAATCACACCTATATTGATAAAAAATACCATGAATGTGTGTTTGTAAATACCTATTATTTATTATAATGTGGTTATGATTAAAATTATCCTCACATAGACATAGTTTTCCATCCACTTTCTTCAAAAACAAGACTAGTGCTACCCAAGGATACATACTTGGCCAATAGAAACCATTACATTCCATCTATTCCATTAGTTCATTATGTTCCTGCAACCTTATTTGTGCCATACTATAAGATATAAGGGGAATAGAAATGGTCCCTAGAAATATATATTTCATAAATTCCACTACCCTTATTGGTGGTAAACTTGTGTAGTTCATGGGAAAGACATCTAGAAATTGAATCACAATTGGTGGTAACTATTTTCAATATTCTCTTCCATTGATGACAATGTTAATGTCTCCAGCTTAAAAATGATTGTCCCCATAGCTGGTTCGAACATGCCTATTTCACCTTTCTTTAATACCCTCTCTCTTATTGATAGGTGCTCGACAAATGCCCTCAATCACAAAACTCACCATCCTTCTATAATAGTTGATGTGAGCCTTAAATTTTTTCGACCAATCAATACCCAGGATTACAAAATTGACATTCATATACAACACTAAGAAGTCCCATTTCATCTCAGATCTATCAATGATTATAGAACAAGCTCTACACACGAAGACATGACATTCATTTTCACCATGAGTTGATTGATGTTTTATCATAGAAGGCATTATATTAGGCTTTATGTATAGTATGTAAATAGAATGAGAAGCAATAATGGAGTGAGATATAATAGTATCAAATTATACTTTCATAAGGGTAGAATTAAATGAATCTTACCTCTCACCATAGATGGTCATGCCAGATCATCCCCAATCATTTTTTCATCTTCATACAATTTTTTTTCATCCAACTCTGCACTTTGTTTCTTGATGATATTTTCCATGTTTAGGAGTCATGGTAATCCATGAATCACCACTGCTAGCTATGCTCTTCTAATGAGACTGAGTCTACTCTCCTTATATTATAGAAGCATATGATGCTTGTGACACCTAAGATGTGTCCTGACCACCCGACCTTGGAGCACTTTGACAATAGAGCAGAAGGCTCCATATTTTCTTATAGTTATGTAATGTTCTAGGTTGGGTCGTACACACTCTCATTATGTGGTCAAGAAAACCACATTGGAAACAACATTTTTTATCTCGGGTCATGGAGGAAGGTTCATTGATCTAGCTGTCTAATTTTGAATCCCACATCTACCTTAGATATTGTGGTCACTCCTTTTCTTACTCCCATCATTTGTGTTCCCACCATTTTATATAGGTATCATCATATTTCTTACCCCCACACATCTTGAGATATCACCATCAACCATTGTCTCTATATTCAAAATCTCCATATAATCTACAATACAGAGAACCACAAAATTCAATCAAATATCCTTCCTAATCTCTAGTTCTAATATACTTGCCTTTAAGGATGCACATGCTACAACATCAAGTGAAACGCACACTAAATTCCAGAATTTATCCATATACTCGCTGAAACCTAGATTTTATTACCTAAGACTAAAGAAGTATGTCATTCTTTGGATCTTTAATGTGTATGGATAAATTTGTTTGTTAAATATTTCCCCAAATCCTCCCATGTATAGCCTTGATGCACTTTGGAATGAATCACTATTTGAACCACTGAAATGCAATATCCTCGACAATATATATGGACAACTTTAGTTTGAGTTTTGTCAATGTGTTGATGAATTTGAAGATATGATTCATCATGTTTATCCAATCCTCCTCCCTTTTAGGTTCCAAATCACCCAAGAAGATTGGTGGATTATTCTTCATGAACTAGAGAGAATGATTCACATGCCTTGACTCATCCATCTGGTTCCCCATATCCATATCTGGAAATTCCTAGACTATACTATGAACCAACTCTTGGTTATCATATGGCTCATGTGCAATCAAAGTTTCTGTGACTTCTTCTAGTTGGTTTGTATGAAAACTGGAAGGTGCCATTTTATAACAATCAACAAACTCATTACGTCTCACTCCATGAAACTTATGGGTTCAAATTTCAAATTTTAGAACATCAACTACCAGAACATTGTTTTCCAAAAAAAACAACCTTTTTCAAATTAAACCATTTATGAAAAACAAATTATTTCATTTTGAAAATAAAACAATTTTCAATATATACCATTTATCATTTTTTCAAAATATTTCATTTAAAAATAAATTACTCATTTTCCAAAAATTTAAACCCTTTTACAAGATCATAAATCATTACATCAAATAAATAAAAAACCTACAAGGAATTCATTATTAAACAATGTATTTTATGCTCATATAATTGGCTAAACCCATGATAATGATTCTCAAATATCTTATATGTGTCTCAAAAACAAATATGTACCCAACTCCATGGAAACATGAAATTCAGTAGAAATGGGTTTAATACATCATTTTATGCTATACAAGTCGTGTCTATACAATCCTAGTCCAGTCTAAGATCACCATGCAAGTAATATAAAATAATTAACTTCAACTCCAATACTAAGATAACATATGTCTACTTATTAAGAATGAATTGAACAAGATGACAACCTTTGTAATGAACAACTTATTCTAATTGACTTTAGAATACAATAAATCATTACATATCCTTAAGAGACATCCCTATAATTACAAATAATTAAAATACATATTGAAGGGTTTCAAATACAAAGAGGGGATGATTTACACTTTAGGAATGAAACCTTTATCCCAAAAATAAATAACCAAAAAACTCAATATATGATGCATGAATAAAAAAACACAACAGCTTTATTCATATGAAAAACAATCCAATGTGTGAAACAAAAAAAGAACAAACAACTATGCAAGAAAACATCGGATGAAAAATAAAAAAATCCCAATATACAACAAGACACCATGCTCTACCAGCTTTGTGCTCCAAAATCACCAAACAGATCAAGTATCAATAGGTGGTTCTAAAATCATGCGATACATTAAAATTCCCCACATCCTGGAAGGTAGAATATACAAAATATACTTGTAACAAAGTTGGGATGACTATAACCGCCAATTGGTTTTCCCCAATGACCTCCCTACTCACACCACTAGGTTATAAAATTTATCCACATTTATATAGATCAATTTATATAAAAAAATCATTGAAATAGTTTATAACACAATATAAAAAATTTGATAAACCAATTGTAACTAAATGAAACAAGTTCTCATAAATCCAATTTACAAGGAGTTATATATCCATAAAAACAACCAATCAAAGAATTAAAACCAATTCTCATTTATATTTATGGAATATGAAACCCATGGTTCACAACACATATTAATTCATGCTTTATTAGAATGTTCCATACTCATTAGTGGTCTCTCATCCTATCACCTCATGCCCAAAAGTCACACATCACCAAGCTAGAGTCATATTCCTTTAACCCAAATGGTACGCATCCCTTATTTAGGGGAACATCGAACATGAACTCACACAACCCAATGTATTACAAACCATTTCCAAAAGGAAAAAATAATAATATTTCAACAAAACTGCATTTTTATTGAAAACTGAATAAAAAAATAATTTAATAGTATCCATTTCATTTAATAAAAATATTATTTTATTAAAAAACACTAATCCAAACCAAGTTCCAAAATTCTGGAAAATCCCCATTTTAAAATATATATTTTAAATTCAAGAACACAAGAACTTTATTCAAATACCATATTTTCCATATTTCCCCAGTTTTCCAAACCATCAAAGAGAAGGGTTTACGACAATTGATTAATAGATAAATCAAAACTATTTCAAAAAAATATATTAATTCTAAAAGAACTACAATCAGTTGGATTTGAAAAAGAATCCACCTACCTCTATGGTTTTGGTGAATAAATGATAACGAACGGAGACCTTTTGAGAAAAAATGTTGATTCACCACAAAACGACCATAAATCCATTCATTATCCTTTAAAAGAAAAAATTTCATCATATTTTTCATCCACCTTCATATATCTACCCATAAAAAGCATAAATATGAGAAAGAAAGAAAATAATAGAAGTATATATAAAGGAACGAGATGAGAAAACAAAGAAAAACATCACTTATCAGGAGAATCCGGATATCAAATGATAAAGAGTGATCCGGATCAATTCCTAAATTCTAGGGATAGGTTCTCCAACCATTAATGTAGAGTGATCTCGAATTAGGGTAATTTAGTAGAAAAATGACAATTTATGAGAATAAATGAGTGGGTTCCTAAAAAATATGATCTTACTTTGTCTGTCTACAGGTTTATTCCCCACGGTTTATAGACCATGTGCTAACCATGCATTTTCAACTATCCCAAAACTACTTGTGTTCATGGTTTCTCCTATGAGATCTATATGGGTTGGACAAATCATTCCCAAACCATGCTTGTCCCCTTTGGCCAGAAAAAATTCATGAAAGTTTGCCATACTCTCTCATCCTCCTCCCGTACAATTAATAAAAAAAACATCATGTAAGGGTCACATATCATATATCAAAGATACTATTCAAAAGTTGTTCACATATTTGTTATGTGAGGAATAAAGAGATACCACATGTTTTTTGGAATAAAATTGTGTTCATTTTGGAATATTCAAAGAATATATTTTGTAAATGATTTTATCATAATATTTTGGAAATGTTTACCATTTATTAAATGTTTTCTGATGAAATATTAATTTGGTTTTATAGATTAATATATTATTTAACTAGGTGAAGTATCTTTTTCAATGATAGGAAGTAGAAGTAGTTCAATGCGTATTTAAAGGAATTTTTTTATGTTTCTAGAAACATATATTTTCATATATTTCTAGAGGGTGAATGAATTATAAAACTATATGAAAAGGGTCTTAGAAAAAAATTTGTCTACCTCTCATAATTTTATATAATATCAATGTCTTTTTTTCATAAATCTGGTTTATGAATTTTGGGTCATCTGCTTTCATGAGAGAATATTCCTTACCACTCTCCATCAGCACTTGGTAGTTTTTTTATATTCCATATCCATGGTATAAATGATGTTATCCTGTTCAATTTACTAGTTTTTTTGATGAAATCATTTCCTTTTCACACATCTTATCAATATGTTCTACTAACCCTATTTATTAAGGGGGTGGGTATTCCATTAATAGTGTTTTCAAATATCAAACCCCGGATTATCAATGAAAAGATTGTCTTAATAGGATAAAGTTTAATTAATTTGAGGATATTGTGACACATATATATATTAAAATAATTCATTTAATATTTTTTTTAAATATTATTTATTAAAAAACCATTTTAATATAATGATACACATATCACTTAGTTAGATTGTCTTACAGGCAAGACCATGTTTTATCGCCTTTAATAGCCCAACTGTTTTAATACCAATTTCTATATCTTTATAAATTTTATTAGTAGAAATAATATTCATAACTTAATTAAGAATGTAAAATTTAAGTAAGGATGAATTTTTGGTATTTTTCTGATATGTTTCATTTTTTTAATGAATAGTGAAAAATACTGCATTTTAGTTGACAAAATATATTTTAAATAAATAATTATTAATGTTTACTTGAATATTAAATTTGTTTTAAATTAAAAATTGGATAAATAATATATCTATTAGTCCATTATAGGTAATTTAAATTATTTTTATATTTAATTTAGATATAAATTTTTAATGAACTTTTGAGCACTTCCACATTAAAAATCTGTTGTATTTCCCCATATATGACATTAGATTTGAACTAAAATTTTCAACTTCTATGGCATGAAATTGAAAAAAAAATATGAGGAGTGTAAATTACTATAATATTAATATTCTAATAAATTCACCATTGTTTTTGAAAAAATTGTTACTAAAAATAATTAAAATTAATTATATATATTAAGTTAAAATTAATCATAATAAGGGAAAAACCAAAACAAAAGGGATAAAATGACCAATACACTTGTACATAAGCCATCGGATGCCGATTATCCATCTATATAGCCTACTGGTTCAAATTTTCTGTGTATTGGGATAAATGTTCATTAATGAGACCGATATGATATGTTAAGCATGGAAAAAGACAAAAAAATATACATTTCCTACCATTAACATTATTAAATATTTAGAGTATGGAAGAATCTACATATACTAGGTTATGTAAATTATTCATAAAAATGAATGATTTTTTTAATTATAATTTAACTTAAATTTCTAAGGATTATATAATTACATCAAACACTTAACAAATGCTAATGGGTGGATTGATTAGTTTATAATTAAATGAAATAGATTATGAAAAAAACATTAAATGTAGAGTAAATTTAATGAATTATTATGTCCCAATATTTTTGGTAGATCAATATATTTTTTTAAATGGTTGAAAAAATAATATATATTTTTTTTAAAAAATTGTTTTTTATTACTAAATAAAAATTAATTTAATAATGTTAAAGTCAAAAATAAATATATTTCATATTTAATGATATCTATTGAATAAATTAAAAATAATAAAATCATATCTTTTAAAAATTGAGTTTTATGTGTTAAAAATATAAAATTTAGATAATTGATGGAGATATTGTTCTTTTATAACTAACATATTGAACCATTGAAAGTAAAATAATTGTTTTCATGGTTCGAGTTAAAGTATTGTTTTTGCGCATTACATGGACATGTTTTAAAATTAACTTCCAAAACACAAATTATTTTTATCTTATAAACAAGATATAATATTTATAATTAAAAATTAATTTAGATTCAAATAAATATGTTTTTAATTAATTTTTAATAATTGAAAATTTTAATTTAGAAATCAATTTACATTTATAAAATCCAAAATGATAAAATCGGGGTAACATAGATGTTACGAAACAATATTATAAAAATGAAAATATTATTCTATAGTTGAGGCTTTTCTACACTATAAAACCCCTTTACAAATTTTTATTTCTATTTTGGATGCACATGAGGTGAGATTTACCTCCCAAAACGATAACCTATTTATATTTACAAGTATGGCATTCCCCCTCCATTATAAAATGGAATTCACACTTCCCTAAACTTACACCTCTCAATCAATAGTAGATCGTAAAGAAAATACCAAATAGTTCAAAATTCCATAAAATCAATAAATAAGCCTTAACCTTGGTATAATTCAATCCAATCAATCCCTTCGGTTCAATCTGGAATGAGTTACCCGAAAAGAGGTTACATTTTTGAATGTGAATTTATGTTTTATTTGTCTATCTACCCCATATTTTCTTAATATTACCTGATTTTATAATTAAATTATTATCATTAATATGCTTATATTTTGTTATACTATGGTTTCAATAGACACCAAAAAACACTTCCATCAGATGGTTAATGAATTTACCATTCGTGTATGGTGAACTAACGCCTCGTGAAACGATGTCGTTCCATTTTCCTTTACCACCTCTCATGATTGTGAATTATGATGGAAGCATTTTTTATATATGATATATATAATATATATAATATATTTTTTCTTCTAAATTTATGATATAATTCAAACCTTTTTTACCATTTCATGTAAATAAAATAACTTCATTTGTGTAAGTGTGGACTACCCCATCCTCAAATCAATGTGATGTGGTCACATGTTACTTGTAATGTATTAGGGATGGTGTTAATTAAATATAATTGAAATAAATGAAATGTATATTTTTATACTGAAATAATTATACATATTTATATATAATTTATTGTCTATCATGTAATCTTTTTCACACATAATAATGTGATAAAGTTGGATGCAGATTTGTGGACTACCACTTCCTTGATATGATGTGACTCCTTTTACATCAAAAGAATTATTTTTATAAGTATTTATGATTAAATTAAATATTATTTATGAATTAATAATAATTCTATAAATATAATATAATACTTACATTATTTCCATAATGATCATTAAAAATATGGGAGTGGTACTCATGTGTACGTACAAACCATGTTTCCCAATATTATATCATTAGTTAATTATTACAAAAAATATTTCCCATTTTGATTTAAAAGTTATGATTATATTTAAATATAATAATTAGGTAATGATTATTATCATGTATATATTTATAAAGTGTCCTATTTGAACATAGTTGACCTACCAAATTCTTTTTTGACACATAAAATGAATATAGTCAAAACACATGATATTAATTTAATTATTTAACTCGTTGTTTAAAACAATATAGAAATTGAGGAAAAAGTCCTAATAAACTGGAAAAAAGATCTAAATAATGTATATAATTAACAGAGGTTTTCAATTCAAGATTATAACGAAAATGTGACAAGTCGGAATGAAGGTAAGAGATTCCTTCTCAATTTAATTTCATTAAGTAATATTGTAATGTTATGAACCTATTTTCATTTATAAATTTATATATAGGACTTTAACATGTTATATATTGAATATAAATATTCCAAAAATATTATATGTTTCATTTAATGTTATTCTTTCATGGGATTATTATTCAAATGTTTCGAAGTTTTATGGGACACTTTGAAATATTGAATGATAATTTTCATCAAGAAGGTATTAACGATCTACCAATGGTAGATCAATTCATCTATTTTAATGATCCGTGTAGGTATATAAGAAACACTAATAAAATATTGATAAATCCTTTTGTTTTATTGAATACATATATTGTATAATGCATTCTTTTATTATTAATATTAATTATTTCACTATATGGGTCATGCTTTTGAAATGAACTATACAGTTTGAGGACCTGTTAATGTATGTCACTCGATGCATCAATAGTATCTTGGGAAAAATTTATTTGGATAAACCCTTTATATTTGTAATTACTAGTTTTTAAACTTTAATATGAAATAAATTGATAATAGATTATGGTTGGTCAAAATAATTAGGTTTGTACATTTTATAATTCATACTATTTTGTGAAAGGGGTTGATAGTAAATGTTTTTTGTACATGGGAAAAATTGAATACATAATTAACCATTGCATTCATTTCAATTATAATTATCAAGATTATTTTCGCTATGAAAAAAATCTTTTGATTCCTTTCATTCACAGTTTATTGATTAAATGGAATGTGTTTTAAGCACTTTTCTTTCCAAATTGATTATTAATTATATGGTTGTTTAAATTTGATGTGATTTTATTTATGTATCTTTACATATTATTAGTTCTCATTTATTAATTATTACAAAAACTATATTCATACCCTTAATTATAATTTGAGTTTAACATTATTTTTTTCTTTCCCCATGATATGAAGATCAATTATTATAACGTGTTTCTTCAATCAAACTTATTTTCATATATTGTGTATTATGTTACTATACCAATGTAAAATGGTATAATTTATTTAATTTGGTTTCACAAAACTGGAAAATTGTTCTGTCCTTCATGATTTGATTCGTTGTAATCAGGAATGTTTAAAAAAGTAAAGCTCCAACTCTAGGATTCTTAAGTCAGGGCACTAAAAAATAATATTTATTACTGATTAACAATTGAATAAGTTATAATATATATACATATTTGTTTGAAAATTATATTAATTTTATTTTTGGGAGGTGATTTGTTTATTTTATTTTACGTAAATTACATAATATTTAATAAAACAACTCATTAAAAAAGTAGTTTTAAAAATATCATGATCATTAATGTTTGTCATAGTAATACTAATTTCATTAATAAAAAGAGTAACATTATATATATTATTAAACTGTTAATATGAAATATTAAATCAATTTTTATAAAATTTATTTCATTGAGTGAAGTAAATTAATTTTTAATATTAGGGGGAAAAATACCCTTTAATGTAAAATATTACTTATATTTCCAAAATGATAAAGAAATGTTTTAAAAAATTAAATAATAAATATTAGTTTAACAATATATATTACCAACAAGAAATCATTCAGAAAGATTTAGGTAATTATTTAATTATTATGATTTTTAAAACTGATGTTACTAAAAAAATTATTATTCTCCAAATATTCTAATAACCATCAATTAATTTTAGAAAAGATAAAATAAACACTTTATCATAGGATTATATGTTTAATAATTTTTGTTAAATTTAAACTCTAAAATCAATAATTTTATGTTTAAAATTAATACTAAATATATTCATTAATATATTCACTCCAATTATTAAAATATAGATTTTAAAAAATTAAATTTTTTATTATTATTTTTTATTCATATTAAAATTGATTAAACTATTTTTTATTTAATAAATTTTATATTATTATTAAATATTCATAATAGTAAATACATAGTGGATCAAAATAGTTCAGTGTGTTATGTGGAGAAATCTATCACACATAATATTAATTTGAAAAAAAGTTCAAAAAAATCTCAAGGAATTATAGGATTACCACGTATAGGAATGTTGGCGACCAAAATAAAATATTCATAAATATCAAACAATTTATATGAATATATAATACATAACCTAAATATTTTCACCCAATAAACATATAGGTATATTGTCTCTTATGACTATACCCATATTCATCTTATTTCATGATATATCTTCAACACCCCCCTTCCACTTCAAAGTTCATCATATTACTACAATTCTAGAAATATCATCCCTTTAACCTTCTATAAAAAACTGGGAAGGAAAATATGAGAGAGGTTGAGATTATATTCATTGTAATGTTAGAAATATTAGATATAAATCAATTATCTTATATAAACACAAGGGAATTAGTATATCATAATAACATATTAATGTGATACACAATAAATTAAACATATTTAACCACGAGTCACCAATTATTTCTTGGTCATTACAAAATAGAAAATCCATAATAGTGTTGTATCGTCACTAATAAATGATGAGAATTGAGATCATATTATTAAAATTGGATTATGTAAAAAACATAACATTATAACAATTTGAACATGTACAAAGACTTACTGGTGCCCTCATTAATATAAGGACATTAAAAAATGTCATCACATAAAGTAATGGTCATGAGTGAAAGCCTACATATAAACATATGGATATAAAACTGGGTTCATAAATAATATTTTCCTCATGAAATATGGTTCACGTATAAAATAGTTGAATAATGAGTTATCCATCATTAGAAAAACAATTTTAGGGATTAATATTCCCACTCATCACATAACATTAAAACATAAATGTTACCCAAGATCATTAAAAATATTAATTCATTGTTTCGTCATCATATAACTTATCGAAATAAAATGGTTTTCAGAAATATTTCATCATAATATATTTAACCCATAGACAATAACATGTTTTATAAAATCATCCATAAAACACATTATTTAAAAAAACAATCATAAATAATTTGATGATATCATTTGATAATATCTCTTGGGAAACAATATTATAATGAAAGGATTATATAATATATTTTTTATGACACTAATAGATCAGCGGCATAAATATTTTTGTATAAAAATCCTTTCTGGTTATAAACCACTAGTTTAAAATATAAAATATTAATAAATATTAATAAAAAATATTCATTTAAAATAAATTTACAATCATATAAGGTATGCTTCAAAGAAAAGAGTATTAATGAATACGGAGAAATTCATTCATCTGTCACTTGTTAAAACAAATACTCCATGCACACCTTTGAGGAAAATTACATCAATCATAAAATTAAATTAATTTTATTTTAAATTTTTTTATTGAAAATAAAATAAGGGTTAAAAATAACTTATTATATTATTTAAGAATATTAAATAAATTCTTGAAAATATTTCAAGCACCAAGATTTTCCATGTAATATTATTTTTAATTATATTAAATTATTTTGAGTCTGTGAAAATCGACAGCGCGTTATTCCAAGGCCCGGTGTCCCTAGAATGGATTTCTAATCATTTTTTAAGGTACGCTTAGTAAACACGTGGGCGGTGTTTTCTACCTTTTGAAGAGGACCTCAGATTAAAAATCCAAGGGCACTATTGAATCTGTACTACTGGGATTCACTTAATGGAGGCTTCACATCGATAGCTGTAAGACTGCTGAAAAATTTAGATTTTGGACTTTTTAAAAGAATAAGATAATGAAATTGTTATTTTATTTCGTTGTATATTTTCCTCCAATGGAAAACAATCAGTGGAGGGACTAACGACAGGTCAATCCATTAAATTTCTTAACTCTTAAAATCCATTATAACAATGTCAATGGAATTAAGAAGGCTATTATTAAATTAAACCCCAATATATATCGTGGGCGTTATTCACCCTCCCACTCACCTATTTATATGATTCTTGCATAGTGGTATTGGCACTGATTAACAAATATACAATGAACGAGTAAAGTGCTGCAACAACGAACAGTAGGAGGACAGAGCTGGTTCCAGTGGGTGGTGATGAGCGACACCGAATCGCGAATTGTTGGACAAATTTTGAGAGACAACATTGGATGCTCGTTGGATGGACGACAAACACCTACTCTTCTTCAATAGTGTGTTTTCTCCAATGATCATGATGTAGGAATTTAATTTTGTTATAATTTTAAGTGATTGTTGAATCCTTTTCCACCCACATATTTCCAAGCTAAGGTAGAGGGTGCGGTCCAAAAGAAACTTGGCTCGAACCCTTGGCAACCTTGTCTACCCTTGTGTACTTTGTGAAAGACCAACAGCATGGAGAAACTGGTTGGCCACGAAGGAGATAGTGCACCATCACGTGACATAGGAGGAGGCCGCAAAACTATGACACGGTAGTTAGCGAAGCAACTAGCATCTGCTGACCGCGGAGGTGGTGCGGTGCGCTGTTGTGCGCCACCGGTGGGGAAGCCTACGGTCGGAACTATGGTGGGTGAAGATGGCAGTCGTCTCTATCCGACCGCGAAATGCGGGGGAAGGGCAACACATCTTCCTCCACCATTGGGGGGGGCCACATCCTGAAGCCATGATGGTGGATGGACCGACCCTTCTGCGGGTTTTGCGTTGACCGGTGGGTGCCTCGTGGAGCCACTAATTCACAAGAAGAACGTTAACTCAAAAATTTAGGATAACCCGGGGGACTCCCCACACCCCATGTGTCAGCTAGAGAGGGCCCCGATATAGTGGGCTGTGGATTACTAGCGGTCCATACACATCCAGCGGGCCGCACCTTCGCAGGTCAAGCCTACAAGCCCAGCAGGCCGGGCCACACCGTTGCGGGCTAGGCCACTCCCCACTAAGGGTCGGGCTGGACTGTTTCCAATTAGGCAAATCCCTCTATGTCCTGGCCCCTCCAGGTTAGAAACGGACAACTCTAGGGCCCTTCGAGGCCAATTTTCACTTAAAATACCAAAACATTAAATATGGGCATTCGTTTGATGAACCGTCTATGGATCTGTGACACTTGGAGCGAGAAATTCCTTTTGGTATACTCTACATGAGTTTTGTAAAAAGTGTGGGGTATTCATGGGATAGATCATATCTAAATCGAGTCGGGCCCTTAAGACTAAAACGATTTTAAGTCATTGACCAGGCATATGATTGAAATGTTGTCTATCGCATCGTACCCCTTACGACATGGCAGTCCTTTGGGATTCATATTCATGGTGCTTCGTTGCGGTTGAGGTATGAATGATGGCTTGAGGAGTGGTTCTACCGAAATCAAGCATTCTATGAGCAGGAATCCCATGGCAGACAGTGAGACGGAGGTTGGAGATATATCATACAGAGGATAGTATCGAGTGATCCTATGTGGGTCAGCACCTACCAATCCTGTGTGGGTAATATTTTTTGTGGGTCAGCACTCCGCAATACATTGGTGGTCAGTGCATACTGTTCCTATGTCGTTCAGATCTTGTGTGGGTCAGTGCTCAGTGATCTTGTGTGGGTCAGCAAAAACTATTCTTGTGTGGGTCAGATCTTGTGTGGGTCATAGCAGGGGATAGTACCTATCGACTCTGGGAAGGTCAGATCCTATGTGGGTCATTGCGGGGGTTAGTACCTATTGAACCTGCGTGGGCCAGACTCCGTATTATCTACAGTAGTTCCACTCGATAGAATAAGATGATCTAGATTATTAACTAATCATATGTACTTATGTGCCTTACATATATACCTAGCGTGAGAATAGTCTTTTACCTTCATTGTGTTATCTTCATGGTGTTATTTATGTTGTACCATTACCTTCGTTTTGTTACCATTGTGGTGCACCCTATTTTTTACTTTTACCTTCGTGGTGTTACCTTTGTTGTACTTTTACCATCATGGTTTTGCCATTGTGGCATTCATCCATCATGTATGAGATGAGTGGATTTTGATAACTTAGGTATATATATGGGAATATACCTAAGTTGAGATGTTGACTAATCTGTGCACTATGGTTGATGTCTTGCATTGTAGTTTATCTTTTGTAGAACTCCAGGATACCTTCAGGGGGCTCGGGGTCTAAACTGAGAATCTTTATAATCACCCCTACATGGGAAACACATGAACCATGTTGTGTCTCGTGTAGACGATAGACAGCATTGGACAAGGCTGAGAGAGCCAGGGCTGGACGGAGTTAAGAGGTGGACCTTTGACGTGACATGTTGCATTGAATACTAATCATGAGTTGTACCAACCCTTCAGGTAGGATCCACATTGGATGATCCTAGAAACGTGTTTCTCTATTCAATTGTACTTGTACATTCCAATTGGGATTTATCCCGGTCACTTTACATTCAGAAAACTTCTAACTACAGCAGTTTACATCGTGGTTTCTTCTTGTTGTGTTCTTGGATTGTGTGATTGTACATGTTTAAATTGAATGCCTTCTTGTTTTAGGGATACGCATTTCCGGTGCTAGTCACCATCCCCTGGCCTATGGAAGACAAGCTTGGGGTAGTCATAACATGGGCCCTGGGGGTGGGTCATGAAAAAGTGGTATTAGAGGAGTTGGTCCTATTTAAGAACTAGGGATCTGATATTTTCAATGGAGAAATAATGATCAGTGTTTTGAGTGTGGTTTTCAGTTTAGGGAATTCAGTGTTGTGGTGGTGGATGACTTATCCAAACACCAAGACCCTAAATTTTTACATCTGACTCGGTGCATGAAAAAAATTAATTCTATGTGTTTTGGAAATGTTTTTCTTTTGATTTCATTGAGTTAGCTCACCATGTGCAATTTATGGATAGTGGAACACCTGTTTTCTTTCAGGATTCCACCACGTAGATAGCCAACAAGGATTCCTGAGAGAGTACACTATTACAGCCCACCATGCGATGATGATTTGGTGCATGGCCCTATTTCCGAGATAGTATCATTGGGTGGTGGACCAGAAACACATCCCACCTTTGGTAAGAAGATGCAAACAGCCCCACCAGAAGAGGGTGAACGCCGTATAAGAGTGTTGAATGAGATTCATTAATAGAGAGATCCGAGGTTCCATTGAGAGATAGATCTGTAGGCGGCTGGGAACTAGATGGAGGTTGTGGAAAGATTTTTTCTCTTAGATGGGACACCAGCTTATTTGATGGTAATCCATAATGCAAGTCTATTCCACGGAGCAGCTGAGAGATGATAGATTCTAACACTCCAGTAACACGATGAGGCGACCCTCACCTTTGAAGACATTGAGGGCCTTTTCAGTGTATATTTTATTCCAGTGACTCTTCACTCAGTGTGTATATAGGAGTTGATACACTTATATTATGACATCATGAACAAGGCGCAGTACATAACAAGGTTCACTAATTTCCCCCCGCAACTCCACCAACATGGTACATGACCCTTTCTTCAAGGGCCAGACCTTTGTGAAGTGTCTTTGACCAGATAATAGAGCATCGAGGATATTTATCATCATTTCGATGCAGGCTGGGGTGCTAGAGTGAGCTCTTTTGGTGGAGTTATTCCTACATGAGTAGGCACCATAGCGAGAGACACCATCAGATGTCAGGTAGCGGAGTCATCCACAGAAGGTAGTAGATGGATGACGTAGGGGACCATGTGGGCCATTCCTTCTGGTGGACGACCTCGGGACACATGGTCGGTGGTGAGTAGATCACATGATAGATAATGATTGTTGGGGATTAATCAGTTCTGCTCGTGCGGCGGGCAAGGTCACAAGTCTTTCGACTGACCGACCCACCGTACAGACAACTAGCTAATGGTCAAGGGACCACCAAGGAAGAGGTAGAGGATTGAGTGAGGAGGTCCATAGGGAAGAAGACATCGTAGAGGAGTTGTCCTTATTGAATGTAGTTTGTTGCAATTATAGGTTCTACTGCCACCACCTCTAGTTGGTCCACTATGACCACATGGAGAAGGAGTACATGGATGAGATCAGCTCCAAGAACCTAAAGCCTAAGTCCATGGAACTACAGAGATAATTAATGGTATTATATGTGTTTATTCCAAGATAGATTCATTAATTATAGACATAGGTTCCAGTCACTCTTTTTATGTCACGACCCTCGTTCAAAGCTAGAAGATTCTACCAGAGTAGTTGGCCCGGTCCTTATTGTGAGAGACTCTTACGATAGAAGATTCGATGACTACACACTGGTACCTGTAGTGTGAGAATACTCTTGGAGACAAATCTTCAGCTGATATCTTCTACTAGTGAAGTCTAGGCCTTACAACTTCATATTGGGTATGGATTGGTTATCCGTATTTCATGCTCAGATTGACTGTAATAGGCTCTATGAGATGTGTGTCCACGAGGATGGGACCAGTTTTTCATTCACGGGTGAGAAGAGAACCTTTTTAGCATAGTATGGACTTACCTGGAAGAGGGTGTAACCAATCACACATCATTTAGCTTTCCGTACCCTCTAAGTAGATGATGTTGAGAGTCAGAGCTATCCTGTAGTAGTAGATCATTATGATGATGTCTTTCTTGATGATGTTTTGGGACTACCTCCACACAGTGTGGTATAATTTTACATCGACATGCAACTCAGGACAACACCTATATCTACACCAGCATATCTTCTTTCTTTAGTGGAGCTTCGTGAGTCACAGTTATAGTTGGTGGAATTTTAGAGAAATGGGTTCACAAGGCCCATTTTTTCTCCATTGGCAGCCACAAATATTTTTACTATGAAGGAAAATGGGAGTTTGAGACTCTGTGTAAAATATATGTACCTGAATCAGGTGACAATGAAGAACAAGTATCCTCTTACGAGGATAAATGATCTTTTCGATCAGCCGAAAAGAGATCCATGGTTTTCAAAGATAGATCTCATATCAGGATACCAACAGCTACGAGAATGAGATAAGGATTTTCCGAAGATGTCCTTTAGATGTTGGTGTGGCCACTATGAGTTCTTGGTTAGTCCATTCAGTGTTACTGATGCCCCCGAAGTGTTTATGGGACTCAGGAACAAGATCTTCCAACCATACCTCGATCACTTTGTGGTGTTCTTCATCAAAAACATCCTGGTGTACATAGCGATTAAAGGGGAGCATGCCAATCATATGCAAATATTTCTAGAAATATTCCGAGAGAACCATATTTATGGTAATCTCTCGAAGTTCTAGTTATAGATATGAGAGGTTCACTTTATAGGACACGTTATCTCGGAGACTGGAGTTGCAATATTTCTGGGGATGATAGTGGTTGTGTTATCTTGGAAGCCATCCATGAGTGTGACAGAGGTACAAAGTTTCATGGGGTTGGCTGGGTACTACTGTAGATTTGTACATGAACATTATAGCATTATGGATCCCTTTTCATCATTGATGAAGAATGGAAAAACCTTCGTGTGGACGGAGAAATTTCATCAGTGTTTTCATGATCTGAGGGATAGACTGATGAGTGCCCCCCATCTTCCGTAAATGGAAGTGTCCTGATGCAGGTGCAAGCTGTGATTTCATATGGATCATGGAAGTAGAGACAACATGAGATAAACTACGCATCCCATGTACTTGAGTTAGTAGTAGTGGTATTGGCCTTGATGATATGGCGACATTAATTGATGGGTGAACGCTTTATAGTATACTCTGATCATAAAAGTCTCAGGTATATCTTCTCAGAGAAGGAATTCAACCTGAGACAGAGAAAATTGATTGATTTCAACCAATACTATGACTTTGTGATGCTCTACACTCCTGGGAAGGGGAACGTAGTGTCAGTCACACTTAGAAGAATGTCTAATTTACAACTATTGAGTGATCTAACATAGTAGCTGGTTGCATCACATATATCCTTTCTAGATAGAGATAGAGAATCTTACCTCTTGTCAATGATTGTCAGTCCACCAATTATTATACACGTTCATGAGGAATCACTTGGCTACATTTATTGTGATGCATGATGAGCTCAGATATCCACAAGACATGCACCTGCTTGATTTTCTGAAGGTGGAGAGCATTTCATACTCTTTAGAGGATGGACCATGGTACCAGTGGCACTACGAGAGGAGGTCTTGAGGGAGTTATATACATCTCCTCTGGCGGTACATCCTAGAGTGGCTAATATGTACTATGACTTCAGAGGTCAGCACTGGTGGCCAGGGATAAAGAAGGCAGTGGCAAAGTTTGTTTCATGTTTCCCCACATGTAATCACTATAATGTTGGTAATCAGGTTCTAGTAGGCTTAGCACAACCACTAGAGGTGCCATAGTGGATGTGGGATGGTATCTCCAATGACTTTTTGATAGGGCTTCCACATACATCTTGGGGACAAGATTCTATATGGGTGATCATTGAATAACTCACCATGTCAGCCCACCTCTTACCCATATGGGAGAAGGGATTAGTAGAGGGATTGTGATGCCTCTATGTACATAATACTGTAAAACTCCATGGGGTTCCATCGATTATTTTCTTTGAACGTGAGACAAATTTTATAGCCCTGTTGTGAAAGATATTATAAAAGACGTTTGGGAATCAGAAATGTTTGGGCATCGCCTTTCATCCACCAACGGATGGTTAGACAGAGCAGAACATTCAGACACTGGAGTACATTCTACGTGTTTGCGTCAAAGATTATTACCATAGTTGGAAGGATCAATTTACCTTGGTGGAATTCGCATATAAGAAAATATATTTCTCGACCATCTGTATGGAACCATTCGAGGCCTTTTACATACAATAATGAAGATCACCAATATGGTGGATAGTCCTGGGGAGTGAGCACTTATGGGACCAGAGTTGTTATGGTCTACCAATGAGAAGGATCATTTCATCCTGAAGTGGATGAATACTTCATCTAGAAGAAAAAAGTTTTATTCTAATAGGATATGGAGGCACTTCGAGTTCATGGAGGGAGACCATGTCTTCCATTGGATCCCACCTCGATGAGGTTTGTGGAGATTTGGACGAGGTATTAGACTCTCGGAGAGGTTTATCAAAACTTTTCTGATACTTTAGAGGATTTCCTAGGTATCATACCATATAAAACTACCATAGGAGTTGGAGAGGGTGCACGACTTCTTCCACGTATCCCAGCTATAGATATACGTGCCTCACCCATATCATTTCATCGACCATATTGACCTGGACATTGATAATGGGTACAAGTTTACAGAGGTTCCAATGGAGATTGAGGATAGACAGTAGAATGTCCTTTGTGGATGATCGATACCTCTGGTGCACATTCACTAGCATTACGTGAACATCCTAGATAGAACATGGGATTGGGAGGATCAGAAATGTGCATAGTTCCCTAATTTGTAATCATAGTCTATATTGTGGATTTTGGGGATGAAAATTCCAAAGGTGGGGAGAATTTAAAGACTCGTATTTTCCACGTAAATATTTGTTTAATTATATGTAATTATTACATGTCTTCAAAAATTGACTATGTGTGATTCTGAGATCCAGTGTTCCCAAAATGAATTTATGAACATATTTTAAGGTACATTCTGTAAACATGGTGGTGGAATTTTCTATTTTATAAACTGGTGCTCAGATTAAAAATCTCAGGGCACCGTTGAATCTATAGTGCTAAGATTCGGTTAAGAGAGGCTTCACTTTGACAACATTAAATCTAGAGAAAAGGATAGATTTCATACTTTTTAATATAATAAAAAAATAACTATGTTATTTTTTTTTAATTTTTCTCCAATGAAAAAGAGGCATTCATAGGACCATGGTTGTGTCAAGACATTAAATGTATTGACTCCTCAAATCGATTTTTACATCTCCATTAGAATTAGTAAGGTTCCTATTAAATAATCCCCCAATAAATTCCACGGGCATGACTCATCCTCCCCATATCCTATTTATATGGAGATTAGGGAGGGGTATTAGAATGGATTTACCATGATATGATGTCCTGATAACGTTCTGTGATGCCAAATACTTAGAAGACGTATCTGGTTAAAGTGGGCAGTGACTAGCGACATCGAATCACTACCTGAATGATGACGTTTGAGCGACAACGTTGGAAGCATGTTTCTGAGACGAAGAACACCAACTCTTACACAATCGCGGGAATTATCTAATGATCATGAGGTAGGGATATATATTTTTTATAATTTCAATTAATTGTTGAATAATTTTGTCCCTCATGTTTTAATGGCAATCCAGAAGGTATGGGGAAACCGAATAATGCCCGGACCCTCCGCTACCTTGTTTACCCTTACGTTCTCCCTGGAAGAATGTCGGCATGGTGACCCTGACTAGCCACGATGAAGGTGATGTGCTGTCATGTGACATAGGAGGAGGTCGTGGCACTATGCCATAGAGGCTAGTAGAGTTGATGTCTGTGGAGGGGGTATGGCGTGTCGTCGCGTCCCGCCCGCGGGGAAGGCTGCAGCCGAAGCTGCGACGAGTGAAGGTGGTGGCCAGCTCAAGATGGGTGAGGTAGGATGAGGAGGAGTAGTGTATCATCGTGTGCCTCTAGAATAGGTAGTGGCTTGAGGCCATGGTGGTGGAGGGAACCGCCTTCTTGCGGGTCCTGCGGCAACCGAGAGGCATCCCGCGACATTGCCACTTCACAAGCAGAATGGACACTCAGCTGATCAGGAAAACCCAGGGGACTCCCCACCTATGTCAGCTATATAGGGCCCCACATTAGTGGGTTGTGAATCCAAAGTGGGTCGTAACACCGTGGGAGGGGTTGCACGCTCCCAGTAGGCCACACCTCTGCGGGACACACCTTGCGAGCCCAGTAGGGCGCGCCCTTGCGGGCTGGGCCATGACCCTAGGCAGGTCGGTTCAGACCGCAGCCCAGCATTCTAAAGTAGTTGTGGCCTAGCCCAACTGAGTCAGACCCAAACAACTTCGTGTCGACCCAAACCTGGTCGGATTGGACCTGGGCCCTTCCATACCGATTTCCACCTAAATAACCACAAATTGAAATACAGGCATCCGTTTGACGAATATTTTACGGCACTGGGACCCTTGGTGAGAGACTGTCATTTTGGTAAACATCACATGAGTTTTGGAGAATATTGGAGTATGGCCAGGTTGGATCGAATCTGAATCCAATATGTCCCTCATGTCTAAAATGCTTATAAGTCACACACTCAACGTCAGATTGATGCATCGTTTATCACGTTGAAACCCTTATGACATGTCTTTCCATTGGGATACTTATTTTTAGAGGTTATTGGTGGTTGATGTATGAATTATGGATTGAGTAGAAGCTCTTTCTGAATCATGTGTTCTACGAGTGAAAATCTAGTGGGAGGCACGGAGGCGGAGGTTGGAGACAGATCATACCGAGGTTTGTTCCGAGCAATCCTGTGTGGGTCAGTAATTAGCGATTCAGTGTGGGTCAGTGCATACCAATTGTAACGACCAAAAGTATTTCAATAGAAAATTCCCTTCTTATATCTATGTCATAAAAACACAAAATAATGAACTACTAAGTGACAAGTGACCTTTAAACATAATTTTGTCACCCCTATGATTGGAATTTTTAAAATCTGACATACATGGTTGTGTTCAAGATAGTTTTTAGAGTCTAATGAAACAAAAATAATTTTTTGTGAATAGTAACCTACCCTTATGAATAGTAACCTACACTTATGAATAGAAATATGACCCTTATGAATAGTTAATAAGAGTAACATTACCAATGAATAATAAAATAGAATTTAGACATCTTAAAAAGTGACAATTTGACCTTAGTAAATGTTTTTGGTATTTTATAAGTCATAAATAATTAATTATAATTAATTAATTAATTTAAAAGAATATTTATTTTCCTGTAATGTATTCATAAATTATTGAATAAATGTCTAATAGATGTTAGATAATTTTATAAGACCCTACGTAATTTTTGAAAGAACAATAAATTCTGTTTTAATCTTAAAAATAGTTTTTTAAGTAAATTATGATTTTAATTAAATATTAAATTAACAATATTTAGAAAATCATTTTTGAAAAATGGACTTCATTTCTGGATTTACACATCGAAAAATGGTTGGGGTATATTTTTGGGATTTCTCTGATATACTTGAGTTTTTGATGAAGAATGGAATCCGATAATTCGCAATAAAAGCTAAATAATGTGTTAATTGAGTCATCGATGATGTTCTGCTATGTAAGCCCACATGGTACGGGATTAACTTATAAAATTACTATTCTTGGTCATCCAAGACTCACTATTCGTTTTCATAGGTGAAATTAATAAACTAATCAATTTTATATTAAGGAAACCCCTCTCCCCTCCACTATAAAAGCTACCCTTCACTCCCTCTTTTCCTCACACATCTCAAGCTCCAAGCCTTCCCTAAACTCTGCCAAAACACCTTCCCTAGCTCATCCCCCACGTCCAAAAGCTTCTGGTCTCATCAAAAGTCCAAGCCTATCTTCCTTAAGGAGGTTCTCAAGAGGAAGATTCTAGAGGTAATTTCTCTCTCTTCTCTTTTAATATCCTTTCAAGTTCATGTTCCTTTCTTGATCTCCCCAAACCTATCTTCATTTAAACTGTTTTGCAACTCCAGTATTATACATATAATTTAATATTATGATTCTAATGGTATATTATATCACCCCAAACCCTTCCCTCTTCCTTTTATTTTATTAAAGAGAACGTTGTCCATGTGGTGATAATTTATCAACTTCAAAAACGACATGTTCTCTTCTTCCATTTCTACCTTCAATATTGTCATGAAACCATTTTGATGGTTGAACCAGAATATGTTATATTTATTATGTTCTATTTTATGTTCTGGAAATAACCTATGTCCATATTACTAAGTGAAAAGTTAAAATGAGTTTGTTGTGATCCAAAAACCACTCAAATTAACCCAAATAATATTCATTTAATTCTTATCTAATGATTCGTCCACATGGATCTAATATAACTCATTATAAAATCATTCAAGCTTCTGTAATATCATTAATTAAATGTAATATCATTTCTGTATGTTTACCCATGATTTACCCAAACATCAATTTAAGAATAAAAGTGAACCACTCAAGAAAAACATAAAAACGAACATCCCCAAACAATGTTTTTAAACTCTATAAGTCATCCAAAGGAACATAATATGAAATAATGAAACTAGAATGAACCCTATTAATGTATAAAAGGTTATTTAATTTCTAATTAATGAATATAATGTCATTATATAGGACATTAAAGAGAAGGAGGCATTCGAGTACAAGGTAAGGGGAAATCTCGAACCCAATTTTCTTCCTTCAGGTTCTCCCTCTTTCACTCCATTTTTGATGTGGTTACTCCTCAAAGATCATGTTTTAATCATTTACTTTACTTTTCTGGGATATAAATGTTTGTCACTAGTTTTTATGTCCATCAAAATGTTTTCCAAAAGAACTCTTCTTTCAAGATCTCACCTTTTTCCTCTCATTTGAGGTTGATGGTTCTTGTATCAAGTATGTTGTTCCCTCTTTATTTTTGGAACCCAATGCTTATGAATGTGTTATTATGAGATGAAACCCATTCCTTTACATTAGTTATTTATATACATGTTTGATATGTGTTCTATGTGTCAATCATGATAATGATAATGTTATGATGTGACGGGTGCTCCAGGAATTATATAGCACAATATGAATGTTTAAATGTGACGGGTGTGCCCAAAATTATATAGCACTCCAATGCATTGGGTAAAGTGATGAATCTCTTGAGTAAATTTGAAATAATATGTGAACATGATGCTATCTTTGTTCACAAGCATGTTTGGTATTTAACCACTAATACATGATGTTTCATTCTTTTGCATTGCCACATTTCATGTTTATTGTTTATGCTCCTCTAATGTTCATGATATATTGCCTACGTTATGATTATGCTCACCCCATGCTATATTGTTCTTTTCTATCCTCTTACTGGGCTTCTAGCTCACCCCTTTTGATGTATATCCTCAGGTGGATACATATAATAAGGAGAGGACAAGTGCCACTGAGAAGCTAGTGAAGAAGTAATTAAATAAATGTTCATGGTTGATGTTGTATTTTTTATGTATGGTCCTAGTTTTCCCAAGACACTAAACTTTTGGATCCTCTATGTGTAATACTATTATGTTGTTTATCTTTGAAATGATGTAATAGTGATGTAAGAAAAGGACGAGTTTCTATAGTTGGTATCAAAGGCAAAGGTTTAGTTAATTTGGGAATTAGGATTAGTAAACCCTAGAGAAAACATCTAGCATAAGAATAAGTACAAACACATACACAAGAATATTTACCTAGGGATCCCATATGTTATGTTTTTGGTATAATTGTTTAAATGAATAAGTTATTCATGACTTGTTTACTTATGTTGTGTTATAACCTTTTCTATCTTATAAAATGGTGGGAACCATGGGAAATCAGGACAACAACTCTTGCAAAGGCCAATGCAACGATTCCCCGAACGACATCCCCAATGATTTTGGAGGTGGAGTTCAAAACTTCATGGCGATGCCTAACTGATTATCTCAGGTTATAAATAATAACCATAATAATGGGTATCATCCTCAATCACCAAAGAGGGAGCAAGTATCAATAAAATGTTTTATGCGGCAACAACCACCGGAGTTTTGTGGATCTTCTAATCAACTAGTTTTAGAACAGTGGGTCAACTCCACAGAAAAGATATTTTTTGTTCTTCACTGTTCCGAGACGGAGAAGGTGACCTTAGTCGTTTATCTTCTAGATAGAAAATCTGATCAATGGTGGGATTTGATTAAGAACACCAAACCAAGGGAGGAAATTGAATAGATGGAATGGGAAGAATTTAAGATAATGTTTCTTAATAAGTACTTCCCACGAACTCTTCGCACGAAGATGGAGAGAGAATTCATAGAGCTATAGCAAAAAGAAGGAGAATCTGTCACAACCTATGAAGAAAATTTCACAAGGCTCGCATTGTATGCTTCGAGTTTTGTTATCAACAATGATAGAAAAATTGATAGATTCTTTAGTGGATTAAAACCACATCTTCGAAAGGCTCTTGCAATTCGAGACTTTTGGAGTTATGAAGAAGTTGTTCGGTGTGCTGTCAAAGTGGAGAGGGATTTTGGATAATGGTCCCATGGATATGGTGATAAGAAAAGAAAGATGGAGTTTCAAGCTGGTGGATCTAGTGATAAAGATAGGAAGAAAACACAACGAACCACATGCCAAAAATGTGGGAAGTTGCACCATGGGAACTGCCTCAAAAGTACGGAGAAATTCTTTAACTGTGGGAAGGAAGGACACCAAGCTCACGAGTTTTGAAAAGACATGAAAAGGAAGTATAATGTAGCCGATGAAAGGAGAGAACCACTCATGGTTCAATGCTAAAACTGTAGGGAGCTAGGGCACTATTCAAACCAGTGCACTAAACCTCGTGCTCTTGAGGGTAATCAGCGCCAACAACCACCAAAACCAAAAGAATAAGGGAAGGCTTATGCCATCACAACTGCATAGGTGTAACATGAAAATGAAGTCGTAGAAGTTACACTTCCTTTTCACTCAAGAATGGAAAAAGTCTTATTTGATTTTTGTTCTACGCATTCCTTTATATCTTGCAAGTTTGCTAGAACTATAGAATTGAAGCCCCGAAACCTTGAAGTAGAGATATCTGTAAAAACACCAAGTGGTGCAATCATTGCAACCCATGTGTCTGAATCTTCTTCTGTTGACGTATGTGGGAATATTCTTCTGGAAAATTTCGTAATAATTCCCTTGGTGGAATTCGATGCTATAATGGGAATGGATTGGCTCTCGTTATATAGAGCACATATCAACTATCGGGAAAAGGAAATATATTTTCATATTCCGAACCATCCCATGCTCCTCTATAAATGCAAGGAAGATCATGAATATCCTTTAAAAAATCCTTCAATGGTGTGGGTGAGGGTTCCCTATGAAGAAGCATACCTCACACAAATGTTTGAGTCAAAGGAAAGTTCCAACCTTGAGGAAATGCCCATCGTAAGGGAATATGGCGATGTATTTCCCGAAGAGTTACCCGGAATTCCCCCGGATCGTGAGGTAGAGTTCTCAATTGAACTCATACCCGGAGCTACTCATATCTCGAAGTGCCCCTATTGGATGGCTCCTATCGAACTAGAGGAGTTAAAGAAGCAGCTGCAAGAGCATCTGGACAAAGGGTTCAGACGCCCTAGTGCATCACCTTGGGGTGTGCCAGTGCTCTTTGTAAAGAAGAGGGATGGAACCATGCGGCTGTGTATCGATTATCGGGAACTCAAAAATATCACCATAATGAACAAGTATCCTCTCCCAAGGATTGATGACTTGTTCGATCAGTTAAGAGGAGCTCAATACTTCTCAAAGGTGGATCTTCGTTCTAGATATCATCAAGTAAAGGTGAAGAAGGAAGATATTCAGAAGACTGCCTTCCGTACATGGTATGGGCACTATGAGTTTTTGGTGATGCCCTTCGGACTTACTAATTCCCCTAAAATCTTCATGGATTTGATGAATAGAGTTTTTAGACATTACCTCGACAAATTTGTGGTAGTGTTTATCGATGATATTCTCATCTACTCCAAGAGAAAGAGGAACATGATGAACATCTAAGACTTGTGTAGGCGACATTGAGAAAAGAGAAGTTGTATGCCAAGTTCAGCAAGTGTGAATTTTGGATGAATCAAGTCACGTTCTTGGGACAGGTGATCACAAGCGAGGGAATTTCTGTGGACCCTTCAAAGACAAAGGAGATTGAAGAATGGCCCAGGCCCTCTAGTGACACAGAAATCCATAGTTTTCTTGGATTAGATGGGTACTATCGACGTTTTGTGAGAAACTTCTCATGATTGTCAAGCCCGCTTACGAAGTTAACAAGGAAACGGGTAAAGTATGTATGGAGAGAAGAATGTGAGGGAAGCTTCAAGGAGATAAAGAGAAGGCTGATCACTACACCTATACTCACACTACCGAAAAGTGGAGAATGTTTTGTGATATACAGTGATGCTTCAAAGAAAGGCTTGGGTTGTGTACTCATGCAAAATGAAAATTTGATAGCCTACGCCTCACGAAAGTTGACGATCCATGAGTAGAACTACCCGACACATGATCTAGAGCTGGCAGCCATGATTTTTTCCTTGAAAATATGGCGGCACTACCTCTATGCTGAGAAGTGTAACATATACACTGACCACAAGAGCCTAAAGTATATATTCACACAAAAGGAGCTCAACATGCATCAAAGGAGATGGTTAGAGCTAATCAAGAATTATGATTTCTCTATTCACTATCATCCTGGGAAGGCGAACAAGTTAGCTGATTCTCTATGTAGAAAAGAACACGCTACTCTATCCATGTTGAGGATTTAGAAAGACCCTATATTCTTGGATATGCAAAGGATGGATTTGGGAATCTTAAGGGAAAGGGATACATCGTACCTTTACCAATTTATTATGCAACCATCCATCCAACAGAAAATTAAGGAAGCACAAAGGGATGATGTGGAGATACAAAAGAGGGTGAATGCAGTAAAGGAAGGGAAGCTGCAAGAGATCCATATCGACGATGATGGTGTGATTCGGTTTGGAATGCGGCTTTGTGTGCCTCCATCACCCGGGATAAAGAAGGATCTATTGGATAATGCACATAGCTCAACTTTCTCTATCCATCATGGAAGTACCAAGATGTATCATGATCTCCGAGAAAACTTCTGGTTGGATAGCATGAAGAAGGAGATTGCGGAATATATATCAAGGTGCTTGGTATGTCAGCAAGATAAAGCTGAGCAACAAAAGTCCGAAGGTATGATGCAGCCATTGCCTATACCCATGTGGAAATGGGAAAATGTTACTATGGACTTTGTCACGGGTCTCCCGAAAACGTCAAGAGGAAATAATGCAATATGTGTTGTGGTTGATCGACTCACCAATACTGCCCATTTTATCGATATTCGGGAAGACCTCTCAAATTAACATCTTGCAAGGATATATGTGAAGGATGTAGTGAGATTGCACGGTGTTCCACTCTCGATTGTCTCTGACTGTGATCCAAGGTTCACATCTATATTATGGAGGATCCTTCAACATGCTTTGAGTACTAAATTAAATTTCAGCACGGCCTGTCACCCCCAAACCGATGGCCAGTCTGAAAAGACTATTCAAACACTCGAAGATATGCTAAGAGCATGCTCTCTAGAATTCAAAGGTGGATGGGATCAACACCTTCCATTGGTTGAGTTCTCATACAACAATAGCTTCCACTCGAGTATTCAGATGGCTCCGTATGAAGCTCTTTATGGGAAGTGATGTAGAACTCCAACCTGTTGGGATGAAGTTGGAGAACAAAAGCTACATGGTCCCGATCTTGTTCAAGAGATGACAGAGAAGGTTCAAGTCATCCAGAAACACATCAATGATTCTCAACGTCGGAAAAAGAGCTATGCTGACAACCGTCGAAGGGACTTGGAGTTCGACGTTGGAGTTAAAGTCTTCCTTCGAATATCTCCATGGAAAAGAGTCATTAGATTCGGGAAGAAAGGGAAGTTAAGCCCATGGTACATTGGCCCCTTTGAGATCTTTGATCGTATTGGAGTTGTGGCATATCGTCTGGCACTTCCACCGAATATGCGTCATGTTCATGATGTGTTTCATGTATCAATACTGAGGATGTACATACCAGACCCCTCAGATGTACTAAACTCAGAGGTGGTATAGCTGGATGATGATCTCTCCTATGAGGAGAAGCCGGTAAAAATTTTGGACCGAAGTGATAAGGTTCTACGCAACAAGAAAACCCGCCATGTCAAAGTGTTGGGGAGGAACCATAAGTTTGAGGAAGCAACATGGGAACAAAAAGAGGCAATGAAGGAGAAGTACCCACACCTGTTTGTGTAAAGCAAAATTTCAGGGGTGACATTTCTTAAGGGGGGAAGAATGTAACGACCCAAAGTATTTCAATAGAAAATTCCCTTCTTATATCTATGTCATAAAAACACAAAATAATGAACTACTAAGTGATAAGTGACCTTTAAACATCATTTTGTCACCCCTATGTTTGGAATTTTAAAAATCCGACATACACAGTTGTGTTCAAGATTGTTTTTGGAGTCTAATGAAACAAAAATATTTTTTGATGAATAGTAACCTGCCCTTATGAATAGTAACCTACACTTATGAATAGTAATATGACCCTTATGAATAGTAAATAAGAGTAACATTACCTATGAATAATAAAATAGAATTTAGACATCTTAGAAAGTTACAATTTGACCTTAGTAAATGTTTTTGGTATTTTATAAGTCATAAATAATTAATTATAATTAATTAATTAATTTAAAAGAATGTTTATTTTTCTGTAATGTATTCATAAATTATTGAATCATTGTCCGACAGTTGTTAGATAATTTTATAATACCCTACGTAATTTTTGAAAGAAATACAAATTCAGTTTTAATCTTAAATACTGTTTTTTTATGTAAATTATGATTTTAATAAAATATTAAATTAACAATATTTAGAAAATAATTTTTGAAAAATGGACTTCATTTCTGGATTCTTCACATCAAAAAATGGTTGGGGTAAATTTTTGGGAATTTTCTAAGATACATGAGTTTATGATGAATAGTGGAATCCGATAATTCACAATAAAAGCTAAATAATGTATTAATTGAGTCATCGATGAAGTTCTGCTGATGTAAGCCCACTTGGATCGGGATTACATTATAAAATTACTATTCTTGGTCATCCAAGACTCACTATTCCTTGTCTTAGGTGAAATTAATAAACTAATCATTTTTAAATTAAGGAAACCCCTCTCCCCTCCACTATAAAAGTCACCCTTCACTCCCTCTTTTCCTCACATCTCTCAAGCTCCAAGCCTTCTCTAAACTCTGCCCAAACACCTTCCCCTAGCTCATCCCCCACGTTCAAAAGCTTATTGTCTCATCAAAAGGCAAAGCCTATCTTCTTTAAGGAGGTTCTCAAGAGGAAGATTCTAGAGGTAATTTCACTCTCTTCTCCTTTAATTTCCTTTCAAGTTCAAGTTCCTTTCTTGATCTCTCCCTACCTATCATCATTAAAACTATTTTATAACTTCGGTATTATACATATAATGTAATCTTATGATTGTAATGGTATGTTATATCACCCCACACCCTTCCCTCTTCCTTTTATTTTATTAAAGAGAACGTTGTTCATGTGGTGATAATTTATCACCTTAAAAAATGACATGTTCTCTTCTTCCATTTCTACCTTCAATATGGTCATGAAACCATTTTTTTGGTTGAGCCAGAATATGTTATATGTATTATGTTTTATTTTATGTTCTGGAAATAACCTATGTCCATATTAATAAGTGAAAAGTTAAAATGAGTTCGTTGTGATCCAAAAACCGCTCAAATTAACCAAAATAATCTTCATTTAATTCTTATCTAGTGATTCATCCACATGGATATAATATAACTCATTATAAAAGCATTCAAGCTTGTGTAATACCATTAATTACATGTAATATCAGTTTTGGATGTTTACCCATTATCTACCCAAACATCAATTTAAGAATACAAGTGAACCGCTCAACAAAACCATAAAAACGAACATCCCAAAACAATGTTTTTAAACTCTATAAGTCATCCAAAGGAACATAAAATGAAATAATGAAACCAGAATGAACATTATTAATGTATAAAAGGTTCATTAATTTCTAGTTAATTAATATAATGTCATTATACAGGAAATTAAAGAGAAGGAGGCATTCAAGTACAAGGTAAGGGGAAATCTCGAACCCAATTTTCTTCCTTGGGGTTCTCCCTCTTTCACTCCATTTTTGATGTGGTTACTCCTCAAAGATCACGTGTTCATCATTTACTTTATGTTTCTGGGATATATATGTTTGTCACTGGTTTTTATGTCCATAAAAATGTTTTCCAATAGAACTCTTCTTTCAAGATCTCACCTTTTACCTCTCATTCAAGGTTGATGGTTCTTGTATCAAGTATGTTGTTCCCTCTTTCTTTTGGGAACCCAAAGCTTATTAATGTGTTGTTATGATATGAAACCCATTACTTTACATGGGTTATTTATTTACATGTTTTATATGTGTTCTATGTTGCAAGCATGATAATGATAATGTTATGATGTGACGGGTGCGCTCGGAATTATATAGTGCAATATGAATGTTTAAATGTGATGGGTGCGCTCGAAATTATATAGCACTCCAATGCATTGGGTAAAGTGATGAATCTCATGAGTAAATGTGAAATGATGTGTGAACATGATGCTAGATTTTTTCACAATCATCTGTGATATGTAACCACCAAGACATGATGTTTCATTCTTATACATTGCCACATTTCATGTTTATTGTTTATGCTCCTCTCATGTTCATGATCTATTGCCTACGTCATGATTATGCTCACCCCATGCTATATTGTTCTTATCTATCCTATTATTGGGATTCTAGCTCACGCCTTTTGATGTATATCCTCAGGTGGATATATGTACTAAGGAGAGGAAATGTGCCACTATGAAGCTAGTGAAGAAGTAATTAAATAAATGTTTATGGTTGATGTTGTATTTGTAATGTATGGTCCTCGTTTGTCCAAGTCACTAAACTTTTGGATCTTATATGTTTAATACTATTATGTTTTTTATCTTTAAAATTATGTAATAGTTATTTAAGAAAAGGTCGGGTTGCTATAACAATCCTTTGTGGGTCAGATCCAATGTGGTTCAGCACTCAATGATCTTGTGTTGGTCAGACAATATCTATCTAGAGTGGGTCAGATCTTGTGAGGGTCATTACAAGGTGTAGTAACTACCGAGTCCCAGTGGGTCAGATCCTATGTCGGTCGTTGAAGGGGATAGTACAAATCGATCATGCGTGGGTCAGACTTCGAATAATCAGCAGTAGTGCCTCTTGATATAATAAGATGATCTAGCTTCTTGAATAGTCATCTATACATGTATTCCGTACATATATACCTTGTCTGTGCTAAGAATTTTACCTTCAGGGTGTTATCTTCATGGTCTTGCCTATGTGGTACTTTACCTTCACGGTGTAACCATCGTGGTGTTTCATGTGTGGTACTTTTACCTTTATTGTGTTACATTTGTGGTATTTTTACTTCGGGGTGTTACCATTAAGGTATTATTCCCTAATCTATATGACAGGTATATCTTGATAACATAGATATATGTATAGGAAAATACATATGTATATTTGATTACTGCTCTATGATTTGGGGTTGAGGTTGGATTTTTGGTTTTTTCATTATGGAACTATGGGAGACATTCAGGGGTCTTGGGGTCCCTACTGAGTATCGTTATACACACCTTTTCAAGGGATACACCCACACCTTGTTGTGTGTTGTGTAGACGACTAATAGCAATGATTGAGGATGTGGGATCCCGGACTAGATGGTTATTGGATCTGGATCTTTGGTGTGACGTGTTGGAGTGACTAATGATCATGATTTGTACATACCCATTAAGTAGGATCCTCAGTGGATGAACAATGAGATGTTTTTCTATTTTAATTTGTACTTGTACTTTAATTTCGGGTTTTATTTTGGCCCCTTTTCATTTTGAACACTTTTTACAGAACCAATTTACTTCATGGTTGCTTCTTGTTGTGTTCCTGGATTCTGTGATTGTATAGGTTTAAATGAGATGTCTTCCCCTTTTAGGGATATGCCTTTTTTGTGCCATTCACCAGCCCCTGGGATATGTATGGAGGGTTTTGTGTAGTCACTGTATAGGCCCCATAGTGAGGGTCATGAAATGTTTTTTCCAAATATATGGATGTGGAAGCAAAAGGGCCCTACATAAAGTATAAATAATGTTAGTTTTCTAAAAAATATATTTTCTTGTTTTTAAGTATAAATATATGGAAATATTAATATTATTGAAATATTCCAGAATAACAAGAGGAATGGAAAATACTTTCGGTTTAAATGATAGCATTTATTAACATTTCCCTAATATAAATTTATCATAAACAATCCTAAAATGAAATAGAAATGTAACATAAACCCCTGCCTCAAGAATCGCCTTTCTTAATATAGTTTTTAAAATATAATATTATAAAAATATATTAATTTTAAATATATATGAAAAAAATATTCATATATATAACACCATCTATGATTTAATTATGACATCATAAAAACTATTTATGAGCAATTATTTGTTAAAATAACTGTTCTGGATGACAACAAATTTATTTTTCAAACTAATTTCGGTTATAAAATACTAATCCATGTACATTGTTCATGATTCCATAATTTATCTTGTTCTAATCATTTCATGAGTATCAAATTAAAAAATATTTTAATTTTTTTTAACAATTAATGTAAATATGTTTTGAAAAATGAATTTCATCACTTCATGGAGACGGTGGTTTGTACACACACAAGAGTTATGTTTAAACATTTCAATGAATAAAATGAAAGTTATGTAAATAATATTTGAAAATCATATGACTGTATTAAAATTCTAAAAATTATATATATTTTGTAAATCAATCATTGTATCCGTAAAAATAATGTTGTGATAAAAAATAAAATTCAACGCTATGTGTGTGGTGGTAATCTATATTATGCACGAGTGATTTATCATTTTCCCATATAATGTAATGGAGGTGAATAATTGTTGACAGTTTTAAATAATGAAAATTTAGTATTTTTAACATATATAAGTAACTTTTTAATAAAGGATAAAATATATTTAGATCATGTTGAAAGATTAATAAAATTGAATTTACTTGGTTAAGAGATACCTCTCTGTGTATAAACCTCTTATTGGATATGCCATAACACATTAAATGATAGTATTTTTAAAAGAAAAGGAACTAAAATAAAATTTCATAGAATCTATAATAATATCAGGATATATATTTGTTGATCTAGAAGGCCCAATGATTGTGAAAAATGAAGAATTAGAGGTTCACTTTTATAAGTGAGCGAAGAAGCACTCATTGAATTACCTAAATGATTAATCTAATATAATTTCTATTTTTGGTATAAATATGGACCCAAATTAAAATATTTTAAATATAGGATGAGTATTAGTGGATATAACAACATCAAAAAGAAATTATTCATGTTTAGGTGACGTTTTGACCATTTCCTCTTAGTTTTATTTCTCATTAACCCTTTGGATTATTACCACAATATCAATGTTTTTATCTCATTTAGGGTTATGAAGGATTTTTTAGAATGAAAATTGAAAAAATAAGTCAATATTTATTGATATAATAACAAATATCACAATAAAATATCTATGAAAAACATATTGATGAATTATAATAATTTCGTAAAATAATATTTAACAAATAAAATTTTGTATTCGTTTTTAGGATTATTCATATATTTTGAATTAAAGACAAAATTTTTGAAATAAAATTAGAATAAAAATCTTGAAAAAATCACCAATATGAAATATTTATCAATAAATATCATATAAATTTTTAATTTTAAAAAATTGTTACCTTTAATATTTTTATTATCGTCTGTTTTTTTTCTAATAATTGAACGAACATTGTTTTTTCTGTCACGTATGTATTTTCTATAATTATTCCATAAATAAATATATAAATTTGATAAATATGAAATAAAAATAATTAATATTTTATGTAAAAATATATAAATGATAATAACCTCTTCTATTCCGTATGAACCAATATTTTAGATATTAAATCCAATAGAATTTCATTTTGTATTGTGTTAACATAAGAAATGTTATGGTCATTATCATTAGAATGTGGATAACAATTTTTGAAACATCATAGTAGAGATGATAAGGTATATAAGAACCAATAAAAAGAAATAAATTCACATTATTAAAGTTATTTTTAGGCCTTATAGTATACTTTTTACTGTTTTTTAACTATTGTACCCTTATTGAGGTGACAAATATTTTCCATGGATACAATTCATAATGACTGAATATAATATGGATCAGTTTACCAAATTTTAACCACTATATTTGAAATATTTAATTTATCATTCATGATTAAATTTCAATAATTAGTAGATATCCAATTCAAAATAGGCATGATAGAATTAACAATAACCATTTTTAAATGAGTTTTTATGTATACAATTTGATATTTCATATCCCATTCCAGGTAAAAAACGTGACTTATAAATTGTTTTATTAAAAATAAAATTTCTAGAATTAATTAAAATATGTCATAAATATTTATTAATCTTGTTTATTAATATAAAAACAAATTTTAAGCATAAAAATAGTTTATTCCAAAAAAACATCTCTTTTATTCATTTAGTTGATTTCTTCAATTAATAACCATTAAATCATTATATACTTGTTTAAAAAATTAATATTAATAATTTAGAAAACAATATTTATACCTTGAAATCCAAAATAAATAGTGGTAGCTGTCATATAAAAACAATTAAATGTCATATTGTAGTTTTTGTAAACCAAATGTTTTATATAATGCATGATATCAATTGAATTAAATTTATTTGAAGAAAAATATTTTTAAATGTATAAGAATATTTCATTCTACTACCATTATAATAATATGTACCATAAAATTACATCAATGTAATACAAATTAGACAGGGTAATTCTACCTCATTAGATTCCAATGATCCCTAAGGTGATTCAAATTTATTATTTCACTTCAACACTTGGGCCTGGTAAGTGGCATTTTTATCACTTTCTCTCTTTGATATTGAATCTCAACCGGTTGTTCCTAAAAATAGATATCTTTCTACACAAGTACAACAACTATGTTCCATACATTCTAAGGATCAAATAGGTACTTCCACATAAGAGATACATGAAACTAATCATGAACATATGATAAATTCAGAGGAAGTGCTATGAGATAAGCAACCTTACTGATAAAATAGATAATTTTTAAGGGATCAATATATATATATGGATAATATTGACACTCATTACAAGTATCATAAACATATTCTAATTTGATGTTCTTATGAATACCCTTACCCCCACATCGATCTATGGATCTTTCTAATTATTGTCATCAAAATATTTCAATTGTTTATAATATTACATGACTTAATGTCGAATGGAATTATCATTACAAAAAAATAGATATCTACACTTCCTTACAATGGGCGATTTATATGATCAATTAGAATGATCAATGAAAATACATTTATGTAATAATGTTTCACTAAAAGAACGTGTTGAGACAAACTACTATTAAAACCCATATGGAAATTTATAACAATTTATTATAGAGTTGAATTAGCCTACTAGAATTACCATCTATTTATGGATGATATATATTTGTTAAACAAAATTATGTTTCTAGATCCTATTGAATAATTATCTAGATATTTATAGAAATAATTTTATCATGAATAGATACAATTGAAAGTGTTTCTCATTTAAATATCAACACATCCCTAATATACATTAGTGTATTTATATCAAGAGATAAATAATATATAATGGTAATAAATTTGAACAATTGTTTATAGAGATCGACTACAACTCAGATAGAAATATTACCTTTTTGTGTTTTAGGGAGTCTGATGATGAAATACATTGTGATATTTTTCCATTTTTATTTAGTATCGGTAATGGTTATAACAACCCCACATTATTTTTCCTGTAAAATATAACTTTATAAGTTGATATGTATCAAGATACATATTCTTCAACATCTTTTTCACATAGACCAACTATAAATACAAATTCATATATCTATAAAAATCCATACATCTAGGATGAATATATAAAGTAAATTATGAGATTCATCCAACAAATTATTTATTTATGGTATTGATAGGTTACATAATAATTTACTAACCCTTATCATTACATACTTCACTTGTTATATCCTTTGATTCGTATGAACTTCTTCAGACAATTGTGTTTCTAGATCATCATTTCTAGCTTTCAAATTCCTAACTTCATCGGAATTTTGATTCTCTTCATAATCATCAGCTTTTTGTTTTCTTTTTAATTTAGACATCTTTTGTAGTTCTTAACCTTGAGAATAATTCTTCTCCTTTAGGTTAGTATCCACATAAATACGCCTTTGATTTAAGCCTCTTATCTTGTTGAACTTAGTTTCCAATACTTCGATCCAGATATTTTTAGATTTAACTTCTTCAGCCAATTTCTGATCCAGTTCCTTTGCCTTGTGCACAACTTCCACTTTTCGACTTCTTGGTGTTTCTTCGTCATCAGTTGTAACCACATCACTTGGAAAATCAGGTTCTTCACTAATTTCTTTAGCATCTTTGAATGAGTAAGTATTTTCAATGTATGATTCATCCAAACCATTTTTTTATTCACTACATGATTCTTTTGACAGAATCACACTCTTTCCATTGATACTTCCACACTGGGTAATTCCACCAACTTTATGATTATTTCTTGATGTTTTTCCCTTTGCAGTGGCATACCTAGATAAGGGTAGACTTATTATTTAACCACACAGATTTACTACACCATGTCAGAGAAAAAAAATGTGATAACAGAAACCTTCCCTACGAGGAACAAGTCTTCCTCTACCACATGTGAGGCACAATCTTCTACAAATTCAAACCTGTGCAACTAAATCACTTTTACACCCAATCCAATATTGGCATGCAACTACCAACCGGTGCGCAACTTCAAACACAGGCACACAAGTCCACCTGCATGACCACACACCACCTACGCGACCACCACACCAGCATGATGGGAGCTCTGATTTTTCTATGTGTTGAACTCCATTAAAAATGAGGATGGATGGTACTGTATTTTTAGGCAGTTGCTGAACATACGCGGAGGCGAACAAGTCTCCCCTCGGTGTGCAAGTCCCGGCGTGCAGGATTATTCCCCTGCAAGACACATGGCCAACCATATTTCATTTTTCATATTTCAAATATCTGATCTTGAATAACATATGGCGCGCAACATTCCAACCCTTCTAGGCACCGGCCGTCCGGTCCATTCACGGGGCACAAGTCACCTGCAAGACAACACCAATACCTGTACGACCCTCTTTCCATTTCGATATTTTGACAATCTGATCTTGAAAAAAAATATTTGCGCAAGTTTCCTCTCCTTCAAGTACGTGGAACGCATGTCCCTTTGCCTAAAACCACTTTTCTTCATTTGTCGATTTTCAGGCCCAAAAAGTTGGCTAACACTGGAAAACAGTGCCACCTTGTATATGTTCTTATTGTACCCCATGCATATCATCCATTCCTCTGTTGACGTTCTTGAATCAAACATGGATCATTGACAACATCTCTTGAACTCAACGTTCCACCATGAAATCCCCTATGTCAATAAATTTGTTTCTCATTGTTTTTCTTTGTCAACAATAACCACACAGATATCCACTTTGTCAACAAACACAATCACCTAAAAAATGATTTAATGATAACTTGAGGGATATTTTCCAAACAATCTCCCCCTTTGGGACTGTTGACAACTATTCCATTAAATGATACATCGTTAATTATTCATCCACAATTCTCCTTTTGCGATTCTGATAGCGATCAAAGATTTACTCAACACATACTCTAAGCCACATGATCAATGATCAGCATGAGAAGCCCGAGTAAATGAAATGTTCATCAATGAATCACTTAAACTGTAACACCTACTGTTGACACGAAACTGATACAAATTTTTTACCAACATGAAACAAATTTTTTGAAATATTCATACCACCTTGCAACATCATTCTTATGCTTTCATCACAATCCTCAGTTGTCCTGATATATATTCTTTGATAGATCACTTCTAGCATTGTCAGATTTAATACTCCACCCCTTCTTCTTATAGTTTTAACTCTTTTCAGATAAAAATCCTCTTCATCATCTGTGTTGTCCAAGCTAAGCTATGGCTATACACATTCAACCAGCTTCAACTCCCCCTATCTGGCTGCTCCACCTGTCTACTTCTCGCCATATCATTCATGATTTCTCAAACAGCCACACTGTCTCCCCCATGAAAAATCACAATTTTCTCCGCCTTTGTCAAAGGACCCAAAGGAAACTCTTTTGCAGTCTGTAATAGAGTAGATAACACATAACATTACATTAGGGAAAAACACATCATAACTCAGGGAGAGGGGGGTAGGTCCCACATTCACACTTTTCATGTGTTGGGAGTCGACTGGACTCCCTGAGCCAATCGATGCCTCTCAAAAGCTACTTTGGGTAAGGATTTTGTCAGAATATCTGCAACCTGTAGCTCTGTTGGCATAAACTCCAAATTCAATATCCCTTGCTCCACCGTCTCCTTGATAATTGATATTTGATCTCAATGTGATGTTTCCTTGAGTGATGAATGGGTTTTTTCCTATGATTTATAGCACCCGAGTTATGGCAATGGATTCCAATCGGAAACATCACTTCAAATCCCATTTCATCATGCTGCAGCTTCATCCACAATAAATGTGTGAATGCTTGAGTGTCCGCAATATACTCAGCCTCCATGGTGCTCCATGAAATACAATATTTCTTCTTTATTATCCATGAAATAAAAAATACAACAAGATAGAATTCACCACCTAAAATTGATTTTCTATCATCCGCTAATCCAACCCAATCTGCATCTGTATAACCCAATAAAACTTACTGAGATTTGTCATTATACTTGAGACCGAAATCCATGGGGCCTTTGATATACCGAAGTATTCTTTTCAGTACAAGCATTTGGATTTCCTTGGGATTACTCTGATATATCGTTGCTTGGCATGTGGAGAAAACAATATCAGGCCTTGTTGTGGTCAAGTACAACAAACTTCCAATAATTTGCCTCTATTATGTGATATTAACTACCTTGTCATCATAATCATTTGACAATTTCATCCGGGTAGCATCCAGAGTCTTCATTTCAATGGAATTCTCCATTCCATTCATTCTCATAACCTCCTTGACATATTTAGATTGAGAAATGAATGTTTCAATCCTTCCTTTTGTCACCTGTAGACCAAGAAAAATCGTTATCTCTCCAATCATTGACATTTCAAACTCTTTTTTCATGAATTTGGAAAATTTTCTGCACTGAGCATCTTCTGATCCACCAAAATTTATGTCATCGACATACACCAACACCAGAATCCTTTTATTGCTGTCATTGTTGAAATAGATATTGTAATCAACTCCTGCACGCTGGAAACCAAACTTCTTAAAGTACTGATAAAGCCTTGAGTACCATGCTCTTGGTGCTTTTTGCAGGCCATAAAAGCCTTCTTCAGCCTCCAAATATTGTTCTCGTCCTCATGAATTAGAAAACCATCTGACTTCTTGATATACACCTCCTCTTCCAGAACTCCATTAAAGAATGTAGATTTGACATCCATATGGAACACTTTGAACTTTTTTGGCATTGCTATTGCCAAAAATAATTTGATTGTCTCCAGCCTAGAAACTGGTGAAAATTCCTCATCAACATCTATTCCCTCTATCTGGGAGTATCCCTTGGACAATAGTCGTGATTTTTTCCGAATCGTTGTGCCATATTCATTCATCTTGTTGCGATAGACCAATTTAGTTCCGATGAAATTCTTATCTACTGGCCTCGAAACAATCTCCCATGTCTGATTCTTCTCAATCAGATTTAGCTCTTCATTCATGTCCTGAACCCAGTTTTCATCTTCAACTGCATCAGCAAAGCATTTCAGATCAACCTATGATAGTAATGATTTCTGTTGTAGTGATTTCATTCTTCTGGTCTGAACTAGATCCCATTGATCGCAGATGATATTCTGCCCGTCAATTTCAGCTCGACTCTTTGGCTTTTGTGAAGATAAAGATTTTAAATCCTCATACTCACCATCAGTATCCTCTTCTGAATAATATTCTTCCACTTATGATCTCCCTTCCTCCTATACCACCTACTCACTTTTAACAGGAAACGTTTCATTGTGTCATTGTTCAATGATGTCATTTCTTTGAACATCTTAACTAAATTTTTTTTGACACACCATTGATTTTCTATCGCAGCTTCTTGATATCCTAAAAGTAGTCAGCTGATACCAATTTGTTAGAGAAAAATAGATAAGCATGAGATGCATGATTATTGCGACTTCTATGACATTAAGTCTTCCCTCGATTGAAAACTCCTGAGTTGATTCATCCGGTTATTGCATTGATGAATCTTTCATCTGATTTTGTTATTAAATGATGCTCCCCCTATGTTATGAAATACTTCCTGGGTTAGTACCACTATTTAGACTCATAAACATTTTTCTCCTCATGCATCATTTATTCTAATATAGCATGCAACATCAAGCCATTAACCAAATGTCTAAGCCTACTGAGTAGGAACTTGGTGCAGGAAACATGATATGGAGTTAATAACACAATCACTTCTTATTGTGCTTTATTGCTCCCTTTCTTCTTCACCTTATGTACCTTAGTTGAGTCATTTGAACCAATAGAGAATATTAATTGTCCACTTTTCATCGTTAGATGAACCTTCCGCTTGGATCGTATCTCCCTAAAACCCGAAACACCTGAATCGTCAGTTTATAGCATTTTTATACATAGAAATAGGGGAACTTCTAGTCTCCTCAAGATGATGATTTCGGTTGATCCTGAAGGTTCAACCCTTTGATTCTTTCTTACAGATCATCACATCCCTTCCTTTCTTCTTCAATCTTCCTGGCCAACATTAACTACTCTAGCCATATGACTAAGCATTCATCCCCTGCGTGCTGATTCTTTTTCTGATATGAATATTCTACAGTCCTGGCATTTCTCATCATTTTGGTTTTAAACCCACTAGTACACATTTCTGTCTTTTATTTTCCTCCAAAATTCCATTTCCCTTGATTCCTTATATAATAAGTAATATATTTTGTTGCCATATTTTCATGCTTTTTCTCCTATTGTAGGGATCTTCCTCTTTCTTCCACTGCTTCCCGTGGCACACGACATGAAAATTTTTCAATGCATTCTTTGTTTATTGTTATTTTATCATATTTCTGAGTTTCAACCCTATTTTTCATTTGTGGTGGGTCCTCCTTTGAATTTACAATATTCTTACTCCCACCCATAGCGTTTCCTCGTTTTTCATCCATATTTTTTCATGTTCTTTCTTAGAGGGTGGTTGTGAGTGTGACAAAGGAGGTGATAGTTACACCTTTCTCTCAGCTCCATGTGATTCTCCTGAAGCTCTAAGACTATTCTCCAACTTTCCACTTTGTCTCCCAATGTAATATTTCTCTCTTCACATCACTAGAGTCAATAATCTCCTTTAAAGTACCTTTCCTTTTCCATCTTTAATCTTGCTGCAATGTCTTCCCAAATTCCCATAATCAGAACATATAAAAGATTTTTTGTCAAAGGGATACTTCATTTCAAAATTTCTCTTTTGAGATGTTGATGCAGGTTCTGTTCCTCTTCTACCATTGAGCTCCTGAGCGTCTTGACACATACTCATTGTGTGTCCCTTTATTCCATAGTAATAGCATCTGATGAATGTTTTCCTCTGAGAGACTCTTCTCTCTGATTTCTCATGATGCTTAATCATATTATCATATTTTGTACATTTTTTATTTTAAAAACATGAAATGTATTCCCGAGTCTCTGAACAAAAGATTGATTTTTGTCCATGAATCCTATAGAAATAGCACATGCCACCATTTCTTCCGGAAAAATCCTTGTTAGGTCAATCTCCAGCACCGACCCGATTTTTCATACCTCTGGATATTTTCACTACATTATTCTTACCACACATAGGAGTGGGATCATCATATCCAATTCAAGATTTTCCCAAAATGGATAGCCGTTGGGATGATACAATCGCCTCAGGCTTCTCCTCTGATGTAGCATAGTTGGCTTTCATTTTATCATCACCTACCAAAGGATAATCAAATAATAAGGGTAGTGCATCCTTCAACTTCGGCTTATCTTCGGATTTAGATTTCTCCATTTTTTCTTGACCAATACTATCTCTTCTTCTAACATTTGAATCTTAATATCTCTTGATTCAAGTTGGGAATTGAGTTCTCTTTTGTGATTATTTCCACAACTCATCTCATCTTCCAATTGTAATGTGAGATTTTCTACCATATCACTTTTCTCTATTACTTTAAATTTTTCTTGAGAAACAGATTCAGAGACAGATTCTTTCTCTTTTTTTAGCCTTTGATTCGTCTGAACTTCTATAGACATCTGTGTTGCTAGATCATCATTTCTAGCTTTCAAATTCTGAACTTCATCTGGATTCTGATTATCATCATGATCATTAGCTTTTTTTCCTTTCATTTTAGACATATTTTGTAGTTAATCACCTTGAGAATCATTCTTCTCCTTTAGGTCAGTATCCACATCAATAAGCCATTGATTTAAGCCTCTTAACTTGTTGACCTCATTTTCCAACACTTTGATCTTGATATTTTTAGATTTAACTTCTTCATCCAATTTCTAATCCAATTTCTTTGACTTGTGGACAACTTCCACTCTTCGACTTCTTGGTGTTTCTTCATCACCAGTGGTTGCAACATCACATGGAAAATTAGGTTTTTCACTCATTCTATTAGCATCATTGAATGAGTAATTATTTTCATAGTATAATCCATCCAAACCATGTTTCTGTTAACTAAATGATTCTTTTAACAGAATCACATTATTTCCATTGATACATCCACAGTGGGTAATTCCATCAACATTCTGCTTATTATTTGAGTATTTTCCTTTTCCATGGCACACCGAGATAAGAGTAGACTGATTCTTTAACCACACTGATTGACTACATCAAGTCGGAGCAAACAAATGTGATAACAGAAACCTTCCATCTAATACCAATTATTGGGACCAATAGGGGCCTATATACCCAGAGAGGCGAGAGGGGTGAATTTGGGTATGGATATTCTTCTTCAAAGTTCTTCTTGCCCCATTTGATCATGACCTCTTTATTACAGGGGTAACTTTGTTTTCACTGGTGTGTTTATTATTGTCACTTTTTTTTCTTTATCTGATAATGATGCTGTAAATGAAATGTAGGGAAGTAAGATGGTAGTCAAAGAGATTTTTACTTGGTTCTCCCTCACTGAGCTACGTCCAAGAAGCATACGCTGACAAGTTGCTGGTCATTCCAAATTACACTATTCTTCAATAAATGTGGATTAAAGGTTTGGGAATAGTCACTCTGTCCCAGGCTCGCTACCTTTACAAGGTTTAGGGTCAACTCACTGCTTTCCCAAGGGTCACTCGTTGTTTCTATCTCTGGCTCATTACAGGTGGAGAGGATCACCTTATTCCTCTTCCTTTGGTCACTACTCTGGAATGGATCCACACATAGTTTATAGACATGTTGGTCTCTTCATTATATTTAATGAATACATCGTCTTTTGTATGTGGATTCTTTGTTGAAGTCCAACTTTCACCTGTAGATGAATATCTCTTTGCACCATAGGTGTCGGGCATACATCCATCTTCCACACAACCCAAAAACACTACCGGAGAATCAAACATACTTGGCATATATGTCTAACTTGGCACGCATGTATCGGTTTGCAAGACACAACTCGGGTCCATGTCTGCCTCTACCACCTGCGCGGCATAATCTTCTACAACAATAAACCTGTGGAACTCAATCCCTTTTACACCCAAGCCAATATTGGCACACTACTACCAACCGGCGCGCAACTTCAAACACTAGCGCACAAGTCCACATCCATGACCACACACCACCTACGCGACCACCACATCAACACGATGGGAGCTCTGATTTTTCTATGTGTTGAACTCCGTTAAAAATGAGGATGGTTGGTCCTGTATTTTTTGGCAATTGGTCAACTTACGCAGCAGCGACAAAGTCTCCCCTAGGCACACAATTCCCAGCGTGCAGGTTTCTTCACCTGCAAGACACATGGGCAACCATTTTTCATTTGCCATATTTTGATGATCTGATCTTGAATAACATATGGCGGGCAACTTTCCATCCCTTCTAGGCACCAGCGCACAGGTCCATTAACGGCGAGCAAGTCACCTGCGCAACATCACCAATACCTGTGCGACCCTCTTTCCATTTCCATATTTTGACCATCTGATCTTGAAAAAAAATTAGGCGCGCAAACATGGATCGTTCACTACAGCTCTTCAACTCGACATTCCACCATGAAATCACCTATGTCAAAAAATTTGTATTTCATTGTTTTGATTTTTCAATAATAACCACACAGATATCTACTCAGTCAACAAACAAAATCACCTCAAAAATGGTTCAATGATACCTTGAAGGATTTTTTCCAAAAATGACTATAAATACATCATTTGGAGTACAATCTTGAGATACCATTTTATGAATGGTGTGTTCTCTAGATATTGGAGAGTATCATTTTATTTGCATTCTCTACATCAATGATATGCCAATTTAAGACATAATTATGGGTGTGGACTGGATAGTAACAAATTGAGGCCACATTGACTGTAACAACAATAGGGTGACCTTTATGTCTCATAAGGGTGAAAACTATATTTACTATAAAGAGTGGGACATACAAGCAGGTCGTGCAGGTCGAATCAATTAAAAAATGGGAGAGCTCGCAGCCAAGGATTCTAGTCTTTTGTTAGATGATGACATTGTGAGACATTATTTTTTCCCACTAGTAGAAGTATGTTATTATGATTTTGTCCCTAACAAAATATATTGGATTCCACATAAGAGAAAAATGGAGTTTATTTTTGGGTTAATTCCCATATATTAGCTAGTTTAAATGCCCCCATATGGAAGGGAACTGAAATTGCATCAAGAGCATAAGACTCAGCTGGAGGAATTGGAGGAAAAGGGTTTTATTAGAAAGAGTATTTCACCTTGGGGTTCACTGGTGTTATTTTAAATGATGTATGAAAAGACTGTATGATATATTATTCATTAATAGTTGCCAAAATAGAAGATTGTGGCGAATTGGTATCATCTTCTGTGTATCAACGATCCATTTTACCAGTTGAGAGGAGCGTTTGTGTTCTCAAAAGTTGAATTGAGATCATGGAATCATTCGCTAAGAGTTCGGACTTCTGATATACAAAGGAATAATTTCCATAATAGATATAGACATTATGAGTTAATAATGATGTCGTTTAGCTTGACAAATGTGAAATAATATTTTATGACCTTGATGAATAGAATCATCCATCTATACATGGATCATTTTTTTATATTGTTTGTTGATGAAATCATAGTGTACTCAAATATTTAAAATGATCATGCCAAAAACATTGACATCATCTTGGGTACACTGAGAGAGCATAATAAAAATTCTATTCAATCTGTGTGTCATTTTTGGATTGATTATGTACACTTTTTGTGGAACATAATCTTGGAGGAACTTGTGTCTTTGGACACGATGAATTTACAGTTATTGGATTCCTGGGAGAATCCAAATGATATTTTTAATATTCGTAGTTTTATATAGTTACCTAAATATTATGTAAGATTCATCAAATAAATTTCGTCATTAGAAACACTAATTATAGGAATTTACAATAAGGGGATAATGTTGTAAAGGGTGGAAGCATGTGAAAATTATTTCTATGAAGTGATGAATTGCTTGACATTATCACCAATCTTGATCATGTCTGATCCAAGTGAAGAGTATATGGTGTATCATGAAGCTTCTGGAACTACACTCAATTTTTTTATTGTAGATAGATTGGGTTGGTGTTTATAGGTCTTAATAGGTGGGCAAACATTAATAGTACTACCCTAGGCATGACCATCATTTAGCAGTTGTGGTATATTATTTAATGTGTTTGTAGCATTAACTATTGGGATGAATTTTACTATGTATATAGCTCATAACAGCTAGATATATATCACTTGATAATGATATTTGATTCTCAAGTAGTAGAAGTGGGATGTGTATAAGTAGTAATTTGATTTTCATCTAGAATACATGCCTGTAAATGGAAATAATTTTGCGAATTATTAAAGCATTAAAAATAAAACTCATGTTGTTTATGAGTCTTGTGTTGAGTGGAATGTTGTGAATTATTAGCTATGAAACATATTTTGGGTGAAGAGGGTTCGGAATAGAGGAGTCATGTAAGTATTTTAGTTAATTTTACAGTCTTGATACATATCAAGGATACTTATTATGAATATCTATAGTGGTTGATCTTGAGGGAAAGGCTCTAAGGGGTGGATTCACATTTTGATTAGTGAAAATATCTGAGGATAAAATTATTTAGTTCAGGAATTAGGTTATTGTGTTGAAATGTATTTAGGAGGATACGTTGCATGAATTTCATTCCTCGAAGTGGGATGTTCATCCAGGTGTGGAAAAAATGTATCAATACCTACATAAATAGTTTTTGTGGTTGGGAATGAAAAAGGATATAGTATTGATCATGACACAATGTTACACCTATCAAAAGGTCAAGTTCATAAATCAAAGACATGGTGTTTTACTATAATCAATTTCCATTCTAGAATGGATGTTTGATGAAGTTACCATGGATTTGGTGGGGGGTCTCTCTAGGAAACATTAGAATAATGATGTTATTGGGGTGTTTTTAGACCGTTTTTCATAATTAGTTCATTTTTTACCAAAACATGAAACATTTTTAGTGAATTAGTTGTGGTAACTGTACATTTAACAGAGATTCTATCTTCATGGGGTACTATAGACTATAGTTTCAGAGAGTGACCCATGATTTACTTCATGATTATCATAGGACTTATAGAGGGAAATCATTTCACAATTTTTATTTAGTAAGTAATTCCACCCAGAGATAGATAGGAATTTAGAGCCTATTATATTGGTGTTTGAGGATATGTTGTGAGAATGTGTTCTTGACTTTGATGTCTCTTGAGAGACACACATGTATTTGATGACTTTTCCTATAAAAAAAATTATCCAGAAATGATACAGATGGAACAATATGTGGCACTATATTGTTGGTGATGCAGGTCACCTCTATAATGGATCTAGGGAGAATAGTTAGAGTTGACGGGACTGAGTCCCATGCAGGAGATACCAGAACAAGTACAGCTGAATCAGAATCATGTGGATATGGATCAGAGTAGACATAATTCATACGATTCTAGAAATTGAAGATCCATTTTTTTATTGAGGGTGATTATATATTCTTTGCGGTGTCATCTAGGTTGGGTCACTGCAGGATATAGAAGCTTGGAAAGTTATTAGCATGGTTTGTTGGATGATTTTATTTTGGGGAAAGAATAAGGAATGTGGCATAATGACTAGAACTTAAATAGAGATACAGTGCAATGAACTATGCTTTCTATTTTAAAAAAATATAATGGTATAACCCTAAGACATCTTTTTTCATCAAAAAGGGTGATGTTTATCTTGAGACATATGCATTCTCTGAGGAGTATCTAATAAGTTTGTTGCGTCACGGTAAGAAAGTGTTGTGGTGAAATACTATGACGATCATTCACATATTGTAAAAACATGAACATGAGAAGGAGGAAACATGGGTGAGGGATGAAAATTTCAGGGATCAAGGACCCAATATTTTTGAATCATATTCATAGAGAGGCATGAGAGTGAAAATCACAAATGTGCTATTTCAAGGTGGGGAGACTGTAAGATTATAACATTTTCTGAAGAAGAATTAGGCTTGATTACAGGTACAAATTATTTATTTATTTGAGAATAATTTTTTGGGTTTAACATGGGGTGAATTAGGTAAACGTTTTGATAATTATAAATAATTCAGGTTGCATATGGTTGGATCACTGTTAGAGACAACTATGCACCCCAGTCCAACAAACCATGCAGCCCTAGATAGAGCGAAATTGCATGGTTGGTACAAGATTTTTCAAATAGTGCATCCTATTAGGAGTAACCATGTAACCCTATAAAGGATTCAAATTGTTAATGTGCACTGTTAGGTAAAAATTTTTTCTCTTGAATATTATATTGTCCTTGATAATTAAATTCACCCAAAAATTAGTTTTATTAATCACCTAGACCCCACAAACTCACCCTAATCGTACAAAACAATGGCCAACTCTATTTCTATATATATTTAATCCACCTAGATGTATTTAAATCCTTCCTAACCTCCATTATTTTCGATTAAAATCATATATTGATGATATGCACCTCTCTTAATATATGGATTCTATCCCAGTTGTTTTTTCATTCTTCATTCATTTTTCTCCTATTATTTCGATGGACGATCTCCCTATATTGGGTTAGATTTAGATTGGTTATTAATTTTATCTAAACAAAGGATTATTGATATAGATATTTATTATGGATATCCTGAGTTATTTTATCAGTATTTAGGTTTTAGATCTGGATATTGTTATACTTCATTCTGTTGCCCAAATTTTGTGGATTTTTATTGGGAGATCATTCGTCAAAAAATTGATGTAGGTGGTCTAAAATTCAAATCCAATAGTCCTAATTTTAATTTTATGTAAGAAATTTAATAATTTCAATTTTTAAAATTCAATTTACTACTGGAATTTACTATTTTGGTGAATTAATTAATTAAAGAATTGTGACATTGTTGGATTTTAGGATTATTATTTGTCAAATTATTTATGATATATTGATATTGTAAATTAGATAAAATTTATGGAATTAGTCATGAGATATTGTGAATTTTAATTTTATATAAATAATAATAGGATCATTTATGAGATATTGGAAAGATTAAAATGCAATTAATTAATTTTTTAATTAACAAATATAATGTAAGTGGTTAATAAATTTCAAAATTATTTAATAGAGAAAGTGGTCTTAATTAACTATTGGATTAATTAATGGTAATTATTGTTATAAAAGTATGAAAGTTAATTATTATTGATTGTTTTTATATAGTTAAGCATGTGATATTAATATACATCTAGAATTTTGAGATATTAATGAATGTGATAATATGATACATGGGTAGTTGTGATATATGTGATACATGTGTTATAAAAATGTGTGGGACATATAATAAGGCTCCAAATACACATATGTTTGACTAGGGTGTACATTTTATTTCCATTCACAATTTTACTCTTGATGGTATACGATTATTTGTATTTACTAGGTTGCGTATTAACATTTTATATGATATTTTCTTAATATGAATTTTTTTGTTGATTATCTTTAACCCCTTACATATATCAAATGCATTGGACTTGTTGTTTTATGGGTGGAAACTTATATATCTCGTTGATGCATTAGTGGGTATCATGAGAAAAACTAGATTGAGTTTTAGTCAAGTGCTTACCCATTTTTTTAAATTTATTGAATCAAGAACACGATGGTATGTTAATGAAGGATGGTGTTATGGATTCCATCATTATGAATTCAGTTATTTAAATTCCATGTCTTTATTAAATTATTTAAAATATTCATGGTTATTTTATAAAAAAAATTGAGTATCTATAACTATTTTTTTCCTCAAAGATTAGTTATTCAATATTTTGAACATGTCTTTGGAAAAATGGAGTGGGCATTAGTTTTTTAAATCTCGAATTTTATTATGCCTTATCCATTTATAGAATCCGCTATATGCTTACCCTTACTAATTATCTAAGAACACCAATGTTTTTATTTTTTATTTCCTCCAAGATAACAATATGTGTTTTATGATTCAATTGTAGGGATATTCTAGGAAGAATAATGATGTTATCAATAAAAGTACCTTTTAATTTTATGATTTAAATTATAAAAATAATATCATGTATATAAATATTTTACCTAGACTAGTAAAATATTCAGTCCATCATGATTCCACTCATGTTATCTTATGTAAATTTTAAAGAGTTGATACAAAATGTAGGATTCTAGGGTTTGGGTATCTATTTTTTGAATCATATGATGCTTAGTAGAAAATTTTGGAACATGATTAGAGAAATAATAGAATAGGTAACAAAATCATGTGATATATATTAATGATATTAATTAAAGAATTTTATTTTGTTCGGGAATATATTATGAGCTCTATCCATGAAAATAAATCTATATCCATATACTAAAATTTGATGGGGTTCTGAAACATCTGTACTAAAGAACTAATAACATGTAAAAGGGAACATTGGTCTTGACCTTATAATTACTAGGTGAATGAAATGATGTCCTACATAACACCAATTATAAACCTCTTGGGAGATATTCATAGGGTAAATCACACTTCCATTAATAATTATTATTAAGTAGTTGAAAATAATGATATCCCAAAAGAAATCTTTCTTATGATTATGAGAATATCTATGCTTAAATTTTTTATTTATATAAATTAATTAAATATTTTTGGGATTATAAATTGTGTTTCATAATTTATTTATCTAATATATTTTATTTCATCAATAAAAATGGAACCAAATAAAAGGAATGAGAATTGTATCAATGCACAAACCACTTTTTAGGATTTCCAATGTGAAATATATTGTCTATGTACCATGATCTAGGGTTGGAAATGATCAAATTATAATAATATTAGGTTATATGACTCATGTTTTTAGTAATAACCATTCAAATATAGGGAATCTTACTCATCCACCACAATGTATAAAAATGTTAGAAAGGATGATGCATCAACTAACATTTCCCTTCAATGAGATTAAAAATCCAATTTTAGTTGAGGAATGGATATGTTACTCAAATAATATATTTATCACTCTAGTATGTAATGAATGAAATAATGTCTTCAGGGATGTTTATTATCTATCCATATATGAAGATCTATGGAGGCCATTAACTAAAAACACAAAGGATGATTAGGAAATAACAAGGATTTTGTGGAATAATTTCAAGGAACTATTCCGGGGAAAAACAATCCTCCTGAGAAAGATGTGAATATGGAAATAAAATTCATTATTATTATAATATAGAAGAGGAAAATTTTATATGTTTGAATACAAAATTATAAAGATAGAAATATATGATGTGAACTATGTACATAATATAAAGGTCATTATTGACCATTTCATTGATGAGTTAAATCTACTCATTTGTAGAGAACTATAATAGAAACCATTATTTTTTTATAACTATATATTATCTTATACTACTAGGATATAAAATGAATTATTCATATCCTATTGAATTTAATGGGAGGTATATAAAAATAGGAGGGTGTTGAAAATGGAGAATAAATTTAGGAAATTAAATACTGATTTTATAAAATATGATAATTTTCGACGGAAATTCCTTAGTTGATGCTTATAAGGAAAATTTCATTTATTTTAATTGTGGATAGAAATGCCACCAAGAATTTGATTTCAATAATACTAATGAACATTCTAATGTGATATGATTCCACTATAAAGAGATTTGGAACTATGGAAATTAATGACCCAATCACCAATGGAGTGTACCTAAAAACTATATTAGGGAAATAGGATAATAGTATTCAATTGCAATAGATGATGTTGATTGATAAATGTTCTTGAATTTGGAATCAAATAATTATTTTATACAATTATATAATTCAATGATATTTTATTTACAATATTTATGAAATGTATAAATATTATACTTCTATGGAATTTATTTAAGGTTTTAAAAGCATGTGTGGAGTGATTCTAAGAAAAAACATTTTTGCGAAGTTGAACATATTGGAAAACACATGATTCGTGGAGGATAAAACTTAATATGTTCCAGATATTGGGATAATATTTTAGAAGAGGTATTTTTGAAGGTATTGGTTACCATTAAATATTATCTAATATTCGTTGCAAAGGTAATTAAGGCCTATTAAAATTTGGTTACAATAATGGAATTATATTATTATGGTTTTTCAAAAATGACAAACCACATGTTGGATTAAAACCCATTATAACCAGTAAGGCCATGGGGATGTAATCCACAACCAAAGGATGATAATTTTTTAACACCTACTGTTGACTAACATGATGTCTTAGTTAATATGTTATTGTTTTTTTTTGCAGTTAAATGTTAATTCCAAACCAGTGCTATAACTATTGAGATTTTGATATTAATATATTATATTTAATAACTTGTGATAACCAAATTGGTTTTTGAAGATACTTATAAACTTAAGGAGTAATTTTCACTTTTTTATAGATCTTATGATCTCATTAATGTTATTTTTTGTGATTCGGGCATAAAACATTTATCATATTCATTTCCATTAAAAATAAATGAAGTGAAAAATGAAAAAATCACAACCAAAATATGAAATTTATTCCAAAAAAATATAAATATATAATTTAAGAATAATTTTATATATTATCTATCTAGATGGGTAAGGAATTATTATACTCTTGGAAAATAATTTTGAAACAAAGTGTTATTATAATACTTTCAATTATGATGAAATGTTGTTCTTTTAAATAATTACATATTTATTGTTTTTCATTCCTTAATATCTATTTTATCATTAAATATATTATTTATAATGACCTCTACCACTCTATAAAATTATTTATGCTTTTATTCAATGTCCAGATGTTTAATTTCCTCTAATTTTATACTATATAGAAACCAGGTAATGTTAATCCGTATGACCATAATGATTATTGTTCACCCAAAATAATATGATTTTTTATTAATAATTTTTACTATTTTGGTTTTAAATGAATGTAATGTAATATTTAAAACCCTTTTTTATTTACATCCATACTAAATTATGATGACCTAATTTATTTGAGTTCGGGCTGATAATGTAACGCCCGGTGATTTTCAAGAATTTTACATTAAGAACGATAGATTAAATGAAAAAATACATCAGTATTAGAAGAGAATATAGTATCCTTAATAATTATGATAAATTTAATTTTAAATAAATTCATTTTGTTTGACACCATTCAATTCACAAAACATCAATTTTAAACAAAATTCGATTACCCATAAAAATATTATGATTTAACTATAACTAATACAGCATAGTCATGAAGTTAGAGGGTATGAATAGTACTGAATAAATTATGAAACTTTTATGGTTTAAATATGTATATAATACATTAAATGGTAACATAATTCATAATAATAATATAAGAATAAATTTCAATTAAAATAAATTTTATCTGATAAGGTGTATTTTTCTAAAAGGTGGTTTAGTCGCCCTTTTTACGGATATTTTATAATTTATTTTTTCCTCTTTTAGTATTTTAAAACAAAAAATGATACTAAATTTTATATATAAGAATATAAAAATTATCATAGGGTTGATTTTAGGGATATTTCTATCCTATTTTATTTTATGATGCATAGTGAAAAACATTGATTTTTACTAAATACTTTTTTCCATTTAAATTATTTTAAAATGATAAATTATATTTTCAATTTGTTTTGAAGTAATATTATTCTAATTATGATAGATATTAAATAATTTGGGTAATTTAAATCAATTTCATAATTCATATTAATATTAAAACCATTTATAATTATTAGAATGTCTTATTTGAACACCCACTTTTTCGTCTAATTTACATGATTAATTGTAAATTAAATTCTTCCAAAAATTGGAAAATGATTTATAAAAATTCATTCTAAATTTTGAGTCATAATAATATATAATTTATAATGAGTTCAAATTTATTATTTAACAATATTATTAGTGAATATAAAAAAAATTGATTACATTGGTTAAGGTAAAAATGGGTTTGATGTGGGTTTAAACTAAGAGGATAAAGGATTAAATGACCTACCACCATGTTAAAATATTATTTTGGGGCCTTTTATACACATTATACTATCCCAAATATTTTATTGTTGACATTTTGAATCTATTGGCATGTGAATGACTTTATGAATTTGGGTTTTGTGAAATTTCGAAATAATATTAAAGTGGGTTCTCGTTTCCCACTTATAAATGTGAACTTTGTCTCTATACTACATCACAACCATAAAGACATTTTACTCAAAAAACCATGATAAAATATCTCCCGAACATCCTTCTACATATTATAGGGCTTTTGGACCTCCCAAAATACAGTGTCTAGGGTCTATAAGAAGATATCTGATGGAGGTTTCCCTTCGTGAAGGTAATTATCTTAAAAAATATCTTTCATTTTATTTATAACTTTTTAAAATAAAATTATTACATAACCATTAAATATAGTAAAATTTATATATTAAATATAATTAAATTTTTATTATGTTTTTGGAAAAATATTTTTCAATCTCCACTTCATTAAATGGAACCTGAAATTGTTGATCGTTTTCATAAATGACTTCAACTTCACAAACAGATATAATACATTTTCTATCACCACATTTAAAGTATAGAAATAATGATTTATTTTCAAATTTTAAATGATATTAAATATATTAATATAATTATATAAATTTAATATCACAAATACCTTTTTTGATCTTCTATTTCATTTCAAATACGATAACATCCTTCGCTTATACGTCAGACGACAACCTCAAGAAGTGTTTCCATTCAAATTTCACATAATGTTTAAATTTAATGTATTAAGGGTAAAATTATGAGATATAATTTATATATATTATATGATATTTATTATGTAATATTAATATATCTCCCATTTTATTCCCTATTCACTCATTAATGGAATAATAACATCGCTCATGTGTATATACGACCTACAATGTAATCTATTTTCTATATGAAATATTTATTTATTACTATAAATAAATATATAAAGAATATATATTAAATCCATATCATGTTTAAAATTATAAAAATTATTTATCCATTATCATGCTAAATGAAATGAAATTACCGAACACAACATACATAAAAAATAATGTAATTATCACCCCAAAAAATTTATTTGGATAAATAATTGTTAATAAAATCATCATAAAATACTATAAGTAAAAAATATTTTATAAAAAATATTTTTTTATGTTTCCATAATATATTTATAATAAATATATCTTTACTATATAAGAGGTTAAAACACATAAAATTGAATTCTAAACTATGGTGAGGGTTTCTCATCTCACTTTTTTGTTCCAAGACACATATGCCATATTAACCACATATTTTCTTTGATTGGGGTATATAATTCCCCTTTGATATTTAATATAATGAATATATTTATCTTCTTGGAATTTAATGATTAATTTTATTTCATTTATTTTATGGTATTTATGATTCATAAGGTATAATGGTAGTCAGAGTGTATGCCACAATCTCACAATTATTTGAGATTGATTATGCTTACATCCACCTCGAGGGAATTATTTAATATTAATATCTTAAAATAGATTGGTTTTCATAAAATATGTTTATTTAGAAAATTTTTAACATAATAATTAAATTCTTGATGTCTTTTTTACCTAGTAAAAATTATAAAACGTTTTAAATAAAATTTGACATTATTTCACCCTTTAGTTAGAAATATATTTTCATCAAGACCCATGTTTTCTACAAATATTTTCATTGATTTTTTTCGCCTGAAAATTTATTTATTAATTAAAATTTTACACATTTAGAATTTTTAGAAATAATTTAAAATAAATTTATATGTTGTTTTTCTAACAATTCTAGTTTTCGCTATTACTAAAATTGTGAACGGAATATATTCATTAACATGTACATCATGATTATAATTTTCACTTTTCATGAATAATAATTGTTTATTATGTTTTTACATATTTTAAAAGGTTACATTCAATGAATTTTTTTAAAATTTCATGTTAAAGTTTTGTTTTAAAAGGTTTCTTTTAGATTAAAATGTTTATTTTTATCATAAATGATTTTAAGGATCTTTGTGTGGCATGTTAATTAATTAAAGAAATAAAACCACTATTTTAATAATGATTAATTGATTATATGTTGTATTAAAACCATTATAATTATTATATATGATTCATGATTAGTTGTACTGGTTATGTATGATTTTATTACTTTTCACAGTTTTTCTGTAGAGGGATTATAACCTTGTTTATTGATTGGGGAATGTATTAACATTTCATATGCCTTTTTTTCAATAAGAATGAAAATCAAAATAATGTTTCACCTATTTCACATGATAAGTGAATTGGATATAATAAGCGATGTGAAGGGCCAACTATACCCCATAGATGAATCTATATGTCTCATGAGAAAAACTAGATTGGGTTTTAAACATGTTCATACCCATTTATTTAGATGAATTTGCATAAGTCCTTGATAAAATGTTTTAGATTTTCAGAATTAGAAACCTTGTCCTTATAAATTCAGTTATAGATATTCCATGAGATTATTCTGTTAGTTAGAAAACCCATGATTGTGTTTTAAAGCTCACTTGACTATTTATATGTAATTAATTAATCATCACTTATTAATCCCTTAGAATGCTCATGTTACTTGTTAAATGTCACATGTTCCTATTAATTACCTTTACATATTGATTATTACTAATTTATTTATAGCACCTATTTTATTCTTAACTTACAAAGCATGTGAGATCACACTTATGATTTATTTTCCCTCAGATACCGGGAACTATTTGGTAATTGATATGTAGGGATACATTATGAAAAATAATTTCATGCTCAAAATGAGTAGATTATGTCTTTTATGATTTTAATTATTCCATTAACATAATTAATCAATATAGTCTAATAGGATTACTAAAATATTAAGTCCATTGATATTTTATTCCTTATATATTATTCTAATATAGTAAAGTAGGAACCTACTCATGTATTCTGGATCCGGGGTTGTTACATGTTGATTCTTTATCTCAACCATCTTGTAATATCTAACTCAACAATTTTAGGCGTGAACCAATCATACAAAGAACCCAAAATGATTTTCATCCAGCCTCTCAAGTCTAATCTATGATAACATTGTCCAAATGATCATCCTATAATGTATATTCTTCAACAATATCTTTTACAGTCAAGTTACCACTAGACGTGGTTCACTAGAAATAGCCTGTAATGAATACATACCAAATTGAACATTCCAAGGTTAATTCCACTACTAATTACACATCACAACACATTAAATATCTTGGAATATATCTTCAATATATTCAATTAAACTTTAGAAGATGATGGTTTTGGATGCATTAACTTAAAATTCACTACTTTTTTCAAGGTAGCATGACCCTAAAATAAACCACAATGATCCTATATAAAGAAATTTAATAGAAAAATCTTATTAATAAGAAAACTACCATAAAAAGAGATTATTAATTTATTTAGTCATAAAATTAATATATACCAAATTATTCCTTATAAAATTACCTTAAATGTTATGAAAATTCATGTTATGTAGTTGGGTTCTGATTCCCTACAAATATACACATAGAATGGCCCTTTAATGGCCATGATCATGACACCACAACAATTATTGGCTCCCAGGATGGAAATAAATCCAAAATGACATTATTTGGTGGCTTTAATCATTAATGATTCCAACCATTAATGGATAATATATATTAAATAATATATATACAAATGTTCCAATCATGGAATGCTATCGCACAATCAATTTAACTACATTGAAAATTGATATTGTTATCATGAAATATTTGATGAATATGTATTAAATATATATATGGCTCTTAGATTAAAAATAATACCATCATAAGATGAGTTTAATTATTTTTCTCTCATAATTTAAAAGAAATTCAATGTTTTTCATTAGTGTAATCTGATCGTCGTCTAACATTGTAATGTACGACTATGGCCCAAAAAAACTATGAGAGGAATACATGTGGAGGAATATAATATTTGGACACATTAAAAATCCTTTAAATGTTAATAAATTGAAATAAATTTACTTGTTTTACTATATTACAATTAATGGTATATTGTTTTTAGTTTTCTCTATTAAAATCATAATTTTTTTTGAAATAGAATTGTCTCTAAATGAACCAACCACCATATGATTACAATGATTGGTTAAGAGAAATAAAAATAAATTGAAATATAGGTTCCCAAATAACTCCATTAGGGGGACCCTAATACATACACATCATTCAAGATGGAAACTATAATTAAGAATCCATAGAGAGAATTATACATGAACCAAACACCTCTATTGTCAGGTGGTGACATTTTTAAATTTAAATATAACATCAGGGTTCTATCATAGAAAAAGAGGAATCATTTTAATGAAATTAGATTATGATTCTTTAAAATCCATCCAATCAATGGTATTTCATTTGGGGACATGTTTCTATGAAACCATAATAAATTATCACTGGAATTTGAACCTTAGAGTGTTGAAACGCCATTATCAATAAACAAAATGGGTATTGGAGGAAAAAATGACCATATCAATATTAAAATTATTAATACGAGTTCACATAAAAATATCAATCATTTCTAAATCCTCAAATCCATGATAACTCAAGATTATGCTGAGGAGGCTACCTCTGAGATCAAAAAAATTATCTATCCAATGTAAGACATGAAAAAGTAGGGATCATATAAGGAATTTGATTGAGCATTTTTGGGAGAAAGTCTACAAATATATTCTATTCAAAACACATAAATAACGTAATCTTACACAAAAAATTATTATCGAACTCCGTAGGTGATCTATTGAAAAAAATGTTAATTTCTGGCATTGAGTTTTCCCAATCACGTTTGAGGTTCTTTCATCAGATTCATAACCAATAATATCTCAAATTATATATGTCCAATAGAAATTTGATATCATAATCTTGGAGAAGGTTCTTTCACCTGTTGAAACTAAAAAATATGTTGTACATTTGCATAAATTGATATAATATTGTTGCTGACATTGATTCAATTATTTATTGAATTCTTAAAATATTTATGGGAAAACCCCTAATGAATTTATCCCCACATCCTTATATGAATGAAAAGGTAATCATGGTATTGGATTTAACAACACAAAATTTTATTAATGAAAATTATTATTCATCTAATTAAATGTATTATTATATAAAATGGTTATATAAAACATTTTCACTTACATAGTCATTGGTTTTATTATTTTAAAATACCATTACAAATTGTAACCATAGTTGATGTTGTGTTGAATTGAGATCAACGACCCATGAGTCTGTCACCATCTCACACCTTACCCTTAGGACTTTTTGGGTGTTATAACTAGTTATGTAACAACACCCTAGCACTATTATTATGTGCATTACTTTTGTATAGAATAACGAATACACATTTATTTTATTATTGTTAATTTGTAAATGGTTTTTAAAAAACAAATAGTATTTGTAGTTAATATTAAATTAAAAAAATCTGTTTTTATTGATTAATGGATTTTTAAATTAAATTATATTTTTATAAAAAAAATTTAATAAATTATTTTTTAAAAAATATAAATGATCGTATAATTTTTTGTTTATACAGTTGTAAATTTTATTGTGGTCTAAAATCTATTTTGGTCAAAACCTTGAATTTCAAAAAAATGTTTATTTTTATTTTAAAAATAAATATTCCCATATTTAGAAAATTATATAGATAAAAGAATATAATATTAGGATTCTGAATGTAAAAATTATCTAATGGTGAACAGTTCAAAATTTTCTAAGATAGTTAAATTTTATTGGTAAAAATAAAACACCATTTAAATATATATTATTTTTTAGGACATCATAATGACCCAATAGTTATGTAATAAAATAATATAAATTGGTTGTTCAGAAAATATATGATTTATCTTTAAAATTATGTGATTTCATATTTGTTTTATCTATTTATAATGCCTTAGTTTACCATCCAAGACAAATAAAATATTTGAACATTTTAAAATCATTTCCTTGACAGTGTTACACACCCCCACATAAGAAAGCTAAATATTTTAATATTTTAGGTCATTGGCCTTATAATGTAATTTTTTTTCATCCCATTTTGAAAAAAAACATGGGATGGTTTTTGGATTTGATTATTTTATTGTGTGGTGTCCCAAACCTAAAGAGTAAATAATTCCCTCTAATTTCCTATATAAACCCACTCAATCTCTAATCCCCCTTCACTCAAACCATTTTTATCTCAACAAAAACCTGACATCCTCTCTATATAATCCTCCCAATCCTACCCTATTTCCCATGAAGCCTCTCTCAGTACTCTCCCAAGCCATTGGGGTCACACTTCCATGTAAGGGATCCTCACTTTCCTTCCTTCCATATTTATGCCCATGTTTTCATAAATTATTATGGCCTTTTATTTTAAATTAAAAATGATGGGGTATGATTTCTAACCTCTTGTATACATACCTCATTATTTTTTAATGATTAGAGACCCATTTCTCTCTCATTAATTCCTCCAATGTACACTCATTTAAATGACAAAATTCTCTGAGGGATTTCTCTCTCTTCATTTACATTAAAGAAATTATTTTTAATTATTCATCTAAATTAAATTTCATATTTTGGGATATTGTGTTCAATAACCCCCTTAATGTCCATTTAATGTATAAATTATCTGATTCCTTTTTTCACTCTCACCAACCAATTTTATTATTTCAATTTTAGGTCATAATGTTGCTGAAGATACAGAATAATTTCCCATGCCAAAATCATCGTGTAAGTGAATAACATACCCATTTCTCTATCAGGGATATTCACCTTTATGAACACATACTTGTTAATTGAAAAATTACATTTATTTGTTCCACATAAATTATTCATGGCATTAATAATGATGTTTAATGAATCTATGTTGTATGATCTATGTTGAACACTTATGCATGGAATGAAATGATTGATAAATTTACGCTCTGATTGTGATCCAATGCATTGGTTAAATAATAGTTTCCTGATACACCATGTACAATGAGGGTTAATCATTCTTATTTAACTGAAATTAGTGTTTACTAATTATAGTTGCAGTGCAAAGTGGGTTCACTCATTCTCTATTTTCAATGAGCCTTGGCTCATGCGAATATCATGTTAAATATTATTTCCACATTTCCATGTTTTGGTAATCATGTAATATCATTCCTATATGTTCATGTTTCTCTTATGCTCCATTTATATTCTTATTTCCTAACATGTACTGTATTATTCATGTTATGTATTTTTACTCCCTTAATGGGATTTATTTCTCACATTTTGTTATGTATGTCCCCAGGTTATCCCATGTAATGCTAAGTACGAAGGAATATTATGGTGAATTAAAGAAGTTTTCAATAAAGCTGTTGTAATTTATTTCATATGTTTTCATTTAATGTTACTAATTTCCCAAGAAACTAGACCTTTCAATCCTCATAGTTGTATAAAGTGCAGGTTTATATATTGAATCTTGTTTATGTGTGTAAAAAAGAGTAGATTTGTTATAATTGGTATTATATGTTGGTTTAGTATATTTATGTGAATTAGAATACTCTATTTGATCCTTAGGGATAAGACTACATATAATAAAACCTTCCCTAAATTTTTGTGAGTATATATTAAGTGGTTTATCTATAAAATGAATCCCTCTCTATATATGAACAAGTTGAGGTGGATCTGGCATAAATGTATCTAGGGTTAAAACCCAATAACACTGCTTTGATATAGACTCAAATTGGAACTGGTGCATGAAAATGAGGCATTCATCACTCTTTGTTCGACACATGCAAGGGATGTGATTTGGGAAATTCATAATGATAGTGTGAAACATTATTAAGGGAAAAATGCCTCTAAGAATATATTTCATGAAGTAGATCATGGATAACATAGATTGAAGCCTATAAACTCATAAGTTAATAAAATATATGTAATTTAAAATCTATCTCTTTTTCATTGGATTCCCCTTATGTGTTACCCCTATCATTCCTTTAATTTCATCTAATGGCCGATAATAGGAGGTCTCAGGCTAACAACTGATGTAAAGAGAAATGTGATGACTATCTTAATGATAAGCCCAATCCATTGGGAGTGGGATTTAAAAAAAAATTCACGATACTCTCTCAGCTAACTAATGTTTTTAAAAGAAACATTTGTCAAGAAAAACATACAACCCTCCCCCCCTAATAAAGAATAAGACATAATTGAGATCTTGATAAGACAAAGGACTCCAACTTTCAATTGATCATATGATACCTCAATCGTCGAACAATGGATTAACTCAATTGAGAAGATGTTCTACATATTTCAATGTTTCGAAAAAGAGAGGTTATTCTATATAGTTATCATATAGATGTTGAATATAATCAATAGTGGACATTTAACTATAATACAAATACTGAGGAGGATATCGAGGCGTTGGAATGGATTGATTTCTGGAAACTGTTTTTTGATAAGTATTTTACTCACACCCTCTGACATAAAATTGAAAGGGACGTAATTTCGATCCAGAAAATAGATGAAGAATATTTTATAGAGTTCATGGAAAATCTCATAGGCCTTTCCTAATACTCCCTCTGCATTTTCATTACCCACGAACTCAAGGTTTGCTACTTTTTTGGTGGGATAAGTCCTAGCCTGTTGAAATTCGTAATGATCTGTGACTTTGACAACTATGAGGAAATTGTATAATATTACCTCAAATTAAAAATGGGGATAGATGAATCTCATGGGTATCATGGGGATAATAAGTAGAAAGAAGAATTTAAATCTTGTGGTTTGATGGATAAATCAAATGGTGTTATGAAATTCTAGCACCACACTTTACAAAGGTATAGAAAGAAGCACACAAGAAATTTCTTAAAAGGGGTGAGGAAATTCACTAGGTGTCGAAAAGAAGGGAATGTGGACATTAATATCCAACAAGAAAAACTGGCTGATGTGACAAAGGAGAGTAATGCTCTATTCGACCTTGAAATTATTGTTTATTACTTCAACAAAAAATAACTAGCACACTATAAAAACATGTTCCATAATCCAATGGTTTTTGGAGGCAACCAAGAAGCTCCTAGGCAGAAAGGTATAGCTTTTTCAATCTATAGTGCCAAAGCAAACCCTAGAAACAATGCGGTGGCATGTACTCCAGTAATTCAATCACAAATAGAAAAAGTACTTTTTTTCTTGTTCTATAGATTCTTTTATATCCTGAAATATTAATAGAAAAATCTCAACACCACCACAAATCATGGATATAGAGATTTCAGTGAGAACAAAATATAGGGAAATCATTGCATCTCAGGAATATAAGTCCTCACATTTCACAATTTGTGGATTGAACATCCTAGTGAACTTCATCATACTCCATCCAGGGGCATTTTATTCAATTAATTTCATGGATTGGATTTCCCTATATATAGCGAACATTAATTTCCATGAGAGGGATATCACTCTCCATATGAAGAATTAACCCCAAATTCTGTACAACTACAAGAAAGTGGATGAAACATCTTTATCACCATCATCTCCAGTGGGGATTTTACTGCACGATTAGCATATGTATCATCCTCATATTGATTGAGTCTATCGAAAAAACCATTCTTGAAGACATTCCTATTATATGCGTATTAGTTGAAGTGTTTCCTGAGAAATTTTTTAGTCTTCATGTCATAATAGATGTTGAATTATTGATTGATATTGTACCTAGGGCATTTGAAATTTCAAAGACTCCATAAAAAATGGATTTTTAGAGATTTTGGAGATAAATAAACGACTACAAGGGAATTTAGATAAAAGTTTTATATTTCCAAGTGCTTCACCATGGGTGCACCAGTCCTCTTCCACAAAAATAAGGATGAGCTAATGCACATTTTTATTAATTATCATTAGATCAAAAAATATTGATAAAGAACAAGTATGCACTTCCATGAATTAATTTCCTGTTTGATCAACTATGTGGAGAACAATAATTCTTCAAGGTGCATCCATGGTCAGGTTATTACTATTTATTGGTGAAGGAGGATATGCCCAAGACACTTTTTTCTTACAAGGTATGTCCACTATGAATTCATAGCAATGCCTTTAATACTCACTAATTCTATATAAATATTCATCGAAAAGATGAATAGAGTCTTTAATGATTATCTCAACAAATTTTTGGTAGTCTTTATAGTCGATATTCTAATATACTCCAAAACAATGATGGAGAATTAGGAGAATCTAAGAACTATACTAGAGAACATGCGAAAGGAGAAGCTCAATGAAATGTATAGAAAATGTATGTTTTGGTTAAATTAAATATCATTCATGGGGTCTATCATCACAATAAATAAGATATCTATAGAAACCTTCAAGGAAAATTATATTGAGGGATGTTTGAGGCCATCATCTATTACAAATATCTGTAGAATCCTTGGGTTTGCTAGATATTATCACTTATTTGTGAGGAATTTCTCATGATTTTCAAACCCACATACCAATATAACTTATTAGGGGCTCATATTTTCTAGGGGAGATTTATACGAAGAGAGCTTCATGGAGTTGAAAATGAGGATTATCATCGTTCTCGTTCTCACAGTACCCACAAGTGGAGAACTTTTTTTTGTATTTAGTGTTGCTTAAAATAATGGTATAGGCTATGTGTTGATGGAAAAAGAAAATCTCATTTCCTATGATTCAAGGAAATAAAATGTTAATGAAAAAAACTCTCCAATACATGATTTGGAGATGGCTATAGTAATATTTTCTTAAAAATATTGGCGACATTATCTCTTTGGGGAGAAGGGTGAGATATATATGGATCACAAAAACCTCAAGAATATATTCTCACAGAAAGAGATGAATATTCACCAATAAATATGGTTAGAGCTGATCAATGATTATAAATTATCCATTCAGTACCACCTTAGAAATGCGAACAAGGTGGAAGAAGCCCTAAGTAGAAAGAACCCATCGATTCTATCATTAGTGATAATTGAATGTGATCCAATCTTCTTCTATTTAATGACGATATAAAAGGGGAATCATAAAGAAGTGTAAATAATCAATAAATTCAAAAATTATTGCCCAATCGTCTCTTTTATAGCAAGTAAAGGATGCTCAAAAGGATGATGTAGGAATTCCGAAGAAAGTGGAAACTATTAGAAAATGGAAATCCTCAGAGTTCAATGTTAATGACGAAGGAATTGTGAGGTTTGTCTCAATACATTGTTTTCCATAAAAATCAGAGATAAAGAATGATCTTTTGGATGATGCACGTAGTTTTAATTTCTCCATCCACCCAGGAAAAACATTGATGGGTTGAGATCAATGAGAGAATTATTGGTGGGATAACAATGGGATGTTTATCAATGAGTATATATCAATGTGTCTGGTGTTTCAGCATGTGAAGGTAGAGTGGAAGAAGTATAAGGTAATGATGCAACCATTACCTATACCAACATGGAAATTGAAAAACATCACCATTGACATTATCGCTGGACTTCTAAAGACATCCAAAGGAAACAACTCTATATGGGTTGTTTTGGATAGTCTTAAAAATACTACAGAGTTCATAGAAATTCATGAGGATTTCTAATTGGATCAACTAGCATGGATATACATTAGGGAAGTGGTGAGGTTTGATGGAGAAAAACTATCTATTGTATCTAATCGAGACCCACGATTCACCTCTATGATCTGGGAGAGTCTCCCACATGCTCTGAATACTGTGCTGAACATTAGTATGTCTGATCAGCCTCAAACTGATGGCCATTATTACTAGACTATCCAAACACCTGAGTACATTTTCAGATCATGCTCAATGGACTTCAAAGGAAGATGTGATCAACATAATTCCCTATTAGAGTTCTCTAACAGTAATAGTTTCCACTCAAGAATAAAAATGGATCCTTATAAAGCCCTTTATGGGAAGCAGTTTATAACACTATCATGTTGGGATGAATTTGGGGATAAAAACCTTATAGGTCCATAAATGGTTGAAGAAACGGTGGAGAAGGTTAAGACCATCCTGCCACACATTAAAGCTGCTTATAGTCGAAAAAAGAGCAATGATGACAACTATCAACGAGACCAAGTTTTTGATGTTGGAGACTTGGTATTCCTTTTCATATCACTATGGATGTGAGTCATTAGATTTGGGGATAAGGTTTAGCTTAATCACTGGTATATCAGCCCTTTTGTGATCCTTGGTCGCATTGGAGCAGTTCCCTATCAACTAGCACACCCATTGAACCTATCTCAACTAACTGAAATATTCCATGTATCATTGTTGAGGAAGTACATACCTAAACCATTGCATATACTCAATCCATATGTGCTACAATTGGAGAATGAACTCTCCTGTGATGTGAAACCAGTGAAGATCATAGATCATATGGATAAAGATCTATGAAATAAGTAAATTCCCCTCATCAAAGTGTTGTAAATTAACCAAAAGATTGAAGATGCAACTTAGGAATCCGAGGAAGTGATGAAGTAGAGTTACATTAATATTTTTTATTGTGGGAAAACGAAATAAATGAGTGAAAAAATTCTTAAAGGGAGAAGATTTTATTGACACAAACATTTATTAATGGAAATTCGTCTTGATCTTACTAAATTTATTGTTATGTAAAATGGTTATCTAAAACATTTTCACTTCCCATGACTTTTTTTGTATTTTAAAATATTGTGAATAATTTTTACCATTTCTAATATAGATGTTGAACAATGATATAATGATTAGTTTAAATATAGGGATTTAACAAATCCAATTTACTAAGTTAAAAAAACTGATAGCCTCATCCAGCAGAATTCCTCTATACAAATCCCATTATTCGGGGCTCAGAATGGAAGTTGTGATACTATGCTCCACTCTTGACCAAGCTTGAGTTGAGCTTCAACAATTTAATCTTGAATGGAATTTCTTGTGGTAGAGGTGGATGTTAATAGATATTACCACCTGAGCAATGTTATTTGATCCCTCCAAGAGTAATTCACCATCGCACACCTTACCCTTAGGTCTTATACATGTGTTATAAGAGGTTATGTTACCAGACCCTAGACATATGATTATGTGCATTAATGTTTTATATATTAAATAATATAAATTCTTTTTATTATTGTTACTTTGTAAATTATTTGTACTGAAAAAAATTATTTTTAGTTTATATTAAATTAAAAATATTTTTTGATGAATTCATGTATTTTTCAATTAAATAATATTTGATTATGCAAAAATAACAAAAAATCATGAAAAAAAAGGAAAGAATTAGGGGTCAGCTCGTGAAGACTGCTCGCGGATCCCCCGTGGCCCCATGGCCAGTGCGGCGCTCCCCCTTCGAGAACCTAACACGGAGAAAAGAGGCGGGATTCTCCACGAACCAATTTGAAGTTCATGAACTAACTATGGAAAAAGGAGGTGGGATGCTCCTTGAACCAATTTAACATTCATGAACCCACATTGGAGCAAGGAGGAGGGTTGTTCTGCAGATCCCTTCGATGTTCACGAACCCACTGTGGACCAAGCTTTGTCTTCATGCCGAGCAAGCTTTGCTTCACGGCACCTCATGCTGATAGATACCAGGCTCCCCTCATGCCCAAATGATGGATCCTTTGACCATTCACCTTATGAGCTCCCACATCAGGAATAAAATTATACTATGTGAACCATGTGCTTTTTCTGGTACTTTTTCCTTGCAAAGTTCCTTCCCATTTGTATGAATTCCTCCACTCTTCAAATAGGGATGCCCTTTGAAGAGACCATGGCCCACCGTGAAGGAAGGAGACCCCGAAAGGGACTCGGGTCTTTGCAGATCACTTGTGATTCACAATGTAACCTTCATCCACATGTGACCCACATGCTAAGGTAGAGTCACTATGCTTCACGAGGAACATTGATTTGAAATATTATGCATCGCGGGGCACCCTTTCATTGATAGGAATTGCTTCGTGAATGCCTTATAAAATTTTGAAGAACCATTCATATGCACTATGTCCTATGCAGAGGGTAGGCCACTTCACTTCGCAAAGCACATACCTTCAAGAAGACTCTTCACATAATGGAGCAGAAGAGCTTCACAAGGCTTCTAACTATGAACCGCTTTGCTCTACAACTCATTTTTCCATGTCACTCTGCCGGTTTGAACGAAGAAATTTCAATGATCCTTGGGAAGTACTACAAAATGTGTTTCTTCAACTCATTATTCTTTACATAGGCATGCTAATGTCTATTTCATCTTCACATAGCCACGCTAATGTGGACCCCTCAATGGATCACTCCATAACACCCACTCTTCACAGCATTTTTGGTGCCTTCCCTTCCCCAAGGGGCGGGAGGTATCTATTATATAAATCTTAGGGGTGCAGAGAGAACCCACCTCATCCAAGATACATGGCATTAAGCTTCCATGCACTGTCATTCCCAGCACATGGCGTTAAACTGTGGTGTCTTCCCATGCATCATATGTGGGGTGCTCCATCTTGGACAATCTCTACACCCACTGGTCTCTGCGGAAGTGAAATCATTCATCACATGGAATTAGATATTCTTTATTTGAGCAACGTTTGTCTACGGTGACATTGAAACAACCATTGTGTAAGCCTCTGTCTTTTCTTGCAGGAGGAAGCACCCATACTCCACTTATCTTCATCCATGCCAAAGGATAGAAGAGTTGTGGGCATCAGGACCGTCGTTATCCCATTCCTCTCTCAATGGGATTTTTCCTCACTTGTGCCTCCACCATGGAGTATGTCCCAATCTCAATCACCCTATGCTACTAACTATGCATAAGCCCTGGTTTTCTCTTTGGGTCGCTTACTACATGTAATCCCCCCCATCCCACATCCCACAGATTCATCTTCCATCTCATTATCATCAGGAAATTGTTTCCTCTGGTTTCTCACACGAAGCATGAGTCATGTAGGCTTATAATAAGAATTGACCATGAAATACTCATTGGGTACCCTAGAGTGTAATCCCCACACTCTTTCCCAAACTACATGTAATTTGATCCTTGCCATGGAAAGGTGAATAAGAATATCCCTAATGTTCAATCCTAAAACCCATTTGTACAAAACATCTTCGTTTCAGTTCTCACTCCTCTCCTAAACTAAGAGGAATTTGATCCTTTCCAAGGTATGGTACGTATGAAGCCTTCTGAGGTTCAAGCCCAACACCCACTGGTACCAATCATCTCCACGTTTGTTCCCACTCCTCTCCTAAACTATGAAGTATTTGATCATTCCATGGCATGGTATATAGGAAGACACCATGCGGATCAAGCCCAATACCCTTTGGTACCAACCATCTTCACATCTGTTCCCAGTCCTTCCCAAACTATGTGGACCTTGAACCGTTCCAAGGCAAGGTACGTAAGAATCTTCCCAGAGGTTTAACCAGAAAACCCATTGGAACCGGCCATCTTCACGTCAGTACCCACACCCCTCCTGAACTATGGAATCTTTGATCCATGAAAAGTCAAGGAACATTGGAATCCTTTTAGTGGATTAAGCCCAACACCCAATTGGATCCAAACCCCTTCATGTAGGACCACCATCGTCCTGCGTGACGTTAAACGACGTGCCCAGTTTATATAGTTCACGACGCTAAACTGCATCCACCATCCCGAACTACGTGGACTTTGAACCTTCTCTCTTAGACATGGTACATAGGATACCTAAATTAGATTCAACCCCATTCAGCGGTAATATTTTGTAACCCCATCCAGTGGTAAGCTATTGTGACCACATCTGGTGGTAAGCCATTGTGCCCCCAACCCATGGTAAGTCGTTGTGACCCCATCTGCGGTAAGCTGTTGTGACCCATCCATCGGTAAGCTATTGTGACACCATCCAGCGCTAAGCCGTTGTGACCCCCATCTAGTGGTAAGTCATTTTGATCCCATCTAGTGGTAAGACATTGTGACCCCACCAGCGGTAAGCCTTTTTGACCCCATCCATCGGTAATTCTTTGTGACCCCATCTAGTGGTAAGCCATTGTGACCCCATCTAGTGTTGAGCAGTTGTGACCCCATCCAGCGGTGAGTCGTTGTGACCCCATCCATGGGTGAGCCATTGTGTCCCCATCCAACCTTTAGCCGTTGTGACCCCATCCAGCAGTCAGTCATGGTGACCCCATACAGTGGTAAGATGTTGTGACCCCATCCATCGTTGAGTTGTTGTGACCTCATATATCGGTTAGCCGTAGTGACCAGATCCAGCAGTAAGCCATTTTAAACACATCCAGTGGTAAGCTGTTGTGACCACATGTCAACATTAATCCATTATCAATCCAATCTTGATGGAAAACTGTTGTTGTCCCTTCTGTTGGGACCCATATCTCTGGTCTGTCTCAGTGGTGTCAGACCAACTCTCAGGACGATAATCCCGTGTAAGCCCCATTATGTGGTTCGGTCGTTGTCCTTCGCACACACCCCAATTTCACGCCACATCCTAAAGGTTCCACTTCATTATGGTCCCATCAATATGGTTCGCCACTTTAGGTTCCCATAGCTTCAGAAACTACATAGAAATTGATTCCCTACGATGGGGATACGTAGGAGGTCTCTTCGAGGCTCAATCCCAACATCACCATCACCCTGAAGTTGACTCCATATCATTATCCATACAATTTATTTATCTATCCATCATTTGTATTGATTCTAACCCTAGCTTCCACTTAGGGGTGATATCATGCCAATTCACCTCCAAACATCAATGTTTCGTCTAGGGACCACACCCATATAATCCACTCTACTTAGTGTTCCGATTAGTCTGTTCCATCTCTGCTAGAGGTTAAACCTATGACATACCCTATGTTAAAAATAAGAAACAAAGAAAAATCTCAGATGCATGCCTATGGCATACAAATCCCCACATTCATCATGGGATTCCTCAGGCATCTTCGCCGTCGATATGCCCTATAATAAGAAATAAAAACCAAGAAATAGTAGTTTTCTAGCATCCAGACATTCCAATGTTGTCCAACGTGACTACTCCCCCGACCGAAGGTGGCTCCCATGACTAGAACCCTTTGAATGTCCCGAAAGAAGCAGTGTAATTAACCAGCATCTATGAAGACATGACACTGGGAATATTTTCTTGAAAAAAGTCTTAGTCTATTAGGGAAACCAAGAATAGGTGACGAGTTCTGAGGATGAATCCATAGAAGATAAAACTGATTTACCATAATCCTATTTCGATCAAGGAGAAACCGTCCCTGAATACGCGATAGATGTCGCCCTACTTTGGATAGTGGGAATGTGGGGAAATAGTTTCACGCCCTCTATTGGTGGATGCATGCACCTCGGTGAAATCATTAGAAATAGAAATGGTGAACCCGATGTGAATATATTCTCCTCAATATGGAGATTAGTAGAATTCAAGACATCAGTGGAGTAGCATGTCACCAGATCCATCTATCTTGCAAAGTGTCCCACCAATACAATAGAGGTCCTTGCGTGAAACACCCCAATAGTAGTGGCAGTCAAAACATTGGGCATCCTAGTATAAGATGTTGTTATCAAGTATCCATCTTACTAGCTATGGAATATGGAATGGTTTTTTGGGAACCAGTCATCGATTACATTCCTTTCACCACTACTGGGTAAATATCTTCTTTTCAGAAACCAAGCTACTGTATGAATTTATTCACCGCCCATCTATAGATGAAATGCAGGGGCAATACCAACATGGTAGTCTCGTATGGCTAAAACTCTTTTGCGACAATATCCCCATCTAAAAATGTCGGGTTCCCACACCCCATCTATCTATATGAATTCATTCAACATAGGGTGATCAATGACCTCGTACGCTGGTAAGAGGAAGAGGGGATTATCCTGACTTGGGATATTTTCTACCTGGAAGTACAGGCGCCTATTCCTAGGTACCACATCCATTCCCTAGGGCTGCGCAGGGAGACACTACTCCCCACAGCAATGTACAATCATTTTTGAAGCCTCTCCCTGGAATGCCATGACAACTCTCTCCCTTACGCCGACGTGGTAGGGGATGTTTGGGCTAGCCCAGTTGGGATCCGATTTCAGGGGGGGCCCAAGGGAGGCTCCCACTAGACTGTTCTAGCACCACCATTAAGTCCCATGAGTCTAGGAGTAGGTAAGCCATGCTCCTGCGCCATTGGCCCCAGTCCGGCTTCCCCAACACAAGCGTCAGGCACAAGCTATGGTGGAAACCAACCAAGGGGAATCAACGTCAGCATCGACTATGTCTCAGGCCACCGATGACGTATATCATCAACCCCTGGTGCATGTTGACTTGGGATAACTTTTATACCCATCCCTGATCAATTCCCCAACCTCCCCATAGGCTGGCTAGGTTGAATCTCTCGATTGTCGATGTTGGTAGTGGCCACTGCCAGTACGGAGTCCCTCCACATACCACCCCCATAGAGAAAGCGGGTCTTCCCCACTTCCAGATTCGTCATGGTGGTCTGCCTAATGCTACCCTTTATCTGAATGAGGTACCTTTCCACGATGGTGACACTCATCATAGAATCCTCTCTCGTGCTCATTACATCAGGTGTGGAGTCATTTCTCCTGGAACATTCCACTGGGGTGGGGATGCCTCATACCCGGCCAGTCTCTAGAATGGGGCCTCCCCATGTCCTCACAATAGATGGAAAAGGTCCACCTCAACTTAGAAATCAAAGTGGTGACGGTCAGATTTGATTCACCATCACCCAGTAGGTAGGTCCTACCCGTGTTTGGCTCGACCAGTATGAGGACCTTCCTCGCACTGATGTCGCCAGGGGAAACAATAATGGAGGTCCTACCCATGCACTTATTGGCGTGAAATGAGGTCCTAATCGCTCTTGAACTTATCATGGAGGTCCTCCCTGTGTCCCATTTGATATATGTCCCTATGCTCCTAACACCCTGACTTACTCAGTCAGGAATCCTTTCCACACCAGCACCAGTACGTTTGAAGGTCCTCCTTATGCAAAAATCCACCCAATCCTGAAGAACCATCATGGGGTAGGTGGGAAAGTCTTAAATGGAATTAAAATAACGTTGAGATGATTATTCATGATATATTACTGGTTTTCTTCTCAGAATCCAAGGCGGAATACGACTTAGTGATAGAGCCATCACGTAGATCCTCTATGTCCAGGGTCGTGGTAGGAACAAGGTTCATTAGCCCCGTACTTCTAGAAAATGAGGTCCATTGTATTCCCACCTTCCTCTGCATATATATTCAAGAGGAATAAAATTCAGAAAATCCATAGGTTACTGTCATTCAATCACTACCATTATCTCCAGAAGTGATCTCTACCTCGACTAGAGATCATAATGATCAATTCTGGGGAACAATGGTAGATGAGAGGAAATGTGGTCCACCACAAGAAATAGTAGCCCCGACACCAGAAACTATGGTCGCCAGCCTATCATACCACGATGTGGTGTCTATGTCACTACACACATTAGAGGATAGACCAAGATGCAGTGGTTTTTCAGCTCGCTCACCGTTTTTCTCCAACGGCCAGCCTACACTCCCACAAGTCTGCTTCGGTACCGCTACCCATTCCCCATCCACCTCCGATCAGTGAGTTGGGCAATGAAGGTCTAGAACATGAATATGAGCCCAGTATATTATGGGATATACCTACATAATACCACTTCCCTAATATTTTTTGATTGGTTGAAACGCTGAATTTTTGTGCATCGCAATCCCTCACCCAAGTGAAAGTCGAGTGTTTCTGTCAAACCCTATAGGTGACTCATTTCTATGATCATCATCAGTGAGTGTCTTACCCAAATATATAAGAATATTTATTGGAAATTGGTGAACACTGTCATCTTTTTTATTTGGTCTCACCCCTGTGTGGTCGATTTCCTTATGTCACAAGTTCCTACAAGGGTTCTCCAACAATGGTGCAATTAGAGATTCAGGGCACTCCATAGGGATTATCAAAGAAGCCTCTCCCCACGTACATACCATGAACGAGGGAAGTATTCTTCTCTCCTATTTGGTCCTATCTAGAATCAATCCAATTTTTGAGGTGGCATAGAGGATATGCCTCCAGGAAGGGTCATGGATAACATGGAGGACCTACTAGAGGGTGAGAGTGAGCTAGAGATTCTTGGAGAGGACCTACCCCGTGAGGGAGTTTTAAACATTTTGGATCCATAAAAAAGTATTACTTGTCATCATGGGAATCTACTAGGTATTCCCATGCCCACTAAGGCACTCATCCATAGTAGGAATTTTTACAAGGGAAAGGGACACCATGGAGCCGCCAAACACTCTGACCAATCTGGCTCAATGAAGAAGGCAGAATACGACCCCAAAAGAGTCATGTTGCATCAACAACTTGATTAATAGAAGGATGTGGTCAATGAAATCCTTGAAAATGTGCTATAGAGCGACGATCAGAGTACGGTGATCCTATGCTGGGATAGTAGGGGCAGGCACAACATCCCCTCGGTGAATTGACTCCAGGTGACCCAGACCATCCTGCCCAAGAAGATAGGTTTGAGGCTATAAAATACAAAAATAGGGTGAGGTAGGTCTCTCGCAATCCTCCTGAATGATGTGACAATCCTCAGGACCCACCTTGGATTCCCCCTGCTTCCCCACAGACCGTTCCACCAGCCGACCCATGAGCCACTAGGCTCCATTATCATGTTCAAGAACCTTCCAATACACTGGTAGTCAGGGATCCCCATAGAGGCTGGAACCCCCTCCCGGACGATACAATGGTGGCACTCTTGGCCTATCTCAAAGCCTTAGAGACTCGACAGGTGGAAATCCATCTTGATGGAAAGCCTTATCCAGCATGGGTTAAAGATATTCCAGCACCCCTTTGTTTCAGGATCCAAAATTTCCCCCCTTTAACACGACAAAGGAACCACCACAGAACATGGCCCACATTATCTCAAGGTGTGGCCCCAGGTTGGGAACTCTAGCGTAGCAGGAAGCTACCAAACTTCAGTTTTTGTGTAGACATAGGAAGGGAATGAATTTTTTGGGTACAACCATCTCCCCATAATAATAGTAGCCTGGTGGGAAGAAATGTGTAGGAAATTTAAATACCAGTTTACTTCCATGACTACGAAGATGAGTATCGTGGACCTCTTCATGAGCATGCAGAGAACTGATGAGCACGTTGGTTACTTTGTGCCCTGGTGGAAAGGACTCATGATTTTGCTTGACATGCTACAGATTCAGGAGAAAATGATGACGATTTGCATAGATAATGTCAATATAGAACTGGTCCCCTCTAGGATCATCCATAACTATCCTAAGATAGTACAAGACTTCTCTGATAAGGCCCAGCGCCTAGAGGAATCCTTACAGCAAGCCATGCAGGCACGTCCGTTCCCCATGTAATCCTCGCGAGAAGGGCTGCCAAGGACAAGCCCACTATAGTGGCCCAAATAGAGACCCCAAGTTAAAAGAGTTGTTACTAGTGGATCCACATCCACATCCTCATAGAGGCCCTTCAACTCAGGCACAACCACTATCCTGACACCGTCCACCCCCAAATCGGCAGGTTCCCCCGTGAAATGCACCGCCACCGCTAGGTGATATTACCAAGCTCTACCTCATCGACAGGCTCCACTAGCTCATTATCTGGGTCGTTCTAAAAGAGCTCCCTCAATGGACAAGGGAAATCAGACCTACGCATTCAATGAGTAACAAGTCCTCGGTTACTTATTTATTTCCATGGAGTAGGGGATTCTAAGTTTCATTGAGTGCAGAAGGCCAGAAGAGGAAAACCTAACTACTCTCCCTAATTACTACCCCTATCACCAGATCCTATAGAACAATCTCAAGAAGTGCCATGTGTTCAAATACTAGATTCACGATAAGGTAGAAAACAACATAGTTTGTTTAGGCCCTGCTCTGACATAGGTGGCATGCGTCTTCGCGGTGCAAAACTTTAGCAGTGACAGAGAATGCATGTGGCATCTGGTTTCAAGTCGCGGTTCCCAGATGAATGATGAATGTATAGCACCTAAAATAGTCTCCCATGCCCATGGTGTCATCTTTGAAAGCCTGGATCATCTAGAGACTTCAGAAGTTCCAGCCACTACATCTGCATCTTCCCATCATTTTTCCTTTTTCTAGAAGAGAAAACACCAACAACCCAAGGGAAAACAAAGTTCCCTTCCAATTTCATCGTCATACCATACTCTCAGTGAAATCATGAACATGTAGATGGATATTCCTAACATAATCTGTCCAGTAGTGGCTGAATCTTTGAGTGAAGTTCAAGGGTACCCCTCGATTAACAACTTAGAGCTGGTAAATATATGCATGATTAAAGACGATGAAGAGAGCTAGGTGGATCCTCCCAACGTCCCCAGCAATTGTCAGCATCTATGGAATTGTGGATACATGGGTAGTTGGAGTTCCTCGGTCCACACTTCCATCCAGGCTATGCATGCTACCAAAAATAGGCAACAGGCTCAGTGTAGAGCTCAACATGTGCAACCATCTCATCTGGTGACACCATGCCCACCTTCGCCACTGTTCGTGTTGTTAGATCATCCAGAGCCACCTCAACTATTCCATGACCAGCCACGCCCTGATACAGGTTAGTCTCAATCATTTGGCCCTCATCTGGTAGACACTCCATAGGCATCTACATATTAGCAGTGGGATATTCCTAGTACCAATCTACCTCTAGTCCAGTCGGCAGGTCCCACCATACCACCTGCTTAGAGGGACCTCTTGTAATAAAAAGTTCACACCACACATAGATTTAAGATGTTCATAAGGATCAGACCATTATTCAACCATGAATATTCATAATTTATGCCCTTCACCTATTGTCAAATATGTGTGAGGCCCTTGCCAAGTCTTTAAGAAGCCCCCTCCAGTTTGAGATGAAGGTAGCAGCCACCAAAGCTTGTCCTACTGAGGTGGTTAAGAATAATGAATGCTAGGGAATCATCTCATTCTATGAAGAAGATGATGGATCTCCGAAATAGGGTCGCATTTTCCCACTATACATCACCGACCAGTTCAATGGCTTGGAGGTTCGTTGTTTTCTTGTCGACACGGGCTCTGGAATCAACATAATCCTGACTCAGACACTGCAAAAACTAGGATTTTCCAAAGATGATCTGAGTCCCTTTGGACTTATAAAACAAGGTTATGACAGCATTAAATAGACAATGGTCAACAAGATCCTCTTGAAGACCCAGTTCAGTAGCCTATGTTCCAGCGCCAAATTTATTGTTGTCTCCCAGGACACATCCCACAATGCAGTTATGGGAAGGCCATGTCTCCACCATCATGTGGAATTTACCTCATCATATCAACAGTTCCTCAAGTACTCCCTTGATGGTCGAGTGAGCATGCTTTAAGGTGACGCATCTCCCTTTTCTACTTGTGAAGCCCGATAACTGGATGTCGACTACTATATGAGCCAAGACTAGAAAATTGAAACTAACGAGGATGAGTAAGAAACAATTGCGACTGACTCATGGATAGATCTAGAGGACCCCTACATATTTTCAATCCACTGATTTGAGGCTATACCCCTAGATATGGTACAATTCTTCATTGTTTCTTGAATGAAGGGGGAACACATTCTAAGGCCTATGTGATGCCAGAAGATCACCTCGTACTCCATTAAAAATCCTACTAAAGGGATCCCAGAGACTCTTACTCCCCTAAGATATTGGGATGTCTACCCCATGGAAATGGAAATACGTAATACTTGCTCGTTTCTCCTTTCCAGAGTCTTCCAGATCAAGATGACACACCACTATTACTTCAATATCATTCTGCGTTGCCCCGTGGTCCGAATACCAGATTGGATTGGATCAACAACGTTCATCGGTATGGTTGCAGCCACACGGGCGTTCCCCGATGCATTGTCCACTACATCTTAGGATGGTGCTGGCCTCCAATCAAATGTTATCGACATAGAAGAAGCTATTTCCACCGAGGATTCCCCCACCATAATTGATGAATAGTATTTAGAAGATTCTCCCCCCACATTTGAGGAGGGCGTCTCTACTATGGTTGATGAGTTAATACAGGTGAAACTCTATAGCGAGGCAGACATAAAACCCAAATTTAGTAGTGCATCCATGCCCCTAGAGGAGCAATAGCAGTACATAGACATCCTAAAAAAACTCCATGATGTGGTCTCCTAGGGTTAAGATGAGATTCCTAGACTAGATCCTCAGGTAGTCATCCACCACATCGGTCTCATGGAACGTCATTGCGAGATCAAGAAACCTCTGAGAAAGATGCACCTTTCTTACATTGCTATGGTAGAGGCGGGAGTTGATAATTTCATTAGAGTCAATTTGGTCAAGGAAGTCTAGTACCCTAAATGAATAGCTAACATTGTGCCAGTGTGTCAGAATAATGGGTAGATCAGTGTCTACATCGACTTCTCGGAGCTCAACTATCACTTTCCAAAGGAATATTTTCCCCTTCCTATGATAGAATTGTGGATTGATGTTACAGTAGGGTTCCATTCCATCTCCTTCATGGATGGGTACTTTGGGTATATCTAGATCCGAATGGCACCCGAGGATGAGGATTCTATATCATTAATGGAATCACAAGGTACTTTTTGTTACCATGTAATGCCAATTGGTTTAAATAATTTGGGTTCCACCTATCAGTGGGGTATGTATCACATATTTAAGCTGATCCTCAAAATGTTGGTGGAATGTTACGTAGATGACCTTGTGGTCAAATATCACTGACATCTGAACCATCTCAAAGACCTTGAGAATGTGTTCGGATTTACCTATTCCCATGACATGAAGATGAACCCATTGAAGTGAGACTTCGGTGTCACCTATAGAATGTTTCGTGGAATTGTTTTTAGATACATGGGCATTGAAATTGACCCAGATAAGATCAAGGCCATTACACAGGCGTCTCCACTGAGAAATATTCATGAAATTCAAGGACTCCAAGGCCACCTAGCCTACATACAACAATTAATTGTGAATTTGGCCAGAAAGTGTAAGACCTTTCCTCATCTCATGATAAATGGAACACTTTATGAGTGCAATGAATACTGTTAGACTACATTCGAGGAAATCAAGAAGTATCTGTTGCAGCCTAATTTTTTAATGACACTAATCTCTATAAAGTCATTGGTCTTTTATGTGACTTCCCTAGAATGATCTCTTGGTTCCCCTCTCGGCGAAAATAATAATGAGGGGATGGATAATAGAATTTAAGAACTCAGTTTCATGCTCCTAGATACAGAGAAAACATACTCCCCTATAGAATAGAGAAGCCTTGTGCTGGTATTTTCAGTATAGAAATTGCGACATTTCTTATAGCACCATGAGGTTGAACTGCTATCCCGTGTATACCAACTGATGTACATCCGGAACTGACCCATATTGGTAGGCCATCTAGCTCAGTGGGCAGTGATTCTCCAGAAGTTCGACATCATGTTTGTCCCTCAAAAGTCTATTATGGGGAAAACTCTAGAAGACTTCCATGCTGACCATACAGCTCCTGTGGACATGTCCTTAGATCTTGATTTCCCTGATGAGGTGATCCTCTCGGCAGACTAATCCGTATTGGGCAGGCAGATGCACTTCAATGGGGCTTCCCAGAGCCACACTGGCAGAAGGCTCAATGACCCCAAACACAATAGAGTAATCTTGGGTATCATCCTCATTACCATTGCAAAAGACATTATCCCTTATTCAATCCAATTGATAGAAGGATGAAAAAACGACGAAGAACAGTATCAGGGTCTCATCACTGGCCTCATTTTGGCCCTTGATATTTATGTTCCCCATTTAAATTTGAAAGGGGTATCTGAACTAATCCTCAAGTAGATCAATGGTGACTATGTCATTAGAAAGACAATGCTCGTACCATTGTTAGAGAACAAACTCTAGATAATGGCCCAGTTCCCATCTCATCTAGAATTTACTCATGATTCTTGATCTCAGAATGGTCAAGCTAACACCCTGTCTGGCCTGACTTCATCACATGCAGAGCCCGAGCATGAGGATTTGATTATCCACATGTCACACTAAAGATTCATTGCTAATGTCACCCCAGATGTCAACGAAGGCCTATAGGTAAGCCAATATACCACCAGAGCCTCTACATCAGGACCCCCAGGTCCCCTGGATGTAGTATTTGAAGTGACTCCCGAATGGAGAGCCCCATTTGTTGAGTATCTCAAGAATGGTAATCTCCCAGCATATCATTGCAAGCGAGAGAGAATCCGACATCATGTGTTAGATTTTTTCCTCCAGGACAGTCCTAGTCATGGTAATATCAACTACAATATTGTGTTTGATGGGGTTCTCCTTCATTTCATTCAAGGAGTTGAGATTTCGCATGTAATGCAGGAGGTTTATGTTGGTTTCTACGAGGCTCATCAGACTAGGCCAAAACAATCTCACCAAATCCAGAGACTGGTGTACTATTGTCCATCTGGGATCCATGAGTGCATCGAGTTACCTAAAATATTCCATGCATTTCAAATTCATTCTATCTTTATGCACCAGATTCCAGAGCCTCTCCACACCACCATGTACTCTTGGCCATTTTCAGTGTGGGGACTCGATGTCATGGGACCTTATCCACCAGTGAAAGCTCTCCAGTGTATGTTCATCCTAACTACTTTGGATTTCATCTCCATGTGGGGAGAGGAAATTGCACTCAAGGAGGCCTAGGACCATTCCATTATAAAATTTAGAGCCCCAATTCATTTACCAATTTAGAGTCCCTCACTTCATCCTCACCAATAACAGAACGAACACACGGGCAGCTGAGGTTAAGAAAATCTACGCTAAGTACAACATTCATTCTAACCATACCTCCCAGTTTTGGGTGAAATAAAATGGATATATTGAGTCATTCAACTGAGCCCTCTCTATCATTATACAGAAAATGGTTTGTTGGAATAATAAGGGTTGGGAATACAAGATCCTCAATGACCTATGGGAATACTTGGAGATGACTTGTAATTACACCTAGGTGACCCCATATTCCTTTGGGTATGAAACAAATGTCATCCTTCCCATAGAGATTCATTTTTCCTCATTGAGCAGAACTATATATGATCGACATGAACCAACGAAAAATATCCAAAATCTGTCTGGGTGAGTTGTAAGTGCTCGACGAGAACAGGCTTCGTGCCCTGCACAATATGGAAAGGAATCAAAAAATAATAACTACAAATTTCAACAAGAATGTTGGACTCCTCTCCTTCTTGAAAGGAAACATGGTATTGGCCCTAAGGGCACCAATGATACCGGGCAGGAATCCGCCCATGATGGAATCCAAATGTGAAGGACCATACATTGTTCAGAAGGTTTAATCCAACTGATCATACTCACTGGTAACAATGGATGGCAAGCGTATAACTCCTCGTACCAATGTCATGTTCCTTAAGAAATACTTTTCCTGAGTCCACACGATTATGAATGACATTAAACTGTATGGTCCTGCATGACCCCAAACTGCATGATGGTCCCACATGACTCTAAACTGCATCACGGTCATGCATAACATTAAATTGTCCGGCCCTACATGACCCTAAACTCTGAAATATTCTACATGACATTATACTTTGTGTTTTCCTGCCAGACGTCAAAATGCATCTCATGATCACTGTATGTCTAGATTAACATCCTCGTGGGATACGTAGGAATGCTCAGATGCCTCGTCTTGAGTCTAGCCCCCAGTTTCTTCTTTCACTATCCCCTCATGGGCATAGTTCTTTTTTAGGATCCCACATGGAGTCGTATATGCTTCTTTGGCCACACCCATTTTAGGGTTATAATGATTGCACCATGTTCCCTCATTCAATATTATAATCCTCCCATGTTCTTACCACATGACGTTAAACTGTGTGGCCCTTCTAGAACTATGTGTGGCTTGATTACCATCTTCATGCGATATGTATGACCGCCTGTAAATTTCAACTGTAGGACTAGTCCTAAATTTCAGGACCTCCAATTGGGATGAAACACAAGGTGCGGTGTTGGGTTCTTCCCTCATTCATGTCATGTTCATCATGACCATACCATGAATCCCTCTCCATTGATGATATTTATCTCTTCTATTTCCTAACATTATTTGAAATTGCACAAGTGCATTTTTACTCCACACACCTTATCACTTGAGTTCCCATTATCTTTCACATCAAAAGGGTCCCCTGAATGATAAAGATACTTAGAATAAAGGATTTCCTATAATTTCATGCAAACTCCCTCAAGGGTTTTAGACAACAAATAGATACGATCCCTGTGTTGTGAATATGGTCAGTGGTTGACACTCATTTGTTGTTCTCATTTCATGTCACATGATATAGATGTTGTGTTTCAAATATATTAAACAATTATCCATTGTCGTCGTAACCACCCCACATGTCCAAAACATGGAGTGTATTAGTTCATTTTGCCTCTATGTCTCTCCAAATAAAAGTCTTCCTCGAGCAGGAGTGTAAATCCAGCGGTCAGGCCCTTATGCGATGGGAAGAGCCTAGGCCCACTCCTTGTTTCCCACATTGATCATTTGCTCACAAGGTCTTAGGTGCAATTATGGCAATGTCTGCATGAGATTTAATATGGATAATGATGGCCAAGACACCCATCCATCGACTCCTTCGACCCCTTAGGACCTCTCGTCTATATTCTCATTTATGATTGTGTAGTGTGTTATAGACTTACATCCTAATTCACGTCGGGCTAACATAACACTTAGAGACATCCCTCCTTTCATTTATCATTGTTCATGTGAGCACATTCCCTCTCATGCTTCGCGAGACACATCATTTGGGTTTCCATCACATTCTATATCTAAAAGGGCCCCCGAATGGTATGGATCCTCGTCCCAAGAGTGCTATTACCATTATGGGATAACGTCCTCAAGTATTGAGAGAGAGAAAATTGATACAATTCTTGTGTTGTGAGTATGTACAATTGTCGATTCTCAATTGTTTTCCTTAAATTCTGGTCACACATGGGGTTGATACCGTGTTGCGTGTCTTGACAATGGTTGTCCTATAAGATTGTTGCCACTTTGTGGTCTTTTATATCCATGAGGATTCACCCTATCTATCCCACACATATGAAATTAAACTAGTCATATACAGTCCGAGCGCTATGACCCTAAACTAATATCACCTTCATCCTCATTGTATGACGTTAAACTAAAATCAATTCATGGCATTCTATTTATGGACCATCCTTAGTCCCCTTTTCCTTTTCAGGCCCATGGCCCAGGTTCTCACATAGGGATATACATTGTGGTGTCGTATTATGTCCTCATTCGCGTCGGGTTACTCACCATGATGTATGTATACCTCGATGAGATACCTTTCCACTATCTTCATCCTTACCTCATGACGTTAAAATGCACTGCACCACCAAAACTACATATGATTTGATTCTCTTATTCATGGGATACGTAGGAACACTCAGAAATTTAGACTCCTGGTCCATCCCCATCTCCTATAAACCTCCATATCATTTTAACCACTTGGCCCATGTTTGTCCCGAAGAAGGGAATACAGTGCCGTATGGTCTTATGTCCCCATTCACCTCAGGTTTATAACAACCACACCACATACTTCTATCTCCTGAGAGGGATTTTCTCCCTTTCCCTAGTCTAATTTCTTTGTGTCAGCTATCCTAAAGTCTAGTCCCTCATCCCTCTTCGTTGATTCACCAATTGGCCCATGAGTACTCTGGTCTAGAACCTGGTGTGTCATATTTTTCATGGACATGCGCTCACCCATTTTTCAGGCTTCTCGTTCCCCTTAATTTTGGATTCCATTATCTTTCACATCTGAAGGGAACCCCAAATGGAATGGATGTTAGGCCTAAGGGATCTCCTACCATTACGGGCCAACATCCTCGAGGGTTTCAGACAACAAATCAATACACGTCTCATGTTGAAAATATGGTCAGTGTTCGATGCTCATTTTTGTTCCCATTTCAGAACACATGATATGGATGATTTTTTTCCAACACGGTCAATAGTTATCCTCCATTTTCATACCAACCCCTTTAATTCCTTAAATGTTGGTTACATGATTCACCTTATTTTCTACCCCATCATACCCAAATGGAATTTAGAAACACCTGGCACTATACCACAATTCACATTTTCTCCATAGGAGGACGAAGTCATGGTAAGGCATCATTAGAGGATCCGCACTGACATCCCTTTGGCATGTATTCCAGGTATTTGAAGAACATTTTCCATGCTTATTTCCCACACTGAGTTTGACTCAGGTGGGATTATGGATTAGATTGAGTTCTGCATTTACATGGATGGAATCCTCTTCACTATGGTCGACGCTCTATGAAATTAACCTAATATCTCTTTTAGAACTATGTGAGGCTTCATTCCCATTCCCTTAGGATATGTAGAAAGGTTAAGACATTTCATATCTGGGTCCATCTTAACTAAGAGCTAGTCTCTCCTTCCCCATATTATCTAACCATTTTAGCCCCCCCCCCCCCCAGCCCGAGGCTTCTTCCTCAGAATCGCACACAGCATGATGTGGAACTTTTCCTTATTTACATCAAGTATTATTTATCATGTTGAGCACATTCCCTTTTGAACCTAATATTTATTGTATATGTCTAAGACATATGACTCTATAATATGCAGCCTAGTTTTAAACGAATTTAAACTATTATGTTTATAACTCATGGCAATAAAATGCATCGATGGTCCCATCATATGACCCTAAACTGTGACATTAACTTCCTTAATGGAAAATGATAAACTACACTTCATATTGATATCCTCACTCGAGGGGACATCATGTTTGGTATCATTCACACACCTTACCATTTTTCAACGCCTTCATATATCATTATTTTTTTGGAGATGTATGGAATTTATATACTAGACCAGTTGATTCAAAAAAAACCACACACATTCCTGATAAAGGACAAAAAAGATATATCAAATGTTTATTCCATAGGTGCGAAGGATATACCCTCACAACATTATCATCCTTGGAACAGTTACTTTAACGTGCCACACCAATTACTACATATGGATTGATTCCCATCTTCATGGGATACGTAGAAACACCCATTCACTTTGTTATCGACCCATCCTAAACATTATTTCAGTACCTAGAAATACAACCTCTTGTAGGAACACATGGTGATTTGGACTCCATGTCCTCATTCATGTCAGGTTATATAATTAACTCACTATGTGTCTCCCATGTTCCCTATCATCTATGGTCTAATCTCTAGGACCATAAACAAAGACCCCTCGGTGTCATCTCTGCAAGATGTTAAATTGCTTGACATATTCCTGATATATGTATGGCTTGATTCCCATCCTCATGGGATACTTAGGAACACCCATACACATTGTCAATGGGTCCATCCCCAAGAATCTAAAATCATGTCCTCCCTTTAGCCCCCATGTCCAAAATCTTTTGGGAGAATGTTGTGTGGTGAATAACTCTTGGGATCTCGTACACGTTGGGTTTTTCAATAGCCACCAAATTCCCCCCATGTTTCTCCAAATATGGTCCGAGTTATATGACCATTAACTAATATCTTTTTATTGGAGCTACGTGTTTGGTTTGGCTACTTCGCATCCCTGCACCCAGTCCATTAAATCAATACCTAATTAATAGTCCATCCTACGACCATTAATTTGGAATGCGTGCAAACTCAAGACCCATTTCTTTGGAGGGGGACTTGACTCCCTCTATCTGATACATCTTGATGTCGTACTCATGTGTGCTATAACAGTGCCCATAGTGTGGAATTTTCATAGGGACATTCCCTCGTTCCATGTCAAACATTGTGAGCTTGTCATTTGGATCCTCATCCTCTTTCATGTCTAGATGGACCCCCTTTTATGGTCTGGTCTCATGCCACACTGGATTATCTACCGTCTTGGGCCAATGTCCCTAAGGACCTTATATGACGTTTGTGGCATGTCTCATGTATCAAAAATGGCCAGCAGTCGACCTTCATTTGTTTGTTTCCATTATAAGATGACGTGAAATAGAATATGTGTTTCAAACATGGTCAAGATTTATCCACTTTTGTTATGCCACTAACATTGTAGTCTAGATCTTGAGCATCTTGATTCAGAAATTTTCACATCGTTATGTTCAAGTGGATTTCCAATATAATCATCTATACTCTTTCATGCATCTAGGTGTGTTGTATAAGCGGGTCAGCACCATTGGGATGTCATTCACCTATCATCCCATCACCCCTAACATGTACTTTCATGTTCCACGAACGCCCCATCACAGGTCTTTATTTCCCACATCTAGAATTACTCACGTTGGGTTAGTAGTTTTGGTTTGACGTGAACTGGTGCAATCATACCACACATGCCTTTCACCATCCTGCATGATGTAAAACTACACTCTCGAAACTATATATGGCTTCAATCCCAACTCATGGGGTACGTAGGGACACACGAAAACTTTTTCTCCGGCCCAACCTGACTTCTACATTTGGTCCCTTGACCTAAAGAACTTTCTCTAGGGATACTTGGTGTGGCTTTGACTATTTATGTCCTCATTCCCATCAGGTTTATAGCTATCGTACCACATAATCCCATCCGGGGATCTTCCCTTTCACTTTTCGTCCTATCATATGACATTAAACTACATGAATCTATATATCCTCAATGCATGAAATAAAACTTCAGTTATACCCTGAAAATGTTCTGGATTCCCTTTGTCAATAATGGGAAGCATCAACTTTATCTCCAAATAGAATTTTCTCTACGAGCATCAGTCTATGACTATTTTGTGCTTCAAGAACAATGGTTAGTTTGATTCACAACCTTATAGGATACGTAGCGATGCCCAAGAATTTCACCTTGGGTCCATCCCCAGAGTCATTAACCCATCTATCCCCTCAGCCCAGATCTTGGTCCAGGAAGTATTACCTTTGAAATATGTGCACCATCCAATCATACGACTTTAAACTACACGAGTTCATATGTCCTCAATGCATGACACTAAACTGTGATTCTAACCTGAACAAGTTCAAGATGCCCGATATTAATCATGGGATTCAGTAGATCTCCTTCCAATGTGGTCATGCACGGATGTATGTTTGATCCATTATTAGACAGATATGCCCAGCAAATATTTGTTCATCAGGATGGTGTGATTTCTAGAGTGTTGGACTCCATTCGAACAACCCATCACTCCAACTCCACGCATTGTGTACCCTTCATTCAAACCCTCGCCCAATTTCATGTATAAGGGAACCTATTAACAATATGTTTTCTTGGTCTATGGCTTTCCTACTATCTAGGGACAACATTCTAGAAGATAAATTGATGACATTTCATGTCAGGCCCTGTGTTTTGAACATGGTCAATGGTCGACCCTCATTTGTTATCATCTTTTTAGGCTAATACAATAGGGATACAATTTTTCAAACACGGTCAATAATTATTCTTCATTTTCACACCATACTAAAGTGTTCTGAATTTTGGTTATCGTGATTCACACATTCCACTCCCCAATGTTAAGATTAATTCTGACACCCCTAGTGTTACCCCACATGTGCACTAGTACACACTAGGAAGGCAATGATTTGAATGTTTTGAGGGCCTCATCATCCATCTGGGCCTCTCTCTATCTTTCTAGAAATCCATATTAGTTGTTCAAAACTCCGGGATTCCCAATGATTTGTTTTCACTCTTACATTTGGTGGAATAATAAGGTGCGCACCCTTTATTTCTCACACCAAGCCCAACCCACGTAAGATTATGGATTGATCACTGGACACTACATGAATATGACGGGAATGAAATAAACCAATTAAAATAACAAAACTCATGCATGAATCCAGCATAAAACAATCAAAGCATGAATGTACATTCAAGAGTTTGTAATCATTACAGTACCCGAGGGTCGATCCCACTTATGGATATGTTAACCCTGTCAAAAGAGAGTTGCAGCTCTGCCACCGTATGGCTTGTGGCATCAATGATTTGATGTCGCATGTAAAGCTCTCGCTCCTCCTCCACAATGATGGGGTGCAATTTGTCAGTCACCATCCAGGCCTGCTCTACATTTTTCCAGATGATGGTCATTTCTTAAGTGGATTGCATCATGAACACTTCAGCATCTGCCAGCTAGTCCATAAATTGAAATATTATCTTTGATTGTGCATTGAGGGAGGTTGAGTTCTCGTCCTATTATACCTTAAGCCATTGATGCTCGTTTTCGGCCATTCGTAGCCTGTGGATGTTCGCCGATTTCCTCCACTGCCAGCCCACTCTTAGGCCATGGTTGTATTCCCGAATGATCTCCGCCATAAGATCTTAGATGAGCATGTAGGGATTCAAGGAAACCACTCCCCCAGTAGATGGTTTATGAATCCATTAACAAAGACTATCCATATCGTATAGCCATTGCACATGGGGGGTGTTATCAATGAAGTTCTTGATCAACTTCGACGATCTGTTACATAATATTTTTCTACCCTCTTCAGCAGAGGATATCTTTTCCATGTCGGTGCGGTTGGTAGGATCATATGTGGGGAACGCCCCCAAAAACTCATTAGTAGAGTCTACATCTAGTGTTGGATCGGGTATGATGGGTCCTGGGCTGTTCGATCGATCCCCAATGTCGGATCCTACCTCAATGATCTCAGGATAATCCCTACTAACTGTCCCACCAGTGATTAGGAGCACCGCCGCTTGGTCGGTTTGGATCTCAGCCACCACGATAATTGACATTCCCCAAGGAAAGGAGCCTCCAGATGTCCTCACCAACCTTTCTATGGAGGCCTACACCATTGGAAGAACTATTCCTACCAAAAGGAGAACATATTTTGTTAGCTTTATCAATGAGTGGAAGTCGTGATATGTATGAAGGAGACATATAGAGGTCAAAATCTGGGCCCCTTACTTTTCTATTATTGCGAGGACCCAAATAAATGGCTCTCCGTATATTATATAGAAGTATGAAAACTATTTGGGATCCATCTCACGTGCCATGGCCCCTCTAGGTGCACTAATCACCATAACAGCGGGAACATATCCTGAAGGTCTTGCATCTGCATCTGCTGCAGGGCGGGATAAGGTTCAGTGTATGTCGTTCTCTTTCATAGTTCAAATCATAGTAGTGAATTCAAAATGACCTGTGAAAATAATCAAAGGATGGGGCTTTAAATTTTACCTCAACTGCCTCTGCAGATTTATCATTATCTGATCATTAATCACCGACTTCTCCCTCCTCCAATAGGATCCCACTATCGGCGTCCTCCCCCAGGGGGACTCGTCTGATTCCTCAGACAGGGGAAATCTCTCTCCTAGTTCGACAGAAGATAATATCAGAGGGGTCACTCGACTAGACAACACCTTCACTCGGTCTCTCGATGGACGCGTGGCACCCCGGGAGTAGACACAATCATCCAACTCGTTCAGGTATAGCTCTGCCTCCTCATGAGATACAGCAAAGACGACCTTGACAAGGCCAATTCCTTACATGTTCATCCCATGATGGTTCAAGTTTTTCCACATCTCGAACGGGCCAACGAATTGCTTGTTGACATCCCAGATGTCCCATGCCTCTGGAAAGGGAGCATTTTATGGCATGTCTATGTGGCACAGTCGCTTCCCTAGAGTCTAAGTGGGTATTTTATGGAATCATCTCAGTGGAATCCCATTTGGATAACACTATATTTTTGAGACCACCAGGTCTGCTGCTATTGTGGCATCTGCGGCCACGGCTTCCCCTCCCGCCGGTATGGGCCTCGAAGTCATGACAGTCCCGCCACCTTGGGATGTCCATGCCACCTTCCATCCCCAACCACGGGTTTGGGGGGAACACCATCACCCAAACGAATGGTTGTCTGCTTTAGCATCTTCTTCGGGTAGGCCACCGCCAACTTTTGGCATACTACTTCACAGACCTGAAGATGACAATGGGTTGAGGCAACTCGTTAAGATTCATTAAATCTACCAATGTGATCATGGGACACATAAGCCTCAGCACACATGGATGTTCCTCGGAGATAACCCTCATAAATACCTGTAGGGTCTGTCATTACATACACTGAAATTTCATGGAAAATTGGGGCTGGGAATACTACTCACAGAGAGGCTCACGGTCTACTCTTGCGACTAGGACTCCAGCTCAAAAGGCTAGGATATACGACCGGTACTCTTTTGTTTTTATCCATCATCTGTGAATGAACTCATTGGAAATGAGATCATATAAAGGTTGAATTCCTCTACCTTCCTGACATGATTCAATACCACATGAACAATGATCTTGGTCGGAAAACTCATCGCGGCATTCAAAATGGATGGACAGAAGTTCGATCCTGGAGGGGAGATGAGGTTGGATATTCCTGGACCCTCTAGATGTGCGCCTTTATCCACCCATACATGAGGTGAAATGGTCCACATATCCTCTATGGCCACATCCCCTAGCTGATATGCCACAATATCTTGTACAACTTAGCAAGCATCTGGATTCTGAGGATCTCCCACCCTCCTATCTCTAACATGGATTCCATGATAATTGTGCTTGGTTGTACACCCATGTTCATATCCCTAACCAGTAGGATCCAACCATATATGAGAGCCTCGATGAATGCCACCAGCCTAACTACAAGTGTATGCTCGATACTAACACTGAATCCCCAAGTTTTCCACTGGATGTCATCCATGAGCTGCCAGTACAAGTGCTCCATGCCCTGCTGATTTCCTTTTAGGAATTTCCAAGGCCTCACTAGAAACATTCTATCTTCCAGGAAGATCATAAAATTCTTAATCCACCGTCTAAAGTGGATGTCTCTCATTGCTTCCTTGTCATATCCCAGCACCAGCTCCATCAAAGCCATCTCCAATGGAAACATTTTCTCAAGATCCTCCCACACACCAATAATAGGGATGAATTCATTAAAAATTTCCCATAGAATCGAGATCCCTGATATCTGAAGCACGTCCCATATACTGATGCCAACCTCCCCACTGTGCAAGTGAAAGGTATTGGACCTCTATGAACACCTTCTCATCCACTCTATCATTAGCTACTATTTTCAGTAGATATGAAATTGGGAGGCCCAATATGCCTTGTACATGCCCACTCTCCTGATCACTACCCTGAACTATTCACATGAGGAAACTATGTAGGGACCCCAATTCCCGGGTGCCCATGGGGCATAATGTAATAAAAATTTGTTACAAATAGATTCAATAATACATCATGTCCCATTACTACAGAAGATCGTGAGGCTCGGGATTCTGGGAAACCAGCTACTTCTGAAAAATATCATTAGTACAAATCAATGCCTGAAAAATTTTAAAACAAAAATGTAGGGTGAGAAAAACATGCCTAGTAAGGGGTTTTAAAACGTTTAAAGAAAATTCTTTCTCAAAGCAGTCATTTTGAAAACGATAAAACACTACATTAAAACTAGGTGTCATATTTTCTTTTAAACATGTAAATTATTGAAAACCACTTGAACAGAAAAGATGTATATACATAAATTAGACTTCAAAAAAGACATGAATTAGAGAGGGAAAGCATGAAGAAGAATAAAATGATGCATAATCAACCAAATTAATTATGTTTTAAAAGGTGGTGTGTAAGTAGGGAAGACATTCATACCATGATACATTGGCACATAAGGTTCTTATAACAACATATCACATGTGTTAGAGTTCATTTATCATAAATTCATGCTCATGGTCAAGAGAATTTCCAACTAGGGGATGTCCTGTTAGTTGAACTAACCCCTGGTTGACCATTTATCATCACATGTAGGGGGAATTTATAATGTCAGACTTTCTCCAGACCTTACATCAAGACCATAAAACATACTTAATACGGGCCAAGACTAACCGCCCATCCAGTTTCAATGGAAGCACAAGCCAAGGCTAACTGCCATGACGGTCGCACATAACGTCTCATGAGACTCTTCCTTTACCCAATGCATTGGAGCGCTGTATAATTTCAAGTGCACCAGTCCACAATAATTTAATTCCAATACATCCCTCACAAATCTTGACATGGTCTTACATTCAAAGGGTTTCATTCTTACATTCATTACTCATAATCCCTTTTCACATGCGCTTCCATTGTCAGGGAAGAACAGTGCAAATATTAATAAAAACTGAGTAATAAGTACTATTAGTCTGTACACATTAGATATTAACATAACAATTGAAAGAAGGGGATTAATGGTAACATTAAAATGTACATAAACACGTTATCACTTAAAACACCATAATCCCATGACAAAAACGAGGCCGTTCATATTTAATACACATGCTGATAAATGGGCGTGGTGGAAATTTATTTAAAACTTTGCAAACACACATATATTTACATGGTCAATAGTACATAAAATTATGGATGATTAGGGTTGCCACATGGGGTGATAAACGATGAAATCCTTAAAATTATTATATCACGTAAATTAAATACTTAAGGAAACATATATGGCATTATATATTGTGACTAACATGTCATCGAACAAAATAAATTTTCATTAACTGCTAACATTAATATAGTAGGATTAACATTGAATAATAAATATCCTGATAATATAAACCCATAAATTCATAGTTCATCTCTTTAAAACATGCCGAAACTTTTTCTTTAAAATTATAAATTACATCGAGGGGACATGCTAGAATGACATTGCAGATTAAGATCGTTCATTAGTGCAACATACATATCGGCTCAGCATCCATTAAAATTATCTGAATATTATATGTGTCATAATATAAACTATGTACTGATAATTATTAATTGAATCAGGTTTTAGGAAAACAGAACTTATAAATACACATTCACCTGACCACATGTAAATGCTTAAGGGGTTCACGCCACACATTTTCAAAAAAATGCATGAATTGTCAAAAACGCTGATAAATGAAATTTTCAGTTGGAAGAATTATTTTTATGTCAACTTATCCTTAAGCTCCATCATATAAAAAAACATGTATATAAATAATGTTGGTATTATTCTTGAAATAATACTCTTTATGGGTAAATATTATTTTAATAAATCTTCATGTTACATGGTGATAAATTTTAAAACAAATAATCAAGATTTTCCCTTATGCTTTCACATAGACGTACATATACATCTATATAATCACATGTACATATATATCTAAATGCTTCATATACTTGTATAATCATACATGTTCATAAAATTACACGAAATCTCCATTTTTCATATGGCAGAGTAAAGAAAAGGTTGTATGCAAATAAATGAAATGTGTATACATGCATATATTGTATTATATATATATATATATATATGTATATATATATACACGAACTGTATACATGTGTATGCAAACACCAGAACCGAAGTAAAATAATGCCAAAGAGTTTCTTCTACCCCAGTTTGGTTCTCCATATAGGAAGTGGGAAGCTGATTGGAACAGTTCTTTAGCCCTTACATAATTATATATACATATATGCATGAAGTATATATATATAACCGTGTATATTCACCGAAGAAGATGAAAATAAAACAACAAGATCTCCCATACTCGAGTTCGATTCTCCATACAGGAAGGGGAAAACGGGTATGAATTAGCTTAGATGGTCTTATATATATATATATATTTATATAAAAAGTGTATATAAATATGTATAACCATCAAAACTAAAAGAAAACAAGACCATGTAGTTTCCCTTACCTTTTCTTGGAGAGGAGGAGAAGACGAAGCAGGTGGCGATGCCGGATCGGTGGTCGAAGATCTTGAGGTCTCGGTGCAAAACCCTTCTTGCCTTCAGTGCAAACCAAGACATAATGACAGGGAACTCTCTATGCATGGAGACGTCGACCAGGTATCCGAGGCTGAGTAATGAATGAGCGGTGTCGACTCTGTGGAAAGAGGGAGCGATGTTGGGTACTCCGCCGACCTAAAAGAAGAAACCGACACTGCCTACCCTATTGGTTCATCTGCATGAGGAAGAAGAAACCATGGGGAAAGAAGAAATCCAGAAAAATGGTGGACGACCAAGATTAAACGGGGGTCGATCGAGCAGCCCAGATGCAAAGCAGCATTAAAAGGAACGGACAGCTGCGATTGAGTGCGCCAGATCATACGGACAACCGAGGAGCGATGCCCTAAAAAAACGCAGGTCTTCACCCCTCCCCCTGCATTTTCATAATTTTTTTTAAAACAAAAAAAAAATTATGACACTTATTATAATAAATAAAAAAAAAATTCATTATTATTACATACAATTATTAATCAATTTTTTTATTAATTTAAGGTGCGTCAATGGTCATTTAATACAGATTAAATTATTTTCTCCTATTTATGACATATTATTATTTTCCCTTTATTTATTTAATTTATCAATTTATATAATTTAATATTACTTATCATTTATTTATTGTCACTTATTTTAATTTACATTTATATGTTATTAAAACAAATTAATTATTTAACCCAAAATTTCAAAATAAAAAAAAATCATTTTATGTTTAAGAAAAACATAATTTTATAAAGTTTGGTAACATCATATAATTAAGATAATATGAAATCATAGAAAAATAATAATTTTTAGATATATATTTATGTTTTTTCTTCAGAACATAGGCAAAAAATCAAACAAATTCATTAAGAATTATTTAAAAGAAAAGTGTCTTAATTATTATGACTGTATTTAGCAAGACCCTAAAGGCCTTCAGATTTAAATCCCAATGGTCATCTTGGAAAGACAACAAATGTAAAATTTGCAATAGCTATGTGGATCCTTTATAAATATGATGTCTTGGTATTCATATTTTAAAGTCTCTTTTTCAGCTAAGGATGGTCATCTACATTCCACTGGTACTCAGCACGGCTGCCATGGCATTGGCCATCCTGATGCTTATGATGGATCCTAGTGATCCACACTATGAAGTCAGGATTTTTTTTATCCTGGGAAGCGTTCCAGTGATTGTACTAGAGTTTTTATTTGGAATTTATGGTTAGTGAGCTTTTCTTGTAACTCGGATGTTATAAGACACTTCAGTGTCATGTTCTTAAATAAATAAATAAAAGAATTACGTGTTTTACCTTTTACAAATAGTTTGGTTGAAGAAGGATTTAATGTCACTAAAAATATAATTTTTATTTATAAGGTTTGTAATAAAACAGGGTGTTACAACCTACCCAGTAGGCCCAGTACCAATAATCGGTGAAGTTGTTGCCCTGGCATAAATCCCACTCGTCGAACCATCCCTTCCCTAGGATCCCCAGGGCCATCTTCAAGATCATCTGGTAAATAGGGCATGTCTCTGGATACAATTCCTTCTCTTCAACAATTTTTCATATGGTTATATAGTCAATTAGTAATAAAAGGTGTGAAATCCTCACAAACATGTCCATCAGCAACCCTGAACCATTGGCACTGGCACGACATTCTCCGTAACGAGTTTTTTGGCTCATCTCTACTTTCTCCAAGGATGAAGAAGATATCCCTCATCCCAAATCCATTCAGTGAAAACCTCTTACAGAGTAAATATTTCATATGTATTTTTGACAGTATCTCCACCAATGAATTATGGTCAGAGTGGCTCTATATCAACTACTCCAAACTCATGCTATTCGCCATCTCCTCCCTTCAATCAACGTCCCCAAGGACCCCCTAGCAGCCTCATAGTGAGCCATTAAATTATTTTTGGGTGTTCAATAGGCTTGGTTCACAAATATCTTTTACAATGTATGTTCATAGAGACCGTTGATGAAGGATATTCACGGAGCCCTACCACTGCCTTCAAACACTAGTTGTGAAGTTCTCCTCCTTGATGTTAGAGACTCGTTGTGCACCATGAAGCATAAGGCACAATTTACAGAGAGAAATCTTGGAGTACATGGAGATTAATGAATCAATAGTTCTACAAGAAATAATCATGGGGAAAATAAGGGAAAAAAGAGAGGTCAACTACCCTATTTATAGGTGAGGACCCTAGGTGTTTCGTGAAACATCTGATCCGCAGTGAGCTTTATGGTGCGCCAGCTCGCACACGCCGTTATGCTTCACAAGCCCACTTTTCCAGTCCCCTTGTGATTTGACCAAAAAATTTTGGTTGTTGAACCTCTGAATTTGACACTTGTTTTCTCCTCAGCAGTAATTCCTTGGGGGAATTTGCAGACACCAAAATGACGGAAAAGAACGACCAAAGGGAACCCATTACGGGCTTCCACATGAAGGCTTTCAATAGAGCCCCTATTGACCCGTGGCCGGCGTAGAGCTCCCCCTTCATGAACCCGACATGGTTCCAAGAGGCAGGATGCACAATGAACTGATTTGATGTTCGTGAACCCAGTACGGAGCAAAGAGGTGGGATGCTCTACGAACTGAATTGATGTTCCCGATCTCACTGCATAGCAAGGATGCAGAAATCTCCTTGAACCCATTTGACATTCAGAAACCCACTGTGAAGAAAGAAACCTCTTAGTTTCGAGTGATATTTTCTTTGTGGTGCCTCTTGCCTATATATATCGGGCTCCCCTCAAGCCCAAATGATAGATCCTCCGACCTTCCTTCTTCTAAGCTTCCACATCGGGAAACAATTTCTGCATTGTACACCATGGGATTTCCATGATACTATTGCATCCCAAAGTGCCTTGAAATTTGAATTAATTCTTCCCCTCTTCAAAGAATGATGCCCTTCGTAGAGCCCACGAGCCTCCACAAAAGAAGGAGATCACAAAAAGGGGCTCAGGTCTTCGTGGAGCACTTGTTCTTCGCAAATTACCCTTCATGCACATGTGACCCGCATGCTAAGGCAAGGTCACTGTGCTTCGCAAGGCACATTTCTTTACAATATTACACTTCATGGGGCGCCCTTGCTTCGAGAGTCATTTCTCTGCGAATGCATTCCCACTCTATGAACCACCTTCCATATGAACCTATTCCCTATGCCTAGGCTAGGCCACATCACATTACATAGCACATCCCTTAACGAATCCCCTCTATTTCATGGAGCACCAAAGCTTCACAAGGCTTCTACCTATGAACCCATTTTCTCTGCAACACATTTTCCTGTGCAACCCTTTTGGTTTCCATGAAGCAATTTCAATGTCCCTTGAGCGGTACTTCACATTTCATTTCATCTCCTCATGCTTCTTCGCATAAGCATGCTAACAGATATTTCATCATCTCATAAACACACTAACATGGACCCCTCAATGGATCTCCCCCTAACACCCCCTCTTGATGACATTGATGATGGATTTCCTTCCCCAAGGGGTGGGGGTATCAGTTTTGTAAGTCCTAGGGGTGCAGAGAGAACCTTCCTCATCTGAGATGCACGTTGTTAAACTTCCAAGATCCATCATCCCCATTAAATGATGTTAAACTGTGGCCTCGCCCGTGCATAATATGTGGGGTTCCCAGTATCATATATTCTCTACGCCCAACAGTATATACAGGAGTGAAATAATTTCTCCCATGGTATGAGATTCTATTTATTGGATTAGTGTTTGTCTGCAGGGACAAGGCACCTTTGGGTAAGCCCCTAGATTTTTATCCTGGAGGCATCACCCATGCCCAAACTATCATCTTCCGTGCCAAAGGCCAAAGGAGATATGGGATTTTGGACCTTCATTATCCCATACCTCTACCGTTGGGATTTGTCGCCACATGTTCCTCTACCTTGAAGTAAGTCCCAATCTCCATCACCCTGGGCTGCTAACCACCTGTAATCCCTTGTTTCCTCTTTGGGTCACTAACTATATGTAATCCCACAATCCCACATCCCGCAGATACACCTTCTACGACGTGATCATCATACCTCTGTTGCCTCTTATTTCTCACACCTAGCATGAATCACGTGAGATTAGAGTAAGCATCAACCATGACATCCTCTCTGGGAAGTCTACTGTGTAACCCCACACTTCTTTCTCGAACTACGTGGTCTTTGATCCTTGCCAAGGCAAGGTACGTAGGAAGCCTCCCTGATGTTCAATCCCAACACCCATTGGTACCAACCATCTTTACGTCGGTTCCCACTCCTCTCCAGAACTATGGGGTCTTTGATCCAAGCCAATGAACGGTACGTAGGAAGCCACCCTAAGTTTCAATCCCCATGCTCATTGGTTCTGATAATATTCATGTTGGTTCCCAATCCTCTCATAAACTACGGAGACATTAATCCATTCGAAGGCATGGTACGTAGGAAGAATCCTTGAGGTTAATTCCCAACACCCATTTGTACCGAACATCTTCACATCGGTTTCCACTCCTTCCTGAACTACGTGGAAATTGATCCTTGCCAAGGCATGGTACGTAAGAAACCTCCTTGAGGTTCAAGCCCAACAACCATTGTACGGGAAATCTTCTCATCATTTCCCAAACGTCTCTTGAAGTGTGGTAACTCTGATCCTTGACAAGGCAATGTATGTAGGAATCCACCCAATGATTCAAGCCCAACACCCTATTTTTTCTAAACCATCGTTACGTTAGACCTCCTTCCTCCCACATGACGTTCAACGACATACCCCTTTTCATATTTCACGACATTAAACTGCATCCACCATCCTGAACAATGTGGGCATTATTCCTTGTCTCCATGATAGGTTGTGTATGAAGCTTCCATGAGATTCAACCCCATTCAGCAGTAAGCCATTGTGACCCCATCCAGAAGTAAGCCTTTGTGACCCCATCTAGCTGTAAGCCATTGTGACCCCATCCAGCGGTAAGCCATTGTGACCCCATCCAATGGTAAGCAGTTCTGACCCCTTCCATTGGTATTCCATTGTCACCCCATCCAGAATTAACCAGTTGTGACCCCATCCAGTGATAAGTATTTGTGACCCCATCCACTGGTAAGCCGTTGTGACCCCATCTAGTGGTACGTCGTTTTGATGCCATCCAGTATTAAGCCGTTGTGTCCCCATCCAATGGTAAGATGTTCTATCCCCATCCAATAGTAATATGATGTGACCCCATCCAGAGGTAATTTGTTGTGTTTCCATCATGCAGTAATCCATTGTGACCCCGTCCAATGGTAAGCCATTGTGACCCCATCCATCGGTAAGCTGTTATAACCCCATCAAGTTGTAATCCATTATGACCCCATGTTAATGGTAAGAAATTTTCAATCCGAGCCTGGCGGTAAGCCGTTATTGTCCCTTACCTTGGGACCCGTATCGTCGGTCGATCCCAATGGCGTCATACCACCTCTCAGGCAGCTAATCATGCATAATACCCAACATTTCATTGAGTCGATGTCCTTTACACGCGCCCTAATTTCACACCCCAACCTAATGGTTCCACTTCCTTCAGGTCCCATATATACAGGTTTCCTCATTAGGTGTCCCATCACTTTAAAAACTACACAGACTTTGAATCCTTGCCACAGAGTATGTAAGAGGTCTCCTTGAGGCTCAATCGCAACATCACAGTCACCCTCAAGTTGACTAAATCGCATTTTTCATCCACTAAACTTAACTATCCATCATCTGTCATGATTTTTACCATGAATAAAATGTCTGAGTGATATCATGCTAATTCACCTCATAGAATCAGTGTTTCCTCCATGGGTAACACCAATTTGATGCACTATATTCAGGGATCCGATTAGTCCGATCTGTATCCACTAGATGATTAACCTGCATTACACCCTATGTTAAACATAAAAAGATCACGAAAACCTTATACAAATGCCTATGACATAAAATTCACTGTATTCAATGTGGGAAGCCTCATAATTTTGCGCACTCAATAATCCCTTTAATTAGGGGAAGAAAACCAGACGCGCTTGTGTTCCAACAACCATACATGCTAGTGATGACCAATGTGACTACTCTCCTGACCAAAGGAGGATTCCATGACTGAAACCCTTGGAATTTCCTGAATGAAGAAACATAATTAACTAGTGTCTATGAAGACATTGTACTTGGAAGAGTTTCAAGAATAACATCTTAATCTGTAAGGAAGACCTGAAATAGGTTATGTGTTCTGAGGAGGAATACTTATAAGGAATAACTGGCATCCCATCATCCCATTTTGATCAAGGAGAAAACGCCCCTTAATAAGTGACAGATGATGCCTTCCATTGGAAATCAGGAATGCATGGAAACATCTGTGTGTCATCCATAGGCGGATGCGTGTTCCCTGGAGTAATCGTGGGAAACAATATTTTAATAAAGTATTATTACTAAATTTCATTTTGATAAATATAAATGATCATATATGTTTTTATATATACAATTGTAATTTTTATTAAGGTTCAAAAACTGTTTTTGTCAAAACCTGTGAATTTTCAAGAAATGTTATTTTTATTTTAAAATTTAAAATTCACATATTGAGGAAATTATTTAAATAAAATTAAATTTTAATTTTTGATTCAGGATATTGAATTTATATAATGGTGAATTTTTCATAATTTTCTATGACAGCCGAATTTTTGGATAAAAATTAAATATTTTTTAAATATATAATGTGTTTTATGACATCATAATGGCCTAATAGTGATGTAACAAAATACTAAAAAATTGATTTTTTGCCAATATATGTCTTATCTTTAAAATAATGCGATTATATATTTGTTTCATTTAGTTTACAATGCCTTAGTGGACCCTCCAAGACTTATAAAATATTTTAAAATTTTAAAATGATTTATTTGAGAGTGTGACTCACCTCCACATAAGCAAGCTTAATAATTTAATAATTTATTCAATTTTACTTATAAAATAATGTTTCCAACTTCCCTTTGGAAAAAAATATGGGCAAAAACCATGAGCAGGTTTGTGATTTTGATTGGTTTAATTTGTGGTGTCTAAGACATAAATAATAATGAATTCCCATTCTATTATTATATAAATACACTCAATATCCTCTTCCTATTTAGTCAAAACATTAAGAGCTTGACCAAACCCTTCCATACTTTATCTATAATCCTACCAAGCTTCCCAAAGATTCCATGAATTTTATCTGAAGCCTCTCCCAAGCCTTTAAGATCACACTTCCATGTAATCAATCCTCACTTTTTTCCTTCTTTATTTATGTACAAGTTCACCTATATTGTTAATCCATTTTATATTAAATTAAAAAATTTAGGGTATGGTTTAATGCCTCCCCTATTATGCCCTCATTTTTTGATTGATTATATACCCCTTTATCTCTCATTAATGCCTCTCATGTACAGTAGTTACCATGTTGAAATTTCGTAAGGGGTTTCTCTCTCCTCATTTACATTCATGAAATTATATTATATTATGAATCTAAATAACAGTATATTTCTTGGTATATTATGTTCTATGACCCCCTTAATATAAATTTTATGTATAAATTATTATAAACCCCTTTATCTCTCATAAGACCATTTTACAATTTCTATTTCTATTTGACGTTGTTATGCTGCTGAGGTTGAAAAAAATTTCCTTATCAAAATATCATGATGTATTTGAATACCATACCCATGTCTCTGTAAAGGATATTCACCTTTATGAAAATGTAATTTTTGATTTAGGACATACATTTATGTATTCCACATCTCTTATGCTTTAAATGAAATGATTATGAAGGGTGCACACTGATACCATTCCTATGCATTGGGTAAAGAATAGTATCATGATACTTCATATGCAATGTGGGCTTACTCGTGCTAATTCAAGTACAATTATATTTTACTAATGCTCTATGTGTTATGAGCCTTGGCTCATGCTACTATCATGTTAAATGTTATTTCCACAATGTTATGATAATAATGCAATATCATTCCATTATGTTAATATTTCTCTTGTGATCTATTGATATAAATATTTCCTATCATGTACTGTATTCATCTTGTTATGCCTTTTTTACTCCCTTACTAGGCTTTATTGCTCACCATTTTCTTATATATGTCCTCAGTTTATCCCATGCAGAGGATAGTATGAAGGATTTTTTGTGATCTTGTAAAAGTTGTTTTAATAAAGATATTGTATTTTATGACTTACATTCTCATGTAATATTTCTAATTTCATATTACACTAGACCTATTGATCCACGTAGTTGTATTAAGTAAATTTTTCTGTAATGAATAAAGTTTATGTTTGAAATAGAGAACATGGATGTTATTTTTTAGTTCCATTAATGGTATTATAATATTAATATTTAGAGGTTCCCACCCAAAAAACTTCATCAAAAGTACTCTAACTAAAATCATCAATAGTTAAAAAAAGGTCATTCCAAATGATTTCAATGCAAACTTCATCCCCATAATGTTAAAATAATTATCCTTGGATGTCTTCCCCATGTTAAGAAGAAACCATAAAACTCAATAAGTTATTTATGGGGGCCTTGTTTTATAATTTTCCATTTTTCCAATATTAATATCATTCAAAAAATGTACTCCCTATAATTCATGTTTTGGGGGTCCTTCAAACAATATAATAGTGGAAATGATAGAAATTATACAACTTATTGACCAATCAATAAAAAAGAACTATTATGGTCTACCATAAGGTTGATTAAAGAAAAATATTGAACTAGGTGGTCTTATCTATGAAGAGATCTAAAAATTGATAAATATAGAGTTCCCCATATAGAAATAAAAATAATAAAATTTCACGTCCTATATTGGGAATATGTCATTGAGGTCATAATTACAATGAAAAATTTATCAAGAGTATAAATCCTCCCAAAATATTTAATCAATAGTCAACTATGGGGGATCTCTAAATTTTATTTATTTTGAATGGATGTAGTATCCCACCCTTAGATCCACTAAGAAGTGCCCCGAGATGGTAGGACACAAAACCTAAAGAGTACCTCCATGTATTCTAGATGATTCTGACAATAATAGATGGTCAAGGGTATTTCCATAGGGATCTTATTCATCATGAGTAAAATTCTAGAAAAATGGTAATGTAAAAATGGATAGTAGTGTAAATATTAATAAATTAGAAAGTACAACAGAATAATAAATCATCCAATATAAATAAACTGGTAGAAGATTAATCCTAAATAGATACAAAATGATGATAATGATTTGTTTTAGTTATATTGATTGATGTTCATGAAATATTGGGGGAACATGGATATACCACATGCTATAAAAAAGTAAAAAAAAGGAAAAAATACACCTAGAAAAGAATCACGATCATAGGATCATTTCCCTACTCACATACTCCATTTTAATTCTAATAGTCAAGCAACAAATGTTATCTTATTCACTTTATCTATACTTTCAATCATGAATAATGTTCAGTAACCAACGGGAGATCAAACCGGATGTGAAATGTACTCAGTAGTCCACCACCAACGGTGTCTATAACAATCCAATAATTTCATAAAAAATTAGTTGTGTGCCAAAAATAATAAATCATATGGAATATAGATATATATATATATATATTAAATCAGGTTCCTCATGGATACCTGAATGAAACTACATTCTTCAGCCTAATACTGATACTTATGATCAATATTCAATATGTAAATATATATTATATGTGCATGAAATCAGTAATCAGAAAAATGTATCATGATTGGATTGATCCTATGAATGATATCTGTATAGGTGGTCATTTCCTTTAATATAAGGATTTATCAATATCATTTTTATATATAAGGCATCCAAAAAATTTCATAACCATCATCCTACGCCCATATAAGGTGCACCATAACAAGGAACCCAAGTATGGTGCCATGAGTGTACTAAATATTACTCACTGTAAGAGCCCATCCAAGGTGATCCATAAGTAGAATATTATTTTTCACTCTTATGTTGGTGTGAAGAAAATCACCTATGATTCTATCCATGCTATATCACATAGGGGACCGAGTATTTCTCATGGAATGCTATAACAATATTTCCACCAAACCCATACATTGGGTCTCCCCTAGGGAACCAGTATTGCTCATAAAGTGTTTGATAATATTCATGTAGATTTTATTCAAGGTATACCAAGTATCACTCCCAATGTATTTACAATCCATCATAAAAAATATTTATAATATATGATGAACCTATCCAAGGTGATACATAAATGGAATACCATGTTTCACAATGATTATGACATTGATGTATCATTTAGTTATCATGATATCATATGATTTCAACAAATAATTTTAGTAATATTTCATTAAAAAAGTTGGTCAAATTATTTAACAAAAAAATCATGTAATACAAAAAGTAAGAAGGTTAACCTCATTAACGGTAATTTATGTAGGTTAAGTTCCATTATTATTATTCATTACAAGTGAAACACCCACCTCAATGGTTGGTTAAATTTTTCTGACAATGTAGAATTTAGTTCTCTATTGATGGGTACACCAATATAGATGAATCAGGTTAAGCGGACTGACCAAAAATGTTAAGTATGCATTATCTAAGACTATATAAAGCTTAAAAAATATTTTAATTTATCATCAATTAAAGAGGAGAAAATAGAGTTTCTAGTGTGTATCATGATGAAAAATAAAATAAATTGTATGACAGATGAGGGAATTGGATGAGACCACCTAACATATCAGTAGAGAACACAGCATGTCCAGTTTCGACCGTTGAATTGAGCTAAAATGATACATATAAGAAGTACATAACAATACCCTAAAAATAGTGCATATGATCTCACAACAAAATTAGTGTAAAATATTTGAAGATAAATTTTGAATTAATGTAATAGGTTTCAGTAGCATACAGTAGGAGATCCAACTCACCCAATAATGGAGAAAACAAAATCCAGACGTGTGAATTATCTCAAATCCTAACGAGAGGAGGAATGATTTTCTTGATGTGCAGTTCACTAGAAAAAAGGTAAGGATGAAAGGTTAAATGTTTAATTATTTTTGAAGGAAAATGGTAATTTAACCTTTCACCAATGTTTTTTATGGTTTGACCACGTTATTTCCCAAACCATGCAACAAATATGTTCCCAACACTTCCCAAAAAACCCCATTCTAGAGCTCGATGTATGGTTTTCACAACTGTTCGAAACCCATGAAAAATGGATCTTCCAAAAATCCCAAAGGACACACATGAGTCTGAAACATAGGTCACATATTTTGGGAAACATATGATCCCCCTAATATGCAATGAGTGTTCCGAAAGGATGGGAAACATGGTTAGCTCTATCTATGAGCTAACCATGAAGCTCATTACAACTCTCCAAATTTAGGAAGATACATGCCAAAAAAGATCCCCAGACAATAATAAACCACAACATATCCTTTATATCACATTATTTCTATAAAATTAGATGTTTTCAATAGATATATAAGTGTTCATATCTCCTTGAAAATATGTCATATTTAAAATTACTCTACATAAAACAACTCATCACTGAGTTTAACTTCCCTGGGTGGTTAAGAGTTGTTTGAAGGATGTTTTATCCACTAAGAACATACATTAGCTTCCTTCTTCCATGTATCACGTTTTACACAAACATGCTGCCATATTAGTAATACAAGAGGAACTAGCATGCCTCATAATTCCTTCATTAACTGATCAATGATACCTATCCAATGATCCATAGATGACACATTTTCATCCATCATAATGTCCTCCAGATCAAACGAATGAGATGGGTCAGAAGGATAATGGAAAATCTGCAATACATGGAAGACACCATGTTTGTAATGGATCCTATAAGGTAACATCAACTAATAGGAATTTGGGTTAACTCTATAATTCAATCTAAACATGATAGACAATAAAAGATGATAGCTTGTCATATCTTTGAATCATTCTATCACACAATTTAGGAGAAACTCATAGAAATACCCAATGAAACACCCCTATCTCCATTGGTTGATGATGAAAATTGGTATAAGACTCTAGATAGACTGATCAATATTTCTATATCAATAAATAATATATACCTACTATGTTTTCAGCTAAATGACATGGGGACTTTGTACTTTTGACTCAACTACCTCTAACCCACATGGGCATAAATGGACCAGCCTACAGTAAAGGGACACAAAAATAGACATTAGATTCATTTTTTAAAAGGATTATTGTGGAAAAAATCAACAAAGTGTATATTCTTCTCTCTTAAACATTTAAATAAATAATCATGGTCACAAAATATCCTATAATGACTATTATATTACTATAACTTCCAACGGGTCTTAGGGTGTTAATATGTACTCAAGGGAACCGATTAAAAAAGTTATTTTTATCACCCTTAACGAAACAATGATTCAAACTAGGAATCCTAGTCTGGTATGATATAGTAGGGGAAGAACATGATGTTGATCAATCTCATGAACATAAATCCTCCTAATCACATAAATTGAGGTGGTCTCTAGGATAGGTAGAAATTTTTCATTCTTTTTTCCCTTACAATGATCACCCAAACCACATCTCTATGATCAGGGGATCTCATAAAACACATCATGAATTATATAGTGATGTAATTATATATCAAATCAAGAATGTATAGAGGATGTAGATGTATAACATGTCACTATTTATTATCCTTTAGTAGAATAAATATAGAGTATTGATTAACAAATCTTAAAATCTTTTAATTCATACCCAACCACCAATACTGATGTTTTATGTCTTGGTACATCTTAATTTTCAAAGGGTGAATTTCCCAAATATGGGTGTGGTATTCCCAAATAATCTTTTCATGTATTTCTAGAGGAACCCAATCAAACCTTCATAATTTCATGATCTTATTCACATCAACCACATAACTAGATGGATGGTTCCTAAAAGTGAAACATTCCCTCATGAAGCGTCCATCAGTATCAAAAATCTATCTCATTAATAACACCTAATGGAGGGATTGTTACACTACTAAAGATTCTAAAACATAATTCCCAAAATATTCATGAACCTACAATTTCATCTAAAATAAGACTAATCAATTTCTACTAACCATTGGCCTCTCAAACAACCAACTTATAAGACTTCTAGATAGGATAGTCAACTACTCCATTCCTCTTATTCGGTGTATAATAATTCTCAATTTCTATGGAATACTAGTATTTAACTTGTCTATGATACCTATGATTCACGTCACACTATGTGGAAATTTATTTTAGACTTCGGTGAATCATGTAAATAATTAAACACACACCCAAAATATAATTCATCTGGGAACATAAATCATGAAACATGACTAAAACATCGAGGTGATGGGTTGGGTAATGCTACATATGAAGTATCAGCTAGATAGGCTCATATGATACAACTTGATATTTATACATAAAAACAAATTCATGTCAAATTCATGAATCATTATAATAAACTATATAGCTTCTGTCTATCCCTGGATGAATTAATATTCATATTTCAGTCGGTCTACCTTACTACTTTGGAGAGGCTATTTCACAAGCCAATAACATTAATAAATTAAAATCATTTTTATCTAATACTGTTAGATAAACTTCATGGTGTGAGGAGTCCTTTAGAAATCTCATGTAATAGCCATAAACCCCTATAAACTATCTATTTTAATGTCATTTTTCCTAACCCCATGAAACGGCAACAGTCACATTATATTGGTGAATATACTCTCTAACCTAAGAAATAATGTGACCCATGAGGTGAAACTTATCTATAAAAATGTGGTATTTACTACTCTTATACTATAGATGAATCTATATAGTGTATTATTTATGATCTTCAGATTTTTAAAATGTTTAAGTCGTGTATGAGAATACACCACGATGTCATCCATGAAGATGAATACAAATGAATCTTAAAATGGGTTTAATCTTATTCATTATAGCCAGAAAAATCATGCTTGTTCATTTGTAAATCCGAATGACATAACAAAATATGTGTGGAAGCCGTATCTTTTTTGGAACTCTATCTATGGTATGTCATATAATCTCACATGCACCTGATGGTAGCCCAACCTAAAATTGATGATAGATAATGCTATCTATCCCCATAGATTGTCGTAATTGTCATCATTATGAGGTAATGGATAATAGTTCTTCACCATAAACTAGATGAACCATAAATAATCCACATATAACCATAGGTTATCAGCCTCCTTATATAAAAAGACACATGAAACTTGTGATGAAGTATTGGGTTGTATAAAACCCTTTTCCATTACATCTTGAAACAGTTTATTATGTTCCTAGATCTTCATAGGATCCATCCTATAATGAAAAACGGAAATAGTTTCCACTCCTAGAAGTTACTCAATGGAAAACATTAAGACCATTACATGAGGTAAATAAGATAATTTTTTAAGGAAGAAATCCATGAAATGATCCAACACAGTATATAATTATGGACACTACATTTCAGGATCACTTATAAAGAGTCTATCCATATAGGCTATCACTCTTCTCATCCCACAATTCTCATGTCCAATTTGACTCTCCAAGGCACCCCCATTCACCCTTATAAATATAAGAACAAACATAAAGTGGTGTACAATAATCCTTTTGGACATAACAATCAATGTGAGTATAGTTTAGATCCAAAAATCTATCCCAGTAATGATTTAAAAACCAGTTATATCAATGATAAATAACTTCCATAAAAAATGGTACCCCCTATATGAAGTAGGGAATACCTACACTAGTGAACACTCTCTAGTTGAACCCCTATCATTGTGTCATGAGTTATCATGATGAATAAGTACTATTTCATTAGAACAAAAAATCCCATAATTTCCACAGATATAAAAGATTATGATGAACATATATAAAAAAAGAAAGAATCTAAATTACAAGGCAATAGAATATATACACATACTATAGAAGACCTCTGGCTCTACTCTTCCAAGGTATGTTACACATGATCAATAAGGCATGATCTATGGTCATGTGATGAAACCTCACAAACATGATAAGGTATGATTTTTTAGTGTTGAACCATTAAATTCTGATTAATATGGACATAACTACCTCATCTACAAAATATTACAGTAGTAGTGTAACATCCTTTGTAAATAAAGAATATGAAATTTTCATATTTATCAATATTTTTCTATTAAATATTAATTTTACTTTAATGGATATTCTATGTTATATGTTCTACCAAACATGAAATAATGGGTTTTTCTAACTCTCATGTTGCACACAAGGCTGAGTCACACTGAAAAATAATAAAATAATATTATTTTAAATGGAAGTAAAATAATAGTTGTTGTATTGGAGTGAATGATCATAACAAAAAAAATATTTTTATACATGTTTTTTAAATGTTTTTACATTTATCAAATAATATTTAAAGGCCTAAAATGAGAATGAATCCAATTTTAATAATAAATACTCTTTTATTTTTAAAATGTAGTCTTACTGCCTTTTGATGGAGAACAATTTTAAAATCTAGTTTTTTGTCACTTTTAAATATTTCATTAGACAAAATAAACATCTTATTAAGATGTGGGACATAAAAATTTACTTTGTGTAAAATTTCTATATTTTTATGATAAATAACATTTTTTTATGAAAAGTGAAAAATACTGCATTTTAATTCCAAACTACATTTTAATCTTATTTATTTTTATGATTATAATTTATTTTTAATTAGTTTCAAAGTGTAATTAGATTATATTTTTTTTTCATATAATCCAATTTTTTTCATTGTAATTTATTTGAATTATTAATTTGACATAAACACATGACAATATTTCGAAAGTTATTAATTCTTAAAAACACACCTTTTGATTTTGACATTGAGAATTTATTTTAAATTTATATCCACAAATTATTTGTTTTTAATTTTGAAAATTGGATTCCATATTTTTAATCCTGAGGACCAAATTTTTTAAATATGTAACTTTTAGTTTGAGACATTATGAATAATAACATTAGTAAATATTTTATTTTCCATGGTTAAAGGGTAAATTTGGTAAATAAGTGTAAAAATTAATATTATAATAATATTAAATTACCCTAAAACATGTACTAAAAGTATTTTATAATATTTGTTGGACGTTGGGATTATGTGGACCAATTTTGGGACCCCATGGATCCATTTTTAAGTGAAAAATAAATTTTATAAAAATTAATTTCATGTGAAGTAATATGTATCAAAAACAGATATCTTTTAGTAAATCAATTTTTATATGGGGTTTCATAATTTATATGTTCGACAATAGGTTGTAATTATAAATATAAAAATCCTTCCTACATCATGGTATATTATTTATAATGTTTAGGCATTAAATAAATAAATATAATTATGACACAACGGTGATGCAATAATTGCTTCATTAATAAAAGTTTCAAATAGATGATATTATAATTATTGAAATAAATTTATTTTGAAACATTTTATGTCTTAAATTTTTTAGGGATGATAATTTCTTGAAATATTAGAATTAATTAAGGGCTTGAAAAAGAATCATGTTGTTATAGATTTTTTAAAAGTCTTGATATGAATAGTTTATAAATATGCATAAATGAGTTTTTAAAAAATTTAAAATTTTATTAATTTATAAAATAATCAAAAAAAATCTAATATTCTGCCAACTAACATATATGGTGTAAACAATGACACTAATGATCTATTTTGGGTCACATAAAATTTTATAGTAAATATATTAACAATACAGTCTGAATATATAAGAGGACATAGTAATGGTAAAATAAGATAACAACAGGATAAATAAAAACGATAAGGATTAGAAAAATATTCAAAACTTGTCCACCTCTTATTTGATGATTTTATTTCTACTTATATTCATATTATGTTCAATTTTAATGAGTTATAGACTTTTTTAAATAGAAAATAATTACTATAATAAAATAATAATTTCAATCCTTCCTAAAGAGCCCATCCTCCCTTTTATAAAAGAACACCACCTATAACCCATTACTCACACCACTCAAGACCCATTTTCTCATCTAAAAAATGCTTCAATAAGCTCCCAACATCCCTCTATTACACCTAGAAGCCTTACTTTTGGAATAATTCATTTTAAAAATTCCTATTGATTCAATCCAAAAGGAAGTTACCTTATATAAAGGTAACGTCTTCCCTCAAGTTATTTTATTTTATTTTATTTCCCCAACCCACTAAACTATCATTATTATATTACATTATAATAGAACCATTATCTTATATATACTAGGATATTGATTTTATAAGCATTCAAACTGTACTTCCTCCCACCTAAATCTAATGGATCCGAACATACTGTTTATGTGGATGATGAACTAGTGCCTCACGAAATGATGATTGTAAAATTATCTCCTACCAAAATTCATGGTGGCCATTATAATGGAATTATATTTATATTTGATATATATTATATATATATTTTCTATATTCTTATGTATTTATTTATTTAATGTTATACCTTTATGGTTTCCATAATGGTTAAATATGATAATTTTATTTGACGAAGTCCTTGCTATCTCACCCTCAAAGTGGCATGAGTTTTTCATTCCATGCGTGGATCCTATAAAGGTTTTAATTAATGAAATTATATATGATATTATACAGGAATTATAATATACCTATATATCACTAATTTTTCATTCAATTAAATATAAAATATAAATGAAAGTGGTGTTCCTGTGTACGTATGGCTTACCATCTCCCTGAAAGGTTCATTTCAATTCTAATCTCCAAATGTTATGAGCTATTATAAATACACACACATATATATACATGATATATATGATATATATTATATCTAAATCATTAATATCATTATGGAGATAATAAAATTTTTACCACATGGAAAACTGTTAATTAAACCAAGTTCATTTTTGACTCAAGTACCAAATATCGATAAAACGACCGTTATTAACATAAATGATTATTTAATTTTCATAAAGTGGTAATATTTGATATAGAGGAATAATAAACATGAAAATGGTTTTGAAACTAGTAAAATTAACTTTATTATATTATTCAGGAGAATAATGAATGAAAGAGTCAACTCAGACATGAGGTAAGGGACTTCGTCTCAATCTCCTTTCATTCAGGCCTACATAGATTTATAAATGAATTTCTATTATACGGTGTATAAACCCCTGTGAATTTTTTTTCATTCAAAGGGAATATTTTCTCTATGAATCATTTTACTAAATGAAAAAAAGGAATGTTTCTTTTTAATGTATGCCATGATAATGAACTTTTCACTACAACATGAATTATTTGATATTTGGCTTCATTTACAAGATGTAATGTTTTTAAAATAATATTAGATAACATATAATTTTTTTACGTGTTATGGTATTGAAAACGGTTTTGAGAATTGATTTATTATTTCAATATGTAGATATGACTTATTGTGTTTGCAATATGGAAATGCTATCTTTCGTTTATGCTTGATCATGTGTTTTGGTTATGTTATAGATATTGGGAATTGTTTACGTATACGGGTGGTTCCATGAGAAACCTAGGGTGAGTGAGCCCGAGAAATCTCCTCAATGTATTAGAAAACGTGATAGAGGTAAAGGTTATTGTTTCTCCTAAGATATTCCGGGAATATAATATGATGGGAATTTCAAATGTATCTCCCTATATATCGTTGAAAGCTAAAACGTAGGTATGTTATGGATGTCAAAAGTTACCTTTATGGTTTTTGATTTCTATGTGTAGTTCATAAACCATATGACTTCATGAGGTGTGTTAAAGAGCATATGTTTTTTATGTATTTAAGGACTAATGGTTTAATTCTTTATATTATAACCCTTAATGGGATCTTTAGGATCATCCCATGTTTTTTTAAATGTTTTTTATATGATCTAACACAGGTTAAGAGAATGAAATAATTTGTTAATATTTATATCATGATAAAAATTCTCAGTTTCTTTTATGTTTTTTATGAAAAAATTGATATTGAGTAGAAGTGTATACTTCGTAATATATGGGTTGTAATGTTATATAAATGGCCTAATTCTCAAAAATTTAAAACCTAAAATGATACTCAATGTGAATTATTAATTTAATTCAAGAATATGTAATATTTATAGTTGGCGCCTTATAGATGGTATTAGTGGTCTATTCAGATAATGTTATGAGTTAGGATACTATTAAATTAAAATCCATAAATAAATTTATGGTAAGATTGAAATGATATAGAATTTACAGATTACCATGTTGCTTCACCTAATATATTTTTCCTTTAGAAAGATTTTCCATAGAGGAAATAGAGATGCTATGAAGAGATGAAAACAAGAGGAAAATAACGATCCAAATTAGAAACCTAAGATGGTCAGAATCGTAACTGAGTAGTTTGTTGCAGTGATGGAACAATTGACTCAGTGTATAAATGGTGGTGGTATCCATGCATGAGATCATCCAAATCAACCATTGAGTAACATTTTAGTAGTGGATCATTTTGTGAGTCAACATCCCCCATCATTCAGAGGATCATATGACCCAGTGCTATCTGAAGGGTGGATTAATGAATGGGAGAGGATTGTTGATTTCATAGAGTGTTCATAACATCAAATGTTTAGTTATTATGTTTATCATTTATAAGGTGAAGCTGATATGTTGTGGTCGATAGTGAAAAATATCAGGGATAGTGAAGAGACTGATGCTCTCAATTGGGCTGAATTATAAGGTAATTTTCTTGAGAAATATTTTCATAAGTTGGTTCATCTAATAATGGAAAAAAATTATTGGAATTGAGATAGGAGGATGACTCAGTGGATACTTATGAAACAAAATTGACTGGACTGGAATAGTTTGCTTCACATTTCAATCGAGATCTTGGTAGAAAATCAATTTTTTTAATTAGGATTAAAGCCACATTATCAAAGGGAATAATCTTCTCATGAGTTCAAAAGTTATGAAAAACTTTTCGATATGCAGAGAAGGATGAAATGAAGTTTGCTAATGATTAGGTGTTCTATAAAAAATTAACAGAAAAGTAAGTCAAGGTGGTAGACAAAAGGGAAGAATTCTTCAAAAAGTATGATGGTAAGATACTTATGTTTACAGTTTGTGAAAATTGTGATAAAAATAATAATAGGGAATGTCTTTTGATTTCTGGTAAGTGCTCAAGATGTGGTAAAATGGGACATAAGGCACGTAACTGCATAGAAAAATATTAGGGTAATTATAATACAATATCTTATTTATAGTCAATAAACTATTTTCTGTGCAATGAAAAGGGTTATTATGAAAATGAGTGTCCATTGAAGAACACAATTGAGGGATAGAATCCGTAAAAAAAGAATAATGGTGTGGTGAATTCATTTCAAACTATTTCAGCATTTGTTGGGCCATCGAATGAGGTATTATCGGGTACATTGATTGTTCATTCTGATTATGCCAATGTGTTATTCGATTCATGGTATTCACATTCATTCATTTCTAAGAAATTATCTATAAAATTTGGAATTCCATCACAATATATGAATCCTGATCTTATGGTAATAAAACTAGGAAGAAATGATAAGATAAGAAGAAATTGTAAGGACCTTTCTATACTTGTGTGAAAAAAATATAACTACAAACCTTATTTTTTTCTATAGTAGATTTTGATTTTATTCTTGTAATGGATTGGCTTTCCGTTGGTCCTGATAATGTTGACTGTATATCAAAAAAGGTTTATTTTCAGAAAGTATTTTAGTATATGTACAAGAATAGACCATTACTTTTGGAAACATATCAATAAGTTAAGAAACTAATAAAAGATGGAATTGAATGTTACCAAGAACATATTATTGAACATAAATGAACTATTTAGAATAATGATTATATAGTGGTAAATGAGTGTCTTGATGTTTTTCTAGAATAGTTTCCTAGTATAATACCTGATTGTGAAGATGAATTTACTATTTACATAGTTCTTGATTTTAATCTAATAACAAAGTTATTAGATAATGGTTTCATTCGACCTAGAAAATTACCATGGGTGGTCATATCTTGTTTGATACAAGGAATGACAGTTCAATGAGACTTTTCATTGATTATAGATCATTGAATAATATCACTATTATGAACAAGTATACTTTTCCTCATATCGATGATTTGATTGATGAGCTCTAGGGACCTCAATATTTTTCAAAGACTGACTTGAGGTAGGAGTACCATTTGTTGGAAGTAAAGGAAGATGTCATTTCAAAGACCTTATTTCATTCTAGATATGTTTATTAAGAATTTGTAGTTATGAATTTGGGGTTAAAAAAAGCACCTATAGTATTCATGGATCTTGTGAATAGAATTTTCTGAGAGTTCGTAGATAAGATTTTTGTTTTGTTTATTGATTATATTTTGGATTATTTCAAAAGTAAATTGGATCATGAAAGCCACTTAAGGGTTTTCTTTCAAACCATAAATGAACAAAACTATATGGTAAATTCAGAAAGTGTTTGTTTTGGTTACAAAAAAATTACATTCCTTAGTCGAATTGTTTCAAAACAAAGGAATAATTTTTGATCCTACCAAAACAAAAGATGTTAAAGAATGTCCTAGCCCCACAGTTAAAAATTAGTTCCATAGTTATCTTGGTTTATTAGGTTATTACCAAAGGCTTGTTGAAACTTTTTCACTGTTATCTACCCACTGACTATATTAACTCAGAAAGGTGGTAAGTTCATTTGGACAGGAGAATGTTATTATTTATTTTTGGAATTGAAAAAAGGTTGTTTAATGATCCAGTTGTTGAATTACCTTCCATAGATGGAGAATTCTTTATATACAACGATGCTTCATTGAAATAACACGGATGTGTCCTTATAAAGAATGATCATGTAATTTCATATGCTTCACATCAGTTGACACCTCATGAGGTAAATTACAATACACATTATGTGGAATTACCTGCTGTTGGTTTTTCATAAAAAAATTTGAGGCATTATCTGTATGAATTTAAATTTTAAATATATAACGACCACAAAATGTTAAATTATATATTCACTCAGAAAGAATTTAACATGAGATATAAGAGATGGATAATGTTAATCAACTATTATTATTTCATGATTCATTTCCATATGAGAAAGGAAAATAATGTGGATGATATATTGAGTCAAAAAAGTAATGTTACATTAAAAATATTAAATTTAGAATAGGATACACTAATTAACGATTTTATGAACATTGGAAAAGAAGTTATAGGTTCAACAGATTCCGCTATTTTGTTTCTAGTGTCCAATAAATGTTCTCTAGAAGATAAAATCAGGAAAATACTTAAGGTAGACAGTGAGTTGAAGAAAATTGTATTGTTGGTTCAAAAGGGTATGCTACCTAAATTTAACATTGATAAATACTGTCTTTTGTTTTGGTAAGAGTTATGTGTGCATTATAATTCATAGTTAAAGAATGTGTTATTATGTGGGGCTCATAGTTCTATGTTTCCAGTTCATCCTGGAAGTACTAAGATGTATTGAGATTATAAGATGTATTACTGGTGGGATAGAATGAAAATAGATATTTCTAACTTTACTATGTAGTTTTTGAATTTTCAATAGCTTAAAGTAGAGGAGAAGTTACATAAAGGGATGGTTCATCCTTTACCATTGCCATAGTGGAAATGGTAAAATATATACATGGACATTGTTGTGGGATTACCAAAACATATTCATGTAATAATGCAATCAGGTTTATTTTTGATCAGTTGACTACATCATCTCATTTCTTTCATATTCAAGACACATTATCTCTAGATAAACTTTCTCAGTTGTATGTTAACGAGATAGTAAGGTTGCAAGGATTTCCCCACTCTATTGTATCTGATTGCGATCATAGGTTTACATATATATTTTGTAATGTCCTTAAAAATTTATTGGGTACTGAATAATTTTTAGTACCACTTTTCATCCTTAATCAGATAGGTAATTCAAAAGAAGAATTCAGAAATTGGATGATATTCTACATGCTTGCTGAATGGATTACCAGGGAAGTTGGGACCAACATATTTATTTGGTTTAATTTTCTTATAATAACAGTTTTAATTCAAATATATTGATGGATCTGTTTGATTCATTATATGGGAAGCGGTGTCAAACACAACCTTTTTTGGATAAAGTAGTTGAAAGATTGTTTATGGGACGAGAATTGGTAGAAGATATAGTAGAAAATGTTTATTAGATTTAGAAGCACATGAGAATAGCTTAGTGTAGGCATTAAAGTTATGCAGATAACTAAAGGAAAGATAATTCTTTTAAGGTATGCGATCATTTATTTCACAAATTTTCTCTATAGGAAAATGTGATGCATTTTTTAATAAGGGAAATATGAGTATGTGATTCATTGGACCCAATAAAATCATGGGTAATGATGGATCAGTTTCATACATAGTGGATTTACCTTCATGTTTTCTCTAGTAAACAATGTTTTTTACGTTTTAATATTGAGAAAGAATATGCTAGACCATCTCATATATTGATTCAATAGGTAGTTCAGCTAGAAGAGAATATTTCTTTAGAGGAACAACCAGTCATGATTCTTTTCTGTAGAAAGCAAGTGTTATGGAATAAGATAATCCATCAGGTAAAAGTATTGAGGGAAAACCATATTGATGAAGAGGAAACGTGGGAATATATAATAATTCTATGAGGGTTAACTACCCCAATTTATTTTATATCTGGAGAGAATTGCGGGTTGAGAATTCCAAAAAAGGGTAAAAGGGTGTTACATCATAGGTAAATAAAAATTTGAAATTTTCATATTTATTAATATTTGTGAATTAAATATTAATTTTACCTTAAATGGAATGCCATGTTCGATGGAGTACTCGACATTCAATAATGGGTTTCTCCTAAATCTCATATTTCACACAAGGCTGAGTCATACTGAAAAACACGAATATAATATTATTTTATATGGTATTTAATTCCAAGCCATTGTATTGGCAGGAATAAACGTAACTAACTACAATATGACTATAAATGTATGTAAAATTCTTATATATCTATCCAATAAAATATTGAGGCTTAAAATGTGAATTAATCCAATTTTAAGCATAAATACTCTAATATTATTATATGGTTGTTTCACAACCTCTTGATGGAGAACCCTTTTTAAATATTGTTTTTAACACTTTTATATGTTGTATTTGATTAAATAATATTCTTATTTAGAAGCAGGTTATCAAAATTTACTTTGGGTAAATTTTGGTGTTTCTATGATAACGTTCTTTTTTTTTTGTGAATAATGAAATATAATGAATTTTAAATCAAAAATGAATTTTAATCTAATTTATTTATATGATTAGAATACTTGTTTAATTGTTTTAAAAGGGTAATTAGATTATATTTTTATCATTTAATCCAATTTTGGTCAATAGAATTTATTTCACTATTTAATTAGACATTAACACATCTTAATCTCATGATGGTTATTATTCATTAAAACAAACAGTTTGGTTTTGACATCGTGAATTATATTTTAATTTGTTTTTGTAACATCTGTGTTTTTAATTTTAAAAAATCAATTCCACATTTGGAATCAATAAATCAAAATTATGTGAATAGATAAATTTTATTTTTAGACATTATTAATAGTAATTTCAGTAAATATTTTATTTAACATGGTTAATGGGTAAATCTGGTAAATAAGGGTAAACAATAATATTATAATAATATTAAATTATGCTAACACATGTATTTACCATATTGGATGATACATGTCTGACCATGGGAATCCTTGGGTAAACTACAGAACCCCATGGAGCCACTTGTATGGAAAAAATTACATTTTATGAAAAAAAAATTTAAAGTTATGTAAAATTTAACATAAACAAATATCTTTTACTAAAATAATTTTTATATGGGGTTATATAAGTGATATTTTTTACTATAAATATATATTATAAACCTAAAAATATTTCCTATACCCTGATATTTTATTTATATTTTTAGACATTAAATAAATATATTTAATTATGACAAAATTGTGATGTAGTAATTACTTCATTAATAAAGGATTCAAAAAAAATTTATTATAAATATTAAAATAAATTTATTTGGAAAATTTTATGCCATACAAGAATATTAGGGAAAATAAATACATATTATATTTAAAATAATGATGGTTTTTTAAAGAATCATGTAGTTATAGATTTTTTAAATGTCTCCATATGTATAGTTTATAAATTGAAATAAAGGAGTTTTTTTAAAAAATATTTTATTAAATGATAAAATAATATTAAAAAACCATGAATCAGCCAAATGAAATATATTATGTTAAAAATTTCATTATTTTTTTTAAAGGTTGGGGATGAAGTCTCAATTTGTTTTTAAAGAAAAGGCTTTTTTAGACTGGGTAGAGGGAGACCCATTACATAGCCTAAAGGCCCAAGGCCAAGTAGCCTGAATACTTGGACTTGAAAGCCCATTTTTTGTCCCAAAGGACCCCTAAACTCCCTTTATTTTATTATTTTATAAAAACACCAGTATCTTCAATATACTAGGGTGCTTTTATGATAATTATTCGAACTAAAATTCCACACACCTCCATCTAATGGATATGTACATATTGTTTTTGTGGAAGACAAACTATTGTCTCACAAAACAACTATTGTTCAATTATCTCTTACCACCTCCCATGGTGGAAATTATGATGGAACTGTATTTATATGTGATATATATTATATTTATATTCTTTCTATTCTTATTTATTTTTTTATTTATATCACACCATTATGGATTCCTTAATAGTTAAATTTGATAATTTAATGTGAGTAAGTGCGGACTACCGCCCCCTCAGAGTGATATGACCCGTTCATGCCATAAGTTTAATGTACAAAGGTTGGTGTTAGTGAAGTTATATATGATATTATATTATAATTATAATACACCTATGCATCATTATTTTTTTCATTTCATTAAATATGAAAAAGAAATGAATGTAGCGTTTATGCGTACTTACGGATTACCATCTCCATGAACTGTGCATATGATTTCTTAACTCCATATGTTATGTAATATTATAAATATAAATATATACACTAAATATAGATGACATATTTTATATCTAAATCATTAATACCATTTTATAGATAACGGGATGTTTACCACATGGACAATTAGTATTTATAAGAAGATATTTTTGGACTCAAGTACCAAATATCGACAAAACAACCGTTATTAACTTAAATGATTATGTAATGTTTATAACAGTGTGATAAGTGATAAAAAAGTAATAATAAGCTTGAAAAAGGATCTGAACCATGTAGAAATTTACTTTTGATTATTATTTGTGAGATTACATAATGAACAAGTCTAGTCAGACACGATGTAAGGTGCTTCATCTCAATCTCCTTTCATTGGGGCATACTTTTATATATGCACGACTTTCCTTTATATGATGTATAAGCCCCGTTAACTTTTAATTTCATTCAATGGGAATCATTTCTCAATGAAAAAAATCACTAAATGTCAAAATTAATGTTTATTTTTTAATTTACAAGGTGACAATGACCATTATGACGTTCCGACCGTTATTTGATATTTGGATTTATTATCAAGCTGAAATGTTTTTAAAATGAAAATAAATACCATATGTTTGTTTTTGTATTTTTTTATTGAAAATGGGTTTTATAATGATTGATTATGTCAATTTGTTGAAATGTTATTTCTTGATTTTAATATGGAAATTTTATCGTTCCATTATTCGTGTTCATGTTTTATGTTTATGTTATGTCCTGGGAAATGTTTACATATATAGGTGGTTCTGTGATAAAACTAGGATGAGTGAAACCGAGATAGTTCTACAATGAATTGGGTAATGTGGAAGAGGTAAATGTTAATTTTTATCCTAAGAGATTTTATAAATATAGTATGATGGGTATTCCAAATGTCTCTCCCTACGTAGATTAGAAATTTGTAACGTAAGTATGTCATGGATTCAACAAGTAAAATTTATTATTTATTATTTCAATGTGTTATTAATAAATCTTATGATTTCATTAGGTGTTTTAAATAGTTTAATTTTTATATTTATTGATAGACTATTGCTTTATTTCTTTATTTTATAACTGTTACTGAGCCTTTTATGCCCATCAAATGATTTTCAAATGTTTTTCACATGGTATAAGGCATGGTAAGCGAAAGAAAGAATTAATGATGATTTATATCAAGAAATTATTTCTAGTTTTATTTTTGGAGTTATTATTTTATGAAGAAAATGATTACTAAGTATAACTTTCTACTTTATAAGTTTTGAGATGTAATGTAATGGTTATGGCCTAATTCTCTAAAACTCTAAACCTGAAATGATAATCAATGTAAATAATAAAATTAATTACAGATTATGTAATATTAAAGGGTGGGGACTTATAAGTAGACCAACTCCCAACATGATGTGGGGCTACATATCATTTACGTGAATGCAGTGTCGATACAAATTAATTCTTGCAATGACCTAGAGGAAATACTCAACAGAAATGTGGAAGAATACAAAACCTATATCATGATCAATACTCTATTGGATTATAAATAGATATGATATTCCTATGAACTAGCCTACCATAATGCTAAAACACCCCATTGCTTTTTTTTCATGTCATTAATCAGGAACTTCCCCATGTGAACCCTTAAAACAATACATCCTAACACTAGACAAACCATATCCCTATCATAAAAACATACCACCATGGATCTTATTTTTGGATTCCCTGAGGATCTTCTCAATTATGAGGTCATGGTTCAATCTCTTAAAAATGTCTTTCATCTTGAAAATATTCACCTTTGATCATATGGTGAAAAAATACAAACATAAAAATGTGTTGCAGCCATAAACTAATTACCATTCATTATCAGTGTAAAACGCTAATGTCTATTGAAGTAATTAGAATAATCCATCATAAAAAATATACATGCTACAGGTGAATAAACTCTCAAGTACATACTTCCCTCAATTATTGTTGTAAATTAATCATTAAAGATTGTTTTTATGCCCGCTAAGAAAATTCATAGATGACATCCAGCATGGCTGATGACATCTAACCAATGTTTAGAAGAATATAAAATAATATAGGTAGTGATAATAAACCTCTAATTTATTTTTGTCTCAAAATTATCCATGAATGATGACATGGATTCCATCCATGAATCCACAGCATGTGGACTATCAATCATTGAGAATTTGGGATGATTCTGCTATATGAATTCCCACACCAACTCTAATATAGTAGGGGTGAGACATTGATCTCCCCATACAAACATCATGAAATATTAAATGATACCTCGAAATGGAGAATAAACACAAAATGTAAGATCCTTATGAGGATACTTATGTATAACTATAAGAGGGAACACTAGTGAACTGGTCCCACCAACTCAAGTGCAAGGTCATTACCACCATCAGGGAATGTGACTCGAGGGAGTTATAGAAGCCTAACTCTATAATTTACAAATTAACACCAGAGATAATATATAATAGAAAATAGGAATTAATAAAATTCAGAAATTATTGGTACTTATAATTCAAAAAAAATGAGTCACACCTATCTACCTACTTCTGAATCTATGTCTAAGTGATAAGAAGATACAAATATATTTCTAGAGACACATCCTACTACCAACAACTATAATATGGTAAGGTCCATATTTGTATATAACATAGATGATATTCTAATATATGGAATTCTAATTTCTTGATATATAAGAAAAACATCTATTCATTTTAATAAGAATCTCTGTTTATTAGTAACTGTTTTATGTACACTTCAATTTATCATGCTATTACTTATTTATATGGGTATTCATATATCGCAGAACAGTTAGATCTATCACCATTAACAATTTATAAAATGACATAACCTTTATTATTTACCATTTGAGTATGAAATACCATTGAACTAACCTTTGCATCCTGTATCATGATGTAACTATAAAAATATAATTCTTTAATAGTATAAATTTACATTCCCAATTTATAGATTTACATAATTCATATTTTCAAATTTTCATTAATCAATCAAATCAACTAATATTTTAGCATGTAGAACTGATGGATATTTTCTCAACCAATAAATAATTGCTTAATTGAGGTTTAATCATCAATATATGGGGGAAATACCATTTATATTGATTTAGTTACTTTAATTAATCCAATTATGTCATCCTTGGATGAAATGTTAGTACATTTTAACTTATAACTGTCAGGGAACTCAAAAAAATGACATATAATATTGGAAATGCATGTAGTAATATATAATGGTATGGCATAATGCTTGTAATTTAAATCCTTAAGTGCTTAATATGATGTTAGAGAAGATACCTCCCTATCATATATAAAAAATGAAAAGAGAACCCCTAATAATAATATCAACAATAAACATAATGTCAATAAAATTGTGTATCATCCAATGGTGAAATAAATGTATTAATAATAGGCACAAACTATAACAGAAATAACTTATCCCATGAATATTTTTCTTCCCTAAATGTGGGTAATCTAGTGATAGAAATAAGATAAATAAAAATTAATGATACCTATATGTCTCGTATCTAATACCCAATCAATAATATTTAATCAAATGATCATATGATATTATATTGTAGAGTCCCAACCCAGGAGACACTATGTGGTGGCCCAACATGGTTGGTGAAATTTCATTAAGCCCCCTGCCATGTCTGTTAGAGGTTTTAAATTGGAGGCATGTTATTAGGGTCTATATAGGGGTGACTATTCTCTTGTGAATTAGAGTATAGACAAATGTTAATTTATATATGGAAATAAGAGAAAACAATTATAAATGTACAAAAATCATCATGATAATAAATAATAAAATATAAAAAAGGTTGAAGATGAATCATTAATAGATACAACATGATTATGATAAATTAATGTAGATATATTAAATGAGGTATAGATGATATTGTGGGAACATGAATATACCACAATCAATAACAAAATTCCAAAAAAAAGTTTCCTCTACAAGAATCACGATCATAGGCTCGGTCCTCTAATCCAGCACCCCATTCTAGAATAGAAAATCATTCATCGTAAGGTTGAAACTTCCATTTATCTATACCAGAAATCAACAATTCCGATTAGGTTCTATGGCCCTCTCGATCTGGGTTTGAGATACACTTAGTCTTCTACTATGAACTTTGTCTCAAAAAAACAATAATGTTCATATATAATGAGTACTGCGCCAATAATAATAAATTCAAGAAAATAAATAAATAAATACATTAGATCATGGTCCATATGAATACCCAAACAACACTACCTACTTTGACCTAGGTTAGATATCTATTTTTGTAATTCAACCAATATAGATATAATAGGAGTGTAATAAATGGTTCATCAAAAAACATGTATCAATATTGTAATGAGCTCAAACATGAAATTTGGCATGGAGGTCATGACATTTAATTTAATGATTTATCGTTATTGAGTTTATATAGAAGACATCCATAAAATATTAATAGGTAATATCTTGGGCTAATCCAAGTTGTACCATATCGAGGGATCTGAGTGTATCACCAAGATCACATTAAGTAAAAAACACCATAAAATCTATATAAGGTGATCCATAGATTGAATCATAAATGTCCCAACCTACATGGTGTGATGATAATTACCATTGATCCCATCTATTGCATCTGACATTGGGTACCATGTTTCACTATTGTCCCAGAATAACGCTCTTTCTAACTAGCCCATCCATTGGGACACCCTAGGGACCCTATATCGATCAACGAGATGTAGAAATCTTCATGTTGTGATCATCCAAGGTATACCATGTTTCACTCATATAATATTTTCAATCCACCAACACATACTAATTATAAATATTGATGAGATTGTCCATGGAGATCCACAAATGGAATCCTAAGTATTTTTCTTGGCATGAAAGGAAGGTTCTTTTAATCTATCATGATATCATATCATTTACCATGGAATTAGAATCATAGTTATTTAATGAATATTTCTAGATGATTAGATTAAAATAATTTATGCTATGACATAAATTAATACTCCAAACTCATGACCATTAATTTTCTTAGAATAATTAAAATTCAATTTACTCATTACAAGCGAAATAGACACCTCAATGTTTGTTTCAAAATTTATGGAAATATGGAATTTAGGATTTATGGAAGGTCGCACTCGTGGGGGTGGATCACATCAAGTTGATCAACCAGAAATATTAATTTTATGTTATGTAGGAATTTATAAGTAACAAGAAGCCATTTAATTTAATTTATCAAAAATAATATACGTCACTCTAGAGAGTCATGTGTATGGTAGAATAACACATAACATATATTCTAAATGACTTAATGGAATGTAACATTACCATTCCCATTTTCCTTATATCACTATACTCATCTAGGAATAAGGACTTAATAAAGATAGATTTGGAGGAATCAGAAGAACATAATAATTTCCTATGAATATGTCTTATGATATAGCACCTGAATAGTTTGAAATTTGTAAAGACAAAAAAACAGAAGCCAGAATCTTAGTGAGAAGAATGTTTCATATCCAATACACCCACTTATGGATAAAATATAGTAAAATTGTTAGAATAATCTAAAATCATAGTGATATCAGTAATGCTTCTCCTGGAATTTTGTCAACATCAAACAAGTGTGAGGGGTAATGGTTTATGTTTTACAAAATTAATTGAAAAAATAGAAATATACCTCTTTATTAAGAGCTCACATGGTTTGGACGTATGGTTAGTGAATCTGTGCACCAACCATGTGACCGTCACTACCCAAGGAACCCCCTCGCAGGTGCTTAACACAAAGATTTTCTAACACTGAAATACATATGAAAAACAACTTTATAAAAAATAATGCACCAGATACATGTATTTGCATATAGTGAATCATGGGGAGGGAAAATCGTACGCCCCGTGTTGTGTAGTGAGTTTCTCGCTTGGTTGTGTCACATAGTTAGATATAATTGAACAATAACTATGAAGCTCAATTTACTCTATAATTTTCTATAGCTCTAGGTTTTTAGTGAGCCCCAGAGTCTCTCTAACCATTACTTAGTACTTAGGGAACATTTTTATCATAAAATTATTTGTTTTTAACAGTAACATATGTGTTCATACCACTCTGAAAAGATGGTTTGTTCTATAGGCCTCTTCAAAATGACACATCATTTAACAAAAAGTTCCCCCCACGATAGAATTTTTATATTTGATCCATCATTTTATGTGGAAATCATGAAGTCCATCATATAATAACCCCATTTTTTAAAATATAAAATTATGTTCGATAATGTATGTTAAAAACATTGAACCCAAAAAACCATGATTATTTTTAAATGACCATTGTAACATAGGTATTATATTTACGAGAATTTATATGATTCACTAAATTTTGATATATATATATATATTCAACTCAGTATAAATGTTTTCATACATTATTAATAAATAATAAATCAATTTTTTTTAATGACTTCTTATCTTTAATATATATTTTCTTCATAATGATTTTTATATGATTTTATAAAAAATATATAAAATTATTTTATTGAAAATAGAAAAAAATTATTTGATGAAATTAAATTTCATTTTCGATTTCATTATATCACGAATTTCTTGGGGTGTACTTTTTGTATTTTTTGAAAAAACATGATTTTTAAGTGAATAGTGATAAATAAATTTTTTTTGTAAAACCGTCCGTTCAATTGATAAATTAAATAATAAAAAATTATGATTATAATTTTAATTTTAAAAAATTTACCATATGTATTATTATTTATAATTAATATAATGAATTTCATTTAAATATTTTCAATACCATATTTTTTTAAAATTTTATGTATAAGAATAAGGATAAATTTTTAGGTACGATTTTTATAATACAAGAGGATAATCTATTATAATTAATAAAAATAAACCCTGTAAAGGAATTCTTTGAATAATAATTTTATATTATTATTCTATCATTGTAAATTAAATTTCATATGATGGTAATTACTAATTTTCGAGTAAAATTAACTTAATCCTCTCCTCGAAAAAATGATTTTTCAGAAAACCATTTTCCATCGCACTTATGGGATTTATATGAAATAGAATTATTACAAAACATAAAATTGAGTTTAATAAAATGGATTACATAATTTTAGTACTTATAATAAGTATTTTGAACTAAGGTCAACTATGGTTTTGAACAATATGAATTGTAAATGTAGTAAATATTTTCTATGAGTTAAGGGGAAATAATGGGTTACATCAGGGTAAAAATAATTTGAAAAGGAGTCCAAATAAATTAACGCCAAGTATATGAATATTTATAGTTTATTTCCAATATAACAAGGATTAATATTTTTTTTGTTACTTTATAAATTATGAGGTAATTATTTTAATAAAAAATAATTTTTTGATACATTAAAACATAAATTATAGATATGTTAATATAGGGATTTAATCAAGAATGAATTTTTCTTAATTAAATATTTATTGAAATATAATATATTTAAATTAAATAGTTTTTTAAATTGTATATATTAAAAATAATTTAAAATATAAATATTATGAAGTAACATGTAATACTTATAAGGGTTATTAATCTATTATGGTTGAAAAAAACCTTATTTCTCATTAAATATAGTTTTTTATTTTAAATTTTAAAATAATAATATTTAAAAAATTATTTGGATAAAATAAATAAAAAAATTTGGATTCATAATGAATAAATTATCCAACAGTTATTTCTTCAAAATTTAATGATACATTTGATTGTTTTGATAAATATAAAATATGGTAGAAATAAATTGTGTGTGTTAGGAAATAACAATGACCCCAAATTATTCTAATAAATGATATAATGTGTATCTAAGAACAAAAATATGTTATCACTTTAAAAGAATATTTTATTCTTTTTATTTTATTAATTTTATACGGACATTATGAATCTTTAAAAAAATTTATTATATTTTAAGGTATAGAAATTAATTATTTATAAACCAAACTCACTTTCACATCCCGAAGGGTAATATTTTAATGTTTTAATCTCATCTACATATAATATAATTAAAATGACTACACATTCTCTCAATATATTGGGAAATCCAAGAATATATATATATTTTTTATTTTATTATATAGAGTCCAAAACTTCTGTACGAGAAATAATAATGAACTCCCCTATAAGTTCCTATGTAAACCCACCAAATAAAAAATTAATCCTCACTAAAGATATTGGATAATGTTTTTACTCTAACCTATCCCCTCTATATTCAGCCCATGCTACCACTAATAACTCAATAAGGAAATCCAATTCTTTTAGAATAATCCATTCAATTTAACTTTCCTTCTACTCTTCTTATCAATTCAAGAACTATCTCCAAAATTATCTATTTATATAAAAATTTGTTATATTTTCAAGAAAATTTAACCATCACTTAACTTTAAAGATAATTTAATTTGAATGAGTTATTATTTATCCCCTCTCATTTTAAATTTTACTAAGTTATTACTAATCTGAAATTTTGTAAGGGATCCCATATTACCCCTCTTTATTAAAGAATATATGTTTTTTTGTGGCTCATAATTTCCATTTTACATTGATTGGGAATGTTATAAATTTACCCTCTTACATCCATTATGATATCCATGCGAGGAGTTACCATTTTTAGTCTCATTAATCCATCCCATGATTCATTATAATACCCTTTTTATGCTTACGAAATCATATTATGATTCTACAATTCCATGTTATTATTGAGGATACCTCCATCTATTATGAATATTAATTGCCAAATTTTATTGTTGTATGATGTTATTTCATATCCCTCAAACTCTCCTATTATATTACTATGTGAATATAGACCATGTTCCCTCTAATTGAATAATTTTATGAATATTTAGGAATAGTCGTCACATTTTCAAAATGTCCTCTTCTCATTCCATTATGAAATAAAACGGTTGTTCTCATTTTCGGTTCACCGCCTCTACAATCAACATTCATTTAATTCATAAATTATTTCATGGATAGATTTAATAACTTTTTATAGATAAAAATTATTTAAATTAGAATAATATATATATATATATAATGGAACTGATAAATTTCCACATTGTAAAATAAAACCAATTTAGTTTTCCATCATTGATAAATGACCTTAGTGATATGTATATACCATGATAATAATTATACTCTATACAAAATAAGAATTATAATAATCTTTTTCATTTTGAGGAATTTTAATCTATATGTTTAACATGAAAAATAGGTAATCATGTCTATTTTTTTATAGAATAAAACCATGTGAACTCTGATAATTACGTAAAACTAATTTGGTATGGGACGCTTTCAATGAATGGACATGGGATAATGAATATAGGATCGATATATCAAATAAATGACACTAAACTAACTTAGAACCTTAATGATAAATATAATATATTTTAATTAATCTCTAAATTATGTATTTAACAAATCTAAATTGATAATTAATAGTGTTATGTGATGGTGAATATAGAATCTGATCCCAAGCTAAGTATACTCTTTGAACCACCTTGATTTTATTAAGCTATATATATTTTATCTCTAACAAAATTTAACTCTATATTGAAGATTATATAATAATTCTATGTTCAGTATATATGTGTCTTACAAATGTCTATATCTTACTCTCCCATTCATTGTTGGGGTTATACAGGCCTTGTGTTCATTTATTAATACCTTCGTTAAAATTATACCTAATTAAATTGAAATTTTCTATCCATTTATTATTTCATGTAACTATAATATAGATAATTTTTGACACCCCAAGATTTCAAAGTGTGTTATTTCTTCAAAATAATTCAATCACTTTCATTACACGCAACACCGAGTTCAAGAAAACGATGACTTACCAAATAAGCTGTTCAAAAGAGTTTATGAATATTATTAAATAAATTTTAAACATTATATAATCCTTATATTTTTAGAAACCATATTATAAGTTTCTTAGAAATAATGTAAGAACAAATTCCTTTTTTTCAGATAAAAGAAGTATTTCTCTAAAATGCACTTTTACCAACATTAATAGTGAAACCTTTTTAAATAAAATATTTTAAAAATTTATATATTCAATTTGACTAAATAAATTTATCCTTTAGAGTGGGGACATCAAAAAATTTAAAATGAAACTTTCCAAGCTTCCACGGTACGCTTTCCTATGAAAAATATAGTAGCGTGTCTTGTACGCAACTTCGAGTTCTAACACACACCACAACAAATCACACTAGCCGTTATGAATAGTAATACCTACTTTTTGAAATTATATATATTTTCTATTTCAGAATAGACTTTATTTTTGGATTCGGAATATCTAATTCATCCTAGGGTGAAATTTTGGAATTTTTCGGATAACACTTATATTTTGATGAATAATGAAAATTACTAAATTTTAATTAAAAACAACTTTTTTAATCGAAATAATTTATATTGATAAATTATGAATTTGCGTGGTTTTAAAGTATATTTAGAATATATTTTTACCATTTAATATAATTTTTGTCATTGTACATAATTTTACAATTACACCAGACATAAACAAGTGTCAATCTTTTGATAGTTATTATCTCTTAAAAACACGCTTGTTGTTTTAACAACGGGAATTAATTTAAAGGTAATTTCATCCACATCTGTGTTTTGAATTTGGAAAAATGGATTACATATTTGGAATCAGGTTGTTCATATTGTATAAATAGGCAACTTTTATTTTTAGCCATTTAGAATAATTACTGCGGTAAATATTTTATTTACCACGGTTAAGGGTAAATCCGGTAAATAAGGGTTAAAAAAATAATGATATAATAATACTAAATTACCCTAAAACGTGTCCTAACCTTATTGTTGTATAATTGTCATACCATGGGAATTTTGGGTCGATTTTGGGACCTCATGGAGCCACTTGTAGGTGATAGGGAAACTTTATTTTAATTAAGTTAAAATGAATATAAAAATGACAAAAGCATATATCTTTTAGAAAAACAATTTTAACATAGGGTTCTATATGTTTTATTTTCGACTATAAATATTTATTATAAATATAAGACGACTTCCTACATAATGTAATTTTATTTATAATTTTTAGTCATTATATAATTTAATTTATTTATGACACAATAATGATGCATTAATTACCATAATAGTGAAAAATTAAAATAATTGATATTAAAAATACCCAAATAAATATAATTTGAGACTTTTATTGAATTAAACTAATTTTCTAGGTTAATATGATATATTATTATTGATTTAATTAACGTTTTTCGAAGTAATCATTCTGTTATGAGTTTCATAAAAATCAACTATTGAATAGTGTCAAAATTGACATAAAAGAGTTTTTTAAAAAAAATTATATTATTAATTGATATTAAATTCTAAAAAATCCATGGTTCTTCCAAGATACTTATATCATGATAGTTGTATCATTAATGGACCACTTCTGGGTCTCTTGGATGTATATGGTAAGTTTATTAACCATATAATATAAAAATACAAAGAGACATTGTAAAAGTGAATCTAATTAACTAAGAGTTATTACTTAAACATAAGGTTAATATAATGACCCAAACCTGTATAAAATCTATTTTTTGTGTGTTTTTAGACCCATCACCACCTTAACCTTTAAATAAACAACTTTTGAGAAATTAGAAACTGAATATGAATTTATTATAAATTAATATTTCTAGGTTTTCCAAAGGTGCCCCTCACCCCTCTTATAAAAGGGCACTCCTCCTTATCATTTATTCACACCTTCAAAGCCTTTTGGGTCGGCCAAACCCCACCCAAATACTCTCTATACATCCCTAAATAAAACCTATAGGCATTAGTTTTATCAGAAATCAATCCAAAGGATCCCCTTTGATCAAATCAAAAGTAAGAACCCGAAGAAGAGGTAATGTTTTCACCACCCATTTTCAAGTTCCTTTTTTCTTCCACTTCGTCTTTCTTTGTTATTACCATTCTAAAATAATAACTCCAGTATCATATATATATTGTGATGTTATTATAAATATGGTACAACCATATTCAGTATTCTATCCACCCTTTGAATAACATGTCACCATACGTGCGTACGTACGACTTACCGTCTCCACGTCGTGGTGTAATTGTTATTCAATATATTATTATTAGGATGGGTATAATAATGATGTGTAACTCATATAAATAATAAATATAACATTATAATTATTCTGTATATATGATATAACATCCAATTATATATTATTTTAATATCAAAAGAATCATATTGTCGCTCGTGCGTACGTACGGACTACCGTCTCCACGAACGCGATGAGATTCATTCTCCATCATATCCATTCAAGTATAATTATCATTTGATGATTTAAAAATAGAATCTAAGAACTTGATATTATTTTGGATATGATTAATATACAACCTATCCCTGACAACCACAGCTTAGGTAAAAAAACATATAAAAGAAAACGAGTAAGTTAACACCTGAAGCGACGATAATACTATGATATTATGAACAAGGAAATGTTAAAAGATAATATATGATATCATATTGATGTATATAATTCTTGTATAATATAATAAAAATTATTTCCCCATTATAAAGGAGGTTAACGTACCCCCATCCAAGGAAAAGTACCAGGTAAGGTTTTATTTCACAATCTCGCCATTATCCGAGGTTGTTTATAGGTAATAATCTACTGGGATTTTTTTATCATCCACATCCATGATTCTTCAAAATATATTTCAAAACATTTTCACCATTTACAAGAATATGGGTTAAAGTCATTTATACCCTTGTTTTACATTTTATAAGAGGTTTATAAAGGAATATTTCTGTTGTTTTCCAAATAAGGTGTTTTTTAACCTTTTCGATAGGATTGAGGAAAGAATGTTTTTTTAACATATACGGCAGGTGCGGCTATTTACCACCGTTATAAAATCGTCGAAGCTTCCATTACAAGATTATAAGAATTTTTTCATAGTAAATGAATATTTTATGAATTTGTGAAAGGTACCCTTTATCATGATCATAATTTTAAATGTTTTAAAGATTTATATTTCTAAATATTTTTAATTAATGTCCATTTTTTCAAAATGTTTTTAAGGATTTATTTATATGGACATGAATTTTTTGAAATGATATTTCTTTTCAAAAGTTTCAATATTGTATGGGACACTTTGATTCAAAAATCTCTTTTAAATTACTTCCTTTATAAATGTGTGACTTATCAATAATTTCGAGAAAAGTGATATTTCTCTCAAATAGTTTGGATTTCATCTATGTCAATATCCTTCGATGGATTTTAATCTTATTTTAAGTTGATTTATTATGACACAAAACTTTTGTATTTTATTGAAGGTTTTGTGATTTTTTTTACTGTAGATGTGTTATTTTTATACCATTCATGGTTTATGGGGAAGTATTGACATTGAGTATGCTAGTTTTAATATGAATGTTTATGTTATGTTTAAACGTTTTCATATGGGAATTCATTGGACTTAGTAAGTGGCAGGTGGAGCCCGCTATATCTCATTGATGCATCAGTAGGTCTCATGAGACAAACAAGTGTCTTGGCATAAGGCCTTGACAAAATCATATTTTTTTTCTTGGCACGAGGCCTTGGCTATGTGGTTATGATAGTTTGGAATTATGCATTCCATCATTATGAAAGTGGTTATTGATATTTCATGTGATTATTCGATTAGTATAATATCAATGTGAATAAGTAAAAGTCATTATAAAATTTTATTTTTTCCATACTATGTTGAAGTATAAGTTTAAAAGGCTTTTGTTTTAGTTATACCTTGCCTTAAATGGTTATGCTTATTTATGAAAGTTTCCACTGTATTACTTACACTTACGAAGCGTTTGAGCTCACCCCTTTCTATGTTTTATTTTTACCAGGATTCAGAGAAGTATATTGTGATTGATAAGAAGGGTTAAAAATGAGAATAATGGCATTCATAAAGGATTATTTATGTTTTTTTGTAATTTATTAAGTGTAATGTAACATTCATGTATGTAATCTATTTTCCAAGACTGTTAAACTAATCGGTCCTTTGGGACTTGATTCCTTGCAATCATGCCAATGTATTAAAATAATGCACCAAATCTGGGTAACTGGGGTCGGGGCGTTATAGATGGTATGAGAGGAATTTTAGCAATATCCTTGGAAACTATATTTAGATAAACTCTAATTAGAGCACATATCCATATGATAGAATATGAGGATTAGTATAGAAGAACTTCCTAGAATTTTGGTATTGTAGAGATTTTGTGAGTTTTCCGAGCAATACATCTCTGTCTGGATACGAGGAGGTAGAGGCAGCTCTGGCACATATGTACCTAGGGGTAAAACCCGAAAACACCGCTTTGAGCTGGACTCGAACGGGAACTGGTGCACAACAACAAGCCTTGGTGCACTCTTGGTTACGACACTCCCGGGGGATATGCTTAGAATAACTCTCATTTTTTTACAAATCATTATAAAGTGATTATGATTATATACTTCCTCAAAGAAATATATTTTTATGATTATGGATTATATCCATAAATAGTTAAATTTATGTTATATGTTCTACAAGTATGGAATTATGTATTTTGATTCTTAAACTGATCTAGTTTATGACATTTTTTAGAAATGCAGGCCAATAGAAGGAATGAGAACTCCAAAAATATGCGTGATCCAAAGTTTAAGGAAAATCATATATTTCATGGTCTTAATCAGGAATTTAGAAGGGAAATAGTCTCCCATGTATTATCATCTTATGAAGAAATAGTATCATGTGTTGATAAGATAAGTAAAGAATTCTCAGAGTCATATGGATTTGAGGGGAATCCAGAGAAGGAAAGGATGGTAGTGAGAAGGATAGACAAAAGGAATAATGTAAAGAAGGATTTTCCAATATTTGATAACTGTGGGAGGAAACACCCTGGAACTTACCTGAAAGAAATGGGAGTTTGTTATAAGTGTGGAGAAAAGGGGAACAATGTAAGTGGCTGTAAGGGTAAGAAAATGGTTTCAAATGTACAATTCTTCATTTGCAAGGAGTTTGGACACTAAGCGAACCATGGCCCAGTCATCAGACTATGCTGCAAATGATTCTATTGGACAATAATCAAGTTATGATACTACCACAGATGAAGAGGAATGATTAGAGTTCTTATGTTTATTATGTCATTTGAGTGTTGTATCAACAATGTACTTATTATAATAATTATGGAGTATATAATGATTGTACTGCAGTACTATTTCAATAACGACATGAGATTGTGTGGAACAAAGAAAAGTTACTCAATAGCAGGATAATTTTTTGGAAAATATATGGTTGAGATAATGATAAACCATAATATAGTTCTGATACCGAGGTAGTGATTTTGGAATAATAGATGATTGATTTGGATAAATTATATTGGATATTCTTGACTACCTTGAAACTGATTAATGATTTTTATATTCCATCATTGTTGGGGTTTAAAACATTTTTGGATTGAAGGAGTATATCTATTATTCATTAAGGAATAAGGGATCATGAATGTAATCAATAAGGTTTTATGGTAATTCAGGATGTTGTAGTGTTTTAAAAGAATACATGATGAACGTGTTCACATGTTATTAAATGAAAAAATGATCGTTATTTTGATTACCTCCCTTATAAATTTTAGGACTGAAATATTTTGGATAGTTCTAGTTTGGATTATTTTGGATTGCCATAAAAGGAAAACCTAGAGGTCGGGCGGTAATCTGTCGCATCCGGCAAGGCCGCGAGACTTGAACCACAACCGAAGGGTGACAAGGGTGTATCACCTACCACTGATCCACGTGATGTCCTAGATTAAATAATGTATTTTTTTAAAATGATCTGGTAGGTGAATTATATATTAGTTTTTTTTAATCCTTATACGAATAGGATAAATAGAATATTTTTTTTACGTTCTATTATCTTTTAGAGTGAAAGAAGAGTTTGTAGTAGAAATTAGTTAAAGGATGGAACTCTACTTGTCAAGAATATATTTTTCTTCTTCTCTTATTCTATGAAGAAATTAATTCTTATAATTTATTTAAGGAATCCTAAAACCAAAAATGTGTTATCCTAATACCCCATGTTTTGTTGAACCGATGGTATTTCAAATCATCATATATTGATGAATTTAAGGACCTCAATTTTACAGTTGTTTGTTATTGATGACCTAAATCACTACCTATAAATATTTATGTTTTTCCTCCAATTATATGTCTCTAATTTCCACGAATGTTCTCCTAATCGAGATCGTAATTTGGTGGTGACCCTTTCATTTCTCTTTTCCTCATATTAAGACTAAATTTTAGTAACCCAATTTTTGATGTGGGTTTTCCCACAGAGATATTTTCTATTTTCAACCTTTTATTTTCGAAGAACAATTTCAAATTAAGGAGGGGAGAATGTAAAACCCCAAGATTTCATAGTGTGATATTTCTTCAAAATAATTCAATAACTTGCACTACACGCAACACCGAGTTCAAGCGCACCATGACTTACCAAATAAGTTGTTCAAAAGAGATTATGAATAATATTAACTAAATTTTAAACTTTATATATTCCTTAAAATTTTAGAATCTATATTATTATTTTCTTATAAATAATGTAAGAACAAATTCCTTTTTTTCAGATAAGAGAAGTAATTCTCAAAAATGCTCTTTTACCAACATTAATAGTGAACCCTTTTTAAATCCAATATTTTAAAATTTGATATATTAAATTTGACTAAATAAATTTATTCTTTAGAATGGGGACATAAAAAAACTTAAAATGAAACATCACAAGCTTCCACAATACGCTTTCCTTTGAAAAATACAGCAGCTTGCGTTGTACGCAACTTCGAGTTGTAAAACACACCACAACCAATCAAAATAGCTGTTATGAATAGTAATACTACTTTTTGAAATTATATATATTTTATATTTCAAAATAGACTTTATTTTTGGATTCGGAATATCGAATTCAGCCTAGGGTGAAATTTTGGAATTTTTCGGATAACACTTATATTTTTGATGAATAGTGAAAATTACTAAATTTTAATTAAAAACAACTTTTTTAATCGAAATAATTTATATTGATAAATTAGGAATTTGGGTGGTTTTAAAGTATATATAGAATATATTTTTACCATTTAATATAATATTGGTCATTTTACATAATTTTACAGTTAAACCAGAAATAAACAAATGTCAATCTTTTGATAGTTATTATCTCTTAAAAACACGCTTATTGTTTTAACAACGAGAATTAATTTTAAATTAATTTCTGCCACTTCTGTGTTTTGAATTTGGAAAAATGGATTCCATATTTTGAATCAGGATGTTCATATTGTGTAAATAGATAACTTTTATTTTTAGACATTTTGAATAATTACTACTGTAAATATTATATTTACCATGGTTAAGGGTAAATCCGGTAAATAAGGGTTAAAAAATAATATTATAATAATAAAAAATTACCCTAAAACGTGTCCTAACCTTATTGGTGTAAACATGTCCGACCATGGCCATTTTGGGTCGATTTTGGGACCTCATGGAGCCACTTTTAGGTGATAGGGACACTTTATTTTAATTAAGTTAAAATGAATTCAAAAATGACACAAGCATATATCCTTTAGAAAAACATTTTTTTTACATAGGGTTATATATGTTTTATTTTCGACTATAAATATTTATTAGAAAGATAAAACAATTTCCTACATAATGATATTTTATTTATAATTTTTAGACTTTAAAAAATTTAATTTATTTATGACACAATAATGATGCAGTAATTACCATAATATTGATAAATTAAAATAACTGATATTATAAATACCGAAATAAATATAATTTGAGAAGTTTATTGAATTAAAATAATTTTATAGGTCAATATGATATATTAGTATTTATTTAATTAACTTTTTTCTAAGTAATCATTCTGTTATGAGTTTCACAAAAATCAACTATTGAATAGTGTCAAAATTGTCATAATAGTGTTTTTTAAAATAATATTATATTATTAATTGATATTAAATTCCTAAAAATCTAAGGATCGTCCAGGAGACTTATATCATGATAGGTGTATCATTAATGAACCACTTGTGGTTTTCTTGGATGTATATGGTTAGTTTATTAACCATATAATATAAAAATACAAAGAGACATTGTAAAAGTGAAACTAATTAACTAAGAGTTAATACTTAAAGATAAGGTTAATATAATGACCCAAAACTGTATAAATTCTATTGGTTGGGTGGTTTTAGACCCATACCCACCTTAAACATTAAATAATCTACTTTTGAGTTATTATTAACCGAATATTAATTTATTATAAATTAATATTTCTAGCTTTTCCAAAGGTGCCCCTCACCCCTCTTATAAAAGGGCACCCCTCCTTCTCATTTCTTCACACCTTCAAAGCGTTTTGGTTAGTCCAACCACAGCCCAAATAATCTCTCAAATTCACTCACTACAACCTAGAGGAATTATTTTGATCATAAATCCATCCTAAAGATCCCATTTGATCAAATCAAAAGGAAGAACCCGAAGAAGAGGTAATGTTTTCACCACCCCTTTTCAAGTTCCTTTCTTCTTCCACTTCTTCTTTAATTGTTATTACAATTATAAAATAATAACTACAGTATCATATATATACTGTGATTTTATCATAAATATGGTACAATCATATTCAGTATTCTATCCACCCTTTGAATAACATGTCACCATACGTGCGTACGTACGGCTTACCGTCTCCACGTCATGGTGCAATTGTTATTCAATATATTATTATTTGGATGGGTATAATAATGATGTTTAACTCATGTAAATAATAAATATAACATGATAATTATTCTGTATATATGATATACCATCCAATTATATATTATTTTAATATCAAAAGAATGATATTGTCGCTCGTGCGTACGTACGGACTACTGTCACCACGAACGCGATGAGATTCATTCTCCATCATATCCATTCAAGTATAATTATCATTTGATGATTTAAAAATAGTATCTAAGGACATTATATCATTATGGATATGATTAAGATACCACCTATCCATGACAACCATGGCTTAGGTGACAAACCATATAAAATAAAACGAGTAAGTTAACACCTGAAACGATGATAATACTAAGATATTATTAACAAAGAAATGTTAAAAGATCATATATGATATCATATTGATGTATATGATTCTATTATAATATAATAACAATTATTTCACCATTATACAGGAGGTTATCCTACCCCCATCAAAGGAAAAGTAAATGGTATGGGTTTATTTCGCAATCTCTCCATTATCCGATTTTGTTTATATGTAATAATCTACTGGGATTTCTTTATCATCCACATCCATGTTTTTTCAAAATGTATTTCAAAACATTTTCACCATTTACAATAATATGGTTTAAAGTCATTTATACCCTTGTTTGAATTTTTATAAGATGTTTATAAAGGAATCTTTCCGTCATTTTCCAAACAAGGTGCTTTTTAACCTTTTTTACAGGATTAAGGTAAAAATGTTTTTTAACTTATACGACGAGTGAGTTTATTTACCGCCATTATAAAATCGTCGAAGCTTCCATTACAAGCTTATAAGAATATTTTCAAAGTAAGTGAATATTTTAAGAATTTGTGAAAGGTACTCTTTCTCAAGATCATAATTTTATATGTTTTAAAGATTTATATTTCTAAATCTTTTTAATTAATGTCCATGTTTTTAAAATGATTTGAAGGATTTATTTATATGGACATGAATGTTTTGAAATGATATTTTATTCAAATGTTTCAAAGTTATATAGGACACTTTGATTCAATAATTTCTTTTAAATTACTTCCTTTATAAATGTCTGACTTTTCAATAATTTCGAGAAAAGAGATATTTCTCTCAAATAGTTTGGATTTCATCTATGTCAATATCCTTTGATGGATTTTAAGCTTATTTGAAGTTGATTTATTATGATACAAAACTTTTGTATTGTATTGAAGGTTTTGTGCTTGGTTTTGTTGTGGATGTGTTGTTTTTATACCATTCATGTTTTATGGAGAATGTATTGACATTGAGTATGCTAGTTTTAATATGAATGTTTATGTTATGTTTAAACAATTTCATATAGGAATGCATTGGACTTAGTAAGTGACGGGTGGAGCCCGCTATAGATCCTCGATGCATCAGTAGGTCTCATGAGACAAACTAGTGTCTTGGAACAAGGCCTTGAAAAAATCTTATTTGTAGACTTGGCAAGAGGCCTTGGCTATGTGGTTATGATAGTCTGGCATTATGCATTCCATCATTATGAAAGTGTTTATTGATATTGCATGTGATTATTCGATTAGTAGAATATTCATGTGAATAAGTAAATGGAATTATTTAATTTTATTTTTTCCATACTATGTTGAAGTTCAATTTTAGAAGACTTTTGTTTTAGTTATACATTTCCTTAAATGTTTATGCTTATTTATGAAAGTTTCCGCTATATTGCTTACCATTACGGAGCTTTTGAGATCACCGCTTTCTTTGTTTTATTTTTCCTAGGATTCCAAGAAGTATATTGTGATTGATAAGAAGGGTTAAGACAAGGGAATAATGGAATTCATAAAAATATTATTTATGTTGTTTTGTATGTTATGAAGTGTAATGTAACATTTATGTATGTAATCTATTTTCCAAGACTGCTAAACTAATCGGTCCTTTGGGACATGATTCCTTGTAATCATGCCAATGTATTAAAATAATGCACCTACTCTGGGTAACTGTGGTCGGGGCGTTACCGAAGTTATCGCTTACTGATTTCATAAAATAATTAATATTTTTGGGTTGTCATTTATTTCTACCTCTATTTTAATGAAAATTTTGTAGTAACTCTTTCATTAAAATTATTTTATTATTTATTAAAACATCATTTTAAATGTTCATTTATATAAAAAACTCTTTTATGTTACTTACAAATTTTTAAAATAATATACATATTTTATATACAGGATTATTTATTCCAATATAGTATTTTATTGTTGAATTATTAAAGAAATATCAATTGATTTTGATTTGAGTTAATATTACGTAACCAATTACTTTATATGGGTATTTGTTATTAGTTTTGTATTATTTTTTATTCCATTACATCGAACACATTTTCATGTACATGTTATGAATGGTGTTACTAGATAATTTTACAATTCTTTTTGTATTGTTTTTATCAATTAAGATTATATTAATGGGTTAGGGAATAAAACTAATACACTATTGGACACTGTGTTCCATGTTATTTTTTCATGATATTTAGCGTAAAAATATGATTATGATTTCATGTATTATGATGTTTCAACATTCCTACTATTCCATAATCATATGATGGAATATTATTTTTGTCATGCTTCCATTTGTTTATTCATGAGTATTCATTTTATGATATCATGTTATACAATTTGAATCATATGTTATTCTTTATTTTCATGATTATTCCTTTATTAGGGTTTATATCCCAAATATATTTTTATGTATTCTCCATGTTATCCTATATATTTTTTTAAGCATAATGGAGTTATATGCACGTTTTAGATTTTAAAATATTTAATTTATTATAGATAAATTTCGATGTTTTATTAACGTAATATCAAAATTATAATAAGACATTGGAACCCCTAGTTGTTTTTTATTAGAATATTATGTTAAAATATTTGTAATAATTCTTATAAGAGTCTTGGATCATAATATATAAATCCATGGAACATTCATTTGTGACTCAATATTTCCACCTGATACATTCACTTATTATTTAGATGTGGGGAAATAGATCCAGCCAAATATTTTACTCTAAAATACTAATTTTTTTATCCTTATTAAACTACCTATACTATATGATCACCTCTATAGAAATGTTCATGGATCGATATTCAACCCCATATTATCCTAGGCTTTTTTTAAAGTAGTGGATATAATGTATTTTTTCACTGATCTTTCACTAATGTTTTTTAAATCATTTTCCAAATATCATTCCTCATATGATAGAAATATTTTACCAAATATGAAATATATTATGGTTAATATATAGAGTATGAATGAGAATAATAAATATTTTACTACTAATTCAATAATAGGGATCACATGGCTATATCCATCCATGAACATTGGGAAAAAAGAGATATAATCCCCATACACTCTAGTAGTTTATGTGTAGAGATAAAATCTTTCAAGACACATACCACTTTTTTATGGACATTAGTACAAGTAATGGGGACTGTATTTGCTTCACATCATAGGCGTTGGTGTTTAATAAAGGCACTAAAAATTCTCACAAATTTTTGGTGATGAGTTATCTTATGTATTGGATAACATCTCTTAAGGAAGTACAATATTATCACCCTCCATAAAAATACTAATTTATTCAGTTTAGTGTGGGTTTGCTCAATAATCACCATCTCAGCACTATCTTGATATTGGTAACCTCTTCATCACATATTCCGGCATACTTAACATGTGAATAATTAGCCTATCCCATCATGGAAACCTCATTTATATGAGTAGTAATGATATAATATAGATGAGAACCCGACATAGGAATATTATGTCCCAATATTGTGAGGTCAAATTGTTTTGATCTCATTGTCAATTGGGATGGGGTATACTTCACATTATAAGGTGTAATAGTTCCAAACTCTGACTGATAGAATAATCCAATGATGTATTTTGAAAACATAGTTGTATATTAATTATTTCCGAGTTATCTTGAAATACATAAAAACAAAAAAAATAATTATACGGACACACATATATTGTGTTTTATATAAAAATATTGTTATAGGGTACAATACTACCATAAACTATGAATAACCTTATCCATATACCACCCACTGCAATTATCATTGTGAACCTGGATTGTAGATTTTCTCAGAAAAAAAATGTTGTCTGAGAATGTGAAGGTAATTTTGTAGGAAATAATAAATTCTTCCATATATATAGATAATGTTTATAGACCTTTATCATGACATCTAAGAAAACCATTAATGTGGATAGTGGTTATAGGTTACAAGACACACCATCTTTTTATTTTTTAAAGTATAATAATTATTATAATATAAAATTATATAATCATACACATGTATATATATTTATATATGAAAATATATGTATTTAAATAATTATATATATAGTTCATTAAAACATGGAGGAAAATTGTTAATTAAAATTTACAATACAACTTTGGATAAAATCTCATCAATGTATATTATTATTTTAATGGATATAAACCCTGTCAAGAAACATATATGTAGATCCAAATGGGAAATGATTTACCCTTATTGGTTTTTTATTATGTCCATGGTTATTGAACATGGATGTAGCATGTACCCTACTCTAATATAAATAGGGATAAAATTATCTAAATACCATGTCCATTAGCAAGTAAAATTTCACCATGTCAATGTACCATCATTTTTACCTATGGTAGTAGGAAAATATCACTATATTGAAATATTGGTTAGATGTAAAAATAAATAATAAATACATCCATCTATTTAATTATTTAATCCTTTGAACTTGGTCAGAGATGAACCAATATATAGTATTGATAGAATATCATCCAACCTATTTATAAATTCAAATATTTTCTATCCAGGTTAAAAGAAAGAAAGTATTTAATGTAATATTGAAACATAGTAATTTAATTTGATGGAAATATTGGAACAATATCATGATTTACTAATAGGAAATGTTGGATCAACCACTTGTAATTTCACATCAACATTAGACCTAAACCTACTTTCCATATAATGAAATAAAAAATCCTGGTGTTATCCTTCATTATCAAGAAAATATTTATAAGTATATCACTTTAAAAATAATGATTTTTAAATAGAAGGGGTGTTATATTAGAATTTAAATACAGGAAAATGGATGAGATTAAAAAAATATGTTTTATATGTTATAAAATGATTGTTCAATGTGTTATTTTTTCATCTTATAAGTAAATATATTATATGGTCTCAGTTATGGATAAATGTTTTCTCAAAATATGAGATTATAGATTGTATATCATTACTATACCTCCATCATCATCTTATTGAACCCATTATTCTATTCTAACAACATCTTAACTTACCTTTCCACTCTACCTACCATGATATAATAGTAAGTATTCCAAAAATACTTTGTTGGAATCATCTACTAATATCCCTTATAAGAATAACAAATTTACATATTAAATATGATTAAATATTTAATATAACAATACTACATGATCATTATTTTTACAATTCATGGATGATGGGATGATTAAATAATCCATTGATTTATTGATTGATAACCCATTTTGGGGTTCCTTAGCTAATAAGGTCATTATTCTTACAATCTCTGTGAGTTAAATCATCCATCAAGTTTACTATTATATATAGATACCATAAATTATTAACATATTCATTAGGGTATGTTTCAAATTCAAAATCCTTGGGTGAATTCTCATTGTTGATTTGGGGAATGTAGAAACTACCTTCTTAGAATTCTTATAGACCTTTAATACCTTTAGACAATGCCCTCTCAATGAATACATTTTTTCCTTATATAAATATTTTTTAAAGAATATTTATCAATTTCTTATATAGTACATAAATATGAATCAATATACTTCATTTTTATTTTCCCACATAGCCTTTCATCCACATCCAACATAGAAAAGTTTTCTAATTGGCTAGACTATGTCCTTTATTACTTATGAATTGATAGATCTCTGATTATGAGCTAATAAAAAGCATGTGGTTGAGTTTGATATAGACTATTATAAATTTCAAGGGATATATTCATTTTATAAAACATCCTAGTAGTTTTTCACAATACATTTTGGTATAAAGATGCATTGAGATTCAAGAAATTTGTTCTGAAAATCATAAAAGTTTATAAAGGCATACATTAATGAGTAAACCCATGTTTCATGATAATGAATAAATAATGTGATATAATATTAATATCATTATGAGTGGACTCTTGAAAAACCATCACAAATAATTGTTAACCTAAAATTTGATTTTGTTTCATTATTGTATTATGGGGTAGTGGAACCACATAATATTATATATACCAGAGTATGTGTGTGATCCTATATGGTGTATAGATTTATATAAAATTTCTTAATCAATCTATCCTAATAATATTTAATCTCATGATAAAATAGTGTATGGTCACACGTCATGTCACATTTTGGTTTTTATTTTCATTATTTGTTTTGGGTTATCATTATTTTTTATGGATCCTCTCTGATGTTTCTGGTGTTTTGGGTAGAAATTTTGAGTTTTGTGATGTTTATCCTTGGTTTCATGGTTTATAACCATGGTAATGGGGAAAACCTGACTATACCTATGTATATGTAACTTTTAATATAATTTTACAGTTGACTGATTTTTGTTTCTTAGTATCACAAGGTTTAGGCCAAATAGTGTTGATCCTATGTGTAATCGGATTTGTCTTGCGGTGTCCTTGGATGAATGTGCATGTGTTCAATACAGTTAGTCCAAAATCTATAGAAAGGGTGTGGATGTTTTTTCAAAATTTGATAAAACTAAAAAACACTGTTGGCATAATGTTTCACAAACCATTCGGCCAAAATGTTCAATCTTCCATTTAATCTAGTAAGGGATTCAATGTTGGTGCATCATTTTCCAAACTATGTGGCCAAACTATAGGTAGTGGCCTGTTGAATTATAATGTTCTTTTTTCCTTTTCCCCAAATTAATTTTAATGAAAAACACCTTATTATTCCACTATTTATCACGTTCAACCCTTGTATTCTATTTCTCTATTCCTCATGCCTCCCACCTTCTTCCCGACCAATTTTATGTGAATTTCATCTTGTTTTCTGGTTAATTAATCAAGGTAAAGCATTTTTCATTCATCCTATTTCATCACCTCCTATTTTCCTCTTGGTTACTCTTAGACATTATTTCCTTTATTACCATATTCATGTTTTATAGGTTATAAATAAGTGGTCATTTTTTCTTATGGTTCTCCTTGGGTGATCTTTCTTTCTTAGACCCTTGGGGTGCTGATTTGGGTTGTCAGTTTCAATGAAAATACTGTTTGAGGCGTGATTCACTTTCCATATTACCCTATAATTTTATGAACATTGGTTTCATGATGATCTTACCATGTTTTGATATTAATTAGAGACATTTTATATTTAGGATAGTTATTTGAAATGAAATCAAGTGGGTTTACCATTGAAATTGGATTGTGTGGAATTGTTTTAGGTGGCCTCTCACTCTAAGTGTTCAATAAAACACTAGGTTTGATTTTATATGTGGTATTTAGTTTTGAAATGGTGTTTTATTTTTTCATATGTGCTTAAAATGTTTCATTAAAATACTATGGTGTTTTTCCCTTATATAAATGATTTTTACTCAACTGTTACATAAGTTCTTTTTGGGAATCTACATAAACTGGTCTTATTTTGAAAAATCCCCTTGGATGAGTATCTTTTTCTAAGGATTTATAAAGGAAATGGGTGTTAATTGGAATGAAACTACGATCATTTATTTTTGGTTCAATGTAGAATGGATTATCCTTTAGGGAGATTTATATGTATTTCTTGATTGTTTTTCTTAAGTTCAAAAATTATATATATAGTGGGTTTTTTAATAGAATTTCATTGATTTCCAACTCTTTAGGAATGACATGGGAAGCTAGAATATATAGAGGAATATCTGAGAATGTTTCCAAAATAGTTTTGAATTATACTCCTAGCAGTGCTCCTTAGTATTAATTTTTTCTTATTTTTAATTATGACCCTTGTTTTGTCTAGGTAGGTTACAACCAAGTGCGATGACTATTTTATTTAATCAGGAACATTGATATGATGGATTAGGTTTTTTATATTCTTGATTGTGCCCAAATTCCCAAGGTATTACCTTATTCTCCATCACCAGTTTACCAGTGGAAGAATATTTTATTTCCTCAACAGTATCATTTCATTGGTATTGTTTTTTTCATTTCCTTATATGTAGTATGGTCTTGTTTTGTTTTCATTTGTGTTTTTTATCACCCTTTGATGTATTGTTTTCATAAATGCATTTATGAAAAATATATTGATTGATTCTTAAATACCCCTGATATTTTCATATCCCCATTATTTTAAAAATTACCCCAACATCCCCTTTATGAAAAATAACCCATTTAAAATTAAAATTAAAATAGACCATGATTTTTTATAAAAAGAGAATTTGTGTAAACATTTATTATAAATTATATTTCAAACTAGTAATAGATGAATGTTTTATTTGAATTAAACACTTATGGAATAGATTATTTGGGATCTCTTTCTATGTGTAATACAAATGCTAATACATTCTGAATAATTTACACTCGATTGTGGGTTCTATATTAGTTTTAATATATTTAGTGAGATTTTTGGTTTTGGGTTTGATGGATGACCTTTGAGGACCCATAGAGATTTTTTGGTTATCATATCTATTTTTGTTTTATTTTTGGTACATGTCTTGTTTTTTTCATTGGTTATTTAATTCACTATGGGATACTAATTTATTTGTACTCTGATTTCAGTTATTTATATTTGTAAAAATCATTCCATATATACGTCATTGATTCCCTTGGTTCTTATCGCCACCCTAGGGTAACTAGGAATGCACCTCTGGGATGTCATGGGACAACTTGGGTGACTAGTTTAGGGTCGACCTATATTTGTTCATAAAAAATGGTATCAATGCTTAGGTTATGTAGAGAACCATTATTTTAGAGAACTATTTTTCATTTGGGTTTTCAACAAAGAAGGAGTTGGATTTCCATTATTTGTTTTGTAGCTATGAGGATATATATTGCCTATACATTCTATTCCAAAATCATGGAATACCTTGTGAATTTAGGTTTTGAGTCATTAATTATTATTTTTGTTTTGTTATATTTTCATTATTTGTTAGATATGTTGATGAATATCAGTATATTTATATTTTTGTTATTATTAATAGGTTTTTGTTTATAAGGAAAATAAAATGGGTTTTAGAAAAGGGGGTTTGATGAGATCAGAATATATACATATCTATGTAGAGCCTAAAAAATGTGGTTCTAAATAAATATCAATGGAAGTGGTCTAATTGGAATATGGGCCCCAACGATATGGACATGTCACCGATTTTCACTTTTCCCCAATGAAAATTTATTATAAGTCATTCCCAGTTTAAAAAAATTCAATAAAACCATGTTTTATATATTGAAAACCAATCTATCAATTAATGATGTTTTTAATTTTAAAAATATTAAATAGATATTTAAACATTATTTTATGAAAGTTTTGGAAGATTTGTTTTTTAATAAAAAGGGGATTTTTCATATTTAACAATTTTTCCAATTAAAATAATAATTAGGATTCGTTCTATGTAAAATTAATTCTTATATATTTCAATAAAATAAGAAAGTTTTTTAAATGTAAAGGGTTGTATTTTATTACATAATTCAATGTATTTTGGTAGAATAAGATATCATAGAGTATAGTGTTTTAATATGGTTTTCAAATGTAGCATGGTGAGAGTAAGGAAAATGTTTTTGGGAATTTATTGGTCATTTGTTTATTGTTTTTTATGTTTAATTGTGATGAGTTCTTGATATTTTGTTCCTTTGTAGTAATTTTTTCGGGTTGTTTATACTTTATCCCCAATAATCTATAATGAAACCTAAAGATGAATTGTGGGTGGCTCTTCTGCCATTTTATTTCAGTCAATCACATCATGTCTTAGTTTTCTAGTTATTTCACTGCAAAAAAGAATCATGGTGGTCCTTAATAACATAAATTCAAAGAGAAATTTCCAGATTTACCCCTCATCACTTCATTAGGATGATGGAAATAGAAAAATCTGTGGAATATTTAAAACCCATCGAGGTTATCTTCTCTAGGATTTAGATTCTTGAGACACTTAAGATCAATTTTGCAACATTTATTATTTATGGTATGATTTAGATGTTTAAATAATATGTCATTTGGACCAATCCTCTCGAAAACCGAACATTTGAATTCTTCATCGATTTATTTATCTGAAATCACTTCTTAATGATGTAAATGTATTTAGAGAGATGGACATGTGATGACTTAAACAGGGTTATTGATCATTATTGAATTTATTTCATCTTTTTACCTAGTTATTGATCTCATAGATTTTATGGAGGATGATTCTTTCAATTCACAAAATATAGACAATGGGATTCATCATGACATATTGTAGAATGTGACATAATTTAGCATAACATTTTATACTAATGTGGTGAGGCACGATGTGACATCTAAAACCATGTCAGAAGGGTTACACAAGGAATAAAATCATCCAACCATCCTTTAAGGACGCCTTAGTATCATTCATCAACTTATTAAAAACATATTACACTATTGATTAATCAATTTAGTATTTTTGTTTATGAAAATACTTTGTACCCATGTTATCCAACAATGTTTCATTCCAGATGTTATATAGAAAATCCCAAGAAATTATTCTACAGTGTCACACAAAGAAAAATTTATTTTATATCCTCAATCTCAATGAAGTGCACTATGAAAACATTTGAATGCTGTTTCAAGTTGATTTTTGTCTGAGGTGTTTGATGTAAATGATTTCACATTAAAATGGTTTCATATTGCGGTGTTTTATTTTGTTTAAAATATAATTTTTTTTATATTTTAATAATATCCATTTTAATGGGAATATATTTTATAGAGTTATTAATCATGTCATTGTGGGATGAATCATGTCTCACTGTGTGCCATGTTCATTCAGTTCTTAATGAGTATGGTGTGTGATAGTTCTAGTTTGGGGGTTTGGTGTTGATTGGGAGAGCTGAATAGGCACCCAGTTTGAATCTTAAAATTGTTGGGAGTTCACCATGAACTCATGATGTTGTTAATTTGATCCCTTGTTTCTATATTTTCATTTTAAATAATTTTTTCATTGGGAATGTGTACATTTTTTATCACCTATCCTCTAAAGTCATATATCCCTAACTTTTCCATATATTTTGGTAATCATTAGTACCATTGAGTAGGCCAAAAGGCTGTGATTATGGTAAGGTGTTTCTCTTATGGTTTGGGATCTTATCATGTTTTTGTTTGTGTAGATTTGAGTGTCTTGTATATACTGGGAAGGAATATTTTGACAAAGTAGTTCTCATGTTTTTATTCAATTTATAGAATAGTATCATGTGGGTGTAATATCATTTTCCATTGACATTATAAACATGAAATGTTGAGGCTTTCTAACAGAAGAAAGTAATTTTTTTGGTGATAATTATCAGACCACCGTCTTTATTTTACTCTTATATTTTGGTTTATCTTAGTTCCTTAGCTCATATCTTGGGCTTTCTATGTTTGAGATTTAAATTTTGATATTCAGGCTATTTCTACTTAGTTTCATGGTTTTTGAGAATTTTTAATGATATACTCTGTGAGTTTCTTATTCTATGTAACTTTTTAGTTATTTTTCCTTTTTAATGGTTTGTGTTCCATACCTAGCCCATGATTGAGGTCAACAGTGTGGCACCTAGGTGTAACTATGTGTCTCTAAGGTAATCCTTGGATAATGATATGCATCAAGTTTATGGTTATAGTGATAGTAATTTTTATTTCATAACGATTACATCGTTTTAAGATAAAAATCATAGAATAGATACAAATACATAATAAAAATGTTTTAGTGTATTTAGAACATTAGTAACATACAGAAATATTAAAAAAAACATTAACTTAATTTAATTCATTGATATCTTCCATATTATTGGTCTTCTAATTGTCCTCACTACATGTAATCACCTGCGGAAATAGGTCAATGAAATTTTATCACTAGAACCATAGTTATCGGAATAATAAGGTACATGGATAAATAAAGCATGGGAGGAATAATAATCATAGTCAAATTATAAGCATATGATCATAATCAACATAATGTGGTCAATATGTGATAAATACATTTAATACGGAAATTCATTAAAATGAAACATCAGGGCATAGTGTTAAAATACCACAAATAGTTGGGAACAAATCTATCATCATGTACACATATAATATATGTTCATAATCATAACAAAATTATTTTTGAAAAATGATAGAATCATTTTCACGCATATTTTATATTTTCTCAAGAGATAAATCAAATTACCCAATGTGTTGGAGAGATATTTAATTCTGATGTCACCCATCACATCATAATATTTACATAATCTAGAAATCATTGTGTAACAATTAATATAATAATAAATACTTAACCCCTGAAAATAATTGGGTTTCATAAGAATTTAATAAATAAATATTTTTTGAATAAACATGGTCTTCCAAAATGAATATTTTAAACACTTAATTTTTTATAAGAATAATCATTCTATTATGATGAAAAAACAACTCAATATGACTCAAAGATGTTTTTTGGAAAGAAGAGTTATTTTTTAAATCATTGTATTTATCATAAAAACATGTAAAAATCATGTATATCCGTGAGAAAATGAGAGGAATTTTAAAATCAATTATAAGGAACATTATAGGAGTATTAGCACCAAATATGTTATAAAATCTAGATAATGCAATGAAAAGGTCTTGTGTTCGAGAATCATCTTCCTTAATCCTCGCCTTATTTTATCATTTTTACACATCCTTAACAATAAACATAGATTTATTAAAGAAATTATATTGAAGAAAATTATTTCCATTATATAGATAGCTATCAATTATAATAATTGTATAATAAATCTTAGTTTCGTTTTCTGAAGCTGAAGTCTTTTGGTATCATGTTTTTCCTAAAAGTTTCATGTTTCTCTTTGATTTCCCTATTTTCATTCAATTTATAGAAATGTAAATCAAACTAAATATTAGTATAATAAATGTATTTAATTATTTATATATTATATATATTTAATACTAGGAATCCATGAAGGATTCTATAGTAATAATCTTATCAATGTCTTTGTAGATCGTTAACTAACCTTTAGTAGGATGTTGTCGAAAGAATGAGAATGAGAGGTATGAAATTTATAATTCATTGAAATATGATAAATATAATTGTTTAAAATAATCCATATAATTTTAAATTAGTGAAAATTTTATATTATATTATATTATCTTGAAAATTATATGGAAAAGAGAAGGAAGAGAATAATTAAAGGGGCAGTGTTAATAAAGGCTTTCTATCTCCTTCATGTGGATTCTAATGTACAACACAATAACAACTTAGTGATTTTATTTGCATTTGGATTTCTCCAAAATGTCCCAATGTATTATATATGTCATTATATGGAGGATTTAGTAAGATCATGGGCATTTTAAAGAGTGGGATAACAGTCTCTTCAACGGAAGGTAGAGGGGTTATTTATACATGAAGAGAGGAGTATTTTTAGTACAAAATGTTGAATGAAATATTATTTCAATATTAAATCTTGTAATAGTGAATTTTTAAAAATATAAATCATATATAAACATAAAATAATGTCTTTATTACTTTTAAAAAAATTTATAATAACAATTCATTAATTTATTTAAAAGATAATTTGAAATTGAGGTAAATTTTATTTTTTATTAATCATAATTGACATTATTTTTTAGAATTTTCTATTATAATGTTTGAAAATTATATTTATTGTATTTTAATGAATTATTTTAGAAATTAAATACATCATGAACTAAAAAAATTTAGAAAGCTTAATATCATTATTACATCATGAAAATGGAAATTTATGATATAATGGTTATGTGAGAAACTATATCTTTACTATTCATCATGAAATTGATGTATTTCATAAAATTACCAAAAAATAACCATTAAAATATTTTAACTTGATGATTTAAAAAATTCTACCGAATTTATTAAAAAATTATAAATTAGTTAATGCTATATTTTATAATAAAATATTATTTTTATTATATACATTAATGTATTTTTTTAAAAAATGTGCATATATTTTATGTGATTTTTTAATTATGATATTTATTATTTGGTATTATAACATTTATATTTACTCACATTAATCATGATAAATTTTATTCTTATCAAAATTCATTATTTTGTGGTGAAATTACAACTCCAATGGGGAAGGAATTTTTCCAATGTTCACATTACTATTTCAACAGTCACATTACATCTAATAAATACTGAAAAATTTATTGGTTAATTTTTCAAATTAGTTCTTCTAATGGTTTTATATTTCCATTTTCTCTAATTTTTATTGTTTTACTATTAATTTTTTTTATATAGTATTGTAAGTGGGTGTTTTGATTTTAGTTGATTGGGGAGATCCATTTTTTTAATTTTATATTTTATATTTTATATTTGTTATGCAATTGTAATGTTTTGTATATTAATCATTCTCATTTATTACTTATGTCACATTATCTTATAATGAAAATTTTGTTTTGGTTTATTTATGTGTATAATACATTATAGTGTAGTATACCACACATTTATTTCAAGAGGAAAATATCATTTATAGACTCTATGTTGTCACATTCTTCTACACTATACTAATTTCAACCCCAAAATTCTAAAATGTATTGTTAGTTGTGAATAGATGAGGGTACTTTTGGAACATGTCATGAACTTTATCCATACATGGTTGAAGTTATGGAGGATTGGTCACTACTATTATTTTATCAAGGATCAAAAAGGGTCTAAAGAATCATCTATTAAGAATCCATTTCTTTCAAAACCATATGAATCTCTCCCATGGTCATATTTAATGGAAAACATTCCCTTCAACATCAATCTCTATATCCCTTTAGTGGTTTTCAGCATAGATAATTTTTTTACTCTGAACATATTTTATCAGCTTTTATATGGCTTGCACCTTCTCTGACATATCATTCACAAGGCCAACGTCTAATATATTTCTTTCCAAAACATTATCCCTACATGATAGAGTTCTTCACCACTTCCCATTAAAATCATAATAATGATCCATTTGTATTCAAAATTGTATTCTGCTATTATATTTTAACTCAACTAATGGAATATCTTAATCATATCCTCCTTTATATTCTATTTGGATGGATCTAATATTGTTTTTCAATATCTGAATAGTCCATAAAAATTGTCCATTAGTTTAGTGGTGATAGGCCATGCTAAGATTCTATTCAGCACTCAAAAGATGTTGAATTCTTCTCAAGATTTTAGAGGTGATCCTCTGATCATGATTATAGATTATCTAAAGTGTATCTCCATGTAGCCTCACTACATCCCTCACATTTATCCTGATAAAATTTTCAGGTGAGAAATCTTTCTAAATGGTGATAAATTGGGAGATCATGGTGATTCGATCAACCAAAATCCATATCACATTGTTTCCACCAGATGTATCCAAGATAGCAGTGACGATTTCCATTATTATATTATTTAAGTTCCTTGTGGGTTTAGTAAATAGTTTCATTATCCCTTTGGACTTCTATTATATCTTCATTGTCGTCATGTTAAACCAAATACCATGAGATATATGTCAAAATATCCTTATATGGGTTTTCCCACCATAAGTGATCTCGAAGATCACAGTATATCTTTGTAATTCATGGAAGGACAGAAAAATATGATGTATGTAAAGTATCCAATACCTCCTTTTTTATCTTATATGATGATGGAACATAATATCTCATTCAAATCAGAATCACATTAACACTATTCACATGGATCTCTTGTATTTTCTCTTGTTTTTCTTCTTTCGCCTTCATTTTTAGTTCTATATCATCCCTTTGAACCTCCATTAATTTGTCTTTGATATATTATTTTACAATAATTTAGGAATGGTAGGGTATATTAATTGTCATTATGATTTCATTATCTATCCTTTTGTTATGAAAGAAGATATAGTCTCTCTCAATCCACATCATGGATAGAGTAACTAGTTTTTTTACACTAATAAGATTAGAAACCTCATTTTTCTTTCATAGATGGTAGTTAATACTGAGATCAATTCCCTTTATTAGTTAAAACTAACATCTTTGACTCATGTTGATATATTTTTTGAATATATAATTTAGACTCTTATAATTGGTATATATGTCAGAATTTTTACTATAGAGATAGGTCCACCTAATATTAAAATAGAAGATCACATATAATAACTCTAGATCATCCATAGTGTAATTTTCACATGGATATTAAACTATTTTGAGGAAAATGATATCAGATTATAATTCATACTGAATAAACAACCCAATATTTATTTTATAATCATTGTATATTATAAAACTGACTCCACATGTTAGTAGCGTGAGTGCATATGTTATAATTGTCATCTTCTTGCGAGCTTTAAATATTTCTTCAGATTCTTCCATTCAAACATAATTTACCTCTTTATGTTTTGTAAACTATGATACCATTTTATGTAGTCATGAGAAATTTATAAAAAAAGTATCATTAGTACATAGAAAAGAAATTAAAACTACATATTTTTGTGACACATACGGGTTTGCTTCATTCCGCAATTGATTTTTTCTTTTAATGGTCTATATAAATTACATCAAATTTGTTCACATTCTCCAAAAATGAAACATTATTCCTTCCAAAGTCAAATTTTTATTCATAAAATATATTTTCTTGTTCATTAATGTTTCCATCAGAATCCCTATATGATATTATTCTTCCACCTCTCTCTTAGAGTAAATAAAAATACCATCAATAAAAACTACCAAAAATATATAAAGGTATTCTATAGAGACACTATTTATAAAATCCATGCTGATTCTAGTTGCATTAGTAAGTCCAAAATAAATCACTAAGAACAAATTGATTCCATACCTTTTATGGAAATCTATCTTAGGAATATCTTACTTATTAATCATCAGTTGATCAAATCCAAAATAAAGATCCACCATTGAGAAGTATTTATTTTATCATTGTTGATAAAACAAGTCACCAACAATTGAAAGATAATACCTGATCTTTATGGTGATCTTTTTGAGTTCCCAATAATTTATTCCCAACTTCATTTAACCATTCTTCTTTTTGAAAATGAGATCTAGCACACCCCAAGGTGATTCTCTTGTGGATAGAAACCCTATGTCTAAATACTCTTATTGATGGTTTTTTAAATATTCTAGTTTCATTGAGGGCATATTATAGGAGAATTTTGAGATAAGGGTAAATTTTTTTCATATATATATTGAAAAATCTATGTCATTATCTGGGGGATGTCCGAGTAGATCTTCAGTAAATACATCTTTGTATGCTCAAACAATGGAAATTTCTTCTTTGTTTATAACATCCATTGACTCAATATTTCAGGAAAGGTATTCTTCATCATAGTGAATCCACACCTATATAATTGAGGTATTTTTCATATGATATTCATGATCATCATTTCATTTTTATAGGATCATTGGTTGGTTTGTTATATTAATGGATATTTCATTTTATTGATAGTTAATGTGTCCTCAATATAATGAGATCAAATCCATCAAAAATATAGCATCAAATTCCACCAATCAAGTTATTATAAGATTCGCTAGAATAATACATTATCATACTCATACAAGATATGAGACCAACCCTTGGGTTTCAATTATTTCACAAAAATGTGTTTTTATATATAACTATACTTCAATGTTTTTGGGTGTCGATAAAATAGTTTTTGAAAACATGAAGCATATGAAAGAATTTGTATAACTATAATCAAATGAAATTCATTCCATTATTGAGGAAATAGTAAGTGTACCATATAAGACATTAATTTAATTTTCCACTACAATAGTATTGATGAATAATGCTTTTTGTTCCCCTAAGTATTGCATGGTTGATGATGTTGATTACCCTCAATAACCTATGGTTTAGTGCTTTCGATTAAATATTTATATTTCTCTCTACAATTGAAGAATTGACCATTGGGTGGTTAATGTATTGGTTCCATCCATTAACCCATAATGATTTCCATATGTTTCACATCTATTTGACATCCATGAGCTTAGTGGACTTATCTCACCCAGTTGAATCATTTCCCTAGCCATTTTGAATTATTTCTATCTTTATTCTTACGAAAGATTTGAAATGAGGGTAGTTGGAAACTTTTTCCTAATTTTTTGTTTGACCCACTATCTTTAAACTACATTCACCTCTTCTTATCTCTATAACAATTGATTCATTCATCGAAAGTCATCTCTACTTTGAGAGCACATCAGGCCACTTATTCATAACTTCTAAAGTCTTACATATATAGATCGTTCTAAAGATGTGATTTTAAATTAATAATGAATCAGTCTATTTTTCTAACAATATTGATAACAAAATCTAGGGAATATTTAGAAATCTATGTGATGTTTTTCTCATATGAAATTCTATATTCTCACTTCATTCTATTTGAGTTCTATGAATTCTCATTCTAACATTTATTCAAGAGTTCAAGGAAAATACAAGGTAAAAAATAGAATCATTATTCCTTCCCAGTCTATTTCTTACTTTAAATACTATTTATTAGTGTTCTCTATCAATTAAAACCATATATCTGATTATCCATCTAAATGATAAATGGATAGAGTCATATTCCCCTTCTCACAACATTGGATAACATAAAATGTCTTCTCCGTTGAGTTAAGACAACATATTGCAACAATTTGATCAAAATTTCCACTAAATGTTTTTGGTTATTTCATCATAAAGGAATTAATGGCCATTTGATCCATTATGTTGATGGATTGCATTCTACATGGGTCGGGTTATTATATATAGATTTAGAAAAATGGTTAATAATTTACAATATGTTTTGAAATCCACATCCCACTGAATTAGGTATGTTATTAAAACAATCATTGTATTATCCCTTATATGGATTTTTATCCTGGTTTCTCCAAGTTCAACCAATTTTATAAAGAATAATATTTTTTGAAATAAAGTTATGTCGAAAAACTATAAATAATTTATTCTCTAACACAATTTACATTGAATATATATCTTGTGTGACCCTAATGTTTTGTATATTGATATTATAAAAGATACTATTATGTTTAAATGTATTTACTTTTTTTCATAAATATTTTCACTAGTGTTTTCTAATCCTAATTTCCAATCAAAATAAACTATGCACACTTATCAACTATAATGACCAAACTTCTTCTTCCATACCTTTTACCCAATTTTAGGATAAAAAACATAATACATATTAAAATTCCCAACCAAAAGGAAAAGTGTCTAAATAATATTAATATCACAAGTAACTTTTACATAATGAAACATAAAAATTATTTAATTGAATCTTATCAATCTTCATAGTGGCCATAAAATTCTCATTAGTATACGTGATCACTAGAGGATATACATCAATGAAATGGGTAAGGTAAAATCCAAGTAAGAGGATAAATATGGGACATGAATCAATATAACGTTGGAGTGTATAATCATTATCATAAAATCATGAGGATAGTATCATGATTATCCTCATGATGGAAATGTGAGATAATGTCATGTTATGTGGAAATTCATAAAAATTAAATTACAAGTCATAGTGGTTATGTCACAGCATTCCACATAATTGAAAATAATGTGAATACCCCAATACTGCCTCTAATAGGTTAGGGGTGGGTGACTAGAACCGAGTAGGAATATCCTACTAATGGGAGGAATTATCACAATCACCTTTATGAACACACACACACATCCTCAAACCACAAATTCGTAAAAGTAAAAAATGCTAACTAAACAATGCTTGAAAACCAATATGATCCCACAATAGAGTATAACAGGTAGCACAGTAATGTATATAGTGTAAGAATACAAGCCCAACAAAAAGAGTCTATAATCAAAACAATCAAAACATGGGTAAGTATTTCCCGCATCATCCTAGTCTAGGAATGTGAATGAAAATGTTTCTGAAAGTCGTATACAGAAAATCTTAACTAACCCAACCTCGGTAAAACAGTACTAGGACGACTCCTTGATGTTTTCGAAGTGCACTGCCACTATCTAGTCATGAAATGCACCTTCGGGTCCGAGTCCACATTATAATTCATCAAATGGGTGATCATCTGCACATGACATGACATGTTTGGGGAATGCAAGTACACGGGTGAGTAAATCAATACTCAGTACGATACCTCGAAACCATATTAGAAATACCAAAAAGGAAGACCAAAAATCTTGGTACAGTTAGCTCTACATAAGTATATTTCCATAGCACATATAACAAGAATATCTAGATACACTCATGAGAAACACCATGCCATCTGGTATTATAAACCATCGTCCAGCCACATGGTTATACTCGTAGCATGCTCACTTAGGGATATCCCACTCCTAGAGCCATGATATCAACAAAGACACTCACTAAGAGGTCTATCTTATTTGGTCCCTACCAAAACGAGAACATATTGTTCAAGGAAAATTATAAAATATCATAGAGTGGATCGAGCCCAGATACACTATGGGATACTACATATCACAGAAAGGTACAATGGGGGATACCACATACCCAATCTAGATTAATTTAAAATCTATAAGGTCATTCCCAAACACCTTGGGGTATGAAGGATCACACCGTGACACTCTATGGGATACCACACTCCATACTATGCTCCCTCTTGATGGAGGACCAATTCCCTATTCTTGGAGGATATGCCTATTCCATGATACATAACTAGGGATAAGAGAGTATCACACTCCAATCTTGAGGAGGGATGCCCGACACTATTTGGGACACGAACTCTATATAAGAATACAGACCCATAATTTGGGTGTATTACTATATTGAACCCTTATGTAAAGGACCAATGGGAACACCCTAAACCACTTCTGTTCCAACAAAAAACTCACCATGTCATTTCAAAATAATAATCTCATTATTAGGGTCCCAATTTCCTAGATGTCTAATAAGACGAATGCACCATTTGTATGTTATGGTAGTTTGAAGTTTGAAATGAAGGGGTCACGGGGGTTATGGCCCAACTCACAGTATATCCACTGACCACTGTGGTTGACCACCATTTTCAACCCCATCCACAACTATATTGGTCATGCGAAAGATGTATCGACTTTGTCTCATAGTCGACCGCCACGCTCGACAATGGCCGAGTTTGGTCGCCCCTGTCCGACCCAACCCGCTGGGTCTGAACTGGATTTCTTGGTCTAACCTTTTCTTCTCCTCTTTCACTGGCCTTCTTTTCCTATCCCATATTGTATTTGTAGATCTTATCTCATTCCACTTAGGACCAACCCATCTTCCATAGGCTAACCCGCAGACATGTGGGACACCTCCCACTACCAATGAGGTCGCTGGACTTATCCTATGATGCCACTTCCACTACTGCATCCCATAGCTCCTCCACATCCCCGACCCTATTTCAGGGTCCTCCACATCCCCAACTCTATTATTCAGTGTCATGCATTACCAGCACCATTGTCATCGTCAGCATCTCCGACAGCCACTACTTATGCTACCTCTGATCATCGTACTACCGTCGCACTACCTCGAGAGACTGCAACATTAGACACACACTGGTGCTCCATTCTAAAGACCACTTATACACCTATAATTCTTATATATTAAAAAATTATAGAAAATCCATGATTCTTGAGTCATGGAATTCACAGATCTAACATGTGTTTCGGTTTTCTTCTAATCTATGGGTCAAATTACATTTAGAGCCTCTCAACAGGACAATCCATGACCCTGAGGGTCTAATGGAGAATGATTCCAATAATGGGGGGTATAAAATCATGAATAACTCCCTATGTAATAGACCTCATCCATTGTTATTATCATCATCCATCAATTGTTGTAAGATTGAAGACGAAGATCAAACATGAAAACACCCAGAAATAATTCCCACAATTTAATAATTGTCCCTCAACGATCGAACCATAGATGAATATTTCTTTGTATTTACACACATTCATATTGAAAATCAGTAATCAGTAAAAGGATCAATAAATAAACCACACTACCTAGATTTAGATCAGTCGCTAATGAAGAATCATTGCATAGTCATGATCGTTGATGACAAGATTCCTTTGAATCAGTTGTGTGTCAATTATTAGTCCTTGATCCGTCATCATTTTTTGAGAGAGTTTATCTCCATATCTCAGAGGAAATATAGAGTTACGACGATTACCCTAAATTCCCTACATTGATATAACAAAAAATTGTGTCACTGTGTCATACAGAAATTTATTTAAAAATTTTAATGATAATAAATTCATTTTATAGGTTTTCCATAGAAGACCCACACCGACCAAAGATAATTCTTTCTATGGGTAAATTTACCTCAATGAGATCAATGGTGAACTCAGATTTCTGATCTAGGAACCATTTAAGAGTTATCCTACTTTTTCTGGAAACATGTGTGTGCATACTACAAAACGATTATCATTTTCCAAAACAATTGTTCCTAGAAAATTGGGCCTCAAAATCACATATCATCTCAATGTATGGTCTTGAAAGGAATCCATATAATTTCAATAAATAATATATGAAAAATCATTATCTCTACATTATCCCCAACATTGGGCTTTACATCCCTAAAATCTAAAGCAAGGGAAAGCAAAATAGATGAGGATACTGACAATGAATCCGAGTCACCTGCTCCCATGTCCTCCCCAAAATATTCATGCTCTTCCACCAGACTAGAACTAAAGGAATCAACATCCCACAGAGGAACATATCCTTCTAATTTGGATCTCAACCTTGTAATCTGAAAAAGTCATCACATCCACGATGTTCAGCTCACCCGAATCAATGATGTATGACAGCTCATCCATATATCCCATCAGTTATGTCACATGGAATATGTCATGTAACCAATATTACTATGGTGTTAGAACCAAGTAGTACGCAACCTTATCTACTCTACACAGTATTTGGAAAGCACCAATGAACCTCAGAGATAGCTTTTTGTATAGAATAAATCTCTGTAACATGCATTGAGGTAATAACTAGAGGAACATCTGGTCTTTTTCTCCGTACTATAAATACCTATGCTATCTATAAGAATAAGAATTAATTTGGGTTTCTGTAGACTCGATATTATCTTGGATGATCATAAATTTCTCCATGGTTTCTCACACCAACTTCTGCTCCATGAGTGCTGACTCTCCTTGGTCATTGTAGCAATGGGGTTACCAGTTGGGTTTCGTATACAAGGCTTCAATTGGTTTCATAAAAATGGTGTAGTGATAGGTTTTGTTGTATGAAAACTCCACTTGTGGTAGGTGATCATCCTATATACATCCAAAATATTACATGAAATTTTGTATCATGTCCTTCAGAACATGAATGGTCTACTCAGTCTGGCTATCTGTTTGTGTGTGTACTATTTTTCTAAAGCATAATTGTGTCCCAAATTACTCCTATAATCCCTTCCATAATTGGTTTGTAACGTCAGCATCATTAACTGAAACTATAGCCAATGTGACTCCTTGGAGTAAAACTATCTCCTACATAGAAGGTATTCCCAATCTCTCTATTGAAGTCTTCTCATAGATATCTAGGAAGTGTGGTGACTTGGTGAGTCGGTAAACGATCACACAGATTGAATTGTTTCCCTTGTATGTAAATGGTAAACCAGTCACGAAGTCTATTGATATCCCATTCCATATCCATTCAAAAACTTCAAGGGTTAAGGATAAACAAGTAGGAACCTGGTGCTCATCCTTTACTTTATGTCAAGTGATGCATCAAGAGACAAACTCTAGAACTCCATTCATCAACCATGGAAACGAAAACTGATATCAGAGGTCCTAGTAAATGTTTCTCACACCGTGATGTACCTCAAGAGGGATGTGTGGGACTCCCTTAAAACCTCCTCCCACAATTATACTTGTACAACTATTCACCATCTAAAAATGAAAACATTCTCCCCACCATTTGTATATCAATTAGGTTGATAAACTATGGGTAACTGAGCATGTAGTGTCTCACAGTTAGTATCCCTATGTTGTGCCTCCCTAACTCACTATAATAGTGGGGGTTGAAATCTATTCCCACTAGGAAAGTTTATATACCTCCATGCAAAAGGGATAACTGTAATGATACTAACTACTCTGAATCCCCATTCAGAAACTATGAATTGGATATACTTGACGCACGCCTGTCGTGGGGCGTGGCAAAACAATATTTTATTTACCTAAGTATAGTATAGCAGTTGATCCTAGGTAGTCTCCCGAAGAGGAGTGCACACAAAACAAGGTTGTCACTTTTTGTTGGTTTTCTTCAAAAGATTGGTTTTAATTAATTTGAATGATTATGAGAGAAACAAACAACAGAAATTGATTGATTTTAACAAATGATAAAGATGGTGATCAGATTGGGTTTGGCTGGACTTAGTGTTGTGCCATCATTGTTTCCAAATTTTATCTATTCTTCTTCCTTAAACTGGTAAGAGAGAGATTTATCTACCGAGTCCTCTCTCTCCCTTAGTCAGATAAATGTGATGAGAATTTTCCTTTCTAAAACCTTAGATTGGTCTATCCTCCTTCCAATGTGTTTAGGGTTGTAGAAGGTCTCTTGATTAATTAGAGCAATCCCAGACCTGGAATTGTTGTTCCCTAATAAACCAAGATTTCGACATACAATCCTATACACGTGCTTGACAACCGTCGAGCAATCACCACCCAACCCTAGTCATGTTCCACCGTATACAGATTAGAATTGGGTGGAGGGAGATGTGATCATCGACCAAAACAATTTATAATTTCAGAATAAAAACCATAACACAACCGCATTTGGAATTTAATACTGAATTAAGAATTGGAACCAGAAGAAGAAAGAAGAACAAATTTTATTCATTTCAAGCACAAAACTCAAGAACAACACATAGGTCCAGCCTCCCCTCTTTCCGATCACTCAAATGAAATTACCCCTCCATGGATGGGGTAAGAGAGATGATTCGGGAGAGGAGAGACATTTTAAAACAAAAGAAATAAAAGAAAAATATGAGAAGTTCTTCTCCTGGGTGCCCGAGAAGGAATGGGGTGGAGAATGGGATGGATTGAGGGGGAGGAGCTCTCCTCCTTTTATAGGCAGAATTCGACCCCCGAAAGTTGTCGCGTTTGGGACCCCATAAATGACCTCTTCACGCGTTGAGGCCTTCTTCAATGTTGTTCATAATTGTCTTGGTCGTGTCCCCTCAAAATCTCAGCGTATTTGGATAGGTATTCCGAGAGTTATGGCCAATTTCCTCTGACAATTTATTCTGTCCAGTCAGAATCATCAAACCGAAAAACACCGTTTTGTACTGAATTAATGTCCCTGAACACGGCCATTTCAGGCGTGTACTCCTTAATGAAACATGTTCAAAATCTTCTTAACCGTCTATCCACAAAATTTCAGCTCCATTAAAGTCGTTTTGAGCGAGTTATGGATATTTCACTGAACCTTCGTATTTCTGGAAGAAATTTCCTGGAAGCTTCCTTGGTGTTCCTCAATAATCTTCAACTTCATTGAATTGTTTGGACCTCAAGATGGTAGAATCAGATCCTGGTCCAGAAGACAAAGTTGAAGGAAATTAAATTAGGATTCTAAAGAAATTATAATCATAAAATTTGGATTTATATTTTTTTGTAAATGACCAAAATACCCCTGTAGTGAAAATCTGTCCAAAATGCAGAATTTGGTCATTTTTGCATTTAAACTTAAAATACTTCTTAAATCCAAAATTGTTACATATAAGCTCAAAATGGTATCTTGGGATGTTTAAAACAATAGAAATGCATTAAAAAAATGTGCAAATTATAAGCCTTGTCAATTCCCCCACACTTAAACTATGCTTGTCCTCAAGCATAAAATCTCAACATGGAATTCAAAGGACACCAATGTCACCAATATTTAAATTTCAAATGGAATAAAATAAAATGATTATCAATGTCCAATCAAATTTTCCAGTTCCACAAAAATACCAATTTAATTTCCCATTTTTCAAAGAAACAATCAATTCATTCATTTTACTTTTCCCCTTTGAAAAATAATGAAGCTTCTCCTTTCATTCATTCAAGCTTCTCAATTTATTATTATTAAACATGCCAAATCATGATCTACCTCACTTATGAATCTTTTCTCTCATCACTCATGATACAATTAATAGTGGAGTTATGCTCATATCATGAGAACATGCTCCTTACCCATAGGCTTGTAAAGTAACTACTTTCTCCACTTTGTAAAGACAAAACACACATAAAATCATGAGGACTTGCAATAAAGGTTCAAATGACTCTGTGGCTTAGGGTTGGTGGGTAAATGATTGAAATAATTTAAGGCCAGAAGAAGGAGGTTTGACTCTTAAGTACAATGCATGATTAATCAAGTGAAAACACAAGATGAACCTCACTCAAATCCCCTTGAAATGTGAATCACAACACCACTCCCCTTTCAATGACATGGGTCATGAGTCAATAAATGATTACAAAGAATGATATCATCCAAGTTCTCCCTGTTTTTTTTGTAAAGCTCCAGAAAGGCACAGCTTTATTTTCTCTTTTTTTTGTAAAGCTCCAGAAAGGCACAGCTTTATTTTGATCTTTTTTTTCTTTTTTTATGGAGAACCGGATGAAATGAAAGAAGCATAATGAAATGATGAATCATGCCCAATTTTCTAATAATACATTGCCCAAAATGATGACGCACACATTACACCACCCAAAAATGATACATATCCCAAGGAACGCACACGAAAGGCCCTTCCCCCACACTCAAACTTGAAATAACCATGCAAAAATACTAAAAGTGCAGGTAGGTAAGGAAAAATTGGATTGTAATGTGGCTTAAACCTATAAGGAAATTCATGGCATCTAAGGGCTTACGAAGGATAAATGTAAAGGTGGGTCTTAGGATAAAATGTGGCTAGCCAAAGAGATGCCTCAATCATTTTAAATGTGGTTTTGTACAGTCATAGCTTTGACAAGTTTCAATACAAGTTCTAGTAGGTGGCACGTCCCAAGATCACTCAAGAAATATGCTCAAGATAAAATAGGAAATATTTGGTCTAGAAATCCTCTCAGGAATGAGAATATGATATTGGACAATCACTCATGGCATGATTAATAATAACAAATTAATTCACATGAATTTCAGAAATTCAAAGAAAGAAAAATGGAAGGGAAATTTCATTTACATGAATCAATTAATTCCCTCAAATCGTGAGTCCTTATTTCAATATCCTTGCTTCACTTTAATCATCCAATTATCCATTTTAATCATTCAATCTCATTAACATTGAAATCTAAAACATGGCATCACAATATTACTAAGAAACTCATGTCTCCTAGATAAGTTGAGTAAAACATTAATTCAAGTGAGGGTATGCAATTCTTATCATTAAAGCATAAAACATGTTTTGGACAAAAAATTTAAGGAGTTTAAAATTTAAAATTTAAAAATGAACTCCCTTTTGAAATAAAGATTCAGTCCCCTTTGACAAATTTTTGGGGCTTCCTTCTGCCATCATGATCCTACAAAAGAAAATTTCAAAATTAAGAACAAGTATCATGTCATTAAAGCTCAAAATTATAAGGAGGAAAGGGATGAATGCTAAACTACTTCTAAAAAATGAAATTGAAATCTAAATTCCTAGAAAGCAAGGGATAAGTCTTGGTACGATCCCCCAAGTGGGCCCTGAATTTTTACTGCCTCCAGTGGGCAGTACCAGCTGTTATCCAAAGTCTGATGGTGGATGTAGCTTCTTTGATTTGAACCACCACATGTGGCTTTTCCCAGCTTGTGCTTCATTGTCCTTATTGAGGAGGACTCCATGTATAGAGTACACCAGATCCACCCCCTTTGCAATGTGGTATAGCTTGCATGGCGGGGGTAGGATGAAGTATGGATCCTCCTCCACTTCGGTTTCTACTTGTGCAACGTTTTCTTCAAAATCCAGTGGTTTCTCCATATGTGCTGCATGAAAAGAATAATCAAAGGGAGATTCAACATTTAAATTTGAGATATTAATTTCAAAATCTTCCCTTTTAAGGTAGGCAGCTTTTAGATTTGGTTCTTCATGCATAGCCACTTGTATCTCTTCATGGACTTCCTCAAGTAGATGATCAATATCTTTAGGGAGCTCCAGGTGTTCCTCAACAGGTGCATATTCTTTTTCATCTTCTCTTAAGGCAATGTAAGGATTGACCAAATCTGAAAATTTAAAATTATAAGGAGTGATGCTCAAATCAGATTGAATGAAATCAGAAAAGGTAGAGTTCGTGGAAGGATCATCTCTCGGAGTTGGGTCTGGTTCAATCTCTTCTTCATTTGAAATCACATCTTGGAGTTGAGTAGTAGAAGATATAGGCAGGTAGTCAGGCTCCACTATATCTGGGATCTCCATTGAAAAATCAGGGATGACTAATGGGGGATCTTCTTGGACCTTGGATACTTCATAAAATTCTGGAAAGTAATGGGAGAACTCATCTAGCTTTCGGGCCATCGCTTCAAAAACATCTTCGTTCATGTCCTCCCTTAGCCCATCTATGAATTCTTTGAATGTTTTCTCATCATTATTTGTTTTCCAAAATAACCTCACCTGTCTAACAATAGAAGAAACACCATCCTCTGCAGAAAAGGTCGATTCAATAATTGGTTCATTTATTGGTGGGTAATTGTTCCATGAATTAAAGAAATAGTCATTTGAAAACAACATGGAAAGTGTGTTTTTTTTAATTTGGAAAAAAAAGTCAAATATTTACAATTTGATTGTGGCACTGCCTCCCCGGCAACGGCGCCAAGTTTGACGCACGCCTGTCGTGGGGCGTGGCAAAACAATATTTTATTTACCTAAGTATAGTATAGCAGTTGATCCTAGGTAGTCTCCCGAAGAGGAGTGCACACAAAACAAGGTTGTCACTTTTTGTTGGTTTTCTTCAAAAGATTGGTTTTAATTAATTTGAATGATTATGAGAGAAACAAACAACAGAAATTGATTGATTTTAACAAATGATAAAGATGGTGATCAGATTGGGTTTGGCTGGACTTAGTGTTGTGCCATCATTGTTTCCAAATTTTATCTATTCTTCTTCCTTAAACTGGTAAGAGAGAGATTTATCTACCGAGTCCTCTCTCTCCCTTAGTCAGATAAATGTGATGAGAATTTTCCTTTCTAAAACCTTAGATTGGTCTATCCTCCTTCCAATGTGTTTAGGGTTGTAGAAGGTCTCTTGATTAATTAGAGCAATCCCAGACCTGGAATTGTTGTTCCCTAATAAACCAAGATTTCGACATACAATCCTATACACGTGCTTGACAACCGTCGAGCAATCACCACCCAACCCTAGTCATGTTCCACCGTATACAGATTAGAATTGGGTGGAGGGAGATGTGATCATCGACCAAAACAATTTATAATTTCAGAATAAAAACCATAACACAACCGCATTTGGAATTTAATACTGAATTAAGAATTGGAACCAGAAGAAGAAAGAAGAACAAATTTTATTCATTTCAAGCACAAAACTCAAGAACAACACATAGGTCCAGCCTCCCCTCTTTCCGATCACTCAAATGAAATTACCCCTCCATGGATGGGGTAAGAGAGATGATTCGGGAGAGGAGAGACATTTTAAAACAAAAGAAATAAAAGAAAAATATGAGAAGTTCTTCTCCTGGGTGCCCGAGAAGGAATGGGGTGGAGAATGGGATGGATTGAGGGGGAGGAGCTCTCCTCCTTTTATAGGCAGAATTCGACCCCCGAAAGTTGTCGCGTTTGGGACCCCATAAATGACCTCTTCACGCGTTGAGGCCTTCTTCAATGTTGTTCATAATTGTCTTGGCCGTGTCCCCTCAAAATCTCAGCGTATTTGGATAGGTATTCCGAGAGTTATGGCCAATTTCCTCTGACAATTTATTCTGTCCAGTCAGAATCATCAAACCGAAAAACACCGTTTTGTACTGAATTAATGTCCCTGAACACGGCCATTTCAGGCGTGTACTCCTTAATGAAACATGTTCAAAATCTTCTTAACCGTCTATCCACAAAATTTCAGCTCCATTAAAGTCGTTTTGAGCGAGTTATGGATATTTCACTGAACCTTCGTATTTCTGGAAGAAATTTCCTGGAAGCTTCCTTGGTGTTCCTCAATAATCTTCAACTTCATTGAATTGTTTGGACCTCAAGATGGTAGAATCAGATCCTGGTCCAGAAGACAAAGTTGAAGGAAATTAAATTAGGATTCTAAAGAAATTATAATCATAAAATTTGGATTTATATTTTTTTGTAAATGACCAAAATACCCCTGTAGTGAAAATCTGTCCAAAATGCAGAATTTGGTCATTTTTGCATTTAAACTTAAAATACTTCTTAAATCCAAAATTGTTACATATAAGCTCAAAATGGTATCTTGGGATGTTTAAAACAATAGAAATGCATTAAAAAAATGTGCAAATTATAAGCCTTGTCAATACTTCTGAGAGCATCTTCCACCATGTTCCCCTTCCCAAGAGTATACACAATCTCAAAGTCATACTCCTAGTGGAAATCTGTATATCACCTTTTTCTCATATTCATATTATTCTAAGAGAAGATAAAATTGATATTCTTGTGATCATAGTTAATGATAAAATTTTCACCCATCAGGTATTGTCTCTATATCATATATACAAACACCGCTACTGCTCGCTCATGATCATGGTTTGCATAGTTCTTCTCATACAGTCTCAACTGGTGTGAAACATAAGAAATAAATGCATCCCCCTACTCTAGGACACAACCCAACTAGTTCACTGATGCATCCCAAAACACAACATAATGATGCCCTCTTATGGAAATATCATGACGGGATTGCTCATCAACCTCAGCCTTGTCTCCTAAAAGCTCTTCTAGCACTTCTCTATCCACATGAAAGGATTCCCCTTTCCTGTTAAATATTTCAAATGTACTTCAACTCTATAAAATTATTATAATTACTCATACATTACATACATTGACATTATGTCAAAATTGATGAATATTCATTACAAAATATGAAAATTCCATGACCAGACCATATAGGTTTAGTGTCTTTAGAAATATGGAAATAAAAATAACTGGTTCATAATACATCTTCATTGTCTCCCACTTATTTCTTTATAACAAGACCCCATGTTGGAATATATTAAAAAATTACCTTCTTCAAGATCTATGCAAAAAAATAATATGAAAGGGTGAGCTCAGATGCCCAATATGAGTAAACAAAGAAGATATTATATCATAATCTAAACACATAAGAACATATCATTTGAAAATCTTATTCAGAATTTGAAAGATCCTGAAATGGTGGCATGAGATAAATCATAAAAGTGCATAAGAATAAATGAACATAATCCCAAATGGTCATAAAATAAGTCACAAATTTTATGGAATACACATAATCATAGAAAATCATTTCATATTAATCAAGGATCATTTCCAAGACCATCAAAGTAGACAAAGTCCATTACTATTCATAGTTTACTCCTCATTCCATCCCTATACTACTGAACCGAGATCAATTCTTATTCCATACATGAATATCTCATGACATGTAAATATTTACACAATGCATTGGAGGGAAATATATGTCTAATCAATCTAATAATGAAATAATTCTTAAGTGTGAAAAATAACATAAATCATTCATCACAACCCAAGGAATAAAATGGGTTTGTTCAAGCATCATTCCACCATAACATAATCCCTGTAAAATAAATGTATTTCATAAATATCATTCTATTAAAATAATAATAAAAATATAGGAACAATAAAAAAACCCAATTAAATAATTCTATCTTAAAAGAAAATAATTTTGATTGAACACTTGAAATTAATTTTGAAGAAACTGTCATTTATTCTAGAGAAACAATTCATTTTTTCAAAGTTCCACACAATGGTAAAAAAAATTATTTGAGATAAACCATGAAATATTATAAATAAATATTCATAGGAATATGCCTTTATGAAAACATAAATATCTATTAATGACGTATAAGTTAATATAAAACATTTGTCTCATACATTTATCGAAAGGAAAAATTGTTCCTCATAAAAAAACAGAAGGTTCCTTTCATAACATTTAACAAACATTTACCAATCACGAAACATGAATTTAAAAAATTTTGAATAAATATTTAGGAAACATGGACATGTATGATAAATATACCCAGTAAATACATACATATAAAGAATATTGGATAATAATAAGATTTTAAAATTATCCATGACCATAGGTTTGATTTCATTTTTATTTATACAAACCCCCTCAATAATTATTTAAATAATTTCATTGACTTATTTCATAGTCATAGTCATTTTTATGATTTCATATAATATCGTATTATCATCTGTTTATTTGTAACATTGTTACTCGTCCATCTGGTGTTAACTTCTTTATTTTCCTATGAATGTTTTGTCAAATAAGATTATGTTCATCTTTTAAATTTAATGTTATATCACTAACATAATGATATTATAATAATATATAAAATATATATTCATTACATTGATTTTTATAATCATTCATTAATGAGGAACCTATAGAATGAATCACATCACATCGTGGAGACAGTAGGTCGAACATACACATGAACGATGATATAATTCCCATAATTATTTAATTATATTAATGTTGTCAGGGTATAATATTTCAGAATCAATATGTTGTTACAAAAAATTATTTATAGTTATTATTTCCATCCATATACCCATCCATGTAAGTTGGTGGTGAAATATATATTATACCACGACGTGGAGACGGTAAGTCGTATGTACACATGTGTGATGATTTTATTTTTCATAAGATGGATAGATGATGTAATATGGCTGTTTCAAAACCATAATAACATATTAGCTTATACCTGATACTGTATTTTTTTAATGCATAATGAAACAACTCATTAATAGGATGTAGAATAGGAATGAAGTTTGAAAGAATAGACAATGGTGATTACTTATTTTTCGACATGCTCCCCCAAATTCTTCTCTTAAAGCATAAGATTTGGAATTTTAAGAAAACTGCAACCTCTAGAATGTAACTAGGGATGTTTATAAAAGGAAATGGTTTGGGAATGTCTATGCTTTAAGGATAAAACTGATGTGATGAGGTGAGGGAGGAGGTTCTCTTTTATAATATTGGTGAGGGGAACTTTTGGGATTTGGAAAAATATTAATTTATAAAAAATAAAACCCCATCTAAAACATGCAAAATTTCCCAATTTAGAATATAATATGAGATAGGGTTGTAATCTCATAAACCAATAAATTTTGGACATGTTTTGTTTTGGAAATTTTGTCCTTTTAGATTTATTTAACACTTTTTTTTATATTTAATTTTTTAACTTGGGTAATAAATATTTCAATATTAAAACTGTAAAATATTTACTTATTTGATGTCAATTACAACATATATAGATAAAAATATAATACTTTTGACAATATAATAATTATTATATATATTTAAAAAATTCTCTATGATTTGTAAATATTTTAGTGGAACAATATTTTAATAAAAAATCTATAAAATCAATTTTGACACTACTCAATTCATTGATTTATAAAAATATTAATATAATAAGTTAACTTAGAACCAATTAGTTTATTAAAATCCACCGTGGTAAAGGCCTTCTATAAAATTAATTGAACATATTTAATTTCCAAAATTATAATTATTATAATATTTTTATAAATATTTATATCATATTTCCCTTTATAAAATAATTACTACAACTTTATGGTGTAATAATTTTATATTTTTATTTTTTCAGTATAATTTAGAAATAAAATAATATGAAAAGAATAAATATATTATATTTAAGAAGAATACATATAATAGAATATATTTTTTTAGAATCAATCATTACAAATGTTTTTCTTTTAAGAATATGAATGCGATGATTTTATCATCACTTAATAAAATAATATAGCAGTCATAAAATGTTCGAGAATGCCAAAATGGTCAATAACTAGACCCATGGATGGTTCCTATCAAGAGATACTCTACCAATATGATGTGATCCAGTTTTTTTATCTTTCAATGATTATTATAACTTCAATAATAATTATTTTATTGATTTCTAATCAATTAAATAATTTCTTAATCGTTAAAGTATAAGTCTTCAAGGTTATTATTTATTTCCTAAAAATAAAAATAAGTTATCATGATAAATAACTAAATTTTATATTTCAAATTATTATTTATAATGAAATTTATCTTCTATATGGCCTTTTATTAGAAATATTATTGTTATTAAAATTTGAGTGAGCTATATTTCAGTTTTTTTAAATAAAGTAAATTAAATGTTCAAATCTTATCCATGTGGCTTCCAAAAAACCAAATTTCTACCCCTGGATGATTTAGGTTAAAATAAAAAATACAATTATATTAGGACCAGTGTTATGGTAATTTCATAATATTATTTTTATCCCTATTTGCCTGATTTTCCCATTAACCATATTATGAAAAATTACCGAAGATAATATTTATACAACCGAAATATAAAATTAATCCATTTACATAATTTAGACCTAATGATTCCAACTATGTAATACATTTTTCAAAATTTAAATCACATATGTATTAATAATTAATTTAAAATTATTCTTATTGTCCGAAATAGAGCTCGAGTTTTAAAAGTTAAAACATTACAAATGATTAAATTGTTTTTTCATCTTTATTCAATGTAAAAATATTGATAACGATATAAGTTATATTGAATGATAAAAATATATTCTATTTATAATTTAAAACCATTAAATATTTTAATTTATATTTAAAAAATATTAGGATGAAAAAATTGTTTTTAATTAAAATTTTGTGTATTAATACTATTTTTAAAAAAATGAATGTTATTAGAAAATATCAAAAAATTCATAAAAAGTTAATTAATATATCTTAGTTACAAATAAAATGTTTAATATCATATAAAAATTAATAATTTGTCAAAATATTAATTTAAAATGGGTTCTCCATTAAAAGCTCCAAAATTACACTTTTGAAAAATCTTGGTTCTTATACATTCAATCGGGTTTATTTATACCTTGTGACAAACAATATCTTTTAAAATAATTTTAAAAATATATTATTAAGTATATAACACATATATTTCATTAATTTCAATTAAAAATAGAAATTCTCTCAAATTATTAATACAAAAAATACAAATATATACATGAGTTTTATTTTTTAGTAAATAATTGGTAGCCCATGAATTCACCATAAATTTTCATAATTTAGTTATTTTTATTTATGTTAAACTAACAACTAGATAGAAATTCCTAATTTATACTAATGGAATTTCATTGTTTATTTAAACTCATGTTTGGGTGAAATGTATAATATTTAAGAGTTAAAATTATTTAAAATATTTTATTAATACACAATGGGGATACATTCTACCCACCTTAATTTCCATTTCTACAACAAGATTCATCATTTAGAAACAAATAGATGGATATACTTCTACATCATCACATCCACAGGTTCTTATATAGCTTTCTCAAATTGGAGGTTCCACCATTGAACATTAACCAATTGAGTGGTATTCCAACATATAACCTTTTTGTAATGATCCATAATATATATTAGTTGTTATTCATAATAAATATCTTTCTCTAGTGGTATAACACATGACTGTAGAAAATTTTAAGGATATGATATGTACATTATTAGGACAAATACATGGAATACATCAGGAACATGAGAGATATTCATTGGAAGCACTAATCTGTACGCTACCTTCCCAACATAATCCAAATTTTCAAAAGGACTGATATACTCAAGGCTCGACATACACTTCATTACAATTCTCATTACTCTCTCCTAGGGAGATATTAGAAATAAACCTTGTCAACCATTTTAAAATTTAGGTCCTTTCCTCGTTTATCAGAAAAAAAATCAACTCTTAGCTGCTCTTATGTGTTATTGAATAGATATAACATTTACTGTCATTTCTTCAACCAGAATAGGACTTGATAGATTTCTTTCCCAATCATCAGTACAATAAGTAGGAGTTATGTTGTTTTTTATGTAGAGGTATTCATAAGAATCCATCAAAATACTATATTGAAAGCTATTTTTATATAAAAAATTCACCAAAGATAGGTTTTGAACCCAACCACCATTTAAATCCATATATAAATCTTTCAATATATATTATAGAGTTCGAATTTTCCTCTCAGACAGACCATCAGTCTAAAGATGACAAATTGTGTTGAACCTGATGTCTTTATCCAGACCCTACTAAATACTTCGCTAGAACGTTGAGGAATACCTCATATCCTGATCGGATAAAGTGGAATGTGTAACTTCTAGAAATCATACCACTTTATTTACATATATCATGGAAACTTATAAAGATAAAAATCATATATAATAACAGTGATGTGGGAAAAAATTGTAAGGTGGTAAACTATAACCCATATAGAATTATGGAAATTTGATTTTTGTGATGTCCTAGGATAAATTACATAGTGATGGTTTCCCATTATAATTCTTGTATGGGTTATGATTATAACCTATCCTTATACTTATGTTTCATATCCTTAACATTCTGAATAACCATAAATTAAGAGACATATTTGGAAAAGTCTCTTTTCTAGCCTACCTACCAGAAAAACTATTTCAGATACCTGTATAGTTTTTTGTTTCTTTTATGAATATGGAATTAAAAACTATGATCCTTATCTAATGACTATGTTTTAATTCTGGTATGGGATGACTAAAAATCTATTTCTTGAACCATATTATTCCATTACAACGATGGTGTAATTCACGAAAATTTATCACCTTATTTTTTAGCTTTACATCTTCCATTTACACCTCCCTTAATCATTACATGTATATATGGTTGAACATTCATCTGAGAAAGAAAATAGTTATACAATTCATTTATAATTTAAAGATCCATCCATTTAAAATCAATAAATAATGAAACTATGTTATCCTCATAGTGGATAGGATAGCATGGTCCTTTTAACTCAAAACATCTTCCAACATGATCTTTATCCTAAATGGAAGGTATTAAGCATTCAAAATCATTAATCAAATCCAACCACCTAATTTGATAAATATTCAGATCCTTTTGGGAGATAATATACTTTAAACTTTTATGATCAGTATTATATCACAATTTTCACTGTAATGATAATTCCTCCCTATTTTTAGTGCAATGATTACCAAAACTAAACCCAAATCATTAGATGCATAATTTTTCTGACGGACTTTCAATTTTCAAAAGGCATAAGTTATCACGATATCATTTTTCCTGAGAACACAACCCAACCCCTACGTGGATGTATATATATATATTACAAACCATTCTCTAATATAAGTTAGTTTGAACATAGGTGCACTGGCTAACCTTCTTTATATATATATATATATATATTAAATTCACTACAAATTCCTCCAACGATGCAAAAAATACTCAATAAAATGACAACATGGTGAGTACATTAAAAAATCGTGAAAAAACATTCAAAAAAAGTCAAATATATCCAGCAAAACCAATAGAATATTAGATCCCAATTACAATTATTTTTCTCATCCATCATTAAATAAATTGTATTTTTGAAGGATCTATAGATATCCCCTCTCATGAGATTATGTGACCTAGAAACGAATCATTCTAAATCCAAAATTCACATTGGGTAAAATTTTCATAACTACTTTCCATTCGTATGGTTATTCGTACAATTCTATTGTGATCTTCATGTCATACCTTGATCTTCGAATAAATAAGAATTTTTTCTATAAACACTACAACAAACTGATTAGGATAGTCTCTAATTACTCTATTCATTATATCCATGATGATTGCGGGGAATTAGTAATACTAAAAGGAATCAATACAAATTTATAGAATCAAATCCTTGTATGGAATGTCTCCTTTAGTATATCCTCCTTCTGAAACCCTAGTTGATGATATGCTGAACAAATATCAATCATGGATATGTATTGATCATTGTGTAGTTTGTAAAATAATTTATTAATATGGGGAAGATGATATTTTTTCTTGGTTTTGATCTTATGATGTTCTCAATAATTATTAAAGATTCACATTGATCCAAATATCTTCTTAACAAATAGAACTAGTGGTCCCCAAGGTGATGACTTATGGTTACTGAATCCCTTATCAATATTTTCGTGGAGTTTCTTCTTCAATTATTAAAACTAAATTGGGGCCATTATAAACGATATATTGGAATTAAGAATAGCACCTTGTATGATTTATATTGAAAAATGAACCTCACGATTAAGTTAAAGTCTTGGAAATTCTTTAATAATGACATTATCAAACACACATAAAATGGGTGTATTTTTTTTGTGTTCCACCCAAACCATTTGAGATGGATAACATTCATTTATAATAATCAAAACCCATATGATGGAATAAATTTCTACTATATGGCCATATTCATTCTTGCATCGATAAATGATCATAGATTGATCCAAAATTTGAAATGTGACATCCCTTTATAGTCAATTGACAAGATATCCATATAGATAAAGTCAATCCATGATAATATTCATATAAAATTTCTCAATATAAAGGTTCTCTTTATTTATAGGAAGACAATTCTCACAAACATCCACCGGAAAAAAAATTATAGACTTTTTATGTGATCATTGTTCCATTAAATGTTGTCACAGCTAACTCAACATCTTATTGTTGATGTAATTTGAAGATACCCTTTGAAAATTATTTAGAAATAAATGTGTGGCTGGAACCATAATCAAATAAAACATTTTCTACATTAGAGGAGACGGTATATATAACTTTCACCAAATCATTATCATATTCCACATCACTGATAGTGATCACGTGTTACATTATTTTGTCATTGGCCTTAAGAGTTAACTCACATAAACAATAATCAATAACCATTTTATTAGGGAATTGATTTTCAAAAATCCACATTTCCTTGAAATTGAAAAATTGATATTGAGGTGGTTCATTATGTGTAGCCATTTCTCTATTTGTATCATAAGACATCTTTCTTCCACCAAATCCGAATTCAACTTCCCGAAGACCTTCTTTCCCTCAGATAAAAAACATTCTAGTCCCTTTAATAAAATTTCCTCTATATTACATTCTACACATTGATAATAAGAGAAAACTCATATTCTTTTCAATGTGGTATTTTTATTTTCCCTTGAATTCCATTTTTCTCTTATAATTAAACCCATGAGAATGGTGGGTTACTCAAATCACCATATTTACCTTGAGGGAACATCGAACATTTTCCTCATAACAATTGAAGACCCTTATGGATAATGACCATTAGAGACTTGGTTTTAAGCCACTATGAGTCAATAAATTTTACTCCGATGTTGAATAATAATTCTATAAGTGCATTTTTCAAGTCATGAAATGTTTTCTTTGTAGGCTCCAATAGATTCATCATAATTTTTTATAATCTCAAGGACCACTATCTCTATTTTTATTAAAATAATAAAACGATTATACCTATAGAAAAAAATTTCTTGAACTCGTCCAATTTAATGGATTTATTTTCTTCTCTTTTCATTTTATTCTATATACGGTCCCTCATTTGATCAGCTTCACCTTCCAAATGATAGATATATAATATGACTTTATCATGTTCTGAATAATGGATAAATGAAAATATCATTTTATTGATATCGATCCATTGTGTAGCTAATAATGTATTAGAAGACCCACTAAATGAAGGTAGATGCTACCTGATGAAGGCCTCAACAGAATGTTGTTAACTCCTTTTCTAGATTGCAATCCATTCATGATTAATATAGTGAGAATTTTGTGTGAGAATTTATATAAGACTTTTCATTCCATCTCTAATAACATTTGATCAATAAAGAGAAAAATCATTTCATTGCTTGTCGGATTAATAATTAATGTGGTTCCTCTAAGATTCAACCTTTGACTAAAACCAAGAATCATAAAGTGAGAAACACTAATCATAAAGATAAAACAACATAAAAATGAATAAAATTTCAGTTTAGGTATCTTTAGGTTTAATCCAAGGTTATTCATGATCAATTCAAAAACACTAGGATTGTAACCTATACATTGAAATATCCATTGGCTTCTTACGATGGTTTTATCGTCATAGTTTACAAAGGATAATTGTAGATTTCCAATAATACCATCTATAATGAACAATATTTTACAATCATTGACAGTACTTAAAATTGAAGAATATTTATAATAAAATATAACAATTCCATGAAGGAACTGTATAGGAATATTATCTTTAGAAATAGGGAAACACAAACATCTGCTTCATATTACATATTCAATGTCTCCCACTTATTTCATCATAACTATACTCAATTTTCACATATCTTACTTATGTCCCATATTTTTTACATGGGGAAATGATACATATAAAAGCGTGAGAATAGATGCTCAGTTATGGTAAAAAAGAGAGATATCACGTCATAATCATAATACATAAGAACATTACATTTAATAATAATATACTTCATATAAAATATCTCGATATCATTTCATCGGATAAAACATACATGTTTATAAGAATCAATGAACATAAACAGAAAAGTAAATAACATAAGACATAATTTTTTTCATATAAATAAACATACATGATAATTTCATATTAGTCGCGTCTCATTTCCAAGGCCATCATAACGGGAAATTTCAATACTGAACCAAGTTCAATCCCACTACCATCGCTATACTACTGAACTGATATCATTTCCCATTCCATCCATGTCTATGTCGTGAGATATAAATCTGAACCCAATTCAGTAGATGGATATATAGGTCCCACCCAACTCATAATGAAATCATTCTTACATGTTCTAAAATAACATAAATCATTCATTATAATCCAAGGAATAAAATGGTTTTATTAAAAAATGATTCCACCATATAATAATACACATCAAATATATGGATTTAGAAAATATCATTCCATTATTAACACAATAAAATCATAGGAATAAAAAACATATCCCTATACATGAAATCTATGTTATATGGAAAAGTAATTTTATAGAACACTTGAAATTAATTCTAGTGGAAAATATCCATTATTCTTTATAAATGTTTTCTTTTCTCAAAATGCTATGATATATTATATGAAAATAATTTATTTTTAAATAATCTAGAAAAACTATAATGTAATCTTCATGGAAATATGGTGTTATGAAAATGTAAAAATCCATTCATATTGTACAAGTTAAAATAAAACACGCCTCACGTAGTTTTGTTTGAAAGTCAAAAAATACATCAAAATTAAATCAAAAAATGATTCCTTTCATACTGTTTAATAAAAATCCACCAATGAGAAAATTTTAATTTGAATATTTTTTATACATAAATAGGAAACATTTACATGGTTGAGGAATATACCCTTGAATTTATTTTTGTATAAATAACCTCGGATAATAATGACATTGTGAAATTATCCATTAACATAGGTATTATTTCCTTTGTAAGTATCAAAACCTCATGTATAATGACTTTGAAAATTTCATTGTCTTATTTCAGAATCATAGTCATTTTTATGATATCAAATATTATCATATTATTATCTGTTTGTTAGAAACATTATAGCTCGTCCATTGGGTGTTAACTTCTGTATTTTATTACACATGTTTTGTCAGATAAGTTCTTGTTTATATTCTTAGGTTATATTTATATCATTTCTAGAAAGATATTAATATTATATATATCATATTTATTCATTATATTCATTTATATAATCATTATTTAATGAATATATTATATACTGACTCACATCGCATCTTGGAGACGGTATGTCATACGTACGCATGAGCAATGATATCATTCCCATAATTGGTGAATGGTATTTAAGTTGATGGTGTATAATATATGAGGATCAATATCTTGTTATTATAATCATATATAGTTATTATTTCCATCATTATACCCATCCATGTAATATGGTGGGAAATACATTAAACCACATAGTGAAGACGGTAAGAAGTACGTATGAACGTGTTGTTATTTTGTTTTTAATAGGATGGATCAACGATGGAATATGTTGGTTGGATAATTATTATAAAATATCAGTATATATTTTATTATTTATTTTATACTTTATAATGATAAAACTCATTATGAGGATGTATAAGAATATATAAGTCTTAAGGAATCGGTAGAGGAAATTACCTCTTCTTCGACGTGCTCCCACAAAATCACCTCGTAAAAAACACGAGTTGGTTATTGAAGAAGACTAGAACCTATAAAATGTAAATATAAAAGTTGATAAATGAAATTATATGTCTTTTTATGAGCTTTATGTCTCAAATTTAAGTGAAAATATGAGGGAGGAGGTTCCCTCTTATAATTTAGGCGAGGGTCACTTTTGGGATCTTAAAAATATTAATTTATAAAAAAATAAAACCCCATCAAAAAACCACATAAATGTCCCAATTTCTAAGATGAGATGATATTTTTTTTAATATCATCAATTAATAAATTTTAGAGATGTTTTATCTTCAATTTAAACATTTTCATTTTAATTAACACTTAGTTATTTTATTTACATTATAATTAGGGTAACAAATATTTCTATATTAAAATGGTTCAATGTTTACTTATTTGATGTCAATTAAAGAATAAATAAATAACTTATAACCTTTTTTCCATATCATAATTATTATATAATTTATAAAGAAAATTAGTATTTTTTAATAATGTAATAATACATTATTTTGATAGACAATTAATAGTGTCAATTTTGACATTATTTAGTTCATTTATTTATAAATAACATTTCTAAAGAAAGTTATCTTCGAAACAATAATATATTATATTCCTAATAGGTCAAGGTAATATATAAAATTAATTTTACATATTAATTAGAAGAAATTATATTTATTTCAATATTTTAAACAATATTTATCTAATATTTCTATTTATAAAATATTTATATCATCAGTTTTATTTAATTTTTTAATAAGATTATATGTTGAATAAAAAATTAAATAAAAATTCTATGAAAAAGATAAATCATCTAGGTTTAATAATAATACATATAATCTAATATATCATATATAGAATCAATCTCTAAAAATTTTATGTTTATTAAAACATGAATGTGAAATGTTTATAATAACTTTAAATAAATTAATATAAGTGTCATAATCACTTCTCTAAGGATATAAATGGTCAATATCTCGATACATGGATTTATATGGTTGATATATACTTTTATAATAATATTTGTTCTTGTTTTTGGGTCATTTAATTATTAATTTCACTTTAATAATAATTATTTTATTAATTTCCCATCAATCAAATAATTTTTGCATCATTAAAGTATAATTATTTATGGTAGTTATTTATTTCCTAAAAATTAAAAAGGAATATTCAGGATAAATAATACCATTTAATAATTCCAATTAGTATTTATAATGAAATTTATCTTCTTTGAATCCTTATATTAAATATGATATAGTCATTAAAATTTGAGTAAGATATATTTAACAATTCTTTAAATAAAATATATTAATTATCCAAATCTCATCCAAGTGGCTTCCAAATAAAACCCTTATTTCCCATGATTGATTTAGTTCAAGACTCACTCATCCAATAGAATTAAGATATTTTATTGGGAAATTAAACAATATTATATTTACCCTTATTTAGCATATTTTCCCTTTTAATGTATTAATAAAAATTACCAAATATACAATTCATAATTCCAAAAAATAAAAGTAAGGTATTTAAATAATTTGGATATAATAATTTCAAATATGGAATCCATTTTTAAAAATTCAAGGCATATAAATTTCATTAATTCATTTAAAATTAATCCTTTTGTCGGAATAAGAGAACTAGTTTTGAAAGTTAAAACATTACAAAAGATTGAAATGTTTTTACTTCTGAATTCAGTCTAAAATTAATGATAATGAAATTTATTAGATTTAATTATTAAACTAAATTATATTTATACTTTCAAACCATACAATATTATAATATAATGATATAAATTATTTTTATGAAAAAATATGTTCTCAATAAAAATTTACTGTATTTTTACTATTTATCAAATATTGAATGTTACCATAAAATATCAAAAATTCACCCAATGTAAATTTTTATATCCCTATTCCCAATAGAATATTTATTTTTTCATATAAAAATTATTAAGGTGTCAAAATCTTAATATAAATGGGGTTCTTCATGAAAGGGGAGAAAATTACCCTTGTGAAAAATATAGTATTTTATACAACGAATAGGGATTATTCATAACTTATGAAAAAAATATATATTTAATGAATATTAAAAATATATTATTAATTATATAACATATATATTTCATTAATTTCATTTTCTATTAGAAATTAACTCAATTTATTAATGAAAAAATATAAATACATAGTGGATTTATATTTTTTCATAAAAAATTATAGACAATTAATTCACCATAAATTTTTCATAATTTATTTATATTTTTTACCTATATCCTAATGGATATTTTAGAATGGTAAATTTATACTAAGGATGTCTCTTGGTTTGATTAAACTTGCAGTTGTGTGCAACACAAGCTATTGATGAATTGAAATTATTTAAAATATATCATAAAAACATCCACCTGTCACATGTTGGGAATAATCCTACGATAGTACCATTCCAATATAATGAAAATATACACCTCAGTAATTCCCTTTGGTAGCTCCCAATAGAGAACTACCTCAACCATTATCGGATCCACAACAACTCTATCCTCTAAGATGATGTTTCCCAAAAAATAGACCCCTTGAATCCAGAACTGACATTTCGAGATTTCACAACAAGGTTGGTGCTCTTGATGTGTGTCTTGGACAATCATCTAGTATATCATTTGCAACTATTCATACATCAAGTACATTAGATTATCATCGGTGAAGACCACCATAACCTGATCAAATTAAGGATGAATGATTCGATTCATGAGTCACATGAACACTATTAGAGAATTTTTCATTCCAAATAGCATCACCATGTACTCATTGTGATCATAATGACCCACGAATTCTGTCTTTGGTACATTTTCATCTCATACACGTAGCTTTTGAGAGCCTGGCCTGAGGTTAGTCTTCGATAACCACCCCACCCCCTTCAACTAATCAATGATGTCATCTATCCTTGACAGTGGAAACTTTTTCTTCACAATAACCTATTACAAGTGCTGAAAAATGACACATAACCTCATGCTCCTATCTCCCTTATCATAAAAAATTGGACTACCTAGGGTGAAACACTAGGTCACACAATGCCCTTCCCCTTAAAGTCTTCAAACTACACCTTTATCTCCTGATGCACTATGGTATCCATCTGATGTGAAGGTGTGTATATGTGATTCATCTGAGTGTTTAGATAAATGTATAAGTCCATTTCCATAAGTGGAGGTAAACCTAAGACATCTTCATGAAAGACATCATCATACTCCTCAACCACAATAGGAAACTAGGGACTAATATTATCCTCTGCATTGAGGGTGTGGCTATCCAACTGATGTTTAATCAATTTCACCGTTCTATGTGTGCGTCCATCCAATCTCCCATGTATTTACTTTTCACCCACAAAGGAAAACATGGTACCATAATTATGGACACACTGCACTTTTGACTAAAATAGTAAATTTGAGCATGAACTGGGGTAGACATTTTACACCAAGTATGTCATCTTAAGTCCTCGGCTCTGCTACCATGATATCCAAATAGTATATATCACCTACCATAGTCAGGTCACAACGTCGACACCAGTGTGTGATATTTGAAACAACTTTGGTATGAGTTTCCAAGTATAAAGGTCAATAAAATTGATCAACTGGAATCCTTGAGTCTCGAACAAGGTTCATGGAAATAGAGTATTGGATATAACTGTTGTCTATAAAAACAGAATCTAATGAGGAAAAGTCCCAAATTGTACCTGGAATCATCCCTTGATCCCCTGGTTCAAAAGCCTACATCACATGTGGCTGGCCTTTTCCTCACCCACCAGCTCTCTAAGCCAGTCGAGGACAACTTGGGGGTGGTGGTGGAAATGGGTCGATCCTTTATCCACATCTCACTTCCCTACTGGCTCTTCTTCCAAGGATTAAGCCCAATAGATCTCCCTCATCTAACCTCTACCTCCTCCTCGGCAGTCCTTCGACCACACCTCGATCATCTATATGATGGGTTGGTAAATATCATGTTATATAACCCTGACCGCCGCATGTGTTACATCATTTATATCTGTGCTGACATGAGCTTCCCGAGGAGCCCTTCATAGCTAAACCTACATCCTCAGATCATCCACTAAACCACCCGAACATCTAGGATCCTTATAACTTTCATCGGCATCCTACTAACGAGTGGTCATCTACCTCGTTCCCAATACCAGCTCTCATTTCTGGTGTCAACTCTATAAGAAAATTCTCCACTAGCAGGGATCTCTACAGTACCCCATCATAATAAGGAATGCTATGTTATTCCACGGATTCCAGGATGTCCCTACATAAACCTTAATAAATGGTATGACCTTGGAAGAAATGGTATTGTACTATATCTATGGACTAGAATGAAAGATTATTATGTCTCACTGACTACACTCCCACAGTCTTACAGTCGTACTGCTGATGCTGGAGCAATAGTATGTGAAATGATCACAACGTAGCCATATAGAAATCCACTCTAAAAAAGCACCCTAATTATGTCCATGAAAGATCTTTCTATTCATGATACTATGTCACCAAGATCCAACATCACCCTATAGATCTCTGAATAAAGCTCATAGTGAGGGCATCAAACTTTTCAGAAGGATTCCACTAAAGGTGGAAAACACGGTTGAATGCGTCCATCCAATCCTCATCCCATTATGGTCTAGCTCACCCTATAACCTATGAGGTTGTTACCTCTAAAAATCATGTAATTCACTCACCCTTAGTACATCCTTAGCCAATAGTGATGGTAGTAACTATTGCTTGACTGGTGGTGGTATAACTTGTACACCACCTGAAGGTGATATCTCTAGTACAAACCCTTGTACAGAAGCCTCATCACTGGGAAAATCATCCTCGAGATCACACAGTGGAATCATGGTTCTCTATCTACGTGGAGGAATCCAAAATTAAAAGAGTATATATGGAGAGCTCACTCGAGAAGGACATGGTAAACACAACCATTCCTATATGATTCATGTAATATTGTATTTCCCCAAAACAAGTTATTTCGTTTATGATTTGAAAAGTAGGAAATTAAAGTCATGGTGTATGGATAATTCTACCACCACAACAACATTGTAGTACCTTTCCTGAAATCCTAACTTGAAACACTCAACAATTTTGACCCAAACCAACCTCACAGACTCCCAATCCTAAATTAGAACTAATCTCCTCTGATACCACTTTTTCACGGACTTTCCTAGAGGGGCCCATGCGTGGAATACCCCTGGACCTCCTACAAAATTCTAGGTTCTAGTGACTAACATAAATTAGGCATATCCCTCAAATGGTAGAAATTAGCTTCAGTAACTTTATGCACACATGCACACACATCTTCTATCCATAAATAATGAAATGTTAAAACACTAAGATAAAAATTCATGCAAACCACTAAAATCCCAAAATTGTTTATGAAAAAAGTACCAGAATGTATACATGTATATAATAAAAGCCCACCAAAATGATTCTTACAAAAAACCAACAATCCATGGTGAATTTTTTCACAAGTCATCCGAGTCTAGAAAAGTGAAGGCATAATTTCATAAAACTCATCTAATGAAAATAATACATGATCAAACCTTAAATAATTGGTAATGGGATTATTGCCTAACATTTTAGGAGCACACCTCATATTTCTATCTTTTCTAAGCACCATTTGGTCCTAGTCTACATATGACTTTTTCAAAGGGATTATTGTATGCACAAGACATGACATGTTTGGGTAATGCCCGTATATGGGTGAGTAAATGAATACTCAGTGAGACACCCTAAAATCATAAACAAAATACCACAGAGGATAACCAGAAAGGTAAGTACTATCATCTCAACATAGGTATATGTCAACATCGCATATAATAAGAATATCTAGATATACACAAGAAAACAACACGCCATCATGAGGTCTTCACCATATAAAAACTACCAGACTATGCTCGAAGCATTATCATTTCTGTAGATACCACTTCTTGATCCATGATATCATCAACGATACTCACCACGAGGAATAGCTTACATAGACACTAACCTAGTGAGATTTTTTTTTTGGTAAAGTTAAATTGTGATACCGCATAGAGGGGATTGAGCCCAGATTCACTAGGGGATACCAAGGATCGCACCCAGATACACTGGGGTATACCACATACCCAATTTGGATGAATTCTCAACATAGTGGATCACTGCCAAAAACCCAGGGGGGATACTATAGATTTACCCTAGAATCATTGGAGAATAAAAAATACCCTACTTATGGGCCTACTAAATAGAGGGTCATCTCCCTACTCTCGTTGGTTATATCTATTACATTAAATCCCCACTACTGATGATTGAGAATCATAGTCTAGTCCCTGGGATAGATTTCCTACTCGATCTGGGACCCGGACTCTATAAGGGATTATTGTCCAATGATGTAGATGTCATACTATGATAAAATATCAATTAAATTACTAAATGGAATTCTATCAGCATATAATAGTTAAATAAAAAATCACCACGCCATCTCAAAATCACCAAATCATTATTAGGGTCTCAACACCACAAAAGACATATCAAATGGACACACCATTTGAAAGTTATTGGGGATTGAATTTTTAAATGATGGGGGTCACAAGGCCCTATACTGACTAATGGTTGATCTACTAATCATGGTGGTCTACAGAACTCCTAGAGGATGTGGTTGTGTTGTAATGAGATCGACTGTGCCTCAAGGTTGAGTGCCATGGGTGATCGTGGCCCAGTTCACCTACCCCAGGTTGGCTTGCTATGCCTGTCTTGAACCATCATTGTCTGGATTAACCTATTCATCTTGTGCCCTCACTACATTCCCTAGACTGGTCCACATGTTCCTGGGCTACCCGGCCTAGCCAACATGGCCACTTCCGACAATGTAGTTTGCGACTCCTTCATGTCCCTGACCCCATATCGCACTCCTCCACATCCCCAAATACACACTTATATATCTGGAGGCCCTCTTCATTGCATCCCATGCAGACTCCACCATTGTCAATTTTATCATTCGTTTCCACAACCACAACTACATCCTCTGGTCATTGTACCCCCTCTGTGCCACCACACCAGACTATGATTTCCTAAACAGTACTGATGGTCTCTTCGGCGGACCATTGAGCCTCCTCTAATGCTCAGATTTATGAAACAAATGCATATTTGTGATGCTCAGATCTCAATTTACACATATCCAATCATTGTTTCAATTTTCCTATAATCCATGGGTTTTATTTCATTCATAGCTTCATGGAATGTCATGTTGTGACCATGAGGGCCAAACAACGTAGAGATCTAAAAATGTGGGAGATAAAAGCATGATAAAAACCAAGATAAATGGATCTTGGCCTTTGTTTGTGTCAGCATCAATCTGTTCTCAATAGAATGAGGATTAATATAAAACTGGAAAAATCATAGAAATAATCCCTATAATTTAAAAAACATATAGAAAAGATCTAAATTTCTATCAATATATTTGTGGATAGACCCATTTTCATAATGAAAACCAAGAACGGGGAAAAGGAATAAACAATCAACTACCATACCTTGCTTTATATCATTAAATGATGAAGGATTGATGCATTATCGGTGGTAGAAGCAATATTTCATCAAATAGGTTGCATGTCGATCATCGGTCGAAGATCCTTCTCCATTTGTTGAGAGTGTTATTCTCCACATATCAGAGTAATTCCATAGATATGGTGATAAAGATAAATTTTTGAGAAATATGTAATAAAAATAAAATTGTCATTATTTCCTAAAAAAATATTTAAATTATTTAATGATTAATATTTCCTTTTAAATCTATTCCATTGAAGACCCATGTAGACCAATGTTAAGACACACGTAAGGTAAATCTTAAATTTTGATCTAAATGGTACCCTATAATTTATCATCCAGAATCCCATTTAAGTGTTCTTCCACATTTTCATTAAATCAGTGGTTACGTACTTTTAAAAGATTAAAAAATTTCAAAAAAACATTCTAGAAAACAAATTCCTCAAAATCACACATCGTCTTAGCACCTCTTATTAAAATCAATTTATATACTTTCTAAAAAACCCATGTAAATTCTGAGGAATTGCAGTTCAAATACCACTAATAGTTTTAAAATAACATAGCATCACATTAAAGAATATTAAACATTTTATCACGTGATACATCACATTAAGGAATGAATTAGAGAGTTTATAATTCTAGGCATGTCCATCTCATCATAATATTTGTATAATCATTTATGCCTCGTATAACATATTAAAATCATAGTCATCAATTAAACCATAGATGAAATAGATTTCAGAAGGATTTCATCAATCATGATTTTGTGAATAAAATTGATTTTACCAAATGAAAAATGGAAAAACATATTTGGAATATGAATCATCGTTGTTTTGAGGAGAATAATCAATTCAAGAGAATTCAATGATGTTTTTTGGAATGAAGTGTTCTTTTGGGATATATTTTTATTTGTCATAAAGTCATGTGTGAAACATGTATATCCAAATAATGAAAATTGAATATTAATGATGTGTTATTTGTGTAACATTATAAGACTATGAATACCAAATCTTTCATGAATGGGGGATAACCCAACGAAAAGGAGTTGGGTTCAAGAACACCCTTACATTATTTAAAACATTATTTCATTGTTTTTACACCTCTTAAATTATCAAAATATATTTAATAAACCTTTTATCTATAAGTGATTTATTTTAATTTATACTATTTTTTATCAAATATAATCATTGAATATTATTTCATAATTTCTATTTATTAAATTTTATCATTTTGATATCATGTTTTTATTAAAAGTTTTTTGTTCTATTTCAATTTTTCTATTTTAATTAAATGATGTTTATAGAAAAGTATAATAATCACTATAATATTATAATAAATTAAATTAATTATTTATACATTTTATTTAATCAATAATATAAATCAATGATGTTGGATGTCAAAAATTTCTTGGAAATTTATGTGTATGTGGTTAACCAACCATTAATGTGAAATTGATAAAAGTGTGGGAAATGGAAGTATGAAATTTTTATTTGTCATAAATATGCTTATTAAAGTATGTTAATATCATTAATATAGTTTTAATTTATTGTATAAATATTTTTATACTATATGGTTTTGAATGGAATTAATAAAAAATAAATAGAAGAAAATTGGGAACACTTAATAGAGACAAACTCTCTCTTTGGTCTATCTTCTCTTGTATGACGCAATATTTACTTTGAGGATGAATTTTCATTAGTCAATAATTTACCTATGTATTATAAGGTGATTGATATAGAGGATTTTGGAAGATATTTGTATTTTTAATGGAAGGGAGGAGTTTTGTTTTCAAGGGGAGGGTTATGGGTTTTTTAGACATTGGGCTATGGTATTTTTAGAAGAAAATATTGAATAAAATATTATATGAACGATAAAACATGTAATAGTAAATTTTTGACTATATAAGTCATATTTAAGGACAATAAAACTGGCTCAAGACATTATATCACATTAATAATTATATTTCCCTAATATATTAACAACTAATGTGACAATAAGGAAAATTTGTTATTTAATGGAATATGTTTTGACATTATGTTTTAGAATGTTATTTTTAGGCTTGTAAATTAATTTTATTATATTTTAATGAATTAGTTATGAAATTAAATTTATTATTTCCAAAAATCATGTAATATAAAGTATTATTTCTTTATTACAACATGAATTATTTAATTTATGTTACACCAATTCTCTGAGAACATTATTTTTACAATTCACCCGTAGATTGAAGTATTTCATGATATTACCTAAAATTAACACATGGATAACTGAAAAATTATTATTTATGAAAATATATAAATTTAATAAAATAATTATATATAATTCATAATTATATTTTTTAAAATAATAATAATGATTTTTATGAAATAAATTAAAGAAAATAAAAAAATTTATATTTTCTTTGGGATTTTTACCGTGATAATTTTTTTGTTATATTATTTATATTTAATAAAATTAATCATGAAAAAAAATTATTTTGATCAAAATTTATTATTTTGATGTAATATTACTAATCTAATGGCCAAGTTACTATTCCCAATAGTCAGGTTACTATTCCCAATGGTTAGTTTACAAATAAAATGGTCACATTAATTTTCCAAGTGTCAAGTTAGCTTCGATAAATACCTCTACAATCATGAATTAATTATCCAAACCAAATCCTCTAAATATTCTCTACTTCTATTTTCTATAATTTTTCAATGTTTACTAATATTTTTTTCTCTTCTATAGTGTTGAAAGTTGGGGTGATGATTCTAGCGGATTGAAGTGATATATATTTTCCCATTTTATCGTTTCTATTATATATATATTTAATAATTGTAATTTTTGAATTTTAATAGGTTTAATTACTAATTAATGTAGTATTATTTAGTAATGAAATAAATTTAGTTCGTTAAATTTTGTGTATAAAAATATATATTATTCTATATCACACATTTAATTCAATTGATAAATATCATTTATAAACTATGGTATATTACATATTTTTCTGAAACCATGTGACTAGATTATGGATAGTCATGCTATTTTGGATTTAACAAAATGGAAGAGTTGTCACATGGTTTTCCAAACCATGCATCCAAACCACAAGGGTGCCATGTGAGTCCAGTAAGGGATGCACGAGTGGAAAATGGATTCTGTAAACATGATATGAAATCGGGAACAGATACCAAGTGCATTAAAATTGTAGTTTTTCCCTTTTATCTTCTTATAAATTAACTCCAAAACACCATATTCCTCCCCCAAATGGCTCGTGGAATCCATGGAGTCCCCACCTATCATCCTCATACCTCATAAATCTTTCAATGGTAATTCCAAGTGTATATATTAATGGGTTTGGGTATTTTCATTATGGTAGTCCCTTTTTCCTCCTCTTATTTACCCCATTCTCTTCTTCTCTTCTCTTCTACCTTGGGATAGTTAATCCAATGTTCATGTTTCCAATGCTCAAAAATTTGGTTTTTGATATTTTATGGTCCTACAGGGGTGTACATACATTCTTGGACCCTTGTGCAGTTGATTCGGTTCACCATTTTCCATGATTTTGTGGTTTGGGATGGGTTCTCTATGCATTGTTTCATTAAATCAATGAAATATTGATTTATTGACATTGTAACCTTGATATAAAAAAATAGTGATATGTAATGTTAATTATAATTATTTTAAATGATATAAATTGTTTTTCCCCATGAAATTAGTCTGTGTGGAATTTTTTAATACGACCTTAGACAACAAGTGTACGATAAAATGACCAACTAGATTGTAAATGGATTTTGTGGTTTCTAAAATGGTTTTTAATTTTTTTTTAATATTTTTTAAATGTTTTAGAAAATAATATGAGGTTTTTTGAGTCATTCTCTAAATTTTTATCATTCAATGTTAACATGTGAACCATTTGGCATTTTTATAAATAGGTCTTCTATTTAAAACTCTACATGGGTGAGTCTCTTTTCTTTTGAATTGCTAAATGGAATATGAGTTCTATGGAATGTGTTTTACCCAATTTATTTTTTGTTTCAATGGAAAATTTCTTAACCCTTAATGTGACTTAGGGGTGACTCTTGTGTATGTTTACTATATTATTTATATATATATATATTCGTTTGGTTGATTAGAATTTCGTATCTCACCCCCACTTTCGACATATCGTGGGATCCTATCATAGCTATCAGATAATCTAAAAATGTTTCCAAAACATATTTTTGTTAATTTTCATTCATTTAGACCTAAGTAAGTATTTTCTGTGATTTGGTATTATGCTCCCCAGTTAGGCTAGGTTGGGTATATCAAAGCATGAAGGTTGTTTGACAGCATCAAGAACACAAACACAATGGATCCATTTTAATATGTTCCAGATTTTTCTCTAAGCTAATATGTATTCCCAAGTTCTCATGAACTCATGATCTTTAGTAGATAATTTTTTTTCCTCACATGGTATGATTTCTTGAGTATTTTTTTCATTTCTCTCTATGTGGTACGGACATGGTTTTTTTCTTAGTGGTATTTATTACTTTTGAAAATTAATTCTTTTTTTCTAAAAAAATTCATAAAACTTTTTTTCAAATATTATTTGTATCTTTAAATTCACATTTAGATTTCCCACTTCTTTAAAAATATTCTAGAACCTCCCATTCTTTTGAAAATTCTTATTTATGATGAAAAGGAAAATATACTATGATTAGTTTTAAAAATAAAATAGTGTGTAAAAATTTTGTTTATAAATTTTATTTCAAAAAAGTAGTTCAAGAATAATTTTTTCAAAGGAAAATCCTAACTATCAATTTATTTGGAAATTAATTCTTGTTTAATACTCCAACATATACATTCATTATTGTTTTTTTCACAGGTGTGGCTTTTATCTTCGTTATAATCATCATGGTGTGATGTTTGGTGTTGAATTTTTTGGATAACATGTGTGGTCACATAAAGATCTATTGGTTGTCTTGGTTGGTTTGGATTTATTTTTGGTACACTTATTTTTTTCATTGGTTGTTTTATTTACTCTGGGATAGACATTTATTTTTATATTCATTTACATATTTATACTAGGTGAAATTGTTCCCCTAGTCTCTCGTTGATTCCTGTCGCACATGTCACCACCCTGGGATGATTGAGAGTGTGCCATTAGGATGTTATGTTCTTACTCAAGTAACTAGTTTTGTGTGGAATAAATTTTTTTTGGGACTTCATAACATTCATAACATCTATTTACGATTATCACAATAGGGTTTCAATTTTTGGGTTGAAGATAAACAATTAATTTTCTTAAAAAATATTCAAATAATTTTCACCATTAAATGGAAATGTGATAATACCAAAAAAGTATAGATTAATTGTTAAAATATGAATATTTTGATCGTAAATTTTTTTATATATCATAAATATCTAAATGTACTTCTTTTAACCCCTAGAATATGTAAAGTAGTCATGATATAAAAAACACAAACTTGGTATTATTTGTGTGCAATAGACCCTGAGGATTTTATATATCATTAGTATTTAGAATAAAATATAACTCACAAATGAAAAAAAATTCCCCTTAAAAACGTACCTTACCTCAATATTATCTACGTAAAATCAACTTGGAGAACTTACTCACTAAGCTTGATTGCCATAAAGTCATCATAGAGTATTTGAGAGAGTAATAATGGCTTGAAATGATAAAACCACCTCTCATTCATACCAATATCTAGTTTAGGCCAATAATTTCATTAGATTCCATTATTCAATATAGAGGGACAAATAACTTTTTGTTTGGATGTTGGAATATCCTTATATGGGACTAGAGAACTATTCATCTATGTTTGAAAAATAATAAATTTCCTAGGGAAATGTTCCTTCATTATAGCCTTCTTGTTATTTTCTAGTAATTCATGGGAAAATGTGGGGTTATTAGATTATTTCATGAATTTCTAGGGCAGAACTATATTTTTCATATATTACAATGAAAATTTGTAACCCAAAAATCATTCAAATCTCAAAAATATTAACTGCAACTTCTCTATCTGTAAAGAAAAATATTATAATTTCTGGACAAAAGTGACATAAAAATAATTATGAGAAAAGAACTCATAAAATAAAAGGTTTTTTATATCTAAAAGAATCATTTATTTCCTCCATTTTTAGTTGATCTTTAAAATCATTGCATTCTCATCACACTCATTATGCACACATATTTTTTTTGTTTAAATCCAACTCTTCAGAGTATTTACCAATCATCATTTGAATCATAAAATTAGTTGATAAATATTCAATAAAAGAAATAAGAATAATTGTGTTCATTAGTATCAAATACAAATGGATGTGTAATGTAACACCCCAATCTTCCACTGTATTCTTCTCTTTGAATAATACAGTAGCGTGTGTTGTACTCAACTTCGAGTTCTAACACACACCACATAAAAACAAACTAGCTATTATGAATAGTAATACCTAATTTTTAAAATTTTATAAATTTTAACATTCAAAATGGATTTCATTTTTGGATTCAGAATATCTAAATTATATTAGGTTGAATTTTTGTTATTTTTCTGAAAACATACAATTGTTTATGAATAGTGAAAAAAACTGAGTTATAGTTTAAAACTGGATTTTTATTTAAATAAATATTTATTTTATCTAAATTTTATTAAGGTCATAATAGATACATAATACATATATATGTTCAATGTAATTCATTGGAGTTAGTTTAGAATAATTTTGGATATATAAAAATATTATTGAACTTTTCACCACCTCTTACCCACCTCCTAAGAGAATTTAGAAATTCACATAAAACATAATTTTAGCACATTTATGAGTGAAATTATAAAAAATTTAGGGACACGGTTAATATTAAGGAGTAAAATGGGGTTTAATGATATGACAATAATTTTTGGTGAATAGTTACTTTTTACTTTTATTTACCACGTTTAAAAGTAAATAGGGTAATTACGGGTAAAAATAATATTACTATTACCCTACCACATGTCCTAATTCTATTGGAAAAGTTTATCTCAACCAAAACCAACCTTAGGAATAAAATATTATCATTTTGGTCCACTTGGATTAGATTACGGAATTTATTATTATTTAATTCAAAGAAGATTTAAAAGAGACAAAATCACAGTTTAAAAACTAAAAACATTTTAATAAAATGGTATACATAAGATAAATTAGATTATAATTATTCATTAAAAAAACAAAAATATTTCCTAAATATGGGTATTTTATTTATAATTTTTATACATTAAATAATGTAATTTATATATGACAGAATGGTGATTCAGTAATTACCTAATTAATGAAATATTAAAATATTTGATATTAAAAATATCAAAATAAATATAATTTGAGACTTTTTATGAATTACACTAATTTTCTAGGTTAATATGAAATATTATTATTAGTTATATAAATTTTTTTGAATCAATAATGCTGTTATGAATTTATCAAAAACACAATACCCAATAGTTTCAAAATTGACATAAAAGTGTTTTTAAAAAATATATAAAATTATTAATTGATATTCTATTCCTATTAATCTATGGTTCGGCCAAAAGACATATATAATGATTGGTTTATCATTAATGATCAACTTTGGGGTCTCTTGGAGGTATATAGTATGTTTATTAACTATATAATATAAAAATACAAAGATACATGGTAAATGTCAAACTATTTAACTAAGAGTTAAATATAAATGATAAGGTTAATATAATGACCCAATCCTATCTAAAATCTATCGGTTGAAAGGATTTAGACCCATCCCCATCTTAACCTCTAAATAGAACACTTTGGAGACATTATAAACTTAATATGAATTTATTATAAAATAATACTTCTAGTTTTTCGAAAGGTGCCCCTCACCCCTCTTATAAAAGGGTACTCACCCTTATCTCTAATTTACTAATTCAAATCCTTTTGGATCCACCAAACACTGCCCAAATATTCTCTCAACTTCTCTAAATCATCATAGAGGCATTATTTTTATCATAAAGCCAGCCTAAGGATCCTTTTTGGTCCAATCAATAAAAAAGAACCCGAAGAAGAGGTAATGTTTTCACTACCCTCTTTCAAGTTCCTTTCTTCTTCAACTTATTCGTTTATTATTATTTAAATTATAAAATAATAATTACCATGTATTTTATATACTGTGATTTTATTATAAATATGATACAACCATATTCAGTATTCTATCCATCCTTTGAATGACATGTCACCATACGTGTGTACGTACGGCCTACCGTTTCCACGTCGTGGTGTAACCGTTATTCAATAAATTATTATTTGGATGGGTATAATAATGATGTGTCATTCAGGTAAATAATATGTATATAATGATAATTATTCTGTATATATGATATATCATCCAATTATATATGATTTTAATATAAAAAGATTGATATTATCGCTTGTGCATACGTACGGACTACCGTCTCCACGAATGCGATGAGATTCATTCCCCATCATATCCATACAAGTCTAATTCTAATTTTATGATAAAAAATAATTTTTAAGGACTTCATATCATTCTGTATATGAATAATATACAACCTATCCATAACAAACATGACTTATGTAACAAAACATATAAAAGCAAATGAGTAAGTTAACACCCAAAACGATGATAATACTAAGATATTATTAATAAAGATATGTTAAAAGATAATATATGATATCATATAAATTTATATGATTCTTTTTTAATTCAATAACAATTATTTCACCATTATACAGGTGGATAACCTACCCTCGAACAAGGAAAAAGGACAAAGTAAGGGGTTTCTTATCTAACCTTTAATTCCGTGAGATTCCCATTTTTCACCAATTATTTATTGCATATGGTGTGTGTACTTCCCATGTCTGTATTCATTGTGTAATATAATTTAATTAATGGATATTTAAATCATCATTGTATAATCCTTCTTTCATGGGTGTATGTTTCTTAAGTTACCAAATCGATAAGGGAATTTGAAATTTCAATTTCCACTCATTCGTCTTTACGCATACCTCATTGATTATTTTACTCCAAGATTATGTGTGGAATCACTATTCATTTTCTTATGTCATAATTTCTACTCCCCTTTCTATTGATATTCTTTTGATACCCATAATCACTCCATTTATAAATTCTCATGTCATCGATACGAACTTGATAAGAGTAATTTTTAACTCATTCTCCATTTGATGATTTAAATATCGAATTCATTGGAGTTGTCTTTACATGAATATATGTGTATATATTCTGATTTATTTACAGTGAATATCTAATCATATTTAGTGTATTTATATTTATCACACATAATTATTTTGTTGATTTGTCCTTAACCTAAGGATATAGTCTTTATAAGTGATTTCATCTCAAGTTACATTCCATTGAGACTTCTTTGTTGTTATACACCCAATCTCTTTTATATGGTGTATATAATGTACTTTGACATAGTATATCATGAATACCATTATTATCATAATATTAAAATGTTTTTATTACCTCAATTATTAATTTTCAAGTGTTACACTTTTGGTTAGGAACTCTAACTAAAATATCATTTTAAATGATTTAAAGATTTATTATTCTAAATCATTCTCATTATCGTCCATGTTTTAAAAATGGTTTTAAAGATTTATTTATATGGAGATTAATGTTTTAAAATTAAAACACCTTTTAAATGTTTCTAAGCGGTATGTGACACTTTGATTCAAAAATCTATTTTTAAATGGCTTCTTGACAAATAGTGTTACTATTAAATGTTTTCAAGAAAAAAGGGGGATATTTCTCTCAAATAGTCTTGATGATTATTTTCATCTATGTAAATATCCTTCATTATTATAAACTTTGGATAATATTTTACAATATAATCTTCCTTATTATATTGAATGAGTTCTGTTTGACTGTGGATGTGATATTTTTATACCATTCATGGTTTGTGGATAAAGTATTGACATATTGTATGATAGTTTTAATACGAATGTTTATGTTAGGTTTCAATCTTTTCATATAAGGAATGAATTGGACTTAGTAAGTGACGGGTGGAGCTCTCCATAGCTCCTCAATGCATCGGTAGGTCTCATGAGACAAACTAGTTTCTTGGAAAAAGGCCTTGACAAAAACTTATTTGTAGTCATGGCACGAGGCCTTGACTATGTGGTTATGATAGTCTGACATTATGAATTCCATCATTATGAAAGTGGTTATTGATATTCCATGTGGTTATTCAACTAGTATAATATCCATATGAATAATTAAATGTAATTATTTCATTTTATCTTTTCCATTTTATGTTGAAATTAACGTTTAAAAGGATTTTGTTTTAGTTATACATTTTCTAAAATGTTTTTGCTTATTTATGAAAGTTTCCGCTATATTGTTATCCTTACTGAGAATCTGGTCTCATCCATTTCAATGTTTTATTATTCCCAGGACGTGACGATGTAATTTATGAATGACCTACAGGGATAGTATGAGGGTATAGAAAGGAAAGATGTTATTGTAGTTTTTTTTACTTTATGAAGTAATGTACAAATTGTGAATATATCTATTGTTTCCAAGACTACTAGACTAATTGATCTTTCAATACATGATATTTTGTGATCATGCCAATGTTATGTAATGATTCATCAACTCTGGGTAACTGGGGTCGGGGTGTTACAATTGGTATCAGAGAAGTTTAGTACAATCCTTGGAAACTAGATTTAGATAAACTCTGATTAGAGCACATATACCTAAGATAGAATTTTAGGATTAGTATTGAAGAACATCCTAGAATTTTAGTATTGTATAGATTTTGTGAGTTTTCCAAGCAATATATCCTTGTCTGGATACGAGCAGGTAGAGGTGGATCTGGCATAGATGTACTAGGGGTAAAACTCGAAAAGACCACTTTAATCTTGACTTGAACGGGAGTTGGTGCACTACAACGGGCTTTGTTTCACTCTTGGTCATGACACTCCTTGGAGATATGCTTAGGATAATTTACATTTTCATTACAAACCAATTTGAAGTATTTGACCTTGGTTAATCCTAAGGAGTCTCAAATTTAGAATATGGTGTAATGATATTCTCTAAATGATATTATGACTATTGCTACTCACAAAATTTTTTCTGGGTTTAATCAATGGCTGGAGTCCAAGGAAGTCATTGTAACATTTAGAATGATGTAAAATGTGGGAATGGTGGTGGAAATGAGAAACAAAATAGAATTTTGATAGGTGTAAAATATATCGTGTTCATGAAAAATCAGTTTTCCAAAAATATGGTCAACATAATATATATTAACCAACTCTTGGACTCAGTAATGAAGAGAAAGGTTATGAATGATAAGATCTCCAGCATTGGAGAACATGGATAAAAGAATCATAAATTTCCATCATGCAGGAAATTTGGACGGAGACACACATGAAAGTGTCTCAACAGAACAAGGAAATTCTTTACGTGCGGGAAAGATGGATATAATGTGAAGAATTACTGATGAAAAATGAAGAGTACTATAGAAGAAAATAAAAATTGTCCCAAGAATACATTTACACTCATTTTCCATAAATGTTGGGGACCAGGCCTTTACTAGAGGAAATACCATATTCTATAGGATATTTTCTTGGTCAACGATGAAGCTATGTGGAAATAAATGGTTGTAGAAATGTTTAAAAGTATTAGTGCTCCTTGTAGATGGGATTACATTGGAATAATTTTCTCTTGTATTTGTAACCCCGCAGTTTGAAATGTGAGAATGATATTTGAGGAAGACTTATCTTTTCCCTTGTGGATATAGTTATAAATAGCCATTTTGTTTTATAGGATCATTGGGTTTGAGGAAATTACCAGTAATTATATTTTAGGATGAAAATGCATTGTATGAGATAACATTTCTGGTTAAAATTATGTTATGGTTATTTTGAGGAATTTATCTGATTTTGGTAATGTTAGGAAATATTGTTTTTTAAAAAGGAAAACATGAAGACTGTTTGAAAACCCGTCACATCGGGCAAAGCTGTGGGAATCGAACCCACAACCAATGTGTGATTGTGACTTATCGACATCCTGTGGACTACGTGAAGTCCCTAGTTAGTGTGACTAATTATTTTTATTTAAATAATTTTATTGAGAAATAATAAGTTTATTTGGGTTTTTATGTCTTATAAAATTAATGCCCTTAGTATAGGAAAATTATTTGTTGATTAAGTGATAAAGTTTATTTTGGAAGATGTTTTCTCTGTTGGGAACACTATTTTCCCAAGGAAAATTGAATACTATCAAATTTCAATTGGTGGAGTAATGGTGGATTTTTATCTACATTTTTATTGTGGATTTATAGTGATTTGGGTTATTTATGGGAATGATTAACCTATAATAGATAATTTTTGATTAGGTTAATTACTTTTAAGTATGTGACTTTAAGAGTAGTTGATGTCATTTTGAGATATAATTTAACCTGGAAGAATACATAACCAAATTAGTCTTAGTTGTGTGTTTCAATAATAGTTTTTATTATATTGAAGGATTTAAAAGACAATTTTTTATTGAATGGTATTTATTTAACTTCTGTGTATTGTTGGTTTAATTTTAGAAATTAAGATTAGTGTTTCTTTATCTAAAGGAATATCCTTTTTGGGGATCATCAAATATTATACTAACTATTTTGGTTTTGATTAATCTCTAAACACAAGATAAATATAGAGTTTATCCTTCGTGGATCATGTGATTCTATATTATTTTATTCTAGCTCTTCCAATGTTACCAAGTCTTCTTGAATACTAATCATTTAAAACAAATGAGTTAGGTGTGGAAATTTATTAACAAATGAACTATACTTAAAAATTAAGTATATTACATCATTTTCTTATTCAATATCATAAATTAATTCCTCATCTTTATGTAATGTAACATAAAAAAAATGTTGTCTGTATACATATCCTACTGGGAAACTAATGACCGTTTGTCCCATCACATGTTTCTGGCTTTCTTGTTGTTATCTTTCTCTTGATCATATTTTCTATCCCTCTCCATCAGAACATGACACTTAGTTTATCATCCATATACATGTTTTCCTACATGTAATCCTAGTAAGAGTTATTTTGGGTGTCCTTTTTACTTCTATATCTTTTTTATGGTGATAGTTTTATTGACACTTTTTTCTGATGTAGGACCTTCCATTATATTGTGAAGCCCAATATTAAAAATTTTGAGGAAAAAATTATTTGAAGGAGGGGAGAATGTTACACCCCATGATTCCACGGTATTCTTCTCTATTTATAATACAATAGCATGTTTTTTATGCTACTTCAAGTTCTAACACACACAAAAACCAATGAATCTAGCTGTTCTGAATAGTAATACCCACTTTTTAAAATTATATAAATTTTATCTTTCAAAATTTACTTCATTTTTGGATTCAGAATATCGAAATTAGCTTAGGGTGAATTTTTGGTATTTTTCTGAAAACATTCAATTTTTGATGAATAGTGAAAAAACACTGAGTTATAGTTTAAAACAAAATTTCAATATGAATAATTATTTATTTTATATAAATTTAATTAATGTAAAAATAGATACATAATACATATATGTGTTTAATTTAATTCATTGGAGTTAGATTAGAATAATTTTAGATATATAAAAATTTAATTGAACTTTTCACCATCTTTTAGCCACCTCTGAGGAGAATTTGGAAATTCACATAAAACTTAATTTTACCTCTTCTAAGAGGTGAATTTTGAAAATCTGAGAGACACGATTAATATCAATGAGTAAAATTTGGTTCAATGAGATGACAATAATTTTTGGTGAATAGTAACTGTTTAGTTTTAGTTACCACAGTTAAAAGTAAATAGTATAATTAAGGGTAAAAATGATATTAATATTATCCTAACACATGTCCTAATTGTATAGAACAAGTTTATCTCAACCAAAAACAACCTTAGAAATATAATATTATCATTTAGGTCCACTTAGAATAGATTAGGACAATTATTATTATTTAATTCAAAAAAGAGTTAAAAGAGATAAAATCAAAGTTTAATAAATAAAACATTTTTAATATAGGGTTATAAATAAGATAAATTAGATAATAAATATTAATTATAAAGATAAAAATATTTCCTACATAATAGTATTGTATTTTTAATTTTTAGACATTATATAATTTAATTTATTTATGACACAATGGTGATACAGTAATTACCTAATTAATGAAATATTATAATAATTGATATTATAAATATCAAAATAAATGTAATTTGAGAATTTTTATGAATTAAACTAATTTTATTGGTTAATATGGCATATTATAATTGGTTATAAATTTTTTTTTTAAGTAATAATGCTATTATAAAATTATCAAAAACACAATACCCAATAGTGTCAAAATTGAAATAAAAGATTTTTTAGAACAAATATTATATTATTAATTGATATTCAATTCCTAAAAATATAAGGTTAGACCATAGGACTTATATAATTATTGGTATATCATTAATGGACCACTTGGGGGTCTCTTGTATGTATACATTATTTTTATTAACTATATAATATAAAAATACAAAGAGACATTGTAAATGTCAAACTATTTAACTAAGAGTTAAATATAAATGATATGTTTAATATAATGACCCAAACCTGTCCAAAATATATTGGTTGAAAGTATTTATACCCCTCCACACCTTAACCTTTAAATAGTCGACTTTGGAGCCATTTTAAGCTGAATATGAATTTATTATAAAATAATATTTCTAGATTTTTCAAAGGTTCCCCTCACCCCTCTGATAAAAGGGTACTCCCCCTTCACTCTAATTTAAACCTCCAAAGCATTTTGGCTCTAACAAACCCTGCCCAAATAATCTCTCCACATCCCTAACATCATCTTATATTCCTTATATTGATCAGAAATCCAGCCTATGGATCCCTTTTGATCAAATCAAATGGAAGAACCCGAAGAATAGGTAATGTTTTCACCACCCACATTCATGTTCCTTTATTCTTCAACTTCTTCATTATTTGTTATTTCCATTCTCAAATAATAAAAACAGTATCTTTTATGTAATTTTATGTTATTATAAATATGATACAACCATATTCAATATTCTATCCATCCTTTGAATGGCATGTCACCATATGTGCGTACGTACGGCATACCGTCTCCACGTCGTGGTGTAATTGGTATTCAGTAAATTATTATTTCGATGGGTATAATAATGATGGGTAATTAATGAAAATAATAATTACATCATGATAAATATTATTTATATATTATATACCATCCAATTATATATTATTTTAATATCAAAACAATGATATTATCGCTCGTGCGTACGTACGGACTACTGTCTCCACGAACGCGATGAGATTCATTCCCCATCGTATCCATACAAGACTAATTCACATTTTATGATTAAAACTAATGTTTAGGGACATGATATAACTCATTATATTTATATGATACATCCTATCCATAAAAAAATGTCTTATGTAGCAAAACATATAAAAGAAAATGAGTAATTTTACACCCGAAACGACGATAATACTAAGAAATTATTAATAAAGCAAAGTTAAAAGATAATATATGATATCATATTTATGTTTATGATTATTATATAATTCATTAATAATTATTTCTACATTATACAGGAGGCTAACCTACCATCGACCAAGTGAAAAGTACAATGTAAGGGGTTTCTTATCTCACTATTAATTCCATGAGATTTCCATTAGTGACCACTTATTTATTGAATATGGTGTGTGTAATGCCCATGTTTGTATTTATTGTGTAATATTCTTTAATTCATGGATATTTACATCATAAATTTATGATCATTATTTAATGGGTGTATGTTTCTTATGTTACCAAATTGGTAAGGGAATTTGCAATTTCAATTTCCCTTCATTCGGCTTTACGCATACCTCATTGATTATTTTACTCTAAGATTATGTGTGGAATCACTGTTCATTTTCTTCTGTCATAATTTCCACTCCTCTTTCTGTGGATATACTTTTGATACACATAATCACGCAATTGATAAATTCTCAATTCATCGATACGAACTTGATAAGTGTAATTTTTATCTCATTCTCCATTTCTTGAGTTAAATATCCAATTCATTGGTCTTATTTTTACATGAATATTTGTGAATGTGCTCTGATTGATTTATAGTTAATATCCAATCATAATGAGTGTATTTATATTTATCACACATAATTATGTCAATGATGTATCATTTACCTAAGGATATGGTCTTTATAAGTGATTTCGTCTAAAGTTACTTTCCATTGTGACTTCTTTGTTATTATACACCAAATCACTTTTATATGGGGTATATAATGTACTCTGACATAGTATATCATGAATAGCTTTATTATAATGATATTACAATGTTTTGATTACATCAATTATTTGTATTCAAATGTTAATATTTTTTTAGGAACTCTAACTAAAATATCATTTTAAATAATTTAAATATTTATTATTCTAAATCTTTCCCATTAATGTCCATGTTTTAAAAATGGTTTTAAAGATGCATTTATATGGACATTAATTTTTTAATATTAAATTCCTTTTAAAAGTTTCAAAGTGGAATGTGACACTTTGATTCATATATCTATTTTTAAATGGCTTCTTGACAAATAGTGTTATTTTATAATGTTTTCAAGAAAAAGGGGGATATTTCTCTCAAATTGTTTTGATGATAACATTCAACAATGTTAATATCCTTCATTATTATCGATTGAGGATAATATGTTACAATACAATCTTCCTTATTGTATTGAATGAGTTATGATTGAATGTGGATGTGCTATTTTTATACGTTTCATGGTTTGTGGATAAATTATTGACATTTCGTATGATAGTTTTAATATGAATGTTTATGTTATGTTTTAAACATTTAATATGAGGAATGATTTGTAATTAGTAAGTGATGGGTGGAACCTTCTATATCTCCTTGATGCATCAGTAGGTCTCATTAGACAAACTAGTGTTTTGGCACAATACCTTAACAAAACCTTATTTGTAGTCTTGGAACATGGACATGACTATGTGGTTATGATAGTCTGGAATTATGCATTCCATCATTATAAAAGTGGTTATTGATATTGCATGTGGTTATTAGACTATTAGAATATCAATGTGAATAAGTAAATGTAAATATTTCTTTTTATTTGTGCCATATTATGCTGAAGTTCAAGTTTAAAAGGCTTTTGTTTTAGTTATACATTGCCTTAAATTTTTATACTTATTTATGAAAGTTTCAGCTATATTGTTATCCTTACTGAGAATCTGAGCTCTCCCATTTCAATGTTTTATTTTTTTACGATGTGAAGAAGTAATTTATGAATGACTTGCAGGGGTAGTGTGAGAGGATATGAAGACAAGATGTTGTTGTATTTTTTTACTTTATGAAGTAATGTAAGACTTACGAATATATCTAGTGTTTCCATGACTACTAAACTAATCAGTCTTCCGAGACATTATCTTTTGTGATCATTCCAATGTTATATAATAGTGCACTAACTCTGGGTAACTGGGGTTGTGGCGTTACATGTAAGACCATCAATTGAACCAATTGGTTTAAGACAAAGAGTTTCATAACCGCGTGCATTCCCCCCAATGAATAATATTTTATAGTCTAATAACAAGTGTATGAGTTTGTTAGTGTGGGACTATACCCTTATTATCATTTAATAGGATCAATAATAATCAATTAATAATATAATAATGATCATAGTAACCATGTAGAATGAATCAAATAGAAACAATTTCATGAAAATAAATGTTCCTGCTAAGGTGGAAATCCTATCTAAGGTATAATGAGGTTGATAACCAAAGCTCCCCCATATTCCCATTTCGTTCATCCACTTAATCCTCACCAATATACTTATTAATCCACCATGGGGACCTTTACGATCAATGTATCAAGCATGAATTCTACATGAGCAACAAAATTCCTGAGTATAGTGTGAGTACATGACTCATTAGAACACCACAAATGAATCCTTAGTATAATTTTCCCATTTTTAATAAGTGTATTCTATAGTAAAAAAAATTCATAATAGTATATACATATTATCCAAAAACTATAATTTTTGGCTAACCAATATTCCACAATACCCTAGTTGTACTTTCCTAGGATTAATTCTAAACAGACTACCAATGATGTAAATAACAATGAAATAGTCATCTCTATGGCATCCACATGGATTCTAGTGTACAAGAAACTCATCACCCTCTATCCATCATGTAGTCCATACGTCTCAATTTCATCTAGTAGGGAACTAAGTTATCTTGGGAGAATTATACTCAGAAAGTACCTAGTTTCCTTTATAAAACCCTTATCCAAATCTCCATGCCTACCTCATCACTACACCCTTTTCTAAGTCCACTCATCAAAATCATCAATAGTCCATCACACTCTCTCTATATGGGATTCAAATCACATGATGGTACACCTATCTCAAACCCCAACACAAACATAAATGTAATGGAAACACACATCTTGGGGTAAATTATGAAAAAAAACTAGGCGTAATGAGATAAATAATATCATGAAGTCAACATGTGAATAAAAAATAACATAGAATCAATATACTCTAACAATTATCAAGGAAAAAACATATCACAAAAGGTCTCATGGGATACACACCCTCCAAAATGTGATAAAAATCAATCACGGTATCTAATGTGGTAGTACATTAATATAAAATATGGAAACTAGTGTATTAGGGAGCCAAAGAGGTAATGAAGTACTTACCTAGCTATTTTCTATTAAAACCTCAAGGACCATGTAATCCATTGAGATAAAAATGACATTCGAACACCAAATAGAACATCACCCACCAATAAATCCTAGAACAAGTTGAAAACTAACATGAAATGGGTTATAGAGAAATGTAAGTAAATTTTAGCCCAAATGGGTATAAAAATATCCATGGACATAACTCTATAAAGGCCAAAATTTTATATAAATATAAGAGGCTCTTTATCAGAATTTATGGGATACATCCTAAAAGATCACTATGAGAAGACCTCCACCACACAGCTCTGGTTGATGAGGTGTAGAGCCTATGTCTGTGAAACACCAAAGGTGTGGGAAGAATATATGCAGTAAAAAGTGTACCAGAAGATAACCTTGAAACTAAAAATGGATACACTATGACATAGAAATTACTACAGTGTGAAATAATATTGTGTATGGGGATGTACTAGAGTGTGGAATCAAGTTTCATGTCCTTTAGAGATATGGAACTAGATGTTCTGAGGATATTCCTCTGGGTATTTGGAATGATGAACCATGTTTAAGGAATACATATATGCCTCATAAATTATATGAATCGATACTAAAACTCCATCCAATAATCTTGTTTTAATTGATATTTAAGTCTAAAACTATTGAATACCAATGAATAGATAGTTTTTTGTAACCACCTCAAATTGGGGGTCATGTAGTATGGTCTAATGCAAGGCAGAAGAATCTCTAATAGTATCCCAATCCACTATGAATACATTAGTATTTATAGAAAAATAATTTATCACCAGAGAAAAACCTCAATCATATGGTATGGACTCTAATCCATTGAACCACTACAGTGCATCCATGTACACAATGAAATGATTGTCTCTTTTACAATTTGATACTACGATAAATGACATTGTACATCCTCTTATGGAATTAAACTTCCCCCAAAAATCAATAATAGTCCATGAATATCCCAAATACCTCAAGACATTATTTGAACATGATATAAACTCAAAACATATGTACATACATTGATTATCTTTATTGAAATTAAATTTTACTGTTTTAAAATTTAATCCCTTAAAGGGAATCTTATCCTTGATAAGAATATCTAATGGTCCTACTCAAATAATTTAACACACTAATCTTGAATGACATGGTCTCTTACCCCATCCATAACCTATACCATCCCACATGGTACTGAATCTAAAAAATTGGTACCATAATACCTCTTAATACATTCCAACATATGTGTACAATAGACAATGGGAACTCCTCATATGATGAGACATGATCTTGAACAACATCATCATAATCGGTAACATAAACAAGGTTACATATTTACCTCCATGACCTTCGCACATGGAACACATTTATTATAGCACATTAATGTAAAGGAAAACTCACATGGTACCCTAGTACCTCTATCCACATGGAGATTTCATTGGAAATAAAAAACATGGTATTTTCTAACACAGATTCCCCATACTTTGGGGAACTAACTAACAAGTCACTCTGATGAAAATATGATATCCCATAGAAATCTCCAACATAATCCTCTTATATTCATCAAAAGATCTTTATATACTCTGAGAGGTGATCAAAATATTCTTATTCATATTAACTCTTTTGGATATTTATTCGACCATATTGGTTCACGTGATTAATTCCTTACCTTCCTCAAAACCGACAATGTTTTGAACAAAAATACATTTTATAAATAAACTCTTAAGGATACATATTAATCAAATCCATGAATCTATATTTTCATGAAAAATCATCAAATTCTAGTTCATCATCCCTTCCCCTATAAATGTTTAGGAAATGGACTCATTGAATACTATCCAATATGAATACATTCTACTGTGACTGTTTATTTTTCTGATGATAGTAAATTTTTATTGACCCCAGATGATTCCCTAGGTCCTTCTACAATCATTACCTAAACTAAAAAAATAAAATGGGTTTTTATTTAAAAAATTAATATAAAGGGGAATACATTTGGGAATACAGTCTCATAGATATATAGCGTTCTCAGCTGATCAGTTGGGTGAGTCACTCTAATCGGTAAAATAGGTAAACATTCAACAATCTGTCGAAAATCACATGAACTGAATTACCACTCTTCATGGTCCTTGGTAAACCAATAAAAAATTCAGTCCAGATGTCTTCCCATTTTCAAATGGGTACAAAATGTGGCCGATGAAACCCTATAGGTTGTTGATTCACTACCTTCACCCTCTGGCAGGTATGAAATCGATATTTGGACCAAGTAATGTATCCTATTTTCCCTTACCACAAAAATTGGACCATGAAGTTGTGGTACATATTCATTTATCTAAGATGTAATTTACATATATATGTTACTTAATCCCTCATATAAGTATTTATTATGGAATAAGGGACTTGTAATATATCATGTACTATGTTGAAAACGCCAGTTCTCAATGACCACCTAGGTATAAGATCACTTATTGCTAATTTTTTCATTTTCATAGAAAACTCTGAGTCTAAAATACTATCCAAACATCACCTGGTCCACATGAAAATGATGTTACTTACAACGTAGAAGATGATTTATAAATATATTTCTACTAAGAATACATTATCTAGTTAACCAATAGACTTATCAGGCACCACTTTTCCTTGGATTTATTTTCACCAATCAATGGATCAACTAATGTATTATAGTAAATAGTATTTTTAAGGAAATATACAATTCCATAGTGACTACAGTGTTTTATTAGTGTAGCCCGATCTATTATGGAATATGATTGGGATAAATACTTCTAGACCATACATCATAACAGGCCACAACTCTACGGGTCATGATCTATGGTGAGTTTATTGGGGGTTGTAGTGGGAAACACAACCCTCCTCTAGGGGTCTTGGTTCTAAAGGCCATTGGTCCAGATTTGGGGGAACTGCAACATCTATGACCACTATAGTAGAACTGACTAACCGAAACTGACAGGTAACTGTACCACTGAAGACTTTTTTCATGACTTTTGTCGCAACTCTAACTTTGGGGTCAATAGTATTTTAGCAACCTTGATATCCATCAACTAGCCACTAAATCATCTTAGAATTGTCTTGACAAGGAACTCTAATGAGGCATACATCTTACCATCTTTCAATATATAACATAATACCTCTTTTGCGGTCAGTGAAATAGTACTTCATCATCCTTAGTAGACCCCTTTTCTCTTGATTTTCTGTGTGTGAGAAATGTTGTGATCTCTCTATAAATTGTTCTCATGAATCATATTGATATTCTACCGCTATTTGGATGTTAGGATTGTTCCCACACCACGTAAATCACTATTTCCAATATCTTACACTTCTTATTTTTTTTTCCTTTTACTCTTATTTGAATGGTTTTACATTATTTTGGCCTATTTTTTCACATAATCCTTCAAAATGTATTACACCATTATGTAATCAACCGAGTAACTCAATATCAGGTTTAGGACCCTTTGTTTGAAGTTTTAGTGATGGAACTTATGCTCTATGTCCACATAAAAACATTCATCGATGAGATAGTGTCACCAAGGCTTCTTAGTGTGGACTACAAATTCAATCTCCCAGACATGAATAGGGTTGTTACACTAATGGTTTCATTTCTAAAATTACCTAATGAATACAATATTTTCTCCAAAATTTGTACCACTCCAATAATGATGGTTGAAGCATCACATTAGACAGAATAACCATTCATGTGCATAGGTATAATCAGAAGAAGGGAAACAATCAAATATAACTATAACTCAAGAAAATATTCTTTACACTACTTTGACCTCTTCAATTTCAATTTAATCTTTATTAAAATTTTCATGAGTACATATAGACTGTTAAATCCAAAATAAATCTTCAATGATATACTCCTAATAATAAGAGGTTTCTGATATCCAACATTATATAAGTATTTTTCCATGATATGTATCCCACAACATTATCTCGGTCCATATATATGTCATTATTAGACACCTCATACCCCAATAATCTCACCACATATATCTAATAATATTATTTATATATATTGGATTAAATAAAATTATCTAGAAAAATAATTAGGATTTTCATGAGGATTATTATTTTGATCTATTGCGGACCAGTAGGGGAGGATGTCATGAAATATAAAATAATGATTAAGTCATGATATGGGTCAAATATATTGATCATGGAAGTTATAAATGTAAAAAAAAAACTTTTCCTCATCCAACATGATATCACCATGTAGTCATACAACCAATAAGTACTCCAAAACACCATCATTAAAATGTCTTACTCTCTAACTCACAACTGGTGATATCCTCATCGAAGATATATCTTTGAGAAACAACAGGTTCCCTATAGATGAAAAAAAAATCACACCTAGAAAATGGATAGTGTCTCTTCCCCATCCGATGTTTTAGATTCTAGTATTCATTTTAGTGTCAAATAATACCATGATCATTCTTGGAAAATAACACAGGTTCCCCCCAAATGTATGTTCTTGGTCTAATAAATCCATTCTACTATAAGTCATCTGGTTTCACATTGAGGTCCCTCAGAATGGTCTGGTCCATATGATATGAGGGTATTGAAATGGGTGGCACAACTAGTACATGATCTAACTCAATTTAAAATCATTTATAAAGAAGGATTACTATGAAATCATAATGAAAGACGTCCATATAGAGATCCTCTACATGTAGGATAAATGAGGGGGTTCTCATAGATCATGATGAATGTTCCATGCCCACCATTTTTTATTTAATTTTAATTATATGACTCATGTTTTATACATATCTACCTACTACCTCTTCCTATTATCCACTCATTACAAATTTCTCATTATTTCGTTATGTAAAAGACACATGCCATTGATAGTAGTCTATGTGATCTCATATGTGATTTAGAATATCCATGTTGAGGATCACATCAAAGACCTTCATCTACAAAATTATGAACTCCCATAGATTTCAACAACATTCCTCAACTATATGATACTATGGGAATCACAAAAAATGGTCATTTTTTTTTCCCAATAGTGTGTCAAGGAATATAAATTTAGTGGATAAAATGAGCAGGTTTTCTATTCTAGAATCTAATTAAGAAATTATAAAATATTAAGAACCCTCGGTATTAGAAATATATATAAAAAAGTGGTTATGAACAAAATCATACATGAAATTACAGAAAGCTCATCTAGGTTGTCTTTTGGGATCAACTTCATGTTTTACATGTGCCTTATCTCATTTTCACATATCTTCCACTTAGGTGTATCACTATTTAATGTCTATTTCTTAAACCCCATTCGAACCTCTTCCTCTCATTTTTTGGCTATCAAATCATCCTTAATGTGGATTTAGAGAAAAAATGTTGCAGGATTCACAAATTTCTATATTTATATAACTACATCTAGAGAACCACAAACACCAAACTACAGTCTCAAAACATTCCATGGCTGATGTATTATGGGTCGCTTAAATAAGGTACTTAAGAGACCAATCTCTAATGCAATTGCATCCAAATTCACTAAAATGCATCATTTTTTCCTCATCACGACATTGGATGATACACTTTTAACAATATGAGGATATCCTTCAATCCAAGTAGTGATGTATAAGAAATAACTGGACATTATCCCATCCTCCAAAATCCTTTCTACATGCATGGGCTTCCAAAAATCGTTTGGGTGAAATTCTATACTGATGCTCCAAATATATATTCTAATTTTGGTTAAAAGTCATCTTTTAAACATCATATATTCTGAGTCTTATTATCATCTAAAAGGGGTAAAAAATAGATGATATTAGTTTAAAGTTAATTTTAAAAATATTTCACAATAGAGAATTAATTTACTTACATGAACTCTAATTCCAGGTTGAGCATCAATATTTTTGGAAGAACACTAAAAAAAATGTCACTAAAAGAATCCAATGAATTCTTTGTGGATCCCTACATTAGTAATAATTATATCTACACATTATTGTTCTTTAGTATCCTGGTCAATATGAAGATACACTCAATTAATACCACATATTACTCAACTTAATCTAGTAACCCTTCCCTATAAGTGGAGGTATGATGATAGATCTAGAAATTAATACTATAGGAAACCATGTTTCTTAGTTCCAATTGTTAAGAAACTATCGCCTTCACTAAAGTGGGTAGTGAGAGATCCTTATCTGGACCATCCCTATCAGATAGAAATCCCACAAAATAATTCTTCAAGGAGACATCTTCTACGAGTGAAAGAACATTTGTAAAATAAAAATTCTTTACCAACCTATTGGAGAACACAGGGATCATTAGGGTGCCTTTCTGTAACCCATGGTATACCCCTCCCAGCACCAAAACTGGTCCTCATCCCTTCATGGTAGTCATAATCATCATATATATAATGACCCAACATAATACACATTTCAACTAATTAATCCCAATAAGTATATATCACATCATTATTTCTATATATATATATATCCAAAATATATATAATATCCTTAAATGGTAATTTAAATCAAGAAATTTGATTAGAGAACTACTATGCTTCAAAAAAATAGAAATATATATGTCATGTCATCCTATTTTCCTATGCATGATGCATGAATGCACCGAAAATTTAATAAATCCCAAATAAACATCATGCGAATCACATAATGTGAATTTAATCAATGGTAATATAAAAATATATTTCTAACAAACTATGGTAACACATTGTTTCCATGTACACAGGTGACCAACCACTATCATAACTCTATTGTATGAGTCCCCACCATCCAATATCCTATATACCATATCCCAAATAAAGTAAAATAGAATTTAATAGTGAGTATGTTCTGATCCCTATAATACCAGTTTGGTAAATACAGTTCCCAAACCACCATGTCCATGCCAGAGAGTCATAATACCTCATGCACACCTCTTCATACGAAATAATATTATAGATATTAGTGTGGGTATGAGTTTTTCAGTAGGTAGACAATAACCTTAGTATCAGGTAATATACTCAATAATAAACAATAAAAAATATTATAATAATCAATATAACAATGAAGTGAAAATACAATGACATACATTCCATAAAAATTTATTAATATCCAATGTTTGAGATCATATCATGTGTATAAATCTACACAAAAAATAAATATACAAGTAATGTTTACCCTAGAGTCTATTAAGGTCTACCACCTATACTAAAATCCTTTTCTCAACATTCCATCATGGGGCCCTTTTGCCTCACCTGAAGCCTCCTGAAATTTATCAGAACACTAAAATTCATAAGTAGGGTGTGATTAAATGACTAAATAGTATATAAAAAATCATCCTCAAACCAAAGTTCTCTCCTATGATAAGATTATTGTACAATAATAGAAAATTAATGCTGGAATAATCATAAAAACTAAATTTGAGTGGTGATGTACTAACCAAGATACCAAAATCCATTGGTTATTCCTTCTTTAGCTTCATACCATATGGATAATGGAATATATCGGAAATAAACAAAATACCCCCTTTGTAGTGTCATAATTGAGATTTTTGAACATTATAATTAGAATCCTCTATACATAAATTTTTTCATACTACCCAAAAACCTCTAGAAATGAACATGGATACCTCAAGGGAATGATAGTCAAAATATTCCAAGATACATTGAGTTTATTCTCAACACAGTCTCAAAGGATCCCTCATACCACAACCCTATATGCATTTCCATATTCTCAATCATTTCAAGGCATTATAAATCATTATATAAGGTATCAACATCACATGCTGGTCAACCAATCTCAAATACCAACAAAACCTATAATGGATTGGTGAATAACATCAGAGGTCAATACATGATAACAAAAAATACATAATCAGATAAATAATTCAAAATTTTAATCATATAAATTGACCTAAACATGGAATACATCTATTCTAACAAATCTATCAGAAAACAATTACAATGGGCCTCACAGTTGCACACACAACCCCATGGAATGATAATAATGTACAATATAAAATTTGAAAACACATAAATTTGAAATTTTAAAACATGTGTCGAAGACAAAAAAAATAAATGAACTTTCTACCTCAGGGTTTTCAATATCAAATTCAATGTTCGTCAAAGGATTCCTTAAAAATATAATTTTCATACACCAACTGGAACATTATCACCATCCATGAACTCCAAGAATTTATTTCAAATCAACATTAAAGGGGTCTATATAAATTTAAATATATATTGGACCAATAGTGTATTAAAAACATACCCATGGTTGATCATTGAGTATAACAAAAAAGTTTATAAAAATAGGTAGTATTCATTGTTCAAAGAAGGTGATGCAATATAGAGGTGCACTGTGAGAAGACCTCCATTGTGCATGAATGGTAGTTTTGTAATGGATGTTCATTCCATAAGAAAACATAGGCACATCAGAAATAGCCATGACATGGAGTGTACTAGAATAAAACCACAATGTGTTTATATAACCCACCCTTCTGTATAACCATTTATGGAATTCACTTGTGTTGAATAAAGGGACGTACTATAGTGCAGAGAAGATTATGTAGTTCATCAGAGCTCTAGAAATAAACAATGCGAGGATGGTGATCCATGTATATTTAGGGCTCAATAAAATGAATGAAATTAATTTATTAACTCTTCAAAAATCCAAAACATTATGAAAAAACCTTCCCTAAATCAATGTTGTAACAAAAATTTTATGCTGAAGCTCCTAAATAATAAAGACCAACCAACCATCCATAATTAACATAAATAGAGGTACTGACAGTATGGTCTAAGACACCATGTTACAGTCTCCATGAATGACCCCTCCATGGTGAAGGCTATGGTAAAACCATCAATAGCTTCCAATACCATAGCACAACACTATTCTCTATGTAATGTCCTCACATAAATAACAACCCTACTATGAATCCATATCAACAACGGTGTGACAATATGCTCTATGGTGTTCTACATTGAGATATGAAATGGTAACTATTGTTTTGGTAATAAATATGGCCAAAAAATACAAAAGAATCAACAGAAACATGAATCTCATATGACATCATCATAATGTGGGATAAACTCTAAAAATTATGGATAAGACTTTTCAATAAAGGTATAAAATTTTAGGGTTTTATAGGAAAACTATTTAGTGTGATATTAGAATGATACATAATTTAATTAAGAATTATCTTGAATTCATTTATATATGTTCCCTATAATTTTATATTTTATTTTACACAAATCATGTATCTGTTAATTGAGATACTAATAAATTTTCATCAGGCTTCTATATTTCATCCCTTATTATAAGACCATGACTATACTACATAATTATGTGCGAATGTGGGAATGATGTATTCTAAAAAAATTGATCTACATAATTTCTAAGAGATATGTTTTATATTATGGACCCAAACCGTCCTCAATAATATTATTTAACTGGTATTTGCATGTGGTTACATCTACTTCTTTGAACATTTTTAAAGTATTTGACGTACATAGCTATAAAACAAAAAAATATCAGAATAATATATTTATTAATAAGAAATGGATGTTCCAGAACCCTGAAATGAATATGTGTTGACCATTAAGAAAATATGGTTAAAATTAATAATGTGAATAATTTTACCTTGGTCACATATCATAGTTTGATTCACCTAGATCCAATTACACCATGATTTAATGATCATAGCTATGTTTATTCAAATATGAAAACCAAAATTAGTACACTATATTTTGTGTTTCTAAGAAAAAATGATTCAAAATGTCCCCTGATTACCTAGAGTAGAGCATCAGTTGAAATTTAATTTCTATAAAAATGGAGCTCCCAATCTATGAAAATTTCCATGGTTGATATACATACACAAAATGAATCCCCTCCATAATTTTATGAATTGTATCATTTCCAACACCAACCCTACAACATGTGACCAGTGGCAAGAAACCACTATGACTAGTCTGGCCACATTCAATGTACTTGTCCCAAACATGGGTATGAACCTGTATACAATATAACCATTATACTTGGAAACATTCATTATATTTTATTTATCCTCCTCAATCTGATTATTTCAAATTATATAGAATGATTTATTGGTAATAAAAAATTTCATGATTGTATTATTTGTTGAACATGATTAATTTTAGTAGAATGATAATATAGTGACTAAAAATTCTCACACTAAAATACTCATACCCATCCCAAACGTGTCAAAATTTATCACACCCAACCCCCAAAAAACAATAATTTTCCAGACATTAATTCATTCATTATTAATGCTTCTCGCACCCAGCTTTCAAACATCATACATCTTGATCAAACTGTGTCTTTTTTCCTTTAGAAGGATGTGTATGGTAGTTACACAAGATTATTCCACTCGAATCTATTCCCAATGTTTTTATTTATATAAAATATTCCATTCCTCTCATTTTGGGGATCCATACTAGGATGCTTAAAATTTGATTTCAATGTTGAATCTTTTGCAAGATCAAGACTCATTAATTGTCTTTCAGGTTAATCTCTATGTAACAACTGAATAAAGAATATGTAATATGGAGTATATGTATTATCAGAATCATTCAAAGAAATATATTCTTGAATGGAATCTTTTAACTTTTATTTATCAGTACTAGGTTGATGGAAACCCAATCCCTAACTCTGAAGATTCATACTTGGGAACAATTAGGCAAGATTCCATAAAAAGGCCAACTAGGTTTTCACAAACCTATATTACCGATGATATGCCCACTAGGTTGAATCATTCCCAATATTATCAAAATATTCTTAAACCATTGATGGGAGCCACATATGTTAATCCCATTACTGTGAAAATATTATATCCTACACCAAAAAAGTATATTAGGGTACATGTTTCTAACACTTTCACTAGTGTGCACGAATCCGTCTGTTTTAATGGACGTGATGATTCTTTCCCAGCATTTCTACTTTCCAATGGTGAGTAACATCTGTTGCTTATTTATTTAAGATTACTCCTTGATCAAAATCATATGATGGAATTTTTATTCTTCTATCTGTGGACTCCTCCTTAGAACTCGTTAACTAATATGGGTCTCCCTCATAGAATAAGATGGTGTTCGTGAAACACTTCCTGGTTCAATATCTTCATGTAACTTGGTAAATTACATTAATTCTATCTACATATTCCAAGGGTTCTAGTCATGGAAGAAACATTCAGTAAGGGGAGTAGTCATGTTTGACATCACTGGCATATCTGGATGCTAGAACACTGGAACGTTTGGAATTCTTCCTTTTATTATAGTGTTTCTTGAGGGTGAAGAATCCCGAGGCATCCCACATTAAATCCAAGGAATTATATGCCATGGTAATGTCTCTGAGTTTATCCTTAGCTTCTCATGTTTAACATAGGGTATGTTGAGAGTTTAACATCTATCGGAGATTTATCAGAATGACCAAAACACTATGTGGACTGTAATAAATGGCTACAACACCTTGTGGGAATACTGATACTGGGGCTAATGTGTGGTTAGTTACGTGGCTGCTGCTAAGACTAATGATGAGGTGAATTGGAATAATCTCACCAGGATGTGGCATCATGGTTATGAATTAAGGCGTTTTATAGAGAGTTTAATGAAGTTATGTGGGGATGATATGGCGCCATTGTGATGGTGATGGTAGTGTTGGGCTTGAGCCTCGAAGAAACTTACTACATATCCCTGTGGTAGAGAATAAAAGTTTGTGTATTTCTGTGAGGTGATAGGACACCTAAGGAGGCGACCCGTTTGGATGGGACTAGAAGGAAGTGGAACCTATGGGTTAAGGAATGACCACCCCAAATAAATTGGCATGAGGGAAAGAAAAGGATAAGATATGGGTTGATGGGTTGAGCCTCGGTAAGGTTTCCTACGTACCTTTACCTGGCATGGATCAATGTCTACGTAGTTCAGAACAGGTGTTGGTGAACCAACTTAAAGGGGGATAGGACCAATGATTGATGGGCTTGAACATCAGGGAGTATTTTTACGTTCCTTTCCTTGGAACGGATCAAAGTCCACATAGTTCAGGAGAGGTGTTGGGAATTACACTCTAGGGTGTCCCATATGGATGGGACCCAAAATAATTAGAACCTCTTGGTTAGGGAATGATATTCCTGGAACACATAAGCTCGATGGAATGATAAGGATGAGACATGGGTGATGGTCTTGAGATTTAGGATGGTTTTCAACATACCTTTCCCTGGAATGGATCAATATCCACGTAGTTCAGAAGAGGGGTTTGTGAACATACATAAAGGGGGTCAGGACCAATGATTTTTGGGCATGGACCTCAGAGAGGATTTTTACGTACCTTTACTTGGCAAGGATCAAATCCCACGTAGTTCAAAAGATTTTTTGGGACTTACACTATAGAGAGGCCCAGGTACGATTCCATAGTCAATGCTTACTACTCTAAGCCCACGTGAGTTGTGCCCGGTGTGAGAAAGAAGAGCCAACAAAGACATGACGATCACATCATGAAAGGTGCATCAGTGGTAAGTGTATTGGGGCTTACACGTGGTTAGTTTCCCAAAAATGATATTGGGTAATACGCATGGTTCACATCCCAAAAAAGAATCATGGGCTTATGATTGGTTTGTAGCCTATAGTGATGAAGATTTGGACTCACTCAAGGATAGAGGCTAGGGTGGCGAAAAATCCCAACGGGAGAGGGTTTCGGCATATAAGATAAGAGGGTTTTGAGTGCCCATCCCCCCTATCGTCATTGAACAAGAAGAAAATGGGAGGAGTAGGGATGCTACATCCCACATGAATGGCTACGAGATTACAACAATATGGTTTCCCTTTCCTTGCGGACAGACGTCATCCCAGCAAAGAGGATATCAATCAATGTTAGGAAGAATTCAATACCGTGGAGATGATATATTGTAGATAATGTCCGAGATGGGGCTAACTATGAAGAAGGCATGGGGTGAGTTCATATTTTAACGTCACATGATGAGGATGATAGCACCTGGAAGTTTAAAATATTGTAGTACAGACAAGGTGGGTTCACTCCGCAACCCTAGGAAATTCATAACTAATACCCGCCTGACCTTGGAGAAGAGAAGTCATTAGCAATGTCTTGGTGAAGGGGTGTCAAGGAGTGATCCAATGAGGGGTCCACGTTAGTGTGGCTATGAAAAAAACTATATTTGTTAGTGTTCCTATGAGAAGAAACTTCAATCAAAGGAATTCAATGGGGAGCACCACACAGGAGACTTTGAAATCACTTTGTGCATACCAAGAGGGTCACACATGAAATGGAGTGGTAGAGAAATTGGTTTACAGAATGATGCCTTGTGAATCTCTGGTTCTCTATGTAGGGGAGGGGTTTAGTAATGGGGTATGCACTGGGATATGAAGTGGCCTAGCCTAGGCATAGGGAATAGGTGCATATAGAAGGATCATTGCGATTTGGAAAGGCTTGTGCGGAGTAGTGCTTTGCACAATAAGGGTGCCCTGTGAAGCATAGTTTTGTGAAGATATGTTCCTCATGAAGAATAGTGACACAACCGTAGCATGTGGGTACATGTACACGGAGGGTACTTCATGAAGTACAAGTGCTCCACAAAGACCCAAGTCCCCTACGGGATCCCCTTCTTTTGCGAAGGCCTATTGGCTCCAGGAAGGGTATCCTGCTTTTAAGAGGGGTTGAATTTAATAAAAGGGAAATGAACTTCACGATGCTAGGGTGCCTTGAAGATCTCATGGATCGCAGAGCAGAAATGGCATCATGATTTGAGATCTATGAAGGAGAAAGGTCAGAGGATCCATCTTTTGGGATTGAGGGGAGCACGGTATTTAAAGGAAAGAGTTTCCACGAGGCTTGCCTCTATTGGCGTGATGACCCATGGAATTGTTTCATAACTGAGGATCCTCCCGTCTCCTTGCACCATGTTGGAGTTGCAAATGTATATCTTGTGTGGGGAGCCTCCCGCCTCTTTGCTCTATGGTGGCTTCACAAATGTCAATCCGGTTTGCAGAGCCTCTAGCCTCCTTGCTCTGTGGAGGCATTGCAACTTTTAGTCGAGTTTACGGAGCCTCCTTCATTCGTTCTCTACGGTGACTTCACAGAGGTGGTATTTTCACTCTTGTCATGGTGCTACGATGCTATAAAAACAAGCTTCATGAGCCCAACCCAATGGTTGTCCTTTTTATCTTCCTCTTCCCATATTTTGGAGATAAAAAATTCCCCCTTAGAATTTCGGTCTAGGAGAGAGAGAGGGTCAATGTTTGAGGGTTTATTGCCAAAACTCCATAGTCAATCACGAAGAGGGACCCCGAAGGAGGATCGTGAGGTGGAGGGGAAACACATGTACTGAGATCGTGGTGATGCTTGTTGTGGTCGGATGTACCATGAAGAGAAAAGTGTCATCGGCTATAAATAGGGGAGGAATACCCTCATTATTCCATTATCACCTTCTTGTTTTGGAATTTAGTGATCTCGGTATGCAAATATCCACTTACTCTATGATTTCTCTCTATGAATTGTGATTTCTACTTCGTGGCGCATAGCGAGTCTTCGACTACACGATAGTGCGCTCCATGGATTGTGTTTGAAGGTCGGTGTAGGGCTCCACTGTATTTTTTCTAGAGCCAAGCTCAGAAAAAGGTGTTCGTGAACATGCTCTGAGAATGAGTTTGGCGAACCCAAATTTTTTTTCCATATTTCTAAAATTGAATGGCTCACTAAGAGGATTCTAGGGGGTCCTTGGAGGAGGATTCCGAATGGAGGAAATGGTAGATAGATTGGGTATAGTTGAGTTTTTATGAAGCCATTCTGACCATAATTCACTGGTGGGGATATTTTCAGAGATTCAGAAGGACTATCTGATGTGTAGAAGTCAGGATCTATATTGATTTGTCCTGAATGATGACATCTTCATCTTTGAAGAAAGTAGGGATGTTCTAGATTATTAGTTCAACAGCAGGTCATGTTAACTCCGGTGGTTCAGGGTGGCTGACATCCATACCTTGGAGGACATCACAGCTATCATCTTTGACTGTCTGTACAATCAAGTGAATGTTGTTGATGGAAATGAACTGAAACCAGAGACCTCTCCCCCACAGTATCATATTGTCATGAAGGCATCCTTGGGGAACCTAGAGAAGGGGTGATCCGATGAGTGGGATCTACGCTAGGGAGGCAACATCACAGATGGATAGGCCTAGCCGAACTGGGAAGGTTCCTCATGTTATGAATTCTTGGTAGAGCTAAGAAGAGTGGGCCAGTATGACTCGACTTGGGCCTCCCAATTCCATATTTATCAGTTGAAGCAGCTGATTCTAAAGTTGCTGAGTAGATGGTCATCATGGACCAATTCCTTCCATATTCACCATGGAGAGGTCGGAATCAGTGTATTGGACCTACATCAAATCTCGGGGGACCCAATACCAGGGGTGATATATGATGAGTTCTTCCTCGTTATGGGTGCATCAGATGAGCCAAAGCAGATGCCACCGCTGGCGATTGAAATGATGGACCTAATGCCAAGAGAGGACATGTTTTGGATGATGGACATAAATTTCAAATGTTTTTTCAAGTATTATGGAACTTCCGAGGAAATAGGAAGTTCCCTGTGAGGCCTCAGACTTTCCCGAATGGGGATAAATGAGGTTAGGGGCACTAATACTATCAGATCTTATTGGATATTCATTGGATGATGTGGGGATTTCGTGTTAGGACCAAGCAACAACTGGGAGTTAGGTTGGCTTCATTCATTGTGGTGCTCATTTGTCGGTGGATATTGATGGTGATAGACAAGAACATAGGCATGAGAACAAGCATGTTTATCATGTATTCTATGATGGAGATAGGGGGATGGGTCAACCTTGGGATCTCAATGCTTTACAAGCCGTACAAGTTGTTTTGGTATATTGTTGCGGGGAAGAAGTCACATAGGATATGTGGGACATTCCACCTTCTGTATGGGTGGATAACACCACTTATCAGGGGTATCTATGAGTATCCCAACCCCATCTCGCCTCCAGGATAATCATTTATCCCAGCCATTCTAAATGCGGAGGAGAGCTTTCTGACTATGTTGACAATGTTGGGGGTGTTGAAGCGGGTCTGGGAGGTAGAAAAATTCAATTTTCACCCATTCCAATTTCCAACATGTGTGTTCAATAATGATTCCCAAGGAACGGAAGAGCATCAACCCTACCTCTTGGCCTTTAGATGTAGAGTCCTTAGGGAATAGGTGGACCACGAGTCCCTCTTTGGGCCATACCCCTGCACAACTATATTTACTATAGAGAGTGGGACATACAAGCAGGTCATGCAGGTTGAATCAATCATGAAATGGGAGAGCTCACAGACTAGGTTTCTAGTCATTTGTCAGATGATGACAATGTGAGACATTATTTTTTCCTACTAGTAGTAGTACGGTATTATGATTTTGTTACCAACAAAATATCAAGGATACCACCTAAGAGAAACATGGATTTTACTATTGAGATAATTCCAGGAGCTGAGCTAGTTTAAATACCCCCTTACTGAAGGGAACTGACATTGCATCAAGAGCTTAAGACTCAGCTGGAGGAATTGGACGATAAGGGTTTTATTAGAATGAGTATTTCACCTTGGGGTTCACCAGTGTTATTTTAAAAGATGTCTAACAATACTATATGATATTTTATTCATTACTAGATTCTAAAATAGATTATTGTGACGAATCAGTATCATCTTCTGTGTATCGATGATCCGTTTGACCAGTTGAGAGGAGCTTTTGTATTCTCAACTGTTGACTTGAGATCATGAAATCATTAGCTAAGAGTTCAGACTACTACTATACTAAAGACTAATTTCTAGAATAGATATGGAATTTATGAGTTAATCATGATGTCTTTTGGGTTGACGAACGTGAAATAATATTTTATGACTTTGATGCATAGAATCATCCATCTTTACATGGATCAATTTTTTATATTTTTTGTTGATGAAATCTTATTGTACTCAAATATTTACAATGATCATGCCAAAAATATTGACATCATCTTGGGTACACTGAGAGATCATAATCAATATTCTATGAAATATGTGTGTCAGTTTTGGATTGATTATGTACACTTTTTGTGGAACATAATCTTGGAGGAATTTGTCTCTTTGGGCCCGATGAAATTACAGGTATGGGATTCCTAGGAGAATCCAGATGATATTTTAGATATTTTTAGTTTAATATAGTTACATAAATATTATGTAAGGTTCATCAAATAAATTTCCTTATTATAAACACTAATTATAGGAATTTAAAAGTAGGGGATAAAGTTGTAAAGGGTGTAAGCATGTGAAAATTATTTCTAAGAAGTGATGAAGTGGTTGACATTATCACCAATCATGATCATGTCTGATCCAAGTGAGGAGTATATGGTGTACCATGAAGCTTCTAGAACTAGACTCAATTTTTGTTATTGTAGATATATTGGGTTGGTGTTTATGGGTCTTAATAGGTGGGGCCACATTAATAGCACTACCCTTTTCATGACCATCATTTTCAAGTTGTGGTATATTATTTTATGTGTTTGTGGAATTCACAATTGGGATGAATTGTTCTATGTATATAGATCATAACAGCTGGAAATATATCATTTGACAATGATATTTGAATGTCAATTAGTAGAAGTGGGATGTGTATAAGTAGTGAATTGATTTTCATATAGCATACATGCCTTTAAATGGAATTAATTTTGTGAATTATTAAATCATTAAAATAAATCATGTTGTTTATGAGTCTTGTGATGAGTGTAAGGTTGTGAATTATTAGAAATGAAACATATTTTGTTTCAAGAGGGTCAGTAATAGATGAGTCATGTAAGTGTTTTAGTTAATTCTACACTCTTAATACATATCAAGGATAGTTATTATGACTATTCATAGTGTTTGAAATTGAAGGAAAGGCTCTAAGGGGTGGATTCACATTCTGATTAGTGAAAATACTTGAGGATGAAATTTTTTAGTTCAGGAATTAGGTTATTCAGTCGAAATGTATTTAGGATGAGACGTTGCATGAATTTCATTCCAGGAAGTGGGATGTGCATCTAGGTGTGGAAAAAATGTATCAAGACCTACGCAAATAGTTTTGGTGGTTGGGAATGAAAAAGGATATAGTAGGGATCATGACACAATGATACACCTATAAAAAGGTCAAGGTCATGAATCGAAGACCTGGTGTTTTACTATAATCAATTTCCATTCTAGAATGGATGTTGGATGACGTTACCATGGATTTTTTGGGAGAGTATCTCTAGGACAAATTAGAATAATGATATTATTGTGGTGTTTGTAGCCTATTTGACATTGGTAGTTCATTTCTTACTAGATCATGAATCATTTTTAGTGAATTAGTTGGGGTAGCTGTACATTTAAGAGAGATTCATTCTTCATGGGGTTCTATTGACTATAGTTTCAGAGAGTGACCCATGCTATACTTCATGATTCTCATAGGTCTTACAGAGGGAACTCATTACACAATTTTTATATAGTAATTCATTCCACCAAGAGATAGATAGGAATTTAGAACCCATTATATCGGTGTTTGAGGATATGTTGTGAGCATGTGTTCTTAACATTGAGGTGTCTTGAGAGACACACATGTATTTGAGGACTTTTCCTATAAAAAAAGTTATCGTGAAATGATACAGATGGAACAATATGAGGCACTATATTGTTGGTGATGTAGGTCACCTCTACGATGGATGTAGGGAGAATAATTAGAGTTGATGGGACTGATTCCCATGCAAGAGATACCAGAACAAGTACAGCTGAATCAGAATCATGTGGATATGGATCAGAGTAGACAAAATTAATATGATTGTAGACATTGAATACCCCTTGATTTTATTCAGGGTGAACATATATTCATTGCGGTGTCATCAAGGTTGGGTCAATGTAGTATATAGAAGCATGTAAAGTTATCAGCAAGGTTTGTTGGACGATTTGATTTTGGGGAAAGAATCGGGAATGTGGCGTACTGAGTAGAACATATATAGAGATATAGTGCAATTAACTATGATTTATATTTTTAAAAAATATGATGGTATCCCCCTAACCCATCTTTTTTCATCAACAAGGATGATGTTTATCTTGAGACAGACACATTCTTTGAGGAGCATCTAATAAGTTTGTTGTGTCACGATAAGAAAGTGTTGTGGTGATATACTATGACGATCATTCACATATTGTGGAAACATGGACATGTGAAGGAGGAAACATGGGTGAGGGATGAAAATTTCAGGGATCAAGGACCCAATATTTTTGACTCATATTCATAGAGAGGCATTGGAGTGCAACTCACAGATGTGTTGTTTCAAGGTGGGGAGACTATAAGATTATAACCGTTTCTGAAGAAGAATTAGGCTTGATTACAGTTACTAATTATTTATTTATTTGATAATACTTTTTGAGGTTTTACATTGGGTGAATTTGGGATATTTTTAGATAATTATAAATAAATTGGGGTGCGTATGGTTGGATCATTGTTAGAGAAAACTATGCACCCTAGTCTAACAGACCTTTCAGCCCTTAATAGAGATAAATTTCATGGTTAGTGCATGATTTTTCAAATAGTTCACCCTATTAGGAGTAACCATGAAACCCTATAAAGGATTCACATTGTTCATGTGCACTGATAAGAAAAAATGTGTTCTCCTTCATAGTATACTGTCCTCGACAACTAAATTCACCCAAAAATTAGTTTTACTAATCACCTGGATCCCATACACTTGCCCTAATCATACAAAACATATGCCAAATATATTTCTATATATATTTTATCCACCAAGATTTTTTCAATCCTTCATAACCTCTATTATTTTCCATTAAAATCATATATTGTTGATCTACACCACTCTCAATAAATGGATTATATCCCACTTGTTTTTTCATTCTTCTTTCATTTTTCTTCTATTATTTGGATGGATGATCTCACTATTTTGGGTTAGATTTAGATGGGTTATTATTTTTATATAAACCTAGGATTATTTATATAGCTATAGATTAGGGATATTCTGAGTTATTTTATCAGGATTTAGGTTTTAGATCTGGATATGTAATAATTCATTCTGCTGCTCAAATTTTTGGGATTTCCATTGGGCGATCATTCATCATAAAATTTATGTAGGTGTTCTAACATTCAAATCCAATAGTCCTGATTTTTATTTTATGTATGAAAATTTTATATTTTCAATTTTTTCAATTCAATTTACTACTAGGATTTACTATTTTGGTGAATTAATTAATTATGGAACTGTGAAATTGTGGGATTTGACGATTATTATTTGTCAAATTATTTATGAGATATTGAGACTGTAAATTAGATAAATATTTATGGAATTAGTCCTTTGATATTGAGAATTTTAATTGTATATCAATAATAATAGGATTAATTATGAGATATAGGAATTATTAAAATGCAATTAGTTAATTTTTGAATTAATTAATAGAATGTAAGTGTTTAATTAATTTGAAAATTATTTTATAGAGAAAGTTGTATTAATTAACTATTGGATTAATTAATTTTAATAATTATTATAAGAGGATTAGAGTTAATTAGTATTGATAGTTTTGATATAGTGAAGCATGTGATATTAATATATATCTAGAATTTTGAAATATTAATGAATGTGATAGTAAGATACATGGGTAGTTGTGATATATGTGATAATTGTGTTATAAAGATGTGTAAGACATATAATAAGGCTCCAAATACACATATTTTTGACTCGGGTGTACCTTTTATTTCCTTTCACAATTTTACTCTTGATGGTATACGATTATTTGTATTTACTTGGTTAAGTATTAAAATTTTCTATGATATTTTATTAATATGATTGTTTATGTTGGTTATCTTTAACCCTGCACTTATTTCGAATGCATTGGACTTGTTGTTTTAGGGGTGGATACTTCTATATCCCCTATATGGATTAGTGGGTATCATGAGAAAAACTAGATTGATTTTTAATCAAGGGCTTACACATTTTTTTAATTATATTGAATCAAGACCTCGATGGTATGTTAAGGAAGGATGGTGTTATGTATTACATCATTTTGAATTCGGTTATTTATATTCCATGTCATTATTAAATAATTTAAAATATTCACGGATATTTTATCAAAAAAATTTGAGTATCTATAAATATTTTTTTATACAAACTTTATTTAATCAATATTTTGAACATGTTTTTGGAAAAAATGGAGTGGGCATTAGTTATTTAAATCTAGAATTTTATTATGCCTTATCCATTTATATAATCCACTATATTCTTACCCTTACTGATTATCTAAGAACACCAATGTTTTTATTTTTTATTTCCCCCAAGATAACAGGATGTGTTTTATGATTCAATTGTAGGGATATTCTAGGAAGAATAATGATTTTATCAATGAAAGTACCTTTTAATTTTATGATTTCAATTATAAAAATAATTTCATGTATATATATATTTTACCTAGACTAGTAAAATATTCATCCCATCATGATGCCACTCATATTATCTTATGTAAATTTTAAATAGTTGATACAAAATTTAGGATTCTAGTGTCTGGGTCTCTATTGTTTGAATCATATGTTGCTTAGTAAAAAAATTTGGAACATGATTTAGGAAATAATAGATTAGGTAACAAAACATGTGATAGATATTAATGATATTAATAGAAGAATATTATGTTGGTTGGGAATATATTATGAGCACTTTCCATGAAAATAAATCTATCTCCATATACTTAAATTTGATGGGGTTCTGAAACATCGGTACCAAAGAAGTAATAACATGTAAAATGGAACATTGGTCATGACCCAATAATTACTAGGTGAATGAAAGGATGTCTTACATAACACCTAGTATGAACCTTTTTGGAGAAATGATTAGGATAAATCACACTTCCAATAATAACTTTTATGAAGGTGTTGAAAATAATGAAATCCCCAAAGAAATATTTCTTATAATTATGAGAATATCTAAGCATAAAGTTTTTATTTATATAAATTAATTAGATATTTTTGGGATTATAAATTATTTTTCATAATTTTATTGTGTAATATATTTTATTTCATCAATAAATGGATCCAAATAATAGGAATGATAATTGTATCAATGCACAAACTACTTGTTAGTATTTCCAATGTGAAATATATTATGTATGTACCATGATCTAGGGTTGGAAATGATCAAATTATAATCTTATTAGGTTATATGACTCATGTAATTAGTAATAACCATTCCCATATAAAGAATCCTACTCATCTACCACAAAGTATAATAATGTTAGAAAGGATGATGCATCAACTAACATTACCATTCAATGAGATTACAAATCCAATTTTAGTTGTGGAATGGTTATGTTACTCAAAGAAGATATTAATCACTATAGTATGTAATGAATGACATAATTTCATCAGGGATGTTTTTTATCTATCCATATATGAATATTGATGGAGGTCATTAACAAAAAACACAAAGGATGATGAGGAAATAACATGGATTTTGTTGAATAATTTCATGGAACTTCTCAGGGAAAAACAATCCTCTTGAAAAAGTTGTGAATATAGAAATAAAATTCATTATTATAATAATAAATAAGAGGAAAAGTTTATATGTTTGAATATAAATTTATAAGGGTAAAAATATATGATTTGAACTGTGTACATAATCTAAATGTCATTATTGACCAGTTCATTGATGAGTTTAAGCTACTCATTCGTAGAGAACCATAATAAAAACCATTATTTTTTTATAACTATATATTATCTTATACTACCATGATATATAATGATTTATTCATGTCCAATTGAATTTAATGGGAGGTATATAAGTAGAGGAGGGTGGTAAAAATGGAGAATAAATTGAGGAAATAAAATATTGATTTTATAAAATGTGATAATTTTCGACGAAAATTCCTTGGTAGATGCTTTGATGGAAGGTGACGTTTATTTTAAGTGTGGATAGAAAGGCCACCAATAATTTGATTTCAATAATACTAATGAACATTCTAATGTGATTATATTCCACTATAAAGAGATGTGGAACTCTGGAAATTTATGACCCAATCACCAATGGAATATACCTAAAAAATATAATAGGGAACTATGATAATAATATTCAATAGCAATATATGATGTTGATTGATAAATGTTCTTGAATTTCGAATCAAATAATTATTTTATACAATTATATAATTCAATGATATTTTATTTACAAAATTTATGAAATGTATAAATATTATACTTTTATGGTGTTTCCTCAAGGTTTTGAAAGCATGTGTGGAGTGATTCTAAGAAAAAATATTTTTTGCGAAGTCGAACATATTTTAAAACACATGATTCATGGAGGATAAAACTTAATATGTTCCAGATATTGGGATAATAATTTGGAATAGGGATTTTTGAAGGTATTGGTTACAATTAAATATTATTTAATATTCATTTCATAGGTAATTAAGGCCTATCAAAATTTGGTTACAATAAAATAATTATATTATTATGGTATTTCAAAAATGAAGAACAACATGTTGGATGACAACCCATTATATCCAGTAAGGCCATAGGGATGGAACCCATAACCAAAGGATGATAATGGTTTAACACCTATCATTGACTTACATGTTGTCTTAGTTAATATGTTATTGTTTTTTACAGATAAATGTTAATGCCAAACTATTGCTATAACTATTGAGATTTTGATATTAATATATTTTATTTAATAACTTCTGATAACCAAACTGGTTTTGGAAGATACTTATAAACATAAGGATTAATTTCCGCTTTTTTATAGATTTTATGATTTCTTTAATGTTTTTTTTGTGCTTCGTGCATAAAACATTTATCATATTAATTTCCTTTAATAATGAATGAAGTGAAAAAAGAAAAAATCAAAACCAAAATATGAAATTATTCCAAAAAAATATAAATATATAATGTAAGAATAATTTTTTATATTATCTATCTAGATGGAAAATGAATTCCTATACTCTTAGAAAAGAATTTTCAAACAAAGTGTTATCATAATAATTTCAATTATGATGAAATGTTGTTCATTTAAATATTTACATATTTATGGTTTTTCATTCCTTAATATCTATTTAATAATTCAATATATTATGTTTAATGACCACTAACACTCTCTAAAATTATTTATGCTTATATTTAGTGTCTACGTGTTTATTTTACTCTAATTTTATACTATATAAAAACTAGGTAATGTTAATCTATATGGCCATAATAATAATTTTTTCACTCAAAATAAGATGATTTTTTATTAATAATTTTCACTATTTTGGTTGTCAATGAATGTAATTTAATATTTAAAACCCTTTTTATAGATATAAATACTAAATAATGATGAATCAATTTATTTGATTTCACGGTGAGAATGTAACGCCCAGTGATTTTCAAAATTTATACATTATGTACGAAAGATTAAATGAAACAATACATCATTATTAGAAAAAAATATAGTATCGCTAATAAATATGATAAATTTTATTTTAAATAAATTCATTTTATTTGACACCATTCAATTCACAAAACATCTATTTTAAAAAAGATTCGATTACCCATAAAAATAATACGATTTAACTGTAACTAATATAAACTAGTCATGAAGTTAGAGGGTATGAATAGTACAGAATAAATTATGAAACTTTTATGGTTTCAAAATGTATATAATACATTCAATGGAAACATATTTCATAAAACTAATATAAGAATAATTTTCAATGAAAAGAAATTTTTTCTGATAAAGTGTATTTTTCTAAAAGGTGGTTTAGTCATCCTTTTTATTGATATTTTATAATTAATTTTTTCCTCTTTTAGTAGTTTAAACGAAAAAATTGATACTAAATTTTTTATATAAGAATATAAAAATTATCATAGGGTTGAATTTTGGGATTTTTCTGTAATTTTTTATTTTATGATGAATAGTGAAAAATATAGATTTTTACTAAATACTTTTTTCCATTTAAATTATTTTAAAATGATAAATTATATTTTCAATTTGTTTTGAAGTAATATTATTCTAATTATGAAAAAATTTAAATAATCTGGGTAATTGAAATCAATTTCATATTTTATATTAATATAAAAAACCTTTATAATTATTAGAATTTCTTATTTGAACACCAACTTTTTCATCCAATTTACATGATTAATTTTAAATTAAATTCTTTCAAATATATGAAAATGATTTATAAAAATTGATTCTAAATTTTGAATCATAATAATCTATAATTTATAATGAGATCAAATTTATAATTAATCAATATAATTATTGAATATATAAAAAAAATTAATTACTTTGGTTAAGGTAAAAATGGGTTTGATGTGGGTTTAAACTAAGAAGATAAAGGATAAAATTACCTACCACCATGTTAAAATATTATTTTGGGGCCTTTTATACACATTTTACTATCCCAATTATTATATTTTGTCATATTGAATCTATTGGCATGTGAAGGACTTTATGAATTTGGATTCTTTTGTGAAATTTCAAAATAATATTAAAGAGGGTTCTCGTTGTCCACTTATATATGGGAACTCTGTCTCAATACTACATAACAACCATCAAGACATTTTACTCAACCAAACCGTGAGGAAATATCTCCTGAACATCCTTATACATATTATAGTGCTTTTGTACCTCCCAAAATATAGTCTCTAGGTTCCATAAGAAGATATATGATGGGGGTTTCTCTTCGTGAAGGTAATTATCTTAACAAATATCATTCATTTTATTTGTAACTTTTTGAAATAAAATTATTACATATCCATTAAATATAGTAAAATTTATATATATAATATAATTAAATTTTTATTATGTTTATGGAAAAATATTTTTCCCTCTCCACTTGATTAAATGGCATCTGAATTTGTTGATCGTTTTCATAATGGACTTCAACATCACAAACAGATTTAGTACTTTTTCCATCACCACCTTTAAAGTATTGAAATAATTATTTATTTTCAAATTTTATTTGATATTAAAGAAATTAATATAATTATATAATTTTAATATCACAAATACCTTTTTTATCTCTTATTTCGTTTCAAATACGATAACATCGCCTGTCTATATGTCAGACTACAACCTCACGAAGTCTTTCCATTCAAATTTAACAAAATGTTTAAATTGAATGTATTAAGGATAAAATTAGGAGATATATTATATATATATATATTATATATATTTATTATGTAATATTTATTATGTAATATTAATACATCTCCCATTTCATTACCCATTCACTAATTAATGAAATGATATCATCGCTCATGTGTATATACGACCACCCATGTAATTCATTTTCTATATGAAATATTTATTGATTACTATAAATAAATATATGAGGAATATATATTAAATCCATATAATGTTAAAAATTTTAAAAATAATTTATCCATTATCATGCTAGATGAAATAAAATTGCTGAACAAAAAAATACATAAAAATAATGTAATTATCACCCCCAAAAAGTTATATGGATAATGAATTGTTAATAAAAGGGTCACAAAATACTATTAGTAAAACATATATTGTAAAAAAATTTATTATTATGTTTCCCTAATTTATTTATAATAAATATATCTTTATTATATAAGAGGTTAAATCATATACAATGGAATTATAAACTAATGTGAGGGTTTCTCATCTCACTTTTTGTTCCAAGACACATATGCCATATTTACCACTTATTTTCTTTGTTCAGGGTATATAATTCCCATTTGATATTTTATATAATGAATCTATTTATATTCATGGAATTTAATGTTTCATTTAATTTCATTTATTTTATGGTATTTATGATTCATAAGGTACAATGGTAGTCCGAGTGTATGTCAAAATCTCACAATTATTTGATATTGTTTTTGCTTAAAACCACCTCAATGGAATTATTTAATATTAATATCTTAAAATAGATTGGTTTTCATAAAATATGTTTATTCAATAATTTTTTCACTGAATATTTAAATTTTTGATGTCTTTTTTACCAATGAATAAATATAAAACGTTTTAAATAAATTTTGACATTATTTCCCCCTTCAGTTAGAAATATATTTTCATCAAGACCCATGTTTTCTAAAACGAATTTATTTTATTTTTTTCTCCTAAAAAATGATTCATTAATTAAAATTTTAGACATTAAAAAAATTTATAGAAATTTTAAAAGGAATTTTTAGGTTGTTTTTCAAACATTTCTAGTTTTGGCTTTTACTAAAAATGTGAAAGGAATATTTTCTTCAACATATACATCATGAATATAATTTTCACTTTTCTTGAATAATAATAGTTAATTATGTTTTTACATATTTTAAGAGGATACATTCAGTGAATTTTTTTAAATTTCAAGTGAAAATTTTGGTTTAAAAGGTTTCTTTTAGAGTAAAATGTTTATTTTTATCAGAAATGATTTTATGGATCTTTGTGTGGTATGTTATTTAATTAAAGAAATAATCCCTCTATTTTAATGATGATTAATTTAGTATATGTTTTATTGAAACCATTATGATTATTATATATGATTCATGATTAGTTTTACTGGGTATGTACGATTTTATTACATTTCACCATTTTTCTCTAGAGGGATTATAACCATGTTTATTGATTAGGGAATGTATTAACATTTCATATGTAGTTTTTTTAATAAGAATGTAAATGATAAAAATGTTTCACCTATTTCACATGATGAGTGAATTGGACATAATAAGTGATCTGAAGGGCCGACTATACCACATCGATTAATCTGTAGGTATCTTGAGAAAAACTAGATTGGTTTCTAAAAAAGTCCATACCCATGTATTTAGATGAATTGGAATAAGTCCTTGATGAAAAGTTTTAGATTTTCGGAATTATAAACCTTGTCCTTATAAATTTAGTTATAGATATTCCATGTGATTATTATGTTAATTAGAAAACCCATGATTATGTTTTAAATCTCATTTGACTATTTATATGTAATTATTTAATCATCATTTATTAATCCCTTATTATACTCATGTTACTTATTAAATGTCACGTGTTCCTATTAATTACATTTACATATTGATTATTACTAATTTATTTATAGTTCCTATTTTATTCATAACTTAACGAGCATTTGAGGTCACTCTTATGTTTTATTTTCCATCGAATACCGGTAACTATTTGGTAATTGATATGTAGGGATACGTTATGAAAAATAATTTCATTCTCAAAAAGAGTAGATTAAGTATTTTATGAATTTAATTATTCAATTAACATAATTAATGAATCTAGTTTAATAGGATGACTAAAATATTAAGTCCATTGATATTTTATTCTTTATATATTATTCTAATATAATAAAGTAGGCACCTACTCATGTATACTGGATTCAGGGTTGCTACATACTGATTCTTTATCTCAACCATCATTGAATATATAACTCTACAATTTTAGGGGTGAACCAATCATACAAAGAACCCAAAATTATTTTTCAGCCATCCTCCCAAGTATAATCTATGATAACTTTGTCTAAATGATCATCCTATAATGTATACTCTTCAACAATATCTTCTACAGTCAAGTCACCACTAGGCGTGGTTCACTAGAAATAGCCTTTAATGAATACATACCATATAGACCATTCCCTGGATGATTCCACTATGAATTACACATCATAATACATTAAATATCTTCGAATATATCTTCAATATGTTAACTTAATCATTAAAACATGATGGTTTTTAATGCATTAACTTTAAATTCACTACTTTTTTCATGCCAGCATGAACCTAAAATGAACCACAATGATCTTATATAAAAAAATTAATAGAAAAATGTTAGTCAAAATAAATTTACCATAAATAGAAATTATTTTTTTAAGTAATCATAAAATTAATATATACCAAATTGGTCCTCATAAAATTAACTTAAATTTTATGACTAGTTATGTTATGTAGTTGGGTTTTGATTCCCTACACATATACACATAGAAGGGCCCTTTAATTGCCATGATCCTGACACCACAACAACTATTGGCTCCCAGGATGGAAATAAATCCAAAATGACATTATTGGGTGGCTTTAATCATTAATGATACCAACCATTAATGGAGGAGAAATATTACATAATATATATACAAATGTTCCTATCATGGAATGTTATCGCACAATCACATTCACTACATTGAGAAGTGATATTGTTATCATCAAATATTTTATGAATATGTTTTAAATATATATATGACTCTTAGATTAAAAATAATACCATCATAAGAGGAGTCTAATTATATTTCTCTCATAATTGGAATGAAATTTAATGTTTTTCATTAGCGTAATCTGGTCATCGTCTAACATTGTAATGTATGACTATGGACAACAAAAACTATGAGAGGAATACATTTGGAGGAAAATAAGGATAGAATACATTAAAAATACTTAAAATGATAATAAATTTAAATAAATGAACTTGTTTTACTATATTAAAATAACTAGTATATTGTTTTTAGTTTTCACTATTTAAATCATCATTGTTTTTGAAATAAAATTGTCTCTCAATGAACCAACCACCATATGATTAAAATGATTGGATACTATAAATAAAAACAAATTGAAATATAGGTTCCCCTATAACTCCATCAGGGGGACCCTAATACATACACATCATTCAAGATGGAAACTATAATCAAGAAGCCATAGAGAGCATTATACATGAATATAACACCTCCATTGTCAGGTGGTGGCATTTTCAAATTGAAATATAACATCAGGGTTCTATCATAGAAAAAGAGGAAACTTTTTATTTAAATTAGAGTATGATTCTCTAAAATCTATCCAATCAATGGAATTTCATTAGGGGACATGTTTCCATGAAACCATAATTATCACTGGAATTTTATCCTTATAATGTTGAAACTTCATTATCAATAAACATAGTGGGTATTAGAGGAAAAAAATGACCCTATCACTATTATAAATCTTCCTAGGAGTTCACATACCAATATCCATCATTTCTAAATCCTCAAATCCATGTAAACACAAGATTATGATGAGGAGGCTACCTATGAGATCAAAAACATTATCTATCCAATGTAAAACATTAAAAAGTAGGGATCATAGAAAGAATTTGATTGGACATTTTTGGGGGAAGGTCTATAAACATATTCTATTCAAGACACATAAATCACATAATCATACACAAAAAATAATTATCGAACTCCTTATGTGATCTATTGCAAATAATGTTAATTTCTCGCATTGAGTTTTCCCAATCATGATTGAGGTTCATTCATCAGTTTCATAACCAATAATATCTCAAATGATATATGTCCAATAGAAATCTGTTATCATAATATAGGAGAAGGTTCTTTCACCTATTAACACTAACAAGTATGTTGTACATTTGCATAAATTGATATAATATTTATGTTGACCTCCATTCAATTATTTCTTGAATTCATAAAATATTTATGAGAAAAATCCTAATGAATGTATCCACACATCCTTATATGAAGGAAAAGGTAATCATGGTATTGGATTTAACGACCCAAAATTTTACTAATGAAAATTATTCTTGATCTAATTAAATGTATTATTATGTAAAATGGTTATATAAAACATATTCACTTACCTATTCATCGGTTTTTTTGATTTTAAAATACCATTACAAATTGTAACCATTGCTAATATTGTCGTTGAATAGAGATCAATGACCCATGAGTGTGTCACCATCTCACGCCTTACCCTTTGGTCTTATGTGGGTGATATAACTAGTTATGTAACAACACCATATCACTATTATTTTGTGCATTACTTTTGTATAGAATAACAAATACACATTTATTTTATTATTGTTAATTTGTAAATGGTTTTTATAAAAATAGTATTTTTAGTTAATATTAAATTCATATATCTATTTTTATTGATTAATGGATTTTTAAATGAAATAATATTTATAAAAATTATTTTTAATAAATTATTTTTTAAAAAATATAAATGATCGTATAATTTTTTGTGAATATATTTGTAATATTTATTATGGTCTAAAAGCTGTTTTTATCAAAACCTTGATTTTCAAATAAATGATTATTTTTATTTTAAAAATAAATATTCTCATATTTAGAAAACTATATAGATAAAAGAATAAAATAATTGGATTCCAAATGTAAAAATTATCTAATGGTGAACTGGTCAAAATTTTCTAAGATAGTTAAATTTTTGGGTAAAAATAAAATACCATTTAAATATATATTGTTTTTTATGAAATCATAACGACCCAATAGTTATGTAATAAAATAATATAAATTTTTTGTTCAGACAATATATGTTTTATCTTTAAAATTATGTTATTTCCTATTTGTTTTATTTTTTTACAATGCCTTAGTGGACCCTCCAAGACAAATAAAATATTTGAACTTTTTAAATTCATTTTATTGACAGTGTTACTCACCCCACATAAGAAAGTTAAATATTTTCATATGTTAGGTCATTGGCCTTATAAAATAATTTTTTTCAATCCCATTTTGAAAAAAAAATGTGATGGTTTGTGGATTTGATTATTTTAATGTGTGGTGTCCAAAACCTAAATAGTAAATAATTCCCTATATTTTCCTATATAAAACTACTCAATCTGCAATTACTCTTCACTCGAACTATTTTTACCTCATCCAAAACCTGACCTCCTCTCTATATAATCCTCCCAATCCTACCCTAGATCCCATGAAGCCTCTCTCAGTCCTCTCCCAAGCCTTTGGGGTCACACTTCCATGTAAGGGATCATCACTTTCCTTCCTTCCATATTTATGCCCATGTTTTCATATATTATTATGGCTTTTTATTTTCAATTAAAAATTATGGGGTATGATTTATAACCACACATATATAGATTTAATTATTTTTTTTAATGATGAGAGACCCATTTATCTCTCATTAATTCCTCCAATGTACACTAATTTAAATGAAAATATTCTGCAAAGGATTTCTCTCTCTTCATTTACATTAATGAAATTATTTTTAATTATGCATCTAAATTCCATTTCATATTTTGGGATATTGTGTTCAATGACCCCCTTAATTTCAAATTAATGTATAAATTATGAGATTACTTTTTTCACTCTCACCAACCAATTTTATGATTTCAATTTGATGTCATAATGTTGCTAAAGATACATAAAAATTTCCCGTGTCGAAATCATCGTGTAAGTGAATACCATACTCATTTCTCTATCATGGATATTCACCTTTATGAACACGTACATGTTAATTGAAAAAGTACATTTATTTTTTCCACATAAATTATTAATGGAATAAATTATGATGTTTAATTAATCTATGGTGTATGATCTATGTGTAACACTTATGCATGAAATGAAATGATTAAGAAATTTACGCTCTGATAGTGATCCAATGCACTCGTTAAATAATAGTTTCATGATTCACCATGTACAATGATGGTTAATAATTCTTATTTAACTGAAATTAGGGTTTACTAATGCTAATTTTATTTCAAAGTTGGTTCACTCATTCTCCATTTTCAATGACCCTTGGCTAATGCGAATATCATGTTAAATATTATTTCCCAATATCTGTGTTTGGGTAATCATGATATATCATTCCTATATGTTATATTTCTATTATGCTCTTTTTATATTCTTATTGCCTAAAATGTACTGTATTATTAATGTTATGCCTTTTTACTCCCTTAATGAGATTTATTTCTCACATTCTCTTATGTATGTCCCCAGGTTATCCCATGTAAAGATAAGTACGATGGAATATTGTGGTAAAGTAAAAGAAGTTTTCAATAAATTTGTTGTAATTTATTTCATTAGTTTTCATATGATGTTCCTAATTTCTCAAGACACTAGACCTTTCAATCCTCATAGTTGTATTAAGTGCATGTTTATGTAATGAATCATGTTTATGTGTGTAAAAAAGAGTAGATTTGTTATAATTGGTATTATATGTTACTTTAGTTTATTTATTATAATTAGAATACTATTTTTGATCCTTAGGGATAAGACTACGTATAATAAAACCATCCCTAAATTTTTGTGAGTATATATTAGGTGGTTTGTCTAGAAAATGAATCCCTCTCTATATACAAACAAGTAGAGGTTGATGTGGCATAGAAGTATCTATGGTTCAAACACGAAAATACCGCTTTGAGATAGACTCGAATGGGAACTAGTGCATGAAAATGAGGCATTCTTCACTCTTCATTTGACACACGCAAGGGATATGATTTGGAAATTTCATAAGCTTACTGTGAAACATTATTAAGGAAATATAAAAATTCCTCTAAGAATATATGTCATGAAGTAGATCATGAATAACATAGATTGAAGCCTATAAATTCATATGTTAAGAAAATATATGTAATTTATAATCTATATATTTTTCATTGGAATCCCCTTATGTGTTACCCATATCATTAATTTTATTTCATCCAATGGTCTATAAAAGGAGGTCTCGTCCTAACAACCAATGTAAAGAGCAATGTGATGACTATCTTAATGTGAATCTCAATCCTATGGGAGTGGGATTTAATAACTTTGTCGTGATACTCTCTCATCTAACTAATATTTTTAAATGAAACATTGGACAAGAAAAAACATACAACCCTCCCCCCCCCAAGAAAGAATAATCCATATTCGAGATCTTTATAAGGCAAAGGACTCCAACTTTCAATTGATAATCTGATACATCAATCGTCGAACAATTGATCAACTCAATTGAGAAGATGTTCTACATATTTCAATGTTTCTAAAAAAAGAGGTTATTCTATATTGATATCATATTTATGGTGAATATAATCAATAGTGGAAATTTATCTATAATACAAATCCTGAGGGTGATATCGAGGTGTTGGAATGGACGGATTTCTGGAAAATGTTCTTTGACAAATATTTTACTCACTGCCTCTGACATAAAATTGAAAGGGACTTACTTTGGATCAAGAAAATAGACAAAGAATATGTTAGAGGGTTCATGGAAAATAACACAAGCCTTTCCTAATACTCCCTCAGCATTTTCATTACCCGCGAATTCAAGGATGGCTTCTTTTTTGGGGGGATAAGACATAGCCTGTGGAAATCCTAAATGATCTGTGACTTCGACAACTATGAGGAAATTGTCTAATATTACATCAAAATAAAAATGGGGATCATTGAATCTCATGGGTATCATGGGGATAGTAAGTATAAATGAATAATTTAAATCTAGTGGTTCGATGGATAAATAAAATGGGTTAATGAAATTCTAGCACCACACTATACAAAGGTGAAAAAAAAGAACACAATAAATTTCTTGAAAGGGGTGAGGAAATTCACTAGGTGTGGAAAAGAAGGGAACACATACATTAATATCCAACAGGAAAAACCGACTGATGTGACATATGAGAGTAATTATATATTTGACATTGAAATTGTTTTTCATTAGTTTAACGGAAAATAACTAGAATACTATAAAAACATGTTCCCCAAGACAATGGTTTTTGGAGGCATCCAATAAGCTCCAAGTCATAAAGGTATATCTTTTTCAATCACTACTGCCAATGTGAACCCTAGAAAAAAAGTGGTGGCATGTACTCTAGTTATTCAATCACAAATAGAAAAGGTAATTTTTATTCTAGTTCTATAGATTCATTTATATCCCATAAGATTAATAGAACAATCTCAACACAACCACAAATCATGGATATAGAGATTTCAGTGAGAACAAAAGATGGGGAAATCATTGCATCTCATGAATATAACTCCTGACATTTCACAATTTGTGGATTGTACATCCGAGTGAAATTCGCCATACTCCATCTAGTGGAATTTAATTCAATTATTTTCATGGATTGGCTTTCCCTATATATGGCCAACACTAATTTCCCTGAGATGGATATCACTCTCTATATGGAGAATTAACCCCCAATTATTTACAACTTCTAGAAAGAGGATGAATCTTCTTTATCAGCATCATCTCTAGTGGGGATTTTACTGCACTATTTGCATATGTATCATGCTCAGATGATTTAGTCAATGGAAAAGACCATCCTTGAAGACATTCCTATTATATGGGTATTAATTGAAGTGTTTTCTGAGAAATTGGTTAGTCTTTCTATTATAAGAGATGTTGAATTATTGATTGATCTTGTACATAGGGAATTTGAAATATCCAAGACTCCATATAAAATAAATTTATTTGAGATTTTGGAGATAAATAAATGACTACAAGAGAATTTAGGTCAAGGTTTTATATTCCCATGTGCTTCACCATCGGTGCACCAGTCCTCTTCTGCAAAAATAAGGATGGGATAATGCACGTTTTTATTAATTATCATGAGATCAAAAAATAATGATAAAGAACAAGTATCCACTTCCATGAATTAATTTCCTATTTTATCAACTATGTGAAGAACAATAAATCTTTAAGGTGCATTTATGGTCAGGTTATTACTATTTATTGGGGAAGGAGGATATCCCCAAGACACTTTTTTCTTACAAGGTACATCCTTTGTGAATTCATAGCAAAGCCTTTAAGACTCAATAATTCCATAGAAATATTCATGGACAGTATGAATAGAGTCTTTAAAGATTACCTCAACAAATTTGTGGTGGTATTTAAAGACGATATTCTTATATACTCCAGAACAATGAAGGAGCATGAGGATAATCAAAGAACTATACTAGAGAACATGCGAAAGGAGATGCTCAATGAAATGTATAGAAAATGTGAGTAATCATTGAATGAAATATCATTCATGGGGTATATCATCACAAGAAATGTAGTATCTATAGAAACCTTAAATGAAAAATCTATTGAGGGATGGTTTAGGCCATCATCTATTACAAATATCTGTAGAATCCATGGGTTTCCTGAATATTATCACTGATTTGTGAGGAATTTGTCATGATTTTCAAACCCACTTACTAAGATAACTTAGAATGAGATCATATTTTATAGGAGAGATTAATATGAAGAGAGATTCATTGAGTTGAAAATGAGGATTATCATCGTGCCCATTCTCACACTACCCACAGGTGGAGAACGTTTTTTTGGAATTTAGTGTTGCTTAAAATAAGGGTATAGGCTATGTGTTGTTGGAAAATGAAATATTCATTGCCTAGGCCTCAAGGTAATTGAATGTTAATGAAAAAAAATATCCAATACATTATCTGGATATTGCTTCAGTAATATTTTCTTAAACAATTTGGCAACATTATCTCTTTGGGGAGAAGTGTGAAATATATATGGATCACAATAACCTCAGGAATATATTATCACAGAAAGAGATGAATATTCACCAACAAAGATGGTTAGATCTGATCAATGATTATAATTTCTCTATTGAGTGCCATCTTGGGAATGGAAACAAGGTGTAAGAAGGCCTAAGTAAAAACAACCCACATATTCTATCATTGGTGAGAATTGAAAGGGATCCAATCTTCTTATATTTGATGACGATTTAAATGGGAATAATAAATAAGGGTAAATAATCAATAAATTCACAAATGATTTCCCAATCGTCTCTTTTATAGCATTTAAAGGATGCTCAAAAAGAAGGTTGTGGGAATTCCGAATAAAGTGGAAACTATCAAAAAATGGAAATCCCTATAGTTCAATGTTAATGAAGAATGAATTGTGAGACTTGGCTCAAGACTATGTTTTCCATAAAATTAGAAGATAAAGAATGGTCTTTTATATGATTCACGTAGTTTTAATTTCTCTATTCACCCAGGAAAATCAATGATGGGTCGAGATCTCTGAGAGCATTATTGGTGGGATACCATGAGGAAGTTTATCAATAAGTATATATCAAAGGGTCTGATGTGTCAGCATGTGAAGGCAGAGTGGAAGAATTCTAAGGTAATGATGCAACCATTACCCATACCAACATGGAAATTGGAAAGCATCACCATGGACTTTTTCGCTGGACATTAGAAGACATCCTAAGGAAACAAATTTATATAGGCTATTGTGGAAAATCTTACAAATACTACACTGTTCATAGAAATTCATGAGGATTTCTAATTGGCACAACTAGCAGAGATATACATTAGGGAAGTGGTGAGGTTTCATGGAGTAAAACTATATATTGTATCTAATTGAGACCCACGATTCGCCTCTATGTTCTGGGAGAGTCTCCAACATGCTCTGAATACTAAGCTGAACATTAGTATGTCTTATCAGCCTCAAATTGATGACCAATATGACCAGACTATCCAAACACCTGAGTACATTTCCAGATCATCCTCAATAGACTTCAAAGGAAGATGTGATAAACATCATCCCCTATTAGAGTTCTCTACAAATAATTGTTTCCACTCAAGACTCAAAATGGCTCCATATAAATCCTTTTATGGGAAGCGGTGTAGAACACGAGCATGTTGGGATGATGTTTGGTAGAAAAAACTCCTATGTCCATGAATGGATGAATAAATGGTGGAGAAGGTTAAGACCATCCTGCCACACATTAAATCTACTCATAGTCGAAAAAATATCAATGATGACAACTATTGTCGAGACCAACATGTTTGATGTTGGAGACTTGGTATTACTTTCCATATAACTGTGGACGTTGATTATGAGATTTGGTAATAATTTTTAGCTTAATCCCTTGTATGTTATCCCTTTTGAGATCCTTGGTCACATTGGAGCGGTTGCCTATCAACTAGAACACCCATTGAACCTATCTCAACTACCTGATATATTCCATGTATCACAGTTAAGGAAGTACATACCTGAACTATTGAATATACTCAATCCATAGGTGCTACAAATGGAGAATGAACTCTCCTATTAAGAAAAACTAGTGAAGAAAATAGATCATAGGAAAAAAGTTCTACGAAATAAGAAAATTCCCCTCATCAAAGTGTTATAAAGTAACCAAAAGTTTGAAGAGGCAACATAGGAATCCAATGAAGTGATGTATTAGAGTTACAGTAATATTTTCTATTGTGAAAAAAAATGAGTGAAAAATTTCTTTAATGGAGAAGATTGTAATGACACAAACATTTATTAATTAAAATATGTCTTGATCTTATTATCTTTATTGTTATGTAAAATGGTTACCTAAAACATATGCACTTACCAGGTCTTTTTTTGTATTTTAAAATACCGTGAATATTTTTTAACATTTGTAATATATACGTTGAACAGTGATAAAATGATTCGTTTAAATATAGGGATTTAAGAAATCCAATTTACTCTGTTAAATAAAGAGATAGCCTTATCCAGTAGAATTCCTCTATTCAAATCCCATTTTTTGAAGCACGTAATGGAAGTTGTGATATTATGCTCCACTCTTGACCAAGCCTGAGTTGAGCTTCAACACGTTAATATTTAATGGAATTTATTGTCAGAGAGGTGGATGTTAATAGAGATTACCTCCCGAGCGATGTTATCTGAGCCCTCCAAGTGTAATTCACCATCACACACCTTACCCTTAGGTCTTATACATGTGTTATAAGAGGTTATGTTACCAGACCCTAGACCAATGATTATGTGCATTAATTTGGTATATAATACATAATATACATTCTTTTTATTACTGTTACTTCATAAATTTTTTTTACTATAAAAGTATTTTTAGTTAATATTAAATTAAAAATATTTTTTTATGAATTCATGAATTTTTCAATTAAAAAATATTTGTTTATGAAAAATTTACGAATAAGCAAGAACAAAGGGAAAACATTGGGGTTCGCCTCATGAAAACCGCTCGCGGAACCCCCATGGCCCCCTGGCTAGTGCAAAGCTCCCCCTTCGAGAACCTACAACAGAGAAAAGAGGCGAGATGCTCCACAAACCAATTTGACGTTCATGAACCAACTATGGAAAAAAGAGGTCAGATGCTCCCTGAACCAATTTAACATTCACAAACCCACCATGGAGCAAGGAGGAGGGATACTCCATAGACCCCTTTGATGTTCGCGAACCCACTGTGGGCCAAGCTTCGTCTTCATGCTGAGCAAGCTTTGCTTCACGACACCTCATACTGTTAAATATCGGGCTCCCCTCATGCCCAAATGATGGATCCTCTGACCATTCACCTTCTGAGCTCCCACATCTAGAATAAAATTATGCTATGTGAACCATGTGCTTTTTCTGGTACTTTTTCATTGCAAAGTTCCTTCCCATTTGTATGAATTACGCCACTCTTCAAAGAGGGATTCCCTTTGAAGAGACCATGGCCCACCGTGAAGGAAGGAGATCTCGAAAGGGACTCGGGTCTTCGCAGATCACCTATGACTCCCAAAGTAACCTTCATGCACATGTTACCCGCATGATAAGGTTGGGTCACTATGCTTCGTGAGGAACATTGCTCTGCAATATTATGCTTCACAGGGCACCGTTTCATTGAGAGGATTTGCTTCGTGAATGCCTTCCAACATTGTGAAGAACCTTTAATATGAACATATGTCTTATTCATAGGAAATGAAACTTCACATCGTAAAGCACACCACTTAAAAAATTCTCTCCACTTATTGGAGCAGCAGAGCTTCACAAGGCTTCGAACTATGAACCCCTTTTCTCTGAAACTCATTTTTTCATGTCACTCTGCAGGTTTCCACGAAGTAATTTCAATGTCCCTTGGGATCATTATTCTTCACATAGGCATGCTAACGTCTATTTCATCTTCACATAGCCACACTAACATGGACCCATCAATGGATCACTCCATAACACCCACTATTCACATCATTGCTGATTCCTTCCCTTCCCCAAGTGGCGGGAGGTATCTGTTATATATGTCTTAGGGGTTCAGAGAGAACCCACCTCATCCAAGCTACATTGAATTAATATTCCATGCACCGTCATCCCCAGCACATGGCGTTAAACTTTGGTGACTCCCCAAGCGTCATATGTGGCGTGCTCCATCTTGGACAATCTCTACACCCACTGGTCTCTATGGGAGTGAAATCATTCCTCACATGGAATGAGATATTATTTATCTGAGCAACGTTTGTCCATAGGGACATACCAACCACCTCTGTTTAAGCCTCTTTCTTTTCTTGCAGGAGGAATCACTGATACTCTACCTTTCTTCTTCCATGCCAAAGTCTAGAAGAGTTGGGGGCATCGGGGCCATCGTTATCCCATCCCTCTCTCAATGGGAATTGTCATCACTCCCCTCCATGGATTATGTCCCATTCTCAATCACCCTGGGCTACTAACCATTCATAAGCCCTTGTTTCCACTTTGGGTCGCTTACTACATGAATGTCCCCCACCCCACATCTCAAGGACTCATCTTCCACGTCGTGATCATCAGGAAATTGTTTCTGCTTGTTTCTCACACCAAGCATGAGTCGCGTGGTCTATAGTAAGAATTTACCATGAAATCCTATTTGGGTACCCTAGAGTGTAATACCCACACTCTTTCTTGAACTACGTATACATTGATCCTTTCCAAGGAAAGGTGTATAAGAATTTCCCACATGTTCAAGACTAAAACCCATTTGTACAAACCATCTTTGTGTCCGTTCCCACTCCTCTCCTAAACTAATAGGACTTTGATCCTTTCCAAGGTAAGGTACGTATGAAACCCTATGATGTTCAAGCCCAACACCCATTGATACTGTTCATCTCTACATTGGTTCCCACTCCACTCCTAAACTACGAAGAATTTGATCCTTTCCAAGGCATGGTACATAGGAAGACTCCATACGGATCAAGCCCAACACCCTTTGGTACTGACCATCTTCACATCTGTTCCCACTCCATTCCGAACTATGTAGACCATGAACCATTCCATGGAAAGGTACGTAATAAGCTTCCTGGAGGTTTACCCTGAAAACCCATTGGAACCGACCATCTTCACATCAGTTCCCACACCCCTCTAGAACTATGGGGACTTTGATCCTTGAAAAGGCATTGAGTGTAGGAATACTTTTAGAGGATTAATCACAAAACCCAATTGGTTCCAACCCCCTTCATGTAGGACCACCTTCATCCCATGTGACCTTAAATGACATGCCCCATTTACATAGTTCACGACATTAAACTGCATCCATCATCCTGAACTACGTGGTCTTTGAACCTTCTCTCTTAGACAGGGTACGTAGGATACCTCAATTAGATTCAACCACATCCAGTGGTAAGATTTTGTAACCTCATCCAGTGGTAAGTTGTTGTGACCACATTCGGTGGTAATCCATTATTCCCCCATCCCGTGGTAAGTTGTTGTGACCCCATCTTCGGTAAGCCGTTGTGTCCCATCCATCGATAAGTTGTTGTGACACCATCCAGTGCTAAGCTATTGTGACCCCATCTAGTGGAAAGTAGTTTTGACCCCATCTAGTGGTAAGAAGTTGTGACCCAATCCAGCGGTATGCCATTGTGACCCCATCCGATGGTGAGCTATTGTGACCCCATCCAACAGTGAGCCATTGTGACCCCATCCATGGGTGAGTCGTTGTGTCCCCATCCAATATTTAGCCATTGTGACCCCATCCAGCAGTCAGTCGTGGTGACCCCATGCAGTGGTAAGCTGTTGTGACCCCATCCAGTGTTGAGTTGTTGTGACCCCATCCATCGGTATGTTTTAGTGACCACATCCAGCAGTAATGCATTGTGAATTCATCCAATGGTATGTTGTAGTGACCACATGTCAATAGTAATCCATTATCAATCCAATATTGAGGGTAAGATTTTGTTGTCCCTTACATTAGGACCCATATCACCGGTCTATCTCAGTGGAGTCAGACCAACTCTTAGGCCGATAATCATGTGTAAGCCCCATCATGTGGTTCGGTCGCTGTCCTTCACACACACCCCAATTTCTCGCCCCAACCTAAAGGTTCCACTTCATTCTGGTCCCATCCATATGGGTTGCCTTCTTAGGTTCCCATCGCTTCACAAACCATATAGACATTGATTCTCTGCGATGGGGATATGTTTGAAGTCTCTTCGAGGCTCAAGACCAACATCACCATCACCCTCAAGTTGACTCGATATCATTATCCATCCAATTTGTTTAACTATCCATCATTTGTCTTTAATCTTACCTAAGCTTCCGCGTCCCGATGATATCATTCCAATTCACCTCCAAACATCAATGTTTCTTCTTGGGGCCACACCCATCTAATCCACTCTATTTAGTGTTCCTATTAGTCTGTTCTATCTCTTCTAGTGGTTAAACCAACTACATACCCTATGTTAAACATATGAAATAGAGAAAAATCTCAGATACATGCCAATGGCATATAAATACCCACAATAAACATGGGATTCCTCGGGCATCTGGCCCCTCGATAAGCCCTATAATAAGGAATAAAAACCAACACACACTAGTTTTCTTACATCCAGACATGACAGTGTTGTCCAATAGGAATACTCCCCCGACCGAAGGTGGCTACCATGACTAGAACCCTTTGAACGTCCTGAAAGAAGCAGTGTAATTAAACAACATCCATGAAGACATGGAACTGGGATGATTTTTGTGAAAAACGTCTTAGACTATTAGGGAAAACCAGACTAGGTGACGAGTTCTGAGGAGGAATCCATAGAAGATAGAACTGATATACCATAATCCTGTTTCGATCAAGGAGAAAACGTCAATGAATACGCGACAGATGTCATCCGCCTTTGGAAAGTGGAAATGTGGGGAAATAGTTGCACGTCCTCCAGTGGCAGATGCATGCACCTAAGACAAATCATTATAAATAGAAATTGTGAACCCGACGTGAATATATTCTCCTCAATATTGAGATTAGTATCATTCCAGACATCAGGGGATTAGCATGTCACCAGATCCATCTATTTGGCACTGAGTCCCGCAAAGAAAATAGAGGTCCTGGCATGAATCTCACCAAGAGTAGTGGTAGTCAAAACATTGAGCATCCTAGTATATGACATTGTTATTATGGATCCATCTTACTAGCCATGGAAGACTAAATGGTGTTGGGAGCATTGGTCATCGATTACCTTCATTTCAGCACTACTGGGTAAATCTCTTCTTTTCAGAAACCAAGCTGTTGTAGGAAATTAATCACCGCCCATCTATAGATGCAATGCAGGGGAAATGCCAACATGGTATTCTCGTATAGATCAAAATCATTTGCGATAATATCCACATCTACAAATAGTATGTGCCCACACCCCATCTCCCCATATGAATTCATTCAATGTAGGGTGATCAATGACCTCGTACGCTGGTAAGAGGAAGAGGAGATTATCCTGACTCGGGATATGGACCACCAGGATGTAGAGGCACCTACACCTAGTCACCACATCCATGCCATAGGGCTGCACAAGGAGCCACTACTCCCCACCCCAATGTACAATCATTTCAGAAGCATCTCCCTAGAATTCATTGACAACTCTCTCCCTTACGCCCACGATGTAGGGGATGTTTGGGCTAGCCAAATTGGGATTCGATTTCCGGGGGACCGAAGGACGACTCCCAGTAGACGGTTCTAGCACCACCATCCAGTCCCATGAGTCGAGGAGTTGGTAAGACAAGCTCCTGCTCCATTGGCCCAAGTCCGGTTTCCCCAACACCAGCGTCCGGCACATGGTATGGAGGATACCCACCAAGGGGCATCAACATCAGAATCTACTATATCTCAGGCCACCGCTGACGTATATCATCAACCCCTTTTGTATGTCGAGTTGGGAGAGCTTTTATACCCGGCCCGGATCAATGACCCATCCTCCCCACGGGCAGGATGGGTTGACTATCTTGATTGTCGATGTAGGTAGTGGCCACCGCCAGTACGAAGTCCCTCCACGTACCACCCCCATAGAGAAAGAGGGTCTTCCCTGCATCCAAACTCGGCATGGTGGTCTGCCTCATGCTACCCTATATCTCAATGAGAGACCTTCCCATGATGGTGACACTCAGCATAGAAGCCTCACTCATGCTCATTACATCGGGTGTGGAGTCATTTCTCCTGGAACATACCGCTGGGGTGGGGACGCCACATACTCGGTCAATCTCTAGCATGGGGGCCTCTCCATGTCGTCAGAATAGCTGGAAAAAGTACAACTCACCTTAGAAATCAAAGGGGGTGAAGGTCAGAATTGCTTTAGCAGCACCCAGTAGAAAGGTCCTACCCGTGTTCTGCTCGACCAGTATGAGGACCTTCCTCTCACTGATGTCTCCAGGGGGAACAATAATGGAGGTCCTACCCATGCTCTTATTGGCTCGAGAGGAGGTCCTACCCGCTCTAGTACTAATCATGGAGGTCCTCCCCATGTCCCCTTTGATATTTTTCCATGTTCTCCTCACACCCTGACTTACTCAGGCGGGAATCATTTCCACACCATCACCAGTACGGTCGAAGGTCCTCCTTGTGCCAAAAATTTACCATATCTTAAAAAACCATCTCAGGGCAGGAGGGAAAGTTGTCGCTGGTATAAAAATAAAGTTGAGAAGATTCAGCCTGATATATTACTGGTTTGATTCTCATAATCCATGGTGGAATATGACTCAGTGATAGATCCCTCGCGTAGATCCTCCATGTCGAGGGTCGTGATACGAACAAGGTGCATTAGCCTCATACTTATAGAAATTGAGTTCCATTGTATTACAACCTCCCTCTGAATGTATATTCAAGAAGAATAAAATTCGGCAAATCCACTGGTTACTGTCATTCAATCACTACCAGTATCACCAGAAGTGTTCTCTACCTCCACTAGAGATCATAAAGATAAATTATGGGGAACAATGGTAGATGAGCGGCAATGTGGTCCACCGCAAGAAGCCATAGCCCCGATGCCAGAAACTACGGTCTCCAGCCTCTCTTTCCAGGATGTGGTGGATAAGTCACTACACACATCAGAGGATAGTCAAAGATATTGTGGTTTGTCTGCTCGCTCACCGTTTTTCTCCACCCGCCATCCTACCCTCCCATCGGTCTTCTTCGGTACCTCTACCCATTCCCCAGCCACCTCCGATCAATGAGTGGGGCGATGAAGGTTTAGAACATGAATCTGAGTGTAAGATCTTATGGGATATACTCTCATAAGACCACATCCCTAATATTTTTTGGCTGGTTTCAGCACTGAATTTTTGTGCGTCGGAATACCTCACCCAAGGGAATGTCATGTGTTTCCGTCAAACCCTCTAGGAGACTCATTTCTATCATCATCATCAGTGAGTGGCTCACCCTAATATCCAAGCACGTTTCTTGGAAATTTTTGAACAATGTATTCTGGTTCATTTGGTCTCACCCCCTTGTGGTCGAGTTCCTTATGTCACAAGGTCCTACGAGTGTTCTCCAACAATGGTGCATTTAGAGTTTCAGGGAACTCCATATGGATAATCAACGAAGCTTCACCCCACGTACAGACCATGGATGGGGGAAGTATGCCCCCCTCCTCTTCAGTCTTATCTAGCATCAACCCAATTTTTGAGGTGACATAGAGGAAATGCCTCCTGGTAGGGTCATGGATAACATGGATGACCCACCGGTGGGTGAGAATGAGCTAGAGCATCTTGGAGAGGACCTACCCCTTTAAGGGGTTTTAAACTTTTTGGATCCATCAAGAAGTATTACTCATCATCATGGGAATCTACTAGGTCTTCCCATGCCCACCAAGGCACTAATCCTCAGTAGGAATTCCTACAAGGGAAAGGGACACCTTGGATCCACCAAACACTCTAACCCATCTGGCTCAATGTAGAAGGTGGAAGACGACCCTAAAAGAGCCGTGTTGTGTCAAAAACTAGCTGAATAGAAGAATGTGGTCAAATAACTCCTTGAAAAATGTGCTATAGAGAGACGGATGGACTATGGTGATCCTATGCTGGGGCAGTAGGGGAAGGCACAACATCCACTCTGTGAATTGCCTCCAAGTGACCCTGACCATCCTGACTAAGAAGATAGGTTTGAGGATAGAAAAAAAAATAGGGTGTGTTATATCTCTCCCAATCCTCCTAAAGGACGTGACAATCCTCAGGACCCAGCTCGGATTCCCCCGGCTTCCCCACAAACCATTCTACTAGTCGCCCCATGAGCCATTGGGCTCCATTATCATGTTGAAGAAGCTTCCAATCCACTGGTAGTCGGGGATCCCCATAAATACTTGAACCCCCTCCCGGATGATCCAATGGTGGCACTAATCGCCTATCTCGAAGCCTTAGAGACTCGACAGGTGGAAATCCATCTTGATGAAAAGCCTTATCCAGCATGGGTTAATGATATTCCAGCACCCCCTGGTTTCAAGATCCAATATTTCCCCCCTTTAACATGAAAAGGGACCCACCACAGCACATGTCCCACATTATCTCAAGGTGTGGCCCCAGGTTGGGAACTCTAGCGTAGCAGGAAGCCTCCAAACATCAGTTTTTTTTTAGACATTTGAAGGGTTTGCGTTTTTTTAGTACAACCTGCTCCCCATCAGACTAGTAGCCTACTGGGAATACCTATATAGGCAATTTATCTACCAGTTTAGTTCCATGACTATGAAGACGAGTATCGTGGACCTCTTCATGTTCATGCAGTGACTTGATGAGCGTGTTTTTGACTTTGGGGCCTGGTGGAAAGGACTCATGTATTCGCTCGACATGCTACTGATTTAGGAGAAACTGATGAAAATTTGCGTAGAGAATGTCAATATAGAACTGGACCCCTCTATGATCATCCATAACTATCCCGAGGGATTCCAAGACTTCTCTGATATTGCCTATTTCCTAGAGGAAGCCTTACAGCATGCTATGCAGGCATGTTCGTTGCCCCATGCAATCCCCGCGAGAAGGGCCGCCACGGACAAGCCCACTGTAGTGTCCCAAATAGAGGCACCAAGTGACAAGAGTTGTTACCAGTGGATCCACATCCACATCCTCATAGAGGCCTTCCACCTCAGGCGCAACCACTATCCTGACAACTCCCACCCCCAAAACGGCAGGTGCACCCATGAAATTCACCACCACCGCTAGGTGAGATTACCAAGCTCCACCTCCTCAACAGGCTCCACTAGATCCTTGTCTGGGTAATTCTCTGAGAGATCCCTCTCTGGACAAGAGAAATCGAACCTACTCCTTCAATGAGGTACAAGTCCATGGTTACATATGTAGTGCCATGGAGTAGGTGATTCTAAATTTTCATGAGTGCATAAGGCTAGATGATGAAAACCTAACTAATATCCCTAATTACTACCCCTATCACCAGATCCTAGAGAATAATCTCAAACAGATCTATGTGATCAAATACTAGCTTAATGAAATAGTAGATAACAATATAGTTTATTTATGCCCTTCTCCGACATAGGTGGCATGCATCTTCGTAATTCCAAGCATCAGCAGTGATAGTGAATGCGAGTGGCATTAGGTTTCATGTCTCGGTTCCTAGATGTATCATGAATGGATATCGCCTAAAATAGTCTCCCATGCCCATGGTGTCATCTTTGAAGGCCTGAATCATCTAGAGCCTTCATAAGATCTATCCACTACATCTGCATTGTCCCCTCAGTTGTCCTCTTCCGAGAAGAGAAAACACTGACAACCTAAGGGAAAACAAAGTTCCCTGCAAATGTCATCATCATATCGTACTCTCAGTGACTTCATGCCCCCATAAATGGATATTACTACCATAATCTTTCTAGTAGTGGATGAATCTTTGAGTGACATTCAAGGTTGCACCTCGATTAACACCATAGAGCTGGTAAATCCTTGCATGATTCCTGACGATGAAGAGAGCTAGGTGGATCCTCCCAACATCCCCAGCCATTGTCAGCATCAATGAAATTTTCGATACATGGTACATTGGAGTTCCTCGGTCCACACTTCCAACCAGGCTATGTATGCTACCAAAACTAGGAAACAAGCTCAGTGTAGAGCTCAACATGTAAAACCTTCTCATCATGTGACACCAGGCCCGCCTTCGCCACTATTCGTGTTGTTATAACATCCAAAGCCACCTCGATTGTGCCATGACCAGCCATGCCTGAATACAGGTTAGTCTCAGTCGTTTGGCCCTCGTCTAGTAGCCACCCTGTAGGCTTGTACTTATTAGCAGTGGGATATTCCTAGTACCAATCTACCACTAGTCTAGTCGGTAGGGCCCACCATACCTCTTTCTTAGAGAGACCTCTTGTAATAAAAAGTTCACGCCACACACAGATATAAGATGTTATTAAGAATCATACCATTATTCAACCATGATTATTCCTAATTGAAGCCCTTCGCCTATTTTAAAATATGTGTGAGGTCCTTGCAAAGAATTTAAGAATCCCCCTCTAATTTGAGATGGAGGTTGCAGCCGCAGAAGCCTATCCTACTGTGGCAGTCAAGAATAATGAATGCCAGAACATCATCTAATTCTCTGAAGAAGATGATGGATCTCCCAAATATGGTCGCATTTTCCCACTGTACATCACTGGCCAGTTCAATGGGTTGTAGGTTTGTTGTTTTCTTATCGACATGGGCTCGGGATTCAATATAATCCCGACTCAGACACTACAATTACTAGGATTGTCCAAAGATGATCTGAGTCCCTCTGGCCTAATAAAACAAGGTTATGACAGTATGAAATAGACACCGGTCGACAAGATCAGCTTGAATACCCAGTTCAGTAGCCTATATTCCAGCACCAAATTTGTGTTTGTCGCCCAGGACACATCCCACAATGAATTTATGGGAAGGCCATGGCTCCACCATCATGTGGAATTTACCTCATCATATCACTAGTTCCTCAAGTACATCCTTAATGGTCGAGTGAGAATGCTTCAAGGTGTCACACCTTCCTTTTATACTTGTGAAGTCCGCTAACTGGATGTCGACTACTACATGAGCCCAGACTATAAAATTGATGCTAATGAGGTTGAGTAACCCACAGATGAGACTGACTCATGGATTGATCTAGAAGACCCCTTCATATTTCCAATCCACTGATTTGAGGCTATACCCCAAGATATGGGAAATTCTTCATTGTTTCTTGAACGGGTGGGTGGACACATTCTCAGTCCTATGCGATTCCATATGATCACCTCGTACTCTATTAAAAATCCTTCTCATGTGATCCCAGAGCCTCCTACTCCCTTATGATATTGGGATGTCTACCCCATGGAAATGGAAATACGTAATACTTTCTTATTTCTCCTTTCCGAAGTTTTCCAGATCATGTTGACACCCCACTATTACTTCGATATCATTCTGCATTGCCCCGTGGTCCAAATACCACATGGGACTAGATCAACAACCTTCATCGGTATGGTCGCAGCCGCACGGGCGTTCCCTAATGTATTGTCCACTACTTCTTAGGATGGTACTGGCCTCCAATTGAATGTTGAAGACTCAGAATAAACTCCTACCACCGAGGATCCCCCCACCATAATTGATGAAAAAGATTTAGAAGATGCTCCCCCCGCATTTGAGGAGGGCGTATCTACTATGGTTGATGAGTTAGTATAGGTGAACCTCTATAGCAAGGAAGTCCTAAAACCCACATTTATTAGTTTCGCCATGCCCCTTGAGGAGAAGCAGCAGTACATAGACATCCTGAAAAAGCACCATGATGTGTTCTCCTGGGGTTATGATGAGATTCCTGGACTAGATCCTCATGTATTTATCCACCACCTTCGTCTCCTGGAAAGTCATTGTGAGTTCAAGAAACCTTCGAGAAAGATGCACCTTTCTTACATTACTATGGTAGAGGCAGAAGTTGATAAGATCATCAGAGGCAATTTTTCCAAGGAGGTCTGGTACCCTAAATGTCTATATAATATTGTGCTAGTGTGTAAGAATAATTGGTAGAGCAGTGTCTACATCGACATCTGGGAGCTCAACTGTCACTTTCCAAAGGAATATTTTCCCCTTCCTAAGATAGAATAGTGGAATGATGTTACAGCTGGGTTCCATGCCATCTCCTTCATAGATGGGTACTCCGGGTATATCCAGATACGAATGACCCCCGAGGATGAGGATTCTATAGCATTAATGGCACCACAAGGTACTTTATGTTACCAAGTCATTCCATTTGGTTTAAAGAATTCGGGTGCAACCTATCAGTGGGGTATGCATCACATATTTAAGTCGATCCTCGAAATGATGGTGGAATGTTACGTGGATGACATTGTGGTCAAATATCACTGACATCAGGACCATCTCGGAGACCTTGAGAATCCATTCGGATTCCCCTGTTCCCATCACCTGAAGATGAACCCATTGAAGTGAGCCTTCGATGTCATCTATAGAATGCTTCTTGGAATTGTTTTTAGATACATTGGAATTGAAATTGACCCAGAGAAGATCAAGGCCATTAGACAGATGTCTCCACTGAGAAATATTCAGGAACATCGAGGTTTCCAAGGCCACTTAGGCTACATACAATGATTAATTGTGAATTTAGCCAGAATGTTTAATACCTTTCCTCAGCTCATGATAAATGGCACACATTATGAGTGCAATGAAGAATGTCAGACTACGTTCGAGGAAATCAAGCATTATCTACTCCAGCCTCCATTTTTAATGCCACCAATCTCTATAATGTCAATGGTCTTTTATGTGACTACCCAAGAATGATCTCTCGATTCCCTTCTTGCCCAAAATAATAATTAGGGGATGGAGAATAGCCTTCAAGACCTCAGTTGCATGATCTTAGATATAAGGAAAAGAAACTCCCCTATTAAATAGAGCAGCCTTGCTCTGGTATTTGCAGTATATAAATTTCGAAATTTCTTGTAGCACCATGAGGTTCAACGGGTGTCCCGAGTATACCCACTGAAGTACATCCTGAACTACCCCATATTTCCAGGCCATCTAGCTCAGGGGGGCAGTGATTCTCCAGAAGTTCGACATCATGTTTCTCCCTCAAAAGTCTATTTTGGTGAAAGCTCTAGAAGGCTTCCATGTTGACTATACAACTCTTGTGGAAAAGTCGTCAGATATCGATTTCCCCGATGAGTTGATCCTCTCGGTAGACCAATCCGCATTGGGCATGTAGATGCAATTCGATGGTGCTTCCCAAAGCCACACTGGCAGATGGCTCAATGACCCCAAACACAATAGAGTAAGATTGGGTATCATCTTCATTACCAAGGCACCACCCATTATTCCTTATTCATTCCTATTGATAGAAGGATGCACCAACAATGAGGAAGAGTATCAGGCTCTCGTCACTGGCCTCATTTTGTCCCTTGAGATTTATGTTCCCCATTTTCATGTGAAAGGGGACTCTGAACTAATCCTAAAGTAGATCAATGGTGACTATGTCATTAGAATGACAATTCTCGTACCATTGTTAGAGAACACACTCTAGCTAATGGCCCAATTCCCATCTCGTCCAGAATTTACTCATGATTATTGATCTCAGAATGGTCAAGTTGACAGCCGGTCTGGCCTGACTGCATCACATGCAGAGCCCAAGCAGGATGATCTAATTATCCACGTGTCAAAGTGAATATTCACTGCTAATTTCACCCCATATGTCAACAAAGGCCTATAGGTAAGCCACATTACCACTGGAGCCTTTACATAAGGACCCCAAGGTCCCCTGGATGTAGTTATTGAAGTGGTTCCCAAATGGAGAGCCACATTTGTTGAGTATCTCAAGAATGGAAATCTCCCAACATATCAATGAAAGCACAAGAAAATACGAAACTGTGCATTACATTTATTCCTCCAGGAAATTCCTAGTCATGGTAAAATCATCTACAAGATTAGGTTTGATGGGGTTCTTCTTCATTTCATTCAAGGAGTTGAGATTTCCCAAGTCATGTAGGAGGTTTATGCTGGTTCCTGCGAGGCTCATCAGACTGGGCCCAAACTATCTCAGCAAATCCAGAGACTGGGGTACTCTTGTACATGCGGGATCCATGATTGCATTGAGTTCACCAAAATCGTCCATGCATTCCAAATTACGGATAACTTTATGCATCAGACGCCAGAGGCTCTCCACTCCACCAAGTACCCTTGGCCATTTTCAGTATGGGGACTCGATGTCATGGGACCTTATCCACCGGGGAAAGATCGCCAATGTAGTTTCATCCTAACTACTTCGGATTTCATCTTCATGTGGGGAGAGGCAGTTTCACTCAAGTAGGCCTAGGACCATTCCATCGTAGAATTTTGAGCCCCAACATCATTTATCGATTTAGAGTCCCTCACTTCATCCTCACCTATAACAGAACGAACACACGAGAAGCTGAGGTTATGAAAATCTACGCTAAGTACAACATTCATTATAACCATACCTCCCACTTTCACGTGAAAGAAAATGGATAGATTGAGTCATTCAACATAACCCTCTCTCTCATTCTATAGAAAATGGTTGGTTAGAGTAATAAGAGTTTGGCATACAAGCTCCCCAACACCCTATGGGCATACTTGGCGATGACATGTAATTCCACCTAGGTGACCCCATATTCCTTAGGGTATGAAATAGATGTCATCTTTCCCATAGAGATTCAAATTTTCTCATTGCGCACAACTATATATGATCTACATGAACCAAATAATATATCCAAAATCTTTCTGGGTGAGTTGGAATTTCTCGACGAGAATAGGCTTCATGCCTTGCACAATATGGAAAGGAATCATAAAAAAATAACTGGAGCATTCAACAAGAATGTTTGCCTCCTATCCTTCTTGAAAGGAAACATGTTATTGGACCTAAGGGAACCAATGATACCTTGTAGGAATCCACCCATGTTCGAATCCAAATTTGAAGGCCATACAATGTTCATAAGGTTTACTCAAACGTAGAATACTCACTTGTTACAATGGATGGCAAGATTATAACTCCTCGCACCAATGTCATGTTCCTCAAGAAATACTTTTCTTGAGTCCAAAAGATTATGAATGACATTAAATTGTATGGTCCTACATGACCCCGGATAGCTTGAGGGTACCACACAACTCTATACTGCATTACGGTCCTCAATAACTTTAAATTTTCCAGTCCTACATGACCATAAACAGTGATAAGTCCCACATGACATTAAACTCTGTGTTTTCCTACAAGACGTCAAAATGAATCTGTGGAACAGTGTATGGATATATTCCCATCCTCATGGGATATGTAGGAATTCTCAGATGCCTCGTCTTGAGTCCAGCCCCAAATTTCTTCTTTCACAATCCCCTCACGGGCATAGTTCATTTAGAGGATCCCACATGTAGTCATATAGGATTCTTTGGCCCCAGCCATTTTATGGTTATAATGATTGCCCCATGTTCCCTCATTAGTTCTTCTAATCCTCCCACATTCTTACCGCATGAAGTTAAAATGTGTGGCCCGTCATGAACTATGTGTGGCTTGATTACCATCCTCATGGGATACGTAGGACCGCCCGTACATTTCATCTGTAGGCCCAGTCCTAAATTTAAGGACCTCTAATTGGGATTAAACACAAGGTGTGGTGTTGGATTCTTCCCTAATTCATGTCATGTTCATCATGACCATACCATGTATCCCTCTCCCGTGAAGATCTTTATCTCTTCTGTTTCCTAACATTATTTGAAATTGCACAGGCGCATTTATTCTCCACACACCCCATCACTTGAGTTCGCATTATCTTTCACATCAGAAGGGGCCCCCGAATGATAAAGATATTTAGCATTAGGTATTTCCTATCGTTTAGTGCAAACTCCCACAAGGATTTTAGACAATAAATAGATACGAGCCCTATGTTGCGAATATGGTCAGTGGTTGAAACTTATTTTTTGCTCCCATTTCAGGTCACAAAATATAGATGTTGTGTTTTGAATATATTAAATAGTTATCCATTTTCATCATCACCAACCCCACATGTCCCAAACATGGAGTGTAGTAGTTCATTTTGCCTCTCTGTCTCTCCAAATCGTAGTTATCCTTGAGTGGGAGTGTAAATCCAGCAGTTAGGCCCTTATGCGATGGGAAGAGCCTAGTCCCACTCCTTGTTTCCCACACTGAGAAATTCCTCACAAGGTCTTAGGTGCAATGACGGCAATGTCCGCATGAGATTTCATATGGCTAAATTTGGCCAAGACACCCATCCTTCGACTCCTTCGACCCCTTAGGCCCTCTCTTCCAAGTTCTCATTTACGATTGTGTAGTGCGGTATAGACTTACGTCCTCATTCACGTCAGGCTATTTTTCCAGGACAAACATATCCCTTAGAGACATCCCTCCCTTCATTTATCGTTTTTCACATGTCCACATTCCCACTCATGCTTCGCGAGACACGTCATTTGGGATTCCATCACTTTCTATATCCAAAAGTTCCCCCGAATGGTATGGATCCTTGAACCAAGAGCACTATTACCGTTATAGGCTAACATCTATAAGTATTGCGAACGACAAATTTATACAAGTCTCGTATTGCGAGTATGTACAATAGTCGATTCGCAATTGTTTTCCCTGAATTCTGGTCGCACAATGGTTGATACTGTGTTGCGTGTCTTGTCAATAGTTTTCCTCTATCATCGTTGCCACATTGTGGTCTTCCATATGCATGATTATTCACCCTACCTATCCCACACATATGAAATTAAAATAGTCATATATTGTCCGAGATCTATTACCCTAAACTAAGATCACCTTCATCCTCATTGTAATACGGTAAACTAAGAGCAGGTCATGACATTCTATTTATGGTCTAGCCTTAGTCCCCTTATCCTTTTCAGGCCCATGGCCCAGGTTCTCACATAGGGATATACAATGTGGTGTGGGATATTTTCCTCATTCGCGTCGGGTTACTCACCATGTTGTACAAATCCCCTGATAAGATAACATTCCCTTATCATCATCCTTACCTTCATGACAATAAAATACATTGCACCTCCAAAACTACATATGGTTTGATTCCCATCTTCATGGGTACGTAGAAACACTTAGAAATATTGACTTATGGTCCATCCCCATCACCTATAAACCTCCATATAATTTTGACCCCTTGGACCACAGTCTTCCCGAAGAGGGGTACAAAGTGTCATATGGTTTATGACCCCATTCACATCTGATTTATAACAACCTCACCACATTCTTCTGTCTCCTGATAGGCCTTTTATCACTTTCCCTAGTATCATCTCTTTGAGTTAGCTACCATAATGTCAGGTCCCTCATCCCACTTTAGTGATTGACCAATTGGCCCACGAGTACTATGGTCTAGAACCTGGTGTGTCATATTCTACATGGATAAGCGTTCACCCATATTTCTGGCTTCTCGTCCCCCTTCACTTTGTATTCCATTATCATTCACATCCAAAGGGACCCCCAAATGGCACATATGTTAGGCCTAAGGGCTCTCCTACCATTACAGGACAACATCCTCGAGGGTTTCAGACAACAAATAAATACCCATCTCATGTTGAAAATATGATCAGTGTTCGATTCTCATTTGTTGTTCCCATTTTAGAACACATGATATGGATAATGTGTTTCGAACACAGTCAACAGTTATCCTCCATTTTCATACCAACCCCTTTAATGCCTTGAATGTTGGTTACATGATTCAAATTATTTTCTACCCCATCATATCCAAATGGAATTTAGAAACACATGCAACTATCCTTTAGTGCACATTTTCTCCATAGGAGGATGAAGTCATGGTAAAGCATCATTCGAGGCTCCACACCGACCTCTATTTGGCTTGTATTCCAGGTATTGCATGAACCTTTTCACCCTTATTTCCCACACTGAGTTTGACTCATGTGGGATTAGGGATTAAATTATGTTCTGCATTTACTAGGATGGAATCCGCTTCACTATGGTCCAAGCCATATGACAGTAAACTAATATCTCTTTTAGAACTATGTGTGGATTGATTCCCATTCGATTGGGATATGTTAGAAGGCTTAGACATTTCATCTCTGGGTCTATCTTAACTGAGAGCTAGTCTCTCCTTCCCCATATTATCTAACCTTTTTTGGCCCCCTCATCCCGAGGTTTCTTCCTCGGAATCGCACACAACATGATGTGGATCATTTCCTTATTTACGTCAGGTATTATTTATCATGTTGTGCACATTCCCTTTTGAACCTCATATTTCTTGTATATGTCTAATCCATATGACTCTAGAATATGTAGCCTAGTCCTAAATGAATTTAAACTATAATGATTATATCTCACGGCATTAAAATGGATCAATGGTCCCATCATATGACCCTAAACTGTGACATTAATGCCCTCGATGAAAAATGATAAACTGCACTTCACCATGATATCCTCACTCGATGGGACATCATGTTTGGTATCAGTCACACACCATACCAATTTTCAACGCATGTATATATCATTATTTTTTTGGAGATGTAGGGAATTTCTGTCCAATATCCATTGATTCACAAAAAAACCACTCAGGTTTTTGATAAAGGACAAAAAAGATATATCAAATGTTGTTTCCATAGGTGTGAGGGATAGACCCTCAAAACATTATCATCCCTGGAATGGGTACTTTAACGTGCCACACCAATTACTACATACGGCTTGATTTCCATCCTCATGTGATACATAGAAACACCTGTGAACTTTGTCTTAGATACATCCTAAACATTATTTCAGTCCCTAGAAATAAAACCTCTTGTAGGAACACATGGTGATTTGGAATCCATGACCTCATTCATGTCAGGTTATATAATTAACTCACTACGTGTCTCCAGTGTTCCCTACCATCTATGGTCCCATATCTATTACTATAAACTAATACCCCTTGGTGTCATCTCTCCAAGATGTTAAATATCATGAGATCTTCATGATATATGTACGTCTTGATTCCCATCCTCATGGGATACTTAGGAACACCCATACAAATTCTCTACGGGTCTATCCCCTGGAATCTAAAATCATATCCTCCCTTTAGCCCCCATGGCCAAAAACTTTTGGGAGAATGTTGTGTGGTGAATACCTCTTGGGTTCTCATACACGTTGGGTTTTTCAGTAGCCACACCATATTCCCCCCATTTTTTTTCAAATACGGTCCATGTTCTAGGAACATTAACTAAGATATCTTTATGGGAGCTACGTGTTGGGTTTGGCTACTTCGTATCCCTGATCCCAGTCCATTAAATCAATACCCCGTTAATAGTCCATCCAACGACCATTAATTTGGGATGTGTGCAACCTCAAGACCCTTTTCTTTGGAGGGGGACTTGACTCCCTCTATCTGATACGTCTTTATGTCATACTCATGTGTGTTATAGCAGTTCTCGTAGTATGGAATTTTCATAGGGACATTCCCTTGTTCCGTGTCCCAACATTGTGAGCTCATCATTTGAATCCTCATTTTCATCCATGTCTGAATGGACCCCCTTTTATGGTCTGGTCTCATGCCACACTGGCTTATCTACCGTCTTGGGCTAATGTCCCTAAGAAAATTATATGACGTTTGTGGCATGTCTCCTGTATTGAACATGGCAAGAAATCGACCTTCATTTGTTTGTTTCCATTATAAGATGATGTGAAACAGAAAATGTGTTTCAAACATTATCAATATTTATCCACTTTTTTCATGACACTAACATTATTGTCTACATCTTGAGCATCCCGATTCACAAATTTTCACTTCGTTATGTTCATGTGGATTTCCAACATACTTGGATTTACTCTTTTACGCATCTAGGTGTGTTATATAAACGGGTCAGCACCATTGGGATTTCATTCAACTAGTGTCACATTTCCCCTAACATTTTCCTTCCTATTCCATGAACGCCCCTTCACAACTCTTTAATTCACATATCTAGCACGACTCACGTTGTCATAGTAGTTTTGGTTGGATGTGTACTGGTGCAGTCATACCACACATGCATTTCACCATCCTGCATGACAATTAACTATGCTCTCAAAACTATGTATGGCTTCAATCCATTACTCATGTGGTACGTAGGAAAACCCGAAAACTTTTCCTCAGGCCCAACCTAACTTCCACATTTGGTCCCTGACCTAAATAAATTTCTACAAGGATACTTGGTGTGGTGTCGACTCTTTATGTCCTCATTCACATCAGGTTTATATCTACCGCACCACATAATCCCATTCTGGGATCTTCCCTTTCACTCTTTATCCTATCATATGACATTAAACTACACGAATCTATATGTCCTCAATGCTTGAGATAAAACTGTAGTTCTACCCTGAACATGTTCTGGATTCCATTGGTCAATAATGGGAAGCATTAGCTTATTATCCAAAGAGGATATTCTCTACCCGCATCGGTCTATTAATATGTTGTGCATCAAGAACTATGTTGGGTTTGATTCGCATCCTTATGGGATACGTAGTGATGCCCAAGAATTTCACATTGGCCCCATCCCCAGAGTCATTAACCCGTCTATCCCCTCAGTCCTGATCTTGGTCTAGGAAGTATGACCTTTGAAATATGAGCACCATCCAATCATACGACGTTAAACTACATGAGTCCATATTTCCTTAATACATGACACTAAACTACGATTCTACCCTGAACAAGTTCAGGATGCTCGATGTTAATAATGGGATGCACTAGATCCCTTTCCAATGTGTTCCTACAAGGATGTATGTTTGATCCATGATTAGACAGATATGTCCACCAATTCGTTCTTCATCAGGATGGTGTGATTTCAAGAGTGTTGGACTCCATTCGAACAACCCATCACTCCAACTCCACGCATTGTGTTCACTTCATTCAGACCCTCACCCACTTTCATGTATAAGGGAACCTCCTAACAATATTGTTGATCAGTCATTGGCTCGCCTACTATATAGGGACAACATTATGAAAGTTAAATTGATGAAATTTCATGTCAGGCCCTCTATTTTGAACATGGTTAATGGTCGGCCCTCATTTTTTATCCCCATTTTAGGCTAACACAACAGGGATACAATGTTTCAAACACAGTCAATAATTAATCTTCATTTTCCCACCATCCTAAAGTGTTCTGAATTTTGGGTATCATGATTCACACATTGCACTCCCCAATGTTCAGATTAATTCCAACACCCCTGGCGTTACCCCACTCTTGCACTAGTGCACACTGGGAAAGCAATGATTTGACTATTTTTTGGGCCTCATACTCCAGCCAGGCCTCTCTCTTTTTTTCCAGAAATCCATATGTGTTGTTCAAAACCCCCACATTACCAATGCTTTGTTTTCACTCATACATTTGGTAGAATAATATGGTGTCCATACTTTGTTTCTCACAACGAGCCCAACCCACGTAAGCTTAGGGATTGATCATTGGATGCTACATGAAAATGATGGGAATGCAATAATCCAATAAAAATAACAAAAATCATGCATGAATCCATCATAAAACAACAAAATCATGAAACTATGTTCAATAGTTTGTAACCATTACAGTACCTGTTGGTCGATCCCACTTATGGACATGTTAACCCTATCAAAAGAGAGTTGCAGCTCTACCACCCTATGGATTGTGGAATCCAAGATTTGATGTCGCATGTTAAGCTTCCGCTCCTCCTCCACAACGATGGGGTGCAATTTGTTAGCCACAATCCGTGCCTACTCTACGTTTGTCCTGATGAAAGTCATTTCAGAAGTGGCTTGCATCATGCACACATTTGCATGTTCCATCTAGTCCTCAAATTTCAATATTATCATCTATTGTGCATTGAGGGAGGTTGAGTTCTCATCCTATTAGACCTAAAACCATTGATGCTCATTTTCAGCCTTTCGGAGCATCTGGATGTTCGCCGATTTCTTCCCCCGACATCCCACACTGAGGCCACTATTGTATTATCGAATGATCTCCGCCATAAGATCATAGATGAGCATGTGGGTATACTAGGAAACTACTCCCCTAGTAGATGTTTCATGCATCCCTTAAAAACGATTATCCATATCATCTAGCCATTTCCCTAGGGGGTTGTCATCAATGATGTTCCTGATCAACTTCCACGATCAGCGACAGAGTATTTTGCTACCCTCTTCAGCAGAGACTATCTCGTCCCAGTCGGTGTGGTTGGCAGGCTCATATGTGGGGAAATCCCCCAAGAACTCATTAGTAGAGTCCACATATAGTGTCTGATTAGGTATGGAGGGTCATGGTCTATCCGATCGATCCTCATCATCGGATCCTACCTCAATGATCTCATGATCAGCCGTGATAACTGTCCCACCAGTGATCAGAAGCACCGCCGCTTGGTTGGTTTGGATCTCAGCCTCCACGATCACTGAAATTCCCCTAGGAAAGGAGCCTCCAGATATCTTGACCAACCTTCCCATGGTGGCCCACAGCATTTGAAGAACGGTTCCTATCACGAGGGGAACATATTTAATAAGCATGGTCAATGAGTGGAAGTAGTTAATTGTGTGAAGGAGACATATAGTGGTCAAAATATTACTCTCGTTCCTTGTCTATTATTGTGGGGACCCCATTAAATGGCTCTCCGTATATTATATGGAAGTATGAAAACTATAGGGGATCCATCTCAGGTGCCATGGCCCCTCCAGGTGCACTAATCACCATAACAGCGGGCACAGATCCCGAAGGCCTTGCATCTGCATCTCCTGCAGGGCGGGAGAAGGATAAGTGTATGAGGTTCTCTTGCATAGTTCAAATCATAGTAATGAATTCAAAATGACCTATAAAAAGACCCTGAGGAATGGGCTTAAGATGTTACCTCAAGTGCCTTTGCAAATTTTCCAAGATCTAATCCTTAATCACCGACTACTGCCTCCTCCAATAGGATCCCACTATCGGCGTCCTCCCTTAGGAGGAATCGTCTAATTCCTACGACCGGGGAAATCGCCCTCCTAGTTTGACAGTAGATAATAGCAGATGGGTCCCTTGATCAGACAACACCTTCACTCCGTCTGTCATTGGAAGCGGGGCACCCCAGCAGTGGACAAAATCATCCAACTCGGTCAGGTATTGCTCTGCATCCTCATGAGAAACTGCAAAGCCAGCCCTGATAGTTCCAATTCATGAAAATTCCATTTCACGATGTTTCAAGTGTTTCCACATCTCGGACAGGCCAAGGAATTGCTTGTTGATATCCCAGATGTCCCAGGCCTCTGGAAAGGGAGCATTTTATGGCATGTCTATGTGGCCCAACTGCTTCCCTAGAGTCTAAGTGGATATTTTGGGGAATCTTCTTAGTGGCCTCCCTTCTGGATAACACTATTTCTCTGAGACCACCGGGTCTGCTGCTATTGTGTCATCTACGGCCATGACCTCCCCTTCATCCGGTACGGGCCTCGCAGTCATGATAGTCCCGCCACTGTGGGATGTCCTTGCCACCTTCCTGCCCCGGCCTCGGGTTTGGGGGGAACACCATCACCGGAATTAATGGTTGGCTACTTCATCATCTTCTTCAGGTAGGCCGCCCCCCAACTTTTGGCATACTGCTTCACAAACCTGAAGACGATTGTGGGTTGAGGCAACTCGTTAAGAATCATTCTATCTACCCGTGTGATCATGGGACACATCAGCCTCATCAGACATGAATGTTCCTCGAAGAACACCCCCATATAAACCTGTAGCGTCAGTCGATACATACACAGGAATTTTCTGGAAAATCGGGGCGGGGTATACTACTCGCAAAGAGGCTCACGGTCTACTCTTGGCACTAGTACACCAGCTCAAATGTTTGTGATATATGACCAGTACTATTTTTTTATCCATCGTTAGTGAAATCAGTCATTGGAAATGATATCATATAATAGTTGAATTCCTATACCTTCCAGACATGATTCAATACCACTTGAATAGTAATCATGGTCGAAAACTCCTCGCGACATTCAAAAAGGAAGGATGGAAGTTCGATCCTGAAGTGGAGATGGGGTTGGATATTCACAGACCCTCTAGATGTGTGTCGTTATCAACCCATACATGAGGTGGAATGGTCCACATATCCTCTGTGGCCACATCCCCTAGCTTATATTCCACAATATCTTGTAAAGCTTAGCAAGCATCTGGATTCTGAGGATCTCCCACCCTTCTATCTATAAAATGGATTCCATGATAATTGTGCTTCGTTTTACGCCCATGTTTTTATCCCTAACCGGTAGGATCCAACCATATATGAGAGCCCCAATGAATGACACCATCCTAACTACCAGTTTATGCTCAATACTGACACTGAATCCCCATGTTTTCCACAGGATTTCATCCAAGAGTTGCCAATACGAGTACTCCATGCCCTATTGATACCCTTTTAGGAATGTACAAGGCCTCACTAGAAACATGTTATCTTCTAGGAAGATCATAAACTACATAGACCACCATCTAATGTGGATGTCTCTCATTGCTTCCTTGTAATCTCCCAGCACCAGCTCCATCAATGACATCAGCTGTGGAAAAAGTTTCTCTAGATCCTCCCACACACCCATAATAGGGATGAATTAATCATACATTGCCCATAGTATTGAGATCCCTGAGATTTGAATAACGTCCCATAATCTGATGCCAACCTCCCCATGGTGCAAGTGAAAGGTATTGGTCCTCGATGACCACCTTCTCATTCACTCTAGCATCAACTACTTTGGTATGTATATATGAAATTGGGGGGACCAATATTCCTTGTACATGCCCACTCTCTTGCTCTCTTCCCTGAACAATTAACATGAGGCACCTAACCAGTAGGCCCAGTACCAATAATCATTGAAGTTGTTGCCCTGTCGTAAATCCCACTCATCGGACCATCCCTTCCCCAGGATCATCAAGGCCGCCTTCAAGATCATCTGGTAAATAGGGCGTGTCTCTAGATACAATTACTTCTTGTCAACATTTTTAATATTTTTATAAATTCAATCAGCAATACCAAGTGTGAAATCCTCAAAGACATGTCCATCAACCACCCTGAACCATTGGAACTGGCACGACGTGCTCCGGAACTAGTTTTTTGGCTCATCTCTTCTCACTCCAAGGATGAAGAAGATATCCCTTAGCCGAAATCCATTCAGTGACAAACTCTTACAGAGAAAATAGATCCTATGGATTTCTAACAGCATCTCCACTAGTGAATTATGGTCAGAGTGGCTTTGTATCAACTACTCTAAACTCAATCTATTTGCCATCTCCTCCCTTCAGTCAATGTATGCATAGACCCCCTATCAGCCTCATAGTGAGTCATTAAATTTTTTTGGCATTCTATGGGTTTGGTTCACAAATCTCTTTTATAGTGTATGTTCACGGAGACCGTTGATGAAGCCTATTCACAAAGCCCTGCCCTAGCCTTCAAACACAAGTTGTGAAGTGATCCTCCTTGAAGTCAAAGACTCGCTATGCATAGTGAATCATACTGCACAATTTGCGGAGGGAAATATTAGACTACACAGAGATTCATGAATCAATAGCGCTACAAGAAATATTAGTGGAGAAAAGAAAGGAAAAAAGAGAGTTTAACTACTGAATTTATAGGAGAGGACCCTAGGTGCCTCATGAAACATCTGATCCGCAGTGAGCTTCATGGTGCGCTAGGCCAGACACACTGCTATGCTTCACAAGCCCACATTGCGAGTAAACTTTTTTATTTGACCAAGTAATTTAGGTTGTCGAACCTCTGAATTTGACACTTGTTTTCTCCACAGCACTATGTCCTAGGCGGGAATTTGCAGACACCAAAATAAGGGAAAAGAACAAATGAAGGGAACCCATTACGGGCTTCCTCATGAAGACCTCTAATGGAGCCCCTATTGCCCCATCGCCGGCGTAGAGCTCCCCCTTCGGGAACCTTCCATGGATCAAAGTGGGAGGATGCACCGTGAACTGATTTTATGTTCTGAACCCACTGCAGATCAAAGTGGTGGGATGCTCTGCGAACTGAATTGATGTTCCCGAACCCACTGCGTATCAAGGAGGCGAAATGCTTCATGAACCCATTTGACATTCACAATCACACCGTGAAGCAAGCATCCTCTTCATGTTGAGTGAGATTTTCATTGTGGTGCCTATTGCCTATAAATATCAGGCTCCCCTTGAGCAAAAAGGTTAGATCCTCCGACCATCCTCCTTCTGAGCTGCCACATCGTGATACAGTTTCTGCACTGTACACCATGGGAATTCCATGGTACTATTGCATCCAAAAGTGCCTTCTAATTTTCATTTATTCTTCCCCTATTCAAATATTGATGCCCTTCGCAGATCCCCCAAGCCTCCACAAAAGAAGGAGATCACAAAATGGCTCAGGTCTTCATGGAGCACTTGTTCATTGCAAATTACCCTTCATACACATGTGACCTGTATACTAAGTCAAGGTCATTGTGCTTCACAAGGCACATTGCTTTACAATATTACACTTTTTGGGGCACCCTTGGATCGAGAGGAATTACTCTGCGAATGCGTTCCCACTCCAGGAACCACCATCCATATGAACATATTTCCTATGCCTAGGCTAGGCCACATCACTTTGCATAGCACATCCCTTCATGAATCCTCTCTATTTCAGGGAGCGCCAGAGCTTCACAAGGCTTCTAATATGAACCCATTTTCTCTGAAACACATTTTCCTATGCGACCCTTTTGGTTTTCGTGAAGCAATTTCAATTTCCCTTGAGCGGTACTGCACACTGCATAGCTTCGCCTCATGGTTCTTCGCATAGGAACGCTAACAGATATTGAATCATCTCATAGACACACTAAAATGGACCCCTCAATGGATTTCTCCATAACACCCCCTCTCGATGACATTGATGATGGATTTCATTCCCCAAGGGGTGGGGGTATCATTTTTGTAAGTCCTAGTGGTGCGGAGTGAACCATCCTCATCCAAGATGCGGGATGTTAAACTTCAAGTCTCCATCGTCCCCAATACATGATGTTAAACTGTGGCCTCACTCGTGCATCATATCTGGGGTTCCCCATATCATACATTCTCTACATCTATCAGTCTCTACGGGAGTGAAATCATTTCTCACATGGTATGGGATTCTCTTTATTGGATTAGTGTTTGTCTACAGGGATAGGGTAACCACCTTTGTGTAAGCCCCTAGATTTTCTTCCTGGAGGCAGCACCCATGCTCAACCTATCATCTTCCTTGACAAAGGCCAAAGGAGAGATGGGCTTTGGGACCTTCATTATCCCTTCCCTATACTTCTGGGCTTTGTCTCTAACTGTGCCTCCTCCTTGGATCAAGTCCCAATATCCATAACCCTAGGCTGCTAACCACATGCAATCCCTTGTTTCCTCTTTGGGTCACTAACTACATGTAATCCCACAATCCCACATCCCAAAGATACACCTTCTATGATGTGTTCATCATACAGTTTTTGCATCTTGTTCCTCATACTGTGAATGACTCACGTGGGCTTATAGTAAGCATTGACCATGACATCCTCTCTGGGAAGTCTAGTGTGTAACCCCACAATTCATTCTCGAACTACATGGACTTTGATCCTTTCCATGGAAAGGTACGTAGGAAGCCTCCATGATGTTCAATCCCAACACCCATTGGTACCAACCATCTTTACGTAGGTTCCCAATCCTCTCTTGAACTATGGGGTCTTTGATCCATGCCATGGTAAGGTACCTAGGAAGCCCCCCTAAGGTTCAATCCCAATGCTCACTGGTACCGATAATATTCATGTTGGTTCCCAATCCTCTATTAAATTATGGGGACTTTAAACCTTTCCAAGGCAAGGTACGTAGGAAGACTTCTTGAGGTTAATTCCCAACACCCATTTGTACCGACCATCATCACTTCGGTTCCCACTCCTTCCTGAACTACGTGGACTTGATCCTTTCCAAGGCATGGTACGTAAGAAACCACCTTGAGGTTCAAGCCCAACAACCACTATACCAACAATATTATCATCAGTTCCCAAACCTCTCTTGAAGTATGAGAACTCTGATCCTTTCTAAGGAAATGTATGTAGGAATCCACCCAAAGATTCAAGCCCAACAACGTATTTTTTCTGAACTCCCATTAAATTGGACCTCCTTCCTCCCGCATGACGTTGAACGAAATCCCCCATTTCATATTGCATGATGTTAAACTGAATCCACCATCCAGAACAACGTGAGCATTGTTCCTTGTCTCCATGATAGGTTACGTATGATGCTTCCAAGAGATTCAAACCCATCCAACGGTAATCCATTGTGACCAAATCTAGCAGTAATCCTTTTTGACCCCATCCATCAGTAAGCCATTGTGAACCCGTCCAGAACTAAGACATTATGACCCCATCCAGTGGTAAGCGGTTTTGACCCCATCCATTGGTATGTCTTTGTCACCCCATCCAGCAGTAAGCCGTTGTGACCTCATCCAGCAGTAAGACTTTGTGACCCCATCCACTGGTAAGCCGTTGTGACCCCATCCAGTGTTAAGCTGTTTTTATGCTATCTAGTATTAAGTAGTTGTGCCCCCATCCCACGGTAAGTTGTTCTAGCCCCATTCAATAGTAATATGATGTGACCCCGTCCAGAGGTAAGCCGTTGTGATTCCATCCAACAGTAAGCCATTGTGACCCCATCCAATGGTAATCCATTGTGACCCCATCCAATGGTAAGCCGTTGTGACACCATCCAACTGTAATCCATTGTGACCCCATGTCAATGGTAATAAATCATCAATATGAGCCTAGCGGTAAGAAAGTTTTGTCCCTTATCTTGGGACCCGTATCGTTGGTTCGTCCTAATGTCATCATACCATCTCTCAGGAAGCTAATCATGCATATGACCCAACATGTCATTGGGTCGATGTCCTTTACACGCACACTAATTTCACACCCCAACCAAATGGTTCCACTTCCTTCATGTCCCATATATATAGGATGCCTCATTAGGTGTTCCATCCCATTAAAAACTATACATAATTTAATTCCTTGCCACAAGGATATGTAGGAGGTCTCCATGAGGCTCAATCGCAACATCACCGTCGCCCTCAATTTGACTCAATCTCATTCTGTATCCACTATATTTAACTATCCATCATCTGTCATGATTCTTACCATGAATACTATGTCTGAGTGAGATCATGCCAATTCAACTCTGAGCGTCAGTGTTTCCTCCATGGTTAACACCCATTTGATGCACTATAGTCAGTGTTCTGATTAGTCCGATCTGTATTCGCTAGATGATTAACCTGCATTATACCCTGTTTTAAACATAAGAAGGTGAAGAAAACCTTAGACACATGCCTATGACGTATAATTCACCGCATTCAATGCTGCAAGCCTTAGGATATTGCGCACTCAAGAAGACCAATAATTAGGGGAAGAAAACCAGACGTGCTTGTGTTCCAACGTCCATACATGCTAGTGATGACCAATGTGACTACCCTCTCTAACAAAGGTGGCTTCCATGACTGAACCCCTTGGAATTTCCCAAAAAAAGAAAGAAAATTAAACAGCATCCATGAAGACATTGCACTGGGAAGCGTTTCAATAATAACATCTTATTCTGTAAGAAGACCTGAAATAGGTTATGAGTTCTTGAGGAGGAATCCTTATAAGGAAGAACTGACATCCCATCATCCCATTTTGATCATGGAGAAAACGTCCCTCAATAAGTGATAGATGTCACCTGCCATTGGAATGCAGGAATACAGGGAAACAGTTGTGCGTCATCCATATGTGGATGTGCGCTCCCTGGAGAAAGCATTGGAAACAATATTTTAATAAAATAGTGTTACTAAATTTCATTTTGACAAATATAAATTATCATATATGTTTTTATATATACAATTGTAATTTTTATAACGTTTCAAAAGATGTTTTTGTCAAAACGTAGGAATTTTTAATAAATGTTAGATTTTATTTTAAATTTTAAAATTCACTTATTTAGGAAATTATTTAAATAAAATTATATTTATTTTTGGATTCAGGATGTTGAATTTATATAATGGTGAATTTTTCATAATTTTCTATGACATACAAATTGTTTTTTAAAAATTAAATATTGTTTAAATATATAATGTGTTTTATGACATCATAATGGCCTAAAGGTGATGTAAAAAAATACTAAAAAGTGTATTTTCATCCAAGATATGTTTTATCTTTAAAATAATGTGATTATATATTTGTTTGATTTAGTTTACAATTCCTTATTGGACACTCCAAGACATATAAAATTTTTTATAATTCTAAAATGATTTATTTGAGAGTGTGACTCAACTCCACAAAATAAAGATTAATAATTAAATAATTTCATCAATTTTACATATAAAATATTGTTTCCCACTTCCCTTTGGAAAAAAATATGGGCAAAAACCATGAGATGGTTTGTGATTTTGATTGGTTTAATTTATGGTGTCTAACACATAAATAATAAAGAATTCCCATTCTATTATTATATAAATACACCCAATATCCTCTTCCACTTTAGACAAACCATTTAGATCTTTCCCAACCCCTTCCATACATTATATATAATCCTACCAAGGTTACCAAAGATTCCATGCATCCTATCTGAAGCCTCTCCCAAGCCTTTAAGATCACACTTCCATGTAAGAAATCTTCACTTTTTCATACTTTATTTATCTCCAAGTTCACCTATATTGTTAATCAATTTTATTTTCAATTAAAAATTTGGGTTATGGTTTAGAACCTCCCCTATTATGCCCTCATTTTTTTGAGTGATTATATACCCCTTTCTCTCTCATTAATGCCTCTCATGTACAGTAGTTACCATGTTGAAATTTTGTAATGGGGTTCTCTCTCCTCATTTAAATTCATGAAATTATATTATATTATGCATCTAAATTACAGTAAATATGTTGGTATATTATGTTCCATGACCCCCTTAATATCAATTTCATGTATAAATTATTAGAAACCCATTTATCTCTCATAATCCCATTTTACAATTTCTATTTCTATATGACGTTGTTATGCTGCTAATGTTGAACAAAAATTCTTTATGAGAAAATCATGATGTAAGTGAATATCATACCCATTTCTCTGTAAAGGATATTCACCTTTATGAACATGTAATTTTTTATTGAGTACATAAATTTATGTCTTCCACATCTCTTATTCATGGAATAAATTTTGATGTTTAAAGAATCTATGTTGAATGATCTATATGGCATATATATACTTGAAATGAAATGATCAAGAAGGGTGCACACTGATAACATTCCTATGCATTGGGAAAATAATAGTATCATGATACTCCATAAGAAATGTGGGGTTACTCATGCTAATTCAAGTGCAATTATTTTTTACTCATTCTCTATGTGTTATGAGCGTCGGCTCATGCTACTATCCTGTTAAATGTTATTTCAAAAATGTTCTGATAATCATACTATATAATGCCATTATGTTAATATTTCTCTTATGCTCCATTGATGTGAATATTTCCTAACATGTATTGTATTCATCTTGTTATGATTTTTCTACTTCCTTACTAGGTTTTATTTATGACCCATTTCTTATATATGTCCTCAGGTTATCCCATGCAAAGGATAGTATGAAGGATTTTTTTGATCATGTAAAATATTGTTCAATAAAGATGTTCTATTTTATGACTTACATTCTCATGTAATATTCTTAATTTCATATTACACAAGACCTATTGATCCTCCGAATTGTATTAAGTAATTTTTTATGTAATGAATCAAATTTATGTTTCTAATAGAGAACATGTTTGTTATGTTTTAGTTCCATTAATGGTATTATAATATTAAATTTTAGAGTTTCCCCCAAAAAAAACATCGTCAAAAGTACTCCAACTAAAATCATAAATTGTTAAAATATAGGTCATCCCCAATGATCTCAACGCAAATTTCATCCCCATAATGTTAAAATAATCATCTTCAGATGTCTTCCCTATGTTAAGAAGAAACAATCAAACACAATATGTTCTTCATGGGGGCCTTGTTTTATAATTTTCCATTTTTCCAATATTAATATCTTTCACAAAATGTACTCCCTATAATGCATGTTTTCGGGGTCCTTCAAAATATATAATAGTGTAAATGATAGAAATTATAAAACTTATTAAAGAATCAATAAAAAAGAACTATGATTATCTACCATGTGGTTGAGTAATGAAAAATATTGAACCAGGTGGTCTTATCTTTGAAAAGATCTAAAAAATTGATAAATATTGAATTCCCCATATAGAAATAAAAATACTAAAATTTTTGATCCTCTATTGAGAATATGTCATTGAGATCATAATTATAATGAAAATTTCTTCAAGAGTATAAATCCTACCAAAATATTGAATCAATAGTCAACTATGGCGGATCTCTAAATTTCTCTTATTTTGAATGGAAGTAGTATCCCTCCCTTAGATCCACTAAGAAGTGCCCCGAGATGGAAGGACACAAAACCTAAAGAGTACCTCCATGTATTCTAGAGGATTTTGACTATAAGATATGGTCAAGGGTATGTCCATAGGGATCATATTCAACATGATTAAAATTCTATAAAATTGGTAATATAAATATGGCTAGTAGTGTAAATATTAATAAATGAGAAAGATAAAATAGAATAATAAATCATCGAATATAAATAAACTTGTAGAAGATTAATCCAAAATAGATACAAAATGATGATAATGATTTGTTGTATTTATATTGAATGAGGTTCATGCGATATTGGGGGAACATCGATATACCACATGCTATACAAAAGTAAAAAAAATGAAAAAATACACATGGAAAAGAATCACGATCATAGGTTCATTTCCCTACTCCCATAGTCTATTTTAATACTAATAGTCAAGTGAAAAATGTTAACTTATTAACATTATCTATACTATAAATCATGAATTATGTTCAGTAACCAATGGGAGATCAAACAGGATGTGAAATATACTCAGTAGTCTACCACCAACAACGTCTATAAAAATCCAATAATTTCATATAAAATTAGTTGTGCACAAAAAATAATAAATCATAGGGAATATATATATATACACACACACACATATTAAATCAACTTCCACATGGATACCTTAATGAAACTACATTCTTCATCCTAATCTTGATATCTATGATCAAAATTCAATATGTAAAGATATAGTATATGTGCATGAAATCAGTAATAAAAAAATGTATCATGATTGGATTGATCCTACGAATGATATCTATCTAGGTAGTCATGTCCTTTAATATAAGGATTCATCAATCTCATTTTTATATATAAGGCATCCAAAAAAATTATTAACTATCATCCTACACCCATACAAGGTGAATCATATCAAGGAACCCAAGTATCATGCCATGAGTGTACTAAATATTACTCACCGTAAGAGCCCATCCAAGGTGATCCATAAGTAGAATATTATGTTTCACTCTTATGTTGGTCTGAAGATAATCACCTATGATTCTATCCATGCTATCTCACAAAGGGGACCAAGTATTTCTCATGGAATGCTATAACCATATTTCCACCAAACCCATCCATTCGGTCTCCTCTATGGAACCCGTATCGCTCATAAAGAGTTTGATAATATTCATGAAGATTTTATTCAAGGAATACCAAGTATCACTACCAATGTATTTACAATGCATCAAAAAAAATATTTATAATATATGATGAACCTATCCAAGGTGATGCATAAATGGAATACCATGTTTCATAATGATTATGACATTGATGTATCATTTAGTTATCATGATATCATATGATTTCAACAATGAATTTTAGTAATATTTTTTTAATCATGTTGGACATATTATTAAACAAAAAAAATTCATGTAATACAAAAAGTAAGAAGGATAACCTCATAAACAGTAATTTCTGTAGATCAATTCCCATTATTATTATTCAATACAAGTGAAACACGCTCCTTAAGGGTGGCTTAAATTTTACTGACAAAGTGGAATTTAGTTCTCTAATGAAGGGTACACCAATATAGATTAATCATGTCAAGGGGAATGACAAAAAATGTTAAGTATCCATTATATAATACAATATAAGGGTTAAAAAATAATTTAATTTATCATGAATTAAAGAGGAGAAAACAGAGTGTCTAGTGTGTATCATGATGAAAAAGAAAATAAATTGTATAAAAAATGAGGGAATCGGACTAGACCACATAACATATCCCTAGAGAACATTCTATGACCATTGTTGACCCTTGAATTGAGCTAAAAGGGTATAAATAAGAAGCACATACCAATACCCAAAAATAGGGCAGATGATCTCACACCAAAATTAGTGTAAAGTTTTGGAAGATAAATGACGAATGAATGTAATAGGTTTTAGTAGCATATAGTTGGAGATCCAACTCACCCAACAGTGTAGAAAACAAAATCCTGATGAGTTAATTATCTCATAGCCTAACGAGAGGAGGAATGATTTTCTTGATGTGCAGTTCACTAAGAAAAAGGTAAGGATGAATGGTTAAATGTTTAATTATTTTTGAAGGAAAATTTAAATTTAACCTTTTGATAATGTTTTTTATGGTTTGACCACATTATTTCCCAAACCACGCATCATCTATGTTCCCAAAACTTCCCAAAAAACCCAATTCATGAGCTCGATGCATGGTTTTCATAACTGTTCAAAACCTAAGAAAAATGGATCTTTCAAAAATCCCAAAGGACACACATGAGTGTGAAACATAGGTCACATATTTGGGGAATCACATTATCCCCCTATTATGCAATGAGTGTTCTAAAAGGTTGAGAAACATGATTAGATCTATCTATGAGCTAACCATGAATCTCATTGCAACTCTCCAAATTTATGAAGATACATGCAACAAAAGATCCCCAGACAATAATAAACCACAACTTATACTTTATATAACAATATTTATATAAAATTAGAAGTTTTTAATAGATATATAAGTGTCTAAACCTCTCTAAAAATATGGAACATTTAAAAATCCTCTACATAAAAAAACTCATCCGTGAGTTTCACTTCTGTGGGTGGTTAAGTGTTGTTTGAAGGATGTTTTATCCACTGAGAACATACATTATCATCCTTCTTCTATGTATCGCGTTTTACACAAACATGATACCATATTAGTAATACTATAAGAACTAACGTGCATCAAAATTCCTTCATCAACTGATCAATGATACCTATCCAATGATCCAAAAATGAAACATTTCCATCCAACTAAATGTCCTCCAGATCAGACGAATGAGATGGGTTAGAAGGATAACGGAAAATATGCAATACATGGAAGACACCATGTTTGTATTGGATCCTATAAGGAAACATCAACTAATAGGAATTTGGATTAAATATCTAATTCAATCTGAATATGCTAGACATTAAAATATTATATCTTGTCCTATCTGTGAATCGTTCTATCACACAATGAAGGACAATCTCATAGAAATACCCAATGAAACTCCTCTATTTCCGTTGGTTGTTGATGAAAATTGGTATAAGACATCTAGATGGACTGATCAATATCTATATATAAATAAATAATCTATAGCTACTATGATGTCACCTAAATTACATAGGGGCTTTGTACAGTTGCCTCAACTACCTCTAACCAGCATGAGAATGAACGGACCAGCCTAGTGTAAAGGGACACAAAAATAAACATTAGATTCATTTTCTAAAAGGAATATTGTGGAAAAAATTAAAAAAGTTTATATGATTCTCTCATGAACATTTAAATAAAAACTCATTGTCACAAAATATCCTCTAATTCCAATTCTATAACTATAACTTCCAACTGGTCTGAGGGTGATAATATGTACTCAAGGGAACATATTAAACAAGTCATTTTTGTCACCCTTAACGAAAAAATGATTCAAACTAGGAATCCTAGTTAGGTATGATATATTAGGGGATGAACTTGATGTTGATCAATTTCATGAAAATAAATCCTCATAATCTCATAAATTGACATGGTCTCCGGGATAGGTAGAAAACTTTTATCATTTTTTCTTAACAACGATCACCCATACCAAATATTTGTGATCTGGGGATCTCATAAAAACCATCATGAAGTCTATAGTGATGTAATTTTATATCATATCATGAATGGATAGAGTATGTAGATGTATAACATGTCACTATTTCTCATCCTTCACTACAGAAAATATAGAGCATTGATTAACAAATCTTAAAATATTTTAATTCATACCAAACCACCAATACTGATGTGTTATGTCTAGGTACATCTTAGTTTTCCAAGGGTGAATTTCCCAAATAGGGGTGTGATATTCCCATATAATATTTTCATGTATGTATAGAGGAAACCAATCACACCTTCATAAGTGCATGATCACATTCACATCGACCACATAACTAGATGGATGGTTCCTAAAAGTGAAACATTCCCTCATGAAGCGTCCATCAGGATTGAAAATCTATCCCATTAATAACACTTAATGCAGGGATTATTACACTGCTAATGATGCTAAAACATAATTCCCATAATATTAATGAACCAAAAAGTTCATCTAAAAAGAGAACCATCAACTTCTACTCACCATTAGCCTCTCAAACAACACACTTATAAGAATTCTAGATAGGATAGTCAACTACTATATTCCTCTTCTTTGATGTATAATAATTCTGAATTTCAATGGACTACCTGTATTTAACATATCTACGATACCTATGATTCATGTCACACTATGTGGAAATTTATTTTAGAATTCGGTGAATAATGTATGTAATTAAACACACTCCCAAAATATAATTCATCTGGGAAAATAAATCATGGAACATGACTAAATCATTGAGGTGATGGGTAGGGTAATACTACTTATGAGGTATCAGCTAGAAGGACCCATATGATACAACATGATCTCTATACATGAACACAACTTCATGTCAAATTCATGAATTGTTTTAATAAACAGTATAGCTTCTGTCTATCCCTGGATGAATTAATATTCATATTGAAGTCAGTCTACCTTACTACTTAGGAGAGTCAATCTCACAAGCCACTAACCATAATAAATTCAAATCAGTTTTATCTAATACTATAAGATGATTTTCATGGTGTGAGAATTCCTTTATAAATCTCATGTAATATCCATACAACCCCAACAAACTATCTATTTCAATGTCATATTTTGCCTAACCCCACGAAACCGCAACACTCATATTATATGGGTGAATATACTCTCTAACCTAAGAAATAGTGTGACCCATGAGCTGAACCTTATCTATAACAAATTGGTATTTACTAATCATATAATATAGATGATTCTCTACAATGTATTATTTATGATCTTCAGATTTTTAAAATGTTTATGTCATGTATGAGAATACACCATGATGTAATCCATGATGAGTAATACAAATGAATCTTAAAATGGATTTAATCTTATTCGTTATAGCAAAAAAATCATGTTTGTCCATTTTTAAATGTGAATGACATAACTAAATATGCGTGAAAGCTGTATATTCTTTGGAACTCTATCTGTGGTATGTCAGATAAACTCACATTCACCTGATGGTAGCCCAACCTAAAATTGGTGGAAGATAAAGCTATCTATCCCTAGAGATTGTCGTAATTGTCATCTTTATGAGTTAATGTATAATAGTTCTTCACCATATGATAGTTAAACCATAAATAATCCACATATAACCATAGGTTATCAGCCTCTATAGATAAAAAGACACATGAAACATGTGATGAAGTGTTGGGTTGTATAAAACCCATTTCCATTACATCTTGAAACAGTTTATTAAGTTCCTAGATCACCTTAGGTTCCATCCTATAATGAAAAATAGAAATATTTTCCACTCCTAGAATTTACTCAATGGAGAACATTAAGACCCTTACATGAGGTAAATAAGATAATTTTTTAAGGAAGACATCCATGAAATGATCCTACACAGTAGGGAATTATGTACACTACATTTCAGGATAACTTATAAAGAGTGTATCCATATAGGCTATCACTCTTCTCATCCCATGATTCTCCTATCCAATTTGACTCTCCAAGGCACCCCATTCACGCTTATAAATATATGAAATAACATCAAGTGGTGTAAAATAATCCTTTTGTCCATAACAATCAATGTGAGTATAGTTTAGATCCAACAAATCAATCCCAGTAATGATTTCAAAACTAGTTATATCAATGATAAATAACATCCAAAAAATGGTACCCCCTATACGAAGTAGGGAATACCTATAATAGTGAACACTTTATAATTGATCCCCTATCATTATGTCATGAGTTATCTTGATGAATAAGTAATATTTATTTAGAACAAAAATTTCCAAAATTTCCACAGATATAAAAGATTATGATGAACAAATATAAAATAAGAATGTATCTAAATTACTAGCCGATAGAATATATACTTATAGTATAGAAGACCTCTAGCTCTACTCTTCATGGGTATGTTACACATGATCGATATGGAATGATCTATGGTCATGTGGTGAAACCTCAGTAACATGATAAGGTATGCTTTTTTAGTGTTGAACCATTAAATTATGATTAACATGGACATAACAACCACATCTACATAATATTACTGTAGTAGTGTAACATCCTTGGTAAAAAATGAATATGAAATTTTCATATTTAATAATTTTTGTATATTAAATATTAATTTTACTTTAAAGTAGATTCTATGTTAAATGGTGTGCTGAACATTGAATAACGGGTTTCCTCTAACTCTCATGTTGCACAGAAGGCTGAGTCACACTGAAAAATAATAATATAATATTATTTTTAATGATAGTAAAATACTTGTAGTTGTATTGGCGTGAATGATCATAACTAACAAAAATAATATTATACATGTTTTTTAAATGTTTTTACATTTATCAAATAATATTTAGAGGCCTAAAATGAGAATGAATAAAAATTTTATCACAAATACTCTATTATTTTTAAAATGTAATCTCTCTACCTTTTGATGGTGACCAATTTTAAAATCTAGTTTTTGTAACTTTTAAATATTTCATTAGAAAAAATAAACATATTATTTAGAACTGGGACATATATGTTTTATTTGTGTAAATTTTCTGTATTTTTATGATAAAGAACATTTTTTAATGAAAAGTGAAAAATACTGCTTCTTAATTCCAAACTACATTTTAATCTTATTTATTTATATGATTATAAAGTATTTTTAGTTGGTTTCAAAGTGGAATTAGATTATATTTTTATCATATAATCTAATTTTGGTAATTTTAATTTATTTAAATTTTTAATTAAACTTAAACAAATGACAATATTTCGAAAGTTATTATTTATTAAAAACATACTTTTTGATTTTGACATTAAGAATTTATTTTTATTTAATTTACACAAATTATTTGTTTTGAATTTTGAAAAATTGATTCCATATTTTGAATCATGAGGTCCAAAATTTTTAAATATGTAACTTTTAGTTTGAGACATTATGAATATTAACATTAGTAAATATTTTAATTTACGTGGTTAAAGGGTTAATTTGGTAAATAATTGTAAAAAATAATATAATAATAATATTAAATTACCCTAACACATGTCCTAAAAGTATTTTGTAGTATATGTTAGATGTTGGGAATACAAGGACCAATTTTGGGACCCCATGGAGACATTTGTAAGTGAAAATGAAATTTTATAAAAATTAATTTCATGTTACGTAAAATGTATCAAAAACAGATATCTTTTAGTAAATAAATTTTTATATGGGGTTCCATAATTTATATGTTCAACAATATGTAGCCATTATAAATATAATAATCTTTACTATATCATGGTATCTTATTTATAATGTTTAGGAATTAAATAAATAAATATAATTATGACACAATGGTGATGCAATAATTGCTTCATTAATAAAAGTTTCAAATAAATGATATTATAAATATTAAAATAAATTTATTTTGGAACTTTTGATGTCTTAAAATTTTTCTAGGGATGATAATTTCTTATTATTGTATAATTAATTATGGTTTTTAGAAATAATCATGTTGTTATATATTTTTAAAAGTCATGATATTAATAGTTTATAAATAGGCATAAATGAGTTTTTTAAAATAATTAATATTTTCGTAAATTATAAAATAACCCTAAAAATATAATATTCTGCCAACTAACATATATGATATCAAAATGGACATTAATGATCTATTTTGGGTCACTTAAAATTATATAGAAAATATATTAACAATATAGTATTAATATATAAGAGGACATGGTAATGGTTAAATAAATAACAAAGGGATAGATAAAAACGATAACGATTAGAAAAATATCCAAAACTTGTCCAAATATTATTTGATGATTTTATTTAGACTTATATTCATATTATATTAGATTTTAATGAGTTTTAGACTTTTTGAAATAGAAAATCATTTATATAATAAAATAATAATTTCAAACCTTCCTAAAGTGCCCATCCCCCCTCTTATAAAATGACACCAACTCTAACCCATTACTCACACCTCTCAAGCCCCTTTTTCTTGTCCAAAAAATGATCCAATAAGCTCCCAACATCCCTCTATGACACCTATTAGAATTAAATTTGGAATAATTCATTTTAAAAATGCCCTTTGACTCAATCCAAAAAGAAGTTACCTGATATAAAGGTAACGGCTTCTTTCAAGTTATTTTCTTTTATTTTCTTTCTCCAACCCACTAAACAATCATTATTATATTAATTTATAATAGAACCAGTATCTTAAATATACTAGGATATGGTTTTTATAAGGATTAAAACTACACTTTCTCCCACCACTATCTAATGGATCCGAACATACTGTTTCTATGGACGATGAACTAGTGCCTCACAAAATGATGATTGTTCAATTATCTCCTACCACCATTCATGATGGCCATTATGATGGAACTGTATTTATATTTTATATAGATTATATATATATTTTCTATATTCTTATGTATTTTTTATTTATATCATACCTTTATGGTTTCCATAATGGTTAAATACGATAATTTTATTTGACGAAGTGTGTACTATCTCCTCCTCAAAGTGACATGACTTTTTCATGCCAGGTGTGGATCCTATAAAAGTTTTAATTAATGAAATTATATATGATATTATACAGGAATTATAATATTCCTATGTATCATTAATTTTTCTTTCAATTAAATAAGAAATATAAATGAATGTGGTGTTCACGTGTATGTATGGCTTACCATCTCCGTGAAAGTTGCATTTCAATTCTTATCTCAAAATGTTATGTACTATTATAAATACACACACACACATATATATATATATTTGATATATATGATATATATTAAATTTAAATCATTAATATCATTATAGATATAATAATCTTTTTACCACAAGGAAAACTGTAAATTAAACCAATTTCATTTTTGACTCAAGTACCAAATATCGAAAAAATGACTGTTATTAACAGAAATGATTATTTAATTTTTATAAAGGGGTAATAAGTGATATAAAGGAATAAAATACTTGAAAATGGTTTTGAAACTAGTAAAATAAATTTTTATTATATTATTCAAGAGAATAAAGAATGAAATAGTCATCTCAGACATGAGGTATGGGACTTCATCTCAATCACCTTCCATTGAGGCCTACATTGCATTATAAATGAATTTCAATTATACAGTGTATAAACCCCTTTGAATTATTTTTCATTCAAAGGGAATATTTTCTCTATGAATCATTTTACTAAATGATAAAAAAGAATATTTCTGTTTAATGTACGTAGTGATAACGACCTTTTCGATGCTACAAGAATTATTTGATATTTGGCTTCTTCAATAAGATGTAATGTTTTTAAAAGAAAATTAAATTACATATAATTTTTTTATTTGTTATGGTATGGAAAACGGTTTTGAGAATGGATTTATTATTTCAATATCTACAAATGACATATTGTGTTTGAAATATGGAAATTCTATCTTTCGTTTATGCTTGATCATGTGTTTTGATTATGTTATAGATATTGGGAATTGTTTACGTATACAGGTGGTTCAATGAAAACCATAGGGTGAGTGAGCCCGAGACATCTCTTCAATGCATTAGAAAATGTGATGGAGGTAAACGTTATTGTTTCTCCTAATATATTTGTGGAATATAATATGATGGAAATTTAAAATGAAACTCCCTACATAGATGTGAAAGCTACAAAATAGGTATGTTATGGATGCCACAAGTTACCTTTATGGTTTTTGATTTCTATGTGTAATTCATAAATCATATGAATTCATGAGGTGTGTTAAAGAGCTTATTTTTTATGTATTTAAGGACTAATGATTTATTTATTTATATTATAACCCATACTGAGCTCTTTATGATCATCCCGTGTTTTTCAAATATTTTTTATATGATATAAGGCTGGTTAAGAGAATGAAATAATTCGTGAATATTTATATCAAGAAAAAATTCTGGGTTTCTTGTATGTTTTTTATGAAAAAATAGATATTGAGTAGTAGTGTATAATTTGTAATATTTAGGATGTAATTTTTTATTAATGGCATAATTCTCTAAAATTGCAAACCTGAAATGATACTCAATGTGAATTATTAATTTAATTCAAGAATATGTAATATTTATTGTTGGGGCCTTGTAATTGGTATTAGCGGTCTGTTCAGATAACATTAGGAGTTAGGATACTATAAAATTCAAATCCATAAATTAATTTATGATAAGATTGAAATGATATAGAATTTATATATTACCATGTTTCATCACCTAATATATTATTGTCTTTAGAATGGTTTTCCATAGAGGGAATAGAGCAGCTATGAAGAGACGACATCAAGAGGAAAATAACCATCAAAATTAGAAACCTGAGATGGTCAGAATCGTAACTGAGTAGTTTTTTGCAGTGATGGAATAGTTGAATCAGGGTATAAATGTTGGTGGTATCCATGAATGAGATCATCCAAATCAATAATTGAGTAACATTTCAGTAGTGGAGCTTTTCGAGAGGCAACATCCCCCATCATTCGGAGAATCATATGACCCAGTGCTATCCAAATGGTGGATAAACGCATGGGAGAGGATTTTTGATGTCATAGGGTGTTAACAACATCAAATTTTTAGTTATGATGTTTATCGTTTTGAAGGTGAAGCTGATAAGTGGTGGTCGATAGTGAGAAATATCAGTGATAGTGAAGAGACTGATGCTATTGATTGGACTGAATTAAAAGGTATGTTTCTTAAACAATATTTTCATTAGGTGGTTCATCTTTGGATGGAAAACAATTATTGTAATTGGGGTAGGAGGATGAATCAGTGGCTGCTTATGAATAAAAATTGACTGGACTGGAAAGGTTTGCTCCACATTTCAATCGAGATATTCGTAGAAAAATCCATATTTTTTAATCAGGATTAAAGCCACATTATCAAAGGTATTAGGCATCTCATGAGTTCAAAAGTTATGAAAAACATTTCTATATGCAGATAAGGATGAAATAGAGTTTTTTGATGATCATGTGTTCTTTAAAAAACTAACAGAAAAGGAAGTTAAGGTGGTAGAAAAATGGGACGAATTCTTCAAAAAGTATGATGGTAAGACACTTAAGTTTACAGTTTGTGAAAATGGTGATGAAAATAATAATAGGGAATGTCTTTCGATTTCTGGTAAGTGATCAAGATGTGGTAAATTGGGACATAAGGCTCATAATTTCACAAAAAAATATTAGGGTAATTATAAGACAAAATCTGAAATATAGTCAGTAAACCGTTTTCTATGCAATAAAATGTTTTATTATGAAAATGAGTGTCCAATGAAGAACTCAATTGAGGGAATGAATCCTTACAAAAAAAATAAAGGGGTGGTTAAATCCTTTGAAACTATTTCAGCATATGTTGGGCCATCGAATGAAGTATTATCAGGTACATTGATTGTTTCTTCTGATTATGCCAAGGTGTTATTTGATTCAGTGTCTTCACATTCATTAATTTCTGAGAAGTTCTCTATAAAATTATGAATTGCATCACAATATATAAATCCTAACCTTATGGTAATAACACCAGGAAGAAATAATAAGATAAAAAGAAATTATAATGACTTTTCTATAAGTGTGTTCATAAACAATACACATACAAACCTTATTTTTTCCTCTAGTAGATTTTGATTTTATTCTTATTATGGATTGGCTATCCCTTGGTCCTGATAATATTGAATGTATATCTAAAAAGGTTTATTTTTAGAAAGTATTTTAGTTCATGTACAAGAATAAACCATTACTTTTAGAAACATATCAATAAGTCGAGAAACTAGTAAAAGATGGAAATGAAAGTTACCAAGCACATATTTTTGAACATAAATGAACTGTTTAGAATAATGATGATCTAGTTGTAAATGAGTGTCTTGATGTTTTTCTAGAAGAGTTTCCTTGTATAATACCTGATTATGAAGATGAATTTACTATTTACATAGTTCTTGATGCTAATATAATTTCAAAGTTATTAGATAAAGGTTTCATTCGACCTAGAAAATCATCATGGGTGATCCTATCTTGTTTGTTAAATAGAATTATAGTTTACTGAGGCTTTGCATTGATTATAGATCATTGAATAATATCAATATTATGAACAAGTATACTTTTCCTCATATTGATGATTTGATTAATGAGATCTAGGGACCTCAATATTTTTCAAAGACTGACTTGAGTTAGGAGTACCATCAATTGGATTTAAAGGAAGAATAAATTTCAAAGACTATTTTTCATTCTAGATATGTCCATTAAGAATTTGTAGTTATTCCTTTTGGTTTAAACAAAGAACCTATAGTGTTCATGGATTTTGTGAATATAATTTTTTGAGAGTTCCTAGATAATATTGTGGTTGTGTTTATTGATGATATATTGGTTTATTAAAAAATTAAATAGGATCATGAAAGTCACTTAAGTGTTTTCTTTCAAACCATAATTGAAAAAAAAGTATAAGGTAAATTCAGAAAGTCTTAGTTTTGGATACAAAAAAAATCATTCCTCTGTCAAATTGTTTCAAAAAATAAAATAATTTTTGATCCTACCAAAACAAAATATGTTGAAGAATTTCCAATCCCCACAGATAAAACTTAGTTCCATAGTTTTCATGGTTTTTTAAGTTATTACAAGAGGTTTGTTGAAAATTTTTCACTATTATCTACCCACTGACTATATTAACTCAGAAAGGTGGTAAGTTCATTTGGACAAGAGAATGTTATTATTGATTTTAGGAATTGAAAAAAGGTTGGTTAATGATCTAGTTGTTGTATTAACTTCCATAGATGGTGAATTCATTATCTACAATGGTGCTTCATAGAAAGCACCCTGATATGTTCTTATAAAGAATGATCAGGTAATTTCTTATGCTTCACGTTAGTTTTAATCTCGTGATGTAAATTACCCTACACATTTTTTGGAATTACCTGCTGTTGGTTTTTCATAATAAATTTTGAGGCATCATCTGTATGAATTAAAATGTTAAATATATAATGACCACAAAATGATAAAGTATATATTCACTCAGAAAGAATTGAACATGAGATAGAGGTGATGGCTAATGTTTATCAAGTATTATGATTGCATGATTCATTACCACCTAAGAAAGGAAAATAATGTGGATGATAAATTGAGTCAGAAAAGTAATTTTACGTTAACAATATTATATTTAGAATAAGATACATTGATTAACAATTTATGTAAATTGGAAAAGATGTTATTGGTTCAGTAGATTCCACTATTTTGTTTCTAGTGTCCGTGAAATGTTCTATATGAAAATAGAATTAGGAAAATCCCTAAGGTAGATAGTGAGTTAAAGAAAAAGGTATAGTTGGTTCAAAAGGGTATGCTACCTAAATTTAACATTGATAAATATAGTGTCTTTTGGTTTGGTAAGAGATTATGTGTGCATTGTAATTCATAGTTAAAGAATGGGTTATTATGTGAGACCCATAGCTCTATGTTTCTAGTTCATCATAGAAGTAATAAGATGTATTGAAATTATAAGAAGTATTATTGGTGGGATAAAATGAAAAGAGATATTGCTAACTTTACTATAAAGTTTTTGAAATTTCAACAACTTAATGTAGAGGAGAAGTTACTGAAAGGGATGATTCAGCCTTTACCATTTCCACAGTGGAAATGGTAAAATATATAAATGGAATTTGTTGTGGGATTACCAAAACATATTCATGTAATAATGAAATCAGGTTTATTGTTGATCGGTTGACTACATCATCTTATTTCCTTCATATTAGAGATACATTTTATCTAGATAAACTTTCTTATTTGTATGTTAATGAGATAGTCAGGTTGCAATGATTTCCCCACTCTCTTGTATCTGATTGTGATCCTGGGTTTACATCTATCTTTTGTAATGTCCTTAAAACTTTAGTGGGTACTGAAATAATTTTCAATACGGCTTTTCATCCTTAATCAGATATCCAATTAAAAAGAAGAATTCATACATTGGAAGATATTCTACATGCTTTCTCAATGGATTACCAGGGAAGTTTGGATGAACATATTTATTCGGTTGAATTTTCTTATAATAAGAGTTTTCATTCCAGTATATAGATGGATCTGTTAGATTCATTATATGGGAAGCGGTGTCAAACACCAAGTTTTTTGGATAAATAGGTGAAAGAGTGTTTATGGGACCAGAATTGGTAGAAGATATAGTAGAAAATGTTTAGTAGATTCAGAAGCACATGAGAATAGCTCAGTGTAGGAATAAAAGTTATGCGGATAACCAAATGATAGATAATTCATTAATGGTAGGTGATCATTTATTTCACAAATTTTCTCTATAGGAAAATGTGATGCATTTTTTAATAAGGGAAATTTGAGTTTGTGATTCATTGGACCCAATGAAATCCTGGATAATGATGGATCAGTTGCATACATAGTGGATTTACCATCATGTTTTTCCCCAGTGAACAATGTTTTTTATGTTTTAATATTGATAAAGTATATGCCAGATCCATCTCATGTTTTGATTCCATAGGTAGTTCAGCTAGAAGAGAATATATCGTATGAGGAACAACCAGTCAAGATTATTCACTATAGAAAGCAGGTGTTGTGGAATAAGAAAATCCATCAAGTAAAAGAATTGAGGAAAAACCATATGGATAAACAGGCAACGTCGGAATATAAGAATTCTATGAGGGTCAAATACCCCAATTTATTTTATATGTTGAGAGAATTGTGGGTGTAGAATTCCAAAAAAATTGTAAAAGGATGCAACATCATAGGTAAATAAAGAATTTTAAAATTTCATATTTATTAATATTTTTGAATTAAATATTATTTTTACCTTAATGTGGATGCTATGTTCGATGGAGTACTCAACATGCAACATTGGGTTTCTCCTAAATCTCATGTTGCACACAAGGATGTGTCATACTAAAAAAAGAATATAATATTATTTTATTTGGTATTTAAAAACTAGCCATTATATTAGCAGGAATAAATGTATCTAACTACAATTAGACTATAAATTTATGTAAAATGTTTATATATTTATCCAATAAAATATTGAGGCATAAAATGTGAATTAATCCAATTTTAAGCATAAATACTCTAATATTATCATATGGTTATTTCATCACCTCTTGATGGAGAACCCTTTTGAAATATATATTTTAACACTTTTATATGTTCTATTTGACAAAATAATATTCTAATTTTGAAGAGGGTCATCGATATTTACTTTGGGTAAATTTTGGTGTTTCTATGATAAAGTTTATTTTTTGGTAAATAATGAAAAATGCTGCATTTTATTTAGAAAATGACTTTTAATCTATTTTATTTATAAGATTATAGTACCTTTTTAATTTGTTTTAAAGGTTAATTAGATTACATTTTTATCATTTAATCCAATTTTGGTCAATGTAATTTATTTCACTATTTAATTAGACCTTAACACATGTTAATCTCATGATGGTTATTATTCTTAAAAACCAACATTTTGGTTTTGACATCATGAATTATTTTTTAATTTACTTTTTTAACTTCTGTGTTTTTTATTTTTAAAAATGGATTCCACATTTGGAATCAGAATTTTAAAATTCTGTGAATAGATGAATTTTAATTTTAGACATTATTAATAGTAATTTTAGTAAATATTTTATTTAACATGGTTAAAGGGTAAATCTGGTAAATAAGGGTAAATAATAATATTATAATAATATTAAATTATTCTAACATGTGTCTTCACCATATTGGATGATACATTTCTGACCATGGGCATCCTTGGGACAACTATGGAACCCCATGGAGCCACTTGTAAGCAAAAAAAACATTTTATAAAAAATAATTTTAAGTTAAGTAAAATTTAACATAAACAAATATCTTTTACTAAAACAATTTATATATGGGGTTATATAAGTGATATTTTTTACTATAAATATTAGTTATAAACCTAAAAATATTTCCTACATCCTGATATTGTATTTATTTTTTTATACATTAAATAAATAAATTTAATTATGACAAAATTGTTATGTAGTAATTACTTCATTAATAATGAATTCAAATAAATTTTATTATAAATGTTAAAATAAATTTATTTGGAGCATTTTCTTCCATACAAGAATATTAGGGAAAATAAATACATTTTATATTTAAATTAATGATGGTTTATTAAAATAATCATGTAGTTATTGATTTTTTAAATGACTTCATATGTATAGTTTATAAATTAAAATAAATGAGTTTTTTTAAAAAAAATTATTAAATGTTAAATGATATTAAAAATCCATTATTTAGCCAAGTGAAATATATGATGTTAAAAATTTCAACAATTTTTTTAAAGGTTGGGGCTAAAGCCTCAATTTATAATTACTGATAAGCCTTTTTTAGACTGCGTAGAGGGAGACCCGTTACATAGCCCGAAGGTCCAAGGCCATGTGGCCTGAATACTTGGACTTGAAAGCCCAATTTTTAGCCCAAAGGACCACTAAACTCCCTTTATTGTATTATTTTATAAAAAAAACAGTATCTTAAATATACTAGGGTGTTGGTATGATAAGTTTTCGAACTGTAATTCCACACACCATCATCTAATGGATATGTACATATTGTTTTTGTGGACGATGAACTATTGGCTCACAAAATGACTATTGTTCAATTATCTCCTACCAACTCTCATGGCGGACATTATGATGGAACTGTAGTTATATGTGATATATATTACATTTATATTGTCTCTATTCTTATTTATGTTTTTATTTATATCACACCATTATGGATTCCTTAATGGTCAAATTTGATAATTTAATTTGAAGAAGTGCGGACTACCGCCCTCGTCAAAGTGATATGACCCGTTCATGCCATAAGTTTAATGTATAAAGGTTGGAGTTAGTGAAATTATATATGATATGATATTATAATTATTATATACCTATGCATCATTATTTTATTCATTTCATTAAATACGAAATAGAAATGAATGTAGCATTTATGCGTACTTACGGATTACCATCTCCATGAATGGTGCATATCATTTCTTATATCCATATGTTATGTAATATTATCAATATAAATATATATACTGATTATATATGACATATTTGATATCTAAATCATTAATATCATTCTGGAGATAATAGGCTGTTGACCAAATGGACAGTTAGTAATTATAAAAAGTTAATTTTGGACTCAAGTACCAAATATAGAAAAAACAACCGTTATTAACATAAATGATTATGTAATGTTTATAATAGTGTGAGAAGTGATATAAAAGGAATAATAAACTTGAAAAAAGTTCTGAACCATGTAGAAATTAACTTTTGTTTACTATTTCTGAGATTACAAAATGAACGAGTCTGGTGAGAACGATGTAAGGGGCTTTATCTCAATCTCCTTTCATTGGAACAAACTTTTATATATACACGACTTTCCTTTATACGATGTATAATCCCATTTAAAATTTAATTTCATTCAATGTGGACTATTTCTCTATGATGAATTTTACTAAATGAAAAAATTAATGTTTATTATTTAATGTATAAGCTGACAATGACCATTATGATGTTGTGACCATTATTTGATATTTGGATTTATTAACAAGCAGAAATGTTTTTAAATTGAAAATGAATACCATATTTTTTTTATTTTGGTATTGAAAATGGTTTCGATAATGGATTGATTATGTCAATTTATTGAAATGTTATATTTTGATTGCAATATGGAAATTTTATCTTTCCATTATGCTTGTTCATGTTTTATGCTTAGGTTATGTTCTTGGCATTGTTTAAATATATAGGTGGTTCTATGATAAACCTAGGGTGGGTGAACCTGAGATAGTTCTCCAATGAATTGGGTAATGTGGAGGAGGTAAATGATAATGCTTCTCCTAAGAGATTTTATAAATATACTATGATGGGTATTCCAAACGTAACTCCCTACGTTGATGTGAAAGCTGTAACATAAGTATGTTACAGATTCAACAATTTAACTTTATGATTTATTATTTATATGTGTTATTAATAAATCTTATGCTTTCATGGGGTGCTTTAAATAGATTATTTTTTGAATTTATTGATAGACTATTCCTTTATTTCTTTATTTTATAACTTTTACCGAGATTTTTATGCCCATCCCATGATTTTCAAAAAAAATTCACAGGGTATAAGGCATGATAAGAGATGGAAAGAATTAATGATTATTTATATCAAGAAAATACTTCTTTTTTTATTTTAGGTGTTTTTATTTTATAAAGAAAATGGTTACGATGTATAACATTCCACTTTGTAATGTTTGGGATGTAATGTAATAGTTATTGCATAATTCTCTAAAACTCTAAAACTGAAAAGATAATCAATGTTAATAATAAACATAATTAAAGATAATGAAATGTTAAAGTTTGGGGACTTATAAGTAGACCAACTACCAGCATGATGTGGGGCTACAGATCCGGAACGTGAAGGCAGTGTCGGTACAAATTAATTCTTGCAAAGACCTAGAGGAAATACTCAACATAAAAGCTGAAGAATACAAAACCTACATCCTGATCAATACTCTATTGGATTATAAATAGATATGATATTCCTATGAACTACCCTACCATAATGGTGAAACACCCCATAGATTTTTTTTTTCATGTCATTAAGCTGGAACTTCCCCATGTGAACCCTTAAAACAATGCTTCCTACCACTAGACAAATCATATCCCTATCATAAATACATACCAACATGGATCTTATTTTTGGATTCCTTGTGGATCTTCTCAATTATGAGGTCACAGTTCAATCTCTTAAAAAAAATTTCATCTTGAAAATATTCACCTTTGATCATATGGTGAAAAAACACAATCTTAAAAATGTGTTGTAGCCGTCAACTAATTACCATTCAATGTCAGTATAAAACACTAATGTCTATTGAAGAAATTAGAATACTCCATCAAAAATAAAAACCATGTTGTAGGTGAATAAACTATCAAGTACAGACATCCCTCAATTAGTATGGTAAATTAATCATTAAATATTTTTTTATGCCCACTAATAAAATTCACTAATGACATATTGAATGGGTAATGACATATAACCAATGTTTAGAAGAATCACAAATAATATAGGTAGTGATAATAAACCTCTAATTTATTTGTTTCTAAAAATTCCCAATGAATGATGACATGGATTCCATCCATGAATCAATAGCCTGAGGACTATCATTCCTTGAGAATTTGGGATGATTCTGCTATATGAATTCCAACACTAACTCTAATATAGTAGGGGCGAGACATTGATCTCCCCATACAAACATCATGAAATATTAAATGGTACCTAGAAATGGAGAATAAACACAAAATGTAGGATCATAATGAGGTTACATAGGTATAACTATAGGAGGGAACACTAGTGAACTGGGACCACCAACTCGGGTGCAAGGTTATCCCCTCCCTCAGGGAACATGACTCGAGGGAGTCATAGAAGCCTTACTCTATAATTTCCAAATTCACACCGGAGATAATATATAATAGAAAATAGGAATTAATAAAATTAAGAAATTATTGGTACTTATACTTCAAATAAATGATTCACATCTATCTACCTACTTCTGAATCTATGTCTAAGTGATAAGAAGATACAAATATATTTCTAGAGACACATCCTACTACCAATAACTACAATATGGTAAGGGCCATGTTTGCATCTAACCTAGATGATATTCTAATATATGGAATTCTAATTTCAAAATATATAGGAAACCCTCTATTCATTTTAATTAGAATCTCTGTTTAGTAGTAACAGTTTTATGTTCATTTCAATTTATCATGCTATTACTTATTTATATGTGTATTCATATATTGCAGAAATATTTGATGTGTCACCATTACCAATTTATAAAATGACATAATCATTATTATTTACCATTGGTGTATGAAATACCATTGAACTAACCATTGCATCTTGTATCATGATGTAACTAGAAAAATATAATTCTTTAATTGTATAAAATTACATTCCCAATTTATAGATTTACATAATTCATAATTTCAAATTTTCATTAATCAATCAAATAAACTAATATTATAGCATGTAGAACTGATGGTTCTTTTCTCTACAAATTTATAATTGTTTAATTGATGTTTAATCATCAATATATGTGGGAAAAACCATTTACATTGATTTAGTTGTTTTAATTAATCCAATTATGACATCCTTGGATAAAATGTTAGTACATTTTAATTTATAACTTTTGGGGAACTGAAAAAATGACATATAATATTGGAAATGCAAGTAGTAATGTATAATGGTATGGCATAATGCTTGTCATGTAAATCCTTAAGTGCTTAATATGATGTTAGAGACGAGACCTCCCTATCATATTTTAAAGATGAAAAGAGAACACCTAATAATAATATCAACAATAAACATAATTTCATGAAACTTGTGTATCACCCAATGGTGAAATAAATGTATTAATAATAGGAAAAAACTAGAACAGAAATAACTTATCCCATTAATATTGTTCTTCCATAAATGTGGGTTAGCTAGTCATAGTAGTGGGATAAATAAAAATTAATGATACCTATATTTCTCGTATCTAATACCCAATCAATAATATTTAATGAAATGATCTTATGATACTATATTGTAGAGTCCCTAACCACGAGACACTATGTGGTGACCCAAGATGGTTGGTGAAATGTCATTAAGCCCCCCTCCATGTCTATTAGAGTTTTTCAAATGTAGGCATGTTATAAGGGTCAATACAGGGGTGACAATGCTCTAATGATTTAGAGTATATAAAAATGGTAATTTATATATGGTAAAAAGAGAAAAGAATAATAAAAGAACAAAAAGCATCATGATAATAAATAATACAATATAAAAAAGGTTGAAGCTGAATTATAAATAGATACAAAATGATTATGATGAATTCATGTAGCTATATTAACTAAGGCACAGATGATATTTTTGGGACATGAATATACCACAATCAATAAAAAAATTCCAAAACCAAAGTTTCCTCTATGAGGATCACACTCATAGGCTGGGTCCTCTGATCCCATGCACCATTCTAGTATATAAAATCATGCATCATAAGGTAGACACTTCCATTTATCTATTCCAGAAATCAATAAATCCAATCAGGTTCTATGGGCCTCTCGATCAGGGTGTGAGATACACTTAGTATTTTACTATGAACATTGTCTCAAACAAAAAAGAATGTTCATATATAATTAGTACTTTGAAAATAATTATAAATTCATGAAAATAAATAAATAAATACGTTAGATCATGTTTAATATGAATACCCAACCAAACAACCTACTTTGACATAGGTTAGATATCTATTATTGTAAGTCAACCTATATAGATATAATATGAGTGTAATAAATGGTTCATCATAAAACATGATTCAATATTGTACTGAGCTCAACGATACGATTTAGCATGGAGGTCATGACATTTAATTTAATGATTCATAGTTATTGAGTTTATATAGAAGACATACAGAAAATATTAATAAACAATATCTTGGGCTCATCAAAGGTGTACCATATCGAGGGATCTGAGTGTATCACCATGATCACATTAAATACAAAACACCATAAAATCATTCTTAGGTGATCTATAAAAGGAATCTGAAATGTCCCGACCAACATGGTGTGATGATAATTAACATTGATCCCATCAGTTGTATCTAACATTGGGTACCATGTTTCACTATTTTCCTGGAATAACGCTCTTTCCAACAAGACCATCCATTAGGTCACCCCTAGGGACCCTATATCGATCAAAGAGATGTAGAAATCTGCATGGTGTGATCGTCCAAGGAATACCATGTTTCACTCATAGAATATTTTTAATCCACTAACACAAAATAATTATAAATCTTGATGAGATTGACCATGGAGATCCGCAAATGGAATCCCAAGTATTTATCTTGGAATGAAAGGAAGGTTCTTTTAATTTATCATAATATCATATCATTTAACTATGGAATTACAATCATAGTTCATTAATAAATATTTCTAGATGATTTAATTAAAATAATCTATGCTATGACATAAATTAATACTCCAAACTCATGACCATTAATTTCCTTAGAATAATTAAAATTCAATTTAATCATTACAAGAGAAATAGACACCTCAATGTTGGTTTCAAAATTTATGGAAATGGGGAATTTATGATTTATGGAAGGTCACACTCATGGGGGTGGATCACATCAAGTTGATCAACCAGAAATATTGATTTTATGTTATGTAGGGATTTATAAGTAACAAGAACCCATTTAATTTTATTTATTAAAAATAATATAGGTGACTCTAGAGAGTCATTTGTATGGTTAAATAACTCATAATATATATTATAAATGACTTAATAGAAAGTAACTCGACCATTTCCATTTTCCCTATATCACTATACTCATATTAGAACAAGTGTTTAATAATGCTAGATTTGGAGGAATCAGGATATCATACTAATTTCTTGAGGATATGTCTTATGAAATTGCACCCAAATAGTTTGAAATATGTAAAGACAAAAAAATAGAAGGAAGAATCTTTGTGTGCATAATGTCTCATATCCAATGCACCCACTTATGGATAAAATATAGTACAGATGATAGAATACCCTAAAAGCCTAGTGATATCAGTATTGCTTCTCCTGGAATTTTGTCAACATCAAACAAGTGTTAGGGGTAATGGTTTATGTTTTAAAAAATTCATTGAAAAAATATAAATATTCCACTTTATTAAGAGCTGACATGGTTTGGACGTATGGTTAGAGAATCTGTGCACTAACCATGTGACCATCACTACCCATGGAACACCCTCGTAGGTGCTTATCACAATGTTTTTATAACAAAGAATAACATATGAAAAAACACTTTATAAATAATCATACACCAGATACATGTCTCTGCATATATTGAATCATGGGGAGGTAAAATCGTTTTCCCTATGTTGTGTAGTGAGTTTCTCGCTTGGTTACGTCAAATAGTTAGAACTAGTTGAACAATAACTGTGAAGCTCAATTTCCTTTATAATTTTCTATATATATAAGTTTCTTAGTGAGCCCTAGAGTCTCTCTAACCATTACTTAAGACTCACTGTACATTTTTAGCATAAAATTATTTGTTTTTAATAGTAACATATGTGTTCATACCTCTCTGAAAAGATGGTTTGTTATAAGGGCCTCTTCAAAATGACACATAATTTAACATAAAGTTCCCCCCATGCCAAAATTATTATAACTGTTCCATCATTTTATTTGGAAATCATGAAGTTCATCATATAGCAACCCCATTGTTTAAAATATAAAATTATGTTCGATAATGTATGTTAAAAACATTGAACCTAAAAACACATGATTATTTTTAAATGACCATTGTAACATAGGTTTCTTATTTACGAGAATGAATATGATCCACTAAATTTTGTATATATATATATATATATATTCAACTCAGTATAAATTTTTTCAAACATTCTTAATAAATAATCAACCAATTTTTGTTAATGACTTCTTATCTTTAAAATATAATTTCTTCATAATGATTTTTATTTGATTTTATAAAAAATATAATAATTATTTTATTGAAAATAGAAAAATTTTATTTGATAAAATTAAATTTCATTTTTTATATCATTATATCATTAATTTCATGGGGTGTATTTTTTGTATTTTTTTAAAAAACATGATTTTTATGTGAATAGTGATAAATAAAAACATTTTTTAAAACCGTTAGTTTATTTGATAAATTAAATAATTAAACAATATGATTTTAATTTTAATTTTTATTACAAGTACCATAAGTATTATTTAGTTATATTTAATTTAATTAATTACTTTTAAATATTTTTTATACCATATTTTGTCTATAATTTTATGTTTAGGCATAAGGATAAATTTTTATGTATGATTTTTATAATACAAAAGGTAAATCTATTATAATTAATTAAAATAAACCATGTAAAGGAATTATTTGAATAATAATTTTATATTATTATTATATCATTATAAATTTAATTTCATACGATTATAATTACTAATTTTAGAGTAAAATTAAATTAATCCACTCTTCGAAAAAATGATTTTTTAGAAAACCATTTTCCATCGTACTTGTAGGATTTATATGAAATATAATTATTAAACAACTTAAAATTGAGTTTAATAAAATGGATTCCATAATTTTAGTCATAATAATAAATATTTGGAACTATGGTCAACCATCGTTTTGAACAATATGAATAGTAAATGAAATAAATATTTGTTATGAGGTAAAAGGAAAGATTGAGTTACATCATGGTAAAAATAATTTGAAAAGGAGTCCAAATAAATTTACCCCAAGTATGTGAATATTTATAGTTTATTTCTAATATAACAAGGATTAATATATTTTTTTACTTTATAAATTATTAAGTAATTACTTTGATAAAAAATAAATTTCTGATATATTAAAACATAAATTATAGATTATTTAATATAGAGATTTAATCAAGAATGATTTTTTATTAAATTAATTATTTATTGAAATATAATATATTTAAATTAAATATTTTTTTAATTTTATATATTAAATTTAATTTAAAATATAAATATAATGATGTAAAATGTAATTCTTATAAGGTTTATTAATCTATTATGGTCGAAAAAAATTATTTCTCCTTAAATGTAGATTCTTATTTTAAATTTTAAAATATTCATATTTAAAAAATTATTTGGATAAAATAAATAATATTTTTTGGATTCATAATAAAAAAATTATCCAACAGTTATTTCTTCAAAAATTAATGATACAATTGATTGTTTTGATAAATATTAAATATTATAGAAATAAATTGCGTGTGTTAGGAAATAATAATGACCCAAAATTATTCTAATAAATGATATAATGTGTATCTAAGAACAAAAATATGTTATCCCTTAAAAATAACAAGTTATACTTTTTATTCGATTAATTTTATACGGACTTTATGAATCCTCAAAATCATTTATTATATTTTAAGGTTTAAAAATCAATTATTTATAAACCTAACTCACTTTAACATCATGAGGGGTAATATTTTAATGTTTTAATCCCATTTACATATAGAATAATTAAAACCACTACACATTTTCTTGATATATTGGAAACACCAAGAATATTTTTTTTTGTTATATAGAGTCCAAAACCTCTGTACGAGAAATAATAAAGAACTCCTCAATAATTTCCTATATAAATCCACCAAGTAAAAAATAAATACTTACTAAAGATATTGGAGAATGTTTCTACTCAAACCTATCCACTTTATATTCTACTCATGATACCACTAATAACTCAATATGAAAATCCCATGCTTTTAGAATAACCCTTTCAAAGTAACTTTCCTAATACTCTTCTTATCAATTCAAGAACTGTCTCCAAAATTCTCTATTAAAATAAAAAATGGTTATATTTTCAAGAAAATTTAATCATCACTTAACATTAAAGATAATTTAATTTGAATGAGTTATTATTTATCCCCTCTCATTTTAAATTTTACTACGTTATTACCAATCGGAAATTTTGTAAGGGATCCCATGTTTCCCCTCTTTATTAAATAATATATGTTTTTTTTGTGCATCATAATTTCAATTTTACATTGTTTGGGAATTATTTAAATTTACCCTCTTACATCCCTTACGATATCCATGTGAGGAGTTACCATATTTAGTCTCATTAATCTATCCCATTATTCATTATAATAACCTTTTTAAGCTTCCGAAATCATCTTATGATTCTTCCATTCCATGTTTTTATTGAGGATCCCTCTATTTATTATGAATATTAATTGACAAATTTTATTATTGTATGATGTTATTTCATATCCCTCATACTATCCAATTATATTACTATGTGAATAGAGACCATGTTCACTCTAATTGAACTATTTTATGAATATTTATGTATAGTCGTCACATTGTCAAAGTGTCCCTTAGATTTTCTGTGACAAATAATTATGTGTTTTATACTCGTAGACATTCCCACTAATGGGTAATCAAAAAATTATAACAATACAGAATTTATTGTGAATTTCCTTGTAATTTACCTGAAATCCCTAATCATAGAATTATATGCAGAAAAATATTATCCTAAGTGGAATGATCTATGTGTCAAACATATGGATCTACAATATATAAAACTAATATGTCTTCCCTTAATTTTATACCACACTAATTAAGTGTGAGATGTTATAGTCTCATTATACATCAAGCAAAGGATTACATAGTGGACCTAATACATCATGATACCTTATGATATTTTAGTTGTTATCGTTGACATATGTATATGATTTCCTATACAAAGTTGTTTCAACAATTCCATATTGAATTTATGTTACCATGCTTTAAAATGTATTATTGTTCAGGTTTGTGATCCTCACCCCATTCATGTTCCAATTAAATTATGATTTTCTAAAATGTAAAACAATCATCATGTTATAATCAATTTATATTATATTAAAAAATATTTTTAGCTCAATCCATTCTTGTTTGTGCCCCCATGTTATCCCATGAAGTTTTAATATGACATATTGTTTTGAGAATGTTAAATAAGTTCTAAAAAATTTTAATTTATCTTTATTTGAATTTGTTAGATAATGTACACAATTACAAAAATAATCTATATATCTTGACATTTGGATTTAATTATAAATATTTTTGTAATAAATTATGAATTAAAATATAATAAAGACACAAGATATCATATCTATTATCGAAGAAATGTCTAGTCATTTTTTTGTATAAGCATAAGAAAAACCTAAATAAATCCATATGGATAAGACTAAACATATAAAAAACAACATAATTTTTTTGGTAATGTATATAGTAAGTGGTTTTAATGAAAATAAATCCATGTATGCATACAAAATAATGGGTTTGAATCATACAAAGATGTACCTAAGGGGTAACACTTGAAAATACTGTATTGATCTTTACTTAATCGGTAATCGGTGCATGATAATAGGCCTTACTACACACATGGATTGAAACACATAGAGGATATTCTTTTGGAATTCACAAGAACGTTATGAACCATTATAAAGGTACTAATAATTCCACATAAAATTATATGATAGCAAATCATCCATAGATAGGTTTTATTAAAGACATGAAATTCAAATTTCGAAGAGATAAATTCCATTTATATGTTATCCATTTCATTTTATTTTCATCATAATTATGTGCTTAATAGTTTAATCATTAATCGTCAAAAAGTATCCATTTATTATAGATAATGTATGGAAATATGAAGAACATAGTCAACTACCAATGGGATGGGAAATGTTATGACTACATAAATGAGATGTCGAACCAGATGGGAACTCAAGTAAATCATCAAGCGATTATTCCAAATTAACAATTAAGCATCAAAATTATTTACTTTCACGTAGATGAAATTTTTAAGACCTAAAATTAGTAGACTACGAAATATCATTTATTTTAATCTAATAATTGTGAAAACAGAAAGAGTATTATATTCCCTGCATGGAAATTTTTTAGAAAGCATCATCAAGGAAAATTCAAATAATGGAACTTGAAAGTGTTTTATATTTGAAAAATAGGTCATAAGGTGTCCATTTTCAATAAAACACGATGATTGTGATTGAATAGAACAAATTACATTATATAAAAACCTTTGATGTTAAATGCATTATGAGTGGATATTATTTGAAATATCTGAGTCAATTCCCAAATATAGTGGTTAACTTCTCGAATAAGTACATACTGTATAGAAATTGATAGTGTGTAAGGATTAACATTTTTTTGTATTGTTATTTGAGATTCATGTTTTTAAGTAGTATACCATTAAATTTTTTGATAGAATAATAATAAAACATATAAGGAATTATCCAAAAAAATTAATTAATGATTCGAAACAACTGTTGAATAGAACCAATAAACAATATATGTGGTTTGGTGATAAAGTGATATTTTTTAAAACACAAGATTGAGGGATTTAAAACTCCTAAAAATTATTGACTGTTGGGATAAACTTAAATAGACTTGTAATGGTACATATAAGTCTGATATTTTAAGTAATTGATATCAATTTTTGCGATTTATGTGATAGTTGTTTAGCATGATTATGGAAATTTTGGTAAAAAATATTACACGATCATTTATTTTTTTATCTTGATTTTATTAAAAAAAATATGGATATTTTTCACTTAGGTTGAGATATATATATTTATTATGTTTAATATGAAATATTATTTGAGAATAATGATCTTATATTCTTATAGGTTTCTATTGAAGGGTATGAAAAAACATTGAGGTTATAACATTTATAAATATTGCATTTTTATGTTATTTATGATTTATGATTATTTTTTAAATTAATAATCTATGATAAATTAGATGGATTTTTCTGAATATTATAGATCAATGTTTTGATGATTATAAAGTTTATCCATTATATTATATATTTAAATGACTGGTTATTTATTAATGATGTGAAGAATAAATTTTTTTCTTTGAGGGATTATGTGACCTGTTAAAATATTATTCCTGCAATTCAATCATAATCAAAATTCATCCTGAATAATCATCATTTGGAGAATATATGAGAATGTAGTAGAAATAGATTACCAGGAAAAATTATACTCGTCAAGAAAGTATGTGTCATTATGATCCTAGTATAGATGATAAATTAAATTCTTAACAATATGAAATGATTAATGGAAATTTTTTTGTCATATTATTAAATAACTGTCTTTTACCCATAAAACTGTTATTATTTTGTGATCATTGAATTTCTCCTAACCATCATTATTCAAACATTACCATTTTAACCTAGCCATTAGATTTGAAGTTATAAATAAAATTAACTATTTTTTAAAATTTATGTATTTCAAAGTCAATATAAATTCATTGGTAGATTTATAAAAAATAACCACCAAATTTTTGGTAATGTCCTTTTATTCTTCAAAATATGTTTTCTTCAAAAAAATTTATTGTTTTTGTAAAAAATATCATAATTATTTTTTCAAACATTCATAAAATTTATATGATTAAATTAATATTAATTTCTTATATCATCATATCATGATTAACATAAGTTAAATTTTTTTGCTTTTTTAGAAAGTTTTTATTATTTAGGGAATAGTGAAAAATATATATTGTTTTTGTTAAACAGTCATATCTGTTGATATATAAACTAATATAAAAGTTTAAATATTCCTTTTAATTATATTTAAATTTAAAATATATATTCATTATTCATATTTAATGAGAATATTTACTTATAAATAATTTTTATAACATATTTAAGTATATGATTATTTTTTGGATAAAAATGCATTTTTCTAAAAACATTCTAAAATTATTATTGTTAATGTATTATAGTTAATTATAATAATAAATATGAAATAATGAATAATATTAAATATTTAGGTTATATGTCAATATTAATTAATTAAAATTTATATTATAATTATTACTAGTTTTAGAGTTAATGTAAAATAATTTTTCCTCAAAAGAATTATTTCTGTGAAAGTATTCTTCTATTAGGCTTGTATTTTAATTATTTAGTAAAATAATTCCACTACTTAAAATTTATTTTTGATAAATTTTATTCCATATTTTGAAGAATAAAAATTAATATTAGTTAATAAGTTCAACATAATTTTTTATTAATATAAATAGTAACTGTAATAAGTAATTATTACAAAGGTTAATAAAAAATGGTTAATTTAGGGTAAAAATAATCTAATATAGACTATAAACAATGTACACCTAATAGTGTGAATATTGATATATTATTATTAATATATCAATTATTATATTTAATGAATTTATTTTTTAATGATTGCACAATGATTTTGATAAAAATAATATTTTTTTTCAGTGAAACATAAATTGTAGTTAGGTTAATATATAGTTTTCATTCAAACACTATTTTTTATTAATTAATGATTTTTTTAAATAAATTATAATTAAATTACATATTATTATTATATAATATATATGAAATATAAATGATAATATATTTTGTAGGAAGTCAAATGTTGTTTTTATAAGGGTTCAGAAACAATTATTTTCAAAAAACCACCATTTCTTAAAAAATGATTATTGATATTTTAAAATTAAATCACATAACTAAAAATTTATTTGAATTATATAAATATTATTTTTGGAATCATCTTTTTAATGTTATTGAATGGTGTAATTTTAAAAAAAAATTGAGAGTAGAATTTTCAAGTAAATATTTACTATGGTATAAATATACTATATGTATTATGATAACATAATGACCCAAATGTGATTTAATAAATTCTATAAAAGTTAAAAAATACCAAATATATGTTTCCCCTAAAAATGCAATGTTTTTTGAATTTATATTTTTAAATTTTAATTCTTTTATAAATTGTCCAAAAAAATATTATATTTTATGGTTTTAAAATAAATTCTGAAAAAAACGTGACTCACTTCTACATCTTCAAGGGTTGTATTTTTATTCCACCCTTATAATTATTATTTTTTAAAAAACAATACTATTTGGAATAATACTTGGTAAGAATCCATTTTATGGGTTGTTGTTATGATTTTTTTTGTATAGATTCTAAAACATATGTTTGGGAAATAATAAATAACTATCATATCTTTTCCAATTTAAACACAGCAAATACGCCATTCCTCTTAACACAAAATCCATAGAGAATATCATAATTATTCCCTAACCACTCTATCTTCCTCCAAAGGATCCCCAAGCTCTTAATAATACCATCCCATGCATTTAGAATCACCCTCTCAAAGTAAGGGAACTTTTTTTCATTACAATTAAAGATCCTTCTATGAAATTATATTTTTAAATATAAATTGGTAATATTTTCATGAATATATAGACATCCATTTACTTTACACGTGTATTTCTTTAATGAGAGATCCTTTATGACCTCTCATTTTTACTTTTAACTAAGTCGTATCCATGCTTAATTTTTGTACAAAATTTTATATTTGGATTATAGTATTATAAAACTATCCACCCTATTGATGAAAGTGAAACATATATTCACATGATAACCTTTGAAAACGATGACATATCTCCAAAAAAAATTGCATCTAAAAAATTCTAGGAAAATACCCTAAAATTATATGTTATAAATAATAACATTCTTAGTGGAAGTAAATTAGTATCTAAAACCAACAATGTAATGGGTATTTTTACCACTATTACCACCACTAGAATCATTAAATCTATAATATATCATAGAAATGATTGTTTTACTGGAATTTATACACTAAATTACAGGATTGAGGTCATTATTACAACCCCTCATATGAAGAATTCATCAATTTTTATATTGATAGAAACATTAAAATATATTCTCTAATAGATTCCTCTATTTGTGATTTTATAATTCATCAATATTATTAAGATCAAATTCAGTGAAATCTATTATGGAATCTGTCAGATTGTTTTTCCAAAAATAGATTCTAGTGAAGTAATAAAGATACTAATAAAACCCTTAGAGGTGATTTATTTCTATTTAGCTCACCATGAAATTAAAAATCTATTCAGATTATAACATATATATAAGAAGTTATTCTAGAGGATGAAAATTTCCTTAATATTTTAATGATGATCACGTTTTAATTCCCATAATAAAAGTTTTATCTATGGGTATTTTTTATGTCAAAGATGAAGATAATGTGGATGTTTAAATAGATATAGGACAATATGAGGATACATCTCATTTAATTTTTTTTCACATTGATAAGATTATAGATGATATTAACATAATAAATCAAGGATAGTGTCATGATTTTGGATATTATATAAAAATTTATATAGTACCTTTTCATTATAATTTGGTCATTTTTAATGGGAAAGTAATGGATACATCCACCTTCCACCCAAAACATGAATAATTAAAGAGTCTATTTTTGATAAAAATATAATCCTGTATGAAGTTGAACTGTAAAAACATAGAAAACAAAATTTAAAATTACTCATATATAATATACCTCCAATGTATAACAATAATTATGAGGTCATGTTCCTCTAGTAATGAATCATATCAAATTAGAGGAATTATATTTTATATAAAGGATAAAATTAATTCATCTAGTTAGTTTTCAGATGATAAACCCATTGAATCTAATCCCATCATATATAGAATAACCTAAATTCTTCTGATCAGATAAATAACCATCATACAACTGTTGAAGTTATCTTAGGCTAGATCAATCTCATTAACAAATGAAGGTGTAATTGTGGAAACCATTTCTTGTATTAGTAACCAATTTCCCTAAATAATCATCTATGAAGATAGTTACCTGAAATATTCATAAAGTTATTGATCTCATTACTTCTAGTATGGATGCAATTTGATGATTGAAAACGCCTGTAGAACCAAAGAGGAATCTATATCATTTGTTAGTGGATTTGACATCTCCATAATCTATTTATAAAAAAACATATTTATAATTAATCATTTCTAAAAAATATCTATATGAACCAAACATGTATTTTATATCACAATATATCTCTATGATAGGAACACTATAGAAGAAGAAGATTGAAAAACTCAGATGCTTCTCACAAACTTTTGAATTGCTAGTATTTTCACAGTACAAAAAAACATACCAACCGATGATATCAATAATTCATAATAAAAATAGTAGTAATCATACTAATTAATTGATATTATAATAAATATGGTTTTCCTTTACTAAAAAAATGGTACTATGTATGAAAATTAGAGGGTTTAAATTTCATTTCCTGGTGGAAATCAATTGCATATGGAGGTGATATAAAACATTTGTAAGATAATTTTTTTGATATATTCCTATGAAATATTTGAGAGAAGTTGAAAATATCACTTTCCCATGTTGTACTATGATTAGTATAAAGATATTGAAATAATAGTGGAATGACTAGATGATGTCATTTAGTTCTATAATTCCAAATATCAACTAATATTTTTGAAAAGGGGGAAGATAGTTAGTAAATAAATAGGAATATCCATAATGATTAAGAAAAATATTTTTCAATATCAGGACCCAAATTAAATTAATATTCCTGATTCACCACTTCTTCAATATCCATAATAACAATGTTCCATCATTGTAATGAGATTAAAAAAATCCAGATCATTTATAAATCGATGTAATTATTTTATTATGTCAAAAAGTAAAATGTTTTAGGTTCTATTGTCACTAAAATAATTAATCAATTAATTTAAATTATCATTTATTAATAATCCGAATGAACATGGTTTGAAAATTTTTCTAGATTAATATCCCTTCCATTAGAAAATTAGGTACAATATTCAAATGTTTTTTAAATTTACGTACAAGAACTAACTGTTGATTAATATTGAGAATGTGATTTTTGAAAAACATTTAATGTAAGTGACTTGTGTCTCTTATAATCATATATAGTAATAAATAAGGAATTAATATGTAATTAAAATTCATTTATAAGAATAGTATGTTATAATTATCATAAAATTGGTCGAATTGGAGTATATAATTATCATATAATGACTAAATACAGCAGTCATGATCCCAAAACCATTACCATCTCAAAAAAACCATAATCCATTTTCTAGAATTCCAAAAGTCAATTAAATAATTATTGACGAAATATAGAATAATAATTAGTTCCTTAGTGTGAAACAATAAAACAAACCCTTTTACACCTCTTCACATGATCATTAAGAGGTTAGGAACTGTCAAGCCAAATAAAAATTTTATATAACGATAAGTATCAACATGACCAAATAAATTTCATTCAGATGAAAAACCCCTTTACAATTGGTTATGACTCAAATAAATTATCATTTCCCAATTATAATCTTGGAGGTGGTAATACCATCAAGGTATAATGATTTTATAATGGACCACATAATTCTTATGTCTCTTTAGTAAGGCCAAACATACAGTTGAGACTCAAAAGATGATTCTTTAAGGACCTTAATAGAAATATAATTTTTATCATATATACTTTGTGGGTCATTTGAATATTATTATACTAATTTATTGGTTTGATGATTACTAATATGTTTGTCAATACTGAGATGTTGATAATCTAGAAAAATCTAACCCAAGGAAAGAAAAACAACTCATGTTCAATCAACGAGTGGGATTTATCAACACAATTTTTTTTTGTCATGAAGAAAGATTATATGAATCAAATATAGTGTAGTATACATAGAAATTTGTTACTTGAATATTTAATTTAAAAAAATTATATTTCCTCAACCAGTATTTTAATTTTGGATGTTATTTACCTGTACAATAAATTCGGAGAGGCCCTTGTTGAGGATCTATTATGACCATAAGGGTTCGATAATTAAGGATATATGGAAATAATTTACATTGTTAAAATGACCTATTTTTAATGGAATACTATCATTTAATTCATGGAACATGACTAGGAAGTTTTGAAAAAGAATAAAATTATACCATTGTATGTATGTGGAAATATTGATAAAATGAGTATTTTATAATCCCTATCTTTCAATGGTTCTAATATGAAAATCATACTAGTATAAACCCTTAATGTCATAGTATATATCGAAATTAATCTATCCCCATTAAACATGAAAATTCATGAGAATGAAAAAAGTGAATAGAGGACTGTTGAGATGATAATGTTAAGAAAAAATTTCATATACCTCATTTGAAAACAGAATTCATTATAATTGACCAAGATAAAAAACTAAATGTTTTATTATGATGTTCCTAGTATCATATGAACTAAGTATTGTACCCTTTCTATACAAATATCCAAAAATACTCTATTAATGGGATGTATGTTGTTTTTTATGGTGACATATACCCTTTTAAATCATTTAAATTATATAAAATTGATACAAGGTTTTCTAAAATATAGTGAAAACAACTATAATTATAAAACACTATGAATGTTTCTACTCACAATGGTTTGGTTTCTACTTCAGTCAACCCATGGACCACCTTGGGCAAAATTTATTATTTACAATATTATATATTGAGGATGAAATTCTCTATTTTGAAAACCATTAGGTGGTTTTTGATAATGATAAAATTCCTCTAATTACTTTTCTCTCATATAATAGTTAACAAGATGATTCCACTAAAAAGAACAATGAATATTAATAAATTTAAGCTTGTAGCCTATATAGATGATTTTATATCCAATTCACCTCTAATATAATTTAGGATGGTATAATATTTGGTAAAAAATGACAAGGCTATTTTATTGGTTAATAATCATTCTTGTAATAAAAATATTTTTCTTAGGAATTTTTTCATCCATTCACATGGTGTTGGGTGTAATTAATGATAATTGATATTCCCTAAAATTATCAGATAATTCTATAGTTTAGAACCCCCCATATCAACAATTAAATCTCCAATAATGTTCATTGTTTTATTCATGGATGTGGTGAAGATAAAGATAAATACGAATATATCAAGGGATCTCCACTTTTATTTTGAAAATATTCCTGATTACTATTTTGGTTCATTGATATTCCAAATCAGTTTTGAAAGAATATTATTATCCATCATTGATTAGTGCATCCATGATTCCATAATACTTCATTATATGCATATAAAATTACATAAATTTCATCATGATATATTTTAATGAAAGTAAATAGAAATAATTAGGTTGGAACCCCATGTGGAAACTCATCAATTGAGTCTCTAAAATAATAAAGATATCTTCTAGTATTAAAAATAAATAATATATCTATCCCTTGGGGAAAAGTTTTCAGATAAAGTCAATAAAATCATAAAATCCAAGTTCGTCTTAGATGTTCAGTACCCATGGTTTATTTCCAATATTGTCATCATCTATAAAATGTTGATGAAAATCATGGTCATTATTTATTTTAAATATTTTAGCTTTCATAGTTCATAAGATAACTTCCCCATCCTGATCCACAAATTTGTTTCCAATTTAATGACTTGTTTTCAATCCCTATGATTCTTGTATGGGTACGTTATTTATAAACTTGTCTTAATGGATGATAAATTTTTGGATTCAAAAATCTTTAGTAAACCCCATGGGGTATACTATTACAAAATAATTCCCATTGATTTAAAGAATGCTAGTATAACCATCCAATTTTTGCATAACTATATATTCAAATCATTTCTTGGTAAATACTTATAAATCTCTATCTGTGATTTGGTGGAAATCTATAAATAAGTTTCTAATAAACTCATCAATTTGGATAGTTTTTAAAAAATTATTTCTAAAATAAATAAAAATGAACCCATTGAAATATACTTTTATTATGATTGTTGGTAAATTCATCATATTTTTGGAACACCAGTTCTATATACAGGGTTTATTAGGCAAAACCAATGACATACTCAATATATATCCTTGAAACCATAATAGATTTATGGAAACTATGTAGATCATAATTAATGTCATGTTTTTTATTTCCAAACTCACATTTACATGTTTTCACATTAAAATGTGTATAATGAATGGAGACAGCTATCATAGAAATATTATTTTCAAAGTTCTTATAATGATCTTAAAAATACATTCTTCACTAACCACTTTTTATGTTTCTTATAGAACGGAAACCAAATAAACTTTATGATGAAACCCAAAAATGATATGTGGGTTTCATGCATCCTCATAAGAATTATGTTATAATTTAGAATTGTATATTGTATCTCAATTTGAAAAAATTTGGATGTTGATATGTTTTATTCTAACATCGATAACAACAACCTTACCTTGGGTTATATTCTAAAGAAGTAATGACAATATTTAATGGGAAATGAGGTGAATCAAGTCTCCTGTGACAATCCCATACAATATTTCCATATTCATTTAATTATAAATTTGTGACTGGTGTGATATATATTCATTCTAGAGTTATTTGACATCCATTTTATGTCTAAAAATAGAAATCATAACGTAGGATTAAGAATATTTTTTATAAAACACCCAAAACCAATGGAGACGTCATTTGACACAATATTCTCAGATAATTCTATCATCAATATTCTTAAAAAATTAAAAATGATTTTATTTTACTTTGATGATTCATCTAAATATCCTACAAAAATTACAATGAAAACTAGAAGCTCAACAGGGATTGTTTTTAAAATATGTTTACTTCCTCAAAAAAGACAGTTTTATAATATAAATTCCAATTCTTAGAAGGATATACCTACAATGAATTAAGAAAATATGATATCATAATAATCATGGAATTTTTTTCTAAAACTGAATACCTAATTAAAAAACATGGGTTATTTTTTGTACATTATTAATTTAAATTAATAGAGACAATTACAACAATATAGAATAAGGTATTTCATTATAATATTATATATGAGAGTTAATGGTTGAATTAAACTGTGAGATAATTTTGTTATATATTCTTCATTTACATAATATATTATTTCATATAGTAGTCAATATAGTAATATTACTTAAATATAATGATAAATTGGAACAAATCTTCCATACCTCACATTGTAGGGTTTTAACTCCATTCATAAATAATTATATGATAGAAATAAATTAGGTTAATAAAATCCTAGACCAAGGAAATAATTTATCCATATTTATTATCACCATAAATATAAGGATGTATCCCATAATATAATACCCTAAAATATGTATTATTTTATATGATAAATAGAATTTCAAATGCATTAATCATCAGGAAGAATATGTAATCCTTTATGATGACCCAAATTCCCAGAAATTCTTCAATAAATGTGCCTTCATTGGAGGTTGTCCTTAGGTGTTATGATAATGGAGAGACCCCCTATAGTATATAGGAATTTAACACTGCTGAATATAGTGGTCATCCATTAAGGGATATGATTTTACAAAAACTCATTAGACGTAGAAACCTTTAGCCCTTAATGAAGCAATGTGATAGATAATTAATAAAGAAGTTCTATTCATGTAGATTTCATTCGTCAATGTATGACATTATTTAATTCTATCTATTAATATTGGATATTTTTAAATTGAGTAATAGAAGTATTGGATAAATGCCGTACAATTATATAAAGTCATGCAATGTTAATCTTCAGTACCATAGAATTATTCTTGAAATAAGATGAAGTTATACCCGAAAAATAATTCAAAACAAATGTTCTTGTTAATTTAATGAACATTATCTTCATTATAAAATTCAGAGTCCCTTAAATGGTACTGATGGTGAATATAACCTAGTTATTTTTAATCAATATGAAGAAATTTTATTAAGAGTACAATATTCATTCCTTCAACTTATTCCACTACCATGAAACTACAAATGGAAATATATATGACTTTAACAAAACTCAATATAATATCCTTCAAAAATTTATAAATAAAGATAATAAATCTTTATTATAGAATATATTATAATAACTTTCATATTATTAAATGAAACCCCACACTAATATGTTGGAAACCCGATATTCATAAAAATATAGGAGAAAATTGATTTTATCCATTGATTTATAGTTAAAATACCACCATGATACCATTTAATATTGACTATTTTTAAATAATAAATCTTACATAAGTCATTATCAATTTAAGAGAATAAAATAAAATGGTTTCATGAATTGGATAACCTTAACATCCATTAAAATTGAGTCACAGAATCATTTAATAAAAATTCATTCATATAGACATTCATCTAATGTGAATTTCTATTAGAAAATATAGCTCCCACAATATCAAGGAAGAATCAAATTTAAATTGAGCAGATATGGGAAGGATTTTATTTTATACAGAATGTATACTCGAAAATCATACTCTCTAGTTACTATTTATTGAGAGTGTAAAAAGTCAACCAAAAATATATGGTTTCACTAAAATTACATTATATAAAATAATTGTGGGTTCATGAAATTACAAAATATAATGAATAAAACTTATTGGAACACATTTTACTCCGAAAAACATAAAACTAAATTATGAAATTCAAAAAATTTATGACCCTAAATATTATAGATATCGAGTCCTAATTCCATTACTTTAAAGTGTATGTCATGTTGTCTAATTGTATTATAACTACCCAGGTCTTTATTACACACTTAATCATAAATTATTACACAATCATGAACTTATTACATCCCAAAAGATAAAGATCCCCAGGGTTTTGGGAATTTTTAAAATTAAATTACAATATAAAACATAAAATAAAATATCTTTATGGAAAAAGTCATTTACATCACCACAAAATGATTTCATACATAGCATTGTATGGGATATACTAAGGAAATACATGAGAAAAGAGTGAGAAATATGGCCCACTAAGGCAGTAAATAAGCCATAACATGAATAATACATTATAATTTAGGAAAAAGATATATCAATGGAGTATTAGAGAAACATGATCATAAAGGTATGATATAGTATGATCATCATATCATTGAAATGTAGGAACAACTTAAAACACTACATCATTAACATAAAGGAATCAGGTAAACCCATGTAACAACATAATGAAAAAATGTCCACTAAATGAATCAGGTAAACCCATGATCTAATATGAAGTATCGAGATACTAAAAATTACCCAATGCATTGAGCACTATTAGGGTTCACCCATCAAGAACATTTTACTCTCATGCTTAAGTGTTCCACATAGATCATATAACATAGATTCATTCAAAATAATAATTTATTCCATAGTTAAGGAATGTGGAATAAATAAATTAATGTATGTAATAAATATGGCTATATTCATATAGATGAATACCCCGAATTGGGAATGTGCATGGTATTCCCTACACTATGATTTTGGCATGGAAAATCACTTTTAAATTTTGATAGCTTAACGACATCATATGGGGATTCATAGAATGGAATAATGATAGAGAAGAAGTATCTGATCATTTATACATGAAATTATCAGTAAGGGAATCCTAGGTCATAATATCCCAGCATATGTTACAAAATTTCAAATGCATAATAAAAAATAAATACTTGAATGGAAATTAGAAGAGAGAAATATCTTACGGAATTTGGCCATGTTAACGGGTGTACATGGGAGGGAATAATGATGTTGAAAGGGGTATCTAATCATTAAAACACAATGAGGTTAGAATGGGGTAGAATAAAAAACATACCCCTTGATTTTTAATTTAAAATAAAAGGGAGTACCAATATAAGGAAAATTGGATAAAAATGAGAAATGAAGGAATCCCTTAATCAAGTTTGTGACATTAGAAACATTAAGAGGGGCATCATGAAAGATTCGGGTGCCTTGTGGGATTCTAGAGAAGTGAGGACAAATTAGGGACGTGAAACAAGTATTTTTTGTCATGAAAAGTGGGATATTAGGTGGTGTTATATTGGAAATGAGAGGGGAATTATTTAATATTTCACAAACCTAGGTTTTTGAGTCTATATAATTAAATATTCAAAACAAAAAACTTCGCATGGTTTCCACCCTGCGATTTTTCCAAATAGGGGTGAAAAACATTATTTTATAAGTTCATGGGCCAAAGTTATTAAAATATTAGTCTGGCATATATGGAGGTGAGTAACATTACTAATGAAATGAACACAAAATAATAAAATATTCTCTACGAGTTGGTGGTTACACTAAGTTAATATAAAATAAGTCAAATAAATATAAGAACACATAATTTATAATTATAAACATAGATTTGGTCTAATATCCATTTTATAGTATTTATTATATCACTATTGGGTCATTATGATATCATAAAACACACTTCTCATAAAATTATATATAATTCATCATTGGATAATTTTGACATCTTGATTCCAAAATTAAATTTAATTTTATCTGAATAATTTTTGGAATATGTTAATTTTAACTTATAAAATGAAAACTGTCATTTATTAGAAATTTGACGGGTTTTGGAAAATATTGTTTTTAAACTATAATAATAATTAGAGTTGATTTTTTACAAATAATATAATAATTTTTCATAAATAAAAGTATTTTGATAATAATACATTATTAAAATATTTATTATATCCAAAATTCATTAATTCCTTACAATAATTTTTTAAAAATACACTTATTGTTTTATCGTATTAAACTATAACTGTTATCAAACTTATTACCTTATAATTTACCTATAAGAAACTAATATAATCATAATTTATAAGATTTTTTATAATATTAATAATAAAAATAATAATAACTCATATATTTCTCAAAAGTACCATTTTTACCCAAAAACAAAAATTATCAATTTTTTCAATTTTTTAATAAACACTTTTCCAAAAAAATAATTGATGGAAGAATCCTTTTATTTATTGAAAGGGATTACATAATAAGTAACTTATACATTTTTATATAACCTCCTAAAACACTCACATAAGACTTAATGGTAAGGTGTGGGATGTTGACAAACTCTTGGTGTAGCTGAGATACCATCACCTAGATGGTAATCTCTATTAACATGAACTTATCCCATGGGATATTACATTCATGATTAAAGTGTTGTATCTAATATTTGTCATAGTAATGACTGAAGCCTAGTGACAATACCTCAATTCTGAGCATCAAAAAAATGAGAATCATATAGTCTGAGTCTACAGGATGAGGCCATCATCTCTACTGTCTGTGTCAAAAGGATTTGTAAAAACCATATATTTTTATTTGTATAGTGATAAATTTTCAATGACTATATTATAAATGCTAATGAATCTTAATGGTAATTTAAATCCAATATTAATTAAAAAATAGTGCATGTGTTTTCTTTATCCTCAATATATTAAAATAAAGTGAAACATTTTGATAAATGTTCAGGTCATTAAGACCTTCCTTCCATAAAAAGTTTCTACCTCAAAATTACATTATTACATACTAAATTAGATAAAGGTAACTCTGCCTCACCAATTCCTATGGTTCCCATATTGCAACATCAAACATTTTATTTCTACACAACAATTTGATTAGGGGCCTTGTCTTAGTTCATGGAACCATTTCCCTATTATCAAATATCATCGCCAGCTTCTCTTCGTTTGAGAGGTCATTCTCAAATTCTATCATATCTAGATTTCATATATGAGATGTTTTATTTATGTAGTTCCTCAAGAGAGATACATGAAATACATCATGTACTTGAGACACGTTCTTTGGGACTTCTTGTAGATACTCAACTTCTCTAATATGGTTAGGGATATAAGAAGGGCCTATATACCTTGCTCTATGCATTCCCTTCTTCCAAAATAACATCTCTCTCTTTGATGGAGATATATAGAGAAAAACCCTATCCCCAACATCAAACTCTATGTCTCATCTAAAAATTTTATCATAGCTATTTTTTAAACTCTTAGTAGAATTGATGTGTTGTTGGATGGTGTTATCCTTCTCAACAATTTATTCAACCATTTCTAGACCTAGAAGTTTTCACTACCCAACTTTATCCCAGCATGTAATTGTTCTTCACCTCTTCCCATAATGAGAATCATAAGGATCCCTTTGGATTATTGAGTGGTAACTGTTGTTGTAAGAGAACTCAAATAGATGACGATGTTAATCCAATCTACCATTAAAGTCCATTGAGAATGCTTACAACTTGTCCTCAAGTGTTTGGATAGTCTGCTCAGATGAGCCATAAATTTGAGGATGTTAATATGTACTCATGTTCAACTTAGTATTCAGAGTGGGTTGGAGACTATTCAAGAACATAATGGTGAATCTTGCGTCTCGATCAGAAATAATCGATAGTGGTACACCATATACCTTACCAGTTCTCTGATGTATATCCATTCCATCTTATCTAGTTAAAAATAATCTAGAATCACAATGAAATGTTCAGTCATTATAAGATTATCCACCAAAACCGAGATATCATTGTTTCCTTTTGATGTCTTTTGATGTTTGGTGAAAAAATATATGGTGATGTTCCCCCATTTTCATGTTGGTATGGGAATGGTTTCATTATCCCCTTATACTTCTTCCTCTCAGCCATCATCTGATTATATACCAGTCACATTGATGTATATTTAGTGATCTCATTCCTCATGTTATCCCACCTATAATTCTCTCTTATATCACAATACATCATTGTGTTTATTTGGTCAATGGAGAAATTCTAAATATGTGAATCATCCAATAGTTATTTCTTTAAATATAGAATTGATAGAATACATATTCTTGACCAAAATCATATAATTATTTCCTTATTCACATTTAGCTCTTATGGTTTCCCTTTTATTATAGCTTCCATTTTCTTCTAAATTCCAACATCATATTTTTTTGCATCCTCTAACGTCACTAGAAGATATGGTTGAGCAATAGTCTATAAAAGGATTGATGATGTTCTATTCTATAGGATTCCCATGTACATCTTTATAAATTCTAATAAGAATGGATCCTCATCCATTCTCATCAATGAAAGAATCATGTGTCATTTCAACCTAGATTATCTTCCACCTTGTTCTATTTCACATGGTTGTAATGGATTGAGCAATCATAATCCTTGATTGCCTCTAACCATCATCATTGTCACATGTTCATATATTTCTTTGTTAATGTATATTTGAAAATTTTTTTTTTTATATATTTCACACATTTCCCCAAATTTATAATTCCTCAATATTCTTGATGCATAGATCATAGCTTCCAAATCCATATCATGTTTGGGATAGTTTTGATGATAAAGTGTCTACTCCCTTGAGGCAGAGGTTATTACTTTTCCATTCTACATCAAAACACATCCCATTTCTTTCTTTGAAGCTTCATTTAGGATTACAAAAATCTCCCACATGTGGGTAGAATGATCATAGGTTCAGCGATAAGCCTCTTGTTCAACTCTATAAATCATTATTCACATTCATTACTCGAAGAAAACATGACTACCTTAAGAGTTATCTCTATAAGAGTGTTTTAAAATAGTGAGAAATTTCTATCAAATTTGTAATAAATCTATATAAACCTAGAAAACTATGATTATGTGTCATAGATGATGGAATCTTCCATCGCTCAATTTCTTTTTTGGAATCATCCATAGATATTCCATTTCTTGTGATGATATTCCCCAAGAATGATAATTTCTTCAACATGAACTCACACTTTCTTTACTTTACATAGATATTTCCCTTCCTCAAGATCTCTAATCCAATGCTTATATTCTCATCATTCCCATTCTTGGTTTTGGTGTATTTTATAATATAATATATAAATACTACCATGAATTGGTCTAGGTAATCTCTAAAGACTCTATTATTCAAGTCCATCTTTATTTCTAGAGAAGTAGTGAGTTTGAAAGGAATTACGATGAATTCATAGTGCATGTACCTGGTACAAAATGTAGTCTCTGGGATATCCTCCTTCTTCACCTTTAGTTGGTATTATCCGGACCACAAATCCACCTTGGGGAAGTATGTTTCTCCACATATCTGATTGAATAAATCATCATTTTTAGAAAATGGATACTTGTTCTTTATCATGAATTTTTTCATCTCAAGATAATCAATGAAAAGGCACATTGACCCATCCATCTTCATTTTAAATATGACTGATTCACCCCATGTTGAAGAACATGGGTGTATAAACCATTTATCCAAATTCTTCTATAGATGTTTCTTTAGTTCATAAATATATGAAAATACATTCTATAAAGTGTTTTGGATATTTGAAACATCCTAGGTATAAGATCAATAGAGAGTTCAACATCTCTATTTGGAGGAAGATTTGACAATTCGTTGGGAAACACATTAGTGAATTCACTCACAATAGGCGTGTCTTCAAGGATGGTTCCTTCCATAGAATACATCATCTGACAATGATACTCATGGTCAAAGCGAAGTAATATCTGTTCATGAGATGATGTTTCTAAATAAGATACATCCTCCTCCTTTCACTTGTATAGAATCTGGGGGTGAATTCACTATATGGAGTGTGATTTCCATCTAACGACAATTTCTGTTGGCTCTATATAGGGAAATCCAATTAATTCCACGAATTTCATCAAATTCCATAATGGGAAATATGATGATGTTATATAAGATGTTCATTCCATGCATTCTGAAAGGGGAGTAGTTATATTCCTCGGATGTAATAATCACACCATTTTTCATTCTCACTAGAATTTATAATTCCATGATTTTTTGTGGTGTTTGGATTTTTATACTAATCTTTTTTAATATAAAATAATGAATTGTAAATGAATAAAAAATTAAATTGGCTACTATTTATTTAATTACTAGCATAAATCTCATTACTTCACTTTCGGGATTCATTTCAGAGGTATTAATAAAAAAATCTCACCTTTTCTAGCTAGGAGGTGGTTCGTTGCCTTAGAGAACCCTTGGCTTATGGAACTAGTTCTTAAATTACTTCGATTATTTGCAGTTGTTGAAATGAACAATGCCTCGCAGATCAAATGAAGCATTCCATTCCATTGTTTCAGTAGCAAGGTTTTCTTACTGGGAATCACTGGCTAGGTTTCATTCCTTATCAGAACTAAATCATTTGCTCATCCCCTTCTGTCAACATCTAGGGTGCTTCTTTCAGCACCTTTGGAAAGTGGGATACTGGAATTTTTTTGTACATTTGGATTTATCCATTAGACCTCCAGAATTATATTTCTAATTAAACTTCTTACCCTCATAATACCCACCAAATTTATCAATCTATATATCGAATTTGAGGTATCCTCGAACAATCTCCTCATATTTTACAATTTCACATATCACCAGGGATTTCTATAGCATAGGGTCTAGCCCCCAAAATAAGTTCCCAACCATGAATTATTGTGTAAATACAAAACCAAAGGTGTATCATTCTTGTCTGGTGATGCTTTCCATGTACACCGCAATAGATTCAACATCCTTTACTTGAGTGTAAGGAAATAACATTCCATATTAAGATGGAGGGTGTGGGGAAATGTTTTGTTGAAAAATATTTATCTGAAATCCTTCGAACCCATCATCTTGATATCTTCCTCAGGATTATTATTTTTTATAAATGTCTACCCTTGATCAGATTCTCCCTCAATATGGTATGTAGCTATAAGAACTTTCTATTGTTCAGAACATTGAATAATAGAAAATATATTCTCAATAGAGTTGACCTATTGTTTAGAGATTGAGGGATCAAATGATCTATTAAATGTATAAGGCCTAAAACTAATGAGTATCTTGATTGTGACTTGGTCTTTCTTGGGGGGTGGATGTACATTCATATTGAACCATGTATTCAAAATTAGATTTAACATAGTGTATTGTGACAGTGTTTGTGATTCCCGCTCACATTAGACTGGGAATCTCATTCGAATAGTCATAACAATGATCTTCATATCAGTTGTTAGCATTATTCCCCATATTACCCACCAATGGATAGAAAAAATAGGGGTAATTATTTTTAACTCTTAAACAATTAAAGGGTAATCCAGTGTCAAAAAAAGAATAACATATAGCTTATATTTATTTATTTAACATATGAATTTATATTCTTCAATATATGTTTTCAAGGATCTGTTTTCTAACATATATTCTTATGGGATATTTTTTCCTTTACCCCATAATTATGGCCCATTAATACCATAACGAATTACCAAATCATATTACCTTATACTCTCAAACCAAGACTGAATTTAGGCCCCTTATTGTGCACCAATTCCTGTTCGAGTCTAGCTCAAAGCGGTGTTTTCAAGTTTTGCCCATATATACATCTACCCTATAACCACCTCTACATGTTTGTATCTAGATAGGGATATTTTTGAATGATGAAAAACTTAATATATAATCACAAAAAATTTTGTAGGTTTTACATATACCTAGTTTTATCCCTAAGGCTTTAACTAGGGTTTTGAAATCCTAATCCCAAAAATAAATAAACCTCCTTTTGATACCAACTATACAAACCCTTGTCATTATTACACAATTAAATATGATTTATTAAATAAAGAATAACTTAATACATCCCAGAAGATTGATTAATCCAATGTATTTTGTTATTAAAATAATTACATGAAAAAAATAACCATAAAATACCAAAAAATTATTGGAAACATCTTTTACATGACCACAACATCCTTTGTACATAGAATTTAATGGGTTAACATGAGGACAAACAAAAGAAAGGGTTGAGCTATAAATCCTAGTAAGTGAGAAAATAAGACATAACATGAATATTACAATACATGTTAGGTAATAGAAATATCAATGGAGAATAAGAGAAACATAAAAAAAGGCATGATTATGCATGATTATCATATCCTGGAAACGTGGGAAAAACATAAAACACAGCATCATTAACATAAAAGAATCATGTAAACCCCTGTCCCAATACGATGGAAAAAAGAATTATAAAGGAATGAGTTGAAACACTATTCCAACTTGATGTATTATGATACTAAACATTTCATAATGCATTGGAGCACTATCGGCGAACACCCTTCAAGAACATTCTAATCACATGCTTATTTATGTTGCATAGATCATATAACATGGATTCATACAAAATCATCATTTATTCTAAAATAACAGACTGTAGAATAATTATATTAAATTATATAATCAATAATTATATGTCTACAAATACGCAGACACTTGATAGAGAAATGATCTTGGTATTTACTATAAAATGATTTTGGTATGGAATATCACAATGCAATTTTAACATCATAAAGGCATCTCATGGGGATTAATAAAATGGATTGATGAGAGAGAAAGGGGTATATCATAAAATACACATGGAATGGTAAGTAAGGGTATCATGTTTTATAATATCAGAAATTATGAAATTTAATTTGAGTTGTATAATATAAAAGAAATTCTTGTATGAAAATGATGAGACAGAAATCCCTTACGGAATATCAGCATGGTAATAGGTGTAAATGAGACGAATTAATGAGAGTGAAAGTGGTCTATAATAATTAAAAAATAATAATGGATAATTGGGGGAGTTTATAAATAAATATAAATCATTTTTAATTGAAAAAAGTGTGTAAGAATATAAGAAAATTTTGATAAAAATGAGAACAGAAAAAAAACCTTACTTGATTTTGTGACTTCATCAGCTCGAAGAGGGAATTATTGAGATCTTGGGGTGACTTATGGGAATTATAAAGAGGTAAGGAAATATTTGGTACATGATCTAGTTATTTTTGAGTGGATAATGGTTGGATTAGGGGTTGGTTTATATAGGAAATGAGAGGGGAATTGTTTAATATGTCAAAAACTTATTTTTTGGAATATATATAATTATATATTCAAAAACACCAACCATTAAAGTGTTTTTTACATGTTATTTTGAAAATGTGGAGCAGAATTTATTATTTTATAAGTCTATTAGCTGATTATATTATTTTTTTTCTTTTTTATGTGAAGTTGAGTCACATTATTAAATAAATGAACCTAAAATCATAAAATATGTTATACATTTTGGAGGATTCACATATTCATTATAAAATAAGTCAAATAAATATCAAATTAAATTATTTTAACATTGAAAAATTTATTTAGACTAACATCTTTTTTATAATATTTATTACATCACTATTCAGTCATTATTATGCCATAAAACTCACTATATATTTATATTTATTTATTTCTTCCAAAAAAATTATACTATTTAAGAAAAATATGTAAAATTAACTATTAGATAATTTTTACATTCCGATTCCAAAAATAATATTCATTTTATCTAAATAATTTGATAAATATGTAAATTTTCACTTTTAAAATGATAATAGACATTTATTGACATTTTGATGGGTTTAGAAAATAAAATGTTTTTAAACCTTAATAAAAATTACAATTGACATCAAAAAACTATATACTAATTTATTTATAATAAAAGTAATTTTATAATAATACTTTGTTAAAATATTAATTATTTAAATAAAAAATTACATCCTCAACATAACTTCTTTAAATATACACCTTCAAATTTATCGAATAATTATATAACTCTTATCAAACTAATTACATAATAATTTACAGATAAAGAAATGATATAGTCATCATTTATAAGATTTTTTTAATATTATTAATAAAAACAAAGAAGTTCAAATATTTCTCCATATTAATATTTTTACCAAAAAAATTAATTTAACAAATTCATCATTTTTACGAATGATTACTCCAATAAAGGAATTGATGAAAAAAGAACATTATTTATCAAAAGGGATTAAATAGTAACTAATTACTAGTTACATAAACCCTTATAACACCCTAATAAGACCTAAGGGTATGGTGTGCGATGGTGACAGACTCTAGGGGTGTCTTGTATAACATCACCAAGGTGGTAATCTCTCTTTACATGAACATCTACCATATTCTATTCTATTCAAGATTAACTTGTTGAAGCTCCGCTTGAGATTGGCCAAGAAAAAAAATTCTAGTGACACTACCTCTGTACGAGCTCTCACAAATGAGCTTCGTACAAACCGAGTCTAATGGATGAGTCTATCATTTTTTTCTATGTGAAATTGATTGGTTAAAAAACTTATATTTATATCAGTTGTTTTATAACTGATCAACGTCTATGTTATCAATTGTAATGATACATAATGTTTATTAAAACCAATAATAAAAATAAAAAGAGTTCATTTTTTTATATATCGATAAGACATTAAAATAAAAGGAATTTTATAGATAAATGTATGGGTTGTTACTTGTTTGTCTTTTAAGCTACATAAACTGGTCTGTTCTATAATACACGACCATCATATATAATATTACAATCCATGTGTTATTCCTACCACATATTTATACCTCATCATAATTAAACTTTATGTCATATATAAAATTCTGAGAACTATGTGTGGAATGATTCTTATCCACATAGGAAATTAGGTGATGAATGAAACTATAATTTTAGGTCTAACAATAAATCCCGACAACATTAATCACAGATGTTATGATCTTAATCATTCACATTATGTCAACTAGATCAAACTAGTACTTATATGAATCAACCTAATTCTCCATTATGTGGGTTATGAATTTTCATAGAGACCTTTAAAAACAATATGTGTCTTGATTAATGTTATATCATTATATATAATATAACCTATATTTTTCATTCTAGGTCTACCAAAACATATTATTACAGAAAATCCATAGTTGTTTTCCCTTTTATAATTTGCAATTTGTTACTTATACCATTTATATAATGAGAAACTATATGGTGAAGAATAAATATTTAATCATGGGTACATATATAAGGCTTAGATATTTTCCTGATCATATACTAAATTTAAAATTCAGCTATTGATAATTTTCTATACATTGATTTTTATTATTACTGGATATGTTATAACACATATAGAAATCAACCTATGTCCATTCATGATCTCAATCATTTCTAGTCCCTTGTCAGTATAGTGTATGAGTCCATTAAAATTCACATCATGTCTATCAAAGGGCCTGATTTTGGATTAAACTATTTTATGGTTCCTTGGTGATGATTCATCAATTACATTAGTTTTCATTCCTTCTATCATTGATAAATCCATTCATATCATCCATTTCCCTTAAAATTGAGTTATATTAATGAAAATACCTTCCACAATGTACATGTGACTTGATTCATATTATATTAGTATATGTAGTAATTTAAAAATAATATCTCTTGGGAATATCTATAATCACATTTCTACTCAAATTCCCTCAAACAATCATAATATTATACCCTCTCAATTTTCACCATATATTCCATAATTACCTTTATTATATTTTAATATATTATTATATCATTTATTTAAACAAAGTTTGGATTGATTCTAATAGATAAATGATACAACATTATTCCAAAATTATCTTTATCAGACCTAGCATCAAATCTCCATCCACTTACACTCCCAAATATTATTCCATAAAATCCCAAACTTTTGTTAGTTATGAACTTTGATATTCTAATAACCTTCTAAAAACCATATTCCCATATTCCAAACATCTTACATTTGGATATATTAATAACCAAAAATAATACATAGATATATATTAACTGTATTTTATTTTAAAATGGACCCATCTATTGGGTGGCCACATATAAATCTCATATCATGACAATTAATAATCAACCAAAGGTATGATTTCATCTTGATTAGAAAATGATTCCAAAAAATGTATCCTCAAATGTATTTTGTTAGAAATACTTACTCAAATATGATCAATGGTAATCTGAATAAACCCTATATAATTTCGAAATAATATAAATTAAATAATTGAATTTTTTATTTATGATATTCTATATCCTTATTCAATGATGTTGGAAAAATGTAAACATAAAACACTTCATATTTTTTTAAATCCCATATAGAAGTTCAAGAATTATGGCTCTAAATTGTATGAAGATATTCTAAAGGTAAATTTTACTAAGTTGGGACCTCACACAATTCACGTAGTAGTCCACCAATACCAGTATATCGTAGAACAATTTATTTCTGGTCAATTTTTAATCTAGGAATGATATAATACCTCATCCATCATTTTTGACAACGATGTAGGAACATAAATCCATAAAACATTAATAAAAATATGTAACACTTTATTCAACAATTGTTTTTTTAATTATGTAATACCTTAAACCCCCAAACATTTTGTCAAAACAGTATAACATCAAATAGTAGTTACTGTCAATAAAATAATTATTTCCATTTATAATAACTTTTTCGGTCAAACATGTATTAAATTAAAATTATTATCGAAATAAACATAATAATATCCAGTATGAATTCCCAAAATGAACATCCTTAGAATAAAAATATAATCCTTGTTCACTAGGCCTTAAATTATAACAGTTTGAGAATCATACATAATTTGAGAAAAAAGAAATGAAAAAATTATTTTTAGGATGAAATGCCATAATGGGCGGCCTAAGGAAAGGATAAGTTCTCACTATATAAGCATTTACCCTTTCATTACTTAATAAAATAATGAACTAAAATGAAAATAAATAAAGGATGAATTGACTATTTTATAATCCTTGAAAATGTTGATCCATTATGGATGGGTCTTATAACTATGAAAATGGTAGAGAATATTTATGTTCCACACATATATTTGTTTAGATAATCTATAAAAAATAAATTAACAGTTAATTTGATAATTCTTGGTTCCTCGTGAAAATTAGTTTTATAACAAAAATACCTTTCATAATTTTAATTATATTGAGTTATTCATTATCTCATATATGAGGGAAAAATGTGGAATAAGGTGATAGTAAGTACACAATGTATCTATTTGTCCTATATAAGTATATGAGTATGAGTTTAGGTGGAAAAAAATCTTTATATTCATTTGAATTATACGCTTACCCCAAATTTTGGAGATGGGATATTTAATGTGTATCTATCACACTAATATTTTTATAATTTCTTATTCCTTGATGTTAATTTTTGGATATCTAAATTTCATCATCGTGTCATGTTTTTTTTAAGATTTGATTTATCAAATTCAATTTTTTGTTAATTTTTAGATAGATTTATTTATTATCATTGATTAATTTTTGAGAATTCATAGACCATAAAATATATGGATTTAATGCAAAAAAAAAATTAAATAAAATTGATAATATATTCAAATAGATTATTATTTTTATTTATTCTGAAAATATAATTGGAATGAATTGAATTTATAGATTCACATTTACTACATAAAAAATATGAAAATAATATAAATATCATAACATGGTGATTTCAATGGACTCCTAAACCGTGAACATTTATTCACACAATTAATTAATAGCTTGTCAGAGTTACACCAACCACATGTCCTATACACCTTCTTCAAAATATAGTTCCTCCAATATTGAAATAAAATATATACATATTATATTGAAATGGACCATTTGTTTTTTATTTCCAATACATATTTTATTAACAGTTTTAAATTCTTAAAGAAGTCATTATATAAAAACCCATAAATTTGTAAATGCAATTTCTCTTATGAACTTGAATTTGTGTCATATTCTATTATGTTTTATTAGATAATTTCCATGAACCACATCATATAATATAATATAATTTACGATTTATATTTAAATTACATTTATCTTGTAAATATTCTCAATAATTATCAAAAATTATAATGAAAAAAATTGAAAATAAGATAACCATTATTTTAAATTTTTGATATGCTTTATCCCTGATAATGATTTCACTCACAAAAACAATATATAAACTAGAAATAATAGTTCTAATGAAATATACATTTTGAAAATGATAATAAATATAAAATTGAATGAAAATAAAAATAAACTAAGAATAAATCAAATATGAGGTATTGCTAGATGGTGGGGAACCCATATGACTGTTACAAATCTGATCATTGGAATAATAATCTGACTATTGGAATGATAATATTACCATTTATAGTTGTTACCAAACCTTTAGAATAGCATCCTCACCAATTTATTTGTATAAAATATATTTACTTATCTTATGATATGAAAATATATTGAATTTATATGATGATAAAATTTAGTAATTTTTTTTAAAAAAAGATAATATATCTTTTGGGATTTTTCATAAAAACATATGGTTTATATTATTAATTTTTAATATAAAAATTTAGAATATTATTTTTTTTTATAAAATGAATGTATAAAAAATTTCTTGCATTATAATGATAATATAAATTTATGATAACATTAGAAAAATATTAAAGCGTAATGAAATTGATCATAATATTAAGAAATGATATTTTTGAAATAAATATGGGGTTTATTTAAATTTTTTATTTTTCATATAAAAAAAATTATTTTCCTCAATTTTTTTTTTTGTTTTTGAAAAAAAAAAATTTGGTTATGGTAAATTTTATATATTTCCCTAAAATAGAAGAATTTTTTGTCAATAGTGGAATGCATAAAAATATGGTATTTAACATTATAAGTAAAATTATATGAATAAATGAGTAATAACTAATTAAATTATCCCTTATATTCAGACTAACTTTAATATAATAAAATACATAGTAATGAAAATCATCCTTAGTGAATGTCCTGATCGAAAATAATAAAATAATGAATAATATATATTAAAACATCCTCCCCAACCAATATATAAACAGTACCCATCACTACCCATTACTATCATGCCTTATATTACTTGTATATTAACTAAACTTTTCCAAATTCTCTTCTATACACATATCCCTATATCCTCAACTTGGTGGTCTCACAAAAAGGAAAAATGATGTTTCCTTAAGGTGTATTTTATGAGAATGTATTCATAAAAAATATATTTATTAATGTTTTTTTCAACATGGTCCTTATATCCCCTATGAAACATTAAATAATGAATCTAATTTAATATATATACCACAATGGTTCGTTTTTAATGGAATTTTAAGTATCAATCCTTTTCTCATTCCATTCTGAAATAAAAAGGTTGTTCTCATTTTTAGTTCACCGCCTCTAGAAACAACATTCCTTATTTTTCATAAATTATTTCATGGATAGTTTTAATACATTTTTATAGAAAAAAATTAATGAAATTAGTATATTATATATATATATATATTATATAATGGAATTGATAAATTTCCGTATTGTGAAATAAAACCAATTTAGTTTTCCATCACTGATAAATGACCTTAGTGATATATATATATATATAATGATAATAATTATACTCTATACAAAATATGAATTTTAATAATATTTTTCATTTAGAGGCATTTTAATCTCTATGTTTGACATGAAAAATAGGAAATCACGTCTATTTTTTTATAGAAGAAAACCATGTGAACTCTCACAATTACGTAACACTAATTTGGTATGGGACGCTTTCCATGAATGAACATGGGTTATTGAATATAGGCTTCATATATCAAATAAATGACTCTAAACTAACTTAAAACCTTAATGATAAATCGAATATATCTTAATTTATCTTTAAATCATATATTTAATAAATCTAAATTGATAATTAATGGTGTTATGTGATAGTGAATATAGAATCTGATCCCAAGATAAGGATACTCTTTGAACCACATTGATTTTATTAAGTTATGGATATTTTATCTCTTACATACGTTTACTCTATATTTAAGATTATATAATAATTCTATGTTCAGTATATATGTGTCTTAAAAATGTCAATATCTTACCTCTCATTCGTTGTTGGGGTTATACAGGCCTTTTGTTCGTTTCTTAATACCTTCATTAAAATTATACCTGATTAAATTGAAATTTTCTATCCATTTATTATTTAATGTAACTATAATATAGAAAATTTATCGCTTACTGATTTCATAAAATAAGAAATATTTTCGGGTAATCATTTTTTTCTACCTATGATTTTAATGAATATTATGTAGTCTCTCATTCATTATAATTATATTATTAATTTTTAAAACATTATTTTAAAGGTTCATTTATATAAACAATTCTTTTCTATTACTTATGAATTTTTAAAATAATATACATATTTTATATGCCTAATTATTTATTCAAATATAGAATTTTATCGTTGAATTATTTAAGAAATATCATTTGATTCTGATTTGAGTTAAGATTACATAAACAATTACTTTTTGGGGGTATTTCTTATTAATTTTGTATTATGTTTGATTCCATTATAAAAAACACATTTTCAGGTACATGTTATGAAAGGTGTTACTAGATAATTTTACATTTCATTTTAATTGTTTCTATACAATATTACAATATTAATGGGATTATGAATTAAAACTAATACACTATTGGACACTGTGTTCCATGTTATTTTTTCATGCTATTTAGCGTAAAAATATGATTATAATTTCAAGTATTATGATGTTTCAACATTCCAACAATTTCATAATCATATGATGTAATTTTTTTTTTCAGGCATCCATTTGTTTATGCATGAGTATTCATTTTATGATATCATGTTATACAATTTTAATCATATGTTATTCTTCATTGTCATTCTTATTCCTTTATTGGGGTTAATATCCCAAATATATTTTTATGTATTCCCTATATTATCCTATATTGTTTTTAAGCATAATGGAGTTATGTGAACATTTAATATTTTAAAATATTTTCTTTATTATAGATTAATTTCGATGTTTTATGAATGTAATATCAAAATTATAATAAGACATTGGAACCCTGATTTGTTTTTTATTAGAATATTATGTTAAAATTTTTGTCATAATTTGTGTAAGAGTCTTGGATCATAATATATAAATCCATGGAACATTCATTTGTGACTCAATATTTCTACCTGATACTTTCACATCCTATTTAGATGTTGGGAAATAGATCCAGCCAAATATTTGACTCTAAAATAATAATTTTTTTATCTTTATTACACTACTTCTACTATATGATCACCTCCATAGAAAAGTTTATGGATCGATATTCAACCCCATATTATCCTATGCTTTTTGTCAAGTACTGGATACAATGTTTTTTTCAATGATCTTTCACTAATGTTTTGTAAATCATTTTCCAAATAACATTCCTCATATGATATCATTATTTTACCAAATAATAAATATATTAACGTGAATATATAGAGTATGTATGAGAATAAGAAATATTTTACTACTAATTCAATAATAGGGATCACAAGGCTATATCCATCCATGAACATTGGGTAAAAAGTGATATAATCCCCATACACTCTAGTAGTGTATGTGTAGAGATAAAATCTTTCAAGACACATACTACTTTTTTATGGACATTTATATAATTAATGGGGATAGTAATTTCATCACATTATAGGTGTTTGTGTTTAAAAAAGGAACTAAAAATTATCACATATTTTTGGTGATGAGTTATATTATTTAATGGATAACATCTCTTAAGGAAGTACAATATCATCACCCTCCATAAAAATATTAATGTATTCAGTTTGGTGTGGGTTTTCTCATTGATCACCATCTCATCACCATCTTGATATTTGAACCTCTTCATCCCATGTTATGGCATACTCAACTTGTGTATAATTAGCATATCCCATCAAGTAAACCTCATTTATATGAGTAGTAATGATATAATATAGATGAGAACCCGACATAGGAATATTATGTCCCATTATTGTGGGGTTAAATTGTTTTTATCTCACTGTCAATTGGAATGAGGTATACTTCACATTATGAGGTGTAATGGTTCTAAAGTCTCACTGATAAAATAATCCAATGATGTATTCTGATAACATAGTTGTATATTAATTATTTCCTTGTTATCTTGAAATACAGAAAAACTAAAATAAAATAATTATACAGACACACATATATAGTGTTTTATATAAAAATATTGTTATTAGGTATAATATTTCCATAATCGATGAATAACCTTAACCATTGACCACCCACTACAATTTTCATTATGAAACTGGGTTGTAGGTTTTCTCAGAAAAAAAAATGTTGACTGTGAAAGTCATGGTAATTTTGTGGGAAATAATAATGTCTTCCATATATATATATAATGTTAGCATACCTTTATCATGACATATATGAAAACCATTAATGTGGATAGTGGTTGTAGGTTACAAGACACGCCATCTTTTTTTAAGGTATAATAATTTTTATAATATAAAATTATATAATCAAACACATTTATATATATTTATATATGTATATATGTGTATTTAAATAATTATATATATAGTTCATTACAACAATGACAAAAATTGTTAATTTAAATTTACAATACAAATTTGGATAAAATCTCATCAATTTATATTATTATTTTAATGGATATACTCATTGTCATGAAATATAGATGTAGATCCGAATGGGAAATGGTTTACACAAAATGGTTTTTTATTATGTCCATGTTTATTGAACATGGATGTAGCATGTACCCTACTCTAATAGAATTTGGGATAAAATTCTCTAAATACCAGTCCATTAGCTAGTAATATTTCACAACGCCCAAGTACCATCATTTTTACCTATGGAAGTAGGAAAATATCACTATATTGAAATATTGTTTAGATATAAAAATAAAGAAAAAATACATCCATCTATTTAATTATTTAATCCATTGAACTTGGTCAGAGATGAACCAATATATAGTATTGACAGAATATCAACCAAACTATTTATAAATTCAAATAATTTTTATCCAGGTTAAGTGAAAGAAAATAGTTAACGTAATATTGAAACATTGTAATTTCTTTTGATGGAAATATTAGAACAATATCATGTTTTACTAATAGTAAATGTTGGATCAACCACTTGTAATTTCACATCAACATTGGACCTAAACCTCCATTCCATATAATGAAATAACAAATCCCAGTGTTATCCATGATTATCAAGACAATATTTATAAGGATATCACATTTAAAAGAATGATTTTTTAATAAAAGGGGTGTTATATTAGAATTTGAATATAGGAAAATGGATGAGATTAAAAAACATGTTTTATATGTTTTAAATGTTTGATAAATGTGTTATTTTTTCATCTTATGAGTAAATATATTATATGGTCTTAGTTATGGATAAATTGGTCCTCAAACTATGAGATTATAGAGTTTATATCATGACTATACCTCCATCATCATCTTATTGAACCCATAATTCTATTCTAACAACATCTTCACTTACCTTTCCACTCTACCTACCATGATATAATAGTTAGTATTAAAAAAAATACTTGGTTGGCATCATCTACCACTATCCCTAATAAGAATAATAAATTTACATATTAAATATGATTAAATATTTAATATAACATTACTACGGGATCATTAATTTTCAATTTCTTGGATGAAGGGATGATTAAATTATCCATCGAATTATTGATTGGTCACCCCTTCAAGGGTTCATTATCTAATAAGGACTTTCTTCATGCAATTGATGTTTGTCAAATCATCCTTTAAGTGTACTATTATATATAGATACCTTAAATTATTAACATATTCATTAGGGTATGATTCAAATTCCAAATCCTTGGGTGAATTCTCATTGATGAACTGTGGAATGTAGAAGCTACCTTCTTAGGATTCGTATAGACCATTAATACATTCAGATAGTGCCCTCTCAATAAATACATTTTTCCTTATATAATTATTTTTTAAAGAATATTTATAAATTTCTTCTATACTACAGAAATATGAATTAATATCCTTCATTTTTATTTTCCCACCTAGACTTTCATCCACATCCAGCATAGAAAAGTATTCTAACTGGCTAGACTAAATCCTTTATTACTTATGAATTGATAGATCTTTGATTATGAGCTAATAAAAACCATGTGGTTGAGTTTGATATATATTATTATAAATTTCAATGGACATATTCATTTTATGAAACATACTAGTTGTTTTTAACCATAAATTTTGGTATAAAGATGGATTGAGCTTCAAGAAATTTGTTCTGAAAATCATAAAATTTTATAAAGGCTTACATTAATGAGTAAACCCATGATTCATGATGATGAATAAATAATGTGATTGAATATTGATATCATTATTAGTGGACTCTAGAAAAACCATCACCAATAATTTTTAACCTTAAATTTGATTTTGTTTCATTATTATATCATGGGGTAGTGGAACCACATGATATTATATATACCAGAGTATGAGTGTAATCCTATATGGTGTATAGATTCATATAATATTTCTTAATCATTCTATCCTAACAATATTTAATCTCATGATAAAATATTGTATGGTCACATGTCAAGTCTCATTTTGCTTTTTATTTTCATTATTTGGTTTGGTTTATAATAATTTATTATGGATCCTATTTGATGTTTCTCGTGTTTTCGGTATAAATTTTGAGTATTTTGATATTTATCCTTGGTTTATTGTTTATAACCATGGTAATGGGGAAAACCTGAAAATCCCTATGTGTATGTAACTTTTAATATAATTTTACAGTTGACTAATCTGTGTTTCTTAGTATCACAATGTTTAGGTCAAACAGTGTTAATCCTATGTGTAATCGGGTTGGTGTTGGGGTGTCCTTGGATAAAGGTTCATGTCTTCAATATAGTTAGTCCAAAATATATGGAAAGGGTGTGGATGTTTTTTCAATATTTGATAAAACCAAACTACACAGTTGGCAAAAAAAAATTCACAAACCATTCAGCCAAACTGTTCAATTTTCCAGTTTATCTAGTAAGGGATTCAATGTTGGTGCATCATTTCCCAAACTTTGTGGCCAAAAATAGCCAATGGCCTGGTGAATTAAAATGTTCTTTTTCCCTTTTCTCCGTATTAATTTTAACGAAAAAACCCATATTCTTCCACTACTTATCACGTTCATCCCTTGTATTCTCATTCTCTATTCATCATTCCTCCCATCTTCTTCCCAACCAATTTTATGTGAATTTTATCATGTTTTCTGGTGAATTATTCAAGGTAATCCGTTATTCATTCATCCTATGTCATCACCTCCTATTTTACTGTTGGTTACTCTTTGACTTAATTTCCTTTATTACCATATTCTTGTTTTATAGGTTATAAATAAGTGGTCATTAATTCTTATGGTTCTCCTTGGGTGATGTTTCATTCTTGGACCCATGGGGTGTTGATTCGGGTTGTCAGTGTCAATGAATATGTTGATTGATGTATGATTTCCTTTCCATATTACCCTATAATTTGACGAACATTGGTTTCATGATGATCTTACCATTTTTTGATATTAATGGTAGATATTTCATATTTATGATAGTTATTTGAAATTAATTGAAGTGGGTTTACCATTGAAATTGGAGTGTGTGGAATTGTTTTATGTCGCCTCTCACTCCAAGTGTTCAATATAACACTAGGTTTGATTTTATAAGTGGTATTTATTTTTTAAATGGTGTTTTAGTTTTTCATATGTGTTTAAAATGATTCACTAAATTACCATGGTGTTTTTTTCCTTTCTATAAATGATTTTTACTCAAATGTTACATAAGTTATTTTTTGGAATCTTTATAAACTAATCTTATTTTGAAAAATCTCCTTGGATGAGTATCATTTTCTAATGATTTATAAATTAAATGGGTGTTAATTGTAATGACACTACGATCATTAATTTTTGGGTCATTGTATAATGGATTATCATTTAGGGTGATTTTTTTGTATTTCTTGATTATTTTTATTAAGTTCTTTATTTATTTATATTTTGGGTTTTTTATAGAATTTCATAGATTTCCCACTCTTTAAAAATGACATGGGAACCTATCATAGATAGAGAAATATATGAGAATGTTTCTACAATAGTTTTGAATTATACTCCCACCAGTGCATCTTAGTATGAATTTTCTCTTATTTGGAATTATGATCATTGGTTTGGCTAGGTAGGATACAACCAAGTGTGATGAATATTTTATTTAATCAGTAACTTTTAAATGATGGATCGTGTTTTTTATATTCTTGATTATGCCCAAATTCTCATGTTATTACCTTATTCTCCATCACCAGTTTACCGGTGGAAGAAAATATTATTTCATTAAAAGTATAATTTCATTGGTATTGTTTTTTTTTCATTTCCTTATATTTAGTATGGTCTTGTTTTGTTTTCATTTGTGTTTTTTATCACCCTTTGAAGTATTTTTTTTCTTAAATGCATTCATGAAAAATGTATTGATCGATTCTTAAATACCCCTATCATTTTAAAATCCCCTTTATTTTAAAAATTACCCCAACATCCCCTTTTTTTAAAAAACCCATTTAAAATTAAAATTTAAATAGACCATGATTTGTTATAAAAAGAGAATTTTTGTAAACATTTTTTAAAAATTATATTTCAAACGTGTAATAGATGAATGTTTTATTTGACTTAATCACTCACGGAATGGATTATTCAGGATCTCCTACTATGTGTAATACTAATGCTGATACATTCTCAATATTTTACCCTAGATTGTGGGTTTTATATTAGTTTTAATACCTTTAGTGGGATATTTATGTTTTGGGTTTGATGGATGACCTTTGAGGACACCTAGAGATTTGTTGGTTATCATGTTTGTTTTCGTTTTATTTTTGCTACATTTCTTATAGTTTTCATTGGTTATTTAATTTACTATGGGATACTAATTTATTTGTACATTGATTTCATTTTTATATATTTGTAAAAATCATTCCCTCTATATGTCATTGATTCCCATGGTGCTTGTCGCCACCCCGGGGTAACTAGGAATGCACCTTTGGGATGTCATGGGACAACATGGGTGACTAGTTCAGGGTCGACCTATATTGGTTCATAAAAAATGGAATCAAAGAATAGGTTATGTAGAGAACCAATATTTTAGAGAACTATTTTTCATTTGGGTTTTCAACAAAAAAGGAGTTATATTTCCAGTATATGTTTGGTAGCTATGAGGATATATGTCGCCTATACATTCTATTGCAAAATAATGGAATACCTTGTGAATTTATGTTTTGAATCAATGATTATTATATTTATTTTGTTATTTTGGCGTTATTTATTATATATGTTGATGAATATTAGTTTATTTAGATTTTGGTTATTTTTAATATGTTGTTGTTTACATGGGAAATAAAATTGCTGTTAGAAAAGGGGGTTTGATGAGATCAAAAGATATATATATCAATGTAGAGCCTAACAAATGTAGTTCCAAATAAATCTCAATAGAAGTGGTATAACTGGAATATGGGCGCCAACCATATGTCTATGTCACCCATTGTCACTTTTCCCCCATGGAAGTTTTTTAGACGTCCTTCCCAATTTAAAATTTTTCCTTAAAAACGTGTTTTATATTTTGAAAACCTATCTATCAATTGATGATGTTTTTATTTTTAAAAATATTAAATATAGTTTTAAACATTATTTTATGAATGTTTTGGAAATTTTGTTTTTTGATAAAAAGGGGATTTTTCAAATTATTTTACAATTTTTCCAATTAAAATAAAAATTAGGATTCGTTCTATCTAAAATTAATTCTTATAGATTTCATAAAAATTAGAAAGTTGTTGAAATGCAAAGGGTTGTATTTGATTACATAATTCAATGGATTTAGCTAGACTAAGATATCTTAGAGTATATTTTTTTAATATGGGTTTCAAATGTAGCATGGTGAGAGTAAGGAAAATGTTTTTTTGAATTTATTGGTCATTTTCTTATTGTTTTTTATGTTTAATTGTGATGATTTCGTGATATTTTGTTCATTTTTAGTCATTTTTTCTGGTTGTTTATACTTCCCCCCCAAGAATCTATAAAGAAACATGAAGATGAATTGTGGGTGGCTCTTTTTCCATTTTATTTCAGTCAATCATGTCATGTATTAGTTTTCTAGTTATTTCACTACAAAAAAGAATCATGGTGGTCCTTAATATCATGAATTCAATGAGAAATTTCCTGATTTACCCCTCATCACTTCATTAAGATGATGGAAATGGAAAAATATGAGGAATATTTAAAACCCATCGAGGTTATCTTCTCTAGGATTTAGATTCTTGTGCCTCTAAAGATCAATTTTGCAACATTTTTTCATTATGGTATGATTTATATGTTTAGATAATATGTCCTTTGGACCAAGCCTCTCTAAATCCTAAAATTTGAATTCTTCAACGATTTATTTATCTGAAATCACTTCTTACAGATATAAATCTATTTGGGGAGATGGACATGTTATGACTTAAACAGGGTTATAGATCATTATTAAAGTTATTTCATCTTTTTTTACCTTTTTATTGATCTCATATATTTTAAGGAGGATGATTCTTTCAGTGCACAAAATATTGAGAATGGGATTTATCATGACCTATTCTATAATGTGTCATAATTTAGCATAACATTTTCTACTAATGTGGTGAGGCAAGAGGTGACATCTAAAACCATGTCAGCATGGTTTCACAAGGTAGAAAATCATCCAACCATCCTTTAAGGAGGTCAATGGGGTTTCTAGTAAAGAGATAGGAATGTGGTAGGAAGATTATTTTGAGTATAGTTATATTAGGTGGCCTTAGTATCATTCATCAGCTTCTTAAAAACATATGAAACTATTGTTTATTCAATGTATTATTTTTGTTTATGAAAATACTTTGTTCCCATGTTATCCAACAATGTTTCATTCCTGAAGATATATAGAAAATCCCCAGAAATTATTCTACGGTGTTACTCAAGGAAAAATTGATTTTATATAATCAATCTCAATGAAGTGCACAATACAAACATGTGAATTTGGTTTCGGGTTGATTTCTATCTGAGGTGTTTGATTTAAATGCTTCCACATTAAAATTGTTTCATCTTGCGGTGTTTTTTTGTTTAAAATATTAATTTTTTATATTTTAATAATATCCATTTTAACGGGAACATATTTTATATAGTTATTAATCATGTCATCATGGGGTGAAACATGTTTCATTGTGTATCATGTTAATTTGGTTCTTAATGAGTATCGTGTGTAATAGTTCTAGTTTTCAGGTTTGGTGTTGATTTGGGGAGCTAAATAGGCACCCAGTTTGAATCTTAAAATTGTTGGGAGTTCACCATGTCCTCATGATGTTGTAAAATTTATCTCTTGTTTCTATAGTGTCATTTTAAATCATTTTTCCATTGGGAATTTATTCATTTGTTATCACCTATCCTATAAAGTCATATAGCTCAAATTTTTCCATATATTTTTGTAATCATTGGTACCTTTGAGTAGGCTAAAATTTGTGATGATGGTAAGTTGTTTCTATTATGGTTTGGGATCATATCATGTTTTGTGTGTGTATATTTGAGTGTCTTGTATCTATTTGGATGAAATATTTTGACATAGTTGTTCTCATGTTTTTATACAGTTCATAGAATAGAATCATGTTGGTGCAAGATAATTTTCTATTTACATTATAAATATGAAATTTTGAGGCTTTCTAAGAGAAGAAAGTAATTTTTTGGTGATTATTATCACACCACAGTCATTATTTTCCTCTTATATTTTTAATTATCTTAGTTCCTTAGCTCCTCCCTTGGTATTTCTGTGTTTGACATTGAAATTTTTAGTTTCAAGATATTTCTACTCGGTTTCAAGGATTGTGAGAATTTTTAATGAGATACTTTGTTAGTTTCTTAGTCTATTTACCTTTTTAGTTAGTTTTCCTTTTTATGGTTTGTGTTCCATACCTAGCCCATGATTGAGGTCAAACATTGTGGCACCTAGGTGTAACTATGTGTCTCTTATGGAATCCTTGTATAATGATACACAAAAAGTTTATGGTTTACAGTGACCATAATTTTTATATCAAAACTATTAAATCGTTTTATGAGAAAAAAAATACTATATATACAAATACCTAATAAAAAAGTTTTAGTGTATTGAGAAAATTAGTAACATACATAAATTTTACAGAAAACATTAAATTAAATTAATTCGTTGTTATCTACCATATTATTGGACTTATAATTCTCCTCATTACAAGTAATCACCTATGGAAATAGGTCAATGAAATGTGTTCACTAGAACCATAGTTATAGGAATAATAAGGTACATGGATAAATATAGCATTGGAGGAATAATAATCAAAGTCAAATGATAGGAATAAGATCATAATCAACATAATGTGGGAAATATATCATCTAGGAATTGAATACGACAATTCATTAAAATGAAACATCATGCCATAGTGTTAAAATACCACACATAGTTGGGATAAAATATATCATCATGTACACATATAATATATGTTTATAATCATAAAAAAATTATTGTCAAAAATGATAGAATCATTTTCTCACATATTTCATATTGTCTTATGAGATAAATAAATTACCCAATGTTTTGGAGAGATATATAATTCGGATGTCACCCATCACATCATAATATTTACATAATCAAGAATGCATCATATAAAAATTAATATAATAATAAATACTTAACCCATGAAAATAAATGGGTTTCATAAGGATTTAATAAATAATTATTTTTTTAATAAACATGGTATTCCCAAATGAATATTCTAAAAAAATAATTTTTTATAAGAATAATCAATCTATTATGAAGAAAAAACAACTCAATATGACTCAATGATGTTTTTTTGGAGAGAAGAGTTATTTTTTGTAAATCATTCTATTTATCATAAAATCATGTAAAAACATGTATATCGATGAGAAAATGGGAGGAATATTAAAATCATATATAAGGAATATTATAGGAGTATTAGCACCAAATATGTTATAAAATATAGAAAATGCAATGAAAAGGTCTTCTGTTCGAGAATCATCTTCCTTAATCCTCGCTTTATTTCATCATTTTTACACATCCTTAACAATAAACAGATATTTATTAAAGAAATGATATAGAAGTAAATTATTTTCATTTATATAGATAGTTATAAATTATAATAATTGTATAATACATCTTAGTTTTGTTTTCCGAAACTGAAGTGTTTTGATATCATGTTTTTCTTAAAAGTTTCATGTTTCTCTTTGATTTCCCTATTTTCATTAAATTTATAGAAAAGTACAAGAAACTAAATATTAGTATAATAAATGTATTTAATTATATATATATTATATATAATTAATACTATGAACCCATTAAGGATTCTATAGTAATAGTCTTATCAATGTCTTTGTAGATAGTTACCTAACCTTTAGTAGGATGTTGTTGAATGAATGAGAGTGGGAGGTATAAAATTTATATTTTATTGAAATATGATAAATAAAATTGTTTATAATAATCCATAGAATTTTAAATTAGTGAAAATTTTATATTATATTATATTATCTTGAATATTATTTGGAAAAGAGAAGAAATAAAACAATAAAAGGGGCAATGTTAATAGAGTTTTTCTATCTCCTTCGTGTGGATTCTATTGTACGACACAATAACAAATTAGTGAATGGATTTGGATTCAGATTTCTCCTAAATTTCCCTATATATTATATATGTCTTTATAGGGAGGATTTTGTAAGAACATGAGAATTTTAATGGGTGGGATGACAGTCTCTTCAAGGGGAGGTAGAGGGGTTATTTATACTTGCAGAGATGAGTATTTTTAGTACTAAAAATTGAATGAAATATTATATCAATTGTAAATCATGTAGTAGTGACTTTTTTAAAATATAAATCATATATAAACATCACATAATGTCTTTATGTCTTTAAAACAAATTTAAAATTAGAATTTATTAATTTATTTAAAATAAAAATTGAAAGGGAGGCAAATTTTATTTTTTAGTATTCACAATTGACATTATTTTTTAGAATTTTCTATTATAATGTTGGAAAATTATGTTTATTGTATTTTAATGAAAAATTTTAGCAATTAAATATATCGTGACCTAAAAAAATTTAGAAAACATAATATCATTTTTACATCATGAACATGGAAATTTAAGATATAGTGGTTATGTGAGAAACTATATCTTTACTATTTATCGGGAAATTGATGTATTTCAGAAAATTACCAAAGAATAACCATTATAAACCTTTTACATGATGGTTTAAAAATTATTCCAAATTTATTTAAAAATTATAAATTAGTTAATATTATATTTTAATATTAAAATATTGTTTTTAGTTAATACATTAATGTAATTTTTATTAAAAATGTGCATTATTTTATTTGATTTTTTAATTATGATATTTATTTTTTGGTATTATAACATTTATATTTACTCACATTAATCATGATAAATTTTATTCCTATCAAAATTCATTATTTTGATGTAAAATTACATCTCCAATGGGGAAGGAATTTTTCCAATGTTCACATTACTATTTCAACGGTCACATTACATCTAATAAATAGAGAAAAAATTATTAGTTAATTTTTCAAATTAGTTCCTATATTGGTTTTATATTTCGATTTTCTATAATTTTTCTTCTTTCACTATTATTTTTTTATTTTATATAGTATTGTAAGTGGGTGTTATGATTTGAGTTGATTGGGGAGATCCATATTTTTTCATTTTATTTTTTATTTTTTATATTCGTCATGAAATTGTAAAGTTCTGTATATTAATCAGTCTCATTGATTACTTATGTCACATTATCTAGTAATGAAATATTTTTTTTGGTTTCTTTTTGTGTATAATACATTATAGTGTTGTATACCACACATTTTTTCCAAGAGGAAAATATCATTTATAGACTCTATGTTGTCACATTATTCTACACTACACTAATTTCATCCCGAAAATTCTATATTGTATTGTTAGTTGTGAATAGATGAGGGTTCTTTTGGAACACTATTTCATCTTGTTCCCATGTATCCTATTCTTACTAATTGTTCTTTCACAACATGTTTACAAGATGAGATTCCTTTTTGTGTAGAATGTAGTCTATACAGTCTACAATATTTACTAGAAGTTCATCATATAATAGCTAATTCTCCAATTGTACCACCACCAGATTATGTACATGTGTGGTATCATGTATGTACTTTATGGAGAGTCATTTGTGGAACATGTCATGAACTTTATCCATACATGGTTGAAGTTATGTAATATAGGTCACTACTATTATTTTACCAAAGATCACAAAGGGGCTAACGAAACATCTTTTAAGAATCAATTTCTTTCCAAGCCATATGAATCTCTCCCATGGTCATATTTAATGGAAAACATTTCCTTCAACAACAATCTCTATATCCCTTCAGCGGTTGTCAGCATAGATATTTTTTTTCTCTGAAAATTTTTTATCAGCTTTTGGATGGTTTACACCTTCTCTGTCATATCAATCAAAAGGCTAGCTTCTAATAACTTTCTTTCCAAAACATTATCCCTACATGATGGAGTTCTGCACCACTTCCCATAAAAATATTAATAATGATCAATTTTAAATCTCATTTGTATTCTACTATTATATTTTAACTCAAATAATGGAAAATCCAAATATTATCCTTTTTTATATTCTATTTGGAATAATGTTATCATGTTTTTTAATGTCTGAATATTCCATAAAAAATGTCCATTAGTTTAGTGGTGATATGGCATGCTATGATTCTATTCAGCACTCAAAAAGTTATTGAATACTTCTAAATATTTTAGAGGTGATCCTTGGATCATGATTATATATTATCTAAAGTGTATCTCCATGTATCCTCACTACCTCCTTCACATTTATCTTGATAAATGTTTCAAGTGAGAAATCTTCTTAATGTTGATAAAGAGGGAGTTCATGGTGTATCGATCAACCAAAACCCATATCACATTGTTTCCACTTGATGTCTCCAAGATATCAGTGACAATGTCCAATATGAAATTATTTAATATCCTTGTGGGTTTAGGAAATAGTTTCATTATCCATTTGGACTTATATTATTTCTTCATTAACTTGACTTTAAACCAAATACCATGAGATATAAGTCAAAATATCCTTATTTGGGTTTTCCCACCACAAGTAATCTCGAAGATCATAGTATATATTTGTAATTTATAGAAGGATAGAAAAATATGATGTATGTAAATTATACAATACCTCCTTCTTTATCTTATATGATGATGGAACACAATGTCTCATTCAAAACTGAATCACACAAAAACTATTCAAATGGATCTCTTGTATTTTCCCTTCTTTTTCTTCTTTCGCCAACATTTTTAGTTCTATATCATCCCTTTGAACCTCCATTAATTTGTTTGAGACATATTATTACACAATCATTTAGTAAAGGTAGGGTATATTCAATGTCGTTATGATTTCATTATCTATCCTTTTCTTATCAATGAAGATATAATCTCTCTCAATCCACATCATGAATAAAGTAACTAAATATTTTTTTCTAAGAGAACAAGAAACCTCAATTTTCTTTCATAGATGGTAGTTAATACTGAGATCAATGCACTTTATTAGCTCAAACCATCATCCATGACTCATGTTGATATATTTTTTGAATATATAATTTAGACTCTTATGATTGGTATATATGTCACAATTTTCACTATAGAGATAAGTTCATAAAATATTATAAGAGAAGATCACATCTAATAACTCTATATCATCTATAGTGTACTTTTTCTCATGGATATTCAACTATTGTGAGGAAAATGCTATTATATTATCATTCATCCTAAGTAAACAACCCAATATTTTATTTTTAGAATCATTGTATATTATAAAAATGACTCCACATGTCAGTAGCGTGCGTGCATATGTTATGATTATCATCTTCTTACGATCTTTAAATATTTCTTTAAACTCATCCATTCAGATATACTTTACCACATTATTTTTTTTAAACTATGGCACCATTCTATATAGTCATGAGAAATTTACAAAAAAAGATCAATAGTACATAGAAAAGATTATAAAATTACATATTTATGTGACACATACGATTATTCTTCATTCCTTAATTTATTTTTTCTTTTAATAGTCCACATAAATTCCCTCAATTGTGTTCACATGCGCACAAAATGTAACATTAGTCATTCCAAAGTCAGTGTTTTAATATTAAAATACATTTTATAGTTCATTAATCTTTCCAACAAAATCCCTATATTATTTTATTCTTCCACCTCTCTCTTGGAGTAAATAAGAATATCATCGATAAAAACAACCAAAAATATATAACGGTATTATCTAAATACACTCTTTATATAATCCATGATTATTCTGGTTGAATTAGTAAGTATAAAAGAAATAACTAAGAACCCATTGATTCCATACCTTTTATGGAAATCTATCTTAGGAATATCTTACTTCTTCATCTTTAGTTGATGAAATCCAAAATAAATATCCACCGTTGAGAAGTATTTATTTTATCATTGTTGATACAATAAGTCACCAAAAATTGGAGGAGTATACATGTTCTTTATGGTGATTTTTTGAGTTCCAAATAATTGATACCCACCTTCATTGAACAATTCTTCTTTTTTAAAATGAGATTTGGCACACCCCAAGGTAACTCGCTTGTGGATATAAACCCTTTGTCTAAATGCTCTTATTGATATTTTTTTAAATCTTCTAGTTTCATTGATGGCATATTATATGGGAATTTTGAGATAAGGGTAAATTTTTGTCTAATATCTATTGAAAAATCAATGTCATTATCTGGGGGATGTATGGGTAGATCTTCAGTAAATACATCTTTGTATGCTCAAACAATGGGAATTTCCTCTTTGTTTATACTATCCTTTGACTCAATCATTCTGGAAAGGTATTCTTCATCATAGTGCATCCACACCTATATAATTGAGGTATTTTACATATGATATTCATGATCATCATTTCATTTTTAGAGGATCATTGCTTGGTTTTTAATATTAATGGATATTTCCTTTTATTGATAGTTAATGTGTCCTCTATATACTGAGATCAAATCCATCCAAAATATTGCATCAAATTCCACCAATGAAGTCATAATAAGATTCGCTGGAATAATACATTATCAAACTCCTACAAGATATCAGACCAACCCTTGGGTTTTAATTATTACACCACAAAGTGTTTTCATATATAACTATACTTTAATGTTTTTGGGTGTTAATTAAATAGTTATTAAAAACATGAAGCATATGAAAGAATTTGCATGACTAGAATCAAATTAAATTCATTAAATTATTGATTAAATAGTAATTTTACCATGTAATACTTTACCTTCATTATCCACTACAGTAGTATTGATGAATAATGCTTTCCCTTCCCCATATGTATTTCATTGTTGCTGATGTTGATTACCCTCAAGAACCTGTGGTTTAGTGCTTTTGACTGCATAGTTCCAATTCCATCTATAATTGAAGAATTGACCATTGAGTGGTTAATTTATTGGTTCCATCCATTTACCCATAATTATGTCCATATTATTCACGTCTATTTTACATCCATGAGATTAGTGGACTTATCTCAAACAATTTTATCATTTCCCTAGCCATTTTGAATTATTTCCATATTTATTCATCCCAAATTTTTGAAATGAGGGTAGTTAGAAACTCTTTCCTAATTTTATGTTTGACCTACTATCTTTAAACTACATTCACCTCTTCTTATCTCTATAATAAATGGTCCATTCATCTAAAGTCATATCTACTTTGAGAGCACATCAGGCCACTTATTCATAACTCTTAAAGTCATATATATATAGATCCTTCTAAAGGTTTGATTTTAAATTAATAATGAATCTGTCTATTTTTCTATCAATATTGATAACAAAATATAGGGAATATTTACAAAACCCATGTGATGTTTTCCTCATAAGAAATTCCATATTTTCACTTCATTCTATTTGAGTTTTATGAATTATCATTCTAACATTGATTCAGGAGTTCAAGAAAAATACAAGGTAAAAATAGAATCATAATGCCTTCCCACTCTATTTCTTACCTTTAATATTATTGATTAGCGTTCTCTGTCAATGAAAACCATATATCTGATTATCCATCTAAATGATAAGTGTCTCTTGTCACATTCCCCATCTCATAACATCAGATAACATATAATGTCTTCACTATTGATTTAACACAATACATTTCGACAATTGGATAGAAATTCAAACTAAATATTGGTTGTTATTTCATAATAAAGTAATTAATGTCCATTGGATCCATTATGGGTGATGGATTACATTCAACATGGGTCAGGTTACTATATATAGATTTATAAAAATGGTTAATAATTTAAAATATATTTTGAAATCCACATACTATCGAATTAGGGATATTATTTAAACAATCATTGTATTATCCCTTATATGGATTTTTATCTTGGTTTCTCCTAGTTCCACCAATTTTATGAAGAATAAATTTTTTTGAAATAAAGGTATGTCTACAAATTATAAAAAATTTATTCTATAACACAACTTAAATTGAATTTATATCTTGTTTGACCCCAATGTTTATCATATTGATATTATAAAAGTTACTTGTATGGTTAAATATATGTACTTTGTGCCTAAATATTTTCAATAGTGTTTTCTAATCCTAATTTCCAATCAAAATAAACTATGCACTCTTATAAATTATAATGACCCAACTTCTTCTTCGATACCTATTATCCCAATTTAGGATAAAAAACATAATAGATATTCCAATTCCCAATCAATAGGAAAAGTGTCTATGGAATATTAATATCACAAATAACTCTTACATAATGAATTATAAAAATTATTAAATTTGATCTTATAAATCTTCATAGTGGCCATAAAATTGTCATTATTATACATGATCAATAGAGGATATACATCAATGAAATGTGTAAGGTAAAATCCATGTAAGAGGATGAATATGGGACATGAATCAATATAACATTGTAGAGTAAAATAATTATCATAAAATCATTAATATGGTATCATAATTATCCTCATGATGGAAACATGAGATAATGTAATGTTGTGTGGAAATTCATAAAAATGAAATAACAAGTCATAGTGGTTATGTCACAGCTCGCAACATAATGGAAAATAATTTGACTACCCCAAGACTGCCTCAAATAGGCCAGGGGCAGGTGACTAAAACCGAGTAGGAATATCCTACAAATGGGGGGCATTATACTAAGCACCTTTATGCACACACACACACATCCTAAAACCACAAATTCATAAAAGTACAAAATGCTATGTAAACAATGCATGAAAACCAATATGATCCCACAATAAAGTATAACAGGAAGCACAGTAATGTAAATAGTGTAAGAATACAAGACCAATAAAGAGTCTATAATTAAAACAAAAAAAACATGGGTAAATATTTCCCGCATCATCCCAGTCTTGGAATGTGAATGCAAAAGTTGCTGAAAGTCGTATTCAGAAAACCCTAACTGAACCATCCTCAGTAAAATGATACTAGGACTACTCCTTGATGTTTTTGTAGTGCACCGCGACTATCTAGACATGAAATTCACCTTCGGGTCCTATTCCACATTATAATTCATCAAATGAGAAATCATCTACACAGGACATGACATGTGTGGGGAATGAAATTACAAGGTGAGTAAATCAATACTCAGTAAGATACCTCAAAACGATAATGGAAATACCAAAATGGAATACCAAAAATCTAGGTAAATTTATCTCCACATCAGTATATTTCCATAGCACATATAACAAGAATATCTAGATACACTCATGAGAAACACCATGCCATCTGGTATTCTTAACCATCTTCCTGCCACATGGTTATACACACAGCATGCTCACTTAGGGGTATCCCACTCCTCGAGCCATGATCTCAACATAGACAAAAACCAAGAGGTCTATCTTATTTTGTCCGAACCAATATGAGAACATATTGGCCAAGTAAAATTATAAAATAGAAGATAGGGGATCGAGCCCAAATACGCTAGGGGAGACTACAGATCACACCAAGATAAAATGGGGGATACCACATACCCAATCTAGATTAATTTAAAATGTATAAGGTCATTCCCAAACACCTTGGGGTACCAAGGATCGCACCATGACACTCCAGTGGATACCACACACCATACTATGACCCTATTGATGGAGGATAAATTACCTATTCTTGGAGGATATGCTTATTCCATAAAACATAACTAGGGATAACAGAGTTTCGCACTCCAAACATGAGCATGGATACCCGACTATATTTGGGAACCCGACCTCTATATAGGAATACAGAACCATGATGTGGGTGTATTACAATAATGAACCCTTCTTTAAAGGACCAGAGGGAACACCCTAAACCACTTCTGTTTCAACAAAAAACTCACCATGTCATTTCAAAATAATAATCTCATTATTAGGGTCCCAATTTCCTAGTTTTCTAATAAGACGAATGCACCATTTGAATGATTTGTTTGTTTGATGTTTGAAATGATGGGGGTCACTGGGGTTATGGCCCAACTCACATTCTATCCACTAACCATTGTGTTTGACCACCATGTTCAACCCCACCCAAAACTATCCTGGTCATGCGGAAGATGTATCGACTGTGTCTCATAGTCGACCGCCATGCTCGACTATGGCCCAGTCTGTTCGCCCCTATCCGACCCAACCTGCTGGGTTTGAACTGGATTGCTTGGTCTGACCTTTTCTGCTCCTCTTTAACTGGCCTTCATTTCCTAGCCCATCGTGTCTTTGTAAATCCTATCTCATTGCACATAGTACCAACCCATCTTCCATATACTATCCCGCAGACATGTGGGACACCTCCCACTACCAATGAGGTCACTGGCCTCATCCTATGATGCCACTTCTAATGATGCATCCCATGTATCTTCCTCATCCCCGATCCTATTTCAGGTTCCTCTGCATCCCCAACTCTATTCTCCAATGTCACGCATGACCATCACCATTTTCGTGGTCAAGGTCTCTGACAACCACTACGTATGCTACCTCTGCTCATCGTACTACCGTCACACTACCTCGAGAGACTGCAACATTGGACACACACATGTGCTCCATTATAAAGACCAATGATACACCTATAATTATTATATATTCAAAAAAAATGAAGGAAAATCCATGATTCTTGAGACCTGATATTCATAGATCTGACCTGTCTTTCGGTTTTCCTCCAATCTATGGGTCAAATTGCATTCAGAGCCTCTCGGAAGGCTAAGCTATGACCCCGAGTGACTAACGTTGAATAATTACAATAATGGGGGATATAAAATCATGAATAACTCTCTGAGGAATAGACCTCAGCCTTTGTTTTTATCATCATCCATCAATTGTTGTAAGATCAAAGACAAATATCTAACTTGAAAACACCTAGAAATAATCCCCACAATTTAATAATTGTCCATCAACGATTGAACCATAGATGAATATGTCTATGGATTTACACAAATTCATATTGAAAATAAATAATGAGTAAAAGGATCAATAAATAAACCACCCTACCTAGATTCAGATCAGTCACTAATGAAGAATCATTTCATAGTCATCATTGTCGATGACAAGATTCCTTCGAATCGGTTTCGTGTCAATTATCAGTCCATGATCAGTCATCATTTTTTGAGAGAGTTTATCTACATATCTCAGAGGATTTATAGAGTTATGAAGACTACCCTAAATTCCCTACATTGATGTTCAAAAACAAATGTGTCACTGTATCATAAAAAAAATTATTTAAAATTTTTTATTATAATAAAATCATTTTATATATTTTCTATATAAGACCCACACTGAGCAAATATAATTCCTTCTGTGGGTAAATTCACCTCTCTGAGATCAATGGTGAAATCAGAATTCTGATCCAGACTAAATCTATGTAATATGCATTGTGGTGATACCTATAGGAACACGTGGTCTATTTCCCCGTAATATAAATACCTATGATGCCAATAACAATAAGAATTAATTTGGATTTGTGTAGCCTCTATATTATCTTGGATGATCTTAAATTTCACCATGGTTTCTCGCACCAACTTCATCTCCATGAGTGCTGAATCTCCTGGGTCATTATAGCAATGGGGTGACAAGTAGGGTTTCATATACAAGGCTATGAATGGTTTCATACCAATGGTGTAGTGACATGTTTTGTTGTATGCAAACTCTACCAGTGGTATGTGATCCTCCTAAAAACATCCAAAATATTACATGAAATTTTTTATGATGTCCTTCATAAAAAGAATGGTCTACTCAGTCTGGTTATCTATCTATGGGTGTACTATTTTTCTAATGAATAATTGTGTCCCAAATGACTCCTATAATCCCTTCCATAGTTGGTATGAAAAGTGAGCATCATTATCTGAAACTATAGTCGATGGGAATCCATTTATTCAAAATATCTCCTACATAGAGATTCTTCCCAATCAATTTACTGAAGTCTTCTCATAGATATCTAGAAAGTGGGGTGACTTGGTGAGTCGGTAAACGATCACACAGATTGAATTGTTTCCCTTGTATATACATGGTAAACCTGTCCCGAAGTCTATTTATATCCCATTCCATATCAATTCAAAAAACCTCAAGGGTTTAGCATGAAGAAGCTGGAACCTAGTACTCATCCTTCACTTTATGTCAAGTGATGCATCAAGAGACAAACTCTAGAACTCCATTATTCATCCATGGAAACCAAAACTGATATCAGAGGTCCTAGTAAATTTTTCCCACACCATGATGTACCTCAAGAGGGACGTGTGGGACTCCCTTAAAACCTCCTCCAACAATTATACTTCTACAACTATGTACCATCTAAAAATAAAAACATTCCTCCACCTTTTGAATATACATTAGGTGCATAAACTATGGGTAACCGATCATGTAGTGTCTCACAGTTTTTATCCCTATGTTGTGCCTCCAAAACTCACAATAATAGTGGGCGGTTGAAATAAATTCCCTTTAGGAATGTTTATCTATCTCCATCCAAAAGTGAGAACTATAATGATGCCAAATACCTTGAATCCTCATTTAGTAACTACGAATTGGATCTACTACCGAGAGCATCTTCCACCATGATCCCCTTCCTGAGAGTATATACAATCTCAAAGTCATAGTCCTAGTGGAAATCTATATATCACCTTTTTTATCATGTTCATATAATTCTAATATAAGATAAAATTGATATTCTTGTGATCATAGTTAATGATAAAATTTTCACACATAAGGTAGTGTCTCTATATCATCTATACAAACATCACTACTACTCACTCAAGATCATGGTATGCATAGTTCTTCTCATACAGTCTCAACTCGTGCGAACCATAAGAAATCTATGCATTCCCGTACTCTAGGACACAACCCAACCAGTTCACTGATACATCACAAAACACCACATAATGATTCCCTCTTTTGGAAATATCATGATGGGATTTCTCATCAACCTCAGCCTCAGCTCCTGAAATCTCTTCTAGCACTTCTCTATCCACATGAAAGGATTCCCCTTTCTTGTCAAATATTTCAAGTGTACATCCACTATATATAATTCGTATAACTACTCATACATTACATACATTGATATTACGTCATAATTGATGTATATTCATTAAAAAATATGACAATTCCATGACAAGAACATATTGTTTTAGTGGCTTTAGACATATGGAAACAAAAACAACTAGTTCATAACAAATCATCATTGTATCCCACTTATTTCTTCATAACAAAACCCCTTGTTGGCATATCTTACTAAATTACCTTATTCATGACCTATGGAAAAAGTAATATGAAAGGGTGAGCTCAGATTCCCAATATGTGCAAACAAAGAAGATATTATATCATAATCTGAATTCATAGAAACATATCATTTGAAAATCATATTCAGAATTTGAAAGATCCTGAACTGGTGCCATGAAATAAATCATAAAATTTCAAAAGAATAAATGAACATATTTTCAAATGGTCATAACATAAGACAAAAAATTTATGGAACACACATATTCCTAGAAAATCAATTCATATTAGTCAATGATCATTTCTAAGACCATCATAATAGAAAAAGTCCATTACTAATCATAGTTTACTCCTCATTCCATTGTTATACTACTGAACTGAGATTAATTCTCATTCCAAACATGACTATCTCATGACATGTAAATATTTACCCAATACATTGGAGGGAAATATAAGTCTAATCAATCTAATAAAGAAATAATTCTTAAGTGTGCACAATAACATAAATCATTCATCATAACCCAAGGAATAAAATGGGTTTGTTCAAGCATCTTTCCACCATGACATAATCCCTGTAAAATAAATGTATTTCATAAATAACATTCCATTAAAAAAATAATAAAAATATAGGAACAATAAACAAAACCCAATTAAATAATTCTATCTTAAATGAAAATAATTTTGATTGAACACTTGAAAGTATTTCTGAGGAAACTATCATTTCTTCTTCATTAACATTTCATTTTCTCAAAGATCCACACAATGGTAAAAAAAATTATTTGAGATCAAACATGAAATATTATAAATGAATATTAATAGAAATAAGGTGTTATGAAAACATAAATATATATTAATCTCATATAAGATAAAATAAAACATTTGTCTCATACATTTATCCAAAGGAAATAATGTTTCTTATAAAAAAACAAAAGGTTCCTTTCATAACATTTAACAAAAATTTACCAATCACGAAACATGAATTTTAAAAATTTTGAATAAATATTTAGGAAACATAGACATGGATGATAAATATACCCAGTAAATACATACATATAAAGAATATTGGATAATAATAATATTTTAAAATTATCCATTACCTTAGGTTCGATTTCTTTTGTATTTATACGAACACCCGGAATAATTATTTAAATAATTTCATTGACTTAATTCATAGCCATAGTCATTTTTATGATTTCATTTTATATCGTATTATCATCTGTTTATTTGTAACATTGTTACTCATCCATCTGGTGTTAACTTCTTTATTTTTTTATGCATGTTCTGTCGAATAAAATTATTGTCATCATATAAATTTAATGTTATATCACTAACATAATGATATTAGAATAATATATAAAATATTTATTCATTACATTAAATTTTATAATCATTCATTAATGAAGATCCTGTAGAATTAATCACATCACATCGTGAAGACAGTAGGTCGAACATACACATGAGCAATGATATCATTCCCATAATTATTTAATTGTATTTAATTGGTCGGTGTATAATATTTCATAATCAATATATTGTTATAAAAAATAATATGTAGTTATTATTTCCATCCATATACCCATCCATGTATGTTTCTGATGAAATATATATTATATCACGACGTATAGATGGTAAGTCGTATGTACACATGTGTGATGATTGTATTTGTCCTAAGATGGATAGATGATGTAATAGGGTTGTTTCATAACCATAATAACATATTAGTAGATACTTGATACTATATTTATTAATTTATAATGAAACAACTCATTAATAGAATATAGAATAGGAATGAAATTTGAAAGAATTGACAAAGGATATTACTTATTTTTCGACATGCTCCCCCTAAATCTTCTCTTAAACCACAAGATTTGGCGTTTTAAGAATACTGAATCCTCTAGAATATAACTAGGGATGTCTATAAAGTAAATTATTTGGGAATGGCTATGATTTAAGGATCAAAGTGAAGTGATGAGGTGAGGGAGGAGGTTCCCTTTTATAATTGAGGTGAGGAGAACTTTTGAGATTTAGAAAAATAATAATTTATAAAAAATAAAACCCCATCTGAAACTTCCAAAATTTCCCAATATTGAATATGATATGAGATAGGGTTGTAATATCATAAACCAATAAATTTTGGACTTGTTTAATTGGAAATTTTATCCTTTTAGATTTATTTAACACTTTTATGTTCTATTTAATTTTTTATCTAGGGTAATAAATATTTCAATATTATAATGGTATAATATTTAATTATTCGATGTCAATTAGAACATAGATAGAAAAAATATAATACCTTTGACAATATCATAATTATTATATATATTTAAAATATTATTTATGATTTGTAAATATTTTAGTGAAACATTATTTTGATAAAAAAATCAATAAAATCAATTTTGACAAAACTCAATTCATTGATTTATAAAAATATTTAGATAATAATTTAACTTAGAACCAATTAGTTTAATATATACCACGGAGGGAAAGGCCTTCTATAAAATTAATTAGACATATTTAATTTCCAAAATCATATTTATTATAATATTTTTAATAATATTTACATCATATTTCTCTTTATAAAATAATAACTACATCATTTTGGTGTAATTATTTTATATTGTTATTTTTTCAGTATAAATTAGAAATAAAATAATATGAAAAGTATAAATATAAAATATTTAATAATAATACTGATAATAGAATATATATTTTTTAGAATCATTCATTACAAATTTTATACTTTTAAAAACATGAATGTGATGATTTTTTCTTCACTTAATAAATTAATATAGCAGTCATAAAATGTTCTAAAAGGCTAAAATGGTCAATAACTAGACCCATGGATGGTCTTGATCAAGATATACTCTACCAATATTATGTGTTCAAGTTTTTTTATCCTTCATTAGTTATTATAACTTCAATAATAATTATTTTACTGATTTGTCATCAACTAAATAATTTCTTAATCGTTAAAGTATATGTCTTCAAAGTAATTATTTATTTCCTAAAAATAAAAATAAGTTATCATGATAAATAAATAAATTATATATTTCAAATTATTATTTATAATTCAATTTATCTTCTATATATCCTTTTATTAGAAATTTTATTGTTATTAAAATTTGAGTGAGACATATTTCAGTTTTATTTAAATAAAATAAATTAAATTTTCAAATCTTATCCATGTGGATTCTAAAAAATCTAATTTCTACCCATAGATGATTTAGGATAAAATAAACTAATCCAATTATATTAGGACAAGTGTTAGGGTAATTTCATAATATTATTTTTATCCCTAATTACCAAATTTACCCTTTAAGCATATTAATAAAAATTACCGAAGTTAATATTCATACAACCCAAATATAAAATTAATACATTTACATAATTTAGACATAATGATTACAAATATTTAATACATTTTTCAAAATCTAAATCAAATAAATATCAATAATTAATTTAAAATTATTCCTATTGTGCGAAATAGATCTCGAGTTTTAGAGGTTAAAACATTACAAATGATTAAAATGTTTTTGCATCTATATTCAATGTAAAAATAATGATAATGATATATGCTATATTTAATGATAAAAATATATTCTATTTTTATTTTAAAACCATTAAATATTTTAATTTAAATTTTAAAAAATATGTTGTTGACAAAAAATTCAATTAAAATTTAGTGTATTATTACTATTCATCAAAAATTCAATGTTATTAAAAAATATCAAAAAATCATCAAAAGTTAATTCTAATATCCCAGTTACAAATAAAATGTTTAATATCATATAAAACTAAATTATTTGTCAAAATATTAATATAAAATGGGTTCTCTATTAAATGCTGGAAAATTACACTTTTAAAAAATTTAGGTTCTTATACATTGAATCAGGTTTATTTATACCCTATGACAAAAAATATATTTTAAAATAATATTAAAAATTTATTATATAGTTTATAAAACATATATTTAATTAATTTCAATTAAAAATAGTAATTCTCTCAATTTATTAACACAAAAAATAAATAAATATATATATATATCTTTTTATTTTTTTAGTAAATAAATGGGATCCAATGAATTCACCATAAATTTTCATAATTTAGTTATATTTATTTCTGATAACCTAACAACTAGATCATAATGGCCATTTTATACTAATGCAATCTCATGGTTTACGTAAACTCATGTTTGGGTGCAACGTATACTAGTTAAGAGTTAAAATTATTTAAAATATTTTATGAATACATCTTGGGGATACATTTTACCCACCTTAATTGCCATTTCTCCCACAAGATTCATCATTTAGAAACAAATAGATGGATATACTTCTACATCATCACATCCACAAGTTGCCATATAGCTTTCTCAAATTGGAGGTTCCACCATTGAACTTTAACCATGTGAGTGGTATTCCTTCATACAACCTTTTTGTAATGATCCATAATATATATTAGTTGTTATTCACAATAAATATCTTTCTCTAGTGGTACTACATATGTCTTTAGAAAATTTTAAGGATAAGGTATGTACATTATTATGACAGATACATGAAATAAATCAAGAAGATGAGCGATATTCATTGGAATCACTAATAAGTATGCTACCTTCCAAACATAATCAAAAATTTCAAAAGGATTGATATACCCATGGCTCGACATACCCTTCTTTGCAATTCTCATTACTCTCTCATAGGGAGATATTCTAAAGAACACCATTTCAACAATTTCAAAATTTAGGTCCTTTCCTCGGTTTTCAGCAAAAAAAATTCAACTCTTAGCTGCTCTTATGTGTTATTGAATAGATCTAACATTTAATTTCATTTCATCAACAAGAATAGGACCCGATAGATTTCTTTCCCAATCATCAGTACAACAAGTGGGAGTTATGGTCTTCTTTATGTAGAGGGATTCATAAGAATCCATCAAAATAATAGATTGAAAGCAATTGTTCTATAAAAAATACACCGAAGGTAGGTTTTGAACTCAACCACCTTTTAAATCCATATATCAATATCTCAACATATATTCTAGAGTTCGAATTGTCCTCTCAGATAGACCATCAGTCTGAAGATGATAAATTGTGCTGAACCTGATGTCTGTATCTAGACCCTACTTAATACTCCGCTAGAACTTTGAAGAAAACCTCATATCCTGATCGGATAAAGTGGAAAGTGTAACTTCTAGATATCATACCACTTTCTTTACATATATCATGGAACCTGATCAAGATAGAAATCATATATAATAACAATGATGTGAGAAAATATTATAAGGTGATAAACTATAACCCATATAGAATTATGGAAATTTTATTTTTGGGATGTCCGAGGAAAAATAACAAAGTGATGTTTTACCATTTTAATTCTTGTATGGGTAATGATTATAACATGTCCTTATACTTCTGTTTCTTATCCATAAAATTCTGACTAACCAAGAACAGAGAGACATATTTGGAAACGTCTATTTTCAAGCCTACCCATCAGAAAAACTATTTCAGATCCCTGTATATTTTTTTTGTTTTAGGAATAGGGAATTAAGAACTATGATCCTCATCTAATTACTCCTTTTTAATTCTGGTATGGGATGAGTAAAAATTAGGTTCTTGAACCATATTATTCCATCACAATGAAGATGTAATTCAAGAAAATTTCTCACTTTATTTTTTAGCTCTACATCTTCTGTGTACTCCTCCATTAATCTTTACATGTATATATGGTTGAACATTCATTTGAGAAAGAAAATAGTTTTACACTTCATTTAGAATTTCAAGATCCATCCTTTTAAAATCATTAAATATTGTAACTTTGTTATCCTCGTACCGGATAGGATAGCATGGTCCTTTTTACTCGACGCATCTTTCAACATGTTCACTTTCCAGAATATGTAAGGTATTAAGCAGTAGTAATCATTAATTAACTCCAACCCCCTAATTTGATAAATATTCACATCCTTTTGGGAGAAAATATATTTTACACTTTTATGATCTGTATTATATCCCACATTTCGCTGTAAAGATAATTCCTCCCTATGTTTAGTGCAAATATTACCAAAACTAACCCCAAATCATGAGATGCGTAATTTTTCTGATGGATTTTAAATTTTCATGAGGCATAAGTTATCACGATATCATTTTTCATGAGAACACAACCCAAACCCTACTTGGATGTATCAACATATATTAAAAACCATTCTCTAATATAAGGTAGTGTAAACATAGGTGCACTGGCTAACCATCTTTATATATATATATATATATATTTTAAATTAACTACAAATTCCTCCATCGATGCGAACAATACACAATAAAATGACAACATGGTGAGTGCATTAAAAAATAATGACAAAACAATCACAAAAAGTCAAAAATATCCAGCCAAACCAAGAAAACATTAGATCCCAATTACAACTGGTTGCCTCATCCATCATTAAATAAATTCTATTTTTGAAGGATCTATAGATATCCCCTCTCATGAGATTATTTAACCTAGAAACGAAGCATTCTAAATCCAAAATTCACATTGGGTAAAATTTTCATAACTATTTTCCATTATTAGGGTTATTAGTACAATTATAAAGTGATCTTCATGTTATACCTTGAACTTTGAATATATAAGAATTTTGCCTATAAATACTACAAAAAACTGATTAGGATTGTCTCTAATTACCCTATTCATTATATCCATGATGATTGTGGGGAATTATTAAGACCAAAATGAATCACTATAAATTTATAGGATCAAATCCTTGTATGGAATGTCTCCTTTAGTGTATCCTCTTTCTGAAGCCTTAGTTGATGATATCCTGAATGAAGATCAATATTGGATATGTATTGATCTTTGTGTAGTTTGTAAAATTATTTATTAATACGGGGAAGGAGATATTTTCTCTTAGTTATGATGTTGTGATGTTCTCAGTAATTAATGAAGAGTCACATTGATCCATATGTCTTCAAAACAAATAGATCTGGTGGTCCCCAAGGTGACACCCTGGGGTTTGGGAATCCCTTATCAAGATTTTCTTGGAGTTTCTTCTTCAATTAGTAAAACTAAATAGGGGCCATTGTATACGATATATTGGAATTAAGAATAGCAACTGGTATGATTTCTATTGAAAAAATGAACCTCATGATTAAGTTGAAGACATGGAAATTTTTCAATAAAGACATTATCAAACACACATAAAATGGGTGTATTTTTTATTTTTAGTTTCACCCAAACCATTTGAGATGGATAACCTTAATTTATAATAATCAACACCCATATGATGGAATAAATTTCTAATATATGTCCATTTTCATCCTTCAATCGATAAATGATCATAGATTGATCCAGAATATGAAATGTGACATCCCTTTATTGTCAATTGACAATAGATATATATATATATATATATATAAAGTCAATCCATGATAGTATTGACATAAAATTTCACTATAAAAAGGATCTCTTGATTTATAGAAAGAAAATTCTCACAAACATCCACCGAAAAAGAATTATAAACTCTTTATGTGATCATTGTTATATTAAATGTCGTCACAACTAACTCAACATATAATTGTTGAGGTAATTTGAAGATAACCTTTGAAAATTATTTAGAAATAAATTTTTGTGTGGAACCATAATCAAATAAAACATTTTCTACATTAGAGGAGATGGTATGTTTAACATTCACCACATCATTATCATACTCCACATCACTGATAGTGATCACATGTTACATTCTTTTGTCTTTGGCCTTATGAGTTAACTCACATCAACAATCATCAATAACCATTATATTAGGGAGTTGATTTTCAAAATTCCACATTTCCTTGAAATTGAAACATTGAAATTGAGGTGGTTCATTAAGTGTAGATTTTTCACTATTCATATCATAAGACATCTTTCTTCCACCGCATCAGTATTCAACTGCCCAAAGACCTTCTCTCCCACACAAAAAAAAACTTTCTAGTCCCTTTAAGAATATTTCATATATATTACATTCCACAAATTGATAATAAGGGAAAAATCATCTTCTTCTCAGTGTGGTATTTTTATTTTCTCTTGAATCCCATTTTTCTCTTGTAATTAAACCCATATGAATGGTGGGTTACTAAAATCCCTGTCTTTACCTTGAGGGAACGTCGAACATTTTCTTCATATAAATTGAAGACCCTTATGTTTAATGACCATTAGAGACTTGGTTTTAAGTCACTATGAGTCAATCAATTTTACTCTGATGTTGAATAATAATTCTAGAAGTGTATGTTTCTAGTCTTGAAAAGTTTTATTTTTAGGATCCAATAGATTCATCATAATTTTTTATAATCTCAAGGACCACTATCTATATTTTTATTAAAATAATAAAATGATTATACCTATTGAAAAATATGTTCTTTAACTTATACAATTTAATGGATTCAGTTTCGCCTATTTTCATTGTATTCTAGATAAGGTCCCCCATTTGATCAGCTTCAACTTCCAAATGATAGATAACTAATATGAATTTATTATGTTCTGAATAATGGATAATCGAAAATATCATTTTATTGATATTGATTGATTGTTTAGATAATAATGGAATAGAATACCCACTAAATGAAGGTAGAAGCTACCTGTTGAAGGTCTCAACAGAACGTTGTTAACTCCATCTCTAGATTTCAATCCATTCATGATTAATATTTTGAGAATTTTGTGTCATAATTGCTATAAGACTTTTCATTCCATCTCTAATAACATTTTATTAATAATGAGAAAAATCATATCATTGGTTGTCGGATTAGGAATTAATTTGGTTCCTCTAATATTCAACCATTGACTAAAACCAAGAATCATAAAGTGAGAAACACTAATCATAATGATAAAACAGCATAATAATGAATTAAATTTCATTTTGGTCACTTTAGGTATAATCCGAGGTTATTCATGATCAATTCAAAAACACTAGGATTGTAACCTATACTTTGAAAAATCCATTGGGTTCTTACAATGGTTTTATCGTCATAGTTTCCAAAGGATAAATGTATCATTCCAATGATACCATCTATAATGACCAATAATTTACATACATTGATATTACTTAAAATTGAAGAATATTTATAATAAAATATGACAATTCAATGAAGGGACTGTATAGGTATATTATCTTTAGAAATAGGGCAACACAAACAACTTCTTCATAAAACATCTTCAATGTCTCCCACTTATTTCATCATAACTATACTCGATTTTTACATATCTTACTTAAAACAATTCTTTTTTACATGGGGAAATGAAACATATGAAATATTGAGAATCGATGCCCAGTAATGGTAAAAAAGTGAGATATCACATCATAATCATAATACATAAGAACATTAAATTTTATAATAATATCCTTCATATAAAAGATCCTGATATCATTTCATCGGATAAATCATACAAGTTTACAAGAATAAATAAAAATAATCAAAAAAGGAAATAACATAAGACATAACTTTTTTTCATATAAATAAACATATATCATAATTTCATACTAGTGGAGTCTCATTTCCAAGGCCATAATAACAGGAAATTTCATTACTGAACCAAGTTCAATCCCTTTTCCATCACTATACTACGGAACTGATATCATTTCTCATTCCATCCATGTCTATCTCATGAGATATAAATCATAACCCAATTTAGTAGATGGAGATATAGGTCCCACCTAACTCATAATGAAATCATTCTTACATGTTCTAAAATAACATAAATCATTCATTATAATCCAAGGAATAAAATGGTTTTCTTTAAAAATTATTTTACCATAGAATAATCCACATCAAATAAATGGATTTAAAAAATATCAATCCATTATTAACACAATAAAATCATAGGAATATAAAACATAACTGTATTCATGAATTTTATATTAGATGGAAAAGTAATTTTATAGAACACTTGAAATTAATTCTGGTGGAAAATATCCTTTCTTCTTTATAAATTTTATCTTTTTGTAAAATTATATGAAATTTTAATTGAAAATAATTTATTTGAAAATAAACTAGAAATAATATAATGTAATCTTCATGGAAATATTGTGTTATGAAAATGTAAAAATATATTCATGTTGTTTAAGTTAAAATAAAACACTCCTCACGTAATTTTGTTTGAAGGTCAAAAAATACATCAAAATAAAATCAAAAAAGGGTATCTTTCATACCGTTTAATAAAAATACACCAATGAGAAAATTTTAATTTGAAGATTTATTAATACTTAAATAGGAAACATTGACATGGTTGATAAATATACCCTTGTAAAAACTTCTATATAAATATCCTCGGATAATAATGAGATTGTGAAATTATCCATTACCATAGGTATGATTTCCATTGTATGTATAAAAACCTCCTATATAATGACTTTAATAATTTCATTGACTTATTTTAGAATCATATTCGTTTTTATGATATGAAATATGATCATATTATTATCTAATTTTTAGAAATATTATAGCTCGTCCATTGGGTGTTAACTTCTGTATTTAATTACACATGTTTTGTCGGATAAGTTCTTGTTTATATTATTCGGTAATATTTATATCATTTATAAAAAGATATTAATATAATATATATCATATTTATTAATTATATTCATTTATATAATCATTATTTAATTAATATCTTATATAATGAATCACATCACATCTTGGACACGGTATGGCGTACGTACGCATGAGCAATGATATCATTCCCATAATTGTTGAATGGTATTTAATTTTATGGTGTATAATATATGAGGATCTATATCTTGTTATTATAATCATATATAGTTATTATTTCCATCATTATACCCATCCATGTAATATAGTGGTAAATACATTACACCATATAGTGGAGACAGTATGTAGTACGTACGCACGTGTTTTTATTATGTTTTTAATAGGATGGATCAACGATTGAAAATGTTGGTTTCATAATTATTATAAAATATCAGTATATATTTAATACTTTATATTATACTTTATAATGATAAAACTCATTATGAGGAAGTATAAGAGGAATGAAGTCTGAATGAATTGGTAGAGGAAATTACCTCTTCTTCGACGTGCTCCCAGAAAATCTCCTCGTAAAAAACTCAAGTTGGTTATTGAAGAAGACTAGAACCTCTAGAATTTAAATAGGGAAGTTCATAAAAATAATTATGTGGCTTTTTATGAGCATTATGTCTCAAATTTAAGTGAAAATATGAGGGAGGAGGTTCCCTTTTTTAATTTAGGTGTGGGTCACTTTTGGGATCTCCAAAAATATTAATTTATAAAAATATAAAACCCCATCAAAAAACCACAGAAATGTCCCAATTTCTAAGATGATATGATATACTTTTTTAATAACATCAATTAATAAATTTTAGAGAAGTTTTATCTTAAATTTAAATATTTTCATTTTAATTAACACATAGTTATTCTATTTACATTATAATTAGGGTGACAAATATTTCCGTATTAAAAGGGTTCAATATTTACTTATTTAATGTCAATTAAAGAATAAATAAATAACTTATAAGACTTTTTTCCATATCATAATTATTATATAATCATTAAAAGTGTTTTTGTATTTTTTAGTAATTTAATAAAACATTATTTTTATAAACAATTAATAGTGTCAATTTTGACATTATTCAGTTGATTTATTTATAAATAACATTCAGATAAAAAGTTATCTTCAAACCAATAATATATTATATTCTTAATTGGTCACGTTAATATATAAAATTCATTGTACATATTAATTAGAAGAAATTATATTTATTTCAATATTTTAAAGAATATTTATCTAATATTTCTATTTATAAAATAATTACAACATCGGTTTTATTTAATTTTTTCATAAGATTATATGTTGGATAAAAAATAAAAATAAAAATATATGAAAATGATAAATCATATAGATTTAATAATATTAATTATAATATAATATACCATTTATAGAATCAATCTCTAAATATTTTATGTTTATTAAAACATGAATGTGAAATGTTTATCATAACTTTAAAAAAACCAATATAAGTGTCATAATATCGTCTATAAGGATATATGTAACACCCGAGACTTTTATGAGAAATATTTTGTTTTTATGTTATATAAATCATCAAAAAAATCATTCACTACACACAACACTTTCTTGGCTTGCTTTACACGCAATCATGACCTTCCTCGATAGCTTGCGTCGTACGAAATACCGAGTTTCCCTAAAATACAATATGCTATTAAAACTAGCCGTTATGAATATTATTGACTGAGTTTTGAATTTTAAAACATTTTAATTCAACTTATTCATTTTCTAGAATGAGGTATAAAAGCAAAATCAGTTTTTTTTTGGATAAAAGAAGTATTTTTCAAAAAATGCAGTTTTGCCGCCTTTTGATGGCGCTCCCACATTAAATCTAGTTTTTGACATGTTTATAAGTTGAATTTGACAAAATAAAATTCTTCTTTTGAATCAGGGTATAAAAATTTACTTTGGATAAATTTTTGATATTTTTCTGATAACTTTCATATTTTGATGAATAGTAAAAATACGCTAATTTTTAATTAAAAACAACTTTTTTCATTGAGATGATTTATATGGAAAAATTATAATATTGAATGGATTTAAAGTATAAATAGAATATATTTTTACCATTTAATATAATTTATGTTATTAGCATTAATTACACATTGAATTCATAGGTAAAAACATTTCAATCTTTGGCAATGTTTTGACTTCTAAAACCCGTTTTATTAACAACGGGATTTATTTTAAATTAATTACTGCAACTTATATTTTTTGAATTTTGAAAAATGGATACCATATTCAGAATCAGTATGTCCAAATTATGTTAATCGGCTACTTTTTTATTTTTGGGCATTATGAATAGTAACTACGGTAAATTTTATTTACCATAGTTAAAGGTAAATCGGGTAATTAAGGGTAAATATAAGATTATAAAATTACCCTAATACCGGCCAAAATCCTATTAGATGACTAAAGGGCGACCCATATCACATAAGGGTCGGATTAGATTCATTTAATGGACTTTTTTCAATGAAAATAATTTAATTATTATTAAAACCAAAGAATGTGACAACATGTCACTTTCGTAGATATTATAAGTATAATAATTTTAATTTGATGATAAACTTAATAAAACATCGAACCTAAATAGTATCCTGAAAGATAATACATTTATATACTTCATAGGAATTTATTTAGAATTTTTTGGGTTTAAATAATTATCATTAATTATGACACAATAGTGATGTTGAAATTAGTTTATTAATTAAAATATCAAATAAATTGTTTTAAAAATATTAAAATAAATATTATATGAACTATTTAATGTTCTACACTAATTTTCTAGATAAATATGACATTTTATGAATCTATTAATGCTTTTCTTTCGAACATATTATCTGTATATATTTTATTTAAATTCAAATAAATGAATAGTGTCAAAATTGACACTATTGTTATTTTATAAAAATAACATATTATAAAATTGTTTAAAAATCACAAAAATATTTAAACATTATAAATTAAAATTTTTATGGTAGACAATGTCATAAAGTGTCAAATTATGGAAAATTCACAACACATATGTAATTATTTATAATACTTTAAAATTTTTAATATTATTACCACAAATAGAATTAAATTGATAAATCAGGATAAATCATGTTGATAATGTTTAAAATAAATTCCTAACATGTCTAAATTTTATTGGTTGATTATATTACAACCCTATATTATCTAATATTCGGATATGAGTCATTTTGGATGTTTTTATGTGGGGTTGGGATTTAATATAAACTAATATTTTTTATATTTCCAAAGGTGCCCCTCTCCTCCGTTATAAAAGGGCACCTCCTCCCTCTCTTACTCACACCAATATGAGCCTTCAAGCACGGCCAACCCATGACCATTTCACTTCCCCACTTCCTGAGAAACCTACTAGAGGTACTGGTCTAATCAAAATACCAACTCTAATGCCTGAAGAGAAATTTTAAAGGAGGCACTTCGAGAAAGAGGTAATACCTTCTACCGTTTTCTTCAAGTTCCATTATTCTTCTACTCCCTCTTCTTTAGTAGTTTCATTATGAGGTAATAAAATCAGTATCACTCATATAATGATATGTTATTATAAATATGAAACAACCCTATTTCACCTGTTATCCATCCTATGGAAAACAAAATCACTGCGCGTGCGTATGTACGAAATACCGTCTCCACGCCATGGTGTAATCTATTTTCTACCACCACCTTACTTGGATGGGTATAAGGGTGAAAGTAATGAATATATATATTATTATTTTAAAGCGGTTTTGATTCTGAAATAGTATACATACACTCCAATACAATTCCACGATCATGGGAATGATATCATCGCTCGTGCGTACGTACGGAATATCGTCTCCACGATGTGATGCGATTCGTTCTACATGATCATCATTTCATAATGATTATATAAATGAATTGAATGAATGAATATGATATATATTACACTAGTACCATTCTGGAAATGAGGTATATATAACCTAAAGTGAATAATAAGAATTTATTCGACAAACACGCATAAGAACAAAAAGTAATAAACACCTGAATAACAAGTAGTTGTGAAATATTAATAATAAGAAGCTAAATAATATGACCATATATGATATCATAACAATAACTATGATTCTAAAATAAGTCAATAACATTATTTAAATCATTATACAGGAGGTTCAGACACTTACGAAGCAAATCAGACCTTAGGAAAGGGAAAATCTCACAATCTCGATTTTTATCCGAGATTGTTTATACTTCAGAATTTACTGGGGTATATTTTATCATCCAAATAGATGTTTCCACAATATGTAATATTTTTCCATCCACCTACAATTTTTTAAATCCAATTTTACCCTTCGGTGAGTATTTAGTAAAAGATATGAAATGAATCTTTTTTTCATTTTTCGTACGAGGTATTATTTGACTTTTCCGTCAAAAATATGAGAAGAATGTTTTTTTAACTTATACAGCATGAATGTATTTTTAAAACATTATTTCCAAGAAGATTCCTTTACACGTTTTGAAGTTTATTTTTAATCAGATTCTTTTATTTTAGAATTGTATGACATATTAAGAAAGGAAAAGTGTTTTTGAAGTTGAAAAGATATTTTTCTCAAAAATGGTGTTCAAGTGTTTATCAAAATTATTTTCCATCTAAGATAATAAAGGGTTATGTTTATATCCCTATTATTACATTGATTTGATTATGTTGTGATGGGATTATTTTTATGAATTCCTTTATCTTATATGAGTTGTTTTATGATGTCACGATGTTTAAGATTCCCATTTTTATTACATGGGTTATGCTATGATGTTTGGTTTTTGATTTTGTGGCACAAAAAAGAATGGTATCATTATGATATGGGTGGGACCTATATCTCCCTCTAATGCATTGGGTAATGATTTTATATCTCATGAGATAGACATGGCTGGAACGGCAGGTTATACCGGTTCAGTGAAATAGGCCTGAAACGAGGACTGAACTCGGTTCAGAGATGAACTTTGTCCACTAAGATAGTCTTGGAAATGAGTATTGACTAATAAGAAATGATTATCAATGATTATGTGTGTATGCCACAAAGTTTCATATTTTAAGTTAGGATTATTGGGATTAAATTTCACTTCCATGATTTATCCCATGTTATGAAATTATGATCTCTTTTGTAGGGTATGATTTCCAAAATGTTATGTCTTTATTTTGATGTGATTGATATTTCTTATCCTACCCTTACTGAGCATTTGAGCTCACCCTTTTGTATGTTTTCTTTCCCCAGGTCAGGAAGAAGGTTATTAAGTAAGATATGCCGAAAGGGACTATAGATATGATGAAATAAATGGGAGAAAATGTAGACGCTTTATGAACCAGTTGTTTATGTTTCCCAGTTTCTAAAGACACTATACATATACGGTCCTTTCATGGTTTTGTTATAAGTTGTAATAAGTGTGCTTCAATTTTGAAGAAATAACAATGTATGTAGAGTATGGGTCGTTATAATATAAATGGTCAATAGCTCGACACATGGATTTATATGGTTGATATATACTTTTATAATAATATTTTTTTAAGTTTTGGGGTCATTTAATTATTAATTGCACTTTAATAATTATTATTATTTTATTGATTTCTCATTAATCAAATAATTTTTGAGTCATTAAAGTATAATTATTTATGGTAGTTATATATTTCCTAAAAATTACAAATGAATATTCACGATAAATAAAACCATTTAATCATTCAATTTAGTATTTATTATGAAATTTATCTTCTTTGAAACATTATATTAAATATGATATAGTTATTAAAATTTGAGTAAGACATATGTAACATTTCTTTAAATAAAATATATTAATTATCCAAATCTCATCCAAGTGGATTCAAAATAATACCTTTATTACCCATGAATGATTTAGTTCAAGACTCACTCATCCAATGGAATTAGTATTTTTTATAGGAAAATTAAACAATATTATTTTTACCCTTATTTAGCATATTTTCAATTTTGTAGTATTAATAAAAATTTCCAAATTTACAATTCATAATCCCCAAAAATGAAAGTAAGGTATTTAAATAATTTGGAAATATTAATTCCAAATAAATAATCCATTTTTAAAAATTAAAGGCATATAAATTGGATTAATTAATTTAAAATTAATCCTTTTTTCGGAATAAGAGAACTAGTTTTGAAAGTTAATGCATTACAAAAGATTGAAATGTTTTCACATCTGAATTCAAACTAAAATTAATGATAATGAAATATATTATATTTAGTTATTAAACTAAATTATATTTATACATTAAAACCATACAATATAATAATATAATGATATAAATTATTTTTCTAAAAAAAGATGTTCTCAATTAAAATTTAAGGTTTTTTTACTATTTATCAAATCTCGAATGCTACCATAAAATACCAAAAATTCATCCAATGTAAATTTTTATATTCCAATTCGAAAGAGAATGTTTATTTTTTCATATAATAATTATTAAGGTGTCAAAATCTTAATATAAATGGGGTTCTTCGTTAAAGAGGAGAAAATTACCCTTTTGAAAAATATAGTCTTTTATACCTCGAATAGGGATTATTCATAACATATGAAATAATATATATTTTTTGAATATTAAAAATATATTATTAATTATATAACATATATATTTCATTAATTTCATTTTCTATTAGAAATTAACTCAATTTATTAATGAAAAAATATAAATATATAGATGATTTATATTTTTTCATAAATACTTTATAGACAATTAATTCACCATAAATTTTCATAATTTAGTTATATTTATTACCTATATCTTAATGGTAATTTTAAAATGGTATATTTATACTAAGGGTGTCTCTTGGTTTGTTTAAACTCACAGTTGTGTGCAACGCAAGCTATTGAAGAATTGAAATTATTTAAAATATATCATAAAAACACCCAATGGACACATGTTGAGAATAAACCTACAATAGTACCATTCCAATCTTAGGAAACTATGCACCTTAGTAATACTCTTTGGTAGATCCCAATAAATAAGTACCTCAACCTTCATCGGATCCGCTACAACTCTATCCTCTAAGATGAAGTGTCCCAGAAAATAAACCCCTAGAATCCAGAATTGACACTTCGAGATTTAACCAATAGGTTGGTTCTCTTGATGTGTGTCTTGGATAGTCATCAAGTATCTCATGTGTTCCTATTAATACATTGAGTACATTAGGTTTTCATCGGTGAAGACCACCATAAACTGGTCAAATTAAGGATGAATGATTTGGTTCATTAGTCTCATGAAAACTATTGGAGAATTTTTCATTCCAAATAGCATCACCATGTACTCATAGTGATCTTAATGACACACGTTTTTAGTGTTTGGTACATTCTCATCTCATACATGTAGCTATGGAGAGCTTAGTCTGAGGTTAATCTTTGATAACCACCCCAACCCCGTCAACTAATCAATGATGTCATTGATCCTTGATAGTGGAATATTTTTCTCCAAAATCACCTATTAAAAGTGCCGAAAATCGACACATAACCTCATGCTCCTATCTCACTTCTCTTAAAAAAATTGGACTACAAAGGGTGAAACACTGGGTCACACAAAGCCCTTCCCATTAAAGTCCTCGAACTACATCCTTAGCTCCTGATTCTCTATGGTATCCATCTAATGTGAAGGTGTGTATATATGATTTGTTCGAGTGTTTAGATAAATGTAGAAGTCCATTTCTATAAGGGGAGGTAAACCTAAGACATCTTCAGGAAAGACATCATCGTGCTCCTCAACTAAAACAGGAAACTATGGACTAATATTATCCCCTGCATTGAGGGTGTGGCTATCCAACTGATGTGTAATCAGTTTCACCCATCTATGTGTGAGTCCATCCTATATTTCATGTATTTACTTTTCACCCATAAAAGAAAACATGGTACCATCACTATGGACACACTGCACATTTGACTAATATAGTAAATTTTAGCATGAAATGTGGTAGACATTTCACACCAAGAATATCATCTTAAGGCCTCAACTCTGCTACCATGATATCCCAACAGTATATATCACCTACTAGAGTAAGGTAACAACATCGACACTAGTGTGTTTGATATTTGGAACATCTTCGGTATGAGATTCCAAGTATAATAGTCGCGTAAATTGTTCAACTGGAATCTCTAAGTCTTGAACAAGGTTCATGGAAATAAAGGATTGGATATAAAATTTGTCTATAAAAACAGAATCTAATGAGTGAAAGTCCAAAATCATACCAGGAGTCATCCCTGGATCCCCTGGTTCATAAGCCTAAATCGCATGTATCTGGCCTCATCATTACCCACTATCTCTCTAAGCCAATCGGGGACCACTTGGGTGTGGTGGTGGAAATGGGTCGATCCTTCATCCACATCTAACTTCCATACTGGATCTTCTTCTAAGGATTCCGCCCAATAGATCTCCCTCATCTAACCACGACCTCCTCCTCAGTAGTCCTTAGACCACAACTCGATCATCTATATGATGGGTTAGGATATCTCATGCCATATAACCCTGACCACCACCCGTGTTGCATCATTTATATCTAGGATGACTTGAGCGTTCCTAGGAGCCCTTTATAGATGAACCTACATCTTCAGATCATCCACTAAACCACCCGAACTGCTTGGTTCCTTATAAATTTCATTGGATTCCTGCTAACGATTCCTCATCTACCTTGTTCCCAATACCAGGTCTCATTTTGGGTGTCTACTCCAGAAGAAAACTCTCCACTATCATGGATCTCTCCAGTACCCCATCATAATAAGGAATGATATGTTATTCCATGGATTCCCTGATGTCCCAAAATAAACCCTAATAAAAGGCACGAACTTGGATGAACTGGTATCGTACCATATCTATGGACTAGAATGAAAGATTATTATGTCTCACCGAGTTCACTCCCACAATCTTACTGTCGTACTGCTGATGTAGAAGCTCTAGTATGTGAAATGATCATAATGTTGCCAGATATAAATTCTCTCTAAAAAACCACCCTAATTATGTATAGGAATGATCAGTCTCTTCATGATACTATGTCACCAAGCTCCACTATCACCCTATAGATCTCTAAATAAATCTCATAATGAGGGAATCAAACTTGTCAGAAGGTGTCCTCTAATGGTGGAAAACATGGTTGACTGCATCCATCCAATCCTCATCCCATTATGGACTAGCTCACCCTAAAACCTATGAGGTTTTTACCTTTAGAAATCATGAAATGCACTCAGTCTTCATGCATCCTTAGCCAATTGTGATGGTAGTAACTACTGCTTGACTGGTGGTGTTATAACTTGTACATCACCCGAAGGTGCTATATCTAGTACAAACCCTTGTACAGAAGCTTCATCACTGGGAAAATCATCCTCGAGATCACACAGTGGAATCCTGGATCTTTGTCTACGTGGAGGCATCCAAAAATATTACATGATGTACCACAGTTAAACGGGTATATATGGAGAGATGACTCAAGAAGGACATGGTAAACACAACCATTCTTATATGATTCATGTAATATTGTTTTCCCCATAACCAGTTATTTCATTTATGATTTGAAAAGTAGGAAATTAATGTCATGGTGTATGGATAATTCATCCACCTCACCAACACTGGAGTACCATTCCTGAAATCCTAACTTGAAACACTCAACACTTTTTACACAAACCAACCTCACAGACTCCCAATCAAAAATTAGAACTAATCTCCCCTGATACCACTTTTTCACAGACTCTCCTAGAGGGTCCCTTGCGGGGACTACCCCTTTACCTCCTCCAAAAATCTAGGTTATAGTGACTAACATAAAGTAGGCACATCCCTCAAATGGTTGGCATTACATTCAGTACCTTTATGCACACACGCTCACACATCTTCTAGCCAAAAATGCTGAAATGTTAAAACACTAAGATAAAAATTCATGCAAACCACTAAAAACTCACAATTGATAATGAAAAGAAGTACCAGAATGTAAACATGCATATAATAAAAGCCCACCAAAACGAGTCTTACAAAAAACCTACAAACCATGGTCAATGTTTTCACAAGTCATCCCAGTCTAGAAAAGTTAAAGAACAATTTCATTAAACTCATCTAAAGAAAATAATACATGATCCAACCATAAATAATTGGTACTGGGACTATTTCCTATCATTTTAAGAGAACACCTCATATTTCTATCATTTCTAAGCACCACTAGGACCTAGTCCACCTATAACTTTGTCAAAGGGTTTATTGTCTGCACAAGACATGACATGTTTGGGCAATTCCCATATATGGGTGAGTAAATGAAGACTCAGAAAGACACCGAAAAAGCATAAAGGAAATACGGCAGAGGATAACCGTAAAGGTAATTACTGTCATGTCAACATAGGTATATGTCTACATTTGCATATAATAATAATATCTAGATATACTCATGAAAACAACATTCCATCATGAGTTCTTCACCATATAAAAACTACCAGATTATGCTCGGAGCATTATCATTTCCGGAGAAACCACTTCTTGATCCATGATATCATCGAAGACACTCACCACGAGGTATAGCTCACATAGACAATAACCTAATGAGAATGTATTGGTAAATTAAAATTATGATATCACATAGAGGGGATCGAGCCCAGATTCACTAGGGGATATGAAGGATCACACCCAGATACACTGCGTGATATCACATACCCAATCTGGATGAAATCTCAACATAGTGGATCAATACCAAACACCGAGGGGGATAATAGAGATTTCCCCTAGAGTCATCGTAGGATAACAAATACCCTACTTATGGGCCTACTAAATTGAGGGCCAACTCCCTACTCTCGATGGTTATATCTATTACAATAAACCCCCACTAGGGATGATAGAGGGTCATAGTCTAGTCCCTGGGAGGGATTTCTTACTCGATCTGGGACCCGGCCTCTATAGTTGATTATTTTCCAATGGTGTGAATGTAATACCATGATAAAATATCAATTAAATTACAAAATGGAATTATATAAATATTTACTAGTTAAAGAAAAAATCACCATGCCATCTCAAAATTTCCAAATTTTTATTAGGGTCTCAACCCCACAAAAAACATATCAAATGGACACACAGTTTGATTGTTATTGGGGATTGAATTTTCACATAATGGGGGGTCACAATTCTCTATACAGACTAATGGTCGATCTACTAATCATGGTGGTCGAACGAACTCCCAGAGGATGTGGTTGTGTAGTAACTGGATCAATCGTGCCTCGAGGTAGAGTGCCATGGGTGATCGTGGCCCAGTTCATCTACCTCGGGTTGGCTTTCTATGCCCGTCTTGAACCATCATTGTCTGGATTGACCTATTCCTCTTGTGCATGCACCGTCTTCCCTAGACTGACCCACTTTTTCTTGGGATATCCTGCCTATCCTACATGGCCACTTCCGACAACATAGTTCGCCACTCCTTCGTGTCCCTGACCCCATATTGCACTCCTCCACATCCCCAAATACACTCTCCTATATATGGAGGACCTCTCCATTTCACCCATGCATCCTGCACTGTTATCATTGTTATCTTTCGTGGCCACTACCACAACTACTTTTTCCAGTCATTGTCCCACATATATCCCACCACAATAGACTATCATTACCTAACCAGCATTGATGGTCACTTCGGCGGACCACTGAGCCTCCACTAATTCTCATATTTATGAATCAAAGCCATATTTGTGATGCTCAGATCCCAATTTACATATATCCAATCAATGTTTCAATTTTAATACAATCCATGGGTTTGATTTCTTTCATATCTTCATGGAAAGTCATGTTGTGACCATGAGGGCCAAACAGGAATGAGATCCAAGAACGTGGGAGAGAAAAGAATGATAAAAACCAAGATAAATGGATCTTGGCCTTTGTTTGTGTCAGCCTCAATCCATTCTCATTAGATTGAGGCTGAAGGTAAAACTGGAAAACTCCTATAAATAATCACTATAATTTAATAAACATTTAGAAAATATCTAAATGTATATCAATATATTTTTGGATTGACCTATTTTCATCATGAAAAACAAGAACATGGAAGGGGAATAACAAATAAACTACCGAACCTTGATTTATATCAGTCGATGATGAAGGATTGATACATTATCGATGGTGGCAGCAATATTGCGTCAAATCGGTTGCATGTCGATCAGCGGTCTAAGATCTTTCTCCATTTATTTAGAGTGTTCTTCTCCACATATCAGAGTAATTCCATAGATATGGTGATAAAGATAAATTTTTGAGAAAGACGTAATAAAATTAAAAGTGACATTGTGTCCTAAAAAAATTTATAAATTATTTAATGATTAATATGTTCTTTTAAATCTATTCCATAAAAGACCCATGTCGACCAATGTTAATACACACCTAGGGTAAATCTTCCACTTTGATCTAAACGGTACCCTATAATTTATCATCCAGAATCTCGTTTAAGTGTTCTTCCACATTTTTATTAAATCAGTGGTTACGTACTCTTAAGAGATTAAAAAATTTCAAAAAAACATTCTAGAAAACAATTTCCTCAAAATCACACATAGTCTTAACACCTCTTATTCAAACCAATTTATATAATTTCTAAAAAAACCATGAAAAATATGAGGCATTACAGGTCAAATACCACTAATATTTTTGAAAAAACATAGAATCACATTTATGAATATTAAACATTATATCATGTGATACATCACATTAATGAATGAATTGGAGGGTATATAATTCTAGGCATGTCCGCCTCTTAAAAATATTTACATAATAATTTATTCCTCATATAACATATTAAAATCATAGTCATGAATTAAACCACATATGAAATATATTTTAGAAGGATTTCGTCAATAATGATTTCATGAATAAAATTGGTGTTATCAAATGAATAATGGAAAAACATATTTGGGATATGAATCATCATTGTTTTGAAGAGAAAAATGAATTCAAGAGAATTCAATGAATTTTTTTGGAAGGATGTGTTCTTTTGGGATATATTTTTATTTTTCATAAAGTCATGTATGAAACTTGTATACCCAAATAATGAAAATTCAATAATAATGAAGTGTTATTTATGTAACATTATAAGACTATGAATACCAAATATTTCATGAAAGGGGGATAAACCGATGAAAAGGAGTTGGGTTCGAGAAAACCATTACATTATTTACCACATTATTTCATTGTTTTTACACCTCCTAAATAATAAAAACAGATTTAATAAACCGTTGATCCAGAAGTGAATTATTTTAATTTATACAATTTTTTATCAATTATAATCATTGAATACTATTTCTTAATTTCCATTGATTAAATTTTATCATTGTGATATCATGTTTTTATTAAAAGTTTTCGGTTTTGATTTGATTTCTCTATTTTAATTAAATGATGATTATAGAAATGTATAATAAAAATTATAATATTATAATAAATTAAATTAATTATTTATATATTTTATTTAATCAATAATATAAATCAATGATGTTGGTTATCAAATATTTCATAGAAATTTATGTATAGGTGGTTAACCAACCTTTAATGAGACACTGATAAAAGTGTGGGAAATGGAAGTATGACATTTTTATTTTTCATAAATATGATCATTAAAGTATGTTAATATCATAATAGTTTTTATTTATTGAATAAATGTTTTATACTATATGGTTTTTAATGGAATTAAGAAAAAATAAATAAAAGAAGAAAATTGGGAACAATTAATAGAGACTAACTCTCTCTTTGGTCTAGCTTCTCTTGTACGACGCTATATTTACTTTGAGAATGAATTTTCATTAGTCAATAATTTACCTATGTATTATAAGGTGATTGATATAGAGGATTCTGGAAGATATTTGGATTTTTAATGGAAGGAAGGAGTTTTCTTTAAAGGGGAGGGTTATGGGTTTTTTATACATTAGGAGATGGAATTTTTAGAAAAAAATATTGAATGAAATATTATATCAACGATAAAACATGAAATAGTAAATTTTTGACTATATAAGTCATATTTAAGGACAATATAACTGGTTCCAGACATTATATCACATTAATAATTATATTTCACTAATATATTAGCAACCAATGTGACAATAAAGAAAATTTGTTATTTTATGGAATATGTTATGACATTAGGTTTTGGAATGTTATTTTTAGGCTTGTAAACTAATTTTATTGTATTTTAATGAATTAGTTATCAAATAAAATTTATTATTTCCAAACATCATGTAATATAAAGTATTATTTGTTTATTACAACATGAATTATTTAATTTAAGATACACCGATTATGTGAAAACATTATTTGTAGAATTCACCCACAGATTGAAGTTTTTCATAAAATTACATTAAATTAACACATGGTTAAGAGAAAAATTATTATGTAAAAAAAGTTATAATTTTTTTAAATAATTTTCTATAATTCATAATTATAATTTTCAAAATAAAAATAATGATTTTTATGAAATAAATTAATGAAAATACTAAAAATGATCTTATATTTTCTTTGGGGTTTTAACCGTTATATTTGTTTTTTTGTTATATAAATTAAATTTACTTAAATTAATCATGAAAAATATTTTTTTTATCAAAATTTATTATTTTAAGGTAATATTACTAATATAATGTCCATGTTACTCTTCTCAATAGTTAGGTTACTATTCTAAATGGTTATGTTACAGATAAAATGGTCACATTACTTTTCCAAGTATCAAGTTAGCTTCGATAAATACCTCTACATTCATTAATTCATTATCCAAAACAGATCCTCTTAATATTCTTTAATCCAATTTTCAATAATATTTCATTTTTTACTAATATTGTTTTCACTTCAATAGTGTTGAAAGTTGTGGTGATGATTCTAGTAGATTGGAGTGACCTATATTTTCCCATTTTATCGTTTCTATTTTATATTTATTGAATAATTGTAATTTTTGAATTTTAATAGGTTTATTTAATAATTAATGTTGTACTATTTAGTAATGAAATAATTTTAGTTAGTCAAATTTTGTGTATAAAATTATATATTATACTATATCAAACATTTTATTCAATTGATAAATGTCATTTATAAACTATGGTATATTACGTAGTTTTCTTAAACCATGCGACTAGATTTTGCATAGTTATGCAATTTTGGATTGAACAAAATGGGAGAGTTGTCACATGGTTTTCCAAACCGTGCATCTAAACCATGAGGGTGTCATGTGAGTCCATAAAGGGATGCACGAGTGGAAAATGGTTTCCAAAACTATTCTACAAAATCCAGAATAGATACCAAGTTCATTAAAATTGTTTTTTTTTCTTTATTCCTCTTATAAATCAACTCCAAAACACCATATTCCTCCCCCAAATGGCTCGTGGAATCCATGGAGTCCCCACCTATCATCCTCATACCTCATAACTCTCTCAATGGTAATTCCAAGTGAATATATTAATGGTTTTGGGTATTTTCTTTAAGGTAGTCCCTTTTTCCTACTCTTAGTTACCCCATTCTCTTCTTGTCTTCTCTTCTACCTTGGGATTGTTAGTCCATTGTTCATGTTTCCTATGCTCAGAAATTTAGTTTTTGATTTTGTATGGTTTTACAGGGGTGTACATACATTCTTGGACCCTTGTGTAGTTGATTAGGTCTACCATTTTCCAAGATTGTGTGGTTTGGGTTGGGTTCTCTATGCATTTTTTCATTAAATTAATGAAATATTGGTTTATTGATGTTTTAACATTGATATAAACAAATAGTGATATGTAATGTTCATTATAATTATTTTAAATGAAATAAACTGGGTTTCCCTATAAAATTAGTTTGTGTGGAAATTTTTTATGGGGACTTATACAAAAAGTGTTTGATAAAATTCCCAACTAGAGTGTAAATGGATTTTGTGGTTTTTTAATTGTATTTTAATTTTTTTGAATGTTTTTTAAATGTTTCATAAAAATATATGAGGTTTGTTGAGTCATACTCTAAATTTTTATCACTCAATTTTATCATGTGAACCATCTGGCATTTTCATAAATAGGTATTCTATATAAAACTCTACATGGGTGAGTCTCTTTTCTTTTGAATTGCTAAATGGAATGAGAGTTCCATGGAATGTGTTTTACCTCATTTATTTTTTGTTTCAATGGAAAAGTGGCTATCCCTTAAGGTGACTCAGGGGTGACTCTTGTGTATGATTCTTTTATTATTTACTTATAAATATATTTGTTTGGTTTATTAGAATTTCATATCTCACCCCCAATTTCGACATAACGTGGGATCCTATCATAGCTATCGGATAATCTGAAAAAGATTCCAAAACATATTAAGGTTCATTTTCATGCTTGTGGACCTAAGTAAGTATTTTATGTGATATGGTATTATGGTCCCCAGTTATTCTAGGTTGGGTATATCAAATCATGAGTGTTTTTTGACAGCATCAAGAACAAAAACACAATGGATTCATTTTAATATGTTCCATATTTTCCTCTAAGCTACTAGGTATTCCCAAGTTCTCATGAACTCATTATCTTTAGTAGAAAATATTTCTCCTCACATGGTATGATTTCTTGAGTTTTTTTAATTTCTCTATGTGTGGTATGGACTTGGTTTTTTTTCTTAGTGGTATTTATTACTTATGAAAATTAATTATTTTTTCCTAGAAAAATTCATTAAACTTTTGTTTTCAAATATTATTGGTATCTCTCTCTTCAAATTTAAACTTACCACTTCATTAAAAATTTTATAAAACCTCCCATTCTATTGAAAATCCTTTTTTAAGATATAAAAGAAAATATACCATGATTAGTTTTAAAAATAAAAAAGTGTGCAAAAATTTGTTTATATATTTTATTTCAAAAAAGTAGTTAAAGAATAATTTTTTCAAAGGAAAATCATAATTACCAATTTATTTGGGAATTAATACTTGTTTAATAATCCAACATATACATTCGTTATTTTTTTCTTCACAGGTGTGTCTTTTAACTTCATTATAATCATCATGGTGTTATGTTTGGTATTGAATTTGGTGGATAACATGTGGGGTCACATAAAGATCTATTGGTTGTCTTGGTTGGTTTGGATTTATTTTTGGTACACTTATTTTTTTCATTGGTTGTTTTATTTACTCTGGGATAGAAATTTATTTTGCTATTCATTTACTTATTTATACTAGGTTAAATTGTTCCCCTAGCCTCTTGTTGATTCCCTTCGGACATGTCACCACCCTGGGGTGATTGAGAGTGTGCCATTAGGATGATACGTTCATACTCAAGTGACTAGTTTTGGGTGGAATTAGTTTTGTTTTTGAGGCTTAATAACATTCATAACCTCTATTTATGATTATCACAATGGGTGTTTCACTTTTTGGGTTAAAGATAAACAATTAATTTCTTTTAAATATTCAGATAATTTTCACCATTAAATGGAAATGTTGTAATACCAAAAAAGAATATATTAATTGTCAAAATATGAATATTTTTTTCTTAAAATGGTTTATATATCATAAATATAGAAATGTACTTATTTTAACCACTAGAATACGTGAAGTATTCATGAAATAAAAAACACAAACTCGGTATTATTTCTGTGAAAACGAGACTGTTGATTCTATATATCATTAGTATTTAGAATAAAACATAATTCTCAAATGAAAAAAAATCCCCTTAAAAACATTCCTTACCTCACTTTTATCTGCGAGAAATCTACTTGGAGAACTTACTCACTAAAAATGATAGCCATAAATCCAGCATATAGTATTTGAGGGAGTAATAATGGCTTGAAATCATAAAACCACCTCTCATTCATACCAATATCTAGTTTAGGCCAATAATTTAATTAGATTCCATTATTCAATATAGACGGACAAATAACATTTTGTTTGTATGTTGGAATATCTTTATATGGGACTAGAAAACTATTCATCTATGTTTGGAAAATAATAAATTTCCAAGGGAAGTGTTCATTCCATATAACCTTCTTGTTATTTTCTAGTAATTCATTGGAAAAATGTTGGGTAATTAGATTATTTCATGAATTTTTGTGGGACATCTATATTTTTCATATATTACAATGAAAATTTGTAACCCAAAATTCATTCAAATCTAAAAAATATTAACTTTAACTTCTCTATGTCCCAAGAAAAATATTATAATTTCAGGAAAATAGTGACATAAAAAAATTTCTATTAAAAGAACTCATATAATATACGGGTTTTGATATCTAAACAAACTCATTTATTTCCTCCATTTTTATTTGATCATTAAAATCATTTCATACTCATCGCACTCATTATGCACACATATTTTTTTGTTTAAATCCAACTCTTCAGAGTATGTCCCAATCATCATTTGAATAATAAAATTAGTCGATAAATATTCAATAAAAGAAAGAAAAATAATAGTGTACATTGGTATCAAATACAAATTGATGTGTAATGTAACACCTCAAGCTTTCATGGTATGCTTCTCTTTGAATAATACAGTAGCGTGTGTTGTACGCAACTTTGAGTTGAAAAACGCACCACAAAAAATCAAACTAGCTGTTATGAATAGTAATACCTAATTTTTATAATTTTATAAATTTTATCATTCAAAATGGACTTCATTTTTTGATTCCAAATATCTAAATTAGCTTAGGGTGAATTTTTGGTATTTTTCGGAAAACATTAAATTTTGTATGAATAGTGAAAACAACTGAGTTTTAGTTTAAAACCGATTTTTTTTAAATAATTATTTATTTTATCTAAATTTAATTTAGGTCAGAATGGATACATAATACCTATATAAGTTAAATTTAATTAATTTGAGTTAGTTTATAATAATTTTTGATATATAAAAATTTTATTGAACTTTTCATCATCTTTTACCCACCTCCTAAGAAAATTTGGAAATTCACATAAAACATAATTTTACCACTTCTCTGAGTGAAATTTAGATAATTCAAGATACACGGTTAATATCAAGGAGTAAAATGTGGTTTAATGAGATGAAAATAATTTTTTGGTGAATAGTTACTTTTTACTTTTATTTACCACGGTTAAAGGTAAATAGGGTAATTAATGGTAAAAATGATATTAATACTACCATATCACATGTCCTAATTCTAATGGACAAGTGTATCTCAAATAAAAACAACCTCAGGAATAAAATATTATCATTTATGACTAGTTGAATTAGATTATGACATTTATTATTATTTAATTCAAAGAAGATTTAAAATACATAAAATCACAGTTTAAAAAATAATTTTTTTTAATATAATGTTATACATAAGATAAATTTGATTATAAATATTCATTAAAAAGTTAAAAATATTATCTACATAATTTTATTTTATTTATAATTTTTATACATTATATAATTTAATTTATTTATGACACAATGGTGATTCAGTAATTACCTAATTAATGAAATATTAAAATATTTGACATTATAAATATCAAAATAAATATAATTTGAGACCTTTTATGAATTACACTAAATTTATAGGTTAATATTACAAATTAGTATTAGTTATATAAATTTTTTTCTAAGTAATAATGCTGTTATGAAATTATCAAAAACACAATACCAAATAGTGTCATAATTGACATAAAAGAGTTTTTAAAACAATTATTATATTATTAATTGATATTCTATTCCAATAAATCTAAGGATCGGCCAAAGGACTTATATAATGATTGGTCTATCATTAATGGACAACTTGGGGGTCTCTTGGAGGTATATAGTATGTTTATTAACTATATAATATAAAAATACAAAGAGACATGATAAATGTAAAACTATTTAACTAGGAGTTAAATATAAATGATATGGTTAATATAATTACCCAAATCTATATAAAATATATTATTTTAATGTATATAGACCCATCCCCACCTTAACCATTAAATAGTCTACTTTGGATCCATTAGAATCTGAATATTAATTTATTATAAAATAATATTTCTAGCTTTTCGAAAGGTGCCCCCTCACCCCTCTTATAAAAGGGTACTCACCCTTCTCTATAATTTACTCATTCAAATCCTTTTGGATTGGCCAAACCCTGACCAAATATTCTCCCAACTTCCTTAAATCAACATAGAGGCCTTAGTTTGATTAGAAAGTCATTCTAAGGATCCCATTTTATCAAATCAATAAAAAAGAACCCGAAGAAGAGGTAATGTTTTCACCACCCTCTTTCAAGTTCCTTTCTTCTTCAACATATTCATTCATTGTTATTTCCATTATAAAATAATAACTACAGTATATTTTATATATTTTGATTTTATTATAAATATGATACAACCATATTAAGTATTCTATTCATCCGTTGAATGACATGTCACCATACGTGCATATATATGGCCTACCGTCTCCACATTGTGGTGTAACCGTTTTTCAAAAAGTTTTTTTTTTAAATGGGTATAATAATGATGTGTAATTCAGGTAAATAATATTTATAACATGATAATTATTAGGTATATATGATATACCATCCAATTATATATGATTTTAATATCAAAAAATGATATTATTGCTCGTGCGTACGTACAGACTACCGTCTCCACGAACGCGATGAGATTCATTTCTCATCGTATCCATACAAGTATAATTCACATTGTATTATTTAAAATAATCTTCAAGGACTTGATATCATTATTTATATGAATACGATACAACCTATCCACTACAAAACATGACTTATGTAACAAAACATATAAAAGAAAACGAGTAAATTAACACATGAAACGACGATAATACTAAGATATTATCAACAATGCATTGTTAAAAGATAATATATGATATCATATTAATTTATATGATTCTTTTATAATTCAATAACAATTATTTCACAATTATATAGGAGGATAACCTACCCTCGACCAAGTAAAAAGTACAATGTAAGGGGTTTCTTATCTCACTTTTCATTCTGTGAGATTTCCATTATTCACCAATTATTATTGCATATGGTGTGTGTACTTACCATGTTTTTATTCATTGTGTAATATAATTTAATTCATCGATATTTAAATCATCATTGTTTGATCCTTATTTCATGGAAGTATGTTTCGTAAGTTACCAAATCGATAAGGGAATTTGAAATTTCAATTTCCTCTCATTCGGCTTTACGCATACCTCATTTATTATTTACTCCAAGATTATGTGTGTAATCACTATTAATTTTCTTATGTCATAATTCCCACTCCCCATTAGGTGGATATACTTTTGATACACATAATCACTCCAATAATAAATTCTCATTTCATCGACATGAACTTGATAAGAGTAATTTTTAACCCATTATCCATTTGTTGATTTAAATATCTAAATCATCAGAGTTGTCTTTACAGGAATATGTGTGAATGTACTATGATTGAATTAAAGTGAATATCTTATCATATTTATTGTATTTATATTTATCACACATAATTATGTCATTGATTTATCCTTAACCTAATGATATGGTCTTTATAAGTGATTTCATCTCAAGTTATATTCCATTGAGACTTCATTGTTGTTATACAACCAATCACTTTTATATGGTTTATATAATGTACTTTTATATAATATATCATGAATACCATTATTCTCATTATATTAAAATGTTTTTATTACCTCAATTATTTGTATAAGTTTTACTCTTTTGGATAGGAACTCTAACTAAAATATCATTTTAAATGATTTAAAGATTTATTATTCTAAATATTTCTCAATAATGTTCATGTTTTAAAAATTGTTTTAACGATTTATATATATGGACATTGAAGTTTTAAAATTAAAACACCATTTAAAAGTTTCAATGTGGTATGGGACACTTTGATCCAAAAATATTTTTTTAAATGGCTTCTTGACAAATAATGTTACTTTTAAATGTTTTCAAGAAAAAGGGGGACATTTCTCTCAAAAAGTTTTGATGATAATTTTCATCTATGCCAATATCCTGCATTATTATCGACTGAGGTTAATATTTTATAATACAATCATCCTTATTGTATTGAATGAGTCATCTTTGACTGTGGATGTGATATTTTTATACCATTCATGGTTTGTGGATAAAGTATTGACATTTTGTATGGTACTTTTAATACGAATGTTTATGTTAGGTTTCAATCTTTTCATATGGGGAATGAATTGGACATAGTAAGTGACAGGTGGAGCTCGATACAACTCCTAGATGCATTAGTAGGTCTAATGAGACAAAATAGTGTCTTGGCACAAGGCCTTGACAAATCATATTTGTAGTCTTGGCACGAGGCGTTTACTATGTGGTTATGATAGTCTGGAATTATGCATTCCATCATTATGAAAGTGGTTATTGATATTGCATGTGGCTATTGAACTATTATAATATCCATTTGAATAAGTAAATGTAATTATTTCATTTTATCTTGGCCATATTATGCTGAAGATAATGTTTAAAAGGATTTTGTTTTAGTTATACACTGCCTTAAATGATTGTGATTATTTATGAATGTTTCTGCTATATTGTTATCCTTACTGAGCACCTGCTCTCACCCATTTCAATGTTTTATTTTTCCCAAGATGTGAAGAAGTAATTTATGAATGACCTATAGGGATATTATGTGGGGATATAATGACAAGTTTTTGTTTGTAGTTTTTTTACTTTATGATGTAATGTAAGACTTATAAATATATCTATTGTTTCCAGGACTACTAAACTAATTGATCTTTCAAGACATGATCTTTTGTGATCATGCCAATGTTATGTAATAATACACTGACTTTGGGTAACTGGGGTCGGGGTGTTACAATTGGTATCAGAGAAGTTTAGTAAAATCCATGGAAACTAGATTTAGATAAACTCTGATTAGAGCACATATCCCTAACATATTCTTTGAGGATTAGTATAGAAGAACTTCCTATAATTTTAGTATTGTATTTATTTTGTCATTTTTCCAAGAAATATATCACTGTCTAGATACGAGCAGGTAGAGTTGGATCTGGCACTGATGTACCTAGTGGTAAAACGTGAAAACACCACTTTGAGCTAGACTTGAACGGGAACTGGTGCACTACAACGGGCTTTTCTACACTCTTGGTTATGAAACTCTTGGGGGATATTCGTAGGATAATTTACATTTTATTTACAAACCAATTTGATGTATTTGACCTTCGTTAATCCTAAGGTGTTCCAAATTAAGAATATGGTTTCATGATATTATCTAAATTATTTTATTACTACTACTACTCACAAAATTCTTTCTGGTTTTAGTCAATGGCTGGTGTCCAAGGAAGTCATAGTAACATTGAGAATGATGTACAAGGTGGGAATGGTGGTGGAAATGAGAAAAAAAATAGAATTTTTATAGGTGTAAAAGATATCTTGTTCATGAGAAATCATTTTTCCAAAAATATTATCAACAATATATATATTAACCAACTACCAGACTCAACAAAGAAGATAATGGTGATGAATGATAAGATCTCCAGTAGTGGAGACCATGGGGAAAAGAATCCTAAATTTCCATCATGTAGGAAATGTGGATGGAGACACCCATGAAAGTGTCTCAACGGAACAATGAAATGATTTACGTGCAAGAAAGAAGGACATAATGTGAAGAACTGATGAGGAAAAATGAAGATTACTATAAAAGAAAATAAAAATGGTCCCAAGAATCCATTTAAAGTCATTTGCCGTAAATGTTGGGGACCTAGCCTTTACTCGAGTGAATGCCCTATTATATAAGATATTTTCTTGGTCAAAGAAGAAGAAATGTAGAAATAAATGGTTGTAGAAATGTTTAAAAGTATTATTTCTCCTTGTAGATGGAATTACATAGGAATAATTATCTCTTTTATTTGTAACCCCACAGTTTGAAATGTGAGAATGATATTTCAGGAAGACTTATCTTTTCCCTTATGGATATAGTTATAAATAACCACATTGTTTTATATGATCACTGGGTTTGAGGAAATTACCCGTTATTATATTTTGTAATGAAAATTAAAGGTATGAGATAACATTTCTGGTTAAAAATATGTTATGGTTATTTTGAGGAATTTATCTGATTTTGGTAATGTTAAAAAATATAGTTTTTGAAAAAGGAAAACATGCAGACCGTTTGAAAACCTGTCACGTCAGGAAAAGATGTGGGAATAAAACCCACAACAAAATTGTTATTGTGATTTATCACCTACCGCTGGACTATGTGAAGTCCCTAGTTAGTGTGACTAATTATTTTTAGTTAAATGATTTTATTGAGCAATAATAATTTGATTTGGTTTTTTATGTCTTATAAAATGAATACCCTTTCTATAGGAAAATGATTTGTTGATTAAGTGATAAATTTTATTTTGGAAGATGTTCACTTTGTTGGGAACACTATATGCCCAACGAAAATTGAATACTATGAGATTTAATTTGAGGAGTAATGGTGGATTTTTATCTACATTGTTATTGTGGATTTATATTGATTTGGGTTATTTATGGAAATGATTAATGTATAATAGAGAATATGTTATTAGGTTAATTACTTTTAAGTATGTGACTTTAAGAGTAGTTGATGTCATTTTGAGATATAATTTAACGTGGAAGACTACATAACCAAATTTGTCTAAGTTTTGTGTTTAAATATTAGTTTGGATTATATTGAAGGATTTTAAAGACAATTTTTTATTGAATGGTATTTATTTAACATTGGGTATTGTTGGTTTAATTTTAGAAAGTAATATTTGTGTTTCTTTCTCTAAAGGAATATCCTTTTGAGGGATCCTCAGATCTTGTAATAACCATTTTGGTTTTGATTAATCTCTAAAGACAAGATAAATATAGATTTTATCCTTCGTGGATCATGTGATTCTATAGAAGTTTATTCTATCTCATACCGTGTGACCAAGTCTTCCTTAATACTCATTATTTAAAACATATGAGTTAGTGGTGGAAATTTATTAAATAATGAAACTATACTTAAAACGTAATTATATCTCTTTATTTACTTAGTCAATCTCATAAATTAATTCCTCATCTTTATGTAATGTAACATAAAAAATTGTTGTCTGTATACTACTCCTACTGGGAAACTAGTGACCGTTTTCCCATCAAAATTTTGTGGCTTTCTTGTTGTTATCTTTCTCATGGTCATTTTTTCTATCCCTCTCAATCAGAACATGACACTTAGATTACCTTCCATATCCATGTTTTCCTACATGGAATCCTTGTATGAGTTATTTTGGGCGACCTTATTACTTCCCTTTCTTTCTTTTAAGGTGATATTTTTATTGACTCTTTTTACGATGTGGGACTTTCCATTATATTATCCATCCCAATTTTAAAAATTTCAAGGAAAAAATTATTCGAAGGAGGGGAGAAGGTAACTCCCCAAGCTTCCAAGGTATTTTCTCTATTAATAATACAGTAGCGTGTGTTGTATACTACATCAAGTTCTAACACATGCCACAACCAATCAAACTAGCTGTAATGAATAGTAATACCCACTTTTTAAAATTTTATAAATTTTATCATTCAAAATGGACTTCATTTTTGGATTCTGATTATCGAAATTATCTTAGGGTGAATTTTTTTTATTTTTCTGAAAATATTCAATTTTTTATGAATTGTGAAAAACACTGAGTTATAGTTTAAACCTGAAATTTTATTTAAATAATTACTTATTTTATTTATATTTAATTATGATCAAAATAGATACATAATATATATATGAGTTGAATATAATTCATTGGATTTAGTTTAGAATAATTTTAGACATATAAAAATTTTATTGAACATTTAACCTTCTTTTACCCACCTCCTAGGAGAAATTGAAAATTCACATACAACTTAATTTTACCGCTTCTAGGTGTGTAATTTCAAAAATCTGAGAGACATGGTTAATATCAAGGTGTAAAATTTGGTTCAATGAGAATATAATAATTTTTGGTGAATAGAAACTGTTTACTTTTATTTACCACGGTTAAAAGTAAATAGTGTAATTAAGGGTAAAATTGATATTAATATTACCCTATCACATCTCTTAATTCTATAGAAAAAGTGTATCTCGAACAAAAACAACCTTAAGAATAGAATATTATCATTTTGGTCCACTTGGATTAGATTAGGACAATTATTATTATTTAATTCAAAGAAGAGTTAAAAGAGATAAAATCAAAGTTAAATAAGTAAAACATTTTTAATATAGGGTTAAAAATAAGGTAAATTAGATTATAAATATTAATTATAAAGATAAAATATTTCCTATATAATAGTATTTTATATATAATTTACAGACATTAAATAATTTAATTTATTTATGACACAATGTTGATACAGTAATTACCTAATTAGTGAAATATTAAAATAATCGATATTATAAATACAAAAATAAATGTTATTTGAGAATTTTTATGAGTTCACTAATTTTATAGGTTAATATGACATATTATGAGATGTTATAAGAACAATTTCTAAGTAATAATGATGTTATGAAATTATCAAAAACACAACACCCAATAGTGTCAAAATTGACATAAAAGAGTTTTTAAAACAAATATTTTATTATTAATTGATATTATATTCTTAAAAATATAAAGTTCAGCCAAAGGAATTATATAATTACTGGTATGTCATTAATGGACCACTTGGGGGTCTCTTGTAGGTATATATTAAGTTTATTAACTATATAATATAAAAATTCAATGAGACATGGTAAATGTCAAACAATTTAACTAAGAGTTAAATATAAATGATAAGGTTAATATAATGACCCAAACCTATCCATAATATATTGGTTGAAAGGATTTCAACCCATACCTACCATAACCTTTATATAGTCCACTTTGGATTCATTAGAAACCGAATATTAATTTATTATAAAATAATATTTCTATCTTTTCCAAAGGTTCCCCTCACCCCTCTTATAAAAGGGTACTCCCCCTTCACTCTAATTTACACCTCCAAAACCTTTTGGATCAGCCAAACCCTGCCCAAATATTCTCTAAACATCCAAAAATTCAACCTAGAAGCCTTATTTTGATCATAAATCAAACCTAAGGATCCCTTTTGATCAAATTAAAAAGGAAGAACCTGAAGAAGAGGTAATGTTTTCACCACCCTCTTTCATGTTCCTTTCTTCTTCAATTTCTTCATTATGTGTTATTTCCATTCTAAAATAATAAATTCAGTATATTTTATATAATGTGATGTTATTATAAATATGATACAACCATATTCAGTATTCTATCCATCCTTTGAGTTACATGTCACTATATGTGCGTACGTATGACCTACCGTCTCCAAGTCAGGGTGTAATTGTTATTCAATAAATTATTATTTGGATGGGTATAATAATGATGTGTAATTTATGTAAATAATAATTATAACATGATAATTATTCTTTATATATGATATAACGTCCAGTTATATATGATTTTAATATCAAAACAATTATATTATCGCTCGTGTGTACGTATGGACTACCATCTCCAAAAATGTGATGAGATTCATTCCCCATCATATCCACAAAATTCTAATTCTAATTTTATTATTAAAAATAATTTTTAATGACTTGTTATAATTCTGTATATTAATAAGATACATCCTATCCATAACAAAAATTACTGATGTAACAAAACATATAAAAGAAAACGAGTATGCTAACACCCGAAACGATGATAATACTAAGATATTATTAACAAAGCAATGTTAAAAGATAATATAAGATATCATATTGATGTATATGATTCTTCTATAATTCAACAACAATTATTTCACCATTATACAAGAGGCTAACCTAGCCCTGACCAAGGAAAATGTACAAAGTAAGGGGTTTCTTATCTCACTTTTAATTCCATTAGATTTCCATTTGTCACCACTTATTTGTGGAATATAGTGTGTGTACTTCCCATGTTTGTATTAATTGTGTCATATACATTAATTTATGGATGTTTACTTCATCATTGTATGATCCTTATTTAATGGTTGTATGTTTTATATGTTACCAAATTGATAAAGGGAATTTAAAATTTCAATTTCCACTCATTCGGCTTTACGCATACCACATTGATTATTTTACTCCATGATTATTTGTGGAATAACTATTCATTTTCTTCTGTCATAATCCCACTCCCCTTTCTATGGATATTCTTTTGATACACATAATCACTCAATTGATAAATTCTCAAGTCATCGATACGAACATGATAAGAGTAATTTTTATCTCATTCTCCATTTGTTGAGTTAAATATCCAATTCATTGGTGTTGTCTTTACAAGAATATGTGGGAATATCCTACAATTTATTTATAGTCAAAATACAATCATATTGAGTGTATTTATATTTATCCCACATAATTATGTCATTAATTTATCCATAACCTAAGGATATGGTCTTTATAAGTGATTTCATCTCATGTTACATTCCATTGAGACTTCTTTGTTGTGATACACCAAATCACTTTTATATGGTGTATATAATGTACATTGACATAGTATATAATGAATCCATTTATTCTCATGATATTACAATGTTTTTATTACCTCGATTATTTGTATTCAAGTGTTAATATTTTTTAGGAACTCTATCTAAAATATCATTTTAAATGATTTAAGTATTTATTATTCTAAATCTTTCTCATGAATGTCCATGTTTTAAAAATGGTGTTAATGATTTATTTATATGGAAATTAATGTTTTAAAATTAAAATCATTTTAAAAGTTTCATAGTGTAATGTGACACTTTTATTAATATATCTATTTTTAAATGGCTTCTTGACAAATAGTGTTACTTTAAAATGTTTTCAACAAAAAGGGGGATATTTCTCTCAGATTGTTTTGATGATTATTTTCATCTTTGTCAATATCCTTCATTATTATCGATTGAGGTTAATATGTTACAATACAATCTTCTTTATTGTATTGAATGAATTATTATTGACTGTGGATGTGCTATTTTTATACTTTTCATGGTTTGTGGATAAATTTTTGAAATTTTGTATGATAGTTTTAATACAAATGTTTATGTTATGTTTTAAACATTTCATATGAGAAATGATTTGTAATTATTAAGTGATGGGTGGATCCCATTATAGCTCATCAATACATCGGTAGGTCTTATGAGACAAACTAGTGTTTTGGCACAAGACCTTGACAAAATATTATTTGTAGTCTTGGCACATGGCCATGATTATGTGGTTATGATAGTCTGGGATTATGCATTCCATCATTATGAAAGTGGTTATTGATATTGCATGTGGTTATTAGACTAGTAGAATATCAATGTGAATAAATAAATGGCATTATTTCATTCTATCTTTTCCATATTATGTTGAAGTTCATGTTTAAATGTCTTTTGTTTTAGTTATACATTGCCTTAAATGTTTATGCCTATTTATGAAAGTTTCCGCTATATTGTTATCCTTACTGAGCATCTGAGCTCACCCCTTTCAATGTTTTATTTTATCCAGAATGTGAAGAAGTAAATTATGAATGACCTGCAGAGGTAGTATGAGGGGATATGAAGACAAAATTTTGTTGTAATTTTTTTTACTTTATGCTGTAATGTAATACTTAGGAATATATCTAGCGTTTCCAAGACTACTAAACTAATCGGTCTTTCAAGACATGATCTTTTATGATCATTCCAATGTTACATAATAATGCACTGACTCTAGGTCACAGGGGTCAGGGTGTTACTTATAAGACCCTGAATTGAACCAATTGTTTTAAGACAAAGAGTTTCATAACTACATGCATTCCCCCCCCCATGAATAATATGTTATAGTCTAGTAACAAGTGTCTGAGATTGTTAGTGTGGGACTATACCCTTATTATATTTTAATAGTATCCATAATAAATAATTAATAATATAATAATGATTATAGTAACCATGTGGAATGAATCAAATAGAAAACATTTCATGAAAATAAATGTGCCAGCTAAGGTGGAAAGCCTATCCAAGGTATAATGAGGTTTATAACCAAAGGTCCCTTCTATTCTAATTTCGTTCATCCACTTAATCCCCACCTATCTACTTAGTAATCTACCATGGGGACCTTTTCCATCACTGGATCCAGCATGAATTCTACATGGGCATCAAAATTCATGAGTATAGTGTGAGTACATGGCTCATTAGAACACCACAATTGAATCCTTTGTATAATTTTCCCATTTTTAATAACTGTATTATATAATAATAAAAAATCATAATAGTATATACATAATATCCAAAAACTATAATTTTTGTGCTAACCAATATTCTACAGTCCCCCAGTTGTACATTCCTAGGATTAATGCTGAACAAGCAACCAATGTTGTAAATAACAATGAAATAGTCCTCTATATGGCTTCTACATGGAGTATGGTGTACATGAAACCCATCACCCTCTAACCATCATGTATTCCATACGTCCCAATTTCATCTAGTAGAGATATATGTTATCTTGAGGGAATTATACTCAGAAAATATCTAGCTTCCTTTATTTTACACTTATCCAAATCTCCATGGCTACCTCATCACTACACCCTTTTCTAAGTCCACTCATCAAAATCATCAATAGTCCATCACACTCTCCCTATATGGGATGCAAATCACATGATAGTACACATATCTCAAACCCCAACTCAACCAGAAATGTAATAGAAGCACACATCCTGGGGTAAATTATGACAAAAAACTAGGCGTAATTAGATAAATAATCTCACCATGTCAACATGTGATTCTACAATAACACAGAATCAAACTAGTCTAACAATTATCAAGGAAAACTCATATCACAAAAGGTCTCAAGGGATACACACCCTCCAATATGTGATAAAAATCAATCATGATATCTAATGTGGTTGTACATTAATACCAAATATGGAAACTTCTGTATTAGGGATCCAAAGAGGTAATGAAGTACTTACCTAGATATTTTCAATGAAAACATCAAGGACCAGGTAATCCTTTCAGATAAAAATGACATTTGAACACCAAATAGAATGTGATCACCCACCAATAAATCCTAGAACAAGTTACAAACTAACATGAAATGGTTTATAGAGAAATGTAAGTAGATTTTGTCCCAAATTGGTATAAAAATATCAAAGGACATCACTCTCTAAAGACAAAAGGTTTATATAAATTTAAGAGGATATTTAGTAAAATTTAGGGGATACATCCTAAAAGATCACTAAGAGAAGACATCCACCACACAGTTCTGGTTGATGAGGTGTAGAGCCTATGTCTGTGAAACACCATAGGTGTGGGAAAAATAGATGTAGTAAAAAAGTGTACAAGAAGATAACCTTGATACTAAATATGGATACACTATGACATATAAATTACTAGAGTGTGCAATAATATTGTGTATGGGGATGTACTATAGTATGGAATCATGTTTCATGTCCTTTAGAGCTATGGAACTAGAAGAATTGAGGATATTCATCTGGGTATTGGGAATGATGAACCATGTTGAAGGAATACATATATGGATCATAAATTCGATGAATCGATAGTAAAATTCCATCCAATAATCATTTTTTAATTGATATTTAAGCCTAAAACTATTTAATACCAGTGAATAGATAGTTTTCGTTAAACACCTCAAATTGGGGGTCATGTAGTATAGTCTAATGCAAGGTAGAATAATCACTAATAGTATCCCATCCACAATGAATACATTCGTATTTGTAGAAAAATAATTTATCACCACAAAACAACCACAATAATAATTCAGGGACTCTAATCCATTGAACCACTACAGTGCTTCCATGTACACAATGAAATGATTGTCTCTTTTATGATCTAATACTATGAGCAATGACATTGTACATCCTCTTATGGAATTAAACGTCCCCCAAAAATCAATAATAATCCATGAATATCCTAAATACCTCAAGACATTATTTGAACATGAAATAAACTCAAAATAGTAGGACATACATGGATTTTAATTATTGAAATTAAATTTGAGTGTTTTAAAATTTAATCCCTTAAAGGGAATCTCATCCTTGATAATATTATCTAATGGTCCTACTCAAATAATTTAAGACACTAATCTTGAATGTCATGGTCTCTTACCCTAGCCATAACCTATACCTTCCCACATGGTATTGAATCTGAAAAATCGGTACCATAATACCTCATAATACATTCCAACATAGGTATAAAATACACAATGAGAACTCCTCATATGATGAGCCATGATCTTGAACAACATCATCACAATCGGTAACATAAACAAGGTTACTTATGTACCTCCATGTCTTTCACACATGGAACACATTTATTTTACCTCAGAAATGTAAATGAAGACCCACTTGGTACCCTAGTACCTCTATCCACATGGTAATTTCATAGGAAATAAAAAAAAGGTATTTTCTAACACTGATTCCACATACTTTTGGGAACTAACTAACAAGTCACTCACATGAAAACATGATTTCCCATAGAAAACTCCAATTTAATCCTCTTGTATTCATCAAAAGATCTATGTATACTCTGAGAGGTGATCAAAATATTCTTAATCATATTATCTCTATTGGATATTTATTAGACCATATTGGTTCCCATGATTAATTACTCACCTTCCTTAAACCAACAATTTTTTGAACAGAAATACATTTTAAAAATAAACTCATAAGGATCCATCTAAATCAAATCCTCGAATCTATTTTTTAATGAAAAATCCACAAATTCTAGTTCATCGTCCCTTCCCCTATAAATGATTATGATAAAGACTCACTGAATATTATCCAATATGAATACATTCTACTATGAGAGCATATTTTTCTGATGATAGTAAATTTTTCTCAACCCTAGCTTATTTGCTTGGTCCTTCTACAATAATTACCTAAACAAATAAATAAAATGGATTTTTATTTGAAAAATTATTATCAACGGGAATACATTTGGGAATACAATCTCATAGATATATATCATTCCCAGCAGATCAGTTTGGTGAGTCACTCTAATTGGTAAAATAGGTAAGCATTCAACAATCTGTCGAAAATCACACTAACTGAATTACGACTCCTCATGGTCCTTGGTAAACCAATAAAAAATTCAGTCCATATGTCTTCCCATTTTCAAATGGGTTCAAAATGTGGCTGATGAAACCCTATAGGGTGTTGATTCACTACCTTCACCCTCTAGCATGTAGTAAATCGATATTTGGACCATGTAATGTCTCATGTTTTCCCTTAACACAAAAAAATTGGAACATGAAGTTGTGGTACATATTCATTTATCTGAGATGTAATTTATATATATATGTTTGGTAATCCCTTATAAAAGCATTTATTATGGAAGAAGTGACTTGTAATATATCATGTACTATGTTGAAATCGTAAGTGATCAATGACCACCTATGTATAAGATAACTTATTGCAAGTATTTTTATTTTCATAGAAAACAATGAGTCTGAAATACTATCTAAACATCACCTAGTCCACTAGAAAAAGATGTTACTTACAAATTAGAAGATGATTTATAAATATGGTTCTACTAAGAATACATTATCTAGTTAACCAATAGACTTATCAGGAACCACGTCTCATGGGATTTATTGTCACCAATCTATGGATCAACTAATTTATTACAGTAAGTAGTATTTGTACGGAAATTTACAATTCCCTAGTGACTACAGTGTTTTATTAGTGCAACCCGATCTATTATCGAAGATGATTGAGAAAAATAATTTCGGACCATACATCATAACAGACCACAACTCCCCGGGTCATGATCTATAGTGATTTTATTGGGGGTTGTAGTGGGAAACACACCCCTCCTCTAGGAGTATTGGGTCTTAAGGCCATTGGCCCAGATTTGGGGGAACTACAACTTCTATGACCACTATACCAGAACTGACTGACCGACACTGATAGGAAACTGTACCACTGAAGACATTTTTCAGGACTTATATCGCAACTCTGACTTTGGGGTCAATAGTATTTTAGAAACCTAGATATCCATCCACTAACCACTAAAGAATATTAGACTTGTAAAGACAAGGAACTGTAATGAGGCATACATCTTCCCATCTTTCAATATAGAACATAATACCTCTTGTGTGGTCAGTGAAATAGTGCATCATCATCCTTAATATACCCTCTTTCATACATCTTCCCATCTTTCAATATAGAACATAATACCTCTTGTGTGGTCAGTGAAATAGTGCATCATCATCCTTAATATACCCTCTTTCTCTATATTTTTTGTGTGTGAGAAATGTTGTGATCTCTATATAAATTTTTCTCTTGAATCATATTGATATTCTACCTCTCTGTGGATGTTAGGATTGTTCCCATGCCATGTAAATCACTATTTCCCATATCTTACTATTTTTATTTTTTCCCTTTACTCATATTTGAATGGTTTTACGTTATTTTGGCCTATTCTTTTCCACATAAACCTTAAAAATGTATAACACCCTGAATACAGTAGTTACACTAATGGTTTCATTGATAATATTACCTATTAGATGCAATGTTTTCTCAAAAACTTGTACCACTCCAATACTGATGGTTAAAGCATCACATTACACTGAATAACTATTCATGTGCTTAGGGAGAATCAGAAAAATAGAAACAATCAAATATATCTATAAGTCATGAAAAGATTGTTTACAATATTTTGACAACTTCAATTTCAATTTATTCTTTATAAACATTTTCATGCGTATATATAGAATATTAAATCCAAAATAAATCTTCAATGATATCCTCCTAGGCATAGGAGGTTTCTGATATCAAACATTATATAAGTATTTTTCCATGATAAGTATGCCACAACATTATCTCGGTCCATATATATGTCATTATTAGACACCTCATACCCCAATAATATCACCACATATATCCAATAATATTATTTATATATATTGGATTAAATTCAGTTATCTAGAGATATAATTAGAATTTTCATGAGGTTTATTTTTTTGATCTAGTGTGGATGAGTAGGGGAGGATGTCATGAAAAATGAAATAATTATTAAGTCATGATGTTGGTCAAGTATATTGATCGTGGAAGTTTTTAACATAATAAAAACTTTTCCTCATCCAAAATGATATCACCATGTACTCATACAACTGATAAGTACTCCAAAACACCATCATTAGAATGTCTTTCTCTCTAAATCACAACTGGTGATATCCTTATCGGAGATATATCTTTCAGAAACATTAGGTTCCCTATAGATGAAAAAAACATCACTCCTAAAAAATGGATAGTGTCTCTTCCCCATCAGATGTTTTATATTCTTATAATCATTTTAGTGTCAAATAATACCATGCTCATTCTTGGAAAATAATGCAGGTTCCCCCCAAATGTATGTTCTTGGTCTGATAAATCCATTCTACTATAATTCATCTTCTTTCACCTTGAGGTCCCTTAGAATGTTCAGGTCCATATGATATGAGGGTATTGAAATGGGTGGCACAACTACTACATGATCTAACTCAATTAAAAATCATTTATGAAGAGGTATTCCTATGAAATCATCATGAAAGTCGTCCATATAAAGATCCTCAACATGTAGGAGAAATTAGGGGGTTCTCATAGATCATGATGAATGTTCCATTCCCACCATTTTTTATGTAATTTTAATAATATGACTCATGTTTTATATAACCCTACCTACTACCAGTTCCTATTATCCAATAATTACAAAATTCTCTTTATTTGGTTAAGTAAAAGACACATGCCATTGATAGTAGCCTATGTGATCTCATATGTGATTCGGAATATCCATGTTGAGGATCACCTCAAAGAACTTCATCTAAAAAATTAGGAACTCCCATAGATTTCAACAACATTGCTCAACTATATGATACTATGGGAATCACAAAAAATGGTCAATTTTTTTTCCCAATGGTGTGTCAAGGAATAAAAAATTAGTGGATAACAAGAGAAATTTTTCTATTCTAGAATCTACTTATGAAATTATAAAATATTAAGAACCCTTGGTATTAGAAATATCTATAAACGAAGTGTTTATGACCAAAATCATACATGAAATTATAGAAAGCACCTCTAGGTTGTCTTTTGGGACCAAGTTCATGTTTTACATGTGTCATATCTCATTTTCACATCTCTTCCCCTTAGGTGTACGACTATTCTATGTATAATTCTATGAACCCCATTCGGACAACTTCCTTTCAATTTTTAGCTATCTAATCATCCTTAATAAGGCTTTAGAGAAAAAATGTTGTAGGATTCCCATATTTCTATATTGATAGAACTACATCTAGGGAACCACAAACACCAAACTATAGTCTCAAATCATCCCATGGTTGAAGTATTATGGGTCGCATAAAGAAGGTACTTAAGAGACCAAACTATATGGCAATTGCATCCAAATTATCTGAAATTCATCATTTTACTTCCTCATGAGGACATTTGATGATACACTTTTAAAAATATGAGGATATCCTTCAATGTAAGTAGTGATGTATAAGAAATAATTGGACATTATCACATCCTCCAAAATCCTTTCGACATGCACGGCCTTCCTAAAAACCTTTGAGTGAAATGCTAGGTTGATGCTTTAAATATATATTCTAATGTTGGATCAAAGTCCTCTTTCAAACATCATATATTCTGAGTCTTATTATCATCTAAAAGTGGAAAAATAGAGGATTCTTGTTTAAAGTTATTTTAAAAAATATATCACAATAGAGAATTAATTTACTTACATGAACTCCAATTCTGGGTTGAGCATCAATATTTTGTAGATGAACACTCAAAAAAATTATCACTAAAAAAATACAACAAATTCCCTGTGGATCCCTACATTAGTAATAATTATATCTACACATTATTGTTTTTTATTAACCTAGTCAATATGAAGATACACTCAATTAATCCCACAAATTACTCAACTTAATCTATTAATCCTTCCCTATAAGTGGAGGGAGGATGATAGATCTTGAAATTTATACTATAGGAAACCATGTTTCTTAGTTCAGATTGTTAATAAATTATCGCCTTCAACACAGTGGGTAGTGAGAGATCCTTATCTGGACCGTCCCTCTCAGATAGAAATCCCACAAAATAACTCTTCAAGGTGACATATTATACGAGTGAAAGAACATTTGTAAAATAAAAAGTCCTTACCAACCTATGGGAGAACACAGGGATCTCCAGGGTGCCTTTCTGTAACCCAAGGTATACCCCTCCCAGCACCAAACCTGGTCTTCATCCCTTCGTGGTAGTCCTAATCATCATATATATAATGACCCAACATAATACACATTTCATCTAATTAATCCCAATAAGTATATATCACTACATAATTTCTATATTGATATATCCAAAATATATAAAAAATCTTTAAATGGTAATACACATCAAGGAATTTGATTAGAGAACTACTATGCTGCAAAAAAAAATAGAAATATATATGTCATGTCAACCTATTTTCCTAGTCAGGATGCATTAATGCACGGAAAATTTAATAAATCCCAAATTAACATCATGTGAATCACACAATGTGAATTTAATCAATGGTAATATAAAAATTTATTTCTAAAAAATTATGGTAACACATAGTTTCCATGTACACAGGTGACCAACCACTGTCATAGCTCCATTGTACGAGTCCCCACCATCAAATATCATATCTACCATTTCCAAATAAAGTAAAATAGAATTTAATAGTGAGTATGTTCTGATCCCTATAATACCATTTTGGTAAATAAACTTCCCAAACCACCATGTCCAAGCCAGAGAGTCCTAATACCTCATGCACACCTCCTCATTTGAAATAATCTTCAAGATATTAGTGTGGTTTTGATTTTTTCAGTAGATAGACAATAACCTCAGTAACATGTCATATACTCAATAATAAACAATGAAAAATATTATAAAAATCAATATAACTATGAAGTGAGAATACAATGACATACATTCCATACATATTAATGCATATCCCAAGTTTGATATCATTTTTTTGTATAAAGCTACAAGAAAAATAAATAGATAAGTAATGTGTACCCTATAGTCTATTAAGGTCTACCACCTGTACCAAAATCCTTTTCTCGACATTCCAACATGGGGCCCTTTTGCCTCACCTGAAGACTCCTGAAATTTATGAGAACACTAAAATTCATAAGTTTTGTGTGAGTAAATGACTAAATAGTATATAAAAAATCATCCTCAGACCAAAGTTCTCTCCTATGATAAGATTATTTTATAATAATAGAAAATTAATGCTGGAATAATCATACAATCCAAATGTGAGTGGTCATGTACTAACCAAGATACCAAAATCCATTGGTTGTAACTTCTTCAGCTTCATACCATAAGGATAATGAAATTTGTTGGAAATAAACAAACTACCTTGTTTGTCGTGTCATCATTGAGATTTTTGAACATTATAATTAGAATCCTCTATCCATAAATTTGTTCATACTACCCAAAAACCTCTAGAAGTTAACATGGATACCTCAAAGGAATGATATTCAAAATATTCCAAGATACGTTGGGTTCATTCTCAGCACATTCTCAAAGGCTCTCTCATACCACCACACTATACGCATTTCCATATTATCCATCATTTCAAGTCATTAGAAATAATTATATAAGGTATTAACATCACATACTAGTCAACCGATCTTAAATACAAACAAAACCTCCAATTTAATGGTGACAAACATCAGAGGTTAATTCATGATAACCAAAATTACATAATCAGATAAATAATACAAAATTTTTATCATATGAATTGTCCTAAACATGGAATCCATCTATTCTAACAAATCTCTCTGAAGAAAATTACAATGGGCCTCACAGTCTGCAGACACAACCCCATGGAATGATAATAATGTACAATATAAAATATGAAAACACATAAATATGAAATTTTGAAACATGTGTATAAGAGATATCAAAAATAAATGAACTTTCTACCTCAGGGTTTTTAGTATAAAATTCAATGTTCATCAAAGTAGTCCTAAAAAAATAATTTTCATACACAAACTGGAACATTCTCACCTACCATGAACTCCAAGAATTTATTTCAAATCAACATGAAAGGGGTATATATAAATGTAAATAGATCTCAGAACAATGGTGTATTAAAAACATACCCATGGTTGATCATTGAGTATAACAAAAAGGTTAATGAAATTGGTAGGATCCACTATTCAAAGAAGGTGATGCAACATAGAGGTGCACTGTGGGAAGACCTCCATTGTGAATGAATGGTAGTTTTGGAATGGATGTTCATTACATAAGAAAACATAGGCACATCAGAAATATCCATGACATGGAGTGTACTAGAATAAGAACACCATGTGTTTATATAACCCACCCTACTGTAAAACCATTTAAGGATTCACTTGTGTTGTATAAAGGGAAGTACTATAGTGCTGAGATGTTTCTGTAGTCCATCAGAGCTCTAGAAATAAAAATGTGAGGATAGTTATCCATGTATATTTAGGGATCAATAAAACGAACGATATTAATTTATTAACTCTTGAAAAATCCAAAACATTATGATAAAACCATCCCCAAATCAATGTTGTAACAAGAATTTAATGCTGAAACTCCTAAATAATGAAGACCAACCAACCATCCATAATTAACTTAAATAGAGGTCCTGAAAGCATGGTCTAAGACACCATGTTGCAGTCTCCATGAATGACCCCTCCATGGTGAAGGCTATGGTAAAACCATCAATAGCTTCCAATACCATAGCACAACACAATTTTCTATGTAATGGCCTCAGATAAATAAAAACCCCACTGTGAATCCATATCAACAATAGTGTGACAATATCCTATATGGTGTTCTTCATTGAGATATGGAATGGTAAATATTGTTTTGGTATTAAATTTGGCCAAAAAATACAAAAGACTCAACAAAAAAACGAATCCCATATGAAATCATCATAACATGATATAAACTCCAAAAATTATGGTTATGTCTTTTCAATAAAGGTACAAAATTTTAGGGTTTTATAGGAAAACTATTTAGTTTGATATTAGAATGATACATTATTTAACTGAGAATTATCTTGCATTCATTTATATATGGGCCCTATAATTTTATATTTAATTTTCCACAAATCATGTATATGTTAATTGAGATACTGATAAATTTTCATCAATATTCTATATTTCATCACTTATTATATGACCATGACTATACTACATAATGATGTTCGAATGTGGGAATGATATATTCTAAAAAAATTGATCTGCATAATTTCTAAGAGATATGTTTTATATTCTGGACCCAAACCTACCTCAATAATATTATTTAACTGGTATTTTCATGTGGTTACATCTTCATCTTGGAACATTTTTAAATTATGTGGAGTACATAGCTATAAAACAAAAAAAATATCAGAATAATATTTTTATTAATAAGAAATGGATGTTCCAGCACCCATAAATGATTATGGGTTCACCATTAAGAAAATATAATTAAAATTTTGTAATGTAATTAATTTTACCATGGTCACATATCATAGTTTGATTCACCAAGATCCAATTTCACCATCATTTAATGATCATAGCTATGTGTATTCAAATATAAAAACCAAAACTAGTACTCTATATTTAGTGTTTCTAAGAAAAAATGATTCAACATGTCCCGTGATTACCTATAGTAGAGCATCAGTTGAAATTAAATTTTTATAAAAATGGAGCTCCTAATCTATGAAAATTTTCATGGTTGATATAAATACACCAAATGAATCCCCTCCATTATTCTATGAATAGTTTGATTTTCAACACCAAGCCTACAACATGTGACCAGTGGCTAGAAACCACTATGACTAGCCTGGCCACATTCAATGTACTTGTCCAAAACATGGGTATGCACCAGTATATAATATCACCATCATACTTGGAAACATTCATTATAATTTATTTATCCTCCTCAATATGATTATTTCCAATAATATTAAAGGAATTTTTGGTAATAAATATTTTCATGATTGTATTATTTTTTAAACATGATTGATATTAGTAGAATGATAAAATAGTGACTAAAAAATCTCACACTAAAATACTCATACCCATCCCAATCGTGTCAAAATTTATCGCACCCAACCCCCACAAAACAATAATTTTCCACATATTAATTCATTCATTGTTAATGCTTCCCGCACCCAGCATTCAAACATCATACATCTTGATGAAATTGTGTCTCTTTTCCTTAAGAAGGTTGTGTAAGGTAGTTACACAATATTATCCCACCCGAATATATTCCCTATGTTTTTTATTTATATAAAAATTTAAATTCCTCTCATTTTGGGGATCCATACTAGGATGTTTAAAATTTGATTTCAATGTTGAATCTTTTGCAAGATCATGACCCATTAATTGTCTTTTAGGTTAATCTCTATGAAACAACTGAACAAAGAATATGTAATTTGGAGTATATGTATTATTAGAATCATTCAACAAAATATATTCTTGAAAGGACACATTCACCTTTTATTTATCAGTACTGGGTTGATGGAAACCCCATCCTTAACTCTGTAGATTCATACTTGGGAACAATTAGGCATGATTCCAAAAGGAGGAGAACTAGGTTTTCATAATCCTAGATTACCTAAGATATTCCCACTAGGGTGAATCATTCCCAATATTATCTAAAGATTCATACACCATTGACCTGAACCACTGATGTTAATCCTATTACTATGAAAATATTATATCCTACACCAAAAAAGTATATTAAGGTACATGTTTCTAACACTTTCGATGGTGTGCACGAATCTGTCTGTTTTAATGGATGTGCTGATTGTTTCCCAGCATTTCCACTTTCCAAATGTGAGTGACATCTGTCTCTTTATCGTGGATGTTTACTCCTTGATCAAAATAAGATGATGTAATTTCAGTTCCACCATCTGTGGACTCCTCCTCGGAACTCATTACCTAATCTAGGTCTCCGTTATAGGATAAGACGTTGTTCGTGAAACTCTTCATGGTTCCATATCTTCATGGATGCTGGTAAATTACATTACTTATATCAGGATATTCCAAGGGATCCAGTCATGGAAGAAACCTTCAGTTAGGGGAGTATTCATGTTTGACATCACTAGAATATCTGGATGCTAGAACACTGGAACATTTTGGTTTCTTCCATTTATTATAGTGTTTCTTGAGGTTGCAGAATCCCGAGGCATCCCACATTAAATGTAGAGAATTATATGCCATGGGAATGTCTCTCAGTTTATCCTTAGCTTCACATGTTTAAAATATGGTATGATGCGAGTTTATCATATATCAGAGATGGATCAGACTGACCAAAACACTAGCTGGATTAGATTAAATGGCTACAACACCTTGTGGGAATAATGATACTGGGGATAATGCGTGGTTAGTTACCCGGATGCTGATGAGACTGATGATGAGGTGAATTGTCACGAACTCACCAGGATGTGGCAGCCTGGTTATGAATTAGGATGTTTCATAGAGAGTTAAATGATGGTGTGTGGGGATCAGATGGAGCCATTTTGAAGGTGATGGTAGTGTTGGGCTTGAGCCTCGAAGAGACTTCCTACATATACCTGTGGTAGAGAATAAAAGTTTGTGTATTTCTGTGAGGTTATGGGACACATAAGGGGGAGACCCTTATGGATTGGACCAGGAGGAAGTGGAACCTCTTGGTTAAGGAATGTACTCCTCAAATAAATTGGCATGAGTGAAAGAACAGGATGAGATATGGGTTGTGGACTTGATCCTCGGGAACATTTCTTACGTACCTTTCCCTGGCATGGATCAATGTCTATGTAGTTCAGAAGAGGTGTTGGTGAACTAACTTAAAGTGGGATAAGACAAATGATTGATTGGCTTGAACATCAGGGAGGATTTTTACGTACCTTGTCTTGGAAATGATCAAAGTCCACATAGTTCGAGAGAGTTGTTGGGACTTACACCCTAGGGTGGCCCATATGGATAGGACCCAAAAGAATTAGAACCTCTGGGTTAGGGAATGATCTTCCCGGAACACATAAGCTCGAGGGAATGACAAGGATGAGACATGGGTGATGGTCTTGAGCCCTAGGAAGGTTTCCAACATAACTTTCCCTAGAATAATCAATATCCACTTTGATCAGAAGAGGGGTTTGTGAACCGACTTGAAGGGGGTGGGACCAGTGATAGTTGTGATTGGACCTCAGAGAGGCTTATTACATAACTTTCCTTCGCAAGGATCAAATCCCGCGTAGTTCAAGAGGGTTGTTGGGACTTACACTGTAGAGCGGACCATGTATGATTCCATAGTCAATGCTTACTACTCTAAGCCCACATGAGTTGTGCCCAGTGTGAGAAACAAGAGTCAACAAAGACTTGACGATAACATCGTGAAAGGTGCATCTGTGATAAGTGGATTGGGGCTTACACGTGGTTAGCATCCCAAAAAAGGAAATTGGGAAATACGCATGGTTCACATACCAAAGAAGAAACATGGTCTTATGCGTGGTTTGTATCCTATAATGATGAAGATTTGGAAACACTCTAGGATAGATGATAGGGTGGAGACAAATCCCAATGGGAGAGGGTTTTGGCATATAAGAGAAGAGGGTTTCGAGTGCCCATCCCCCGTATCTTCATTGACTAGGAAGAAGATGGGAGTAGTAGGGATGTTGACTCCCACATGAATGGCTAGGGTCTTACACCAATATGGTTTCCCTTTCCTTGCAGACAGACGTCACTACAACAAAGAGGATATCAATCCATGTGAGGAATAATTCAATACCGTGGAGATGATCGAGTGTAGATAATGTCTGAGATGGGGATCCCTGTGAAGAAAGCATGGGGTGAGGTCATAGTTTAACGTCATGTGATGAGGATGATGGAACTTGGAAGTTTAACATCATGTAGCACAAATGAGGTGGGATCACTCCGGATCCCTAGGAAATACACAAATAATACCCGCATGACTTGGAGAAGGGAAGTCATTAGCAATGTCATCTTGAAGGGGTGTCGGGGAGTGATCCAATGACGGGACCACGTTAGTGTGGATATGAAAAGAAACTATAGCTGTTAGTGTTCCTATGAGATGAAGCATGAATCAAATACATGCAATGGGGAGCACCACCCATGGGACTTTGAAATAACTTCGTGCATACCAAGAGGGTCACACATGAAATTGAGTTGTAGAGAAATTGGATTACAGAAATATTCCTTCTGAATCTCTGGTGCTCTATGTAGGGGAGGGGTTCAGCAAAGGGGTTTGCACCAGGATGTGAAGTGGCCTATCCTAGGAATAGGGAATAGGTACATATAGAAGGATCATTGCTATGTGGAATGAATTTCGCGGAGTAGTGATTTTCACAATAAGGTTGCCCTGTGGAGCATAATTTTGTGATGAAATGTGCTTCATGAAGCATAGTGACACTGCCTTAGCATGGGGGTACATGTACAAGGAGGGTACTTCGCGAAGTACAATGGCTCCACAAAGACCCAAGTCCCCTTGGGGATCCCCTTCATTTGTGAAGGCATGTTGGCTCCGCGAAGGGTATCCCCCTTTTAAGATGGTTTGAATTTAAGCCAAGGGAAAGGCACTTCACAATGATAGGGTACCCTGAAGAGCTCATGGATTGCAGAGCAGAAATTTCATCAATATTTGAGATCTATTAAGGAGAAAGATCAGAGGATCCATCATTTGGGATTGAGGGGAGCCCGGTATTTTTATGCAAGAGCTGACTAGAAGATTATCTCTCTTGGCGTGATGACCCATGGAATTTTTTCATAACTGAGGATCCTCTCGTCTCCTTACACCATTTTGGCTTTGCAAATGTAAATCTGGTTTGGGGAGCCTCCCGCCTCTTTTCTCTGTGGTGGATTCACAAACGTCAATCTGGTTTGCAGAGCCTCTAGCCTCCTTTCTCTACGGAGGCATTGCAATTTTCAATCCAGTTTGCAGAGCCTCAATCCTCATTTCTCTATTGTGGCTTCCCAGAGGTGGTAGTTGCATTCCTGTCATGGTGCTACGGTGCTCCATGAACGATCTTCATGAGCCCACCCCAATGGCTATCCTTTTGTTCTTCCTCTTCCCAAATTTTGGTTCCAAAAATGCCCCCTTAGAATTTGAGTCTATTCGAAAGAGAGGGTCAATGTCTGAGGGTTTATTGCCAAATCTCCATATTCAGTCACGAAGAGGGACCACGAAAGAGGATCACAAGGTGGAGGGGCAACACATGTACTGAGAGCGTCATGATACATGTCTTAGTCAGACGTACCACGAAGAGAAAAGTGTTATTGACTATAAATAGGGGAGGATTAACCTCATTATTCCTTTCTCACCTCCATGTTTTGGAATTTATTGATCTCAGTCTGCAATGCTCCACTAACTCTATGATTTCTCTCTATGAATTGTGATTTCTACTTCATGGTGCATAGCGAGTCTTCGACTACATGATAGTGTGCTCCATGGATTGTGTTTGATGGTCGGTGTAGGGATCCGCTGTATTTTTGCTGGCACCAATCTCAGAAATGGCCTTCATGAACAATTTCTAAGAAAGAGTTTCGCAAACCCGAACAAAAAAATTCCAAATTTCAAAAATTGAATGGCTCACTATGTGGCTTCCGGGGGTCCTTGCAGGTACAGTTTGAATGGAGGAAATGATAGATAGATTGGGTATAGGGGAGTTTTTTTGAAGCCATTCTAACCATAATTCATTGGTGGGGCTATTGTCCGAGAATCAGAAGGACTATCTGATGTGAAGAAGGAAGCCTCTGTATGGATTTGGAAAGAGTGATGGCATCTTCCTCTTTGAAGAACGTAGGGATGTGCTAGCTTACTAGTTCAATATCATGTCGTGTCAACTCCGGTGGTTCAGGGTGGCTGACATCCATACCTAGGAAGACATCACACCTATCATCTTTGACTGTCTATACAATCATGTGAATTATGTTGATGGGAATGAACTGCAACCAGATACCTCTCCCCCATAGTATCATATTATCATGAAGGAATCCTTGGGGAACCCAGAGAAGGGGTGATCTGATGAGTGGGATCTACACTAGGGAGGCAACATCATAGATAGATAGTCCTAGCCATACTAGGAAGGTTCCTCATGTTAACAATTCTAGGTTGAGCTAAGAAGAGTGGGCATGTATGACTCGGCTTGGGCCTCCCAATTCCATATTTATCATTTGAAGATGTTGATGCTATAGTTGCTGAGCTGATGGTCATCATGGACCAATAACATCCATTTTCACCATAGAGAGGTAAGAATCAGTGTATAAGACCTACATCAGATCTCGGGGGTCCCAATACCAGGGGTGATATATGATGAGTTCTTCCTCGTTATGGGTGCGTCAGAGGATCCAAAGTAGATGACACCTCAGGCGAAGGAAATGATGGACCTAATGCCGAGAGATGACAAGTTTTCGGTGAGGGACATAAATTTAAAATGTTGGTTCAAGAATTCTTGATCTTCCTAGGAAATAGGCAGTTCCATGTGAGGCCTCAGACTTGACCTAAGGGGGATAAAAGAGGTAAGGGGCACTCATACTGGCATCTCTTGGAGGATATTCATTGTATGATGTGGGGATTCAGTGTTTGTACCAAGCAACAACCGGTTGTTAGGTTGGATTCATCCATTGTGGTTCTCATTTTTTGATGGATCTGGATTGTGATAGACAGGAACATAATCCTGAGAACAAGGATGTTTATCATGGATTTTATGTTGGTGATATGGGTATGGGTCAACCTTGGGATCAAAATGAATTCCAAGCTGTACAAGTTGTTGTGAAAAATCGTTGAGGGAAGAAGACACATAGGATATATGGGACATTCCACCTTCTGTATGGGTGGATAAAGGCACTTATCAAGAGTATCTCTGAGTATCCTAACCCCATCTCCCCTCCAGGATAAAATTTTATCCCATACATTCTGAATGCGGCAGAGAGCTTTCTGACTATGTTGACATTGTTGGGGGTGCTGAAGAGGGTCTGGGAGGCCAAAAAATTCAATTTTCACCCATTCCAATTTCCAATAGGTGTGTTCAATAATGATGTCCAGGGAACAAAAGTGAATCATTCCTACCTCTTGGGATTTAGATGTGGTGTCCTCATGGAATAGGTGGACCACGAGTCCCCCTTTGAGCCATACACCTGCACCTATTTGCAAGGCAATTTTGGTGCATGTAGTGACTGACCCCATGAGACTATTTTTGGGTGCTCTATGAGGACCACTTGAGTGTGATTAGGCAGATGTGGATCATGTTCACATGAGAATATGGGAAGAAGTAGAATGAGTTTCTTCTTCTCACGAGCTTTTTTAGGCTGGTGAAAATGTATGCCAAGAGATGGAAGGCAGCCAGCCCTTGGGAGATGATCAAGCAGCAAACCATTCGGACTAGATCTGGGGTGCCTCCCCAACCGCGAGGCTGGGACTAGAAGGTGGTGAGGAAATCTCATGGTGGCGGGGATGAAATGGAGACTAGGCTTGCACCAGTCAAATGGGAAGTAGTAGTAGACCAAATGGCGGCAGCAGACCCAGCGGTCTTAGAGGAGCCATGTCATCTAGAGGGGAGGCCACCAAGAGGATTCTACATGATATCCACCTAGGATCTGGGGAAGTGGATGTTTCATAGAGACATTTCAGAGAATGTTGTCTTCCTGGAAGATTGGGTCATCCGGAATGTCAACCATAAATTACTCAACCCATCCTAGATGGTGGAACAGTTGGACCATCTGAAGAAGGATTTTCTAGGGATCATCACTGTTAGTGATGGTTTCCAGTATCCAATGCATAGGTGGAGCAATAACATACTGATTTGGAGGACTTCATGCACTCCCGGGGTACCCGCATCTAATGATAGACATGGTAAAGGTGTTGTTGGATCGAACGACCCCTCCATTGTTGTTGGATGCGAAATAGAGGGAGCATTCCCTCTGATAGAACAATCGGACGAATCCTCTTCAGGTTAGGAGGATAGTAGAGTGAGTTTTCTAGATGAGGGTGAAGTTGGCGATTCATACCCAGAACATGACGCCTTGGTAGAGGATCTCATGGTAAAACCCTATGCCCCTTCCCTGGGTTCAATTTCTCGGTTACATTGCACACCTCACTAATATATGAAATGTGAAAGAGGGAATCATATGTATAACTCATTACCGCCTTACTGTACGTGTAGTTGTAGGGCCTTCAGGATCTATTCCCATGGCTATGGCAATTACCGCATCCAATAGGGCTGATACACCCAGGGTAGTTCATCCGGAGTTTGCATACATCCCAAAAATATAAGAAGGACCACACCTCGGGGTCCCAATAGAAAACTCCCATGATAGAGACCTAAATTTTTATCTCTGTAAGTCCACATTATGAAATTCATACCTTCCACCCCTTGATCAGGTAAACTGATGTTCGTGCACCTCTTGGTACACACAGTTGTTCAAATATCATGGACTTCCTTTGAAAGGTTGATTGTACTTCTGAGGGCACCTTTCCTAAGGGAATGCTTCTGGTCATGGAAGAAGATGCCGAAACTTGTCATTCTATGGCATTCTTGATCACTAGATGGACCATTTGTAGGGTAGAGCCTGAGATCATTGAGGTGGGATCATACGAAGAAAAATAAATGAATTTTCTACCTTAGGGTTTTCTGTATCAAATTAATTGATCGTCAAAGCACTCCATATAGATATAATTTTCATACACCAACTCGAACATTATCACCTACCATGAACTCCATGAATTTATTTCAAATCAACATGAAAGGGTTCTAGATAAATGTAAAGAGAACTCAGACCAATGGTGTATAAAAACATACCCATGCTTGATCTTTGAGTATAACAACATGGTTATTGAAAATTGGTAGGATCCATGGTTCAAAGAAGGTGATGCAACATAGAGGTGCACTGTGAGAAGACCTCCATTGTGCATAAATGGTGGTTTTGGAATGAATGTTCATTCCATAAGAAAACATAGGCACATCAGAAATAGCCATGACATGGAGTATACTAGAATAAGATCACAATGTATTTATATAACCCACCCTACTGTAGATCAATTTAAGGATTTCACTTGTGTTGTATAAAGGGAAGTATTATAGTGTAGAGCAGTTTTTCTAGTCCATCAGTTCTCTAGAAATATACAATGTGGGGATAGTGATCCATGAATATTCAAGGATCAATAAAACAAATGAACTTAATTTATTAACTCGTGAAAAATCCAAAACATTATGATAAAACCTTCCCTAAAGAAATGTTGTAACAAAAATTCAATGTTGAAACTCCTAAATAAGGAAGACCAACAAATCATCTATAACTAACATAAAGAGAGGTCCCCACACCATGGTCTAAGACACCATGTTACAGTCTCCATGAATGACCCCTCCATGGAGAAGGTTATGGTAAAACCCTCAATATCTTCCAACACCATAGCCCAGTACTATTCTTTAGGTAATGGCCTCACATCAATAACAACCCTACAATGAATCCATATCATCAAAGGTGTGACAATATCCTCTATGGTGTTCTTCATTGAGATATGGAATGGAAACTATTGTTTTGGTATTAAATTTGGCCAAAAAATCCAAAATGCTCAACAAAAACCTGAATCCCTTATGACATAATCAAGAACGTGAGATAAACTCCAAAAATGTTGGATTAGGCTTTTCAATAAAGGTACAAAAAATTAGGGTTTCATAGGAAAACTATTTGGTGTGGTTTTAGAATTATACAAAATTTAATTGGGTATTATCTCGAATTCTTTGATATATGGGCCCTATAATTTTATATTTTATTTTCCAGGAATCATATATCTCTTAATTGAGATATTGATAAATTTTCATCAGATTTTTATACTTACATGATTTCTAAGAGATATGCCCTATATTCTGGACCCAAATGTTCCCCATAAATTTTATTTAACTGGTATTTGCATTTGGTTACATCTACATCTACGGTCGTTTATAAAGTATTTGAAGAACATATCTATAAAACAAACAAAATATCAGAATAATATATTTATTAATAAGAAAAGGATGTTCCAGCACCCATAAATGAATATAGGTTGTGAATTAATAAAATAGGGATATAATTTAGTAATGTAAACAATTTATCCATGGTCACATATCAGAGGTTTATTCACCTATATCCAATTACACCATTATTTAATGGTCATAGTTATGTGTATTCAAAAATGACAACCAAAACTAGTACTCTATATTTACTATTTCTAAGAAAAAATGATTCAACCTGTCCCACGATTACCTATAGTAGAGCATCAGTTGAAATTAGATTTGTATAAAAAGGGAGCTCCAAATCAATAAAAATTTTCATGGATGATATACATAAACAAAATGAATCCCCCCCATTATTCTATGAATTGTTTCATGTCCAACACCAACCATCCAATATGTGACCAGTGGCTAGAAACCACTATGACTAGTCTGACCACATTCAATTTAATTGTCCTAAACATGGGTATGAACCTGTAAAAAATATCACCATCATACATGGAAACATTAATTATAATTTATTTATCCTCCTCTATCTAATTATTTTAAATTATATTGAGGATTATTTGGTAATAAAAAATTTCATGATTGGATTATTTGTTGAACATGATTAATTTTAGTAGAATGATAAAATAGTGTCTAAAAATTATCACACTAAAATACTCATACCCATCCCAATCTTGTCAAAATTTATCACACCTAACCCCACACAACAATAATTTTCCACATATTTCCTCATTCATTATAGTTGCTTCCAGCACCTAGCTTTCAAACATCATACATCTTGATCAAACTGTGTCTCTTTTCCTTAAGAAGGATGTGTAAGGTAGTTACACAAGATTATCCCACTCAAATATTTTCCCTATGTTTTTATTTATCTAAAATATTCCATTACACTTTTTTTGGGGATCCATACTAGGAAGATTAAATTTTTATTTAAATATTGAAAATTTTGCATGATCAAGACCTATTAATTGTATTTCAGGTGAATCTCTATGTAACAACTGATGAGAAAAATGTAATTTGGAGTATATGTAATATTAGAATCCTTCAACAAAACTGATTATTGAAAGAAAACTTTCAACATTTATTTATTAGTACTAGGTTGATGGACACCCCATACCTAATTCTATAGATTCATTCTTTGGAACCAATTTTCCATAATACCATAAGGAGGCCCACTTGGGTTTCACTCTCCTAGATTGCCTAAGAGATTCTTACTAGGGTGAATAATTCCCAATATTATCTAATGATTCTTACACCATTGACCTGAACCACTGATGCTAATCCTATTACTTTGAGAATATTCTATCCTACCCCAAAAAGTTATATTAGGGTACCTGTTTCTAACACATTCAGTGGGGTGCACAAATCTGTCTGTTTCAGTGGACGTGCTGATTGTTTCCCAGCATTCCCACTTTCTACTGGTGGGTGACATCTGTCACTTATTCATGGACGTTTACTCCTTATATTAAATAAGATGATTTAATTTCGGTTCCTCCATCTGTGGAATCTTCCTTGGAACTCGTTACCCAATCCAGGTCTCCCTCATTGGATAATTCATTGTTTGTGAAACTCTTCCAAGTTTCATATCTTCAAGGACGCCATTAAAATACATTACATCTGTCGGGACAATCCAATGGTTCGGGTCATGGTAGCATCATTCTGTTTGGGGAGTAGTCACGTTGGACATCAATGGCATGTATGGATGCTAGAACACTAGAACCTCTGGTTTTCTTCCGATTATTATAGTGTTTCTCTTGGCTGCAGAAGCTCGAGGCATTCCACGTTGAATGCAGGTAATTATATGCCATGGGCATGTCTCTGAGGTTATCCTCAGCTTCCCATGTTTAACATAGGGTAAGCTGTGATTTTAAAATCTAGCGGAGATGGATCAAACTGACCAAAACAGTAACTGGAGTGGGTTAAATGGCTACACCCCCTGGTGGGAATACTGATACTCGGGCTAATGCATGGTTAGTTACTCGGCTTCTGGTGGGACTAATGATGAGGTGAATTGGCATGATCTCAACAGGATGTGGCGGCCTAGGTATGAATTAGGATATATTACAGATAGTTGAATGAAGTGGTGTGGGGATGAGATGGCGCAATTGTGAAGGTGATGGTTGTGTTGGCCTTGAGGCTCGAAGAGACTTACTACATATCCCTGTGGTAGAGAATCAAAGTCTGTGTAGTTCTATGAGGTGATGGGACACATAAGGAGGCGATCCGTATGGCTGGGACAAGGAGGAATAGGAACATCTAGGTTAAGGAATGACCTCCCCAAATTAATTGGCATGAGGTAATGACTACGATGAGATATGGGTTGTGGGCTTGTGCCTTGGGAAGGTTTCCTACGTACCATTCCTTAGCATGAATCAATGCCTACGTATTTCAGAAGGGGTGTTGGTGAATCAAAGTAAAGGGGGTTATTACCAACAATTGTTGGGATTGAACATCAAGGAGTATTCCTACATACCTTTCCATGGCAATGATCAAAGGCCACATAGTTCAAGAGAGGTTTTGGGACTTACACTCCAGGGTGGCCCATATGGATGGGACTCGGAAGAAGTGGAACCTCTGGGTTTGGGCATGATCTTCCTGGAACACATAAGCTCGAGGGAATGACAAGGAAGAGACATGGGTGTTTTTCTTGAGCCTCATGAAGGTTTCCAATGTACCATGCCTTTTCAAGGATCAATGTCCACATAGTTCAGAATATGGGTTTGTGAACCGAAATGAAGGGGGTTGGGACAAATGATTGTTGGGCTTGAACAGTAGAGAGGATTCTTACGTACCTTTCCTTGGAAAGGTTCAAATCCCACATAGTTCGGGAGATTTGTTGGTAATTACACTCTAGAGAGGTCAAGGTAATATTTCATAGACAATGCTTACTACTCTAAGCCCACGTGAGTCGTGCCCGGTGTGAGAAACAAGAGGCAACAATGGCTTGACGATCACATTGCGAAAGGTGCATCCGTGGGAAGTGGAGTAAGGAATACACGTGGTTAGCGACCCAAAAAGGGAATTGGGGAATACACGTAGTTCACAGCCTAATGAAGAAACTTGGGATTATTAGTGGTTCTTAGCCTATAAAGATAGAGATTTGAAATCATTCCAGGAGAGAGGATAGGGTGGCGACAAAGCCCAGTGAGAGATGGTTGTGGCATAGAAGAGAAGAGGGTTCCAGGTACGCATCCCACCCTATGATCTTCGACCAGGAAGAAGATTGGAGGAGCGGGGATGCAGCCTCTAACATGAATGGGTAGAGGCTTGTACCAATATGGTTTCCCTTTCCTTGTGGACAGACGTCACTCCACCACAGAGGATATCAATCCATGTGAGGAAGACTTCAATCCCGTGGAGATAATCGAGCATAGAGAATGTCCGAGATGAGGCTCCCTATGAAGAATACACGGGGTGAGGTCATACTTTAATGTCACGTGCTGAGGATGATGGGGCTTAGCAGTTTAACATCTTCTAGAAAAGACGAGGTGGGTTCACTCTACAACCCTAGGAAACACATATCTGATACCCGCCTAACCTAGAAGAAGGTAATTAATTAGCATTGTAATGGTGAAGGGGTGTCGTGGAGTGATCCAATGAGGGGTACATGTTAGTGTTCCCTTGCAAAGAAAAAATTCTTGTTAGTGTTCCTATGAGAAGAAGCATGAGTCAATGTAATTCATTGGGGTGCACCACACATGGGACATTGAAATGACTTTGTGAAAACCTAGAGGGTCACACATGAAAAGGTGTTTTAGATAAATTGTGTTTACAGAAAGAAGCCTTGTGAAACTCTGGTGCTCCATGTCGGGGAGGGGTTCCGCAAAGGGGTATGCTTTGGGATGTGAAGTGGCCTAGACTAGGAGTAGGGACTAGGTGCATATAGAAGGTTCATTGCAAAGTGGAAAAGTTATTGTAGAGCAGTGCTTCACGCAATAAGGGTGCCCTGTGAAGCATAGTTTTGTGGAGAAATGTGCATCATGAAGAATAGTGACCCTACCTTAGCATGGGGGTACATGTACACGAAGGGTACTTCACGATGTATACGTGCTCCACAGAGACCCAAGTCCCCTTGGGGATCCCCTTATTCTGTGAAGGTCTGTTGGCTCTATGAAGTGAATACCCCTTTTATGAGGGTAGAATTTAAGAAAAGGGAAAGGCACTTCACGATGCTAGGTTACCTTGAAGGGCTCATGGATAACAGAGCATAAATTGCATCATGATTTGAGAGCTAAGAGGGATAAAGGTCGAGAGATCCATCCTTTGGGATCGAGGGGAGAGTGGTATTTATAGTCAAGAGGTTCCGAGAATCTTATCTATCTTTGCATAACGACCCGTGTCATTTTTTCATAACTACATAGCCTCCCATATCCTTGAACCATGTCGGCTTCGCAAACATCAATCTGGTTTGGGGAGCCTCCCACCTCTTTGCTCTATGTCATCTTCGCAAATGTCAATCTTGTCCATAGATCCTGCAGCCTCCTTTCTCCGTTGAGGCACTGAAAATGTCAATCGAGTTAGCGGAGCATCCCTCATCCTTTCACTATGGTGGATTTACATAGGGGGTAGTTGTACTCCGTTGCGGTGCTACGGGGATCCATGAAAAAGCATCATTAGTTGACCCCAATGGTTATACTTTTTTTCTTCCTCTTCACATATTTTGGTTCCAAAAAATTCCCCCATATAATTTGATTCTAGGAGAAGGTGTGGGTCAATGTCTGATGGTTAATTACAAAAACTCCATAGTCAATCGCGAAGAGGGACCACGAAGGAGGCTCGTGAGGTGGAGGGGAAACACGTGTAATGAGAGCGTCGTGATGCTCATCAGGGTAGGATGTACAATTAAGAACAATGTTTGATAGCCTATAAATAGGGGAGGCTGACGCTCAATATTCCTTTCTCAATTCTGTGATTTGGAATTTAGCACTGTCGTTCTACAAATCTCCGCTTACTCTATGATTTCTCTCTATGAATTGTGCATTCTCCTTCGTGGTGCATTGTGAGTCTTTGACTACACGACAGTGTGCTCCATGTATTGCGTCTGATGGTCGACATAGGGATTCGCGGTATTTTTGATGGGGCCAAGCTCTACGAACAGTCTTTGTGAAAGATCTCTGGAAAAGTGTTTCGCGAACCAGATAAAATAAATTTTCAAATTAAAAAAATGAATGGACCACTAAGAGGCTTATAGGGGGTCCTTGTGGGTGCAGTCTGAATAGAGGAAATGGTAGATAGATCAGGTATAGGGAATTTTTTATGAAGCCATTCTAACCATAATTTATTGGTGGAGCTATTTTCAGAGAGTCAGAAATACTATTTGAGGTGTAGGAGGCAGCCAATGTATGGCATTGGCTTGAGGGGTGACATCTTCATCCTTGATGAAAGAAGGGATGTTCTAGCTTACTGTTTCAAGAGCATGAAGTGTCAACTCCAGTGGTTCTGGGTGGCTAACATCTATACCTGGGAGGAAATAACACTAATCATCATTGACTATCTATAGAATCAAGTGAATAACTTTTATGGGAAGGAACTGCAACCAAAGACCTCTCCCCAACTGAATCATATTATCATGAAGGCAGCCATGGGGAACCTAGAGAAGGGGTGATCCAATGAGTGGGATCTACGCTAGGGAGGAAACATCATAGATGGATGGGCCTAGACATACAGGGAAGGATCCTCATGTGATGAATTCAGGGAAGAACTAAGATGAGTGTCTATGTATGACGTGGATTGGGCCTCAAAATTCTATATTTATCAGATGAAGCAGCTGATCCAACAGTTGTTGAGAATATGGTCATAAAGGACCAATACCTTCCATTTGAACCATTTAGTGGTTTGAATCAGAGTATAGGACCTGCATCAGATCTCGTGGGGTCCCAATACCAGGGGTGATATATTATGAGTTCTTCCTCGTTATGGGAGCGTAGGAGGATCCAAAGCAGATGCCACTACTGGTGATGGAAATGATGGACCTAATGCCGAGAGAGGACATGTTGTCGGTGAGGGACATAAATTTCAAATGTTGTTTTATGCATTTTTGAACTTCCCATGAAATAGGCAGTTCCATGTGAGGCCTCAAAATTGCCCGACGGGGGATAAAAGTTGTAAGGGGCACTCGTACTGGAAGTTCATGGAGGATATCCATTGGATGATGTGGGGATTCAGTGTTAGTAACATGAAACAACCGGTAGTCAGGTTAGATTAATTTCGTGTGGTGCTCATTTGTGGTTGGATCTTAATAGTGATAGACACAAACATATGCATGAGAACTAGCATGTTTATCATGGAATCCATGTTGTCGATAGGGGGATGGGTCAAACATGGGATCCCAATGCATTCCAAGTTTTACAAGATGTTCTGTCATATCAGTGAGGGGAAGAAGCCACATATTATATGTGGGACCTTCCACCTACGGTATGGGTGGATAATGGTTCATGTCAGGGGTATCTATGAGTTTCCTAACCCCATCTCCCCTCCAGGATCAAATTTTCTCCCAGCCACTCAGAATGCAGCCGATATCTTTCTAACTAAGTTGACCATGTAGGGGTTAATGAAGCGGGTCTGGGAGGCAAGAAAAGTACAATTTTCACCTATTCAAATTTCCAATGGGTGTGTTCACTAATGATGGCCAGGGAATGGAAGATTATCAGCCCCACCTCTTGGCATTTAGAGGTGGAGTCCACATGGTGCAGGTGGACCACGAGTCCCTCTTTGAGCCATACACCCCACACCTATTTGAATGGAAATTTTGGTGCATTTAGTGATTGACCCTAGTGGTCTATTTTGGGGTGATTTAAGAGGAAAACTTTTATTTGATTAGGCAGATGTGGCTCACATTCACACTGGAATATGGGAAGATGCAGAACGAGTTTCCCCTTACCACGACCTTCTTCAGGCTGGTGAAAAGGTATGTCAAGAGATGAGAGGAACCCTTCCATGGGGAGATGATCCAGCAGCAAACCATTTGGACCAATGATGGGGAGCCTCCCCAACCATGAGGCTTGGGTCAGAAGGTGGTGAGGACATCTCGTGGTGGTGGGGCTGTAGTGGTGACTAGGCCCGCACCAGTCAAAAGGAAGGTAGTAGTGGACCCAATGGAGACAGTAGACCTAGCAGTCCCAGAGGATCAAAGTCATATGGAGGGGAGTCCACCAAGTAGATTGTACATGATATCCATGAGGGCTTCGGGGAAGCGTTTTTTCAATATAGACATGTCATCAAATGTTTTATTCCCAGAATATTGGGACATCTGGAATGGTTACCATAAATTCCTCAACCCATCTGAGATGGGGAAAAAGTTAGACCATCTGAAGAAGTATTTTCTATGGATTGGTCCTATTAGGGCTGGCTTTGCAGTATCCAATGAAGAGGCAGAGCAATACCTGACTGAGTTGGAGGACTTCCTGAACTCCCAGGGTACCCTGCATCTAATGACAGACATGTTAAACGAGTAGTTGGATCAAACGGCCCCTCCATAGTTGTTAACTGCAGAATGGAGGGAGAATTACCTCTACTAGAAGGATCAGATGAATCCTCTCCAGGTGAGGAGGCTGGTAGAGGGAGTCCTCTAGTTGAGGGTGATGTGGGCGATTCAGACCCAAAATATGAAGCCTTTGTATAGGCTCTCATGGTAAAATCCTATGTCCCTTCATTAGGGACTATTTCTAGGTTACATTGGACTCCTCACTAATATATGAAATGTGAAAGAGGGACTCATACATAGAAATCATTCATGCCTTACGGTACATGTAGCTGCAGGGCCTTTAGGATCGATGACCATAGCTATGGCCATTACCGCATCCAGCAGGGCTGATACACCTAGGGTAGTTCATCCAGCATTTTCATACATCTCAAAAATATATAGTGTACCACACCTCATGGTCCCACATGGAAACCACCCAGGAGCGAGATGTAAAATTTGATCTCTGTAAGTCCACATTATGAAATTCAGACCTGCCACACCATGATCAGGTTAACTGATGTTCGTGCACATCTTGGTACGCATAGTTTTTCAAATTGCATGTACATACTTCGAAAGATTGGTTGGTACTCCCGAGGGAACCTTTCCCTGTGGAATGCTTGTGTTCATGGAAGCAGGTGCCCAAACGGGCCATGCTATGGCGTTCCTGATCACTGGTAGGGCCATTAGTAGGATAGAGCTTGAGATCATTGAGGTGGGATCTGACTATGAAAATTGGCAGGATAGCACTACTCCTACTATACACGATCAAACACCGGATGAATATAATTTTGTGTCATAGTTATTAAAACATGTATTCTAGTTTTATGAATCACTACTTCCATGCAGTTTCCATTGGATATATTTATGGAACTGGATTCTTCAACAATTATTTACCCAAAGGGGACCTTCTTTCCAAAGTCATGTGTTCGTTATGTTTGAACACCACGATACTTAAGAACATTCATTGGTCGAGAGGACGGGAAGATCAACTCATCACACCCTTTTGGGGAGAATTATTATCCACTCTAGTTCACTGTTTATAATTTCAGATATTTTTGTGAATCCTTATTAATTAACCAAGTGTATAATAATTATCTCCTGTAATTTGTGTAATCATTTGTATGTATTCAAGGTTCTTCATTAATGGGGATACCCATTTGTATTAGAGGTTCTCCAACAATGGTATCCTCACATATACTACTTAGATATTCTTTTATTCATTTTTATGATGATTCTAGTTTTTAATCCAATCGGTGGGGAACTCTAGAATTTATTGTCATCCAGGGAGATGATGGTTTGATTTGATCTAGTTATCATGCCCAAAAAATGGGAAACCTACGTATTTTTGTAAAAGGAATAAAAACCCTAATACTTTGGTTCCACTAAGTTGGAACATCCTACCATTTAAGTTCATGTGATATATAACTAGCTATATAGTTTAATGTCATGTGGTATGGACATCTATGTGGAATGTGCTTAGTCAAAATGTAGTGTAGGAATTATGCTGAAGAAACCCAAGGAACATGGAAATGATATGTGTTTACAAGTAATATTAGACCCTATTGGGAATATTTCCCAAGGAGAACATTTTTTATTTAAGTTAATGGGTTTGAACCTTAAGGACACTTCTAATATATCCCATATAGAAGCGAATCAAATCCCATGTAGTTTGATATGTCTCATATGAGAGTATAGTCCTTTGAGAGAAATGTGTTTTGGCTTAATTTCTGAATAGGATGCCTTGGTGATTTGAAATTTTGATTTGGTTCATATTTTCGATGTAGGATGCACTAATTATAGAATTGGGGTTGGATTCTAGAAGAGGACATCTAGTGAGCTCAGTCCCCTAGAAGGCTTCATATGTATCCTGATTATAGTTGGAATCATAGTTCATGTAGTTCATTCAATTGTGAAAATGTTTTGACCATGACTAATCTATAAGCCCACATTAGTGATGATCAGTGTGAGTAAGAAGAGGTTGTCAAATATTAAACAAAAGCATCGACACTTTTCCTCTTCCACTGATGGAATGGGGCACACCTATTTTAGCAAGAGTGGACGAGGTCAAGGAAACCATGGAATAGGGAGAGGCGAAGAGCCTTCCCTCTATTCAATTTACATTGGACAAGGTTCCAAAGAGAGTAAGGGATGAAGGTAAGACTCTTACACCAAGAAGGATTCCAATGGTTACATTTCCCAATAGGTGAGGGAAAGGTTAACAAAATTCCTTGTTCCCGTCTCCCCTATGATATTTATAACCGACGAAGAAAGGAGAAGCAATGATGCTACCATATAAAAGACATGATAGGGGTAAATTTCATGATGGATGACATAAAATAGATCCTTTTAGGGGACATAGACTTCTCATTTTTCAAAATGGAGAAACGAAAGTGTTGACTATACCATCCCATTCATAGAATTGAGATTCCGGGTCTTTGCTTCGAGAAGGGAGAGGCTATGAACCAACCCTCATCCAAACTAGGAACTTCCCAACACTGTTCATGGGATAAAGGTCCATGTGACTGTGGATATACAAACCCAAAGACAATCTATGAACCCTTACCCCATTGTGAAATAAATCTGGGAAAACTATGAGTGTGGAAATAAAAACCAAAATTGGAGACACGATGTTGTGTCTTTCCCAAAGGATTGATAATTCAGGAGGTTATGGTGGAGGTATCAACATAATATCACTTAAACATAGTAGCCATGGAGGAAGAATCCTTTCCTTGAATTGATTTGATGAGGTCTAGATGGCTTGTAAACTGAAGAGAGTTAGTGAATCAAAAATGGGCACTCAAGTAGATAAGGATGCACAAATATAGTAGAGAAAGTACACTTGAGCAAATTTATATTCACCTATGCAACGAATAAATTATATGGTAATACTTGGGAGACACTTGGCTCAATACTTCAGGGGTATTCTAAAGTAATCACAGATGTGGGGGGCTCAAGTTCCTATGAAATAAATAGGTGGCGCACAAGTGTTTCTGATTTATGGAGGTTGGGAGCTTTAGGCGTGCAAGTATTGTGGTTTTCAAACACTAAAAGGACTTAAGTCAAATTGTCCTTATTTAAATAATCCACTCAAGGTGTTTAATATCTACCTTGAATGTTCATAATGACTTGGGCGAGGCACTAGGGTGACCTGAGCTTCAATTGGGCTTCATTGAAATTTGTATTTACAAATAAATACCCCAAAGGTCTATTTAAAGGAAAAAATAGGACCTTGGGAGAAATGAGTTTGGTTGTGTAAGTGGGTTGCACAAAAACATTGTGGCATGCATGTGGATCTACGATGGATGGGTGGCACCCAGGTAGACTTGCGCGCCTCCGATGATTTGGCCTCACTAGGGAGACTCTTTTAGGGCATAGCCAAATAATGTCATCATTCTCCACAAATATGGTGGTGCACAGGTTTATGTGTTTAGGTTCATTGGGTGCCGCTTAAGTGACATAGCCAAAAAAAATTTCCATACCAAAGGGGTTTCTCCACACATCCTTTTTTTGGACAGTTTCCAGGATGTGTTCACGACCCTTCATGTCGGTGCCTTCACTACTGTCACTGACCCCCATGAAAAATTCAGAGTCACACCATGAACATTTCCAGACTGGTTGAAGATGTTTTTCAGAGAAGTGCATGGAACACAATTCATGGTGTCTACAGAAGCCCCCTATTAGAATTTGATACATTCAAAATGAAAAGAATTTTGTTCTATGGTTAAATTAGGGAACATTGATGCATTACAACATCATTTTGTTAGATTATGAGCTATATCATTTATGGAAGGATGCTCTAATATTCCCCTATGTTGTGGGGCCTTGAAATAATTGTATGATTTTTACTAGGGTTATATTGAAAAACCCCACAAACATCATATATTTTGACTTTTTAATCTCAATATTAACTAAACCATACAAAAATGTATGTATAGTGAGCTGGGACTCTACTTCTATTCATAGTTCCCTTTGTGCGTTCTCAATCTAGTGAGTATCATGTATTTTGTTGTTGGCAGTTTAAATCCATGCATGTTGGATTATAATGGGATAGTGTTTAGGATTGAATAAATTTGAACATAAATTTTGAAATTTGATCCCAAACAAGACACAATGGCTATTAATTTCCGAAATATTATATAAATATTTCCAATGGGAATCTTGAGCCTTGATTTTTTATGGTCACGAAATCTAAAAATTGTATCAACAATAAGAGATTCCCCTCCAAGAAAAAAGTTAGCATTATTTTAAAAACCCCGTTATGGGAGTTGTATTATGCACGACCAATTAGGTTATATGCTATAGAGCCAAATAGTGGCATCTTCTGACTGATAGGCATGTTATGTTGGGAACATATGCAAGGCCACCTCAGAGCATGTACTGTATAGTCAAGCAAAAGTGATATTTAGGAATTTAACATTTTTCAACTAATAGATAGGGGAAAATAATATTTGGGTGACTCATGACCAAAAGAGGGAGTTTTTACCCAGAAATGTATTTTATGAATGAAAGGGATATTTTATACCGACATATATAATTAATCTGAAAACCATTTCTTTATAAATTTGGTGTATGAGGAATCGTTAAAATTTATCAGAAAGAGGAATTCCTGGTATCATATTGTGCAGTTTTATGTAATGCGGTGAGAACATTGGTACTGTACATATTTCAGTCATGCAGTGGGGACATTGGTACTTTATAGTTTAAATTCATGCAGTGAAGACATTTTGTGGCTTTAATATAAAGTCATTAGCTTTGACCATATGTATATGAATATCCCAATTTATTGAATGTTTTTAGATATATACTACCATATCCATGTATGGAATAGAAAATCATAAATTGTGATTTAAGAATTTATGAATCGAAAGGATGATATGGGAATAGTGAGAAAAGCATTAGAGGAATTCGTTTTTTCAAGATCAAAGTTACCATTATTTGATAAACCCATTATGGGGGTTTTATTATGCAGGGCCAAATGAGGAAAACGATGCATAGCCAAATAGTGTCATCTGATTACTTATAAAACCATTTTGTAGGAAGATTATGCAATTCCACCAAAGGGCATGTGCTGTATAGTCATGAAAAAGAGTTCTCTAAAATATGACATTCTTATTCTAAAAGAATAATAATGTTTGTCGATATTCATATTTTCTGAAGCACATAGTTTGTTTATGGAGAAAGGTACCTGAAAATAGTAAGGGAATTTCCAACCAAGATTTCCAAAGAATCAGATGAATAGTACTTCTACGAAGTTATGACCCAAACGTAGGAGATGTGGTGTCTGTAGTTTTAGGTCATACAACTAGGATAAGAAATTAAAACAGTATGTGATATGTGGCCAAGTGGTTTCAAAATCATTTTATATTGCATTAAACGCATGGAGGGAAAAATGCTTAAACCATGGTCTTTAATACTTTCAGATCGATAGAAATATAATGGGACAAATATGCCTGAATTAATATTTTAATACAGATTCGTGTATATTGCCATCAATGTAGGAATTTGATGAAGACACTATAACCACAAAAGAAATTACCATTATTTGAAAACATTTTATAGAGGCTGTATTATGCAGGGCCAACTGGGGCATATTCTATATAGACAAATAGTGTCATCTTTTTACTGACAGGTTTGTTATGTAGGAAACTAATTCAAGGCCTCCTAAGGGAACATGCTACATAGTCAAGCCAAATAGTTTTTATGTATTGGAAACATTATCCCCAAAAACCGTAAGAAATATTATGAAGATCCGGAAATATTCACAATTAAGAGTGTAAAATATAGAATCGGGCTCTTTTTAATGCCCATAAGAAATATTTGAATCAATATTGTTTATGAGTTTGACGTCCTTTATATTTATATGACTCGTATGTTAAATGGAGACTTTCTTTCTTTCCTTTTGAATTAATATTCTGATGTGCTGTTTAAAGTCATGAAATGAGGCCATTTGTAGCCCCATAAGGAATTGAAACACAACATTTATATAAAGAACCCTTTTACCCAATTCTTACGCCCACATGAGTTATACTCGGTCTGATAAACAAGGAGTATTAAGTGTTTCTTCTATAATATAAAGGTGACATAGGTGAAGAATGGTGGTGTTAAATTTTCATGCAGTTTTAACGTCATGTAGTATGGACAAAGACGAACTGATGTGAAAAAGAAAGTCATATTTTAACTAGACAAAGTATTAGACCCTAGTTGTCACTATGTGTCTTGCTGAAGGAATGAATCAAGTCATACATATTTCTTACAACATTACCCATGAAGGATTGATTATTATAAAAGGAATAATGGGTTTTTTTATCGCGGTTGGGCCCATTATTGGAGATCTAGGAGTCTCTATTTATCAAAAATAGTTGAAAATAAAGTCATACTGTAACACCCCAAGATTTTATGAGATTTATTCTTTTTAATTTGTTTCATATCTTCTGTTGAATGCTACACCAATATTATCTTGCGCCATACAGACGGTTGTATTAGCTTGCATTATACGCAACACTATTCTTGGATCGTGTTACACATAATTTCAAGTTCATTTGATAGTAGTTATTCTACACAACATTGCGTGTATATATATATATATATTCAATGTATAAATGAAATATGGTTGGATTTTGTTATACGCAACAACAATGGAGTCTTTCACTACACGCAACCCTGACTTGGCATACATTACATGAAATCGTGACCTTCCACGATAGCGTGTGTTGTACACAATACCGAGTTTCAAAATAAACTTCATTTTTGGATTCAGAATATAGATATTTTCCTAGGGTGAATTTTTAGTATTTTTTTGAAAACTTTCAATTTTTTATGAATAGTGAAAACAATGGGTTACTATTTAAAAACTGACTTTTTATTTAAATCGTTTTTTATTTTATTTAAATTTATTTTACGTAAAAACTGATAAATAAAACCTATGTAATTTCAAAGTAATTCATTTGAGTCATTTTATTATAATTTTAGATATATAAATATTTTATTGAATTTTTCACCGTCTTTTACCCACCTCATAGGAGAGTTTGAAAATTAACATAACACTTAGTTTTACCGTTTCTATTAGTGTAATTTCAAAAACAGAAAGAAACGGTTAATATCAAGGAGTAAAATTTGGTTCAATAAGCTAATAATAATTTTTGGTGAATAGTAACTTTTTACTTTTATTTACCACGATTAAATGTAAATAGGGTAATTAAGGGTAAAAATGTTATTATTATTACCCTAACACATGTCCTAATTTTATTAAATAAGTATAATTCGACCCAAAACACCATAGGAATATAATATTATCATTTAAGACCACATGGATTAGATTAAAACATTTATTATTATTTTATTTAATAAAGAGTTAACATAGTAAAATTCAAAGTTTAATAACTAAACTATTTTTAATATAGGGTTATACATAGGATAAAATATTCTGCAAATATTAATTAGAAATACGAAAAGATTTCCTACCTAATGGTATTTTATTTATAATTTTTAGACATTAAATAATTTAATTTATTTATGAAAAAATGGTGATGCAGTAATTACCTAAATAATGAAATATAAAAATAATTGATATTATAAATACCCAAATAGATGTAATTTGAGAGTTTTTATTAATTACACTAATTTTATAGGTTAATATGTCATTTTTGTATTTATTTAATTAACTTTTTTCTAACTAATCATGCTGTTATAATTTTCACAAATATCAATTACCAAATAGTGTCAAAATTGACATAAAATAGTTTTTAAAACGAATATTATATTATTAATTGTTATAATATTCCTAAAAATATAATGTTCAGCCAAATAACTTATATATGGATATATATATTAATAATGAACAATTTTGGGTTCTTTTTCCTTGTTATAGTAAGTTTAATAACCATATTGGATAAGAAAACAAGAAGTCACGGTAAAAGTTAAATTATTTAAATTAAATTTAAATCTAAAGGATAAGGTTAAAATAATAACCTAAACAAGTCTAAAACCTATTTTCTGATGGTATTTCGACCAATAACTACTTTATCATCAAAAATAATCAATTTGGAGATATTATAAACTGAATATGACGTTATTATAAAATAATATTTTAAGTTTTTTCAAATGTGTCGCTCTCCTCCTTTATAAAAAGGGTACCCCTTCCCTCTTCTCTTCACACCCTTTGGAGCCTTAAAGCTTGGAAAGACCCTGAAAATTACTCTTCTCAGACTCTCTATTTACATCATAGATGTTTTGGTCTTCTCAAAAGTCCAACTCTAGTGCCCTAAGAAGAAGTTTAAAGGAGACGTGTCGAGGAAGAGGTAATCTCTTCTACCGACTCTATCAAGTTTCTTTCTTCTTATATGTCCTCTTCATTAGTTGTTTCATTATAAGGTTATAACATAACTTTTAATTATATTCTGATATGTTATTATAAATATGAAACAACCTTATTTCACCTTCTATCCGTCCTACAGAAAATGAAATCACCGCGCGTGCGTACGTACAGAATACCATCTCCATGATGTGGTGTAATCTGTTTTCAACCACATCCCTACTTGAAAGGGTATAATGGTGTAAATAAATAACTATATACGATTATTGTAATGTGATATTGATTCTGAAATTTTATACATACACTTAAATACAATTCCACGGTCATGGAAATGATATCATCGCTCATGCGTACGTATGAATACCGTCTCCACGACGCGATGAGATTCAATCTCCATGTTAACCATTCATGAATGATTATAAAGTATATATAATGAATAATAATGAAATATATGACATAATAATGATACTGGATTTATGTATATATATATATATGTCATCTACTTAATTCCATTCAATTCAATGAGGAAACGAAAAAAGCCTTCATGCGTGTGTACAACCTACCGTCTCCATGAATGGTGCATTTCATTCCATTTTTCAATATATCATATATATATATGTATTTTCCGAATATATATTATATATATAAATCATGTTTTACATTCTGGAATTAATTAAATCAGGATATAATTAATAATATCAATAACAAAAAGTCGAAACACATACGACAAATGAAACGAGTTTACCCAAAACACTGCTTTAACATGGAATTTACAAAAGAACATGTAATATAATGTCATATGTGAACCATATATAATATAATAACAACTAATATGATTCTATAATTATTCCATGATATTATTTGAATCATTATACAGGAGGTTCAGATACATATGAAGCATATCAGACATAAGGTAAGGGATAATTATGCAATCTAATTCTTATCCGAGATTGTTTATTTGTAAGTATTTACTGGGATTATGATTCTTATCCACGTCCATATGTACTCAAAATGTGTTCATAAAATGTTTACTTTTCTTCCATGTATGTTTAATGTTATTTTTACCCTTTTTTACTTTTACCACATCGTATGGAAGGAATATTTATTTTGTTTACCATACGAGGATCCTTTTGACTTTCCCGACAAAAGTACGACGAGAATAATTTTTACCTTATACGTCATGAATGGATTTTTATGGTTTTATAATCCCTTATTTTCATAAGGCTCACTCTAAAAGATTTCATGACTATTTTTAGAAAAATCCTTTTCTTTTAAAATTTCATGGCAGTTTGTGAAATGAAGATGATTTTGAAAAAGAAAGAATATTTTCATCAAGATTTCATTTCAAGTGTTTTATCAAAAGTATTTTCCATATAAGATGACATTATTTAATAATTTTATATAATGTCTCTATGATTTACATGGTTTCTATTTTCTTATGATGAATTATCCAATTGTTTTTTATGGATTATGTGATGTTGGAATGATGTTTATGAAACCCATTTTATTCTATGGGTAATGATGAATGATATATATTTATGTTGTGGCACACATAATAATGATTTCATTATGAGATGGGTGAGAGCTATATCTCCCTCCAATGCAATGGGTAAAGATTTATATCTCATGTGATAGACATGGCTGGAATGGTAAGTTAATCAAGTTCAGTGGTACAAGTCTGCAACAAGGAGTGAACTCGATTCAGAAAGGGACTTTTTCCACTAAGATGGTCTCAGCAGCAATGTCTTGGATACTATGGAAATCATATCATGTTTTTAATGGTTTTCCACAATGACATGTTTTATTCCCATGATATTTTATCATGATTGATGTTCCTTTATGATATATTCCTTACGTACTTCCATGATTTATGTCATTCCTCATGATTTTGATGTTTAGATTTAATGTTCATGTTTTTGCATTTAAATGGTTATGGATTGTTTTATGTTATATATGTTTACCCTTACCGAGCATTTAAGATCACCCTTTTTATGTTTTCTTTTCCCCATGATATAAAGAAAGGTTTTAGGTAAGAAAACCAAAAAGGGGAAGATCTTTATTGGAGATGTTGATGAGTTTCATCATGATTTGAAGATTTCGTTCCGAGTTTCCAAAGACACTAAACTAATACGGTCTTCAGCATCTGTTTTTGACAGGTATTAAGTATTCTGAAAAAGTAATGTAATTTCCATGTACATAAATATTTAGGTCTTTACAGTTGGTATCAAAGCGATGGTTTAGTTAACCTTTGGAATCTAGGATGTGAAAACATTAGTGAAATCCCTAGTGATATTTCTAAGGTATGTCTAGGGATGTCCCTAAAGATAAGTATACGTATAGGTTATAGTCCTAGAATTATGGTAATGAACTTAGAATTTAACCTAATATGTTAGATATTGACGGTACTGCCCTTTTATTATGTTTTTTCCCTAGCATGATTTTTTCATCTCACACTATTCTTTTTGGGTTTTAAAAAATGGCTGAAAAATAGGAAGATTCCCAATAATGGAGGATATGATGGACAATGGAATGATATTCTTCATGAGCAACCAAATGAAACGGGATTTGGAATTCCAAAAATCGTTATTATTCAAAATTAGCAATCTCATAATATAATCAATAATCTCAACATTGGTATGTTTCCTGGCTCAGATAATAAGAGAAATATGGAGTTTCATGATGATCGTAGAGGAAAGAATGTTCAATTACTCTCATGTAAGTCATGTGGGAAGAGGTATCAAGGAGAATGTTTCAAAGGAACTAGAAGATGCTTCAGGTATGGAAAACGACACAAATCTAGTAAGTGAAAAGGAAAAGGTTCAGTTAACACCATGGAGAAGGATAATGGTATTGCTACGACATCAACAATGATTATATGTTTTAAATGGCAATGTATGGGCATTATGCAAATCAATGCCCTAAGGGAAAATATCATGAATGGAATCAACATGGTCATATGGGTAGTATTAATGAGGATGATGATGAGGAGACTACAAATGATATATGAGATGAAATAAGTGTTGAAGAATAGTAAATGGTTTAAGAATGTAGTGGAATGATTTATGTTTATCAAGAGTTATATTGTATATGTAATGGTATTATGGAATAAAGAAACATCTAAGGATTGTTACAGTATTGTTTTTCCTAAATTATATGAAAGTATATTATGAATGGTACCAGTAACCATGAAATGTTATTCAGATATTTTTCGAAAGAAGATGATATGCGCATAATTAAGGGATAAGGAGAAAATAAAATGTTTTATAATATTGATGAGCTCAAGGCTGATAAAAGGACAAATTGATATCATGATTTGAGTATATAGGTTTTTTTGGGATTTTAGTATGTGGAATGAGTTATCTTTTGACAGAATTCAGGTTTTCAATAAGTTTCTATGGTAATTTATGTTTTAAGAGAATAAATGATTAAGGTATTCACTTGTTTGGAATGAGATCAACAAGATATATCTTGTGATATATGGGGGATAAAATATGGTATCCACAAGCTTGTTATGTGACCTTTTTAGTAATTGTTTTCTTTATACTATGAGATTGGACATATGTATTTTGGATAAGCCTAATGATTTTAAGGGATTATGCTTGACATCAGATAGTATTGTTTAAGGATAGAACTTGTTTTTAGATATTATGTCTGGAATTTTATAATAGTATAGTTTTATAAAAAGGACACCCATAGGACGAGCGACAACCCCTCACGTCGAACAAGTCTATGGGAATCAAACCCACAACTAAAGTGCGACATGACTTTATCACATACCACAGGCCTATAGGATATCCCTGGTTAGATGAAAATAGTTATATTATATTAAGCGGTTTTATATATGAAGTATTAGTCCATTTTATAAACCATATACGATTAATATTACTATAGATGGAGTTGTGTATATTTGATAACTTTTTCTAACCTTCTGTTTGAGATGGATGGAATGACCTATCATTCTATCACATGATCTTCTAACACTTCACGGAAGACAAATTCAACTTCATTTCTCTAAGAGATGAAGTGGAAATTGTTCAAGGCACAAACAACAATGTGATTGTACCAAAAAAAGTAAGTATTTCCTTTAATTAAAAAAATATTCAATATTAGGGAAATGATCTTGAAAACCAAAAATGTTGTCCTAGTGCCCTCATATCTGATGAATCAGATCGTACATTATTTCATCACAAATTTATGGCTTCATGACTATTGGAATTATCTTATCCATGTCCTCTACCACTCTCCATTAGAACATGGTGGTAAGATTTATCTTCCAAATCAATATTTTCACATATGTTATCCAATGTGGAAACCCAGTGATTAGTTAATTTGGGTAACTCTTATATTTCATACTTTAGTTTTTAAATATATGTTTTGTTGATTCCTATTTACGATGTCGGCTTATATGAAAGGAACTCTCATGTAATAATCCATTTATATCCCCGACGAATCTCGAGGGTGAAATTAATTTTACAGTGGTAAATTGTAACACCCCATGATTTTATGATATTTATTATTTTTAATTTCATTCATATCTTCTGTTGTATGCTACAACAAGATTATCGTGTGCTATACGCAAGATTGTATTAGATTGCAGTATATGCAACACTATTCTTGGATCGTGTTGCACACAATTTCAAGTTCGTTTGATAGTAGTTATTCTATGCAACATTGAGTGTATATATATATATTCAATGTATAAATGAAATATGGTTTGATTCTATTATATGCAACAACAAAGGAGTCTTGCACTACACGCAACACTGACTTGACTTACATTACATGAAATCGCGACATTCCATGATAGCGTGTGTTGTACGCAATACCGAGTTTCACTAAACAACGATATTTTATTAAAATATTATATAAACTAGCCATTATGAATAGTAATACCCACTTTTTGAAATTTTATAAATTTTATCTTTCAAAATTGACTTCATTTTTGGATTCATAATATCGAAGTTAGCCTAGAGTGAATTTTTTGTATTTTTCAGAAAACATTCAATTTTTGATCAATAGTGAAATCAATGGGTTACTATTTAAAAATCGACTTTTTATTTAAATAATTATTTATTTTATTTAAATTTATTTTAGGTCAAAATTGATATATAATACCTATATTAGTTCAAATTAATTCATTGGAGTCATTTTATAATAATTTTAGATATATAGAAATTTTATTGAACTTTTCACCGTCTTTTACCCACCTCCTACGAGAGTTTGAAAATTTACATAAAATATAAATTAAACACTTCTATGTGTGGAATTTGGAAAATCTGAGAGACACGGTTAATATCAAGGATTAATATTTTTTTCAATAATATAGAAATAAGTTTTGGTGAGTTGTAACTTTTTACTTTTATTTACTACTGTTAAAAAGTAAATGGGGTAATTAAGGGTAAAAATGGTATTATTATTATTTCCCTAAAACATTTCCTAATTCTATTGGATAAGTATAATTCGACCAATAACAACCTTAGTAATATAATATAATCATTTAGGTCAACTTGGATTAGATTAGGACATTTATTATTATTTTATTTAAAAAAGAGTTAAAATAGTTAAAATCAATGCCTAACAACTAAAAAATTTCTAATATAGGGTTATACATAAGATATATTCGAAAATAAATATTAATTAGAAATGTAAAAAAATTTCCTACCTAATAGTACTTTATTTATATTTTTTATTCATTATATAATGTAATTTATTTTTGACACAATGGTGATGTAGTAATTACCTAAATAATCAAATATTAACATAATAAATATTATAAATGCCCAAATAAATGTAATTTGAGACTTTTTATGAATTACACTAATTTTCTAGGTTAATATGACCTGTCAGTATTGATTTAATAACCCTTTTTCGAACTAATCATGCTGTTATGATTTTCACAAAAATAAATTACCAAATAGTGTCAAAATTGTCATAAAATAGTTTTAAAAACAAGTATTTTATTATTAATTGTTATAATATTACTAAAAATATATGGTTTGGCCAAATAAATTATATAATGTAATATATATTAATAATAAACCAATTGGGGTTGTTTTGGCTTGTTATAGTATGTTCATTAACCATATAGTGTAATAAAACAGTAAGACACGGTAAAAGTTAAATTATTTAACTTAGAGTTAAATCTAAATGATAAGGTTAAAATAGTAACCTAAAAATGTCTAAAACCTATTATCTGAGAGGATTTTGACCCATACCCACTTTATCTTATAAATAAATCAATTTGGAGCAATTATAACAAGGAATTGTGACTTTATTATAAAATAATATTTTGTGTTTTTCCAAAGGTTCCCCTCTCCTCACTTATAAAAATGTTACACATTCCCTATTCTCTTCACACCCATTTGGGCCTTGAAGCTCGACCAACCATAGACAATTCCTCTTTTGAACCACTCTAGTTACTTCATAGAGGTTCTGGTCTAATCAAAAGACCATAACTAGTGCCCTAAGAAGAAGTTTAAAGGATGTGTGTCGAGGAAGAGGTAAGCTCTTCTACCAACTCTTTCAAGTTTATTTCTTCTTCTACTTCCTCTTATTGTTTTGTTTCATTATAAAATAAAAACATAAGTATTAACTATATTATGATATGGTATTATTAATATTATACAACCCTATTTCACCTTCTATCCATCCTACGGAAAATGAATTCACCGCGCGTGCGTACATACAGAATACCGTCTCCACGCCGGTGTGTAATCTGTTTTCGACCACCACATTTCATGGATGGGTATAATGGTGTAAATAAATAACTATATATGATTATTTTAAAGTTATATTTATTATGAAATATTATACATACACTTCATTACAATTCCACGATCATGGGAATGATATAATCACTCGTGCGTACATACAGACAACCGTCTCCATGACGCGATGAGATTCATTCTCCATGTTAACCATTCATGAATGATTATAAAGTATATATAATGAATAATAATGAAAAATATGATATAATAATGATACTGAATATATATATATGTATTTCATCTACTTAATTCCATTCAATTCAATAAGGAAACAAAATCAGCATTCATGCATACGTACAGCCTACCGTCTCCATGAACGGTGTATTTCATTCTTCTTCTACTTCTTCTTCATTGTTTGTTTCATTATAAAGTAATAACATAACTATTAAATATATTCTGATATGTTATTATAAATATTAAACATCCTTATTTCACCTTCTATCCATCCTATGGAAAATGAAATCACCGCATGTGCGTACATACAGAATACTGTCTCCACGCTGTGGTGTAATCTGTTTTCGACCACCACCTTACTTGGATGGGTATAATGGTGTAAATAAATAACTATATATGAATATTGTAAAGTGATATTGATTCTGAAAAATTATACATACACTTGAATATAATTCCACAATCATGGGAGTGATATCATCGCTCGTGCATACGTACGGACTACCGTCTCCATGACGCGATGAGATTCATTCTACATGTTAACCATTCATGAATGATTATAAAGTATATATATGAATAATAATGAAATATATGACATAATAATGATACTGAATTTATGTATATATATATATATATTTTTTAATCTACATAATTCCATTCAATTCAATAAGGGAATGAAAACAACGTTCATGCTTATGTAAGGCCTACCGTGTCCATGAACAGTATATTTCATTCCATTTATCGATCTATCATATATATATATGTATATTATGAATATATATTATATATATAAATCATGTTTTACATTCTGGAATTAAGTAAATCAGGATATAAGTAATAATATCATGAACAACAAGTCAAAACACTTACGATAAATGAAATGATTTTACCCAAAACGCTACTTTAACATGGAATTTACAAAAGAACGGGTAATATAAAGTAATAAGTAAACCATATATGATATCATAACAATGAATATGATTCTGTAATAATTCAATGAAATTATTTAAATCTTTATATAGGAGGTTCGAATACATACGAATCATATCAGACATAAGGTAAGGGATAATTATTCCAATCTCATTCTTAACAGAAATTGTTTATTTGTAAGTATTTACCGGGGTTATGTTTATTATCCATGTCTGTATGATCTGAAAATGATTTCATAAAATGTTTAATTTTCTTCCATGTATGTTAAAAGTCATTTTTACCCTTTTGTACTTTTACCACTTCGTATGGAAGGAATCATTATTTTGTTTAACACTCGTGGTACTTTTTGACTTTTCCGACAAAAGTACAAGGAGAATGTTTTTTTAACTAATATGGCATGAATGGATTTTTACGGTTTTATAATGAATTATTTTCATAAATATTACTCTCCAAGATTTCATGACTATTTTCAACAAAGTTATTTTCTTTTAAAATTGCATGGCATTTTCTGAGAAGAAAATGATTTTTTAAGAGAAAGGATATTTTCATCAAGAATTCATATCAAATATTTTATCAAAACTTTTTTCCATCTAAGATGACATTATTTAGTATTTTTATATAATGAATCAATTATTTACATGGTTTAACTTTTCTTATGATGAAATATCCATTTTTTATATGGATTATGTGATGATGGGATGATGTTTATGAATCCCATTTTATTCTTTGAGTTATTATGAATGATTTATGTTTATGTTGTGGCACACATAATAATGATTTCATTATTAGATGGGTGGGAACTAAATCTCCCGGAAATGCATTGGGTAATGATTTATATCTCATGAGATATACATGGATGGAATGGTAAGTTAATCTGGTTCAGTGGTACCAGATAGGAATGAGGAGTGAACTCGATTCAGAAAGGGACTTTGTCCACTAAGATGGTCTTGGAAGAAATGCCTTGGCTACTATGGAAATCATATCTTGTTATTAATGGTTTTCCACAATTACATTTTTTATTCCCATTCTATTTTATCATTATTGATGTTTCTTTGTGATATATGCCTTGCGGTCTTCCAAGATTTATGTCTTTGCTCAAGATTTTGATGTTTCGATTTTATGTTAATGTTTTTGCATTCAAATGATTATGGATTGTTTTATGTTCTCTATGTTTACCCTTACTGAGAATTTGAGCTCACCATTTTTATGTTTTCTTTTCCCCAATATATAAAGAAAGGTTTTAGGTAATAAAACCAAAAAATGGAAGATCTTTATGGGAGATGTTAAAGATCTTTCACCCTGATTAGAATATTTCGTTCTGAGTTTCCAAAGACACTAAACTAATATGGTATTTGGGTGTCTATTTTTCATGTATTAAGTATTCCACAAAAGTAATTTATTGTCCATTTACGTCAATCTTTGGTTCTCTAAACATACATAGTTTTGTAAACAAGCATTCCTCACAACAGTTTAGTTTGACATGAAGAATGGGGGATTTTGACATATTCTAAGAGAATTGTAAATCATAAGACATAAAATGTTATAAGGTCCAAATCATATATCATAAGGAAACACTATGTATAGATATGATTCATATACATGAGTAGAAAGGAAAGTAGTAGGATATTGTGATTGAGGCTGGGCCCAAAATTTGTGATTTAGACATCTCTACATATCTCATTGAAAATGAGAATCAAGCCATATGTAGTTATTAAAATAAGGTCTCTATGAATATATGACTCATACAAAGGAAAGATAGGGACTCATGTGCTACAATGGAGTAGCGATGATTTCAATGATGTTTTCTTATTTAAGATTCTAACATCAGATAGAGAAAACATTAGTCGTAATTTTTAATTTCATGCAATGAGGAAAAATTATGTTAAGTAGTTTAACATCATGTGACAAGGAAGAAGATGCTATGAATTTAATGTCATGTATCATGGAAACTTATGGTTAGTATGTGGTTTAATGCCTTGCCACTAGGACGTTGTATTCTGCAGTTTTCAGTAATGCATTGAGGACATGCGGCTATGCAGTTTTTAGTCTTGCAGTGAGGACATTCCATTGTGTAGTTTAATGTCTTATAGTGAGGACGATATGAACAACTACAAAAAGTATTTATTTAGAAATATCACATTGGTTGGAGTTGTAATAAGCTCTCCATCCATTGAGATTAACACAAAATATCCATTTAAATAGATCTTATGTATGTAATAAGGTCCTTCCCACTTTGGCTCAAGCATTGGAGGTTTCTTCCCGGGTATCATTAGAGTCCTATGGACCAACACCAATTCTCCTTACAGTAATGAATAGAGGTGAACATTGTTGTTAAAATATCACGTTATTCTATTATGATTGAGTCTTAAATAATGAAAAGTGTGAATTCTTTTCTTTTCTAATCATTCCAGCTCATTGAACTATTTATGAGACCTCTCATCTATAAACAACTGATCACATATTGCAACTCTGAGTGAAGGTAATTTCATTTCAATTAGAAGAACTACTTCAGTTCTATATACCTATGAATAATGAGTTGCTTGGGTGGATGTACAAGTAGATGTCTGATAAGCACATAAATAATTCAAAAGATTACCAGTCCTTGATTTTTTACCATTATCCACAATATTCTGGAGTATATTTGATAGTGTCTTGTGGAAGGCTAATATATATCCATTAGTTTCCATGTTATAGTGAGATGATTGGTTAGATTTGATATTATGCTCTTGATATAACTTATTTACCTCAATCAAACAAAAATTGGTGTTGTTTTCCATAAATATAGTATGAATACACCAAATATGGTTATGCTATTTGTTTTGACAAAACTAACAATGATTTTGGCTTTGACCACATTGAGAGGTATTGCATCGGCCCATTTAGAAAAAAAATTAAGTAGCAGTAAGTATATACTAGAACTGCTTAGCTGTAGCTAGAGAATAAGGCCCTACTGCATCCATTCCCCATGTGGAAAATGGCCAAAAGTATTTATCTGTATGTATAAACATTGGGGGTTGATCAATGAAGTTGCCATGCAGATGGCAGAGATGACATTTCTTAGTGAAATCCATGCAATCCTGCATCATTGATGGAAATAAGTATCCAAGCCTTCAGATCTAATCAGAGAGTCGGTTCCCAAACTGGTGGGAACCACAAGCTCATGAATGTACTTCTTTCATGATAGCTGCAGTCTCTTCTCCAATAATACATATGAAGGGAATTCCATAAAATCCCCACTTGTAGAGGTTCTTTTGGTTGTCTTGACAATCATAAAGAGTAAAATTGGCTGCTCGTCCCCAGATCTATTCTATTTCTCCCCTATTTAGTAGAAGTACTCCATTTTGAAGATATTCCATGATGGATATTCTCCATCCTGTGATATTAACATATGGCATATAAATAGGGCTAATTTCATTAATTTCCACCATTCTGGTTTGATCAAAAGGTGATACCACATGACGATGGGATATTCTAATGACTTTTTCATCCCGATTTGTATCTTTTGTGGTTGTAGTTGCAATAGCTAGTGCATCTGCCTAGGAATTTTGTGATTGTGGGATATAATAAAATGTCGGCTCTAGGGTAAATTCAGCCATTAACCCTCTGGCATAATCACGCAAAGATATTAAGTCTTATTTTCTAGTAGAATATTCTCCATTGATTTTCTAGATTACCAATTTTGAATCACCTTTTACCTTCAAGTGATTCATTGGAACCTGAAGTGCCAATTACAAACCTATAATGAATGCATGATACTCCACCTCATTTTTGGTTCAACCTTCCAATGCTATCATATAATAAGGCCATACTACCTTTTCTGGGTAGATAAGGAAAATTCCTAAACCAACATTGTCGGGTTTACTATTTTCCATTCTCTTCCATGTTGGACCTCTGGAAGCACCATCAAAGTACATTTCCCATGTTTGGGAATTATCCTAAATAGATATGTCCTCTTCATCAGAATTTATGTTTATAATGATGTATCTTCTGCAGATGGATGCTCAACAAGGAAGTTGGCTAGAACATGGCCTTTTATTGAATATTGATGCACAAATTGGATATCAAACTTTTTCAAAATAATTGTTGACCATTCCAAACACCCTATAAGCATAAGACTACTAAGGATTAATTTGATTGGGTTATATCTAGAATCCAATTGGACCTCTTGATGTTACAGGTAGTGCCTCAATTTATGAATTCCAAAGATTAATGCTAGGCAGCAGTTTTCAATATTTGAATATCGAGTTATTGTATCATGCATAGTTAGACTGATATAGTAAAGGGTGTTTTCATTCCCAACATCATTTGTTTGAGAAAGAAAGGCACATAGTGATCACTCTAGAGCTGTCACATAAAAAATAATCAGCTTTCCTTCAATAGGTAGAATTAAAACTGCTAGACTCAAGAGATATTTTTTGAGGGTATGAAATGATTCTTAATAGTCTTTAGTCCATAGAAAGGTGACTCCCTTCTACATTAATCTGGTGAAGGGTAAACACTTTCCTAACAAATTGGCGATAAAGCGCTGAAAATAGGCTAATATTCCATGGAGTCCTTTTATTTATTTCAAATCTTTAGGAGGTGACATACCAAGGATTGATTTTTTTCTCAGGATCAACATTGATTCCACAGTGCTGTACATTAAAGCCATGAAACATTCCGAAGGTTACCCCGAACACACATTTCAATGAGTTCATCATTAAAATGTATTATTTATGTTTATGGAACCTGGTCTCCAAATCTGCAAAGTGATTGAAACATTTTCTAGATTTGACCACCTATTCATCCACATAACATTCAAAAAATTCCCCTATGATGGGTTTGAAGATATGGTGCATGGCACGTTGGTATGGTTCACCTACGTTCTTTAAACCAAAGAGAATTACCCGATTGAAAAACATACCTTGAGTGGATATAAAGGCTGTAACTTCTTCATTATCTAGTTCCATACAGATTTGATTATACCCAGAGTAGCCATCCATAATGGGATGAGATTTATAGCTATCCATTTCATCAATTAAAAACTCTTAAATATGAACTGGAAAAATCTTCTTTCCGAAAATGATATTTAAGATCATTGAAATCAATGCAGACTCTAATTTTCTCAATCTTCTTTTTCACTAGGACAATGTTCTCCATCCATTTAGGATATTTAACTTCCCTAAAAAAGATAGAAATTATAATGTTATCGACAACTTCATCAATTTTAGAAGTATGAGTTAGGTCTGTTCTTCTTACAACATTCTTGAATCCATGATGTTCTTTTGGAAAACCCAAATGATGGGTGGATATATCAGGATTATGGTTTGGAATTTATGTATAATTCCAAGAAAATATATCTCTATGTTTCTTTAGAAATGAAGTATACAACTTTTTCTCTTTAGAGGTCATGGTTGCAATTATTCCAATGGTGTGTGGATCTTCTTATGTACCCAGATTTATTTCTCGTAGCTCATCCACAGTAGTAGAGACACATTCCTCATATGCTGGAGCAGCAACCCCAACATCTTCCTCTTCTTCTTCATTATGTGTTGCCTATTCTATTAATACATTCATAGCAGATGGCGTGGAAAAACATCCAGAGTTAGTTGAGGTGTTAGTATTTGAACATCATGAAGATGATGCCACCATATCTAACCCTACTAACGATGAATGGTCATTATGTGGTAGTAAAGAGGATATGATGTATTGAGAAAAAACATATTTTTCTTCCCCAATAATTGCTAAAATTTCTTCTACTATGATTGGAAAAGTAGAGGCTTGTTGTAGTTCAGGAGATGAAATTATAACATCTCCATTTAGGCTTCCATCACTACTTGATGAATCTATAATCTCTCGCATGTTGTCATGCTCAGTTTCCACAATTGACGTTTGGGAATTTATTGGATGAGATCTTGGATTAGTAATTACTCATTCAATTTGATTGATTGGTAACACGTAATCTATACTCAAATATATGAATGGATTTTCTAGGTTCTTTTCTAGTCTATTCAGAGAATTAACTCTTGTTAGTTCTTTTTTCATGGACTTCATTCATTTTGTGTGATAAAACTCCACCTCAATGTATTGAGATTAACATGTTTTGAAAAGATCCTTTTCACCATTCAATCTCCTGATTGGACCATTGAAATAGTACTTAAGACATTGGTGGAATGGTGAAGGTATGGCTACTTGTTGATGCAGACAAAGTCTTATGAGAATAATATTGAAGGTTGTGTCCTAATGAAAAACCATGAAATCTAAATTAGACACAAGATCTCCAAACTGAGTATTAAAGGTAATCTCACCCTAAGGTTCATGGTCATTCTTGTCATATCCTTGCAACATTAAAGTGGATGTAGATAAGTCAAATTTAGTTAGGCTCAATCAAAAAAGTATACTAACAGAAATCAGGGTCACTCCAGATCCAATAACAATAAATTCTTGTTAGATATCTACATCATTGACTTTTCCAGAAATATACAATGGTATAATATATCTATGTACAACATCATCTTTATCTTCATCTATAAATGATATGACTGCATGACATTATGCTGGATCATTATCTATATGGTAAACCTCAGAAGCAATAACATGAGTTTCAATCTCTTGAGGACATGACAATGCCTCAATGAGTGCTTCTCAAAGATCTTTTGAGAGATTCCATGAAACAATAATTGATAACATGGACGGTACATGTTCCAATTTTTTCAATAAATCATACTTTTAGTCCAAAGTTTTTTGTTTTACTGCATGAAGATGTGGGTTTTTAAGTGTTTTGGAAGTTTATGCTTCTAATTTAGACGTACCATGTGTTGGAGAAGAAGATGTAAATCCTCTTGGCTTTGGTAGATTAGACTGAATAGGAATGTTAAATTGATAAGAGGAAGATGTTGTGACTTTTAATCAGTCCTCCAAAATAATCATGTTAGAACTGAACCTTGTCTTGTATGGAAGAAACTACTTGTTCCTTTTGAGCCTAAAAAAGGCCTCTTCCATGAGTTTCTGCTGCATATATGGTTCAAGTAGGGGTAGAGTTAAAAGAGTGGTTTCTAGAATTCCCACATCATCCCCTCTATCATTGTCCCTAGCCTCTTCCTCTGCTTCCCCAATTAGGAATAAGAAATTCCATCTCATTATAATTAAAGTCACCACTCTCATAAGAATCTATTAAATGGATATCATTGATAGAACCAAATATCAATTCATCATTTGTTAGATATTTTTCCTAACAAGCTAATTTTGATTGTTCCATTTGGGATGGTGGAGCCCATTATTTTGAAATATATGTCATGAAATTGTCCAGGGTCGAGGATAACATTGGAATTAACTTGTGCTCATCTTCTTATGACTGCTCTATGTCTTTATGATCACTTCTCTCCTTTGTGGAACGACCTTTTGATGAAGTTGGTTTTAATGTGGCAGATGTGGCGAAAGACACAATCAGTTTTTTCAACCTTGTTTCTAAAATGGCATGAGTCTATTTGATCGTATCCCCGATCATTTAATAATCATATTTCTACACATTTTTACTTTTCTCATCCTACCATTCGCCTCTATCCTCTACATCAGTATCAATAACACATGTTATTTGAGCAGAAAAACTTTTCAGTTTCATTTGTCTAGAATCTTCCATATTTCGCAAGAGGTCCATGAAAACAATGAATTCCTGGATGGGATGCCCTAACATCTAGTGAAAGGGAAAACAATTTGGAATATTTTCATCTAATTATTTATTTGGTTTCTTCTTCCTTGGAAACTGAACAAAATTCTTTTCCAGAGCTGAGATGAGTTAACTAGGAACCTCTTTATTCTGGGAAGAATGAACATTGTTCTTTAATTCCTAAAAATGGTTCCACATTTGATCTATTTTATCATCTTGATGTGGTGTTCATTCTTATTGATGATCAATAGGTGGATCCCTTTGGAATGATGAAGGTCTTTATGTAGAAACAGGTATAGGTGCCTGCTTGAGTGTAACTGTAGTAGCTTCTTCCATTCCAATCCTCTTCCCCAGAACTGAAAGAATGATATAATTTTTAGCCTTAGTTTCTATAATATAGTCTTCAATCTTATGAGGGATTTATGTAAGGTCTCGAAACCCTCATGTGTAATTCAGAGAGGTCAATAGTGTGTGTAACTCATCATGTAGATTTTCCACCCAAATTGGCAGCAATAATTCTGGAGGGAGTGCCGGACTTAAGGAGTATGTTAATCCTTTCCATCTTTCAATGAAAACAAAAACTCTACAATTCTACATTTTTTAGAAATTGTAAGATCAAAAAATTTAATCTTTGGTAGCATTGAGCTAAATTGAATAAGGAATTTATGATGGAGATTTTCTCATCTATTAATTGACAGAGATTGTAAACTTGTATAACACACAAAAGATAGTCCATGTAATGACTACACAAAAAAACTACGATTTATTTATTCCTGTTGTTATGGAGTTACCCTAATGGGATCACAACAAGAAACAAAATGTGCTAAGTGTTATTATGGATCTCGCAAACCATAAAATATTGGAAATGTGGTATTTAACAAATTTGGTGGGGAGGAATTCCATCAACCCAATCTGTGTAATCTATAATTTCTGGCTGAACTGGTGCACGTCCTACCTCTATAGCATCTAATAGAGTCGTTAATTCCTCAATTACATTCATAAGAATTTTTAGAATATCTGGATGATATGGAACCTATGCAGGTATAGCAACCAGAGCTTGATCTACTGCAATGATTTGTAATATTAGTAATGGTGGTGCTGATATTTGCCTTACATAACCCATATGACCATGCCTATCAAGATGTGTGTGATTCTTGATTGATTGTGTATACAATGGAGAGAATTAATTATCTGCATCTGTAGTAACAAAAAACTCTCTTTGTTAAGGATCTCCTAAAGGATTTTCATGTTAAGGACCTCCCTAGAGAGTACGTATAGATGAAATGCTACTCTAATGTAACTTTCTATTTAGTCTTTTCGACTCCATTATTTCCTCCTCTTATCTTGAAAATATTTCTTCCAGCAAAAGGCATGAACTTCACAAATGAAAAAGTGAGATGCAATATGACTTTCTACCTTTCCCCTTATTATATACATTTTGGAGGGGTGGGAGTTGGTTATTTGAAGGAATACCTAGATTCCGAGTAAGCCAATGATTTCGGGTACTCACACCTTCTTCATTTTCCTCAATGTGTACCGTATTGTGGAAAATAAATTCATCTTTTGATATTTCGGAACTGGACTCATTTTTTGGAGGGTCTTCTGAAGTGTTGTTAATGACAATCACATACTCATAATTAATTAATGGCATTCTGTCAGTATTTTTGTAATATACTCTCCCTCTGTATCTTCCATGAGACTCTATTCTCCTATATGATGAATTACCTATAACTATTCGGTTGATTGTATCCCAAAGGCAATCCTCAGATAGTTTAGCTAAATGTTGTCCTTGTGGCTTCTTCCCTAATCTAGGGAAAAGTGACATCCATTGAGGATGGGATTACAGATGTGAAAAATCCCCCAACCTAGCAGGATGGAGTTGTCCCTATTCTTCTCATCATATCATTGAACATTGTTTAATGAATTTGATGGTTGAATTAAACCTTCCCTCAGCCTTGCAAGATGCGGTGATTCCTGAACTACTATGGCTAATATTTCTGCAACTGCTCATCTGATTTTTCAAATTTTGCTTTAGACATTAGCTGAGTGCATTATCTAAAAACCACTAAAATCACTTGTTTTGGAATATTGCTTTTCTATTTTAGACATTTTCATTCTCTAATGGTTTACACCATCTAAGTGGAACTTCTGCTCAAGATTCTTAGATTCCTGATGTAAAAGTAACTCATCAACTTCCTTTCTTTGGGATTTCCACTGATGATCGATGGTTGAGGTATGTTCATGATCGTACAATAGATTACATACAAAATCTATTGATTCTATTTGATTGTGAGAAATAACATTTCATGATGCCACTTTCGGCGAAATTTTTTGATTTTGGAGTGTAGTGAAATTCAATTCTCTCTGTGCACCACATCCTCTGATACGAACACTAAATGGGGAATTAGGAATTAACTATTGTAGCCTCTTTAGAGCATTGCGGAATGCAAGCTAATGGATTCTGTACTATTTTTCAACCATTGGTTATTGGGAAACTGAGATAGATTCCATGTAAATTTGGAATTTAAACCCTTGTATTACCTTTACAAGATTTTGATATTCATAATATGGTAATACATTGGATTTCAAATGACAAAGAGTATTCCATAGGCTGAGGATAATATCATGAATGAAATATTCTATAATCAATTCAAGAATGTTATTCTAAGTATTTGGAAATGGTCATAACATCACTGGTACATTGCCCGTAGGAAATTGTTTCCTCATGTTTAACACTTCATCATCGTGCACTAGATGTTTCTCCAATTGGTCTGACCAAAGTCAATTCTTTGTATTAGAAGACAAATCACCGAAGGGTGGTTTGGAGAATGAATGTTCCATTAATATGTCTTCTGGTTGTGAAAGTGTTTGAGCTATCAATGATAAGGCATCAGAAATGACTGGACATTGTGTTTTCAAGGGCCATGATATATGAGGTCTTTCTCATCTCTACATTGTCAATTATAGAATTGTCTTGACGATGAGAAATACTACTATGGAGAGGACATTCACAGTGAATTCCATCATGGGGATGATCACCATGGTGGATTACTACAGAGAATAAATCTTCTTTCTCCTTTGTCTTTCGGCCACACGGAGGGTTTTCGTGGCTCTCATCCATAGATAGGCACTCTGGATTGACTGAATTTTCATGATGTGAGCCTTCATAATGAAGTTTCTAATATATAACTTCATAATTACTACTACCCCTACCATAATTTGATAGTGAAAGGATACAATCGTGAGCTGTAATAGATAAATATCTAAGGGCACCATGAACACCTGCATTATGAGGAGCCAAATCACAGCTTGACTCTTGATTTTCCAATAGTTCTTGGTGAGACGTTTTCTTGGATGTACTCTTATACTTAGTTGGGTCCCCTTTTCTAGGAAAAGTGGTTATCATAGGAAGGTTTATGTGCTTTCCTTGGATTGGTTAACGGAACAGTCTGATTACATTCAATTGGAAGGGGTGTATATTCCCAATATTGTTGTTTGTATGATACAGGGGAGTATACACCATGACCCTCTTGGACTAGAATAGAGGTGCTAATCAATTCTAGAAGGGCATGATGATGTGTCATCCCATGTTTCAGGACATATTTATGTGTTTATTTCTTCGGTACTACTAATGTGGTTATTATAATATCCTGGAATGCTTCATGAATATGGGTGGCGATTTGTGTTTGCAATTTCACCATTGATTAGGTGTTTTTGGTGAATTTAGTGGCCGGAACCTGAAAAAAAGGTCCATTTTGTTTCTGGATTAGGTGTATGCACCGACTTCTATCCTCATTTTCCCATAAATGGGTATTGATATTACTCATGTATGGGGGCAGAGAGTTAGTTCATCCCCAAATTTGTCATTGTAGATTTCTGACTGACTTTTCTAGGTGATACCAGACAAGACTATTGGGAGACCTAATGAACATTAACATGTGTATGTGCCTAATAGCTATTTTTTGTCACTTATGGTTCATGGGCTTCATTTAATAATGGTAGATGAGACAGCTGGTAGAATTGGTGATTGTTACAGGTGTATGTTCTGGTTTTCTATTTCCCACCACATTATATTAGCGAGATTCTTTAAATGTTGTCAGACAGGCCTTCTAACTGGCTCAAAACATGTATGAAGGTGTGTGTGCATATTCATTTTACTCAAAAAGATTTATCTGGTGTGATTGGTGGGTTACTATCAGACTAGTCTGGTAGCTAGTAAAATTTGGATGGATGGCTGTATGTGGTCGTTCATTATTTGTCATCAAGTTAGGTTGAGGGGATTTCCCGAAAGAGGTAGAGGTTAGAACCCGCTTCCTATTGACCAGATTTTGTCCCCAATAGTTGGTCTTGCATGACCAGGTCTGAGGGACCAGCGCCAAACATCCAGAGGCAACATCCCCATCATGTTGGCGGTTAACTACCGTGCGATTCTACTAGCGGCGATTGTCGGTGGGAGTCCATAGGAAGGACTTCTGCATTATTGATTTGAGACCTTTAGTGTCCTCTTGATGAACCTCTTTGTAGTATGGGAGGGATTCATTGTTGTTGTTATGTAGTTTCTAAAAACATGTATCATAGTTTTAAAAATTGTTACTTCCAGGTGGATTCTATGGGATTTATTTATGGAACCGGTAATGTCAAACATTACTTTATCCAAAAAGAATTAGCATTTCAAAAGCTGGTGTTCATTAAGTTAAATATTATGATACTTTTGAACATATTTTGATCAAGAGAATGGGAAGTTAGACACATCACACTCTTTTTGGGGTAATTTTTTTCTACTCTAGGACTCTCTTTATTAATTTAATATATTTTCATGAATATTTATTAATTCACTAAGTATGGCATAGGTTCCCTTTGGAATTTTCAATCACTTATTAACATGTGTAAAATTTAGAATCATCAGTATGAATTCAAGGTTCTTCATCAATGTAGAAATCCATATTTATTTTAGGTTTTCCATAAATGGAATCCTCTATTATACTATTTCAATATTATTTTAATAATCATTATGATGATACTGCTTTTTAATCCACTCAGCAGGGCACTCTAAAATTTATTGTCACCCAGGGAGATGAAGGATTGGTTTGATATTGGGATCATGCCCATAAAATGGGCTACCTCCGTATCATTGTAAAAGGAATAAGAACCCTCATTATTTGGTGACACTGAATGGGACACATCATACCTTTTAAGGTCATGTGATAAGCACCAAGACATACTGTTTAATGTCATATAGTGTGGACATCTAAGCGTAAGATTCTTAGTCAATGTTTTGTGTGGGACTTATGTTAAAGAATCCCAAGTAACATGGAATAGATATGGGGTTCTGAGTAAGATTAGACCCTATTAAGAAATAGTTCCATGAAGAATAGGTTTGACTTGAGGTTTTGGATTTCAACCTCAAGGAGGCTTCTTACGTATCCCAAGTGGATGAAAATCAAATCCCACATAGATTGATAAGTCTCATAATTGATTATGGACCTTTGAGTGAAATCATTTTGGGATTAATTCATGAAAATGATGCCTTGAAGATTTGGGGCTTTAATTTGGGGCTTATTGCTGAGAAGGATTCAAAAATTAAGGGAATTGAGGTTGGATTTTTTAAGTGGATATATAGTGTGCTCGGTCCCTGAAAGGGTTCCTACATATCCTGGTTTGAATAGGAATCAGTGTTCTCATTGTTAATTCCTCGTGGGTGAATGTTTCCATGTTTAATCATCACGAATATCTATGACCACGTAAGTCATTATCAGTGTGAGAAACAAGATGATGTGAATGATTCAACAATGTCATTTTCACATTCAAATTTTTCATCCTCCGCTAGTGGAAGAGGGTGAGCCTATGGTGGAGACGATGGATGAGGGCACGGAGACCCGGGAAGAGTGAAAGGTGACAAGCCTTCCCTCTATTATCTTCACATTGAATAAGTGTCCAATAAAAATAATAAGGGATGAAGTTTTAGGTCTTACACCAGGAAGGATGCCCTTGGTGAAAAATCTCAACGGGAGAGAGAAATGGTAATAAGAGTCCATGTTCCCATCTCCCCTCTAGAAATTTGAACCGAATAAGAGAGGAGGATAAATGATGCTACCTCCTGTAAGAAAATATAGGGGCATACACTAGGATGGATTCCCTAAAATTGATCCCAGTAGGGAAGAGAGACTTCTCTTTTTTTCAAAAAAGAGAAATGAATGTGTTTAATTTACCTTCCCTACCAGAGACCTGAGGTTTCGGGATATCTCGTCGAGAAGGGAGAGACAATGACCTAACCTTCCTCCAAACCGTGAACATCATAAAACTGTTTCTTGGAGAACAGTCCATGTGGCACTGGATATAGAAACCCACAAACACTCAATGAATCTTAAACCCTTTGTGAAACAATTGTGTGAATCCTTGGACTGTGGAAATACAATCCCAAAATAGAAGACATGCTGATGTGGGTTTTCTAATTCTTTGATAAGTTAGGAGTTATTGGTGGAGGTCTCAATAGAATCCCTTTAAGACAAGGGATACAAAAAAGAAGATGTCTCTACATGAATGGCATTGAGGAGGCATGATGGATTTTAGACAGAAAAGAGTAAGAGAATAAAATAGAGGAATCCTAGTAGGTACGGGTGCACATGTATGGGCGTGCTAGTGGGCTTCAGAGACCTGATGATCAAATAAGTGACACACAAACTATATGGAAATACTTGGACGAGTCCTTTCTCAAGCCTTCAAGAGTATTCATAGGTGATCCCAAAAGTAGGGCCATCAACTTCCTATGAAATGAATAGGCGGTGCATATGTATTTCTTATTTGGGGAGGTTATGCACTTTAGGCATGCAAGAGTTATGGTTTTCAAACATCAAAAGGACATAAGTCCAATGATCCTATCTTAAAACCTCATATCAAGGTTTTTGAGAACTACGCTGAATGTTTAATAAGGCTAGGGAGAATTACTAAGTCGAGCAGAGCTGTAATTAAGCTTTGGGGAAATTCTTCATACCAATGAGGTCCCCAAGAGTATATTTTTTGGAAAATATGGGACCCTATAAGATAAAGGGAATGTGAACAAGAGAATCATATTCACAATATGAGGGTATGCATGTAGGGTGCATGAAATATGGGGGCGCTCAAGTAGTTTGTGTGCCGACAGAGTTTTGGATAGACTAAGGTGAACCAAAACTAATGCCTTGTAAAATAATGATTTTTCTTCATGTATTTTCCCTCTTTTATTTCTAATGGATTCCCTATTTCATTTTATAGACTTTATGATGAAATGGAGTGTCAAAAAAATCACCCCTTAGAATTGGTTCTGAAAATGAATAGAGGATCCTATTCTTATGTATAGTAATGAATGAGAACGAAATGGGCACTTGGGCACACAAGTATTGGTGCTCAGGTAGACTAGGGTGTGCATGTTTGTAGTGCGTAAGCTTTTTGGTGCATAGGGTGACATGACAAGATTATATATAACGGATTCACATCCATGGAAGGTTTTTCCACATCTGAATTTTTAGCTCTCAGCACACAAGTCTTCTTCTATTTAGCCGCTTTTGTTTCACCGTGCTTCTTCTGTATGGTTTTTAGTTGGGCACTATATGTGTGGTGCCAAAACATGCACGCCAATGTATACATGTGTGCCTGGTTTAAACATGAATGCCTTAATTCCTTTGACAATTTGTTGTAAAAAGCCAAAAATTAACTTGAATTAAAAGAGGATTTCTATCATTTTGCAGGTTCAATAGCTCCAAAAATAATTGGAACAGCTGATGAGAATGTGAGTAAGAGGATTGATGACATGATGAATGTCATTTGTCATTATTAATTTGACGTTTGAAAAACCACCATTTTAGAGGTAGAAATATATTTGAAGAAGTATAATTTCAATTTTTCCTAAATCACCTATCTTCCTTTGTATAGTTATGGCCATTTGTAGGATGAAAATATTCAAAATACAAAGAACTATGTCCCACATTCTTTGTTTCTTGATTATACCCACTTTTCATTGGATAATTCTTCTATTGGGGGATCATTCTCTAATGATGGTACAATATATAAAGTTCATATTATGCATCATGACCTGTGTGCTCCTATTTTGAAGGCAGACACATCTGAGATTCATCCACACTGCTATTCATCCATCTTTCGGGATTCTTAGACAGATTAGTCCCTGGGTTGGAAGAAAAGATGAGAATTCTGTCCAGAGGAGGTGTATAACATGCATGCATGTGGTTATACTGGGTGTGAAAGGCATGTGCATAATTTACAAATGAATTGAGAGTCCTTGAGATTTATGAGGCATTCTGGGCTGGGCGATACTATGTGTATATGAATTATAATTTCTTTCCAGGATTATTATGTTAATGGGGCCCATAGACTAATTCCAACCATTTAACACAAGGATATCTAGGTATCAGTTTGTGGGATGTTTATAAGATATTTGGAGCTCCAATACTTGTATAGAATCAACTGGACATGTGTTCTAATTATTCATCCTACTGATCATAATATGATTAACCTTCTAATCATTGTTGATTGAAATATGTAGTTCCATCTAAATAAATTGTTACTACAATAGTACTTACAGGAAGTGTTGATATTAAAATCAATCCCGCATTGGAGGGATATTGTCTCATGTTGATCTTGAGATAGAAAATATTAATGAGATTCACTCTAAAAATACTAAGCATATTAATGATATCACTCCTCATCCAAAGACATCAAATAAAATTACTAAAACTGAAAACATTGGGAGGATTATTCTCATGTATATGACCAACTATTAGGTAAAATATACTAATATTGTGATTGAATTCAAATTTTTATCTCTTTAATATAATCATAACCATATTTCATGTTTTACCATATATGTCTATAAACTACAATTGCTAGTTCAAGAGGTGAAGCCTCTACATCATCCCAAACAACATAAGATGGTAGAGAAACCATTTTTCAAGAAAGAACCAAACATGGAACTTCATTAAGTTCCTTAGTCCTAGAATATACCCCTCTTTATGACAACGATTCTAAACCAGACCCAAAACTACAGAAGGATCTTTGTCTTGCTCATCGCAAAACATGTCAGTACATCTAGAAGATAATATATGATATGGCCCTTGATGAACTACCTTCAATGATTTCACAACATTTATCTCTACTTATCATGCTAGGATTTAGTGGTTTTGAATACTGTGAAATTCATACTACAGTGAAAGAGATTATTAGGAGGAGGGAACAAGAGAAAAAGCATTGAAAATACTATATAAAATCAAAATTGTCAATCAATATTGAAGATTCCCAAGCCGCAATGTCCCTGGATGATACTAATCATACTTCAAAGTTGAAATAACTAAAGAAGACAAATAATGAAAATACTATTCAGCAGTTGCGACTCCAACAGGAGTTGGATATCACTACAGGGGATATTGACCAACTTCAAAGCTCATTAAGAAAATTCATGAAGGACAGTTCCAAATCCATTACAGATTCTAGATATCACATCATCATGATGAAGACAGTGAGGCTAGTAAAATATAAGAGCTTCAATAGGTAGTTGATGAGGTTCAAAAGGTTGTCAAAAAAATTATGATTTATGAAGAATGCCTTTTATAATTTCTGATTTTTTTGACAAGAGAGAGACACCAATTTTTGGATGCTTCTCTGTGAATATTTTCATGAATGAAAAGTATTTTTTCTTCAAATCATTTGGGTTTTTTTAATTTCTCTAACTGATTTTGTGTTACATTGTAATTTGGGCCCAATAATCAAAGTTCGATTTTTTTGTTATGGTTATATGGAGAATCCCACAAACATTGTATCTATTGACTTTTTATTTCTAAATATTACCAAAACCATACAAAAAATATGTTTATTGAGATGGGACTTGAATTTTTTTTAGAGTGCCCTTCGTGGGTGCTCAATCTGGTGAGTACCATGTATCTTATAAGTTTAGAGTCATGCATGTTGGATTATAAAGGCTTAGTTTGCAGGGTCGAAAATATTTGATCACAAACATTGATATTATATCCCAAACCATATATGAGTATATTTATTGCTTTAATATTCTTTTAATATTTCCATGGATAATCATAAGTTATTATTTTTATGGTCACCAAATCTACAACTTATATCACCATAAAGCGGTTCCCCTCCAAGAACGAAGTTACCATTATTTTTTCAAAACACGTTATGGGGGTTGTATTATGCTGGGCCTACTAGGGAATATATTGCATAGAAAAATAGTTTCATCTTTTGGATGATAGTCCTATAATGTAGGGAACTTATACAAGGACACCAAAGGGAATGAGCTCCATAGTCAAGCCAAATATTTCTTCATGGATTTAAAATTTGGTACTGATAGATAGGGGAAAATGAGATTTAGGTGACTAAATACTAGAGTGGGTGGTTTTAACAAGGAAAGAAATTTTATAAATGAATGGGATATTTTACATCGACACATGTCATGGATAGGAAAAAAATTTCTATAAAAATTTAGTGTATGAGGAATGGATAAGATTTATCAGAAATGGGAATTTATAATATCATACGGTGCAGTTTTATGTCATGTAGTGAAGACATTGGGTGGCTTTAATTTATGGTCTTAATCTCGGACCAATGGTAAAAAAATTTACCAATTTCATGACAAATTGTTTGGAAACATACTATCATATTAATTTATTGAAGGTATAATTATAAACTATGATATGTGAATTTCTGGAACCAAGGAATGATATGGGAAAAGGGGTAAAAGCATTAGAGTATGTCTTTTCCAAGAATGATGTTTCCATTACTCAACAATCCTATTATGGGGGTTGTATTATACAGGACCAAATAGGGAATATGCAGCATAGCCAAATAGTGGCATCTTTATACTGTTTGACATGTCATGTTGGTAACTTATGCAAGGCCACCTAAGAGCACATGCTGCATAGTTAGAAAAAAGAGATCTCAAAAATATGACATTCTACTTCTAAAATCTGAAGAATATTAATAGGGATTCAATGTTTTAGAAGCACATAGTATGGTTGATAACGAAAGGTACCCCAATATGGGAAGGGTATTTCAAACCAAGATTTCCAAAGAATCATAGTAATAGTACATTTACGAACATCTGACCCAATCATAAATGTTATGATGTCTATAGTTTTAATTCATACAAATAGGACCAGAAATAGAAATAATCTGTGTTATGTGGTCATGTGATTCGAGGATATTTTATATTTTTTTGCTCACATGGTAAAGTATTTTTGAAACCGTGGTCTTGAGACTTTCATATCAAGAGAATGATAATAGGAAAAGAATACATGAATGGCTATTTTAAAATATATATTCTTGCATATTGTTATTAATTTTTTAAGGTAAAAAAGATACTATGACAAAGAACAATGTTTCCATTATTTAACAAACCCGTTATGGTGGCTGTGATATGTAGGAAAAACTTGGACATATGTTGTATTGATAAATATTGGCATCTTTTGGCTGATAGGCCTGTTATGTTGGGAACTTATGCAAGGCTACCTAAGGGAGCAAACTACATAGTAATGAAAAAGTGTTCTTAAATATTAGAAAATATGTCACTATAAACCATAAGAAAGATTATAAGGATATTTATATATTCAAGTTTAATAGTGTGAAATATATAAAGGGGGTTTTCTCAATGTACACGAGAATTATTTGAATCAATATTGAACATGTGTTTGATGACCTTTACATGGATCTAACTCATATGTAAAATGGAAACTTTCATTGTTTCCCCTTATTTAATATTGTGATGTGCAGTTTAATGAAAAGAAATGAGGACATTATACTATGCACTTTTAATTCATGAAGTGAGTACATTGTTAACCCCATAATAGATTAAACCACCCCATTTATAAAAATAATAATTTTATCCAATTCCATATCCCATGTGAGTTATGATCGGTTTGAGAAACAATGAGTAGTAAGGGTTTCTTTTACAATGAGAAGGTGACACAAGTGAAGAATAATGGAGATAGATTTACATCCATATTAACTTAATGTGGTAAGGATGAAGATGAACTAATGTGAAAGGAAATAAATATTGTAACTGTATTAAGGGATAAATCCCAAATGTCACTATGTGTCTTACTAGGGCAAACATCAAGTCATATATAGTTCGTAAAACATTCCATATAAAAGTATGATTCTTATACAAGGAATAAGGGGGGTTTATCGAAACTGATCCCCTGACTAGAGATCTAGGTATCTCTACGTATCTCAACTAGATGAGAATTAAGCAGTACGTAGTTCATTAAATAATAATTATGCACACCAATCGAGTTTGTCATGAATAATGGGGGATTTTACAAACATTGGGAGAATGGTTAATCTTAAAACATAAAATAGTATAAGGAACAAATAATATATCTTATGGGAATACTCATTATATATCAGATTCTTATAAAAAATTAGAAAAAAAATTAACAAGACATTTTTAATTGTAGTTGGGCCTTAAATAAGAGATTTTGGTATCTCTACATATCTCATTGAAAATTAGAATCAATCCATATGTAGTTCTTGAAATAAGGTCTCTATGCAGATCTAACTTAGGAATAGAAAAGAGAGAGACTCATGTTCCACTATGTAGTCGTTATGATATCAATGTTTTTTGTTTACAGACAATTCTAACATCAAATAGAGAAAAAATTAGTTGTACAAATGATGAATGTTGTTTAACATCATGTGACAAAGATGAAGATGTTATGCATTCTAAAGACATGAAACATGGATTCTTATGGTAGTTATGAATTTCAATGTCTTGTAGTAAGGAAATTGTACTCTTCAATTTAAAGACATGCAGTGAGGATGAGATTGATGTGTAGTTTCTAGTCTTGCAGCAAGGACATAGTACTGTGCAGTTTTAAGTCTTGTAGTGAGGTTGAGGGGGTTGTGATGATTTTAGAATTTTAGCAAGGACATGTTACTGTGTAGATTTATTTCTTGGTGTAAGGATGGGAGGGATGTGCAATTTTTTTTCTTGAAGAAAGGACATTATACTGTACATTTTTAAGTCTTGTAGTGAGGAATAGATGGTTGTGCAGTTTTTAGTCTTTCATCAAGGACATGGTACTATATATTTTTAACTCTTGCAGTGAGCATGAGAGGATTGTTCAGTTTTTCTTCTTGCAGCGAGGACATGGAACTGTATAGTTTGTAGTCATGATGTGATGATGAGACAGATGTGCAATTTTTAGTCATGCAACAAGGAAATGGTACTGTGCAGTTTTAAGACTTTTTGTGAGGATGAGAGGGTTGTGTAGTTTTTAGTACTACAGCGAGGACATGTTACTTTGCAGTTTTATGTCATGCATTGAGGATGAGAGGGTTGTGTTGTTTTTAGTCTTGCATAAAGAAAGTGGTACGATGAAGTTGTAAGTCTTGTAATGATGACGAGAGGGATGTGCGGTTTTTAGTCTTGCAACAATGACATGCTACTGTGCAGTTTTAAGTCTAGTAGTGAGGATAAGAGGACTTTGAAATTTTTTTCATGCAGCAAGGATATGGTAATGTTCAGTTTTATGTTTTCTAGTGACTATGAGAGGGTTCTGTAGTTTTTAGTCTTACAACAAAGACATGATACTGTGTAGTTTTAATTCATGCAGTGAGGATGACAGGGTTGTTCATTTTTTAGTCTTGTATCAAGGACATGGTACTGTGTAGTTTTAAGGCATGCAGTGAGGATGAGAAGGATGTTTAGTTTTTAGACATTTATCAAGGACTTGGTACTGTGCTATTTTATGTCTTGTAGAACGGACAAGAGGGTTGTGCAGTTTTTTGGCATGGAACAAGGACATGGTACCGTGCAGATTTAAGTCATACAGTGGGGAAGAGAGGGCTATGCAGTTTTTTTCCTTGCAACAAGGACATGGTAATATGTAGTTTTATGTCTTACAGTGAGGATTTTTTATTTAACTACACAATGAATTTCTTTAAGAATTTCACATTTGTTGGAGTTTTAATAAGCTTCCCATCCATTGAGCATAAGGCATAATCTCCATTTGAGTATACCTTATGTATGGAATGAGGTCCTTCCCACATTGGATCATGTGTTGGTGGTTTCATCCCTATTATCATTGGAGTCTTAAATACCAACTACAATTATCCTAGAAGAAATGAATGGAGGTGAAATTTCATGATAAATGCCCTCTCTATTCTATTCTGATAGACTTCTAAATGTTGAAATGTATGTAATATTTTTTCGCATAATCATTCCAGTTCATTGAACCATTTCTGAGACCACTCATCTATAGAAAACTAATCACATATTACAACTCTGAGTGAAGGAAATTTCATTTTCATGGTAAAATGGCTTTGGTTTCCTATACCAATGAATAAGTTGTTGTTTGGGTGGAAGTACTAGTAGTGGTATGATAATCACATAAAGCATTCAAAAGTTTATTTGTCCATGATTTATTATATTTATCCACCATCTTATATATTATATTTGACAGGGTCTTGTTGAAGGCCTCTATCTGTCCATTGGCCACCGCATGATTGTCAGATGAATGGTTGGATTTAATATTACATTTCTGATACAAATTTTTTACTTAGAAAAAAAATTGATGTAATTGTATATCAAAATAGTATGAGGGACACCAAATCTTGTGATGATATTAGTTTTGAAAAAATTATAATTCTTTTGGATCCAACTTCATTGAGATGTATTTCCACATCACATTTAGAGAAGAAGTGAACAGCAGTATAGATATACATGGACTGCTTAGATGTGGCTGGAGGATAAGGCCCTACTACATCAATTATCCATGTTGAACATGGTGAGTAGTATTTAGCTGTATGTAAAAAATCAGGGGGTTGATGAATGAATATGGCATGAACGTGGCAGGGATGACATAATTTAGTGAAATATATACAATCTTGTGTCATTGAAGGCCAAAAGTATCCAACCCTTCAGATCTGGTTAGAGAGTTTGTGCCGAGACCGGTGGCACCACAATCTCCTAAATGTACATCGTTCATGATAGCTATAATATCTTCTCCATCAATACATATGAAGAGGATTCCTTCAAAGCCTCACTTGTAGAGATTCATTTGGTGGTCTAGACTATCATAAAGTATAAAATTGGCCGATCATTGCCAGATCTGTTTTTTCAGCCCTATTAAGTGGAAGTAACCAATTTTGAAGATATTCCAAGATGGGTTTTTTCCATCCCATGGTATGACCATGTGGATTAGAAATAGGGATAATTTCTTTAATTTCCACCATTCTAGTTTGAACAAAAGGTGATACCACAGAACAATGGGATATGATAATGATTGTCTCTTCCCAATTTGGATTTGATAAGGATCAAGCTGCATTATCCAGTGCATCTACATGGGAATTTTGTGAATGCATGACATATGGAAATGTCGGCTCTGAGGGATATTCAACCGTTAACCCTCTAACATAATCAGAAAAATGGAATAACTCTCCATTTATGATATAATATTCCCCATGTATTTTCATGATAACCAATTATCAATAACCTTTTACCTTTAAGTGATTCATTCGAACCGGAATGTCCATTTCCAAACCTATGATGAGAGTTTGATATTATACCTCATTATAGGTTCCTCCTTCTGATAATAGGAATGAATAAAGAAATACTGCCCTTTCTGGGGAGATAAGGACTATTCCTAACTTAAATTATTGATTTTAGGGTTTTCCATTCGCTTCCATGTTGAACTTATAGAAGCACCATAAATGTACATTTATCAAGTTTCGGAATTATCATTAATAGAGAATACATCTTCATTATGAAGTTCAGTATTTAATGATGTATATTCAATAGATGTATCCTCAACAAGAAAATCACCCATATCGTGGACCTTAATTTCCTTTTAAGGCCCAAAATGGATATCAAAATGTTGAAAAATAACCGCCCACCGTGCCATATACTCTGTAAGCATAGGAAAATTGAGGATAAATTTGAGTGGGTTATTGAGAGACACCAATTGGACCACATGATATTGCAGGTAGTACCTCAATTTCTGAAATGTGATGATTGTTACTAGGGATAACTTTTCAATACTTGAATATCGATTTTCTATGTCAAGCATAGTATGACTGAGATAGTAGAGGTTGTTTTCATTCCTTGCATCATTGTTTTTGGTGAGGTAGGCACCTAGTGATCGCTCGAAAGCTATCATATAGAGAATAAGGGGCCTTCCTTCAACAGAAGGCATTAATACCAGTGGTCTCAATAGATATTTCTTGGAGTATCAAATTCTTCTTGGTAGTATCTATTCCAATGATAAGAGACTCCCTTCTTCGTTAATCCAGTGAAGGGTAAACTTTTTCCTACCAAATTGGTGATAAAGCATCGAATATGGGCTAATTGTCCTTAGATTCATCTTAATTAATTCAAATTTGTATGTCTTGACACACCAAGGATTGATTTTTTTTTTCTCTGGATCAACTTCGAAACCACGATAGCATACAAAAATGCTAAGAAACATTCATGAGGTTACCCCAAAAGCACATTTCAAGGGGTCCATCTTCAAACTGTGTTGCCAATTTTTAAGGTATATGATCTCCAAATTAGCCAAGTGATTCGAACATTGTCTGAATTTTAACACCATATCATAAACCTAACATTCTACAAAACTCCATAAGAATGGTTTAATGATATGATGCAAGGACTGCCGATATGTTACACATGCATTATTTAAGCCCAAGGGCATTTCCATATAAAAAACAAACCATGAGGGGATCTGAAGGCTGTAGATTAATCATTTTAGGAGGCTATACAGATTTTTTTATACCTAGAGTAGCAATCCATAAAGGAATGAGTTTCACATCCAACCGTTGAATCAATTAAAAACTCAGTAACCGGAACTAGAAAATCAACATTAAGACAATGCTGGTTAAGATCTCTGAAATCATTGAATAATATAATTTTCCCATTCTCCTTGATTAGTGGGACAAAATTGGCCATCCAATTGGGATATTGAACATCCTTGGAAAAGAAAGCCTTTATAATCATATAAACTTCAACTTGAATTTTAGAGGCATGAGTTGGTTGTGATCTTCTTGCAGCCTGCTTGAATTCATGATGTTCTTATAGAAAACCCAATTTATGGGTGGCTATATCAGGATTAAAACATGTAATTTCTTTATTATTCCAAGAAAATATATCTTGATGTAGCTTTATAAATTAAGTATAAACCTATTAATCTTTAGAGGTCATGGACACACAAATTAGAGTGGTGCGTGGATCTTCTTATGTACCCAGATTTATTTATCTGAGCTTATCTATAGTGGTGGAGACACCATCCTCAAATGTTGGAGGAGAATCCCTAAGATCTTCCTCTTCTCCATAATTATTTGTTACCTCTAATATTTCCACTTTCATAGTATACGGTGATGAAAAACTCCCAGAGTTAGAGGAGGAGTTATTATTTTAACATCTTGAAGAAAAGGCCACCTTAGCTGACCCTAGTGATGATGAATGGTCTTCTTGGGGTTATATAGTTGAGCTGATGGATTGAGAATCAACATCATTGTATTCCTCTATCATTGACACAATTTCTTCTACATTGATTGACGAATTAGAGGCTTGATGTAGTTTAGTGGATGAAATGAATACATTTCTATTTAATCATTCATTACTGCTCGGTGGATCAACGGTTTCTCCCATGTTGTCAAGCTCAATTATCATGATTGACATTATGGATGTTATTGGACGAGTGCTTGAATTTGGGTTTACCTTTTCAATTTTATTAATGGTAGTGCATAATCTGTACTCAAATGTATGAATGGATTTGCTGGGATATTTTATAATCCATTTCAAGAATTAACTCTTGTTATTTTCTTTGTCATAATTTGTTATTTTGTGTGATAAAACACTTCCTCAATGTATTGAGATTCACATGTTTTGAATGGAAACCTGTCACCATATAATGTCCAAATTTTACGGTTGAAACCGTACATAATACATTGGTGGTATGAAGATGGTATGGCTACATGTTGATGCAATCAAGGTCTACCATGTAGAATATTGAAGGATGTGTCCTAAGGAACAACCATGAAATATTAATTTCACAAAATATTTCCAAACTGAGTTCTGAGTGTAATAACACCCAGAGGTTCTTGATCATTCTTTTTGTATCCTTGTAACGTTAAAGTAGATGGATATAGATCAGATTTAGTTAGGCCCAATCGATGAAGTGTATGAACAATAATGAGGTTGACTCTAAAGCCATTATAAATAAAGGCTAATTGAATGTTCATGTCATTGATCTTTCTAGACCAATACAAGGGTCTGATATGCCCATGTACAACATCATATTCAACTTCATCAATAAAATATATGATTACATTACATTCTTCAAGATAATTTCTTGTACAGTAAACCTCTACAGCATCAAATTTAGTTTCAAACTCTTGAGGACTTGACAAATCCTCAATGAATGCTTCTCGAATATCTTTTGACATTTTCAAAGAAGCCATAATTAATAACTTGGATGGTACCTGAGGAAAAATTTTCATGACATTTTACTTTTAGTCCAAAGATCTATGTTTCCTAGCATGAAGATGTTGTTTCTCATGTGTTTTGGAAGTTTATGCTTCTGATGTAGACGTACCCTATGTCGGAGCAGAAGATGGAAATATACCTGGCATTGGTATATTAGACTAACTAGATCTATTTACATAATGAGAAGAAGACGGTGTGACTTCTAATTGGTCATCCAGGATAATTATGTCAGAACCAAATTTTCCTGTCATAGAAGAGACTCATTGTACTTGTTGAGCCTGCATAAGGGCTCTTCCACAAGTTTCTACCACATATATGGTTAAACAGTGGTAGAGTTAAAATGGTGGATTCTAGAATACCAATTTATTCTCCTATATCCTCGACCTTGGTCTCTTCCGTTAGTTCCCCAATTAGGTACATGGAATTTCTGCTCATTATAATTAGAATCACTATTGGCTTAAGGATCCATTATGTGGATAACGTTGATGGAACCAAAGATCAACTCTTCATATGATGAAGATTCTTCATGACGGGTTAATCCTGGTTGTTCAGTTTGGTGGGGTGGTTCTCATGCTTTTGAAACATATGGCATGAAATCCCCTTTGATTATGGAAAACATTGGCCTTACATGAGTGCATCTTCTTCTTAGTTCTCTTTTTTCCTTATGATCACTTTTCATATTTAATGAATGAATTTTTGATGAAGGATTTTTTTCTATAGAAGGAGTGGAAGAAAACACAATCGGTTGTTTCAACTATGTTAGTAAAATTTTATGAGTCTGGTTTACATATTTTCTGATCATCTAATCATCATATTTCTGCACATTTTTAGTTTTTATGTCTTTCTATTCACCTTCTCCCTCTAGATCAGTAGCAGTAACTCATTCTACTTGAGATGAAGAAATTTTTAGTTTCACTAATCCAGAGTTTACCATATTTTGCATGAGGTCCTTGAAAACAAAACAATATTGAATGGGATATCCCATCAACTGGTGAAAGAGACAATAATTCAGAAGATCATCATATCATTTTTGATTGGTTTCTTCGGCCTTGGAAACTGAAACAAATTGTTTTCCTGAACTAGAATAAAGTAACCAGGAACATGGTCATTCTAGAAGGAATAAAAATTACTTTTAAATACCTCAAATTGTTTCTTCCTTTGATCTATTTTATCGTATTAATGAGGTGGTCAATGCTTCTAGTGATCAAGAGGGTATGCCCTCCAGTATGATAATGGACTTAAAGTATAAGAAAGAACAGGTGTCTTCATGAGTGTAATTGTAGTATCTTCTACCTTTTCTATCCTCCTCCCTAGAGATGTTTGAATTACATGAGTTTTAGCATTTGTTTCTATAATATTGTGTTCTATCTATTGAGAGATTTTAGTAAGGCCTCAAAACCATCCTATATATTTCCCAAGGATCAATGGTGTGCATAACTCATCACACAGATTTTCCACACACATTGGCAACAAATTTTCTTGAGGGAGTTCTAGGCTTAAGTAATATGTTAAACCTTTCCATCAAGAAATAAAATATTAAACTCATTCATTACCCATTTTTTACAATTGGTATGATGAAAAAATGTTGCCTTTGGTAGTATTGAGCTAAATTGAAGATGAAATTTTTGATGGAGATCTTCTCATATAGTAATTGATCGAGATTGTAAAATTTTATACCAGATAAAAGCTAGTCATTATAGTAATTTCACAAAACAAAAAATATTTACTGCTTCTTTTTGTTGTGAATTTCCCATAATGTGATCACAACGAGAAACAAAATTTGTTATGTGTTGTTCATGATCTCCTGAACCATTATATTTTGGGAATGTGGAATTCAAAAAATTTTGTGGGGGAGGACTTGCATCCACCCATTTAGGGTATGCTCTATTTTCCTACTGAACTGCTGCACGTAATTCTTCCATATATTCCAAAAGAGCCTTTAATGCCTCAATTGTGTTCATAAAAATTTGGGGAAAATCCGAATAATCTAGGACCTATGAAAGTATAGAATCTACAGCATGAGATTGTGCAACAATCAGAATGACCATTGATGGTGATGCTGATATTTTCCTTGGATAACCCATGGGAACTAGCCTACCAGGATTTATATGATCCTACATTGATTTTGTACCTAGTGGAGGGAATTCATTATCTGCATATATAGTTACTACAAATTCTCTTTACTGAGGATTTCCTACAGGATGTTAATGTTGAGGACCTTCCTGGGGAGTATGTCGAGTTGAAATGTTGCTTTTATGTAAATTTGTATTAATTCTTCTCAACACATTCATTTCCTCTTCTTGTCCTGATAATATTTCTTCAAGAAAATTATATTTACCTTCTCTATTGGAAAAGTGTGATGTGATCTGACTTTTTTTATTCCCCTTGTTAAATTTTTTTAGAGGGGTGGGAGTTAGTTATTTGAAGGCATACATTGAATCTTGGTAAGCCTATGATATTGGGTGTGCTTAAATTTTTGAATTTTTTTTGTGTGTACCGTATTATGGGAAAAAATCTCTAACTTATGATTCCTCTAAATAGGACTCATTTTCAGGATCATCCTCTATAGTGGTGTTATTGACATTCACTGACGCATAATGCATCAATGACATTCTGTGAGTATTTTGGTAAGATCGTCCCCCACTGTATCTTCCATCAGACTCAATTCTCTTATATGATAAATTCCCGAGAACTATTTGGAGGATAGTAACATGAAGGGAATCCTTGGATAGTTTAGTTGAACACATTCCTTGTGGCCTCCCCCCTAATCAAGATAAAAATGACATCGGTTGAAGAGAGGATTACAGATGTGAAAAGCGCCCGGTCCTATAGGCTGGATCTATTCGTGTTCTTCTTCTTCAAATCTTTAATCTTTGTTTAATGAATTTGAAGGTTGAGTTAAATGTTCCCCCATCCATCCAAGCTAGGGGGATTCTTGAACTTCTATGGATGAAATTCATGCTACCACTCTTCTGATTTTTTGAATTTTGGTTTGAACATTAGCTGGGTGCATTATTTGAGAACAACTCAAATCACTTGTTTTGGAAGATAGATTTTCAATATCAGAAATTTGCATTATTTGATGCCTAACATCCTCTATCCAGGATTCCTGTACAAGATTCTCAGATGCCAGATGTAAAAGATACTCAAAAACTTCTTATCTTTGGTCCTGACTCTGATTATAACTGGTTGAGGCCTGTTCTTGAGCGTAAATTCAATTACATACATAATATATTCATTGTGGCCGATCGTGGGAAATAACATTGTCTAAGACCACTTTTGGCGAACTTTGATGATTTTGGAGTGCAGTGAAATGCAATGCTCCATGTGCACCCCATCCTCTGATACAAACACTAGATGGGGAATCATAAATTATCTAGCAAATCTAAATTAGAGCATTGAAGCATTCACACAAAAGGGCTCTCTTCTGTTTTTAGCCTTTGGATGTGGGGAAACTGAGAGATACACTAGGTCAATTTGGAATTTCATCCCTTTTATTGAGTATACATGATTTTGATATTCATAATATGGTAATATTTTAGTTTTCAAATGTTGAAGTGTCATCCATAAATTGAGGCGGATATCCGTAATTAAGACCTCTGTAATCAATTCTGGAATGTTATAATGAGAATTCACCAATGGCTAGAACATAACTAGTACTTCTACCTTAGCTAATTTTTCTTCATGTTTAACATATCTTCATCATCTTTCACTAGAGGTTTCACAAATTGGTCTGACCAAATTGGATTCTATGTATTAGTAGAAAAATGACACAAGGGAGGTTCATAGAATGACTGTTCCCTTAAGATGACTTTTGGTTGAGAAATTGTTTCACCTATCAATGACAAGGCCTCAAATATGACAATCCTTATGATATCAAGTGCATCGAGATAGGAGGTATTTCTCGTCGCTACATTTTCATTTATAGAATTTTTTTGACAATGAAAAATACTACTGCGGAGAAGAAATTCACAGTGAATTCCATCATGGGGATGATCCCCATGATGGATTACAATAATGGATATATCTTTATTTTCATTGGTCTTCTGGCCACACGTAGGGTTCTCATTGATCTCATCCAAAGATAGGCATTGTAGACTGACCAAATTTTTATGAATCAAGTATTAATAATAAATTTTATGATGCAGAACATCAGAATTACTACTACCACTCTCATAATTTGGTAATGAGAGGGTAGGATCTTGATTTTCAATAGATAAATGACTATGGGATTCATGAACTCCATCATTAAGAAGATCCTATTCATGGCATGACTCTTGATTTTCCAATAGTTCATAGTGAGACTTCTTCTTAGATATTCTATTATAATTAGTCGGGTCTACATGTTATGAAAAGTGGTTATCATGGGAATGTGTATGTCTTTGCCTTAGTGTGGTTACCATAATGGACCGATTATCTCAATTTAGAAAGGGTGTATTTTCCCGATCTTGTTGTTTGTATGATATGGGGGAGTTTTCCCCATGACCCTGCAGGATTGAAAAAGAGTTATGTATCTTCTCTAGGATGGCATGTCGATGTGTCACCCCATGTGTGGGGATAGAATTATGTTTCTTTTTCCCTAGTAGTATTGAAGTGGTTGTCATAATATCATGGCATGCTTCCAGAATAAGACTTGGGAATTGGGTCTACCCTTTTACAATTGATAAGATGTGTTTGGTGACTTCAGTGACTATATGGAAATATACATCAATTATATATCTGGAGTAGGTGTATGTTCCTGCTCATTTTATCATTTTCCTATCAATTGATATTAACAATACTCATGTATGTGGCAGAGAGTAAGTTATACCCTAGATTTTTCATTGGAGAATTCCAATTAACTTCCCTGGGTGCTGCCAAATGAGACTGTTGGAACACATGAAGAACATTAGTAGGTGAATGTGTCTTCTTGCTATTTCCTATCATGTATGGTTAAAAAAATTATTTCAATACTTGTATACGAAACTACTGACTGAATTGGTGATTGTTAATAGGTGTATGTTCTTGTTTACCAGTTTCCACCACATTAGATTGACGAGCTTATTTAAATGCAGTCAATCGAGCCACTTGACTGGTAGATAACTTGTAAGCAGGTGCATGTTCCTGTTCATGGTACTCCACTGGGTTTATCTTGTGGGATTGGTGGGTTGTGTCCATATGGGTCTTCTAGTCATTAATTTTTGGATAGATGGATGTATGTGCATGTTCATTATTTCCCATCATGTTAGGTTGACCGGATTCTTTGGAATGGTTAGAGATATAAATATTCTCCCTATTGACTGTATGTTTTCCTCAGTGTTTCATCTTGTATGCCTGGTTCTGATATACTTGGGCCAAACGTCCAAAGGAAACACCCCCATCACAATGGGGGTTCACTACTGACTGATTCTAGCAGTAATTTCTGTTGGGAGTCATAGGGATGGACTTCTCCATTTTTGAATTGATGCGATGAGTGACCTCTTGATCCACCTCCCTATAGTATGGGAGGGATTGATTATTTAATTCTAGGGATATAGATAATAAATACTTGAAGATGGTAGTTGGAATTGTCTACTTCTTGATCATTGATCATCGTTGGATGATAATAGAGGATTGTTATTGATCTGGAGGGCCAGACGGGCATCCTCCAATGTCGGGAATGTAATGTGTCAGTGATTTTACTTTACCATCACATTAGAGACCCAGTGTTGAAGATATTGGGTTGGTGATGACGTCCTTCCCGTTGATGGGGGTCCAGCTTTAGCAACGGTGGGAAATTTTACAAATGATGTTTTGAAGAAATACATTTTCGAGTGAAGCGAATTCTATGAAACACTTGAAACAACATAAAACACTATTAAAGAAACATATTTTTTGATGGATACATGCATGATTGATTCCTTTGTCTGGCCTCCCTTTATCAATTGATATAGGTCTAACATGTGGGTAACATTATTAACATGGTTAAGGATTCACATCGAGTTCACTATTTTTGTTTCATAGTTCCTGGAAATATGTATTCGGGTATTAAGAATCACTGCTTCCAAGCGGTTTCCTTTGGATTTTTTATGGAACCCAAGACATCCAACATTTCATTATCCAAAAAACACCTACTTTCCAAAGGAAATAATTTGTTATGTTTAAACTTTTCGATTCTTAGGAACATACATCGTTCGAGAGGATGGAAGGTCAAAGTAATCACACCCTTTTTGGGGAATTATTTTCTACTTCGGGACTCTCTTTATAAATTTAAGATATTTTCATGAATCCTTATTAATTCATCAATTATGTCATAATTTTCCCTTGAATTTTCAATCTCTTTTTAATATGTGTAAAATTTAGAATCCTTAGTATGTATTCATGGTTCTTCACTAATGAAGATATTATTATGTATTCTAGTTTATCCATCAATGATATACTCTAATATAATATTTCAAGATTATTTTAATCATCATTATGATGATACTATTTTTTAAACCACTTAGCGGGGCGCTATAGAATTTATTGTCATCCAGGGTGATGAAGGTTTGGTTTTATCTTGGGATCATTCCCATAAAATAAGCTACCTACATATCCTTTTAAAATGAATCAGATCCCTCATAGTTCGGTGGCACTGAATGGGACCCCTCATACCATTTCAGGTCATGGGATAATGATCAAGCCATACATTTTAATGTCATATTGTATGGGAATCTAAGTGGAAGATTCTTAGTCAATGTTTGGTTTGGGAATTATGTCGAAGCATTCCAAGGAACATGGAAAAGATATTGGTTTCCATGTATGATTAGACAATATTGGTAATAAGACCCAAGGAGAACAGGGTTGATTTGAAGTGTTGGGTTTGAACCTCAAGAAGGATTCCTACATATCCCATGTGGATGAGAATAAAATCCCACATAGTTTGATAAGTCTCATACGAGAGTATGGTCCTTTTAAAGAAATTAGTTTGGGATTATATCTTGAAAAAGGATTTCATGGTTATTTGGGGGTTTATTTTGTGGATTATTCATGAGGAGGATTCCCAGATTAAGGGAATTATGGGTGGATTCCTGAATAGGATATCCAGTGATCTCGGGCCTTGAATGGGATTCCTACATCTCCTGGTTCGAACAGGAATCAGAGTTATCGTAGTTCATTTGTCATGGGTGTTTGTGTACATGTTGTAATCCTAACGAATCTCTAAGACCACTTGAGTCATTCTCGGTGTGAGAAAAAATAGTATGTTAATGATTCAACAATGAAACTTCCACTTTCAAATTTTTCCTCCTTCAAAGATGGATGAGGGCGAGCCTACAGTGGCAAAGGTGGATGAGGGAAAGGCAACCCCAGAAGAGGGAGATGCAACAAGCCTTCCATCTATTCTATTCACATTGAACAAGGATCAAATGGAAGGAAGAAGGGATGAAGGTTAGGGGCTTACACCAGGATGGATGCTCATAGTGGAAAAGACCAATGGGAGAGGGAAAGAGAAACAAGATTCCATTATCTCATCACCCCTCTAGTCTTTAACACTGAAGAAGAGAAGAAGATAAATGATTCTATCTACTACAAGAAAAACTGGGGGCTTACACCATGATGTTTTCTCTAAAATTGATAGAGGTAGATAATGGAGACATCTCCTTTTTTCAAAAGGGGGAAAAGCAAATGTGAACTTTACCTTCCCTACCGAGACCTGAGGAACTAGTCTATCTCATCGAGAAGGGAGGGGCTGTGACTCAACCCTCCCTTAAACTGGGATCTTCCCAACACTATTTCTAGGATAATGTTTCATGTAACTGTGGATATACAAACCCATAGACACTCCATGAATCCAAACCCCTTTATGAAACAAATGTGGGAAACCACTGAATGTGAAAATACAATCCCAAAATATGAGACACATAGATGTGCATTTCCTAAAGGTTTGATAAGTCTGGAGGTTTTGGGGTAGGTCTCAACAGAAACCCGTTCAGACAAGGGAACCAATGAACAAAAATACTTGCTAAGAATGGCTTTCAGTAAGGCTTTATGACATATAAACTGATTAGAGTAAGTGAATTATAGAAGGGTGCCCATGTAGGTAAGGGAACACAAGTATGGGTGGGAAAGTGTGCTTTGCCGATGTGATGTTCACATAAGCTATTAAAACCCTATATGATAATAGTTGGGTGACACCTTGATCAAGACATAATGTGTATTAATAGGTGATCCCAAAAGTATGGCAATCAATTTCCTATGAATGGAATAGAGGACAGGCAAGTATTTCTGATTTAGGGAGGTTGGGTGCATTAGGGGCACAATTGTTATGGTTTTCAATCACTAAAAGGACATAAGACCAATTTTACTCCCACAAATCCTCCACTCAAGGTGTTAAAGAACTACCTTGAGAGTTTCAGAAAACTAAGGAGAAAAACTAGGGACACCAATGTAGAAATTGAGCTTCAGGGAAATCTGTTCATACAAATGAGGACCCCAAGGGCCTATTTAATGGAAAATATAGGAACCTATGAGAAAAACAAAATGGATAGGCAAGTAGGAAGAGTGACATATGGGGTCACACAAGTATGTTGCGCCACATATGGGGGCACACAAGTAGGCTGCATACTGACAGATTTTTGGCTAGTCTAAGGCAACCCACAAATCACGCCTTTGAAAATCTGGATTTTTCTTCATGTGTTTTCCAACATTTCATACAAATGGATTCAATTTTTCATTTTTTAAACATTTTTATGGAATAGAGTGTCAAAAAGTCCCCCCCTTAGAATTGCATCTTAAAATAAAAAAGGATCTTATACTTAGGTAATGTAATGAAGGAAAAAGAAAATAACACCGGGGAACACAAGTATTTGCACTCAATTAGACATTGGGTGTGCATGTTTTCAATGCGTAAGATTTCTAGCATGTATGGTGACATGCCTTTATTATATATAATGGCTTCAGTTCTGCAAAAAAATTCACAACAGTGGAATTTTACGCTCTCATCTCGCAAGCCCTCTTCTATTCAGGCACTTCTATTTCACTGGGCTTCTTCTATAAGTTTTTTGTGTGTGCTATATGTGGTGTTCCATACTTTCGTGCCAACTAATACTTGTGTGCCAAGTATAAATTTGTGCGCCGTAATGACATTGGTAATTCTTTTGTAAAACACCAAAAATGAACTTACGCTAAAAGATAATTTCTATCTTTTTGCAGGATCAATGGCTCCCAAAAGAATTGGAGCTGCTGATGATCTTTCCAACAAGAGGATCAATGACATGATGAATATTTTTGGTCATAATTACTTTTAAATTTTCCAAAACACCTTTCTAGACACAATTTTTTTTTAATAAGTATCATTTCAATTTTCCCCGAAGCACCTATCTGCCTTTATATAGGTATGACCATTTGCAGGATACTAATATTCTATATCCAAATAACTATGTTCCATAATCTTGATTTCAAGATTATACCAAATTCCCATTTTCCAATGTTTCTATTGGGGGATAATTAACTATTTATGGGACAGTACAGAAAGCTCATATTATGCATCATAGACCTTGTGCTCTAGATTTGAAGGCACACACACCTGAGAAGCAGCCACAGTAATATTCATCTATCTTTTTGGATTATAATACATATGTATCTATGGCATGGAAGAAATGTTGGGAAATCCTCCCAGGAGGAGATGTAAAACCTTCATGGATGTTCACATAATGGGTGAGAATGACATGTGCATAATTTTTTGATGATTTGATAGTCATTGGGATTTATGAGGCTGTCTGGGTTGGGCAAACCAATGTTTGTAGGAATGATGATTTCGTGATGGAATTATTATGTCGATGAATCCCAGAGACTAATTCCTTCCATTTAACACGGGTAAAGGCTGGTATCATCTTTTGGGACGTTTCTATGATTTCTGGGTCTCCAATCCTTATATAGAATCAGCTGGATGTGAATTCTCATTATTCATCTTGTTAATCTATTTACGGTTAACCTGCAAACCACGGTTGGTTGAAATATGATGTTCCATCTATTGGAACCAGGTTCTAAAAAGCTTGTTTTGGTGTATGGTTTGTGTTTGTTGTCAGTCCTCAGTGGAAGTTCAGGGTGTGTACCAACAAAGCGATCATACCGTTCAAGCAGAAAACAGTAGTGAAGGTGGCGCTGTGTTTTTGGAAAAGTTACTTGAGCGCCGTGCTCTTGGAGGATAAAAGACATGCGCGCCATATGTTTTTGAAGATCAGAACATAAAAATTTGGCTAAGGAAAGAAGGTCGTGCAAGTGTTGGTTGGCTCACGCAAGTGAGTTGCGCGACAGAGTTTATTGAAGACAAGACTTGCGCGCCGTCGAGGGACTTGCGCGCCGCCGCGTAGGGGGTCCAGTTTGCCTATAAATACTGGACCACCCCTCCTCATTTCTCACGAAAGTTGAAGGCCGAGAGATTGTTCGAGCTCTCGTCGCGCAGGTGGTTGAGTCGCGCAGGTGGTAGTTTTGTCGCGCAAGTAGAGCTTGCGCGCCGGTTTTTGGCTGTGCGCTCAAGGTGGTTTTGGAAGAGAAAGGAAGTGGACCGCGCAAGTTTGTAGTTGGGGAAGGAAGAGTCGCACATGTGTGTTGATGACACTTGCGCGCCAGTTTGGACTTGCGCGCCGTAGCGGGACTTGCGCGACTGTCTTGGAGAAGCACGCCTGGTTTTGCAGAAGCCCACCGGCCTGTTTGGAGCTGCACAAAAGCCAAGAGACTACCCGATACATTCGAGGAAAAGTGATATTCTTCTTCTGGTGAGAATTGGACTTCAATAGAGCATCTACATACAATAAAGTATGCACTCTTATGCAAATTATTAAGAGACCTTCACATCTATAAACTTAGTGGGACTTCACCAACAGCAGTGAGCCAGGGGGAGTCAACGGGAGTGACCCGAGGGACGCAGTGAGCTATCCCTGAACAACTGTAAAGGCAGTGAGCCTGGGATAGAGTTTATGTACCCGAACTTTTGTATCCACAGCTAGTAAAGCATAGTAGATTTAGGTACGACCGGCAACCTGTCGGCGTATGCTCCTTGGACGTAGTCCTTAGTGGTGAACCAAGTAAAAATGGTTGTGTCTTCTCTGTGCATGTGAATGTTTTCATTCTGATCATAATCATCATACAGGTTCAACAAGTTCCTACCCACGTGGGAAAAAGATCCAACACATTAAAAGAAAAAGTGGTCACCCTGATTCACCCCTCCCCTCTCAGGGTGTCCCGGGGTCCTTCACCATCTAAAGAAATTATTTCTAAAATTTTAATTGAAGGATATTTTGATATTAACATCAGTACCAACATTGCGGAGATATTGGCTCGTGTGGATCATGATACAGAAGATGTTCTTGAGATTCACTCTCAAAATCCTATGCATATTTAAGATAGCACTCATCATCTAGAGACATCAAACAGAATTGATGAAACTGAGAACATTGGGGAGGATTATTCTCAAGTTGCTGACATATTGTTTGGAAAGAGATTCTGATATTGTGACTACATTCAATTTTTTTATCTCTTGAATCTAATCATAAACATTATTCTTGTTTTACCAAATACAGATATCAACTTCAATGTCTAGGTCTTGAGGTGAAGCCTCTGCGTCAGCCCAAACAACATTGGAAGGTAGAGAAACCATTTTTCAAGAAGGAACGGAACATGGAACTTCGTTAAGTGCATTAGTCCCATAATGTACCCCTCCATATGACAGTTGTTCGGAATCAGACCCAGAGCTGTAGAAGTCTCTTCTTCTTAATCATCGTAAAGCCTGGAAATGATCTGGAAGATAATATCATTGATTCCCCTTGAAGAACTACCTTAAATAATTCCACAACTATCATCTATGATTATAACTCTATGATTTTTTAGTATTGAATACAATGAAATTCATAATGCGGTGAAAGAGATTATTTGGAGGAGGTATAAAAAGAAAAATCTTCAACAAGACTTGATAAAAGCCAATCTATAAATCAATATTGAATATTCCCAAGCAGTACTGTCCCATGCTGAAACTAATCTTACTACAATGTTGAAGTAACTAAAGTAGAAAATTAAAGAAGACTATTCAGTATGTGTAACTCCAACGTGAGTTGTATATCATTTCAGGGGTGCATGACAAGCTTTATAGCTCATTAGGGTAATTCCAGAAGGATGGTGAATAATCTTATTCAAATTCAAGAGAAGCACTACAACATGATGAAGAGATCGTCGATGGTGAAATAAAAGAGCTTCAACTTTCTACTAATGGGGCTCAAGTACTGGAGAAGAACTTCACCATTTTTGTTTATTAGTTCCTTGAAATGTGTATTCTAGTTTTAAGAATCACTGCTTCCCTGCAGTTTCCCTTGGATTTATTTATTGAACCAGAAACATCACACAGTTCTTTATCTAAAAAGTACCTACTTTCCAAAGGCAGATATTCGTTATGTTTAAAAATTATGATATTTATGAACGTATATTGGTCTAGATGATGGGTGGTCAGACTCATCACACGCTTTTTTGGAGGAATTATTGTCTACTTCAAGACTCTATTTATAAATTTAAGATATTTCCATGAATCCTTGTTAATTCACCAAGAATGGAATTAGTTTCCCATGGAATTTGAAATCACTTATTAACATGTGTAAAATTTAGAATCATCGTTATGTATTCAAGGTTTTTCATCAATGGAGATATCCATATGTATTTAAGGTTCTCCATAAATTTTATCCTCTAATATACTATTTCAGGATTCATTTAATCATCAATATGAGGACACTGGTTTTTAAGCCACTGTGTCGGGCACTCGGGAATTTATTGTCATCCATGGAGATAAAGGGTTGGTTTGATCTTGGGATCGTGCCCATAAAAATGGTTACCTATGTATCCTTGTAACAGGAATTAGGACCATCATAGTTCTGTGCCACAAAATGGGACACATAATAACATTTAAGGTCACGTGATAATGAACCATCCATATAGTTTAATGTTTCATGGTATGGACATCTAAGAAGAATATGCTTAGTCAATTTTGTTGTGGGACTTATGTTGAAGCATCCCAATTAACATTGAAAGGATATGGGTGTCCAAGTAAGATTAGACCATGTTGGGTATAAGTCCTAAGGAGAATAGATTTAATAGGATGTTTTGGGTTTGAACCTCAAGGAGGCTTCCTATGTATCCCATGTAGGTAAAAATCAAAGCCCACATAGTTTGATAAATCTCATAAAAGTGTAGGTTTATTTAAGAGAAATCAGTTTGTTCTTACTTTCTGAAAAGTATTCCTTGGTGATTTGGGGTTTTAATTTTCAGCGTATTCTTAATGAGGATTCCTAGATTAGTGGAATTAGGGTTAGATCCATGAAACGGATATTCAGTGAGCTCGGGACCTGATTGGGCTTCATACGTATCCTATTTTAAACAGGAATCAGAGTTTTCATAGTTCATTTTCCATGGTTGTTTGTGTACATCTTGTAATCATCATGAATCCATAATCCCACATCAGTCATGATCTATGTGAGAAACAAGAGGATATAAAAGATTCAACAATGAAACTTGCACTTTCAAAATTTTCCTCCTCCACTGGTGGAAGAGTACAAGACTACGATGGAAATGGTGGATGAGGGAAAGGCGACATGGGAAGTGGGTGAGGAAAAGCCTTCCTTATATTCTTCCCACACTGAAAAAGGGTCTAATGGATGGAAGACGGGATGAAGGTTAGGGTCTTACACCAGGATGGCTTCCCCAGGCGATAAAGCCCAACATGAGAGGGAAAGGGTAACAATATTCCCTATACTCATCTCCCCTCTATTCTTTGGAACTTAAGAAGAGAGGTGGAGCAATGATGATACCTTATTCAAGAAAATATAGGGGATTAAGATATGTTGGTTGCCATAAAATTGGTCCTGGTAGGGAAGGGAGACTTCTCCTTTTTTCAAAATGGAAAAAAGAAAGTGTGGAAATTACCTTCCCTACCAGAGATCGTAGGTTCTAGACCATATCTTTGAGAAGGGATATGCCAGAACCCAACCCTCTTGCAAACTGAGAACTTCCCAACACTGTTTATAGGTGAAATTTTCATGTGACTTTGGATATAAAAACCCACAGACAGTCTATGAATCCTATCCCCTATGTGAAACAAATGTGGGAAAACTATTATTTTGGAAATACAAACCCAACATAAGAGACACGTTGATGTGAATTTCCTAATGGTTTGTTTAGTTAGGGGGTTTTAGTGGAGGTCTCAATAGAATATATTTTATAAATGGGAGCTAAGGAAGAAGAATCATTTCGATGAATTTCATTGAGGAAGGCTAGATAGATTATAGACTGAAGTGATTATGTGAATCAAAGAGGGGTTCCCAAGTAGGTAAGGGAGTGCATGTATGGGTGCACAAGTAGTCTTGGGATACCTGATGTTCTCTTAATTGGAAAACTACATGTATGGTAATATGTGGGGAAGACCTTGCTCAAGCCTTCAAGAGTACTCACAGGTGATCCCAGAAGTTGGGCGCTCAAGTTCTTGTGAAAGGAATAGGCGGCACACAAGTATATATGATTTGGGGAGGTTGGGAACTTTAGTCCCACAAGTGTAATGGTTTTAAAAAAACTAAAATGAATTAATTCCACTGATCCTCCCTTAAATCCTCTACTCAAGGTGTTGAAGAACAACCTTGAATGTTTCAAAAGATTGGGGCGAAGATCTAGGGTGACCAGAGTAGTAATTGAGATTTGTAAAATTTCTTCTGTACAAATGAGGGCCCCGAGGGTCTATTTATAAGAAAATACTGAACCCTAGGTGAAAAATTGAATGTCCATGCAAGTAGGTTTCGTGACATATGGAGGAATGCAAGTAGGTTGCACGACATATGGGGTACGCAAGTAGGCTACGTGCCGACAGAGTTTTTACTAGACTAAGGCAACCCAAAACTAATGCCTTTGAAAATATAGTTTTTTCATCATGTATTTCGCCCCTTTTCCTTCTAATGGATTAGAATTTTCATTTTTTAGACATATTGAGGGAATGGATTGTCAGTAGTTTCACTTCAGGGATAAGGACCAAAATAGGTTGAAGATGGCGGTTGGCACCATCTGCTTCTTTATCATTGGTCATCATTGATCGGATGATTGTGGATTGTTATTGACCTGGGGGGCCTGCTGAGTAGCCTCAAAAGTCAAGATTATACCATGCCAGTGATATTCCATTACCAGCACATTAGTGACCCATTGTTAAAGATGTGGGTTTGGTGATTAAATCCATCCAATAGATGGGGATCCAACCTTAGCATCAGTCGATAAGTTCATTGATGTTGTCTTGAAGAAATCCATTTCGTATTGAAGGTAATTCTGAGGAAAAAATGAAAAAATAACAAATTCCATTAATCAACATCTTCTAATATGGATACATGTGTGATTAATTCCTTTTTTTATCCATCCATTATCAATTGATAGTGTCATAATAGGTGGGTAACATTATTAACTTGGTTAAGTATTCACATCGGGTTCACCATTTTTTCGAAGTTCCTTGAAACGTGTACTCTAGTTTTATGAATCACTACTTCTATGCAGTGTCCATTAGATTTATTTATGTAACCGGAAACATCCAACAATTCATTATCCAAAGGGGACCAACTTTAATAGGAAATAATTTCCTATGTTTTAACTTCACGATACTTAAGAATGAGCATTGGTCGAGAGGATTAAAGGTCAGAATCATCACACGCTTTTCTGGGGAATTATTCTCTACTACATGACCCTCTATATAACTGAAGATATTTTCAAGAATCCTTAATAATTTGAAAACTATTCCATAATTATCCCTTGGAATTTTTAAAATCATCAGAATGTTTTCAAGGATCTTCATTAATGGTGATATATATATGTATTCGAGGTTATTCATCAATGGTATCCTCTCATATACTACATAGAGATTATATTAATCATAATTATGATTATATTAGTTATCAATCCACTGAGTGGGGCACTTTTTAATTTATTTTCATCCAGGGATATGACGGTTTGGTTTGATCTTGGGATAGTTCCCATAAAATGGGCTACTTAAGTGTCCTTATAAATAGAATCATAACCCTCATAGTTAGGTACCACTGTATGTGAAAAATAATACCATTTAAATCCATGCTATAATAACCATTTCGTACAGTTTAATTTCATGTGGTATGGACATATAAGTGGATGGTTCTTTGTCAAAACATAGTGTATGACTTATGCTGAAGCTGCCCAAGGAAATGGAAAAGATATGGGTTTCCATGTATGATCACACCCGGTTGGGAATATGGACCATGAAGAATAGGGTTGTATTAAGTTATTGGGTTTGAACCTCAAGGAGGAATCCTACGTATCCCATATAGTTGGGATTCAAATCCCACGAGGCTTGATAAGTCTCATAGGAGAGTATATTCCTTTGATAGAAATGAGTATAGTCTTACTTTTTGAAAAGGATTCCATGGTGAATTGAGGGTTTAATTTGAGAATTATTCATAAAGAGGATTCCCAAATTATGGGAATTAGGGTTGGATTCCTACAGAGGACATCCAGTGAGCTCGGGCACTGAGAAGGCATCCTATGTATCCTGATTGTGGTGGGAATTAGAGTTCTTATAGTTCATTCAATTGAAAATTTTGTGGCCACGAAAAATCTATTAGAACACATGAGTTATTCTTGGTGTGAGAAACAAGGTAATGAAAATGATTCAACAAAATAATCCACACTTTTTCTCTTCCACCGATGGGAGGGGGTGCACCTATGGCGGTGAGAGTGGATGAGGGCGAGGTGACCGTGGAAGCGGGAATGGCGACTAGGCTTCCTACTGTTAAATTTACATTCGACATGGGTACAATGTAAGGAGGAAGGGTTAAAGGTTAGGGGCTTACACCAAGAAGGCTTCCCATGGTGAAAAGTCCCAATGGGGGAGTGAAAGGGCAACAAAAGTCCCTATGAAAATACCCCCCCTATTCTATGTCATCGATGAAGAAAGGAGGAGCAATGATGTTACCTCTTGCAAGAAAATCTAATGGCTTACACTAGGATGGATGCCCTAAAATTTATTCTAGTAGGGAAGGGTGACTTCTCATTTTTTCAAAAGGGAGATAAGAAAGTGTGTACATTGCCTTCCATACTAGATACCAGAGGTTTCAGGTCATATCTTTGAGAAGGGAGAGGCCAGGAACCAACCCTACCCCAAACCGGGAACTTCCCAACACTATTCATGGGAGAAAGTTCCATGTGACTGTGGATATACAAATCCAAAAACTCTCTATGAACACCAACCCTATTGTAAAAAAACATGGGAAACATTTCAATGTGGAAATAAAAACCCAGATAGGAGACATGCTAATGAGGATTTCCCAAAGGTTTGATAATTCTGGAGGTTTTGGTGGAGGTATCAATAGAATACATTTCAAACAAGGGATCCAAGGAAGATAAAGCCTTGCAATGAATGGATTTTATGAATGATTGATGACATGTGAACGGAATAGAGTAAGTGAATCAAATAGGGGTGCTCATGTAGATATGGGTGCTCATGTATGGGTGTGCATGAAGACTTGAGAGACTTGATATTCACTTAAGTGACAAAAAAACGTATGGTAATAATTGGATGATACTTGGCTCTAACCATCAAGAGAATTAACAGGTGATCCCAGAAGTGGGGCGCTCAAGATCCTATTAAAAGAATAGGTGGCATATAAGTGTTTATGATTTATGGAGGTTGGGATCTTTTGGTGCGCAAGTGTTATAATTTTAAAACTCTAAAATACTTAATTCCAATGATCTTTATCTAATCCCTCTTTCCAAGGTGTTGAAGAAGTACCTTGGATGTTTAGGAAGAATTGGGTAAATTTCTAGGTCGACCATAGCAACAATTGGGCTTCATAGAAATTCTTCTATACAAATGAAGACCCCAATGGTCTATTTATTGGAAAAATATGACCTTGGGAGAAATGTGTTTAGTCACACAAGTGGGTTTTGAACTATATTTTTGGCGTGCAACTGGCTACACGCCAGATGGGTAGTGACCAGGTAGACTTGTGCACTACTAATAATTTGGCCTCACTAAGGAACTGCATTTAAGACGTATCCAAAATAATGATTTCATTCTCATCTAGGATGGTGGCGCACAAGTGTTTGCGTGTAGGTACATTGGGATCTACTGTTGGGACTGAGCCTAATTTATTTCTCCATACCACTGGGGATACGCCCCCACACCCCTGCTTGGGATCTCTGTCGGGATACGGTCCCATCCCTTCAGGCCTATTCCTTCACTACCATCACTGACCCCCAAGAAAAATGCATAGTCACACCACAAATGTTTCGAGCCTGGTTGAGGAAATAAGGTGGATAAGTTCTTGGGACACATTTTTTAACACCTGAGACTTTTATGTTATATAAATCATCAATGGAATCTTTTTCTACACAACACTTTCTTGGCTTGCTTTACACGAAATTGTGACCTTCCTCGATAGCTTGCGTCGTACACAATACCGAGTTTCACTAAACAACGATATGCTATTAAAATATTATTAAAACTAGCCGTTATGAATAGTAATAACCACTTTTTGAAATTTTATAAATTTTATTTTTAAAAATGGACTTCATTTTTGGATTCAGAATATCAAAATTATCCTAGGGTGAAATTTTGGTATTTTTCTAAAAACTTTCAATTTTTGATGAACAGTGAAACCACTAAGTGGTAGTTAAAAAACTGAATTTTTCATAAAACTTAATTTTACCGCTTCTGTGAGTGGAATTTTGAAAATCCAAGAGACACAGTTAATATCAAGAACTAAAATGTGGTTCAATGAGATGAAAATAATTTTTGTTGATTAGTAACTTTTTACTTTTTTTTCCACGGTTAAAAGTAAATAGGGTAATTAAGGGTAAAGATGATATTATTATTACCCTAAAACATGTCATAATTCTATTGGATAAGTGTAATTAGACCAAAAACAAACTTAGGAAAAACATATGACCATTTAGGCCCACTTGGATTAGATTAGGACATTTATTATTAATTTATTTAAATAAGGGTTAAAATAGTTAAAATCAATGTTTAATAAGTAAATAATTTTTAATATGGGGTTATACAAAAGATAAATTCGACTATAAATATTCATTAGAAATATAAAATGATATCCTACATAATGGTATTTTATCTGTAATTTTTAGACATTAAATAACTTAATTTATTTATGACACAAAGATGATGCAGTCTTTATCTTATTAATGAAATATTGACAAAATTTATGTTAAAAACACCAAAATAAATGTAATTTGAGACTTTTAATGAATTCCAAAAATTTTATAGGTTAATATGACATGTTATTATTGATTTAATTAACTTTTTTAGAACTAATAATTCTATTATTATTTTCATAAAAATCAATTACTAAATAGTGTCAAAATTGACATAAAATAGTTTTTAAAACAAATATTATATTAGTAATTTTTATTTTATTCCTAAAAATCTAAGGTTCGGCCAAATGACTTAGATAAGGTTATATATATTAATAATAAAAAACTTGGGGTTATTTTGGCTGCTTATAGTAAGTTTATTAACCTTATAGTATAAGAACACAAGAAGACACGGTAAAAGTAAACTTATTTAACTTAATGTTAAATCTAAACAATAAGGTTAAAATAGGAACCTAAACTTGTCTGAATTCTATCGGATGAGAGGATTTAGAACCATCCCCACCTTATCTTCAAAATATATCAATTTTGAGCTATTTAAAACCGAAATTGACTTTATAATAAAATAATATTTTTAGTTTTCCCAAAGGTGCCCCTCTCCTCCCTTATAAAAGGGCACCTCCTCCCCCTCTTCCTCACACCACCTTGAGCCTTCATGCTCGGCCAACCCCTACCAATTCCTCCTCTACACTTCCCTAAAGACATCCTATAGGTCCTGGTCTTCTTCAAAGACCAAATTTAGTGCCCTAAAAGAAGGTCTCAAAGAAGCACTTCAAAGAAGTGGTAATGTCCGTTACCGATTCATTCATCTTTATTTATTCTTCCACTTCTTCTTCTTTATTTGTTTCATTATGAAGTAATAACATTAGTATCAATCATATACTGATATGTTATTATAATTATGAAACAACCCTATTTCACCATCTATCCATCCTACGGAAAAAGAAATCACCGCGCGTGCATACGTACGGAATACCGTCTCCACACCGTGGTGTAATCTATTTTCCACCACCACATTACTTGGATGGGTATAATGGTGTAAATATGACTTTATATTACTATTATAATGTTATACTGATTCTTAAATAGTATACATACACTCCAATACAATTCAACGATCACAGGAACGATATCATCACTCGTGCGTACGTACGGAATACTGTCTCCACGATGTGATGTGACTCGTTCTACATGATCTTCATTTCATAATGATTATATAAATGAATTTAATGAATTAATATGATATATATTACACTAATACCATTATGTAAATGATGTATCTATAACCTAAAAATAAGAATAAGAATTTATTCGACAAAACACGCATAAGAACAAAAAGTTATAAACACCCGAATAACAAGTAGCAGTGAAATATTACTACTAAGAAGCTAAGAATATGATAATATATGATATCATAAAAATAAGTATGATTATGTAATAAGTCAATAACATTATTTAAATCATTATACAGGAGGTTCGGACACTTACAAAGAATATCGGACCTAAGGTAAGGGAAATATCACAATCTCATTTTTATCCGAGATTGTTTATACTTTAGAATTTACTGGGGTGTATTTTATCATCCACATCCATGTTTCCTCAATATGTAATATTATTTCCATTCACCTACAATTGTTTAAATCTAATTTTACCCTTCGGTGAGTTTTTAGTAAAAGATATGAAAGGAATCTTTTGTCGTTTTTCGTACGAGGTACTTTTTTGACTTTTCCGACAAAAGTATGAGAAGAATGTTTTTTTAACTTATAAGACATGAATGGATTTTTAAAAGATTATTTCCAAGAATATTACTTTACAAGTTATCAAGTTTATTTTTAATCAACTTTATTTAGTTTATAATTGTTTGACATGTTAAGAAAGGAAAAGTGTTTTTGAAGTAGAATGGATATTTTCCTCAAGAATGGAGTTCAAGTGTTTTATCAAAATTATTTTCCATCTAAGATAATAAAGGTTTCTGTTTATATCACTATTTTTACATGGATTTGATTATGTTGTGATGGAAATATTTTTATGAATTCCTTTATCTTATATGAATTTATTTATGATGTCATGATGTTTAAGATTCCCATTTTTATTACATGGGTTATGCAATGATGTATGGTTTATGATTTTGTGGCACCAATAAGAATGGTATCATTATGAGATGGGTGGGACCTATATCTACCTCCAATGCATTGGGTAAAGATTTTATATATCATGATATAGACATGGCCGGAACGGTAGGTTATACCGGTTCAGTGAAACAAGACTCAAACGAGGGTGACTCAGTTCAGAAAGGGACATTGTCCACTAAGATAGTCTTTGAAATAAGTCTTGACTAACAAGAAATGATTCTCTATGATTATGTGTGTATGCCACAAAGTTTCATGTTTTACGTTATGATTATTGGGATTACATTTCACTACTATGATTTATCCCATGTTATGAAATTATTATCTCTTTTGCAGGTTTAGATTTCCAAAAGATATGTTCTTATGACGTGATTGATATTTCTTTTATTTATCCTTACTGAGCATTTGAGCTCACCCTTTTGTATGTTTTATTTCCACAGGTCAGGAAGAAGGTTATTCAATAAGATATGCCAGAAGGGACTATATATATGATGAAATAAATGGGAGAAATTGTAGACGCTTTATGAACTAGTTGTTTATGTTTCCCAGTTTCTAAAGACACTATACCTATACGGTCCTTTCGTGGTTTTGTTATATGTTGTAATAAGTATGCTTCAATTTTGAAGTATTAAAAATGTATGTAAAGTATGGGTCGTTATACATTTCATGGTGTCTGCACCTACTGACGTGTTATCAGGGTCATTTTTCGTATAAGAACTAGCTGACCCTGAGGATTGGGATGAGACGACCTCCGATGAGGAGGATAGAAAAATATTCTGCCACCGGTCATGGAAGATGATTAAGTGCATCATTAGTTACACCCATCAAGATGAATGGATAGACATATTGTGGTGTCTTCGGTCCTAGATGCGTGAAATGTCACTGGAGGAGTGGATGCCCAGTGTCCCCACATGCTCGTCTAAGATATCATGGTGGAGATGAATTGGGAATATGACTGTGTCCTTATTATGGGATGCTATGGGAGAAAATAGGGGAACATCAATAGGCTCCAGGAGGATGAAAATGAGATTCAATGGATATAGGTCTTGGAAGATGATCATTCCACATTACCCACCATGTAATTAGAGATTTTATTTTGTCTGATGGCCCATCAGGAAGTGGCTGAAGAGCAAGTGAAGCAAGCCTCCGATGAGGTGACAGTCATCCAATCCTACAAAGAGTGGTATCATATTGCGGATGATGAGCTTCGCATCATTTATGTTGAGGAGTATGGAGAACTGAACATGGAACAATGAATCCTTGACGTCACAATCGAGAGGGTGGAAAAGATACAACGCTCTATTGACAGGGTCAATGCATCCATGGGAGGGGTTGATCCTTAGGTGTTGTTATGGATTAAACTTTTTAATAAATAGTCATGCTTTTATTATTTATTATGGATGAATACGGGAGTTCTTTTATGTGTTTTTGGTCTATTACATTCTCGTTACATTCATGGAATATCCTGCAATCAATCCATAAGATCATGTGGGTCGACCCTGATGTGAGAAACAGGGGAAGACCACCTTGGTATTCCATATGAATATAAGAGTCCAAAACATGATTCGTGAATCTCGGATTCAAAATCTATTAATGATTTCTGAGAAGAAAGGGGGAGGCCTAAATGGAGAATGAATTTTTAAGAACAATCAATGTGTCATCTTCCGAACATGCCATGATGAACAAGAAGATTAATGCCAGAGGCATTGGAATTGATCTGAATATAGAGGAGTGGGATGTGTTAATCACATTACCCAAGATTTAGAATATATTATGGATGGTGTGATAAATAAAGATAACTGTTGGCTATGTTATAAAAACAGTATCCTTATTGTGTTCGCCAGAAATGGTGATAACAAATGAAGGCTTACCGCTGACCATGTTCAAAACATGAGGCCTAACTAGAAATGTCATCCATTATTCTTCTAGAATGTTTCCCCATGATAGTAGGTGAGCCATAGTCCAAGCATCCATACTATTTGGTGGTTCCTTTAGACATGAAAGAGGACGGGTTTCTAAATAAATGGATCGTCAGGCCTGGAGGGTGGAGAGATGGGTTGTTTTAGGGGAGTCCGACACTCTTGAAATTATTCCACCATAGTATAAATACATTAGTTGGACACATCGGCTTGATCAGGGATCATACCTACTTATGAACATGAACACTATTATAAGGACCTGGAATTCCTCATATTTTTACATCATACCAATAAAGATGATAAGCATATAGTTTAATCATAATACGGTGAGGACGATGCAAATTGTTTAAAGGTTATACTGCTTGGACCAAGATCGGAGTCAAGGGGCCAGAAGGGTCAGTGACCCTAGGGCTGGGTCCAAGGAGGAATGCATTGGTGTCACTACATATCCCATCTGGATAGGAATCAATCCAAACGTAGTTCAAAGATTGAATTTTAATGTCATGAAGGACGAGGAGTGAAATGAGAGATTCCAAGAAGGAAGTATGTGATAAGATAGCTATAAATCCAACATGAATGAGGACACAAGGAGACTTCACAACACCACGTATCCTTGGATAAAGTCCTATTTGTAATGAGACCAAATCGTATAGTTTGACTAGGCCCAAAGAAAAGTGTCCATGCATTCCTATGTACCCCATGAGTATGGGATTCCATCCGAACATAGTTTTGAGTGCGCAAGTTAATGTCATACTGGGCGATGAAATGCATGTGTGGAATGAATGCGCTAGTACATGTCTAACAAAACTACGAAGAACACATGATTCATGCATGATGTGGTAAAAAATTTGTAGGTATGGGAAATTACTAGTACTATGAGGGACACATTAGGGGAAATGGGATGCTAGGTGAATGGCATCCTTATAATGCGGACCCGCCTACATAACGCACCTAGATGCACCACGAGGTAAAGTTGAGTTTATTGGAATTCCATCTGATCATAGAGAAGTGGAAAAATGTAAATCATGATGCTCAAGATATAGACTATAATGATGGAAGTGTGACAATAGGGGATGACTATTGACTACGTTCGAAAAATAGCATCCATATCGTGTTAGCCTAGAATTGGGATAGACAAATGTGGGTTGAATGCAGACCATGTTCAAAACACCGTATTTGTATCAATTTTTTATCAAAGGACTTTGGGGAAGATGGTCCAACACTGTAGGTAAGAAAATGTGGCATGAGACTAGGATATAAAGTGGGTCCCTTCAATTGTGGAAGGGGATGAAGATCCAAATAACGTGCTCACGAAGCTTGGACACAGAACAATGGATTGTCCCTATAAAAATTCCATAATTTAGATTATTTTTCACAATGCATCTGAGTAAGACCATATGTCGAATCAGAAAGAGGGATTTGAGTCCCTTTCCAAGGACACATGTCCTGCGGTTTCATGATTCTAGCTTATGGTCGTATGATTTTCCATTAAAGGTGGGGGAGCTTGATTTAATTGATTGTCCACAAGGTAGTGAAGTAGCCAAACCTGAATCATCATTCACATAAGGAGATCATAGTTTAGGTTCATAGTACTCAAACCAGATTGAGAAAATAAAAAGAGGCACATAAAGATGCTATTGAAAAACCTGACATGGATTAGAACCTAAGAGGTACTCGCCACACCACTTTTTCCCAAAAGAGGTCGGGTCAAAGGGATAATGAGAGGGTGAAAAATTTTAGAATCCTGCTGTTGGACCCAAAGACATGATGCCTAAGAGTTCCTAGGTATCCATTTAGGATGGGAATCTTACCATATTTAGTTTTATAAGATATCGTGCAGTTTCATGTCTTGCAGTAAGGACATGAAGTGGTCTTAGTTTATGGTCATAGATCTTGGACCAGATGGAACTAGAAGAGGGAGACACGTGGTGAAGAAATTATTAATCCCAACATGATTGGGGAAAGTAGGAGTTTGTATCACCAAAATGTTCTCCCCACGAAACTTCTAGGATGGGGATCAAAAGTGAAAGATAGGCTGTACCTAAGGAAAAGTGCCCATGCATTATTACATGCCCCGAGAGAATGGAAATCAAACCATACATAGTTCTGAATTTGTAATGGTAATGTACTAGTTCGAGGTATAATAAGGTCTTTTGGGTTTGGCCTCCACACCAAAATAAGAAGAATTTGATAGATCTTGTTTTCCCTTTTGGATGAATGTGTGTTTTCTTCTAAAACGATGGACCTAGGATGGAAAGACCAGTTGTCACCACATGAATCAAGTCATATAAAAGAGATGAAAATGGTATGGTGGGTGACAGATAACAAACATGACGTACCCTCGATTGAAGACGTCACAATGCGGCACCGTTATTCATCCGTAGTCTAGGACGATAATGGAACAATTTAGGGTTATGTGATAGGACTAACCCATGCACTTTAATGTCCTGCAGTACAAACTCAATAGTTTAATGTCATGTGGGGCTAAAAAGAATAGTTTAATGTCATATGAATCAGACATATATATGAGAAATGAGGTTCAATAGGAGATTTGTAGTACCCCGAGATTCTGGTATGTAACCCATAATTGATGAATTTCATGGTTTTAAATGTTATGGGTGATCTATGGGAGAATCGGGAGATCCTGGTGTGAAGATTGAAGCAAAGGGGAAGGCGCACGGGCGGCACAGGGTTTGCAAAACCGTGCGTCCAAACCGTGCGTGTCTGACCGAGGAGGCAGTGGCTTCCGCACGGTCGACACATGGTTATAGGAAACCGTGCGATGATTCCATGCGTGAAAGATGGATGAGGCAGAAGCTAACGCACTGTTAGTGTACAGTTTGTCAAACCGTGCGGACTAACCATGTTGTTACTTAAAGTTATATCCTAAACTTGTGGATCTAACTCGTTTTCCGTTATTTGCCTTGTATAAACCTCCTAAGCATCCCTAACTCGATATTACACTACATTGAAGGTTTGCAGACTTCACCCAAGAGTTCTGGAGGCGATCCGAAGGCTTCTCTTGGTGAATTGAAGCCAGATTCTTAAGGTATGTGATCAGTCTTGAAGAGTTTCATAGATCAACTTAGATCAACTTATCCTCATATCTCATTTTCTATGATCTACGCCTGTTAAGGGTAGATCCAAGGGTATGGATAACAAATATGACAAGATTTTGTCTTGGATGTGGTCGGTGAAGAGATATAAGGAGGGTTTTTAGAGTTTTGACCCGGTGTTCCTGAGCATTATTCGTCAGTGGCTTGGTTTCACCCAATTTGTTGAGATAGGTGGCTTCACTCTCGATTCCTCTTTCTTATAAAATGAAGGACTTTTTCATATTGATATAATTTCTTGGTTTTGATTATGAAACTGTGGTGAAAATCATGTTATAAATCATCATTAGTGATGATTTATGGGTTTTGATGAAATTATAGAAATTTAAATAATGGTTTGTGCAAAGTTTTTGGGTTTCATGATTTTAAAATATGGAATGGCTAGATTTGAAAAATGGTTTGCGGGAAAAATGTATTCAATAAAAGGGTTGTTTTATTAAAATGTTTTTAGTATGATTTTTTTGAGTGTGTGGTGTGTTTTCATGTTGCATATATGAGGCTTGGTTGAAATAGGACCTTGTGCTCAATGCCAAAGGTGTAATGGCACATGGGACTTTTAAGTTCAAGTCTTGGTTGAAACATGGCCTTCTGATTAGTGACAAAGGTGTAATGGAACAGGAGGAATAATTACCTTGTGATGACTTAGTAGAACGATGAGAGACCACTCAGGAGTATGGAACTATCATAAAGTTTCATGCATAATGGATTTTATGGGTTGTGAAATGGTTGGTTGTGTGGATTTGTAAAATGGAAGGAAAGTGCCCACAATGGAAATGTGAATTTGATTTGGAATATTTTCTTGGTTGCTTTGTTGGAAAATGGTTTTTGTTGGAAAAATGTCTTTGACATGGGATTTTATATATTGTGAACTTTTTTGGAATTGTTTTATATAAATTTTTTTTTATAAATGTGCTAACCTGTTTTATCCTAAAGGCATTGGTTGGGAAGTCATCGGGGAAAAACTACTGAGTTTCATTACTCACCCCCTGCTTTGGCTAATTGTTGCTTTTGCAGATGTCATATACTAAGATGTTGGCAAAGTTAAAGTGTCACACGTTTATAGCACTACTTCGTGACTCATGGGCTGGTTCGTGATGTGGGAGCTTGGAAATAGTAGAGCATGGAGTTGGGTTGTCATCTTGAAGCCATGTGGTTGTCTGTCCGCTGTTTACTCTGATTTGGTTTTGAACTCTGTTGTTTCACTTAGTCGGGTTTTTGTGAAAATTGAGGTTGAGTTGTTTTGGTTTTAAATCTGGCATCATATAGTGAGTTCTTGGAGATGTTTATCTAGTTTGCTCTAATTTTTGGTTGTTTTTAGTTAAAGTGTAAATCGCCCCCCATGTATTTTGAAACCCTTTGGCATTTATTGACAGCCTTTGGCACCTTGGGGATGTTTCTTAAGGCAATGTAATGACTTGTTACACTCTCAATCCGATGAGAATTGGCGGGTCATTACAAGATGTGCACGGCGTGATAAACAATACCTGATGTGAAGGAGGATGAGGTCCACATCACACCACCCATGATTCGAAGAAAGAAACCTCAGGCCGAGGGTCCATAAAAGGTTAGATAATATTGGACTGGAAAGACTAGCTCTCAGAATGGATGTACGTGGTGTTTCTCCTGCAAAACATCTGTGAATGAAGACATAAGTCTATACCACACCACAAAATCATATATGGGAACGTCGGCCAGGGGGCCGAAAAAGATTGGGGGACCTTGAACAAGGAAGTCCCGAACGACTATAGATACATGAAACTTTATGTGACTAATTCCATACCAATGCTCTAAATACTACGTCAGTAATGCTCGATAGGGGAAACAATGAATAAGATCAGGAGCTCCCTAACATATAAGAGTATGGAAATGATGGAAGATGATCAGGAAAGGTCTGTCCCGACTAGATCAACACCTCGGTCCAAGGTGGATGAATGTTTGAAGAGGTAGAAGGACAAAATGAAATCATTGAACACAACATTTGGGACTTATAGCGGTGGAGAAAGTAATGGAGGATGGATGTTAACCGTATTTGAAACACAACATCAATATCCTGTCACCTGAAATGGGAACAATAAATGAGCATTGACTACTGAACTTATTCTTATGCGAGACATGTATCAATTTTTCATCTGAAACCCTTTAGGACGTTGGCATAAAATGGTTGGAGGGCCCTTTGGATAAAAATAAATGCCATTCAGAGGACCTTTCAGATGTAAATGGTGATGGATATCCAAAATAGAGGGGATGTGAAATGCATGAATATGGATCTGTATTTTAATGTCATGCAGGATGAGACACAAGGGGTGACCTTGAACAAGGGCTGATACTATGGACCAAATTTCAGGGTGGTCCAACGTATCCCATGAGTATGAGAATCAATCCATACATAGTTCTAAAAGGGACATTCAATTTAATTTCATGCGGTAAGGATATGGGAGGATAGAATAATGAGGAAGGGAACATGGTTCAACATTTGAAATTTTTCTGTGAATGGGGCCAAATAAGATTAGGCTACACCACATGGGATACATGTAATGGGGAAGTCAGTGCGGACCCACGAATAATCCCTTAACATGGCTTTATCCTCCAAATGTGAAAATGTGCACTGAGGGATAATACCAAGAGTATAAAAAACCCACTTGAACATGATGAGGTGGAAAATGGTGTAAATCATGAAACTGACATTAAAGGCATGATGGTGTTGGCATGACAATGGAGGATAACTGTTGACCATGTCTGAAACACAATATCTAATCACAGGACTATGAAGGGGAACTAAAATTTAGTGTCAACCACATACCATATTCTCCATGCGAGACTTTTACCAATTTGTTGTTTGCAACCCTTGATGATGTTTGCCTAAACTGGTAGGAGAGACCTTATGCCGAAAATACATGCCATTTGGGGGTCCTTTTTGATGTTGAAGATAATGAAATCCCAAATTAAAGGGATCAATAATCCTATAAAATGGATGAGAGCATGTCTAGTTTGAACCTGACACTCTAGGTCAGAACTAGAGTACTCCTGGGAACATTGGTGAATCAACAGGGAGGGTCGAGGAACCCAACCTAAGATAATACAAATATAAAATATTAGTGTTGGGAATGGGAGAAAATGGCACTAAAGAGAGAGAGGTACATGGTGTAATTGTTACAAAAATGACATGAATGGGGATATAATCCCACACCACACCGCATACCCCTCCCTTGGATGAATCATGCCATGAGTCCAGAATGAGAAGGGGGGATCTAAAATATGGGGCTGGAACTAAAGACTAGATTATTGAGTGTTCGTATGTATCCCTTGTGGATGGGAATCAAGCCACACATCGTTCTTGAGATGGAATTTAATGTCTTATAGGATGAGACAATTTAATATCATGTTGGACCCTATAGTTAAAGGTCATGTATTATTAGACATTTTAGTGTCGTGCGGGAGCATGGAACTCAAGAAATGTATTGCTTCAGGAAAATTTCATTGGTGGGAGGAGTTATTCACTAACCATCCATGGTAACCATAGAGTATGATCTATTGGACTAAACCATGTGAATGATGTAAGGTCATTCAAATTTGGGCACCATCATGGGTGGCTTCCTTCCAGGTATCATGGGTGTTCTTAGTGATAACACCATGTCACCTAGAAAGAAATAGAGGAGGGAAACATTATTGTTCAAATCTCTAGCTGTCTTGTTTTGATTCCTTTCCTGATTTTATAGGGTGAAAAGCTTGTTCTCATTGAGAACTTCTAACTCAAAATAATGAATTTTAGCTACATTATCAGTTGCTTTGTGATCATGGACTGCTGAGTAGAATTAGTTGAATTGAATATTGATGGGATGAATGGCCTCTGTTCCGTACACCATGGAATATGGGGTCACCTAGGTGGAATTACGAGTCATCGTTCGATAATCCAAGAGGGTGTTGGGGAGCTTGTCTAGCCAACACTTCTTGTTTTGAAAATTTATTTTTTTAGAATGCTATAGAGGGTTTTATTGAACTCATCGATATGTCAATTTCTTTGTGCATAAAAATGGGGTGTATGGTTAGAACAGATGTTGTACTTATTGTACAATTTCACCAGTTCAGCTTCCTAGAAGATCGTGTCGTTATCACTATGGATAGTGTGAGGGACTTCAAATTAGTATATGATGCTGGATCTCACAATTTCAACGATGGAACAGTCCTTAACCTCCTCGAGTGAGACTGTCTCTTCCCATATGAAGAAAAAATACATAGCTATCAGGATGAACCATCACTGGTGAGCTGTCACTGGTGGATATGGTCCTCCAACAACAAGTCCCCAGACCGCAAAGGGCCAAGATTACTTGGTTCTATAGAGAGGCTCTGGCAACCGATGCATAAAGTTGTATGAATTTGGCACGCATGGCACCTTTTGGAAAACTCAATGCAGTTCGAGATCATGGAGGGAGAAAAGTACCCCAGTCTTCAGATCTGCTGAGATAGTTTCGGCACTATCTGATGAGCCTTGTATGAACTAGAATGAAACTCTTAAATGGATTGAGAAATATCAACTCCTTGAATTCAAAGGTGGAGAACACCCTCAAACACGCTCATGTAGATGATCTTCTCATGACCTGGACTATCCTGGATGGTAAACTGTAATGTGCGACGTCTGATTTCTTCATGCTCAGCACAATCCACTAGGAGATTATCATTTTGTAGATACTCGACAAAGGAGGTTCTCAAGTTAGGATTCACCTCAGCCACTACATCCAAGGGACATGTAGGTCTGGACGTGGTGGTGGAAATGGTAAGGTGGCGTACCTGTGGGCTTTCATCATCATCTGGAGTGATGGGAGTGATGAATCCATGGTGTTCCACATGGATAATCTAATCATCCAATTTAGGCTCCACTAGTGAATCAGCTAGGCTGGTCAAGGAATCAGCTCATCCATTCTGAGATCGTGGGACATGATAAACTTTTGGAAGATATGGGAATGGGGACATCAGCTTGAGGGTGAGTTCCAAAAATTGTACGAGCTCTATATTTCAAATGACCTAGTCACTGTTGATCTTACTGATGACTAGTTAAGAGTCCCCTTTCACATGAATGTTGGAAACATTAATCTCAAAGGATAACATGAGGCCAGTAATGAGAGCATCATACTCTGCCTCATTGTTGGTGCAGACATATGACAATAGAAATGAATACGACAGAATAGATTATGATAGGGTAGTAAAGATGATACCCGTGCTTTCTCTATGGGGCATGGCATCATTATGCCTTTTTCCAGTGGGGATCATGGAAAAACCATTAATGTGCATTTTCTAACATGGTATGACTTGTTCTACTTAAATAATTCCCTCATTTTGAAAATCAAGGTCTAGTGACTCATCAGCCGGAGCTAGATGAGCAGTGCAGAAATCTGCTAATTCATTCCATTTTATTTCATTCTCTGGGAAAAACCTGATGTCGAACTACTAATGTTTTAACTCCCATCGAGCTAGAAATAATTTTAATATTGGGTGATTTAGGTAGTACATTAATGGATCCGCATGGGACACTAGTTTTAAATCATAGTTCTACAAGTGATGTCATAATTTGTGAACTGAAAATACCAGCACCATGAATCTCTACACGATAGGGGAGCTTTTGGTCTCTGTATCAAAAAGAATGTGACTGAGACAATAAAGATTGTTCTATGTCCTCTCATTGTTCTACTAGGAGATAAGGACACTGAAAGACTATTCCAAGGTGTTCAAGTAAAAGACCAACGACTTTTAAACAATTGGTGGCATTATAACCTGACACTAGAGTAGATATTGCTTGATTACCTAAAAACAAATCTAACAATATTTATCCCACTCGTAGACAGTGCCCCTCTTCATTAGCCAGGAAAAGGGCTTACACATGGTATCCAAATTTGCGATAAATCAGCATTTGTAGGCCATGTGGCATTGGAAACCTCGATGCTCTCATGGCTTTCATGGGGGAGAAATTTGGCTAATGTCCTTGATCTTCTCCAGGTCGATTTCAATGCCCCTGTATCTAACAACGAAGACAAGAAGCATTCTAGAGGTGACCCGAAGGCACACATAAGTGGATTCATCATCAGGTTGTGAGAATGAAGGAATTCGTACACATTTCCAAGGAATTTGATATGGTCCTAATGCTTGTGATATTTGAACATCAATACAGTCTATGTAACATTCCACCAATAGCTCGAGGATTGGATTAAATATGTGATGCATAGCCCGTTGGAAGGTGGAACTTGCATTTTTTAGACTAAAGGACATGACTTGGTAACAAATTTTACATTGTGGTTCCCTGAAGGCCATAGAATCATCATCCTTGGGGGCCATCTAGATATGGTTATACCCAGAGTACCCATCCATAGAGAATAGGTCCTGGAACCTATCTATAGTGTCGATCAACAATTCTGTCATATGAAGGGGAAAATCAACCATTGGTCATTGATGGTTGAGATCTTAAAAGTTGATATAGACTCTGATCAGTCTGTTCTTATTCCTAATCGGCATAATTTTGGATATCCATTTGGGGTACTGAACCTCCTTAACGAAATTGGATCAGATGATCTTGTCAACTTCATCATCGACTATGGGACCGTGACAATGGTGCATCTTTCTAGGAGGCTGCTCAAACCCACGATGATTTGTTGGGAGGACAAGGTGATGGATGGATACAAGAGGATCTAGTCATGTAACCTCATTATAACTCTAGTAAGATACATCACTGTTTTGTTTGAGGAAGTCCAAATACTATTGTTTCTCCTCGAGAGGCATAGTGGTGATGATCAATGTGGGTTTTGGATCCGCCTCTCTATCGAGGTTCACATGCACTGATTCATCAACCCTTGTGGAGATTACCTTTTAAAAGGTAGTCGGATCATCCTCTAAATCCTTTTATTAACTTATATAGGAGGGTTGCATGGTGGGAGGTGTTTCCTCTTAGTCAACAGTCCCCGATGGGAGAATGGTACCAGCCTGAGCATCGGTGGACACTACATCGCGGGACTCCAATGCTGCCGAAACCATAGTGATGAATGTTGTTGATATGATCCCATCTGGTCTTCAGCCCAAGGGGTCATGCTTGAAGATATCAAAGGAATAATGTCGCATCATCTTGAGCACGCTTATCCCATCCCGGAGAAACAAGCTAGTATGACGCCTTTTTGTCTCCATGGGGTGGACATCCCGATACCTTATGGGAATAGGGAGTTCTAGGATCACCTAATCCTAAATCATGTAGGTGAATGAGGTGATATTACAACATTTATTAGACTATGAATGTTCTCATCCTCGATCCAGAAACAATTAAATGTTGTCCCATGTCTAGGGTAGTAGCCTCTAATCGGTGGATTGGAAAGATGTAGGCATCATCTAGATATCTCCATGGGTCAGTTGCAGACATAACATGCTCAACCTCGTTAGGCTGAATCTACTTGGATTCTCTCTTGTAATAGTCGGAATCCAAATAGATTGTTTCACAAGAGGCAAAGGGAGACACATCACATTAGATTATTCCAACTCAACCAATAAGGGACTACTTGAGGAACTGATGATATGATGAAGGAACCACCGCATGATGGTGGAGCCATGTCCTTCCCATTAATGCATTGTAAGAAGTGTCCCACAGAACAACCATGAACTTGGTGCTAGAAAACATTGCAACATAACTGGGTCTTCCGAAAGATCCATCCAACCAGTGTCTATTTCATCCTATTATAGACTTGAATTTTTAAGTCCAAGGGACTGGCACCATCCCCATACAAAGCCAGTTTTCTCAGTGTTTGAGTTTGGATTAGGTTCATCATGGGTCCTATGTCGACCAGACAGTGGAGAAGCTCCACACTCTTAAACATGATAGCGATTTATAGTGGGATAAAGTTCCCCTATATGGGGTGGCCTTCATATTATGCATAGAACGAGATGATGTATTGGAATTCATTATGCTCAACCGCCATAGAATGGATGGCTTTTGTGGCTCCTACCTCCATCTCAAATTGGAGGTAGTTTCATTAAATCATAAGTAAGGGATTTTTGCATATCTGATTATTGGATAAGGGCCTCATGGATGGAGATTATTTCTAGAATTCATGAAATATTCTTGAGGAAATCATAACTCCATTCCATACGTGAGATTATACTAATAAGGGGTAGCTATATGTTAGGAAGTATGGTGGGCCCTGCCAACTGGAGTGTCATCTGACCTATGTTGTGAATATCCCACTGCTCACTAGTCAAAGAATAAAGGATGGATATTGGATAAGGTCCAGATGAATGATCATTGTGTGGTTGGGCCGACTCTTCCTGATCCAACAACACAGATGGTGGGGAAGACATATGAGATGACACCGAATGAGAAGGTTGGGTATGGTGAGCACTAAAATGGGTTTGTTGTCTAGTTTTGGTCGCATGAATAGCCTGGATGGAAGTACTAACCAAGGAACTTCAATGAACCATATATCCATGGCTCCGTCGACACTGGAGATGAGTGAGGACATTGGGAGGATCCGATTGGGAATCCTCATCACTAATAATCATGTATGGGTTTACCAGCTCTATGGTATTAACCGAGGCATACCCTTGACATTCACTTGGAAAATCATCCACTACTGGATGGATTCATGGATGATATTCCATCTATGGGGTCATGAAGTCACCGTGAGTACGAGATGATGATGAAATTGGAATGAGAATTTGTTTTACCTTGAATCGTGGATGCGTTCTATTCTGGGAAGAGGACGGTTGAGCCGTTGACACAGAAGTATTGATGGTGGATGGAATAGTATATTTTGAATGTTCAGATTGATTTAGGTGTGAACAGATAATACCATGGTCACTGATGACTATCTAACGAGACATCCAATCATCATACTTATAGGACTCGTGGTTCGAAATCATATTCCACTTGGCTTTTCTTTCCCTGCTACAATCTAGCTTCATGAAGACACATTCGACCTATGATGGAGTTGGGTCTAACAGTCTAATGTTTTTATCCACCTTCTCCTAAAGAAATTCTTTAAACACATAGCACTGTTTGAGGGTGTGCCCCATGATCTGGTGATAGGGGCAGTAATCAGGGTTGTCAGTGAGGTTCTCCTCTTCTGGGATCCTGCATTCAGGAAAACATACAATCCCCTATTCTACGTCACTTTGGAAATAACTAGGGATATGAGCCTTATTGAATGAGTAGGTTCAATTCCTCCTGTCTGGGAAGGGGTCTTGGGAGCCTGGCCATAAGGAGGGGTTGTAGGATCCTATCAAGGAGGGGGAACCTAGTTGTCTCCCCAGGGTAGTGGTGACGAGTTTCGCAGGAGTGCCTTCTGATTCTGAGTGGGTGATGTTGGGCTGAAGGCTACACCTAAGGTGGAGGGATCTTACAAGGATGTATAGGCTTTTGCACCTGTAATAAATCCAATTGTTTGGTGTCCTCTATTTGATCCACCACAGTGGGCTCAGCCCTGGATTCTCTTCTCATAGGGATTAAAGGAGGAAGCGGACTTATTTAGCTATCCTATAGCAAGGATTATTCTATGATCTAGGCCATATTTGAGAGTTCCCGAAATCCCCTAGGGTAGTTCTATGGGATCATAGAGGGGACTAGTTCAATCTTGAAATTCACTATGCACAATGTAATTAGTTTATCTTGAGTCAGTGGCATGTCAAGGGAGTATGTGATCTCTTTGAACTAGGTTACATAATCTACAACGTGCTCATCAGGCCTCTACTGGAACTTGAAGAGGTCTGCAATACTCTTCTTCTGAGTGGCAGAACTAAAGTGGTAGAGAAATTGACTATGGAGGTCTTCCTAACCAGCTACTGATTTGATGGGTAGCTGGCTATATGAGACAAATGCAGGCCATTCCAATGTCTACACAAATAACCATAGTTTGGTGGCCTCCCACTATGTCATAGTTCCCAACATGGGTCTACACCTTGAGATGAATTGGTCCAGATACTGCAGTAGGTCCTCTATCTTATTGAAGGGGGGGGGGAATGGTATTTATGAAACCCGGGGGTGCTGGAATTTCATTCATCCAAACCAAATATGGCTTGTCATCAGGTGGTATTTCCACCTATCAATTCTCCAATGCCTTGAGGTTGGAAATGAGTGATGTTGTTGGATCATATAGGTGGGGGTAATTTTCTCGATGGGGATCTCTAAAAACTTGTGTGTTGGTGGGTTCTTCAACACAATGATCATTCTAGGAGGATCATGGAGCGGTTGGTGGAACAACCAATGCTGCAGTTGGGGGAACCTAAGCTAGATCCCAGATATTTTATCTCCTTTCAAGAAGATTTAGAAATACGTAACATTCCCCCATTCCATAGGATCTTACTTTGGCCCTATCTATGGGGGCATGATGATCAGGGTCACCTAGAGACAAATTTTCAAGGGGAATTTGTGTCATCCCCTGCAGCCCCGGTCGAGGATCACCATAGTCCAGTCGTCGCTCCACAACATGTTCAATAAAGAGTTCATCGGCCATCCACATGTGATCTACATGTTTCTAACTCAATATAAATTTTTCATGATCTTCTTCCATATTTTTTATTGAGGCAGATAGGTCAGAGGGTATGGTGGCTCTGAGGTACTATTTCCCCTTATTTAGATTATGTCCGAGGTTTAAGGAAACTATAGCTACAGGAAGACCGAAAAAATCATTTGATATAGACTGATCCATCCCAATGGATCCAGTAGGTGTGATACTCCCTTGGGGGAAGGTCCTCTCTAAGAAGTTATAGATTTTTCTCTTGCACTGGTAGGTCATCCATATTAATTGTGACACAACCTGGGTGAATTTTCATGATATCACCTAGTGATTCAGGATAGTAGCATATGAAACTAAAATGGAGGGTTGCGTACTACCCCCCACCATGTATTAAAATATGGGTAGAATCATTCTTGATTATCTAGGGGAGCTATTTAATGTTTTGGACTCATCGTTGTTGGAGGGTCCTACGGTGGCCTGGGGACTCAGGGTGCTGGGCCATGGGGTGTGCGACCAAATAAATCTTACCAGATTGTTGACCAATGTCTTTGATGTGTGGATGACTCTCGGGGTACGCCACTCTTTGATGATGAGGATAGAAATGAGTCACCCTTAGGGACTAGGGAATGCATCAAACATCCTACAAGGTGAGTGATTCTGGGGCCCTGAAATTTTTCACATCTACTAGCCAAAACATCTCAGGGAAACGGTCAACTTGATGAATGGACCACAGGATCCTCGGATCAGACTCGAGGTCTGGATCTTGGTTTCCCCACTTGTCAAATGGGGGTGGTTGAGGAACTGGTAGTGGTTCTTAGGCAAACTACTGGGACGATGGGATGGCCGGTGGAGAATTCGACGAGTGTGATGACAAACCACCTCATCTCAAGCTATCCTCTGAAGGGTGTAGTGACATAGCTACCAAATCAATATAATAAAGGCTGGAGACCGCATTTTCTGGTGTTGGGAATACATATACCAGTGTTGGACCACAATGTTTCTTGTCCACCATTGGTCCCCAGAATAGCTTTCTATGATCTCTGAATGAGGTAGAGAGTGATTCTTGTGATGAGAGTGGCGATTAAATGGCTTGACCATGGAGGGATGCCACATTTTCTCCTTATTGTATGTATTTGTATAGGGATGTGGGAATATTATATACCTCACATTCTATAGGGATGAGGCTGATATGCCTCATTCCTACCCCATCCCCCGACATATAGGATCACGGTGAGGGCTCCGTTGCTAAGTCGTATTCCACCTCAGAATCTGAGAAGCAGAATGGTTCAATCGTGGTATGAATCTTCTCAACATTATCTTTATGGAGGTGATGACCCACCCATCTACCTTGGGATGGTTCTTCATGACATGGTAGATTTCTAGTGTGGGGAGGACCTTCGGTCGTAATTGTGATGGGAAGGAGAGTACATCCGCCTGAGTGAGCTAGGGTGCAGGGAGTAGGTGGAATGATATCAAACGGAAAACGGGGAGGACCTACATATCCAATGACTAATGTGTGGATAGAATCTACAGGGAGAGATATGGAGTGGGTAGGTTCCCCAATGATGCTGGTAGGATCATGAGTAGGAACTCTATGCTTGTTTTCCCTATAAGTGTTAGCGTTATGAGGGTCCTCATACTGGTCAAGTAAAACACTAGTACGACATTCATGTTGGGTGCCAATAAAGTGACACTAACCTTCACTACTCTGATTTCTAAGGTGAGGAGGACTTTCGCCGGCTGTTGTAAGGACATGGGGAAGTCCCCCATGATATCGATTGACCAGATGTGTATCATATTCTTGTCTTTGGACTATGGTAGGAGGAATGTCCCCATACCCTATGCCTTGAGCACAGAATATGATTCTATATTGAGTGTCATATCCATGGGGAGGACCCTCATTTGAATTGATAGTGGCATGGGGTGGACCTCGACATCGATGATTGAAGCATGGAGGACCCTCATTCTTAATGGTGGCAGTATAGGGAGGACCCCTGTATCAGGTGTCGTTTCCACGAGTCGATCCGCAACGGGTGATCCCCACACCAGCGATCAGGAGATTCGACCCAACCTACCCATGGGGTAGTTAGGGCCTCGATCCAGGAAAAATGTATGAGATCCCCTTCTTAGCATAGAAAGGTGGCTAATGATATATGTGGATAGTTTCCCATGCCACAGTAGATGATGACGTTGAATCCCCTTGGTGGGCATCCTACTCAGCTTGTGCCCGACGCTGGCGTTGGGTCAACCATACCAGGGTCATGGTGCAAGTACATAGTTTACCTGCTCTTCATCCCATGGGGCTAGGTGGTGGAATTGATGCATCCTAGTGGGGGTCATCCTTGGGGACCCCTTTAATGAGATCTTGGTCGGGCTAGCTCGGACATCCCCCAACTCATCGGCATAGTAGATGGATTCATCTAAGTGTTCATATAAGGCCCCAGCCTTAAACCTTACTTAATCTTGATTTATTACAAGATTACACATTGAGGATCATTTCAGGTTTAGATTTTTAGAGAATTAAATCATAAAACATGCATTACATTCCACATTTAAAAAAAGTGGTTACATAAAAGATAGTATTCATTTTTTTCCATCAACGGAAACATATTTAAAAAGAAAGCATGGATTCTTTCTTGACACATCCTCGACACTATCTTCAAAACATGTACATTTCCCTTGACCTTTGAAAAACATTTCAAAAACTTGGGATGAGCATAAAAAGATCAGAAAGAGTTATAAAAATATGGAAAGGAAACATGAGTTCATATATACATTAGAATGAAATAATACTTTACCCATAAAACATAGGCATATCAAATAGAAATCATAAGTCATAAAAGGTATCTTGAGGCATTCATAACATTATTACGTAGGGAGTAACCCTCTTGGTTATGTTTGGAATACCCACCATAGTATATTCCCTAAATCTCTTCGGAGAAACCATAACGTTTCACTCCTTCGCGTTAACCAATGAATTGGAGAGCTATATCGGGCTCACCCGCCCTTAGTTTATCACGGAACCACCCGTTTTCATAACAATGCCCAAGAACCATAACATAAACGTATCACATAAAACATTCATAAAGTAAACATAACACTTCCACATTTCAATCACAGTATAACATTTTAGGATATTGAAATAATGAATCCATTCAAAAAGAAACCATTTCCAAAACCATTTAAAACATTTAATAAACATATTTTTGAATCAAAGTGTACCATACCACCTTGAAGATTTAAACATTTTAAACCATTAATATCCATATAAATAAATCCTTAAAACCACTTTGAAAAAATGGATATTAATAAGAACAAATAATTAAAACGTTTAAAGCGATATTTTGGATAAAGGGGTTCTACCAAAATTAGAGACACTTGTATACAATAATTGAGGAATAACATTTAGTCAGAACTTTAAAATATCATGAGAATAAATGGATTCATGATATAATATTCCAAAGGACAGTATATACACCATATAAGAGTGAATTGGTGCATAACAACAATGAATTCTCAGTAGAAATGTCAAATGTGATGAATTCCCTTATAAAGAATGTATCCTTAAATTAAGTATAATTAAATCTCAAAATTATGTGTGACAAATATAAATACACCCAATATAAGTGGATATCAAGTGTAAAACAATAAAATGTCATTCACACATATTCAAAAGATGACATATTCAATAACTACATGTTGTACCCAAAGAAATCAAAATTGGGTTAGAAAGTTCGCTTGGTAAAATTCAACAGCCTAACAGCATCACTTCAAAATTCAGAAAATTAGTTGATGAGAGATAAAAAGGGCATATCATCACTTGGAAATAAAATTTAGATCAATAAGTATATAAAAGAACATATCCCAACATAATATTATTTGAATTAAAAGACATAACAAAAGAAGTCCTTTAAAAAAGGGGAGGGTGAAAGGTCCCCTTAACGAGTTGGGTAACTTTCGAAACGTACACCCCATGGAAGAAGGGTCATAAAATTAAGATGTGAATACCCATAAATGAAATTATACTACACAAAGTGTAAAATAATGGTCAGTACATACACCACTCAAAGGAAATTGTGGCAAATGTAGCATAAGTCTCACGAGAATAAAAGTGAGATGAAAAATCCCTTACGAAAACTTGGCAGCCTAACGGCGCCACTTAAAACTTCCAAAATGGATTGATGAGAGGAAATAGGGTATCTCAACACATTACCATAAAATGTACAGCGAGAGGAATATAAAATAACATCCCCCATCATAACAAAGAGGAGCTTAAAAGAAGTGACATAAAGGAGAGTACTTAAAAAGAAAGAGAGATGTTATATCTCTTATGAAAATTCGGCAGCCTAACGGAGCCACTCAAAACTTCCAAAATGGATTGATGAGAGAGAATAGAGTCTGTCATCATTTGAACATAAAAATTAAAGTGAGAGTAATATAAAATATCATCCCAATAACAAGAAAGATTAGCATTAAAAGGAATGACTTACAAGATTGTACTTAAAAAGAAAGAGAGGAGTAGGATCCCTTACCTCGGGTCCGACTTGACGCGATCATTCTTTAATCACCTGAATAATAAACATGAGTTAATTTCTACTTACTTAAGAAAATTTTCAAGTTCATTATTCCTTTTATATCACTTATTACCATGTCATAATCATTATGTAATCATTTAAGTTAATAATATTTGTTTTGTCGATATTTGGTTCTTAAGTCGAAAGTGGACTTCTTACAATTACATGTTGTTCGTGTGGCCAAATGTTCATTATATCCAGAATTTTATTCATGATGTAGATATCATATATATCATATATATCCAGTATATTAATGCATTTATAATACTACATAACATTTAGAGTTATGAAATGAAATGCACCGTTCATGGAGACGGTAAGCAGTACGTACGCATGAACGCTACTTCCATTTCTAATTCATATTTATTGGAATTAAAACATAATGATACAAAATATTATTTTAATTCTAGTATGGTATCATATATAATATCATTAAATATATCCTTTATACGTACCACATATGGTATTAACGAATCAAATCACTTTGAGGGGGCGGTAGTCCGCACTTCCTTAAATGAAGATATCGTGTTTACCCATAATGGAAACCATAAAGGAATACCATAAATGAAAAATACAGAATGTTAAGTAAAAAATAATGATATTAGATATCATATATAAATATAGTGTCATAATAATGTCCACCTTTGAAGGTGTTAGAAGAATGTTGAACAATCATCGTTTCGGGAGGCAGAAATTCGCCATCCACGGAAACAGTATGTTCTTTAACCATTAGATGTAGGTGTGTGTAAGTGTAGCTTGAATCATTCTTATAACAACATCCTAGTATATTGAATATACTGTAGTTATTACAAAAGAAATGAATAAAAAGAGTTTAGGGGGTTGGAGAAGTAAAATAAAACAAAAGGACTCCAGTGAAGACATTACCTTAAAATCAGGTAACTTCCTTTGATTTGAGCTCAAAGGCTTCCCTGGAAAGGATTCTGCCCAAAATGAGGCTTCAAAGAGTTAGAAAGGGATGTGGAGAGACAAAATGGGTAGGGTTTGGCCGAGAAAAAGGCTTCAGAAGTGTAGGTAAAGAGGTAGAGGTGGGGGCCTTTTATAAGAGGAGAGGAGGGGCACTCTTGGAAAGGTATAAAATGTAACATTATTTCCAAATGAGTTTCGGATTTTAATGGTCCCACATTGATGTGTTTCGAGGATAAGGTTATAAGGGATCCAAATACACCCATCAAATAGGTTTTGGACATGTTTTGGTCTTATATTTTACAATATCTTTCCATTTTATTTAAATAGTTAAACAATGAGGTCATCGCTGCATCATCATGATGTCATAAATAATTTAATTTATTTAACGTCTAAAAATTATAATAAAAAAACTATGACGTAGGAAATATTTTTATCTTTCCAATGAATATTTATAGTCCAAAATATCATTTATGTAGACAAAATTAAAATATTTTACATAGGTGATACATTCTTTGTCACATTTAACATTTTTTAAAAATAAATAGATAAAAAGACACTTTCTCACAAAATTGATTCCATGGGGCCCCCAAGTTTGGCACAAGGAATCCCATGGTAGGCCATGAGACAACCAGTAGCCTTAGGACACATCTTGTGGTCATTTTTTATTATTATGATGTTATCTTATTATCTTTAACTACCCGATTACTCATTAATCAAAATAATTTAAGATAATTACCGTCATTACTATTCATAATGTCCAAAAACAAAAGAGTCTTAATTACATAATTTGGAGCTTCTGATTCCAAATATTTAATTCATTTTACCAAATTCCAAACACATAAATTGCAATAATTAATTTAAAAAAACTTCCTGTTGTCAAAACAAATAGCGGGTTTTTTAGAAACAATATTTATGAAAAGTTTGGCCCTTGTTTATGCATAATTCCAAAGTGAAATTAATCACAATGACCATAATTGAATGACATGGTAAAAATACATTCTAATTACACTTTAAAACAAATTTAAAAGATAATATAACCATATAATTAAATTATATGAAAAAGCAGTTTTGATGTAAAATTGAGTATTTTTCCCTATTCATTGAAAAATGAACATTGTCAGAAAAATACCAAAAATTAACCCAAGGTAAATTTCAATGTCCCAATAATATATAATATGATTATTTTGAAAAATAGAGCTTATAAAATTTTCAAAATGTGGATTTAATAGGGGTTCGCCATCAAAAGGCGGTTAATCGACCTTTTAAAGAATATTAGAATGTTTTCGCTTAAAAATTGGATTCATTTGCATTTTTAATCCTCTAAAATTTATTGTAAAGAGAAAAAATATTTGACAAACATATATAATTATTTTGTAGTCATTTCTATTCATTCCCGCCATTAAAACGGTTAGGCGTTAACTACGATTTAAAATAATATTATTTTATTATTAGAGTACAACGTAAGAATCCCAAGAAACTCGTTGTTGCGTGTTGGGTACTCCATTGAGCATAGCATCCCCTTTAAAGTAATATTAATATTTTATTCACAAATATGGATAAATATAAAGATTTAATATTCTTTATTTACCTGGGGTGTTACATCCTTCCCCCATTATGGGAATTGCGTCCTCGCAATTTTAAAATTGGGCTTGGAAACATCCTTGAAAGTCCCACATCGGAACAAGAGTCGGTAAAACAATCACATTAAAATAAAGAAAGATAAGTACAAAGGTCACCCGAGTTAACCCATTCTAGGATTCCAAGTATGAAAATATGGACATGGAGGAAAAAAACATAGGGTCATGTTCTGATGGAGAGTGATAGAAAACATGTTTAGGAGAAACTTAACCACAAAAAAATCACAAACTTGTGATGGGTTAAACGGTATTCGATTCCCCAGTAGGAAAAGTTTATAGACAACATTTTTGTTTTATGTTACTTTCTATTGAGGAATTTATTCATAAGGAAACATAATCACTTATCATGTTGACTTTCAAATTTTATTAGATTCTTTACACAAACTCATATTTTCTTCAAAAGATGAGTATTTAGGAAGACTTGTTCACATTAAGAGTAATATAATAAACTTCTAGAGAATCACCTAATCCAAAAAAGAGAACTATATATATCCCATGTCTTTAGACATTAACCAAAACCAAAACCAAAAAGGTTACTACAAGATCAGATAATCAAGAAAAGGATAACCCTTTATAAAAAGAAAATCTATGCTTAATCTACAAAATTTGTCCAACAAAACCCAAAGTTCAATGAGGACCATTCGATAAACAATTTTTCCATAAAATTCTTCAAAGTAAACCAAACTAAGGTTGAATCCCAAATATTTGAAGGATTTAGTAACATAGTCTTCCAAGTTAAATCGTAACATTTATCTCCAAACAACATCAGTTGCTCCTAAAGTCTCGTATTGAAAAGTAATTAACCTAATCACATATCCTCCATGATAGGTTAATAATTTCTATAGATATCCCAAAATCAGCTCATTCTAGATTCATAAGATCATCTATCTAAAAATAATTAGTTAAAATAACCAGGGACTTCACGTAGTCCAGTGGTAGGCGATAAATAACAGTTGCACTTTGGTTGTGGGTTCGATTCCCGCAGCTTTGTCTGACGCGACGGGTTGTCACACGGTCTGCGTGTTGTCCTTTTTCCAAAAATATATAATTCTCAAATAATTCCCCAAAAATAGATAAAATCATCAAAAATAACCACAACATAATTTAACCTCAATTTTATCTCATGCCTTTCACTTCCCTCATGACATGTAGTAACCCATAATTACCTCAAGAGTAAGGATCATATAAACCCAAATGGTTCTTTATAACTATGTCCACAAAAGAACAGATAATTATTCCTTGAATAAAATTTTCATATGTTAAACATCAGGGTTACACATACTATAAAAAGTCTTCTAATGTAACCCCATCATCAAAAGAGACTTAATACTCTTAAGAATTTCACCATAACTCTTGAAGCCCTTATATGTTGACTTCTTACTCACTCAACATTGTTCATGATCCATTAACCATTCCTTTCAAACTTATTCTGAAATACTTTTTTCCTACAAACAAAGTCATGAATCATATCCTAATATTCCAAAATAGGAAAAAAAAAGTTATGAAATAATCCATACCTTTGATTGGTCATTGTCAGATTCTTCATCCTCAATCAGAATGGCATTAGGTATTGGTAAACGAATATTTGTACGATCTTGGTGATACCATTCACGGAACTTCTTCATAGGACATGTGTTTGAATAATGACCATGCAACCCAAATTTAAAAAATTCAATTAATCCCTTAGAAAGAACTTCTTTCCCTTTCCTCGAGTCAACTGGATGCTTCCTTTTTCCATGGCAGGTTCTTTCTTTATGACCTTCATTTCCACATATATAGCATATTTATATCCCTTTGAAACATTTTCCTAGGTGTTTCTTTCAACATCTTTGACACAAAGGTTTTTGAACACACTTACCTTTATGATTATCACATGTAGTTCTGTAGGGACTTGTTTCTCGCATATATGATGCCTTAGAGAAATCACGAAGGTTTAGGTGGTAATTCATGACTCCAGATAGTTGGTTGAGGATAATCACAAGAGTTCTCATTGGAGCCCCAATATCATTCAGTTGCTTGCTCAACAAACTGTCACAGTTTCCTTCACATCCACTGTTACTTTGGTGCCTGCAAGATCCAGCCATTTACTAAAACCAAAAAGGTCAGTGTGAGTATATCAAAAAAAACCATCATATACTAATGAGGACGATAAACACTAAGATATACTTACTCATTCACTTTATCTAAAACTATGACTCTTTCTGAAATCCTATCCCTTATGGTACTGTAACTTATTCTTAGAGAATACCCTAACCTCTAAATTTATCTATACCGACCTTTGATACCAACTATAAGGCCCCATCCTTAAACCTTAATTAATCTTGAGTTATTACAAGATTACATATTGAGGATCTTTTCAGGTTTAGAGTTTTAGAGAATTAGATCATAAAACTTGCATTACAGTCCACATTTAAACAAAGTGGTTACATAAAAGATAGTATTCATTTTTTTCATCAATGGAAACATATTTAAAAAGAAATCACGGATTCCTTCTTGACACATCCTTGACACTATCATTGTTGGTCGGATAAAACCAAGGAATGATGGCAAGAGGGGGGGTGAATTGCCCTTTAAAAAAATGATTAACAAATTAAAATCAAAGTAATAGTGCAGCGGAAAATAAAAGTGGCAATCACACAAGAAATTGTTAACGGAGTTCGGCCAAAACCCGGCCTACGTCTCCGCTCCCAACTCAACCGTTGAGAGATTTCTACCGCTTGCTTTTCAATGGTTTTAGCAAGAAACCCACTAGGCTTTGAGGTAGCACTAGGACCTATTACAGCTTGCTTTTGATGGTTGAGCAAGAACCCACTTGCTTTTAATGGTTTAGAAAGAACCCACTATCCTTCTTACAGGTGAAGGATAGCTCACCTATGTCTCAAGCTTTTTAATGGAAAAGCTTGTGAACCTCTTCACACCTTAGTGGTGATGTGAAACCCAAAAGAAAGGGAGGATAGAGAAAAGGTTGGGGTTTGTAGGCACAAACCCAATTTTAAGCTCAAAGTAAATAAAACAAGAAAAACCGTAATTGAGGAAGTCTTGGGCGCCTTTGATTGATTAGAGATGTTGAAGGCCGCTTCCAAGCTTCTTTGAAGGAGCTCATTGGATGTGGAAGTTGTTGGAGCAAGGTGGGTTCCTTGAAGGAAGTCCGCTGAAGGTACGCCAAAGATGGAAAATGTGTACGGTGGCTTTGTATATGATCCGGTTGGTGTCCGGGGCTTCCTTGGCCTTTATTTATAGGCATGGAACCCTTGGGGAGTCTTTGGAGCCGTTGGAGAGGCGTAAAGAGCCGTTGGAGGCCAAATGGGAGTTGACTGGTCAACGCCAACGGCTAGTTGGACTGGGCTACCGGCTGGCCGGTACAGCTCCACCGGCTGGCCGGTGCCTTGGATGTTGAGAAGGCCTTCTGCCCAGGCAGCACCGGCTGACCGGTGCCAGAGCCACCGGCTGGCCGGTGGGCAGACAGTAGCTGCCACTGTTTGACTGGATGCCACCGGCTGGCCGGTGGTCAAGCCACCGGATGACCGGTGGAGCCTGGCAGTGGGCAATGCCTCTGCCAGGTCCACCGGTCGGCCGGTGCTATCACACCGGTTGGCCGGTGGACTGAATTTCAGTCCACTTCTTGTCCATTCTTGGGCCAACTTCTTGGAAACCTTGTGCCTATCATTCAAAAACACTTAAAACAAAATTAGACAAATAATAAGGTGATTGTGATCATGAAAATCAAACAACAAGGGGAACGAGAGGGACAATAATCTCCCCCTATTTTGATGATCACAATCACCAAAAACAATCAATGTAAAAACTTAAATTAAAGGCATGCTTTAATGAATAAAATGAAATGTAAAGCAAGATCAAAAAGGTTTCTCCCCCAATCAATCAAGAAATTTCTCCCCCTTTGTGATTATCAAAATAGAATGGGGCATAAAACTTGATTGAGGGAAACGATGAAAAACAAGATTTTAAATCAATTATTGAAAATTTTGAAATGAAAATTGAATAACAGTTTGAATTGAATGTTTTGAATCAAAAACCAATTGAAATTTGAAATTTGAAACCAAAAGAAATTTTTGAAATTGAGAGTTTTGAATCAAAAATGAATTTAAATTGAAAAATGAATCGAAAGAGATTTTTGAATTTAAGAAAATTTCTCCCCCTAAATAAAACAAAAGATCATCGGGGAAACAAAACTATTTTTGGCCCGGAGAGACTCTCCAAAAGGGATTTTTCAATCCAAACTTGTCTCATGGCGGGTCTTCTCCTATAAAACTCGTCGGAATAGAAAATAGACTTGGGTTGGCCGTACCGGGCATTTTTGCAATCACACTCATAAATGAGGTGCCCGGGTTTTTTACAATAATTGCAAAATTTATAACTAGAGCTCCCCCTTACAAAAACAGTGGGTGCATGGGAGGAGGAGGCTTGGTTGGTATAGCCAAGTCCATTGGTGGTTCTAGATATTCGTTGAGAACCTAAGAGTTTGGACAAATTTTGTTCACCATGGGTGAACTTGGCTAAAGATTCCCTTAGGTCTTTGATGGTTGATTCCAAAGAATCAACATTGGGAATGTTTTGTAATTTGAGGGACAACTCCTCTTTCTCTTTGAGAAGTTGTTCCTTTTCGGAAGAGAGTTTTTTGAAATTCTTTTTCAAAGCGACAAATTTAGAAGAAAGTTCATGAAAACCATTTTATAATTGGTCTCTAGCATGTTGGAGTTCTTCATATGATAAATGATTAAAAGAATTAGAAGAACTAGAGGAGGAAGAAGAGGAAGAGGATGATGATACCTCATGTTTTTCCATTAGGCATTTTGTACCTTGGTCGCTTGAGGAGGAGGAGGAGGAGGATGATGAGGTGTCACTCCATGTCGCCTTGAGGACCTTTTTCTTTCCTTTTTCGATTTGCGTGGCCCGTTTTTTGTTGAGTGGGCAATCGGGCTTGTAATGCCCTTTTTGGCCGCACCCGTAGCATTTTACCTTGGGCTCGGATCTTACGGTGGGTTCTTGCTTTCGCGCCTTGCGAGATTTCTTCTTCTTCTTGTGCTTCTTCATAAATTTGTGCATTTGGCGGGCGAGATTCTCCATTTCCGAGTCGCTGCTTGATGATGAAGAAGATGAGGAAGATGAGGATGATGAGGAGGAGCTTACTTCCTTTTGTACCTTGAGGGCAGTGTTCTTTGGTGTCTTGATTGGTGTGCCCTCCTTTTGAGCTTGCCTCCTCATCGTGATCTCATAAGTCATGAGAGATCCGATGAGCTCCTTTACCGGCATATTTTTGACGTCCATAGCTTCTTGGATCGCCGTCACCTTTGGTTCCAATGAGCTCGGAAGGACCCATAAGATCTTCTTGACCATCGTCTCGGCTGAAACATCATCACCAAGAGATTTCCTTCCATTGCAAATGTCAGTGAAGCGTGTAAACATATCGGTAATAGATTCGGAAGGATGCATAGTAAAGCTTTCAAAATATTGTCTATACATGTCTAACCGAGTATCCTTAACTTTGTTAGTGCCCTCATGAGTTACTTCTAAAAGTTTCCAAATTTCATGTGAGGAGGTGCAAGTAGACACTCGATTGAACTCATTTCTATCTAAGCCGCAATGGAGAGCGTTCATGGCTTTGCCATCAAGCTCAAAATTCTTAATATCGGCGGGGGTCCATTTGGATTCGTCGGGGGTAGACAAAGTATAACCTTGCATGACAATTTTGTAAATAGAATATCCTATGCTTCTTAAAAAAGTGGTCATGCGGGTTTTCAAATAATTATAGTCGGACCCATCAAAAAATGGAGCCCGACCCAAAGAGTAACCCTCGGGGGCGAAAGAGGTAGATGCCATCAAAAAGGATCTTTAATTTGAAACCGGTTAGGGAATTATTCAAAATATCCCTCTGATACCAATTGTTGGTCGGATAAAACCAAGGAATGATGGCAAGAGGGGGGGTGAATTGCCCTTTAAAAAAATGATTAACAAATTAAAATAAAAGTAAAAGTGCAGCGGAAAATAAAAGAGGCAATCACACAAGAAATTGTTAACGGAGTTCGGCCAAAACCCGGCCTACGTCTCCGCTCCCAACTCAACCGTTGAGAGATTCCTACCGCTTGCTTTTCAATGGTTTTAGCAAGAAACCCACTAGGCTTTGAGGTAGCACTAGGACCTATTACAGCTTGCTTTTGATGGTTGAGCAAGAACCCACTTGCTTTTAATGGTTTAGCAAGAACCCACTATCCATCTTACAGGTGAAGGATAGCTCACCTATGTCTCAAGCTTTTTAAAGGAAAATCTTGTGAACCTCTTCACACCTTAGTGGTCATGTGAAACCCAAATGAAAGGGAGGATAGAGAAAAGTTGGGGTTTGTAGGCACAAACCCAATTTTAAGCTCAAAATAAATAAAACAAGAAAAACCGTAATTGAGGAAGTCTTGGGTGCCTTTGATTGATTGGAGATGTTGAAGGCCGCTTCCAAGCTTCTTTGAAGGAGCTCATTGGATGTGGAAGTTGTTGGAGCAAGGTGGGTTCCTTGAAGGAAGTCCGCTGGAGGTACACCAAAGATGGAAAATGTGTACGGTGGCTTTGTATATGATCCGGTTGGTGTCTGGGGCTTCCTTGGCCTTTATTTATAGGCATGGAACCCTTGGGGAGTCTTCGGAGCCGTTGGAGAGGCGTAAAGAGCCGTTGGAGGCCAAATGGGAGTTGACAGGTCAACGCCAACAGCTAGTTTGACTGGGCTACCGGCTGGCCGGTACAGCTCCACCGGCTGGCCGGTGCCTTGGATGTTGAGAAGGCCTTCTGCCCAGGCAGCACCGGCTGACCGGTGCCAGAGCCACCGGCTGGCCGATGGGCAGACAGTAGCTGCCACTGTTTGACTGGATGCCACCGGCTGGCCGGTGGTCAAGCCACCAGCTGACCGGTGGAGCCTGGCAGTGGGCAATGCCTCTGCCAGGTCCACCGGCTGGCCGGTGCTATCACACCGGTTGGCCGGTGGACTGAATTTCAGTCCACATCTTGTCCATTCTTGGGCCAAATTCTTGGAAACCTTGTGCCTATCATTCAAAAACACTTCAAACAAAATTAGACAAATAATAAGGTGATTGTGATCATGAAAATCAAACAACGAGGGGAACGAGAGGTACAACAATCTCCCCCTATTTTGATGATCACAATGACCAAAAACAATCAATGTAAAAACTTAAATTAAAGGCATGCTTTAATGAATAAAATGAAATGTAAATAAAGATCAAAAAGGTTTCTCCCCCAATCAATCAAGAAATTTCTCCCCCTTTGTGATTATCAAAATAGAATGGGGCATAAAACTTGATTGAGGGAAACGATAAAAAACGAGATTTTAAATCAATTGTTGAAAATTTTGAAATGAAAATTGAATAACAGTTTGAATTGAATGTTTTGAATCAAAAACCAATTGAAATTTGAAATTTGAAACCAAAATAAATTTTTGAAATTGAGAGTTTTGAATCAAAAATGAATTTAAATTGAAAAATGAATCGAAAGAGATTTTTGAATTTAAGAAAATTTCTCCCCCTAAATAAAACAAAAGATCATCGGGGAAACGAAACTATTTTTGGCCCGGAGAGACTCGCCAAAAGGGATTTTTCAATCCAAACTTGTCTCATGGCGGGTCTTCTCCTATAAAACTCGTCGGAATATAAAATAGACTTGGGTTGGCCGTACCGGGCATTTTTGCAATCACACTCATAAATGAGGTGCCCAGGTTTTTTACAATAATTGCAAAATTTATAAATAGAGCTCCCCCTTACAAAAACAGTGGGTGCATGGGAGGATGAGGCTTGGTTGGTATAGCCAAGTCCATTGGTGGTTCTAGATATTCGTTGAGAACCTAAGAGTTTGGACAAATTTTGTTCACCTTGGGTGAACTTGGCTAGAGATTCCCTTAGGTATTTGATGGTTGATTCCAAAGAATCAACATTGGGAATGTTTTGTAATTTGAGGGACAACTCCTCCTTCTCTTTGAGAAGTTGTTCCTTTTCGGAAGAGAGTTTTTTGAAATTCTTTTTCAAAGCGACAAATTTAGAAGAAAGTTCATGAAAACCATTTTCTAATTGGTCTCTAGCATGTTGGAGTTCTTCATATGATAAATGATTAAAAGAATTAGAAGAACTAGAGGAGGAAGAAGAGGAAGAGGATGATGATACGTCATGTTTTGCCATTAGGCATTTTGTACCTTGGTCGCTTGAGGAGGAGGAGGAGGAGGATGATGAGGTGTCACTCCATGTCGCCTTGAGGACCTTTTTCTTTCCTTTTTCGTTTTGCGTGGCCCGTTTTTGTTGAGTGGGCAATCGGGCTTGTAATGCCCTTTCTGGCCGCACCCGTAGCATTTTACCTTGGGCTCGGATCTTGCGGTGGGTTCTTGCTTTCGCGCCTTGCGAGATTTCTTCTTCTTCTTGTGCTTCTTCATAAATTTGTGCATTTGGCGGGCGAGATTCTCCATTTCCGAGTCGCCGCTGGATGATGAAGAAGATGAGGAAGATGAGGATGATGAGGAGGAGCTTACTTCCTTTTGTACCTTGAGGGAAATGTTCTTTGGTGTCTTGATTGGTGTGCCCTCCTTTTGAGCTTGCCTCCTCATCGTGATCTCATAAGTCATGAGAGATCCAATGAGCTCCTCTACCGGCATATTTTTGACGTCCATAGATTCTTGGATCGCCGTCACCTTTGGTGCCAATGAGCTCGGAAGGACCCATAAGATTTTCTTGACCATCGTCTCGGCTGAAACATCATCACCAAGAGATTTCCATCCATTGCAAATGTCAGTGAAGCGTGTAAACATATCGGTAATAGATTCGGAAGGATGCATAGTAAAGCTTTCAAAATCTTGTCTATACATGTCTAACCGAGTATCCTTAACATTGTTAGTGCCCTCATGAGTTACTTCTAAAAGTTTCCAAATTTTATGTGAGGAGGTGCAAGTAGACACTCGATTGAACTCATTTCTATCTAAGCCGCAATGGAGAGCGTTCATGGCTTTGCCATCAAGCTCAAAATTCTTAATATCGGCGGGGGTCCATTTGGATTCGTCGGGGGTAGACAAAGTATAACCTTGCATGACAATTTTGTAAATAGAATATCCTATGCTTCTTAAAAAAGTGGTCATGCGGGTTTTCCAATAATTATAGTCGGACCCATCAAAAAATGGAGCCCGACCCAAAGAGTAACCCTCGGGGGCGAAAGAGGTAGATGCCATCAAAAAGGATCTTTAATTTGAAACCGGTTAGGGAATTATTCAAAATATCCCTCTGATACCACTTGTTGGTCGGATAAAACAAAGGAATGATGGCAAGAGGGGGGGTGAATTGCCCTTTAAAAAAAATGATTAACAAATTAAAATCAAAGTAAAAGTGCAGCGGAAAATAAAAGAGGCAATCACACAAGAAATTGTTAACGGAGTTCGGCCAAATCCCGGCCTACGTCTCCGCTCCCAACTCAACCGTTGAGAGATTCCTACCGCTTGCTTTTCAATGGTTTTAGCAAGAAACCCACTAGGCTTTGAGGTAGCACTAGGACCTATTACAACTTGCTTTGGATGGTTGAGCAAGAACCCACTTGCTTTTAATGGTTTAGCAAGAACCCACTATCCTTCTTACAGGTGAAGGATAGCTCACCTATGTCTCAAGCTTTTTAAAGGAAAAGCTTGTGAACCTCTTCACACCTTAGTGGTGATGTGAAACCCAAAAGAAAGGGAGGATAGAGAAAAGGTTGGGGTTTGTAGGCACAAACCCAATTTTAAGCACAAAATAAATAAAACAAGAAAAACCGTAATTGAGGAAGTCTTGGGCGCCTTTGATTGATTGGAGATGTTGAAGGCCGCTTCCAAGCTTCTTTGAAGGAGCTCCTTGGATGTGGAAGTTGTTGGAGCAAGGTGGGTTCCTTGAAGGAAGTCCGCCGGAGGTATGCCAAAGATGGAAAATGTGTACGGTGGCTTTGTATATGATCCGGTTGGTGTCCGGGGCTTCCTTGGCCTTTATTTATAGGCATGGAACCCTTGGGGAGTCTTCGGAGCCGTTGGAGAGGCTTAAAGAGCCGTTGGAGGCCAATTGGGAGTTGACTGGTCAACGCCAACGACTAGTTTGACTGGGCTACCGGCTGGCCGGTACAGCTCCACCGGCTGGACGATGCCTTGGATGTTGAGAAGGCCTTCTGCCCAGGCAGCACCGGCTGACCGATGCCAGAGCCACCGGCTGGCCGGTGGGCAGACAGTAGCTGCCACTGTTTGACTGGATGCCAGCGGCTGGCCGGTGGTCAAGCCACCGACTGACCGGTGGAGCCTGGCAGTTGGCAATGCCTCTGCCAGGTCCACCGGCTGGCCGGTGCTATCACACCGGTTGGCCGGTGGACTGAATTTCAGTCCACTTCTTGTCCATTCTTGGGACAACTTCTTGTCAACCTTGTGCCTATCATTCAAAAACACTTCAAACAAAATTAGTCAATTAATAAGGTGATTGTGATCATGAAAATCAAACAACGAGGGGAACGAGAGGTACAACAATCATCACGACATGTACCTTTCCCATGACCAGCGAAATACATTTCAAAAACTTGGGATGAGAATAAAAAGCTCAGTAAGAGTTATAAAAATATGGAAAGGAAACACGAGTTCATATATACATTATAATGAAATCATACTTTACCCATAAAACATAGACATATCAAATAGAAATCATAAGACATAAAAGGTATCTTGAGTCATTCATAACATTCTTACGTAGGGATTAACCCTCTTGGTAACGTTTGGAATACCGACCACAGTATATTACCTAAATCTCTTCATAGAAACCTTAACGTTTCACTCCTTCGTGTTACCCAATTCATTGGAGAGCTATATCAGGATCACCAGCCCTTAGTTTATCACGGAACCACCCGTTTTCATAACAATGCCCAGGAACCATAACATAAACGTATCACATAAAACATGCATAAAGTAAACATAAAATTTCCACATTTCAATCACAGTATAACATTTTAGGATATTGAAATAATGAATCCATTCAAAAAAAAAACCATTTCCAAAACCATTTAAAAAATTTAATAAAGAGATTTTTTAATCAAAGTGTCCCATACCAACTTGAAGATTTTAAGAATTTAAACCATTAATATCCATATAAATAAATCCTTAAAAACACTTTGAAAACATGGATATTAATAAGAACAAATAATTAAAACATTTAAAGTGATATTTTGGTTAAAGGGGTTCTACCAAAATTAGAGACACTTGAATACAATAATTGAGGAATAACATTTAATCAGAACATTATAATATCATGAGAATAAATGGATTCATGATATAATATCCCAAAGGACAGTATATACACCATATAAGAGTGAATTGGTGCATAACAACAATGAAGTCTCAGTAGAAATGTCAAATGTGATGAATTCCCTTATAAAGAAGGTATCCTTAAATTAAGGATAATTCAATCTCAAAATTATGTGTGAAAAATATAAATACACCCAATATAAGTGGATATTAAGTGTAAAACAATTAAAGGTCATTCAAAAATATTCAAAATATGACATATTCAATAACTACATGTTGAACCCAAAGAAATCGAAATTGGGTTAAAAAGTTCCCTTGGTAAAATTTGACAGCCTAACTACATCACTTCAAAATTCAGAAAATGAGTTGATGAGAGATAAAAAGGGAATCTAATCACTTATACATAAAATTTACATCAATAAGGATATAAAAGAACATATCCCAACAAAATAGAATTTTAATTAAAAGTCATAATAAAAGAAGTCCTTTAAAAAAGGGGAGGGTGAAAGGTCCCCTTACCGAGTTGGGTAAAATTCAAAACGTACACCCCACGGAAGAAGGGTCATAAAATGAATATGTGAATACCCATAAATGAAATTCTACTACACAAAGTGTACAATAATGGGATGTACATGCACCAGTCAAAGGAAATTGTGGCAAATGTAGCATAAGTCTCACGAGAATAAAAGTGAGATGAAAAATCTCTTACGAAAACTCGGCAGCCTAACAGCGACACTTAAAACTTCCAAAATGGATTGATGAGATGAAATAGGGTATCTCATCACATTAACATAAAATGTACAGAGAGAGGAATATAAAATAACATCCCCCATAATAACAAAGAGGCTCTTAAAAGAAGTGACATAAAGGAGAGTACTTAAAAAGAAAGAGAGAGGTTATATCTCTTATGAAAATTCGGCAGCTTAACGGCGCCACTCAAAACATCTAAAATGGATTGATGAGAGAGAATAAGGTCTCTCATCATTTGAACATAAAAATTATATTAAGAGTAATATAAATGAACATCCCAATAACAAGAAAGATGAGCTTTAAAAGGAATGACATAAAAGATTGTACTTAAAAAGAAAGAGAAGAGTAGGATCCCTTACCTCGAGTCTGACTTGACTCGATCGTTCTTTAATCTCCTGAATAATAAACTTGAGTTAATTTATACTTCCTTAAGAACCCTTTTCATGATCATTATTCCTTTTATATCACTTATTACCATGTCATAAACATTATGTAATCATTTAAGTTAATAATATTTGTTTTGTCGATTTTTGGTTCTTAAGTCGAAAGTGGACTTCTTACAATTACATGTTATTTTTGTGGCCAAATGTTCATTTTATCCAGAATATTATTCATGATGTAGATATCATATATATCATATACATCCCTTATATTCATGCATTTTTAATATTACATAACATTTAGAGTTAAGAAATGAAATGCACCGTTCATGGAGACGGTAAGCCGTACGTACGCATGAACGCTACTTCCAATTCTATTTCATATTTAATGGAATCAAAACATAATGATACATAATAGTATTTTAATTCCAGTATGGTGTCATATATAATATCATTAAATATATCCTTTATAAGTACCACATATGGTATTAACGAATCAAATCACTTTGAGAGGGCGGTAGTCCGCACTTCCTTTAATGATGATATCGCATTTACCCATAATGGAAACCATAAAAGTATTACAAAATAAAAAATACAGAAGCTTAAGTAAAACATAAACATATTAGATATCATATATAAATATAGTGTCATCTTAATTTCCACCTTTGAAGGTGTTAGAAGAATGTTGAACAATCATCGTTTCGGGAGGCAGAAATTCACCATCCACGGAAACCGTATGTTCTTTAACCATTAGATGTAGGTGTGTGTAAGTGTAGCTCGAATACTTCTTATAACAAAATCTTAGTATATTTAAGATAATGTATTTGTTACAAAATAAATGAATAAAAAGAGTTTAGGGTGTTGGAGAAGTAAAATAAAACAAAAGGACTCAAGTGAAGACATTACCATAAAATCAGCTAGCTTCCTTTGATTTGAGCTCAAAGGCTGCCTTGGAAAGGATTCTTCCCAATGTGAGGCTTCAAGGAGTTAGAGAGGGATGCAGAGAGACAAAATAGGCCTGGTTTGGCTGAGCCAAAGGCTTTGGAAGTGTGGGTAAGGAGGTAGAGTTGGGGGCCTTTTATAAGAGGAGAGGAGGGGCACTCTTGGAAAGGTATGAAAGGTAACATTATTTCCAAATGAGTTTTGGATTTTATTGGACCCACATTTATGTGTTTCTAGGATAAGGTGATAAGGGTTCGAAATACACCCATACAATAGGTTTTGGACATGTTTAGTTCTTATATTTTACATTAACTTTCCATTTTATTTAAATCGTTAAATAATGAGGTCATCGCTGCATCATCATGATGTCATAAATAATTTAATTAATTTAATTTCTAAAAATTATAAAAAAAATACTATGATTTAGGAAATCGTTTTAGCTTTCCAATGAATATTTATAGTCCAAAAGATCATTTATTTAGACAATATTAAAATATTTTACATATGTGATACATTCTTTGTCACATTTAACATTTTTTAAAAATAAATAGATAAAAAGTCACTTTCTCACAAAAGTGATTCCATGGGGCCCCCATGTTTGGAACAAGGCATCCCATGGTCGGCCATGATACAACCAGTAGACTTAAGATGCATTTTGTGGTCATTTTTTATTATTATGATATTATCTTATTATCTTTAACTACCCGATTACTCATTAATCAAAATAATTAAAGATAGTTACCGTCGTTACTATTCATAATGTCCAAAAACAAAAGAGTCTTAATTACATAATTTGGACCTTCTGATTCCAGATATTTAATTCATTTTACCAAATTGAAAACACATAAATTGCAATAATTAATTTAAAAAAACTTCCCGTTGTCAAAACAAATAGCGGGTTTTTTAGAAACAATATTTATGAAAAGTTGGGCACTTGTTTATGCCAAATTCCAAAGTGAAATTAATCCCAATGACCATAATTTAATTACATGGTAAAAATATATTATAATTACACTTTAAAAAAAATTTAAAAGATAATATAACCATATAATTAAATTATATGAAAAAGCAGTTTTGATGTAAAATGCAGTATTTTTCACTATTCATTGAAAAATGAACATTGTCATAAAAATACCAAAAATTAACCTAAGGTAAATTTCAATGTCCCAATCATAAATAATATGTTTATTTTGAAAAATAAGGATTATAAAATTTTCAAAAAGTGGATTTAAAAGGGGTTCTCAATCAAAAGGCGGTTAATCCACCTTTTAAAGAATATTAGAATGTTTTCGCTTAAAAACTGGATTCATTTGCATTTTTAATCCTCTAAAATTTCTTGTAAAGAGTATAAATATTTGACAAACATATATAATTATTTTGCAGTTAGTTCTGTTCATTCCCGCCATTACAACGGCTAGGTGTTAACTACCATTTAAAATAATATTATTTTATTATTAGAGTGCAACGTAAGATTCCCAAGAAACTCGTTGTTGCGTGTTGGGTACGCCATCGAGCATAGCATCCCATTTAAATTAATATTAATATTTTATTCACAAATATGGATAGATATAAAGATGTCATATTCTTTATTTACTTGGGGTGTTACAGTTCCGGGGTGAGGATCCTAAAATGGTTGTACGTCACAGTGTGGAGAAGTGGATACCTGCAAAGCCCTTCTTGTAAGCGATGGCGATGAGGCATAAAATCGCCTATATCCTGGAGGCACATATCCCGTGTTGGGATAATCCCCTCCTCGTATAGGCGGATGAGGTTGGTTATCAACTTTTTCTGAATGAATTCAGATGGGGAGATGGGGAGTGGGCACCCATCCATTATGGTTGTGGAAACTGTCACCTAAGAGGTGGTGCCACATGGGATTTAGACATTAGTACTGCCCCGGTCCCTGCATCGGTGGATGGGCCGTTTTCAGTTTCCTATTGCTGTTGCTTGGGTCCTAAAATTCTTGGAGATTAAAACCTTATTGCTCAATGAAATAAATCGATTTTTGATTCCCCTGCATTATCCTGTCTCCCATGGATGTAATTAAGTATCCAAACAGAAAATACGGTAGATAGAAATGACTAATGTTTTAACTACCCCAACATCTAGTGAGTTTCACACCAAGCCCACTATTTTCATTGTGGGACCCAGCACTGTATAACATGATCGGGTGACACGCTAGTCCACTAATGTCTCGAACTCTACTAATCTCTACATTGAGGTAAAAAAAATTCACTTTGGGTTAACTATTTCTATTTCAGATGCTTTCGACGGGGTGCACGAATCCTAATGTTTCATAAGACATGTTTATTGTTGCCCTGCATTTCCATAGGCAGGCGGAATCCATCTCTTATTCCATGAAATTTTTTCCTTGATCGAAACAGGTTGATGGGATGTCGGTTTATCCATCACAAGATTCCACTTGGGAGCTCGTTACCAAATCTTGGTCTCCCTCATAGATTAAGATGTTGTCCATGAAAGCCATACCAGTGTCAAATCTTCATGGATGCTAGTTAATTAAAATTATTTTATTAGACATTCCAAGGGGCCTGGTCAAGGAAGATACCTTTCAGTCGGGGGAGTAGTGACATTGGACATCACTGGCATGTCTAGATGCTAGAAAACTGGTGCATCTGTGTTTCTTCCCCTTATTATAGGGCTTTACGAGGGCGCAAAAGTCTGATTAATCCCACGTTGAATGTGGGGAATTTATTACCATGGTCATGTATCAATGGCTTTCATTAGATTCACATGTTTAATATTGGGTATACCGTGAGTTTAATTTCTAGAGGAGACAGATCAGACATATTAGAACACTGGCTAGAGTGGATCAGATGGGTGAAACCCCAAGAGGGAACACTAATATCGGGGCTAACGCATGGTTAGTTACCCAGTTGCTGCTATGAGCTGAAAAGAGGTGAATTTTTATGATCTCACTGAGATGTGGCAGGCCAAGTAAGAATCATGATGGTTGAATGTGAGTTTAATGATGTGGTGAGAGGAATGGGATAAAAAGGCATTAAAAATTACATGGTGAAGTGGTGTCGTTGAGTGATCAAATGGGGGATCCAAGTTAGCATGGCTTTGTGAAGAATCAATAGTCGTTAGCGCACCTATGTGAAGAAGCATGAGGTGAAGCAACACAATGGTGAGCACCGCCTAGGGGAATTTGAAATCAAATCGTGCAGACCTAGAGGGTTGCACAGGGAAAGGAGTTTAAGAGAAAAGGGGTTCATAGGAAAAAGCCTTGTGAAACTCTGCTGCTCCATGTAGGGGAGGGGATTCACAAAGGTGTATTCTTTGAATAGTGAAGTGGCCAAGACTAACCATAGGGTATAGGTTCATATGAAATTTTGTTCGAGAAGATGAAATGCTTTAAAAAAGCACTACATCAGGCAACAAGGGTGCCCTATAAAGAATAGAATTGCAAAGCAATGTGCTTCGTGAAGCATAGTGACCCAATATTAGCATGTGGATTACATGTTCACAGAGCGTACATGGCAAATAATAATTTCTCTGCGAAGACTCGAGTCCCCTTAGATATCCCATTATTTTAAGAAGGCATGTGGGCTCCACGAAGGGCATTTCCCTTTCACGAGGGGTGGAATTTAAGAAAAGGAAAAGTCACTTCGCGATGAAAAGTTACGTTGAAGATCCCATGTCTCACCAAGAAGAAATAGTGTTGCTATTTGGGAGATAAGAAGGTTAATGGTCAGAGTATCCATCCGTTGGGAATGAGGGGAGACCGATATTTATAGGGAAGAGGAACCGCAATGCTGAGCTCGCTTGGCATGATGACACATGTATTTTTTTTTGTAATTTTGGAGCCTCTTGTCTCCTTGTTCTGCATTGGATTTGCAAATGTCTATCTGGATTGTGGAACCTCCTGCATTCTTGCTCTACAGTAGCTTTGAAAACATCAATATGGTTGGTGGTGATTTTTGCCTCCTTGTTCCACAGTGGCTTCTCAAATGTCAATCCGGTTCATGGAGCCTCCCACCACATTGCTTTGCGGTGGCTTCCCAATGGGTGTATCTTGGCGCCTACTGCGGCGTTATGAAACTCTGTGAACATGCTTCGCAAGCCCTCCCCAAAGGTTGTTCGTTTGTTCTTCATCTTCCCAAATATTGGCTCCAACAATACCACTTACCCATGTCATCATGTATTTGACTATTATCATGTAATTATACTAGGTTGACAACTATGGTTCATGCTTAACCACCAATATTTTGAGGACAATATGGGAATACCGTTCACTCACGTTATTTAAATGGGATATAGAAATTTCATAAAAGACATTATAGATATTATTTACCTTGAATTTATCCATAACAGAGTTCAATCATCTATAATCTCTTCGATGGCTTCATGATATAATTGACTAGTTTATGCATGATAAATTCCACCCCGTAGATCAAGAATTCTTTTGATAATCCTAATTGAGAAACCACTCAGAGATCTCCACTGAATATACTACCTGACAAATAATATCAAGCAATAATGACCCATAATGTAAACCATTAATAATGAAGCCTCTCTCTATTATAAAATTTTTGTAGGATTCTCTATTATAACTCTCTCATATTTTTAATGGACAAAAATTCACACCATGTTTCATATCAATCATCCAAATTGACTCTCATGTCCTATCAAAGAGACATGATTCCAAATATCAATATAATTATGTAAAAAGACAAAATATATATTCTCTGATTTATGTAGTAGTAGTCTTGATGAATCGTAATGGGATACATAAGGGTTAGTCTTATACAATCAATTAAATGATTATAACGACCCATACTTTACATATATTTTTATTACTTCAAAATTGAACCACACTTATTACAACATATAAAAAAACCATGAAGGGCCCATATAGGTATTGTGTCTTTAGAAACTGCGAAACATAAACAACTGGTTCATAAAGTGTCTACACTGTCTCCCATTTATTTCATCATATATATACTCCCTTTTTGCATATCATACTTAATAACCTTCTTCCTGACCTGGGGAAAGAAAACATACAAAAGGGTGAGCTCGAATGCTCAGTAAGGGTAAGAAAAAGAAATATCAATCACATCAAAATAAAAACATAACATTTTGGAAATCTTACCCTGCAAAAGAGATCATAATTTCATAACATGGGATAAATCATGGAAGGGAAATATAATCCCAATAATCATAACTTAAAACATGAAACTTTGTGGAATACACACATAATCATTGAGAATCATTTCTTATTAGTCAAGACTCATTGCCAAGACTATCTTAGTGGACAAAGCCTATTTCTGAACCGAGTTCACTCCTCGTTTCAGTCATGTTTCACTGAACCGGTATAACCTACCGTTCCAGCCATGTCTATCTCATGAGATATAAAATCTTACCCAATGAATTGGAGGGAGATATATGTCCCACCCATCACATAATGATACCATTCTTATGTGTGCCACAAAATCATAAACCATACATCATAGCATAACCCATGTAATAAAAATGGGAATCTTAAACATCGTGACATCATAAAACAACTCATATAAGATAAAGGAATTCATAAAAATAATTCCATCACAACATAATCAAATCAATGTAATAATAGGGATAGAAACAGAACCCTTTATTATCTTATATGGAAAATAATTTCGATAAAACACTAGAACTCCATTTTTGAGGAAAATATCCTTTCTACTTCAAAAACACTTTTCCTTTCTTAACATGTCATAAAATTATAAACTAAAAGAAGTTGATTAAAAATAAACTTGAAAACTTGTAAAGGACGATTCTTAGGAAATTTTTTTTAAAAATCCATTCATGTCGTATAAGTTAAAAAACATTCTTCTCGTAGTTTTGTCGGAAAAGTCAAAAAGTACCTCATACGAAAAACGACAAAAGATTCCTTTCATATCTTTTACTAAAAACTCAATTAAGGGTAAAATTGTATTTAAACAATTGTAGGTGGATGGAACAATATTACATATTGAGGAATCATGGATGTGGATGATAAAATACACCCCAGTAAATTCTGAAGTATAAACAATCTAGGATAAAAATTGAGATTGCGAGATTTCCCCTTACCTTAGGTCCGATTTGCTTCGTAAGTGTCTGAACCTCCTATATAATGTTTTAAATAATGTTATTGACTTATTCCAGAATCATACATATTTTTATGATATCATATATGGTCATATTTTTAGCTTCTTATTAGTAATTTTTCATTAGTACTTGTTATTCGGGTGTTTATTACTTTTTGTTCTTATGCGTGTTTTGTCGAAAGAATTATTATTCTTCTCATTAGGTTATAGATAACTCATTTACAGAATGGTATTAGTTTAATATATATCATATTAATTCATTAAATTCATTTATTTAATCATTATGCAATGATGATCACGTAGAACGAGCCGCATCACATCGTGGAGACGGTATTCCGTACGTACGCACGAGCGATGATATCTTTCCCATGATCATTGAATTGTATTGGAGTGTATGTATACTATTTCTGAATCAATATCACATTACAATCGTCATATATATTTTTTATTTACACCATTATACCTATCCAAGTAAGGTGGTGGGGGAAATAGATTACACCACGGCATGGAGACGGTATTCCGTACGTACGCACGCGCGGTGATTTCGTTTTCCGTAGGATTGATAGATAGTGAAATAGGGTTGTTTACTACTTATAATAACACATCAGTATATTATTGAGACTTATGTTATTACTTTAAAATGAAACAACTAAAGAAGAAGAAGTGGAAGAAGAAGTAAAGATGAAAGAATCGGTAACGAGCATTATCTCTTCTTTGAAGCGCCTCTTTGAGACCTTCTTTTAGGGAACTATAATTGGTATTTGAAGAATACGAGGACCTCTAGGATGTTTCTAGGGAAGTGAGGAAGTAAAATGGGAAGGTATTTTCCAAGATTGAAGGCTCAAACTAGTGTGAGTATAAGAGGAAGGAGGTGCCCTTTTATAAGGGAGGAGAGGGGCACCTTTAGAAATATAAGAAATATTAGTTTATATTAAATCTCAACCCCACTTAAAAACATCCAAAATGACTCATATCCAAATATTATATGGGATAGGGTTCTAATCTCATTAAAAAATAAAATTTAGACATGTTAGGAATATATTTTAAACATTATCAACTTGATTTATCCTTATTTATCAATTTATTTTTATTTGTGGTAATAATATTCTAAATTTTAAATTACTAAAAATAATTACATATGTGTTGTGAATTTTCCATAATTTGACACTTTATAAAATTTTAGACCATATAAATTTTAATTTATAATTTTTAAATATTTATATTATTTTAAACAATTTTATAATATGTTATTTTTATAAAATAACAATAGTGTCAATTTTGACACTATTCATTTATTTGAATTTATATAAAATATATACAGAAGATATGGTCTAAATAAAATCTTTAATAGATCCATAAAATGTCATATGAATCTAGAAAATTAGGGGATCACATTAAATAGTTCATATAACATTTATTTTATTATTTTTAAAACCATTTATTTGATATTTTAATTAATAAAATAATTTCAACATCACTATTGTGTCATAATAAATGATAATTATTTAATGCCTAAAAATTATAAAAAAATTCCTATGATGTAGATAATTGTATTATCATTATTGAGACTATTCATGTTCGAAGTTTCATGAAGTTTATAACTAAATTAAAATTATTACACTTATAAGATTTAAGAAAGTGACATGTTGTCCCATTCTTTGGTTTTAATAATATTTAAATTATTTTCAGGGAAAAAGTCCATTAAATGAATCTAATCCGACCCTTAGGTGATATGGGTAGTCTTTTAGTCATCCAATAGGTTTTTTTCAGGTGTTAGGGTAATTTTATAATCTTATATTTACCCTTAATTACCCGATTTACCTTTAATTATGGTAAATAAAATTTACCGTAGTTACTATTCATAATGCCCAAAAATAAAAAGTAGCCTATTAACATAATTTGGACCCACTAATTCTGAATATGGAATCCATTTTTTAAAATTCAAAACATATAAGTTGCAGTAATTAATTTAAAATAAATCCCATTGTTAAGAAAATGGGTTTTAGAAGTTAAAACATTGCCAAAGATTGAAATGTTTTTACCTATGAATTCAATGTCAAATTAATGATAATGACATATATTATATTAAATGGTAAAAATATATTATATTTATAATTTAAAACCATTAAATATTATAATTTATCAATATAAGTTATCTCAATGAAAAAAGTTTTTTAATTAAAAATTAGCGTATTTTTACTATTCATCAAAATATGAAAGTTATCAGAAAAATATCAAATATTTATCAAAAGTAAATTTTTATACCTTGATTAAAAATAAGAATTTTAATCTGTCAAATTAAACTTATAAACATGTTAGAAACTAGATTTAATGTCGGTGCGCCATTAAAAGGCGACAAAACTGCATATTTTGAAAAATACTTCTTTTATCCAAAAAAATGATTTTGATTTTATACCACATTCTAGAAAATGTATAAGTTTAATTAAAATGTTATAAAATTAAAAATTCAGTTAATACTATTCATAACGGCTAGTTTTAATAGCATTTTGTTTTTTATTGAAACTTGGTATTGCGTACGACGCAAGCTATCGAGGAAAGTCGTGATTGCGTGTAAAGCAATCCAAGCAAGTGTTGTGTGTAGTGAAAGATTCCATTGATGATTTATATAACATAAAAACAAAATATTTATCATAAAAGTCTCAGGAGTTACATTCCACCCCCCTTAAAATGAATTTCTCCCTCAAAATTTGTCACTTTGTAACAAACAGATGAGGATACCTCTCCCTCATCATATCCTCAAGTTCCCATGTAGCTTCTTCTAATTGGTGGTTCCTCCATAAAACGTTCACCAAGCGAGTGGTCTTGTTTCATAGGACTTTTTTGCTATGATCCAGAATCTCTATCGGCTGTTCTTCATAAGAAAGATCTTGCTCTAGTGGTACAACTTCTGAGCTGAGTACATGTGAAGGATCAGATATGTACTTTCTCAGGAGAGATACATGGAACACATCGTGAACTTGAGAGAGATTCGGTGGAAGCGCCAATCGGTAAGCTACCTTCCCAAAACAATCTAGAATTTCAAAAGGACTGATATATCTAGGGCACAACATTCCCTTCTTTCCAAACCTCATGACCCTCTTCTAGGGAGATATTCGTAAGAAAACCTTATCACCCACTTCAAACTCTAAGAATTTTCTTCGGTTGTCCGCAAAATTCTTTTGTCGACTCTGAGCTACTCTTATGTGTTGTTGAATAGATCAGACCTTTTCTACCATATCATCAACAAGATCAGGTCCTAATAGATTTCATTCCCCAACTTCATCCCAGCAAGTTGGAGTCCTACATTTCTTTCCATAGAGAGCTTCATAAGGATCCATCTGAATACTAGAGTGAAAGCTATTATTATAAGAAAATTCCACCAAAGGTAGGTGTTGATCCCAACCACCTTTGAAATCTATAGAGCAAGCTCTCAACTTATCTTCTAGTGTTTGAATTGTCCCCTCAGACTGACCATCTGTCTGAGGATGATAAGCAGTTCTGAAACTCAACTCTGTATCCAGAGTATGCTGAAGACTTCTCCAGAACTTTGAGGTAAACGTCGGATCCCGATCAGATATAATAGAAAGTGTTACTCCATGGAATCTTACCAGTTCCTTTACATATATCCTGGTAAGCTGATCCAGAGAGAAATCCTCTCTAATAGCAATAAAGTGTACACACTTTGTAAGACGATCAACTATGACCCAAATAGCATTATTGCCTTTGGATGTTTTAGGAAGTCCTGTGACAAAGTCCATAGTGATGTTTTCCCATTTCCCTTCGGGTATGGGTAATGGTTGTAACATCCCCTTAGACTTCTGTCTCTCATCTTTAACTTGCTGACAAACCAAGCATCGAGAGACATATTCAGCAACATTTCTTTCCATGCCATCCCACCAGAAGTACTCTTGAAGGTCCCTATACATCTTCGTGCTTCCAGGATGAATAGATAATGAAGAACTATGAGCCTCATCCAGTAGCTCCTTCTTTAATTCTGGGATGGGAGGAACACAAACCCGATTCCTGAACTTTATTATCCCATCACAATCAAGGTTGAATTCAGGAAGATTATCACCTTCTTTTGTAACTCTACATCTTCTTTCTATGCCTCTTTAATCTTCACATGTATATATGGTTGAATATTCATTTGAGAAAGATACAATTTTCCCCTTCCATTATAATTCCAAGATCCATCCTTTGTAAATTTATAATTATAGGATCTTTTGTGATCCTCATCATGGATAAGCTAGCATGGTCTTGTCGACTTAATGCATCTGCCACCTTGTTTGCTTTCCCAGGGTGGTAATTAATTGAGCAGTCGTAATCCTTAATCAGCTCCGACCATCTTCTTTGGTGCATATTCATCTCCTTTTGTGTAAAAATATACTTTAATCTTTTATGATCAGTATAAATGTCACACCATTCTCCATAAAGATAATTCCTCCAAATCTTTAACGCAAAGATTACCGCAGCTAACTCCAAATCATGAGTTGGGTAATTTTGTTCATGTATTTTCAACGGTCGTGTGGCATAAGCTATCACCATATAATTTTTCATAAGAACACACCCCAATCCCTTCTTGGATGCATCACTGTAGGTCACAATCTTTTCTCCACTACAAGGCAGTGTGAGCACAGGTGCACTGGATAACCTTCTTTTCAACTCCTTGAAATTCTCTTCACATTCCTCCGTCCAAACAAACATAACTCCTTTACAAGTCAACCTGGTGAGTGGATTAGATAATCGTGAAAAATCTTTCACAAAATGTCGATAATATCCAGCCAAACCAAGAAAACTTCGGATCTCAGTTACTGTTGTTGGTCTCGACCATCTTTCAATAACCTCTATTTTTGCTGGATCCACAGATACCCCTCATTTGAGATTATGTGACCCAAAAATGAAACTTTTTGATGAAAAATTCACACTTTGTAAATTTGGAATAAAACTTATCCTTTCTCAGGGTCTTCAATATAACTCTCAAGTTATCTTCATGTTCATCCTTTCACTTTGAATAGAAAAGAATATCGTCTATAAAGACTACCACAAATTGATCAAGATAGTCTCGAAAGACTCTACTCATTAGATCCATGAAGATAGAAGGGGCATTATTAAGACCAAATGGCATCACTATAAATTCATAGTGTCTATACCTTGTACGGAAAGCTGTCTTTGGTATATCCTCCCTTTTGACCCTTAATTAATGATACCCTGAATGATGATCAATCTTGGAAAAGTATTGAGCTCCGCGTAGTTGGTCAATTAAGTCATCAATGCGTGGGAGATGATATTTTTTCTTGATAGTGATCTTGTTAAGTTCTTGATAATCAACGCAGAGTCTCATTTATCCATCTTTATTCTTAACAAACAGAACAGGTGCTCCCCAAGGTTACGCACTAGGGCATATGAATCCCTTATCAAGATTCTCTTGTAGTTTCTTCTTCAATTCCTATAACTCAATTGGGGCCATTCTATAAGGTGTCTTTGAAATAGGAAAAGCACCCGGTACGAGTTCTATTGAAAACACAACATCACGATTTGGTGGAAGACCCGGCAATTCCTCCGGAAAGACATCATCAAACTCCCGTACAATGGGCATATTATTTATCGCGAGTTTCTCACCAACCATTTGAGATAAATAATCTTCATTCAGTGGAATCAAGACCCATAAGATAGAAGAAATTTCCACTGGAAGGTTATGTTCATCCTTGCATCGATAGACGATCATAGATTGATCTGGAATATGAAATGTGACTTCCCTTATTTGGAAATTGATATGATCTCCATATAGAGAATGCCAATCGATGCCATGAATCACATCAAATTACACTATAGGAAGGATCACATGATTTGTAGGAAGCACTTTCCCACAAACTTCAATCGGGGAAGAATTACAAACTTTTGATGCGACTGTTGTGCCATTAGGTGTTGTCACAGCTAACTCAACATCTTATTGTTGAGGTATTATGGTGATACCCTTAGAAAAATCTATAGAAATAAAATATTGGGTGGATCCATAATCAAATTAAACATTTTCTACTTTAGAGTGGATGGTAAGTGTACCTTTCACCACATCGTTATCGTACTCCACATCGCTGATAGTAATTGCATGTGACTTTCCATTTTCTTGAGCCTTAAGATTTTATTGATGTTGATCATCATAAACAAACCATGGATTAGGGCATTTATTGGCATAATGCCCCATCTCCTTGAACTTGAAACATTGAAGTGTAGTAGGTTCATTCTGTGTGTCCCTTCCTTTGTTTGCATCATTAGACATCTTCTTCCCATCATTGCGGCATTCAAATGCTCAATGACCTTCCTTTACACATTTGATACATTTACTTGTCCCTTTAATACAACTCCCTCCATGTTTACTTCCACACTTTGAGCATAAGGGAAAGGTCATCTTCTTTTCAGTGTGCTCTTTAGATTTTCCTATGAATTCCATTTTCCTCTTCTTATCAAACCCATATTTCTGATGGGTTACTCCAATCTCCATCTCGACATTGAGAGCACATCGAACGATTTCATTGTAGCTATTGAAGTCTCTTATGGCTAACGCCCTTCGAAGACTTGGTTCTAAGCCACTAAAGAATCGATCGATCTTACTCTCAGGTTGGATAATAATACCAGAAGCGCACCTTGCAAGTCATGTAAAATTTTCTTCATAGGTACCAACAGATTCATCATCCTTTTGCTTCAGTTCAAGAAACTCTTTCTCAATATTTGTTCGGAGAATACGAGGGATGTACTTATTGAAAAATAAGTTCTTGAACTCGTCCCATTCCATGGACTCAATTTCATCCCATTGCCTCGTATTCTTAATAAGATTCCACCATTGATCAGAATCTTTTTCCAAATGATACACTGCTAGGATGACTTTATCATGTTCAGAACATTAATGAAATGAAAATATCTTTTCAGTAGTACTAATCCATTGTTCATAAACTAATGGATCAATAGACCCACTGAAAGAAGGTGGACGCTACCTCATGAAGGATTCAACATAATGTTGCTCCTTCCTTTGCTCGTTTGGAAGTCCTGCATGATTCATAGCTTGAGAAAGTTGTTTGAGCATGGCTACAATATTTTGCATTCTAGCTCCCATAATGTTTGGTTTCTTAGGGGGATAATCATTGCATTGCCCGTCGCATTCCACATTAACACGGTTCCTTCGGGTTCCGGCCATTGACTAAAACCAAGAAGAATAGTGTGAGAAACACTAATTATAATAGGAAAACCACATAATCAAGAATAAAATTTCACACTTAAGGTCTTATCCTAGGTTATTCATGGACATTTTTAAATCACTAAGATTGTGTTCTATTCTTAGACTTATCCTTGGGGTTCTTACTAAGGCTTTTACATCCTAGTTTCCAAAGGTTGACTATACCTTTCCTCTGATACCGACTATAATGACCCATACTTTACATGCATTGTTATTACTTCAAAATTGAAGCATAATTATTACAACATATAACAAAACCATGAAATGACCGTAAAGGTATAGTGGCTTTAAAAACTGGGAAACATAAACAACTGGTTCATAAATCATCTACATTTTCTCCCATTTATTTCATCATATCTATAGTCTCTTTTGGCATATCTTACTTAATAACCTTTTTCCTGACCTGGGGAAAGAAAACTTACAAAAGGGTGAGCTCAAATGCTCAGTAAGGGTAAACAAAAGAAATATCAATCACATCAAAATAAAAACATAACATTTTGGAAATCATACCCTGCAAAAGAGATCATAATTTCATAACATGGGATAAATCATGGAAGTGAAATGTAATCCCAATAATCATAACATAAAACATGAAACTTTTTGGCATACACACATAATAATTTAGAATCATTTCTTATTAGTCAAGACTCATTGCCAAGAATATCTTAGTAGACAAAGTCCATTTCTGAACTGAGTTCACTCCTCATTTCAGTCATGTTTCACTGAACCGGTATAACCTGCCGTTCTAGCCATGTCTATTTCCTGAGATATAAAATCATTACCCAATGCATTGGAGGAAGATATAGGTCCCACCCATCTCATAATGATACCATTCTTATGTGTTCCACAAAATCATAAACCATACATCATAGAATAACCCATGTAATAAAAATGGGTATCGTAAACATCGTGACATCATAAAACAACTCATATAAGATAATGGAATTCATAAAAATAATTCCTTCAAAACATAATCAAATCAATGTAATAATAGGGATAGAAATAGAACCCTTTATTATCATAGATGGAAAATAATTTTGATAAAACTCTTGAACTCCATTTTTGAGGAAAACATCCATTCTACTTCAAAAACACTTTTCCTTTCTTAACATGTCATACAATTCTAAACTAAAAGAAGTTGATTAAAAATAATCCTAAAAAATTTTAAAGTAAGATTCTTGTAAATAATGTTTTAAAAATCCATTCATGTCGTATAAGTTAAAAAACATTCTTCTTGTACTTTTGTCAGAAAAGTCAAAAAGTACCTCGTACGAAAAACAACAAAAGATTCCTTTCACATCTTTTACTAAAAACTCACCGAAGGGTAAAATTGGATTTAAAAAATTGTATGTGGATGGAACAATATTACATATTGAGGAAACAAGGATGTGTATTATAAAATACACCCCAGTAAATTCTGAAGTATAAACAATCTCAGATAAAAATTGAGATTGCGAGATTTTCCCTTACCATAGGTCCGATTTGCTTCATAAGTGTCTGAACCTCTTGTATAATGATCTAAATAATGTTATTGACTTATTACAGAATTATAGTTCTTTTTATGATATCATATATGGTCATATTCGTAGCTTCATATTAGTAATATTTCATTACTACTTGTTATACGGGTGTATATTACTTTTTGTTCTTTTGGGTGTTTTGTCAAATGAATTATTTTCCTTCTCTTTAGGTTATAGATACCTCATTTATAGAATTTTATTAGTGTAATATATTTCATATTCATTCATTCAATTCATTTATATAATCATTAGGCAATGATGATCACGTAGAATGAGTCGCATCACATCGTGGATATAGTATTCCGTACGTACGCACGAGCGATGATACCGTTCCCATGATTGTGGAATTGTATTGGAGTGTATGTATACTATTTCAGAATCAATATCACTTTACAATATTCATATATAGTTATTATTTACACCATTATACCCATCCAAATAAGGTGGTGGGGGAAAATAGATTACACCATGGCATGGAGACTGTATTTCGTATGTACGCACGTGCGGTGATTTCGTTTTCCGTAGGATGGATATATGGTGAAATAGGGTTGTTTCATACTTATAATAACATGTCAGTATATGAGTGATACTGATTTTATTACTTTATAATGAAAAAACTAAAGAAGAAGAAGTGGAAGAAGAAATAAAGATGAAAGAATCGATAACAGGCATTACATCTTCTTTGAAGCGCCTCTTTGAGACCTCCTCTTAGGGAACTAAAATTGGTCTTTGAAGAAGACCAAGACCTCTATGATGTTTCTAGGGAAGTGGGGAAGTGAAATGGGCAGGTATTGTCCGAGCTTGAAGGCTCAAAGTGGTGTGAGGAGAAGAGGAAGGAGGTGCCCTTTTATAAGGGAGGAGAGGGGAACCATTGGAAATATAAGAAATATTAGTTTATATTAAACCCCAAAAACTCCCAAAATGACCCATATCAGAAGCTTAGATGAGATAGGGTTGTAATATAATCAACCAATAACATTTAAGCATGTTAGGAATTTATTTTAAACATTATCAACTTGATTTATCCTTATTTTTCAATTTAATTTTATTTGTGGTAATAATATTCTAAATTTTAAATTATTATAAATAATTAAATATGTGTTGTTAATTTTCCATAATTTGACACATTATGACATTGTCGACAATATAAATTTTAATTTATAATTTTTAAATATTTATGATATTTTTAAACAATTTTATAATATGTTATTTTTATAAAATAACAATAGTGTCAATTTTGAAACTATTTATTTATTTTAATTTAAATAAACTATATACAGAATATATGTTCCAAATAGAAGATTTAATAGATCCATACAATGTCATATGTATCTAAAAAATTATTTGATCACATTAAATAGTTCATATAATATTTATTTTATTATTTTTAGAATCATTTATTTGATATTTTAATTAATAAAATAATTTCAACATCACTATTGTGTCATATTAAATGATATTTAATTAAAGCCTAAAAATTATAAATAAATTCCTATGATGTACATAATTGTGTCAGCTTTCTGGAGACTATTCATGTTCGAAGTTTCATGAAGTTTATCCCTAAATTAAATTTATTATACTTATAAGATTTATGAAAGTGACATGTTGTCACATTCTTCAGTTTTAATACTAATTAAATTATTTTCATGGAAAAAAGTCCATTAAATGAATCTAATCCGACCCTTAGGTTATATTGGTCGTCCTTTAGTCATCCAATATGATTTTGGCAGGAGTTAGGGTTATTTTATAATCATATATTTACCCTTAATTACCCGATTTACCTTTAACTATGGTAAATAAAATTTACCATAGTTACTATTCATAATGCCCAAAAATAAAAACTGTTCTATTAAAATAATTTGGAACCACTGATTCTGAATATGAAATCCATTTTTCAATATTCAAAACATATAAGTTTCAGTAATTAATTTAAAATAAATCATGTTGTTAAGAAAACGGGTTTTAGAATTTAAAACATTGCCAAAGATTGAAATGTATTTACCTATGAATTCAATGTGAAATTAATGATAATGACATAAATTATATTAAATGGTAAAAATATATTCTATTTATATTTTAAAACTATTAAATATTATAATTTATCCATATAAATTATCTCAATAAAAAAGTTTTTTTTAATTAAAAATTAGCGTATTTTTACTATTCATCAAAATATGAAAGTTATCAGAAAAATATCAAAAATTTAGCCAAAGTAAATTTTTATACCCTGATTCAAAATAAGAATTTTATTTTGTGAAATTGAACTTATAAAATTGTCAAAAACTAGATTTAATGTGGGTGCACCATCAAAAGGTGGCAAAACTGCATTTTTTGAAAAATACTTCTTTTATCAAAGAAACTGATTTTGATTTTAAACCTCATTCTAGAAAAATTATAAGTTGAATTAAAATGTTATAAAAATTAAAATTCAGTTAATACTATTCATAACAGCTTGTTTTAATAGCATGTTGTTTTTTAGTGAAACTCGGTATTGCGTACGACGCAAGCTTTCAAGGAAGGTCGTGATTACATGTAAAGCAATCCAACCAAGTGTTGTGTGTAGTGAAAGATTCATTTGATGATTTATATAACATAAAAACAAAATATTTCTCATAAAAGTCTCAGGTGTTACAATGATCCACTACACCTGGATTTTCATCCTTTAATAATTACGACTTCACATATTTGATCCCCATTTTATTATCTTAAAGAGATATTTATGATTGTCATAGAAACATGAAAATAATAGGTATATATATGGTCATAGTTGTGTGACCTTGAATGTCTGCACAATGTTCCTAGTATCATAGACTTAGATGGCAGACCATTGGTCCTAGATACATGACCTTAAAAGACACTTTTTTTAGTTACATGAACATAATTTAAAAAGGCACAACATATCACATTAAGTGATTCTAAACTACATGTAATTGGATTAACTTCATATAGATATAGAGGAATCACTTTTTAGGGACCTGAACCTGAATACAGAACACCTACCACCTATATAAATGGTGTTAAATTCTAGAGTGCACATCAGGTTGGTTTTAACCCATGGTGTAACCCTACAATATGGTCGAATATAAAGACCCACATATACATAAAAATATTCATTTCATATAATTGTATTGATCAGTCACATTCATAACCATGGGAATTTGTATTGTTACAAATAAGGATATCATGAACATATCCTTAATCAATAAGTGTTTCTAGGATTTGAAAATAATACCGTCATGTAATGATCTGACTAACCATTCTCTGAACCAAAGTGCATATTTTTATGGATCATTAGCATATCCTAATAATTTAAATCCATTGAAATGTAATTCTATAGATGAATGAATCCAAAACTATGAAATAAGAAAAGAAACAATGTATTTACTCTTATATCTAAATTTTATTTGTTTTTCATTAATTAAAATCACTATCATTTTACCTCTCCAAATAATATATATATATATAATATAAATAAAGAATAAAATTTTTAAAGGGACATTAAAGAATAACTCACACTAATTATATTCCAATATACACAAAAAATTTTAGAATATTGTGATCCATAAACTATCCTAGAAACAAAAAATTCAGTTAACATGTATAAAATGACTATATAATCAAAACATATCAATTTCCCACCAATTAGAATAATCATTATCAAATGTTATAATATTATTGGAGGTAAGGAATGAAATAAAAATATATCCCCTTACTTCCCAAGATATAATGTAATATTAGGTAATGGTGTATAGAAACATTCTTGAAGGGATACTAGGATAATTTAGAATTAAACAATCATTTGAGAATAAAGCATACAAGTTGACATTAGGGATCATTCTCTCAAGGTGGAATTTACGTATTCCCATAATTTTCATATATTTATTATTTTAAAATGTTATTTCTTCCTGTAGTAATTTTTTTGAGAACTTAAATTATTTGTGATGTTTGGAATAATTAAATAGATATTAAAACATAATAAAATGAAAAATGATATTATCAAGTGATTTTTTCAATGAGAGAAAATTAAGACTGGTGAAATATTAATGGAATAATTACTTTTAAATATTAATAATGATTAATTGATGTTTAAAAATATAATTCAAGAAAATTATAGATTTCTCATATAACTGAACCAACATAATTATTTTTTAAAATTTACAACACCTTAATGAAATACATTCCAATACAAAGAAGACTATTCTAATATGATAAGTGAAAAATGGTCAATATATCCCAAAAAACTGATCATTAATTTCTATTCAATGGCCTTTCTATTGATAAGAATCATGAATAAATGGAGGGAAAATTTTAATTGATGAATGTGAAAATAGAAAGGTGGATTTGTGGGATTTCTCCTCAGGATATAAACAATAAGGTGAGAGATTATAATGAAGAGTAATAAAAATAAAGGGGATTTTCAAACTCAAAATCACAATTTGTCACATCCTAACATGTTCTAAAATTATAGTTTATCCCTCTACTTGTGGTTGAATATCATTACAGCAATACAATAATGAGTGAAAAGAAACACATATTCACATATATAAATGGAATCAAAAAATGGGGAAGGGGGAACATAGTATTACAAAAGAAAAAAGTGTGTATAATTGGATTAATTAAATTAATAATACTACATAGAGAATCTAAATAATATAATAAATAATATTTATAAAATTATATTGTAAAAAGAAAAAATTCGAATCAACAGAAATAAAGAATCCTACATTTTTGTATTGAATCATCTTCTCCTCTCCCGTTAAGGGGAGAAAAAAAATTAGTGACATAAAATTAAATTCATAAGTATAGGAGAACATTTTTTACACCAAGGAAATTGTATGAAATCATGTATAATGAATGTGGAAGAAACATGAACTCCCTAGTAAATTCTTATTGGTCCTTATTTTTGAGATTAATACCATCTGAAAAATTCACCCACTTTATCACAATAGAATAAACATTATTATTGGATAAGAGGAATTAAAAGTAGATAATGAATGATAATGAGGGCCAATAAATTTATAGAATCATAAATATCATCCACATAACAATGTAAATGACCACTTAGTCATCATATTGATCAAATATATTCTTTATTCTTTTTCAATGATTATAGTGCACTATTACGTTTTTATGAAGGATATATTATATCCCATGAGTTCTAGAGAATTTCATGAATTTATTATTCCTTTTTAATACATTCATAATAAAAAATATAATTATAGAAGTTATTTATATGATGTACTACAACAATTTATTAAAATTTTATAGAGAATGAGATTGGTGTTTTATTCCTACACATTAATTTTTTCTCCATGTTAGTCATTCATCTCATTAAATATATCCATTTTAATTTTTTAATGTGAAAGTATTACCAAATTTTATTTTACATGATCTATATTTCCCTACATTATGTCATATACTGATGATTATAGTCTCATAAACGAGACCCCATGATAAATTTAAAATCATACAATGAGATCAAATCCTCATTTTTTTTAGAGGGTAAATTATTTTTTTTAATATCATGTAGCGACCTTGAATTTAACCTATCATGGAAATTGGATTATCTAATAATTTTTTGGATATCTACCAAAAAAATGAATAGAATTTATAATCACATCATTTATCAATAATTAACTAAACAATAATTTTAAACTATAAATTTTAATTAATTATTTCGAAATTAACTAATAAAATTTTCAAATCACATCTAATTAATAAAATTTTGGGATCATTAAATAATAAAAATTTAATATATGGAAATTTAAACACTCAGAAATCTCTCAATTATGAAAACTACTTCCCATTTCATTGATTATATTCAATATAAATTTGATCGAACTAAAAATCTCACACTTTAATCCATAAACACTAAATCACATGATGTTTCATATCACTATCAAATCAAGAGAATGTAAGTTTTGAGACCTGATCATTCTTAAAAAATGAATTTATCATCATAATATTATAATATTAAAATTTATCCATAGTGTCAAAAATTGAAAATTTAACCAATAATTAGGTATTTCAATGATCACACAATGAATAAGGATAGTTTGGATAAAATGTAAAAACAAAGGCTATCTCATGAGATTGTAATCTAAAAAAATGCATAAATATTTACATTCACTAATTAATATGATATCTCCCTCAACTAATAAACCAAAATCACATCCCTATAGAACTATCATTTATTGATCATGATTAAAACAATGCATCATAATGATAAAATATTACTCCCCCACTAACAATATTTAATATAGGGGTTTCTTGTATTATTTCTTTTGTTTACATGATTTTTTCCTTTTTCAGTTATCTATAAAGAATTTTCTTATTGAAAAAAAAATTATAAGATAACTGGAAAAAAATTTAACAATAAAATGTATCTTACCCATTCCATTTTGTTTAACGGAAAAAAATTAATAAACCACCCACCCATAGACAGAAAAAGTAATCCATCCCAAAGTAAACACCTCAAGTGACGTCCCTCACACAATCACATGATATAACCAAAAAAATTATTTTTATGAAGGTATGTGTTGGATGTATATGCCACAAAAATTTCACAAACCTATATGTCTATCAGTATTTAACTAACTGTAACTAAATTTTAATGTAAAAATATATCTCAAGGCAAAATGTGGGATATCCGATGAATTCATAGATCATTTTTAAAATATTTCATGAAATCCAAGAATTGAAAAGTAAATAATCAAGAGATCTAATTGACATATAAAATATAAATTTCTCTCCATAATGTTTTTTATTTAAGAATAAAATATGATAAGGGTTTACAAAATCACTCCAAATGGGAAACATAATTTGAGACAGTGTTCATGGAGAATGTATTTCAAAAATTGGTTAAGATCATTAAAATTGTTAAAAATCAAGTGCAAGGGAAAAACATCACCATCAAAGGGAATGTATAAATATTTTACCATGAAAAAAGTAAATTTATTACTTAATCCCTCATTTGTGGAAAAAAGTGATATTATATTATGCTAAAGGTTTCTCAAAATAAAAATCAAATCTTGAAAATGAAAAAATATAAAACACTAAAAATTTAAAGACAAAAATAATTATATAAATTGGATAAAATTTTGATGAAACCAACATTTTAATATGCTACTAATCAAGAAAATAAATTAAATATTTCATTTTTGATTTTTGGGGATTTTTTACATTTATTTAAATTTAAATATAAATAAATGTATTTTGTTTTGGATTTCCAATAAAATCTAGAATGCATTGAAGATAGGAATAATATTAATTATTTCTCATTTATTACATCATTGTGAAAATAGTTGAACATATAATATAGAAAATTTAATTTTTCATGATTTTAAGAGATGTTCTTGAAGACATTCTTCCATAAAATAGAAATGGGAATGCTCTTGAGGGCCTAGGTAAGTCTTCTAAGAAGAATGTAAAATGTTATTGTGCACTATTTTTATGTAGAAATAAATATCTGAAAAATATTTAGGGATTATGAGTCTTTTAATTTCCTCTTAAATATGGTTAAAATATATATTCTATAATATATAGATATGAGATTGTTTCATATAAAAAGTCTCTTATTTGAATAAATTATTCAAATGTAATGTTTATGCTATCTGATATTGAGGATGATAAAATTTTATTATAAATTACTATTATTTTCTTATACATATGAATAATTATAATATCATAAGACTCGTTTAGAAACTAAATATTGAAATTAATCCAAATAATCAGGATTGTATATATGGATTTTTATTTTTCAACGTCAATTTTTGGAGTAAAATTCATTCATTCTAAAAATATGAGAGTAATCACTATGAAAGAATTATAGGTTTAAGTCTCATCCCTTTGATAATTTTACATACACTTCAGTGGTGTTGAAATGTAAAGGATAAATACAAGAAAAAAAATCCACCCAACTACTCCAAGAGAAATATTAGTAAATGTTGACCACATAGATCATATCTAGTACATATGTGTATCTCTTAGGGATCAAGGTAATAAATGTTATATTTCATTACCACAGTTTGGATGAATTATGAATTATGCTGAGGAAAATTCATAAGAGGGGAATTATTTTAGGGGAAAAAATATATCTTTTGTCTCCAATGTAATACTACATTAGATAACGAATTATATGTTATATTCAAGAGTTGAGGGGGAGATATATATTTATTTAATTATACAAATACCATAAATGATACATAGATTCTTGACAATTCATCAATCCCTAATTAAATGGGATGTGAATCAATATAATGGAGTAGGATCTCTCTTTATAAAGTTTTTCATCCTCTTTCAATGTTTTTATTCCCATAATAATAGAATTCTAGACACATTTTGGGTAATCCATTATCTTTCTCCACACCAAAAATTAAGGAATTATAATCCAAATTGTATAATTTGTTATTATATAATATTAATACACCTAATTTTTTAATGATTTATAGTAAGTTATTTACATAACTATTATTATTTATTTTTTAAAACTTTTCTAAGATTTGAAAAATCATCCCTTTGACCGAATTTAATTTCTATAAAATGATGGGATACAATTTAGAGGTTGGTAATGATTTAAGTTGTCTAGATTCTTATATTACTATGATAATTAGGTTATGTGAAAATTAGATATCTCTTTTTAAACAAAAAATATTGTATAAGGAAAATCAGTAGAATTTTTTGTTTTTTAGTGACTTAGAAATAGAGATTAATTGAATTGGTCGTTATTTTTAGGTAATATGAGGGTATATTTTATATATGATCACTACTTATAAAATTATTTCAAAGAATATTTTTCTTGTCTTCAAATACTTGGTGAATATTATTATCTATGTTTCAATTCCAAAAAAACCTTCATGCTAATCATATAAAACTCATTAAAATTAATTTCCATGCTGAGATAACATCAGTCACACTATAAATTATTTTAAATTGGTTGGGAATTTATTTTTATTGGGGCCATTAAATTCCACAATTTAACTATGAACCATTATTGTGGTGGAAAACATTTTCCATGTTTTTTTTGTGTTTTTTTAAATATGTTAAATTCTTAAGTAGGTCTTCTCAAACAAACCAATTTGGGTTTGATCTAGAGGTTAATAGAATCATTATAGGTAGGGTCGTAAAATCATAAGATAACTGAGAGAGTAGATATGGAGTCAATAAAAATAAATCAATAGAATAAACATCTTATTTTATGATACTCATAATTTCTATTAGTAGTGATAACATTGATGAAAATATAACCAAATAAATTAGAACCTTTGGCGAACTATGTTAATTTAATATCAAAAATAATAATAATAATTGAATATTATTACTAAATAAACAATTATAAATTGAAATAATGTTTTTAATATATCAAATACCATATAAATTACATGGATTAAAGAAAGATTGTGAATATAATTACTTGAAATATTTTGGGATGTTATTTAACACAATTAAGCCAAGAAAATAGTTTAGAAGCGAATATATTTTGGAAGGCCTTACTATTATACCTAGGAGGTTCACCAAAGAAATGATGCACATATTTCATCCTATCGAAGTCACCAAAAACTACGACCTCATTATGTCCTTATTCAATAATTTATTCTTTTATTTATGATGAAGAGAAATAAGGAAAGGAATATTTGAGACATGACAATCTTGTGGAGAGTCTGAATTTGTGATTTTGTGTGGTTTAGGAAGATGCAATTCATATTCACTGATTAACCCTTTATGGTTGACCACATATATTTGTTATTATAATAATAATTTATCTATAATGATCGTATCATAAAATGTACTTATATATAATGAACCATAATAGATAAATATTCCACTAAGGGTAGAGAGTTGATATAGGCGATCTCACAAAGACTTCAATAGTTTGTATCTGTCAAAACTTCATGACGTTTATAGTAGGTATAATGTAATATCAATACATTATATGATAATAGTATCAATGAGAGAACCTCTATTTTTATATAATTATATGTAAAAAGGTCGATGAAGTTCCTCACACACCCCTCATGACTCTACTACCATTGTCATTATTTAAAGAATATTACAGAATATTGTCCTCAATTCCCAAAAATTGAGAGATATTATGATATATTTCTGAATCAATAATAAAAAACATAATGAAACTATAGATTGAAGGAATAATAAACTATTCTATATTGTTATAGAATCTATATTTCTTAAAAAAGATCATTCAAAAAATAATTTCAGCAATTCTACCAGAAACATTAAATTGAAAGGAATAATTATCATCCACATAAAAGATACCATCAACAATGTAATAATCACGATACATACATGAATAAAATATGGGGAATATTAATTCTTACCTCATTTTTATCAGATTTTGGTATGCTTGAATGTTCCAAAATGATTTTTTGGCCTCTCGCTTCTACCTCCCTTAATAATGGAATTTACTAAGGCATCCTCCCAACCGAACCTGACCTCTATTGTGTGATTCATGGGATGTCGGTGGTCTCCATTGACGGTGAGATTTTCAAACCATGGAGTTTAAATGAGCTAGTCCTGGTTGGTCTTCATGACTCTAGAAACATCATGATTCAATTCACCTCTGAAGACAAAATTATTCTCTCTTGGCTGAGTGTACCTCTATCTTGTTATGGTGCTTACTTCTTCCTCTTTAAATGGTCATATGATTTTCATATAAATTTTGACCCTACAAAGATGGATATTTGGGTATGTTTTCTAGAAATCCAACTTCCATCCCAAAATCCCTCTATTCTTCAGTTCCTCAGAAACATGTGTGGGAGTTTCCTCTATTTTGGTATTCTAACCTATATGATGTGCCACCCAATTTCCCTGAGGTTATGTGTCGAACTAGATGTCTTGAATGCACTTGTTAAATCATTTTGGATTTCCATTGGATAAGAATTTATATATAAGAAAACTATCATATTTGAATCCTATTGTGACTATTGTTCTTCATGAAATATTCTAGGAAATAGTTTGGAGATATAAAGGCGAAGGGAGTGGAAAAAGGGATATGTTCTGTAGGTCCAGGAAGATTTTTTAGGGTGGTTCTATTGGTGAAGGTGGTCAGCTTCTAGATACGACTGATGTTAGATTTTTTAATGGTTCTGTTGGTTCTGGTCAATAAAATGGTAAGACTAATGATAACATGTGATCAGGAGGAGAAAGGATGAAAAAACCTGCAAAGGCCTTACCTCCCAAACCCGGTGCTGTGTAAAGTTTCAAAACAATGTAGAGTGATTTGGAATTCCCTTCATAGAAACAAGTCTATGGAAGTGGGAACCCAGGCCAGTGATGTTTCTATAGAAAATCTCGATATAACCACTGGACATACTCAATCTCTGGGGGATTCATTTGGAGCTATTGGGCCAACTTTTGGTTCTAAGGTGTGACAAAATTCATTCACCTATGCTATAGAGGTCCATGATGGTAGTATTAATAAATCTGAAAAGGTGACTCACCCTAATGGAGAGAGTATGTTGATGGATGGATAAATGTGGGACTAGAAATTGCATGTAGTACGTAGGCCACTGAATTCTAAACAAGATACCAACTAAAGGATGAATTTGTCTTGTATTAACCTAAGAAACCAATTTGAATGTTTTAGCAATGAGGGAGAGTTTGAGGAGAATTTTATTTTTAAATTTAAGACAGATTCTGATGGATATGAAAAACCCTCTATTGATAATTGTTTGAGAGGGGTGTGTAAATACTTCCCCAACCAAAGAGAGAAGAACTAGAACAAAGAGAACAAGGACTCAGGGGGCTGCATTGTTTCTAAGAAGCTGATACCGATGGGGCGTAAAGACTATTCTTACCTTACTAGACCAATGGATAAACGATTGTCCAAAAAATAGGGGAAAATCAAGGATATTGAGATCCAACTAATGGAGGGAGAAGAGTGTCAGCAATTCAATGTCGTCGAGTCTCATGGGCAAGATAATGAAACCTCAAATAAAGGAGACCAGCCTGAGGAGATGAACTTTCATACAGAGGAGGTGATGCCGGTGTTGGAGGATTCTACTTCTCCTTTTCTGCATTGTGAGGCAGGGTCTACTAACCTCTTAACGTGCATGAAGGACATGGATTAGTTAAAGAAAATGGAACTCCATAAGCATTCAGGTTAATATATGAAAGAGTCTATTTTTCTGATCAAGGCTACGAGGGAATATGTTTTTCAAATGAAGGGAAGGTTAATCCAGGCAGAAACTACTAGAGGGAAAGATGAGTTGATTGAAATGAAAGAACACAAATTGGTTAGAGGCTTAGATATTTAGAAGATCAGAAAAGATGAGTATACAATAGCTTCAGAACATCTAGAAAGACATTATGAAAAAATTCTGGAGGCTAATCCAGACTACCTTGTTAGTTCATTTCTATAGAAACTATTTAGGGAAGGAAATTTGAATCTCTGTAGTCTTGTGTTTGATAAGCTATCTGTATGTATTAAATTCTGATCTACTTTCCTGTGAGTGTTCTCACTATCCCCATAAAAGTGTTTGGAAATAAAAATTATAATTTGGAGGAATTTGAGTATTAATCCCAATGAAAAATTCTAGTTACACACTTCTAAAAAGTATAATGAAAGTGAAAAGTAGTGAATATCTACCCTTTGTTTCATAAAAAGAAATATAAAATCATAATGAAGGGGAACTAGAATATATGAAGATACAAATTGAGACCCCCTCCAAGATTCCCAAAGTGAATAAAGACAATGTAAATCCTATAATAGAGGATATACCTCAACCCTATACCACTTTTACATTAAAAAGTCACTCCAAAAATACAAACTACTATATAGGCTCTCTATCTAGAACTACTAAATACCATAAATGGTTGAAATTCATATCCATCTTCTTGATACAATACATCAAATTCCATGGTAGAAATATTCATCATGTAAAATTTACTAATTATATAGTACTAAGAGGAGATAAAAAAGAAGGTATAAGCATAATTTTTTTCCTAAATCACTCCACAATATCCAATAAAAGTATCAATATCTATTTTTCATAGTATCCATCACTATTATAAGTCCCATATAAATTAATCCCTTATATTATTTTTTAGAATTAATAAATTTCATGCCTCTCAAAATTTAATAATAAATTCTTGAAAGACGCTCAATCTTAAAAAGATTTATTGTTCAATGATCTACAATATGTTCAATAATACATGTGAACTTTTTCATCGATATATTAGTAAGGGTTAAGGGTTTTCTAAGCCATGATTATTTTTATGTTCTGGTAATAGAATAATGCATTAGTGCTACTCATTTACATATCATTTTTGAGAGATCATTTCTTAAAACTACAAAACTATAATAAAAATCGATGAGGGAACACGTTCTATTAATTGTGGTGAGGATATAAATAATAATTATTATTATATACTTTATGAATTTTAATTAAGATGAAACTCATTTTTATTATTTCTGACCAAGAAAACCCAAATATATTTATAGGATCATATTTATATTTTAGATTAAATAATAAATTTAAAATTTCAAATAAATTCACTAATCCATTTGGTCTATATTATAGAAAATAAATTTAATTATGAGGTATGATTATTTAATAAGATATTATAAAATGAAGGATTATGACTATTTATATAGTCTTTTTAAATCATTCAATAATTTATTCAATTTTTAGAGGTGGGTTGTACGTTTTGGTGAGAATATATTGAACTTAAAATTGGAAAACCAACCAATGTTAAAGTGAAAACTACTTCCATGATATTGAAAATATTCTTATCATATTGATGATAAAAAATTATCTTTGGTAATTTTAAAACACTAGGAACTTATCCAATATGAAAAATTGATAATCATTTTGAATCAAAATGATTGATCTATAGAATAGAGACAATGAGATATTATTTAGACATAACATACATTTTATATTCACCATATTATATTAGAAAATGATTAAAAGTCTATAATATCACCTCAATGTGGAATAACCCAAACCGTAATGGATAAAATACAATAGGATTTGATAATAATTTTAAGATGTGGAATAACATAAAAGTTTTTAGATTCATAGTTTGTGATTCCTATACAAATTGAACATAAATAAACTAGAAGTACATTATATAGAATAGAAATAATTAATTATTACCCACTAGGATAAAAAATGCTTGTAGGTTCTATATATATTATAGAAAATAAACTATGTAACATATAAATAAAGCATTATTATTAATTTTGAAGATCAGTCCCTGAAGATATAGTCCCGTAAGTGTCAATACAATTTTCATGATATATTTTTTTTAGATAAATTCTGGTTCAATTTGAAAAAGCAGATCAAAATATTACAATATTAAATATCCTAAAAAATATGTTTATAGACTTTCAATTTCTTTTTTTAATTAAATTACTCAATTAAATTCCATTTATGTGCAATATGTATCCTTCTAGATATTATTTAATCCTTCGTGTAGGTATTTTTTAGTGAGTTTATAGTATTTCTAAAACAAATTTAGGTTTTTTTGGGAATATAGAATATGTTTTTCAAAAAATAATTCAAATGTTGTTAGTTTTAAATTTGGAAATTTTTCATTTCATATTATTGAAAGGTAATGTGCTTGGACACATTACATTCATATGAAGAATTTAAATTAAAAAAAAATTATTGTTATCATATGTAAACATCCATACCCCACAACTATAATAAATTTCTAGTATTATTGAAAGGTTATTTATTTTTATATCTTGACTAATTTAACATAGACTAGACTTATTAAAAAAGACATAGATTTTTTATTTCTAGAATCAGGAAAAAAAATTTCAATTGACTCAAATAGAACCTGATCACAACCTAAATTATCAGGCCACTGACATTGGATATTCGCTTTGATGTATTTTTTGATGATTATAATCAAGGATTAATAATTATTTCATCCTAAAAATCTGAGAGCCATTCAAAATTGGTATCATATAATTCATAAAATATTGATTTAACATATATTAACTACAAAATAATTTCCAATCTATTTTTTTATATAAATAAAACACTACATAAATATCATTAATATCTATTTGGAATTAATGTAAAGGTTTTTTATCATGAAACACTCAGATATTTAATAAAAAATATGGTTTGAAACCAGGGCCCGTACTGTGAATGATTTTCTATATGAAGTCAACATATTGATTATGAATAATAATGGTTGTGATAAATTTGTTTTAAGAAATATGATAATAATTATGCCCACATATAATGATGATTTGACTATATAAAAATCCATTAATATTAACCCCCCACATTGACAAGATCTATTGAATCCTAACTGAGGTTCATTGTTAAATATACATTGTATATTACATGGTCCCCTAAAAATCACTTTCCAAATTTTCCAAGAAAATTTCTATAATATAAAATATGAGTTAAAAAACTATTTTTTGAGGGGACTTATACTTGAAAAAAATATATTAATCAATTTATTATGCAATGTATACTATATTAAATTGTAACATGTGTCCCTATATTATGAAAAAATATTGAAGCTACTTTAGACCTCAAAGAAAATTTGGATTAATATTAATATATAGACTATTTAAGGTTACAATTTTTTATTATTACAATAAATTTTATAAAGTAAATAAGATCATATAGTTCTATATAAGATTTACCAAAAGACAAGAAGTGATTCAAATACCCTTGATTTTTGTGTCTGGATTGTATTGATGTTTTGGGTACAAATTTCATAGGTCCATTTCTTATTTTCTTTTTAATGACATGCATTTTATTATAGTAGATTGATTTTCTCAAAGGATTGAGGGATAATCTAAAATGGAAAATGAATAATTAGTATTTGTTTTGTTTGTAAGATTATAAAAAATAGGACTATAAAACCGTAAATAATTATAAGTGATCTCAAAACTCACTTTTGTGATACATTTATTGAATTACCCATGATATGAAATAGAATAAAAAAACAACTTAAGAAAAAAAATGGTTTGGTTGAGAAATTCAATTAAGAAGTAATGAGAATATTTTAGAAGAGGGTAAGAACCAATGTAATTGTTTGGAACAAGATGATACCAGATACACTATATGTATGAAACAAAATTTTCTAAACTCACCTTGGAACTTCTACTTGATGAATAGATATAACAATAAATAATTCTATTAATAGATTTATTATTATTATAATTGCATAATATTTGTTAATGTAGTATAAATAAGCTTCTCCACATGATGATGAAAAAATAATAATATTTTTTTAATTTTAATATTACATTTAAATAACAAAAATATTTAAATTAATCGAAAATAAATTTTTGGGAGAAAAAATAATATACGGGATAACTGTAATTTTGTATCTACTCAGTCCACTAGAATAACTTCAATCCCAAATAATAGTGTAGAAATTTGATAAAAAATAATAGTAATGTCATATTCATCCTAAAAATGAAAATATTTATAAACTTTATATAAAATATAAGTTAAAAAACAATCAATGAAATATGAGTTACTTATCAAATTAAGGGAATCCATACGACTATTACAAATTTATCTTCGGGAATTATTACTAGACAATTGATATAGTAACTTAATTATTAGAATAGTGATTTGATAATTGGATTACTAACCTTACCATTAGAATAGTACATCCACCAACGTATATGTAAAATAATAGATATTTACCTTATATAAGTATATTTTGATATATTTATATCATGTTACGGTTAAATTAATGTTTAAATAAAGAAAAATCATGGGTATTAATTTTTTGAAAACACAATTGTTTTAATTATACATTTATAATAAATATAAAAATATAATAGAAATTTTTATTTCGAAAATTGGATTTATAAGTTATTAGTTTGTTTTACAATAATGATAATATATCTTTAATAAAACATAAGTCATTATTCCAAGGGGATGAAAATTTATCATATTCTTATAATTGGAATTTTTCAAAAAAAGTAACGATTTTATTTAAAAATTAATTTTTACATAATAAGAACATTATTTTCGAAAAATGGATTTCATTTTTTGATTCTACATGCATCTAAATTGATAATGTTAAATATTGTTATTTTTTTAAAATAGTTTTTTTCGAATAGCGAATCACCATAAATTACAGTATTTATCATCAAAAGATAAATTCATAAATTTGTTAGTCATGGATGATGTAAGAACCCATTAGTTAAAGCACATATAAAACATTTACTATATATAGTCACATAAACAATTACTATTGATAGTCTTCAGCAAAAATATTATGATAATGAATATTATTTAAAAAAAATCATTATCACCCCATTATTAAAACCACCCATCCTAACCCCGTATCCTCAGACATTTTAAAACATAAATATTTCCAAATATCTATCCAATACTAGTAACACTACATTAATCCATGTTTCATTTATTTTGGTCTTATGAAAAATGAATTTCAACAAGATTTAAGGGAATCTAAATAGGAGACAACCATAAGAAGATTTAATATTCTCAAATAATCAATTTAATTTTAAATTTCATCTCGTACAACATCCATATGTTTTCCATAATCATATAAAGGGAAAACTATGTATCTTAAATATATTAATATTTATTATTATTATGATGTAATATCTATATTAAACCCTCTCTTCCATACATTCTAAACTAAAAAAGTTTTTTATAATATGGTTGGTTCAATGCCTCCATGAGAAATGTATTTCGATTTTCCTTTCTACCTTTAGATATTTTTATTTGAAACAAAATTTTTTAAAATTTTATGATAATAATTATATTATAAATTATATAATTTTTTAATTTTTTAATAATTTTAAAAATAAATATTTTAAATATAAGTCTAGATGGCTGGTAAAAGTGCCAAAATGTGCTAACCACATGACATTAACATTTTTAATAAATTAACAACCCATATTTGAGAAAAAAATATTGAATTTAAATTTCAATTTGGACAAGAATACCAATAATTTTCACTTATTAAGTTTCATTCCCATTTTAAATATACATCAATAATTATCCATAGTGATCTGACATTAGATCCATGGAATGAACACCCTCAGAAAATGATAAATATACATTATATCTCATAAAAATGATTATAAATATAATAATAATATTATTGTAAATAAAATATTTTTTGTAAAAATCACTAAATTAATTAATTACTAATTAATAATTTAATATTAGAAACATTAGTTGGCATACCAAATTATTCTGTAAGGTAAGTTAAGGGATCACCTTGAACAACCCATTTCTTGGTTATATCCATTGTCTTTCTAACTCAATTTAACACTCTAATTAATTTTATATAATAATTATAAATTATTTATATATGTTTATTAAATATATAACTAGATTATTCTCTATTAAAATTGTTGGGTAATACATTAATTGAGTTAATTTCCACAATATATTCATTAAAATCAAACCTGTCTATGGGAAACTTTTACATCCCTGAATATATTTATGGAATGTTAATTTAATTTATATATTCACAAAATAAATATATATTTTTTAATTTATGATTATGTATATATATATATGAACATCCCAAATATTTAATTCATGTTTCTCATTGTAGTATTTAGTAAAGAAACATTCATTATGATAAGAAAAAAGATTATGAATCCAATTACATTCCATGTGAAATTATTATGTTTATATTTTTAGATTCATTTCCTTTTTTGAAACAAAAAATCATGTACATGTCATTATGGGTGGATAAACATAGAAATCCAATTAATTAGGTAATGTTTTTGACTCATGATGCAATTTGTATAGGACCAGAGGGTAAACCAAATATATGATGGGACTCTATCCACCAAGTGATGTAATCATGGAAAACATCCTTGAAATATGTTTATTAAAATATTCATGTTTCAGAGAATTTACTATGTTACCATAGACAAATGATAGTATGAATTTCGTGCAATACTACCATGTGATTATTTATGAGACTTATGTTTTATGATATCATGATATGTAGTTTGACTCGCACGTTATTCATTTTTATCATGTTTATTCCAAAGCTTGGAATCATATCTCACCCGTTTTGTAAACATAATCCACTAGTAATATTATATTGTTTTATGACATATAATGTATATTGGATATTATTATTCAGATTAAAACATTGATTTTTTTTATTTGGTTTAATGTTGATATTTTATTTACCTTGTCTTCCAAATTCACTAGGACCCTTGAACACGTGGTCGATTTACTCTATAACTATGTTAAATTATTGAAATAATATGTTTATAATTTTTCTGTCTATATACGTGGTATCAAAATATAGTGTCATTATTATGGGGGATTATTACTAGAAATTTTTTTTGATAACCAAATAGATAATTCTCTGTATAAGATAATATATTGATATTTAGGTGAAGGAACAAGTGAGTGGTTTTAGTGAAATTAAATCCGTATTATGATTAAAATAGTGGATATGGATCTAACATAGTTTTCGCTAGGGATAATAACAATAAAATGATCTCTTTGGGGTTTCAAACATCCATAACATAGTTTTCAAATGTGAGGCCTTACTTCAATTCTTGATTTATAGTCTTGGGGGTAAGATTTGGAAATTGAAAAACTCCTTATGAAATATTTTGATGGAATTAAATAAATTTTTAGGTTAGACAACCTAACTGCGAAATTTCCTTGGATTTGTTATATTTAAAACCTAGAGACTCATATGTATGTATTTCTATTTCATTTATATGCCACTCATATTATATTTATTATTTCCCTTTAATATTAATATTAATTAATGAATTCTCATCTGAGTTATCCTTTATTTTTGTTAATAGTGAGAAATATGATGGTTGGCTTCACCAATAAACATGATAGGAAATATGATGATTCAACTAATCACATGCCTAACCATATGGTGTTAAGGTCATTGATCATCATGTTAGTACTATAAAAAATGAATAATGATATGAATAACAACATGAATCATGTATAATTCCCCCATTCTCTTAAGAAAGAGCGTGTTTTGGTCTATTAATTTTTGTGAAAAATGAATGAAACTATTTCTATATTTGGATATACACTCATAGAAAAACTTTTAATAATTTAAAAAAGAGGTTTTCTTCTAGAAATTTATCACGTGGAGGGGGATGTAGATAAGTGGTCGGTACTAATAAAGAACATGAAGTCAAAATAGGAAATTAATTTCATGTAATGAGAAGTAATCAATATAACATTTCTGAATAAATAATTTCCATAATATCTAAATTATAAAATATAGATGGAGTTCCTCATACTAAAAAAATAAAGATAAATCTATCAAGTCATCTGAGGAAAACTACAAAATTCTTTCACGACAACAATTTATCATCTTTAGTAAGAGTTAGCTAAACCAATTATTATATGGGATAAAGACTATTATATAAAAGACTGATTGATTTTTCAATTTTATATCCATTAAGAGTTTTTTTGTTAAATCCTTGTGGTTAATATGGATATTAATGACTCCCAGATGTCTCTTGGTCCTGGAGATGAAATTCATAAGATTAATTTTTTTTTTAGGACGGCCTATAGATAAATATCATGATAGAAAGAAGATCCAAGTCTCCATATGTATGAAGTTCAGGGATAAGCATCCCAAAAATATATTGAATAGAACCATGAGATTATCCAAGTTTGAAAAATAGAAACAATATACCAATTAACTCTGAAAGTATATGAATAAACCCACTAATTCAAAATAATAAAATAAGGTTTATATTAACAATACAAATTCAATATTTTATTTATATTGAATAGAATATGAGAATTTTTCAAGTAAATAAACTAATAAAATGGTTTTTAGATAAAATAAATGATTAAAACCAAAATGGCATAGAGGGAATGGAATGATATATGTTATCCCTACTACTAAGGTGGATTCAAAAACCGATGTGGTGATAGGAATTCTGGTTATTCAGTCCGGACTATAAAATGTACATTTTTTCTATTTATACACATTCATTCAAGTATTTCATGTGTAGTATAACTATTAAATATCCACCTTGAAATATGGTGGTTGACCTATATATGAGAATAGAAAATAGATAAAATATTGAATCCAAATAAATAGCTCCTCCATGGTTAATGTTTTTGGATTAAACCTGACCAATTTTTTTTCCTACATCATTTAGTGTATTTCAGTGCAATATTGGTCCTAGAATGGTTGTCCATATATAAAGATGACATAATATCTCGAGAGATGGATATTTCTCTTCAGATCCCAATTCATCTTTTAATTATACATTATTCTGAGTAAAGGATGAATCTACAAGAGAAGAATCATCTCAGGTGTTGATATTATTACATTCTGGAAAAGCATATCTAGATAAAATGAATGAGAAAAATGAACGAATCATGCTCAAATAAATGTCCATTGTGAGGAATAATAATGATTCATTCCAAGATTTACTTCGAAGTCTTCATAATGAACGAGGGTTGAGTAATCAATTGAACTTATAGCTGGATATATACTCATATCCAACACTCCATATGGAATGTATCCCATTAATTTGGTAGAAATAAAAAATTAATTATAATATAATCTGGGAAATGGTTTTATAAAGTCAAGTGCTTCACCATGGGGTGATTCGGTACTCTTCAACAAGAAGAAGGATTAGTCAATTAGCCTAAGCATTGTTTTTCAGGAACTCAAAATAATATAAAAAACTAGTGTCCCCAACAACATATAGTTGACTTCAATGATCAACTACATAGACCCTTGTATTTCTCTAAGGTGGATCTGTAGTCTTTATATGAACAACTAAAGGTGAATAAGGGAGATATTCCCAAGATGTCGTTTTGAACTGGGTATATAAATTTTTAATTCATAGAGTCTCCCTTCAGACTCAATAATGATCCCTAAATATTTATATACATTATTAATAGAGTCATTAAAGAATACCTCCTAATATTTGTGTAAGTATTTATAAATGACATTTTGATATACTCTAAAACAATGGAATATCATATGAATCATTTGGATAACATGATAAATAATATAAAAAAATTATTATTTTTATTAAAAGTACAATAAATGTGAGATCTAGATTTATGATGTATCATTATTTGGAAATGTGATCACTATAAGAAGAATATTTTTGGAACCTTATAAAGAAAATGAAATTTATGAGTGGCCTAAACCTGCTTATGTAATGGATATATGTTGTTTCCTTTGGATAAAATGAAATTACTGATAATTTTTCAGAAATTTTGCACAATTTTAAATCCCTAAAACCATGCTGACTCATAAGGGGGAAATTTTTATACAATGATGGATGTAAAAATAGCATTAAGAAATTTAGAAAGAGGCTTATAAATACACCAATCATTATGATTCCCTAAAGTGGGGAACCCTTTTTGGCATGAAATGATTGTTCATTAAAATTATTCGTATATTTACTAATGAAAATTGATAAATTAATGGATTACAATTAATTTAAATTGAAATTAGTTGATAAGAACATCCTAATACATGATATCGAGTTAGCAATAGGGATCTTAAAATTAAAAATATATTTGAGTTTAATCTATTAGGAGATGTATAAAATGTATTCAATCCATAATATCATTATGTATATATTCATAACTAAGAAGCGCAATATGGTAAAATTAAGAAGGATATAACTGAGCTAGGATTAATAATACTCAATCCAAAACCATCATTGGTATGAAAATAACGCGGCATATTCTCTTCATAGAAAGGATCTTAAAACCTTATGGATTATTAATTTTTTGAATGATCTAGTGATCATATTATTTAAATGGACAAAAATGTGAATCCTAATGGAAAGAAGACCATATTTACATTCACAAACTGTTTCTAAAAGATCCCTTATGGAGAAGATAAATGATTTTCAATGAGGAGACGTGGATATTTAGAGTAAAGTTTAAGCTATATGAAAAGGGGAAATCCTTATAATTAAAACTAATGAAGAAGGATTATTAATTTTTAGGCCATAAAATATATGTACAATTAAATAATTAAATAAAAATGGATATATTTAATGATACACCAATCTCGATCTTCACTATCAACCAATAGGGAAATATGATATATCGAGATACTTTATTACACTATGAGAGGGAAACTATTAAGAATGACATTTTATAGTTTATTTAAAAAGTCCTTATATATCAGAATGAGATTGATGAAAGGAAAAATACCAAAGTGAAAATTATAGAATTACCCACACCTATATAAACGTTTGAACACATCCTTATAAACTTTTTCAAGGATATTTTGGGTGTCCCCTCTTTTTTATTTCACAACATTTCATTAATTATGACAAAAATTGGGATATTTTAAAGTTTAACCTGGTGAAAATTAGATTCACAACACATGGAAATTTAAAATAATAATCAAAATAATCTCAAAAGTATTCTTCATGGTTTAACTCTAGGTTACTAATCATGAATCTCATTTCTTGGAGACATACATCATAAGAAAGGGGTGACCATAAAACCTAGTAGGTGAATAAGAATGTGAATCAAAAAGCATTTGATCATGAGACATAACAATAAGAAAACATGATGAAAAACTATAATGAATGAAAATGTATTATATCATAACAATAAAACATGAATCATAACATAGAAATGTGGAAACCACATTTAAATGATACATTAATAAGAAAATAGACAATGTTTTCCACCAAGGTGTTAATAATGAAAATTACCTAGGTTATTCACCAATATAATGTGAAACATCTCTTCTCTAGAGATTAAATTAATTACCCAATGAATTGATGAAATATTTGGGATAATAATTAATATGCATTAATAGATTTTAACCACATAGACTCTAATAAATAATTTCAGAATTAACACATGGAAATAAAGAATGATTTTCTTATCGGAATCACGATATATAATCGTGATCATAGACTTGATAAACTTGTAGATTTTGTCCCACCTAAAAGAGAATATGTTTTTTAATATATGTTTAACCCCAAATATAAAAAAGGCATGTTTATGACTATTTTTATTTCAATTTAAACTAAAAGGGTTTTGCGTATTCAAATAAAAAAATGAATACATTCTCCTATAAAAAAGGAATATTTGAGAAGTAAATTTTTCAGAATGATAGGTATAAAACCTTTTTTAGAAATGGGTAATATGAGGAAGAAAAAAGGATCCACATTGATAAAATACTATTGTTGTAGTAATGGGATAACATAAAGTGTAAAATAGATCCTATTTTTGAAATTAGAAGAAAAACCACATAACAAGTGAACTTAAATGAATACTTCACTTACTTCAATGAGTTGTTCCTAGAAAATAATGATAAAAAAATTTTAGGATTGAAGAAATTATTATGGACTCCTTTTGAGGAAAAATCACCAAAACATCATGGAGGATTTATTGGGAGTTAATGGACATTTTTAAATGGGTTTGTATTTATAGAAAATGTGGAGTAATTGTTTAATAATTCCCAAATATTGGTCATGGGAATCTAGGATATGAAAAATGAAAAAACATTAGATTAAAATGGATTTTTCTCATGGATTTTCTAATATGGGTATCCTTTTATGAAATTATAATCAATTAGAACCAAACAACATTTTAAATACTTATTTCGGATGTTAGAAGTACATATTCAACAATGTAATGTTTCTGAAAACCAAATTTACCATTTTGGACTTTGGAAAGTCACTTATGATATTGAAAATAGTTAAAAATATTTAAAATTAGTTAATATTAAAAAATAAAATAATTTTATTTTGTGGATTGTGTTTAATTAGTTATGACATCATGAAAAATAAAATATAATGTTATAATGTTTACCAACAAACAAAAACAATATTTTTATTATTATTAATGATAAATTAAAACAATTTAGAAAATTATAAAATATTCACCAACCCAAAAATTTAAAATTCTAAAATAATAAATAATGTTTATTTTCCAAGATTAATTCTATTAATATGAAAATTTTAACATTAAAAAATGATTATTTATCTAAAATAATAATATTTTATGGACATTCAAATTTATGAGACTTATAAAACATTTAAATAGACATTTTAAAAATTATTTTCTCATTCATTTTTAGGTGAGATCATTCTCAATGACTATTTTATTGAAAAATTATTATTTAAAATAATTTAGCTTAATAAAAAATTGAATTTATGTTTTGAAAAATAAAATTATTTTGTATTTATTTCTGAAAATAAATTCTTAAAATTCATAAAAATTAAAAAAATACATTATTAATTAAATATAATATTAAAATTTAATTGAGGTAATGATTATTTTATTTATACAAATAAAAGTACACATTATGTAACTATGGAATAGAAATGTAACCCTTTATTACACACGCATACACCCTAAGGGTAAGGCATGTGATAGTGGTGGTGTCATGGGGTGGAACAACTAACACAGAATGAGTGGTAATGTACAATAAATTGAACATCTCCTATAGGTGATTTTATTCCACCTTCACTTTTTGAAGATCATCTTATCCGCTATTATGGGGGAAACCTAAATATTATACCTCCCTCTAATGTTCAGAAAAAATGGGACCCATACGACATAACTCTACTATTTAAGGACATATATTCTTTTTTCTATATCAATTATCCTTTGTAATTACTACTTATAAACACTAATTATAACTATAAAATTTTCAACCAAGTGTATAACTTCAAATGTTCAAATTTTCAAATATTCATATTATCGCCGAATCCAAACTATCATATTTCTCATTATACCATTAAATACCATATCATTATCTCACTCAAAATTAAATAAAATTCCTCCAATGATTATATATTCATTTATTAATATGTTTATTGTTTTTCGAATATATATTTTTTTCTATAGTTTTTGTAGTAGGGATGAGGATTATAGTATACTAGGGTTATTAATACTTTCCCATTTTATCTATTCAGTTTTATATTTGTTGTCTTGTATTATTATTTTGAATTCTAATTGGTTTTATAGGTGAATAATGTAATGATTACTATTAATGAGATAAATATTTTTTTCTTATCGTTATTTTTTCATGTAAAATCTTATATAGTATATTACAAACAATTATTTATGAAGAAAATATTATTTAAAAACAATGGTTCATTACATTCATCACCATTATAATATTTCATCCCCAAGATTTATACTCATTCTCTAGATGAGAAAAGGTAAAGGTTATTTTATCTCATGGTCCCTTATAGTTCCCATGACTCTAAATCATATTTATAGTTCCTAGAAAACAATACTATAATTGGGGAAGTAATTTTTTGTACAAATGTTTTTCTATGGTCTATGATCTCCACTGGCTACTCCATAATAGTGAGGTTGTGTTACAGTTGAACTACCTATAGATTCCGTACATTTATGGGATAATATATGTTCTTCTTCAATTGAGATACATGGAATACATAATGAACATTAGAATGATTTAGAGGAAGTGATAGCAGATTCACCACTAGTCCTATGTGATCATGTATTTTCAAGGGGATAATGTACATTGGGATAATCTTCCCTACCCTTTGGAATCACATGATTGTCTTCCATGGTGATATCTTATAGAATTTCATTTCTCCAACATAAAACTAAATGTCCATTTTTCTTTCTTCATCATTGATCTTATTCAATTACTAAGAAGCCATTATCTTTTTTTGGACGGAAGGAACCTATTTTACTATCTCTTGCACAAGATCAGGCCTAGTATATTTATCTCACCCACTTCAACTCGAGATTTAATATTTCTACATCACTTCCCATAAATGTCTTTATATGGTTCCATTTTAATACCATAGTAATTTCTACCATTCTATTATAAATAAACTAATGTGAATATTTTTTTCCCATACACATTTAAATTCAATTGAGTATATTCTCAGTATGTCCAGAAGTTCCTGAATAGTCCATTCAAATTATCCATTAGTTTGGGGATGAATGGTAATAATGAAATTCAAGTTATTATTCAATTAATTTTGATGAATTATATTTAATTTAGATGTGAATCTTTGATCAAGATCATTGAAGATAGAATATGGCACCGCATTAAACAAATCCACTTTCTTTATGTATATAATGGAATGTTGGTCAAGAAGGAAGTCTTCCTAATTGGGATGAAATGGGTTGTTTTGGTGAATCGATCCACTATAACCCATATCACATTATTTCATTTATACGTTGTTAGGAGAACGATGATGATGTACATATTGATATGGTCCCACTTACATGCTGCTATAGGTACCGGTTCCAATACACCTTTAGGATGTTACTTATCATCCTTCACTTGATAACATGCCAAGCACTATACTATGTAGTCAACAATATATATTTTCATATAATCCCAACAATAATGATCCCAAAAGCCCCTATAAATTTTATTACTTATCATATATATAAAGATTATATCGATATGAGATTACTCAAGTAGATCCTTTTTTTCCTACAGGATAGATGGAAAACATAGCCTTGTATGCAACTTTAACATACATTATTGATCAATATTGAACACCAGATTCTTCTAATTCTTCACAGCCTCTATGTTATTTTTTTTATTAAAGTATCATATCATTGAAATTTATTTATATTTTCTAGTAATTATTATTATTAAATCATTTGGGATATGGTGGATAAATTTCCTTCCTATAAAATTTCTATTTACAACATTATATGATCATTGATTAAAAGATCTTCTTTAATCTGTATCTTTTCCAGAACAACATGGTCTCTCCAACTTAATTTATAAAATGATTTTTTAGCCCTTCAATGGTGATAATGAATTGAATAGTAATAGTATATAAGAATTTACAACCGTCTTCTTTAACCTATTTACAATTAATTTTGTGTGAAAATATACTTCAATATTTGGTGGTCTTTGTATGTATCACATTTATCACCATAAAGATAGTGCCTAAATATTTGAAGTGAAAATAATACTATAATTATCTCTAGTTCATGGATAGGATAATTTTTTAGATAAGGATATAACTATCAAGATTCATAATAAATCTCCCTGTCATTTCATATAATGTTTTCCCGTGACCTTTCAGAGATTCATCAATATAAATAACAAATACTTTTCAAATAGATGTAAGAGTTAACACAAGTGAATCAACCAATATCTTCATCAGTTCTTTCAATCACTCATCACACTCCATTTTCAAGAAAAACTAATTCCGACTTCGATTTTAAGTGGTTAGTAGCTTATAGATTCTATAAAGTAGTTTCTCAAAACATACTACAATATCTTGTATAATAAGGAAACTAAAAATCATAGTTACCATTATAGGATGGGGCCTATCTTCTATAGCCTTTATCTTCACTAGATCAAAATATATTTCATCATTTGTTACAATATTCTACAAGTACTAAATTTATTATAACTTAAAATCACATTTTATGAATTTTCAATAAAGATTATCCTCCCTCGTAGATTTCAATATAACCCTTAGATCATCCATATTCTACTTGTTACTATTGGAATATAAAATAATATCATAAAAAAACTACAATCAATTATCAGGTATGACATTAAATACTATAATAATCAAATATATAAATATAGAAGAAAAATTTGACTAATTGAAGGTCATAAAAACAATCCCATAATTCCCATCCATCGTTTAGAATGTTGTCATTGGAATATTTTTTTCATCACCCTCAATTGCTGATACCCAGATTATAGATCAATTTGTAGAATAATTGAGTCACATTTAGTTGGTCTATTAAATTATTAAGCCTTGGTATAGGGTACATGTTCTTCACTTTTATCCAATATATTTCTCTATAATCAATTCATAGTTACCTTAGTTCCTATTCCTACTCACAAAGAGAATATTCTCTTCACAATATGACACACCAAAGTTGATAAATAACTTCACCAGAAGATATTTTAGTTATTTAGTTAATTCCTATAACTCCACATTTACTATTCTATATGAGGTCTTTGATATTATCATTGATCTATGTATGAGTTCAATGGATAACTCTTAGTATCATTCTGTGGGATGACCATGTAAAACTACAAGAAAAACATAAATTTATTCTTGAAGGATGGGTACATTCACATTCTTTATACTTTCACTCATTTATCTCTATTCATAGATCATATGTATAAACAAGGATACAAGAGTTACTTCAAGACAAATATCATTATAGGATATCTCTCCATTAAAAATGTTAATAGGGTTTCCATTCATGTCTATTGAAATTTAATTAATTATACAACTGATATAATCATTTCATATTGATATCAGGTCCATACCGAGTATGGTATCAAATTCCACCATGAGATTGGAAACTATATTTTGGAGGAGATTGTACTCACCAAAGATAACACTGGAGTTTCTAATCACTGTTGATGCTTATAGAATCCCTATATAAGTCATTACTGATAAATCTATTTATAGTAGTTCAGTTAATTATTATATATTTTTGGAAAATGTGAATGATATAATGGGAAACATAGAATCAAAATCTGTCAAAGTACAAGATAGGTTTAAGATCATAAATAGATTACCTTCCACAACATCATTTAGAGATTCTACTTCAGTCATTGTGATAGGTAATTCCAAACCTTGCTACCCTGGCCTATTCTGAGGTTGATGGTTGTTACCCTCCATTATCTTCTGATTTGGTCTTTTACTGGAAATTAACTACGATGTCCAAATTTTTAGCAATTATCTTATGGTTGGGGTTGCAACATCAGCCTTTATAGGTATTATTGATAAGTTGAGGATTCACTACACCACAACTGTTTTGAAGTATATGGTCATCTCCTTCACACATATATCAAATTCCACTCCCTGGATACTAGTTCCTAGAATGATTCATTTTAAATTTATTTTTGGTGGTAAGTTTCACATTCTTTTATCCTATTCAGTATACAAAATTCTTCCTAGAGTTTAACATCGTTGGTATCTTATTTTAATTTGATCTATGCAACAACTAGGTCTCTCCATAATCTAATTCAACCTTTATATAACTATATTAAATTTCATTGTGGATCTAATATATTTATAATTTTCATATTACATCATATATGGGGTCATTTTTTACCAAATAATCTATCAATCATTCCCTTAAGACCCATCAAAAATCTGGTGGTGTACTGAGAATGTAATGTAATTTTTTTAAATAAATTTGAATCTACTCATTTTCAATCTACTTCGGCTCAAAAAAATTTATCTATATTTTTTCGTATCAAATGGGGGAAATATTTATTGAAAATTATTCTCCTGAACACTTCCCAATACATAAAATCAATCTCCATTCAAGGATTCATGTTTATAATTAGAGTACACCACTGGTATTTTGGAGCATCAAAGAATTATACATCTAGGGAGAATTTCCCTTTACCCAAAATTTATTTGTATAAAAAATAACTTTTCTATTGTTCTTAACTATTTCTCAAAAATAAATGGTTTGGTAGATCCACTAAAATATGGTGTTCGTTGGAAAATAATGTAATAAATGGAAATATTTTTCCTTTTAGGTGAATGTAGTCTCTCAAATTGATTCAATTTATTTTTCATAACACAATTTAGACGATTCATCTTCCTTATACGTTTTCGATAAAACCTTCCATTGGATTACCATTTGTTCATCACTATTTACTGTCATTATTTTTGTGGTTCAACATATTCATCATCCATTATTCTAGAATAATAAATCCATAGTGATAAATGTGTAACATTTAGGAATATTATAGTTCAAAATGGATTTTAGGTCGTAAAACATCATGCTTAAATATTTAATTATAATCCTCTAATAACAATTACATTTTCTATATATCATTCATAATTGTTCATAAAATTTTTGGGATTAACCGAAAATATCCACTGGGAATGTCAATCCATGTGTCCATTAAGGACCATTTTCATGAACCATTTCTCAACCAATTCTAGCTCAATGTGGTGTTTCTAGGTGTCACCCCTATGTACATCTATTCCAAATCCACATCCACTTATAGTATTCATACATGTATGTATTTATTTGGGAACAACATACATAATATTTTCCAAAATTACATGATGTTATAATGGATTTAGACATGTTTCTTAGGATCTTCCTACAGAATTCATGTTCTAATTTCTAAAAAAAATAAATTATCCTTCAATACCAAATATGGATTCTCAAATTTTTATTTCATTACATTTAATTACATGGTTCAAAACATAGGAACTAATAAAGTATTTTTTCTCAGAAATTAGTTACAAGATAAATGGAAATTTAAAAAATTATTCTAATTCCACTTGAAAAAAATATTAATTGGTTCACTCTATGATTCATTTAATACATATCATATCACGAGGACATTCATACAAGGAAATGGGTGAGTGTGAAGCCTTATAAGAGAAGAAGTAATGGAGACAAAAATCATGTAATCATGATACATATAAACAATAAAATCATGCAAAATAATAATAGAATAATATAGTGCATATCGTAAAAATAAGAACAAGAATAATAATATGGAAATATAAATCCTACATTTAAACATGGAATACAAAGCAATATCACCAATATTTATCACTAAGGTTTCATAAATGAAAATTACCATGATTATTAACCAAGGAACCGTAAAACATGTAATCTAAAGAGATTTTATTCTTTAAAAAATTCATTATAGAACCATAAAAGTAGAACATTCATATGTATTAATTAATGTGATTAAACTGGTCATAAAAAATAATTTCATTATTAACTTATGGGGAATTAATAATGGATTCTTATCAAAATCATGGGGTACAAAACATTATAAAGGCATGATCATTATGTCATTTTTAACTCACAAAAATTCAAATATGGGTTTCATATATGTAAATACATAAATAAAAAATTATAGTTTAATTATATTTTAAAACCCATTGAACTTAAAATAGTTTTTAGTTTTTAAATATTAGAAAAATAAAATTTCTCATGTAAAATAGGTAAATTTTAGAAGTAAATTCTATAGCATAATGTGTATAAAAATGAGTTTTTAAAAATCTAAAATGAGGTATACTGATAGTACCCCATTGATAAAAGAATATTATTACATTAATGAGATATATAAAATGTACAAATGATCTAATTTTTTGAAATTATAATACTTGCCACATAAAATGAGTACATGAATGTAAAAGTGAAGTAGATGTTTCAATTACCTTAAAGTGTTGTTCCTAAAACATGAGGACAGAACCTATGGGGATTGAGGAAAAATTGGGGGGACACCAAGGGGAATGATCACCATAACATCATTGGAAATTGATTAGTAGTAAATGGAAATGGTTGAATGGGTGGGTAATATAGAAAACATGGAATATTTTTTTAATAATTTATGAATTTATGTTTTTGAAATCATTGTTTTTGAAAAGGAAAAATCACTGGCTTAACCATTGGGTTTTCTCATGGATTTGGAAAATTGGTTCACATTTTATTATATTTTATTCCACCAGAACGTAAAACTATTTTAAAATTGCTATTTTTTCATTCAAATGTCAATTTTATAAAAATATATGTTAAAAAAACAAATATTTAATTTTAGACTCCATAAATTCATTTATAATTATAGAAGTTCAATAAAATTTATTAAAATAGATAATATTAATAAAATAAAAAAATTATATCTTGGATTGTGTTTAATTAATTTCATCATCATGATTTCATAAATATGAATTCATAAAATATACTAAAAACCCAATAATATATTTTTTTTACTATTAATGAACAAATAAAATAATTTATAAAATTATCATAAATTCACCCTAACCAAATTTAAAATATTTTGTTTTAATAATAATGTCTATTTTTGTTAATAATTATTAAAATATGATAATTTTTTCTTCCAAATATAAAAATACTTATTTATTTAAAAATCCCATGTTTTAAGAAACATTAAAATTTATGACATGTATAAAGAAATTATTATTCCACTATAAATTTATTTTCTTCGTTTTTTTTTAGGTTGGTGTCTTTTTATATACGTTATTAAAAAGAAAAATCATATTCAAGACCCTTGATTTTTATATAAAATGGTATATATTGTGTATAAAAATATAATTATGTTTCATTTTCATCTAAAAATCACATTATTAAATTGATCTCAATTAATCGTATATTTCAATTAAATCTATAAATAAAATTGAATTGATATAAAATTCATAAATTTATAAAAAGGAAATTACACATTAATTAACTAAATACCAGAAATGTAACCCTTTATATAACATTCTTATTTTCTATGTATAAGGTGTGTTGTGCTGTAAGTTTTAGGGGTGGCTCATCTATCATCCATTGGGTGGAAATCTCCAATAACATGAACTTATCATATTAGCTATTTCTTAAATGGACCTAACTTTTATTAATGAAAATTTACCTTGGTCTTATTAAATGACTTATTATATAAAATGGTGCACATAATATGTTTTATGATTTATTATTTTAAAATAATGTTTTAAATAATTACTGCTGCAAATATAGATGTTCAATAGTGATCACATTATTAGTTTAAATATAAGGAATTTAAAAAATAAAATTTACATGGACAAAGGAACTGATGGCCTCATCCAATAGAATTTCCCAATACGAAGCCGATTTTTCAGATATAATAAAAGAGGTAGAGTCACCGGGGTTTTCTCTTGACCTAGCCCAAGTCGATCTTCAACACGTTAAGTTTGAACATATTCTTTTTTGGGAGATGTGGATGTTAATGGAGATTACAACACGAGAGATGTTATCTATGCCACCCCAAGAGTTATTTACAATCACACACCTTACCCTTATGTTTTATGTGGGTGTCATAAGGGGTTATGTAACAATACTACACCACACTGATTTTGTTGATTATTTTTATATAGAATAGATAATATATACTCATTTTATTATTGTTACTTGGAAATGGGTTTTATAGAAAAAATATATTATTAGTTAATATTCAATTAATAAATCTATTTTAATGAATTAATTTATTTTTTAATTAAATAATATAATAATAAAATAGTATTACTAAATTAGTATTTGTTAAATATAAATGATGGTATAGTTTATTATGATAACAATTGTAATTTTTTTATGGTTTGAAAGTTGTTTTTGTCAAAACATGTGAATTTTTAATATATGCAAGTTTTTATTTTAAAAATAAAAATTAAAATATTTATAAATTATATTGATAAAATTAATTTCATTTTTGGATTCAAGACTTTGAAATTATAAAATGGTGAAATTTTCATAATTTTCTAAGATAGTTCAATTTTTGGGTAAACATTAAATATGGTTTAATGTGTTTTATGACATCATAGTGTCCCAATAGTGGTGTAATAAAATACTATAAATGGTATTCTTTTCCAATATATGTTTTTAATTTCAAAATATTTTATTTTATATTTGTTTGATTTAATTTAAAAGTCTTATAATGGACCATCCATGTCTTATAAAATAGTATATCAATTTAAAATTATTTCTTTGAGAGTGTGACTCATATCCTAATAAGAAAGCATAATATTTAAATATTCTCAGAATTTGGACTTATAAAATAATTATTTCAATCCCATTTTGAAAAAATCCATTTGCAAAAACCAATGGATGTTTTTTGGTTTTGTATATTTTAACATGTGTTGTCCAAAACCTAAATAATAACAAATTCTCTATAATTTCCTATATAAACCTAGTCAATATACCATTACACATAACTCAAACCATTTAAAACTAGACCAAACTATGCACTCATCTCCGTATAATCCTCCCAAAGAACCCCAATCTCCCAATAAGTTTCTCTGAAGCCTCTCCCAAGCCATTTGATCACAATTCAAAGTAAAGGATTCTCGCTTTCCTTCATTCCTTATTTATGTCCATGTTTCCATATATTTTTATGCCATTTTCTTATCAATTAGAAATGTTGGGGTATTATTTATAACCTCACAAATACATCCCTACTAATGTTATATTAATGATATACCCCTTTCACTCTCATTACTACCTCCCATGTACACCTCTTTCTTTGCCAAAATTCTGAAAGGGAATTCTCTCTCTTCATTTACATTCAAGCAGTTCTATTATATTATTCATTTAAATTATATTAAATATGTTGTTATATTATTCTAAATGACCCCATTTCTATCCATTTCGTGTATAAATTATGAGAGACTCATTTATCTCCCATAAATATATTTTTATTATTTCTATATGCTTCCAAAGTTTCACAAAAATTTCCCATGCCAAAATCATAGTATATGTTAATACCATACCCATTTTTCTATCAAGGAGATTCACGATTATGAACATGTACATGATGATTGATTAATTGTATTAATGTATTCCACCTCTCTTATTTTTGGAATAAATTATTATGTTTAATTAATCCATGGTGTATGATCTATGTGGCACACATATGCATGAAATGAAATTATTAAAAAAAGTGTCCCCTGATATCACTCCAATGAATTAAGTAAAGAATATTATCATGATACACCATGGGAAATGAGGGTTTACTCATGATAATTCAAGTGAAATTAGGGTTTACTAATTCTAATTCATGTTCAATGAGCGTTTACTCATGCTCTATGTGCAATGATCCTTGGCTCATGTTAACAACCTATTAAATTTTGATGCCACATTTCCATGTTCTAATGAACATACTATATCATGACTGTATGTTGATGTTTCTCTTCTGCTCTATTGATATCCCTATTTCCTAAAATTTATTTTATTCTTCGTGTAATTCCTTTTTTACTCCCTTATTGGGATTTATATCTTACATGTTTCTAATGTATGTCCTCAGGTTATCCCATTCAAAGACAAGCATGAAGGAATTATACATTCATGTAAAAAAGTTTTTAATGTAGATTTTTTATTTCCTTTCTTATGAGGTCATGTAATTTTCCCAATTTCTCAATACACTAGACCTTTTGATCCAAAGAGTTGTCTTAAGTGTAATTTTTGGCAATGAATCATGTTTATTTGTGTAATAAAGAGATGTGTGGTTATAGATGGTATAAAAGGATATGTTTAGTTAATTATGGGATTAAAATTAAAAAACCATGGTGATATATTTTGAGATAAGATAAGGTTTTATAGAAACATAACTAAATTTTATTTATTATAGAGTAAGTGGTTAATTAATAAAATACATCTTTGTCTGGATACAAACAAGTACTGGTGGTTGTGCCAGAGATGTATCTTGTGGTAAAATCGGAAAGCACAACTTCGAGATAGACTTGAACGATAACTGCTACATGAAAATGGGCCTAGCTACACTATTGGTTTGAAACTCATATGGGATTTTCTTTGGTAAATTCATAATCTCCGTATGAACCATTAATAAGGGAATAAAAAAATCGCATAAAAATATATGTTGGGAAGTAGATAATGGATAAAATATACTGAAGCTAATAAATGCATAAGTTAAGGAAATAAATATAATTTATAAGCTATATATTTTTTCATTGTATTTCCCTTATGTGTTACCCCTAAAATTCATTTTTATTACAACCATTTGACGGTAATTAGAGGACTCTATATAAAAACTGGTGTGAAGATCAATGTTATGACTCTTATAATGAGATGCCCAATCCGATGGGAGCAAGAATCACAAACATTGTCACTATACTATCTCAGTTTACTATATTTCTGAATAGAATCATGGGTCAATAGGAACATCCGCCCCCCCTAAGAATGAACAAGGCACAATAATGACCCTCATGAGACAAATGCCTCAAACTTTTAATTGATCATATGATACCACAATCCTCGAAAAATGGATCAACCCATTGAGAATATCTTTTCCATCCTTCGATGTTAAGAACAAGATAAGGTTATTCTAGACGCTTATCATATTGAGGGTGAAGCTAATCAATGGTGGACACTGATAAAAAAATTTAAGCCTAAGGATCATATTGAGGCATTGGAATGAAGGGATTTCTAGAAAATGTTTTTCGATAAATATATTCGGTACAACCTCCGACTTAAGATAGAAATGGACTAACTTTACCTCACAAAAAGTTATGATGAATCCGTCAATATGTACAAGTAAAAATTCAAAATTCTATCATAATATTCCCACAAAATTGTTGTTACCATTGAATGAATGTGTGACAGCTTCTTTGGTGGGATAATACCCAGCCTATAGAACTCCCTATTGATCCAAGACTTTGATAGCTATGATTAAATTTTATGATGTTCCTCAAAGTAAAAATGGTTATTGAAAAATCTCAAGGAGTATAATGGGGATAAGAATAAGAAATTTGACATTAATTATGGAAATTCGATGGATAAATACATCTGTGCTATGAAATTATATAACTAAACATTCCAAAGGTGTAGAAAGAAACACCCAATAAATTTCTTGAAGGGGGTGAGAAAATGATTTAGGTGTGGATTAAAGGTAACATTGCCATTAACTACCGACAAGAAAACCCCACTGCTGTGATAGATGAGTTGAATGCTATGTTTGTTCCTCAACGTATTTTTCATTGCTTTAACTACAAACAACTAGGTCACTTTGTAAACTAGTTCCTTAATCCATGGGTTTTCATAGGCAACCAACAACATATAAGGTAGTGAGGAAGTGCTTTTCCCATCACTACCGCTGAAAAGAACCATGACAATGAAGTAGTGATATGTATGCTATTTATTAATTGAATAATATAGAACAAAATATTTTAGTCTGGTTCTACAAATTCAATTATATCCAAAAAAATTGTAGAACAATCCCAACACCACCACAAATCATTTATGTTGAGATGTCGATGAGAAGGGAAAATGGGGAAATAATTGTATCCTCTTAATATAACTCATCCCCATTCAAAATTTAAGGATTTAAATTCACGTTAAACCTCTTCATATTCAGTATGGTGTATATTGGCACAATTCATAGAATTTATTGGATTTCCTTATATAGATCCATCATCAATTTCTATGATACGTAAATCACTATCCATAGGGACAATCGACCCCTGATTCTATTCAAGTACAAGAAGAAGAATAGATCATCTTTAAAACCATTATCCCAAGTGTTGATATTGCTACCCTGTGAGCGTTCATATATTGTTTAGATGATTGAGTATAAGGAAGTAACCATCCTTGAAGACATGCCTATTATGAGAGAATTCACTAAATTGTTTCCTAAGGAATTTCTTAGTCTTCCTATTATCATAGATGTTGAATAATCGATTGATCTTATACCTAGGGAATTTATAATATCCATGAATCCATATATAATATTTATTTTGGAGATTGATAATATTAGGAAACGACTATATGAGATTCTAGATAACGGGTTTATACACCCACATGCCTCACCATGGGGTGCACTATTCCTCTTTTTCAAGAAGGCGGATGGGTGAAATTGCCTTTGCATTTATTATCTTAAGCTCAACAAATTCATGATAAATAACAAGTATCTTATTCCATGAATTGATGACATTTTCTTTTAGCTACGTAGAGTAAAATACATCTCCAAGGTGGATTTGTAGTTAGGATATTAGCAAGTAAGTGTGAAGAAGGATGTAATCACCAAGAATTATTTTTTTTTAAATTTAGGGGCCCTATAATTTCATTGTAATTCCTTTAGGATTCACTAATGATCCCGAAATAATCATTGGCATAATGGATGTAATCGTTATAGATTACATATATAAATTTGTGGTAGTCTTTATAGACGATATTCTTATATAATCGAAAACCCAAAAAGTGCAGAAGGAGCCACTAAGGGTAGTAATAAAGACCTATTGAAATGATCATATCTATTAAATGTACAAGAAGTGTGAGTTATGGTTGAATGTAGTCTCAATTAGTGGTCATATCATCACAATCAATGAGATATATAGGGATCCGACCAAGAAAAATTCAATTGAGTGATGGTCGAGGCCAATATCTATGATGGATATCCATCGCTTCCTTGGGTTACATGTATATAATAACTAATTTGTTAGAACATTCTCATGATTGTAAAACTCTCCAACCAAGAAAACTAATAATGGATTCATTTTTTCGTAGAGTGATGAGTGTGCATATATATTTAAGGAGTTGAGAAGGAGGCTTATCAACACCCCCATGCTCACACTACTCAGAAGTGGAGAATTGTTTGTAGTATTTAGTGATGCTTAGAATAAGGTCCAAGGCTATGTGTTGATGAAAAATTACGAAGTAATTTCTTGTGCTTCAAGTAAATTAAATGGTCATTAGCTAAACTATCCAACACATGATCTAGAGTTTAATGCAGTAATATTCACTTTAAAAATTTGGCGACATTACCTCATTGGTGAGAAGTGTAAAATGTACACAGATCACAAAATTCTCATGTATATATTCACACATAAACAGATGAATATGCGCTAAAAAAGATGGTTAGAGATGATCAAAGACTATGACAGCCCAATTCACTACCACCCAGGTAAATTGAAAAAGGTGGAAGATACTCTCAGTTGAATGGACCCATCGATTCTATCATTGAAGATAATTAAAAAGGATCCAGTATTCTAATATTTGTTGAATATGGACAAGGGAATCATAAATAAGGGAACATAATCAATAATTTCACAAATGATTGTTCAACCATCTCTTTTGTAGAGGTTAGATGATGCTCAAAAGGATGATGTGGAAATATAGAAGAAGGTGGAAACTATCAAAAAAGGGAAATCCTCAATGTTCTATGTCAATTAAGAAGGAATTTGCGAGATTTGGGTCAAGACAATGTGTTCCATCCAATCTAGAGTTAAAGAATTTACTTTTGGATGATGCACATAGTTCAAATTTCTCCATTCACCTAGGAAACAAAAAGATGTATTGAGATCACCAAAAGAATTATAGGTGGGCTGACATAATGAAGGAGATCGTTGAGTATACATCAATGTGCTTGGTGTTCTAGCAAGTGAAGGATGATAGGACGAAGTCTTAAGGGATGATACAACCATTACCTATATCAACATAGAAATAAGAAAACATCACCATGGACTTTGTCATTGTACATTTGAAGATATCCAAAGGAAACATTTCTATTTGGGTTGTTGTGGATCATCATTCAAAGATTTCACACTTTATTGCAATTTGGGATGATTTTTCATTGGATCCACTAGCACAGATATACAACAGAGAAGTTTTAAGTTTTCATCAAGTACCACTATTTATTGTATCCAATCGAGATCCAAGATTCCCATCTATGTTATTAAAGAGTCCCCAACATTCTCGGAATATTGAGCTGAAATTCAGTACAGCTAATAATCCTCCCAATGATGGCCAATATGAGCAGACTATCCAAACACATGAGGGCATGTTAAGATCTTTCTCAATGAACATCAAAGGAGGATGGAATCAACATTTTCATATCCCTATGTCCTCTTATAATAATGGTTTCACTCATACATCCAAATCGATCTTTATGAATCCCTTTAGGAGAAGCGGTGCAGAACATCAACATCTTGGGATGAATTTGTGTAGTGAAAAATCATAGGTCCATAAAAGGTTGATGAAATGGTGGAGAGGGTTAAGACAATCCAACATCTCATTAAATTTTCTTAGAGATGAAAAAAGAGCTCTGTTGATAACTATTGATGAGGCCTACAGTTTGATGTTGCAGAAATGGTATTCTTATTCATACCACCAAGGAAGAGAGTAATAATATTTTCAAAGAATTGAAATCTTAGTACAATATACATCGGCACTTTTGAGATCCTTGATCACATTGGAGTAGTGGTATCTCAACAAGGACTCCCACAAAACGTATCTCAATTACATGATATATTCTATGTGCAAATCGTGATGGAGTAAATACAAGACCCATCACATGTACTCAATTTTGAGGTGGTACCATTTGATAATGAATTCTTATATGAAGGAAATTCAGTGAATATTTTAGATCGTAGGAAAAAAATTATACAAAAAAATAAAATTCCACTCATCAATGTGTTGTGGAGAAACAACAAGTTTGAAGATGAAATATTGGAATGGGAGGAATTGATAATGTAGAGTTACCGTCATCATTTTTATTGTGGGAAAAGGAATTTTGAGGGTGATATTTTTTAAGGGGGGAAGATTTTATTGACCCAAACATTTATTAATGAAAATTCAACATGTTATAAATAAAAGTCATATTATGTAAAATGGTTAACTTTAATGGTTTTTTGTTCTTGGATTTTAAAATACCCTTATGAATTGTTATTGTTGATAATATAGTCGTCGAATAGTGATCACATGATTAGTATAAATATGTATCTTTAAAAAATATAATTTACTTAGACAAAGGAAGTGATGCCCTCATACAATAGAATTGCTTCAATAAAGCCCATGTTTCAGAGCTTGGAAAGGAGGTAGCATCACTAGGATTCACTCTTGACCAAGCCCAAGCTAATATTCAACACATTAATCTTGAACTGAATATCCTATAGGCTGAGTAGTAGCAAATAGATATTACCACCAGAGAAATGTCATCTAAGACACCCCAAGAGTCTGTCACCATCGTACACCTTACACTTCAGTCTTATTCATATGTTATAAAATTTCATTCAACATAACCCTAGGACTATGATTATGTGAATTATTTTTGTATAGAATAATGAATATACATTCGTTTTATTATTTTTACTTTGTCAATGAATATTTAGCACAAATAATATTTTTAGAAAATTTGAAATTAAGATATATATTTTGATGAAATAATGGAGTTTTTAATTAAAAAATATTTTTAAAAAATATTTTTACTGAATTAAGCTTTTTTAGAATATAAATGATTGTATAGTTTTCTATGAATTAAATTTTTATTTTTATTATGGTTGGAAAGCAGTTTTTGGTCAAAAACCTTAAATTTTATATAAATATAGGTTTTTACTATAAATGAAAAAATTAAAATATTTATAATATTATTTAGATAGAATTAATATCATTTTGGATTCATCATTTCAAAATTATCTAATTTTAAATTTTTCATAATTTTCAGAGACAGTCGAATTTGTGGGAGAAAATAAAATACAATTTTAATATATAATTTGTTTAATGAAATCATAATGACCCAATAATGATATATTGAAATACTGAAAATGGTTTTTTGGCCAATATATGTTTTACTTTTAAAATAATTTGATTTTATATTTGATTGATTTATTTTACAATGCCTTAGTGTACCCTCTAAGACTTATCAAATATTTTAACATTTTAAAATGATTTCCTTGACTGTGACTCACCTCTACAAAATCAAGCTTAATATTTTATTATGTTCATAAAATTTCATTATAATATAATTTTTTGCACTCCCGTTTAAAAAAAATCGAAATAAATGTTATACCCCGTGATTTTATAGTACGTTATCTCATTAAAGTAAATTATTATCTTATGCTACACGAACCACTGAGTTCGAGTGCACTACGACATACAAAACTAGACATTAAAAAAGAAGTTATGAATAATATTAACTGGATTATTGAATTTATAAACCACATATAATTTTAGAATCCATATTATGTGTTTATTAGTCAAAATATAAGAACAAATTCATTTTTTTCAGATCAAAGAGGTATTTTTCAAAAAAAAAAAAAAAAATTCCACCATTTATTGGAGAACCATTTTTAAATTCAATATTAGTATAAGGACCCCGCCTTAAACCTTACCTAATCTTGAGTTATTATAATATTACAAATTTAGGATCTTTTCGGGTTTAGAGTTTTAGAGAATTAGATCATAAAACTTGCATTACATTCCATATATAAACAAAGTGGTTACATAAAGATAGTATTATTTATTACCGTCAATGGAAACATATTTAAAATAAACATGGATTCTTTCTTGACACTTCCTTGACACTATCATCATATCATGTACCTTTCCCTTGACCTGTGAAAAACATTTCAAAAAAACATTGGATGAGCATAAAAAGCTCAGTAAGGGATATAAAAATATGGAAAGGAAACATGGGTACATATATACATAAGGATGAGATCATACTTTACCCATTAAACATAATCACATTAACATACCTCATCAAATCATGAATAAATCATAGAAATCATAAGACATAATGGTATCTTGTGGTCATCGTTGCATCATCAGGATGTCATAATTAAATTAATTTATTTAATGTCTGAAAATTATAAAAATACTATCCTGATGTAGGAAATCGTTTTATCTTTCCAAAGAGTATTTATAGACAAAAATATGATTAGTATAACCCCTTATAAATTTTTTTTTAGTAAAAAAATTTATGTTACTATCATTTTCACCTTTATTTAAAAAAAGGCATTAAAGTCATTATCTCACCCAAGAGGCTCCATAGGGTCCCCTAAATCGACCCATGGGTTGTCTTGGTCGGCCATGACTCATCCAATAGGGGTAGTACAAGTGTGATGGTGTTTTCATAATTTTATAATGTCATTTTTACCTTAAATTACACTAATTACCTCTAATCGCGATTAAAAACTTAATAAGTTACTATTCACCAAAAAAATTATTTTAATCTCATTGAACCAAATTTTACTTCTTAATGACAAACATGTATGTCTGATTTTTGAAAATCAAAATACAATGATGTCAAAATTTCATTTAAACGGAAAATCAGTTTTTATAAGTACCACTTAGTAGTTTCACTATTCATCAAAAATTGAAGTTTTTCATAAAATTATCAAAAATTCACCCTAAGCTATATTTGATATTTAGATTTCAAAAATTAAGTGTATTTTACAAAATTCAAAACATATAAGTATCATTAATTAATTTAATAATTAATTCCCGCTGTCAGAGAAAATAGCGTGTTTTTATGAAACAATAAGTATCCAAACATTGATACCAGTTTAAGTCCAATTTCAAAGTGAAATTGATTCCAATGACCACCATTGGATTAAATGGTAAAAATATATTCAGATTACACATTAAGACCAATTCAAAAGATAATCTAATAATATAAATAAATTAGATTAAGAAGCAGTTTTGATGTAAAATGCAGTATTTTTCACTATTAATTAACAAATGAACATTGTCAGAAAAATACCAAAAATTCACACAAAGTAAATTTTGATGTCCCAATCATAATGAATAAGTTTATTTTGAAAAAAATAGTTTATAAAATTGTCAAAATATATATTCAAAAATTGTTTTCCATCAAAAGGCAGTAAAACAATCTTTTAAAAATATTAGTGTATTCAATGCTTAGGATTGGATTTATTTTCATTTTAAGCCTCTAAAAAACTATCTAGTTCATTAATAGACATAGATAAAAAATATCTATTATTCATTACGTACTTGGGATGTTACATCCTTCCCCCCTTTAGAATATTGCGTCCCCGTAATTTATTTACTTATCAAATAAATGGGGGTACTTATCCCTCATTGCATTTTCAGATTCCCATGTTGCCTCTTCCATAATGTGGTTTTTCCACATAACCTTTACCTGCTTAATCACCTTATTCTGTAACACTTGCTCCCTGTGGTAAAGAATCTAGACCGGTTGTTCCTCATAAGATAGGTTCTCTTCCAGCTGAACTACCTCTGGACTCAAAACATGAGATGGATCTGGCATGTACTTTCTCAACATCGAAACGTGAAAAATATTGTGTACCTGAGATAAACTCGGAGGTAAAGCCACTCGGTAAGCAACTGATCCAAATCTCTCCCGAATTTCATATGGTCCAATAAACCTTGGACTCATCTTTCCTTTTTTACCAAATCTAATCACACTTTTCCAAGGAGAAACCTTGAGAAAAACATGATCACCTACCTCAAAAGAGAGATCCTTCCTCCTGTTGTCCGCATAACTCTTCTGCCTGCTCTGAGCTGTTCTCATGTGTTTCTGAATCTGCTGAACTTTTTCTTCCATCTCTTCTACCAATTCTGGTCCCATCAACTTCCTTTCACCCAATTCATCCCAGAAAGATGGAGTTCGACACCGCTTCCCATATAACGCCTCAAATGGTGCCGTCTGTATACTGTAATGAAAACTTTTATTATATGAAAATTCAACCAACGAAAGATGTTGTTCCCAACTTCCCTGATAATCCATAGAACAAGCTCATAGAATATCTTCCAAGGTCTGAATTATTCATTCCGACTGCCCATCTGATTGAGGATTAAAAGATGTACTAAAATTTAATTCAGTACCCAACTACTTCTGAAGGCCTTTCCAAAAGTTAGAAGTGAACCTGTGATCACGATCATATACAATGGAGAGAGGAGCTCCATGTAACCTGACTATCTCATTAAGATACAAACGGGAAAGTTGATCAAGATAGAAAGTATCTCATATAGCAAGGAAATGAGCATACTTTGTCAAGCAATCAACAATATCCCAGATTGTATTATTACCTCGAGATGTCTTCGGTAATCCCACAACAAAGTCCATGGATATATTCTCCCATTTCCACTCTGGCACAGGTAAAGGTGAAACATCCCTTTCGGTAACTGCCGCTCTGCTTTAACCTGTTGACAAGTCAAACACTTCACAATAAAATCAGCAATATCTCTTTTCATTCCATCCCACCAGTAATACTCCCGCAGATCTCTGTACATCTTAGAACTGCCCGGATGAACAGAAAACAGAGAACTATGAGCTTCACATAACAACCCTCTCTTCAACTGTGAATCACAAGGCACACACAATCTCTTCCCAAATCTCAAAACACAATCAATATCAATGTTGAATTCAGGCAACTTACCTTTCTAAACCAGCTCTACCTTTTTCTGCAACTCACTGTCTTGCTTCTGTGCTTGCTTGATTCTATCTGATAGAAATGATATCACTGATACCTGAAACAAAACAGAAGAAATTCCTGCACCAACAACTTCCATGCCAAATCTCATCAAATCCTTAACCAAAGGATCACGTTCCAAACTCAATATTGCTAATGAAGCATTACTTTTTCGACTCAAATCATCAGCCACTTTATTTGCTTATCCCGAATGGTAATGAATTGTACAATCATATTCCTTGATTAATTATAGCCATATCCTTTGTCTCATGTTAAATTATTTCTAAGTGAATATATACTTTAAACTTTTGTGATCGGTATATATTTCACACTTTACTCCATACAAATGATGCCTCCAAATTTTTAAAGCAAAAACAATAGCAGCTAATTTCAAATCATGTGTTGGGTAATTTACCTCATGAGTTTTCAACTGTCATGAAGCATAATCAATTAACTGATCATTATGCATTAGGACACAACCAAGTCCTTTCAATGAAGCATCACTGTAGATAATAAACTCACCATTCCTAGAAGGTAGTTCCAAAATTGAAGCATTCACCAATCTTCTTTTCAATTCCTGAAAACAATCATCACAATCTTTTGTCCAGATAAACTTAACACCCTTCCGAGTTAGCATAGTCATTGGATTAGATAACCGTGAAAAATTTCTAACAAACCTTCGGTAATAGCCTGCCAAACCAAGGAAGCTACGAATCTTAGTTACATTTGTTGGACTTGGCCATTCTTCCACAACTTTTGTTTTTGTAGGATCAACAGTTATTCCATCTTTAGAAACAATATGACCAAGGAAAGAAATTTGTTGCAACCAAAACTCACATTTGTTGAATTTCCCAAACAATTTCTTTTCTTTCATGGTTTGAAAAATAACCCTTAAAAGTCTTTCATGCTCCTCTTTACTTTTATAAAACACCAAAATATCATCAATAAAAACAACCAACATTTTTCACCTGAGTCAACTGAGCCATCTCTGTAGTAAACTACTCAATTCTAATTCTGAACATCTCAGTATGCTGATTTGGAATGTCATTTCCCTCTGTATCAATTCCTAGAAAAGTTTCTCTGTTTCCTCTATGGAAAACAATTCTTTTCAATGAAATACCTTAGGTGAAGCAACATTGTAATCATTAAATGCTATATCATTTCAATTTGACCATAAAAAACTATTTTTGGATAATCATTTAATAGAATTCTAACTCCTAAAGTTATCTAAACCGACCTTTGATACCAACTATAAGGCCCCAGCAATAAACCTTACTTAATCTTGAGTTATTACAAGATTACACATTGAGGATCTTTTTGGGTTTAGAGTTTTAGAGAATTAGATCATAAAACTTGCATTACATTCCATATATAAACAAAGTGGTTACATAAAGATAGTATTCTTTATTCCCATCAATGGAAACATATTTAAAATAAACATGGATTCTTTCTTGACACTTCCTTGACACTATCATCATATCATATACCTTTACCTTGACCTGTGAAAAAAATTTCAAAAAAACTTGGGATGAGCATAAAAAGCTCAGTAAGGGATATAAAAATATGGAAAGGAAACATGGGTACTTATATACATAAGGATGAGATCATACTTTACCCATAAAACATAAGCACTTTAACATTCCTCATCAAATCATGAATAAATCATAGAAATAATAAGACATAAAGGTAACTTGAGGCATTCATAACATTCTTACGTAGGGAGTAACCCTCTTGGTTAGGTTTGGAATACCCATCACAGTATATTCCCTAAAATCTCTTCAGAGAAACCTTAACGTTTCACTCCTTCGCGTTACCCAATGAATTGGAGAGCTATATCGGGCTCACCCGCCCTTAGTCTATCACAGAACCACCCATCATCATAATAATTCCCACGAACCTCAACATAATCGTATCACATAAAACATGCATAAAGGGAACATAAAATTTCCACCTTTCAATCACAAGATATCAATACAACAAATTGATATAAAAACATTATGAAAACAATTTTCAATACCAAAATAAAAGAAAATTAAAACATGGTATTTATTTTTCTTTTAAAAAGAAGGTATGGCTTGTAGAGGAAGCCAAAACTCAAATAACGGTCACAGCGGCGGAGAAGTCGTTGTCGCCGCATACGAACGAAAAAAACATTTCCTTTTGTCGTTTAGTAAAACGATTTGTATAAAAAATATTCCTTTTGGATAAACGTAAAAGTTAAAGGGTTTTATACACCGTATAAAATAAGGTTGTGTATAAAACAAAATATGCCTCAATGAAAGGAGATTGAGACGAAGTCCCATACCTCGTATCCGACTTGACCCGACCGTTCTTTAATCTCCTGAATAATAAACTTGAGTTAATCTATACATGCTTAAGAACCTTTTTCACGTTCATTATTCCTTTTATACCATGTTATGAACATCATGTAATCTTTTAAGTTAATAATGTTCATTTTGTCGGTATTTGGTTCTTAAGTCAAAAATAGACTTCTTACACTTACATGTTGTTAATTTGGTCAATGGTTCGTTATATCCAGAAAGATATTAATGATTTGGATAACTTATATATCATATATATTCATCATATACATGTATTTATAATATTACATCATATTTAGAGGTAAGAAATGAAATGCACCTGTCATGGAGACGGTAAGCCGAACGTACACATGAACGCTACTTCCATTTCTATTTCGTATTTTCTGTAATGGAATCATAATGATATAAGAGTATATTATAATTACAGTATAATAACATATATAATATCATTAACTTTATCCTTTACACATCCCATATATGGTATTAACGAATCAAATAACTTTCAGGGGGTGGTAGTCCGCACTTCCTAAAATGAAGATATCATGTTTACCCATAATGGAAACAATAATGGAATGTCATAAATGAAAAATACAGAATCTTAAGGAAAGAATAAAAATATTATATATCATATATAAAAATAGTTACATCATAATGGCCACCTTTGAAGGTGTTAAATGAGTATTGAACAATCATCGTTTCGGGAGGCAGAATTTCGCCATCCACGGAAACCGTATGTTCTTTAACCATTTGATGTAGTTGTGTGAGAGTGTAGCTCGAATAAATATTATAACAACATCCTAGTATATTGAAGATAATGTTGTTGTTACAAAAGAAGTAAATAAAAAGATTTTAGGGGGTTTGAGAAGCAAAATAAAACAAATGAACATGAGAGAATGAATTACCTTCAAAAGTGTAACTCCTTTTGATTTGAGCCTAAAGGCATCCATTGAAAGGATTATGCCCAAAGGTAATCCTCTAGTATGAGTAGAGGTATTTGGATAGAGTAAATGAGAAGGGTATGGCCGAGCCAAAGGCTTGAGGAGTGTGTGAAATGCGGTAGAGGTGGGGGGCTTTAATAAGAGGAGAGGAGGGGCACTTTTGGAAATCATGAAACTATTATTTTATTTTCAAAAGTTTTTCGGATTTCTAAGGTCCCACATTGATATATTTCGATGATAAGATGATAAGGCTTAGAAATATTCCCATACAATAGTTTTTGGAAAAGTGTAGGTCTTAGATTTTTTATTATCTTTTCATTTAATTTAAACTTTTCATTAATGAGGTCATCATTGCATCATCATGATGTCATAATTAAATTAATTTATTTAATGTCTAAAAATTATAACAAAAATATCCTTATGTAGGATATCTATCTATATTTCCAAATAGTATTTATAGACAAAAATATGATTAGTATAACCCCTTCTAAAAATTTTTTTAGTAAAAAAATAAATGTTAGTGTCATTTTCACCTTTATTTAAAAAAGGCATTAAAGTCATTATCTCACCCAAGAGGCTCTATAGGGTCCCCTAAATCGACACATGGGATGTCTTGGTTGGCCATGACTCATCCAATAGGGGTAGGAAAAGTGTCATGGTGTTTTCATATTTTTTTAATATCATTTGTACCTTAAATTACACTAATTACCTCTAATCGCGATTAAAAACTTAATAAGTTACTATTCACCAAAAAATTATTTTAATCTCATTGAACCACATTTTACTTATTAATGACAACCATGTATGTCGGATTTTTGAAAATCAAAACACAATGATGGAAAATTTTCATTTAAACAGAAAATCAGTTTTTATAAGTACCACTTAGTGGTTTCACTATTCATCAAAAATTGAAGTTTTTCAGAAAATTACCAAAAATTCACCCTAAGCTATATTTGATATTACGAACTCAAAAATGAAGTCTATTTTAAAAAATTCAAAACATATAAGTCAAATTAATTAATTTAATAATTAGTTCCCAGTGTCAAAGCAAATAGCGTGTTTTTATGAAACAATAAGTATCAAAAGATTGATACCAGTTTAAGTCCAATTTCAAAGTGAAATTGATTCCAATGATCACCATTGGATTAAATGGTAAAAATATATTCAGATTACACATTAAGACCAATTCAAAAGATAATATAATCATATAAATAAATTAAATTAAGAAGCAGTTTTGATGTAAAATGCAGTATTTTTCACTATTCATTAAAAAATGAACATTGTCAGAAAAATACCAAAAATTCACACAAAGTAAATTTTGATGTCCAAATCATAATGAATAAATTTATTTTGACAAAAATAGTTTATAAAATTGTCAATATATAGATTCAAAAATGGTTTTCCATTAAAAGGAAGTAAAATAATCTTTTAAAAATATTAGTGTATTCCATGCTTAAGATTGGATTTATTTTCATTTTAAGCCTCTAAAACACTATCTAGTTCATTAATAGACATAGATAAAAAATATCTATTATCCATTACTTACTTGGGATGTTACAATTAGACACTTTCATATATTAAATTTAGTGAAATTAAATTATTCTTTATTATAGGGACATAAATATTTAGTTTGGATAAACTTATGGTACTTTTTTGATAACTTTTATATTTGGATGAATAGTGAAATAATAATAAATTTTCATAAAAAACTATTTTTTTAATTGAAATAATTTATTGTCATAAATTATAAATTTGGGTGGTTTTAAAGTATAATTAGATTATATTATTTTCATTCAATATAATTGAAGTCAGTAAATGTAATTTTCCATTTAAACTGGACATAAACATGTGTCAATATTTTGATAGTTAGTATTTCTTAAGAACACACTTTCTATTTTGACAACGAGAATTAATTTTAAATTAATTTCTTCAACTTTAGTACTTTGAATTTGGAAAAATTTATTCCATATTTTTAATCTGGAGGTCCAAATTTTGTTAATATGTAACTTTTATTTTTAGATATTATGAATAATTACTTTGGTAAATATTTTATTTTCCATGGTTAAAGGGTAAATCTGTTAAATATGGGAAAATAAATAAGATTAAAATAATATTAAATACCCAAACACAGGTTCTAAACCTATAGGATGATACATGTCAAACCACGAGCATCCTTGGGTAAATTTTAGGACCCCCTAGAGCCACTTGAGAGTGAAATTTTATATAAATTAATCTAATGTAAAGACAACAATAACAAAAGAAAGTATGTTTTAGTAAAACATTTTTATATGGGGTTATGTAATTGATCTATTAGACTATATATATTCATTATAAATCTAAAATAATTTAATACATGATTATATTTTATTTATAATTTTTAGGCAGAAAAACGTATTTATTTATGACACAATAATGATGCATTATTTTTCTTATTAATAAAAGAATCAAATAAACGATATTGTAAATATAAAAATAAATATAATTGGAAATTTTTGATCCCATCCACGAATTTTAATGGTGAATATGAAATTTTATTATTGATTCAATGTATTTGTTTCTATGTAATCATGTTGTGATAACTTTTACAAAAACCAAATACTAAATAGTTTCAAAATTGAAATAAATTTGTTTTTAAAATATGTATTATATTATCAGTTTATATAATATTACAAAAAATCCAAGGATCAGATAAAGGGATTAAATAATATTATACATGTCATTAATGAACCACTTGAGGTTCTCTTGGTAGTTTAGATTTTGTTTATCAAACATATTGTGTAAGAATACCAGAAGTCACATTAAAAGTTAAACTATTTAACTAAGAGTTAAATCTAAAAGATAATGTTAAAATGAAAACCTAAAATTTTAAAAACCATTTTGGTTGAGATGATTTAGACCATAACCACCTAATGTTCGAAATAAATCCTTATTGATCTTTTATAAACAGAATATTATTGTATAATAAATTAGTATTTTAATCTTTTCCTAAAGTGACCCTCACCCCCTTATCAAAGGTCACTTCCCATTTTGTTACATTTACACCTCCAAATCCATTTGGCACGGCCAAAGCCTACCCAAATACCTTATATAAACTCCTTCCTTAATCCTAAAGGCATTAATTTAATCATAAATCCATCCTAAGGAGACCTTTTGATCACGTCAAAAGGAAACACACGAAGAAGGGTAATAATTTAACCACCCTCATTCTAGTTCTTTTAATCATCAACATCCTCTTTATTTGTTGTTTCAATAATACAATAATAACTATAGTACCTTATATGTATTGTGATTTTATTATACATATTTTACAACCATATTCATTATTATATCCGTCCTATAATGACAAAGTCACCATACGTGTGTACGTACGGCTTACCGTCTCCACGTCGTGGTGCAGTTTGTTATTCAAACACATCATTATTTGGATGGGTATAATAATTAGTATAACTGAGGTAAAAAATTAATATAACATGTTAATGATTTTTTATATATTACATAACATCAAATTACATACTATTTCACCATTAATATAATTATTTTGTCGCTCGTGCGTACGTACGGATTACCATCTCCACGACGTGATAAGATTCATTTCCACGTTCACCATTCAACGATGATTATAAAAATATATATTATTAATATGTATGTAATATACTAAATAATAAGTCTTATTTATATATATATGTAGGTATGCTTATATATATCGTATTCACTTACTTCCGTTCAATACGATTTGAAAATTGAAACAACATTTATGTGTATGTACAACCTAACATCTCCATAAACAGTACCTCCGATTTCATATATATATCTATTATACTTATTTATATTCTAAATATATATGATATATAATTCAATGATTATATTCTGGAAGTATTTAAATCATTATCTAAATGATATGATCCAAAATAACAAGTTAAAACACCAATGATAAAGAAAGCGATTATTACCAAAAATGTTAAATTAACATGGAAATCCTAATTAAATGGATATTATAATGTCATAAATGAATCATGTATGATATAATAAATATGTATATTGTTCTGGTATAATTTAATAACATACTATGGTCTTTATACGGGTGGTTAAATGTACCCTCGACCAAAGGAATGTGCAAGGTAAGGGTTAATTCCTCAATCTCATTATTATGCGAGATTGTTTGTGGGAAAGCCTTTCGAGGGACATATTTATTATCTTTGTCCATGTTTCATATAATATTTTTTAATATTGATTATTTTTAAGGTTCTATTTAAATAAAACCTCATTTTAAATGTTTTAAATATTTATTCTTCTAAATCATTCTCATTAATGTCCAAGTTCTCAAAATTGTTTTCTAAAGATTTATTTATATGGTTATGAATGTTTTGAAATGATAATACTTCTAAATAGTTTAAACGTGGTATGGTACAATTTGATTCAAAAATCTATTTATATTACTTCCTTAATAAATGTGTGACTTTTAATTGATTTCACAGAAGGATTATTTTTCTCAAAAAGTTTTACTCATCATTTTCAACTATGTCTCCATCCTTTACTGGATATTATTCTTGATTGAGGATGATTTATTATAATAAAATCTTCTATACTGTATTGAATGATTCATGATATGCATGACTGTTAATGGTCTATTTTTTATACCATTTATGGTTTATGGTTAATATATTTACATTTTTTATGCTTGTTTTAATTCAAATGTTTATGTTATATTTCAACTTGTTCATATGAGAAATGTAGTGGACTTAGTAAGTAATGGGGGAGCCCGCTATAGCTCCTTGATACATCCATAGGATTCATGAGACCAACTAGTGTGTTGGAACAAGGCCTTGAATAAAAGTTTCATTGTAGTCTTGGTATAAGGCCTTGAGTATGTGTTAATGTTGTCCGATTTTAGGCATTCCCTCATTATGAAATACGTTATTACATGTGATTATTCGACGAGTAGAATATCAATGTGCATGTTTATATGGTGATGTTTGATTTAATTTTTCAATATTATTTTCATGATTTTGTATAAATGGAGGTTAAATTTATTAAACGTATTTCCTTATAAGTTTAAAGCTTATGTTAAATTATTTACCCTTACTTAGCTTTAGAGCTTACCCCTTTCTTTTGTTTTATTTTCCCAGGATTCCCAGATATGTATTATGATTGATATGTAGGGTTAATCTAAAAGGAATAATGTTTTTCTAAAATTACTATCTATGATGTGTTTTTTGTTTTAAATTGAATTATATTGTTCAAGTATATAATCTATCCTCCTAGAGTGCTAAACTAATCGGTCCTTCTGGACTTGATTCCTTGTAATAAGGCTAATGTGTTAAAATAATGCACTGACTTACGGCTTCTCGGGTTGGGGTGTTACAGTTGGTATCATAAAGATTTTAGTATAAACCTTGGGAACTAGATTTAGAGAAACTCTGATTAGAAAAAATTACCATATGGTAGAAATTGATGATTAGTATAGAAGAACATCATAGAATTTTGGTAATATAGATATTTTGTGTATTTTCCAAACAATACATCCCTATCTGGATACGAGCAGGTAGAGACAGCTCTATAACAGATGTAAATAGGAGTTAAGACTCCAACAAGGTGTTTCTGGATTGACCAGGGGTATCATAGTATATGACAATGGGCATTACTGCACTCTTTGTTACGACACACTCAGGTGATATGCTTAGGATAATTCCCATTTTCATAACAAGCCATTATGATGTATTTACGAGTAAATAAATCCTCAAAGAAAACATTTTATGAATATAGATTATATGAATAATATTATAAACTTATGTTAGGTATTATACTATTTTGGAATTATGCACTGCGATTCATAAACTATTCCAGTGTATTTCATTGTTTCAAAATGGCGCCTAGTAGAATGACTGATAATTCCAACAATACGCATGCATGAAAGATTAAGAAGGATCATATCATTAATGGTATTGAGAAAAAATTTAAATGGGAAATTGTCTCCCATGTATTCTCCTTATATGAAGAAATAGTATCATGTGTTAATAAGATATGTAATGAATTATCTGATTCCTAAGGCTTCGAAGGGAAGCAATAGAAGAAAAGGATGGAAGGGAGAATGATAGATAACGGGAAGAGGGGAAAGAAAGATTTTCCCATATGTGATAACTACGGAAAGAATCCCCGTGGTAAATTCTTGAAGGGAATGAGAGTTTGTTATAATTGTGGGGATAAAGGGCACCAAGTACGTGATATCAAGGGTAAGAAAAATGTTTCAAATGTATAATTTTTCATCTGCAAGGAGTGGGGGCAATATGAAAAGCAATTTTCAAATCATTAGAGTATACCACAAATGATGTTATTGGATAAAAATAATGTTACGATACTACTGAAGATGAAGAGGAATGATTAGATTTCTTATGTTGTTATTAAGTTATTATGTCATTTTAGAATTGTTTTAATGTTGTACGGGTTATAATAATAATAGTGTATAAAAGGATTAAACACTAGTAATATTTCATTAAGGACTTCAGATTGTGTGGAACCAAGAAAATGTACTCATAGCAGGTCAAATTATATGGAACATATATGGTTGAGAGAATCATAAACCATAATATGGTTTTCATACTGTTGTAGTGATTCTGGAATAATATATGATTGATTTGCATAAATAATATTTCATATTCTTGACTACCTTGAAACTGATTAATGATTTTCATATTCCGTCATTTTTGGAGTTCACAACATTTTTAGATAGAAGGAGTATATCCAGTATTCTATAAATAATAAGAGAGCACGAATGTAATCAATATGGTTTTATGATAATTCAGGGTGTTATATTTCTTTAAAATAATACATGATGAAGGTATTTACATGTTATTACACGGAAAAAAAATATCTTCATTGTGTTTACCTTCGTTATAAATTTTAGACTGTGAGTTTGGACCAATGTATTTTGGATAAGTCTAATGTTTTGAAATGATTACATTTGACATTGGATACTATTTTTAAGGACAAAATAATTTTGGTAGATTGTTTTTTTATTGCCGTAAAAAGGAAAACCCGAAGGTTGGCCGACAACACATAACATCGGTCATGGCCGTGAGATTTGAACCCGCAACCAAAGGGCAACAAGGAAGGATCACCTATCAATGTCATACATAATTTCCTGCTTTTTTAATTTAGTTTTTTAAAATTTTCTGACAAATGAATTATAAATTCATTATTTTTGGAACCCTATATGATTAGGATAAAATGAATATATTTTATTTCTATTATCTTCTAGAGTGAATGTTGAGTTTCTGGTAAGAGATAGTTGAAGGATGAAACTCTACATGTCAAGTTTATTTTTTTCTTCTTATTATATGATTAAATTAATTCTTAAACATTAGGGAAGGGATCTTAAAACCAAAAATGTGTTATCGTAATACCTTATGTTTTGTTGAATCGATGATATTTTAAATCATCATAGATTGATGGTATTGAGGCTCTTAATTTTACACTTGTTTTTCATTGATGATCTCAATAAATCTATATAAATATTTAAATTTTCCATCCAATTATGTGTCTCCAATTTCCTCTAATTTTCTCTTAATCGAGATTATAATTTGGTGGAGACTTTTTTATTTCCTTTTCCCTCTTATTATGGCTAAATTTTTTATCCCAATTTCTAATGTAGGTTTTCCACAATGGAATTTTTATATTTTTAACAATTTATTTTCAAATAACAACATCAAATTGTGAAGATACAATTTATTAAAGGAGGTAAGATTGTAACAACCCATTATTTTATAGTATGTTATATCATTAAATTAATTTAATAGCTTTCACTACATGCAACACTGAGTTTGAGCGCACCATGACTTACCAAACTAGAAGTTCAAAAAATAGTTTTGAATAGTATTAAATAAATTATAAATTTTATATACTGTATAAAATTTTAGAATCTATATTATGTGTTTCTTAGACATAATATAAGGTCAAAATAATTTTTTATATTAAAGAATTATTTTTTAAAAAATTTATTTTTTCATCCTTTTAATGGAGAACCCTTTTAAAATAAAATATTTTACACAATTATATAACCAATTTAGAGAAATAAATTTCTTATTTATAAGAGTAATATAAAAATTTAGTTTGGATAAATTTTTGGTACTTTTTTGATAAATTTCATATTTGTATTAATAGTGAAAAAATAATTTTTTTTATTAAAAACAACTTTTTTAATAGAAATAATTTACAGTGATAAATTATAAATTTGTGTAGTTTTAAATTATAATATTATTATATTTTTATCATTTAATATAGTTTAGGTCATTAGATTTAATTGTACATTACAAATAGATATAAACAAGTTGAAATCATTTGATAGTTATTATTTATTTTAAACATGCTTTCTATTTTGACAATGGGAATTAATTTAAAATTAATTTCTTCAAATTCTTTGTATTGAATTTGGAAAAATGGATTACATATTTGGAATCATGAGGTCTATATTGTATAAATAGGAAGCTTTAATTTTTAGGCATTATGAATAACTACTACGGTAAATATTTTATTTACCATGATTAAAGGGTAAATCTGGTAAATATGGGTAAATAAATAATAACAAATAATATGAAATTATCCTAACACAGGTCCTATCCCTAGTGGCTGATACATTTCTGACCATGGTCATCCTTTTGTTGATTTTAGGACCCAATGGATCCAGTTAGGAGTGATAATGACAGTTTTTATTAATTAAACTAATGTAAAGACAAAAATAAAAAAAAACATGAATCTTTTAATAAAACGATTTTATATAGGGTTATATAATTGATATATTTGACTATAAATAATAATTTTAAAGATAAAATTATTTTATAAATAATGATATTTTATTTATAATTTATATACATGATATAAATATATTTATTTATGACACAATAATGATTCACTATTTTCCTTATTAATAAATGAATAAAATAAATTATATAGTAAATAATAAAATAAATAAAATTTGAAGGTTTTGATGCCATACATGAATTTTAAAGGTGAATATGAAATTTTAGAATTGATTAAATTTAATTTTATTAATTAATAATGTTTTTAAGATGTTCACAAAAACGAAATAATAAATAGTGTCAAAATTGACATAAATTACTTTTTTAAAAAAATACTATATTATGGGTTGATATAATATTCCAGAAAAATATAAGGACTATCCAGAGGATTTAAATAATATTATATATTTCATTAATGAACCACTTGAGATTAGCTTAGTATTTTTGAGTAATGTTATTAACTATGTTGTGTAATAATACAAGAAGACATGGTAAAAGTTAAACTATTTATCTAAGAGATAAATCTAAAAGATAATGTTCAAAATGGAAAAAAAATTCTTAAACCAATTGGATGAGTGTATTTCAACCCATAAAAACCTAAGTCTCTAAATAAATTCATTAATAGCCATTATAAACAGAATATGATTGTATGATAAATTAATCTTTTAATCTTTTCCTAAAGTGACCCTCACCCCCCTTATAAAAGGGCACTTCCACTTCTCTTAATTTCACACCTCCAAAGCCATTTGGCTCGATCAACCACTACCAAAATACCTTATCAATTATCCTAAATTCATCCTAGATGAATGAATTTGATAATAAATTCAACCTATGAATCCCTTTTGATCAACTGAAAAGGAAACACCTGAAAAAGAGGTAATAATTTCACCACCATCATTCAAGTTCATTTCATCTTCATCTTCCACTTTATTTGTTGTTTCTATACTAAAATAATAAATACCATAACATATATAAATTTTTATGTTATTATAAATATTTTACAACCATATTCATTATTTTATCCATCCTATAATGACAAAGTCACCATACATGCGTGTGTACGGCTTACCGTCTTCATTTCATGGTGTAGTTTGTTATTCAAACAATTAATTTTTTGGATGTGTATAAAAATGAGTATAACATAAGTAAATAATAAATTTAAAATTTATCTGATTATTAATATATGATATACCATCCAATTACATATGATTTCACCATCAATATATTGATAATGTCGCTTGTGGTTACGTACGGATTACCGTCTCCAAGACGTAATGAGATTCATTTCCTTGTTCACCATTACATAATGATTTTAAAAATATATATTATTAATAAGTATTTAATATGTGAAATAATAATTAAACTGGATATATATATACATACATTTATCGTATTCACATACATCCATTCAATACGATATTAAAATGGAAACATCATTTATGTGTACGTACATCCTACCTTCTATATAAACAGTGCCTCCAATTTAATATATATATCTTTTAAAAAATATCTATATTATAAATATATATGATATATAAATCAATGTTTATATTCTAGAATTATTTAAATCATGATATAAATGATACGATGAATAATAACAAGTTAAAACACATACGATAAAGAAAAAGATTATTACCCGAAATGTTAATTAAACATGGAAATCATTATTAATTGGGTAGTATAATGTCATAAAAGAATCATATATGACATAATGAATATGAATATGGTTCTGGTATAATTTAATAACATACTATGGTCACTATACAAGAGGATAAATGTACACTCAACTAAAGGAAAGTGTTAGGTAAGTGTTAATTCCTCAATCTCATTATTATTCGAGATTGTTTATGGGTATGTTTTTACTGGGACACATCTTTTATCCATGTCCACGTTTAATTTAAGAGTATTAAAAGGTATTAATTTTTTTGGGCCTATTTTATTAAAACTTAATTTTAAATGTTTCAAATATTTATTCTTCTAAATTATTCTCATTAATTTATATGTTTTCAAAATGGGTTTTTAAGAATTTATTTATATCGACATGAATGTTTTGAAATGATAATTATTTTCAGAAGTTAAAAAATTATATGGGAAAAATTGATTCAAAAATATCTATTTAATTAATTCCTTTTTAAATGTGTGACTTTATATGATTTCAAAAAAAAAGGATATTTCTCCCAAAACGTTTTACTGGTCATTTTCAACTATGTCAGCATCCTTTACTAGATATTATTCTTGATTGAGGCTGATTTATTATAGTACAATTTTCCATATTGTATTGAATGAGTTATGATATGTGTGACTGTGAATGTTTTATTTTTATACCATTCATGGTTTATGGATAATGTATTGATATTTCATATGCTAGTTTTAATACAAATGTTTATGTTATATTTCATCTTTTTCATATGAGGAATGCAGTGGACTTAGTAAGTGACGGGCGGAGCCTGCAATAGCTCCACTATGCATTGGTAGGTCTCATGAGACAAGCTATTGGCTTGTAACAAGTTCATGAAAAAGTATTATTTGTACTCTTGGAAGAAGGCCTTGACTATGTGGTAATGATGTTCGGCGTTAGGCATTCCCTCATTATGAAATTACTTATTAGATGTGATTATTCGACTAGTGGAATATCCATGTACATGTTTATATGTTGATGTTTTATTTACTTTTTCCATATTATGTTCATGATTATGTTTAAAAAGGCTGTTATTTTTTTACACATATTGCGTTAAAAGATTATAGCTTCCACTAAATTATTTACCATTACTGAGCATCTAATATAACCCCTTTCTTATGTTTTATTTTCCTAGGATTTCAAGATATATATAAGAAATGACATTCATGGTTTAGCTAAATGTAATAATGGAGTTCTCAAATAACTATCTATGATGTGTTTTATGTTTGAAATTGAAATGTATCTTCCATGTATGTAATCTACTTTCCAAGACTTCTAAACAGATCGGTCCATCGGGACTTGATTACTTGTAATCATGCCAATGTATTAAAATAAACCATCAAATATGGTCTTTTGGGGTCAGGGTGTTACAAGAAACAATGGGACAATTTTTGGTTTTGATTAGATTAATGTGTGATGTCTCAAACCTAAATAATAATAAATTCCCTCTATTTTCCTATACAAAACCACTCAATCTCACATTCCACTTCACTCAAACAATTTGGAGCTCAACCAACCTCTTCAATAATCCCTCTATAATCCTCCCATGGTTCCCGAATATCCCAATAATCCTCTCTTAAGCCTCACCAAAGCCATTTGGATCACACATCCAAGCAAGGGATCCTCTAATTACTTCCTTATTTATGTCTATGTTTTATTATATTATTATGCCCTTTAAATTTTAATTTAAAATGATGGGGGTATGATTTTTGACCACACCAATACATCACTCCTTAGTTCAAAATTATGATAGACACCTTTATATCTGATTAATTCCTCCCACGTACACCTGTTACCTTTCTGAAATTCGGTACGTTATTTCTCTCTCCTCATTTATATTAAAGATGTTATATTATATAATGCATCTAAATTCCATTACATAAGTTGTAATATTATGTTCTATGACACACATACTGTATATTTAATTTATAAATGACGAGATTCCCCATTATATCTCATAAAGAAATATATGATTTTTAATTGACATCATTATGCTATCGAAGTTACATCAAACATTCCCATGCCAAAATTCATGTGTAATTGAATACTATACCCATTTATCAATCAAGGGTATTCACCTTTATGCACATGAACATGTTGATTGAGGACTTACATTTAATTATCCCACATATCCTATTCGTGGAATAAATTATTGTTTTTAATGAATCCATGTTGTATGATCTATGTGACACACTTACGCATGAACTGAAATGATTAAGAAGGGTGAGCCCCGATAGATCTCCAATGCATTGTGTATATAATAGTATCATGATAATCCATACGAAATGAGGGTTTACACATAATAATTCCTGTAAAATGAGGGTTTAATCATGCTAATTCATGTTAAAGTAGGGTTTACTCATGCTCCTTGTATATTGAGCCATGGCTCATGCCAATATCATGTAAAATGTTGTTGGCACATTTCCATGTTATGATAATCATGCTATATCAGGACATTATGGTCAATTTTCTTTTATGCTTCATTTATATACCTATTTCAAAACATGTACTATATTATTCATATTATTCATTGTTTACTCCCTTAATGGGCTTCATAGCTCACCCTTATCTTAAGTACGTCCATGGGTTATCCCATAAAAATCTAAGTATGAAGGAATATTTTGGTTATGTAAAATACCTTTTCAGTAAAGATTTTGTATTTTATGTCTTATGTTGTCAGGTGATGTTCCTAATTTCCCAACACACTAGACCTCTTGATCCTCATTGTTGTCTTATGGGATGGTTTATTTAATGAATCATGTGTATGTGTGTAATAAATATTGGGGTTGTTATAATTTCGATCAAACATATCTTTTTGAAGCTCATCTTGGACATGGTAAAGGGTGAACCTCAATGATGCCACATCCCTACCAGGTTCATTCTAATCTGAATCAAATAGCAAGACTCTATTAGTTATGGCCATAAATTCCCTTTTCTATATCAATTTTATTTTTCCCTTACTTCTTTTAAAAACTAATCATAATTGTAAAATTATCAACCATTGGTATTGTTTCTAATGGTCATATTATGTTCGAATCACTACGATCACAATTAACATTATACAATATAAATACCACTTTATTCATTCAATCAAAATTCACTAAAATTATACCTAATGTCATATTCAAATTTAATAATAAATTTATTGGTTTTCTAATATTTTATTTCATTGCAATAGTGTTTACAGTAGGCGATATAATTTTAAAAGACTGGGGTGTTTTGTACCTTCAAATTTTAGTTATTTAATTTTATAGTATTTTTCCTGTTCATGTTTTTTAAATGGTTTCTTACATGACTAATTTAATGATCATGGTTAAGGTGTAAAAAAATTTGGCTTACAACTATTTTGATTTTGTATAATATTATATAATATAAAAATATCTTTTATTCCGGAAGAAATATCATTTAAAAACTCTAGGTTGATATAGTATTCCAAATAAATTTAAATGATGTAAATATATTTAGATTAGGTGGACCATGATATATATTTATTATTTCATATCTAGTCAAAGGAACTCATCAGTCGATAAAACTCTATGTATATAAATCAGATTATAGGATTACCTACATGGAACACTATTTTCAATTTCCCTATATTGAGATTCGATATTTACCTCTACATTTTGGAAATGTCTCCAACATTCTCAAAATAGTGATTTGAACATGAGTATGGTTTACTACCCCCAAACTACTATCTAATTTGAGTGATCAATATTTTCACGTGATGAAATATTGAGAATATTCGTGATGGGAATTAAAGGAGGTTGAGATCAACATCTTCCTCTGGTTATGTTCTCGTATAATAATATATTTCAATCCAGCATCCAAATGGGTCCTTATATAGACCATCCTGGGAATAGATGTTGAATACCTATGTTATGGGATGTATTAGGTGAAACAAGCTATCGGTACATGAATTCTTTTACAAAATGGTAGAAACTGTTTAGGCCATTAAACAAAACATCTGGGATTCCCAAAATCGAAAGAAGGATTACACATACAATATTCAATGAGTCATAAATTTTGAGGTTCGAGATAATGATTTTATCCGTATATCAATATAGAATAGATTCACGGGATTCAGGAATATTGTATGTCTATATCTGAGGTACATTGATACCTTTTAGATTGTTTATTGCATCATAATTGTGTCTTGTTCACTACCACTCCCACCAACCCTTTCACAATTACATGATGTATTATACATATACATCATAATAAGTAAATAATATATCACTAACATGTGAAAAATTTACATGTTGTACATATAGAAAATTATCTCTCTTATATGGAGTATCTAGTAAAGATGTTGGACCGTAGAGATAATATTCAATGCAACAAGGTCAACCAATGTAGTCCAAGTGCAATAGTGAAACCATAAGTATGAGGATGTGAAATAAGAACTAGAAGAATACATGATGTAGATGTAAATTCACATGTTCTAAAAATAATGTAATTTTTTTTTTGGAGAAAAAAATTCTTCTAGGTGTATAATTATTGTATCTAAAAATTTTATCAATTTCATTTCCATTATTATAATTGGTTTATATTTAGTGATGTATCCTAAAGCACATGAACCAAAAAAAAGATCCAAAAAATAATATTATGTTAATTTTAAAATTATATTTAGTGGGTAAAAATGACCATAAGAGTTTTAAATATTATTTTGGTATAAACAATATTAAATTAGGTAACTAAAATACGAATATTTGGATATACATTTTCTCCTAGTATAATTTCACTCATACAAAAACATAATATAATAAAAAAAATTGGCACAGAAACATTCATTTCAAATATTAAAAAATATACAACATTGGTACAAATTAGAATTTAACATATAATGAATTAAATATGCGACATTTGTAGAATGTATGGAACCCAGGTAACCATTTAAATTCAGATCGTTGGAATATTAATATGATCATTAGAATAGTAAGTTGTCATCTAGAATAGTAGTATAGTTGTGAGAATAATATTCTAACCATTATAGTAAAAACATAACCTATATTAATTTATAATATTATTTATATATGTTTTGAAATTAAATTTTAAAATATTTATATCGTGGTACATGTAAATAAATGATTTCAACGTGATAAATTAAATGTCAATATTTATATAAAAAACTGTTATAATCCAACATTTTTTTAAAAATAAAATAATTTAAAGACATTTTATTACCATAAAATGGAATTATAAATTATTAATATGTTTTATTAAAATGATATTAAAATTTTATGAAACCATATATAATATTTCAATGGGTCATAAAATTAAACAAATGAATAAAATTAGAATTTTACAAATAATTGATGGCTTTATTTAACAATTAAAATTTCTATTTCTAGAAAACTATTTTGAACATTTGCATTTCATTTTTTAATCTATAAATATAAATAAAATATATTAAATTTATATATTTTCCTACAATAATTGTTTTTTATGAATAAATAATTACATTAAATTAGATTATATAAAAATATAAGTTAAATACATGAATTATAAATAAATAAAGGGGGTAAAAACTCATTACTTAGAAATAAGATGAACTATTTAATATATATAGTCACAATAATATTTTCTGTTTAAGGTATTGGTCAAATAAATTATACTAGTTAATATAACATTTAACAAAAACTTGTCTCCTCATGTTATATCTTACTTCCCATCACCACTCTTTCTCCTTACACCATATAATACTTCATGCTTCCCAAATATCCATCCAAATATCTTACCAATTCCCCCCCATTTCTTAGTGTAACTGGTGTCATCCAATTACCAATCCATGGTTCTTTTAATGGAACTCATTATAAGAGTGTACTAAATAAAGATATAATATTCTCACCTAATCTCTCTCATTTTTATTATTCTTCTACCAACCCCTTATGGTATTTATCCACCAATAAATAATAACATTACTATCCAACATACACATATATGTTTTTATTATGATATACTAATCATATTCCACCCTCCATTGATGTATTTTAAAAGGAATATATTGCTTAAAATATGATTGCTTCACCACCTACTTGAACAACATACTTCATTTTTCTACCATGCCATCATTGTAGATTATAGAAATAAAATATTCATAAATTAGATTAAAATATGTATATTATTACATATTACTATTTCATGAATATTTTAATATTTATCTAATTATATAAAATTAATGTTGTTTGTGACAGTTGGTAAAACAACATTAATCAGCGAACCACAAAACATTAACTTTTTAACTATGTGAATCATTCTTATATAAGAACAAAAAACTATATTTGGCCCCATATAATTTTATATTGTTACATGAATAATATTTTATTTCTCTTCTATATTTTTATTCCAAAATTTAAAAATATGTTAATGAGTATCCACAAGTGATCTAACCATGTAACTCTGAAACGAACACTCTTGAAAAATCCATATAAAACATTATATCTCTATGAAATGTTTTTAAATGAAATAAATTAAATTATATTAAATTAAATATAGAATAAAATAATTTTTGGTGATGTTATTAATTAATATTATTTTACTATTCGTTGGATTATATAACCATGTGGAGTGATTTTGAATCAAAAGGTAGGGTACCTCTTTGAACCACCATGTTTCGTTGGGTAATGATTTGTCTCTATCTAACTCAATTTATCTCTCTTTTTAATGACATATCATACTTCATAATTCTATATATTTTTTCCTTATATATATAAATCTTATTATACTATACTCTGATGGGGAAATACAAGACTTAACTTCATTTCCAAAATGTATTCATCGAAATAAAACTTGATTAAGGGGAAATTTTCTATCCCTTAATCATTTTATGTAATGTTAATTTAAATTATTTATTAAAAAATGTAAACATTATTTTGATCCCTATGATTATGTATTTATATATGAGAATTCATAATATTTTATTTCATATTCCCTTTGTATTCAATATAAAATCCTTTATGATTTTGATATGATGAATGATTACTCAACCCATTTTGTTCCATTGGTATTTAATATGTTCAATTATTATGATTATTTTCACTTTTTGGTATATATAATTGTTTGCATGTTATAACAATAGTTCCTCGATAGAACTAAAATAAATTAGGTAATGTTTTTGTCTTAATAAATGTTATTTATGAGATGTAAACCTAATCCATGATGAGAATTTATCCACCAAATGATGTTGTATTGGAATTTATCCTTGAATTTTGTTTTTGTCTTATGTTTCTACCACTTTCCTATGTTTTATTGAACTTATGATACCATGAAAATTATTTTATTATATAATTTTTTTATTCATGATTATTATCTTTAAATATACAATAAAATTTAATTTGATTTACACATTTGGATTATTTATTATATTTATTCTCTTGCTAGATGTTTTGGAACAAACGTTTTTTATTGAATTCCTTATATCATTCTATGTAGCTTTACGTTATAAAATGGATTTTTTTATCTCATTATATATATTAGAATATATATTTCTTGTTTTAGATTCATATTGATGTTTTACATATATATATATCCAAAACATTATGCCTTTTATTCCACTGGTTTTATTAATTAGAGAAATAATCAAAAAACATGTAATAATATGTGTTGAATGTATGGATCACTATAATATTATATTTATGTTGTAGTATCCTTATATTTTAGTTATAACTAAAAGACTATTGGGAAATAATAATTTTGACTATTACGTTGAGTAAGGTTGGTTAGTAGAGAAAACTAAAAATAATAGAGGGTGAGAAGTTTTTGAGAGATGTAATTGAAAACTCAAAGATTTATATGGAAAATACAAGATCTATCCATAAAAATGATTTGGTAAAATTTCCTCAATTAAGGTGATTTTTTTTGTTTTCAAATCCCCGTAGATAAAAATTATTCCTATATTTTTTGTTTTTCACCTCTTGGAGAAAACTCATGATATGTAATATTTTTTACAAATGGATTGGTCCTTTCATATTTATGAAAATATTTCTAATCGGTTCAGTTTAGACAATGTGATCATAATAAATGATGTCTTATAGGTTAATCATGTGTATGTGGAGAAATTTTCTAAAAATATTTTTAAGCAGACCATTCAAATGTCCACTATCCTCAATCATCATATAAGTAAACACTATGGGCATTCTTTTTTTTATATTATTAGTTTTTGTTTTTTTTGCCTTTTGTTTGAAAATGAAAATATCATTCTAAAGTTATACCTCTCCCTTAAGGGAGAATAAACATGTCATATTGAGAACCATTGATACTTTTTTTCTACATGATATATGATATTGAATTGATGATAAAATTGAGAATCAATCTTAGAGAAATAGAAAACTATATATTTTATGTAGAACATATGTTAGCTATACACCTTGAATTATTTTCCACTTAATGAGATGATGTAAATGAAATTTAGATGGGTCGTATAAGTTGGATTAAATAAGTAGTTTGGAACATATATAAATGAACTTCATACTTAACAAAACATGTTTGTCTATATGTGTGATACTACAAAAGGGAAAGTGTGAACTATGATATGGCATCCTAATTTCTTGTTTCATTCATTTAATTTTAAATTTAGTCTTATTTGGTATCTGATATCTATAGATGGTATAGTTTTTAGATTATTTTCATTAATTTTATATGTTATATACATAAAATATTCCTAGGAAAAATTGAATAATTTGTAGTTTAAAAATGTGACTGAAATGTTTGATGATTTCAATACATGTATTATGAAGTTGCATATATTATATCTAAATGGATTTTATGTATAATTAATGATGTTAAAAATAGATCCCTGTAATGGATATTATAGGCTATAGGGATTGATAATGGTTTACATTATTAAAATTATTATCCCAATGAACTCTATTATCTTTATTATAAATAAACTAACAATTTTTCATTATATTTAGAGGGAACCTTTGGAACTAAAGTAAAAATTATTATTCAAATGAGAGGATGTGGTTAGATAACACATTCATCAAAAATTTAGGATGTTATATTTTTTAATCATAATTCCCATTTTAATTTAAATAAATATATTCAATCTTGTAGTATCTCTAAAACTATAATTCATTGAAAATGTTATTAATAATTATTATTTTCATTGATTAGATCACTATATAATTAAATATATTATTATTTTCATGGAATATAATCATTACAGGAATTCTAGGAACAATCCAGAAGGTATAGGCTGGTAATAATGGAATATTAGAAATAGTATAGATCATTCATAAGATTAATAAACTATATGTGTAATGGTGATAAACTCATTTTCCAATAATTTATTGAGATTTAAGAAAAGGGAAGTTAATATGTGTCTTCAACTATTCCATTCAATATTCCTTGATTATTTGTTTTAGATGAAATATAAGAAATGAATTTTTAAATTAAAAGACAGTTATGGGAAAAAATAACTTTTACGAAAATAAATTTTAAGAATAATATAAAATTTAACAATGAAAAATATATATGTTTGAGAAAATTACTTTTGATACATAAAAGTAATTATTATTTTCTAAGACTATTTAAAAATTTTAACATTGAAATTTATCTTAGTTGTGAATCATTTCATAGAAACATTTTTTATATTATAATGTTCATATTCTATAGTGAAAATAATAATTTTCCAAAAATATAAAATTCAACCCTATGAAACCTATATAAGAATAAGGTTCCTACCTTTATTAAATTTATCTTTTCTTAGGTATGGATACATAGTAATGGTTTGGTACAAAGAAAAATACCACATGTCTACACTCAAAATAATCTAAACGGGCCTTAACCATAGTGATTATATAAGTCAAACTTATATAAAACTGATGTTTTAAGTAAATGAATAAAAAACATCAATCTTATGGCTATATTAAATTAGGAATAAATTAGACACAAACTCACAGAAAGTGAAAAATACAAGGGAACTATTGGAATCTTTATACTCTAAGGGAAAATTAAATTTTCCAATAATTATGAATAATTTTACGCCATCCTAATTGGGAAGGTGGAGAACTATAATTTTTTTATGTATGAAAAGTTCTTTAATGATTATGAATCATTCATTATACCAATATTTTTTGTGATATAAATCACACTAATGGCATCATATTGTTTTTTCCATAATCTGTATTCCTCCATAACTATGTGTATTTTTCTAGTAATGGAATCCAATTGCTCTTGTGATAATGCTATGGATATTTTTACCACACCTATTAGTAAATTATAAGACTAATTATTTAATTTTTTATCACAAGATATAACTAGAATTCAATTTTACTAGGGAAAATAATATATTTTCCCTATGATTATTATTTCCATTCATCATTCTCCTATACATTGAATGCCTAAAAATTCCCCCTAAACCTACATGATTTTCTATAAAATTAAATGATGATAGGTTGGGTTCATGTGTTATTATATATCTTTGTTTTATTGGTTTAAAAAATAATGGGTGAAATGGACATTGTGAATCACTATTCATGTTAAAGATACTGAGTAAAAAAATCATCTGAGGTTTCACTAGGTTATTTAGAGACAAGGGTAATTTAATTAAATGAATCATGATTTTATAGGTAAATTAATGAAATATTCAATGTTTTATTTATAATTTTATATTTATTTCAAATATTGTTTTTAAAAATACATATAGATTTGTTTTTTTTTATTCAATCGAACCTACAAACAAAACATAGCTTGAAAATGTTTTCTTTATAGATAAAAAAGCATGAAAAAATAATAATAATAAAATGGGTTCAAAATGTAATTATTATAGGGAATATGAAAACTACCACCTATAACTATAACCATAAATACATATTATAATCATAAATAGTATGTTTGTAAAGACTATTTCGATGTAAAAAAATGAAATGTGATTATTCTAGTAGAATGTTGAGTCAACATCACTTCGACTACATTATAAATAAACTATTAATAAAAAAGTGACATGGTGATCATATTTTAATTAATACTGAAAACAATGAATATATTAAATTAGATATTTTTTCATCCTCCCCAAATTATTGTTGATTAATTATAATTTTTCTAATAAAATGAATAAAAGTTTTGTAAATATTGATTGTACATTAGTTCGGATGTATGTAGATTATTTTATGTCATATAAATTCTTCATAAATAAATATAAGTTGAAGAAACATAATAATGGTACCACTAATTGATAAGAGTTACTCCATTAAATAAACCAAATGAGAATAGAAAAGTGGTAAAAGATATATATGGATCGTCCCATGTAAAAGAAATTATAAAAATAATAGATAAAAGAGATTAATTTATCACTAAAATATTACAACAGATACATATTATCTTTGGTGGATATATAATATTTATATTTATTACATAATACATTTTCATTTATTTTAGAACAAAAATGGTTGATGTGTAAGAGAGTTCTTCCAATAGATAACTAATTTCTCACTAATATGTTAGTATTCTAGTTTCTTATGGGTGTATTTATTAAATCACACCTTGTGACCCAAAATATCTATATTTTTTATCATAAATAAGATATATAGGATAGAAGGTTAAATGTATTATACTATGAAGGGTTATTTCTAAACCACTCATGTATGACTTTTTGGATATTGAATTTGATAAAATCATGGATCCCCTATGATATGTGATGTTTTTTACTTAGTTAACATTAAAAACAAATTTAAATAATATTATATACATTGAAAATTTTAAGCGAAAAATTATACATATAATGATCTCAGGGATCCTTAATAATTAAGATATTTTTTTGTTGACTACATATACGATATTAAATGGAAATTATATTGAATAAGATAATTAGTGATTAAGAATTCATTATTATTGATTAATTGGGAACCTAATATTCATAGAGATATATTCAATTACCACATACAAGATATCTTTGGATGCATAATAAAAGTGTAGTCATCAATTATTTAATTAGTAAATGGTATTTAGAAAATAAATTTTATAATATGATGGATATAGATTCTAATTTTGAAGGATATAGATTACATTATAGTAACAAACCAACATACCTAAGCCATGTACCTAGTCTAATGGCACAATTGTTCTACTATAATATATTTGTTTTCTTCATAGAACACCATAGAATATTACATATTAGATAAAATTTCTAGATAGTTATATTTCCATCGGCGAACACATATTATTTCAATGTTGTTTTCATTAATCATAGACACCCGGATAAACGTACTATGAGGACACCCATCCTAAAAAAAATCTAGGAAAAGGACAAATAAATTTGACTTATTAATTATCTAGGATCGAGAAAAGAAAGGATCATATTATTTGAATGGGTATTGACATTTAGTATTTTAACTCTCACTTTTATGGGGTTGTTATAGTATCCCCACTATAAAAAATAATTCCCATGTAGTGGACACCAAACATAAAATCCATGTTGTGCCTTTATAAATCAGGATGGTTATGATTATTGAGGGAATTTATTATAACCCAACCTTCCTAGGACTTGAAGAATGTTATTTGACCCTAGAGGTCCTCTATAATACACTAATTTCATTCAAATTTCACCTCACACTATTTACTATTGCGATCACTTATTACGTTTATAACTATTCCTAAAGGGGAATAACTTGTTTTTTAAGTGTTCCTTTTTATCAAACACACACACCTTGGGAATCCTCCATGTATTACACCCATCAAGGAAATACTCCCAACAAAGATAACATAGCTATTGATTTCTAATCATGTAGGCTACTAAAAATAAATGTGCACCTTATTGAAATCATAGTAATATTTAGCCTTTCGATTATCACATTCCAGGCTGTTACAATTATATTCAAATTTTTTTTACTCCATATAATTTTACCAATTATGTAATCAATGATTCATGGGATTTAATATTTTCTTATGTGTTTTGTTGTGTTTATCCAATCTTCAGTAAATTGGAGAGTTAATATATAATTTCTTACTTTAAAGTAGGTATGTAGTTAATGTTATGAATTTTAAAATTATTTTAATGTTCTTAGAAGTCAATTATATGGTTCCATTAATTGTTATATTGATTAGTAGTGTAATTATTTTTATTTTCCCTATATATTGTAATTATTATATTTTTTCATGTCTGATACTTCTCTTATAAAATATATTCTTGTTTATTAATGAATTATTTTATGTTAATGTTTACCGTGGTGATACAATTAATGAATTTAACCATGTAATAGGTATTCATATATTTTATATATCTTGATGTTTGCTTTATAATATTTGAAAAATAGTGGATAATAATAAATTATATTAAAACATTTGATAATTTTTTAGGAGAAAAAAATTTTAATTGAAAAATGATTATCATCAACTACATATTCAATTTTTATAATTTTATTATGTGTTTCTATGTTAAACCACTATTATTATAATTTTTTAAAATCATCAATGATATTTTAATAAATAAATAAATAGAGATAATAAAAAATTCCATTAGTGCGAGTGGAATTATTTTTAGAGCATTAAATGTTCATTTTCCATTATTATACAAATCATTAAAAAACTAAAATATATTATTGATGTCATTTCCATGATAAAGATCTCTATTTAATATCCTATATCTAGATAGATTGTATTTCAAATACAATACAAAGATATATAGGACATATATGTTATAAATAACTATATGTATCTTCTCTTGAATTTGATAAGAGAACAACAGAAGTGGACATCACCTATTTAATGGAATAATTTTCCAACGTCCATGTTTTTATGTGATAAGTAACATAGGTGAGGGAAGAGTATGAAGGGGTTATCCCTTTATGTGATGTGTTCCGCCATGTGATATTATTATTATTGAAAATTAGGTTCCATAAGTACCACAATATATTTTTCATCACCATAAAATATTATAGGATACTAATTGTAAATTGGGATATTAAATGGATCCTCATCAAATAAGTTTTTTTCAAGACACTCTACTAGATCATACACATCATCTTTTTTATTAATTTCCTTATTTGGGGAATTATTTTTTTGATAGTCAAAAAATTAAAATCATTAATGTTAAAAAATTAATTATCTACTATTTATTCATCATTATTATCATCTTGTAAGTTTGATGCACAATTTTTTAATATGAAAATATGATGTAGGGAGTTATAATCCCCCATTTCCTCATTTAGACAGTCTTTTATTAAGATGTCAAATGTGGGAAGAAACCGTTATCAAAATTTTCCAAACAATTTGTTGAGGTTATACTAACCCTTTTATTTATCATTAATTAATTATGGTGGCTACATCTACTAATAATATATCAAAATAATTTATAATGGGAATATCCAACATTGGGAACACTTTATCATGACATCTCTACTTTAATTTTTGATATCCATCAAATTATTTAAATTTTATAACTAAGAGCAGTTTTTCAATGAATTTGATTATAAAATTAAAAAAGCTTCAATGATATTAAATTATAATAATGTAAAAATAATGGAACAAAATAAATCATAATAGGATTATAGTGACTGAAACACACCTCTCTTTAAAAGATGCCAAAAAGTTGAACGTGATAGTATTTCAAATTGCATCCAACAAACATTTTAAATTTATATTCTCCAATGAACAAATTATATGAGGTAATAATGATGATTATTCCATTGTGGAGTAATTTTTTTACTGTTTCCAATAATTTACTTTTTACAAATCAAATTTCAAAAAATTTTATTCAAAAAACTCATTATCACAATGATGAGGTAAAACTGACATGACCGAAAATTCTAAAAAGGATGGGTAAAACCCCTAAAATAACAACATGTGAACATTAATAAAGGTATTCCATTCTTCTATTCATTATAATAATTAAAAAAATATAGCTCCTAAATATAAAAATATGAAAACAAATCAAGAATAAATGATTATTATTAAAAGAATGATTTTTCATAGTTCTAAAAAAATTATTGATCTCAAACAAGCTCATTTAATTGGGTAAAAATTTAACACACCACTTGATCATCATTATTATTTTAAAACGTGTCCAACTCAGCTAAAAAATACATTCTAATTTGAATAATATACTTCTAACAGGTTAAATGCGGACTTATTGATAATATAATGAAACTCCACAATTCTACTCCATTTAATGTTTTTACCATCATCATGAATCATAAATTATTGGAAGAAAAAATTAGAAAAAATAAATAAATTAGCAGTCATAGTTTTTTACCTAATGGATAAAAATATCATTTTAAAATGAATAATCACGAGAAAAAAAATCTAATTAGGAATGATATAATTCAGTATGTTTTCTAGACCAAAAATGAATGTTACCCTATATTATAAGTTATAGATCACAACACCATGTGAAATGTTGGAGAAATAAAAACATATTCCAAAAGAAGGATTTAAAATTTTTTTAAAATGAATAAAATAGATAAAACATAAATCATAAGAAGAAGATATAGAGAATGAGACAATATTAAAATAATAATAAAGATTATAGAGTAGAAAATAAATGAATCTAAAATTATTGAAAAGGATAAACAATGAATAATGGGAAAACCTACAATAACCAACCAAAATATGTTAAATAATATTAACTATTGGATAGACCCCATTTACAATAATTTGAAAAAAAAATTATAAGAAATGGAATAATATAATTTCTATTGAGTTCATGGGATGAAATAACAAGTCATAAGATAGACACTTGAATGAGAATGACAGTTATTTCCTCTATGTTATTCTTTTTGAGGTTAATAATACATAGGATATTCTTACTTATCATAATAGTTATCTTAAAATAGTTTTTGAAAACATGAATGTAGAGTTTGGACATATATGAAAACTGGGGAGCAATATTGTATTAAATTCATAAATGGTCAATATGTGGTAGTGACGAAGATCCCTTTGCCTTCATTTGTCATCACAGATGATCATCAAAAAATAAAAATTAGTACCAACTAAATATGAGTGTTTAAAAAAGAGTGATTTAATCATATTATATGTAGATAACAATATTATTACTTTCACTTCATTTATATATAAAGATGTAGCTCTTTGGTCATGTAGGTTAATCATTTGTAGTAAGTCAGTCATATTTTAATTTTATAATGTGAAGTGGAAGAGGGTTTTATTTATACACAATATATTTTATTTGATTTTATCATTAATATAACTAATTATATCATAGATAATATTACACAGTTACACTTTCCCCCAATTTTTTCTAAATCAAGTTCACTTCCATCATTTTATCTGACAGTAATGTAGTGGAATCTCTTAAAAAAATTCCTGATCAAATTTAATATCATGTATAATGTTAAAATTATCATTTAATGTAGTATAGTATACCTCTATCTTATATGTTGTTACATAAGGTAGAATCTTTCATTTAATATCACAAATTTCACATAAATTTTCCCATGTCCTAGAAATAGAACAATATAATAGGGGGTGGGAATTATACTATATACTAAAAAGAAAAAAGAGAATTAAAATATAAAAAAAATGAAACAAAAAAATTATTATCTTATAAGAATTTTCAAAAAAATTATTTTTATCTCACTTTAATTAAAAAATTATTAATCCCCATCGAATTTAATGAATTATGGGGATATTTACTAGTGGAAAAAATTATGAATGTGAAAACACAATCTCTCATCAATTCATATACGAGAATAATCCATCATGTAATAAATAATTTGATGAATTAAATTTCAATCACAAAAGTAACATAAAAATTATATTTATAATAGTTCATGCATTGTAACACCCCAAGCTTCTACGGTACGCTTCTCTTTGAATAATGCGATAGCGTGTGTTGTACGCAACACCGAGTTCTAACAACCAATCAAACTAACCGTTATGAATAGTAATACCTACTTTTTAAAATTATATATATATTATATTTCAAAATGGACTTCATTTTTGGATTCGGAATATCTAATTTAGCCTAAGGTGAAATTTTGGTACTTTTCGGATAACTTTCATATTTTGATGAATAGTGAAAATTACTAAATTTTAATTAAAAACAACTTTTTTAATGAAAATAATTAATAGTGATAAATTATGAATTTTAGTAGTTTTAAAGTATATTTAGAATTTATTTTTACCATTTAATATAATTTTGGTCATTGGACATAATTTTACAATTAAACCGAACATAAACAAGTGTCAATCTTTTGATAGTTATTATCTTTTAAAAACACGCTTTTTGTTTTGACAGCGGGAATTAATTTTAAATTAATTTCTGCCACTTCTGTGTTTTGAATTTAGGAAAATGGATTCCATATTTTGAATCAGGATGTTCAAATTGTGTAAATAGTTAACTTTTATTTTTAGACATTTTGAATAATTACTACGGTAAATATTTTATTTACCATGGTTAAGGGTAAATCCAGTAAATAAGGGTTAAAAAATAATGTTATAATAATACTAAATTACCCTAAAACATGTCTTAACCCTATTGGTTGATACATGGTCGACCATGGGCATCTTTGGGTCGATTTTGGGACCCCATGGATCCACTTGTAAGTGATAATGACACTTTATTTTAATTAAGATAAAATGAATACAAAAATGACACAAGCATATATCTTTTAGAAAAACAATTGTTACATAAGGTTATATATGTTGTATTTTAGATTATAAATATTCATTAGAAAGATAAATAGAGTTCCTACATAATGATATTTTATTTAAATTTTTTAGACATTAAATAATTTATTTTATTTATGACACAATAATGATGCAGTAATTACTATAATAGTGAAAAATTAAAATTATTGATATTATAAATACCCAAATAAATATAATATGAAACTTTTAATGAATTAATCTAATTTAATAGGATAATATGATATATTAGGATTGATTTAATTGACTTTGTTCGAAGTAATCAATCTGTTATGAGTTTCACAAAAATCAACTATTGAATAGTGTCAAAATTGACATAAAAGAGTTCTTAAAACAAATATTATATTATTAATTGATATTAAATTCCTAAAAATCTAAGGTTCGCCCAAGAGACTTATATCATGATAGGTCCATCATTAATGGACCACTTGGGGGTCTCTTGGATGTATATAGTAAGTTTATTAACCATATTATATAAAAATTCAAAGAGACATTGTAAAAGTGAAACTAATTAACTTAGAGTTAATACTTAAAGATAAGGTTAATATAAGTACCCAAACCTGTCTAAATTCTATTGGTTGAGTTGTTTTAGACCCATACCCACCTTAAAATTTGAATAATCAACTTTTGATCCATTAGAAACTGAATATGAATTTATTATAAATTAATATTTCTAGTTTTTTCAAAGGTGCCTCTCACCCCTCTTATAAAAGGGCACTCCCCCTTCTCATTTGTTCACACCTTAAAAGCCTTTTGGTTCGTCCAAAATCAGCCCAAATACTCTCCCAACATCCCTCAATACAACCTAGGGGCCTTAGTTTGATCTGAAAGCCAACCTAAAGAGCCCTTTTGATCAAATCAAAAGGAAGAACCCGAAGAAGAGGTAATGTATTCACCAACCCTTTTCAAGTTCCTTTCTTCTTCCACTTCTTCTTTCTTTGTTATTACCATTCTAAAATAATAACTCCAGTATCTTACATATACTATGATGTTATTATAAATATGGTACATCCATATTCAGTATTCTATCCACCCTTTGAATAACATGTCACCATACGTGCGTACGTACGGCTTACCGTCTCCACGTCGTGGTGTAATTGTTATTCAATATATTATTATTTGGATGGGTATAATAATGATGTGTAACTCATGTAAATAATAAATATAACATGTTAATGATTATGTATATATGATATACCATCCATTTATATATTATTTTAATATCAAAAGAATGATATTGTCGCTCGTGCGTACGTACGGACTACCGTCTCCACGAACGCGATGAGATTCATTCTCCATCGTATCCATTCAAGTATAATTATCATTTGAGGATTTAAAAATGATGTTTAAGGACTTGAAATCATTCTATATATGAATAAGATACAACAAACATGGCCTATGTAACAAAACATATAAAAGAAAATGAGTAAGTTAACACCCGAAACCACGATAATTCTAAGATATTATTAACAAATCAATGTTAAAAGATCATATATGATATCATATTAATATATATGATTCTTGTATAATTTAGTAACAATTATTTCACCATTATACAGGAGTTTAACCTACCCCAACCAAGGAAAAGTACAAGGTAAGGGATTTTCTTATCTCACATTCAATTCCGTGAGATTTCCATTATTCGCCACTAAATTATTGAAAGTGGTGTATTGTGTACTGTCATTTGATATATATATTATCATGATTATCTTTATATTCATGTTATTCTGTAAATAATTTGGTGGTTATTAACTTTTGGCCATACAACTCAGTTGATTAACGTGGTAAGGGGTTTTCATCTCACACCTTATTCCCGTGAGATTCATCCCATATTGCCACCATCACCTTTTGTGTGGTGTATGTACTACCCATAATTATATTCTTTGTGTAATACACTCTAATTTATGTGTATTTACAAATTCATTGTATGATACCTCTTTCATGGGTTGTATGTTTCATAAGTTACCAAATTGGGAAGGATTATTTCACAATCTCTTCATTATCTGAGGTTGTATATACGTAATAATCTACTGGGATTTCTTTATCAACCACATCCATGTTTCTTCGAAATGTATTTAAAAACATATTTACTATTCACAAGAATATGGGTTAAAGTCATTTATACCCTTGTGTTACTTTTTATAAAGGAATCATTCCGTCATTTTCCAAACAAGGTGCTTTTTAACCTTTTCGGCAAAATTAAGTTAAGAATGTCTTTTTTAACTTATACGATAGGTGTGGTTATTCACTACCATTATTACACCTTTGAAGATTCCCTTACACGCTTGTAAGGATATTTTCAAAATATAGGTTTTCTTTTATAATTATGTTATTTTTAAATGATTTCAAAAAAAGAGATATTTCTCTCAAATATATGAAAATCCAGTGCAAATGTATACGTATTTAATGCAAGCTTAAAAATGTTTTCAGAAAACCTGACACTCAAGTTTGGTAGACAGGAAGGGATTGGGAGTGGACCCATCATGGCCTGTAATTAGTCGAGAAGTCTCAGAATTAGTTATTTTGTTTTCAGAAGCTTGCATAATGTTTTCAGAAAAACACTGGAGTGTATTTTAGCAATTTTTATCGTAAGTATCTTCTTAAAAAATTGCATCGGTAGGTCTCATGAGACAAACTAGTGTCTTGGCACAAGGCCATGACAAAATCGTATTTGTAGTCTTGGCACGAGGCCTTGGCTATGTGGTTATGATAGTCTGGCAATATGCATTCCATCATTATGAAAGTGGTTATTGATTTTGCATGTGATTATTCGATTAGTAGAATAATCATGTGAGTATGTAAATGGCATTATTTAATTTTATTTATGCCATACTATGTTAAATGTTCAAGTTTAAAAGGCTTTTGTTTTAGTTATACATTGCCTTAAATTTTTATTCTTATTTATGAAAGTTTCCTCTATATTGTTATCCTTACTGGGCATTTGAGCTCACCCCTTTTCTATGTTTTATTTTTCCCAAGAAGTGAAGAAGTAAGTAATGAATGACCTGCGGGGATATTATGTGGGGATATGAGTGTGGATTATGGAGACATTATGTTGTTGTAGTAGTTTTTCATTTTATGATGTAATGTAAAAGTTATGAATATATCTAATGTTTCCAAGGCTACTAAACCAATCGGTCTTTCGAAATTTGATCATTCTTGTGATCATGCCAATGTTATGTAATAATGCATCGACTCTGGGTAACTAGGGTCGGGGAGTTACAGTTGGTATCAGAGGGAGGTTTAGTACAATCCTTGGAAGATAGATTTAGATAAACTCTGATTAGAGCACGTAGACCTAAGATGAAATTTGAGGATTAGTATAGAAGAACTTCCGAGAATTTTGGTATTGTAGAGATTTTGTGAGTTTTCCGAGCAATACATCCCTGTCTGGATACGAGCAGGTAGAGGCGGCTCTGGCACAGTTGTACCTAGGGGTAAAACCCGAAAACACCGCTTTGAGCTAGACTCGAACGGGAACTGGTGCACGACAACGAGCCTTGCTGCACTCTTGGTTACGACACTCCCAGGGGATATGCTTAGGATAACTCTCATTTTTCTTTACAAATCATTTTTAAGGGATTATGAGTATATACTTCCTCAAAGAAAACATTCTTATGATTATGGATTATATCCATAAATAGTTCAATTTATGTTAAGTGTTTTATAAGTATGGGATTATGTATTTTGATTCATAAACTGATCTAGTTTATGACATTGTTTAGAAATGGCGCCTAGTGGATGAAATGGAAACTGTATCAATGCACGCACTCCATGTAGGGATTGCCCTCCTGCTCAAGATAATTATAGTGGAGCTGGTGATGCAACCGGAGCCGATCAGCTAATCACTATACTGGGACTACTTACTCAGGTTATGAATAATAACCTTACCCGTATGGAGCACCCTGATCCGCAGCGTGGAGGATCATTGTTAGATCGATTAATGAGGAAACAACCACCAACCTTCAATGGGAGTACAAATCCCTTAGTAGCTGAGCTATGGATATTTTTGTCCTAGAGAAAATATTTCAGGCTTTGGGGAGCAGTGAAAGGGAAAAAGTTATCATGGAAGTTTACCGCCTCACTAGAGATGCTGATCAATGGGGGTCATTGATTCAAAATACGAAGGAAGATGATGAAGTATCAAATATGGAATGGAGGGAGTTCAAAAATCTGTTTTTAGAAAAATACATTCCTCACGACCATCGAGCAGATATGGAAAGGCAATTTCTAAGTCTGAGACAGAAGGAGGATGAGAATGTCACAAAGTATGAGGCTAACTTTACAAGGTTAGCAAGGTATGCTGGTGATTATATATGTAACCAAAGAAGTAATATTGATCTTTTCTTTGATGGGTTAGAAACATTTCTCCGTCGAGCATTAGTCTCACAATCCTTTTCATCGTACGAAGACATTGTCTCATGTGCTATGAAGACCGAAAAGGAATTCTCTAAGTCTTATTACTTTAAAGCAAAGCAAGAGATGAAGAGGCCTGCTGATCAATCTGGGAATGGAAATAAGTGGAAGAAAGGAAAGGTTGAATATCCATCCTGTGGTAAATGCGGGAAAAAACATCCTGGTACTTGATTGAAGGGAATGGGAGTCTGTTACAAGTGTGGTGAAAAAGGCCACCAAGCTCGTGATTGCAAGGGGAAGAAGGAAGCTACCAACGTTCAGTGCTTCAATTGCAGCGAGATGGGGCATTATGCAAATGCATGTCCTAAGTGTCAGGAGAACTTACCTCAGAAAAGGCCAAGGGATCAAGGCCTGGCTTATGCTATCACTACTACCGTGGTAGAAGCTCCAAAAGACGTGGTGGCAGGTATTAATTTAATTGTTTCCTCAAGTTTAGAAAATGTATTATTTGACTCTGGATCGTCGCATTGTTTCATATCTTCCCAGTTTTCTAAGAAAATTAGATATTTCCAGTTTGATTTAATAAGGGAGTTGTCAGTTAAAACTCCTAAGGGAAGTATCATTGAAACAAAGTTTTGTGAATCAGTCCCCATTAGAGCACATAAATTTTCTTTATCTGCTGATCTCATCGTCATACCTATGATTGAGTTTGATATAATCCTCGGTATGGACTGGCTTTCAGACTATGATGCGAAGATTTATTGTAAGAAGAAAGAGGTTACGATTCTTGATGATAATGATAAGGAACACCTTATCTTTAGAGCAGAATCGTCACCACCTAATTCTTATTTAGATCCACCCTCAATAGCTCAACTATATTCAATTATTGGGGAGGAAGAGAATGAAATAACTGCGGGTGAGGAAAGGAATGTTCAAATAGAGGATGTACCTGTTGTGAAAGAATTTGTAGATGTATTTCCGGAAGATTTACCTGGACATCCTCCAGAACGAGAAGTTGAGTTTTCCATTGATTTAATTCCTGGATCAAGGCCTATATCGAAGACCCCTTATAGAATGGCGACTTTAGAATTAGTTGAACTAAAGAAAAAACTAGAGGAATTGAGTAATAAGGGATTTATTCGCCCTATTGTTTCTCCATGGGGAGCCCCTGCTCTTTTTGTTAAAAAGAAAGATGGATCTATGAGGTTATGTATCGACTACAGGGAGATCAATGCTATAACGATAAAGAACAAGTATCCCCTACCTCGTATTGATGATTTATTTGACCAACTACATGGAGCTCAATACTTTTCAAAGATTGACCTTCGATCTGGATACAATAAGTTGTGTGTAAAGAAGGAAGACATTCCGAAGACAACATTTCGAACCAGGTACGAGCATTAAGATTTTACCGTAATGCCGTTTAGATTGACTAATGCACCCTCTGTATTCATGGATCTGATGAATAGAGTTTTCAAGGAGTATCTCGATGAATTTGTGGTGGTATTTATTGACGATATCTTGGTATACTCCAAGACCTACGAAGATCATGAAAATCACGTGCGCATTATCTTGAAGACTCTGAGGAGGCATGAATTATATGGGATGTTTAGCAAGTGTGAATTCTGGATTCAGGAGATTTCTTTTCTTGGCCATATTGTCTCTAAAGATGGAATCTTTGTTGATACTTCTAAGACCAAGGCAATCCAAGAATGGCCAGCACCTATGAGTATAACTGAGGTACGTAGTTTTATTGGTTTGGCAGGTTATTATCGACGTTTCGTCCAGAATTTTTCCCGATTGGCTAACCCATTAACGAAGCTCACACATAAAGGGGTTAAATTTGTTTGGACAAAAGAGTGTGAAGAATGTTTCTAAGAATTGAAGAGAAGATTAGTCAATGCTCATATATTGACTCTACCATCCGGGAATGATGGGTTCGTTATTTATAGTGATGCATCAAAGAAAGGACTTGGTTGTGTCCTTATACAGAATGATAGAGTTATTGCCTATGCATCACGACAGTTGAAAATTCATGAACAAAACTATCCTACTCATGATCTCGAGATAGCAGTTGTGATCTTTCCTTTGAAGATATGGAGGCACTAACTCTATGGTGAAAAATGTGAGATTTATACTGATCACAAGAGTTTGAAGTATATTTTCTCACAAAAAGAACTCAACATGAGGCAAAGGATATGGCTTGAATTACTCAAGGATTATGATTGCACGATACACTACCACCCGGGGAAAGCAAACAAGGTGGCAGATGCTTTGAGTAGAAAAGACCATGGAGTTTTGAACAATATGAGAATTGAAAGGGATCCAATTTTCATGGATCTAGTGAAGATGGACATGGGAATAACCAGGGAAGGAAAAACATCATTTGTTTTTCAAATGGTTGCCAAACCATCTTTAATAGAAAGGATTAAGAGTTCTTAGACAGATGATAAAGAAATCCAAAAGAAGATTAAAGCTGTGAATGATGGTAGATTGAGAGACTTTGTGTATGAAGATGGAATTTTGAAATTCGGGAAGAGACTTTGTGTTCCCGATATACCTGATCTAAAAAGGGAATTGCTGGATGATGCTCATAGTTCCAATTTCTCTATACACCCTGGGAGCACCAAAATGTATAGAGATTTGAAGGAACATTTTTGGTGGGACAACATGAAGAGGGAGATTGCTGATTTTGTGTCAAGATGTATGGTTTGTCAACAAGTGAATGCTGGAAGGCAACAGCCTGGAGGAGTCATGCAACCTCTTCCCATACCGGAGTGGAAATGGGACGACATTACGATGGACTTTGTCATGGGGATACCAAAGAATCCTAGAAGGAAAGATGCAATATGGGTTATTGTTGATCGTCTTACCAAGTCAGCACATTTTCTTGCTATAAGAGAAGATCTACCCCTGGAACGTCTAGAAAGACTATATATTAATGAAGTTGTGAGACTTCATGGAGTACCCCTATCGATTGTTTCTGATCGTGATCCCCATTTTACGTCATGATTCTGGAAAAGTCTTCAGAAATCCTTGGATACTGAACTTCATTTGAGCACTGCATACCACCCTCAGACAGACGGACAAACATAATTGACTATTCAAACCTTAGAAGACATGTTGAGATCTTGCTCACTTGACTTTCAGGGTATATGGGATCAATATTCACCTCGGGTAGAATTTTCCTATAACAATAGCTTCCATTCGAGTATTCAGATGGCACCATATGTAGCGTTATATGGAAAGAGATGTCGTACACCAACCTGTTGGGATGACGTTGGTGAAATAAAACTTGTAGGCCCAGAACTGGTGGAGGAAACGGTGGAAATGGTGAAAGTAATCCAAAATCACATCAAAGCAGCTCAAAGTAGGCAGAAGAGCTATGCCGATAATCGAAGGAAGGATTTGGAATTTCAAGTCGGTGATCATGTTTTCCTGAAGGTATCTCCGTGGAAGGGAGTCATACGTTTTGGTAAGAAAGGTAAATTGAGTCCCAGGTACATCATACCTTTTGAAATTCTAGAATGAATTGGGGTTGTAGCTTACCGATTGGCAATGCCGCCAAGTCTCTCCAAAGTTCACGATGTGTTCCACGTATCTCTGTTGAGGAAATATATGCCTGATCCAATGCATGTACTCACCAATGAAGAATTAGAACTGGAACCCGATCTTTTCTATTGTGAAGAGCCCATCAGGATTCTTGATACGAGAGAACAAGTACTGAGAAACCGGACGACGCGTCTGGTAAAAGTTTTGTGGAGAAACCATAAGATGGAAGAGGCAACGTGGGAACCTGAGGAACTTATAATGAAGAACAACCCGAGTCTTTTCATGCGATAGTATTCTAGAAATTACAAGGACGAAATTATTTGAAGGAGGGGAGAATGTAACACCCCAAGCTTCTACGGTACGCTTCTCTTTGAATAATGCGATAGCGTGTGTTGTACGCAACACCGAGTTCTAACAACCAATCAAACTAGCCGTTATGAATAGTAATACCTACTTTTTAAAATTATATATATTTTATATTTCCAAATGGACTTCATTTTTGGATTCGTAATATCTAATTTAGCCTAAGGTGAAATTTTGGTACTTTTCGGATAACTTTCATATTTTGATGAATAGTGAAAATTACTAAATTTTAATTAAAAACAACTTTTTTAATCAAAATAATTAATAGTGATAAATTATGAATTTTAGTAGTTTTAAAGTATATTTAGAATATATTTTAACCATTTCATATAATGTTGGTCATTGGACATAATTTTACAATTAAACCGAACATAAACAAGTGTCAATCTTTTGATAGTTATTATCTCTTAAAAACACGCTTTTTGTTTTGACAGCAGGAATTAATTTTAAATTAATTTCTGCCACTTATGTGTTTTGAATTTAGGAAAATGGATTCCATATTTGGAATCAGGATGTTCAAATTCTGTAAATAGGTAACTTTTATTTTTAGACATTTTGAATAATTACTGCGGTAAATATTTTATTTACCATGGTTAAGGGTAAATCCGGTGAATAAGGGTTAAAAAATAATATTATAATAATACTAAATTACCCTAAAATGTGTCTTAACCCAATTAGTTGATACATGGTCTACCATGGGCATCTTTGTGTAGATTTTGGGGACCCCATGGATCCACTTGTAAGTGATAATGACAATTTATTTTAATTAAGTTAAAATGAATACAAAAATGACACAAGCATATATCTTTTAGCAAAACAATTGTTACATAGGGTTATATATGTTGGATTTTAGATTATAAATAGTCATTATAAAGATAAAAAGCTTTCCTACATAATGATATTTTATTTATAATTTTTAGACATTATATAATATATTTTATTTATGACACAATGATGATGCAGTAATTACTATAATAGTGAAAAATTAAAATAATTGATATTATAAATACCCAAATAAATATAATATGAACCTTTTAATGAATTAAACTAATTTTCTAGGATAATATGATATATTAGGATTTATTTAATTGACTCTTTTCGAAGTAATAAATCTGTTATGAGTTTCAAAAAAATCAACTATTGAATAGTGTCAAAATTGACATAAAAGAGTTCTTAAAACAAATATTATATTATTAATTGATATTAAATTCCTAAAAATCTATGGTTTGGCCAAGAGACTTATATCATGATAGTTTCATCATTAATGGACCACTTGGGGGTCTCTTGGATGTATATAGTATGTTTATTAACCATATTATATAAAAATACAAAGAGACATTGTAAAAGTGAAACTAATTAACTTAGAGTTAATACTTAAAGATAAGGTTAATATAAGTACCCAAACCTGTGTAAATTCTATTGGTTGAGTTGTTTTCGTCCCATCCCCACCTTAACCTTTGAATAATCAACTTTGGATCCATTAGAAACCGAATATGAATTAATGATAAATTAATATTTCTAGCTTTTCCAAAGGTGCCCCTCACCCCTCTTATAAAAGGGCACTCCTCCTTCTCATTTATTCACACCTTCAAAGCCTTTTGGTTCGTCCAAAATCTAACCAAATACTCTCCAAACATCCCTCACTACAACCTAGAGGCCTTAGTTTGATCAGAAAGCCAACCTATGGAGCCCTTTTGATCAAATCAAAAGGAAGAACCCGAAGAAGAGGTAATGTTTTCACCACCCCTTTTCAAGTTCCTTTCTTCTTCCACTTCTTATTTCTTTGTTATTACCATTCTAAAATAATAACTCCAGTATCTTACATATAATTTGATGTTATTATAAATATGTTACAACCATATTCAGTATTCTATCCACCCTTTGAATAACATGTCATCATACGTGCGTACGTACGGCTTACCGTCTCCACGTCGTGGTGTAATTGTTATTCAATATATTATTATTTGGATGGGTATAATAATGATGTGTAACTCATGTAAATAATAAATATAAAATTTTAATTATTCTTTATATATGATATACCATCCATTTATATATTATTTTAATATCAAAAGAATGATATTGTCGCTCGTGCGTACGTACGGACTACCGTCTCCACGAACGCGATGAGATTCATTCTCCATCATATCCATTAAAGTATAATTATCATTTGATGATTTAAAAATGATGTTTAAGGACTTGATATCATTCTGTATATTAATAAGATACAACAAACATGGCCTATGTAACAAAACATATAAAAGAAAATGAGTAAGTTAACACCCGAAACGACGATAATTCTAAGATATTATTAACAAATCAATGTTAAAAGATCATATATGATACCATATTAATATAAATGATTCTTTAATAATTTAATAACAATTATTTCACCATTATACAGGAGGTTAACCTACCCCAACCAAGGAAAAGTACAAGGTAAGGGATTTTCTTATCTCACATTCAATTCCGTGTGATTTCCATTATTCGCCACTAAATTATTGAAAGTGGTGTATTGTGTACTGTCATTTGATATATATATTATCATGATTATCTTTATATTCATGTTATTCTGTAAATAATTTGGTGGTTATTAAATTTTGGCCATACGACTCAGTTGATTAACGTGGTAAGGGGTTTTCATCTCACTCCTTATTCCCGTGAGATTCATGCCATATTGCCACCATCACCTTTTGTGTGGTGTATGTACTACCCATAATTATATTCTTTGTGTAATACACCCTAATTTATGTGTATTTACATATTCATTGTATGATACCTCTTTCATGGGTTTTATGTTTCATAATTTACCAAATTGGTAAGGGTTATTTCACAATATCTTCATTATCCGAGGTTGTTTATACGTAATAATCTACTGGGATTTCTTTATCAACCACATCCATGTTTCTTCGAAATGTATTTCAAAACATATTTATTATTCACAAGAATATGGGTTAAAGTCATTTATACCCTTGTGTTACTTTTTATAAAGGAATCATTCCGTCGTTTTCCAAACAAGGTGCTTTTTAACCTTTTCGGAAAAATTAAGTTAAGAATGTCTTTTTTAACTTATACGACAGGTGTGGTTATTATCTACCATTATTACACCTTTGAAGATTCCCTTACACACTTGTAAGGATATTTTCAAAATAAATGTTTTCTTTTATAATTATGTTATTTTTAAATGATTTCAAAAAAAGTGATATTTCTCTCAAATATATGAAAATCCAGTTCAAATGTATACGTATTTAACGCAAGCTTAAAAATGTTTTCAGAAAACCTGACACTCGAGTTTGGTAGACAGGAAGGGATTGGGAGTCGACCCATCATGGCCTGTAATTAGTCGAGCAGTCTCAGAATTAGTTATTTTGTTTTCAGAAGCTTGCATAATGTTTTCAGAAAAACACTGGAGTGTATTTTATCAATTTTTAACGTAAGTATCTTCTTAAAAAATTGCATCGGTAGGTCTCATGAGACAAACTAGTGTCTTGGAACAAGGCCTTGACAAAATCTTATTTGTAGTCTTGGCACGAGGCCTTGGCTATGTGGTTATGATAGTCTGGCATTATGCTTTCCATCATTATGAAAGTGGTTATTGATTTTGCATGTGATTATTCGATTAGTAGAATAATCATGTGAGTTAGTAAATGACATTATTTCATTTTATTTATGCCATAATATGTTAAATGTTCAAGTTTAAAAGGCTGTTGTTTTAGTTATACATTGCCTTAAATGTTTATTCTTATTTATGAATGTTTCCGCTATATTGTTATCCTTACTGGGCATTTGAGCTCACCCCTTTTCTATGTTTTATTTTTCCCAGGAAGTGAAGAAGTAAGTTATGAATGAACTGCAGGGATATTATCTGGGGATATGAGTGTGGATTATGGAGACATTATGTTGTTGTAGTAGTTTTTCATTTTATGATGAAACGTAATACTTATGAATATATCTAGTGTTTCCAAGGCTACTAAACCAATAGGTCTTTCGAGATTTGATCTTTCCTGTGATCATGCCAATGTTATGTAATAATGCACCGACTCTGGGAAACTAGGGTTGGGGCGTTACAGGCATCATTCTCCGTGAATATACATACAATTTAATTGGAATTTATTTATTCACAATTACATCATTATTAAACTAAAAAAGAACTGATATTATCAATAATGATAAAACTGGGTAACATTTTCATTTTTGAAAAAAAATCATAGAAAATAATAATTTTTAGTTCTACATATATATATGAAAAATAGTCTAATGTTTTAGTGAAACTTATTGTTTTTATAATAAATAAATTATATCAGAACTATTTATAGAATTGATAAAGAATTTTTTTAGTTCTATTCCTAGAACTAAAAAAATTCTAAAACTGTTGGAGTTTTTTAAAACATGGACAACCAAATGAAGTATCCAAATTTATAAGTGAAAATAAATTAAATAAATTTTATAAATACCATAAAAAATATATTATAATAAATTAAAACTAATAAATAATCATACATTTCAAACATTTCAATTACATTATTATGTATAATTTATTTAACTCATTCACAATATCAATCCAACTATATATGTACATATTGTTGGAGAGTGATTATAACAATAAACATATACCCTTTGGACCCCATCAAATAGATACCAATCACACTCTCAATTTTCAAAGGCAATACCCTTATCACGAAGAAATGAATCGAATATATTTAATAAAAACTACAACTTATTTTGGTAATAATATAATTTAATAAATAATATATAAATATGATAAAATAACTAAAAAATAAAATAAATAAAATGGAAATAATTAATGATATAAAAAAAATACCAAAATAAAGGGGTAACAATAAAATATAACAAACATATATTATATTCTCATACAACATTACTACCATGTTTGTTTTGTTTTTGGAATCTGTAACATATTCAATCATACTGGTGACACCCCAAGTTGGATTCATGTGTGTTTAATTAATTGATAGTACAAATGTATAACAGATCACTACCAGAATGTACAGTGAAATATAATATCGATTTCTATGATTTAGTTATATAAGTCACAATCTATTATAAAATTTTAGATTAAAATTGATTTTTTTCTGATATACTGGACATACAACATGTTATAGTGATTTGTTATTAAACATTCATTTAAAAAATGAATAACCAATCATTTTCCACAAACATCATGGAAATTTTAGTGTTTTATTTTTATTTTTATTATATGATGTATGTTTTGAACTAATATGTTTCTTTTAAATGAAAAGAAGAACTTTTAATCATACCGACCATATAATGTGTTTGATTTATGTCATGCTAATTTATACACATAAAAATTAATTATTTATATTTTTTCCAATGTATCAGGATTATGCAGGCATGTTTTCATAGTTTTGAGTATGTGATTCATGAATTAAACTAAAATGTAACTTTTATATAAAAAATATTATGACAACTACACCATATATCTTATTAATATGAGTGTAATTACTAAAAGTAACAGTATAATTACCAATAGTTTTTCTAATGTATCCACACAATTTAACTTTGATTTCTTAGTTTTGATTATATAATGATTTTTATGAACTAAAATTACATTTTTCAATTAAAACACACTCTTTTTTTGATATAATACACAATATGGGATATATTTTTGAGAGGTTAATTACTAAATATAAAAACTGAGTAATTTATTATTTTCCTAAATTATTAGGGTAATGTTATAATTTTATCTTAATTTTTTGTATGTGATGCTTTTTTTGAACTAAAATATATATTTTCATTGAAAACATGGAATTTCAATCATGTTATCTACATAGTGTTTTAAATTCATTTTAGGTTAGTTATTATATGTCATAAACTATTAATAAATATTTTTCCTAAATTTTGAAGACAACATGTGTTTTTTCCTATTATTAAATATTCGATACATTTTTTACACTAAAATGTTACATTCAAATAAAAAAATATTAATTTCAGTTATTCCAATCAGGCCATTAATTAAATTTACAAAATGATAATTCCGAAAAAAGAATTTATTAGAAATATTTTTCATAACATATGATGAAAATATTAGTCTGTTTTATTCTTTTTGAGTATGTGACACAAATTTTGAAATAAACTGTCACTTTTAAATCAAAACTCAAGCATTCCATCATAACGAAAACAACATGATTCAAATTGATATTTTATTTATTACAATGCATCAAAAATGTATTATTGATCTTTTTTAATGTATTAGTCCCTCCTAGTCCATTTTATTTCCATTTTGTTGTTATATGAGGTGTTTGGAGGAGGCTTATTAGATTTTATTGAATTTATGATGTATAATTCTGGAAAAAGGTGGTTTACATGTCATATAACTGGATTACATGATGTGAAGTTTTTGTTTCATGACTTTTACTAGGTGGTTTATGATGTGCAATTTTTTGAGGTTTGACAAATAAAATAAATTTAATATTGATTGGTATTTTGGCGTAAGTCGACCATTGGTTATTACATTGCGTGAATGTATATTACACATCAAGTGAGACCCCATTATTTTATCATTTTAAATGTTTTTCCATCTGCTCAGGTTATCATACCCTATGGCTATTTTGATAAACCCTGGACCCTTTGTGACCCACCGACCCCTATATAATATCATGAGGATTCCTTTATAAAGGATTAATTCTTAGATTATCTCTTTCAATCTGTAGATATCCATATTTAATCTAAAGTGTGTTCTTCCCCATTTCTAAAATTTCTTATTGGTTGGCCCCTCTTTTCCACACATTCTTCTTTCCATGTGATAGTGAATGTTCTATTCAGGATTCAATTAGGTTTCTCATTAGTTGTTGTCGATGTGGTGGTGTCGCAAAATCCTTTAGTGGATGCCGATATTGTAGGGAGGTAATCAAAGGTCCACTATGTGATATGTTCTAATCCAAGGTTCATTGACACCATTTTGTGGTGGGATTTCCTTTGTTTCTATTTGATTATTCATCATGTTGTATGAATCTACTTTTTCTCACCTATAGATCATGGTTGTGCCAGGTTAATCAATAATAATAATATATTAAATAAATTTTAAAGGGGTATTGGGATTTACTTTTAAGGCCTTTCTAGTTTTGATGTTTTGTTTTTATTCTGAGTTAAATGTCCTTGAAGCCCCATAGAAGATTTTGGCCATTAGGGCCCATTGTTTTCAACATAATGTGTTTCTTGCAGTTTGCTTCCTACTGAACTCTCATATATGGAATATCATTACACATATAAATTCAAATAATGAATTTATTCCCTAAGATTATTTCGCTTCTATGATGAATCATGAATTAATAAGTGGAATTAAATAAGGGGTTCACTGTCAAATCTATAATTATTTAATTCCTTTGTGCATGGGGTGTTGTGATGTGGGGGTTAGCTCTGGTTTGTATTGTGGAATCTTTTTGGGAACATTGTGTGATGGGGGTTGGCTTGGTTGTATTTATGGGTGAACTTGTAGTTGACACATAACCCCTGATGTGTAATGAAATCTCATGTTGAGAGATTTATTGATTGAGAAATGGATGAGATGTGTAGTGAAACGAGGTTTTGGGGAGCGGGTTGTGGTATGATGGGTTTCTGGATAAGGTTCTTAATTAGCGCATGGTTCTTTGGTATGTGAGTTGAGAGGGATGATAATAAAGAAGGATTGTTGTGGTTGGTATGTGTGTTAAAGGAGGAGAAAATGAGAATCCAGATTAAATTTTTTATTGGTTATCATCACCTTGTGTTGAAATATTTATTGTGTTTACTATTGTGTGGTCTACTTAGTAGTTTCCTGAATATTGATCGGATAAATGATTGATTGATTAATAAAGCCCGGAATGGCTTGGGTCAGTTTTGATAATAGGATGGAAATGTATAATTAAATTGGATTGGAATCTGAATGGGGTTTCTGTCTTTTTGTGTAGTGTAGTGAATTTAGAGGTAGCAGCAAAGATGATAGTGTTATGAGTTAGTTTTTATTGGTAACATGTAGGTTGGGCTGGATTTTTTCATATCATATATGTATGATGTTGTATTTTCCTAATGATGTATATATTCACCACCCCATAGTTTACCTTTATGGACAGAACACCCACATTGTAATAGGGGACGGTGTAATTCGCAAGCATTAGGGTTTGATTATGGATAGATAGACACCTCATCTTCCCTTTTTCTTCTTCCATGCGTTGATAACCCATGATTCATTGGGTTGGTTATGGTTTGTGAGGCCCAAGTGTTTGCAAACAAGTTATTCTTTCCCATATTTCATCAGAATGATAATAGTTTTTCTTTCCTAGGATTCATTAGAATGAGGTGTGTTGTGCTTTACCAGTTTTCATTGGGAGGAATGTGATGTAGTTTTTGTACAAGGTGTCTGTGGTCGAGATATGCTATCATTTTGGATCAGGTTTCTACTAGATGGAATTGATGTGGGATGTGGACCATGTTTTTACAGGCATGTTGTGAGGTCATTTGAGGCCTAGGTGTTTTTGAGCAGGAAAGGGTGTGGTTTTTGAGTCTTAGGTGTGTGTTTGTGGGTGGGCTGTGTTGTGGTGCTTTTGGAAGAGGTGGGAGTGTGAGGATGTCAGTTTTTAGGAAAGAGAAGATAATCATTTGAATGTGGGGTGGGGTACACTATCATTTATATTAATTATATTAATTTACCTAATGTGCATTATTTAGTGAGTATTCTAGGTTGAGGATGGAATGGTTAGTAAACCTGATAGGTGTAGTTTGGTTCTACTATTTTCACATAGGGGCATTAGTATGCATCTTTCACATGTTCATGAGAGACTTCTATTTTCTAATTGATTTTCCATGTATTCTCAACCAACATATATAAAACTGTATTCTAGTTTCTAGGTGGATTATATGAACTGTGTTGGCTGTTCCTAGATTATACATGGGATACCCATCAGGTATATACTGTATACGTATTTTAGGTACATTACTTTGGTGTTTTGTTGTATTTTTACTTGTTTTACTTTTATGCATTCATGTGGGACGGTTTTTGTATTTCTTTTATATATGTCATGGAGTTTTTTATGATGATCCATCATATCACCCACTCTTGTTCCAGAAAACTGTAAATTCTCTAATATTTTTAAATCTATATACCAATGGTGTTAGTTTCCATCTAAGGACTATGGGATGTTGGAAAAAGGGTCATTATCTACCTTTATTTGTTTCAAACATGAGTGGGGCATTTTTTAAGAGTGTGATTTATTACAGAATTGTATTATATGTGATGATTGAGAGATAGGATAGAGTTTCGTGTTAACCCTAGTGAGGATTTTGTGGGTTGGTAGGGAAATAGTTTCAGGTTATCATGGTGCATGGCACATGCCAGGGAAGATTGTCTATAGCATGATATTTTATCCCTCCTGTTATCTGACATAAGGACACCAATCCCACTGAACAACCAAGTGAGGCTACATTTTTTGTAGGGTAGGGACCCTAGGAAAGGTACATTAATTATAATGATTTTTTTTCTTGTTTGGGTTGGGTTGTTTTGGAATGTTTGGAAGGAATAAAATAGTTAAAATGATTCTTAAATAAAATTCTATGCTAATCAGGCTTAGGAATTCCATGTTTACCTTTCATCTGTGGCTCCTACTCACCATCTAATTGTGGCTCCATAAGTTGAAACTCAATAGGATGATCTGTTTGATCAGTGAATGGTTGATCCATCATATGAGGATGACATGTGGCAGATAATGTTATGTTATTTACATAATAGACTCTAGTAAATTATGAGGGCATTGTTTCAAACAAAGAGATTTGTAGCTGTATCAAAGATCTTGAGATCAAATTTAGTTTGTTCTAGGCCCTAAGGAGTAATAGGTTCCTTGGGTAGTTAGTTAGATGTGATGATCCATACATTAGTGGAGGACGATGTACCTCGTAGAGAGGAAGTATGCCGACATTCTGTGGGTTGATTTTGAGAAAGATATTTGAGCAGATTTTCTTTCATCAACCATGATGGTGCAAAAGTTGTTGAAGTTACTATTTCATTAGTTAGGGAGTATGTGAGTGCATGAGATGGGGATCATGTTCAAGGTTCGCATTTATTTTTTCCCAGATCACTTTTTCTATGATGAATCTCGTGTGAGATGTCTTGAGGAGTAACTTCGTCCCACTATCCTGTAAGCAGTTACTCTGTTTACATTAACAAAATACAAGGAGGTTTTGAAAATGGTAAATTTGATTGAGTGGATGCACCCGTGATGGGGTCTACTGTGAGAGGGGAGCGAGCATAGATCTTTGAAAATAAGGGTTAACAGTGGTCGGTCTCAAGAACCCGGACCTTCTTGGAATCAACTAGGATATAGTTGACCTCAAAATCCATCTTTTTGAGCATCCAGTCCATGTGCCCTTCATATGGGCTTGGGGACTAGGTGTTTATTTTTTGGTTTTCACAACCATCTTTAGAACCAGTTTCCAATAGTTGTTCGAGCTCATAATGGTGAAGGTGGATGAGTTCAGCACTAGCCTCTGTAGTAGTTTTTAGTTAGGCCATTTGAAAAGCATCGATATGAGGGTCATGATACACTTATTGTATATAGATAAAATATGAAATGACATTTATATGTTCCTCAGGAACCTCAACACAGGCATGTTCATGTAGGCGTTCATTTGTAGAGAGGCATGGCATCTAGTAATTGTTTATTACACAATGTAGAGGTGGAAGTTCTAGCAGGTCCATAGATCATCAAAGGTATGATCAGTTTGTTTAGTACCCTTTCTTATGATTTGTTTAACTCAGGTGATTCACACTCCTTTATTGAACCTTCTTTATCCCATTTTATGGGGCTATATGTAGAGAGTAGTTTCATTCCCCCTGTGTTTTGTATGCCATTTAGAGGCAATTCCAACTTGTTTGATGTGTACCGGGGTTGTAGACATATGATTGGACCACATCAGTATCGTTGGAATATTTTATCACCATAAATGAAGTCATACGATATCATTCTAGGAATTATCTTTTTGTATTCCGTGCATTCATTAATCAACTATTTTTTTAGGAGAGTCTTGTTTTGAGACATGGATAGCCGGCATGTAGTTTTTGTTTAAGAGTGGAATTTTCATATGGGAAATCGATGGGTGGAACCCCTTCTCTTATTTATGGGTAAATTATCAGTATAAATAGTGTATGTTGGAATGAAGGATGTTCCCAGGGTTGTTGGGGTGTATCATATTGTTACCCACAATGAGGTTTTGATGCTACCCCCTTGATGTGACACTGAGTTCGGGATATATTTATTGTTTAGTGGTTCACTAATTTAAATTTCCCCTTATGAGTTGGCACTTTTTGAGTTGTGGGATTTTATGGTTTTGATATTTGATATGATGAAGAAGCGTTTTATTTAGCCCAGTGTGTTTCTTTGGGGATATTTGGTGTTGATTTTAATGAATATTGATGGTATTCAGAAGCTATATATGGAATACTAGAGGTTGAATCAGTAAAAATCAATAATCAATACCCTCTTCTATGGATAAACAACCATTTTGACTGGCTAAGACGTGTGAGTCTTGTTCCATGATCACCCTACCGTCTAGATACCACAATTCGATGGTTAAGGAAAGCGATATCCCAAATACTTACTTCAGGTGAAGGTTAGGGAACTTTGACATTGTGGTCATTCCATTCAGTGTTGCAAATGAACTTGTTCCGTTCCTATGATTATGAACACTATGTTCATCCAGTAACATTATTGTTTCATCTTAATGTTAATAAATGATATATAATCTTATCAATGTCAGCGGAGGAGCACACCGTGCATCTCAGAATTGCCTTCTAGGTTCTTCAACACCACAATCTGTAGGGACAGTTGTCCATGAGTATGTTCTGATAATGATATGTTCATTTCCTCAGGCACATGGTGCCCCATGAATGTGTAGTAGTATAAAAATTAAAATTTGAAGTAGTTTTTTATTGGATATAACTCATGAATGTGGTAGAAGTTCATTTTTTTCTTTATTATAAAGGAAATTATTAGTGTTTTTTCACATGATTTCTCTAGAGTTTCAACCTAATTGAATGCCTTAACCTATAAGTACCATGATTTTGTGTGGAGTGGTCAGCTTTAGGTAGCATTTAGTTACCTGATGGGGATATTGGTCAGTGCCCCAGTGATCTATATTCCTAAGTATGGAATGACATTTGAGGTGTTTTGTGACACTTCTCGTCTTGGTATTGGATGCGTGTTGATAAAGCTATGACTAGTGATCTTTTATGGTTCTAGGTAGTCACATCACCATCATTCTATATATTTCACCCATGATCTGGATCTAGCAGCTGTTTTGATTGTGCTGATGTTGTGTTGAAATTACCTTATTGGGGAGCGCTTTGTGGTCTTCACGAATCACAATAGAATGAAATATATCTTTTCCCAGTGAGATCTGATCTTGCAATACTGTATGTGGAAAGATTTTCTTTAAAAATATTTATTTTAAATATCATGAACCTCTAGAATAAGAAAATTCGTGGCTAATTATTTGAGAATAATGATACATAAGGAGGTTGTTTGGGAATTAATAGATTCATAGAGAGTGATTGGGGAGTTGGTAGATTTTTACATTGATTTAACAGTGGATGGTAGTAGAGTATGTTTGTTTTATATGAGTGTACAACCTTCTCTGATGAATTAGGTTGAAGAGTCCCTGTGGGTAGAGTCATAGGTAGTGGTGTTGCACAATCATGTTGTCCATGGGGACACTCTAGAGGGATGGTAAGGGGATGTTTGAGATCAGATGATGATCCATGAAAAGATGTTCATTCTTGTGGGAATAAATGAGGGAGTCCATTGAGATATTCTTAGCTCAAGTTTAATGGTACACCCATGATTTAATATGATGTATTGTGGCTTGATGATTTAGTTTTGGTGGCCCAACATGAAATGTGATGTAGCAGAATATGAAGAACAATGCTAGGTCTTCCAATGGGTAAAGGTTATGCATTGTCTTCCCTGTGTTTCTTGCAACCCTTGGATATTCCTTAGTGGAAGTGAGATGACATCTCAATGGATTTCATCGAAATGTTACACATAACTCAAAGTGGATATTATGTTATCTCATTAATAGTGGATTGACTAAGGAAATCGGCTCACTTCATAAAAATAATGAATTCAGGATTATTGTATGCCTTGGAAAAAATATATATATGGATGATGTGGTTTAGTTACATAGTTTTTAGAGATCCATTGAATTTCATTGAGACACAAATTTTACCACGTGATACTAGAGGAGATTAAAGTTTGCTTTTGGTATCCAGTTTTGTCTCAACACTACCTTACACACTCAAACATATAGGTAGACAGAATGGAATATCCAGATGTTGGAGTACATGTTGCAAGCATACGTCCTGAACTTTAGCAGATCATGGGTGCGACACCTACCCTTGGACTAATTTTCTTATAATAATTGCAAAAAAAATTCTATTAGCATGGATCTATTTGATGATTTTATTTGAAGAAGGTGTTGTTTACCATTACACTAGATAAAAGATGGGTGTTCTTATAAAGGTGTTGTTCTTGGTCCTAATATAGTGAAGAGAATGAAATATTGGCGTTACATTATTCCTAAGAGGATGTAATCAATACAGGACTGACATAAGTATTATAATGGATCATAGGAGTAGGCCCTTGGAGTTCTTGTTTGTAGACCATGTGTTCTTGAAGGATTCCCCATGATGTGGGTAGTATTGATTTAATAGAAGGATTAAAATTTCTCCCATGTTTGTGGGACCCTTTGAGGCATTGTGATGAGTTTTTGATGTATCATTGTAGTTGGTATTGAAACAACAGTTGGATAGGATGCATGAAATCTTCGATGTCTATCAGATTGATCGGTATCTTCATGATGAGTCACATATACTTGACCGGGGAGACTTGGATATCGACGACGAAGTGACATATGTGTAGTGTCCAGTAGCGATCGAGGGTCATATAGAGAAGGTGTCTCATTGATGGAATGTTCCTTTGGATCATGAGTTTTAGAGGTTTGTAGTCCTAGAGGAGAGTGGATGGGACTAAGAGATAAATATGGATGACTAGTACCTAGAGTTTTTTTGTGTCTTACCTTATTCTGTTTTTCCTTATGATGTAATTTTTGATCTTTTTTTTATGAAATGAGTTGTTATCCCATTTGGTTGAGATGTGTGTGGTGAAATGAATGAGAATTTTATATCTTGTGAATATGGTGAAACTAGATCCCTTATCATGATTCATTAAATGTGATTCGATTAAACCCATCCAGTTGAGTCATTTCTACCCAATGCATATATTATCATGATATGCAAGATGGAATTCCATGATTTCTGTGTTATGGATAGTGTATTTCCCATTAAATAACAGATATTATCTTGGGTTGTGAAGTTTTTTAGACGATATTTTCATGTTTCTATGGTAGTTTGGATACATTTTATTCAGTTGGAATGTTCTTCTTGTGGTAGTGGTTGAGTTATGACATCATCCTTGAGAGGCATCATGAGGAGTGGTTGTTTGGACCCATTTTTTTCTAGGTTTTGTTTTTGAATCTTGTGGTTGAGAATAATTATAGAGGTATATGATTTAATGGTTTTTTCCCTCCATGTCCAATTAATTTCCCTTTCTAGTTTTTGGAGGTGTTCAAAGGAGGATTGGAAGATATTAGAGAAGTTCATCTGCAAAAAGATGGATGAAGGGTGCATGAATGTCAGGTAACCGGATTACACGATGTGAATTTTTTGTTTCATGGATTACACTGGTTGGAATAAGGCGTGAAATGATTCAGGATCTGAAAAATAAATTATATCAAAAGGTGTAGGGTTTTTTTGAAAAATTTGACTATGGGGTATTACAAGGTATGAAAGGGTATTACACATCATGTAATACCCCACTACTGTAAAGTTTTATATTTTTTCGAGCTACTAAAATTATCAAACCCTACGATTATAGCGATACATCGTCGACCCTAAAAAATTCATCAAACTATTTCTATCATCTTGAGGATTACTTCATCAATGATCAATTTCAAGATTCTCTCCATCCATCTATAGTGAGTGAGCCTCAATTTATGGTCCTTTTTCAAATTTTCTGCAATTTTTTCTTGGCTGGTCCCCCCATTCTTCCCATCCTTATTTCCATGTGATGGATAATGTTGTTCTATGGTTCTAAATGGTTTACTCTTTGGATGTTGTTGATTTGGTTGTGTCATAGCATCCATGGGTGGATGAAGATCATGTAGGAGAGGTAATCAAAGGTCCATTACATTATCGATTCTTGTGTCATGACTGTTAACAGCCTTTTGAGGTAGGATTCCATTTTTTATCTTCAATTTGGATCATGTGGGAGGGATATGCTATTTTTCATATGTTTATCATGGTTATTCCAGGTTAATGAATGATAATAATTAGTTAAATTTAATTTAATGTGGTAAGAGGATTATTTTTTCATGCCAGTTTAGTTAGGATATTATGATTGTTATTATGTCTTACAAAGGAATGATAGACTGCTGAAAACTATGGCTATTGGGGGGAATTTTTTGTTCACTAAATGGGGTTCATGTTATTTTTTTCATGTTGAACACTTGTATATAGAAATTGGTTAACAACATAAATCTTACAATTGAATGGATTCCCCATGATCCTTCAATTTTGATGTTAACCCCTGAATTACATGTTTAATTTAATAAGATATGACTTGTCGATTATTGAATTATATTATTCCTTGTTTTATGGAGTATTGTTATGTGGGGAGTTTTCTATGGAATGTGTTGTGGTATGTATGGTAAAATGTTTGTGTGCTATGGGATGGATTGTGTTGTGTTATTGATGAACTTGTAGAAGATACATCATCCTAGGTATCTAATAGAATCTCTGGATGATAGATTGATAGATTGTGAAATTGATGAGAAGTGCGGTGTAGTGAGGTCGTGGGGAAATAGTTATGGTGTGATGTGTTATCGAAAGAGGTTGTGACATTAGGACTAGTTCTAATGGGACATGAATTTGGTGGGATAATTTTGAATAATGATAGTAGTTATTTTTATTTGTGTTAAATGGAGAAGAAATATGAATCATTATGAACTATTTTATCTCTTCTCTTCACCTTATGAGACAAATTTTGTTGTGTTTCCTCTTTTCTGTTGTTCTTAATATTTTCCTAGATAGTAATGAAATAAATGAATGATTTCTTAAAAAATACTTAGTTTTCTTGGGTCAGTTTGGTTAACTTGATGGAAATGGTTAATTAAATTTGTTGGGAAAGTGAATAGGTTTTGTTGGTCATTTTATGGAGTTGTTCATTTAGAGGTAGCAGTAAAGTTGGTGGGGTTATGAGTAGGTGGTTTTTCTGGGAACCCATAGGTTGACCTTGAGTGTTTGGTATCATTTATGAATATAATTCTATTTTCATTATGGATTATATACACACCCCACCCAAGTTGAGTACTATGTTCCAAGCACACCCATCATCATGGGGGGAGGGTGTATTTCCCAAACAACCGATTTGGAGGATGTATGGCTTGCCAGATACCCTTACTTACTCCCTCTTCCTAGAGATGATAACCCTAGATTCTTGAGGAAGGTTGTGGTTGGTGAGGCCCAAGTGTTTATAGGGGCGTTTTTCCTTCCCAGGTGTCTTCATGATGAGATGAATTGTTCCTTACAAGGTGTCTTTAGTATGATGTGTGGCTTTCTTTCCATGGATTTTTGTGGGAAGGATGTTATGTGGATTGTGGTTTGAGTGTCTGCGGCCGGGATGTATTGTGGTTTGTGGCCGCAATGTCTTTGGGTTGTATGTGATTTGATTTTTTGATATGGTGTCTGTGGTGGTATGTGATGTGGTTTGTTGCACATGTGTCTACAAATTGGATGTGGTGTTTTTTGTGAGGCCCATGTGTGTTTTACTGGGATTCTATGTGGTACTTTCTGAAGAGGTGGGAGAACAGTGATTTTTTTGTTAGGTAAGAGTAGCTAATTAGTGGGAACTTTGGTGGGGTACCATATCATCGAGGTGTATTATATTACATTACATAACATAAATTATTTGAGGAGTGTGACAATATGTGGTTGGAATGGTTTGTATACCTATTGGGTGTTGTTGGGTTCTGTTGTTATGTCACATGGGAATTAGCGTGCTTCTTTCACATGTGCGAAAGGGACATTGGTTTTCCTTACCATTATAACAATATTCCCACAATTTGTATATAAAACTATTTTTAGGTTTCCAAGAGGATTGTGTGGACTATGTTAGGTGATAATAGCACATTCTTGGGACTACATATTAGTCACTACTTTATCAAGATTTTGTTTACATTACTATGGTTTTTTGTTGTATGTTTACAGGTTATATTTTTATGTCTACATGTGGGGTGGTTTTTTTCTTTCTTTTATATATTTCTTGTAGTTATTTTGTAAATTATCCATCATATCTCTTGATCTTGTTTAACAAAGGGTAATTCCACCCATGTTGTGAGATCTGTATACCCTTGGTGCTAGTTTACAACATGGGGCCTACTGGCGGTGGGATTCGAGGTCCATTTTCTCAATTTCTTCATTTCTAACAAAGAAGTGGATTCATTGATGGGAAGAGGTCGTGACATATTTTTTCAAATGTATCATGGATTTTTTATTATGTTTTCACTATGTTTATTACACTACACATGTTTTGAAAATATGAGAATTTTAAACACAAAATATAAAATTTTGGTCATACTCGACACACAATATGTTCAATTGACATGATATTTAATCCATTACACAATAATGTAATGATTTATTTTTTTTGTAAATTATTTGGAAATTATACCCACATTATGTGGATCTTTGACTTGTTCTTTTTAGTAAAATTTCATTATTATATTTAAAACACTCTCATTAAGTCATAATTGATAAAACTTTCATGTATTGATGCATGTTCAATTATAATATATAAAAAATGAATAAAATATCGTTTTCTTATTAAATCAAAACAATTTGAGTTTTTTTCTTAGATTTATATACGTGTAAGATGTTTTGAACCACAATATCATTTTAGGTCAACCATTAATATAATAAATAATATAATTTTATATTAGGCATACATTCTTAGTATATTCATCTATAAGTTTCCTTCTATCATCTCTATACTATATCGATCTAGAATCAATCATCTTATCATCTATCATAGACACATTAATATTATCTTGAAAATAATCATTTCTATTCTTACACAACTTAATATAAAAAAATACTTCACTACATTTCAATTTTAATAACGATTATTTTTTATTTCTAGTGTCCCATTAAAGTCTTATACTCTCTATAATATAGAATAGTTTTTTAATAATAGTAATATTTAAATTATATTGTAATTATAATGTGATTTTATGATCACAAAAAACCACAACATCATTTCTATATTATAACCATCATGATTGGATTCCTATGAGATATATCTAAAAATTATTACTTTGAAATTTAAAAATCATCCAAAAATTTAAAAAATAAAGAATTTTTAAATAAATGGGATTTGTAATCTAACATACACACCATAGCTATACAATTCATTTCTAAAATGGAAATCTCTGCTTTCTAACTTATCCCTAATAAGATAGAAACATTTCGATTCAAAATTATTTATATTTATATTCAATTTTAATAATAAAAAAATTATTCAAATAACTAATAAATAAACCACCTATTTAAAATCATAGTGAAATTAGAAAATTTAAGATGTGATAATAAACCACTTCTTTAGAGTATCTTCAAACAACACGACACTATGTTATCTACCCGCTATCTCTAAAACAAATATACTTCATCTTTTGTATATATACATTGTCAAAATCCTAGAATTTTTTTTGACAACATAGATAACTAAATAGTTAATATTTGTTATAAATAAAATAATAATTATATTTGAAAATATATATTTTATTATAAAAGTTTTTAGAATGAATATGATATCATTCGTTAATTTACATATGTAAAAACAATAATAATTCCCATACATAGTTTTATATATTCTAAAATGATTGAGAAAAAAGGAAATTGGATTTTAAATACGTTTTCATAGTGAAATCAAAGTATATTTATCATAAAAATTATCTATTTATATAAAAAAATATTTTTCTTTTGTACATTGGCGAGCCTAAATTTTTGGTTGTGAAGATAAAAAAACCCCATCATATAACAATAATATTATAATAAAAAATATTTATAAAAAATGTTATTATTTTTAGAAATATTTAATGTATTTTTTGATAAATTAATTATGGCAATAATATGTGGTTGATGTTTTAGAAATTCATGCATTGGATCCAATAATTATATTTTCAAATAATCCAAATTAATCTCAATGATAAACTAGTGACTCATATAAAATAAAAATTACTATGTAATTGAATAAATTATTATATATTTAAAATGATCATGTTGTAGTGTATTTACCCTCTTATTGTACAAATATATAATAACATTTAATTGTTTATCAATTTCATACTATGTAGCTACATCGTGTGATTATACTAAAATTTCATCTTCTTTAATAAATTTTATTTTTAAATAATTTACATGCGGACTAATGAATCCATATTGTTTGTGAAATGGTCATTCCTTTACATTTTTGTCATAAATACACATATAATTTAAATTAGTAGTATTAAAATAAAATAAACAAAGGTGGTTCATTATCTGATAATTTTTTTTAAAAAAATCATCTCGTGTGTAAATGAAAAAACACACTAAAAAATTCCTTCTATATAATTCCATTTAAATTTTCATGAGAAATCATGTCAGAATTCGCCAATTCATATGTTTTTTCTTAAAATAAAATACTGACCATATATTTATGTTCAAACAAAGTTGTTTCTTAAATATAGAAAATTTAAAAATGAAAAATTGAAATTGGGTGGGTAAACATACTCTCAAAATTTCTTCTCAATCTATTTGATAATTATTTATACTATCTTAACATAACCATTAATTACACATTAAATTTCACTTTTTATAAAAACATACTTAGGAATGACATTTTTCATAAATTTAATTTTTTTCATATAAAATAATAAAGAAATGTGATGCCTTATTTTTTTGAATTTATGATATTAAGAAATAATATTCTAAATCATTTAATAGCATGATCTACCATGTGGAGATCTACATCAATAAGGGAGTCAGCCACATGGTGTTAGATCCTACACTACATCACTCTCCATAATCATGTGATCTATTTAATGTTATGAATTATATAGAATATTTCCATTTATTTCATATCCTTAATTTTTCTAGATACATCAATCAATGAGTTTTGTGTTGGACCCATTTTGTATGGGTTTTTATCTCCATTAATCCCTATTGGTCAAGTCAGTTTTTGGGAATGGAGAGACTTTTCTGGGAAAATTTCTTAAATATTATGTATGTATTCTTGTCTGAATTAATGCATTATAAAAAATCATGTAAAGGACTCATAAGGGTTCTCCAGGAGTTTGAAAGGATCCATAGGTGGTTAAATTGTTTCAGAAAAAGTTTTTTTGAGATCAGTCTGGAATTTAATTACACACTGTAAACTTCTTACGTGACATGTAAAAATTTTCATGTGAACATCTTGAACTAGTTGAGTTTATGAAATTGTTACAGGCCTTCAAATTGGTTCACTACAAGTAAATTTTTTCAAGGAGACCTCATGAATTTGTTTTGGGTGTAATGAGGGTACATGTTGTGAAGCTAGTTCACATGATGTAATGGTTGATCGGGGGTTTTTAACCCTATATGACTCAATATTTGTATTAACTTGAAAATTGATACATATAGATAATGAAAGTGTTACAGATATAGAATTTCTCATTTTCAATGGTTTTAAAGACTCATATTTTACCAGATTCATTCTTCATCTATCATGCATCCCATTTTATCAAAACATAGATAAAAACCATTTAATTTTGGATTATAATATTCGATTCTGGATTTTTATAAAAAGTGGATTGTCATTGATGAGTTTTTTTTCTATAGTTTCGACCCGTATTCCCTTTCTCTCCCTCATTGTAAGGTAATATGTTGACCATGACTGTTTTGAGTGTTTATCTTGATCATGTGTGATAAATGTTTTTATTAAAATCACTTTTTTACACTTTTAGTGTTACCCAGTGGACTAATTTCTTTGATCACTAGATAATGGGAGGTTATCTAATGAAAAACGCTATTGTCGATTTATATTATTTAAAACATTCAATATTATGTGATTTCACCAACATGACATACACACTAATTAAATCAATAATTGGTGTTGATAAATCATATGTCATATTAATATTTTGATCCCATCATATTCTATAGTATTAAGACCTGGCTTGTGGCTACCCATATAGTGATCTTAATCTTGAATATTAATGAATTAGGTAATTGAGTAATGTATGTTTCATGTGAAATGAAAACTCATGAGAATTATTATGAAACATTCTCCTTGGAAAATGGATAAATGTTTTATAGAAAAGGCTAGATATTATTTCTAATATTTTATTTAGAAATCTAGAATAACGGATTATGATATAAGTTAATGAAGAAATGTGTAATTGAATGATATATTGTAATAAAAAGAATTATCCATTGTGGATTATATTATTCTGTTATGTTATTCATCCCATAATGATTTATCTCTGATTCATTCTAAAATTATTGTACATGGTACTTGGCCTACTATGCTAAAATGATTATATTAAGGTCGTGGATATGTTAAGAAGTGAAGATTATAAGGTTTTTCTTAGTGATTCTGAAATGTTTTAATAAGTTGATTTACCCAATTATAATATAATTAATATAAGTCTTGGACCAATTTTGTGAAAATTTTTATACTTGGATATTTCATGTTTATGTAATTACTCCATGGTTTAGTTTTCATGGTAGGCATGGTTGTTCTACATGATCATAGATATGCCAACAATGTTGCAATTATTGTTGATTGTGGTATTATATTAAGAAAATTAATTAATATACTTATTTATTTATTTCTTTTAGGAACAAATTTATCATATTGTTTTTTTAAACATCTTTTTTTCAAACTAAATAGTTTTACCCACACCCAATTCAAAATATATTTTAATACAAGATACGATTTCATCGATGTATATTTGGACAAGGGAAAATGACCTTTTTTATTATTATTTTCAAGATGGGTGGACGATTTGACATGGGATCTATGTGGGTTTGTGACTCGGGTATTTTGAGTTTATTCAGTGATCTTGTTATTTTATTTTTATTATCTTTAGTTTGAATTTGAAATAAATTCCATATTATCATTACATGGTTCACTATCCTTTTTTCCATTAGTTTTTATTTACCTTCTAGATGTACATTTTACTATTCCCTCAATTTTTTGTTACTCTAATTTTTTATTTATTTATTATTGATGTATTATAACACTGTACCAAGGAATATTTTCTTTAAACAATATTATTTACACCCCATTTTCTAGTCTATAGCCTCTGGTATATGGGTAGGCATGATGTAGATCTTGAAACCATCCTTATTTGTCCATGTGATGGAGTAAAGAATTGATGGGTGTTACATAGTTGTATCATAGAAAGGTTATTGTTTTATATTTCCTTATAATTTTGGATGTGTATAAAGGAGGATTGAATGTTTCAAGACATAGTATTGAGATTTCAAAAGGGATTTGTTGACTTATGTATGGGGGGAAATTAGAGTGACCTGGGATGTGGTTATTTTTCATGATGTTCACTTCTTATGTTTGATATTATCTTACCTTGGGTGATTCACATGTCGTGTGATGTTTTTTTTCATGAGATTTATACTTGTTTCCTAGTTTGAAATATGATGATTATGCATAGATCAAGATAATTACATAGTGATATATCCTAATATACATTGTTCATGATTAGAAATTATTTGTTACATGAGATATATTTTCTTATATTAGATATAAAATTAGATACATGTTATATCTAATAAATTTAAATGAATCAAAAATTATGTACTGATATGAAAATAATCAACCCCTGTTTATAGAGACTATGAGTCATGGGTCATTTTTGATTTCATAGGTTGAGGTTGGAACTTTTGTGATCCAATGCCATAAGGAGTGAATTTTTTATGTATTGAAATTTCAACCTTGTCAAATTTTAATTTATATTTAAGATTGATTTTATCTACTAATTCCTGAAATGGATTAACTAGACCATTTGGCAGCTCATGAAGCTCATATGGATGTTTGTATTTGAAAGCCTCATGATGGTCATGCGATCCTTGGAAGGTGAGACTATTCACACTATACCATCTATGTATTAGTTAATGGCGGTGTTATAGCTATAATATACACACACCATTAATGGGTATGGAGGCCCCCAATAAAATTAGTTCTATATCATGTTAGTATATATTATCTTTATTCAACATATGATACCCACAGATTAGAGGATGAAGTATGTCGCATACATGTTTTATAAAAATTCCATGCAATGGTGGGGTATTTTATAGCAATGTGGGAAGTAAAAAGAGTTATGTTAGAAAGAATTGGAAGAATTTTTTCTAAGTCACTTCTATCTAGAAAGGATTATGTATGACAAGGATCCAAAGTCCATGCACCTAACATAGGAGGGAATATTTGAGATGGACTACGCCAGATGTTTCACATACATTTATCAATTTCCACCATATTTAGAATATAACGAGATAACTAGTGTGAGGTGTTTTTATTATGGGATTCACTATGAGATCATTTAACAAGTTAATTTATTTTTCTTCAAAATAATTTTGGAAAATTCGAATTATGAAGTCATCGTAGAAGGGAATCTGAGAGAGGCCCCAAATAGTGGATTTCTAACTTTAGTAAGGAGAACTGGGATATCTAATTATGGTGAAAAAAGTCTGACTATGACATTAATCACTAAATAAATAGTCATAATATCATTTGGTTAAGTTAGAATCTTTCAAAAGCCATTATTTCATTAAAGTAATATCAGTGTAGAATGATTCGGCACAAGATGCCCTATTTCCCATGTCATTATTTGGAGTTCCATGATTATGGGTGGATATGTCAATTATAGAAGGTTTTTTGTATTATTTAGTCACAAATTAGTGCAAGGAGATCAACACATATACCATATTCTGGGAAGGACATATCTACCCCTCAGTAGAATGGTACTTCGAATTATTCTAGTCATTCAGGTCGAGATAGGTGATATGGTAAACCAGTGCAAGAGAAATATTAAAAGGTACAGAAATATCATAATGAGTCAAATTAGGGACTAGGGTAGATGGAAAATTCAGTTACACATTATGAATTCATCTTTATGTTGTTTTGAAAAAATACCTTATACTATTACATGTATGATTCTTGTATCATCTACCCATTCATTAATTTTATTTTGTACTAGAGAATCACATTCAATTATATGTCCCATTTTCCAAAATGGTATGGATTAGTTGTGTAACATTTTGATGTAGTCTAGAGTATTGATACACCATTGGGAGTATGGTAAAATATATCAAATGTTTCTTGGTCTGTTCTCTTGAAATTAGTGGTTACCATTTCTTTTTACAATCATTTTTGATTAAAATTATAGAATTAAATTTTAATAATTGTTTGAATTGGTTAGGTCTATAACACATTCATATAAAAAATTAATGGATGATACATACCATTTATCTCCCAATGGTGGAATAATTTTTCACCAAGGTGAGTAGGATATTCTAGATTTTCATGTACTACTAATTCAGAATAAATTGTTTTGTCATACATATTTGATTGAATAATTTCTCTGAATGATAGTGGAGTATAAAATGATGATATTTAACCAGTGGAATATAATTTTCAGGATTTATTTCTTATTCAATTCTCTAAATTACAACTAAACCAATTGATCAAGTTCATTATCGAGTTGGTGTCCCAATCAAAGAGAATTTCAATTCCACATTACATGATATAACCATAAGATATTTTGGAATTGAATGTTTTTTTGGAATATTTTGAAGATAACATTTTAGTGTGGACAAGTACATCTCCATGTTTTTATCCTGTTCTTTTCTATATGAAAGCTAATGGAACATATCCCTTATTTTTAAATTATCAAAGATTGAACCAGATGATGGTCATTAAACAGTATCTAATTCTACACAAATTTATTTTATAATATATCATGTCTTATGTTCTTATGCCTGATTTAATTGGGATAAATATTACACTTGTTCTAGGTGATATGATCGAACACAACATAGACTATATTTAAGAGCTAGTAAGTATTATAAGAGTTCATTGTGATGTAATTTGGAATGATGAATACACTATTGGTATTAATGGATTTGATGAATCATATATGTAACATAACTGGTAAATAAAGAATAAAACATATTTCATATTTATTAAAATTTGTGATTTAAACATTAATTTTACTTTAAAGGGGTTTCAATGTTCGATAGTGTACCCGATATACAACAACGGGTTTCTTTGCAATCTTACATTGCATGCTAATAATATATTACTAATATTTTAAATGGTAGTTAACTCCTTGCCATTATATTGGTGGAAAAAAAACTAAATAAAAGATGAGTATATAGGTTTGTAAAATTTATTAACATTTATCCAATAAAAAGATATAGGCATAAAATGTGAATGAATCAAATTCTAAGCATAATTTACATTAAATGGCTGATTTACCGCCTTTTAATGGTGAACCCTATTTATGTCTAGTTTTGGATACGTTAATAAATATTATTTTACCGAATAAAATCCTTCATCAGAATGGGAACCTCAAAATTCACTTTGTGGAAATTATTGGGATTCATCCGATAATGTTCATTTTTTAATGAATGGTGAAAAATATTGTATTTTAATTCAAATCTGTTTTTTAATGAAATTTATTTATATGGTTAGATTATATTTCAAATATGTTTTAAAGAATAATGAGAATATATTTTAACCATTTAATATAATTGTGGTCATTGAAATTAGTTTCACTTTAAAATTGGACATAAACAGGTGTCAATCATTTGATAGTTGTTTTATCATAAAAACATGCTATATGTTTTAACAACGAAAATTAATTGTAAATTAATTAATGAAACTTTTATTTTATGAATTTTTTAAAATGGATATCATTTTTTAATTAATAATATCAAATAATGCTTAGTTTGAATATTTTTTATTTTTTTGAAAAACATCATTTTTTGATGAATTGAGAAACCACTTAGTAGTAGTTAAAAACCTGGCTTTTTCATTTAAATGAAATTTTACCACTTATGGGAATTTAATTTCAAAAATCTGACGTAGCTGGTTGTTATTATTAAATAAAATTTTATTCAATAAGATGAAAATGATTTTTTTCAAATAGTAACTTTTGACCTTTATTTACTGCGTTTAAAGGTAAACAGGGTAATTCAAGATATAAAGAATATTATAATAACTACAATTACCTTAATACTAGTGAAAAACTTGTGGATGAGTCATTTATGACCATGTTAATCTTTGAGTCTTTTAAGGGACTCTTTTGAGCTACATGGCTGTGATAATGACACTTTAAAATAATTAATTGAAGGTAAAGATAAAAATGACATAAAAAAAATATTCGAGTAAATAAATTTTTACATGGGGTTATTTAATTCATATTTTATACTATCAATATTATTTAGAAAGATAAAATTATTTCCTACATCATGGTATTTTTTATATTTTTTAGACATCTAATAAATTAAATTACATTTGACACAATAATGATGCATTATTTACCTTATCATTAAATGATTTAAATAAATAAGATTATAATGATTAAAATATGATTCAAAACCTGTCCAATTCTTATTGGATGATATTATTTAGACAATTAGTAGCCTTATCTTTGACAATAATGATTTTTGGACCTTTAGAAACCAGAAATCTTTATATAATAAAATAATATTTTCACAATTTCCTAAATATCCCCTCCTCCCCCATATAAAAGTAGACCATTTCTATCCAATTCCTCACACCTCTAAAGCCATTTTTCTCTTCCATCCACTGCCCAATTAAGTTCACTACATCCCTCTCCTCCTAATAGAATCCATACCTTAGGATGAAGGCACTTTAAGAAGTCCTTTTGGTTTAAACCAAAAGAAGTTACCCAAATTAAAGGTAACAGTTTCTCTTAACATCTTATCTTTTATTTTACTTATCCAACCCCAAAACTATTTTTATTCCTTTATTTTATAACAACACTAGTATCCTAAATTTATTAGTATATTGTTATAAAATGGATTAAATCTACACTTACATGCACCTCTATCAAATGGGTGAAGAACAAACTGTTTCTGTGGATGGAAAACTAACGCCTCAAGAGACGATGATTGTTCGATTATCTCACAACGCCTATCATGGTGGCTATTAAAATGACATTATATTAATATATGAGATATATATATATATTACATTTATGATTTATTTATGTTTCTGTATTTTTCTTTTATAACATACCATTATGGATTCTATTATGGGTAAATGCGATAATTTCATTTGAGGAAGTCTGGACTACCACCCGTCAATGTGATCTGAATCGTTAGTTCCATATGTGGGAGGAATAAAGGATTAAGTTAATGATATTATATATGATATTATACTAGAATTATAATATACATTTGTATAATTATGTTTAGAAATTTAAATTAAATTAGCGTTCATGCGTACGTACGGATTACTGTATCCTTGAATGGTGCATTTCATTTGTTACCTCCAAATGATATGAATTGTTATGAATGTCTATATATACTAGATATATATTATATATATCATATATATAATGAATATAATTCTGGATATATTTTACTATTGACCACATGGATAACTTGTAAATATAAGGGGTTTATTTTTTACTCAAGTTCCAAATATCAACAAAACGAACATTATTAACGTAAAGGATTACATAATGATTATAACATGGTAATAAGTGATATAAAAGGAATAATAAACATGAAAAATGTTTTTAAGTAAGTCGAAATTTTCTTTAGTTTATTATTTAGGAGATTAAAGAGCGATCGAGTCAAGTTAGACATGAGGTATGGGACTTTTTCTCAATCTCTACATGATTTTATTTTATACACTATATAAACACCATTGTCTTTTCATTTCATTCGAAAGGAATATTTTACTATGAGGCTTTTTACTAAATGAAAAAAAAAATGTTTCTTTTTAACGTAAGCGGCCAAAATGTCCTTTTCCCCACCGCAACTATTATTTGATCTTTGGATTCCATAACAAGACGTAATATTTTTAAAAGGAAAATAAATACCATATAGTCTTTTTTGTATTTTGGTATTGAAAATGGTTTTGATAATAGATTTGTTTTTTCAATATATTTAAATGATATATGGTGATTGAAATTTGGAAATTTTTTCTTTCTTTTATGATTTCTTTATGTGTTATGAAAATGTTATGGTTCTTGTGCATTGTTTACATATAATGGTGGTTCTATGATAAACCTAGGGTGGGTGAGCCCGAGATATCTCTCCAACGCATTGGGTAATGTGACGGAGGTAAACATGGATGTTTCTCCTATGAGATTTAGGGAATATAATGTGATGGTTATTCCAAAGTAACTCCCTATGTAGTTATAATAGCTACAATGTAAGTATGTTATGGATTCCACATGTTACCTTTATGATTTATTTTTTCTATGTGTCATTCATAAATATCATGATTTCATGAGGTAAGTAAATGAGTTTATGTTTTGTATGTATTTATGAACTAATGTTTTCTTTCTTTGTTTTATAACCCTTACTAAGCTTTTTATGCTCATACCATGTTTTGAAATGTTTTTCACAGGACATAAAGATGAAAAGGGTCAAGGATGGGATTAGTGAAAATACATACTATCTAAAACAATGGACTAGACATGATGCTTTTTTTCAAGAGTTTTTATTTTATAAAAAAATGGAAACTAAGTTTAAGTGTCTCCATTATCGAATTTTAAAATGTAATAGTTATGTTCTAATTCTCTAAAACACTAAACATGAAAAGATCCTCAATGTGAATTATTCATTTAATTAAATATTATGTAATGTTTTAAGGCCGAGTCCTTATAGATGGTATCATAGGTCGGTTTAGATATCTTTAGGAGTTAGGGAATTATTAAATTAATAACCCCAAATTAATTTATGTTAATATTGAAATCCTATAGAATTTGTAGATTACCATGTTCTTTTTCCTAAGATTTTTCTTTGTCCAGAATGGTTTTCCATATAGGAAACATGTTAGTTATGTTGGGATGACATTAGGAGGAAGACATACTTCCAAATCAGCAACCTAAGATGGTCGAAATCCGAACTAAATAGTTTGTTTCAATGATGGAACAATTGAAATACGATATAAATCGTGGTGGTATGCATGTACGAGATCAGCCATATCAACCACAGTGGAACATGTCCGTAGTGGAAAATTTTTTAGGCAACAGCCCCCATCATTCAGAGGATCATCTGACCCGGTGCTAGCAGAAGGGTGGATTATAGAACTTGGAAATTTTTTTGATGTCATGGGTTGTTCAAAACATAAAAATGTTTGTCTTCCTGTTTACCAATTTGAAGGTGAAGTTGATCAGTTGTGGTTGATGGTGAAAAATATTAGGGATAATGAGGAGATTTATGATCTTGATCGGGATGAATTAAAAGGTATGTTTCTTGAGAAATACTTCCCTAAGGTGGTTCATCTTTGGACAGAGAAAACAATTACTAGAATTGAGGTAGGAGGGAAACTCAGCTGCTCCTTATGAAGAAAAATTCACTCGACTGGCAAGGTATGCTCCCAATTTCATATGAGATATTGATAGTAAACTCAACCATTTTTTACTCAGGATTTAAGAAAAATTATCTAAGGACATTATCTTCTCAATAGTTTAAAAGTTATGAAAAACATGTTCGTTGTGCAGAGAAGGTGGAAATGGTGTTTGCTGATGATCAGGTGTTCTTTAAAAAACAATATAATAAGAGGTCGAGGAGGCAGGAGAATGGGATGAACTTATCAAAAAAGGATGTTGTTAAGAAACTTAATTTTATAGTTTTTAAAAATTGTGGAAAAAATCATTCTGTGGAATGTCATTTGAATTCAGGTAAGTGCTACCGATGTGGTAAAATGGGACATAAGGCTCGTAATTATACTGAAAAAGATCAGGGTAATGGTAGGAAAAAAATACGATTTACAGTCAATAAAATGTTTTAAGTTCAATGAAAGGGTTCATTATGAAAATGAGTGTCCAAAAAAGAACTCAACTGATGGAATGAATCCAAACTATAAGAACAAAGGGGTGATGAAATCCTTTGCAACTTCTTCAGCAGATGTTGGCCCATCAAATGAAGTTGTAGCAGGTACACTATTTATCTGTTTATATTATGCCAATGTGTTGTATAATTTATGGTCTACACACTCTTTAATTTCCAAGAAGTTTTCTAGTAAATTTGGAATTCCATATCAAGATATGAATACGTAACTTACGGTAATAACACCCTTGGAGGAAATGTTGAGACAAAAAGAAAACATAAGAACAATCATTTCCTTGTGTGCAGAAAGAATCTACCTGCAAACCTTATTGTTTTGCCTATAGTAGAGATTAATGTTATTTTGGGTAAGGATTGGATTTATGTTTATAATGATAAGATTGATTGCAGAGCTAAAGTGTTTTCTTTTATGAATGATTTCACGTTTTTATACAAGAATGAACCCTTGAATTCGATAACATATCAGGATGGTGAGAAACATATAAAAGATGAAAATGAATGTTACCTTACACATATTGTTTAAAATAAATCATATGTTGATATTAATGTTGCTTCAGTGGTAAATGAGTAACTTGATGTTTTTCCTAATGAGTTTCCTAGTATTATACCTGATCGAGACGTTGAATTTACTATTGACTTAGTTCCTAATGGTAAGCCAATTTCAAAAACCCCTTATTGAATGACTGAAATTTAACTTTTAGATTTAATGAAGCAATTGCAGGAGTTATTATATAAAGGATTCATTCGACCTAGCACATCACCATGGGGTGCTCCTATCTTTCTTGTTAAAAATAATGATGGTTCAATGAGGATTTTCATTGATTATAGAGCATTTAATAACATCACTGTTATGAATAAGTTTGATTTGCCGGATATAGATGATTTTTATTATCATCTCTTGGGAGCTCAGTATTATTCAAATATTGATTTGAGGTCGGGGTACCACCAGTTAAATGTAAAGGAAGCAGACATTCTGAAGACCGCATTTCGTACTAGATATGTTCATTATGAATTTTTATTTATGCCTTTTGATATAACCAATGCACATATTGTATTTATTGATATTTTGAATATAATTTTCCATGAGTTCATTGATAATTTTGTGATTGTGTTCATTGAAAATATTTTGGTTTATTACAATTGTAAATAGGAACATGAATTTCATTTATGTCTTTTATTGCAAACCATTAAAAAAATAATGGGAAATTCATGAAGTGTGATTTTTTATACAACAGATTTCCTTCCTTGGTCACATTATTTCAAAAAATTGCATAACTATTGATCATTCTAAAATTGAAGTTGTTGAAGAATGTCCAAGACCCGCAAATATAATATAGATTCATTGTTTTCATGGTTTTTAATGTTATTACTAGAGTTTTGTTGAAATTTTTTCATGGTTATCTAGTCCAATAAAGATGTTAACTCGAAATGGTGTTAAGTTCATCTGTACAAAAGATGTGATGATTGTTTATGGGAATTGAAAAGAAGATTGATGATTTCTCCTGTTTTAGATCTACAATCCAAAAATGGTGAGTTTGTTATCTACAATGATGATTCTTTCAGAAAACAAGGATGTGTCCTTATGTAGAATGATCAGGTAATTTCTTATGCTTTACGTTAGTTGAAACAACATGAGTTAAATTACCCTACATATGATTTGGAATTATATTCTCTTGTTTTTGCTCTAAATATATGGAGGAATCATTTTTATGGAGTAAACTGTGAAATATATACTGATCACAAAAGTTTAAAGTATATATTCACTAAAAAATAATTGAACATGAGATAGAGGAGATGGTTGGAATAAATCAAGGATTATGATTTCACAATCCATTACCATCTAAGAAAAGAAAATAAAGTGGATGATGCTTTGAGTCGACAAAGTAATTCTTCCTTAACCATGATACGTTTGGAACAAGATCATGTGGGTTTTTGATTTGATAAACTTTGGCACAGATGTTGTTGTTGCAGAAAATTCTTCTGTGTTGTATCAGGGTTCTGTGAGATCATCTCTATTAGACAGAATTATGCAAGCATATAAAGAATATAGTGAGTTACAGAAAAAGGTAGAGTTGGTTCAGAAGGGTAATTTTCTTGATTTTAACATTGATAATGATTGTGTTTTGAGGTTTGGAAAAAAATTTTGTGTTCCTTGTGATTCACAATTGAAGAATAAGTTGTTATGTGAAGCCCATTGTTCCCTGTTTTTAGTTAATCCTGGATGTACTATGATGTACAGAGATCTCTGGAGTATTATTGGTTGGATGGAATGAAATGAGATATTGTTGATTTTACTGTGAAATGTTTGACTTGTTAGCAGTTTAAAGAAGAGCATAAATTACCTAAAGGGATGTTTCACCCTTCACCAGTGCCAGAGTGGAAATAGAAAAATATATCCATGGACATCATTGTGGGATTTTCGAAGACATATTGAGGTAATAATGCAATTTGGGTTATTATTGATCTATTGACTAAATCTGCTTATTTCTGTCATATTTGAGATATTTTGTCTCTAGATCATCTTTATCGGTTGTATGTTAAAAACATTTTCCGGTTGCATGGAGTTCCCCTCTCCATTGTATCTGATCGTGATCCCAATATTACTTTTTACTTTTGCAAAGGCCTTCAGAAGTAGTTGGGTACTAAATTAAATTTTAGTATAGCTTTTCATCCTCTATAAGATGGGCAATCAGAACAAACAATTCAGAGATTGGAGGTTTTGTTACGTTATTTCATGATGGATTATTTTGGATGTTGGGACCAATGTCTTTCTTTGGTTGAATTTTCATATAATAACAATTTTCATTCTAGTATACAGATAGCTCTATTTGATGAATTATATGTAAAGTTTTGTCGAACTCCAGCTTTTTGGGATGAAGTTTTTGAAAGGAAGCTGATGGGACCAGAATTGGTTGAAGATATGGCAGAGAAAGTTCAGTTGATTTAGAAGCACATGATAACAGCTCAGAGCAGATAAAATAGAAATTCAGATAACCGAAGGAAGGTACTTTTTTTGAGGTAGGTGATCATGTCTTTCTCAAAGTCTCTTCATGGAAATGTGTGATGCGTTTTGGTAAGAATGGAATGCTGAGTCTGAGGTTCATTAAATCTTATGAAATCCTGGAGAAAGTTGGTTCAGTTGAATACATAGTGGATTTACCTCTAATCTTATCCGAGGTACATAATTTTTTTCATATTTCGAGGTTGAGAAATTATATGCCAGATCCATAAAATGTTTTGAACCTAAAGGTAGTTCAGTTGGAAGAGAATATCTCTTATAAAGAACAAAAATTCTAGATTCATTACCAAATAAAGCAATTGTTGTGGAATTAGGTAATTCACCAGGTAATGGTTTTGTGGAAAAACCATATGGTTGGACGGGAAACGTGGGAATCTGAAAATTCTATGAGGTATAAATACCTCCACTTATTTTTATAATTATAATTGTGAGGATGAAATTCCCAAAAGGGGGGAAGGATGTTACATCCTAGGTAAATAAATAATAACGCATATTTAATATTTATTCAAAATTTTAAATAAAATATTAATTTTCTTTTAAAGGTTTTTCTATGTTCGATAGCATACCTGATACGCAACAACGAGTTTCTTTGAAATCTTATATTGCAAACTACTAATATAATATTTTTATTTGAAATGGTAGTTAACTCTTTGTTGTTGTATTGGTGGGAATGAACAAGACTAACTAGAATATCAGAATACATGTTTGTTAAATGTATTTACATCTATCCAATATAACTTTACTGGCCTAAAATGTTAATGAATCTAATTCTAAGGATAATTTACATTATAAGGCTTATTTACCACCTTTTAATGGAAACCCTCTTTAAATCTAGTTTTGGTTAGTTTAATACATGTTATTTGACCAAATTAAATCCTTTTTTAATATGTGGACATCAAAAATAACTTTTTTTTAAAAAAATTGGCATTTTTCTGATAAAGTTCATTTTTTATGAATAGTGATAAATATTGTATTTTAATTCAAAAATGTGTTTTAATATAATTTGTTTATATGGATAGATTACATTTTTAATTGTTTTTAATGTATAATTCGAATATATTTTTACGATTTAATAAAATCTTGGTCATTGGAATTAATTTCACTTTATAATTGGATATAAACTAGTGTCAATATTTCGATAGTTATTGTTTCATAAAAACACGCTATTTATTTTAACAAAGGGAATTAATTTTAAATTAATTAATTCCACTTTTATGTTTTTAATTTCTCAAAATATAAATAATTTTTTAATTTGGAATATCAAATAATTCATAGGATGGATTTTGTTTTTGGAAAAACATCAATTTTTTGAGGAATAGTGAAACAACTTAGTAGTAGTAAAAAACCGACTTTTTCATTTAAATAAATCTTTAAGAGTTCTGGGAATTGAAATTCAAAAATCCAACCTATATGGTTGTTATTAGTAAGTAAAATGTTGTTCAATAAGATGAAAATAATTTTTTGGGAATAGTAACTGTTGAATTTTATTTACCACGGTTAAAGGTAAATAGGGTAATTCAATGTTAAACGAATATTATAATATTTTAAAATTAACATAACACTTGTCTATACCTTATTGGTTGAGTAATATATGACCATAGTCATCTGTTGGTCGAGTTTGGGACCCCATTGATCCATTTGAGATTGATAATGATACTTTAGATTAATTAACTTAAAGTAAAGTCAAAAATGACATAAACAAATATCTTTTAGTAAATGAATTTTTACATGGGGATATATAAAAAATATTTTCAACTATAAGTATTCTTTCGAAAGATAAAAATATTTTTATTATCATGTTATTTGTGTCATATATTTTATACATTTAATAAATTAAATTATTTCTGACACAATACTGATTCAATATTTACAACATTAATAAATGATTTAAATAAATAAGATTATAATGATTAAACATATTATCAAAAATCTGTCCAATTTATTTTTTATGATATTATTTCGACTAATATTCCGCTTATATTCAACTCTAATTATTTTTGGACCTTTAGATACCGAATATCATTATATAATAAAATAATATTTTCACACCTTCCTAAAGAGCCCCTCATCACCCTTAAAAAATGAGACCATTTTAATCCAATTACTCACACCTCTCAAGTCATTTGGATCATCCACAATCTGCTCAATTATACTCCCTACATCCCTCTCCTCTTTTTAGAAACCTCACCTTAGCCAGAAGGCACTTCAAGAAGTGCTTTTGGTTCAAACCAAAGGAACATAACCAAATTAAATGTAATAGTTTCTCTTAACTTCTTTTTATTTATTTTACTTCTCTAACCCCTAAACTCTTTTTATTAATTTATTTAATAACAACATCAATATCCTCATAATACTAGTATATTTTTATATGATTTATTCTATCTACACTTACACACACCACCATCTAATGGGTGAATAACATACTGTTTCTGTGGATGGAAAACTAACGCCTCACAAGACGATGATTGTTCGATTATCTCCTACTGCCTATCAAGGTGGACATTAAGATGAAACTATATATATATATATTGTTATTATTTTTTATTTATGCTTCTGTATTTATCTTTTATAGCATACCATTATGGATTCCATTATGGTTAAACCCGATAATTTCATTTGAGGAAGTGCTGACTACCTCCCCCTCAAAGTGATATGACTCATTATTTCAATATTTGGGACTTATAAAGGATTATTTTAATGATATTATATATGATATTATACTGGAATTATATTATACATATGTATCAAAATGTTTTAATTACTTAAAAATGAGAAATATAAACGAATGTAGCGTTCATGCGTACTTACGACTTACCGTCTCCATGAATGGTGCCTTTCCTTTCATACCACCAATTGATATGAACTGCTATAAATATCTATAATATATATATATATATATATATATATGATATATATAATTATTATCATTCTAGATATAATGCACTATTTACCCCATGGACAACTTGTAAATATAAGTTGTTCATTTTTTACTCAATTACCAAATATTGACAAAACGAACATTATTAACTTAAATGTTTACATTATGTTTATAACATCTTAATAAGTGACATTAAAGGTATAAATAACACAAAAAATGTTCTTCAGCAAATATAAATTAATTTTAGTTTATTATTCACGAGATTAAAGAGCGATCGGGTCAAGTCGTTCATGAGGTAAGGGACTTCATCTCAATCTCATTTCATTGAGGTATATTTTGTTTTAATAAATTATTTTCTTTTATAGGATGTATAAACACCTTTCACTTTTCATTTCATTGAAAGGGAATATATTTCTAAAAGGGATTTTACTAAATGTCAAAAAAGAATGTTTCTTTTTAATGAAAGAGACCACAATTACCTTTCCGCTGATGTGAGTATTATTTGATCTTTGGCTTCCTTAACAAACAATAATATTTTCAAAATGAAAATAAATACCATATACTCTTTTCTGTATTTTGGTTTTGAAAATGGTTTCGATAATGGATTTTTTTTAATATATTTGAATGATACATGGTGATTGAAATGTGTAAATTTTATCTTTATTTTATGTTTTTTTTATGTGTTATGAACATGTTATGGATCTTGGGAATTGTTTACGTATACAGGTGGTTCTGTGATAAACCCAGGGTGAGTGAGCCTGAGATAGCTCTCTAATGGATTGGGTAACATGACGAAGGTAAACATGGATGTTTCTCCTAAAGGATTTAGATAATATATTGTGATGGGTATTCCAAAGTAACTTCCTATGTAGATCTAATAGCTACAATGTATGTTTGTTATGGATGCCACATGTTACCTTTATGATTTATTATTTCTATGTGTCATTCATAAATCATATGATTTCATGAGGTAAGTAAAAGAGTTTATTATCTATATGTAATTATGAACTAATGTTTTCTTTAATTTTTTTATAACCATTACTGGGATTTTTATGCTCGTCAAAAGTTTTAAAATGTTTTCTACATGACATAATAATTAATAGGGTCAAGGATGGGATCAAATAAAAGTCATGTTGTCTGAAACATGGAACAAGAAATGACTATTTTTTTCAAGAGTTTTTGTTTTATGAAAAAAAGGAAACTGATTATAAGTGTCTATTTTTTAGTCTTTTGAAATGTAATAGTTATGTGCTAATTCTATAAAACTATAAACCAGAAAAGATCATCAATGTGAATTATTATCTTAATTCAATATTTTGTAGTGTTTTATGGTTGAGTCCTTATAATATATTTCATCAATTTATAGATCAGTTTTTGGGGGGTTTTGTGGATGAAATCATGTTGTACTTCTCATTAATGAATGATCAATCCTAGAATCTAATCATCATCAACAGTACATTGAGATGGAATCATCATTACATAATTATAAGAAAATTTTGTTTTTGGGATTATAAGATGAATTTCTTGGATCATGTCATCTCAGAGGTTGTAGTGTTAGTAGACCTAGTGAATCTTTCATCCATGTTATCTTTTGAGTGGCACACTAATTCCTTCATGATTTATAGTACTCTAGGTTGAGTAGGTTATTATTGGAATTTTATCCACTTATTTCCCATCAGGAAGCACTGATGTATAATCTAACAAAGAAAAGAGTAAATTTTTTCTAGTCACATTATTAAAAGATGTATTTCAAGGATATTAATAATAAGATGACATAAAAAACGATCCTGAAATTACATATTTTTTGTATGACATATATTGATTACTATGATGTATCTATAAATGGACTCTAAGAGGTTCTGATGCATGTGAACTGAGTTGTTTCTTATAGCTCAAGTTAACTAAGACTTCATGAGAGTAATTATCTTTCTCATGATCTGTAGTTATCTCTAGTATTACATTCCATGAGATACTGGAGACCATATATTATGGGTGAGATGTTTCTGGTGTATGTGATCAATAAGAGCCTCTGATGCATCATTTCTCATAGGCTTATAAACCATCAGCAGAGAAGGTGGGTTGATTATTTGTAATCATTCAACATTGAGTTAGATTATCCACCTAGAAAGGAAAACATGGTTGTAGATGTATTGATACAGAATAAGTAGACTAAGGAAGTACGAGATTATTTCAATGATTGTTAGTTGATGTATTTTCTTATATACATTCATATTGATGGTCTGAAGCAATAATAACAAGTATCTCCAACACCTAGTTTATTTTTTACTAAATCATTTGGATCATATCAAGAAAAAGTAGTAATCAATTCTTAGTTTTGTGTTCAAGGATAAAACATAGATGGGGAGATTCCACTAATATTATGGTCTCTTTGTAATGGAAATTTTCTTCTTTTTTGTCTTGGTATGGGTTCTTACAACTTATGAAAGGAGATTATGAGAGAGTTTTATGATTCTATATGGGTAGTACATCCTGATTTGAAAAATATTTATCATGATTTATATACATAGTACTGGTGTTTAAGAATATAAATGTAGGTAGCTTGATTTTTGAAGATATGTTTCACTTATCAAAATTTTAAGACTAAACATCATAGGACTTCTAGGATATTACATTCAAGGATCATTATGAAACAGAAATGGTATGATGTCACCATGGCTTTTTTGACTTATTACCCTTGATAAACCATAAGAATTATATATTATAGGTGATCATGGAATGAATGAAAAATGTATCCAACTTCTTTTCAATTAAGGAGACTAACAATTTGGTTATCTATGTAGTCATTATGTGGTAGAGGAGGTTTGGTTTCATGGTGTTCTGAGGAGAATCCTTTTTTATAGAGACCATTATTTAACATCTCAGTTTTGGGTGATTCTTTTGAAGGATCTATGATCCAAGGTTCATCTAATCACAAACTATCATCCAAATATTGTTGGTAAATCTAATAGGACTACTCAAATTTTAATTGATATATCACAAGCCAATGTATTGTATTTTAGTGTTTCATTGGAGAAACATTTAGAACTCTTGTAATTAACAAATTATAATTGATTTTAGGAATCAATAAAAATTGAATCATTGATGTATTTTGCTGAAATTTTTTCTATATTAATCATTTTGGTTGGATATAGGTGAGTTAGAACATGTTGGACCTAGTCTCATTCAAGATATGTTAGAGTATGCTTAGTTTATAATAAAGTAGTTGGTGACTGTGTAGATATGGTTGAAATGTTTTGATAAACATCAAATATTACATCTTGACGTTAATGTTGGACATCCTTTTTTCCTTGTAGTTTCTCCTATGTTGGGGAAACGAATCATTAAGAAATAAGATAAGATATAATCTAGGATTGTCAGGAATTTTTTGGTAGTGGAGTGGTTTTGTTCAATGGTGTACCAATTTTCGATTCACTAAGGCACAGTTCCATGCATTCCATTTTCCACATGTCCAAATATTAATGATATTATCCTAACATCTATCATATAATAGAAATTGAGTATGTCATGATATTTTTTAGTTTCATCCTTTTAGGATATTCTTATATGGATTGTTGAATGTTCTGATCAATAAAACCATGGAAATGAAATAATTTGTTTTCAAGTGTAGTGGCATCATGGTTGTGTTAAATAGGAAACTCATGAGTCGGAATTTAATATGTGAACATAGTAGCAAAAATGATCATTCAGACCCCACATTTATTATTAGAGTATCTTGTGGATGATCTATTATATGGTGGGGAATGTTTAATAACTATTTATTTTATATTTATATTCCTCTTTTATATTTATACTGAATCTATTTAATTTGTGTTTTTTTCTTATTTAAACACTGGTGTTTGAGTCCCTTTTTCCTTATAGGGAGAATTTGATGGGAGAAAATAATATAATTTTTAGGGATGTTTTTTATGGAATTAATGGAGTTTGGGTAATAATTTCAATGGATTATTTGGGTTGTCCATGAGTTTGGAAGGCTTCAGGGTTGGTTTATTTTTTTCAGCAAAAGCAGAACTGGGATCAGTTTGTTAAACAATTACATATCGTGAATCTATTACATGGCATGAAATTTTGTCAAGGAATATGTCATAAACTAGATTAGGGTGTCAAATAGTTACATATCATGGAACTAATACAAATCATGAACGTGTTTCTAGGAAGAAATTGTGAACTGGTTATGGGTGTCAAAATTTATAAAATATGAAACTTGTTCAGATCATTTAATGTTAGATTGGGGTTATTTTAATATTAGGTGACCCATTTTTTTGGATCAACTCATAAATTTATATATACGTAAAATTAAATGATTATACCCCATTAAATTATCAATATGAATAATTTTAATTCCATTCTATGTGTATGATTTATTAATCAAAAAATGTGTAACTCACTCTCTCTCAAACCCTAGAGAATCTCTAGTAGATTTTGTAGTGTATTATTCCATTAGAATATCTAGATAAATAATATAATCCCCCATCGAGTTAATTTTATATTATTTTCTCCTATATTCAATATCTATAATTTTTAGATGTGGAATCTATTGATCATGGTAGTTTTGGGTATCTATCATGATCATCTGTAATCTATACATTCTTCATGATCATCAACACCGTAGTCATTTATTGGTGTTACCACTTATAAGAGTAATTTTAATTTCCATATAAAGGTATTGATATAAAATTAATACCTATGGTTTCTTTATATTGTTTATATAAGTAAAATATTATGTTATTTCTATTAAATAATATTACCATTAATTAATTGAATAATGGATTATGATATACAATTTTTCAGATTAATTTCATATCGCTTTATATTCAATGGTGTTGATACCTAGCATGAGTTTACCCATATTGTGATACTACCCTATAATTATAATGAATTAGATAATGTATTAATGTATGATTAGAAATAACTGAGTCATCAAGTGATTTCCTTTGAAATATTCACCATGGAAAATGTTTAAATAAATTATTGAAATTTCTAGTGATGATTTGATAAAAAAGGCGTAAAATCAATAATTAAAATGACTTAAGATATAATGCATTGAATTAATGAGTAATTCAATGATAAATGTTACTTATAATAACTATCCATTATGTATTGTGATATGATATTGTGTTATTCATACAATTATTATTTGGGATGTCATTCATGCAAAAATTATTATACAAATAGCTAGGTCTAGAATGTTGAAATGGTTATATGGAGGGATTCAACACTTTATGTTGTAATTCATATAGAACTTTTCCTAGTGTTTCTGAAATGATAATACAAATGTCTTGTTCATTTTATGCTTTAATTTCTATAGGTCATGAACCAGTTATAAAATAATTTTTAGACAATGTGTGTTCCCTAATAATGTAATCATACCATGGTTTTGTGGTTATGGTTGGAATTGTCATGCTATATTATTATAAATATTCTATTATGGTGATAAATCTAGTTTATAATTGTATTATATTAATATAACTAATTAATACACTTGTTTATGACATTATTTTATTCTATTATTTATCAGACTAGTTTCTTTAGACTTAGTGTTGTTGACATAATTTTTTACTCAAAACCTATACAAGATGTAATTTTCTACACAAGAAGATTGCATTAATACATGTTTTCACAATGTCAAATTACTGTTTTGTCGACAGTGGCTTACTGTATGGGATGGAGCATGGATATGAGACTTTTTGGGTATAGAGACTAAGACTTTTCATAATAAGGTGTCAACTTTTTCTTTTATTTTTGTTACTTTTAATTTGACTTTTAGATAAATTATATCATATCATTACATAGTTCTCTATCACTTGGTTTATTTTTTTTCCCTATACCATCTAGTTATATGTTATAATTATTCCTCTATTTTATATTACTATAATATGGTTTATTAGTTTTTATTTACCATGGATTGTAACTCTATAATAGGGGGTATAATCTCCACACTACACTATTTACACCCACATGACTAATTAGAAGGATCTTGCATATTCGGTGGCATTCCTGAGGCCTAGTTACCAACCTAGATTGGACATGTGAGAGAGATTTATATAGAGGGTTGTTACATTATATTTCATCTAACATAATTCTAATATCAAGGATATGATTGGATTTTGATAAAAGTAAATCATAATAAATTTCACCATGTACAATTTTAGTATTATAAGTTTATTAGTAGTTATTTATTGAAAATTTAGAAAAACAATTATTAAAATCTCAATTTCCATGATTAAGGTAGGCCATCAAGGGGAATGATGAGCCTAAGAACATAGGGAGTGGTTTGGATATTCTTGTTGTGTTTGGTGTTGTGTTTATTCTCCTCCTTAATTTTATTGAATAAATTGGGTTTTCACATGAAATTTAAAAATAACATTTTTTAGATAATCTATCTTGGATAATACCTATTACATTTTCTCATTTTGACTCCCATGTGTCTTTTATTTTTCATCTTTTTCATACGGTGACACTGAAATTTCTATGCTTGTTTCAAAACCATACAATTATAGAAACATCAATGAAAATTAAATTCATAATCCATCAAGAATGGTATTTTAGGATACTAATTCAAAACCCATATAATATATATATTATAACATGTTGTAATTCTTATGTAATGTTATTTAAATTTGTTACAAATATTTATTACATTATACTTACCACATGTTCTTATAAATTTCATGTGTATTCATCTAGAATTTTTCTTTTTCTATTTAAATAATTAAAAAAACAAATATTTTTATTGAAGTGGTTTGATATTAAAATTCATTAGACATAATAAATAAATTAAAACATAATCATATTTTTATTTTATGTGATGAAAAAATTTTACTGTAGGTTTAATATATGCAACATTTTGATTCGTGTTTAGTGAACTTTATCCAATTTTTTAAGAATGGCTATGTTGGTTTCAATGGATATTTCTTTTTCTAAAGATTGTTGTATATTAATATATTATCAATTAGGATGTAAATTTATTATTTCATATATCTTGAAATAATATAATACCAATTACAATCTACCTTATATGATTCCTCCTCATAATGACTAATGATAGATTCCCTAGGTGTTTGTATTATAATGTATATTAATATTTATGGTCGATGGGATTTTACATTCCCTAAAATATATATACGATAATGTTTAATATGATATGTCAAAAGTGATATTTTATTCTTTTAAGCATCCAATAAAGTAGATTAATTTGAAATTCATATAATATGATTGTAATCTTCATTAGAAACATAAGAGTAAATAAAGATACACATTTTGTATAGAAAATAGATATATTTTTCCTATTAATAATGTTAATTTTTTTCCTTTAATCATGTAATAGATTTAGTCTATCTATTGAGTTTTGAAATACCATCTTTTTGGTCCATTATTGAATAAATGAAACGATCTACAATGGAAACACCATATAATGATTGTGTTGTCCCATTGAAAAGTCAATTCTTAAGGAAACATTCATTTAACCCGATAATAGATTTTGTCTAAAATAGAATAATTCGACATTGTTAGTTTACAAGATCTGTGATATAGAATTTTTTTCATATAATTCCATTATGAATGGATCAACTTTATATCCATCCTTACTAAAATTCACTTTTATAATATAACATCTCTGACTCTAGTAACAAGGATCTTAGGCTGACATTATATCATTTTCATATATACTAGTGGTCAAATCATGAATAACTGATCAATTTAGTAGTTTTTGAGAACCATAAAAATACATGAAACCCATATTATAATGGAGAAATAATATAAAACATAATTAAATATAATGGTTGGAATTATGGAAACTCATTCTAAGAAATCATCTTTATATCATGGGGAATTATAAAAGGGTTACGGAAAATGGTATCTATCATGAATGAATAAGGAATGATAAACATTTAAAGGTACATAAAAAACATTCCATTAACTTAATAAAATTACTATAATGATAATATAAGGCATAATCAATATGAAAATGTATGTAACTAGTAAAAAAATCCATCTAGTAAATTACATGATCAAAAAATGATATAATGGATAATATCAATACAATACTATAATGGGTAATAAAAACTAAATTGTTAACAATTTAAATTATTTATATTTAATTTCATGATCTTATACATCATCATATCAATAATTTCATGTACTTGAGACAAAAAAATAAACTATGAGTAAATACCCCTTTATTTTAGCCAACTAATTTGTCTCATGAGACCTAATAATGCATCTTGGGTCAATATAATTTCAGAACCTCCAAATATTTCATGTCTAGAACATTAAAAATATTTTTAATAAGAAATTTAATTAATGAAAAATAATCTTTATCAACAAAAATCAGTATTGACTAATGCATAAAACAGTATCAATATTTTCTTTTACAATCAAATAACATTCAAAGTAAACACCATGTGTAAAAAAGTTATACAGTTTTGGAAATAATAATATCAATGATACAATGAATATTGATATCTAAGAGATAAATATTATCTAAATAAGAAGGATCACAATAAATTTATTACCTCAAGAAAATGTTAGCAGTCAAAAAATTAATCAAGAATTGAGAGGTGACCATCAGTTCACATTGAATATTTGTTTTTTCAATACAATTGAATTATATGTTAGAATAAAGACAATTGAAACGGGATTTTAGTATAATCTCTCTTAAAAATTTTTCATTGTAAAACATATGTTCTTTTTAAGAATCAATATTTTTTAAAATGGTTATGGAGGTAGAGATGTCTGTTAACACCATATAAGATAAAAAAACAACATTGGTTCGAAAATGTTGCTTTTAAAAAGAATTAGAATGATTCATTTTAAAAAAACTTTTTTCAATAATTATTTATAGGAAAAAAACAATTTAATAATTAATTTGTTACGAAAATTAAGGTTTAAAACAATTTTTAAATGAATTAACATGGATGAAAAATAAATCTAATTTAAAGAGAAATTAAATGTATTTTTCAATTATTCATTTCATTACTTGATTCTTATAAAAATTAGTTCAAATGTTGGAACATATTTTGAAATATTAATATGTATTCAGTGTATAAGAAAGTTATTGGGAATTCTGAATCATAAATGATTATATTTATTAATGCAATATATCATTTTCCAATAGAACGTGAGATTGTAAAATGTTTGCTCACCTCTTTGGTAACCATTAAATTGTAACCCCTGAAAAACTAAATTAGAATTGAAACATTAAACATAATTAATAAATATTCATTCATTATTAACACATTAATGGTCTGGTATATACAACACATAAAATTGAATAAGTGAATATTAACAAATACGTCTCAATGAAATTGTAATTTTGATAATTTCCCTTACCTCACACTATTCTTTTGTTGGAAATTATATTTAATTTTGTAATATGTTTTTCAATATGTTTCAAATTTATTTTAGAACCATATTAATATTTATAATATCATTTATGATCCTTTTATATCATATTATGACACGATCATTAATAATTTTTTACTATCGTTTCGGGTGGTAATTGCTTTCTGTATCAATAATGTTTTCCACAAATGTTATGTTTCTAGTGTATGGGTAGAAGAACAATCATATACAAAATTAAAATAATTTCATAAATATAATAATTGGTTATTACATACATTTTTATATATATTCTTTAATGTTTTACATTGTAAATTAATCACATCGCTCTAGGGATATGGTTGACTATATATACACATGGGTGATGATATCATTACCTTCATTAATGAAACGGTAAGGAAGTAGAAGATATATTAGTTTCCCAGATTTAATATCATGTCCTTTTTATCATATATATTCATTATTTCAATAATCATGCTTATCCATGTGAGTTGGTATTGGAAAATAATGGTAAATCAATTCACGAGGTGGTATTCCACCGTACACACGAGCGATGGATAAATATTATTTCATCAATATAATAATTTATCAATATATGTTAGATATTGTTTTTATTATAGTAGAGGTGATAAATCGTATTATATGGATGTGAAAGAAGAAATAATCACAAAGACGTTTGTTAAGATGATTACCTTTTCTTAAAGAAACAATCATTGGTTCTTATGGAACCTAGGGTTGGAACTTTGGGATGACTAGAGGCTCTCTAATATGGATATGTGTTTTTTGGGATATATTTTTTTAGGGTTTGGATGATTGAAATGGCATGATAGTTGTGATGCATTGAGTTGAGGGAGTGACCTTTTATAATTTATGAGGAGTTTTATTTTCTTAAAAACCCAAATTATTTTAGTTATGGGAAGTTAATATCTCCAAATGTGACTAAAAATTGATAAATTTTGTTATGGTGGGAACATAATGACAAGAAACACCTCCTAAAAAAGGAAAAAATAATCATGTAATTCTATTATCCTAGAAGTTTAGTTACATTTACCATTTTTTATTTCACTGTGATAACTAGTTTATACCTTATGTAATTTATCCATTAACCCTAAAAAATGATTCGTATTAGTTAATTTTGGATGCAATAATTATAAATTTGAAATCTAATTTTCCATATAAAAAATGTATGTCGAAAAGTTTCTTTAAGAAAAGTGCATGAAACATTAATACCATCATTTTAACCTTTACTATGGTAATAAATTTTTAACATATTTACATATAATTAAGAAAAAATTAATTAATTTGAACATATTAATGAATATTAATTATGTATATTATAGATATTGAATCCATTTTTTAAAATTTAATTCAAATATTTGAAAAAAATTTATTTGTAATTAAACATTAAATCATGATGGAAAATTGGTTTTTTAGGAAATGAATTTTTAAGAATTATGTTATTGTATATTAAATATACATTCATAATAATTATATATATTCATATTCCAATAGTGAGATATATTACCTATATTTTTAATTTAAAACATTCAAAAATAGAAATTTTTTATATATTAAAATTGATATACATAATATTTTTTTATAAAAAAATCATTTCATGAAAAATTGTTATCTAAAAAATTCCAATTTTTACCCCAAAATTGTCTTATATTTATTTCTATAAAACTGATAGTTTATAAATTGTGAATTATAAAAAAATTATAAATTTTTATAATTAATGTTTGGAATAATTATATACTATATTTTTTTTATTAAATTCTATCCCTATAGGAAAATTTTAAAAATTATTTCCATGACTATTTTGATCCAGTATGTTCGATATTTATATTAATCCTATATAATTAGAATTTAATTTCCTATAAATTTTTAAATTTTATTGTTTTATATATTAATTAAATTATAATAGCCACTTACAATAATTGACTATTTGGTGTCAAATTATTCAATCTTAAAAAACATTTCACCACATTTTCATGGATATTACTTTCCAATCAAATGGTAGTTGTTTTCTTTCATAACATCCACAAGATCCCATGTTTCATCCTCCATTTTAGGGTTTCTTCAATGTACCATTAGTGATAATGTTATATTATTAATCAACACTTGTTCCATAGTATTACGAATATGAATGGGTTCATCACAGTTAGATATATTTTGTTTGAATTATTTTTTCGAATGGTGAGAACATGTATATGGTAAGAAATTTAATTCTTTAATAATGATATATGAAACACATAATGTAATTTAGAGAGTATTATTGACATTTACAATTAGTAGGCTACATCTCCAATCCATTTTCATGATTTTAAAGATTCTAATGGGCATGTGACTCAATTTTTCTACTTTAAAAACCTTAAACACCCATGCATTGAGATCCCTTGATGAAAACATGATCTCCCACTGGAAATTTGAATTAATTCCTATGATTATTAGAAAAACACAATTGAATTATTTAAGAATCTATAATATGAGACTGAATAGTCTTTAAATTTTTTATGTCTGCTTAACATGTTATATGCTTTTAATTTTACATTCACCAACTTCATACCCATAAGTTGGAGTATGACCTCTCTTGTAATATAATTCTTTATAACATACCATTTGAATACTTGAATGGAAACAATTATTATATAAAATATATACCAGAGATAAAAACAAATTCCACATACCATTAATGTCATGTGATAATTATCTAATAATTTTTAATAATATATTAATAGACTTTTCGGACCATCCATATGTTTGAGGTTTTTAGGTTATGGTCGAATGAAGCACAATTTAGGGGCCATTATGAAGATATCCATAATTTCAATGTCAAACAAATATCATATTTAGAAAAAAAAATGTATGTGTTTTACCATGATTTCATGATTCATCATTTATATAAGGACATATGAGTAAATCAAGAGGTAAATGTTCTCTTATATTGTGGAAAAGTGTAGATTTCATGAAGCTGTCAACAAATAGTCAATGTTGAATCACCCTTTTTAGGACTCATTGGTAGTTCTATGAAAAATTATTTATCTATTTCATCCCATTTAGACTTATGAATAAAATTATTTTTCATGGGTCATCTTCTATTTGGTCTCGTAGAAACCTTTTGTTGAGACAACAATCATCTGGAAACAAATTCATCAGTTATAAGATTTATGTTATCCTGCCAAAAATGTTCCCCAATCAATATACATCATGTTTCTATTGCAGTTTATAGATAATATTGAGATATTAAATTATTCCATCAATTAATTTTTAGATCTGGTATAGATTAAATACATAATCTCATTACTTATTTTAGAACATCAATATCACAACGAAGTCTTCCAACTTCCAACGTTCACATATTTAATTTTCTTCTTAATATTCTCATCATTTTATTTTAAATGTTTTATCATTTCAAATAAATATGGTTTTAAAACCAATTTAAAAATAATGGATGGATCTTCATAATTATTCCTATATACTTATTTATAATACCAATGAAAATAGTATACAATTCATACCTCATTTGGGTTAGATTCAACCATCCTCCCAACTCAATTTACCAACTACCTTGTATTCCTTACTTAGTAGATAATGTATTGATAATTCATACTCTGATATTATCATGATAAGTATCCTTTTATTTATATTGATATATTTTTTTGAATAAATATATTTTAGTTTCTTAAGGTATGTGTATATCTCACATTCATCACCGAAAATATATATGTCTGAACATATTCAAAGACAATATTAATTTTATAGCTTAAGATCATGTATTAGAAAGATAAGTCCATGAGTCATTAATTAAATTGAATTGTATGAAATAACATTTTTATTATTAATTTAAACACAACCATGTCAATTATACAATGAATCACTATATATCACATTCCCCTCATTTCATGATTGTAGGGTAAAATTTAGAGCATTGACCTATCTCATCTTCACCTCTGGAAAGAATTCTTCACATTCCATTGTCTAAAAAAACACAACCCTTTAATCAATAAAATTGATTAAAAAATTAGTATATTTGGAAAATTTTTGAATGAAACACCCGTAGTAACCAGCCAAACCAATAAAACTACAAGCCTTAGTTATGTTCACTACTGTATGCCATTCACTAGAAGCCTTTCTCATTATATGATCAGTTGTGATTCCATCCCTAGAGACAATATGACCAAGAAAAGAAACATCCTAAAGCCATAAATCATACATTCTAAATTTCACAAATAACTTTTTTACATATAATAGTTATATGAAGGATATTCAAGTGATTATCATGGACCACATAAATTCATAATACACAAATATATAACCCCATAATAACACAAATAAACTAGAAATTGTTATATTAATACTCTATCCATAAAATCTATAAAAAATAATGTAGTTTTCATCAATTTAAATAGAATTACTATAAATTATTTTTTCCACACCACATTTATAATATTGTCTTTAAAATTTATTTCATATTTAATTAAAATTGATGATAGCCAAAATAAAATATAATATCTGAAAATATTGATCTCCCTTAAGTTTTTCAAGTAGGTCACTAATTCAAGGTAAAATATGAATTCTCTTTTTTATAGATGAATTGATTCGCCTACAATCACTAAAAACCCTTATTATTATATTTTTCCACTTATGAAATAAAATAGGGGTTCCCCAGGGTGAAACAGTGTGGAGAATAAATCCCTTATCACATAATTCCTCTATTTGTTTATTAATCTCTAATATTTCCTCGTGGTCCATTATATAAGGAGTCTTTTTTATTGGTCCTAAACCATAGAATAAACTGATGGAAAAAATAGACATCATTAAATGGTGGATATCTTCGTATTTACTCATAAAATACATCAATGTATTCATTTAATATAAGTTCATCATCAATTACATGATTACCTTTTCCATCTGTAGATGGTTTTTTGTTCTTATTCCCTGAGAATCTCTATCAAAAGTGTTTCTAGGGGATTATTTACACAAAACTAATATAGGTATTTATCCACTCAACATATATGGTAATCTATATATTCATCAAGAATTGTTATTTCCTTCTCCATGTAATTATCATTTTTATCATATTTTACATGACTATTCATAAAAATGATTATATAAAATTCATGATTATGTATGATAATAATGTCCACAAATACATAAAATTTTTGTCGTGATATTGACTACCTAACTCATAAGTATGGTAAAGAGACATCCACTATGATTTTTATGGAACAATAACTTCTTCTGGTTCGAGGAAAGTATTTATTTTTATTATGATACATGAAATATATAAAAGATTGAGAGGATACATAATCAAATAAATCATTGGTTAAATTTGATACAATGATTAAACTACATTGCCCAAAATCATTGATAACTTAATACATAAATTTAGTGATTGTGTAATCCGACCCTTCTCTTCTTATCCAATTATTCAGTATGTTTCCATAATGATTTTGGGAATTGGTTTGAATAATGACCCATTAATTTAGAGTTAATGAATTGGATATCTATGTTCTATTTCATTACCATGAATTCATGATATATATGAATCATTTTAACACGCTTGTAACAAACTTCCACGAACATAATAAATTTTCAAGGATTGTCCAGTCCAAAAATTATAAATAATGGAAAATAAATCGTTTTTTATTCTTCATAGATGTTATATATTCTTCATGGGGTTCATAATACCTCCACTTCTATGGATTCCCCTTAAATGTATAAGATCATGAAAATTATTTCCTTATATTAATGGAACCTATAGTTGTTCCATAATAAGAAGAAAATTATTAGAACGTAGTTCTTTTATGAGACATAGATTAATCCCTTCAACAATATGGTCAATCTTGCATTCCATATTATATATGTAATCTTCATCATTATTATATAACCTATAAATGTATCATCATACTCCACAACACATTGCTACTCTTTTTTATGTACTCTAGATAAATTTGTATTCATGATAGTTTTGTTTCTCATTAGTGTAACATCTTTTGAAGAATAATTTTTTAAAATATCGCCCTTCCATGATTTTTATTTTATAATACACTGTAGTATTCGATATCAATGACCATTATTTATCAGAATTTAATTTTAGAAATAATACTACAAGTGAAAATTTTTCCTTCTCATCATTTCTGAAGGCCATAAATATATTTTCATGGGGGTTAATCAATTAATAATCCATCACTAGATTGGTAGAATCACTAAATGATGGAGTTTGTATAGCATGTATCATTCTTACATTAGAAAATAATTTTGTGGAAAAATAGTTTTTCTTATTTGATTAAGGTTATTTCATCATAGATTGATTATGTTTCACTAATATATGTAAATAACCAGACCCCAATATCCCAAATATGGTAGTTACTTTTGTACATTGTCATATTATACAAGGAATCACATGCTAATGGATAGAATATTTTATTATTTTTTGAAGACTACTTGCACACATGAAACATATATAATAATTGAAATTATGAAATAAAACATAATAATTACTTTTAATACACCATTATTCTCCTAGGACATCGCTAAATGTCTACCATAATTCAAATATTAAAATCCCCGTGAAAATAAAAATTGTTTCATCATAGATTCCCAGTAAGGGTATATATATAACAAAAGCTATCATGAATAAATAACGATAAAATTTATGTCGAGGTTAATAAATGAAACACAATCCCATTAAACATAATCATGAGCATAATATGGTTAAAATAAATGATAATAAAATTATTCCGTACAAATAATAATTTGAATATTAAATTAATTGAATAATCACATGAAATATAAATAAATAATCTCATAATGTGTGGCTAAATGAATTCGTACAACCTAAACACTGCATCAAAAAACTGGCCATGAACCCAAACATAAATGGGTAAGTACATAGCCAATACCCAAACTATATTGTCTCATTAGACCTACAATTCATCGAGGGTATAATGTGAGACCCTACCATCACAAACTAAGTCCAATTAGGTCCACATATAAAAATGGTGAAACTTAAAAAACACTTTTATTGTTAAAATAGAATATAATATGTGAATACAGTTACCACAAACCATGAATGGTATAAAAGTAGAATATATGAAACCAAAATTTTCATAAAACATTCAATAAAATATTCATTTGGAATCAAAAAATATAAATCTCAATTTAAAAAAATATCCAATAACAGATGTTGACATGGACGAAAATAATCTAATAAAATCATTAAAAGTATCTTGAGAGAAACATAAATTTTTACTTTGAAATAATTTATTTAGAAGCCTCAAAATTATAAAAAAATACTCATTGAAAAGAACATTGTAAAAATCTACGGGATGATTCAAAAGATCAATTATTCATTATGGATGAAAATATGCTCATTCTAGATAAGTTAAAAAACATTCCATTTATATTTTTGTCAATAAAATCAGAAAGTCCCATGTTTGGAAAATGAAAAAAAAAGAATCCTTATTTTTTTTAAAACAATTATACATGGGTTAAAATTATATTAAAAAATTGTTGGATAATAGAAAAAACTTATTTGAATTTGTTTTTATAAAACATGTACATGTAAAAAAAATGTTCCCCAGTGGAGACTTAAATATAAAAAATCCTGAATAATATTGAGATTTTGAAATATCCCTTACTAGTTTATAATGAGTATAATTTTATTCCCCATATAATAAATTAAATTATTTCAATATTTAATACCCTAATATTTATAAAAATCTTCATAAAACACATTCTTGGGTACTATATACACCAAAAAATTGAAACCAAGTAGTGTTTGTGGTATGTGTCCCACACAAATAAAAGTGAGAAACAATTTAATAGTTTTCAATTTTCATTAGTTGAAAATTATTTAACATAATGATTATTGCTTAAAATAATCTTATTAATTTATTAAAGAACAACATGAATAATTATGATATCATATATTATCCTATTATATTGTTTTGTTAATATTATTTTGTTATTACCCTTGTTTCGAGTGTTAAGCTACATTTTTTATGCATGTTTCGTCTTGTATGTCTTGATTTTTATTAATAGGATATTATTAAGATATATAAAGATTGATATTTAGGTCATATAAATAAATTTTGTTTTATATAATCTTTTATAAAAATTCATCAATTTTGATAGTGGAAAATGAATCAGAACACGTTGTGGAGACGGTATGCCATATGTGCACGAAGCGACACTATCATTCAATTAATGGAGAATGGGTAAGGATATGTAGGTTATATTAATTTTTTCAGTATAAATATTATTTATTATTTATTATTTATATCCACTATATGCATGATTATGCCCATCCAATTAATGTGGTGATGAAAAAAAATTACACCATGACATAGAGACAGTAATCCTATGTACGCAATCATTGTGTAATCCATATTTATATGCTAGATAAAATGTGGAATATGGTTATATCATTATAATAATAATAATAATATCTTATGTTCATATATATGATACTATATTGTTTAAATTAACATTTAAAAAAAACATTAATAGAATGTTGAAGATGTAATGAATTTGGGTTAGTTGGTAAAAACAACTTTCTATTATTCAGCTAACTTCCATTAGATCTTTTTATAAGGGATATATGATTGAAATTTTTGTAGACTATGATCTTAATAACATGTATAAGGATGTCAGGAATATAAATTGGTAGGGTTTGGTCAACCTATATGGCTCATGAATTGTGTGAATAAGTGAGGTAGGGTGTCCCAATTTATAATAGGGGTATATGGCACTACTGGGAACTCTCAAAATATTAAACAAATAAAAATTAATTTTCATTTAAAAATGTATAATAATCGATTTATATAGAATATAAGATCATTTAAAGTCGAAATAATCTCAAAACATTATTTTTATACATGTCTAGGTCACATGTATACCCTTCTCTTTTGGCATTAACCCTTATTTAATATCTTTTACTCTTTCATTGAAAACCTGGAGTATTACTATTTAACAATTAATATAGTTATTATAAAATGAAAATTAACCATAAATAAATAATTTATGATGTTTGAAATCTTATTTTAAGTATTTTATATAATTTTATATTTTTATAAATTTTATATATTTTTATAATATATTATTTAATTTAAAATATCATTAATCTCAATTTTGATACTATTCATTATGTGACTATTTGAAAATATCCTAAAAACATGATTTATTCAAAAATACCATAATTAATTACCAATATTTATAATAAATATATAAATTTATTAGATAAAAGTAATTATAAAAAATTATATTTAGGTAAATCTTTTTAATAATATTTATTTGACTATTCTATTAATTAAATAATTAATATATCATCAATTTTCATGTCAATAATTTATTTATTTGTTAAAAAATTAATATTTAATTATCATGATGATGAAAAAATTTTATAATTTCATGTTAATATTTATAGTTCAATATATATTATGAATGAAAATATATTAAAAATGAAATTCTATTTCAAAACATGACTATGAAATATTTGACTTTCCTTAAATTAAATTATCTAAAAAGAGATAATGTCATAAAAGTAGCTCCAATAGCTTATAGAATTGGACCAATAATATTTTATATAGAACATAAATTATCAAATAAAAATATGAATTATTTTAGGGTAATTTTATAATATTTATAATTTTATTTTTACCCATAATTATACAATTTACCCTAAACCATGATATTTTTTAAAAAATACTAAATCTAATTTTCACAGTGTCAAAAAATAAAATGGACCCTTTAATAAATTGTGACCCTATTATTACAAATATGGACTCTGTTTTTTAAAATTCAAAACTCATAATTAGATATAATTTATTTAAAATTAATATAATAGAGGGGATGAGAAGATGAGTTTTTAATGAGAAATCATTCAAAGGATGGAAATGTTTTTTATCCATATTTAATGTAAAATTAAATCAAATGACCTAAATTGGATTAAATTATATAAATGGATCGACTAATAATCTGAAATAAATCAATAATATATTTTGACCCTATAAATTATTTAGATTAGAAATCCATTTGCAATTAAATTTTAACATTTTTTATAATTAATCAAAACAAAAAACTTATCATATAAATAACTAATATTAAATGAAAGTAAATTTCGATATTCCTTGTTCAAATAAGATATTTATTTTATAAATATAATTTATAACATCGTCAAAAGTTATATTTAAAACAATTCTTCCCTCAAAATGTGGTAAAACATTATTTTTATAAAAATTTATCTTTTATACGAAAAATTTATTTTCTTCATATATATTGTCTATAAAAAATAGGATTAATTTTAAAAATTATATTTAATATTATATATATTTATCATTAACATTATCCATAATGATTGATTTTTTTGTTTTATTGGTATAAACCAGATTTTTTCATGTTTAAATGAATGTTTAGAAAAAGATTTCCTATTATTTAAAAAAAGTTTTATCTAAATTTATAAGTAATAAGTCCCAATTGAGATTATTATATTGAAATTTTAAAATCTTTTTTTCATAATTTAGTTAATATTTTTTATTCAATCCACTCTAATATCTTGGTTATAATAGTAAAATTTAAATAATAATATTTTTTTGTTTATTTAAGCTCATTGTGGTGTATCATGTATGCTATCAAGCATAGTGTTTCCTATAAAAAACTCATAATTTTATATTATCCTCTCCTTTAATAAAATACAACCACAAAATTTGAACTCAGAATCGAAAACTAGGGGTTTAAATTATCAAAATACCTTTGTGGAAATCCAAAATTGAAAAAAGGATTAATGAAACATCGACATTAAAATAAAGGGATGTACAAAGTTCACATGAGATAACACAAACGAGCGTTCCACGTTAGGAAAATAATACATGATAGAAAAAAATAACTATAATGATATAGTGGAGAGTGAAATATATCATATTCATGAGAAATTTAATTTTCACTAATCCTATAATTTGTGATCAATTAAAAGACTATTGAATTATAATAAGTAAAAGTAAAGAGATAACATTTTTGTTTTAAAATATTTTTCCTAGAGTTAGAGTATTATTTTACTATACCAGTAAGAAAATACATGATTTATTTCTATGTCATAATAATAATTTTATCCTTTGGTCTTTGTTTTATTTATTTTCACTTCAACCCTTACACTTGGAAATGAATCTTAAAAAAGAACTTTCAACACATGAAACACATTAATGAATTATAAGTTCAATATGTCCTTCCATGGAATTTTAAATGTCTACTAAAACCAAAATTGTAATAGCAGGTAAACGAACATAATAAATATCATATTAAAATGAAAAAAATAATATCCAATGTTCAACTTATTCCATTTCATAAGTACATACCTTAATACTCATCTAAAATATATTTGTCAATATTAGGAGACTAAAAAATAATATGAAAGGCCACTAAATTTCCATAATTAACATAAAATTAGATTTTTCCCAAACAACATAATTCTTATATTTGTTTCCTAAACATAATATATGAATACCTTTATCACCTTTAAATATCAATTAAAATATCAATGATTATAACAATAAAATTTTCTTTATATTTCTTATATCTAAACATGTATTAAACCCAACAATGATAACATATAATATCAAATCATAAGCCACTTTCAGAATCACCAATAGTAGTATATAAACATCAATTTTTAATCATTATATCCTTATAATGTATATATTAGTGTCTCTCTTCACTCAATCATGTTTTCTTTCCTAAGATCAATATTCCAGTTAATCACTTTTTCTAGTCATGGGTTCTATTAAAAATATGACATCTAATATTTAAGGATGAAATACTATAGTAAAATATTTACATGCTTCATAATTATTTTAATGATAATGTCATAAAAAATATTTCTTGGATAAAAAACCCAAAGAAAAAAATCACTCAATTTCAAATAAATAAATACTATAATCTTTCCCTTGATCCCTTATCTTCTTCTGATATATATTGCCTTAATCATTCTAGAATGTTATATCATAATGTCCCATATATTTAATGTTGAAACATTTCAAATTTAAATATTATTTCATTCCTGGGAAATTACAATCCCAGGGACCTTTCTATACACACATTCGAGAAACTCACATTACCTTTAGGCATGTAACTGGGTGTTTTTATCTATAATTATCACATGTGAGAAAATAATTAGTTGTTTTCCCCTTTATCTATATAATACTATATTGTTCTTCTATTCTCTTATATTCCCTTAATGTCACAATTCTGAGAGAATTATTTTTCAAGTCCAATAGTGGATGATACTACTTTTTCGTGTGAAGAGAATGATTAGGAGATTAGTGTCATTCATAGAAATGTATGTAGTCCACAACATGCCTTTCTAATCTAGTAAATCTGGCCTCATACATAGAAACAGTCTCATCCTCCTTCTACGTTAGACTCAAAAATTCCCTCTCCATATCTAGTCACTCTTCATAGGGAAAATATTTTTCGAACAAAATTTATTTTAACCCCATTTATTACATGTTTTCTATTTTTTACATTTCATTCATGTTTTTATCAATGAACACCATTGATCTACATCTCTTTAGATATTATAAACATCCATTCAATCCATTTCATTTTCATTACATCCCAAATATATAAATATCATTTATATGGAACTTATCCATTTATCAGCACCAAATTTATTTCTAGTCCTATTGAATGATAGTGGTTGTTGTATCATAATGCAGTCTAACATTGTTCTTATATATAATAGTTCATGATTATCTATATAGGTATGGTTTTTTTAAAACATCAGTCAGTTTTCGTGGTATAGTTATAATTTTTTAATCACGAGTTAAATCTCCATATCGAACAACATTATCTTGAATAGAAGGGAAATTACTATCTGGGTAATATTTAGTGATATGTTTTATATTCCTTTAGATATATTTTAGTTCTACGTAAATTCATACACTATATTAGTTAAAAAAATTATGAATCATAATGTATACTCTCATGAATATTGAATCACATAACACAAATAAAAAATTTATGTTTATGTAAACTCCAAATCATTAGTTTAGTTTATTTGGAAATATTTCCAAATTCATTCATAGGGTTTCATTCTATCATATATGATTTACTAAATCATGCTCCCAATTTTATACTAAACATACTTTGATACTAACTCTAAAGACCCCCACACTAGTAGCCTATAGTTGGTGGATACATTATTATATTGTAATATTATAAAAGGAGTCACATCACAATGGACCAAAACATTTATTAGTTTTGGAAAACTATATACATTCTTGAAACATATATTACAACAGAAATTACAAAATACAGAAAAAATGTTTCATTTAAGAAAACCACTAGTCTTATAGATTATTCTTACATGTAAATCGTAATATACATCTTAGAATCCTGGAAAAAATAATACATAATAAACAGGTTACCTCGTATGCTCATTAAGGGTAAGCATTCAATGGAAGCTATCATGATTAAATAAGTGCAAATGTTAAATTAATGTGAAATATTGAAATAGAATCCAATTAAACATAATCCTAAGAATAATATTGAATGAGTAAATGATAATAAAATATTTCCATATAAATAATAATATGGTTATTTTATTAATCTAATAACCACATTGAATATTAATAACTAAACTCATAATGATGGGCTGCATAATACCATTAAGTATAAATATACCATCATGGATTCAACAAAGACACCAAAAATAATTTTGTAAGGCCTAATCCTATAAGAAAACTAGATTTTCTCAAGATTCCAACTGATATATCAAGGGGCTATAGTATTCTATGCACAACACATACTATGTTCAATGCATTTCTTATATGAAAAAGGTGAAACCTAAACAATATAAACACTCATTTTGAAAAAAAATATCATATGAAATTTGAATACTTTAACTATAATCCATTAATGATTTCAAAATAGCACATCCATATCAAAATTATAATAAAACCTTCAAGAAAATATGGTAGATGGAATCATAAGATATAAACCTCAAATAATATTAATATTCAGTAAAGGATGTTACATATATGAAAATACAGTAATAAAATAAAACAAAAATTCTTGATATAAATACACTTTTTGACATTGATATCATTTATTTAATAGCCTCAAAATTATAAAAGAAAATAGTTTTATGTAAAATAACCTTTTAAACATGTAAATGAAGCTTCAAAATATTATGGTGTCATAAAGGTGGAAAAAACCTCTCATATTGTATTTTCTTAAAAAAATTCCTAACATATTTTTGTCGAAAGAGGAGTAAATTAAATTTATTAGAAATTGAGAAAAATATTACCTACAAACCATTAAAAAAGACAAAAATGACTAAAAATAATAATAATTTTTAGATTAATATTAAAAACCTAAGTGAAAACATTTGTATAAAGCATGTAATGGAAGAAAAATGCTCTTCAATTGAGACAAAAACAATATTTATTAATAATGGGATTTTGAAATAACCATTAACACTAAAATTATAGTTGAATTGTATGCCTCATGTATGAATGAAAATTATATTGATATGAAAATACTATAATATTCTAACTAATACTCATAAATGTCGTTAATGTTGCGTATATACACCACACAAAAGAAATAAGTGGTGTATATGTTAAGTTACCCAGAGAAAACAAATTGTGACAATAATCCATTATGTTGAATTGTATGTTAGTTTAAATTTATATAACATGCTGTATAATTGTTTCAAGAAATTTATTAATTTATACCTGAACCAAATCCATATTTCTGATACCATATATGATCCTCTTATTTTGTTTTGTTGATAATATTTTGTTAATACCATTGATTAAGTTGTTAACTGATTATTTTTTTCATTGCACTTTTCATTAGGTCAGTCTGGATTCTTGTGTATAGGATGTAGTTCCATCATCTCCCAAATGATATTAATGTCATAGATATCATAATTAATTATTATATAAATTTAAACTCTTCCCACAACTTATTTTCTAGAGATTGGTTAAGGACAATATTTTCCCTCAAGACACATCACCAAGGCACCAAAAGATAAAAATAAAATTCAAGGTATTCAATACAATTGGGTTAAGATTTAAACAATATTAAATAAAAAACTCAACCAAACATGCCATAAAAAAATAAAACACTACATGATGCTAGATAACAATGTTAAATAACGAAAAAAATACCATCGATATCAAAATACTAAATAAGAGTACCATAGTGGAAGAAAACAAACATCAAAGTATACAATGGAAGAAAAAACCAAAAAAACTCAATGATATCCCATTTCTTCTCAAAGATACTAAATTCTATATTCTTAAAATCTATATAACATACCATGTATCATGATTCAACACTATGTAAGTGTAATACATCACCTTTTCAAGTGTCTCAATGTATAATATCTGAAAAAGAACCAAAGTACCAATGCATGGGTGGGTAATAAAACTCAGTAGTATTTCCCCAAATGACTTCCTTAATTATGACAGTAGTATAGGATGTGTTTGAATAATTAAAAATAAAACATTACATAAAATAGTTGAAAACAATTTATAATAATTCTAATCATTTTTATACCAAAATAGTTTTCCATACCAAAATAGCTTCTATGGAAAATAAACAAAACAAATATTTAAACCATTTCACATTTATTTTTGGAATACCAATTCCATGATTTACCTCATACCCACACATGAATTTTTTTATAACATTACCACACTCTGGTGTGGTTTCAAATTCATTCACTATTTCATCACAATTTGGCCAATCTCCTCATACCCCAATGACACACACCCTTGTCCAAGGACATATCCCATCAATACCCCAATGGTACATGGCCCTTTTTCAAAGTAACATAATAATCATGATATTTAAAATCCTATGTATTCCAAAACCATTTCAAACCATCCAATTCAAACCATTCTAATAAAATCCTTCTTTTATTGAAAACCATTCAAACAAACCTTACAATTCATTTCAGTAAAATCATTCCTTTATTGGAAGAGTTTCAATAAATAAATTTCCCATCAACCCAAAAAGTACATATTTTAAATTATATATTTAATAGTCAATAAAACAATGAAATTTAAACCAAATTTCACAACACTATAATTTCACACAAATTACATAAAATACCCAAACCATCATGAAATAAGGTTTCTACTATGATTTTAACACCAATTTCACAATAAATTTCAATAAATTTAAACCATTTTAAAATAATCATTCATGTTCTAAGAATAGGAGACAATATTGAAGCCTCTTACTTCAATAAGAATGGAAAAAATTAATAACAATACCCAAACACCAATAAAACGGGGTTAAACATTCAAAAAATGGATTAGATCTCCTCGACAATCCACAAAAAAGCCAAATCAAAAATGATTACCATAAAAAACATATATACATCCATATAAGAATATATCTAAGATAACCACATATGGAGGAAAGTAGATATAATAAAACCCATAAAGACTACCATAAACGATGACATGTCATGGGAATTGGTATTCAATGCACCAAGAAACACCTCCGCATCACATCCAATTTCAAGGGGGAATCCTCTTCAGCCTTTGGGGGGAATGAATATCAAGTAGGGTTTGATTTGTAGAAAAAAGGGAGGTTAAAACATAATCATATCCCAGATCAACTTATTTAGTATTTTTTACTGTGTGCATGGTTAGTTACAAGATTTGGAAAAACAATGTGTTTACTGTGTGTTAGCCTCTGCCTTAAGGAGGACCTCGCATTATTGGCCTGGATAGTTAAAAAACCAATACGCAAACCAAAAAAATTCCCATTATCCCACTCCACATAGTTTCTCATAAGAAGCCTCAAAGTTTAGACAAACCATGCACCTACTCGTTTTCCTTACCATTGGACCATTTCCGACTATGAAATGGTCCCTCTAATGGTTACATGGTTTCCAAAAACCAAACACTATTAGAAAATCCCCAAGAACATTCTCACCATTTTCCAAACCCTCCCAAACATCACTGAAACACATTATATACATAAAATACATAAAATTTGGTCTACATACATGACACCTTGGAAGATAAATTCTCCCAACCATTGGCCTTTCCATAATTGGAATGTATAAAACCACTAGTGTCCAAAAATAGATCAGTCCATTTCTCGATCATTTCCTTATCTCACATCTTAAATATCAACATGTTTCCACAAAACCTACACCAGATAGTTGATTTTAACAAAAAAAATACATTCTATTTCTTATTCACAATATGTACTAGCATGTGCAATAACAAATCATCCACATCCATTCCCACATGGTCCCAACGAATCACATGGTTAAGATTATGCTGATACATTTTCAATAGAGATGTGTGAAATACATTATTTACAACACAGAACCATCATGGAAAAACAAAATTATATTCCCCCTAAAAAACCCATTCAATTATATCAAAATAGGCTATGTATTAAAGATATTACATACTATTATTAACAAAACAATGATGTATAATACTTGGATATATTCTAAAAAACACATGATCACTCACCTCGAATGACAATTACAAGCGATGATGATCCACATTTTATTTCTGATGACTATAAGCCATTTTTATCTATTTCTTAATCAATATAATCTTATCTATTGTTTTGTAGATAATATTCATCCCAACTATTGATGTATCACTAGTTTCCTCCCCAAAAAGTGGATAAAACAAGGAAACCCATAAAATTTATAAGAAGAATCCAAATTTATTGAGGCTAGATAGTTGTTGTTATATGAGAACTCCACTAATGATACATTTTCTTCCAATGATCCACCAAAATCCCTTAAACAAGCCTGAAACATATCTTCCAATGTTTGTATCATACTTTATGATTTCTCTTTTTTCTGAGGATGATATCTTGTACTCATAGCCAACTAAGTCCCAAGATATTTCTTCTTTTATTTTTAGAAATGAGATGTAAAACAAAGATCTCATTCTGACACTATCGAATCTGGTAATCAATGCCTATATACAACTTCCTAAATATAGATTATTGACAAGTCCTCCCCCACATGAGATCCACTAATTAGGATGAAATTATCCAACTTTTTGAGATGATCCATTATCACCCATATGACATCATGTTTCCAAAACTCATTGGGAGACCTATAAAAATCCATTACTATCTCCTCCCATTTCCATATAGGACTTGATAAAGAATAGAACATACCTTAATGTCTCTAATTATATGACTTACCAACTAACAAGTTACGAATCTCTAAAAAACTCATCTACCTTCCTTTTATATTCAACCCACAAAAACAATGATTTCAACATATTATACATCATTTGTATCCAAGGAAAAAACGCCCATTTTGAGTGGTGGTAATAATAATGAAGTTTCCCATGGAATTTCATAGGTACAACCATCCGATTTTGAAGAAATAATATTGAAATCTCATCCATCTTCCACCCCACCATTGTGTTTTCCCCTAGAAACACATTCAATATCATACTTATAATATACTTTAACCATCTACACCAAATAAAGAACAAACAAACCTATAAAAAAACCACACTATCACCTCAGTCTATACATTATCATTGCATGATAACTATCATTGACTTAAATTTCTATTGATATGAATCATCTCTTTTCAACTAAGCATATGACTTTATAATAAATGCATTCATGACCATGATTCACTTACATGTTTATACGTCAATTCCAATTAAAAAAATTGGGGATACTCCTGGAATATTTGTTGTATAAGGCTCAAATCCTTTTGTGCGAAAATATGTTTCAAACTCTTAAGATCTGTAATAAATTTAAATTTATCACCAATGAGACATTGATTCCATGTATTGTAAAAATAGACAACAACAAATAAATATAATGACTATATTTCATAGTTCTTCTCATGAAACCATAAAATACATTATCCATATGAAACAACATGATCTCCCTGCATGAGAAAACCCTCGAATCCTAATCCCAAAGAATCACAACACACCATGTACCCTTATCCTAGTTATGGAAAACTCAAGACTACTATTGATCTATGGTGAACCTTAATCTTTTCGAAAAAAAATTACATTCATCATTCCATTTTAATTTATCATTATTCCTCGTAAAATATTTCATATCTGAGGAGAGTTATGGGAAAATATCATTAAATCCTCCATAATGGTCATCTTGACCTAGGAAATTATATATCTCACTAAATTTCTTTGTTTGTTTCCATGATATAACAACTAATATATTATACGAATCCATAGAAACACATGTTCATAGATTACATGGCCAAAGAAATGTACCACCTATATCCAATAATTTCTCTATGATAATTCAACATAAAAATGATGATCTTATGAGATTCCCACCAGTGTTGTCAAGTGTTCCTCATCCCTATCCCTTGTCCCCAAATACACAAATATTTCATCCACAAATATCACCACAATAGATTCTAGATTCCATTGATATTTTAGTTTCATCAATTCCATAAATAATTATAGTTAATTATATGATCTAAAGGAATTTCCACATATTCATAATGTTTTTATATACTTTTGAATGACGTGTAGGTAATATATTTATTTCTAACCCATAATTAGTGACATATGGATGGTATGTTAATTTTAAACACTGTTGAGATCCCCTCAATTTATCAAATATATCATCAACGTCAGGATGTGGATACCAATTATTTATCATAACTTGACTAATATTAGGATAATATATATATATATATCTGAGGAGTTCTATCAACAATTTTGACAATCAATACTAGTGCTTCCCAGAGAGATGTGTTCTGCTGAATGAACCATTTTCTCTCAAACTCTTCCAACTACACTTTCAACTATCTTAATTCTATTGGTTCCAACCTGTATGATAGAAGTGAAATTCTTGATGTTCCTTGAAGTAGATAAATTTAAAACAACACTTCCTTCATGGGTGGAAACACTGATAAATGTTCACAAAAAAATCCTGATACTGTTCAAAAACAGTTGCAAAAATGTTATCCTTGATATCTTCTATTGATTCCAAATTCAATTCTACCAAATGGTATGAGATCATTCCAATAGCTTTTGACATCAATCCAGTTTAACCTAACATTACATCCTAGTCTTATTTAAGGATATCTTCAATGCTATCAGTAATTTTAATATGACACTTTGGGTATAACTATCAATGTTACAGTGAATCAATGTCAACCAATCCATAACAATGATTATTTCATAGACATCTATTTCCAGCACAAATAAATTCAATATCAACTCGATTCCATCAAATGTAATTAAATAGGATCTACACAAAAAGGATTGGCATTCTCATAGTCCAATAGGAGTTTAATTTTTGTATCTTATAAATCATAATCTCAACATTAACACCGAAAAAATCAATTACACAATAAGAAATAGTGTAATGATATTCACCCATATCAACTAATGCATGTATAATGTTTGAACACAAATTAATCATATCTCTCACCATTGATGGTCAATATTTCTACCCACAATAACCTTCTCATATTCATATAATTTTTTAATCATGAATCTATGTTCTTTATTTCCATGTTTTGATTTATCTTTATAAGGAGTCATTATATTCCTAGAATCACTATGTAAAAATATTTTTTTTTGATGGGATTTGTTCTACTGAACTTATTCCGTTGAAGTATACGACATCTATGACACATGAGGAGGTTCTGAATACCCAACCTTAGAGAACTATGATAATAGTAATAATGATTCCTCATATAATTGTAATTGGGGCATGCACTGGGTAGTGTTGTTTAGACATTCTTCTTGAGGCTGAATAAACCACATTGGAAACAACCATAATTTCTCTTGTGTCCTAGAAGATGATTCACTGATCCATCAATCTAATTATACATCATTCCACTACCATGAAAATAAGGGTCCCTCTTCCTCTTGGAACAAGCATTATAGTTCCCACCATTTCAATTAGTTATCATGATGCCCTACCCTCCCATAGCTCTTGAGTTGTACCTGTATACTATTATCACTCTATTAACCATCTTTTTATAATCTATATTATGTAGAACATCAATCATTAATATATCTTACATCAATCTCAATTAAAATCTATGTGCCTTGAAGAACGTGGTAGTATCAACTTCAGGTGAAAAACAAAAAAATTATTATAAATTTTGCCTCCTCCTCTATCACTAGGAGGCTCTCTTATTTGAAACTGATTAATTTATTCATTCTTATGATCTAAAACAAATGAGGATATAATTTTCTTCTGAAAAATTCATCAAAATCATATCATTTTAGGACTTGGATTAATTTATCTTGAACTACTAAATCCTATCATTGGAATGCATGATACTCTAGTATATATGTCTCCGTATTGACTATAAACTCACCAAGTGTGCCATGAAAATAAAATATTTTATTCTTCAAGTGCACCCACACCTCTTCCTTCTCTGAAACTAAATCACATTTAACGATGTGTGGATTATTCTCCTAGTACTAGATGAAGTTATCCACTTTCCATGGATCATCCCATTGGTTACTCATGTCCACACCATGAAATTCTAAAAAAAATTCTAATGTACCTGTTAGTTCACCTATGGCTTAGGTGAAACCATATTATCATCAATTTCTTCCTATTATTTCTATGATGTATATCACGTACATTTTTCTATAATCACAAATAATTCCAAAAGTATCTCTTTCTAAAAACTGAATCATTTATAATATAATATTCTACAACATCATACTATCACAATATTACTTTTTAAAATTGACTCTTTTTCGCATTCAACCATTTTTTAAAATTTCACCAAATTTTTGAAAATCATTCCATTTTCAAGATAACTATTTCCTTCCATTTCAAAATCTTACATTTGAGAAAAAAATTAACTTTTTTAAAAAAACAAATATTTTTCACCAAATCATAAATCATTTCCAAAAATGAAACATGCATTCCTAGTGGGATATAATATCCATCATGCATTCATGCTCAACTCATTGGCTAAGCCCATGAAAATGATATAACACTAATATAAGTGTCTCAAAAATATTTATGTATCCAACTCCATAGTAATACTAATTTTAGTATAAAAAGTTTTGATATGTATTTTTATGCAGTACATTTTAAACCCCAACAATCCTACTCCTTTCTAATATTCCCACTCAAGGAATAAACCAGAATGAATTTTAAGTCCATGACGGACATAAATGATGACCACTTTTTATTTAAATACCTAAAAAAGACGATACTACTTGTAACATCATTCCCCTTCTAATTACCTTTATTAGGATAAAGGAGATTACATGGGCTTAAGCAACATCACCAAGGAACTAAAGGCTAGAAATAATTACTAAATCCATCAATATAATAGGTGGATGATTTTCCCATTATGAAATAAAACCAATCAATGAAATATTCCATAACCAAATAAACCACTCCACAAAACATTATAATAATGTAAAACAACTAAATGAAATAACATTGACATAAAAACCAAACAAAAATAGATTACCACTATTGACGAAGTCATTCATAAAATTGCATAGTGGAAGATAGTACCAACAAAATTCAATGACAACCCACATAATTATGAAGATACAACTTTCTTTATTCTCTAAATCCACAAAACATGCTATGTATCATGAGGAACTACTAAATAAGTGTGATACATAACTTTTAATTGTGTCCCTATAAACAACATCTAAAAAACCACTAAATTTCCAAATATTGGGTGAGTAATAAAACATAGTATGATTTCCCAAAATTACATCCCTACCCACTCCACTATTATAAAACATGTTATCTCATTTATATAAAAAAAAATTAAATAAAACAATAGAATGAAATTTATAACAAATCCAAGTTGTTTAATACAAAAATAGTTTTCAATAAAAAATAGTTTCCATTGAAATGAAACCACAGAATTATTTAAACAATTTAACATTATTTTTGGGCATAACCATTCCATGATTTACCACATTCCCACACATGCATGATTGTTTGACAGTTTCATACTCATCAGGGGTTTCTCACCCTTCCATTTAGTCAGCCCATTTTTTCTAATCTTCGTGTTCCCCAATGAAACAAAGACCTTATCTAGTGTTACTTCTCATTGTACCCCAATGTTACATAACCCTTATTCATAGAAATTATTTCTATCATGAACTCTCACATAAGATGTATTCTAAAACCATTCAAAAAAATACAACTCAAACTGTTCAAATAAAACCATTATTTTATTGAATACTACTCAAAAAAACCATTAAAATACATTTCTATAAAATAATCCTTTTATTGAAAATGTCTTAATTAAACCATTTTCTTAGAATATTGAATATAAATATTTTAGCATAAACATTTTAATATCATTATAAATAATAATATTTCACAAACACATTCCACAATTCCACAACATCACAAAAGAATCCATAAAATACTCAGACCATCGCTGAACGAGATTTTTTACCATGCATTTCACACCTATTTCACAATCAATTTCAATAAATTTAACCAATTTAAAACTAATACTGCAATTTTTAGAGTGAATCCACATAACTTATGAATTATAGATCAAATGAATAATAACACCAAAAAACCCACAAAATCAGGTTAAATATCCAAAAAACCACCCTCAGGTATCTTCTCCTATCATTGAAAAAGATAAATCATATGATGATTGGGACCAAAACCCTTATATTTATATATTATAGACTATATCTAAGAATCTGAGTGAGGGAGGAATGTATATCTATGAATAATGATGAAGAACAATAATAAATGATTACTTACAATAATAATTGGGCTCCAACAGCCCAAGAATCACCTTTGAATCACTTCCAATTCGATGGAGAAATCCTTTATAGGCTTTGGAGGGAAGGAATATTGAGATATGATCAATTTAGAGAAAACGGAGTGCTGAAAACATAATATTTACCCAGATACACTTTTTAATGGTCTTGTATCTAAACCATACCCGAATAGCTAAATAGTTAGGAATAACCATGTGCTAACTGTATGTCAGCCTCTTCTTAAAGGAGGACTTTGCATGATTGGCCCTAATGATTAGACCAACCATGTTCCAACCATGAAAAAAATAAATATCCCATTATTCAAAGCATATTCTAAGAGGACTCATGGTTTGAATATATAGTGTGCATTCCCCTTAGCTCATGTATCACATTGCAAAATTTTCTATAAATGTTTCACATTTTCTACAAACTATGATCAAACTGTGCATTTGTAAAAAATCTCCAAAATCATTCAAAAAGTTATAAGAACCCTCTAAAACATCACCCAAACTAATTTTATGGATAAAATATATAAAAAAGGTCTACATACTTTAATCTGGGGTGCTACAATAAATTTTTATTATCATTCTTGAATGGAGATCATGTAAAATGAATCGCATTACATTGTGGCGTTGGTTGGTTACACATACACATGATTGATATTATAATTTCCTTTAATGGAGAAAGGGTAAGGATTTGAATGGTATATTATTTTTTCTAGAATAAAAAATATTTAATATTTATAATATATATACATTAAATCAATCATTTTACCCTTCCAAATAATGTGGTGATGAAGAACAAATTACACCACGTCAGGGAGATGGTATGTCTTACATACGCATAGGTGATGATATCATTTTTTTTGTATTAATGATAAATGTTGGAATATGGTTGTCCCATAATAATTATATTTATTAAATATACATGATACTAGAGTTATTATTATATCATTTAAGTAAAACATGAAGATGAAGTAGAATAAGAAATGAACTTGGATGAGTTGGTCTTCTTCATAGGACTTCATTTAGATCATTTCATAACGGCTCTATGGATGGTGTTTTTGGGACACTAGGATCCTCATAACATGGATAAGGATGTTGGGAATTGAAATTTTTTGAGTTTGGTAGAGGTATAATGGTAAATGTTTTGTGAATAAGTGAGGCATGATGAGCCATTTTATAATATAGGTGGGTGAACTTTTATAATATATAGAAACATTATATTAATATACATTATTTATCAATTAAAAATGGCTCAAATGTGATTTATTTAAAATATATGATGAGGATGGGTATAAATAACCTCAACCAATAATTTTTAGTCATATTTAGGTATAATATTCCAACCTATTCTGGAGTCATATCAGGCACATTTTCTTATAATTTTTGAAGCTTTTAAGTACCATTGATTTGGAGTATTGTCTTAGGGTGAATTCGGGTTTATTTTATATGGAATCTAAAGGAAAGTTGGTTGTGCACAATTTTTTCCTGGTTTGACAAATCGTGCAGATAAACCATGCCAACAATGGGGTATGCATAGTTTTTACATTGTTCAACAAACCGTGAAACAAAACATTGCCAACTGTGCAAACTGGGGTAGAAGGGTCTGCATGATTGAAACACAGTTTTCCCTAAATGTATGCCTATTCATTGGAAATTGTTCACAAGAAATTAAATATCATAAAATACATTTTATAAACATGTAACCACACAACACTTTTATATTTTCATGTTATATTGGTCCTAAAAAATTCTATGTGTTCCTAGAGCCTTTTAGATGGGTTCCAAGGCAATTCAAAAAAGTATTTTGATATTGAAATCTTGGATTAAATATATGATCATCTCTAATTAATTAAATTATATCCATTGATTTTCTCATTCTTCCTCTATATTTCCATTATCTTTTTAGGGAAGATATCTACTTTTTCCATGGACCTAAACCAATTACTTGATGTCTATATCAAGTATTGTGGATATAGATCTAGTTTGGAATTATCTTTATGTCTTTATATGGATTTTTTAGAGATTTATATCTGAATATTAATCGATGATGTAGTGCTGCTATGATAATGGGGATTTTCGTTGGGCTAACAAGAATTAATAAACTGAGATAGTTGGTCTATGTCTGACTCCCATAATAGGGATTTTGATAATTTTATGTGATTTTATGAATTTTTTTCATCCATGGATAATTTATTTCTTAAATTGGTGTAATTCGAAAAGTGGAAATTAGTTGATTTTTCTATAGTGATTAATTGATAATTGAATCAAGGAACAAACAATGGGATTTTCCCAAATAGATATTTTGGATACATTTTTATGGTTTAATATATTGTAATTGGGATATTGAATTGACTGTGTTATGATAATTAATTGGTTGAAATTAATTATGAAATGATGTTTGGATATCTAGGATAATAATTATGATAATTAATTACGTGTCATGATGTTGACCCAAGATATTTAATTGTGAGAATTAATTTTGTTCCATGATGTTTATCAAAGAAAATTAAGTGTGATTATTAGTTATGACAAGTTGATATTTGATATAGATAATTACTAATGAATAATTAATTATTGATAGTGAATTGTGTTGATTTAATAATTAATTGGTGTATTAATTAATGGATTATGTGCTTATTTTATTTTTTAGTTAAATAATGTCATTTGAATTTTTTAACTAATTGTTGGATTTGTATTGGAATGATTTGGCTAATTTTAATTAATTAATTACTAAATAAATGGTTGATATTTTTATGGTGATAGACATGTCATTCTTGACCAATTAGAAGTTGGGACATGAACAGGGTGTTCCTCAACAAATGTTATCCAAGCTAGAGATTATGGGGTTCTATGGAAGATGACTACCACTGAATAAGATATAGAGTGATAGGAATGAAGACATATACATAATGATATTTAGAGTGATAGGCATGGATACATACACTCAATGAGATATGGGGTACTAGTAATGAAGACTTACACCAAATGAGTAATAATAATGAATGAGGATTCAAATGGGAATCATAAATAGAAACTATAACTAATGTGATGATTAAAGATTAAATGACAATGAAATAACTATTTAATTATGAATCGTATTTATTTATTCAAATAACAGCATGCACTATCTTATAACTAGACTTGTTTTAGACACTATTGTTGGTGGATTACTATGTCTTAATCACACCCTATTTTGGCCACCTGATCGATAGCTGGGATAACTTTTTTGTTGAAGGACATGGTACATGAGATACCCTAGGATATGTTTCGGTTTGGGATTGGATCATGGATGAGGGAACCCAGTGTGGTTTGAGACCCGATTGGAGTCATTTTGTCTTTACTTTTAGTTTCAATGTAGACACCTGAAACTGGAATTTGTCATAGAATGTTTTACATTCCAGTGGAGTATTTTCATTTCTTGTTTGAATATTAAAGGCCATTGAATTTTTCTTCTTATTTATATGCTTCCACACTTTGTTATTATTGTTTTCTTATGTTGGTGTTTTAATTCTGATAAAATATTGTATAGTCTCCCCAAGAATAAATTACTAGACCCTCACTATTAGTTAGCAACCTCTGGCATACTAGGAGGCACACTTGAGGGAATGTGGAAAACTAGCTCAGGTCACCGTTTAGTGACACCTAGGTCAGGACATCACAATGTGGTATCATAGGCAGGTTTCATTTCATTATTCTTCTATTTTCTTACTATTTATGGAATTTTAAAAAAGAGACATGGAAGAGTAGAGTCTAGGTAATGAGCTCATTCATGGGAGTTTCAAACCCATGTATAGAAGAAAATCTGAGTACACAGGGTGGGATTGTTATTTGTTGTTACATTTGGATATTATTTCACCTTGTGTGATGCACCTATGATGAAATGTGATATTTGTTTTTTACAATTATTGAATTTTGATTTATGTCCTAATGGGGAAAGATACATGAGTCTTAATTCATTATTGTAGACTCTCACTGTTGTTATGAAATTCATCATTCTAGGCACACACGTGAAAACATGATATGGGTAATCAATTGAGCATAAAATGTTTTTCATTGTTGTGATATTGAAATAATGATATAAAATGAGAAAAAATGGATTACCAATTAGAGAATTTATTGCTTAAATGAGTATGATTAATTAATTAATTTTTAAACTAATTAATTTGAGATAATGTGATTAATAAATGGTTGAATTAATTAATGAGAATGATTATACCGTTGAGGGATAAGACTGTGGAGTAGGATGGTTAAGGGTGGTGATAAAGCCTCAGTGTTGATCTTATGGTGGGAAAAGGGGGGAAGGACATGTTGAAATTTGTTGTGACAGTTTCTCCTCTTACATTAATATTATATTGTTTTATTATGATAATTAAGATGTGTATTTTGATTTGTATAGATAATCCTCAATGATAGTAGTTGTGGGAGAGCCTGAGGGTTATGTATTAGAACGAACTAATAGACATGGATTTTGAGGCACCAATTGGGTAAGATGAAGAGGAAAGAGAGAAGTTCTAAGGGAAAATTTCTCATTTTATGAAATTCATAGAGAGAGACCCACAACAGTTTTAGAAAAGCATTTCTGAGTGGGTAAGGGAGTTTCACCTACAGTACCCTCATACATTAACTAGAGAGGGTGGACCTGTGGGAGATAAATTTTTTATTTAATCCATTGAGATGATACTTGACCATTTAGAGACTCTAGCCGAGAGGAGGGTTAATTTGGGTTCATATATGCTATAGGAGTCAGTGAAATGAAATAAGGACATTCAGGTATGATATATACAGACATATGATATGTTGCGGAATGTCGTTCTAGAGAAATTCTTAGAAAACTTCTATCCAGATATGTTGAGACAATATAAGGCTTCAGATTTTATGCATATAACCCAAGGAATCATGGCTGTAATGGATTGCACTGAACATTTTACAGATTTACAGTGTTTTTTCTAATATTAGAGGAAGATGAAGCTTCTTTAGAAAGAAAATTTTAGGATGGTATTAGGGGTAAAATAAAGTCCCAGGTAAATATCATTTGTCTTAAAGGGTTCTAAAAAGTTGTTATTTAAGATCTCATTTCAAAGCGGAACCTAAAAAAGGCTTCCAGTACTAGACAGGTTGTTGTCACTAGAAGATCAAGGAGTGTGGCTTCTGAGAAAAGGATGATTCGTTATGAGAATCATAGTTAGGACAATGGAAATAAAGGTGTAAAATCAAGAATAATTGTATCACAATATCTTACTCATGTGCTTTTTTACCGGTGTGTTAGGTAGCGACACTATCATACACATTTTCCTTAAACACAAGTGGAGTGTCAATTTTTTGGAAAGATGGGACACATACAGAAGTTTTGTAGGAAGTAGCAATAAGTTTTGGTAGAGTCAGTAGCTGCACAGAGTCAGAGTGTGGGAAGGGGGTCTTCTACACCATATTGTTCTAGCAGCTAGATTTTTACTAAAATAGGTGGTAGGGGTAGTAGTTGTGGTGATTCATGGTATGAGCACCTATATCATCATAGTTGTTCTACTAAAGGGATTCAGATGACACCATAAGGAAGAGGGGAAAGATAGTTACATGCAGTGTAGCCTACACTTGTAGAGAGGGAGGCTGGTCCATCGGCATTTATAGTTAGTACTCTAGTTGCTTCTACTTTACCTAATTCCTTATATGATACTGGTTCCTGTCGTTCCATTATATCTATGTATCTTGTGAATGGCTTGAGCTTATAAGTGGAGTCTGTAAGTGGGGTAATGAATATCGATACACCATTGGTAACAAAGACTAGGGATATATATTTATGAAATTGATATTCTATAAATATTAGAGAGTATCATTTCATTTGGGATATCTAATTTCTTGAAATAACAGGCATCGACCTGATTATAGGTATGGACTGGATAGTGACGTACCGAGCCCACATAGATTGTTACTAAAAAAGACTGACCTTCATATCTTTGGAAGGAGAGTGACTAGTATGTCCTTTGTGGAGAATGGGATATCCATGCAAGGCACACTGGGCTATTTACTCATCAACTAAGAGAGCTTACAACCGATGTTGCTAGTCTTTGTTTGGATGTTGGATGGGGTAGGCAATAAATCCCTCCACTAGTATTAGAACTATTTTAGGATGTCTTTCCTAAAGGCATTTTATGTTTTCACATGTTAGAGATGTTGAATTCAATATTAATATCATGTTGCGATCTGAGCTAGTGTCTATTCCACCTTATAGAATTTCACCAACTGAGCATCAAGAGCTCAAAACATGGTTGGAGGAATTGGAGGATAAAGGGTTTATCAATCCATGTATGCTACCTTGGGGATCAACTATTTATTTTTAAAAGAAGGCTGATGGAACATTACATTTGTTTATCATTTACTTGAAGTTGAATAAAATTATTCTGAAGAATTGATATCCTATTTTGTTTATCGATTATATGTTTAACTAGCCGAAGGGGATTTGTGTGTTCTCAATTATCGATATGAGATCTGGGTATCATCAGGTGTGAGTATGGACCTTTGATATACCATGAACTACTTTTAGAAGAAGGTATTTTCTTTATGATTTTTTTGATATGCTATTTGGGTTACCAAATTCTCCACCAATATTTATGGCCTTGATGAACACGATCTTTCATCCATAATAAGATAAGATTGTGGTAGATCTTGTTGAGGATAACTTTAGGTACACTATAACTCATGAAGATCATGCCCAACATCTTGATATGCTATTTGGATTGACAAGGTACACTTTTTGGGAAACATCATCTCATAAGAAGGTGTTGTAGTGGACCAAAAAACATTGTAGGATGTTTTTACATAGGAGAATCCCATGAAAGTTTTTGATATTCAAATATTTTTGGGATTAACTATTTATTATAGTAGGTTCATCAAGAACATTTAATGATTGGATTAAGCACTTTCATGTTCTATCAATAATGGGATAATGTTTAATTAGGAAAAATTATGCAATAATTTCTTCCATGAGTTAAATAAACACTTGACATCTGCACAGATGTTAATCTTATCGAAGTCAGGTGAGGATTTCACTGTATATTGTAACACTTCTGGGATCAAAATTAGAGATATACCAAGTGGAACAAGTCGTTTCTTGTAGGTCTTAGAATTTGAGGCCAAATGAATGGAATTACCCTATACATGACATGGAATTGGATGTAGTTGTATATACTCATATGTGTTAGTGACACTATATCCTGGGTGAACTGTTTACATTATTTATAGATAATAAAATCATTTAGTATATCTTTTTCACAGCATGACATTAATCATCAGCAGAAAATATGGGTAGAGTGTATGAAGTATTTTGATTTTGAACTAGAAAATTCCCCTAGAAAGGTTTATAGTGTGGATGATGCCCTTATCAGGAAAAATCAGGCTCAATTGTTGCATGATTTGAGTTTATATTGGAAGATAATGACTTTGCTGGAAAAGATGCATGTGGTATCTCAGGATAGTATGGAATGGATGGCTATGGATTCTGTAGTAGCGGTGTCTACATTATTGTGATGAATATGGGATAGGAATTATGAGGATCTAGTGTGTTTAAGACTAAAGAAAATCCTTTAATGTGGGGATTCATCATAAAAAGAATAATGTATGATGATGATATATTCTATGTGAGAAATCGGGTTTTTGTGCCTTTGAGTATATGAGATAATGTCATGCAAGAATTCCATGCTTCAAAATGGAAGGTATGTCCTAGGGTGAAAAAATGTATGATTACCTGTGGTGATAGTTTTGGTTTTCAGACATGAAAAATAGGATAAAAAGGTTCAGGAAAGGATGTTTCACCTATCAACAAGTGAGGTCAGAGCATCAAATACCTAAAAGCATATTGCAGACATTGCCTATTATGGAATAGAAGTGGGATGATGTGACTATGGATTTCATCTTAGTACATCAAAATACTCTTAAAAAATGATGCTCTTTGGGACATTGTGGATCGACTAAAGAAGGTAGCACATTTTGCCCCTATCAGGGAATACATAAAAGTTGAAAAGTTAGGGTAACTATATATACATGATATAGTTCATCAACATTGGGGGCCATGGACTATAGTTTCATATCACAATTCTCTCTTTACATCATGCTTTTGGTAGGGCATAGAGAATGAACTCGGTGCATAGGTTTGGTTAAGTAAGACCTTCCCCCTATAGACAGATGGGCAGTCAGAATGTACCATAATAATGTTATATGATATTTTTTGGGCTTCTGTGCTTGTATTTAGTAGTTATTTGGAGAATCACATTGATTTAGTTGAGTTACCCTATAATAATAGCTATCAAGAAACAATACAGATGCCCCCATATGCGGAACTTCATGGAAGACATTTTTTATCACCATGATGTTGGTTAAAGGAAGTTGAGTAAAAGCTATTGGGACTGAGTCTAATTTAGGAGACATCTGAGCAGGTGAAGTTGATTCGGAAGTGTCTGGATACAACTCTGAGATAAAATTATTCTTATACTAATAGAATGATATGACCCCTAAAGTCTATATAGGGTGCTCATGTATTTGTTTGGGTGTCGACTAGATTATGTCATCACAAGATTTGGTGGTAGGGAAATTTGGCACCACGGTTTGTAAAACAGTTCGAGTTTCTAGAGAGAATATTTCCATTGTCTTACCGATTAAAAATTCCAAAAAATTTCAACACTATGAATGATGTTTTATATGTGTCCCAACTATGGAGGTATCACCCTAAACCTTATCATGTGATTTATATGGATGTTGTTTACCTTGAGATAGATGCATCCTTTGAGGAGCATTAGATATGTGTGATGGGTCTGAGTGAGAGTGTGTTTTGGGGAATGACCATGATGTTAGTTCATGTGTTATGGAAACATGGAAGTGTTCAAGAGGAAACAAGGAAGTTGGATGAAGAAATGAGGGCTCAATGTCCCAATATTGTTTCCTTGGAATCATAGGGATGTTTGAGAGTGCAGCTCAATGATGAGTTGTTATAAGGTAGTGATATTGTAAGATCCCAACCTTTTTATTTTCTTATTAGGTGCATCTTCTTGTAATTTTGGAAGTTTTTAGGTACCTTTTATTTGGAGTAGTGCCTTGGGGTGCGTTATGGTGAATTGCTTTATCGAAAACTATAGGACAATAGGATGTGCACAGTTTGAAAAAACATGTGGCTAAAATATGCCAATAGAGAGATATGAATGTTTTTTGAATGATTTGAATAACCATTCAACCAAACTGTGCCAACCATGAAAACTTATGTAGAAGGGTCTGCACGGTTAGGGGAACGCTTTCCCTAAACATGGGCCTCTGCCCATGAAACAGTGCTTGTAGAATTTAATATCCAAAAATACATTTTAAACCACTTGAACCCCCTGGGACTCCAATATTTATAACAAGGATCATGATTGAAAAATTCTTGGTATTCCCAGATCCTTCCAAATGGATTCCAGGGTGATCTGAACACTATTCTCCGATATCGAATGTTTAGATTAAAGATCAGAAATTTTCACGGTAAGTGTATTTCATCTCATTGTTTCACTCATTCATTCCTTTTATCGTTCCTTGATCTTATCATGGAATATCTCTACTATTTCCATGGACCTAAACCTATGATATGAGATCTAGATCTAGGATTTCATATCTATATATAAATTTTCAATATCTTGAAGTCTTTGATCTTAATTTTTTTTTTGGAATTTTGATCCAAATCATGACCTATGATGTTGTGATGCTTAGTTTTTTAGATTTCTATTTGGATAACATCTATTTATAAAATGGGGTATGTAGTCTAAATTTAACTATCATTTTGGTTTTATTATATTTGTATACGAGTTTAGATTTTATAGCTTCTCTTGTTAATTGATATCCTAAATTTGAGTAGTTAGGAATGTGGAATAGAAGTGATATTTCCATGGTGATTAATTGATGATTTAATCACGGAACAAAAGAAGGGGGTTTCCCAAATAAATATTTTTGATTTTTTTTATGATTTGAGATATTGTAATTGAGATATTAAATTAAATGTGTCAATATAATTCATTGGGGGGATTAATTATGAAATGTTGTTTAGAAATGTAAGATAATTAATTGTGGGATTTAATCAGGTGCCATGTTGTTGACCAAAGAAAATTATTTTTTGAGAATTAATTTTGTGCCATGATGTTGATCATAGATAATTAATTAAAAGAATTATTTATGGAAAATTGATATTTGGCATAGATAATTAATTGTGAATAATTAATTATGGAAAGGGAATTTTGTTTATTAAAAAATTAATTGATGAATTAATTAATGTGTTGTGTGGATAGTTAATTGTTGAGTTAACTAATGGAATTTGAAATGTTTAACAGATTTTTGAACTAGTAATGGAATGATGTGGATAATTATTGTGAATTAATGAATGATTAAATAGATGATATTTATACGTGTTCTAAATATGGCATTCTAGACCGATTAGATGTTGGGAGTTAGACATGGTGTTCCACCCCAATAGTTATACAATAATGATATTATGGGGTTCTAGGCTTGATAACCTACATCGAATGTGATACAGAGTGATAGAAATTGAGACATACACTTAATGAGAAATAGAGTGATTGGGATGGAGACCTACAGTCAATGAGGTTTGGATTACAAGGCATGATGGCCTACACCAAATGATTAATAATAATGAATGATGATTCAAATGGGAAACATGGATTGAAACTGGACCAAACATGATGATTAGAGATTAAATGAAAATGTAATAAGTATTTAATTATGCATATTATTTTTTGCTTAATTGAATTACACAGACTATCTTTTGACTGGACCTGTTTTAGAAAGTGTTGGTGGTGGCCTACTTTGTCATACTTACACCCTATTCGGGCTCCCTGATTGGCACCCAATAAGACTTATTTGATGTAGGATAGGATAAGGGCAAGGCCCTGGGTTATGTTGTTATTGGTTATTGGAGCATGGGTGAGGGAAAAGGATGTGGTTTGGGACCATCTTAGAGTCATTATGTCTTTAATTTTAGTTTCATTGTACACAGTTGACACTTGCATTGTCACAACATGTTTTAAATTCAAGTAGAGTATTTTTTTTTCTTGTTTGACTCTCATATTCCATGGTATTGTTATGGTTATTTATACACATCCTCACATTGTTATTTTTGTTTTCTTTCATTTTTTTTATTCTAATAAAAGAGTGTATAGTCTCCTAAGGACTGACTTACCAGAACCTCGCTGCTCCTCAGCACCCTCTGGCATTTGGGGAGGTGTAGTTGAGACCGTGTGGACAGCCAGCTCAAAACACCTTTTAGTGGCACCCGGGTCGGGATGTCCCATTATGTCACATTATAACACTTATATTTTGGATTTAACCGTTATTTAAACCCTTAACTATTACCGTGACATCATGTAGTTTTACTCATTGAGGTTTAATATAGCTACTATAAAATTTAAAATGAAACGTAAATTTGTCATTAATGAAATTTTAAACCTTATAACAAAAAAATTTCACAATTTTATATTATAATAAATTTTATATAAATTAATAGTTTATATTTTTTTTAAAAATATTATTAATGTAAATGTCTATAATTTTTACTATATGAAATTTATTAAAATGTGATAACCACATGATATATTCTAAAAAGAACCTAAATACAACCAAAATATGTCTAGAAAACCAACATAATACGTGGATGAAATCAATTATATCAAATTATATTTATTTTAATATATTTACTGACATTTATTTTATATGTCGATTAATTAAATAATAATTTCATCATCACTGTGTGAGATTAAATTTAATAACATCTTCCATAAAAATTTAAATAAAATTATAATGATTAATATAGAAGAATATTATTTCATATTAAAATATATATTTTAAGATATATGTTTAATTACACCATATTGAAAATATAATACTTACTAAAAAGATGAGTGTGACATATTTATCTTTCCTAAAAGTAAAATACTATAAAAGATAAATTTTCATCACATTGTATTTGAGAGGTCATAAAATTGGCTGACAGTCGATTTTTTCCAAATATAACTAATAGAAAAAATTAGGACAAGGGTTATGGTAATTTAAAAATATTATTAATATTATTTTTACAGATAATTACCCAATTTAACCATAACCGTGGTAATTAGATATTACTAGTGTTATTATTCATATTTTTAAAAAAATAAAAGGTACACATTTACTAAATTTGGACATTATAATTCTAAATATGGAATCAATTTTTTAAATATTAACACATCTAATTGGATAAAATTAATTTAAAATTATTCCCATACGTGGAATGAGAAGGTGAAGTTTTAAAGTTAAAAAGTTCAAAATATTGGTATGTTTTTATATCTAACATCAACGTGAAATTGTTTAAAATTTCCTAAATTGGATTTAATGGTCTAAAAATATCTATTTATATTTTATAACAAAAAATACTATTATTTAATAGTATACATGATTTATAAAAAAATCCATTTTTAATTAAATTTTATATATACTAATATTCATCCAAACATGAAACATATAAAAAAACCCCAATTGAAATAAAAGTAATTTTTTATATTGATATTTAATGGATAATTTTATTTATCCCAAATATAGTGTATAAATGTTTCAATAACTATGTTTAAAACCAGTGTGCCATCAAATAGAGGTAAAACAATCTTTTTAGAAAAATATATCTTTTATGCATAAATTTTTTTTAGATAATGTCCATGAAATAAGTATATTGAATTTTAAAAATTATATTTAATGTACTATATATATTTAATTAATATAATCCAAAAGGGTGATTTTTTTATTAATGTTATAAAACACAATTTTTTTCCTTAAAAATATTTCCATTTATCTTTTATAAAAGATTAATCTTAATTTATTAATAACTGGTCAAAAAATGATTCATTATATTTAAATTCATAAACTATATTTTCATAATTAAGTTAATCCTATTGATTTATAACATTCTAACAGTTTTGTTATAATGGAATCATTTTAATAATAATATTTAGTCATTTGTTTATACTCAAAGTGGCGTATCATGTACACTATCGAATATAGTGTTTTTTTCTAAAAAATGAGGATCTAACAATATATATATTGTTTTATTAGTTCCCAAACCTGATTTATTGGATTCATTATAAGGAAAACTTATACATTGTACACATTTTTTATTCAATATTTACTTCAAGGTGTTATTTCTAAAAAAATGGAATATTCTAAATTGGTTCATAAAATTATGAAATTTATATCATAATTTATAATTATATATCTAGAATAATATTTAACCTAATTTGAAATTTTATTTATTTTTAATCTCTAAATATTAAATAATATTTTTTTAGATATCTTTTTTTCAGATCATTTATCTTTTTTTGTTAATAAAATGTGAATTATGAAAAATATATCCCTCATGAGTGTAAAACCAAGGGCCCAAGAAGGACTATTATCATTCACATGGTAAATATTGAGTCAAATCCCAATAAAAAATTCAAAGGTTCTAGTAATAAATTTATGAGAAATACATATAATTTTAATATCCTAATAATGATTTATTTCTTGGAGAAACAACATAATCTTTTCAGCAATAAAACATTAGAATATTTATCAATACTTATCCACAAATTATATTATATTATTATGATCTATAAATTTTTAAATAATATATTTCGAATGTTTTCTAATAAACATTATCTGATACCAACTATACCAACCCCGTCACTAGTGACCTAGAGAATATGTCTAGTTTATTACATTGTAATATATATAGGGGGTCAAATCTTGAATGACCAAAATATTTAGTAGTTTTTGAGATCTAGATACGAACATGATACCCATATTAAATTATAAAAATTATATAAAACAAATACAAATTATATTCCATAATTTTTTGAAACATATCCAAATAATTCATCGTTATATCATGGGGAAATTAGACAAAATCAGTGTGAGGTTAAATTATAATTAAGGGTTATGTACAACAGAAGATATAATGATTAAATAAGACATAGTAAATATGGAAAGATAAATAACATAAAACACATTTAATTTAATACATTACCTGAATATCCTTATTAGATAATGAATAATTTATATGGAAAGGCATATAACTACGCACACATGCCAATTAATAAATAACTTGAGCACAAAATTAATCCATCGATAATATCAACAAAAAAATCTCATGGATAATAATTTATGATTTTTTAATGTTGGAAATTTTTATCCTTGGACATCATGATCATGGAAATCATGATAATTATATAGTCAATGTCATGCAAAAAAATAGTTTTAAACTATGAGAAAAATCAATTTTAATTTGGAAAAATTTTATCTCCTTAGACCTATCTATACATTGAAGGGAAAATATAATTATAGACACTATAAATCACTATATTTCTTATTCTATCCTAACATATGTAATTATCTATTTAATTCAATAAAAATATTCCTTACCAATATATATCCAAATTGAATATTAGATATATATTAATCCATATTTTCTTGGTCAATACAATAACATTAAAAATGCAAAACAAATGATAAAATGGTTTATAGTTTAGGATATAATAATATTCATGATACAAATAATATGGATATTTAAGGGAAACATATTGTATAATGAATAATTAAAAAAATAAAGTGATCATCTCAATAGAATGTCAACAATCACAATGTTTTAAATTAGATTATTGGTGACAACCGGTTCATCGAGGAAAAACGATTTTGAAATAAAATCATGTCCTTTTGAATAATAAAGGAGTAGAAGTGAAATATTAAAATAATATTCTGTAAAAGTGTATCATATTCAATAACATAATAAAAAATTTATAAAAATAAGTTTTTCAAAAAATACATATAGATGTATAGAATTTCATTATTGTTGTATATGATAAAAAAATTATTTTCATTATTTAGTTGAAGAAGTTATTTTCAATAAATATTAAATAAATTGATTTAAGAATTTTCTTCCAAGTCTATGATGCCTTAAAATTCCATTAAAAAATAATTTTAATAATATAATATACTTTTAATTTTTTTAAAAACATGTATTGGAAGGTAAATACATTTGATATAAAGAGAAATAAAATTGTGTTTTAATTTTTTTAAGTTACTGTTCACTTTAAGTAAAAATATTAGAATATGTGGAATATAATATGTAATATCATTAAATATTTCATTGGTTATAAAATTATTTAATCTTATTAATGATAAATGAATAAATTCATTCAATTAAAAAAAAGAAACCATAAAAGAAAGTGAGATTATAAAATAGTTTCTTTCTTATTTGGTAATATTATAATTAGAACCCACTGAAAAGATAACATTTAATTGAAAAATTAAAAATATTAATAAAATTTTTATTAATGTTAAATATATTAGTGGGGAATTATATACACCATATAAAAGTTAACTAGTGCATGATGTAAAATATGTCTCAATGAAATGAAAATTGAGATGAAATCCCTTAACTCAGGCTTCCCTTTAGTTTAACATGCACTAAAATGATGTACAATGGTTTTGAAGTTATTATTAATTTATACCAAGAATATCTTATAATTTATTATATAATATATAATTATTTTATAACCTCCTATCAATATTTTATAAATAATATTTCATTTTAACCTTATTTTGTGTCATAATTTTCTTATTTTATCATGTAGGATTTTCATGAATTTTCTAGTTAATTTATATGGAATATTTATCCATATTCTATAAAATATAATAATGTTTTAAGTACCATAATTTTTCTTTATATTTTTTTCAAAACATTCAGTGTAGTTTTACAAGGAAAATGAATCATGTTGCTTTATGGTGATGATAGGTTGTACGTACGCATGAGAACTAATATCATTCACTTTAATGGGTGAAAGGGTAAGGAAATGATTTATTTTTTAGTTTTAAATAATTAATATAATGTAATATTTATCATATATATTTCTTATTTCCATTATTATGACTCTCCATGTAGTCGGTGATGGAAAAAAAGTCACAACGGTTCGAAATGTGGTAGTCCTCCATAAAAACGAGTGATGAATTTGATTCAAATTTTATGGTGATAGAAGGGGATAAATATAATTAAATGAACATATTAAAATCTATGTATCTTTTAGAAATTTTTTTATTTTATTGGAGGAGTTAATAAATATTTAATTTCTTTATGAAAACAATAAAAAATTAATAGCTTCGTAAAGATGACTAACTTTTCTTAGAGAATCTTCTTTTGGATATCTTTTTAAAAACCACATGGCTAGACCTATTGGAACACCAAAACCCCTATAATGTGCCTGTGGATATTTGAGGTGGATTTTTTGTGGGGATATTCAGTAAAAAGGTCTTTATTGGTGTGAATATGTTAGTGTATGTGTTTCCTTTTTATAATTAAGAAGATGTGTCATTTTTAAAAATAGCCAAACCAATTAGATAATAGGAAGTCACACTTATAAAAAGTGACTCCTAAATTAAGGAATAATTTGGGGAGTTATTCTATTTTTTCTACACACCTTCCATACAAAAAAATATCTAGATTTAAATATTCCATTCTTTTATCCTCTATATTTACTTACTTTTATCATTGTTATTTTCACCACGGTAACTGGGTTTTGAAGAAGGAAATTAATCCATTATTCCTAAAAAATCAACATAGAATATAATTTATACCTAATAACTATGAATATTAAATAATATTTTTGAAATAATAATTATGTACATGTGTAAAATTATAATTTGAATTTTCCAGGGCAACATGCAAAACCTCGTTGTAACCATAACTGGGTGATTAATTATTAATTTCTTTACATGTCATTATAAAAAATAATAAGTATAACATATTAAGAAATAATATATATAATTATTCAATACATGGAATGTATTTTATAAAATTATATAAAAATAATTTACATTAATTAATTAAATAATGATCAAGAAATCTTGAGGAAAAACTATTTTTCAAGAAATATATTTTTCAAGCATAAGATGATATAATATTAAAAATATGAATAACAATGATAATTATATATATTTAATATATATATTTTTATATATATTCTAAAAATTTACTTCCAATATTTCATCATTATATATTATTTTATTTAATTAAAATACAAGGCATTATGCCATTTTTTACAAAAATATTTTTCTGAAGAAAAATATGCTTTCTAAGAAATACATATTTTACCTCTAAGTGATATTATATTTATTTCTATAAATTTAATATTTAATATATTTATAATTATATATATTATTACGCATAGTTAAAAATAATTATTGGAATAGTAAAATACTATATTTTTTCATAAATTCTTATTTCCATGGGTAATTTTCAAGAATACAATCTATGATTATTTTAACAATGAAAGATCAATATCAATATTTATATTATAATATTAGTATTCTTTCAATGAAATATTAAATTGGTAATTCTAATATAGAGTTTTTAAAATATAATGTTCACTTACTATAATTATGGCTCAAACATTATATATAATTCCAAATTCATATATTCTATCTACACACAAATTATAATCAAATTTTTATTGGAAAGTAATGAGTTTGAATATTTTATAATATAAGTAATATTTTTTTAATGATGTTTGGGTTTGAAATATTTTTATAATTTTTATTTCAGTCCTCCTTCCCATATACATGCATCAAATTTACTACACCATAACTCCACTATTTTACATCATACTATGTTCATCCACATCATTTAAGAAATACATAAAAATTGTAACAAAATAATGATTTAAAAATAAAATATGTATAATTGTTCATTTGTATAGCCATCAAATATTTTATGAAACATTATTCAAAATTTTCGATTACAAATTTAAAATATTGTTTTAAAACCATCCTATAAATTTATTATTTTGTTTATTTGATATAAATTTTTCATCCATTAATGGATTTATGAACCTTAAAATGCTATTATCACTTAAAAATGGAAATACATGTACTGTGTTGAAATAGAAAAATGTGAGATTTATCATAAACTATAATGGTAACTATAACAAAATCACATTAAGAAATTTTTTCACCCACAAGGCATCTACTATGAAGTAATTTTAAGATTCATCTTCAATCAGTATCGAATCAATTGGCAATTTAGAATGTAATAGATGCATAAAAAATATATCACATTATAATAAAACATTCAATAAAAATTATTTTTTCATAATATTTAAAAAATATTCATATATTATTCAATGATACACATCCATATATAATGTAATTAACTAAATAGTTAGATCTCTATATACCTGTAAACCAATATATCATATTGTAATGGTGGGAATATCATCTCTAATTCATTCAATTTGAAAGAGCATTATTTTTTATTTTTTAAACATCACCGAGTCTATGAATTTTCCTCATATAAAATTTAGAAAAAAATACTTATTAAAATGTGTTTGAATGTGTTAGGTAGAATCAGTGTAATTCCACTAGAAATAAATTTGTATCAGTTCATGATAATCATATTATTTTTATGTGTTTATATTCAAATAATTAATCTAAATTTTATTATTATTTTTTGATAAATATTAATATTGAACCATTTTTAAATTAAATATTTTTTAAAATAAGAATAAAATTTTCATAGAAACTGTATATGTCACTAGAGGAAGATAATTCAAATTTTCATCATCCACTTAAGCAGAATCTTATCTAGTACCCTTATTTTTCATGGAAAAATATTGTTAATTATATATTTTAATTATTATTTTTATTTAGTTATGTGATAATGATAATATAAAATTAATTTCTCTTATATTCATGTAATTAAAAATTTGTGGCATATAAAAATTAGAAATAATGAAATAAAAATATTGTTATATTGTTTTGATGACCCATTTTTGAATTGTTTTTCAATAATTTTATACCATAAATGGTGAAATAATCCATTATTTTTTGTATATATTTACCACATTTCAATGGTCAAGTTATTGTGACGTATTCTGAATTCTTATCAAATAACATTTCAAAAAAAATTTATTTATGATGTTGTGGTCAAAATTTATGATATACTATAAACACAATGTTGAAATAATTTTTTCCAACTAACTGACTATGTACCTTTTTACTTAATGTGAAACAAACGAATTTCCATTAATTCTATATTCTAATACTTTTTAATAAATAGTAATTCCATTTATCATCCTGAATAATATATTCCTGTAAATAAACTCTCCATTTTTATTATATTCATATGATTCAATATCTAAATTACAAAATAATTTTTATCATTTAGATATGGAACCAAATAAACATTAATAACACCAAAAAATATTATTTTTATTGACATAGATATACAACATAATGAATTTTACCTTTAAGTATAGCCACAATGGAAACATATATTTTAGTAACATAATAAGTAATGTACTAACAGTGATAATTATTACACAAATATAATTAATTACATATATAAATAGTACATTGATGAAGTTTCTAAGATAATATCAAATTTTAGGATACTTATAATTGATTTTCATCCATTATAGAGAGTATTTTTGGTGACATTGTTTCTCATATAGTGTAGGATCATAAAATTATAGTCTAGAAACATTTCCACTTAAGTTTACCACTTCTGTTGACTGATTATAGACCTTATTGAATAGTTATTATAGTGTTTTTAGGATATATCTATGAGTAGAAGTGAATGTATGTGTTTTAGTATATCTGTAGAAAATTTATTCCTTAATTAAATAGCATGGATTTTAAATCAGAAATTTACACCACATGTTTTTTGCGGTCTACTTTGTTTTCCAGGTCGACCATCAAATAGGGGATTTACTATGTAAATCCCCTATTTAAATGGTAAATATATTGACATGATTAAAAATAAAGGGCCTTAATTTTTCCCCCTTTCCCTTATAGATAATAAAAATATTCTCTTCTTCCACAAATGCATAGTAGCCCAGTGCTCGAGATCCTCTTAATCCTCTTCCATGGCTTTTGAACCTCCTCCATCATACAACATAAGAATAAATCTATATTTGTCTTGATAGATGTGTATCAATAATATCTTCATTGCCATTCCTTAATTTCATAATTTATCACAATGTATGGAATGATAAATCTTTTGATTAAAATATTCCATATTTTCATGTTGTTTATCTAGATCAACGTTTTTTCCCATTCCACATTGAATCTAAATATAAATACCAGAAGATAAGTTTTCTTCCATGATAAGTTAATTGTTATAGTTTTTTTCCATAAATATAAAGTTTTAATATTTCACTTGTCAGGTTGAAACACAATAGACCATCCATGCATTACCTTTAAAATATACATTCCCTTAATTAAATTTTCAGTTGTGTTAGAAATTCTCCCTTACACACATTTCATTGATAAAGGATGTGTTTATAGACTACTACAACCCTTTGGTTAATCACATTTGATTACATTTAATTTATAAAAGCGTGTATGGACAAAATTATTATCCATATTGGTTTTTCATGATAACAAACATGGGTATATGAATATTATCATGATTCCATGTGGAATTATATAAAATTAGTATTTTTCATTTGATTAATAAAATGTTAAATCGTTTAAAACCATTTTTTGGATCATGTAAAATAATTACATGCATGATTCATTATTATTATTACATGTCCTGGTATTATGTTTTTTGATAAATAGTTGATTATAGTGTTTTACATGATGCTTCACACTCACAAGATGTGTGATTTTTGATGAGGATGTTCATATATTTTTATTAATACATTGGACATGGCATTTCAAATTTCCCTATAGGTTGATAGGAATTTAGTTTTATTTCACTCATTAGGTTGACAAATATAAGGACATTATTACCCCTAGATAAATGCTTTTTCCGATTTCCATATTTATAGACTTAGAATTTATGATTACACATAGATTCCTTGGCTACACCATGGATCCTAGAATGTACTATGTATATGTATATTTATATATATTTTTATCCGCACACATACAAGAACACACACACACACATACTTAAAATAATAAATTTTTATATTTCTATACATGGTGAGACTTTTTTAGCAATATAAAAGCATTTGATGAGGTGGGTGATTTTAGATAGGTGCCCTTTAGGAGCCCATATTACTTATTTATAGCTTAAAAATACTACTTTATAATATTATACCAGTGGAATTCTGATTTTTTCCATTGTTTCTAGATTATAATAAATATATTTGGTGGTGGGTGAATGGGTTTAACTCACCCCCATATGTAGGATACCTATTAGAACATGATTAGATCTTATAGATACATGTAGTAATGTAGGGAAATTACCAAACATAAATACTTGATTGTTTCTACCATCATACAGTACGAGGGGAGAGGACTGAAATTATTCTCTCATTACTATTATAAATAGTTTGGTATTTTCTTCATTTTTGTATATAATGTTTCATATTGTTATTTTTATGTATACTATATATTCCACTTTTCTATAAAAACATGAAATGACATAATTTTTTATTATAATAATGATGACTATTTACCTAAGTGATTTATTATGCTTCCATAGTTTAGTTATTTTTATGTTTTCACGTCTTGATCAATTCTCAAAATGTTTCATCCATTTTTTCATAGGTAATATACAAATTTTTCACATGTAAACCATGAGGGTATAGTCAACCCACCATACCTTTATAGATGCTCACTATTATTCATATCTTTTAGAGTATGTGGAGGCTCCCTAGAGGCCATATTGCTAATTAGACATGTCACTTGTCTACGAAAAAGACACAAGTTGTTATAAAGTTCTACCATTTATCTTTTAATCATATATTCATGATATTTCATACAATAAGAAAGAGACTTAGAATGTTTTATAATTTGAAAACAATTATAGTCTTAGTAATAGGTTACCCCTATATAGTGAAGAGATAAATTTTCTAGGATGAGGCTTACAATTCTTGTTTTTTCATCGTATAGTTGTATTGATTTAATTGTAGGGTACACAAATGAATTTACCAGTTATTATGATTATTATTATTGATTTTAATGTTCCCTTGGATTGGTATGATAATGATGAATTATCTCACACATCATTCTAGGAGGCCGACGATTCACATGTCATGCATTTTTAATTCCATAGTAAGATTACAGAATACATCCATTTTTCTTATTATTGGATCCACGTATATTATTTTTTTATATTTGGAAACATCTTGTATGAGATAAAGAAATTGGATTATTAAATTTACTGCGTCAAATAGATGTTTTTTTCATATAACTTTACCAGTTCATGTAAACAAAAATATTATAGTATGTTTAACCGTGGACCACTGGTGATGTGGGCTGATGCATTAGATCTTGGAATTAAATGAAATTCAATTAAAAATAAAGGGTGTGTAAACCTATATAAATTTGTAATTATTAGATATTTAAATTAATCAAACTAAAATAATAGTTTTAGTAACATGGAATGGAAATTACAACTTATAAATCATAATACATTACAACATGAAAATGGTAACTCATCTAATTATACCATGAAATAAATATTTATATGAGCTGATAAGAAAATTAATGAATGGAATTGTTGTAATTAAATGGTTATTTGAATTGTATCATAGTTTGTTTCCATTATAATATAAAATTGAGACTACATATATCAGTACCACCACAATGAGATATGAGCCTTTCAATTTTAACCTACAATGGTAGTGGGATGTTGGGAGTGTCTCTAGTTGACGAGAGTGATCTTCCATATATCCTTGACCGATATTTGGGAGCATGAATATGGGTTTGAATATTTAATAGGAAGTATTTTACCTATCATATTAATTTATCAATAATCATTTTTTATCATACTTGGTTCCATTGAATGTTCTTGGCATTGTACAAATTCTCCTCCACGAAGAAGTCAGGTCATGATCATGGAAGTTAGTGGTAACCATACTATTGAGTGTTCAGACCTAACCTACTTGTATATAAAATTGAAATACCTATTATAATATCTTCTCTCATACCTACGTTGGGAACTGATGTTCAGTTCTGAGAGATAATCCTATGATTTATACAGTCTGTGTAGGTTTCTCCATAACCTACCTTTGATTTGGATGGTTTTTCGTGAGAATAAAAGCATCGCCATCCACCTATGTTCTCAACGTATGCTTTCTTATGGGATAAAAAGTCATTTATAGAGTCAATTCAATCATTATTTGTTCACATAGAGACACCTCTAGATGGAACGGTCAAGCTCAAACCCTACAAGATAAAGGATTCATCCAAGTTATGGTGGGATGTTTTCACCTAAGATAGTATGTATCATGATAGATAATTGAGGGATTTAAATATATTTTTTTATGAATTTTTTGAAACAATAAGAGATAATGGGGATAAAGAATATATAAACTTACACCATATTTTGTGTCAGTGAAAGAGTTTTTGGATTATTTCTTAATGTGTTAATGTTTATCACCGACTCTTTATGGTAATGAGTTGGCTGTAGAAATATGGTTTAAGGATGGGATAATGTAGATCATCTGACCTAGATTGATCATATTTATAGTTTATTATCATTTCAATGATAGTAAACTAATCCTTCAATATTGAGAAGAAGTTGAGGAATAATGATGGTGATTCCGAATGTAGTTCTGGATTTAGATATTTGAGATAATCAATAAGTGGATTAATAAGTCTGTTTTAGTCTTCTCCCAAGATTAGTCATAGACCGAGGACACACATTGACAATTATGTGATATTTCCATAGTGTAGAAATCCTAGATTGAAGGTGATCTATTTGACTAGTGTCCTAGTTGATTTATGTGGCAATGGATGGATGAGAAAACATCAAAGATTATATCATCCATTCCCTTGAGTTTTAGTGAGGGAGGACCCACACTAACTCTGTATTTGAGAGATACAACAGTAGATCCATGTTAACAATGAATTTTCAATACAATTATTATATCAGGATAAGTTATTGGATGTCGTCATGGGAGTTGATCTTATTTGAGGAAATGAAAGAAAAGTGGTCCTTCTCTTATTATTGAGACAATAGCTCAAATTCATGGATGATACCAACTACACAAATTACCTTATATAATATAGGATCACAGTGTCAATCCTATTATAGCACATGCTATGATTTACTAGCCTCAGCATTAGTGTCTTATTTATTTGACCTAGGGGATTCAAATTATTTTTTCTATACTACTCTGATGGAATGTCTATGCCATGAGATTTAGTATTGAAATAGAGTTATGAATTTTAATACTCCTCAGTGGATGTGATAAAAATGTTTCAACGGATGCATGGAATTTTCCCTTGAGATAAGAAGATATTTTTCTATGGAAGTTCACCTATTAGATGATGTGTTTCTATTTCATTATCATAATAGAATAGGTAGTCCCCCACAACACTCATCTCTATTGATATCGTGGAAGGGAATATTTCACTTCTCTGGTGGGTAGAATATATTTTCAAAAGGGTGAATAGGATTTCCAAAAAAATCATGCAGTACCAGATCATCGTGCGATGGGAGGAGTGACCCCCAAAATTTATAGCCTCTTCCAAAATGATTAGATCGACTTATATGGATTTATCTAAAATGTACGATCATTTAAAATGTATTATAATTTATAATTGGTATTCTATACCTCTTTAAAGAGGGGTAATATTCATTATTTCACTAGTTCTAGGAGGATAATCTATATCTACGTGTCCATACATGATGGATACTATTATGTTTCTCGAACTCAAGAATAAGTTATAGGATCATGAATCCAACTAGTACATAGGCCAAAACACTTGTCATTATAGATTTGTCTGCCTCCTCTTCCATTAAATGTGGATGGTTTCCTTAAAATATATGATTATAACTAGAAAATGAATCATAGTAATCGAAATAATTTGTATCATCAATATAATATAGTTGACCTCTTGAAAATCATTGAGGAGAAAGAGTTTTCTCAAATATTTATTTGAGGTTAGTCTATTATAAATTGTGTCTTAGACCTTTGGACATAAACCATGATACATTCCATAAAAAATATGTCCTTTTGAGTATGTATTTATGATATTTTGTTTCATGAATGTTCAATTGGTTTTCATGAACGTGATGAATCAGGTTATTCATCCATACATGGATTGTTTTATGGTCTTCCTCATAGATGATATCTTGGTATACTCTCATACTAAACATAATCATGCCAAACACCATGATTTTTTATTTCCCGCCTATTTGAGCACCAAATATTTTCTAATTATACAAAATTTTATTTTTGGATCAATAATGTTTCTATATAGCATTACATCATATCTGAGTCTGTAGTATCAATCGACCCTGAGAATATGTGAGATGTTGTATCTTGGGAGTGGCCTGAAATATTGATTACCATTATGTGTTTCTTCGGGATATCTTGGTGTTATTTTTTCTCCATATAGGATTTCACATCCATTTTAGGAATACTTATTATATTTACCGATGAATTTCTTATGTTTACTGGGTCTTAAGTGTGTGAGAAGGGATTTTTGGAGTTGAAAGGTAGACCAAATTTAACCCTGCTATTGATTATTTAAGAACCAGAAAGAAGCTATATGGTTTATTATAATGCATCATGAATCCATACCGGGTAAATTGTGATGTGTAATATAGTGTCATAGCATATGTGTCCCTCTAGATGTGGCATGATGTGTGTTATTAAATGACAGAAAATCTCAAACTAAATGTTTTTGTCCGTACATTATGTTGTTGGGGGAATTATTTATTAGAATAATGCTTTATCAATATTATAGAATAGAAAATCTGGAAATACATATTAACAATTTATGACATTGACCTCATGTAATGATGGTGGGATGAATAATTATATTCTTTCATCTTTGAGTCACTTATATACCTTGGAAAATGAAATGAATTAGTTAATTCAATGAGAAGGAAGTCTAAGTACCAAGACATTTTAGAGGCCCATGGAGAATTGTCGTTAATCGAATTTTTTTTATGGATCTTGAGGTGTGTGGATATCAAGGGTATCTTGTACTGATATCATTATCGGTGACCTATTCTATTCGGAAAATAATGAATATTATGAATATCATTAATCCGGAGGGATTATTCCTAAATTAGAGTGTCTCATCCGAGGAAACACTGCAAAGATAAATTGTTGATGAGGATGAAATATTTTACATTTATTGGAGTTTCTATGTTCCATAACACTTATATGATTATATTATGTCAGGGTCACATAAATCTTCTTAGAATGAAAATATCAGTATTATTATGAACTACCATTACATAGACTGCTATTATTGGTTGATTGAGATGAAATGGGAGATCAGTGGCCATGTTAATCGGTGTCAAAATTTTTAATAAGATAAGGTATAATTATACTGAATAATAGAGATTTAATATTTTTTCCCATTTTATATTTTAAATGGGATAACATCATGATGGATTTTGTAACAAGATTACCTAGTTCACTTTTAGTTAGATATTTAGTATGTGTTACTATCGACAATCTAACTAAGGTCACCTAAATCATTCCTATTCGAGATACATTTTTAGTTGATGATAATGGAGTATAAATTTTAGAGAGATTGTACTACTACATGGTTTTCTATGTACCATCATCTTGGATTGTGATTCGAGTTTATGTCACTTTTATAGAAGGGTTTCCATAAGGCTCTTGGTACATATGTGCTTCTAAGAACAATCTATCACACTCAAATGGATGGGCATTCTGATCATATATAAAGGTATATGATGAAATCATCTAATCATTTATCCTTGATTTTGGAATTTCATTGGAGAAATAAATAACACTTTTTAAATTTTCTATCAACAATAGCTTCCAGTAGACAATTCAAATGTCAGTTTATGAAGACGTATATAGTTGGACATTCCATTCACCCATGGACTAGTTAGGGGTAGGAGATTTAATTATACTATAACATTTTATCCTTATGTTGACCCATAAAATATACTTATTATCTTGAATAAAATGGATATATCCCAGTCTATGAATAAACCTTACACCAATCATCATTATCAACCTCTAGAGATTTAGGTGAGAGAACAAGTCTTTTTGTGTGTTCAACAAGATCTTGGAATAAAAGGATTTTGATGAAAGTGGAGATGTTAAATAGATTTTTTCAGACATATCTTATCAAGAGGGTGTCATCCCATTATCCCTAAGTTATTTTTCCAATTGAGGTACCTAGCCATGCATGAGGTATACCACAAATCATAAATCTCCCATTAGATTTCTAACTCGTTACATTATTATATTCCTAATGAAATTTAGTTTTAGGATAATGATTCTATTGAGATGTATCCATTTTTTATCATTTATTTAATCATTAAGGCTTTCTGAGGTAATTTAGTTCATCTGGTTCCAGTTCTATAATTGCAAAAAAAAATTAAATGGAATGAATTGGTTGCAAGGGACTAATATAATTGAATAGTGGATGAAATTGTTCTTATAAGATGATAAAAACCCCATATAATGAAAACTCAAGGAAGAGATTGATTTAAGGAGGGTATGATATAATATCATACCTTTTCAATGGTATGTTTATTCATTAGTTATTAGCTTCGGTTGTTTTATTTTGGACTTTACTAAATGTTTCTTCTAGACAATTTGGAATATACCTGCTATTATCATCAAATGGAGGGGATTCATTCTATTTATAGGTAATTTATAATTTAAATTCATATCTTATAGATTAGATATGTAATTTAAATCATCAGCTATTCAGGTTCAACTATATAATAATGGATGAAGTTGTAAGAAGGAATTTACAACAAAACGTCTTTATTAATTCCATAACTATTGCGAACATATTTAAATGAATGAAGAAATAATGTTTCAGACATTTTTAATTATTACTTAAAACCACTTTTATTCACCAAAAAAATGTATGGTATCCGCTCATTATGCACCTGTTTCCCTTCTTCCATATGCGTCGACCCTCCTCCATCACAATTCTTCTGAATTGCTCACTTTTTCTATGGTTAAAAGAGTATAAATATTCTCTTCATTCCACTTCAATAATTTATTCTTTTATCAAAAAATGTAATGATTAATCTATAAAAGATAATATTACTTATTTTCATGGAATTTTTCTATTTCTTTGATTTCTTATAATCCACATTGAATATATAGTTGATACTAAATGAGTCATCAATGAAGTCAAATTAGGTTTTATAGTATTTATCCCTAGTGGTTTACTTGTTTTATATGATATTACATTAGGCCAAAATATGGCTCTTTTTCTTATTTCATTAGAAAAATGAATTACATTAATTGAATTTTTATAATTGTTTGTAATTTTCTCATATGATAATTCCATTATTGGAGGATGTCTACCGTGACAATTGAAACCAATTTTTTGCGACCATTTGATGTCCTTGAATTTTACTCAATCATGTAGACAGTAATACTATCTATTCAATAAAGGATTAATTTAAATATTATTTAACTTACATGTATGACCATGACATGTACCATTATATGAATTTTGTAGTATATAACTGACTAAAAAAAATTTAAGGGTTGAAAAACTTTTTTTTCATCATCTTAAAGCATTACATGAATGATTTATTATTATATTTATTATTTAATTTATAATGGCTCTTCATCCATATTTAAGGATAACATTTGAAATGGTGCTTTATGATTCACTAACATTTTATATTATACATGGACTTTTAAATCATTTATTCAAATTTTGGACATAAAGATTGATATTTTCATAGAGGAAATTGTAAATTTTGTTTCTCATTTATCATTAGGTTGTTAGATATGATGACGTCTATAGTCCTTATCAAATTCTTTACATGACCCCTAATATTCAGTATAAGAATCTTATGATTGTACGCAGATGCCTTGGTTACACCTCATGTCTAGGATTGTGATGAGGATCTATATATATATATATATATATATTTATCCACACCTAGAAATATATATATATATATATATACCCACATTATATGGCCCTAGACTTGAAACATTACAAAAATCATTATTCAATTCATGAATTTTACGTTCATTCACAATATTGATCTTTTCAGGTCTAGAATTTTGTTTAATTAGGTAATTACACATAAAAAAAAAATATAAAGTGAAATCTTAAAATTAGTATCCATTTATTCAATCGTATATAACATTTAAAAATAATTCCTCATCACTTTAATGAAAACACTTCATGACTATCAATGTGAATTAATCCAATCCATCACACGTCCTTACGTTATTTTAAATGCATTAAAAAATTTGGGATAATCATACAAATTTTAATATGGGATATAAAATGTACAAAAAAGTTACTCCATTTATAAACATTAAACCGCATCAAATAATTATATTAATTTAATAATTATCACCCTTAATAAGTAGTGAATACTTTCCTTTAAAAATAATGTTTTTAATACCATTTTTTGTAATAACATTATTACCATAAAACCCATAGAAATAATATATAATACATAATGGTATATTGGGAGATTATTATTATTTTCACTCTTACAAATGGAATCACTATGTAGTTAATTTCCATACATATCCGTCTTATAAATTTAATTTTCATATGATCAAATTCCATATCCAAGGCTTTGGAATGCAATCATTAACCCACCCGTCATTGGTTTAGCACGAAACTTCCAATCATTGGTTTATCTAGAAACAAATCATTAAATGAACATGTAACATTATATAATGAGAACATAAAATTATTTAAATTTTAAACATTTAACTCTTGAAATTTCATTTTCAATCAGAAGAAAAAATTTCACGATAATGAAATAACCAATCCATTTAAAACCCATTTAAAATAACAAAATACCAAGAGAATAAAGGGAATGAGGTCTTTAATTTTTTTTGGAAAACATTAATACATGTGGAGGAATTCAAATAAAATATAGTCATAATATTTTATTTATAATCCTTTTATGTAAATATAAATTAATCAAATGAATAATATCAATAATATTTAAATGGAGGAAATGATAAAATATTTAAACATTAGAATCATCACATAAAACATTGGACATTATGATAACAAGATAAATAAATTAATAACATTTAAAAACATTAAATAAAATAATAATAGATTAAATTTTAATATGTAATTTCAATGAAGTTTTATATAGTCTTTATAAAATAATAATGTTGCATATCATTCAGAAATGTCTCAATGAAAGAGGATTGAGATTAAATTTCTTACCTTGAGTCGGACATCCCTTGTGTATATTTATCAAACTGAAAAATAATATTATGCTAATTATTTATTGTATAAAAAACATCTTCAAATTTTTCAATTATTTTATATAACTTATTACAATGTGGTAAAAAACTACTTATATAATTATGTTTACATAGGGTCTTTTTACCATATTTTCTTTATGTCTAAAAACGAATTTTGAGGGTATACTATGGTCAAATTGTTTGTTATATAAAAATATATAGATTACTAATCATTAAATAATTATCATATTTTAAATTAAATTATACTTATACAAAAAATTATGAAGAAAGGTTATAAAAACTAAACCAACATTGCAATCATGGAGACTATAGGTCATACATACCAATGAGTAACATCCCAATTTTTCAATTATCATTATTGAAAGAATGTTTGTGAAATTTAAATTTACAAAATAATAAATATATCATAATTAAGTTTTCATTTAGAATTTTATACCTTATTTAAAATTCTTGTGGTGTAAGATGAGTTACATCACATTGAGGAAGTGGTAGTTTGTACACCCTTGAATGACATTATCACTTTATAAGTGTTTAAATACATAATAAAAAATAATGAATTTTATTACTTGAAAGGTAATTATTTCATTAATATCAAATATATTTTAATATGTAACATATTTTTAATTATAACAATCCTTAATACATTCCTTCTAATGTTTTAAAGTATCACATCACTTTGGGGAGGCGGCAGTCCACATGTCCAAAAACCATATTATCATATCAAGACAAAACAGAATGCATGAAGGTATTTATTTTTTAATAATTCCATAAGTATAAATATATTATAAATATAACACATATATAATAAATATACAGATTCTATCATAATTCCCAATCATTAAAAGTGATGGACGAAAAAATGAACGATATTGTTTTGCGTGTGGGTAGTTCGCCTATATGAATAGAAATTTCATTACCCATTTGATGGTTGTGTATTTATGTGTATTTAAAACCATAAAATAAAAATATATTAGTATATCGAGGATACATATGATAATATATCTTCAATAAAAAATAATAAGGGGTGGAAGAAAAAATAAAACATAAATGCACATCTATGAATGTTACCTCTTTTTTGGGTAACTCCATTGGGTTTCCAACAAAGGGCTTCCATGGTTAGATTTCATCAAAATTTGAGTAATATAGGGTTAATTTATTGATACAAAGATATTATTTGTGTGGGATATGGACTATTAAATGGGATTTAGAGGTGTTAAAAAGTGAAGAGAGATGACAACTTCTATAATTGGGGAAGAGGAAAATGGGTATTCTTCAATAGATTTGAGTGCACCCCACTTTATACATGTCCCAAATGGTTAAAAATAAAACATTATTAAAATTTAGAGAATAAATAGTCTAAATAGGTACATTATGTGATTTTAGGAAAATTATAGGTTTATTTTTACTTATTATTTTCTACATTTAGTCCTTAATTAAGCTTATTTTTCATTAATCGCAATAATAAATTTTAATTAATCTCATGATTAGTTTTTGTAAAAACCCAATTTAATAATAATTATAAATTATAAATATTTATTATTAAAAATATTTTATCATTTTCTATAAATTTTAATCAGATAAGATGGAAAAGGTAATTTAAAATTAATCATGCAGATGGGATGATGAAGATGAATTTTAAAATAAAATTGTTCCAAAGATTTCAATGTTTTGATATCTAATTAAATGTGTAACTATTTAAAATTAAATAAATTGGTATGGGTGATATATAGTATATCTAATTATACATAAATCCAACCTATAAGGTAATTTTTCTATATATGTTTTTTTTATGGAAAAGATGTTTTCAATTAAAATTCAGTACTATTTATATACACCAAAATATGAATGTACTCCGAATAATTCAAAAAATAAACCCCAAGATAATTTTTATATTTATATTTATAAAATGAAATTTATCTTTTTATATAAAAAATAGTAAGAATTTAGAAATTAAATTTGTAATTGTTTCTTCCTAAAAAATGTGATAAAATCACATTTTAGAAGAAACAAGATTTTTAAGTGTAAAACAAAATTTATTATTATATTATGACTATAAATCCTATTTTATGAATGAGAAAAATTATAAACACATTTTAGAATAATATATTTTTTTCATTTCATTATTGTCTTTATAACACGAAGCACATGACCACCATATTAACAAAACATTAACAATATATTATCTTTCATTATAACTCTGTCTTTCTTGCAATGTTAGATTTCAAAGAAGTCATTGTTGTGTGTATTTTGAACTATTGGATATAAAATCCCATTTAAGGTAATATTACTATTTATTTCATTGTTATTAATAAATATAAAACAATACTTATTCTATCATTACCTGAGATGTTATATCCCCAACTTTGGAAAATTGCATCATTGCAATTTTATTCACTTATAAACTAAGTGGGAATATTTTTCCCACATATAATTTTCATATTCCCATTATTCCTCTTCAACCATATGGTTTTTCCACAAAACAATATCTTTTAGACTTACCCTGTTCTGAAACACATTCAATCTATGGTCAATAACCCGAACTGGTTGTGGCACTAACGAATGATTCTCTACCAGCTGAACTACTATAAGGACCAAAAATGAACCGAATCTAGTATATAATTCCATAACATTAAAAACTAAAATTTGTTCTGTAACTAGGATAGACATGGATGTAAATCCACTCATTAGTAAACTGATCTGACATTCTCTATGATTTCAAATGGTAAAATGAACTATGGAATAAAATTACCCATCTTACTAAAAAACATCACACTTTTCCATGGAGAAAATTTTTTAAAGACATGATCACCTACCACTAAAGAATGATATTTTTTCTAGTTATATTCTTAAATTTTATACATAAGAAGAGTTATTTTAATGTGTCTCTAAATCAAATAAACATTCTACATCATTTCCTCTACCAACTATGGCCTCATCACCATCCTTTCTCCTACATCATGCAAAAAAATATGTTGTTTCACACTAATTTCTATATAATTCCTAAGAAAGAACCATTTTTATACTGGAATTAAAATTATTAAAACAATAAAACTATACAAAATAAAAATATCAATCCTTAACTCCCTAGAAATATATTGATTAAAAAATCATAGATTCCAAGGTTTAAATTTTCCGCTGAGATTGTCCACTAGGTTGAGGATTTAAATCCATATGAAAACAAAATTTAGTATCCAATGTCTTCTAATTTCCATTCTAAAATTTTTACGTGAACCTAGGATTACTATTTGATTCCATGGATAAAGGCACTACATTTATCCTAAAAACTAATTTATATATAGTCGATAATTCTAATATAAAGATACTCTATCTTGAATGGGAAGGAAATATGAATATTTAGTTAATCTATCAAAAAAAATCTAAAAATTCTATTGAGACGTATTTGAAAATTAAAAAACAAAGTTAATTGATATATTTTCCCACTTGCACTCTATCACTGAAAAATGTTATGTTATCCCCTTTTGTAATTTAAACTATACTTGAACCCATTGGTATTTCAAACCCTTGGTTGGTAATTCAGTAATAACTCATTTCATTACATCCCCCAGTAATACTCTTGAAGTTCTTAGTAGATCACATTGGTGCAATGAGGAATGGAGAAAATAGAACATTGAGATACTTTCAATAATAAAATTTTCAACTCTAAATCACAAGGAACGTATAATATTTTTCCAAGTATCAAAACTCCTTCTTAATTAATATCAAAATCAAGAAATATATCATTTTTAGGGGATTCTACATTTTCTTATAAATATTGATCCACCTTCTAAGAATTTATAAGTCTTTCTAATAGAGTCAACTATACTGAAACCTAAAAAAATAGAGGATTCCCTTTTATATAAAAAAGTCCAGGTAAAAATTAATCAAACCATCAACTAAAGGTCCACATTCCATATTTATCATAGTGAACATAAAATCATTCTTTTAACTCAAATCATTGACCTCCGTTTTTTATTTTATGGGATGATAATGAATCATTTAATACTAATATTTGATCAGATCTATCATTATTATCTTTCTCATGTTTAATTCATTCAGTGTAAAAATATATGTAAATATTTTTTATCAGTATATATTTTACACATTATTCCATACAAATGATTTCTAAAACTTTTTAAATCAAAAAGCATATAAGATAGTTCCATGTCATGTATAGGGAAATTCAAATAATGAGTTTTCAACTAAAATAAAAAATAAACAATTTCCTTGTCATTTTGCATCAGGACACACCGAAGTCCTTTAAATGAAATGCCACCATATATTATAAAGTTGCAATTTCTAGATGGAAGGACCCATACTATATCTTTGAATATTATTCTTTCTAGTTCGTGGAAAAAATATCACATTTTTCTATCCAGATAAACCTAAATCATTTTAATGTTAACTTAGGTAGTTATTTATATATACAGGAAATGTTTTAAAAACCCAGTAATGACCTAATAATATAGGAAAACTACAAATAATTTTCACATTAGAACATGTTTTCCATTCTTAAAAAACATTTTTTTAGTACAGTTGATAGTTAATACATCATTATAAATAATATGTCTACTGAATGAATTTTGTTTAACCCAAATTAAAACATACTAATCATTTCATATATATTAGTTTATTATATGGTTTCAAAATACAATTTATGTTCCTTTCCTGTTCATCATGGTTTCAAGAATATACCCAAATATCATCTTTTATCACACCTAAAACTCATCAATGAACTGATAGAAGACTTCATTCATAATATTCAAAAAAACATTAGGTGGATTTGATAACACAAATATAATAACTACAAACTCATAATTCCCATATCTGGTATAAAATTTTATCTTCCAAAATTTCAACCTCCTTCCCCATAACCTGATGGTACCCATACCTCAAATCTATATTTGAAATACAACGATCTCCCTCGAGATGATCTATAAAAATTATTGATTTGTGGTAACATATACATGTTCATATCAGTGATGTTTTTCATGACTCTATAATCAATTCTATGTAACATGGAACCATGATTTTTTTTTCAAAAATAAAATAGGAGCACCCCATAGTGAAATGTTAGGTTGAATGAACCCTATTTATAATGACCCTGGTGACTATTTTTTCAATTCTAAATTTTCTTATTGATCTATTGGATAAGGGGGTTTAGTAAAAGTCTTAGCATCAGACAGTAAATTAATAGTAAATTCAATATCCCAAAAAGGAAAAACACCATAAAAATCATCATGAAAAACATATACAGATTCATTTATTACTAGGATCACACTAATCAAAACTATATCTTTCATTTCAGAACATATGATAGATAAAATATGGTTAAATCATTCATCAACAAATTTGCTTTTGGGTATTTTATCAAATGTACCAAATCATTTAAAAAAATTTATTGGATTTTTAATCTATTTTATGATGATAAACTAAAATCCAATCCAAACCCAAAATGATATCAAACACCACTATGTGTAGTTCAACAAATTTTTTAGGAATTACCAAACCACTAATTACAATAGGATGGTTTCAATAAATCTTGGTTTATCTAACACTCTCACATGATGTTTTTACCAAAAGTTCTAACATACGTTTATCTGTTGATATTCCTAATTTACTTGAGAATTTCCGAGAAAAGAAAGAATTTTATGATCAAAAGTCAAATAGAATATTGGAATAATTCAAATAAAAAATTAACACACTTTTAAATACATCATTTTATGGCCCATCATCAACCAGAGTAGTAGATAAATATTTTTTTCAAACTATTTTTTATTCGATCTTAATGGTTTATGTAATGACCTAAACATTTATTAATGAAAATTACTCTTGATCTAATTAAATGAATTATTATGTAAAATCTTTATTAACATATGCATTTATTTGGTTTTATTATTTTGGAGTTCAATATACTGTTAATAATTTTTAATGTTTCCAATATAGTTGTTAAAGAGGGATCACATGATTAGTATAAATATATTTCATTAACAAATCCAATTTACTTATACAAAGTAATTGATGGCCTGATCTAGTAGAATTCCTCTATAAAAAGCCCATTTTTCAGATCTTTAAAAAGAGGTAGCATCACTGGGATTTTATCTTGACAATTCCCATGTAGATATTAATCAAGTTAAGCGTGAATGGAACCACTTATGGGATATGTAGATATTGATAGATATTACCACCCGAGCGATGTTATCCGGGCCACCCAAAGAGTCTATCCCCATCGCACACATTACCCTTCAGTCATATTTAGCTATTATACAGGTTTATTTAACAAGACCCCAGTAATATGATTATGTGCATTATTTTCATATAGAATAAACAATATACATTCTTTTTTTATTGTTACTTTGTAAATAATTTTTAAAGTACATATAGTATTTTTCGTTAATATTAAATTAAGAAATATATCTTGATAAATTATGTGATTTTTTAATTAAAAATTATTTTAATAAAATATTATTAAAAAATTAATTTTTAGTTAATATAAATTAATGTATAATTTTTATGAATAGAATAGTAATTTTTATTAAAGATTGAAATAGATTTGACAAAACCCATGCATTTTTTATTAATGTTGGGTTTATTTTATTAGTGAAAATTCTCATATTTAGATAATTATTTATATATAATAAATATTTTTTTGGCATCAAGAGCTCAAAGTTATACAATGGTGAATTCTATCATAATTTTATGAGACAGTATAATTTTTGGGTAAAAATTAAATATCGTTTTAATTTATAATGTGTTTTATGAAATCATAATGAACTAATAGTTATGAAATAAACTACTATAAATTGTATTTTTGGAAAAAATATGTTTCAACCTTTAAATTAATGTGATTTTATATTTTTCAGGTTAATTTTATGTTGCCTTAGTGGACCCTTCAAGACTTATAAAACATTTTAACTTTTAAAATGATTTCCTTGAGAGTGTGACTCATATCCACATAATGAAGACAACTATTTTAATAATTTGGTCAATTATAAATATAAAATAATTTTTCCACTCCCCATTGGTAAACACCATGGTCAAAAGCCAAGTGGAGGTTTTCAGTTTTGATTAGTTTAATGTGTTGTGTCCAAAACCTAAATAATAAAAAATTCCCTCTCTTTTACTATATTAACCAACCCAAGACCCCAATTACTATTCACCATAAGACTTTTAAGCTCATCAAACATATGACCTCCATTCTCTATAATCCTACCAAGGTACCCCAATATCCCAAAAATCGTCTCTCATGCCTCTCCCAATCCATTGAATCACACTTCAATGTAATGGATTTCTTCCTCTCTAATTTTTGTCCATGTTTTTTTATATTGTTATTCCCTTTTTATTTTCCATTAAAATGTTGAGGTATTATTTTAGAACTATTCAATACTTCCCTAATTATGTTTAAATGATGATATTAATCTCTCTCTCTCCTCAATGCCTCTCAGGTATACCATTTACCATGCCAAAATTTGGTATGGAATTTCTATATTATAATTTAAATTAATGAAATTCTTTTGTATTTTGAATCTAAATTCGGTTACATATGTTCGTACATATATCTATATGATCCCTTTATGGTATAATTCATGGACATATAATGAGACACCAGTTTCTCTCTTATCAATCATTTTTTTAAATTTGTATGTCACACCGTTATGCTGCCGAAAGCACACAGTGATTTTCCAAGCCAAAGTCATTGTGTAGTGAATACCATCCCCGTTTCTCTATAAATGGTATATAGATTTATGCACATTACTTATTGAGTATAGAGTTTAATTTATGAATTATAAATTTCTTTATCGTGGAATAAATGATGATGTTTGATTAATCCATCTAATATGATCTATGTGGCACAATTATCGATGAAATGAAATGATTAAAAAGGGTGCTCCATGATAGCACTCCAATGATTTGTGTATATACTTTTATGATGATAATTCAACATAAATTAGGGTATAATAATTATAATTCATGTGAAATGAGGGTTTACTCATGCTCCACGTAAAACGATCCTTGGATTATGATGATATCATGTTAAATGTTGTTTCCACGTTTCCAAATTATGATAATCAAGCTATATCATGTATGTATGTTCATGTTTCTATTGTTCTATATTAATATTTTTTTCATAACATATAATACATTATTAATGTTATTCCTTGTTTACTCCCTTACTAGCCTTTATATCTCACCATTTTCATATGCATGTCCTCAGGTTATCCCATGCATTGATAATTACGATGGAATGTTGTGGTTATATAAAAGATGTTTTCAATAAAGTTGGTCGGTTTTAAGTTCTAAGTTGTAATGTAATATTCCTAATTTTCCAAGAAACTAGACCTATTCATCCTCAGTTTTTTCTTAAGTGCATTTTTTCATAATAAATCATGTTTATGTGTGTAATAAGGAGGAGTGTTGTCATAATTGGTATTATAGGATAGGTTTTTTTATTTTTAGGATTAGGATTCGAAACCCAGAGTGAAATCATTAGTGATAATACTATGTATTATAAAAACATCCCTAAATTATGGTGAGTAATGAGTAAATGGTTTATCATAAAAATACATTCCTATCTGAATATGAGCAGGTAAAGGTGGCTTTGGCACAAATATATCAAAGTGTAAACCCCGAAAACAATGCTTTGATCTAGACTCGAATGGGAACAAGTGCACAAAAAAGTGACTTTTTTCACTCTTTGTTACAAAACTCATAGGGGATATGATTTGGGATATTCATAAACATAGTCTGAACCATTATTAAGAGAATAAAAAACTCCCCTAACAATATATGTTGGGAATTAGATCATAGATAACATAAATTGAAGCCTTTAAATTTATAATATATTGAAAAAATGTAATTTTTAAGTAATATGTTTTGTATTTGGGTTACCCATTATGTGTTACCCTTAACATTCCAATAATTCTAGAAAATGGCCTTTAATAAGAGGAATATGTCTAACAACCGATGTGAAGATCAATGTGATGATTATTCTAATAAGATTTCCAATCCAATGGGAGAAGGAATTGAAAAATAATTTCATGATAATATATCTGTTAACTCATGTTCTGAATAGATAAATGGTTCAACAGAAATTTTCAACACCCCTTAAGAATGAACAAGCCGCAATCGAGAGCTTCATGAGACAAAGGCCTCTTACATTTATTGGGTCATTTGATCCCTCAATATTCGAACCATAGATTGTCTCTACTGAGAAGATATTGTCCATACATCAATGTTATGAACAAGATAACGTACTTCTGGATGATTATCATATGGAGGGTGAAGATGATAAATGGTGGAAATTGATCAAAAATATGAATCCCAATGAGAAAATTGGGGCATTGGAATAGAAGGAATGCTAGAAAATGTTTTCGATAAATATTTTCCTCACACCCTCCAACATAATATGGAAAAATAATTCATTCCCCTCACGAAAAAATACGATGAATCCATATTAGAATCTCAAGGGTATCATGGGGATAAGTAGAATAAGATTGACTTTAATTATGGTGGTTTTATGGATAAATCCAATGGTGCTAGGAAAATTCAGCACCCCCTTTCCACAGGTGCAGAAAGAATCACCTAAAAAATTTCTAGAAGGGGAAGAGAAAATGATTTAGGTGTCGAAGATAGAAACACTTCATTAGATACTCAATTCATTGTTCATTTCATCAACTACAAGGAACCAGGGGACTTTTCAAACCAGTGTCATATGCCTAGGGTTTTCAGAGTCTACCAAAAACCACCAAGACATCAAGGGCGATATTTTTCAATCACTACTAATGAATTGAACCCCAAAAATGAAGTGGTGATAGGTACGCTAGTAATTCATTACATAATAGTGAAAAATATTTGATTCTTGTTATACACATTCTTTTATATGCCGAATGTTTATTAGAACAATCCCCACACAACCACAAATCATGGATGTAAAGATGACGGTGAGAAAGAAAAATGGGGAAATTATTGCATCCCATTAATATAACTCCTCCCCTATCACAATTTGTGTTTTAAAAATCTCTAAAAACCTTTTCATACTCCATATGGTAGAATTTTATGCAATTCATGGCATGGTTTGGCTTTCAATATATTGAGCCAACATAAATTGTTATGAAAGGGAAATCATTCTTCATATGAGGAATCGACCCCTGATTATGAACAAGTGAATGGAAAAGGATGAATATTCATTAGCACCATCATCTCAAGAGTGGATATTACTTCCCTATGAGCACACATATCATTCCTAGATGATTGAGTCTAGAGAAGAAATCATCCTTGAAGACTTTCCTATTTTGAGGTAATTCACTAATGTGTTTCCCATAGAAATTCTCCAGTCTTCCACCAAGATGAGTTGTTGTATTCTCAATGGATCTTATACATGGGGCATTTCCAATATCCATGAGCCTATATAGAATGGATGTTTTGAAGCTTGATGAGATGAAGAAAAAACTATATTAGAATCTGGATAAAGGGTTTATACACCCAAGTGCTTCACTATGGGATACACCGATCCTCTTTTTCAAGAAGAAGGATGGGTTAATGTACCTTTTCATTGATTATCGTGAGCTCAACAAAATCACCAAAAAGAAAAAGTATCCTCTACCATGAATTGATTTCTTGTTCGATCAACTACAAGAAGAACAATTCTTCTCCAAGGTGGATTTTTGATCGAGATATTACCATTTAAGGGTGATAAATAAAGATACCCCAAGTCTTCTTTTCATACAAGATATGGGTACTTTGAATTATACTAATTCCTTTCAAAAAAAATAATTCTCCAATAATATTTATGAACCGGATGAAAAGAGTATTTAGAGCTTGCATCGATAATTTTTTCGTAGTTTTTGTAGATGATATTGTAATATAATCCAAAACCAAGGAGGAGTATGAGGAGAATCTAAGAACTATACTAGAGGCCTTGAGAAAGGATAATATCTATTCAAAGTAGAATAAGTGTGAGTTCTGGTTGAAGGAGGTCTCATTCATGGTATATATCATCACAAGTAATGGGATATCTATGAATCTCTCTATGATAGATATAATTGAGGGATGGTTGATGCCAACATCGATAACTGATATCTATAGATTTTTGGGGTTAGCTAGATATTATTGCGGATTTGTGAGATATTTCTCACAATTGCCAAACCCTAGTACCAAGCTAACTCAGAATGGAGTCATGTTTTCTTTTTGTAATGAATGCAAAGAGAGCTTCATGGAGTTTAATAATAGGATTATAACTATGCTCATGATCAAACTACCCACAATTGGATAACATTTTGTGGAATTTAGTGATACATTGAAGAATGTACATGGTTTTTTGTTGATGAAGAATTAAAAACTCATTACCTATGATTCAAGGAAATTGAAAGTTCACTAGAAAAACTATCCAACACATGATCTGGAGTTGGCAGTAGTAATATCCGCATTAATATTTTGGTGATATTTCCACTTTTGGGAAAATGTTATATATATATATGGATAACAAAAAACTCAAGTATATATTCACATAGAATGAGTTGAACATGCACCAATGATGATGGTTAATGCAGATAAAAGACTATGTGTAACACCGCGAGATTTTATGAAAAATATTCTTTTTAATTTCATTAATGTCTTGTGTTGTACGCTACACCAAAAGAAGCTTTGAAAACATGCATCCTTGACTTGCCTTGCATTACACGCAATCACGACCTTCCTCAATAGCATGCGTAGTACGCAGTACCGAGTTTCACTAAACAACGATATGCTATTAAAATATTATTAAAACTAGCCGTTATGAATAGTAATAACCACTTTTTGAAATTTTGTAAATTTTATTTCCAAAATGGACTTCATTTTTTGGATTCGGAATATCGAAATTAGTATAGGGTGAAATTTTGGTACTTTTCGGATAACATTCATTTTCTGATGAATAGTGAAAATTACTAAATTTTAATTAAAAACAACCTTTTTAATAGAAATAATTAATATTGATAAATTATTAATTTGAGTGGTTTTAAAGTATATTTATAATATATTTTTCCAATTTAATACAATTTTGGTTATTGGATGTAATTTCACATTTTAAACAGACATAAACAACTCTCAATCTTTTGATAGTAATTATCTCTAAAGAACATGCTATTTGTTTTGACGACAGGAATAAATTTTTAAATTAATTAATGCAACTGATATGTTTTGAATTTTTTAAAATAGACATCATTTTTGAATACATAATATCAAATATAGCTTAGGCCTAATTTTTGGTATTTTTCTGGAAACTTTCATTTTTTGATGAATAGTGAAACCACTAAGTGTAGTGAAACAAAATGATTTTTTCATAAAACATAATTTTACCGCTTTTGTGAGTGGAATTTCAAAAACCCGAGAGACACAGTTGATGTCAGTAAGTAAAATTTGGTTCAATGAGATGAAAATAATTTTTTGGTGAATAGTAACTTTTTACTTTTTTTTACCACGGTTAAAAGTAAATAGGGTATTTAAGGGTAAAAATGTTATTATTATTACCCTAACACATGTCCTAAATCTATTTTATAAGTTTAATTCGACCAAAAACAACCTTAGGAATAATATATGACCATTTAATCCCACATGGATTAGATTAGGACATTTATTATGAATTTATTTTAACAAGGGTTAAAATAGTTAAAATCATAGTATAATGAGAAAATAATTTTTATTATAGGGTTATACATAAGATAAATTCTACTATAAATATTCATTAGAAATATAAAAAGCTTTCCTATATAATGGTATTTTATATGTAATTTTTAGACATTAAATAATTTAATTTATTTATGACACAAAGATGATGCAGTAATTATCTTATGAATGAAATATTGACATAATTGATGTTATAAATACCCAAATAAATGTAATTTCAGACTTTTTATGAATTTCACTAATTTTATAGGTTAATATGACATGTTAGTATTGATTTAATTAACTTTTTTCGAACTAATAATTCTTTTATTATTTTTACAAAAATAAATTACAAAATAGTGTCAAAATTGACATAAAATAGTTTTTAAAACTAATATTATATTATTAATTGTTATTTTATTCCTAAAAATCTAAGGTTTTTCTAAATGACTTATATAAGGCTATATATATTAATAATAAACAACTTGGGGTTATTTTGGCTTGTTATAGTAAGTTTATTAACCTTATAGTGTAAGAACACAAAAAGACACTGTAAAAGTAAAATTATCAAACTTAAAGTTAAATATATATGATAAGGGTAAAATAGGAACCTAAACTTGTCTAAATTCTATTGGATGAGAGTATTTAGACCCATCCCCACCTTATATTATAAATAAATCAATTTGGAGCTATTCAAAACCGAATTTGGCTTTATAATAAAATAATATTTTTAGTTTTTCCAAAAGAGCCCCTCTCTTACCTTATAAAAGGGCACCTCCTCCCTCTCTTCCTCACACCACTTTTAGCCTTAAATCGCGGCCAACCCATGCCAAATTATCTTCTAAACTTCCCTAGAAACCTCCTTGAGGTTCTGGTCTTCCTCAATGACCAATTTTAGTGCCCTAAAAGGAGATCCCAAGGAGGCGCTTCAAAGAAGAGGTAATGTCCGTTACCGATTCTATCATCTTTATTTCTTCTTCCAATTCTTCTTCTGAGGTTGTTTCATTATGAAGTAAAAACATCAGTATCAATAATATACTGATATTTTATTATAAGTATTAAACATACCTATTTCACCATCTATCCATCCTATGGAAAACGAAATCATCGCGTGTGCGTACGTACGGAATACCATCTCCACACCGTGGTGTAATCTATTTTCCACCACCACCTTACTTGGATGGGTATAATGGTGTACATAATAACTATATATGATTATTGTAAAGTAATATTGATTCTGAAATAGTATACATACACTCCAATACAATTCCACGATCATGAGAACGATATCATCGCTCGTTCGTACGTACGGACTACACTCTCCACGACGTGATGAGATTCATTCTCCACGTTAACCATTCATGAATGAGTATAAAGTATATATAATAAGTAATCATGAAATATATGACATAATAATGATATTGTATTTATGTGTATATATATGTATGTCATCTACTTAATTCCATTCAACTCAATAAGGAAACGAAAACAGCGTTCATGCGTACGTACGGCCTACCGTCTCCCTGAACGGTGTATTTCTTTCCATTTACTGATATATTATATATATGTATATTCTGAATATATATTATATATAAATCATGTTTTACATTCTGGAATTAAGTAATCATATGAATAATTACAATTCAAAACTTGGACGACAAATGAAAGGATATTACCCAAAATGCTCTTTAACATGGACTTTACAAAAGAACGGGTAAAATAATGTCATAAGTGAACCATATCTGATATCATAACAATGATTATGATTTTGTAATAAGTCAATGACATTATTTAAATCAGTATACAGGAGGTTCGGACACCTACGAAGCAAATCAGACCTCAGGTAAGGGAATATATCAAAATCTCATTTTTATCCGAGATTGTTTATAATTTGAAATTTATTGGGGTGTATTTTATCATCCACATCCATGTTTCCTCAATATGTAATATTATTTCCATCCACCTACAATTGTTTAAATCCAATTTTACCCTTCGGTGAGTTTTTAGTAAAAGATATGAAAGTAATCATTTGTCGTTTTTCGTACGAGGTACTTTTTGAATTTTCTGACAAAAGGACGAGAAGAATGTTTTTTTACTTATACGACATGAATGGATTTTTAAAACATTATTTCCAAGAAGATTTCTTTACAAGTTTTCATGTTTATTTTTAGTAAACTTCTTTTAGTTTAGAATTGTATGACATGTTAAAAAAGGAAATGTTTTTTTGAAGTAGAAAGGATATTTCCCTCAAGAATGGAGTTTAAGTGTTTTATCAAATTTATTTTCCATATAAGATAATATAGGGTTCTGTTTCTATCCCTATTTTTACATTTATTTGATTATGTTATGATGGAATTATTTTTATGATGTCCTTTTATCTTATATGGATTATGATGGCATGATGTTTATGATTCCTATTTTTATTACATGGGTTATGCAATGATGTATGTTTTTTGATTTTGTGGCACACATAAGAATGGTATCATTATGAGATGGGTGGGACCTATATATCCCTCCAATGCATTCGGTAAAGATTTTATATCTCATGAGATAGACATGGCTGGAACGGCAGGTTAAATCGGTTCAGTGAAACAGGACTGAAACTTGGAGTGAACTCGGTTCAGAAATGGACTTTGTACACTAAGATAGTCTTGGTAATGAGTCTTGACTAATAAGAAATTATTCTCAATGATTATGTGTGTATGCCACAAAGTTTCATGTTTTAAGTTATGATTACTGGGATTACATTTCACTACTATGATTTATCCCATGTTATGAAATTTTGATTTCTTTTGCAGGTTAAGATTTCCAAAAGTTATGTTCTTATGTATATGATGTGATTGATATTTCATTTGTTTACCCTTACTGAGCATTTGAGCTCACCCTTTTATGTTTTATTTTCCCCAGGATATAAAGAATGGTTTTTGGTAAAAAAAGTAAGATCTTTATGGGATATGTTGAAGATCTTTCACCACGATTAGAAGATTATATTCCGAGTTTCCAAAGACACTAAACTATTACAGTCCTTGTGTGTGTGTGTTTTTTTATGTACTAAGTATTCCAAAAAATTAATGTAATTTCCATGTATGTTAAGCTTTGGGTCTCTACAGTTGGTATTAGAGGAAGGTTTTAGTAATCCTTTGGAAACTATGATGCGATAAAGTTAGAGAGATCCCTAGAGATATTTCTAAGGTATGTCTAGGGATGTCCCTAAGGATAAGTATACGCATAGGATATAGTCCTAGAACTACGGTAACGATATTAGAATTTAACCTAAGATGTTAGATATTTTGGGTTCTCCCCCTTTACTATTTTTTTCCCTAGCATGATTTTTCCCTCTCACACTATTCTTTTTGGGTTTTAGAAAATGTCTGGAAACAGGACGATTCATGATAATGGAGGATATGACGGACAATGGAATGATATTCTTCATGAGAAACCAAATGAAACGGGATTTGGAAGTCCAAACATCGTTATTATGTCTAATCAGAAATCTCATAATATGATCAATAATCTCAACTTTGGTAAGTTTCCCGACTCAGATAATAAGAGAAAGATGGAGTTTCATGATGATAATAGAGGAAAGAAGGTTCATTTTCCCTCATTTAAATCATGTGGGAAGAGGCATCGAGGAGATTGTTTAAAGGGAACTGGAAGATGCTTTGGGTGTGGAAAAGAAGCACACAAGGCGAGTATGTGCAAAGGAAAAAAGTTCAGTTGACACCATGGATGAGGATAATGGTATTGCTATGACATCAACAATGGTTAAATGTTTTAAATGTTGAATGTACGAGAATTATGCGAACCAATGCCCTAAGGGAAAGTCTCATGAAGAGAATCAGTATGGCCGTATGGGTAGTATTTATGTTGATGATGATGAAAAGACTACAAATGATATGTGAGATGAAAGAATTGTTGAAGCTCGGTCAATGGTTTAAGAAGGTAGTGGAATGATTACATGTTTATCAAGTGCAATGTTGTATAAGTAATCTCATGGTACTATAGAATAAAGAGACATCTAAGGATTGTTATACTATTGTCTTTCCTAGAGTTTTCAAAGTTTATGATTAATGGTACCAGTATCCATTAAATGTTATTCAGATATTTTTGGAATATAGATGATATGCGCATAATGAAGGGAATAGGAGAAAATATTATGTTTGATAGTATTCATGAGCTCGTGATTGATATAAGGAGAAGGTTATATCATGGTTTGAGTATATAGAATTTTTGGATTTTGGTATGTGGAAAGAGTTAACTTTTGACAGCATTCATGTTTTCACTAAGGTTTAATGGGTATTCATTTTTCAAGAGAATACATGATTAAGGTATTCACATGACTGGAATGTGACCAATAAGATATGTGGGGGATAAATGATGGTATTCACATGCTTGGTTAATGTCATTTCAAGTAATCTTTTTCTTTATACTATGAGCTTGGACCGAAGTATTTTAGATAATCCGAAAGATTGAAATGGATTATGTTGGACATAAGTTAGTATTGTTTAAGGATAGAACTTTTTTCGATATTATTGATGGGATGTTATAGTAATATAGCTTTAGAAAAAGGAAAACCTGCAGGATGGGCGACAACCCATCGCGTCGGACAAGGCTGTGGGAATCGAACCCACAACCGAAGTGCGACTGGCCTTTATCTCCTACCACTGGCCTACAGGAAGTCTCTGTTTAGTAGAAACTAGTTTTATTATATTAAGCAGTATGATATATGAAGTATAAGTCCATTTTAGGAACCATATATGATTAATCTCACTATAGATCGACTTATGTATATTTAATAACTTTTTCTAACCATTTGTTTAAGACAGATGGAATGACCTGTCATTATATCACATGATCTGCTAACACTTCACGAATTAAAACTTCAAATTCATTTCTTTAAGAGATGAAGTGTAAATTGTTCAAGGCACAAACAACAGTGATATTTTACCAAAATAATGTAAGTAAATAATCTTCAAAACCAAAAAATGTTGTCCTAGTGCTCTTATATCTGATGAATCAGATCGTACCTTAGATCGTCACAAATTTATGGCTTTGTGATTGCTGGATTTTCCATAGCCATGTTCTCTACCACTTTCCATCAGAACATGATGGTTAGATTTCTCTTCCATATCCATATTTTCACCTATGTGGAAACCCAGTGATTAGTTTATTTGGGTAACCATTACGTTTTATACTTTTGTTTTTAAAGATTGGTTTTGGTATTCCTTTTTACGATGTGGGTTTCTATTAAAGAAATTTTCGAGTAGTAAACCATTTATAACGCCGATGAATTTCGAGGGAGAAATTCATTTTAAGGGGGGTAGAATGTAACACCCCGATATTTTATGAAAAATATTCTTTTTAATTTCATTAATGTCTTGTGTTGTATGCTACACCTAAAGTAGCTTGCACAACACGCATCCTTGACTTGCCTTGCATTACACACAATCACGACCTTCCTCGATAGCATGTGTAGTACGCAATACCGAGTTTCACTAAACAACGATATGTTATTAAAATATTATTAAAACTAGCCATTATGAATAGTAATAACCAATTTTTGAAATTTTGAAAATTTTATTTTCAAAATGGACTTCATTTTTTGGATTCGGAATATTGAAATTAGCTTAGGGTGAAATTTTGGTACTTTTCGGATAACTTTCATTTTCTGATGAATAGTGAAAATTACTAAATTTTAATTAAAAACATCCTTTTTAATATAAATAATTAATAGTGATAAATTATTAATTTGAGTGGTTTTAAAGTATATTTTGAATATATTATTACAATTTAATACAATTTTGGTTATTAGATTTAATTTCACATTTAAAACAGACATAAACAACTGTCAATCTATTGATAGTTTTTATCTCTTAAGAACACGCTATTTGTTTTGACGACGGGAATTAATGTTTAAATTAATTAATGCAAACGATATGTTTTGAATTTGGTAAAATAGACATCAATTTTTGAATTCATAATATCAAATATAGCTTAGGCTTAATTTTTGGAATTTTTCTGGAAACTTTCATTTTTGATGAATAGTAAAACCACTAAGTGGTGGTTAAAAAAATGAATTTTTTATAAAACTTAATTTTACCTCTTCTGTGAGTGGAATTTCAAAAATTTTAGAAACATGGTTGATGTAAGTAAGTAAAATTTGGTTCAATGAGATGAAAATAATTTTTGGTGAATAGTAACTTTTTACTTTTCTTTACCATTGTTAAAAGTAAATAGGGTAATAAGGGTAAAAATGATATTATTATTACCCTAACACATGTCATAATTCTATTGGATAAGTTTAATTCGACCAAAAACAAGCTTAGGAATAAAATATGACCATTTAGGCCCCCTTGGATTAGATTAGGACATTTATTATTAATTTATTTAAAGAAGGGTTAAAATAGTTAAAATCATGGTTTAATAAGAAAATGATTTTTAATATAGGGTTATAGATAAGATAAATTTGACTATAAATATTAATTAGAAATATAAAAAGATTTCCTACATAATGGTACTTTATCTATAATTTTTAGACGTTAAATAATTTAATTTATTTATGACACAATGATGATGCAGTAATTATCTTATTAATTAAATATTGACATAATTGTTGTTATAAATACTCAAATAAATGTAATTTGAGACTTTTTATTAATTAAAATAATTTTATAGGTTGATATGACATGTTATTATTGATTTAATTAACTTTTTTCGATCTAATCATTCTGTTATGAGTTTTACAAAAATCAATTTCAAAATAGTTTCAAAATTGACATAAAATAGTTTTTAAAACAAATATTATATTATTAATTGTTATTTTATTCCTAAAAATCTAAGGTTCGTCCAAACGACTTATATAAAGCAATATATATTAATAATAAACAACTTGGGGTTCGTTTGGCCTGTTATAGAAAGTTTATTAACCATATAGTGTAAGAACACAAAAAAACACGGTAAAAGTAAAATTATCTAACTTAAAGTTAAATATATATGATAAGTTTAAAATAGGAACCTAAACTTGTCAAAATGCTATTGGATGAGAGTATTTTGACCCATACCCACCTTAACTTCGAAATAAATCAATTTGGAGCTATTGAAAACCGAATATGACTTTATAATAAAATAATATTTTTAGTTTTTCCAAAAGAGCCTCTCTCCTCCATTATAAAAGGGCACCTCCTCCCTCTCTTCCTCACACCACTTTTAGCCTTCAAGCTCGGACAAACCCTGAAAAATTCTCTTCTCCACTTCCCTAGAAACATCCTAGAGGTTCTGGAATTCCTCAATGACCAATTTTAGTGGCCTAAAAGGAGATCTCAAAGAGGTGCTTCAAAGAAGAGGTAATGTCCGTTACCGATTCTTTCAACATTATTTATTCTTCCACTTCTTCTTGTTAGGTTGTTTCATTATGAAGTAATAACATAAGTATCACTAATATATGGATATGTTATTATAAGTATGAAACAACCCTATTTCACCATCTATCCATCCTACAGAAAATGAAATCACCGCATGTGCGTACGTGTGGAATATTGTCTCCACACCGTGGTGTAATCTATTTTCCACCACCACCTTACTTGGATGGGTATAATGGTGTACATAATAAATATATATGATTATTTTAAAGTTATATTGATTCTTAAATTGTATAAATACACTCCAATACAATTCCACGATCATGAGAATGATATCATCGCTCGTGCGTACGTACGGACTACCGTCTCCACGACGTGATGAGATTCATTCTCCACGTTAACCATTCATAAATGATTATAAAGTATATATAATAAGTAATCATGAAATATATGACATAATAATGATACTGGATTTATGTGTATATATATGTATGTCATTTACTTAATTCCATTCAACTAAATAAGGAAATGAAAATAGCGTTCATGGGTACATACGGCCTACCGTCTCCATGAACGGTGTATTTCGTTCCATATACTGATCTATTATATATATGTATATTATGAATATATATTATTTATAAATCATGTTTTATATTCTATAATTAAGTAATCATGATCTAAGTAATCATATGAATAATTACAAGTCAAAACACGGACGACAAATGAAACGATTTTACCCAAAACGCTCTTTAACATGGAATTTACAAAAGAACAGGTAAAATAAAGTCATAAGTGAACCATATATGATATCATAACAATGAGTATGATTTTTTAATAAGTCAATGCCATTAGTTAAATCATTATACAGGAGTTTCAGACACTTATGAAGAAAATCAGACCTATGGTAAGGGAAAATATCACAATCTCATTTTTATCCGAGATTGTTTATACTTTGAAATTTACTGGGGTGTATTTTATCATCCACATCCATGTTTCCTCATTATGTAATATTATTTCCATCCACCTAAAATTGTTTAAATCAAATTTTACCCTTCGATGAGGTTTTAGTAAAAGATATGAAAGGAATGTTTTGTCGTTTTTCGTACGAGGTACTTTTTGACTTTTCCGACAAAAGGAAGAGAAGAATGTTTTTTACATATACGGCATGAATGGATTTTTAAAACATTATTTCCAAGAATATTTATTTACAAGTTTTCATGTTTATTTTTAATCAACTTCATTTTGTTTAGAATTGTATGACAAGTTATGAAAGGAAAAGTTTTTTTGAAGTAGAAATGATATTTCCATCAAGAATGGAGTTTAAGTGTTTTATCAAAATTATTTTCCATATAAGATAATATAGGGTTCTGTTTCTATCCCTATTTTTACATTGATTTGATTATGTTGTGATGGAATTATTTTTATGATGTCCTTTTATCTTATATGGATTATGATGGCATGATGTTTAAGATTCCTATTTTTATTACATGGGATATGCAATGATGTATGATTTTTTATTTTGTGGCACACATAAGAATGGTATCATTATGAGATGGGTGGGACCTATATATCCCTCCAATTCATTGGGTAAACATTTTATATCTCACGAGATAGACACGGCTGGAACGGCAGGTTAAACCAGTTTAGTGAAATAGGACTGAAACGAGGAGTGAACTCGGTTCAAAAATGGACTTTGTCCACTAAGATAGTCTTGGCAATGAGTCTTCACTAATAAGAAATGATTCTCTATGATTATGTGTGTATGACACAATGTTTCATCTTTTAAGTTATGATTATTGGGATTACATTTCACTACTATGATTTATCCCATGTTATGAAATTATGATTTCTTTTGGAGGATAAGATTTCAAATATTTATGTTCTTATGTATATGATGTGATTGATATTTCTTTTGTTTACCCTTACTGAGCATTTGAGCTCACCCATTTATATTTACTTTTCCCCATGATATAAAGAAACGTTTTAGGTAAAAAAAAGGAAGATCTTTATGGGAGATGTTGATGATCTTTCACTATGATTAGAATATTATATTCCGAGTTTCCAAAGACACTAAACTATTACGGTCCTTGTGTGTGTGTGTTTTTGTTATGTACTAAGTATTCCGCAAAAGTAACATAATTTCCAGGTACGTTATGCTTAGGGTCTCTATACTATGGCTTCTCAATCAATTACTACCCTATGAAAGAGATCACGGTGTAAGATTATTTACATACAAAGGACCCAACGATTCAATCATTGATGAGAATTGAAAAAGATCCAATATTCTTATATTTGATGAGTATAGACATAAGAATCATAAATAAGTGAACATCATCAATACATTTACAAATAATTTTTCTCTATTGTCTCGTTTGTGAAGGTTAAAATATTCTTAAAATTATGATTTGTGTATTCAGAAGAAATAGGAAACTATCAGAAAGGGGAAATCCTCAGATTTTAATGTTAATGAACAAGGAATTATGATATTTAAGAAATTTCTATGTGTTCCATCAAATCCAATGATAAAAAATATAACTTTTGTATGATTCATATAGTTTGAATTTCTCCATTATCCTAGGAAACACAATGTTCGATCGAGATATCTGAGAGCTTTTTTTTGTGGGATAACATGAAGAATGAGACATAGAGAATAAATCCAAGTGCATGGTATGTCAACAAGTGATGGCTGGGAGGAAAATGTCTAAGTGGGTGATGCAACCCTTACCCATACCAGCATGTAAATGGGATAACATCACCATATACTTTGTCACCATACATCTGATGACATCCACAGGAAAAAAAATTATCTGGGTTTTTGTGGAATGCCTAACAAAGACAACACACTTCACTGTAATTTGACAGTATTTACCATTGTATCAACAAACACAAATATATATCATAGAAGTGATAAGGCTACACAGAGAACCGCTATATATTGTATTCGATTGAGATCCATGTTTCAAATCATTGATCTGGAAGAGCCATTAGCTTGCTAGGAATACTTATCCAAACATCAGTACATCTTATCATCCTCAAACTGATGGCCAATCAATGCAGACTATCCAAACACAAGAGTAAATATTGAGAGCTTCCTCAATAGACATAATAGAATTACAGGATCAACAACTTCCTCTGGATGAGTTCTCTTATAATAAAAGTTTCCACTAAAAAATCCAAATGAATATTTATGAAGACTATTATGGGAATAGGTGTAGAACAACAACATATTGGGATGTAGTTGGGGAGTGAACCTACTCGTTCCAGAAATGGTCGAAGAAATAGTGGAGAAGCTTTTGACCATCCATCAACACATTAACGCTGCTCAAAGTTGACAAATGAACTATGTTGCTAATCATCGAAGAGACCCTGAGTTTGATATTGGAGACATGGTATTCCTCCCCATATCACCATGGATGATATTTATGAGATTTGGGAATAATGTAAAGCTTTGTCCAAGGTACATTGGCTCTTTTGAGATCAATGATCACAATGGATTATTGGCCTATCAAATAGCACTCCCACCGAACCTATCACAAGTACATGATGTATTCCATGTATCACTCTTGAGGAATTAAATATATGACCCATCACATGTACTCAATCTAGAAGGCATACCATTGGAGAATATCCTCTAATATTAAGAGAATCTGGTGAATATCTTAGATCATGGGGAAATATTTCTATGAAATTACACAGTTCCCCAAGTCAATGTGTTGTTGTGAAAACACATAATTGAAAAGGAAACATGGGAATCTTAGGAAGTGATGAAGCAAAGATACCCTCATCTATTTTAGTGTGGAAAAAAGGGGATTTTGAGGGCGAAATTTCTTAAAGGGGGAAGATAGTAATGACCCAACATTCAATCAATGAAAATACATCTTGATCTAATTAAATGTCATATTATGTAAAATAGTTATATAACATATGCACTTATTTGGTATTATGATTTTGGATTTCAAAATTCTTTTATGAATTGTTACTGTTGCCAATATTGTCTGAATAGTGGTCACATGATTATTATAAACATAAAGATTTAATATAACAAATTTACTTGGAAAAAGGAAGTGATGGGCTCCTCTAGTAGAATTTCTCCATATGACTCCCATTTTTCGGAGCTCGGAATAATTGTAGCATCACTGGGTTTCTCTTTTGACCACGCACAAGAGTATCTTCATCACGTCAATCATGAATAGAACTGCCTATGGGAGATGTGGAAGTTGATAGAGATTACCACCCGAGTGATGTTATTCGAGCAACCCCAATATTCTGTCACCATCGCACACCATACCCTTAGATCATATGCAAGTTTTATAAGTGGTCATGTAACAAGAACCCACCACTATGATTATGTGAAATATTTTTGTATAGAAAAAAAATATACATTTATTTTATTATTGTTACTTTGTAAAAAAATTTAACGCACCAATGGTATTTTTAGTTAATATTCAATTAAGAAATATGATTTAATGAATTAATGGATTTTTATTTAAATTATATTTTAATATAATAATATTACAAAATTAATTTTTTTAAATATAAATGACATTATAATTTTTATGAATGCAATTGTAATTTTCATTATGGGTTGAAAGCTATTTTTACAAAACCCGTGAATTTTTAATAAATGGAGGTTTATTTTTTAAAAGTAAAATTTCACATATTTAGAAAATTATTTAGATAAAATAAATTTTATCTTTGCAATGAGGATTTTGAAATTATAAAATGGTAAATTTTTCATAAATTTCTGAGATATTTTAATTTTTTGGACAAAGTCAAATGTTGTTTTAATATAAAATGTGTTTCATGAAATCATAATGACCCAATAGTTATGTAATAAAATACAATAAATACGATTTTTTTTCCAATATGTGTTTTACCTTTAATATAATGTGATATTATATTTTTTGGTTAATTTTAGGGTACCTTAGTGGACACTACAAGAATTATATATCTTTTTAACTATTAAAATGATTTCTTTGAGAGTAAGTCTCACCAAAAAATAATAAAGCCAAATATTTCAATAATTTAGGCCATTGTTTGTTTAATTTTTTTTTTCCTATCACCTTTTGAAGAAACCATATGAAAAAACCATGGGATGGTTTTTTGTTTTGACTAGTTTAATGTGTATTTTCCAAAACCTAAATAATAAAGAATTCCATATCTTTTCCTATATAAACCCACCCAATGTACCACTTCCTATTCACTAAAAATATTTTGATATTGACCAACCTCTTCCCTCCTCTCTCTATAATCCCCCAAAGGTTACCCATGCTCTCAAGAAGCATCTCTCAAGCCTCTCCCATGCCTTTGGATCACACTTCCATGTACGAGATTTCTTCTTCTCTCATTTTCTCCATGTTTTATGTTGTTATTCCATTTTATATTCAATTAAAATGTTGGGGTATTATATAGGACCTCACACATAATTCCCACTTTATGTATGAAGGGATAGGAACCTCTTTCTCCCTATTTAATTCCTCCCATGTGCACCTTTTACCTTGCCAAAAATCCATGGGGAATTTCTCTCTTCTCATTTACATTCAAGAAATTATATTGTATTATTAATCTATATTATTTTTAATATGATTGTACATGTATCCATATGACCAACGTAATTTCCATTTCATGTATATATGATGAGTCACCCTTTACTATCTCATCTACCTTTTTTATGAATTCTTATGTCATGTTGTTATGCTGCTGAAATTGCACTGTGATTTTCCAACCAAAGTCATTGTGTAGTGAAAACCCTGACCATTTATCTATCATGGGTATTCACCTTTATTCACATTTACATAGTGATTATGATGTTTAATTTTTTAATTCCACATTCCATTATCATGGAAGAAATGATAATGTTTAGTGAATCCATGTTATATGATCCATGTAGCACACTTATTCATGAAATGAAATGATTAAGATGGGAGCGCCATGATAGTGATTCAATGCATTTGGTAAATATTAATATCATAGATGTTATGTAAAATGTGGATTTACTCAATATAATTCAATTGATTTTTTTTCTCATGATCCATGTGTAATGAGCCTTGGATCATTCTAATATCATGTTAAATGTTGTTTCCACATTTCCATGTTATGATAATCATGCTATATCATGCCTTTAGGTTCATATTTATCTTTTTCTCCATTGATATTTCTATTGCCTAACATGTGTTACATTCGTCATGATATGCCTTTTTTACTCCAATACAAGGCTTTATAGCTTACCCTTTTATTTGGAATGTCCTCAGGTTATCCCCCATAGTGATATGTATGATGGAATGTTGTGGTCATTTAAAAGAAGTTTTTAATAAATATGCAGGGTTTTATGTTCTAAGTTGTGATGTAATGTTCCTAATTTCAAAATACCATAGACCTATTGATATTTTTGGTTTTATTAGGTTGAATTTTATTTAATAAATCACTTTTTAGTGTGTAATAATGTGTAGGGTTGTTATAGTTTCCACCTTAGGTAATCTACATAGGATACAAATTTTCATAATTTCTTTAATCATTTCAACTAAAACATCATACCATTAATTTTTTATTTCGTGCATGATCATATTTATTGAAATACTAATCAATATGAGAAAAATTACCACATTGGATGAAATTCGTGTATTTTTTAAGGCATTATCCAGGTTAATAATAACCACACTACTCAAAATATGGGAATTTTCTTTTCTTACTAATATACTTCTTTAATGAATGATATACCATTTCCTAAAAACTGGACCACTTATATTGCTAGATTTTATGGGACACATGATCATTAGTATAAAATTTCTCTACTATATCATCCAATCAAAAAGTTTCTCATATATCATGAACTTATAAGAATCCAATTTACTTCTATATCATTGCTTTAATCTCGAGTAAAATAGATTTATCTTACCATTAATAACTCTGATAAAATTTCTGATGTACCTGGCCAGTTGAGTGAATTTTTCTTCCTATGAAGCCACCGAGTCTTGCTCATTTTTTCTCAATTCCATGAATTGTTCTTCCATCCTATTTAAAATACCCATAAAAAAATATTTTTCAAGGTAATTATTGTTAAATTCAACCCATTCCAAGGCATCAATATAATCACTTTCCATAATATTATTAACCATTTACCACCATTGGATAGTTTGACCTTCAAAATTGTATATTCAATGAGTTAAATTTTGGTAATATAAGAAACTCATGACATCAGATATCTTTTATATAGATTTATTCATTTTTAAGATATCTTAGGGTCAGATGATACTCTTAATGATGGAGGTTTGTCTCAAAAATTGATCCACTATCATCATGTTCCTCATAGGTATATCTAGATTCTCTCCAGAACTGACACCACCACCATTTATAGAATGTTTCAACTAATAAATCCATGAAATAAAATGGTATGCCACAATTCAATCCATCTTAGGACAATGATTCAGACGGAAATTTTCCGCCTGATTTCTTCTCTCATCAACATCCTTGTTTCCTCTATGGAAAACTATTCTAAATAATCATAATTTAGATGAATAAAAATTGTAATAACTAACATTTATATCATTAAAACATAAATATAATTTAAAACATTCTACATATATTGTATTTAGATAATCATAACCACTAAAAATATGTAAACCAACCTCATATACCAACTACAAGGACCCAACCATAAAACATTCCATAATCTCAATATAATTCAATGATTTTTAATTCTTTCACATAAAAGAAAATTTTTAGATGATTATTTGGAGAATTAGTCCACAACATATAGATAATAAAACAATAAAATAAAAAGTAGACATTTCTGATCAGTATAAAAGTTTACCACTATTTAAAACTTTTAAAAATAAAGAGTGACGTCTTTTATAAAAATTCTTAATGACATTAAACATTAATTATTCCAATCCCTTACTTATCCTTATATTATATAAAAATTAAAAACTATTGGATGAGAATAAAAAATCACATATGTATAAATAAAATGTAACTTGTAGTCTATTTATAATCATTAAAACCCATGAAAATATTATTATAATGTAACAATTATATCCCTTTATATGTTGTGAATAATTTCCATTGAAAATAATCTCATTTCATACCTTTTTTTATTCATAATATAAATATAAAAAAAATATCTATAATATAAATCACATGACAATATCATATTAAATTATTATATATCTCACTCATATAAATGGAGTAACTATGCGACCACTTCCTTATATTTCAAATATACAAATGGAGTATCCATATGGTTGACTTCCATACCCAGTGCATTAGAGGGCTATAATAGACCAACCTATTGTTTGTTTGTCACATAAACACCCATCATTAGTTTATCATGGAACCACCTATCAAATTTCCATCTACTATAATAAAATCATAACAAATAAATTATTCAATTTTCAACATTTTACCTATAATTTTTTTTTCAATCGTAATAAAAAATTTCAAGATATTAAAATAATAAATCCATTTTAAAACCCATTTTCAAAAGAAAATATCTCAATGAAAAGGAAAATATGGATTCTTTTACTTTTAAAAAATGTAGGCTATTAGAGGAAACCAAATACCAAAATAGATATAAAATTTCCTTGGTAATATTCCATTATCAACATAAATAAATATTTAATATAATATCATAAATTTTTAAATAGAGGAACAAATTAAATATTTAAACACCCAATAGCTCCCATACCATCGTGAACATTCAAATCATAATCCACATGAAAGATAAATTATTTTAAAAAAATAACAAGAAAATAGGTAAAATGTGGATATGGAATGTAAAAGGGTTATATATTAACTTTATAGAAGAATAAAGGTACATATCATCAAGAAATGTCTCAATGAAATGAGATTGAGATGAAATAACTTACCTAGAGTCTGACTTACCACATTAGTCTTTATGATTGTGAATAGTAAAAATTATTTAATTTTTTTACTTTCCTAAGAACATTATTAATGTTTATCAATACTTTTATTTTAGTTATTAATATGTTTTAAACAAATACATAAATAATTATGTTTATCTCATGTATTTTGATCATATTTTATTTATGTTTCAAAGAAGAATTTTGTTGGTCAAATATAGTCAAATAGGTTATTATATAACTTTTGAGTCAATAAGATTCCTTCTGAATATTCCATTCCATTATGTTTTGGAAATCACACGATTGTTTTATTAAGGAATATTTTCTTTCCCTATGAAACATTTTCTTAATTATTTTTTTTATAATAATGGTTTTAGAAATACCTATGATTTCCAAATTCCTTAACTAATGATTTTATAACTAAATAAATCCATCTTTTCTTTACACCACAAATAATATCCTTGTCTAAAACATATAACCGTACATTTCATCAAAATATGATTTCTCTAGAATTGAGAATCTAATTTATCTAAAATTCATAATATGATATCTTTAGAATTTGAATATCTAAATTCTTTAGAACATCGAATATGATTTATCTATAATTGTGAATCTGATTTCATCATATTTTAGGCACCGATTATTGAATATATCAAACTCTAATTCTCATAGAAATGAAACTCCGATTCTCTCTGAAATCAAATTCCGATTCCCTCTGAAATCCAATTCAGATTCTATTAGAAATCAAACTCTGATTCTTTCTGATATTGGACTCCAATTTTCATTGAAATAAGAATCCTATTTTCTAAAAAATTAGAATATGTTGTTTATTTTTCTCAGAATATCATTTTTAATATTTTTTTAACTCTGAATTACACTATCAAAATAATACAATTAAATGCTTTTGTTATAGTTATCATATTTCCTTAATGTAGAGTTTAATTTTATCAGATTCTATATTTGATAATTTTTAATAAGAATGGTATTGTTTCTCATATTTATTTATATAAAATGATTTCATAAAAACTTTTACAAATTAACCGTTGCATGGATTCCATGTATACATATCCATCTGATATTTCCTAGAAATATAAATATAGGTGGTGTAATTTGATCATGGAGAATTTTCCTATTCATACACATCCATATGAAATAATTTATCATTTTTGGTTTTCTTTCTAGAGATTTTGATCATGAATTTAATTCTTGAAGCTCGGAGTTAAAGTGATACATTGCGAAAGATTAGATCAACTTGCCTTGTACAAATATTGTGAACAACTTATTCTGGTTGTGACCATCTCGTTCAACCTTTTAAGTGAAAATATAATTACTGATGTTAACAATCATGGGATTTAAGGGATATTAAGAAAATGTGTCTATTACTTGCTTAATTGAGGGATTTTGAGGATAGAAAGATAGATACAAATCATTATATCGAGGGATTACAATTGTGTGGGTAAGAAATACTTTCATGAAAGAATATATCAAGGGACCTTTATCCAAGGTTATTGGATTCCCTTCTATTTGTGTAAAAATATTTCGTCATTATTGTTTAATTTTTACATGTTTTTTAAATTATGATGTATTTAGTTAAAGATAGAAAGTGTCACATTATTACTCTTTCATATTCTTGTGCAAACTCTGATTTCGATTCTATATGATTTAAGGTAGAATCTTTCTTTATATAAACTTATTAAATTTTCATTATCAGATCCATAATATGAGATCCAAAGAATTTTAGTTTCATTATTAAGAACTAAATAATATTTTTGAAATCATCTAGTTTTATTATTCAAAAATATAGATTTTATTCAAGATAAAAATGAAAGTTGTTAAACCTACAATTCACCACCCCTCTTATAATTTAGATATACACATATTCATTTTGTTCCTACAAATGTTATCATAGGAGGTCTCTAAAATACTTATAATTTCATATAATTTTATTCCTAAACATTTCTTAATCAACATTACTAGTTAATGTTTTTCATAATAATTTTCCTTTTAATATCTTAGTTTATTATCATTTTCAACTAACCTGTTTTTTGGAGAATATATTTTTTATGAATGAAATGAATGAATAGGTGATAAATAAATAACATCAGTCCAACCAGAACACAAATTATTTATGGAAATGACTATTAATACTGGAGATATGGTATAAAGAATTTTATTATCAATACCATTGTGGATAACGTTTTTGTGCTTACTAGAGATTACATGATTCCTGACAAGGATATTATACAATCAACTAATCAAGAAAAACAAGAGTATCGAATTAACATTAACGTACACAATACTTTATTATGATATATGATTAGGAACACCTATAGCTATATTTCATCATGTGAAGATATTAATATCATCTGGAATAAATTAAATGATGCAAACTTTGGAACATCTAAGGTTACTAAATCAAGAAGAGTAATTCTTAGAGTTGACTACCTTGGTTTTAAATTTTCGTATAGAGAACCCTTATGTAATGTTCAATAATTATTTATGAAAATTTTAAATAGATTATAATTAATGGGAGGAAGAGGATTAGATGATTAGATACTTATAGACATGATTACTAATATCATACCTAATGAGTAGAAATCTAAGAGAACTGATACTGATGAATCAAATAAAGTTTCAATAGTTACCATTTATGAGTTATTCAGGGCTCGTCTACATCATGATGTTAGAATGTAAATAGATAATAATAATAATATTGAAAATAGGTATGGGAGTGTTAATTTTACAGCCACTTCTAATCAAATGAATGTTAAAACCCCTGAAATCGCTACAAGGTCAAAGTCCAAGAATGATTTTATATCAAACTCATGTGATAGGGATCAATCAGAAAATGAACTAGATAATATTTATAGAATGATGAAAATGTTTTTTTGGAATGAAATAATTCCAATAATGATACAACAATAAAGATAGAAAGGATAAGAAAGAATCTGAAGTGTATTTCTATGAATAAAACAGGGTTGGACTTATCAAATCATATTGTCCTAAGATTATGTAGAATGAAAGAAAGGATAGATATTCAGAAAATAATAATTAGAAGTACTATATTTCTAAAAAATGTAAAGTCTTAAAAGATAATTATTCAAGAAGGGATAGTGGTGGAAACTATTATAATGAATCTTTATATTTCAATATTCTAGACCAAAGAATATTGGTCATATAACAAGAATGTCTTTTGAAAATCAATGTAACATTTCAATGGTAAACACAATTGAATCATTAACCAAACATTCATTAAGGGATAATTATTGTAATGAACAAAATTATGAATCATTGGATGAAGAATATATCTCTTTATAAGATAATAAGTTACATTATTTTGAAGAAGATTCAATTTATACAATGTTATGTGAGAATGAAAATAGTATGATTAATAATGAACATGATAAGTAAAATACTATAATATCTATTTTTATAAAAGAAGTATCATATCTTTAACATGATCTTGATTAGGAAACTCTAGATTTATTTAATGTTTCTAAAAACTATATGGAAGAAAATTTAGAAAAGGATAAATGTTCTAAGGATCATGAAAAATTTATTTTAAAGAAAAATGTTTTAGGAAAAAATTAAAATTCTATGACTAATGACTATGAGGACATGAATTTAGTCATCAGACTAAAATATGAAATATTTTTTGTAAATAAACATTTATCAAAAATTACTCATTATATAGAAGGTTTTGATAAAATGTATTAACAAATTTGTATTCTATAGAATACTTCTGGATTTAGTAAATCTTATTCAAAACCAGTTTTTAGTCCCAACTATTTGTACCCCAATCAAATCCTTTTTCACTATGTTTCAATGTAATGGAATTTGGGAGAAACATTGTTATTTCAATAAAACACAATCCTTTGGTTTTGAAGAATCCCATTTATCAATAAAAATACAAATATCTATGAATTGTTTTCCCTACATTTCTAGATACATGAAATATTGGTTTAAAAAAGTTTATGTGTTTTATTTTGAAGAAAACAACGGAATTTCCCACCACAATACGTGGTACATATATAGTGGATGTCCAAAACACATGACTGGTAACAAAAAAATATTTTAAAATATTATTAAGATGATAGGTAGAAAAGTAATATTGAGAGATAATACTCATGGATAAATTGTTGGTATATGTAATATTTTTCATCATGTAAAAGCATTAATTTCAATTGTTTTATTTGATAATGGTATTAATCAAAACTTTATAATCATAATCAAATTATTTCATGAAGGGTACCTTGTGAATTTTAGGAATGATAAATATCTACTAATCAATTCTAAGTGAGAGATTATTATCTATACCCATAGTCATGATAAGGTCTGTAAATTTAATATATACAACCATAGGATCCAATTCATACCATTCCTCAGTGAAATGGAAGATCAATCTGGGTTATGGAATAGAATAACAAGACACTGTGATCTTAGATACCTATGAAAACTCTTGATGAAAAAGATTGTTAAGGATCTACTAGATCTTATATATGATTCTTCAAAAGTCTGTGATCATTATCAATATGGAAATAAATATAACTCAATAATTAAACCAATTATTGAAGTCTCATCTTATGATGAATTACATCTAGTGCATATCTATCTTTTCGGTCCATCGAAAAATAGGATGTATTAGTAGAAAATAATATGTATATTTTTATTTAATGATTTCACAAGATTTATATGGTTCTATTTTCTTGAAAATAAATTTGAAGCCTTATATTATGTTAAATCTTATTCAAAAAAAGTTAAAAATGAGAAAAACCTTCCATTGAAAACTGTAACATCCCAAACCTGGGTGCCACGCAATGGGTGCCCCGAGCCCGGTTCGACACGTGACTTCAAGCGTATTTCCCCAAATGCCAGAGGCTGCCGACTAGTAGAGAAGGCCCATGTCTGATAGTGGGGAAACTATGCCCTCATTTGTCAAAGTCTACCATAGAGGAATACCAAAATAAACATACACGATAGTGGAAGTAGTAAACATACACAACCGAATAACTATAGTAGTGGATATAACCAATAGTATATAAGTGATGATGCTACATGTTTCATGTTCTATGAAAGAAGCCAGCACATGTTACATATCAATGCAGTACAACAAAATATAGAGTACAACAAAACAAGAAAAACAGCTGGCAGCAGCATCACGATCCTTGGCTCGGTCCCATACCATCTTACTCCTCAGCAAAAGTCAAGTACCTGTGTTGGGACTCTTGCCCATATCTATACCTACAGCAATGTAATCTGTTTGGGCCGAAAAGCGTGACCCAAATAGGGTGTGAGAAATATATCTCAGTAGGCACCTACCAAAGGCCAGTTCTCAACTGTGTGTAAGACATGCAACATGTGTGCAGTAGTAAAATGAAATAACTAAGAAGTACTCAAAAGTAACTAACCTAACAGTTAAATTTCCATTTTATTATTTGTTTAATTCCATTCGTTGAGTAACATTTTTGTGCTCAACAGCACCAAGCCCTCAGGCCAACCAGAACTGTGACCTCATGCTAAAATAGTAACCACGCCCTCAGACTTGCCCTCAGGCCATACAGAATCTAACCCACAGGTATTCCCCTCAGGATAAATAGAAATTTCCCTTAGGCATAGGAAGTGTCGTCCTCAGGAATAGAAGTCAATCCCTCAGGCACAAAAGGTTTCCCTCAGGCGAAATACGACATCCCTCGGGCTAAAACAGTCACGCCCTCAGGCCAATCACAATAATGCCCTCAGGCTAAATAGTTAATCGGGCCATGCCCAATATATCAAAATGCAGTAAACAAGAAATTCCTCTCAAGGAAATTCTACAGTTACTACATTTAAGGCATACCCTCGGGTATCCTGGCCGAAGGGCTAAACAGTGAAACACACACAGTGGGTGGTTCCAGATCCAAGCAACGATCCCAACCAGCATTTTATTATCACAATTAAATACCTAATCAATTCTATGCATTAAATATAGCAATGGGCTTAGCCACACGACATCCCAACATGGGTCCGTGGCACAAAACACACAAAAACGCACGAGAGTTGGAAAATAAACACAAATCCACCTACCTTATTTTCCAATGAACGTTATACCCAAACGCCAACTCCAGAAACACCCAATAATGACGTAGATCTCATGAATAAAAAACCCCAATCAAACGTAAATAACATACATTAGGAGAAGAATTAGTAAAAATGGTACTAGGAGAGGAGAGGGCGTACCCGTGCGGTTCCAACAAGATCATCCGAAGCCGAATTAGATTCCAGATGAACTCCTGGAAGATCTTCAAAGGTCTAGCCTCTTGCTTTGGCTCCAAAATGGCTCAAATGCCTCCTCTTCCAAATGAGGAGGCTACTGCCTGTTTTAAGCCGAAAAAACAAAGTACACGGCGTGTACTTCTGAGTACACAGCGTGTACTTCTTTCATTTAACTGTCCATTTGGCAGAACCGACACACTATTCATCCGTCGACATGAGTACTCGGCATGTACTCCTGAGTACACAGCGTGTACTGTCGCCCAGCTGGCGGCGACTCCACCGCCTTACTATTCAAGCCTCCCGACTGACTACATGACGTGTAGTCGGTTCCTACACCCCTCATCACTGAAAAGGCTACACGCCCCGTGTACTCATACCTACACGGCCAAAAGTACCCGACGTGTGGACAAAGTACCCGGTGTGTAGTTTCGAAATTTAGGATTTTTTCTCATTTTCCATATTTTCTCAAAACCACTTAAGGAAAAGGAAAAAGATGAATCTTGTACCTCAAAAATAAGAACCGGGTTCATACAAACTTCCCCCTTATAGCAATTAGTCCCCGAATTTCCCTTCCAAGGGTGGAGAAGATAATCCTCAGAACAGCTCTGGCCACTGGGCATGTACGTTAGCCTTCCGCTCCCGGGTCTTGTCCTGCACTCATCCATGCGGCCATGTCACTCATACTAGAGAAACTGACCGGCCTTGGAGAACCTTCGTGCTCCTATAAACGATACGGATCAGATGCTCCTCAAATGACACATCCTGCTGAAGATCAACCTCCACTGGTCGAAAGGTGTGAGACGGGTCTGAATGGTAGAGACGCAACCGAGACACTTGGAAGACGTCGTGCATGGCTCGGTACCGCTGCGGTAACTGCAACCGGTTGGAAACCAACCCGACTCTCTCCAGAATCTCGAATGGCCCCACATACCTCGGTGAATGTTTACCCCGTATCCGGATCCTCTTGTGTCCCATCCTTAGTGAAACACATAGAAAAACCTGATCCCCGACCACGAACTCCAATGGTTTTCTACGGCGATCAGCATAACACTTCTGACGAGACTGCGCGATAGCCATCCGCTTCCGAATCAACTGGACCTGCCCAGATGTATCCTGCATGAGCTGTGGCCCTAGTAAATCTGCCTCACCTGCCTCTAACCAACACAAAGGTGATCGGCATGGACTACCATATAAATCCTCGTATGGTGCCATCTCAATAGTCGAATGGAAACTATTGTTATAGGAAAACAAGACTAAGGGTATATACTTCTCCCACGAGCCCCCAATGTCTAGGACGCATGCACGCAGCATGTCCTCTAGCACCTGTATCATCCGCTCTGACTGACCATCTGTCTATGGGTGGTATGTTGTGCTCAAAATCACTGGTGTACCTAGCGCCCTCTGAAAACTCTGCCAGAAACGAGATGTAAATCGGGCGTCCCAATTTGAAATGATAGAACGAGGGACCCCATGAAGATGTACGATCTCTCGGATATACAGCCTTCTGAGCTCATCCAAACCGAAGGTCTCCTTGATCGGCAAGAAGTGAGCTACCGTCATGAGTCTGTCCACGACAACCCAGACGACATCATTTCCTCGAGGTGACCTCGGCAAACCCATCATGAAATCCAACGCGACATCATCCCTTTTCCACTCTGGAATGGGAAAATGTTGTAACAGCCCAGCTGGCCTCTGGTGCTCTTCCTTCACTTACTGACTGGTGGAACACCTCGTAACAAAACCAGATATCTCCCCCTTCATACCCAGCCACCAGTACTGATGCCTCAAGTCACAGTACATCTTGGTAACCCCGTGATGAACTGCCCAAGATGAAGCATGAAACTCCCGCATCAGTTCCTCTCGTATATCCCCTGGAACCCATACACGTCCTTGGAAACGCAAAACCTCATCATCGCCTATCGTCCAACCGGAAGGAGGGTCCACACTTGCCACCTAATCCCGTAGAACTAGGCCTTCTGAAACCGATAGCTGCCTCATCCTCAATCTGTCCAGGAGGGTAGAAGTCACAGCTAACAAGGAAAGATATGCCTTCCCCTGTCTGTCGTGCACCTCCAGATGCATCTCAGAGAACAAGGCCATGAGCTGCCACTCACCATTGGCCTCCTGAACTGCCTGTATCCGAGTCTTCTTGCTTAGTGCATCAGCTACTGCCTTACCTTTACCAAGTTTATAGGCAAGCTCAAAATAGAAGGATTGTAGGTACTCAACCCACCTTCTCTGCCTCAGATTCAGGTCACGCAGAGTAAAGATATACTTGAGGCTTTTGTGGTCAGTGAAAACCACAAAATGCTCTCCCAACATATAAGGTCTCCAACAGCGCAACGCATGAACAACTATAGCGAACTCGAGATCATGTGTCGGGTAATTCCTCTCATGTGGCGTCAACTGCCGAGACTCGTATGCAACAACTCGGTCGCCCTGCATCAAAACGGCTCCCAACCTAATCCCTGATGCATCACAGTAAACTGTATAGCTCTTCCTCTGCTCTGGGAGTATCAGGATCGGTGCTAATGTCAACCTTCCCTTTAGGTCCTGAAAAGATATATCGCAAGATTCTTACCAAATGAACTTCACACCCTTCTTAGTCAGACCTATCAACGGTGCTTCTAAGCGGGATAAGTCCTGTATGAAGCGTCTGAAGTAAAGAGCCAGCCCTAAGAAACTCCGTATCTCAAACACGTTCTCAGGCTGCTCCCAGGAAACTACTTCTCTCACCTTCTCTGGGTCTACTACAACTCCTTCCTTAGAGAGAACATGTCCTAGGAAGTGAATCTGGTCCATCCAAAAGTGTCACTTTGAGAGCTTACCATATAGTTGATGCTCTCTCAATGTACTCAATACGATCTCAAGATGGGTGGCATGGTCATCTTTAGTGTGAGAGTACACCAAGATGTCGTCCATGAATACTACCACAAATTAATCAAGATACGGATGAAACACATGATTCATGAGAGCCAAGAAAACTGTTATCGCGATCGTCAGTCCGAACGGAATAACCGTATACTCATATAGACCATACCTACTCTTGAAAGCTGTGAGAGGTATATCAGATGGTCTAATGCACAACTGATGATATCCAGATCTCATGTCAATCATCGAGAACAATCGTGCTCCACGAAGCTGATCAAATAGATCATCTATCCTCGGCAAGGTATATCGGTTATTAACTGTCAACTGGTTCAGCTTCCAATAATCCACGCAAAGTCTGAGGGTACCAGCCGCCTTCTTCGCAAAAAGGACCGGAGAACCCCATGGAGAAGTACTGGGTCGGATAAAACCCTTCGCCTGCAGCTCCTCTAACATCCTCTTGAGCTCCTGCAACTTAGGTGTGGCCATCCTATAAGGAGGAATGGACACCGGTGCTGCTCCTGGAACAATCTCGATAGAGAAATCCACCTCACGTACCGGAGGTAGACCTGAAATGTCATCCAGGAAGACATCCATGAAACGATCAACAACTGGAGGGAAATCTGTCTGAAAAGTCCCCTGATCATCCAAATATAAGCTCGCAATCTGGGCTGTGACTCCACCTCACCCATGATGCTCTGGTCTAGTTAGAATCTCATGAACATCACATTCTCCCTTGTATAGAAAGTCTCCACCATTTGGTGACATGAAACGCACCCAGCGACGATAGCAGTCTACAAAATCTCGATAGGGAACCAACCAGTCCAACCCGAGAATGGAGTCATATCTCGTCATCTTCATGACATAAAGGTACCAAAGGAAGTGACACCCACCAACCTCAAGGGGGAACTCCTTGCACTGACTCACACCAGCCGTTCTAGTCCCTAATGAAGTATCTAGCATCATGATATCAAAATATGAAGAAACACTGATCCCAAGGCTCTCCACAATGGGTACATATATGAAACTATCTGTAGCACCCGTATCAAAAAGTAATGAAGACAAGACAGAAGCTACTGGAGTAGTACCTCTGACTATAGAAGGTCAAGGATCCTGCTCCTGCTAGGTCTGTTGCACTGCATATGCATGCCCAGTGCCGTGGCCCTGCGACAAAGCCCTGCTACCCTGAGCTGTCCCGCCCTACTGCCACTGCGATCCTAGCGTATGGCTACCATGGCCACGAACACCATCCCTACATGCACGCCCTGACTTATTCCAGTTCCCTGACTGGTCAGAAACCACTGGTCATGCTCCCACACATAAAGTCTGCACAGAACCTCTCTCACTAGCCACTGGTAGCACCTCCCTGCAAAAGCGCTGCAGATGACCCATCTTGCCGCATGCTCGGCACTCCACTAGGTCTCGTGGACACTATGGCCTCTTTTTCCCCTCTCTGCCACACTGGTAGCACCTGATCAGGCCACCTGAAGAAGCTGCCTGGATGGTACTTCCACCCTAAGAGAAGTCCATCTGTCTCTTCCTCTTGCCAGCAGAAATCACACCAGTAACTGGTACTGAACCGCCCTGGCCCACACCACTCGATTCCTGCAGGTTCCTCTCTATAATCAGTTCATGGTTCACAATCGTGTGTACAGTAGGAAACTTGAAAACATTCGCCAATGCTTGGATGTCGTACCGAAGACCATCCTCAAAATGTCTGGCTCTCAACGTCTCACCACTCACCAGCACGGGTGCAAAACGTTGAAGCTCTGTAAAACGAGCAGAATAGTCCATCACTGAAATAGAGCCCTACTGCAAAATCATGAACTCTCGATCTCTATCTGCCCTTAGTGTCTCGGGAAAGTAGATGTCATAGAATTCTACCTGAAAATCTTCCCACGTCGTGTCCCTGTGTTGCTCTGTCTGGGTGGTAGCATCCCACCACCTCTTGGCGGAATCACGCAACATGTATGTCGCGAGCTTGACCCTCCGCCCTGGAGGCGTCTCAAGATGCTAGAAAATAGTCTACATCGATCCTAGCCAAGACTCTAGAGACAATGGTCCGCCATACCCTGAAAACATAGGCGGATGTTGCTGCTAAAAGATACACGTCAGCTCGGCCATAGATTTGGCAGCCTGCGGTGCTCCCTGAAAGGTCTGGATGAACCATAGTAAGCCTTCACGGAACTGCACCTCCGCACCTGTGTCCGGTATAACAGCTAGCGCCACATCTGGCTCTGCTGGAGGATAAACTAGTAGCCCATGGCCCACCATCTACATAGTATAATCATCGTCGCTTCCCTGGTGAACAACTCGCGGTCGTCTCGGTGGCATGACACTACAATGTCAAAAGCACACCTCAGATTCAAGATTATTAAGGCTAAAAGTGAAGGAACCACAAAGGAACAAGAGGAAGAAAGCATGTAAAAATTTTCAAAACAAGACTACACGGCATTTACAATGTCTACACGACATGTACTTGACTTTCCTTCCCCTGCCCAGGTTCTTCTACACGGCTAAGCCACAGAGATTCCGTTCAACAAAACTATGTGGCGTGTATAATATCTACACAGCGTGTACGGTGTTATTTTCCAACAGGTCATGTCTTCTATGACATGGCCGACTACTCAGCTTAACTCCACACGGTGTGTTACACTGGTACACGACGTGTACATCACCCCATTTCCCAGACACATGGCTAACTCCACACAGTCTGTCCTCGGACAAGACTACATGGCATGTCCCATATGTACACAGCGTGTTCAGGGAGAGGTGACACCAGCCCGTGTTGTTATTTACACGGCCAAGTCCCTAGGTCACACTACACGGCGTGTCTATAATTGACATGGCGTGTTCTGCCAAGGTGTTCACCGACCCATGTTGTTAGTTACACAGCCGGACTCCAGGTCACACTACACGGCATGTCCAAAAACTACACGGTGTGTTTTACGCAAGGCCTTCCCTACCCCGTATCGCCGCCCACACGGTTTTTGACACGGGAAAAGACTACAGGGTGTGTACTCTAAAAGTTCATTTTTCTTGACGAACAGAAGAGCATACACGACATGTATAAAAATACTACACGGCGTGTATACTTGGATTCTAGATAGTATGCCTCAGAAACTTCTCTGGAACCCAGAAAATACCGAAAAACGACACCTAAGTGTCAAACTCCGACCTGTGAGGGCCCATACTCCCCACGAATCAATGTTTGACATCTTATATGTGTCATAACCAACAAACAATCAATGATCCACGTAATTCCGGTCAATGGGGGCCCATACTCCCCAAAAACCAATGTTTGGCGTCCATTCTACAAACAAGCTTAAACAAAAACATACCATATCACAAGGCATGTATTTATCAAGCAGCTATCACAATAGCATGCTTTTTTAGCACAGAAACTATCACAACAACATGAGAATTTCTAATGCACCTACGTGGCATTGAAACTATGCATTACATGTGATATCTATCATATGCCTATATGATGCTTGAGACGGAACACACTCATCTCATCGGGTTGCAACTAAATAGAACCCACATATAAAATATAAACAGCACAATCCAAGTGCGTCACCCAACGGTGAAAACATATCATCCGTAAAATTGCAAAATCAAAAGAATGAAAAATAGGAGGTAGACTGGATTTTCCCTGTACACGGGTTAGCTACACCCGAGCACAACTTATTATGAACTACCGTTCCATCCTATCCATGACTATAGTTCCAAATAGTAATTCAAAGAAAATAACCCCTTTGATTCCACTTTGTAATGTCCCAAACCCGAGTGCCACGCAACGGGTGCCCCGAGCCTGGTTCGCCATGTGACATCAAGCATATTTCCCCAAACACCAGAGGCTTTCGACTAGCAGCGAGGGACCAGGTCTGATAGTGGGGAAACTATTCCCTCATTTGACAATGTGTAGCACAGTGGAATACCAAAATAAACATACACGACAGCATAAGCAGTAAACATACACAACTGAATAACTAAAGTAGTGGATATAACCAACAATATATAACTGATGATGCTACATGTTTCATGTTCTACGAAAGCAGTCAGAACATGTTACATATCAATGTAGTACAAAAAAATAAAGAGTACAACAAAACAAGCAATGTAGCTGGTAGCGGCATCGCAAGCCTTGGCTCGGTCCCATGCCCTCCTACCCTCATCAACAGTCAAGTACCTGTATATGGCATCTTGCCCCTATCTACACCTGAAGCAACGTAATCGGTTTGGGCCGAAAAGCGTGACCCAAACAGGATGTGAGAAATATATCTCAGTAGGAACCTACCAAAGGCCCGTGCTCAATGGTGTGTAAAACATGCAAAAAGTGTGAAGTAGTAAAATGAAATAACTAAGCAGTACTCAAAAGTAACTAACATAACAATTAAATTGCCATTTTATTATTCGATTAATTCCTTTAATTTAGTAATATTTTTGTGCTCAGTAGAACCAAGCCCTCAGGCCAACAAGAACCGTTCCCTCAGGCTAAAATAGTAACCATGCCCCCAGGATTTCCCTTAGGCCATACAAAATCCAACCCACAGGTATTTCCCTCAGGCGTAACAGAAATTGCCCTCACGTGTAGGAAGTGTAACCCTCAGGCCCAGAAGTCAAGCCCTCAGGCACAAAAGTTTTCCCTCAGGAAAAATACGACAACCCTCGAGATAAAACATTCACGCCCTCAGGCCAATCACAATAATGCCTTCAGGCTAAACAGGTAACTGGGCCATGCCCAACATATCAAAATGCAGTAAACAAGAAATTCCACTCAAGGCAATTCTACAGTTACTACATTTAAGGCATATCGTCGGGTATCCTGGCCAAACGGCTAAACAGTGAAACACACCCCAAGGATGGATCTGGATCCATGAATCTATCACAACCAGAATTTTATTATCACAATTATAGAACTAATCAATTCTAGGGATTAAATATTGCAACGGCCTCAGCCACACGACACCCCAACATGGGTTTGTGGCACAAAAACGCACAAAAACGCATGACAGTTGGAAAATAAACACAAACCCACCTACATTATTCGCCAACAAACGTTATACCCGAACACCGACTCCCAGAACGCCTCAGAACGACGTAGATCTGACGAAGAACAAAACCCAATCAAACGTAAATAATTTATGTTATGATAATAATTGGTTAGAACGGTACTAGGGGAGGAGATGTCTTACCCGTGTGGTTTCAATGAGATTGTCTGAAGCTGAATCGGAATCCAGACAAACTCTCGATAGTTCTTCAAAGGTCTGACCTCCTCCTTTGGCTCCAAAATGGCTCAAACGCCTCCTCTGTCAAATGAGGAGGATACTGCCTATTTTAATCCGAAAAAACAATGTACACGGTGTGTACTTCTGAGTACATGGCGTGTACTTCTTTCATTTAACTGTTCATTTGGCAGCACCACCACACTGTTCATCCGTCAACATGAGTACATGACATGTACTCTTGAGTACACAGCGTGTACTGTCACCCAGCTGGCGGCGACTCCACCGCCTTACTATTCAAGCATACCGACTGACTATATGGTGTGTAGGGTACCACTACACCGCATGTCGTCGGTTCCTGCACCCCTCGTCGCCGACAAGGATACCCGCCCCGTGTACTCATCCCTACACGGCCAAATGTACACGACATGTGGACAAAGTACATAGCGTGTAGTTTCGAAATTTAGTATTTTTCCCCATTTTCCATATTTTCTCAAAACCACTTAAGGAAAAGGAAACAGAAGAAGCCCGTACCTCAAAAATAAGAACAGGGTTCTTACAAAAACTATTCCTAGTGATCACGGGGAAAAAATTTTGAAATTCAGATTTTGTAACTATTTGTAGTAAGAAATAAATTACTCATTACTTCTTATATCCAAGAACTCCTCAAAAAATGGTTTCGTTGAAATAATGAAATGTATTCTATAAGATATAACATGAACCATGTTGAGTGAATACTCAATTGCTAAAAAAACTGTGCTGAATCTGTATGTACTGCTTTCCATACAATAAATCAAGCATTAATTAGACCTTTTATTAATAAAACACCTTATGAGTTATGGATTTGTCAAAAACCTAATGTTTCTTAATTCAACGTATTTGGATGCAATGTATTCACCTTGAATAGTAAAGATAACATAAATACATTCACACTTATAAATGATGAATGATTTTTATTAGGTTATTCCACTACTTATAATTTATATATCGTTTAAAAAAATTCATGTACTGTTGAAGATATGGTACATGTAAAATTTAATTAAAAATGACCTTTTGTATTTAAACAACCCTAACCAACATCATCAAATGTGTTTTCACCATTTAATTATCAACCCATGAGGGAAGATTATTCTAATTGAAAAAAACTCATGAATATGTTCCTGAAGTATTTACCCTAGAATATTTATTACCTTATATTGGTGAACAAGTTTTAAAAAATTCAAATTAGTTGTGTCTTATGAATTATCCTAGTGATAGTATCAATGGTGATGTATATCAACTTTTACATACGAGATTTTATCTATGGAATTATGTAGAGGATCTACCATTTCATTCTAAATTCGAACAAAAAAGTAATGAGGAAGTTTTAGGTGATGATGACTAGATTAAATCTATACATGATAAACTAAATGAATTTTATTCGAACAAATTCAGGACCATTATTGAAAGACCTAAAAAATTTCTGTAATTGGAGTAAAGTGGTTCTTCAGATATAAATTTGATGAAAACAGAATTATTGTAAGGAATAAAGAAGGATTTGTTTTTGAATGATATAATTAACATGAAGGAATAGAATATGAAGAAACATATGCTCCATTATCTAGACTAGAATCCATTCATACTCTACTATCCTTTTCAGAATTTTTTAGTTTCAATCTTTTTCAAATGGATGTATACTGTGATTTCCTTAATAAATGTGTTCAATAGAAAGTTTATGTTGAGAATCCTCTTGTTTTTTAAGACACAAAACATATTGAACGTTTTTAAAAACATACCAATGCTTTAAATGGACTTAAGGAATCCAAAGATCTTGGTATGATAGACATACATGATTTTTCTTACAGTACGATTAAATTAATGGAACTACTGATCCAAACCATTTTTTAAATAAATTGAAAAAAATGTTTTGATTTTTAATATTTCTGTTGATGAAATTATATTCAGATTAACTCATCATTCCTTAAATGATTCAATTTGGAAAATCAGGAAACTTGAGTCTGAAATGAGTATGATGGGTGAGTTATCATTTTTTCATTTTTTTTTTCAAATTTCCAAAAAACTAGAAGGATCCAATATATCTCAATATAAATATATAAAATATATTCTTAAAAATTATGGATATTATAACACTACAAGTATGAGTACTCAAATTCAAACATCAGACACTCTTAATCTTGATGATGCTGGAAAAGCAGAAGACCAAAAATGTTTTAGAGATATGATAGGAAGTCTATTATACATAACAACTAGTCATCCAGACTAAATGTTATCAGTATTATTATGTGAAATAAAAAAATATAATTCAAAACAAGACTATTTAAAAGCAACGAAAATAATTTCTCTCTATTTAAAGGGAACAACAAATTTAGAACAATTCGACTATTTTGGATATGATTTTATTTTAAAAATATTTTTAGGTTCTGAATTTGGGGGATTATAGAATGGATAGGAAGAGTAGATCAAAAACATGTAATTTCATAGGATATTCACTATTTTCTTATTCATGAAAGAAATAAAACTCTGTAAAACATTCTGTTATATAGTCTAACTATGTATTAGCATGATTTTGTTGTGCTCAGGTGTAATGGATATAACACACACTCATAGACTATGTAATGAGTTTTACCAAAACAAAGATAATGTGTGATTATACGAGTGTCATTTATCTCTAAAAAAACTATTCACATCATGATCATACAAAAAATATAGTGATAAGGAATCAGATTATAAGGGATCACATTTTTAAATGATACGTAATACTTTAATTTAATAGAGTGAAAGGACAACATGATAACATATTTACAAAACCTTTTCATCTTGAAATATTTGAATACATTAAAAAAAGATATAAATGATAATTTTAAGTTAAATATAAATATTTTTTTTAAACCTATCTCATATTATTAAGATATTCATTTTCATAGTGGTAGTACATATTTTTACTCTTTTATATTTCATTTCGTAATTTTGTTAACATCAAATTGTATTTTTAACCTAAATTGTTTTTAGAACTTAATTTTTTTTAAACCAATTTTTTTTGAAACCTAACATGTTTCCTTTCACTAATAATAAACATAGAAACCTTATAAATAATAATAATTCTTTCTATGTAATCTCGATGGTTGGTTTTTTACTTGTATAATCATAATCATATTTTTGATTATTGGTATTTTAAATCTTGTTTTAAGAAAACCTTATCAGATTTCTTTTCCTGATTTTTCTCCTTAAAACCTCAAATGATCGGAACATATAAAGCCTTCTCAAGAATAGATATCAACTGTTATATCTAATTAATTAAATTTTAACTGTTGGATTGACCTGGGAAGATGAACCATTTATGCAAGGCATTGATAATGGGAGTCTCTCTTCGTTCCCCACATCAGGTTTCAGAGTTTTTTCAGTCAATGCTCTAGAGGCCTTCAAGCATGTCATTCTGATTTCACCTTCTCCTTAAACTCCAATTGTCTCTTGATATCTCATCCACGAATCTGATGTTGTCTAACAAATAACACAATTATTGGAAATTTCATAGGGAAATGTTAGTAGACCCTAAATTCATTTTGAGGTATAACTCTATGATTTCAAAATTCATAATGATGAAGGGATGGGAAATTTTTTCTATTGAAATGGGAATAAATCATGGTTTGGTTATTTATGATTTAGTTATAGTGGTTTAGGATATTATTTAGTTTTATAAATATGGTGGAAAATATGTGTTTACCATTATGATTTGTGGAAAAACATAAACACTGTATTACAAGAAGGCTTCCTGTGTCTTGGATAAACCCTACGAAGGAAATAAAATCTATTGATTTCACAAGTTTCATGATAAAAAAGGTTTTTGAGAAAAAATTAAGGCTATTGAGTGCCTTGGGATTAAGTGAGTGATGATTCCCAGGATGTCACAAATTTAAAAAACCCTGAAATTAGTATCCCAATGGATGTAAGTATTTTTGATTCGGAGGAAGGGTGATAATGACTCTCAAATGATTTATGATATCTTTAAGATGAAATTCATGGTAAATATATGAAATTTTAACCTCATTATGTACATTATTTTAACCATTAGATACATTAATAATGGTTCCATCCAATTTAAATTCATGATGTACCAAAAAATGTTTTCTAATATAATTATTTTATTCCTAGACTCTTTCAAAATAATGTACAAGTCAGAGGCCAAAACATTCAAGATCATGTTGTTAAGTGATGATACCTTTATAAGGATAAAGATAGACATTAGTGAAAATTTGGGTGAATTATTTGGTCATCCTGATAAAGACATTGAAGTCACTAGTAAGAATATAGATGTTTGAGAAATCTCTAAGACAACTGTTATAAAAATAAAAGCCCAAGAGTTGGAACAGCAAGAACAAGCATCAAATACTAGACCAGTATCAACTCCACCTATACCCAAGAAACAAATGACCTATTTTGATGAGGTTTTAGCCAAATGGAGAGTGCTATAAAAGAGGAATAAGGAAGGTTATGATGTTTTCAGGATGGATATAGCTAAGGGAAAGGCCTCAAAATCCATGATGTTGAAGAGCATGAGAATAAGGATAATGAAATGAAGTTGAAGAATAAAATGTCAAAATTTGAGATTATCCAAGACTTGACAAGAGACATGGAGAATTCCTCTAAACATGTTTGTGTACCTAAATCATTCTTACATGAACCCATGATTCCTTTAACACTATTGGTAATCATGGATCTAGTACCAGATAAGGGAATGAAGGATACTTCAGTTCTGAAACCAATAGTTGAACAAGAAGAAATCTTGAATGAAAAAGACAGGGATGAAGAGGAATGAAAATATTTGATAAGAGTGGTAGAAGAAAATGAAGAAAATGAGATCCCTTCTGACATGATTTCAATAATAAATTCCCAAGTATTCTCCACAAGAATTATTTTAGAAGTACATCATTTTCATAATTATAATGTTTCTTAGGAGAAAGACAATAAGAATAATTCTAATGATGAATGTGAATTTGATGATAATATTACTCAAAATTTTGAAATAAAATATGTTGATGTTATTGAAAAATTTGATGATAAATAAGTTGATGATGGTGATCGTAAAATAGAACAAGTATCTTATAGTGAACATGAAACTCAAAAAAATGAAGGAAACTTCAAATGAAGTTAATGGTAAGCAAGTGGTTGATGATACAACTCAAAATGATGTTGTTTAAAGTCCAAATAAAGATGTTGTTGGTACGTCTAAGATTAAATAAGAAGAGAAAATTCATATTTCCTCGCCAACAAAAGAATCTATTTTGAAATCTTCCACTTAATTAGGGCATGATTTTGTAGTCCAGACTTTGATAAAGCTTTTGAACTCCATACCTTCTTCCCAAATTTGATTCAAGATGTCATGAGATTCAATAATTAGTCAATCAGAAGATAGAATCAACAAACATTCTTATGGAAAATATCATCAAACTCGAATCCATGTTCAATACATCTCAGATAAAGTATGATCCCCATAGAAAGTAATTGTTTCAGTAATATAATATATGTTTTATTTATTTCACATATGTTTAATTAAAACCCAATTTAATACATTTTTTTATGTGTGAATGTATGACATCAATTTGAGGAGGCATTAGTCTACACGTCTGCAAACAATGTTATCATATTTACAAAAAATAAAAATCATGAAGGTATTTGTTATATTAAAATTATTGAATCATGAATAAAAAATTAATATAATAAAATATCATATTAAAATGGTATGTCTAACATAATTCATAACCGTGAGAGGTGGTAATAGATAAATGTCTGAAATTATTTCATGACAAGGTAATGATCCGTACGTGAATGATAATATTGATACCCATTTGATAGAAGTGTTTGTAGGATTAAGTCAAACAATAAACATAAAAAATATCTATATATTTAAGACACTTATTTTTTAATATAATAATGTAATAATTAGAAATGAATATGTCGGTAATGATATAGAACAAAAATTCACATTGATAATTCTTACATATTTGTTGGTGAACTTCTTTTGTTTTTCAACAAAAAGATTCCATTTTTTGCATTTATTCCAAAGAGGGTAATCTATGATGAATATATGGATTTTATGTTCATTTATTTCAGTATTTGGATGATATAATGATCTTTATTAGTGTTAACATGTGAGTATGTTTTGAGGCCTTCTATACGTGGGAAAAGTCAGACATTGGATATTCTTGAAAAGATTTGATTTCTCACCTTGTTTTACATGTCCCTTAAGGGTTAAAAATCAATAATTAAAGACAATTATATGACGAATTGTAAAAATATGTTCAGTAAATAATTATTATGCATTCGAATTATCATTTTTATACCTTATTTTCCAGGTTTAGATGTTATTTAAGCTCAGGTTTTCATAATCACTATATTAATTTTAAATAACTTCACTAATAAAAGTGAAAAAAAAACATACGTTTTATTTATTATAAATTATAAACTATTATTATTCCATATAATTAATACATTTTTAAAAATTCTAAAAAAATAAGTGGAAGAAATTAAATTAATATTAATCTCGTGGATGTGACGAAAAGGCATATTTTTGAAGTAAAAATGATCAAACATTTTCTAAGTTTTTTTATTTTTAAATTAAGTTTAAAATTGTTTCAAATAAACTAAATTTGTTTAATTGAAATAGTGTTGATATAAATATACATTAAAACCTATTAAAAAATAATTTAATTATTTAAACTATTTATATGAAGAAAGAATTTTTCAATTAATATTTATTATTATTTTTAGAAATAAAATTAGTGATTTTAAGCATAAAATTGTTTTTATTCTTATCTTATATCTATAAAATCTATTGGATGAACGTAAAAAAAACAATTATAAACAAAATATAACAAGTCCTATTAATTTCCTCTAATACAATATCAATGTGAGAACTTCGTTACAAAAAAATATTAACAATATATGGTTTTTTTGTATAATATACTCTAGCGTGAATCAAATGATTTCGAAGAACTCATTGTTTCATGTCATGTATGCAATTTTAAACAGTGTCTATTTTATGGTGAAATTACTATTTAATACAAAAGTATCAATAAATATTAAATATAGTTATTCTATTATTACGTATAATTTTATATACCTATACTTATAAATATATATTTACATTATTGGTGAAACTTCTTTATAGATATACTAGCATATTTGGAAGCATGTACGATCTAACATGAGTCTTCTATAAAAAATTCATAGCTTATTTATATCTTACATAAATTTTTTAAATTGTTATACTATATAATATCCATTTTAAATTCATAAAATAGATTATATATGATTTCATTGGTGGTGTCATACTAAGATTATATAAAAATATGTTGGGGCTTCTGATTGGTTCCAAAATAGAACTTATTTATGTGTGTAGGGAAAAAGGGAAGCAACTGACCATAGAATCATGATTTTCTATACTAGGATGAAGTATGAGAGAAAAATATTGAGTTTATTCCTTTCATTATATTAGAGATATATTGGGATTTTTGTTTATTAATTTAAACCATGATTTATATTAATGATTATCTATATCTAATATCTTCCCAATTTTTATTTCCCCATGATATGAGATAATATACTATATGATAATAATGATTTTTTCATTGGATAATTTGTTATGCTTTTATGGTTCTTTTATTATTCTTTTTTCGAATTTTATTATCTATTCACTTTATGTTTATTTGATTTTATAATATTTTATCTTTATCAATGTAACACATTTTCATAGTCATACTGAAGGATATAATGGTGATGCTCCCAAAATGGGTCGTTCCTCACAAGGGGTTTCCCCCTTTCATTGCCTCTCCTTCCCCAATATTGGACCATCATTGGCTTTTACTCAGTTCTTCTTCATAGTGATCTCGGGGGGGGGGGGGGTCCTCCTTTAGTGGAAGCATCAATTTTAGGGGGCTTGGTTGTCGCTTCATCACTCACCTTTTGTTGTCCCACTCCATGCCCATTGTCTCCTTCATGGGCTAGTGTTATTTGGTGACTCTACGAGATCTAGTGGTCGAGATTCACTTTGATGTCTATATATTTCCATCATAGGTGTTTCCATGGATTGTAAGGAGTTGTTCGTGGTGATATTTGTGGCCTCTGGAAAGGTGTTGATGGTGTATAGTTTCTTGACATTTGGCATCCCTTCTTCTTGTATGGCCTGGTGTTCTGTTATTTTTGGTGATGGTTATTGTTTATGTTTTCCAGTTTGCGTGATTTGGATTTGTTTGTGTGTGATATTTGATTTCACGGTAGAACCAGTTGTGGTGTTGGTTTCAAAAGTGTGGTTTGAAGATGATGTCATGTGATCTACCATTACAATTTTATTGGTGGAGAATTAATCTTTTGATTTATTTTAACATGATAAAGGTTGATTTGGTATGTGGTGTTGTTCATTGATGAGGATTTTTTTTGTCTGAATTTTGTGTGTTCACTTTCAGAACTGTGGGCTTGGACATGGGACATTACATTCAGTTTTCTTTCAAGGTTCATCAATAGAAGAGGATCATATTAGAAAGCATTATCCTTATCATTACTATTTGGAATTGGATGTTTTAATATGGTATAGAATTTTTCATCAAATCATTGCCTAGGAATACTTGCACATGACTATTAGTCGAGTAGGTATGGGAAGATTAATACTTATCGTATTGTTTTTATTTATAGGGTGAAGCTTTTCATTTATTTTGAATTGGATTTTTTTGGTCCTGAGGATCTCGGAATGTGGAGGCTTTGTTTTTTTTTAAATGTTGATGTTATTCTAGTTTCCTACCTTTTCATCAAAAGTTAACTTGAAATAAAAAATGAATTTTTAGTCTCTAAAAATATTCTACATTTCCCATGATGTTATTATCTCACCGCCATGACATTATTTACCCTAGATTCAATTTGAAAACTTTTAGTGTACAAGGATGCATGATTGAGGCTGTGTGGCCAACAAGATTTCTCATGTTTTGATGAATCATATTTGGGATGTTAGAATTCAAATTATTTAGTCTGTGTTCCAAATAAATATCCTTTAAGTATCATTAATTACATATACATTAATAAACCATCAAATGATCGGAAGTAAACATATATAATTTAATAGACATCATTCATCTTTCTTGTTTTGATCCACACAACACATAGATAACTTTTAAATGATTTATGGACCCTAAGAAGAATATACATACATCTATATATGAATGTATTCCTTTTGAGATCATAAAAATTATACATAAAATTTATTTAACATATTATATCTAATAATGAATCTCATAATATTATTTGAATATATCATTCAAGATAGTAGTGGAATATATAATGCTAATATCAATCCATAAATGTTTATACATCAAATTCTATATCATTTGTACAACAAAAAATCTATATCATTATTATAAATATCATGGAATGGAATATTTTCACATCTCTATATCTTTTCAATAAACTTTATATAATAATGATGGTTATCAGCAAAAAAAATTAATTTCCATAATAATTTTATCAATATCATTTATATTTTTACTCATACCCAGCAACATATAAACCATAATGTTATAATTATTACTTGATGAATTAAATTATTCCACAAGTTTATTTCAACAATTATAACATTTATCTACTCTATGGAATACCAATTTTTTATCCAAAATATTGAGATATGTTCATCTTGAATTAAAAACACAAATATTGATAAAATATTTTTGAAGCTCATTTCTATTACTTATTAAAAACAATATGAACGTTGATTTCCATCCTCAAACTATTTATTCATTAGATTGTCACCGATCAAATTTTTTATCTTTATTCATCATACTTGATTCCAAAAAGTTGGTTTTTGTAAAAAATAAATAAATAAATATAATAATTCTTATAATAATTTTTTTTACATGTGTAATTATATAAAGTAAAAAAATTAAAAATATAAATAAAATTGTACCACTTATATATGAGAAAAAGTGTGTATATCCCATGTGATTTAAAAAACATTTAATGTGATATAAATAGAGGTTGTTAGTAATATTTTTATAATTTAGATTAATTTTTTTGAATATAATTTTACATGATCTGAGTTAATGGTATTGAATTTATACTTTCATTCTTTAAAACATTCATTTATCACTTTGTGAAAATTTGGTTTCAGTAAACATTTTTTGTGTTCAAGTTAATTTTTTTTCATTTAGTAAATTCCATATTGTTATAGTTTTTTGTTTATTTTTTGTAAAAAAATACTTTCATTTTCTTATATATATTTTAGAAATTGTTAATATATTTTTTCAAAATAAATTTTTTTAGATAATTTTTTATTTTTTTTATGTATGGGCCCATAATAATGTTACACTAACAGAAATATTGTATAAAATAATGATTTTGAACCATTATTATATGATATAGAACCATTGGTATAACATATACCAATGATTCTATAAAATTTTGGTATTATCATTTTTTGTATGGAAATTTACTATGATTTTTTATAAAACCTTAGTATATGTGTTATACAAAAGATTGTAAATAATTGGTATAACCTATATACCCTTAGATCCGTCAAACCATTATTATAGATGTATTGTAATGGTTTTTTAAAACTTTGGGATATTGTTTCTGATAAATTCGATCCTAGCTACACTTACTATATTAATCCACCAACACTATTATTAAAAGAATTAGACTAGAAGATAATAAATCCATATTTACTAGTTATAACTATCCAAAATAAAAAAATATATTTCTTAAATGAAAAAAATAAATAACTCAAATTGAAGATATTGTAAATAAAAAGGCTTTTATTCTTAGGATTCGATGTTATATAATCAATATGATATATTAAAATTAATAAATATAGATAATCAATATCTAACTAGAAATAATCATCTTCCAGATCACCATTATTTTCACAGAAATCACTACCATCACCCTCGTCACAAAGGTCAACACTATTGTCATAGACTTAAACAACTTCATCATCATAAACAGAATGAATATTATTTCCCCAACCACCATTAGTATTGTTATTTCATTCTCCTAGAGAATCATATATATAGATCATCTTCATTATGCATGCATCGATAACAATAATTATTACAAATATATTTTATAAAAGTCTTTTCACAATTTTATAATATATGTAATTATAAATATTTATGGATGAATATATTATTATATACTCTGATGATTCCAAAAGTATTTTATGCGTTTCTGTGAGAAAAATTTCAAAATATGGGATAAGAACAAAAATCATTGCAAGGGATATAAAAAAATATTTCAACCCCATCAATCCATTAAAAACCATGAAAATCCATAATATAGTATTATATTTTTAAATAATCAATATTATGATATAATAATCATTTAAAAACCCATTAAATCAATTTCATTTCCAAAATATTTTGAAATAACATTTTTTGGAATGTGAATCATAATAATTAAATTTATTTGATAAAACATGAGAACTCATGAGAACATTTCATAAAAAGACAAATATTTAACCTCTAGATGATTATAAAACCAACCATTAATTATGTATTCATATTCATACCACATGAAATTAAAATATTTCTAATTCAATTAATAGAAATAATTAATAATACATGTAGGATTATATAAAAAATATCCTTAATAATATCCTTATAAAACCCTAACTATAACCCTTACAATAGAATAACCAACCCTATTAATTCAAAAAAATTCTTCTTAGTAGAACATGTCATGAACCATTTCGTAAGAGATATATACCATAAAGTCCGATCATTATATATAATTTACAAGAAGCTAAACATGAATAGAAAAAGTTATGGATATCTATTTCATCATAAAAAGCTTGAAAAAATCATTTTAACCAATAAGAATATACACTTATATTTATCCCATAAAAGAAATGTATATATCATTTTCTTTGAGAATTCATTAGAAAAATCCAAAAAATGTAGGCAATATAATTTAGTTTAAAATATGAATTATTTTAATAAATATTCAATATAATGAACAAACATGACAGTTTGTAAATGATTACATGTGGTAAATATTTTTATAAATAGTCTTTACATAATTTTGTAATGAAATTCAGAATTAAATTGTATAGAATGAGTAAAATATTCCTTTTAATTCATTAATATGTAACTGAAAAAATATTTTAAAATGATCCTTACGACTATGTAATGTATGAACTAGAATGTTATTAATGATTTAAAATGAATATTTATATTGAAGAGAAATATATTGAAAATTTTTAGTCAATGTTTTAATGAAAAATACCTTACAACGAGTTTGGACTCTACACATGCCTATTTTACAATCATGAATAATAAAATTACATTAAATGATGTAATTTTATGTTAATATCTTTTATTACTATTAGTGTATTGTTATTATCTTATTTCATTTATCATCATGATTAATTTATTTCCATAATTTTTTATGTTCACATTTGACATTCTGAGACCGTTTCATTCATAATATTTAAAACAACTTTGGTACATTGTCATTATTCAATGTTTTCATAGTTTTAATGTATATAAAATCATAAAAATTATATATCAATTGTTTTTATTCATTTAATACCATTTCAGAAAAAAACCATGAAGGCTGAACATGAAAAATAAAACACATCATTACATGGAGGTGGTATTTCGCACATAAGCACTAGTGATATTTTCCATTTCACAATGAATGGTTGGTAAAGGAAATATATGAAAGGTCAACATTAATGAATCATATTATTGATATATATATAATTGTTATTCATTTTAGGCATAATTAAAATAAGTCATTTAAGGTGGTGATGAAAAAATGCATCATTCATAGAGGTGTTAGTATACATGTACACACAAAAAACATTTTAATTTCCATTAGATGAAAATAATGTGTAGAATTATATTCAATTAAAATAATAAAATTTAATTATAGTAATGTAATTGTTAAATTATTTTAATATTTTTAAAAAAATTATGAGTTTTTCTAAAATGAACCATACATGAAAGATATTGGTTAGAACATAAATATCCTCCTTAAAGAATATTATTTGAAAAAAATATATTAGGAATTTAGGGATTGGTTTATAGGAAGATAAGGATAACTAGTATATGTATAAGTGAATTAGAGAGGTGTTGGGTATAGTATTAGTGAACATAATGTTCTAAATTCTAATAGATAAGATATCAGATTATATAAACATTTATATGTTCACAGAGTGAAAATATTATAAATAATCTTAATTTTCAAATAATATAATTGTATTTCCCATTTTCATATGATTCCATGAATAAAATATTATAATATAGATAATATGATGGTAAAAATATAAAAAGAAACCCTTTTTAAAATATTTTGATATATTTTATCCCTTATATCCTAGTTTATCTCCCAATTTCTCCCCTTACCATAGTAACAAAATTTTATAGTTTTGACGAATATTTTTAAAAAATTTGAAACCGACCACATTAGGAATTTTAAAATTTCCATAAAAATGGACAATCAATTTTCTAAAATTAAATTTATAGTGGGGGTAAATGTTAATTCAGAAATATAATAACTATTCAATAAACATTTATTCTTTAAAAAACTAATTTCTAAATATAAAAAAATATTTCACACAAAAATATTACACAGAGATGATTCCCATAAGATTCATTGGTTTATGACAGAATAAAATAAATTTATCTTTCTATAAAGAAATTCAAAATTTAACATGATCTGGTGACTAGTTGATTAAAAAAGTACTATTTTTTATTTGAATCAACCACTATTTTGGTTCAATAATGTTTAAAAATGGATTTCTAGATGGAATATATAATTTTTAAATGTATTATATTACTCCTTTTATATATACATATATTATTATGAAAAAAAATCCATTATCTTTAAATTAAATATTTCATAATAATTATAACATTATATTGATACTATTTGTAAAAACATTATTTTTACAATTAATAAATAAATCACATATTTCTGAAAAATAAAAGAAATTGGCCCCAAGAAAATTTATACCAGAAAAATTATAAATAAATTTCTTTTATTAAGTTCAAATTAAAATTTTAAATATTTTAATTTTCAATAAAACATTATAATTCATTAATATTGGAATAGGTCTTTGTGTTAGTTTCTTGTGGTTTTTCTGTTTTTATGTAGGTAATTAGAATTTTTAAGGGAAATAATATTAATATGACAAGAATTATAGTGATTTTATGATGATTATTAATTAATGCTTCATTATGAAAATATTAATGACATTATTCATTATTTACTCACTTATTCTAATCATCGTTCACATAACAATAGAATCATTAAGGATGGTTTGTAAAAAACATGTGTGTTCTATTTTATATAGGGACGGTCTATCATCTATTTTGAAACCTACTCTTGGTAATTATGAAATATAAATATTTACATTATTATTTATTCTAATAAGTATTTTTTTAGTTGGAAATGTAATCCTTAAACATTTAATTTTTTTATATGTTATTGTTGTTTCACATATTTGGTTTTAGGAATCTATGGTTCACACATTGAAGTGAATAAAATTCATGGAAAATCATATTTTTTTAATATATCTATTTCCTTTTCAAAAACAATAATATTAAATTATAATTTTGAATATGAATTTTTAATAAATAATTAAAAAAATTATTGAGAAATGAAATTAATTTATCAGTAACATTACCTAGGATGTCTCATTCTCCCCCCTTAATGAAATTCTTTTAACAAAATGTTTATCTTTATAAAAAATGGTGAGGATATTTTAAGTTCATTGATTTCTTTAGATTACCATATTTATCCTTCAATCATATAGATCTCTATAAAACATTAGTAAGTAAATTCACATAATTTAGATACAACTACTCTCAATGATCTAAAATTTGAACTAGAATTTCTTAATAAGTAATATTTTCCTTAAAATGAACGACATTATGTATATAAAATTAAATTTCTTTTTAATATATTTCATTAACAATGAATCATTAACCACATATTGTACCTTTGATAAATTCAATGGTAAGGCTACTCGATAAAAAAATGATCCCACATTCTATAGAATTTCATGGGTTCCAATAAACCATAGAATTTTTTTCCCACTTTTATTAAAACACATCACACATATAAATTAATATATTTTAAGAAAAAAATGATCTCATATCCAAAATATGATATATTTCCTCCAGTTATCTGCATTGCATTTAATCTTTCTCTAAGATTATATCATATAATACTACACATTCATTACATGTTGACCATTTTTTTACTAAATTATGACCCAAAAACAATACCACCCTTACATCATAATTACTTTTTTAAATCTAAAAACACTTTCTATTTGATGAATCAAATGGTTTTATCTGTATAAAAAAAATTATTATAAGAAAATATCACTAATGATATATTTTAATCCAACCTTCTCTGATAATCTAATGATAAATCCCAAAGTATATCCTCTGAAATATTAATTGTCCACAAAGACTATCCATAAGATTCAATGTAAAATAATATACAAAAAAAACTCAGTACCAAATTACTTATAATTTTCCCAAAAAAATTAGATGTAAATCCAATGTCATGATCAGATAAGAAGGGGATAAGAACTCCATGTAACATAATTATTTCAGTAAGATATATTCTAAAATGATATTCCAAATATATAGTATCATGAAATAAAATAAAATTACTATATTAAATTAAAAAATCAATAATATCCAAAATCATATTATTACATTATGATATATTTTGTTAAACTAAAAAAAATCCATGAATATATTCTCTCATGTTAATTGACGTACTAAAAAATACTAAAGAATACCATTTGTTTGTTTCTATTCTAAATTATCCTTTTGAAGGTTTAAAATCTCATTGTAAAAATGGAAATATAATTATTAATTCCATTCCAAAAATAATATTCATTAAGACCCTATATATTATAGTGCAACTATGATGAACTGAATGTAAAGATCTGTGAGATTCATTAAATAATTTTATTTTCAAATGAAAATCACGTAGTACTCGAATCCTTGTTTCAAATAATTTGAAAACTTATTTATCCTCATTAAATTTATAAAAAAAAATTTTACTGACCTATTTTTCTTATTTGAATAAATCATTATCTTATTTGTAAATAATATTAATTATTTTAAACAATATTAATTATAATGATTCCTGCTAAAAAAATTAAATGTTTTTCAGATACGTAATATTAAATTATATATTTATTAACGAATTATGTGTTGTATGTTTATAAAAACATAAAGTGTTTAATTATTATTTAACCTTTTCACACTATATATATTAGCATGTTTTCTTTACCATTATGATTATGAATCATGAAATCACATTCAATTAATTGTTCAATGCATATTATTTTTCACATATTCAACTCCTTGTGATTTAATATATATTTCAATTTATTATGTTTTGTATATATATATATATATATCAATTTTCTTCCCCATGTAAAGGTTGCCCCAAAAATTTTAAAGACAAAACTTCTATTTCAATATAAAGGTTATGAGTTTGAAAATATATCTCATTTTTTAGTTAATGTGATGAATATTCAATTACTAAATAACTATGTATTATATAAAAAATAAGTCCCTAAAATGAAGAGTTTTGTTAAACAAGAAAATACTTATTTATTAATAGAAGGGTTATTCTTGGTCGAGTAAATATTCTTCTTTTTAATTCATGATTCATTTTTCACACTCACTTTTCTAGTTTTATTTAACTTCCTTTTGAGTTGCTATGGTTAATAGATTAAATAAATGAGAAATTTATTTAGAAAAAAAATTATAACAAAATTATTTTAAATTAAAAAAATTATGTTCCACTAACATTAGGTGGTATTTTTTATTATTAAATAACATTAATCTCAGTGTGAGCAATTGTTATGTCATGTTTAGTTATAATATTCAAAAAAATGAAATCTATTATAACCAAAAATCACATTTACTACATTTTCTAGATAACATATATTATTTTATGGTATGTAAAATATTCTTTTGATGTTTCTCATAATCCACATGACTGTTAAAATATACCATAATATTATACATAAAACAACATAAAAATTCTTAAAATGACCATTGAAAATTATATTAATAAGAACCATATCTATATATGGTGAATTATCCTTACCAAATGTAATAACAACAAATATATATTGGTTATAAATAGTCAAAAACATCATCCATTGAATGTATTCTTTGATTAAGATCAGTTGATGATACCTTGACCTATGGTCAGTTTATATAAAATATAGAGCATCCAAATGTATATTAGATTTTACATTATCATGAAAAAATAGAAAATTATTCCTAATAGAAATTCCATTTTATCTTATATAATAAATATAAATCCATATAAAACCATGTTTCATTCAAATAAACTAAATAGGATCACCCAATTTTGAAGTGATAGGGAAGACGAAACCCTTATCAAGTAATTCATCAAATTATTTTTTTATTTTTATTAAAATTATTAGATAAATTATATATGGAGGTTTATAAATGGGGTTGTCAGTGGTAACTAAGTAAATGATTAATTTATATTACAAATATAAAATATTTATAAGTATATCATTAGGAATTATGGCAACAAATTCATCAAACTGTGTAATATCACAATGAGGAATTGTTCCTTTTGTTAATTAAGTGAGAAATCTAACTTTCATCCCCAATATTTAATTTATTTTTCATATTAATTTTATATTATCTTGGATTTAAACCCATTATTATATATGAATTAGAGCTCACTTTGAAAATATAATATGAATTATTTATCTGTTGAACATCTATTAGCCTACAAAATTATATTCCTTTTCATATGCAGAATAAAATAAAAATGTATTATGGGTTAGAAAACAAGTTTATCTATAACACACCATTCAATATATCACAATATGGTGATTCCTACAACTATTTGTTCAATTAATACATTCTACGTGATCTTTTAACATTATATGTTTATTCATTTCCTATGGAGATATTTCCATTTTACTAAATGAAACTATGAAATTCGTGAATTTTCATATCCAAAATCCAAAAATACAATTGTATATATTGATTAAAGAATTAATGTACATAAAACCAAATTATCTTATGGCCTATAATTTTTTATTACAGTAAAAAATTATTCTACCACACCCTTCATCCTACTGTCATGATTGTATCTATCTTTCATAATTCTCATTGGAAATAAACATTTATAAAGACTCATCTCATTAAAATTAAAAAATATAAAAATAATCTTTTCATAATTTGTTTGAATATTCATATTTCTCTATTCCTTCCAATCATGATAATATTTTCCAAACATACTACACCAATAGAAAATAACAGATCATAAAATACACTACCAAAAGTTTTTATTAAAACAATGATTACAAGAGGGTAATGGATGTTTCCTACCATTGGATTTAATTGATGAATGTTTACAACTTCATTCCCATCTAGATCAATTCTTGTCTTTAATTTTCTAAAAGTATAAAAACATAATCATGAATTTATCACTAAAAATAATATATCATTATATATTTTAATCCTAAATGTAAATAAAAAATATATATTATTTTTTCAAATACTATTTTAAATCCAAAAAAATTATATCATGGTACAGAATAAAACATGGTCCATAAAATTCCAATATGGAATGTTTTGTATAAGTGGGAATTGGATCATCCTAAATTTACATTACAAATATAAGTTTTATATTAATTGTATATAAAATATCTTCACGAAAATATTTCTTAAGTAAAATAACATTTAATTATATACATTACATGACATAAATATCATCATTTTCCTTTTGGATGTTAAGAATGGACTTCCAATGATCAACATGACTTTCAAATTGATAAATAAAATAGGTTATTTATGATTCAATAATGATCCCAAAAATTATAATAGCTTCTACCAATCTTTAATGAATCCTTAAATTTTTACAATATCAAAGGTTCCACTAAAATACATGGCATTCTATTTTAATAAAATTTACAGTACATACATATTCCTATTTAGTTGATTTGGCTACTCTCTTGAATGGGTATCACAATTAACATAACAACATAAGTTTTTATGAATTTTTTTAATAATGAAAATTGTTCTGGTAATTTTTATATGAACCAATTAATTTCTTCAATTTCGATCTTCAAAAACAAGATATTGTTTATATTTTTTCAAACATGACCCTAAATTTTAAAAAATCATGATACATTTTTAATATTATTATTCAAATACCCCAAAAATAAACTAGAAGTTAAACATATGGGTTTTAAAGTAATAACTAATTTTTTTAATATTATTTATAAATACATTTTATATTTAAAATATATTTATAAAAAATAATTTTTTTTTAGTAAAACCTTGTTATGTTCAAAAAATATTATTTTTTCAAAAAATTGTATTTATTTGTTTTGGTGAAAAATATTAATATTAAATATTTTCATTTTTATAAAATTAATTTTATTAAAAAGAATTCAATCTTCATGTGAAAATTATTTTAGATTAAATAATTGGTATTTTTATAAAAAGTTTAATTTTTCTGTGAATTATTAAATATACTGGTTATTATCGAAAAATATATATTATTTTAATGAATTTATAAGGATATATTTTTCAAAAACTGCATCAAAACTGAAATTAATAAAATTTTATATGAATTAATCAAAAAAAATTCTATAATTATTTTTCTATATAACTATTATATGAAATTATTTAAAAGTAATAAAAATTTTCCCTTCAGAAATTTAATTTTTCATCGCGTATACGAGATTAATTTTTAAAAAAATTTAGAAAATTATGTGAAATTATTTTAAAAAAATGTATTCAATACTTAGAATCATAAAAATTTATATATTATAATATGGTAAACATAATAATATACCAATATGGATAGTAAAACTAGTAAAAATTATTTTCATTAGTAAAGGTGAAAATTGGTTCACCACTACGGGATAAACTAAAAAGACAACTATTGAAAATGATCAATAACATGTGAAAAACAAATATTCTAGAAATTTTGACCATATATCTTCTAGGAGAGATAATTTTCTATTTTGATACTTATTTCATGATAAAAACATGGGTACACCCTTTTCTTTTTAATAATTACAAGTGTGTTAGTAAAGTCTTAGACCTTAGTTGCCTAGAGGTTGTGCCTTACATCATTAAATTGGAATAATATACAAGTAATCCATATCCTTATTGACGAAATATGTTTTTAGTTTTTGAAAACCACATACAAACAAATTTTTTACATTAAATCATTGAAAGGAAAAATAATATAGATATTCTATTGGAAACATCAAAAACTCTTATATTATCCCGATAAGTCAATCGGAGTATTCATATTCACATCCTTGGGATGTTAAAACAGAATAAATGGGTGAGATCATATTCTCAGTAAGGGTAATAAATATAGTGTAATCTAACATGAACATACATAATAAGGCTTGGAGAATAAAAACATGTCATTAAAACATAATTTTGAGTATGAAATGGTAGGAATAAAAGCTGTTGAAGTAATCTCATAATAAAACATAACAATGGATATTATACTATTTGAATAACCACATGGAAAATAAATTACTAGTTTTATAATGAGGCAATACAAAATTTTAGACATCATAAACATAACATTAAGGCCTCAACAAACACATCATACCTAACAGGAAGAAAACCCATGCTAGTTTATCTCTTTAAAATTACCAATTCATCGAGGGGATATAACGGGTCATAGCCATCACATACTATGTCTAATTATTTCACAATAAAAACGGGGTTAAACATAAACATAATATATATATGAAATGTAATTAACCTTCCCCAATCTATAAACATAATCTAAAAACCATTCTTAGTAGTATAGTAAATGGTATCAAGATAACACATTCATATTCAAAAAGATCATAAACAATTTTAAAAAATATGGAGTATGAAAAACATAAGAGATAAACCTCAATAAATAACAAAATAATATATAGGTACTTAAATAGATTAATATACTCTAATAAAATCAGTTATGAATTCTTTGTAGAAATACCATTTTAATTTATGAAGAAAATTTCTTTAGGAAAAATCATTTTTTTTTTCAAGATTATTTATATGGAAGCATAAATGAACAAATATAGTTTGGAAGGGAAAAAAATAGTGATTTTAAAAAAATAATTGTGTCTTAATATATATTAATGATGTTATAGAAAATGAGTAATAAATTGAGACGTTCACTTTATTCGGGCTTGAATATTGGGATGAATTGAAAAGAGAACCAGTAAAACATTTATTATCCCATCAATGAATGATGAACTGATCTAGAAATATTATTTTGGAATATATGTATATATATTATTTATCATAATTATATAAAAATAATGAATAATTACATTGGTTTATAGTGGAAGAAATCATAGCCTAAATGAAAATATAGGTTCAGGAAGAAAACCCTTACCACCTCGAAAAAGATCCAACATTTTTCCCCATGAAATTAATGACCATAAAATAAAAAATTTAATACCATTATTATAAAGATATTCGTGATATGTAACATCAATTTCAAGTATACATACAGTACATATAAGAAATAGTGGCGAGTAAGGAATATCTCATGGAAATGAAAAAGAGTTTAGAAAACTAATACCCTATGTACGATACATTCCCCACATGACCTTAAAATCCTAGATAATAAATTTAAATCCATTAATTAATTAACTAAAAACCATATATACATGTATATTATTTATTATAATTTTATTAAGTTAATTTGTTTACATTTTGATCAATTTTGAGATACAAATTTGTTTCTCGGGAGCGTTCTTTCCTTAGTTTTCACAATTGATATTATTTTATATGAGTATGTATGTTCATTGGGAATTGTGATAATTTTCAACACCCCACGCTACCATGACATGCTTCTCTATGAATAATACAATAGTGTGTGTTGTACGCAACATTGATTCCTAACACACCACAACCAATCAAACTAGTCGTTATGAATATTAATAACCACTTTTTGAAATTTTATAAATTTTATCATTAAAAATGGACTTCATTTTTTGATTTTCAATTTCGAAATTATCTTAGGTTGAATTTTTTGTATTTTTCTGAAAACATTTAATTTTGGATGAATAATGAAAACCACTAAGTTGTAGTTTAAAACCAAAATTTTATTTAATTATTTATTTATTTTATTAAAATTTATTTTAGGTCTAAATAGATACACAATACCTATATAAGTTCAATGTAATTCATTAGAGTTAGTTTAAAATAATTTTAGATATATAAAAGGTTTATTGATCTTTTCACCGTCTTTTACCCACCTCCTAGGTGAATTTGAGAATTCACATAAAAAATAATTTTACTACTTCTATGAGTGTAATTTCAAAAATCTGAGAGACACAGTTGATATCATCAAGTAAAATGTGGTTCAATAAGATGAAAATAATTTTTTGTGATTAATAAATTTTTAATTTTATTTACCACAGTTAAAAGTAAATAGGGTAATTAAGGGTAAAAATTATGTTATTCTTACCCTAACAAATGTCCTAATTCTATTGGATAAGTTTAATTTGACCAAAAACAACCTTAGGAATAAAATATGAACCTCTTTGGTACACATGGATTAGATGAGGACACTTATTATTATTTTATTTGAAGAATATTTAAAAGAGTTAAAATGATTGTTTAATAACTAATACATTTTTAATATATAGCTAAACAAAAGATAAATTCGACTAAAAATATTTATTAGATATATAATATGAATTCCTACATAATGGTATTTTATTTATATTTTATAGAATTAAATAATTTAATTTATTTATGATACAATGATGATGCAGTAATTACCAAATTAATCAAATATTAAAATAATTGAAATTAAAAATATCCAAATAAATTTAATTAGAAAATTTTAATGAATTTTAATAATATTCTTGGTTAATATGACATGTTAGGGTGGGTTAGATGAAATTTGTTCGACATAATAATGTTGTTATGAATTTAAAAAAACAAAATACCAAATAGTGTCAAAATTGACATAAAAGACTTTCTAAAACAATATTATATAATTAATTAATATTATATTACTAAAAATCGATGGTTCTTCCAAAGGATTTATATAATGATATTTATATCATTAATTAACCACTTAGGGTTCTCTTGAATGTATGTATTCTGTTTGTTAACCATATAATATAAAAATACAAAGAGACATTGTAAAAGTCAAACTATTTAACTAAGAGTTAAATCTAAAAGATAAATTTAATATAGTGACCCAAACCTGTCTAAAACCTATTGGTTGAGTGGTTTTCGACCCATCCCCACCTTATCCTCTAAATAATCCATTCTAGTGACATTATAAAATGAAAATTATTTTATTATAAAATAATATTTTTAGCTTTTCTTAAGGTGCCCCTCACCCCTCTTATAAAAGGGAACTCCCCCTTCTAACTAATTCATGCCTTCAAAGCCATTTAGATCATCCAAAAAATTCCCTAATACCCTCTCAAATATCCTCCCTTCATATTATAGGCCTTCCTTTAGCAAGAAATCCAACCTAAGTAGCCCTTTTTTCTAATCAAAAGGAAGAACCCGAAGAAGAGGTAAATATTTCATCATCTCATTCAAATCATTTTCTTCTTCCACTTCCTATTTTTTTGTTATTTCAATTATAAAATAATAACACCAGTATATTATATATAATTTTATGTAATTATAAATATGGTACAACCAGATTAATTATTTTTTCTATCCTTTTAATGACATGTCACCATACGTGTGTACATACAGCTTACCGTCTCCACGTCATGGTGTAATTGTTATTCAATAAATTATTATTTGTATGGATATAATAATGAGGTTTAATTGATCTAAATAATAAATATAACTATATAATTATTCTTTATATATTATATACCATCCAATTAAATAATATTTAAATATCAAAATAATTATATTGTCACTCGTGCGTACGTACTGATTATCGTCTCCAAGAATGCCATGAGTTTCATTCCCTATTGTACCAATTCAAGACTAATTTTAATTTTATGATTATAAATAATTTTTAAATACTTAATATAATTTTGGATATGAATAAGATACACCCTATCCAAAACAAATATGACTCACATAAAAAATAATATAAAGGAAAACAAATACGTTAACACCCGAAATGACGATAATCCTAAGATATTATTAACAAAGCAATGTTAATAGATGATATATGATATCATATTGAGGTATATGATTCTTGTATAATTTAATAACAGTTATTTCACCATTATACTGGATTTTAACCTACCCTCAACCAAGTAAAAGTACAAGGTAAGGTTTAATTGTACAACCACTTCATTATTCAAGGTTGTTTAAATGTAACTATCTACTGGGACATCTTTATCATCCACATCTATGTTTATTAAAAATGTATTTCATAGAAATTTTACTATTTACTAGACTATGGGTTAAATTTATTTATACCCTTATTTTACTTTATATAAAATGGTTTGAAAGAATCATTTTATCATTTTCCAAATAAGCTACCTTATGACATTTTCGACAAAATTAAGGTAAGAATTTTTTTTAACATATACGGCGGTGCGGCTGATTTGCAATATTATAACATCATCAAAACATCCCTTATAAGATTATAAGAATATTTTAAAATATTAATGTTTTCTTCTTTAATTACCTGAATTTTAAATTATTTCAAAATAGAAATAGACATTCCTTTAAAAAGGATTGGTTTCATCTATGTCTACAACCATTGATGGATTTTAAGATTGTTTGAAGTTGATTTATTTTGATAAAAAACTTCCATGTTGTGTTTAAAGTTTTTTGATATGTTTGACTATGGATATGTTATTTAATACCATTAATTTTTTATTGATAAATTATTGACATTTTTTATACTAGTTTTAATAGGAATGTTTATGTAATGTTTAAACCTTTTCATATGAGGAATGAATTGGACATAGTAATTGACGGGTGGATCCTGCTATTGCTCCTCGATGCATCGATAGGTATCATGGGACAAAATAGAGTCCTGACACAAGGCCTTGATGAAATCTTATTTGTAGCATTCGTAAAAGGTCTTCCCTATGTGGTTATGAATGTCTGGCATTATGCATTCTATCATTATTAAAGTGTCTATTGATATTACATGTGATTATTATACTAGTATAATGTCCATGTGAATAAATAAATGGAATTATTTTGATTTTTTCAATACCATATTATGTTGAAGTTCAAGTTTAAAAGGATTTTGTTTTAGTCTTATATATTTCCTAAAATGTTTAATGTTATTTATGAAAGATTCCTATATATGTTTTTCCTTACTGAGCATCTAAGCTCATCCCTTTTTATATTTTATTATCCCAGGATGTAAATAAGTATATTATGACTGACCTGCAGGGATATACTATGATATCTCACTATTTTCGATGGAAACAATGTTGTTGTAGTTTTCTATTTATGATGTAATGTAAACCTTATAATTTTATATAAGTATTATGAGGATACAAAACTAATTGGTGTTTTGAGACTTGATCTTTTGTTGTCATACCAAGGTTATGTAATAATGCCCCGAATCTGGGTAACTATGGTAAGGGCGTTACTGTGGGTATCAAAGGATGTTTAGTACAAACCGTGGAAACTAGAATTAGATAAAATCTGATTAGTGCACAAAGCCCTAAGATAGAATTTGGGGATTATTATATAAGAACATCATATAATTTTGGTATTGTAGAGATTTTTTGATTTTTCTAAGAAATAAAACCATGTATGGATATGATCAGGTAGAGGTGTCTCTATCACACATATACCTAGGGGTAAAAACCGAAAACACCTCTTTGAGATAGACTCTTACGGGAACTGATGCACGAAAATGGGCCTTGCTGCACTCTTGGTTACAACACACCAGGGGGATATTCTTAGGATAAATCTCATTTTATTTACAAACCAATATCAAGGGTTTATGAGTATATACTTCTTCAAAGAAAACATTTTTATGATTATGGATTATATCCATAAACTGTTCAATTTTTGATAAGTGTTTTAAAAGTTTGGATTTATGTATTACAATTTAGAAACTAATCTCGTGTATTAAATTGTTTAGAAATAGTGCCTAGTGGAAGGAATAGAAAATGTATCAATGCACGCTCTCCATGTATGGATTTCCCTCCTGCTCAATATAATTATAGTGTAGCTTGTTATACAACTGGTGCAGATCAGCTTATCACTATACTGGGATAACTCACTCAGGTTATGAATAATAACCTTACCTGTATAGAGCACCCTGATCCACAACATGGAGGACCAATGTTAGATCGCTTCATGAGGCAACAACTACCAACATTCAGTGGGAGTACAAATCCATTAGTTGCTGAGCAATGGATAATTTTCTTAGAAAAATTTTCCATGCCATGGGGAGTAGTGAATGGGAAAACGTTGTCGTGGCAGTTTACCGCCTCACTGGAGATGTTGATCAATGGAGGCCATTGATTCCAAACACAAAGGAAGATGATGAAGTATAAAATCTTTAATGGTTGTAGTTTAAATAGATTTTCTTAAAAAACTAATTTCTGTTTGGCCATTGAGTAGATTTAGAAATCCAATTTCTAAGTCTTAGGAAAAAAAGGATGAGAATGTAGAAAAGTATGAATCGAAATTTACAAGGCTAGAGAGGCATGTTTTAGATTATATACATAACCCAAGAAGTAATATTGATTGTTTCTTTTATGGGTTAAAACAATTTCTACATCGAGAATTACTCACACAATCCTTCTCGTCTTACGAATATATTGTCTCATGTGAAATCAAGATAGAAAAAGAATTCTCTATGTCTTACGACATTAAAGCAAAGAATGAAAACAAGAGTTCTATTGAACACTCTGGAAATGGAAATACAATGATGAAGGGAAAAGTTGAAAATCCATCCTGTAGTAAATGTGGGAAGAAACACCCCGGTACTTACATGAAGGGAATGGGAGTCTGTTACAAGTGTGGTAAAAAATGCCACCAAGCTCGTGATTTCATGGGGAAGAAAGAGGTTGCTGATGTTGAATGCTACAATTATAGAGAAAGAGGGAATTATGAAAGTTAATGTTCTAAGAATCAGGTCAACTTTCCTAAAAAAGGCCAAGGGATCAAGGCCAATCTTATGTTATCACTACTGCTAAGGTTGAAGCTCCAAAATACATGGTGGAAGGTAATTTAATGGTTTCCTCAAGTATACAAAATGCTTAATTTGATTCTGAATCATGAATTGTTTCATATCTTCCTAGTTTTCTAAGAAAATTAGATATTTACAATTTGATTTAACAAGGGAGTTATCAGTAAAAACTCGTAATGGAATTGTCATCGTAATAATGTTTTGTGATTCAGTCCCCATTAGAGCATATAAATGTTATTTATCTGCTGATCTGATCGTCATACCCATGATTTAATTTTATATAATCCTCAGTATGGATTGGATTTCAGACAATTACGTGGAAATTTATTTTAAGAAGAAGGAGCATACAATTTTTGATGACGATGATAAAGAACTCTTTATCTTTAGATCATAATCATCACCACCAAATTCTTTTCTAGATCAACCCCCAGTAGCTCAACTAAATGAAATTATTCGGGAAAAAGAGAATGGAATAACTATGGGTGGGGAAATGAATGTTCAAATAGAGGATGTACCTATTGTGAAAGAATATGTTGATTTGTTTCCAGAAAATTTACCTGGACATCCTCTAGAACAAGAAATTCAGTTTTCCATTGATTTAATTCCAAGATCAAAGCCCATATACAATACACCTTATAGAATTGCCACTATAGAATTAGTGGAACTAAAGAAAAAAAAATACGAATTGAGTAATAAGGGATTTATTTTCCCTAGTGTTTCTCCATGGGGAGCCCTAGTCCTTTTTGTTAAGAAGAAAAGATGGATCTATGACGTTGTGCACTGACTATAGGGAGATCAAAGCTATAACAATAAAGAACAGGTATCCCCAACCTCGCATTAATGATTTATTTCACCAAATGCATGGAGCTCAATACATTTCAATGATTGACCTTCGATTTGGATATCATCAGATGTGTGGGAATAAAGAAGACATTCTAAAAACAAAATTTCAAACCTGGTATGTGCATTATGTGTAAGAACCTGGTTCTTATTTTTGAGGTACGAGCTTCTTCTTTTCCTTTTTCCTTAAGTGTTTTTGAGAAAATATGGAAAATGGGGGAAAATGATAAATTTCGAAACTACACGCTGTGTACCTTTTCCACATGCCATGTACTTTTGGACGTGTCGAGATGAGTACATGGCGCGTGTAGCCATGCCAGTTACGAAGGGTGTAGGAACCGACTACATGCCGTGTAGTGGTACCTTACACGCCGTGTAGTCAGTTGACATGCTTAAATAGTAAGGTGGTGGAGTCGCCGCCAGCTGGGCGACAGTACACGCCGTGTACTTGGGAGTACATGTCGTGTATTCATGTCGACGGATGAACAGTGTGGCGGTGCCGCCAAATGAAGAGTTAAATGAATAATGTACACGCCATGTACTCAGAATTACATGTTGTGTACTTTTTTTCCGGCTTAAAACTGGCAGGAGCCTCCTCATTTGGCAGAGGAGACTCTTTAACCGTTTTGGAGCCAAAGGAGGAGGCCAAATCTTTGAAGATCCGCCGGGCGTTCGTCTGGAATCCGTTTCGGCTTCAGACGATTTCGTTGGAACCGCACGGGAGAGCCCTCGCCTCTCCTAGTACCATTCCTACCAATTCTTCTCCTAACGTAAGTTAACGTTTTATTGGTTTTTTCTCTTTGTTAGATCTACGCCTTTCTTGGGCGTCTCAGGAGTCGGCGTTCGGGTATAACGCTCGTTGACATATAAGGTAGGTGGGTTAGTGTTTATTTTCCAACTGTCGTGCGTTTTTGTGCGTTTTCGTGCCACGAACCCATTTTGGGGTGTCGTGTGGCTGAGGCCGTTGCTATATTTAATTCCTAGAATTGCATAGGTGATTAAATTTCGATAATAAAATTCTGGTTGGGATCATTGCTTGGATCCGGAACCACCCCAGGGGTGTGTTCCACTATTTATCCGTTTGGCCAGGATACCCGAGGGTATGCCTTTAAAGTAGTAATTGTATAATTGCCTTGAGGGGATATGCTTGTAACTGCTTGTTACTGATGGGCATGGCCTGATTACCTGTTTAGCTTGAGGGTGTTTTTTGTATTTAGCCTGAGAGCGTTGTTGTGATTAGCCTGAGGCCACTGCACTATTTGGCCCAAGGGCTGTAGTTATTTCGCCTGAGGGAAAACATTCGTTCCGGAGGGCTTGAATTCTGCGCCTGCGGGAGACACTTCCTACGCCTGAGGGAAATTTCTGTCACGCCTGAGGGCTATACCTGTGGGTTGGATTCTGCTTACCTTAGGGTAAGGTTTTTCTTGTATGAGAACGTGGATTGCTTACTTAGAAATGCACTGTGGTGATCTCTAGTATTTAATGAATTAAATGAATAATAAAATGGAAATTTAATTGTTAAGTTAGTTACATGTCAGTACTGCTTACTTTATTGCATTTTACTATTGCACACTATTGTTGCATGCTTACACGCAGTTGGGCACGGGCCTTTGGTGGATGCCAATTGAGATATATTTCTCACACCCTGTTTGGGTCATGCTTTTTAACCCAAATAGATTACGTTTCTTCATGTGTAGATAGGGGCATGAGTAACTATATAGGTACTTGACTGTTTCTGAGGAGTAGGAGGGCATGGGACCGATCCTAGGCTCGCGATGCCGCTACCAGCTATTTTTCTTATTTTGTTGTACTTTGTGTCTTTTTGTAATGTATTGATCTATAACATGTTCTGGCAGTTTTCTTAAAACATGAAACATGTAGCATATTCATTTATATACTGTTGGTTATATCCACTGTTGTAGTTATTTCATTTGTGTATTTTTACATCTTTCTATGTCGTTGTATGTTTTATTTGTATTCGGTTGCGCTACAGTTGACAAATGAGGGCATAGTTACCCAACTATCAGACCTGGGCCCTTGCTACTAGTTGACAGCCTCTAGCGTTTTGGGAAATGTGCTTGAGGTCACGTGGAGAACCGGGCTCGGGGCACCCTTTGCATGGCACCCGGTCTGGGATGTTACATAGTGGTATCAGAGGGGTTTCTTTTCTTTGACTTACTATTTGGAGCGGTGGTCTGCGATAGGACGGAACAGTAGTTGGTAATAAGATGTCCTCGGGTGTAGCTAACCCGTGTATAGGGAAAAGCCAGTCTACCTCGTATTTTGCATTCTTTTGATTTTGAAATTGTATGGTGGATATGTTATCACCGTTGGGTGACGCACTTGGATTGTGTTTTTTATATTTTATCTGTGGGTTCTATTTTTTTGCAACCCGATGAGATGAGGGTATTCTGTCTCATGCATCATATAGGCACATGCTAGAAATCACATTTCATTCATTGTTTCCATGCCATGTAGGTGCATTAGAATTTGCATGTTGTTGTGATAGTTTATGTGCTAATAAAGCATGCTGTTGTGATAGCTACTTAATAAATACCTGCCTTGTGATATTGTGTTTGCGTTTGAGCATGTTTATAGGATGGACGCCAACCATTGGTTTTTGGGGAGTATGGGCCCCCATTGACCGGAATTTTGTGGATCATTGACTGTTTATTGGTTATAACACAGATAAGATGTCAAACTTTGATTCGTGGGGAGTATGGGCCCTCACAGATCGGAATTTGACACTTAAGTATTGGTTTTTAGTGTTTTCTGTGTTCCAGGGAAGTTTCTAAGGCATACTGTCCAGAAAACCCAGAATACATGCCGTGTAGGACCTTACACACATCGTGTGTGTACTTCTGTTCGGGAAAAAAATGAGCTTTTTGAGTACACGTCGTGTAGCCTCTTCCCGTGTCACAAACCATGTGGGCGGCGACATGGGGTTGGGAAGGGCTTGGGTAAAACACGTCGTGTGGTTTATGTACACGCCGTGAAGTGTGACCCGGAGTCTGACCATGTAACTAACAACACAAGTCGATGAACTCCTTGACAGAACACGTCGTGTCAATAATAGACATGCTGTGTAGTGTGACCTGGTGACTCGGCCATGTAACGAACAACACAGGCCGGTGTCACCTCTCCCTAAACACGTCGTGTACCTGTGGGACACACCGTGTAGTCTTTTCCGAGGATATACCGTGTGGAGTTAGCCGTGTGGGTGGGAAACGGGATGGTGTACACACCGTGTGCAGGTGTAACACATCATGTGGTGTACAGACCGAGTAGTCGGTCGTGTCACAGACGACACAGGAAGTTGGAAAATAACACCGTACACGCCGTGTAGATATTATACATGCCGTGTAGTTTTTTTTTAATGGAAGACGTGTGGCTTAGCCGTGTAGAAGGACCCGGGCAGGGGAACGGAAGTCAAGTACACGCCGTGTATGTAGAGACCTGAGCCTGGCGTACATGGACATTACATTACTTTTGCGGAATACTTAGTACATAACAAAAACACACACACAAGGACCGTAATAGTTTAGTGTCTTTGGAAACTCGGAATATAATCTTCTAATCGTGGTGAAAGATCTTCAACATCTTCCATAAATAGCTTCTTTTTTTTCTAAACCTAAATCCTTTGTTTATGTCCTGGGGAAAAGAAAACATAAAAAGGTGAGCTCAAATGCTCAGTAAGGGTCAACAAAAGAAATATCAATCACGTCATATTCATAAGAACATATCTTTTCGAAATCTTAACCTGCAAAAGAGATCATAATTTCATAAATGGGATAAATCATAGTAGTGAAATGTAATCCCAATAATAATAACATAAAACATGAAACTTTGTGGCATACACACATAATCATAGATAATCATATCTTATTAGTCAAGACTCATTTCCAAGACTATCTTAGTGGACAAAGTCCCTTTCTGAACCGAGTTCATTCCTTGTTTCAGTCCTGTTTCACTGAACCGGTATAACCTACCATTCCATCCATGTCTATCTCATGAGATATAAAATCTTTACCCAATTCTTTGGAGGGAGATATAGGTCCCACCCATCTCATAATGATACTATTCTTATGTGTGCCACAAAATCATTTAAGATACATCATTGCATAACCCATGTAATAAAAATGGGAATCATAAACATCATGACATCATAAAACAATTCCTATACGATAAAGGAATTCATAAAAATAATTCCATCACAACATAATCAAATCAATTTAATAATAGGGATAAAAACAAAAACCTTTATTATCTTAACAGGAAAAAAAATTCATAAACCACGTGGACTTCATTCTTGAGGAAAATATCCTTTCTAATTCAAAAACACTTTTCCTTTCTTAAAATGTCATACAATTATAAACTAAAAGAAGTTGATTAAAAATAAACATGAAAACTTGTAAAGGATTATTCTTGGAAATAATGTTTTAAAAATCAATTCATGTCGTATAAGTTAAAAAAATCATTCTTCCCGTACTTTTTTCGGGAAAGTAAAAGAGTACCTCGTACGACAAATGATTCCTTTCATATCATTTACTAAAAAACTCACCGAAGGGTAAATTTGGATTTAAAAAATTGTAGGTGGATGGAAATAATATTACATATTGAGTAAACATGGATGTGGATGATAAAATACACCCCAGTAAACGACAAAGTATAAACAATCTCGGATAATAATGAGATTGTGATATTTTCCCTTACCTTAAGTCCGATTTGCTTCGTAAGTGTCTGAACCTCCTGTATAATGATTTAAATAATGTCATTAACTTATTAATGAATCATATTCATTGTTATGATATCATATATGGTTCACTTATGACTTTATATTACCCGTTCTTTTGTAAATTCCATGTTAAAGAAGCGTTTTGGGTAAAATCATTTCATTTATTGTAGGTGTTTGGACATGTTGTTATTGACATTATTATTACTTATATCATGATTTACTTACTTCCATAATATAAAACATGATTTATATATCATACATATTCAGTATATATATACATATAATAGATAGATAAATGAAATGAAACACACCGTTCATGGAGACGGTAGTCCGTACGTACGCATGAACGCTGTTTTCCTTTCCTTATTGACTTGAATTGAAGTAAGTAGATGACATACATATATACATAAATACAGTAGCTTTATAATTTCATATATTTCATTATTATTTCTTATATATACTTTATAATCATTCTTAAGTGGTTAACATGGAGAATGAATCTCATCGCGTCGTGGAGACGGTAGTCCGTACGTACGCACGAGCGATGATATCGTTCTCATGATCGTGAACATGTGTTGAAGTGTATGTATACTATTTCAGTATCAATATAACTTTATAATAATCATATATAGTAACTCATGAAACCATTATATCCATCCAATTAATGTGGTGGTGGAAAATAGATTACACCACGGCGTGGAGACGGTATTCCGTACGTACGCACGCGCGGTGATTTCCTTTTTCCGTAGGATGGATAGAAGGTTAATTAGAGTTTTTTCATATTTATAATAACATATCAGTATATAAGAAATACTTATGTTATTACTTTATCATGAAACAACTAAAGAAGAAGAAGTTGAAGAAGAAAGAAATTGTAAAAGATCCGTAATGGATATTACCTCTTTTTGACGCGCCTTTTCTTAACCTCCACTTAATGGACTAGGGATGGGCTTTGAAGAAGACCAGGACATATAGTATGATACTAGGGAAGTGGAGAAGAGATTTGGTCAGTGTTTGGCCGAGCCTGAATGCTCAAATTAGTGTGAGGAGGAGAGGGAGGAGGTTCCCTTTTATAAGGGAGGAGAGGGGCACCTTAGGAAAATATCAAAATATTATTTTATATTAAGGTCAAATTCGGTTTATAATGGTTCCAAATGGTCTTATTTAGAAGATAAAGTTTGTATGGGTAGACATCCTCTCATCCAATAGGATTTAGACAAGTTTAGGTTATTATTTTATCCTTATCAATTAGATTTAACTCTAAGTTAAATAATTTAACTTTTACCGTGTCTTTTTGTTTTCTTACACTATATGGTTAATAAACTTACTATATCAAGCCAAACGAACCCCAAGTTGTTTATTAATAATATATATAACCCTATCTTTGTCATTTAGACGAGCCTTAGATTTTTAGGAATAAAATAACAATTAATAAAATAATATTTGTTTTAAAAACTAATTTATGTCAATTTTGACACTATTTGGTACATGATTTTTATGAAATTCATAAAAGAATGATAAGTTCAAACCAAGTTACGTAAATAAACAATAACATGTCATATTAACATATAAAATTAGTTTAAGTCATAAAAAGTTTCAAATTACATTTATTTGGGCATTTATAACATCAATTATGTTAATATTTTCTTAAAAAGGTAATTACTTCATCATCATTGTGTCATAAATAAATTAAATTATTTAATGTCTAAAAATTAAAAATAAAATATCATTATGTAGGAAATATTTTTATCTTTCTAATTAATATTTATAGTCGAATTTATCTTATGTATAACCCTATATTAAAAATGATTTACTTATTAAACATTGATTTTAACTATTTTAACCCTTCTTTAAATAAATTAATAATAAATGTACTAATCTAATCCAAGTGGGAATAAATGGTCATATTTTATTCCTAAGGTTGTTTTTGGTCGAATTAAACTTATCCAATAGAATTAATACATGTGTTAGGGTAATAATAATATCATTTTTACCCTTAATTACCCTATTTACTTTTAACCGTGGAAAAAAAGTCAAAAGTTACTATTCACCAAAAATTATTATCATCTCATTGAACCACATTTTAGTCTATGATATTAACCGTGTCTCTCTGATTTTCGAAATTCCACTCACAGAAGCGGTAAAATTAAGTTTTATGAAAAATTCTGTTTTTTTAACTACCACTTGGTGGTTTAACTATTCATCAAAAAATGAACGTTTCCAGAAAAATACAAAAAATTAGGCCTAAGCTATATATGATATTATGAATTCAAAAATGACGTGTATTTTACCAAATTCAAAACATATCAGTTACATTAATTAATTTAAAAATTAATTCCCATCGTCAAAACAAATAGCGTGTTTTTTAGAGATAATAACAATCAAAAGATTGACACTTGTTTATGTCTGGTTTAAATGTGAAATTACATCCAATGACCAAAATTGTATTAAATTGTAAAAATATATTCTAAATATACTTTAAAACCACTCAAATTAATAATTTATCACTATTAATTATTTCTATTAAAAAAGTAGTTTTTAATTAAAATTTAGTAATTTTCACTATTCATCATAATATGAAAGTTATCCGAAAAGTACCAAAATTTCACCCTAAGCTAATTTTAATATTCCGAATCCAAAAATGAAGTCCATTTTGAAAAATTTCAAAAAGCGGTTATTACTATTCATAAGGGCTAGTTTTAATAATATTTTAATAGCATATCGTTGTTTAGTGAAACTCGGTATTGCGTACTACACACGCTATCGAGGAAGGTCATGATTGCGTGTAATGCAAGCCAAGTCAAGGATGTGTGTTGTGCAAGCTCCTTTTGGTGTAGCGTAAAACACAACACATTAATTTAAAATAATATTTTTCATAAAATCTCGGGGTGTTACATTCTACCCCCCTTAAAAATGAATTTCTCCCTCGAAATTCGTCGGGGTTATAAATGGTTTACTATTCGAAAGTTTCTTTAATAGAAACCGACATCGTAAAAAGGAATACCGAAACCAATATTTAAAAAAAAAATTATGAAACGTAATGGTTACCCAAATAAACTAATCATTGGGTTTCCACATAGGTGAAAATATGGATATGGAAGAGAAATCTAACCATCATGTTCTGATGGAGAGTGGTAGAGAACATGGCTATGAAAAATCCAACAATCGCAATGCCATAAATTTGTGATGATCTAGGGTAACATCTGATTTATCAGATATAAGATCACTAGGACAACATTTTTGGTTTTCAATATCATTTCCCTAAAGTTAAAAATTTTGAATTAGAAGAAATACTTACTTGATTTTGGTACAATCTCATTTTTGTTCGTGCTTTGAACAGTTTCCACTTCATCTCTTAAAGAAATGAAGTTGAATTTGTTATTTGTGAAGTGTTAACAGATCATGTGATAGAATGATGGGTCATTCCATCTATTTCAAACAAAAGTTTAGTAATAGTTATCAAATATACATAAGTCCGTCTTTGGTGAGGTTAATCATATACGATTCCGAAAATGAACTTATACTTCATATGTCATATCTCTTAGTAAAATAAAACTACTTTCTACGAAACAGGGACTTCATGTAGGCCAGTGGTAGGCGATAAAGGCCAGTCACACTTCGGTTGTGGGTTCGATTCACACAGCCTTGTCCGACGCGATGGGTTGTCGCCCGTCCTGCAGGTTGTCCTTTTTCTAAAGCTATATTACTATAACATACCATCAATAATATCGAAAAACGTTCTATCCTAACTTATGATCAACATAATCCATTCTAATACTTAGGCTTATCTAAAATACTTCGGTCCATGCTCATAGTATAAAGAAAATGATTACTTGAAATGTCATCTACCAACCATCATTTATCCCTCATTATCTTGTTGGTCACATTCCAATCATGTGAATACAGTAATCATGTATTCTCTTGAAAAATGAATACCTATTAAACCATAGTGAAAACATGAATGCTTTCAAAAGTTAACTCTTTCCACATATCAAAATCCAAAAATTCTATATAGTCAAACCATGATATAACCTTCTCCTTATATTAGTCATGAGCTCATGAATACTATCAAACATTTAATTTTCTCCTTATCCCTTCATTATGCGCATATCATCTACTTTCCAAAAATACTGGTACCATTCATCACATACATTCAAAACATAAGGAAAGAAAACAGTGTAACAATCCTTAGATGTCTCTTTATTACATAGTACCATGAGATTACTTACACAACATTACACTTGATAAACATGTAATCATTCCACTACATTCATAAACCATTGACCGAGCTTCATCAATTATTTCATCTCACATATCATTTGTAGTCTCATCATCATCATCAACATAAATTCTACCCACACGACCATACTAATTCTCTTCATGAGACTTTCCATTAGGGTATTGGTTTGCATAATGCTCGTACATTCCACATTTTAAACATTTAACCATTGTTGATGTCGTAGCAATACCATTATCCTCATCCCTGGTGTTAACTGAACCTTTTCCTTTGCACTTACTGGCTTTGTGTCCTTCTTTTTCACACCCAAATCATCTTCCAGTTCTTTTGAAACATTCTCCTTGATGCCTCTTCCCACATGATTTACATAGGGGAAATTGAACTTTCTTTCCTCTATGATCATAATGAAACTCCATCTTTCTCTTATTAGCCGAGTCAGGAAACTTACCAAATTTTACTTTATTGATCATATTATGAGATTTCTAATTCGACATAATAATGATGTTTGGACATCCAAATCTCATTTCATTTGGTTTCTCATGAATAATATCATTCCATTTTCCATCATATCCTCCATTATCGTGAATCATCTTGTTTCAAGCCATTTTCTAAAACCCAAAAAGAATAGTGTGAGAGGCAAAAATCATAACAAAGGGGGAGTAACTTCAATATCTAACATCTTTGGTTTAATCTAATATTGTTACCAAAGTTCTAGGAATATATACTATACGTATACTTATCCTTAGAGACGTCCCTAGACATACCTTAGAAATATCTCTAGGGATCTCACTAACGTTTTCGCATCCTAGTTTCCAAAGGTTGACTAATCATTTCCTCTGATACCAACTGTAGAGACCTGAGCCTGATGTACATGGAAATTACATTAATTTTGCGGAATACTTAGTACATAAAAAAACGCACACAAAAGGACCATAATAGTTTAGTGTCTTTGGAAACTTGGAATATAATCTTCTAATCGTGGTGAAAGATCATCAACATCTCCCATAAAGATCATCTTTTTTTTCTAAACCTAAATCATTTCTTTATGTCCTGGTGAAAAGAAAACATAAAAGGGTGAGCTCAAATGCTCAGTAAGGATAAACAAAAGAAATATCAATCATGTCATATTCATAAGAACATTTATATTGGAAATCTTAACCTACAAAAGAGATCATAATTTCATAACATGGGATATTTCATTGTGGTGATATGTAATCCCAATAATCATAACAAAAAACATGAAACTTTGTGGCATACACAAATAATCATAGAGAATCATATCTTATTAGTCAAGACTCATTACCAAGACTATCTTAGTGGAAAAAGTACCTTTCTGAACTGAGTTCATTCCTCGTTTCAGTCCAGTTTCACTGAACCGGTATAACCTACCGTTCCAGCCATGTCTATCTCATGAGATATAAAACATTTACCCAATTCATTGGAGAGAGATATAGGTCCCACCCATCTCATAATGATACAATTCTTATGTGTGCCACAAAATCATATAACATACATCATTGCATAACCCATGTAATAAAAATGGGAATCTTAAACATCATGAAATCATAAAACAATGCATATACGATAAAGGAATTCATAAAAATAATTCCATCACAACATAATCAAATCAATGTAATAATAGGGATAAAAAAAACCCTTTATTATCTTAGATTGAAAATAATTTTGATAAAACACTTGAACTTCATTCTTGAGGAAAATATCCTTTCTATTTCAAAAACACTTTTCCTTTCTTAACATGTCATACAATTATAAACTAAAAGAGGTTGATTAAAAATAAAATTGAAAACTTATAAAGGATGATTCTTGGAAATAATGTTTTAAAAATCCATTCATGTCGTATAAGTTAAAAAAACATTCTTCTCGTACTTTTGTCAGAAAAGTCAAAAAGTACCTCGTACGAAAAAAGTTTCCTTTCATATCATTTACTAAAAAACTCACCGAAGGGTAAATTTGGATTTAAAAAATTGTAATTGGATGGAAATAATATTACATATTGAGTAAACATGGATGTGGATGATAAAATACACCCCAGTAAATGCCAAAGTATAAACAATCTCGGATAAAAATGAGATTGTGATATTTTCCCTTACCTTAAGTCTGATTTGCTTCGTATGTGTCCGAACCTCCTGTATAATGATTTAAATAATGTCATTAACTTATTACAGAATCATATTCATTGTTATGATATCATATATGGTTCACTTATGACTTTATATTACCCGTTCTTTTGTAAATTCCATGTTAAAGAAGCGTTTTGGGTAAAATCGTTTCATTTATCGTAGGTGTTTGGACTTGTTGTTCTTGACATTATTATTAATTATATCATGATTTACTTACTTCCAGAATATAAAACATGATTTATATATCATATATATTCAGTATATATATACATATTATAGATAGAAAAATGAAATAAAACACACCGTTCATGAAAACGGTAGTCCGTACGTACGCATGAACGTTGTTTTCCTTTCCTTATTGTCTTGAATGGAAGTAAGTAGATGACATACGTATATACATAAATCCAGTAGCTTTATAATGTCATATATTTCATTATCATTTCTTATATATACTTTATAATCATTTTTAAATGGTTAACATGGAGAATGAATCTCATCGCGTCGTGTAGACGGTAGTCCGTACGTACGCACGAGCGATGATATCATTCTCATGATCATGAACATGTGTTGAAGTGTATTTATACTATATCAGTAACAATATCACTTTATAATAATTATATATAGTTACTCATTTCACCATTATGCCCATCCAATTAAGGTGGTGGCGGAAAATAGATTACACCACAGTGTGGAGACGGTATTCCGTATGTACGCACGCGCGATGATTTCCTTTTTCCGTAGGATGGATAGAAGGTTAATTAGAGTAGTTTCATATTTATAATAACATATCAGTATATCATAAATACTGATGTTATTACTTTATCATGAAACAACTATAGAAGAATAAGTTGAAGAAGAAAGAAATTGAAAAAGATCGGTAAAGGTTATTACCTCTTTTTGACGCGCCTTTTCTTAACCTCCACATAATGAACTAGGGATGGTCTTTGAAGAAGACCAGGACATCTAGTATGATACTAGGGAAGTGGAGAAGATATTTTTTCAGGGTTTGGACGAGCTTGAATGCTCAAATTAGTGTGAGGAGGAGAGGGAGTAGGTTCTCTTTTATAAGGGAGGAGAGGGGAACCTTAGGAAAATCTCAAAATATTATTTTATATTAAGGTCAAATTCGGATTATAATGGTTCCAAAGGGTATTATTTCGAATCTAAAGTGGGTATGGGTCAAAATCCTCTCATCTAATAGGATTTAGACAAGTTTAGGTTATTATTTTAACCTTATCAATTAGATTTAACTCTAAGTTAAATAATTTAACTTTTACCGTGTCTTTTTGTTTTCTTACACTATATGGTTAATAAACTTACTATATCAAGCCAAACGAACCCCAAGTTGTTTATTATTAATATATATAACCTTATCTAAGTCATTTCGCCGAACCTTAGATTTTTAGGAATAAAATAACAATTAATAATATAATATTTGTTTTAAAAACTAATTTATGTTAATTTTGACACTATTTGGTACATGATTTTTATGAAATTCATAACAGAATGATAAGTTAGAACCAAGTTACTTAAATCAACAATAACATGTAATATTAACCTATAAAATTAGTGTAAGTCATAAAAAGTCTCAAATTACATTAATTTGGGCATTTATAACATCAATTATGTTAATATTTTCTTAAAAAGGAAATTACTGCATCATCGTTGTGTCATAAATAAATTAAATTATTTAATGTCTAAAAATTACAAATAAAATATAACGGCTAGTTTCAAATACAAAAATGAAGTCCATTTTGAAAAATTTCAAAAAGTGGTTATTACTATTCATAACAGCTAGTTTTAATAATATTTTAATAGCATATCGTTGTTTAGTGAAACTCGGTATTGTGTACTACACACACTATAGAGGAAGGTCGCGATTGCGTGTAATGCAAGGCAAGTCAAGGATGCGTGTTGTGCAAACTCCTTTTAGTGTAGCGTAAAACACAAGACAATAATTAAAAAGAATATTTTTCATAAAATCTCGTGGTGTTACAGTGTAGTCATTGTACACACCATGTAGTCTTGTCTTGCAAATTTTGAAATTCTTTCTTCCTCTTGTTCCTTTGTGGTAATTTCTCTTTTAGTCTTAATAATCTTGATTCTGAGGCGTGCTTTTGACCTTGTAGTGTCATGACACCTAGACGACCGCAAGATGTTCTCCAGGAGAGCAGTGACAATTATACTCCAGAGATGGTGGGACATGGGCTACTAGTTGATCCACCAGCAGATCCAGATGTAGTGCCAGCTGCTATACCGGACATAGGCATGAAGGCACAGTTCCGTGAAGGCTTATTGTGGTTCACGCAGACCTTTCAGGGGGCACCGCAAGCTGCCGCATCTATGGCCGAGCTGATGCGTATCTTTCAGCAGCATCATCTGCTTACGATTTCAGGGGATGGCGGACCACCGGCTATGGAGTCTTGGTTGTGGTCGATGCAGACTATTCTCGAGCATATTTAGAGGCCTCTAGGGCGGATTGTCAAGCTCGCGACATATATTCTACGTGATTCTACCAAGAGGTGTTGGGATGTTACCACCCAGTCAGAGCATCACAGAGACATGGCGTGGGAATATTTTCAGGCAGTCTTCTATGACTTCTTCTTTCCCAAGACGCTGAGGGAAGATAGAGCTCGAGAGTTCATGAATCTGCAGTAGGGCGCCATGTCAGTGATGGACTATTCTGCTCGTTTTATGGAGCTTCAGCATTTTTCACCCGTGCTAGTGGGTGATGAGACGTTGAGAGATAGACCTTTTGAGTATGGTCTTCGGTATGACATCCGAGCGCTGGTGAATGTTTTCATGTTTCCTACTATAGAAGCTATTGTGAACCAGGCATTGATTATAGAGAGGACCCTATGGTAATCTAGTAGTGTGGGCCAGGGCGGTTTAGCACCAGTTACTGGTATTATTTCAGCTGGAAAGAGGAAGAGACAGATGGACTTCTCTCAGGGCGGCAGTACCAGCCAGGCAGCTTCTTCAGGTGGACCGGTAAGGTGCTACCGGTATGGCAGAGAGGGGAACAAGAGACCTCAGTGTCCACGAGACCCAGTGAAGTACCGATCTTGCAGAAAGATGGGTCATTTGCAGCACTTTTGCAGTGTGTTTATACCGGTTTCTATTGAGAGGGGTTCTGTTCAGACTCCGTGTGCGAGAGCAGGACCAGTGGCTTCTTACTAGTCAGGGATCTGGAATACGTCAGGGCGTGCAGGCAGAGATGGTGGTCCTTTCTGTGGTAGCCAGACACCCAGATCACTGAGGCAGCAGGGTGGGACAACTCAGGGTAGTCAGGCTGTGTCGCAGGGCCGCGGCACTAGGTAGGCATATGAAGTGCAACACACCTAGCAGGAGCAGGATTCCGGACCTTCTACAGTCATAGGTACTATTCTAGTAGCTTTTGCCTTGTCTTCCTTACTTTTTGAAACGGGTTCTATGCATAGTTTCATATTTGTACCCATTGTGGAGAGCCTTGGGCTCGGTGTTTCTACTTCTTCTAATATCATGACACTAGACACTCCCTTGGGGATTAAGACGGCTGGTGTACATCAGTGTAAGGAGTTCCCCCTTGAGGTTGGAGGGTTTCACTTCCTTTGGGACCTCTATGTCTTGGAGATGACGAGCTATGACGTCATTCTCGAGATGGACTGGTTGGTTCCTTTTCGAACCTTTGTAGACTGCTATCATCGCAGGGTGCGTTTCACGTCACCAGAGGGCAGAGAGTTCCTATACAAGGGTGAATGGGATGTTCATGCGAGTCGAGCTGGACTAGAGCATCATGGTAAAGGTGGAGTCACAGCCCAGATTGCGAATTTATATCTGGATGATCAGGGGACTTGTCAGACGGATTTCCCTCCAGTTGTTGATCGTTTCAGGGATGTCTTCCCGGACAACTTTTCAGGTCTACCTCCGGTGCGTGAGCTGTATTTCTCTATTGATCTAGTGCCATGAGTAGCACCGGTGTCCATTCCTCCGTATAGGATGGCCACTCCAGAGTTCCAGGAGCTCCAGAGGCAGTTAGAGGAGCTGCAGGCGATGGGTTTTATCCGACCCAGTACTTCTCCTTGGTGTTCTCCAGTCCTTTTTGCGAAAAAGGAGGATGGTACCCTTAGACATTGTGTGGATTGTCGGAAGCTGAACCAGTTGACGGTTAAGAACCGATATCCCTTGCCGAGGTTAGATTATCTTTTTGATTAGCTTCATGGAGCACGAGTGTTCTCGAATATTGAATTGTGATCCGGATATCATCAGTTGCACGTTAGACCATCTGATATACCTCTCACTGCTTTTAGGATTAGGTACGGTCTATATGATTACACGGTTATGTCGTTCAGACTAACGAACGCGCCATCAGTTTTCATGGATCTGATGAATCATGTGTTCCATCTGTATCTTGATTCATTTGTGGTAGTATTCGTGGACGACATCTTGGTGTACTCTCACACTCGACACGACCATTCCACCCACCTTGAGATCGTATTTGGTACACTAAGAGAGCATCGGAAATATACTAAGCTCTCAAAGTGCCACTTTTGGATGGACCAGATTCACTTCCTTGGTCACATTATCTCAGAGGCAGGAGTTGCAGAAGACCCAGAGAGGGTGAGAGCAGTAGTTTCCTGGGAGCAGCCTAAGAACGTGTTTGAGATACAGAGTTTCTTAGGGCCGGCTGGTTACTAAAGACGCTTCATACATGACTTCTCCCGCTTAGCAGAACCGTTGATAGGTCTGACTATGAATGGTGTGATGTTTGTTTGGTCAGAAGCCTGCGAGACAACTTTTCCGGACCTGAAGGGAAGGTTGACATTAGCACTGATCCAGATACTCCCAGAGTAGGGGAAGAGCTCTACAGTTTACTGTGATGCATCATGGATTAGGCTGGGAGCCGTGTTGATGCAGAGCGACCGAGTTATTGCATACGGGTCTCGGCAGTTGAGCCCACATGAGATAAATTACCTGATGCATGATCTCGAGTTGGCTTAATTTTTTCATGTGTTGTGCTGTTGAAGACACTATTGGTTGGGAGAGCATTTCGTGGTTTTCACCAACCAAAAAAGCCTCAAGTATATCATTACTCATTGTGACCTGAATCTGAGGCAGAGAAGGTGGGTTGAGTACCTACAGTCCTTGTATTTTGAGCTTTCCTATATACCTGGTAAAGGTAATGCAGTAGCAGATGCACTGAGCATGAAGACTCAAATACAGGCAGTGCAGGAGGCCAGTGGTGAGTGGGAGCTCATGGCTTTGTTCTCTGAGATGCATCTAGAGGTGCACAATAATTTGGGGTAGGCTTATCATTCCTCGTTAGCTGTGACTTATACCCTCCTGGACAGAGTGAGGATAAGGCAGTTATCGGTTTCAGAAGGCATTGTTCTACGGGAGTCGGTGGCAAGTGAGGATCCTCCTCCCGGTTGGACGATAGGTGATGATGAGGTTTTTCGTTTCCATGGACGTGTATAGGTTCCAAAGGATATACTCGAGGAGCTGATGCGGGAGATTCATGCTTCCACTTGGGCAGTTCATCCCGGGGTTACCAAGATGTACCGTGACTTGTGGAGTCAGTACAGGTGGTCGGGTATGAAGAGGGAGATAGATGGTTTTGTTACGTGGTGTTCCACCTGTCAGCAGGTGAAGGTAGAGCACCAGAGGCCAGCTGGGCTGTTATAGCAATTTCCCATTCCAGAGTGGAAATGGGATGATGTCGCGGTGGATTTCGTGACGGGATTGTCTAGGTCACCTCGTGGCAATGACGCTGTGTGGGTTGTTGTGGACAGACTCACGAAGGTAGCTCACTTCTTTCTGATTAAGTAGACCTTCAGTGTTGACGAGCTCGGAAGGTTGTATATCCAAGAGATCGTGTGTCTTCATGGGGTCCCTCGTTCAATCATTTTAGATAGGGACGCCCTCTTTACGTCTCATTTCTGGCAGAGTTTTCAGAGGGCGCTAGGTAAACAGGGGCTTCTGAGCACAGCATACCACCCTCAGATAGATGGCCAGTCAGAGCGGACGATACAGGTTCTAGAGGACATGTTGCGCGTATGCGTCCTAGAATTGGGGGCTCTTGGGAGTAGCATATACCCTTAGTCGAGTTTTCCTATAACAATAGTTTTCAGGAGACTATTGAGATGGCACCATACGAGGCTTTATATGGTAGGCCATGTCGATCACCTTTGTTCTGGATGGAGGCAAGTGAGGCAGCTTTACTGGGGCCACAACTCGTACAGAAGACATCTGAGCAGGTCCAATTAATTCGGAAGGGGATGGCTACCGTGTAGTCTCGTCAGAAGTCTTATGCTGATCACCGTAGAAGAACTTCTGAGTTTGTGGTCGGGGATTAGGTTTTTCTACGTGTTTCGCTGACGCTGGGACACAAGCGGATCAGGAGACAGGGTAAACATTCACCGAGGTATGTGGGGCCATTCGAGATTCTGGATAGAGTCTGGCCGGTTGCCTATCGGTTGCAGTTACTGCAGTGGTACCGAGCCATGAACGAAATCTTCCACGTGTCTCAGTTGCGTCGCTACCATTCAGACTCGTCTCACACCTTTCAGCCTGATGAGGTTGAGCTTCAGCATGATGCATCCTTTGAGGAGAATCTGATTCGTATCATTGACAGAAGCACGAAGGTTCTCTGAGGCTGTTCAGTTCCTCTCGTACGGGTGTTATGGAAGCATGGATGAGTGCAAAATGAGACCTGGGAGCCGGAGGCCGACGTACGTGCTCAGTGGCCAGATTTTTTCTGAGCATTATCTTCGCCACCCTTGGAAGGGAAATTCGGGGACGAATTTCTATAAGGGGGGAAGTTTTTAAGAACCCGGTTCTTATTTTTGAGGTACGGGCTTCTTCTTTTTCCTTTTCCTTAAGTGTTTTTGAGAAAATATGGAAAATGGAAAAAAATGAGAATTTTCAAAACTACACGTCGTGTACTTTTGGCCATGTTGGGATGAGTACATGGGGCGTGTATCCGTGACGGCGACGAAGGGTGTAGGAACCGACTACACACCGTGTTGTGGTACCATACATGTCGTGTAGTCAGTCGGCAGGCTTAAACAATAAGGCGGTGGAGTCGCCTCCAGCTGGGCGACAGTACACGCCATGTACTTGGGAGTACATGTTGTGTACTCATGTCGACAGATGAAAAGTGTGGTGGTGCCGCCAAATGAACAGTTAAATGAAGGAAGTACACGCCGTGTACTCAGATGTACATGCCGTGTACTTTGTTTTTTCGGCTTAAGACAGGCAGTAGCCTCCTCATTTGGAAGAGGAGAATCTTGAACCGTTTTGGAGCCAAAGGAGGATGCTGGATCATTGAAGATCCACTAGGCGTTCTTCTGGAATCTATTTCGGCTTCGGACGATTTCGTTGGAACCGCACGGGTGATCCCTCTCCTCTCCTGGTACTGTTCTTACCAATTCTTCTCCAAACGTAAGTTATTTACATTTGTTTGGTTTTTGTTCTTCGTTAGATCTACTCTGTTCTTGGGAGTTTAGGATTCATCCTTTGGGTATATCGCTCGTTGACGTATAATGTAGGTGTCTTAGTGTTTATTTTCCAACTATCCTACTTTTTTGTTCGTTTTCGTGCCACGAACCCATGTTGGGGTGTCGTGTGGCTGAGTCTGTTGCTATATTTTATGCCTAGAATTGCATATGTGATTAAATTGTGATAAAAAAATTATGGTTGGGATCGTTTCTAGGATTCGAAACCACCCCAGGGGTGTGTTCCACTATCTAGCTGTTTGGCCAGGATACCCGAGGTTATACCTTTAAAGTAGTAATTGTAGAATTTCCTTGAGAGGAATTTCTTGTTACTGCTTGTTACTGATGGGCATGTCATGGTTACCTATTTAGCCTGAGGGTATTTTTTTTATTTAGCCTGAGGGTGTTGTTGTTATTAGCCTGAGGGAACTGCACTATTTGGCTTGAGGACTGTAGTTATTTCACCTGAGGGCAACCTTTCGTGCCTGGGGGCTTGACTTCTGTGCCAGAGAGCGACACTTCCTACGCCTGAGGGAAATTTCTGTTACACCTGAGGGTTATACCTGAGGGTTGGATTCTGCTTACCTGAGGGTAAGGTTTTTCTTGTCTGAGGACGTGGACTGCTTACTTAGAAATGCACTATGGTGATATCTAGTATTTAATGAATTAAATGAATAATAAAATGGAAATTTAATTATTAAGTTAGTTACTTGTCATTACTGCTTACTTTATTGCATTTTAATATTGTACACTGTTGTTGCATGATTACACGCAGTTGGGCACGTGCCTTTGGTGGGTGCCTACTGAGATATATTTCTCACACCCTGTTTGGGTCACGCTTTTCGGCCCAAATAGATTACATTTTTGTAGCTGTAGATAGGGGCAAGAGTCCCTATATAGGTACTTGACTAATGCTAAGGAGTAGGAGGGAAAGGGACCAAGACTAGGCTCGTGATGCCGCTACCAGCTATTTTGCTTGTTTTGTTGTACTCTGTGTCTTATTGTACTGTATTGATGTATAACATGTTCTGTCTATTTTCATAGAACATGAAACATGTACCATCATCTTTTATATACTGTTGGTTTTATCCACTGGTGTAGTTATTTCAGTTGTGTATGTTTACTGCTTCTGCTGTCGTTGTATGTTTTATTTGTATTCTTGTTGCGCTACACTTGAAAAATGAGGGCAGAGTTTCCCCACTATCAGACCTAGGCCCTCACTGCTAGTCGGCAGCCTCTGGCGTTTGGAGAAATGTGCTTGAGGTCACGTGGCGAACCGGGCTCGGGGCACCCGTTGCGTGGAACCCGGGTCTCGGACGTTAAATTACGATTTTACAGTAGTGACTTTTAGATTCACTAAATCACCATCCATCTTCATGGATCTAATGAATATTGTTTTAATGGAATATCTTGATGGATTTGTAGTGGTATTTATTTATGATATCTTGGTATACTCCAAAACCTAGGAATATCATGATAATAACATGTTCATTATCCTTAAAACTCATAGAATACATGAATTATTTGGGATGTTTAGCCAGTGTGAATTCTGGCTTCAAGAGATTTCTTTTCTTGTCCATATTATCACCAAGGATGGAATCTCTGATGATCCATCTAAGACAAAGGCAATCCAATAATGTCCAGCACCGATTAGTATAACTGAGGTACACAGTTTTATTGGTTTAGTTGGTTATTATCAATGTTTGGTCCAGAATTTTTCCTGGTTGGCTAACCCATTAAAAAAGCTCACACAAAAAGGGGTTTAATTTGTTTGGGAAAAACAGTGTGAGGAATTTATTGAAGAACTAAAGAGAAGATTAGTCAATTATCATATCTTGACTCAACCATCGAGGAATTATGGGTTTGTTATATATAATGATGCTTCAATGAAAGCACTTGGTTGTGTCTTTATGTAGAATGATAGAGTTATTTCCTATGCATTACGACAGCTGAAAATTCATGAGAAAAACTATCATACTCATGATCTTGAGTTAGAATCTGTAATCTTTGCTTTCAAGATTTGGAGACACTATCGTTATGGTGAAAAATGTGAGATTTATACTGATCACAAGAGTTTGAAGTATATTTTCTCACAGAAATAACTCATCATCAGGAAAAGGAGATGGCTTGAACTACTCATCGATTATTATGGAACGATACGCTACCACTCGGGGAAGGAAAATAAGTTGGTAGATGATTTAATCAAAAATGATCATGGAGTTTTGAACAATATGAGAGTTGAAAGGGATCCAATTCTCAGGGATTAGTAAATATGGATATAGGAATAACAATGAATGGTGAAACATCAATACTTTTTCAAATGGTTGCCAAATCATATTTACTGGAAAGAATAATGAGTTCTTAGACCGATGATGAATCATTTCAAAAGAATATTAAAGCTGTGAATGATGGGTGATTGAGTGACATTGTGTGTGAAGATGGAATTTTGAAATTTGGGAAGAGACTTTGTGTTCCTGATATACATGATCTAAAAAGGGAATTGTTGGATGATTATCATAATTCCAGTTTCTCTATACACCCTGGTAGAACCTAAATGTATAGAGATTTGATGGAACATTTTTGGTGGGACTACATAAATAGGGAGATTTCGGATTTTGTGTCAAGATGTATGGTTTTTTAACAAGTTAATGCTGGAAGGAAATAACTAAGAGGAGGCATGCAACCTCTTCCCATACCAGAGTGGAAATGAGATAATATTACGATGGAATTTTTCATGGGACTACAAAAGACTCTTAGAAAGAATGATGAAATATAGGTCATTGTTGATCGTCTTACTACGTCATCACAATTTCTTTCTATAAGAGAAGATTTTCCACTTGAACGTTTAGAAAGACTATATATAAATTAATTTGTATGACTTCTTGGAGTACCACTATCAATTGTTTCTGATCATGATCCCCATTTTACATCTAGATTTTGGAAAAGTTTTCAGAAATCCCTGGATACTGAAATTTTTATGAGCACTGCCTACCTTCCCCATTCTGATGGACAATCAGAACAGACTATTCAAACCTTTGATGACAGGTTGATATCATTCTCACTAGTCTTTCAAGGTATATGGGATCAATATTTACCACTGGTAGATTTTTCCAATAACAATAGATTTTACTCAAGTATTCAGATGGCACCATATGAAGTGTTATACGGATAGAGATTTCACAGACCAACCTGTTGGGATGATGTTGGCAAAAGAAAACTCGTAGGCCCAGAACATGGGGAGGAAACGATGGAAAAAGTAAAACGAATCCAAAACTACATTAATAAAGCTCAATGTAGTCAGAGGAGCTATGCTAATAACCGAAAGAAGGATTTGGAATTTCATGTAGGAGATCATGTTTTCTTGAACATATCTCCATGGAATGGTGTTATACGTTTCAATAAGAAGTGAAAATTGAGTCCCAGGTACATCAGAACTTTCAAAATTAGAGAAATAATTGGGGATGTAGCTTACTATTTGGAAATGCCGCTAAGTCTCCCCAAAGTTCATGGTGTATTCCACGTATTAGAATATAGAAAATACATTACAGTCCAAAAGCATATACTCAAGTATGAGGAATTAAAACTGGAACCCGATCTGTATTATTTTGAAGAGTCTATCAAGGTTCTTGATACAAGAGAACAAGTTCTAAGAAACTTGACGACTCCTATGGTAAAAGTTCTATGGAAAATCCATATGATGGAAGAGGAAATGTGGGAACCCGAGGAACATATGATGAAGAACCACCAGAGTATTTTTATTTTTTAATACTCTAGAAATTTTGAGGAATACATTATTTTAAATATGGGAGAATGTTACACATGAAGCTTCCATGATACTCTTCTCTTTGAATAATACAGTAGGGTGTGTCGTACACAACTTCGAGTTCTAAAATACCACAATCAATAACAATAGCCTTTTTGAATATTAATACTAACATTTGGAAATTTTATAAATTTTATCTTTAAAAATGGATGTTATTTTTGGATTCGGAATATCGAAATTATCTTAGGGTGAATTTTTTGTATTTTTCTGAAAAATTTCAATTTTTGATGAATATTGAAAAACACTGAGATACAGTTCAAAACCGAATTTTTATTTAAATAATTGTATATTTTATTTAAATTTATTTTATGTAAAAATATAAACATAATACCTATATAAGTACAATTTAATTCATTGGAGTTAGTTTATAATAATTTTAGATATATAAAAAATGGATTGGGCTTTTCACCATCTTTTACCCACCTCCTAGCAGAATTTGAAAATTCAAATAAAACATAATATTACTACTTCTGTGAGTGGAATTTCAAAAATCTGGGAGACACAATTGATATAAGTAAGTAAAATGTGGTTCAATAAGATGAAAATAGTTTTTTTTTGAATAGTTACTTTTTACTTTTATTTTACACAAATAAAAGTAAATAGGGTAATTAAGGGTAAAAATGATATTATTATTACCCTAACACGTGTTATAATTTTATTAGATAAGAATAATTCGACCAGAAACAGCCTTAGGAATAAAATATGAACTTATTTGGTCCCCATGTATTATATTTGTACACTTATTATTATTTTACTTAAAGAAGAGTAAAAAGAGTAAAAATCCATGTTTAATAACTAATTTTTTTTAATATTGGGTTACACATAAGATAAACTCAACTATAAATATTAATTAAAAATTAAAATTTATTTCCTACATAATAGTATTTTATTTATAGTTTTGGACAGTACATAATTTAGTTTATTTATGACACAATAACGATGTAGTAATTACCTAATTAATGAAATATTAAAATAATTTATATTATAAATATCCTAATATATAAAATTTGAAACTTTTTATGATTTACAATAATTTTATTGGTTAATATGACATGTTAGGGTATGTTAGATCAATTATCTTCGACGTAATAATGTTGTTATAAATTTAGCAAAAAAAAAATATCAAATAGTGTTAAAATTGACATAAAAGAGTTTTTAAAACAAATATTATATTATTAATTGATATTATATTCCTAAAAATCGAAGGATCAGCCAAAGGGCCTAAATATTGATAGGGGTATCATTAATTAACCACTTGGGGTTATCTTGAAGGTATATAGTATGTTTATTAACTATATAATATAAAAACACCAAGAGACATGTTCAATGTCAAACTATTTAACTAAGAGTTAAATCTAAATGATATAGTTAATATAGAGACCCAAACCTATCTAAAACCTGTTGTTTGAGTTTTTTCAACTAATACCCACCTTATTATTTAAATAATCCATTTTTATCCATTATAAACAGAAAATGATTTTATTATAAAATAATATTTCTATCTTTTCCTAAGGTTCCCCTTACCACGCTTATAAAAGAGAACTCCTCCTTCTCTTTAATTAACACCTTCAAAGCCATTTGGCCTGGCAAAACCCTTCCCAAATACCCTATAAAATATTGTCCCTTATTCATAGAGTCCTTACTTTAGTCATAATGCCATCCTATGGATCCCTTTTGATCCAATCAAAAGGAATAGCATGAAAAAGAGGTAAATATTTAATCCCCTCTTTCAAGTTCCTTCCTTCATCCACTTCCTCTTTATTTTTTGTTTCTATTATAAAATAATAAATCCAGTATCTTATATATAATGTGATGTAATTATAAATATGGTCCAACCATATTCATTATTGTATCCATCATTTTAATTCCATGTCACTATACATGCATACGTTCAGTTTACCGTCTCCACGTCGGGGTGTAATTGTTATTCAATACATTATTATTTGGATGGAGATAATAATGAGGTGTAAATGATGTGAATAAAAAATATAACATGATAATTTTTCTTTATATATGATATACCATCCAATTATATATTATTTTAATATCAATAATATGATATTACCGCTCGTTCATACGTACAGATTGCCGTCTCCACTAATGTGATGAGATTCATTCCCCATTGTATCCATTCAAGACTAATTATCATTTGATGATTAAAAATATTGTTTAAAGCCTTAATATAATTCTATATATGAATAAGATACATCCCATCCATAAAAAATATGACTCACAAGACAAATAATATAATGGAAAATGAATTCGTTAACACCCGAAATGACTATAATAAAAAAGATATTATTAACAAAGTAATGAGAAAAGATCATATATGATATCATATTAATGTATATGATTCTTGTATAATTTAATAACAATTATTTCACCATTTTAAAGGATGTTAACCAACCCTCAACCAAGCAAAAGTACACGGTAAGGGTTAATTCTACAACCTCATCAATATTCAAGGTGGTTTATATGTAATTATCAAATGGGACCTCTTTATCATCCACATCCATGTTTCTTAAAAATGAATTTCAATTTTTTTCTATTTACTAGACTATGGGTAAAAGTCAAATATACCCTTATTTGATTTTTTATAAAATGATTTGAAGGAAATGTTTCTATCATTTTCCAAATAGTGTACTTAATGACATTTTCGAAATAATTAAGGTAATAATGTTTTTTTAACTTATACGGCAGGTGAGCATATTTTCCACTATTATGAAATACTCAAAGCTTCAATTAAAAAATTCTAATAATATTTTCAAATATAAATGTGTTCTTATATAATTACGTGACTTTTAAATGATTTCAAAATAGAAAGAGATATTTCTATAAAAGGGTTTTGATTTCATCAAAGTCAACATCCTTTGATGGGTTTTAAGATTGTTCGATGTTGATTTATATTGATACAAAACATCAATATTGTATTGAAGGTTTGGACATATGTTTGATTGTGGATGTTTTATTTCATACCATAAATTGTATATTGATAATGTATTGATATTTTGTATGCCAGTTTTAATACGAATGTTTATGTTATGTTTAATCCTTTTCATTTGAGGAATCCATTGGTCTTATTAAGTGATGGGTGGAGCCTGATATAGCTTCTTGATGCATCGGTAGGCCTCACGGGACAAACTAGTGTCTTAGCTAAGGCCTTGACAAAATCATATTTGTAGTCTTGGCACAAGGCCTTTACTATGTGGTTATGAAATTCTAGCATTATGCATTCCATCTTTATGAAAGTGGCTACTAATATTGCAATTGATTATTCGACTATTAGAATATCCTTGTGAATAAGTAAATGAAATTATTCTGATTTTATCATTTCCATATTATACCAAATTGCAAGTTTAAAAGGCTTTTGTTTAAGTCTTATACATTGCCTTAAATTTTAATGGTTATTTATGAATGTTTCCATAATATTGTAATCCTTACTGAGCATCTGATCTCACCCCATTCTATGTTTTATTTTTCTAGGATGTGAAAAAGTATATTATGACTAACGTGCTGGGATAGCCTATGAGATATTAGTGTTTTCCATGGAAACAATGTTGTTATTGTTTTCTATTTTATGATTTAATCTAAACCTTATGAACGAATCTAGTACTTCCATGTCTACTAAACTAATCGGCCTTTCGATGCATGATATTTTGTGATCATTCCAATGTTATGTAATATTGCATCGAATCTGGGTAAATTGGTTCGGGGCGTTACATAATTCTCCATAATTGACATTATATGATATTAATGAACAAAGATAATATTAAATGGTTATATATTTTATTTTGTTTTATGGCATGAGGGTGAGTATTAAGGTTAAACATTAGTAATAATCATTTAGATTTTTTGGAAGTTTTTCGATCATTATGAACATGTTTGTCATATGAATTAATATTATGTATATATACTGTTTATTGAATTGTAAATAGTCTATAAAAAAATATTCTATTATTTTTGAACCAAAAAAATATATACATTACCAGTTTTCAAGGATAAATTTTAGAATGAATATTCGTCATCTATGAAGGTTGTAAATCGACATCTTACAAAAGAGGATTTTTTTTCAAAAATAAAAGAGAGAGAGAGAGAGAGAGAGAGAGAGATTCTATGGAAGGACATTACAATAACCAGATACCATTTAAATATATAGATGAAACTGATGTTATCATTATTATTGTGAAAAAGGAGTTTAGGTGAGAATAATAAAATAAAATAACATGAAAATAGACTTAATAAAAAAAGAAAAGGATTTTACCTCTTGAATAATCCTCCGTGAGAACCGCCTTAAAGGGATTTGTTTTGGAATTGTTTTTATAAAATGTCCTCTTGGAGGTTGGTATAGGATTGGGGATTTTATTGGGTTGAAATATTACATGATTAATGGTTTAGAGTTGTGAAGAGATGTTGTGGTGAGGGTGGTGTTTATAGTGGAGGAATGGGGTGATTTCTCTTTATTTTATTCATTATTTTAATTTTTTATAAAGACAAGAAATAATGTTAGTACGTGTGACTAAATACATTAATCTAATCATGTCATTTAAATACAAGGGGTCTTACATCATAAATACATCACCAATGACCAAATAAATCATTTATTTAACATTTACCATTAATTAAAATATTTTACTATTCATAAAAAAATTCAACTATTTTAGAAAAAAAACTCATAAAATTACCTTAACCATTTATCTATTATTAAAATTAATAAATGATCTCTATTTTATAAAAATAATTTTTTAAATATGCGAAATTTAATTTTTTATTAAAAACTTCTTCTAATCAAAAAATACATATTTTAAATTTATAAATTATTTTATAACAGTTTCCAATTTTAACTATGGTATCATAATATTTTCCAAAAAATATAAGACATCACAATTTAAATATATAAATAAATTTTAAATTAATTCATTTTATGAACTATAAAATTATAATTACATATTTATGACATACAAAACTAATAACACTTAATTAACAATTTGAAATATTCATTTACTTATACTATGATTATTATATGATACATTCATTTATAAGGTTACTATGTATTATTTATATGGTCATGGGGTGATGTAAATTTGTATTAGTCCAATTTACTATTCTTGGGGGTTATATTACTATTCCTAATGTCATCTTACTATTGCATTGATATAGGTTCATTAACATCAAGAAATACCTATTATTTAATTCATTTTTATTTTAGGAATATAGAATTGTCTTACATATGTTATTTTATGTCATCTATATTATATAAACATAAGGAGGGAAATTTTATTGATAGAGTTCTCAGCCATTATAGTGCCACTCACCACAATTATAAAAGGACACCTATTCTACTCTCCTCAAAAAATAACTGAAACCCTTTGAATAGAAAAATACCAGACAAAATCACTTTATTAATTCCATACATTCATCCTAAAAGCCATATTTTTTTATAGAAAACTTTTTAATCCTTTTCATCAAAATCAACAGAAGATATCCCCCGAAGAGATAATGTTCCTAACTGAGTATTTTATTTTATTTCTTTCTCCAAATACATAAATTATAATAATACTATTATGACATCATAAAATTTTTATCCTATATAAACTTATATATTTTTATTTTAATGTAAAAACCAAAAATACTTCTCATTTTATATTAAATGGGTTATGAATTCATGAGTTTTGGTTCAGGATTGCTAACAACAAACGAACCGATGTTATTCATTTTCCATCACCACCTCCCATGGATATATATAATTATGGATTATATATAGATATATGATACAATATACTTCTGGAATTATTTTATTAGACATATTTTACACATTTTATTCTATGGGAATACAATTAATGTCGATTGTGTGTATGGAAGAGTACCACCTCGTAGAGCGATGTGATTCATTAATTATTTACATAAAAACTTATAAGGATAAGATTAATAAAAAATATGTTTTTTATATGAAATAAAAATTATTCCTTAACTGTAATATATTACTTAGACTTCTTTCATAAAATCCATTTAGAAAATTGTATCCTCGTTCACGCATATATATGGATTCCTACCTCCATGAAAGGTGTATTTAAGTTTCAATCTTTTAATACCATTGATTTATATAAAAAAATATAATTATTATATAATATATTTATATCATGGTTTTGATTTTTTATATTATATAACAATGATAATTTTAATGGGAGAAAAACTAAAAAATAAAAAATGAAAGAAAAAACAAATTATTACCTGGAACATAATTTAAACAAGGAATTGTTAATAAATGGGTAACAAAAGGTCACTATTAATTAATATATAGAATGAAAAATATGAATATTTTTAAATAATATAATTATAATATACATATATTTAATAAATATTGGGTTCAAAAGTGTTAAAATGAAGTTGTGACTTAAGCTAAGAGATATCTCTACTCTCATTAATTTCATAAAGACTTATGTCATATTCACCACTCGTTTATTTTTTATAGTGTATATACATCCCATTGGAAATTTCATACCATTAATTTACATAATTTTATGATATTAAATGTTTAAATTTATTTTATTTATAAATGGGTCTTATAGATCATGAGATTAATTAATCAATAAAGGGTTTTTGTCTCAATTTTCCTTCTGTGAGACATATGTTAGGTTATGAACCTATAATATTTTATTAGGTGTACAGAAAATATTATAATTAATTTCAAAAATTTATTTAATATCATTATATATTTAGACTCCATTAAATATTATTCTTTCATTGTGTATTATGAATCAATTTTAAAAAAGTTGTAAAAGAGTAATGTTACAATCTCAATATTGACTAGGATTGTTTATGATTATTCTTCTAATAATGAAATCATATGATATATATATATATATATCATGAAACTCCTTAAATTTATCCTCCAATATATACTTAATTATAATACATTTTATCCATTCATTTTACTCTATTTATTTACTAAATGGTTCTAAATATTATTTATTAGTAAAAACTATATTTATTTCTCCCACCATTGGAAACCCTTTTTTCTTCCAAAACAATTACTTTCCAAAAATATTTTCAAAACTATTTTTATAATAATCCAAATGTTTTGTTAAATAAATATATAACCTTTTCTAAAATTATAAATAATGTTTTTAAAGGAATAAAAATGTCCTTTTCCGCAGAATATTCATTTTCTGTATTATCAAAATATAAAAGGAATCATTAATTTAACAGGAATTACATGAATACAATTTCATGGAATCATGACTATTATTTTATATAATGTTTCCTATATAAGTTTTTAATTTAATTTTATATTAAAATAATCATAGATTTTTTTAATCCTAAGGATATTTTATTCATGAGTTTTTTTAAAGTATTTTAAAATATTACTTTTTAAGTTATCAAAGTTATTTTGAAAGAAAGGATTCTTGAAAATATTTTTTGTTATAATTTGTTTCAAATAATGAAATGATATTATCCTCATGATATGTTTTTTATTGTTTTCAATTCTTCATATATAATTTTTCAATGTTGTTTCTAAATAAAAGGTTATTCTAAATGATTGATGAATGATTACTTTTAAAAAGTTATTTTCAAAGAAGAGTTATTTTCATCAAGAAATGTTCCATGTTATATTTCAAATTCATCTTATATGTGTGATGAAATATTTTTATGAAAATCTTAATTTTCTGGGGACATTATCCAAAGATGCATTATAATTCATAAAATATATGATTTTTGTTTATGATGAATAGATAATTATGAACCACATTTATAATTCATGGGTTATACCATGAAAATAATTTTATCAAAAATGATTGTTTTCACAGGTTATTATATGATTAAATAAAGAAATAATTATGAAACTTTTCTCCTTTCCACCATTTAAGAGAACATGAAATTTTTATGATACCCATTTAATTTCATGGGATAAAATTTGAAAAATTATTTATGATAATTTGGAACACATATGTATGATTTTCATTATGTGATTGGTACGAGCAATATCTCTCTCTAATACCTGGGGTAATGATTTATATCTCAATATATATAATTTTAATGGAATATGGGTTTGAAATAATTTAGTAAGACATTTTTTCAACTATGGTGGTCTTAAGAGTGAACTTTTAGAATGATGATGGTTCAGGGAGTGAAACTATTCCACAATGATAGACTTATAAGTGATCCATAACTATAATTGAAATTATTTTCTATACTTATGTGTACTCTATAATTCTATATCTTATTCTATTGTTATGATCTTATGTACCTTGTTCTTTGAATACTCTATGATGCATTCCTTATGAAATACAAATATTTATTCCATCACTTAGGATTATAATCTTAGATATGAGGGGTAATGTTTTAAAATTGTAAGATCCAATTATGATACCCTTATTTTCATGTAATGATAATATATCTGACTTGTTTACCCTTAATATGGATTTGAGCACAACATTTTTTAGGTTTCCATGACACAGGTTATGAAGAAATGTATTCTATTTGATATTTCTAATAAGGGTTCTAGTTATGAAGAACCTAGTGGGAGATGACATAGCTCACTTCTGGACAAGTTATTACGTGTCCAAGTTTCCAAAAAGAATTATACCATTATAATATTTAGGAATTTGTTTATATAGTTTAATGAATATTCATTTAATAAAATGTAATATCAATGTGTGAATAGACTGATTGATTATTGTCGGTATTAGAGTATTTGTTTACATTTGGAAACTCTATTGAGAATAATTTTGCGAAATCCCCCTTGATATTTCAAAATATATGTATAGTGATGTCTCTAAGTATTAGTACAAAGAATTATAAAATAATAGGGATGTTTCCTTTAATTTTTGTATTGGATATATTTAGTGGATTCTATGAAATTACATTCTTATATGGATACTACTAGTATATATGAAAATAGCACATAGGTACCTTAGTGTAATATATTTGAAATGGGTTCATTGTGATGTACTTGATTATCAACTAGTGCCCAACAACATGACTTTCTATAGAACGAATTTGACCCTATTTAGGGAAACACTTTAGAAATTTAAAAAAATTATGAACCATCATGATTAATTTAGATATATTGTGACTATACATGACTATGGATGTGGAGTCATGGACGCATATCCCACTAAAATGTTCCCTAAACCTGGTTTCCCACATGGCCACAAAGGAATCTACCAAAACACCAAAGTATGTCGACTAACAGAAAAGGGTTATGGTGTTTCTATGTGGATACATAGACCTTATCACCAATGTGTACCATAGAAAATATACAATTTCATTTGAGTAATAGAGGCAGAAAATTAGTCAGACAACATATGAACACCAGCAAATAATATAAATAAACATTCCCATAAAGGAGTCACACATACAATTGATAATGATATATCTCATGTCTCAAATATATTTACAAAATTGGAAAATGTGGAAAATTTATAATACATGTATAAAAAACAAAAAACAAAAAATCATTATTATCTATCATGAAAATACCCATATCTGTCATGTTATTTCCTACTCTAAAGCATCAATTAGTAACACGTAGTAGGGAGAATTCTCTTATCTATTCAAACTATCATATATACTATCTGAGTACCCATCAGTGGCCAAAATATGATGTTAGATTCAATCCCAATAAGAAGCTACACTAATGACCTAGTAATATAATATCATATAATATATAATAAAAATATGGTTGTTGTGGTCATTGAACATTTAAAGTAACTAAAAAACATAAATAGCCCATAAGGTTATGTGTTCCCATAGGCAACCATCTGATGCTACCTATATCAGTCATAGCTGAAAAGTATTTGAATAAATAGGTAATATTCTATCAATTCAAAATCATTATCATTTTATTAATATATATCATTTAATAAATATTTCTTTATACCTATCACATATCCCACACCCCCTTGACGATATGTGACCATGATGTTCTAAACTAGGATATCAATGAATTCTATGTCACTAACAAAATCTAAGATTGTTATTTGGATTGGAAATTAATCATATATTTCATTTAATTATTTAATCAATTATGAACCTATTCTCATCCTTAGTATTCTTTATTTATAATCCATGTATCTCTCCCTGTGGAGCATGAACTAAGGACCATACAAAACCATCCACAAAATTCATCATTGGAATCATAGTATCATTTTAGGTGTGGTATAACATCAATTCAATTCAGGCCCTTCTATGGAGGTCAACTATAAGAACCCCAGTATAACCCTTGGTGTATATGATCAAAAACCATCTAATTACATCATCGAAAAGACATATAATTATTCAGTAAGTCAATTAATTAACTGAAAAGGTTATTACCATAGTTGTTTCATTTAAAACTCGCCTCAAAAGGTATCTCAAGGAATGGGATAAGAGTAAAAGTCTTTTTATCTTATTTATCTCACATTATAATTTCATTATAAGGTGAATATAATTATTAATCATTCAATTAGATAAATAGAGTCTAGGGGAATAGCTTCCATTCCATTTTCCTAATCAATTTGTTTCTAATTCAAATTACTATAAAAAATTCTTCTTTCAACATCCTATGGTAGGGGAAAGAGTCACACCATAAATGTATAAAAATTAAAAATTGACCCATGGTTCAACTAACAAAGAAACACACAAATGGGGTGATTCGAATTCAATGTATATGTCCTCTATTAAATTATAAAATGGTTCTATTAATTATATATGACATACCTATCAATTCATATGATTGAAAGGGGAGTGAAGATGATAATTGGTTATAATTTACAACAATATATCTATAAACACAATGACAATGATGTAAACATGTGAGACCACCAAATGTAGTTCCGTAGAGGAGTGTGCTTCTAATATCATCTCTTGATTGGACATAGATGACGATAAAATATATGATCAGATGAAAAAACTGGAAAAAGGCCATATTATCTTGCACCAAAACATCACAACTGATATAGTGAATACTGAGTAATGAAAAAAAAGTAATGAATATCATAGCGAGATGGATATGATTCTTCTGAAATATCCTCCTCATATTCTTCAACATAAGTTCAAAATAGTCTTGCCATGCATAAGGGTATCATACCTATGGAATATATTTGTTCTCCTCTCTACCTCTCACAGAATTCACATCCAAGATTTTTATTTCCTCATCTCTAAGATTTAAAATTAGATTCTCATCTGTAAAAACAGATACCTTTCTATTGGAGGGAGGATTTATCTGATAAAAAATGTTCTGCTTGCCACCCCGATCCATACCCACTCTGCTATCAATGTCCCTAAAGTCATCATATAAAAAATTTACAATTTATTTGTCAGTTTCATATGGGACCCTATGTCTGAGGGAAACACCATTTGGCCTCCTGGTGTAGGGTGGAAAGGCATTCCAGTGAATTTCGCATCAATGTTTGGAATCTGGAAACATCCCTCCTCTATATGCACTCAAAGCTGGCAAGGGAGGTCATGGAGTGGTGCATGTTATAAAGATTTACATTGAAATAATACCACTCTGAAACCCTATACTTGATGACTACACAAACCCCTCAATTAATTTCTATCATCCATCCTATTATTTATTTCCTTCTTCCTCACTCGTTTTGGTTCATCATGAAGGGTGACCTTTCCTTCTGGAATCAAAACTACTTCAGGGATATCCTAGGTTTTTTGGGCTATCCCTCCTCATCAATCTCTTTCAAAGAGGCAAGCTTGTACCCTATCCTGATCAATTCAGTGCTGAATGATATCCAACATGAAATATTTTCCTTCATTGATCTGAGTTCGGATTCTGACTGTTGTGTTTTCACCCCCTATCCCTTGGGGTTTTTATCTTCAAGATACTTCTGGTGCATTTTTGAGGCGCATGTCCATACTGGTAGCTGGGATAAAATCATTTGGTCCAAGAGAATTCCCTTGAAATACAATTTTATTATGTGGTGGATAAGAAACAGAGTTATTATCATGAACAAGCATATCATGCGGTGTGACATCCCACTTGTTTCTAGATGCCCATGTTAGAGTAACCATCATGAGGAATGTGTTGGCTATCAATTTTTTGAGTGGGAATGGGAGAAGGTGGAATTAGTAAACTTCAGGGAGTTCACTATATTGAATGATCATATTATGGAATACCAACTGTTCCAGGACTATTGGTTCCATGGAACGGGTGAGTGAGCCCCTGATAAGATGGCTCAATCCTTTTTTCTCCATGCAGGATGTTGGAGTATTTCGTAGGCCTACAAAAAGGATAGGCATAGAAGGTCCCTTAGTACTTGTTGTTTCCTCATTATGAGAAACATGAATTACCTAATTGATATGGTCAGGCTACTAGAAATATTTATAGAGCCTCTCACTCCCCACTGACTACAGAAGTACTATTAGGATAGCATTTCGAGTTCACTTAGCTCTAGTGGGCATTGGGTCGGTTGGAACCCCCCCAATCCCGGGTCCTTAAACTCAACTAAGAGGGGTCTTATTCTATTTGTGCCCTTTGTGGGGGTGGGGTTTTCCATAACCACTATGACTCTATCATTTTGGGTTTCTTGTCCCGTCTTGGTCAAGGTTCCTCAAATCAGGTAGAGGAAAACTCATTTCTTTCATGTCTAAACATGATCCACCAATGTAAAGTTGCTATCTCTGAGGCTGAAACAGATTCAAAGGGCCTTCAAAACACCCAAAATGGTAGGGGCCTCATTCCTTGGTCAATAAAATACATTATCAGGATTCGAAAAGGTTTGATTAACAATAACATCAATGTTTTTCACACTTTTCATGAGGGACACGAAGTTGCGGATCATCTTGCTTCACTTCATGCCCTGGTCTCAGAGAGAATATATATCCCCAATTGGCATTCCTTGAATCCCAAGGGGGTAAATTCGATTATAGGGGATTCCCTCAGCCTTAACAAATTTATACCCCATTGACTTTCATGTTTGTATGCTCTGTGGCCCCCGTGACTTTTTGATTTTTTAAAAAATAAATTTATGATAATGATAATAGATATTGCTTCTGAAATCATATAGGGAAGATCTGTTGATTCCAAAATTAGAATAAAAAGGAAACTATCATAATACCATCACTGGAAAATTTTAGAGAATGAGGAAATAGTATTTTTAAATATAATATTAAATGTGGAAAATATTAATTTAACTAAGAACCCTTGGATTCATGGTTTGGCCGCATGGTTTCCTAAATTGTACACCAACAGTCTGCCCACTATTATAGAGAGGGTAGCTTCACATGGTTAGTGTCCATGGTTTAAAAAACTATATAAAAAATGTTTCATTCAGATCTTCTAGAACCTAATGGTGTCTCACATGGGTGAGCCCAACAAATCTCATGTTTTCTTAACACTATATGGCCTATAGGACCCCACTTTTGAGCTTCACATGGTTAGGAATAACATTGTGGCCTTCCCCAGAATAGTTTCTACTAACTTTATGAATATAATTTTACATCCAAAATTCTTGGATATGGGCTCCAAAAAATCCTCATAATCCACTGATACACCAATGAAATCAAATGGATAATTACTTTAGTCCAAAATTATGATTTGAAACTATAAATTGATGTAATGTAAACGATTAAGTGCCTCAAGAAAGAATTCAGTTCTCTCCAAATTCTCCTCAAAATGTAATTTGTAACATCCCATGTAAGTAAAGATTAATATATTTTCATATCTATGTCTATTTATGTATTATATAGTGTTTTAGAGGCTTAAAATGAGAATAAATCCAATCATAAGCATAGAATACTCTAATATTTCTGAAAGATTGTTTAACCACCTTTTGATGGAAAACCATTTCTAATTCTAACTTTGGAAAAGTTTATAAGCTCTATTTTTTAAAATAAACTTATTATTTAGAATTGTGACATTGAAATTTACTTTGGATAAATTTTAGGTATTTTTTTATCCATGTTCATTTTTAATGAATAGTTAAAAATACTGCATTTTACTTCAAAAAATCATTTTCATCTAATTTAATTATATTGTAATATTATCCTTTTAATTCGAATTAAAGTGTAATTAATATATATATTTACCATTTAATCCAATGGTGGTCATTAGAATTAATTTCACTTTAAAATTGGACATAAACAATTATCAATATTTTCATAGATGTTGTTTCTGAAAAAACATGCCATTTGTTTAGACAACGAGAAATATTGTTAAATTAATTATTGAAATTTATGTGTTTGTAATTTGGTAAATTTGATTCAATATTTGGAATATGATGGTCCAAATTGTGCAATTAATCCTTTTTTTCATTATGAGTAGTAACAATGACAATTATCTTTAATTATCATGATTAATTAGTAATCGGGTGGTTAATGGTATTAAAATAATATCATAATAATATAAAATGAACCCAAAATGTGTCAAAATCCTTCTTTTGTGTCTTGTATGACCATGGGATGCCTTGTGCCAACATTGGAACCCCATTGAATCAATTTTGTGTGACAATGAACTTTTATCATATGATTTTTAAAGAAAGGAAAATATAACCAAACTATGTAACACCTAAGTAAAACAATTTTATTTTTGTTTAAATAGATGATCTATTATACTATAAATATTAATTGGAAAGATAAAAATATTTCTAGCATCATGGTATTTTTTTTGTAATTTTTAGGCATTAAATAAATAAATTTATTTATGACACCATGATGATGTAGTGATTACCTCATTAATGAACTATTTAAATAAAATGAAAAGATAATGTAAACTCTAAGGCATAAACTTGTCTAAAATAAATTGTACAGGTTTATTTAGAGACCATATCACTATATACTCAAAATATATAATTTTGGGACCTTTAAAATCCGAAAACAATTTTATAATAAAGTATTATTTCAAGACTTTCCAAAAGTGACCTGCCTCCCTCTTATAAAAGGCCCGCAACTCTACCCCCTCACCAACACCTCTAAATCTCTTGGCTCATACAAAATCTTCTCATATTATCTCTCCACATCCCTATATTACTCCTAGAAGCCTCACTTTTTGCAGAAGTCTTCCCAAGGAAGCCTTTGACTCAACTCAAAATGATTTACCCGATTTAGAGGTAATGTATTCTCTCGAGTTTATTCCATTTATTTTCCTTCGTCACTCACCACAATCTTCTTATTATTTGATCCCATAATAATAACAGTATCCTCAATATACTAGGATATTGTTATGAAAAACATTCTACCTACACATACACACACCACCGTCTAATGGTTATAGAACATACTGTTTCTGGGGGTGGCGAATTACTTCCTCACGAAACGATGATTGTTCCATTATCTCCTAATGCCTCTAATGGTGGAGATTAATATGTAACTATATTTTCATATGATATATATTATGTTTATGTTTTCTTTATTATTCTTTATTTTTTTTATATATATTATACCTTTAATGTTTCCATTATGTGTAAACACGATAATTTTATTTGAGGAAGTGCGGACTACCGACCCCTCAAAGTGATATGACTCGTTCATACCATATGTGGTACCTATAAAGGATAGGTTTAATGATATTATATATGATACAATACTCAAATTATAATAATACTGTGTATCATTATGTTTTAATTCCATTAAATATGAAAAATAAATGGAAGTAGCGTTGATGAATACGAATGGCTTACCGTCTCCATGAATGGTGAATTTCATTTCTCACCTCTAAATGTTATATACTATTACAAATACATGTATATGCTGGATATAAATAAAATATATAATATCCAAATCATGTATATCATTCTGGATATAATGAGCTGTTGACCACATGAACAACATGTAATTATAAGAAGTCCATTTTTGACATAAGAACCAAATATCGACAAAATGAACATTATTAAATTAAATGATTAAATAATGTTTATAACATGGTAATAAGTGATATAAAAGGAATAATAAACTTGAAAAAGGTTCCTAATAAATTAGAAATTAACTTTAGAATATTATTCATGAGATTAAAGAATGATCGATTCAAGTCGGACATAAGGTAAGGGACTTCTTCTCAATCTCCTTTCATTGAGGCATATTTTGTTTTAATACAAGACATTCTTTTATACGTCATATAAACACCGTTGACTTCTCATTTAATTGAATTGGAATATTTTTTTAAGAAGTGTTTTACTAAATGAAAAAAAGGAATGTTTCTTCTAACATATGCGGTGACAATGACCATTCTGTCGCCGCAAGTATTATTTAATCTTTGGCTTCCTCAACTAGCCATAATGTTTTTAAAAGAAAATAAATACCATATACTCTTTTATTTATTATGGTATTGAAAATGGATTTGATAATGGATTTTTTATGTCAAAATATATAAGTTATATATTGTGATTGAAATGTGGAAATGTTTTCTTTCCTTTATGTATGTTTTACGTCTTATGAATTAATAATGGTACTTGGACATTTGATGGGTGGTTACATGATAAACCAAATGACATGTGGTGCTGTGAATACCAGGATGGTTGGATACGTTATAACCTCTAATGCATTGGGTATGGACGTCGGCCTTATGGATATTCCATTTAGTGACATGTGTGGAATTCGACCGTATGGTTATTCCATATAAGTATGTTTTTTCCCAAGTTACCATTATATGATATGTGTTATATATATGGGCAATTTATTTATTACAAAAGGTTATGTAGTGATCTTTTATTCAGTGATGAGTATTTACTACTTCATAAAGGTAAAAAGTGTCACTTAAGTAAATGTATTCATGGTTTACTTGTTGTTTTGAAATACTAATAGTTTCATTCTTTGTGTATTTCTTACTGATCTTTTTATTCTCATCCCAATTTTCTGAAATGTTTTTCACATGACATAAAGTTTAATAGGGTCAAGGATGGGATCGAAGAATGTCATGTTGTCTAAAACATAGAACTGGATAAGATAATATTTTTATGATTTTTTATTTTAGGAATAAAATGGAAACTATGTAGAAGAGTCTACCCTATAAATTATGATATGTAATAGTTATGGACTAATTCTCTAAAACTCTAAAATTAAAAAGATCCTCAATGTGAATTATTCATTTTATTCAATAATAGGTAATGTTAATTGGTGGGTCCTTATTATTGGTATCAAAAGTCGGTTTAGACAACTTTATGTGTTAGAATATTGTAAAATTCATGTACATAAATTAATTTATATTATGATTGAAATGATATAGCATTTAAAGATCACCATTTTGCTTTGCCTAAGATATTTTTTTGTTCAGAATGGTTTTCTGCAGAGGAAACAGGGTAGTTATTTTGGGATGAAATCAGGAGGAAAACAACCCTCCAAATCAGCTACCTGAGACGGTCGCAATCGGAACTGAACAGTTTGTTGCAGTGATGGAACAGTTGACTCGGGATATAAATATTGGTGGTATCCACAAAAGAGATCATCCAGATCATCCACAGAGGAACATGTTAGTATTCGAGCATTTTATGAGGCAACATTCCCCATTATTCAGAGAGTCACCTGACCTTGTGCTAGCATAAGGGTGGATTAAAGCACTGGAGAAGATTTTTGATGTCATGGGGTGTTCATAACATCAAATGTTTAGTCTATCTATTTACCATTTTGAAGGTGAAGTTGATTAGTGGTGGACGATGGTGAAAGATATCAGGGATAGTGAAGAGATTGATGATCTTGATTGGGATGAATTCAAAGGTATGTTTCTTGGGAAATATTTTCCTAAGGTGGTTCGTCTTTGGATGGAAAAGCAATTCCCAGGATTGAGGAAGGAGGATGACTCAGTGGGTGATTATGATGAAAATTCCACTCGATAGGCAAGGTATGAACCAAATTTCATACACGATATTGATAGTAAAATAAATCGTTTTTACTAACGATTAAATCCAAAATATTGAAGGAAATTAGATTCTCGTGAATTCAAATGTTATGAAAAACTTTCGTGATGTTTGGAGAAGGTTGATATGGTGTTTATTGATGATCAGGTGTTCTTTGACAAATAACAGAATAAGAGGTCCTATTGGTAGGCAAAGGGAAATAATTCATCAAAGAATCCCAGAGATAAGAAAACCAAATATCCATCTTGTGATAAGTGTTGTAAAAAGAATATTAGAGAATGTTTATCCAGGTCTGGAATGTGCTTTCATTGTGGTAAGTCTGGTCATATTGCTGGTAACTATAACGAGGATGGTATTAAGTGTATTGAAACGAGTCATTATACAAAAGAGTGTCTAAATAAGAACTCAACTGGGGGAAAGCATCCAGAATACAAGCATAAAGGGGTGGGGAAATTCTTTGCAACTACTTCAGCAGATGTTGTTCCATTGAATTAAGTAGTATCATGTACACTGTTTTTTTTCTGATTATTCTAATGTGTTTTTTGATTTATGGTCTACATATTCATTCATTTCTAATAAGTTTTCTAGTAAATTGGGAATTTCATTTCAAGATATTAATCCTAAACTTATGGTAAAAACACTGGGGGAAACGTTGAGACAAAAAGAAATTATAATAACCTTATTATCCTTGTGTATGGAATGAATCTACTAGAGAACCTTATTTTTTTGCCTCTAGTAGAGTTTGATGTTATTTTGGGTGTGGATTTGCTTTCTATTTATCATGATAAGATTGACTGTATATCTAAAGATGTTTATATTCAGAAATATTTTCAGTTTGTGTACCAGAATGAAACCGTACTCTTGATAACATATTAAGAGGTAGAGAAACTTGTAAAATATGGAAATTAATGTTACCTGGAACATATTGTTGAAAACAAATGAACTATTCAAATTAATGATGTGCTAGTGGTAAATGAGTATCCTGGTGTTTTTTCTGATGAGTTTCCTGGAATAATACCAGATCGAGAAGATGAATTTACTGTTGACTTTGTTCTTGACTCTATGCCAATATGAAAACCCCCTTATCGAATGGCTCATGTTGAACTTTTAGAGTTAATGAATTAATTGTAGGAGTTTCTAGATAAAGGTTTCATTTGACCTAGCACATCACCATGGGGTGCTCTTGTCTTGTTTGTTAAAAATAATGATGGTTCAATGATAATTTTCATTGATATATAGCATTGAATAACATCATTGTTAAAAACAAGTATCCTTTGCCTCATATAGATGATTTGTTCGATCAGCTCCAGGGAGCTCAGTATTTTTCAATGATTTACTTGAGTTCTGGGTACCATCAGTTGAAAGTAAAAGAAGCAGACATTCTTAAGACCATGTTTGTACTAGATATGGCTTTTATGAATTTGTAGTTATGCCTTTTTGGTTAACCAATGCACCAGCTGTTATTATTGACATTATGAATAGAATTTTCCATGAGTTCTTTGATACGTTTGTGGTTGTTTTCATTGATGATATTTTAGTGTTTTGTAAAAGTAAAGAGGAGCATGAAAGTCATTTATTGTTTATTATTCAAACCTAAAAAGAAAAGAAACTGTATGGAAAATTCAGCAAGTGTGGGTTTTGGTTGCAACAAATTTCTTTCCTTGGTCACAATGTTTATAAAGGTTGTATAACTGTTGATCCTGAAAAAACAATCATTGTTGAAATATGGCCAAGAACAACAGATATAACTGAGATTCGTAGTTTTCATGGTTGGCATGCTATTATGGAAGGTTTGTTAAGAATATTTCATTGTGGCCTAGCCAATTTACTATACTCACTCAGAAGGTAGTTAAGTTTATCGGGGGAAAAAATGTGATGATTTGTTTTCAGGAATTTAAAAGAAGATTGGTGAATGCTCTAGTATTGGCACTACCTTCTAGAAATGGTGAGTTTTTTATCTACAGTAATGCTTCGTTGAAAGGAATTGGTTGTGTCCTTTTACATAATGATCAGGTAATTTCTTATGCTTCACGTCAGTTGAAATCTCATGAGTCAGATTACCCTACACATGATTTGGAATTAGCTGCTGTTGTTTTTGCTTTAAAAATTTGAAGGCATCATTTGTATGGGGTAATGTGTGAAATATATACCAATCACAAAAGTTTAAAGTATATATTCACTCAGAAATAATTGAACAAGAGAAAGAGGAGATTGATGGAATTAATCAAGGATTATGACTGACAATTCATTATCGTCCAGGAAAAACAAATAAAGTGGCTGATTCTTTGAGTCAAAAAAGTAGTGCCTCATTAACGATGCAACGTTTGGAACAAGATCCTTTGGTTTTTGATTTTATGAACATTGGAATAGAATTTATTGGTGTAGGATTTTCTTCTGTTTTGTTTTAGGTGTTAGTGAGATCATCTCTATCAGACAAAATTAAGCAAGCACAGAAGAAAGACAGTGGGATGAAGAAAAAGTTAGATCTGGTTCAGAAGGGTAAGTTGCCTGAATTTAACATTGATAATGACTGTGTTTTGAGATTTTTTAAGAGATTATATATTCTTTGTGATTCATAGTTGAAGATAGAGTTGTTATGTGAATCTCATAGTTCTCCATTTTCAGTTCATCCAGGCAGTACTAAGATGTATAGAGATCTGTGGGAGTATTACTGGTGGAATGGAATGAAAAGAGATATTTCTGATTTGACTGTGAAGTGTTTGAATTGTCAGCAGATTAAAGCATAGTAGCAATTACCGAAAGGGGTTCTTATATCATTACTGGTGCCAGAGTGGAAATGGGAAAATATATCCATGGATTCGTTGTGGGATTACCAAAGACATCTCGATGTAATAATGCAATCTGGTTTATTTTTGATCGATTGACTTAATCTACTCATCTCCTTCCTATTCGAGATACATTCTCTATAGATCAGTTTTCAGGGTTATATGTTAAATAGATAGTCATGTTACATGGAGTTACCCTCTCCATTGTATCTGATTGTGATCCTATATTTACTTCTAACTTTTGGAAAGGCCTTTAGACATCGTTGCGTATTGAATTAAATTTTAGTACAACTTTTCCTCCGCAATCAGAAGGGCAGTCAGAACAAAAAAGTCACGCCATTGAGGATATGTTAAGTTCTTGTATGATGGATTACCAGGGATGTTGGGACCAACCTCTTTCTTTGGTTGAATTTTCATATAATAATATTTTTCATTCCAGTATACTGATGGCTCCGTTTGAGGCATTATACGAAAATCAGTGTCGAACTCCAGCATTTTTGGATGAAGTAGGGGAAAGGAAGCTAATAGGACTAGAATTGGTAGAAGAGATGGTAGAAAAAGTTCAGCTGATATAGAAACACATGAGAACAGCTCAAAGCATGTAGAAAAGTTATGCGGACAACAGGAAGAAGGATCTCTCTTTTGAGGTAGGTGATCATGTCTTCCTCAAAATTTCTCCATGGAAAAGTGTGATGCGTTTTAGCAAGAAAGGAAAGCTATGATTGAGGTTCATTGGACCATCTAAAATCATGGATAATGTTGTATTAGTTTCATATAAAGTGGAATTACTTCCATTTTTGTCCCAAGTACACAATTGTTTTCATGTTTGAATGTTGAGAATGTATATGCCAGACCCATCTCATGTTTTGAGTCCAGATGTAGTTCAGCTGTAAGAGAATCTATCTTATAAAGAACAACCGGTACAGATACATGACCACAGGTAGAAAGTTTTGTGGAATAATGTGATTCATTATGTAAAGGTTCTATGAAAAACCATATAGTTGAAGAGGTAACCTGGGAATCTGAAAATGCAATGAGGTATAAATACCCCCACTTATTTGATAAGTAAATAAATTGTGGGGATGAAAATTACTATATAGGGGAAATATGTAACATCCCAAGTAAGTAAATAATAATATATTTTCATATATATTTCTATTTATGAATTAGATAGTGTTTTAGTGGATTTAAATGAGAATAAATCCAATCGTAAGCCTAAAATACTCTAATATTTTTAAAAGATTGTTTTACCAACTTTTGATGTAAAACCATTTCTAAATCTAAATTTTTACAATTTAATAATCAATATATGTCAAAATAATGTTATTCTTTGTAATTGGCACATTGAAATTTACTTTAGGAAAATTTTTGGTTTTTTTCTCACAATGTTCATTTTTTTAATGAATAGTGAAAAATACTGCATTTTACTTCAAAACTACATTTTAATCTAATTTAATTATATGCTTATATTATCCTTTTAATTGGTTTTAAAGATTAATTAGAATATATTTTTTCCATTTAATCCAATGGTTCTCATAATAATTAATTTCACTTTGAAATTGGACATAAACAATTATCAATCTTTTGATAGATATTGTTTCTTAAAGACACGCTATTTTTTTGACAATGGGAATTATTTTTAAATTAATTATTACAATTTTTGTGTTTAATTTGGTAAAAGGGATTCCATATTTGTAATCAGAAGTTCCAAATTATGTAATTATGAATCTTTTTTTTGGACATTATGAATAGTAACGAGGGCAATTATTTTTAATTATCATGATTAATTAGTAATCGGGTGGTTAAGGGTAATAAGATAATATCATAAAAATATAAAATGACCCCAACATGTGTCCAAATAATTTTGGTTGTTTTATGTCTGAACATGGGATGCCTTGTGCCAACTCATGGACACCATGGAATCGCTTTTGCGTGATAGTGACCTGTTATCATATTATTTTCAAAGAATGGAAAATATAACCAAACAATGTAACACCTAAGTAAAAAACAATTTTTTTTTACATAAATGATCGCTTAGATTATAAATAATAATTGGAAAGCTAAAAAGAATTCCTACATCATGGTATTTTTTAGGATTTTTAGATATTAAATAAATAAATTTATTTGTGACACCATTATGATGCAGTGATTAACTTATCAATGAACAATTTAAATAAAATGAAAAAGTAATGTAAAATTTAAGAATTAAACTTGTTAAAAAACTTTTTTATGGGCTTATTTTGAACCCTTATCACCTTATCCTTGAAATATATCATTTTCGGTCCTTTGAAATCCAAAAACCATTTCATACTAATGTCACATTTCAAGACATTCCAAAAGTGACCCTCCTCCCTCTTATAAAAGGCCCCCAACTCTAACCCCTTACCTACACCTATCAATAACTTTTCTAATCCAACCTATACTCATATTATCTCTCCACATCCCTCTATTACTCATAGAAGCCTCACATTGGGCATAAGTATTTCCAAGGATACCTTTGGCTCAAATCAAATAGAGTTACCCGATTTAGAGATAATGTCTTCTCTCAAGTTTCTTCCTTTTATTTTATTTCTTCACTCACCACTATCTTCTTATTATTTTATCCCATAATAAAAATATAATCTGAATTATACTAGGATTTTTTTATTGAAAAATATTATACCTAAACTTACACACACCTCCGTCTAATGGTTAAAGAACATACAGTTTATGTGGGTGGCGAATTACTGCCTCACGAAACGATGATTGTTCAATTATCTCCTACTGCCAATCATGGTGGCCATTAAGATGTAACTATATTTATATGATATATATTTTTTTATGTTTTATTTATGCTTCTATATGTTTTTTATATAGAAAACCATTATGATTTCCATTATGAGTAAACACGATAATTTCCTTTTAGGAAGTGTGGACTACCGCCCCCTCAAAGTGATATGACTCGTTCATACCATATGTGGAACATATAAAGTATAGTTTTAATGATATTATATATGATAGAATACTGGAATTATAATACTACTATTTATCATTATTATTTAATTCCATTAAATATGAAATAGAAATGGTAGTAGCGTTATTGCGTACATACGGCTTACCATCTCTATGAATGGTGCATTTCATTTCTTACCTCTAAATATTATGTACTTTTAAAAATGAATATATATGCAGGATATATATAATATATATGATATACAAATCATTAATATCATTCTAGATATAATGAACCTTTTACCACATAAACAACATGAAATTATAAGAAGTCCATTTTTGACTTTAGTACCAAATATCGACAAAACAGACATTATTAACTTAAATGATTACATAATGTTTATACCAGGATAATATGTGATATAAAAGTAATAATAGTATTGAAAAAGTTTCTTAAGAAAGTATAAATTATCTTTAGTTTATTATTATTAAGATTAAATAATGATCGAGTCAATTCAGACAAGATTTAAGAGACTTCGTCTCAGTCTACTTTCATTGGGGCATGTTTTGTTTTAATACAAGTTTTTATTTTATACGCTGTATAAACACCAATGACGTTTCATTTCAATCAAAGGGAATCTTTTTCCATGAATCGTTTTGTCTAAATGAAAAAAGGAATGTTTCTTTTAACATACGCAGTGACAATGCCTATTCCGCCCGCCGCAATTATTATTTGATCTTTGGATTCCTCAACAAACCATAATGTTTTTAAAAGAAAATAAATACCATATACTCTTTAATGTATTTTGTTATTAAAAATTGTTTTGATAATTGAATTTTTATATACATATATTTAAGTGATATATTGTGATTGGAATGTAGAAATGTTTTCTTTCCTTTATATTTTTTTATGTCTTATGATTTAATAATGGTACTTGGACATTTGATGGGTGGTTACGTGATAAAACAAATGACGAGTGGTGCAATGAAAACTAGGATGGATGTTTACGTTATAACCTCAAATTCATTGGGTATGGAATTCCTCCTTATGGGTATTCTATTTAGTGGCATGTGTGGAAGTAAACTGCATGGTTATTCTATTTAAGTATGTTTATGTCCTAAGTTATCTTTATAGGTTATGAATTCTTTATATGGGTAATATTTTGTTTAAAAAAGGGTAAGTAGTGATCTTTTATTCAGTGAAGAGTATTTACTACTTCATAAAGGTTCAAAGAGTTACTAATGTTAAAGTATTCATGGTTTACATGTTGTTTTAAAAAACTAACAATTTCTTTCTTTGTGTATTCCTTATTGGGTTTTTTATACTCATCTCATGTTTTTGAAATGTTTTTCACTGGACATATAGTAGAATAGGGTCAAGAATGGGATCAAGGAATGTCATGCGGTCTCCAACATGGATATAGAAATGACTTTTTTTACGAGTATTTATTTTATGAAAAAATTGAAATTGGGTTGAAGTGTCTACTTTGAAACTTTTGAGATTTAATAATTATGGCCTATTTTTTAAAAACTCTAAAACAGAAAAGATCCTAAATGTAAATTATTCATTTAATTCTAGATTATGTAATGTTTAACGATAGGTCCATATATAATTAATCCCCAAATTTACCATCCATGTGTTGTGATGTATAATTTTTGAAAAAAAAATCAACTATGCTCAAACATCATCCTCCGACTCCCTGGTCTCATCCAGAACCTAGGAATCCTTCCATAGCACCCTCTATAGAGGAACATACTATCCTTGGTTGTCCTTCATGATACAATCCACAATATGAATCATATTATCCATAAAATATACATCAATATGTAACTCAACCTCCACTTGATGAAAATAATGATATGGGTTTGAATTATAATGGAGAAGCTGAGATACATGGAAGCCATTGTTCATATCTGGAGATTGGCTACCATCCAGACTCTATCTAGAATCTCGACTCGTCCAAAATATCATTATGAAGGATTACCCTGTCTCCTAATCCTTCGGTGTCCCAATATTGGTGAGTCACATAAAAATACCAGATCTCAAACATTGAACTCCATATTTCATCGATAGCGATTGTTATAATACATTTTCTATACAGCACAGTAGGTAACTATTTATCAATCAATTAAACCTTCTATATCATCTCTTGGATAAAATGAGGTCTTGGCATAGTTACCTCTCCCAATAGTAACCAGAACAAGGTTAATCATAATGACCTATCATACAAATTCTGATAATGGGATATCAGAATAGTATCCAAAAATATATTGTTGTATATTAACTATACATGTGATTTGTGCCTCTCAAAATATCCCCCATGATCTAGGATGCATGTCTTCATTATGTCCTCAAGAACATGTATCATATTCTACAACTGACCATCATTCTAAGCATGGTATTTCATTCTAATAAACACCTAGGTAAAAAACCCTTCTGGAACCCTTGGTAGAAGCATGAGGTAAATTCGGAATGCGTATCCAAAATGATAGTACATGGGACCCTGTGATGTTGTATTATCTCATGGATATATAAAATTCCAACATCATCAACTGAAAAAATATCCATGATGGATATTAAATGAGAAATAGTTTTTACCCTAAAAACAAAAACCCAGACGACATCATTACCTCGATGTGACATCGGTATACCGGTCAAAAAATCCATCACAACATAATTCCATTTCCACTCAAGAATGGGGAGTGAAGTTAAAATTCCATCTATTCACTGGTGTTCTACCTTCACACGATGATAGGATAAACGTATCATGAAGAAAGTAGAAACATATCATTTTATTCATGGAAAATAGTATTAAAAATATAAATCTCAATATATCTTATGGATTCTATGATTCGCTACCCAATATGAATCATGAAGCACACTCATAATATCTTCATGCTTGTCTTATGATTATTTATGTGAGGTATTTTATGACACAACTCCAAAATATAAAAGGAATCGTTATTTTAGTGTTTACCACATGGAAGAAAATTTATTCCACCATGACTATTAGTTACTTTCAACATTCCATTAATTTTTTCCATAATTATTTTTACAAAAAAATTTCTATCAATATTTCAGTATTATTTAATTAATATTATATCCTATTAAAATGGGATAAATTTTATAAAGTAAAAAAATTAATTTGGAAAAGTGATTTATAACTCTATTCTAATATATATTTAAATGGATTATATTTTAAATGGTTTATATCTAATTTATTTTCTAAAATCACTCTTTTACTAAAAACATAATTTTAAATGAATAATTTTTATTTTATCATTATTAAAAAATAACAAATTACACATTATTTTGAGATCATTCACGTTAATATGATTATGGTTTCTTACACTACCCCTTATTAATTTTATATTAGTTTTCTCCTAATTTTCCATACTTATAATCACAAGGGTGATTTTATTATCATTTCTATTATAGTGATGCTATGTCAATCGTATACCAGTTATATATATTTTATCAGATGAAGATTTTTTAATAAGAATTTTTTTTCATTGATTGGGGATGTACTCAATTTTCTTATTTGAATATATAAAAATGTGTATGTATAATGCATTGGTAGAATGAAATTTATTCATAATTTAATACATTTGAGGAATGAGTTAGACATTCAAGTGAAGGGTGGGGATCATTTATAAATATCCCTTTGCAACATCAACATGTTTCCAAAGACAAATCATTTAGCATGCCATAATATATGGGTATCTATTTTACACATACCCATTTGTTAATAATTATATATTAGAAAAGGATTTGATGGTAATATTAATGATAACATAAATTAATCTTTTATGGGAAGACCATGAATTTCTAAACATATGTTTTTTTAGAAATAAGATTCCTTTATCAATGTGATTTCTATATCGATATTATCCAGGGATGTTCATGGAGATAATGTTCTTTATTGAATATAAAGTGTTTTTATTATCCACTCTACCATATTGATTATCACGTATTTACTCATGATCGATTCAATTGTATGTAACCCTTACCCATCATCTATGTTTACACATAATTTTTTTCTTTATTTGGATCACAATGGGGTTGAGAACGATGAGATGGGGTATTTAGTGTGGGATATCATTTTATCAATTTAAAACTCTTTTCATTTAGATACATTTGTTTCATATTTATTGAATGATTTTCTTAATATCCATCACTTTAGTTAGAAGGAATGCACATAATATTGTAATATAAGTGGAACTCCTGGATATTTAATGATGTTTACCTCCAATTTGGATGCCTACAACCTCATTGTGTGTTGGTTACTATCTAACTCACAAAAATCCTCTCTTTTATTATCATGAATACCATGGGAAATGGCATCTTCATGAACTCATTTTCCTAGAATTTACCATGAAAAATAAATAGATATAAAATTGATGGAAAATGATGGATTTAAAACATCCCCTCTTGAAGTGATCTATAATGTAGAAAAATTATTATTTGATATACTACTATTACACTGATTATCTACTTCTGAACGAAACAATAAAACTTCAAACTCTATTTCACAATAATCAAATGGGTATATCTTAGATATAAAAAAAGAATCTAGTATACCCCATTATGTTTTCCATCATCCAATATAATATCAATATTATATTGAATGGATATATTAATATCTCTTATATAGCCCCCATGAATGACAAAATATAACCACTAGGTCACTAATTCACTTTCATCTTCTGATAATCAATACAAAATTTCAGATATATCAATAGAGTGTTTGTTTCCCTATGATACGTAAAGGCAATCCCTGAATTTAGAAACATTTTTTCTCTTACTCATCACTATGTAATAAATATTTTTAGAAACAAAATTAAATCATATTGTCCCATTGTTGCTTTTATAAACTCTACATTGCTAAACATTAGGCACGAATTCATGATTTAATGTTCTCATACAAGAAAACTGAATAATAATGATTTTTTTATTATCACAATACAATCATAAAACAATCATTTTTTCAAGTGTCATATATTTATGGTGTGCATTATCATTTAAGTAATTTCATGTATTTGAAGGTATTGTGTTATTTAATATCACTTTTTGTAATAAAGAACATGATATCTTAGTTCATTGAAAAATAAGAATCTGTTTTCATTGAACATTGATAAAATAAAAACCTCTTTAACTGGTTAAAATACACATACTGAATATTTCGTTCTTCATACTAATTCCATGTATTCTATAAAAACAAATAGTTTAATGGAAACACTATCCTTCCCATGGTTTTGTCAATATGTGATTGTTCTTCAAACTAGAGTTATGCAGAAAACCTATGCTTCACATTACTGATTTCACTGTGGAACCTACTTCCCTCTTCACAATGATAAATATTTTCACAAAATCATTATTTATGCATCTGATGGAAATATTGTGCTCTATTTTTCTCATTAAAAAATTAATCATTAATGATCAAAAAAAGAAGAAATCAATCTCAATATTAAACTTTATATACTTATAGAAGAATTTAACTACATTTACTCTATGTTTAATTCCACAACATGGATTTATTTAATGTCTGAAAAATATACCAATTCATGGATTTGTTTTAGTATTACCTAGTCTTTAAGTATTTTCAACATCATTCAGGTTTCCATCTACTGAAATCACGAATCATCACTCCTATTTTTATAATACGTAATTCACACATGATTGGGCTAAACATCATATCCATCATCTCATTTAAAATATAAAAATATTCAAAATAATATTTTTAATGATTAATTCACTATAAATTTCATTTTTTGGCTTGAATATATCATTCATTATTCTAGTGTTTCAATGAAAAGTAAATCTTTTAGGAGTACGAATTAATGGTATCCTTATTTCAATATCCATTTATAATTTAGAAGAAATATATTTATATGATCTTTTATTATGGAGTAATTCAATGTCGAATTACACATCACATAGTTGACATAATGTTACCTTGCGAGTGATGAATTAAAATATTGAATTAGACGGCTAAGATCAATTCAATCAAACAATTACCGATATATCTCAATGATTTTAAATGGATCAACAGTAATGTGTTGTTCGTTGTCCTACATAAATTTTCACTTTGGTTGGGATCTACAATATAAACTATATTTTTTAAATTACACCTAAATCCAACACTAGTTCTGGAACCTAGATTTGCTGCACCAATTCCTAGAATTGTCTTTTCTGGACCCCTGAGATGTCCCCCAGCTAGCTGCCTTCATGCCGGTTGGACTTTCTATATACACTCATGTGCGTTCTCTCCCATGATGGGAGGAATTTATATTCACACCTACTACTATGTATGGATTTTATTGATGGATATTTTACATGTTTGATCATGATCTGACATGTTTGGAATCACACTGGAGTTTTTAAGAAGCCTTGTGGTCTAATTTTTGAGTTAAGGATTAAAATATACTTGGTAATTATGAATTTAAAAATGTAAATTCAACGAAAGGCCTACATAAAAAAAGAGCCATTATAAAAACATATTAATTCATTTTCATGTTTCCATGTCAATTATAAATCATCCACAAAAAACTTATATTTCATAAAACTCTTTACTCATAAAATGGGATATTTTATGCCATTATGAAAACATTTTTTCAATGTAAATTGATATTTTCATGGTATTAAAAAAATTTAAATGTTTAAAAATAATTACTCTCCATGTGAAATTTGTACATTTAATTGTAATCTAAAAAAATTCAAAAATATTTGAAATCAATTCACATCACCAAAAATATAATATTTGAACATTAAAATCCATGGATGGAACTTCTGAAAAAACTATAACTACTTTAAATATAATTTTCAAAATATAAATTTATCATTTCTGAAAATTCTTTTTTGGTACTAAAAAATACCCATGTGTCATTAATCAAAATTTGTGCTTCACAGAGTATTTCTCAACATAACATAAATTTTTTTTTGAGAACATCATTTAATTATTCAACAAACATGATTTAGAGAACCAATAAACTAACTTGTTATTATTCATTACTAAATTCATATTATCATCATGTGCATCATCACTAACTAACTTATTTACAAAAAATGAGTAGAAATAATATATATGATCATTAATCCCACCATTTTCATTTATAATAAATACCATTCTAGAAATGGTGATATCTATTTTTTATCTTTATCTCTACTCTCATTTTCTTTTTCATACGTCTGCCTTACTGATACAAAATGAAAATATCATTATATTGTATAATATCATTTAATTCTAAACCATTTTCAATAAATTAATCCACTTTATTTCTACTTGGGATAACACGTTTCATATAGAAAGAGAGCCTAATTTTGACATCATGACTTTCTGTTAACAATTCATACTATGATACTAACTGATATAGAATCAGCTGTTTTATCACTTACTATCAATTCAAATATTTTCAGGTTGATGTTAATTGGTTGATGTTAATAGATACAATTAAATTTCGATTTTTTTATACCTCTTATGAATAAAATTCTCAAGAAAAATTCAATCTATAACTCCTACACCCATCATAACACTAATATTAATAAAATTCATTTATAAAGGGAAATTAATTATCATTATATTAGTCCAAGAACATCTTCAATATTCTTTTATTAAAGTAATTTATTAATTTATGTCCACCACCACAAAATCAAACATCATTACATTTTTTCGAATTAGAATAATGGATTATTACATCCAAACTCATCAATATGTTATTGAATAAGTACCTTATAGATATATCAATTTCCAAAAAATTATTATATGAGGGCTTCATTTGATACATCACCTCAAGGTATGATCTATACATTCAATTCATCATGATGGATCACATCATTAATTTTACTACGTATTTCCAATTGATGCTAGTATCAATTTTTTTGATCTTACCCTTGATGATCACATAAAATTTATTGATCTAATATTTTATCATGATCATCTTCAACATGGTTTATCTTTGAACATTTGAAAAAAAAATTCATCAAAATAATAATACAACGATAAAATTGTGGTGGTAACATCCATAAATATTATTGTACATATTACCCCTAGTGGATATATAAATATAAATAATGTAAATTAGTTATCCCCTGAATATGTAAACCACAAAAATTCCCTAAAAATATTGTAAATTAACAAAATTTATGTGAAAAACATGTATATCATTTTCTTTTCAATGTGTAAAACAAGACTATGAGTTTTTTTCTTAGCCAAAAAACATTCTTATTTTCTCCTCAATGAAAGTTTGAACTCTTAATGATTAATTAAAAATATTTATGTACATTTTTTTTATAACATGGAATGTCTACCTTCTTTATTAACAACTATATTTTGAATTTTATAATTAACGGTAGTAATAAATTCACATTCAATATTTGGTTTTTATTATTCATTATTTTAATAAATTATTGAGATGGACTTATGAAAAGAAATTAGAGATATATTTTTCCTTCTTATACCTTCTATATAGTATTTATAGTATCTTTTGTGGTGAATTGTTAACAACCTATCCTGAAATTTATCATTATCATATTAAATATCATGTATTCATTTACCATTTTCTTTCACATCTACTTATTTCATATGCATTGATCATTTCATAATAGTTAGTAAAATTACTAGTATATATTATCAATATACACAACATACATAGATGATCTCTAGGAATTATTAGGTTCACTCTTTACTAATTTAGTAAATTTTCAGATGGAAATTCTACCCTTTTTTATTTATCTTTTGTCATCACACTGTAATATCCACGGTCTATTTGATTTGATACATAGTGTGGAATCCTTTTCAAAAAATAAAAGGAGAATATTCCTTGTGGTGTATTTCCCTTTATTTCTTCTTGGGTTTATTTTGAGAATTCGTCTTCTTCTAATTATCACCTATGATTAAAATCCCTATAGACTTCATCTTCATATGTTATTTTCAATTGAATTGTATTATTATAATTATTAAACTATTTAGACTCATAAACCGCTTTAATGTGACCATAACCCTAGAAAATCTAACAAATAATATTAATAACTTAAAATATATTAGTAAAAGTAAGTGTATTAATTATCTTTTTTAGACATTAGTCCAAACCTAATTTTTACCCTTTGATGTAGGCTTATATTATTTTTCAGATACAATAATATTATGCCAGTAAACATATTTCATTCTCTTGAATCTAACTCAAAAATTATAATATCTATAAAATAATTACATATTATTTTTAATAATAGTCTATCTTGATTGACAGGATTATGGTATCATTTTTTCATTTTTCTAATGAGAATATTTAAAATATCAAATTAATTTACATATGTCTTTCTTCCCTAAAAATTTAATGGGGACATTTTATTTCCTTTCACTATCCAGTTTTCCACATTTTTATATTTTGAACATATACTATTTATAGATCCATAATCAGTAAAATTATCATTATTGAAGGTGGATATTACCAAATTTTTTGGGACTTATTGAGAATGAACGTTTAATAACTTCAATAATTTTCTTCTTCTTAGTACAGGTCATTCAGGATAAGATGTATTCTTAAAAAAATTTGTGGATTCCACTCTTGTAGTAACAACTCTTATATATGTCTTTTGTAAACTATCAGTAACTTTTATATAAATATTATACAGTTTTACTCCAAGTTAATGAAATTTAATATTTTGGATGAATGTATCATCATCCTTTGACTTCATATTATCTTTACATTCTTTTTTTATCTTCATTACTTCCTAATCCTGACATTTTTATTTATCATACAACAGGGTGTCATGCTCATTGAACATAATTCCTTAGATATCATGTTGAATGTTTTCTCCATATATGATGGATTTTACTCCAATTAATGAATGTGGTTTTAGTAAGACCCTATGGAACCAATTTTTATTAGATAATATATTTCATGACAATCAAAATAAAACCATAAAATTCATACTAAATTTTATGTATTGTTATGTTATGAATTAATATTCAAGATGATATGATGAAAGTATGTGTGATCCATTTTGTAGGGCTAGGACCATGAATAATAAAGTGGATTCATGTCAACACACATATTCAATGAATGAATTTCTATTTTTAAAATATCAATATAATAAGTGTTAGACATGCTCATTTGATGGCCCTATTTTTGAAACAACCATAAGTTATGGAAAATGAAATTCACCATATAGATCAACATGTTACTCTATAGTGTGATTCATGTATATTCAATAACTTTATTCAAAAAAAATTCATCAATAATGTGATTCCCCTATGATAGATCATGTTATGTGATAAAAGACTCTATACCTAAACGAAAAAAATAATCCATTAGTAAATGATAAATTGATCAAGTCCTTGGAAAAGATATTTTTGGATTTGGGAGGTAATGTGAAGTAAAAAAGTTATTTAGTTTGAATATTGTTTAAGTGTATATTCTTATCAGAGGTGGTTATTGATTACAAAAATTAAGGTGGTGGAAGAGATATAGGGAATGAAATGGAAAACTGTCAAAGGGATTTTCATTGAGAAATATTTTCCTCAAGAAGTATATGTTTTTATGGAATGGGAATTCTATAATTTATGATATAATATAGAGGATAGGGTTTTCGATTATGAGGAAATATTTACAATACTAGAAAGGTATGTCATGAAGTAAATGAATAATACAAAAATTATGGTTTATAATTTCATTAATTTAATTAAGAAAATATTCTAAATGAATAATGTATCCCAAACATTTATATTTTATGATGATATAGTTTTATGTTCCACCAATGTAGAGAAGTAGTTATCTATTTCATATATCATTAGTGGAATTGAATATAAAAAGGGTGATGGTGTACTGTGGAAAAATCAAATGATGAAAAGGAGAAGAATAGAAGGACATAACTTAAAACATATGAATATTGTGCAATTAAATATCCTTGAAAATTCGTAAAAGG